>OX422213.1:341811531-346611531 GCA_949130495.1 Sambucus nigra | reverse complement strand
TCTGAGTACCTTAAGTAGGAGGGACTAATTCCGAGGAACTTAAATAGGAGGGACCAGTTCTAAGGGTCGAGGCCAATTCTGAGGACCTTAAGTAAGAGCGACCAATTCTACTAGGAGAGGCCATTCTGCGAGCGTAAAGTTAGAGTGACCAATTCTGCGGGTCGAGGTTGTAATGTGGGGGTTTGCTTTCAGGGGAGTCTTTGTTTTAACTTTTCTGAGACTCTACTAGGGAACAAACATACACTACAAAAAAGTAGTTTTTGAGACGGTGGTCTAACAGTCCCAAAAGATGGTTTATCTGTCTCAAATACTTTTTGGGATGCTATTTGGGATGGCTAGGGGGGTTGATAGGGGGTTATAAATACTTTTTGTGATGCCATAGCCGTCTCAAAAGAGTTTTTTGAGATGGGAATAGGTCCGTCTCAAAAGATCATCATTTTATACGACTCTTTTGAGACGGCAAGAGAGTTGTCCCAAAAAATTGCTTTTGAGGCTGGAATTAATCTGTTTGAAAAGGTTGATATTTTACAAGATCTTTTTGAGACGACAACATAGCCATCTTTAATATATTTTGGGACAGTTTTACCCATCCCAAAAGAGGCGAAGGGATCTTAAAATTTTTGCACCAATATATTGTGGACAATAAAATCTATCGCTAAAATTTAATATAAAATTGAATCACATTTTAGACAACACAACACAACACAACACAACACAACACAACGAATTATCATAAAATGTAATACAGAAGATGATTTTCAACTAAGATAATGAATCATTTTCATTCAACAATAGTTAGAGTTCTTACAAGCGTCTCCAAATATTCATCAAAACAAAAACTATAACACTAAGTTCAAATATTCGAGTTGACAACAAAAATACATTAATTTCTTATACTTCAAAACACGAAATGCTTTAATCAAAATAATCCCGCAATCTTAAAGAGTACGACTTCTAAAATCACTGACTGTCATTGCATGTTGTACAAAAATTGTCACCTGCAAAAAAAAGTGTCAATTATGTCAAAATTAATATCCCGCTCATAAATAATACAATGTGCAATGAATCAATATAGTATATTCTCATCCTCAACAATATAAATATGTAACTACTATTATTTTTTTTAAAAATTGGCAATGTCTCATTTGTTTATTCATGAAAACCACAGGTAGCCACCTGTTTTAAACATTAAATTGATTCTAAGAATACTACAGACCAACCAACAAAAAATTCTGACCACTACCGTAGTGGAGCTTTATCTCTACATGTGGCGCAACCATTTAATACAATAGTGGAGCTTTACCAAACATGAGTGACAATTTATGTTTTTGGACAAGAGTCAAATTAGAAAAGAAAGAGGATATACCCAATATGTGAGGCTAGCACCTTAATCAAGGATCCAAGAGAGAGAGGGATGAACTAGACATGTAGTATTACATGAATCAAACATAATAGTAAATCATTCATAGCAGCAAAGGGTGATAGAAGGATTGTTGAGCATAGTGGCAATGTATGGTTCTACGCTATGCTAGAGCCATCCCATAATCACAGCTTCCTCACTTTTCCAGTTGTCTAATTTTTTTGTTGTCGTAGAGGGGTTATCAGTCAAGTAATTTAATCTCTTTTTGCCTCATAAACAAACCTTAATTGTATGTGCTCAAGAGAGGCTATTACAACCATTTAACTTCTTTGACATACTCAAACGACGACGAAGACGCTTAAATGTCATGGATCTTTATATTTCATCATAGCAACAAGCGACATTTCAGCATCAGTTATACATCAGTTATAAAACTAATCAAATAGGAAGAATTCATTTAATAACCAAACAGCATACACAGAAAATTTTAGCATACGATTTTTTTTCTTTGTGGGTCCTGTCTCTTTAGTGTTATTCACTTAATTTCATTCACTTATATCAACCTAACCATAATATCGAAGTAATTTACATGCTTAAAGTATGAATTTTGGAAGTTGCTAGAACCAATAGGCAAGTAGTTTATTTAAAATCTTTTAAACATCAAAATAAGTTTTCAATAATGATAAACATGTAAAAATTATATGGACCATTTTAACTACCAAGTGTGTTCTTGGTTTCTAAATAAAAGGAGATGTTCTGTGATTTTGTTGAGTCGTGGACTTGGCTGCAGTATTGGACCATTTTCGTCAACATTTAGCAGGAATGGTCAATTTTGGAACTTACAACGATATAATGCATTGCCACAAGCATGCAACGTGGAAGCAGATTAAAATTTATCCGTGAATAACCAATGCACTTTCACCATGTCTCACAATTATTATTGAAGTAGAAACATATTGAAATCATAATCAGACTACACTGATTTAAATTCTAAAAAGTGCATGGTCCTAACAAATTAAAGACAAATAAAACTAAAAAACCTGGGGGAGGATATTGACAGAACTAACATCAGACATCAACAAAAGAGATAAATAGGTATTAAATGAGGTATGCATGGAAAAAACTACACCCAAAATTGACTTAAATAAATAAATATAGGATAGGATGTGAAAAAAATGTAACGGATCCACCTAAAGAAGTGTCATTGATCCACTTAAAGAAGTCTACTCTAATAGGTATTTCTAATCTAGAAGGAATCAAACCAACCTCTACAACTAACTGTCTAGAAATAAAGGAATGGAAAGCACCCGAAACATACAAAATACGAATTAGAGAAGCAAATAAATTAACCATACTTTGGACATTGAACTCACCTGGAAGAACAACAAAAGAACGTGTTGGAGCATCTTGAACAGGCCTACCCTGCTGATTACGTGGCGATGTGAAAATATTTGATTTGTGACCCTCTCAACCATAATTGAAACAACGAATAGGCCCTCTATAGAGCCTCTAACTGAAGAACTGACGCTGCCCCTGATACCTGCTTGACCCTAATGGCCCTATTATTTTTGACCACCTGGATGGCACTCACTGCCCTGCCCATTCTCCAATATGGTCAGAAGCAAAAAAAAATATAAACTACTCTTGTAAATCTCCTTGGTCCATTTTATCACGGACAAAATGGAAATGAAATTTCTATTTGTTTCATACGGGCAAGAAAAATAGGATTTGTAAAGAGATACATTGCACTAATATTATCACACCATAATATAGGAGGACCATTGGAGAAATTTTAAACTCAGAGAGAATGGCTTGGATCCAAGAAAGCATCAGGGGATTTATATTCAGACTCAGTTGAAGAACGACCAATAATCCGTTGCTTATGAGAAAACAATGAAATCAAATTAGACCCTAGATAAATTGCAAATCCAATGGTGTATTTGTGATCATCAATAGGACCAGCCGAGTCCGAGTCTGAGTACGCTTGGAGTTCTGATTTATAATTTTTCCTTAAGAGGATATAATGGAATAAGTACGTTTCAAGTATTAAATAAGGCATTTAACTGCAAGCCAATGGTCATCGAAAGGATTGTACATAAATAGACATACTTTATTAACCAAGTATGCAAGGTCAGGCCTTGTTAATATGAAATATTATAAAGCCCCTACTATTTGCCAAAATGTTTTCGAATCCGAAAAGGGTGAACCACCATATATATATATATATATATATATATATATATATATATATATATATATAATTTTGTATCAAGTGAAAAAGGTGTATTTACTAGAAGAACAGAAGAACTAATATGAGAAATTTTTAATCCCTTACAATTGTCAACATGTAACTCATATGTGCCATGATGCTTATTTTAATGACTGAGGTTAGCAAGATCGGGAGTGATGTGATGGGGAGAACCGATGTCTATGAAACAATTTAATGGTGTATGGTTGGGTGGTAATTGTAGTAATGGAAGTTGGGAATAGGATGAAAGATGGTCAACGGGGTTATAGTGTCAAGAATTCGAGTTATAGCGCTGAGAGCATGCTGCTTATATGGTCAAAAGGAAAACAAATATGACATTAAAAATTAAAATTCAATATGTTCTTATACAACTCATTCTGTTAGCACCTTAAAAAATAAGATAAAAATAGTATATGTGTAAGATTTTGGACAGCAACAACAAATCCACTTCTTTACAATTCTTTCTCAAGTTCCAATTTTGGATGGGTGATTCACAATATAACAAGGACAATGGAAATGACATTCAGAAATGGAAGAGTACAACATTAAAGGAAATTACACCTCTTATTTTGAAGAAATTATAAATAAGTTTTATGATTACATGGTTGAAAGAAATGACTCTTAGCCCAAAATTTAGCACAATATTATTATATCAAGTTTAAAGAATTGAAGAAACAATACTTATTAAAAAGAATTGAGGAAACATTATAAGCCAATCAAATAGGTCATGGTCCCTAACTTCAAAGGAAATTATTAGTATATATTGTAGAAATAATCACCTCCATTAGAAATCGTAGCTGGTGTACATGATCCCTGTCAGGAAACAAAGGCTTCTGATCCATCAATTGCATGAAAAACCAACCCACTGGCCATACATCAATGGCCGTAGTATAATCAGAAGAAGGTTTCTAGGCTTCAAGTATCTGTGCAAAACATTAGCAGAATGTATGTATTTCAAGCCACGGAGGATCTAATACAAGAAATACTGCACAAAATAATGAAGCAGTGATTTAGACTACAATCTAATTAACATTATGAATCTAAATGCACCAGCATACAAGCAAATACGATAATAGGAATGTCAAGTTAGTAAGACACCGGAATTTTTTATTTGAACAAATAAAAAACAGATATTAGATTATAAAAAGATGTTCTCACATTTAGAACTAGAATTAGTTTGTCCATTATGTTTAATCTAATTTCAAATTTCATGGTAGAGGAGTGCTTTATTATACCATGTATATCTATTAGAAATATTTTACCACATTCGATAGTCCACTATCAAACCAGAAATTTAAAATAGCACAACATAGGGATACACCACTTGCAATCTCTACACTTAATTTCCACTTTAGAATAACACCTTGTTCTAAAGTTCAAATTTCAGAATGTGGACCAAAATATCATAACAATAATCAAACTTAAATTGCTTCCTTGTCTTTATGTGGTAGGCTACATGGGTTAATGGAATCAACATCGCTATAGTATTTTAAAACATAATTAGATGCCTAAATAAAGTAATAATTACTATTTTAAAGGATACAACAAATATGACAAATAAAGAATTCACCACGTGGTGTTCTTTTGTGACGCTAGGTTAATTGTTGTACTGTTGTGACAGTTTCGCATCGCAAATCATTATCCATTATGAGATATGGTTGTACCTCAATGAAAACACCATTCTAGTCAAAAATATTATTATTTCGTCTGTGGAGTTATAATTGAGCATGACCGCATCCTGAAACGTCATTGTTGGTTGTGAGTTGCCCTATGTGCCAATAAACATGTGTTTTGAGAACACGATCATTACAATTACGAGTAGACGGACTCGAACCGACAATATTTGATGGTTGGGAATTTGAAAATTTTCAAATAAAATTATTTTGAAAAATAATTAATTAAAAGTAAGACCATAAAAAATATTTTCAAACAACGATAGCAACTTTTAGCTTTAACAATGGGAGAATTTCTATTTTTCTTAACTTGTAGGAGGAATCACACACTAGGTGCGACCTTTTATCAATTTTTAATGCTTACATCAGGACTTCTTGTTGTTTTTAGCAGTATAATTAACGCGTTTTGTGTTTGGATACCACCAGAATAAAATTGAATCAATGTTAGATCATACAACTGAGATCAATTGATAACGGACGGTGAGGCCCACAACTTCTCTCTATATATATGTTTGTTTGGGTGATAGACGGGTGGAAAAGCTTTCACGATTAAACTCATCAACTCTCTATAAATGTATTAAAAGCCAATAAATTATTTTTTTAAGACACAAGTCACAAATGAGGGCAAGTCACCTTAAAAAGCCAATGAGTCTGCACAAAACCCCATCAATAGAGTAAGTGATGCAATAGATACCCAAAAGCAAGCTCGCCACTTGCACTCATCATTTAGAGAGAAGAAAATCGTTAATCATTATAATATTCAATCAAACAAGCCATGTGCTTTTATTAGGTTCAAATAGATTAACAAATAAGGAAATCATTTAAATACAAATTCATTAAGGTTCTATGTCATGATTCTTACCAACCCACATTCTCCTTGCCCGGAATTCTAATGATTAAAGCTCCCATGAGTCAAAGACATGTCGCAATTTGAGTAAAGCTTCCATAGGTACCTCTTATGAAGGCTGGTGAAACCTAGTTAAAAAGGCAGAAGTGGAAATGAAAAATGTAATGCTATTATAAAAGATATGCTCTTCATTATTTTTTTTCCAAACGCAAACAAAAATGACAAATGCAAGCATAAATGACGAGAAGATAGAATCGAAATCGACCCAATACCCAAAATGATATTGAGGTCAAAACCGATAATGAATCAAACCCACGGTTAACACCAAAGATAAATTCAATCGAGATTCAAAACCAAACTTTTTGCCCAAATCAAATCCTAATCACCCCGAAATCGCAAATTGAAACCTAATATACTTATATCTCAAGCCGTGTCTTTTTCATATCATGTCCTAATTGTTTTAGATTTATCGTGTCGACGTATCCATGTCATGTTGGACATTACAACCTTATTCGCATTCGTATATCATAGGTGATCACATGATAACACACTTATGTACTGAAAAGAATCCATAGTCAAATGGCACAATACCCTCATTAATTTGTCTTCTTTATTCGTATAAGCACCTACAAGTTCACATACGTATGCTTGTATGTTTGCCCTCATTGTCCTCTACCCACCAAACAACATTTTCTCATTGAATAATGACCTTTTTATGCACATTTTATAAGAGTTGTAAAAGAGATTATCAACTGGATAGGGGCATAAATGATCAATTGATGAAATCTAGCTTATAATTTTTAGAATTTTGTATACTGATGAGATCTTAATATTTTTCCAATCAATTGAACAAGATTCTAAACATTTTTTTAAAAATATAATCAAACACAGTAGTTTAGTGGTCTCTTCATCGATAATGACAAAATTCTGAACTAATGTTATATTCCTAAGCCATAATATTGGTGAAGAAAAAATTCTCTCCATTGAGAGGTCCAATGAATTATGCACCGAATTTCCTGATGAATTGAATGAAAAAACTAAATTTTAAAGATTTTTGGTAGTCTCAAGCTCAAACATATTGCAGATAATTATAAAAATCTTGCATTTTATATAATAGATTAGATGAAAATCTGGTTTTTAAACAATGAATTGATTTTAATTGCATTTTCCTAATAATTATATCAACAATTGATTTTTTCAAAGTGAGGGTGAATACACAATAGAAAATGAAATTGAAAATTAAAATAAAAAACCTAAATTTAAAGATTGTATTCGCCTTGTAAATACCCAACACAAAACTAAGTTCGAAACCCTACCTTATTTGTGTTCATGTGTATGTGTGTCACTGTGTGCGTGTGGGTGGGTGCGTGTATTTGTGTGTGTGCACATGTGTGTGGGTGAGTGTGTGTTAGAGAGAGATGGTGAGTACCTAAAAGTTTAGCACCGACGAGTGAAGGGTTTGGCCGCCGACTGGGTTTGTTTGGCTGCCGGCTGGATTTGGGTAGGTTTGACAATTGGGTTTGGCCGATGGGGGTAAAATGTTTCTCTTTTGTTTTTTCTGGTGGTTTAAGTCTTTAGGACGGGAGATGAAAAGTTTTAATGGTGGAAATATAATTTTTTAACCCTCTTTCTTGGTATATCTTTTAAGATAGCAAATATGTTACGATCTCATTTGGTTTATTTTATAAGACAGAGATAATTAGCTGTCTCAAAAACTCACCTCTTTTGAGACGGCTATAATTAGCAGTCTTAAAAAATAAAATTTTTTGAGAAGACTAATTAAAACCGTCTAAAAAATTATGTTTTAAAGACTATAATTTATCTGTCCCAAAAATTAGGGTCTTAAAAATAATTTTTTTATGTAGTGATATATCTGAGGATTATGTCTTTTTGAGAAGAGATTGCTTTACTGAGGGAGCTGAAATTCTTAGTCTGGAAAATCTGTTGGGGAAACAGTTGATGACTTGATGTTTAGGATTCCGTTGAGGAATGTTTTTCCTTGAGATGTCGCTAAGGAGAGATGTCCGGTTAGGACTTCTAGCTCTATTTAGGGAAATTGGAAATTTTCTGGGAAAAAGTCAAATTCGAGAATTCCTTCTGGGGAAAGGGGTAGGATATTATGTAGACCTGCTGAGGAAGAATTTTATTTATGCTGAGGATGAGGCTTTGGGATTCTGCTAGGGAGTTGTAGTGGGCTTTTGGGACACGGGTGCGTTGATTTTTAACGTTTAAGTTAGGGATAAAATGTGGTATTAAATCGGTTGGGGATTTGGGAGATTAAAAAATGGCTTTCTTGGTGAAGAAATGTTAAAATATTCATTTGGCAATTTTAGGGATTTTTCGGGAAATTTTTGGGATTTTCTGTCATTTTTTGGGATTTTTTGTACAAAATTTTAAGGGTATTGCGAATCGGAGGGTGGCAGCACAATTTTGGTACCCCGAGGATCATGTTTTCCACTTTATCTTGGATGAGACCTATGAGGAGTTTTCAACTATGTTAGGGTAAATCCCAGTATGGTGGAGACTATGCCTGAATTTTCTTGGTCTTCTCGGGAGCTGTTAGAAGGACTTCTCTACATTTTTCCTTGGACGGCTCGACCATTGGTCACTGGGGGAATGATATCCCTCCTAGTTATCCTGTATTATATGCGTTTGCAGGACTTTAATGATGCGAGCCATGTTGGAGCGGTTTCCCTGGGCTTAACTTTAAAGCTATTGCTGGTGACCGGGGACCTGATGGTGGACCCCCAACTGTTTGTTATTATAGTGTGGATGTCATATCATCACAACTAGGCAATGGTGATACTGGTAGAGACCCTGAACGGTCTAGATGATTGGCGGGAAGGTCGTTCTACTTTTTTGAGAGGTATCTCAGTTATGTTATTCATGTGACTGTCTGAGAGATTCCGTTTGGTGATCCCCCCTAAATATCCCCTGGAAGTTGTGCCGAATTTCTTAACTTGTTATTACATCAGCTTTAGCTCATCGATAGAGAACTGGGTAAACTAGTTTATGGAGCACAGAGCTTGATGTATGAGTTGTTCAGTGCCCTAGTAGGGGGAGTTACATCACATTATGGAACTTGGGGAATACCGGTATGTTTGGTTAGTTGGTCTCTGGTAGACCTCATTCTGTTTCCCCTGGCGGTTTCTATATCAAGTCGGATGGGAGAAAATTTTGCCTTCCTGTATGCTCAATTTCTTTCATGTAGAGTATTTGACTGAACGCTTACGCATGCGATTGGGCTCTCTGTAGGAGAATCGTCGGCCATCAACCCGTCCTTCTCTATCTGTTGGTAGGGTTCACATGAATCTGAGGATGATATGAAATGGCTGTGGAAGAGGGTAGTGGCTAAGATCTTGACAGAGGAGATCGGACATAGATGGATTATCATGTTTAGCACTGTGGAGGGAGGCGTAGTCGTTTTCTCTATGCTGGTCCTGGCTTATCATTCCATGGAGCGCCTTCGGCACAACATCCAAGCAGGGAAGTTTGGGGGCCTCAAGGAGTAGATGATGATGGGGCTCGGTCTTCCGAAAGTAGTGAATAGGGGTTTTGTGAAGCTTTTATGATGGTTATGTGTTTGTCTAGTTTTGGTTTGTGGTAATAACTTTGGGAAGGTTTGGTTAGTTTTTTTTAGGGGTAGTTTGGTTTGATTTATTTTAGGACAATTTGGTTGGCAGGGGTAGTTATTTGACTCCCTATGCTGATATTTCGTGTAATTGTACCGAATTTTTCCAGAATGGAATAAAAATGGATTTTAATTATATTGTTGTGCCTCTTGATGAGTTTTACAACTAAATTATCTATACCAATTACTAAGAAATACATAATCATTTTGTACAAGTAAATGGTATAAATAATTTGTCTTTCTCGAAGGTAATAAAAGAATAACATTTTGTGAAAAATAAGGGGGTCGTGCCCATGTAAAGCGTATGAACTGCCTACGTATCTCTGGGGGTTTTGAAACATTTCAAGTTTCATTTTTTAAAGGAAAAAGGTTTTTTTAGAGGATCAAGCCCCACGTAGTTCTGAGTAGAGAGAAATGAAGATTTATTTTAAAGAATAGAAGGGGGATGAGAGGAGTCATAGCGCGCCGATATTTCGGACTAGGGGTCTTGAGATGGTCCAGGTTAACTGGATGCGCCATCTCTTCTTCGTCAAGGTCAGTGAGCATAGCGATGCCATGGGATGGGATCTTCTTCACGATGTAGGGGCCACTCCAGTTTGGCTTGAATTTCCCTCTAGGGTCCTAAACGGGTTCTATGATTTCTTTAAGGGCCAAGTTCCCTTTTCGAACACCAACAGTCCTTGACTCCGACGATGGTACCCTTGTATACGATATAGAGCCTTTAGCTTCCTTTCGTCTAAGAGTGAAAACTTATCAAAATAGATCTGATCCAATCTCTCTCGATGACTTTTCTCTCAAGGATGACGCGTAATGAAGGTATTTCCATTTTAATGGGTAGGATTGCTTCCATGTAGTATATCTGAGAGTAGGGGGTAGCCCCAGTAAATGACCGAACAAAAGTGTGGAAGTAGGATCTGATTGGACCAATCCCGGTAACTTTCAGTCATCTTGAAGATGATTACTTTGAGGTTCTTATTAGAGGCTTCAACTACACTGTTGGTTTGTGGTCGGTAAGGAGAGGATTTGTATCTCTGATTTCCATACTTGTCGACCAATTATGTGACTTTTGCCTCGAAATGTAACCCATTATCTGAGACTACCTCATGCAAATCCTCGTACAGGTAAATGATGTTCTTTCGGATGAATTTATCTACCTTTTGGGCGTTCAGAACCGTATATGACTCGGATTTGACCCATTTGGTGAAGTAATGAATGTCAACTAAAATGAAATCGTTCCCTTTGGAGTCTTTGAGTGTGACTATCCATATGATATCAATTCCCCACGTGGAGAACGGCCAGGGAGAGGTCATGTTGTTCGATTCTCGCAAAGGTAAGTGTTGGATATTGGAAAACTGTTGGCACTTGAGGTATCTCCAGACATAGGAGGTGCAATTCTGAACCATGGTAGTCCAATAGTAACCCTGTCGGATCATTTTCTTGGCGAGCATATGTCCATTCATGTCAGGTCCGCATTCCCTATTGTGGATTTTCTACATCAAAGTTTTTTTAGCGAGCATATGGCCATTCATCTGTTCCATCAAGGTTTCTCTTGAACAATGGTTTATCGCAGACAATGTACTAGGCAAGCCAATTTGCGGAGGGTGCTCTATCTTTTATATTATCATCTTGTAGGTACCTAACATTCTCGAGGAGGCGCCTAATGTTATAGTATCAGCACTCGGACATATTGGAATCCTCTTCTGTGATGAACTCAATGTGGTAGCAGTGGGTCGGATTAACTTATTTTTGAACTATGAAGGGGGCCATCGTTATTCCTTCGGGCATGTCAACCATGGAGGCTAATGTAGTGTAGACAGTACATTCCAGGATCCCCCTAAGTCTCTCCTTAGGTTCGTAACATGCCCTAGGTTTGACACATATATGAGGGTATGTAGTTGTTGGATTAGTGGAAAGGTTCCCCCCTTTGGCATGACTTACATGATATACGTCTTTCTTTTGAGGGAAATCAGTATGTGTGGACAAGCCATTTGATATACCTAAATATACATGAATTGCCTCACAATATACCTCATGGGGATAATACGTGCAAGATCAAATTTGATATACTCGACGTACGTGAACGAGTTCCTTACTATATACCTCCCGTCACGACTTCGTCCAAGTGGTACGATGAGGGGGAAACCGTTCGATATACGTCAAAGGTACTAGGCCAATGGAGGGTGATACTCATATTGCTTAGGCTAACGATGACCTGTGGGACCAGCACCCATCACAAAGTGACCCCCCAATGCGGGACAAAATTCTGGTCAACATAACAATGCTCTTGGTGATGTAGTGTGCAAAATGCATGATTCTTAATTAGTATATTATAGAGATATTATTTTATTTGGCATTATGAGCACTATATTAATAAGGAAGAATGTACAAGTATCATGAAAAGTAAATCTAACATGGAGCATGAAGATTACACTAAGCATGGATACGTGAGAGAGAGTGATATGTGAGTATTTATAAGTGAGTGTGTGGTAGAAAATCTAAGCGTGGATCAACTACAAATGGTGTGTGATAAGTGTGAGTGAGCATGGATATATACAAGTGTGATAGGTGGAGGTGTGTTCTAGTGACACCTAAGAAAGCAAGGATATTCTAAGTGGTGTGTGAAGCATGTGAGTATAAGTGAACAAATATACAAGTGTAGGTAGTGTGAGGTGTACAAGGAGAGTATTTACAAGAGCATGAGGTAGATATATACAAGAAGTAATAGAGGAGAAAAGGGAAGATACATGTAGGCACATACGCATACATGCAGAAAAAGATGACACCCATGCAAACAGAGTGTAGTCCACTTAAGTCAGTCTCTAGCGGAGTGTCCATCATGGCCATCCCAAGATCTTCCCCCTCCCCGGGCGCTTTCGGGTGGAAAAGAGGGAGAGATAAAGGTCCCGTGACCCTTCGCTACATCGGGGGGGGGGGGGTGCTTCGGCCATGGTCGATTTTTGGGTGATGTAAAGAGATATAGTCTCCAACCTATCTTGCACAAAGTAGCAAAAGAACATGTCGCTGCCTCGAGAAAGCGACATCAAAGACCAACTGATGCTTGCGAAAGCAACCATTCAGAGGTTCAGGGGATAAGTTACAGAATGAGAAGGTGTTAGGCACCCATCCCGCCCTTTTGGTCTCTCATGGGATTATGTTACTATTTTTCTTAATTTCTCGATGAAGTGTGTGTGCATGTATATATAAGTGAAGATCGGAATCGCTCGACTCGCATCATGGAAAAAAATGGAGTGAAGTCATCTATAGGAATGTTCCCAAAATAATAATTAAAAATAAGATGTGTGCGCTTATCAAGATATTGATCGTTGTGATAAAACGATAATATGTGTTAGATAAGATGCAAGTATGATATATCTAAATAATATACAGAAAAAATATGAAAATATGAAAATAGGACTCGAGTCTCGAATTTTAGCCCGAAACACCTACGTAGCCTATAAAAGCATCAAAGTCAACGTAGTTCTCATGCGGCACAAGGGTGAGATTTATCCCATAGATTCAAATGGAGTTTATTATATGTGTGTGTGTAGAATATATGCTTTTAGTTTTGAGAAAATGTGATGAAGAATCCCGTCAGAATTTATAGGTATAACCCTCTTTTTCTTTGTTTTGGGTTATTTTTTATAGAAAATAAATTATGTGCAATATAACTAATAAAGGATTGGAGATTAATATGTGTGATCTAAAGATAAATATAGAATTTATATAACTAATGCAAAAATAAAGAAATTTAAAGAGAACGATGTTTGGACCTTCTTTAGAAACTTAAAGCTTGGACGTAATCCTTGATGAGATTCCTTATAAGTTAAGATGAATGCAGGATGAGAGAGACGGAAATTTTGGCTAAATTGGGTATGAAAGTGATGGGAATGAAAGGTGGGAAAGTAATGCACACAAGAAAACATCGTTGATTACAAAAGAATGTTGCTGAGATCACTAAAATTGATGGTTCTGAGGTGCCTCTCGAAGTGACCTCATGATCTCCGCATATAGGGTAGAGGGATTGGCGATCGAAATTGTCATTGTCCTACCTACCGACTGGTAACCGTAGAAACACTGTCGATAGGCAAGGAAATGGACCTACCAATTGGCAGTCTCATGTATATTTTTAGGAAAAACGGTCATAAAATGCAATTCGTAAGTCCAAATCACGCACGGGGCATACTGTTAGAAAGGTAATTCAAAGAACTTTGGTAATCCTTGGGACAATCCCAGGTCCGAGAGTTGACTTCGGGTCAAATGGGAGTCGAAAGTGCCTGATGGTCCTTTAGACAAAAGATCATCAGACGACGATGGATCATTCGTCCAAACTGTAAGTCCGAATCGCACATGAATTGGATCGTTGGAAAGGTTGTGCAAGTTACTTCGATGTACCAAAGAGCTTCGCTATGTTTAGAGAGTTGACTTTGGTCAAACGGGGCCCGAAAGCTCCTTGTGACCCTTTGGAATAAAATGAATCATTCGTCCGTACCGTAAGGCTAATTCATGTATGGGACAAACCATTTAAAAGGGTATTCAGTGCCCTTTGAATATTCATCCAATCTCATTCCAGCTGAAGAGTTGACTTTGATCAAATGGAGCCCGGGAGCGCCCGGTGGTCTTCGGATCTATTTTCGAGGAAAATGAATCATTTGTCTGAATCGTTATGTCGTTTCATGCATGGGGTGGACCGTTAGATAGGGGTATCAATGCCCTTTGAATCTTTATTGAGTTTTCGCTCTGACGAAGAAATTGATTGGGGTCAAATTGGGGCCCGGGAGCATCCGGTCGCCTGTAGATCGGTTTTCGGTAGTAAAATGGTTTGTTCGTCCAAACGATTATGTTGATTCGCACATGGGGAGGACCATTAGAGAGGGGGTTCAGAGCCCTTCGAAGATTTATTGAGATTTTTCTCTGACGATGGAGTTGACCAGAGTCAAAGGGGGCTCGGGAACACCCGATGGCATCAAGATTGGTACTTGGAGTATGATCTAGGTTTTTTAGTGAATTAGGGTGGTGCTAGGGATCTAAGGAGAGACTTAGGAGGTCCTAGAACGTAGTTTCTATAATAAATATAATTTTATTGAGTCCTTGAATGTCTTGAACCATTTTATCAGAGCACACAACCTGGAAATTTTACTAATTAAAAAATAATTACATCACAAAATACTTATTTTGTGTGTATCATATTGATCTCTTTCTAATTTAATTTTGTGTGTATCACATTTTCGTGTAATCTAATTTAATTTAGTGAACAATACATCAATGAATAACTAATTGTGTCAACATAATTCACTAAATGTGCTTTAATGGAATAACGCAAAAATTATGTAATGACACAAAAATAATACTATCACACATACATGTAACCACACAAGCAACCTCAATATACTTCACCAAAGATATGACTGAAATTCAACATCTTATGTACACGCACACGTTTGAGTATCATGTGGATGCACATCACTCTCATGTCACTAGATGTGTGACAACATCATTGGATACCATCGCATATCCACGATATAAGAATGTGAACAAAAAATTGATCACTGTCAATATATACAGTACTTTAGTATACATTGAATCAAACATACTTGTATTGTCCCTTTTGATCATTTGCACAATTATAATTTTAATTTCATGAAGAAATTTATTCAAAATCACTTATTTTGGATGCGCCTTTTCAGTTTTTGGACATTCAAAAGAATTCCAATACACAATATCAAAACTATTTAACCAAATTTCTAATATTTTTAAAATATTATTCTGATAAGAAAAATACTATCGCAAGCCATGCACTTTCTAAAATATTTAAATATGCTTTATTCACAAAATAATCATTTTTATGTCATCACATGTGGCGTTTTAACACATGGGAAGTTGAAAAAATATATTTTCCTACAATATCATCACCTTTGTATGCATATATGGGCAATATATGATTCAATCAGCCTACCTATCCAAGTTTCTTTATACAAATGAACATAACTTATTAAAATATTCCATCACTTCTTCAAAGTGATCAGACCCTTTAAAAACATACAAAAAAGACTTTTGATTCATTCAAATGAGAACAATTCACATTTCCCGGGAAAAAATTACAATGAGATTTTATTTTTGATCAATTTCATTCATACTTAGTGGATTCAAACTGTCAAATAACCAAATGACACCACAAGTATTCATATAACAAATTTGAGTTTCCAAATTCAAACAAATACCTCAAAATAAAAAAAACATCAAATTACTGGATTATGCATATCTTCGATAATGACATCCAAACTTCAATAATTTTAACATAAACGAAGGAGACGTTTGTAACAATTATGACCCGACAACAAAACTTTGAAACGTTCTTATAATCAATTCCAACTAAATAAAGTCTTCGTAATATTTTAAATGGTCACTGAGTTGCCATTAGCAACTTAGATGATGCCAATATACAATTATCAAAAGTAAACAATGCCTTCTCATCATTCAGTACGCACAGTTACGGACAAAACTTCCAAAACTAAAGACAATGCACCCGCATTAAGATTCTATTAACATTATATTTTATCCCACGTGATATCATTTGCATTATTACTAGTATCACACTTAACCCACCAAGAGTAAATAGACAGAAACGTTAAGCCACAAAAAAAAAAATGTGTACAAAAGTGACAAATCATGAAATAAATCAGGGAAAGTTACAATAATACATGTCCAGTAGTCAATGCATTATTATCAAATGAAACACTTTTCAAAATTGTCATGTGCAAACAAACATTCCAACACACATATTCAAAATTCCCATAACATACAAGAAGCAAAATGAAAGGCTATTGATTATATTAAAAGTCAGTAAATAATATATTAGTACATTATGCATACACATGCTTCTCATCAAAGTATTACGAAAGGTCTGATTTCATGCATTAACTAAAGGGATGGACAAATATGTTTTCACACACGAGAACTATTCATAAAATTAAACACAAAGTAACACGAAATATTTGCATTTTGTCTTAAGATTGTTACTTGAAATATATACTTTTGTGTTCTATTAAACTTTAAAATATGATTATCATATTTATGCAATAAAAATTAATACCACTAGAAAACTTACAAACGAAGAAGATGATCGAGTCAAGTGTTTGACACTCTCTCCTTAAGACAAAATATGCTCCCGTTACGGTGCTTACGAGAATAAACAATGAGCGTTTGCCTCCCAGGATAAAAGGGTCTCAACACGCGCAAGAAGCACTTCAGTGTGCGTGTCCCACGAACCAGTTATGTTTGATACTCAATCCGACTCGATCGGGAATGGAAGGTATTGAAAATATATTTTCTCTCCTATTTCTCTCTTTAAAAAACGAAGACAAGTCTTGTATTTATAGAAAACAAAGTGTTTTTTTCATGAAAAGACATGTCTTTAGGAAACAACCACGTTAGGGACGTTTTTCATGAACTGTCACAACTTATGGTGAACAGTCACAACCTTTAGGGACGGTTTTGAAAAACAGTCACTATATAGCGAACAGTCACAACCTTTAGCGACAGTTACGAAAATTCGTCCAAGAAAATAAATAAAATTTCCCAATAAACTTCATACATAAATGGGGCACTTTGATACCAAATTTCTTATTCATCATTTATCCATTTTAAACAAATAAATATATCGCGTGACTTGTCATGCTACAAGGAACGCGAACGTACTTGGTCCTACTTTGACCAATATATTAATTTGGTCATAAAATAATTTCTGTAAAAACATAATATTTTCCAACAATCTCCCATATGAATGAAATTTGGGTGAAAAATTAAATGAACATGAAGACAAATTAGACTGAGTATCGATGGAAAAGAGTTGCATCGGTAAATATAGATTTTGGCCTTGAATCTTTTCTAGTGAGAGACTATCGGGTTTACCGGCCAATCAATGAACGCGATGTCTTGAATTGATCAACCTTTTTGTGTAAATCGAGACAATAGAATTCACACAACCTATCTCCAAACATTCTTGGTTCTCACTGTTGTGTCCGTTTTGGCCTTGGACACCTCCTAGTTTCATGAGCGTGTTAGAGAATTTAACAATGTAGCCCTTGGTTATTCTCTTAGAAGTGGCCCTTTCTCACTCACATAGGTGATTTCTATAAAGAGTATCATGCTAATACTCCACTTGACCCATATGTTCAAGATATAGAAATCATTAAAATAAAATTTATCCTGTTACACGCGGCAGATAATGCACTGACTCATCCTAGGAATGGGAGGAAGAATTTATTTTCTTCTCAGTGCTAACTGAATCGCACATAATTAGGTTGTCCTGTTGAACCTAATTCTTGGGATCTCCTGTCATTTAGGTTGGGTTTCCATTATGGCAATTATTTTAGGTTTTAATCGGCTGTAATCCCATTCCCCTTGATGAACTTCTCTTACTCTCTCGTTAGCGGATCCACAATGATTTTATTAGGCCTATTGTTATCACTAACAAAGAAAGATTTCTTTATGGTCTTATGTCATGACTAATAAGTCGTGACTTTCCAAATTACTTTATTCCTTTTCAAGAAATGATTTCTAATTGCAAGAACATGCATTAGAATTGTTATCTCAAATCACCCTCTTTAAAATTGTCAAGGTACCTTGCTTTGTAGGAAATAATATTCATATTCCATCATAAGAGGATTTCAAAACATTAACACCTCTAATCGTGCTAATATATCACTCAGAATACGAGTCTCGAAAGTCATATATTGTTTAAAAATATATTCATAATTTCCTAATGTTTATGTCATTTGTCACTTATATCTTAGTATCGATACTGAACGACTCATTTGTACTTTAGACTCTTTGATCCATTATCTTTATTCTAAAGATTTGTGTACACGATTAATCATTTCCAACCTTGGAATATAATCAAAGTACTTAAGTATTAATTATCGTTCAATCAATGAAGTATACACTTCTCTAGACAAATGCACATTGGAAATACTATAGTATATTAAATGCACTTATACAATCAAATACTACACTTTCAGTAGTGTTTATCCTATTTTCAATAGGAATCATATTTGTTTCTATTTTTTAATTGAAATTACCGCATTAGATAAATACCCCCACATTTATTATAATTCATACAAAGGTTCTCAATCTTTCCCATAAAATTTTACCATGGGTTAATGTGCTGAGAATATAACTCATAGAAAACACAATATTTCCCCCACAATTTCAAACATAAATTTGAAATTATACAAAATTGATACATTTATTCTTAACCTCCAAACGCTTTATTTTTCTTTAAAATGAAATGATATTAATGTTTATTTGGACCAACATATATGTCAATTTAGAAGGTTTACATTCATTTCATTGTAAGTAAAATTTAGTTGAGATAAGTTTCTCTACTTTAGTAATTTCGACATTTAATGTTATATTCCTTATTGTTCCATAGGCCTACAAATTCACTTGTGACAATACTTAGTATTAAACTAAAGGTGGTCTCCAATAGGACCATAATTTGATTCTACCTTCTTTAAAGCAGTTGTGAAACCGCTCGGTTCTGAATCCCATGATCATTTATATTGATTTATGATTTAATTCTATACCATCTTTAAAGCAGTCGTTAAACCGCTCGGTTCTGAATTTGGAATCATAAATCCAATAAATAGATCTGTAATCATGCCACGCTTTTTTTTCATTGAAGAGCACGTTCGACAATCACATAATCAAACACATTTATTGGAGTATAAAATTCTTCTAACATGAATTTATACATTATGAAAGGAATATATCACTTTATATCAACTAAAGATTCTCATATCTTTTGCAATTTTCATTGCATTTAGTGAAGAGTAGTAACATATTGAAATTAATCATATCCATTCTTTCAAGTCTTTCGTCATGGAAAAAATGAGCACCACGATATCAATACAAATTGTATTTAATTTCTCAATGTTAGAACAATTGAATGTTTACACACCTCAATTTTCATTCCAGGACATTAGGTCATCGGATGCCACAACATGGCATCAACTATATAAAATTATGCAAACATAATAAATTCCTAACCTATAGGAGTTTTTAATTTATTATGCATGAATTTAATATTCTCAAATTTTCAACATGTTGGTTCACATCGTTTTAAACAATAGTGCATATTCATATCTCTAAGAGTCGATATAATGCATGCATTACAATGTTTAACATACATACCAACAATAATGGACAATGCATTATATTTTTTTCTCCTTTTCGTGACACGGGAGATTAAAACCAATTTAAATGTAATATCAAGATTACATGAATTATCACAATAATTAAATATTGGAATTCTACATGGAATGCAACTCAAATCATGTTTCTAAATATATCACATTTTCGTTCATGTAATCTAATTTAATTTAGTGAACAATACATCAATGAATAACTAATTGTGTCAACATAATTCACTAAATGTGCTTTAATGGAATAACGCAAAAAATTATGTAATGACACAAAAATAATACTATCACACATACATGTAACCACACAAGCAACCTCAATATACTTCACCAAAGATATGACTGAAATTCAACATCTTATGTACGCGCACACGTTTGAGTATCATGTGGATGCACATCACTCTCATGTCACTAGATGTGTGACAACATCATTGGATACCATCGCATATCCACGATATAAGAATGTGAACAAAAAATTGATCACTGCCAATATATACAGTACTTTAGTATACATTGAATAAAACATACTTGTATTGTCCCTTTTGATGATTTGCACAATTATAATTGTAATTTCATGAAGAAATTTATTCAAAATCACTTATTTTGGATGCGCCTTTTCAGTTTTTGGACATTCAAAAGAATTCCAATACACAATATCAAAACTATTTAACCAAATTTCTAATATTTTTAAAATATTATTCCGATAAGAAAAATACTACAGCAAGCCATGCACTTTCTAAAATATTAAATATGCTTTATTCACAAAATAATCATTTTTATGTCATCACATGTGCCGTTTTAACACATGGGAAGTTGAAAAAATATATTTTCCTATAATGTCATCACCTTCGTATGCATATATGGGCAATATATGATTCAATCAGCCTACCTATCCAAGTTTTTTTATACAAATGAATATAAATTATTAAAATGTTCCATCACTTCTTCAAAGTGATCAGACCCTTTAAAAACATACAAAAAAGACTTTTGATTCATTCAAATGAGAACAATTCACGTTTCCTTGGAAAAAATTACAATGAGATTTTATTTTTGATCAATTTCATTCATACTTAGTGGATTCAAACTTTCAAATAACCAAATGACACCACAAGTATTCATATAACAAATTTGAGTTTTCAAATTCAACCAAATACCTCAAAATAAAAAACATCAAATTACTGCATTATGCATATCTCCCATAATGACATCCAAACTTCAATAATTTTAACATAAACGAAGGAGACGTTTGTAACAATTATGACCCGACAACAAAACTTTGAAACGTTCTTATAATCAATTCCAACTAAACGAAGTCTTCGTAATATTTTAAATGGTCACTCAGTTGCCATTAGCAACTTAGATGATGCCAATATACAATTATCAAACGTAAACAATGCCTTCTCATCATTCAGTACGCACAGTTATGGACAAAACTTCCAAAACTAAAGACAATGCACCCGCATTTAGATTCTATTAACATTATATTTTATCCCACGTGATATCATTTGCATTAGTACTAGTATCACACTTAACCCACCAAGAGTAAATAGACAGAAAAGTTAAGCCACAAAAAAAAAATTGTGTACAAAAGTGACAAATCATGAAATAAATCATGGAAAGTTACAATACTACACGTCCAGTATTCAATGTATTATTATCAAATGAAACACTTTTCAAAATTGTCATGTGCAAACAAACATTCCAACACACATGTTCAAAATTCCCATAACATACAAGAAGCAAAATGAAAGGCTATTGATTATATTAAAAGTCAATAAATAATATATTAGTATATTATGCATACACATGCTTCTCATCAAAGTATTACGAAAGGTCTGATTTCATGCATTAACTAAAGGGATGGACAAATATGTTTTCACACACGAGAACTATTCATAAAATTAAACACAAAGTAACACGAAATATTTGCATTTTGTCTTAAGATTATTACTTGAAATATATACTTTTTTGTTTTATTAAACTTTAAAATATGATTATCATATTTATGCAATAAAAATTAATACCACTAGAAAACTTACAAACGAAGAAGATGAACGAGTCAAGTGTTTGACACTCTCTCCTTAAGACAAAATGCGCTCCCGCTACGGTGCTTACGGGAATAAACAATAAGCATTTTCCTCCCAGGATAAAACGGTCTCGACAAGCACAAGAAGCACTTCAGTGTGCGTGTCCCACGAACCAATTATGTATGATACTCTATCCGACTCGATCGAGAATGAAAAGTATTGAAAATATATTTTCTCTCCTATTTCTCTCTTTGAAAAATGAAGACAAGTCTTGTATTTATAGAAAACAAGGTGTTTTTTCATGAAAAGACATGTCTTTAGAAAACAGCCACTTTAGGGACGTTTGTCATGAACTGTCACAACTTATGGTGAACAATCATGACCTTTAGGGACGGTTCTGAAAAACAGTCACTATATAGCAAACAGTCACAACCTATAGCGACAGTTACGAAAATCCGTCCCAGAAAATAAATAAATTTTCCCAATAAACTTCATACATTAATGGGGCACTTCGATACCAAATTTCTTATTCATCATTTATCCATTTAAATAAATAATTATATCGCGTGACTCGCCATGTTACAAGGAACACGCACGTACTTGGTCTTACTTTGATCAATATATTAATTTGGTCATAAAATAATTTATGTAAAAACACAATATTTTCCAACTGACACGGGAGATTGAAAACACACAGAAAAAACCTTTTATCCAAAAAAGTAATGTTCATTGAAGTGTTGAACACGCAACAAGAAAAAATATCCATCACGTAACACAAAACTGAAATCCTATTCTACCCACATACGTCTACAAAAGAAAAAGAAAAACTATAGCCCCCACTCCAATAACTAACATGCAATTTTAATCTAAGCAATATATTATATATTTTCCAACTTTACAAACTAACAACTTCAGCCTCTCAATTATCTAGCCATCTCTCTTAACCATATTACCATGCCATGATGCCAGCATGAAAAACACATTAACCCGCGTTTCTCTCATCCCCAAACCCAGCATTTGAATGTCTTCTCCGTCCCAAAACCCACCATCCATATAATTATATATTCCACTCGGCATCATATTCTTTAGTCCCCGTCTATAAAAAAACACTTCAGCAACGTAAAAATGAAACTTAATAAATAAGCCTTATTTATATACGACATTTCTTAATAGATCATATTAATGTTAATCAATATTGTTTTGTCAATCATAAAAATCAGATATAAACCATAATGTTACATCATGTTAAAAAAACAGTTTTGTCATGAATTCAGTATGTTTAATCTTCATGTAATCACAAAATCATAAGTTCTTTATAACTATGATGAAAACTGACCTTTATCCATTGCAATTGATTGGAATAAGGTGACTTGAATGCTCCTGTCAAAGATTCCTTTGAATCCCTTCTTGAATAGCCCAGAATTACTCTCTTATGTGCCCGGAATATTTGTGAGAAAATAGGAATAATGAGAATTTTGGATTTTCTCTCCCTCCTTAGAAATAATGTGTATTGAGATGACTCTAGATGGTGTAGATGTCTCTATTTATAAGGGGAAGAGGGTCGAAATCCTAGTGGACGTGGGACTCTTTCAAGTCTCTCACTAATGCCACTAACCATCATGTGACTAACGGATAAGGTTTACCCAAATCTTTTAATATCTTTATTTATCACATTCCTAATTAATTATCTGACATTTATTAAAACCACATAAATGGGAAATTCAGAATTTAATACAATTAAAATTAAATAATTAATTTCGACATTTAACATTAATTTCCAACAGTCTCCCACTTAGTCTTAATAATTCGTATAATTACATTAGGTATCATAAGGCATACAATCAATAATAAATATCATTTGTTAAATCAAATGATTCACGGATGCGAGTCATGGCAGTTCCATGTTATTCAAGAGCATGGTTCCTTCCATGTATCACAACACCAATGTTTCATTCAACTAGCCTTTAATATTGGGTATCATAATGGCCTCATAATGTCCTTTTGAATAAGGACTATTTCTGTCAATAATAATTCATAATTATATGCATGCATTAACAAAAGACAGAAATAATATAAATCAGAAACACTTTTATTGAATTCAAGTAATAGTGTTAAACAACTAAGCCAAAATAGCAATCATAATCTAACTAATTGAGACCCATCTCTTTGACATGTTCCATAAAGGTCTTCAGAGATAGTCCTTTCATAAGAGGATGTCCTATGTTATGACGCGTACTAATGTGATCAACTGACACTCTTTGTTTTCGAACTTCTTCTTTAACTGATAGGTATTTCATCTCAATATGCTTAACAGTTTAGTATACCTATCGTTCTTCGAGAAGAAGACTGCTACGACATTATCACAATAAATTTTCAGCGGCTTAGATATTGACCCCATAATTTTAAGTCCTAAAATAAAGTTTCGCAGCCATAATCCATGATTTGTAGCTTCGAATCAAGCTACGTATTCAGCCTTCATAGTAGATAATGCAATGACGCTTTGCTTAGAACTTTTCCATGAAATGGCTCCTCCAACCATAAGGAAGACATAACCCGAAGTGCTCTTCCTACTGTCAAGGCATCCCCCAAAATCTGAGTCTGAATAACCAATCACCTCAAGGTTATCAGTCTTCCGATATGTGATCATGTAATCCTTGGTCCCTTGCAGGCACCTCAGCACTTTCTTTACAGCTTTCCAATGGTGAATCCCCGGATTGCTTTGATATCTGCCTAGTATCCCAATGGCAAAATTGATATCCGATCTAGTGCAGACTTGTGCATACAACAAGCTCCCTACGAGCGAAGCATAAGGCATGCCTTTCATGTGCTCCCTTTCTAAATCACTTCTAGGGCATTGACTTAAGCTGAACTTGTCCCCTTTCTGAAGTGTAACATTAATGGGATTTCAACTTTGCATGCTAAATCTTTCTAAAACTTTGTTACTGTAAGCTTTTTGAGACAATCCCAACATTCCTCGTGATCTATCCCGAGATATTTCTACCCCAATCACGAAGGATGCCTCACCTAAATCTTTCATTTCAAATTTTTTAGAAAGGTACTTCTTGGTTTCACTAAATAAACCAAGATCACTGTCGGTGATAAGTAAGTCATCAATATATAGTACTAAAAACACAAACTTACTCCCACTGATCTTCAGGTATATGCACCGATTAACAGTGTTTTCCTTAAACCCAAAGGATGTAATGGTATCGTGGAACTTAATGTACCATTAGCGAGAAGCTTGCTTTTCACCATATATTGACTTTTTTAACATACATACCATATTTTCCTTTCCTTCCTTTATGAAGCCTTGTGGATGTTCCATGTAGACTTCTTCTTCTAAACTCCCATTTAGAAAAGTTGTTTTTACGTCCATTTGGTGCAACTACAAATCATAATGAGCCACCAACGCCAATATGATTCTTAATGAGTACTTCTTTGAAACTGGAGAGAAGATCTCATTATAATCAATGCCTTCTCGTTGATTAAAATCTTTGGCAACAAGTCTAGCTTTATGTCATTCGATATTTCCTTTTGAGTCAAGTTTGGTCTTAAAGATCCACTTGCACCCAACTCGTTTTTGTCCTTCTGGAAATTCGACCAACTCCCAAACTTTATTATCATCCATAAATTTTATTTCTTCATTCATGGCATCAATCCATTTATCAAAATCATCATTATTTACAGCTTTTTCATAAGAAACTGGATCATTAATATTCCATATGTTAAATTCAATCTCTTTAAGGTATACCACATAATCATTCAAAATTACTGATCTCCTTTCTCTTTGAGATCTCTTAATGGAACTTCATGTGGTGCTTCAAAAGTTTCATCGATTATAGTCTCATTCTGTAGTTGTTTAGTTGGTTGATCATTCACTTATTGTTCATTGTTATTGATTGGGTCAATGACCGATTCAACAACTACATTAGGAATAACGGGTATGTTATGAACTCTGGGTATAGGAATTTGTACCCTGACTTCTTGAATGATTACCTCCCTTTCTTTTATACTCCCACTTACTTCACCTTCTTCAATGAATTTAGCATTTTTAGTTTCTATGATTCTAGTTGTATGATTTGGACAGTAGAATCTATATCCCTTCAACTTTTCTGGATACCCGATGAAATGACAAGATAATGTCCTAGGATCTAATTTTTTTCATGAGGGTTATAGATTCTAGCTTCCGCTGGGCAGCCCCACACACGTAAATACCTTAAATCGGGTTTCCATCCTTTCCAAAGTTCAAAAGGGGTTTTGAAACTAACTTACTAGGAACCCTCTTTAAGATGTGTACAGCGGTCTTTAATGCATGTGTCCACAAAAATGTAGGCAATTAGGTTATACTTATCATACTTCTAACCATTTCTATAAGTGTACGATTATGCCTTTCAGCTACACCATTCTGCCAAGGTGATCTTGGCATTGTGTATTGGGCGCAAATACCTAATTTTTCAAGGAGTTTAACAAATGGGCCAGGGCGTTGCCTTGACTCGTCATATCTACCATAATATTCACCACCTCTATCAGACCTAATAATTTTCACCTTTTTGCCTAATTGCCTCTCAACCTCATTAATATACATTTCAACGATGTTCACGGACTGAGATTTATCATGCAATATGTACAAAATGCAATAACGTGAAAAATCATCTATAAAGGTGATGAAGTATTTTTCTCCACCAATGGATGGAATATCAAAAGGTCCACATATGTCTATATGTATTATTTCAAGTAGCTGGGTGCTTCTTGTGGCTCCTTTTTTTGTATGTTTGGTATGTTTTCCTTTAATACAGTCCACACATCCATCATAATTGGCTCAATCCAGGTTATGGAGTATTCCATCTTTAATGAGCCTTTCAATTCTCGTCCTGGATATGTGCCCTAATATTTTATGCCACAAATAAGCAGATTTTTCATCATTAAGTGTATGTTTTGTACCAACATTAGGGTGCAGGGTCACAAGGGTTTCAGAAAAATTCTTTTCAAGATTCAATTGATACAAACCATCTAATAAAAATTCAAAACCAACATTATTGGAATTTTTAATCAAACCAAAACCATTGTACTTAAATTCAATCGTAAAACCATCTAAAGTAAGTTTGTAAACATAAATTAAATTCATAGAAACTGTGGGAACATAAAAAGTTTCTTGTAAATCTAAAATAAATCCAGTGCTTAAAATCAGGCGAAAGACTCCAATAGCTTCTATTTTAGCCTTCGCTTTATTGCCCATGTAGAGAAAATGCTCATTTGGATTTGTTTTGCAGATCGAAGTGAAGCCCTACATAGAATTAAAAACATAACACATAGAACAGAATCAATCTACCAAGTGTTAGAAGGAGAGTTAATAAGGTTTGATTCAAAACAAATATAAATAAAAGGCTTACCCTTTTTCTCGAACCAGGCCTTTCGTTTATGATAATCCCTCTGGAAATGGCTCTTCTTTTTACAGAAGTGACACTTTTCGTTCTTTTCCTTCTTCACAGCAGCAGTTGATGGTTCAGCTTGATGAGACGGCCCAGGACCTTTCTTAATGCCCTTGCCGAACTTCTTCTTAAAACTAGCTCCTTTGACTGTCAGATTTGCCACCTGTCCCTTAGTCACATGGCCATTATGTTGCTTAAGCCTTCCTTCCTCCTGTACCAACATGCTTTGCAAATCATTTACATTCCACTTATCTTTTATAGTGATGTAATTGATTTGGAAAGGCCCATACTCAGTTGGTAGGGAGTTTAGGACGAATTGGAAGAGAAAAGACTCATCCACTGTCATGCCCAAAACTCTAAGTCTAGAACCCAGATTGGTCATCTCTATAATCTGCTCATTCATGGTTCGAGTACCATCGAACCTCATAGTGGTCAGGTCAGCCATCAGTTTCCCAGCAAGGGATTTATTAGCAGTGCAAAAGAATTTCTTAATGTTGTTCAAATACTCTTTTTCTTTCGTAGTTTCAGGTAGGGAGGTCTTAATGTTAGCAGTAACGCACATTCGCATAAATATAAGGGCCAGCCTATTAGATCGAGACCATGCTTCATGGACAACAATTTCATCCTCACTACTGGCATCAGTAATAGCAGCGGGTTCATCGCACATAATTGATATGTCCAGGTCGAGAACTCCTAGGCTGAACTCAATTTGCTCATTTCATTCAGAAAAATTAGTTCCATCAAATTTGGAATAGGATTGAGCTTGAGAATACAGGTTAAGGGGACTGCAATTAATAACAATATTCACAAATTAAATTTTCACACACAACAAAAATTGCAAGGGTCGAATATTGAATTGTTGACTAAAAAATTTGGCATATTTCATTTACAATCTGAATATCACGAAATCTGTGTTAATCATCACATAATGCTCAAATTGTAAAGATATATTACCCTATAATTCATTTAACATGGTCCCATAATTTTGGCATCTGTGTTTGTTGCCCAAACATTTAATACCATGATTAATGGACTTAATGTCAACTATTCTATTTTTCACAAAAGTTTTTCTAATGTTGTTCAATTCATAAATTAGCATGTGTTGCGCATCAATCCAATTTTATAACTAACATTAGAATAAACCTTTAATGCATGTAAGTGTATTATTCGTACATACAGACTCAACTTGTGTTTGACCTTTGACTTAACTCAAATGAATAATTTCTTACATGTGCCAATTTAAATATAGTTAATCATGTAATAAATATTAACTATAATACGTAATCTATCAGTAATTATAAAGATACCAATAGTAGCTTAAATGCCTCAAAAACATAATTTCCCAGGTATAGTAAAAAATGCATAATTCATAAATTTTGTCAAAAATGGCAAAAATGAGTTTTCACCGTAGAATCGAAGTAAAACAAGCCAGAAAACCAAAACTTTTTGCGGAACATTAATATCAATTTTCTGTAAAGATTTATAAGCCCCGAGATTATTTCATAAAATGACAAAAACGGGGTTTTGAGGGCCTTAACGAACTCGGATTGCCGAAAAACACATTACATCATGGCCAAAGGCCGTGAAATTCGATCGTTGGCCCGTTTCCAGTCAACATATTAAGTTTCAAGTCAATCGGACACCAAAATTTTCGAAAAAACACTATTTACTATGCCAAAAAAAAATTCTCCTGGAATCTGTTTTGCGCCTAATCGCAGTTTTCACTTAATTAATCTTAAAAACAGATTCGTTTTCTTATCATGATTAATAAACGTGTTTTTCAGAATGCTTACACAACTTGAAACAATAAAATAATGCTAACGTCATATTAGGGCTCCAATAACACGACAAGGGGTTGAACAATAATGGGACAGTTATCATAATATAATATAAGGACTGTATGCAGTAATTTCGTTCTTAATATCATACATAACACTAATTCGAATTACCATATGTATGATTACCAGATTGCATAAAAATTCCAGATTTTCAGAAACACAAAATTTTCAGATTTCCAGAAAAATAAAATTTCCAGATTTCCAGATTTACCAAAAATTCTAGATTTTGCAGATTTACAAAAAAAATCATAAATCAGAATTGTTATAAAGGAGTTTTCATTAATGAAAAACATGATATTATAAACCAAACGCTCTGATACCACATGTTAATCAATACTGTTTTGTCAATCATAAAAATCAGATATAAACCATAATGTTACATCACGTTAAAAAACAGTTTTGTCATGAATTCAGAATGTTTAATCTTCATGTAATCACAAAATCATAAGTTCTTTATAACTATGATCAAAACTGACCTTTATCCATTGCAATTGATTGGAATAAGGTGACTTCAATGCTCCTGTCAAAGCTTCCTTTGAATCCCTTCTTGAATAGCCCAGAATTACTCTCTTATGTGCCCGGAATATTTGTGAGAAAATAGGAATAATGAGAATTTGGAATTTTCTCTCCCTCCTTAGAAACAATGTGTATTGAGATGACTTTAGATGGTGTAGAGGTCTCTATTTATAAGGGAACGAGGGCCGGAATCCTAGTGGAGGTGGGACTCTTTCAAGTCTCCCACTAATGCCACTAACCATCATGTGACTAACGGATAAGGTTTACCCAAATCTTTTAATATCTTTATTTATCACATTCCTAATTAATTATCTGACATTTATTAAAACCAAATAAATGGAAAATTCGGAATTTAATATAATTGAAATTAAATAATTAATTTCGACACTTAACATTAATTTCCAACAATTAAGACATTTTCTTCTCATTAATTCATATTTGTACAAATGTAATGAATAATCAATACATGTGTGTGTGTGTGTGTGTGTGTGTGTGTGTGTGTGTGTGTTCTTTTTCATAATGGGATGATGTGTGTGTGTGTGTGTGTGTGTTCTTTTTCATGGGTTAACTTAGCCTTACATATGGTGTTCAATTTTGTATGTACCTTATTTTCTTAATACTGAGCTTCAATTTTTTTTGTATTATTCTATTTGATGAGAGGAATAAAAACGTGATAAAAATGAAAAATTTGAGATGATCAAGTATTGTTCCTGATAGTTAGGATTTTTAAATATACTTGCAATTTTCTTTGATGGGGATGATTGAACAAATAATATATAAATATCAATAATAAAAATAGGAACTCAACAGTAATTCAGTTGTTATTTGTTAAACCAACTCCAGGAATCACCACTAATTCAGTTTTTAATTTATGGTCAAAGAAACGACAACAAACAGGAGAAGAAAATGTCACATTGTGCAAGAGTTATGTATATACAGGTGTTTACGGAGTTAAGCATTAAACTAATAACTGTCAATAGATTGGGAATAAAATAAGAGAATTCAGTGTTTTCAGTTGTTTTGGACCTCGGAGGTTCAAGTGATTATATTTGATGTTTCCCTTCAAATTTCATTATGTCTTCGAATTATTCCTGTTGATACAAAAATTAGTCAGCTGACATGGACCAGTTAGAAAAAGACATGTGTCATCCTACGTGGCAAATACATATTTTCACCGCGCTACTTAAGAGTTCCGAGCTACTTAAGAGTATCGAGCAATTTAGGCGGTCCGAGCTACTTAGCGTGCAGAGCATCCAATCAAAAAAACCAAAAGGCGACTACGCGTTAAATGCGCATTATTATTGTACATATGTATATGTCTACCAGAAAACAGCACATTACCTTTTCATATGTACAGCGTCAAGGCTATAAATACATTGTAACCCAGTCGTAAAGGGGAACTTTTGGATCTCTTGAAAAACTCAGGATCGAGATTCAAGGTAGACAATCGGCAATACAAGAACAGTGGACGTAGGCCATTTTGATAGCCGAACCACTTTAAAAATTCAATGTCTTATTTCTTTATTCATAATTATCTATGATTAATTAATTAGATTACGTCTAATTTTTTACATCAACAATTCCTGTGATCATCAAATATCCTTTTCAATACTTTCTTTATTGTATTTACTACTTTTCTACTTTTCTACTTTTCGTATTCAAGAACTCGGTTGATATACAAACCCCAATACATGTTGTAGAGCTTAGAAGACAAGGTGCGATTGATAGCTTGAGATTTGCATGGGAATTTATTCCAACCATTTTACTTTTTATTTTAATTTTATTCTTCTAATTATTTATAGTAGGTGATGTCCATTACTGGAAACATATATTAAGTGCTCATTTAGTTTTTATTCTAGTTTTTTACTTTCCCTACAGTCCAAATCCCCAACAATCCCTAGTTCCTAACTCTTTTTTAGGTTTCTAATATCATTTTTGGTTAGCCAATTTGGTATATATAGGAATTGGGTCATGAGGTTTTGCTTGTATTAAAATTTTATTCAGATTTCGCAATTCAATTGCGCTCGATGTTGCTAATTATATTAAGACTTTAAATAACACCATCTGAATTGCACACATCCCTCTCTTGAGGATATATATATATATATATATATATATATATATATATATATATATATATATATAGTCCTGCTCTTGTGCGGACTAGTCCGCATTTTAAGAATGCGGACCGGACATGTGTCACCTGGCGGTGACCCAGAAAAGAGAGAGAGTGTGCCTATAATTTAGGCACAGGTGAGCCCAGAAAAGAGAGATAGTGTGTCTATAATTTAGGCGATAATTTCTAGGCACATCGTTAAGTGACACATGTCCGGTCTGCATTCTTAAAATGCGGACTAGTCCGCACAGGAGCATTATTATATATATATATACATGTGATTCTGTTATTAAATGTCCTCGTATCATAAAAATTAGCATACATTTTTGTTTTATGTTCTTATAATAGTAGAACTACCAGCAAAGAGAAAACATTTTATGCATTTCACTGTGCTTCTTGACAATAACAGTACAACAAAAATCACTGACCTTTGATTTGCCCGAATTGAGGCTTCATATTCTGGTAAAATGACAGGCCATACTAGGACTCTTGGTTACATGGATCCTGAGGTATCATAGTCATATTTGTTTATTTCATTGTGATTTTTTTCTTCATTTCTATACTTTTCTAGCTAGTCTTAGTTTCCACTTCTCGACTAGCGCCATGTTTGTAAGGAAAAATATTTGATTAATAAGAGATATGAGAAAACTGTAGATATAATCATATGTTACCAAGGTCTATGTGAATATGTGCTCATATATCTAAAAATGAATAACCCTGAAATTTGGCACGAATTGCAGGTCATCATTTGTAATTGATATGACAGGATATGTGGTGTCTACATCTTTGGAATTTGCTTGTGGGAGATATATTGTTGTGATATACCATATTATAACCTCAGCCCTTTAGAGCATACTTCAGTTGTTGTTTATTAGGTACATATTTTTTTCCAAGGTATTATAACCTCTTGAGTCATTGTATAACACCACTTTTGAGGGCAGTTTTGATTACAAACACCAAATAAGTTTGTTTAGATATTTGTAGTCCAGGAAATTATGAGTTCTATATACGAGTCATGTTTTTCTCATTGGGTTGTCCCAAATTGAGAGTCGTGTTTATAGAAATAGTATGTATAGGGGTGTGATTTCAGCATAACCTAGAGCCTAGAAGCTTAACATCTGGTGATTTTATAGGAAAACACGAAAATCCTCGAACTAAACAGGCACTGCAAGTTATTGAAACCTACTTATTAGCAGAATATAGCAAAAAGAAAGTAGGGTAACCATATTGTCCATAAACTACCATAGTTGCTTAAATTATTATCACCATTTTCTTGTAATAAAATGTTTTTTGTTTCCTTAGTGTACTCTATTTATACTGAAGTGCACCAGGCATTTGTAAAGTCTCATAATTTAAATCTTAGAAAGTGTGTGAAAAAGTAAGGGTATTACATGCTCTGCTCTCAATGGAGAGTACTTGCTACTGACGCACTTCATCTTCTTGTACCCCATTGTGTATAAACATGCAGAGTACTGTCTACTTAAATTTGTTTGTGTCTGATCTGAGTATTTAAGATGCAGATGTTCCAATTTTTTGTTTCAAGTCCAATATAGGGAAGGAATTTGAAGGGAGACAGTCATCTTTGAAAGTTGAAATGAATATTTCATGGAATCAAACAAACAACGGGGAATAGAGAGGTTGACAAAAAGTTTGTCACTTCATCTGACAATTTTTTTATCATGACTTGTTAATCTAACACAAAAGCAAATTTCACAATATAATCGATCACCATAATAAGCACACAACCATATATCCAACTGATTGAAATATCACAAAATATTACAACACAATTAAAGACTGATTCCAACGTCACCTAATATTGGAGGCACGTATGTGGAATCAGTAGAAAAATAACACCACAAAAGTCAAGTTACAATCAATCTACAAAGAACAATCACTCTAGTAGAGAATATAGATGATGTCAACAAACAGCGCAGTAGTAAAACTCAGATCAACACACTATACAAGCTTCGAAATAAAAGAATTTTATATTCAACAACCACCACAATAACTTAAGAAATAGCTATTACATCATAGTCAAAGAACAGTTCATAAATTCCCCATAAAACAATGCCAAAACAAGTAGCCTCAAGTAATAGGATTACAAAAATAAAAAGGCTATTGACCCCTTTTTTTTTACCGAAAGACCACATACCCAAACAGGTGGGGGGTTTAATGGGTTGGTTTGTGGGGTCCACGTCAGTGGGATCCAAAAACCAATCGATATGAGATCGCCACGTCATTCAGTCCCAAAAAATTCAGTCGAAACTTTGGGCTCAATAGAATCGCTCTTACAAAAATAAAATTTTTAAAATGTCCGCATTTAACTCAGCCTCCAACTCCATTTGAGATGCTAACACACCCCTCTTAATCCGAAAATAATCATTAAACAAAGGCACGGTTTGATGATACCAGCGTAAATACTATCTTGCAATTGGCATTCGGGAACTTCCACGTTCTCAATCCATATAAACTGCACAAATCAAGAAAAAAAGATATTCTCACGGGAAGATACAAATACCGTTATAACCATTTGCGAATTTGAGATTTGTGTTATCAAAGAAAAATGCAAAAGATTTTGACTAGTGCTACTATGCCATATATTTAGGAAGGGGATAGCCTGATAGGCTTATTTAGATCATATTGTTTAAAACAGTTAAGCTATTTCTGAATACAAGAGCGATTAAAAAAATTTAATAATAAACATTACATATTTTTGTTTAGATGCATAGGTTTTTTGCCCAACTTGAGGATTTTGCATATTTTGAGTTATTTTTGAAAAAATGGAGATTAAGCATATTTTACCTCGGAACCGTCGTTGTGATTCCTGAATATCAGCCGTGATGGCATCTTACTACAGTTATTTTCTGATGTCAAATCAGAAGTATGATGAAAATAGTCAAATAATAAATCCACAATGGACCATATCTTTCCTTATTTTTTGAGCAGTTTAAGAAATGGAATCTCCTTCTTTGTTCAAATAGTGTTAGTACCTCAACTCTGCATCTACCTATTCAATTTGAGAAGTTTAAGAAATGGAATTTTCTTATTATTTTTTCAAGAAAAATCGAAAAAGGTACGTTTCCCAATTACACGGGATTGGCTACATAATTTCTTTTAGTTAAAGTTGGTCACTAATCAATCTACATCTGATATATCCAAATCATCTATGGAAAATTTCCCACAATTTTTTTAGTGAAAAAGATACAAATATAACAACAATTACTTTCCATGTTAATTGCTTGTAACGGGAGGAGACCGCTTATGAAATTTTTGCAAATCTCCTAAATTAGGATAAAAATTAACCCATGTGTTTGATTTTAAAGCTATTGTCATGATATCATCCATTGGACATGAATATTTATGCCTTCTTCCAGGTAAGAATTTGAAAAGGTGCTATTAGGATCGGAATTATCATCCATTGGACATGAATTAATCAAAATTATGCAACGCAATGTTAAACATTTGGAAGAATTATAAAATTAGAGGAATAAACTATGTCAAACCAAAAATATTTAAACAAAGGCGCAGTTTAAAGATTAATTTCAAAAGCCTGATATATTTTAAGCCTATCTGCTTTTTGGATTTGTTTATTTTCCATGGCAATTGCTTGTAACGGGGAAGATTCCTTTTAATCGAACAAGAGACAAGAATCATTTCAATGATTATTACTCTAACCCCCCGTATTTCTGAATACTTAAAAATTGAATTAATTCGGCTATTTTTCAAATTACATGCGTGACGTAATTTAATAAAATTAAATCTTATGTATTGATTAAAATATTAATCGGAGAGAGAATGATTGATGTTTATTGAATACTAGATGTGCCCACGTGCTTTGCACGTGTGGGCAAATCCAAATATTCAATTGGATTAGCTGAATAAATGAATAAGACGCTGTGAATTTAAAAATTATTCATATAAAGCATAAAAACTATAACAAATTATGTACAAGTAATGAAGTAAATGAAATCAATGTGTAAAACAATGAAGCGATAATCACATAATAAGATATGAAATCTCATGAAATAGTAAAAATCAATGTCAATGAATCCGAGTTATTTAAAATGTAAAATGCAAAGGAAGAGATAAATTGTTTATGGAAGAACTAAGATAATAACAAAGTGTAATGATAAAATATTAAAATATAATCGTCAAATATTAGGGGTGGCAATTCGGGTTAGTCGTGTCATTTTCAGGTCACGTTGATTTTTATTTTAGTATATGTTTTGGGCACTCCTAAATCTATACAAGCTAATCGGGTCATGTTCGGATCATTTCGAGTTATTACCGTAAACGGGTTATCGGTTCAAAAATTGCCAGCTCTATCAAATATGTTGCATTTGACATTTGTTAGAATTCGATGTGTCTTATTCATCTTCAATTTTATGAGCGACAAAATGTGCAGGCTTTCGATTAGAATCTCTAAGCAATTTTCCTTTAATGTAGAATCTGCTAATTTTGCCAATGCACGTATATAACTTTCAAATATAGTCCGAGTGCACAATCCCCTGTGGAATAAATTAACATAAAAAAAGTAAGTATATGAAATTAGTATAGAACGTTTGAAATGTATGCATGAATTTTAAGTTTTAATAAGAATGATATTACCTTTTCTTTAGAAACGATGAAAGTTTGAATGCTGCAGGGAATGAAAGACTATGTTTCCTTGAACAGTGTGACTGTTGCTCTTTCGTTGTCATCTTGAACCATTAATTGAAGTAAGTACCTTGTGTTTGGTTGAACAATGAGTCAATATCCAATAATGGTAATATAGCGTGCCCAAATTATGTACAACAAAAATTGAGCTTATAGATATTTGTTAAAAACGTAAGACAAACTTACCTGAAATGTTGGAACAGTGAGGTTGTAAACATATGTCAAGGTCTAATCCTAAGATTAAAAAATATATTTTTTAAGATTTCATATTTTTTTTTAAAACGGTAAATTTTAAAAACATATTATTTTATAAAACTATATATATATAAAGAAAAAGACACTTTTTTTTAATAAAAATTGTAATTTTTTTAATAAAAAAACTCTTGTGTATAAAAGCTGTATTACTAAAAAACTTAATTTTTAAAACAAACTGTATTGTTAAAATTTGTATTCATAAAAAATACAATTTAAAAATGCATTTATAAAAATACTGTTTTTTATAAATAAATAAAATACTATTTTTTTATAAAAACAAAAAAAAATATTGTTTTTTATATAAAAAAGTAACGTTTTTTAAAAATACAATTTATATAAAAAAAATACAATTTTTTTCTATATATTTTTGTTTTTTTCTTTACATATTTTTAAGAATACAATTTTTTCTTATAAGAAATGAAGTTTTTAATTAAAAAATAAGGTTTTTATATACGATATAATTTTCATAAAAAAATTATACCATTAAAGAGGAAATCATCTCTTTTTATGTATAAGAGATAGAGATAGAGGTGTATTTTCAGACATGCAGAGATCATGAAACCCCAGAAAACAATTAATATGAAATCTAAAGAGCTACATCCGTGTTTTTTTACAATTATACTCTCTCGAGTTAATAATAAGGATTAAATGTCATAATTTTAAATAAGAACATAGTCAGATGAACCAGATTCTCTCCATACGTTTCTTTTTACTGTCAAAATGAAAAAAATACAATGGTCGGTAATACTGACAAAGGGAGTATACACACAAAGAAATAAATAAAGATAATGCAGATGAACCGGAGTCTTGATTAAAAATCGAATAACGTCTTCACCCGTGTAAATTTCATACCAAATATGTTCCAAGTGGATTCTTGTTCAGGTATTATTTAAAAAGTATCAAGATCAAAATCCTTATTTTAACAGTCTCAAGATCAAAATTCAACATACTAAATTACAGTCTAAAATTTTAAAAACTCAATAAATTGTTAAAACATCCATTTTCAAACAGTTTTTGTTCTTAAAACTGTTAAAACCTATGCACATGAATTAAACCTATATACATCACTACACCAATTATATAATGTAAACTCATAAAAAAAAAAGATAAATTAATGTGTTCAAATTTGGGGGCTTTAAACAGGTTATTATGTAACATGAAATATATTAATCTCTAAAATAAAATAAAAAACGTGATAAACAGATCTACACAAAATGATCACAAATTTAAATGTAAATTCGAACCTCATATTTGAGTTACCTTCCACAATGACATATATGTTTGGGACGGTTTAGTGTTGCTAAGATTATTTCTACTCCACCTGCTTTTTTTGTGATTAGTTAGAGGATGGTTTAGTGAGAGAGATGAGATATTTTGAGAAGTGGGTTTCACTTGGAAAGTCTTCATAGCAAAAATTGGACTTTTTCGTGTATTGGGTTAGAAGTTGTGCATAGGAGATCGTGGTCAGTGTACAAATTAAAGTGCAGTGTATGTGGGTGGGATTAAAATACAATGTATAATATATTCTTGAATGAAAGAGAAAGATAGAAGGGTATTGATGGATTTTTAAATTGTATGAGGGTAAAATAGTCTTTATATCATTAAAGAGAAACTCTCCTCTTTTAAAGTAGTAGAGATAATTACAAAGTGAATAGTAAATAAATATTCTTACGTCATAGCGAGTGATAGTGACATGATAGTGGTATATCTCAACCGGTGTCGAGTGTAGACTATATGAGGTCGAGATATGAAATTATTTTAAAATGACTCAGATGGTGATTTCAAGGTCATGGTGGATTCCGACATGGCCGAAATTGTCGGAATAGTGTACCTGGGGGTAGTAATTAGGTTTTCTGGCCTTTTTAGTCATAATCGAGCTTACACGGGGGTGTCCGTGTCATTCAGGCTTGGCCCGTTAGCGTGATTTTGGTAATTTAGATTATAAACCTAAGGCTAACTAGTTGGGGCAGCAGCAAAACACTTTAAAACCCTAAAAAATCAAAAGAGGAGAGAGGAAAGGACATTAAAGAGGGAGAACGGAGGTTTCTTGAAAGATCCAACACTTTTCTTGCATCATCCTTAACACCGAACCGCAATCGGAGGAAGGAAGGCATCTCCATCACTCACAACACGAAATCAGACCTATAATTGATAAGGCAAGTGTTTATCTTGTATGTTTTTAATGAGTTATAATGCCCATGGTAGGATTTGGTGAAATCTGACATGAACATGTATTTTTGTGACAAAATAATGGCACAAATTCATATAGTAATTGGAACATACATTAAATATGTGATTCTGGGTTTAAGATTTACGAACTCTGATATTTGTGATGATATGAGAGAATTATTTCTGGGTTTTATGAAGAACATGCATGAAAAAAGAAAACTAGGGGTTGTGTTGAAAAACCATGATGAAATCTTGAGATTTATGGATTTAATGATGTTTTAATGATAAAAATTCGTTAAAATTTATTGATATACTCTTATTTGATGTTGGGATAAATCATGTTGGAGTTTGGGTATGTTACATGAAGAGTTGTGGATTGAAAATAGTGAAAAAGTGTAACAGTTAAACAAAGCAGACGACCTGCGCCATTTTGAATCGATTTGGCTCAGAGAGAGAATCGATTAGGTCTCTTCATCGAATCGATTCGGTTATCCAGAATTGCCAGTTTTTTTGTGTGTGTATGCCCCGAATTTGCGAATTACTAATCGAGAGACTTTTGAGCTATGTTTAAACTATAGTGATGGACATAGTGAATCTAAGTAGGCATATGATATAGCTTAGGCTTAGCCAAAATGGGAGAATTAAGGCTAGAACCTCTCGGGCATAAAATGTATTTAATGAATTCATGAGATTTAGAATGGGTCATGGAGAGATAAGTGAACCTATGATTCCGAATAGTAGGGTATGAGGTATTAACTACTTATATTAATTAAGGGATAACTAACCCTTCGGGTAGTGAGTGATACTTGGAAATATATGAAAAGAGGTTATACGAGTACGTTGAATATACGATAGATATATATTATGTACGGCTTGATATGATGGGTTGTGTGTATACCTACTGAATAATATATATAGGTCGTGTGAATTGTGGCAACCTGCTTAAAATAATAACGGGTGGCCAACCCTATACTAATATAATCAGAAATCACAAGTGGATCATTCTCAGCATCTACTGACGATCCTAACCAAAATACGGCTAACTACCCATTACTACAAAAAGAGGGCGTCAAAAATTTTAAACATTTTAATTAAAAGCAAACATGCAACTACTAACCAACAACATAACTCTAAATATTATAAGAGACACACACATGCTCGAAATAATATTTAAAATAATACAACACAATGTATGAAGTAAAATACCCGAATAAGTTGCCGGGTCACAGACAGTACAATAATCTGAGAAAGAAAATATAAAAGTGCTACTCTACAACACTTGGGTATAAACCCGATATACAAACTGAATCCTAATCTAGATACACAAAAGATAGGAATCGACTATAACAAAATGCCGCAACAGTCCGCTACTTCCACAGCTCTAAGAATACACTGGATGGATAACATCAATGGCGTCCTTGCGGAGGAACACCTAAAATAATACGATATAGTGCACAACAAGAGAATATATAAACGGGTCAGAGCCCGAGGTGTGAAAACATTTTATAGCAAGTGTATTAAAATGCATAATAATTATAATGCATTATGACATGATTAAGGTGGAGTCGCACTCTCCATAAAATCTAACTCACCTATCAACTAAAGCGCGCACTAAACGTATGCACATGATCTCCAATTAAGTGCCCGATTCTATCTAGGTAAGGTAATCTAACTTATTCCCAATTGATACTCATCTAAAATTCATCTAAATCATATTCTTCAATTTCTAATATTATCCATTTCAATTATTTGTTCACTTACTTAACATATAAAGTTTACATAAACATTCTCTTACTAACATATACACTATACATAAACATTCTCTTTTACTAGAATTTCTCATATTCTAGTCATTGACATAATCATATATAATTATAGGTGAGTTATTAGCATCTAAGTGCTAAGGACTAAACTTCTCCCAATTCTCAATGTTGCACTGCGTTTCGTGCATGGGACATCTCGCAAGCGAAATCCAAACAAGGAACCCCCCCCCCCGATACACTACTCCTGGTAGTATTGATTATAAAGATTCATTATGCTCTCAATGCATGACGCGTATAACCCAAATTCTCTTATTACCCAATTAATTAATTTATTATTCCCAATTCTCAACTGTGCGCGGCGTTTCGTGCGTGGGACGTCTCGCAAGCGAAATCCAAACAAGGAACCCCCCCGATACACTAATCCTTGGCACTGTCGGTCGTCGAGATATACTAACATATAAGTATGAGCATTAAGGACTAACGTCTCCTCACTCCCAACATTGCACTGCGTTTCGTGCGTGGGACGTCTCGCAAGAGAAATCCAAACAAGGAACCCCCCTGATACACTACTCCTTGGCAATGTTGGTCGTTCATGTCCATTATGCCCTCGATACCTAAAGTACTAAGCACAAAAGTATAATAATAACCATCCCAATGAGTTATAACTCGAGAACGCAGGTTCTCAATTCCATCATCTTCCAGGAATCACTCATTTTATCCCAGGTTACCATATATCGGATTATTATCACACCGCCATGGTAAAACAACCAATCAAAACGTACGGGAATCGACCATAGTTCCTCCCCGGCAATGAGACGAAACATACCCACCATGTCTCACCCCTAATAAAAATCATACAATAATAAATGGACGCTATGGCCTGGGGAATATTCACACTTTGCTCATCGAGCCAGGGTGCTCACCCTCATCGCGCAACTTTCCAATGATAGCAAGGAGGGGGTATGCTTCACTTATATATATATAATTCACATAAGATATATATACATCATCACATCATATAAATATATACCATCACATAAGGTATATATATCACATTGTTTACATACTCTTATTACGCTCTTAGGCGTAAATGAAATAATATCATTATTTAGGATATTTTACTCTCAATATACTACTCGTCAATTCTCACATAACTTCCCCACTTAGTATACACAAAACTATATCTCACTTGAAGTTCCCACATCACTTCTATTTATTTGAATCGTCTCTTAATTCAATTTACTTTGAGGATATTATCTATATCCTAATGCACCTCGAATCAGCATTTCTCATTTATGTGAAACATCTTCCAAGTTAATTATCGTTAAGGATATTTTCTATATCCATATGCACATCAATCGGCATTTGTTATTCTCAATCCATAATATGGTTCGATTGCTCATATGAACCTTTAAAGTTATCCCCTTTTGGAATTTGATTCTAAAATCCAATATCACAAAGCGCATTCTCACTCTTTCATATATTCCATAATTATATCCAAATAGAAAACTAGATGGTAGTGGGCTTCCCCACTAGTCGGTACAATACTCTCCAATCGGTATTCTCTCGAACTAAATCAATATGACTCCAATAATTTCTTATAAGGGAAACTCCCTAAAATATCCAAAACATACTTCTAATAACTCCTATAGAGATTCCCAATCGACAAACTCCCACAAAACGGGATGAAATTCACCCTAGAAAAACATCCCCAAAATTGCCCTGTTTCCAAATCGATTCGGGCCAAATCCGAATCGATTCGGCCCTGCGAATCGATTCGGGTCATAAGACCTGGGATTCTGTCTCAGGACGAACCGATTCGGGTTGGGGCCGAATCGACTCAGTCACTCAGACCTAGGCACCTGCAAATATCCGAATCGATTCGGTAAGGGGCCGAATCGATTCGGCCTATCAGAAGGCACGAAAATGGCTATTTTTTCTTCAAAAATGAAAAATCCCAAAAATAATTTTTATCAACTTCTAACCATATCTCTTCAGTCCAAACATATATATATCATTAATATTCATCAAATATCACACCTCAACTAATATCTAACCTCAAATCCATTATATACACAACAAATCTAGGATTTTACTCAAAAGTTAGGTTTTAACAATTTATCCCAAAACTCAGAAATTATATCCACAAATCATGAAATAAATGGTACACAACAATTATTTAGCAAGTTTAATCACTTGCCTCAAGTTCTTAGGGTCTGAATCCTCCTCGAGATCGCATAATGGCCGAAAATCCCACTTTTTCTCTTTTTCACTACTTCTTTTCTTCTTCTCTCTTTCTTTCTTTCTATTTCTCTTTCTCGCTAAGGAGATTTCTACCTCCCGTAGGCTTAATAAGCCTTGTCTCCCAAGATACACAACTTTAAATGATAATACACACTTTAAATGACTCGGTAACTTTAATTCAAGCCAAACGAACTTAAAATATTTCGGAACCTAAATAGACCCCAAGTACAGTCATTTTGACTATCTCGACCCTTCCGGAAATAACTACACCCTCAGAATTTCCATTCGAAACACTTTCTAACATCTTTAAATTTTGACCTCACTACCAATTTAATAATTCTCCAAATAAAATGATATTTATTTCTCCCAAAATAAATTAATTATTATCCCAAAGAGCTCGAGTTGTTACATGAATATCTATGGTTGTGATTTGATTATGTGTGTGAACATACCTACGCTCCCTGCTATTACGGGAGGATCTGCGCAGAGGGCGATCCCACCTTGACGATTCCAGTGAGGTCGGGATGTGTGCCCAAGAACATGGAACTCAGGGTGACACACTTTGTGAAGTGTATCAGTGGTACCGGTGTGTCATTAGGGTACGTTAGGTATGTGCTTATACCAAAGCCTTAGAACCATATTCGCCTCAATTGTGTGTTAATTGATTCTGGGTTCAAGGTAACATACTGAGCCAATAGTCCTTGATTTGGTACGAGAGGTACATGGACTTGATAGCAAAGTATGCCAGCATCACGAGGGCTATTCTGGGGATGCTATAGTTGTATATATTATATATGTATTAAATATTTACAAGTATGACTTCTTTACTTATGTGTGATAGTATAACTGATCGATTGTGTCTATCTAAACGTAATTTAAGTAGAGAGACTTAAATAACTGACTCAATAATAATATGTGGGTAATATTAATTAGTATAATATGGTAGCATGACGTATGTGTAATGCGAGAGAGCTAGACTGTTTTGTGGATAGTTATATACGTTATCTAGTTGGCCTGGATAACATAGCTAGGTAGGAGACGTTAGATGTGCACATTAGTTGAGAGGTGAGGAACTCAAGGGAGTGTACGTTGAACTAACGTGCGTATCTAATAACTGATTTAAACTATGATTTAAATACTTGCAAAATATTTTCAAACGGTTTTATTGGCCTCTGACCCGTATCAAATCCTTTTTTTAAAACCTTTTAGGTGTTTAGCTACAGGGATGCATAGCTGCAACACTTGCGGAGGCTTGCAGTAGTTACTTTAGATGCTTTACATTATTCATTCCTAGTTAGGAGTTCTTTCAATATTTCATTTGGGGGTGTTGGCCTTTCAGACTATTCAATACTTTAGTTTATTTTTCAGACTTTGTTGAGATTCCGTTTTATTTACTTCAGATTGTGGCTAGATTATTTGTTTTGGGAACCAATGGCTTATCATGTTGTGTTATTGTTCAAGCTATTATTGTGTGGATGGTTTGGTTAATTTATTTCAGTTCCACATGTTGTTAAATAAATGAACGATAAAATTTGGAACCGGCTTAATCTGACATATGTGATTAGTAATTAAAAAGATTTTTCAATAGTGATGCTAAGAATGAACCAAATGAGATTACTGTTTATTTTGATAAAGGAATGATCACTCATGGTTAAATTAGGCGGGGTGTCACAGGTGGTATCAAAGCATCAGTATGTAGTGTCCATAGGATCTGTACGGCTTACTACGATTTCAGCGTAGCATTTCTTGAGATAGAGCCCTATTATTAGGCATGTTGCATTCATGATTACATATTTAAGATTACGTTCTTCTGCTAATATATTTGTATTGATCGTGAACTCATACAATTCGATTTGTTTTCAGATGCCACCCAAGAGAGGACGAGCAGTGAGAGAAGCGGCTAGAGATGATGTGAGGGGGGCTCAGCAGGACCCACTGGTACCGCAGTAGCAGCCACAGGTGCAACAGGGGACAGTGTTAGCCGCAAAGGTGGCAATGATTGTTTCGCAAACAGTTAGCGTCGCTATAACTGCCATGTCTCTCCACTTACCTCAAGCACAACAACCACCACAACTAGTGGCACCAGTTGTCTAGGCCCACCTGGGGCTGTCAGAGTGGTAGAGAGTTAAAGACGCATTTCAGAAAGGCCACCCACCCGAGTTTCAAAGTAGCTCAGATATGATTGTGGCATGCTAATGAAAGAAAGATATTCAGTGCCACCTGCACATGGTTGAGTGTAGCGATGTGAAGAAGCAGATGTTGACAACATTTAGGCTTGCTGGTGCAGCGTTATAGTGGTGGGAGTCGGTTACCACCATTGAGGAGAGGGACACGATGTCCATTGCCAAGTTTTAGGTAAGGTTTGACCGCAAGTACTTTCCACCAGCTGTTTGATTAGGCGTGAAAAGTAATATCGCGTCAAAACATAAATTATTGGATTCGTTTCATCGCATTAATACAAAAACCTAAATTACGACTGCACTTGCGATACAAGTATAGCGGTAGGGCGGGTATTGAGAATCCACAGGGAATGTCATATAGATTTTAATTCATTTATTATTTCAAGAATAAAAATGTAAAAGGTGATAGGGTAGTTATAGTGAAAAAGAAAAATGGAAAGAAGTTAATTATAAACAATATAAAAGCAATAGTCGGGATCGCGTACCCGCCATGGGCTAAACAACTAATAAATAGAATTTCGGTTCGAAAACATTTAACCGAGAATTTTTAGTTAATTATAAACATCACACAAGAAGAAATTTAACTCAAAGTTGCGAAATAAAACATTTAATTCAAAATGGTCACACGCATATTAATATCGGATTATCTCTATAAACACTAACGTTGTGTGACAAAGAAAATTAAATGCGTAATAATTCCATTTTAATGCATGCAGTGTCAATTAAATGTGATTTTACACAAAACTTAATTTTCGAAGCTCGACGCCCATCAATGGTGGACACACGATCCAAACCCTATTTAAATACTCACACAACATGGTTAATCTAATTAAACAACTAATTAATAAACAAAACGAGAAATAAATAAACTAAACTAATTTATCTTAGCAAGCAAGTAAAGAACAACAAAGAAATTAAGCTAAAACAACAAAGTACAAAGCTTGATGACAATGAATAGTAATATTAACTTACAAAGTGGGCAAAACACCCATGGAAATGGGAGGAGGGTGAAAGAACTCCCAACAAACCCTTAAATCCAATTACCAAATGAAAGATATCTCTAAAAAATGAGAAGAAATGTGTATATATACAAACCCTAATGGCAAACTAGTAAATAAAAGAAGGCTGAAAACAGGGGAGTGAATCGATTCGGACTTGTCCGAATCGATTCGAAAACAAGAGAAATGAAAAAAGTAGAATCTGTGGCAAAACGAATCACTTCGCACTTTAGCGACTCGATTCACATCCTACAGGTCTGGTTGCTGCATTTTTGTCCAACTTTACGAAAAATGTCATAACTTCTTAGTTATAACTCAAAATGAGGCACGATCTGAGGCTACGCGAAGATAACTCAGAGGTGTACAAATTTAAGAAAACATTAGGCCAAAAAGCCAAATGATGAAATAATTAAAATGCCCTTGAATGTTCCCTTGAGTGTGATTTTGAAATCAAAACCATCCTAAAAATGCCATAACTCCATCGATACAACTTGGATTCATGCACCGTCGGCGGCCACGCAAAGAGAAATTAAAGCTTCTGTGAAGAGTTCGAGATCAAAACCCAAATGTTAAAATTACTAAAATGACCCTAATGATGCAATATTCAACGAAACTTTTTCGAAAAGCGTCTGAACTTCATACTAAGCATCCAAATACCTACAAATGCTCAATTAACCCCTACAAAGGATGTATATATATATAAATCCAAGGTTATCTGGTTAATGAGCATAAGTATATGGATTAAGATATCCGAGGGGACTAATAACGCATAGGTTAACGGGTGAAATACGCAACATTTGCGTTGTATCACACCCCCTAACTTACATATTGCTAGTCCCTAGCAATGAAATAAGATACAACAAGAACTACAAGTAAACCAAAGCAGGATACAAGAACAAAATTGGGTTAAAAAAAAGGATAAGGCCACTTTCTTGGGAGAACGATTGCATTTAGCATATGCAATAAGCCTTTAAACCCCTATGTTACCCTAGTGGACGAGTGTTGTCTCGTAAGGGTTTCCAGGGATGAAACCCACAAACATCATATAGTTTCCTCAAAATATGCCCAACACAACATGCGACAAACTCAACAACAACAAAAAAGATTTCAAACGCATAATTAGCATATTGAACAAAATTTTAAGCTAAAGTCCGTTGTTATTAACAGGTTGAATGCACCTCATAGAATTGAAACTTTAAAAGTGGGAGGGCGGAGAGCACATGCAAAGTATGATTTGGCAAAAACTTAAATAAACCGAATACATATAAAGGCATGTATATATCCAAGCATTACACTCAACAAATGAATTAACTATGAAAATGGAGGTAATACACGGGACATGCGGACATAAAGAGTAAATATAAATGGAAACTTGGCAGCGCACATGTCACAAATGAAGAATGCTATATATAAAATAAAAAATGTGTAATCTCAATGAAAGATAACTCTCATTAAAGGAGGCGAAAAGTATTTTCACAGATTATCACAACTATTTAAACTTTTAAATTGAACTCGCCCTATGATCACATAGGACTTTATAGGGTTGTAATGTAGTTTTGGGGTTAAGGTATGAAATGAAAGATATGTGTACGGATTCAAAGTGTTCGGAATGAAAATTCGGGATAATGGAAACATGCGGGAAATTACAAAAATGGAAAACAAGTTCCATAATCAAGCATTAAATATAACAATTGGAGAGCAACATGGATTATTGAAAACTATATACAACACATACAAACTCTCTCTTTCTTTTCTTTTCTTCTTTTTCTAACTTTTTCTTTTCTTTTTCGCTTTTTCTTTTCTTTTTCACTACATTTTTTTCTACTTTTCTCACTCTTTTCATGCTTAATTTCAACCGCAAGACAATAACATCATTCAATCCCTAGTAACATTCCAAACAAAGGTATGGAAGGTAATATGTATGGTTTAAAACTCCAATTAGGAGTTGGTTATGGGATTTTGGCTAATGAAATGAAAGGTTAATATTTAGGCATAAAGGGGTTGACTAGGGAAACATATAAGGTGAGGTTAAGGCTAATATGGGTGATATAACAAAGATTGCCTATGATCATTTCATAAAGTTTACGCAATTCTCGAGTCAAAACAATTTGAATAATCATGATCAAGTAACACATTTCAAGGTATAAACTCAATTAATGAACGATCAATGAAAGAATATAGAGATTACCGACGAATTTAACGTTTTCAATGAGGAAAGATTAGTGTATACACTCACAAACGACGAAAGGTACAAAGCTTACTCGGTGTAAGTATATACAATGTAACAAAAGATTACTGAGTTATAAAAGTCTTAAACCAAATCAATATAACTAGAAAAGCGCATGTGCTCATGGGATAAAGTTTAATTCATGAAGTTATTCATAATATCAATGATTTGAGGGCTCAAGTATAATAACTTCTAAAATCGAGAACATGCATCGTTAAGTTGTTTATTGGATTGTGCAATAATTGAAATTTATCATTGGAAACAAGGGCAAAATGCCCAACAAAGGAGAAAAAAGAAAGAAAGTATGTTTTTGAAATTTTGAAGTTTTTCAATTTTTCACAAAAAGGCATACTTAGTAACTAACAAGTAAGCAAATCAAGGGACTACACATGAAATGGATAGAATATCCTACACACCCTAACTTAAATGTTACATTATCCTCAATGCACATTAAGAACACAACACAAAGAGAGGAAAATAACGATATTACCCATAATTGGAGCGATCCTCGATAAGCACGAGTCTGAAGAGTCTGCAAAAAATAAGTTAGTACCGAGCATAGCAAGAACAAATAACAAAAAGTTTAACTAATAACACCAGATTAAATTAAAAGGAAAAAAAAAGAAAAGCAAACTATTTACAATCTACTATTCGGACTTCACACTAACTTTACACTAGAAGTCTAAATAGTTGAGGATCCACCCAAACAACAATTTGATTTTGAAAGATCAACGGTGGACCCTCCAAAGAAATTATGCCTCCCAGAAAAAAGGAATTCCGTTTGAACAATGGAAGGCATGTGCAAGGCGTAAGAAATGAACCATCGCCAATTATAAATTTTGAACGGACGATGGAGGATTTTGATAACAAGGGTGACAAGACCACATTGATCTCTGGAAAAATGAAATCACCACTCCAAGGTTTTTCAATTGGAAGTGGGGGTGGGGCTAGTGCAAGTGAATAGCCCATGAGATGAAGAATCTCAAAATAACAATCTCGTTCAAGAATTGGGTCAAAGTCCTCAAGACTTTCAACCAATTCTTGTGATAAACTTAATTGTTTGGGAATAGTGGGAATAAAGGAAAGGAAGAACCATCAACCTCAATAAAATCGGAAGAATTAATAAGAGGATGGAATTCGAAAGTGTTAAAGCTTGGATCACTCTCAATTATTTCCTCATCAACAATGGGTGGAGGTAAAACGTAAGTTTCAACCTCAACCCAATTTTGTGAAAAAATGATCTCATCGAGCATGGCATCATTTGTCAAAAACCAAGCTTGAGAACTTTTGGACTGGTCATTGATTTCCTTCATCATTAACTCATAATCAAACTGACAAGAAGACATTTCATCTTCATGTGCGGGTTGCTCATAGCTAACCGATTCCCCACTTTCCAAATTCTCCTCACAAGGCAATGAGGGGATACTAACATACTCTTGAATTTCACGCTCAAAGCGTTCATCTTCAAGAATTTATAGGCATTCTCTCATTGTTTTGGGAGTATAACATGGAAAATAATTCTCAAAACAATTAAGTTTATCTAAAGCATAATAGCAAGACATTTCAAAATAGGCTAATTCAATAAAGTGACAAAAATCCAAAATTTCAATTTCACAAAACAATCTAGCACAAGTCAAAAAGAAAGGATAAAATAAAGAATACAAATATGAAAGGAAAAAAAATACTACGAAATAATAAAGCAACTACAATCTAAAACACACTCCCCGGCAATGACGCCATTTTGATTAAGCGTGAAAAGTAATGTCGCGTCAAAACACTAATCGTTGAATTCGTTTCACCGCGTTAATACAAAAACCTAAATTACGACTGCACTTGCGATACAAGTATAGCGGTAAGCCGGGTATCGAGAATCCACAGGGAATGCCGTATAGATTTTAATTGATTTATTATTTCAAGAATAAAAATGTAAAAGGCGATAGGGTGGTTATGGTGAAAAAGGGAAAAGGGAAGAAGTTAATTCTAAACAATATAAAAGCGAGAGTCGGGATCGCGTACCCTCCATGGGCTAAATAACTAATAATTAGAATTTCGGTTCGAAAACATTTAACCGAGAATTTTTAGTTAATTATAAACATCACACAAGAAGAAATTTAACTCAAAGTTATGAAATAAAACATTTAATTCAAAATGGTCACGCGCGGACTAATATCGAATTATCTCTATAAACACTAGCGTTTCGTGACAAAGAAAGTTAAACGCATAATAATTCCATTTTAATACACACGATTTCAATTAAATGTGATATTACACAAAACCTAATTTTCGGAGCTCGATGCCCATCAATGGAGGACACACAATTCAAATCCTATTTAACTACTCACACAACATGATTAATCTAATTAAACAACTAATTAATAAACAAAACAAGAAATAAATAAACTAAACTAATTTATCTAGGCGAGAAAGTAAAGAACAACAAAGAAATTAAGTTAAAACAACTAAGTACAAAGCTTGAAGATAATAAATAGTAATATTAACTTACAAAGTGGGAAAAACACCCATGGAAATGGGAGGAGGGTGAAAGAGCTCCCAACAACCCTTGAATCTAATTTCCAAATGAAAGATATCTCTAAAAAATGAGATGAAATGTTTATATATACAAACCCTAATGGAAAACTAGTAAATAAAAGATGGCCTAAAACAGGGGAGCGAATCGATTCGGACTTGTCCGAATAAATTCAAAAACAGGGGAAATGAAAAAAGTAGAATCTGTGGCAAAATCAATCGATTCACACTTTAGTGAATCGATTCGCACCCTACAGGTCTGGTTGTTGCAGCTTTGTCCAATTTTACAGAAAATACCATAACTTCTTCATTATAACTCAGAATGAGTAACGGTTGGAGACTACGCGAAGATAACTCGGAGGAATACAACATCCAAGAAGACAATATGACAAAAAGATAAATTATGAAATGACTAAAATGCCCTTGAATGAGCCATTGAGTGTGATTTTGAAGTCAAAACCATCCTAAAAATGCAGTAACTCCATCGATACAACTCGAATTCATACACCGTTGGCGGCCACGCAAAGAGAAATCAAAGGGATTCAACTTCCATGAGGAGTTCAGGATCGAAACCTGAATGCTGAAATTAGTAAAATGCCCCCGAAACTGTAATATTCAACGAAACTTTTCTGGAAAGCATTCGAACTTCATACTAAGCGTCCAAATACCTATAAAAGCTCAATTAACCCCTACAATGCATGTATATATAAAAATCTGAGGTTTTATATTTAACGATCATAAGTATAGGGATTAAGATACTCGAGGGGGCTAATAACGCGTAGGTTAATAGGCGAGATACGCAATATTTACGTCGTATCATCGTTGAGACAAAAATACAAAAGAGGTTCATTGAGGTGACTTAGGGTGACTGCTCAGTAGCTGAGTACAAGGAGGAGTTCACTCTTTTGGCTAACTTTTTGCCAGATGAAGTGAATAGTGAAGAAAAGAAAAAGTTAAAGTTTACAGATGGACTAGCATAGAGGATCAGGCAAAATTTGATTGGCAACCCTGCATTGGTGACTTATACAGATGTCGCCAATTCCGCAGTCATACACAGCCATGACTATCGTTTCCATGTAAAGGGAAGCAAGAGAGGAGGTGAGCATAGCCATCCGGGTAAGGTAGGCGGAGCGATGCTAGTGGAGCACCACAGCAATAGTCAAGTAGACACCAGGGGTAGGATTCTCGACGGGGGGATCAGGCCAAGATGTTTAGGGGCTATCGGCCCAATGGAGGTTTCAGGCAGGGCCCACATGGTCCTCAGTATCAGCAGGTTCCTCAGGGTCGCCAGTGCCAATGAAACAATGAGGGAGGCCAGCAGGGCCAACACCGTCACGACCATTAGGGCAGTGGCAGAATATTTTCCAGGTCAGTGCTTTATTTCTGGACAGACGGGCCACAAGAGGAGAGACTGAATGTAGTATGGGGAGCACCGTAGCAGCAGGGTGTCCAGCAGGGGCAGAAGATGCAGAAACCACCTGTAGCACCGTCCCTACATCATCAATGGCAGTTATGGTATGGATGTATCAATAATGTCTGAGATGCAGCCATACAGCAGGCTCTACAGACACCACCAATAGTAGAGGGTATGTTTCCTATTCACAGACTTGAGGATAGGATTCTATTTGATACAGGGGCATCACTGATAACTTGACTTTTTTATGTTTCTCATTGTTGAAGCCAAGTTAATCAAAATTCTCAAATGCCTACAAAATATGACAAACTAAAGTGTAGAGGTAAGTAAGGGTATGAATTCACATCAAGGGGGTAAAGCGAGGGGAAAATAATTGTACTTCACTTTTATTTTTGGGATTTTTACTTTTTCTAATTTTTTTTAGCTTTTTCAATATTAAAACAAGTTGGGTGAGGATGTGAATAACACTAGGTCAAAGATGTAACTAACTAACTAAAACATAACTGAAGAAACTAAGTAAATCTACAAAATAAAATCTAAATTATGAGATAGGGGAGGAAATAAAAGTGAGGACTAACAAGGGATAGGATGACACCATATATTCTAGTTAATTAAAATTCATTAATTCATTAAAATTAATTATCCCAAGTTAGTATCAAAATCAAAAATCAACTCTCGTTGCAAATGTAATTTTAATAATAACATTTTAAAAAATTAATTTTAACACTCCTACAACTCTTGAAATGTAGATCCAAACATCATCTAACAAATCACCTGCTAGGATCGATCGATTAAACTAGTTTAAATCATAAAAGTAAGCCTAGAGTTGAAATTAAAGGAATAATATCACACTTAAGAAACCCTATCTCTAGTTAGAATCTAAAATGGGTATTATAACTAGAATTTCGATTTCCTCTCAAAAATCATTTACCCTCTCTCGAGGCGTAAATTAAAATGTAAGAGTGCAAAATTAATCATCAAAGGGACATTTAATTTAAATTAATTAATTAAATTAGGATTAACATCAAATAATAGGTCACCCCACCCCTTGAAAAGGGTTTTAGCCTAACATGGTATTAAACATGATGAACAAATAATCAAAGGCTAATAAAATAAAATAGAAGAGAAGAGAACAATCAAACCCAATCTCTTGAAATGAAATTGAACTCTAATTTCTTTGAAATCAAACACCATCCATCCAAATTGAGCATCCATTAATAATCAATTCAATATAATACTCAATTGAATTACTCACACTTTATCCTTACAAATCTCTAAAAATAAAAATAAAAACTATTTACAAAATATTTTCCTAATTTATTTTCAACTCTAACCTATCTCTCTAACTCTCTCTAGAATTCTCTCTATAATCTTCTCCTCCCAAAATGGTCTTCATCTTCTTTAAATAGTAGGCATGGAGCTAAGGGTAAATTGGGTATGGATAAAATGTGGGTGATCATGGGATGTGTGCACATGAGGTTTGAGATGTGTAAGGTCACAAAAATCTGATTTGGGTGAGGGCAATTTTGGGATTAAAGAAGGTGCATGTGGGAAGTGGTTGTTTGGGGGTATAATGGGAAAAAGGTTAAAAAGGATTTTAAATATGTGGGTTATATTTTGTTTCATTTTTTATTTTGGTCTTTGTTTGTTGGCAGGAGAAAATCGGATAAGACTTTGAGAAATGGGATTTGGGTCTTGGAAGATGGAAATATAAAAAGGAAATGAGTTTGTGTTGGATTGAGTTGAAATCGGGTTTGTTGGGTTTTGGTATGGAGGCAGGTGGTCCGGATTGCTGTATCGCCGGAGGTGGCGGTTTGGACAGCAGGGGGTCCAGGTTGTGCTAGGCCGGATGGGGTTAGTTGGTTTGTTTATGGGTCATCGGCGGGTTTACAGCGGGTATAGATCGAGATGTCCGCGGGTACGGATTCGAGTTGGGTGGTGTTGCGGGTTTGGCCGATTTTCAGGTTTGGCAAGGTGGTGTTGGAGGAAGGGTTAATAGGTGGGGGGTTTAATGGTGGGATGGTTTAGTGTTGTAGGATGGGAGGAGAGATGGAGGTGTGTGAGTTTAGTTTTGAAATGGATTTTGAGCTTTGTTGGCTATGGAGGAGAGAGAGGGTGTGTGGATTGGATGTTGAAGATGGGTTTGGGTGGGATTGTGTGGGTGTGTGTATAGGTTACAAGGTGAGGGTGAGTGAGGTGTTTGGGTGTATGTGAGTTGTAGGTAGAGTTTTGTGTGAGTGAGTTGGTTTGGGTGATGGTGTGTGTGTGTGTTTAATTAGGACACCTAAAAAAAAACTAACTAACTAACTCAAAATAAAACTACAAACTAAAAAAAATAACTAAAAAAAATCCTAATCTAAAAAAAAACTAAAATAATAAAACAAAAGAAGTAAAAACTAAAAATCTAATAAAAAATGAAAACAAAAGTCCTAAAAAATATATAATCTAATAAACTAAAAATAAACTCCTAAAAATTAATCCTAATAAAAATAAAATAAAATAAAAACTAAAAACCAATAAATTAAAATCAAAATAAAACTACACTAAATAAAAAGAAATAGAAAAATATGCAAATAAATTCTAAAAATCCTAAAAAGATCTAAACTAAATCCTAAAAATAAAAACGACTCAAACTAAAAATCTAAAAAAACTTGAAAAGGCATAAACTAAACACACACGGCTTCAGGGTAAGTTTAGGGACTGGTTTAGGCTCGAGTAAGGTTACGGGACAGGAGAATTAACTTCATGAATTGCATATATGACTTGATTTATCGCTTTTACATCCGCAAGACACAATTGACCAAAAAAATAAACATTAGTGCGCATAAGACCCAAATTGTCGAGAATTAGCAACTAAAATACGTCTATTCGGGATATAAAATGTACACTTTTGGGTGCTTATCACACCACCCCCAAACAGAGCGTTGCTAGTCCACGAGCAATAAGATAGAGAGAAAGATAAAGATAAGAAATTAAAAGTGTACCGCTTTCGCAGGCACTTGCGATTGCACTTAGCATGTGCAACAAGCCTTTAAACCTATAGGTTGCCCTATAGGACGAGTTGTGTCTCGTGAGGATTTACAGGGAATATAGCCACAAAATTCTGTATTTGATAGAATTTATTGAAAGGCAGTCAATCTCTTATTAGATATAGAATGATCGCACAATCCATCACATGAGAAATATTTTGAAAAATCCAAGATAGAATGCATAAAAAGTTTAGCTATGTGAATACTCAAGGCACATCCTTCCTAGAACTCAATGTGTGTGTGTGAATCAGTCAAAACGGATCGAGTATCACAATAGTAATTCCTGGATTGCCTTTTTGGAATCAATACTTCAACTTCCAAATCTCACGGGATATAGCTCTCTCAAACGAACTCGCGAGATTTGGATTAGTGTATCGCTCTTGTGTGTGAGGAGGTGAGTAAATGTAAGAAAGTTCAAATGTCTCACACACATATAAGAAAGAACGAACATTTAGAAAGATAATAATCTCATAAAAGATATGTTAATCACTATAGTGAGAACGTCGAGTTATTCACCATGTTGACTCTCATTTACTCGAACATCTAGGGGAAAATATGGATGATTGTGGGTGAGGGAGAAATGAAATGGGAATGATATGATATGAGGTAGGTAGGTATGATGGATGTTTGATGCGAGAAGAGTGTAAACATGAGGAACAAATGTCTTTACAAAAGAATAAACTACAAACTCTCTTTTTCTTTTTCTTTTCTTTTCTCTCTTTTCTCTCTTTCTTTCTTTTTTCTTTTTTTTCTTTCTTTCTTTTTTTTCTTTTTTTCTTCTGATATTTTTCTATTTTTATTATATTTTTTTCTTTATTCTTTTTCTCTCTTTTTTTATACTCTCAACACTGAAGACATTTTACATTTGGAAAAACACTCTTTTTCTCAAAAAATGATGGATGATATACGAATGGAGATGATAGGTGATGGTGTGGGAAAATATGTGGGAACATGGAAGAGCATGGGAATGTAATGGGTGAAGTGTATAGGTGTAAACCTAGTGATCGGGACAATTTCAAGACACATGTTTCTTACAACTCGAAAGCGATGTCGTTCTCAGTGGAAGAATAATGAGATCATATAACGAATTAAAGTGCGGACCCAAAAGAAGTTAAATCAACTTGTGACTCGGAGATTGCGTAAAACTCTATGAAACGTGAAAGTCACGAATCTCACATGCTAAAGTCTATACTAGTGATCCTTAAGGTTTTCTTGAGAATTATAGTACTCTTCAACTCTAAATTGTAGTGACGTGATAAGTGAGAAAATTTTTGTTAAGTCTAGAAATTCATGGTGCAACATGCCTTGTTACGTATTACATAAGCTATCTGTAAAAAGATAAATCCTTTAGCTTGATTCCTAGACTTAAAAACATGGATGATAGAAAATTCATGTCAATGAATGAGATGAAAGAAACTGCACAAAATTTTAAAAATCAGGTTCAAAAATCAAAAAAATTCAAAAGAGGTATGATTTTGATCAAATTCCCCACCCCCAATCAAAAAGGAACATCGTCCTCAATGTTAAGTAAAATAATTTTTGAAATGGAGAGCAGAATGGAGGAAAGAGATTTCCAGAATCAACCGCTAATGAAGTGGACAGATGTAGCCAAAATAAACCTGAATAAATGATAAGAAGAAAAAAATGTGTACAAGTCTATAACATGGGAAAGCATTCGGTGGTGTGAAACACCACCCCCAAACAGAATAAGACTCATATAAGAAACGACGGGCTGCCTCCTGGTAGCGCTAAGTTTTATGTCTTCAGCCAAACCGAAGGGATCTCACCCTAAAGATAAGATCTATGAAAGCGCGGGGTGGCAAAAAAATGGGTGATGAGAATCACCCCAAAACAAGACTGAAGCGTCACTTTTGTTGGATAAAGGCTAAAAATGGTCAATGCACCTGTATGGAAAAGTGCATCACACGATGCAAAGCATGGGTGGACCATGGACGGGTAGGTATTAGGTTAAGGGAGAAAGGGCATCGATCATGGGCCTTATTGAGCCAGAAGGTGAGGGAAACAAGGTCCCTATAAGCATTGTGCTCAAACTGGATGGGGAGGAAAAATAGTTTGGTAAGTGTAATGGGGTGGGCCTCAGAAAAATGACACGACCATTCTATGAATGGGTGATGATAATGGTCGCACCGTGAGACGCCAAGGAGCTGTCGAGGGAAAAAATCAACACCACAAGAGAGTGGCGGGCATGGAGTAACAAGCTTGGTGTCATAGAATTAGAGAGTAGCACCACATATACTTTAATGGAAGGTGGAGGATGGTTTTAGGTGAGGATCTAAAAATGTAGATGGAAACTTGAAATGTGTAAAATCAAGATCCAAACTATGTGGTGGGGTGGAAGGGACAATGGGTAGGTCGAGTGGGATAAAGGGTGGAGGAAGATGATCCAACTCAAGCGTGGGAGACACACACTACTCATGAGGCACGAAGTGATCCTCACGGGCACTCGCAGAAGGAAGTGTGAGTTCTAAAGATGGAGTGATCAACTTCTCCATAAGAATATCAACGATGAATAGGGTGGGTAAGTCAAACGAGGCATCAAGATCGGAGATAGAGGAATCACTAAAAATAATGGGCTCAAGATGAGCCAAGCATGGTGGAACAGGATCCATGTCCAGAGAGGTAGAAACCATCTCAGATTTAATCTCGAGAAAATGGTGAGAACTCATAGCCAGAGATAACCTAGGATAAATTGGTTCTTCGGGAACACAATGGTGCAGCTTGATAGGTGTAGACTCGGGAATTATTTTGGATTCGACGGGAAATGGAAGGTGAACCTCAATGGTAGGTTCATTCGAACAAAGCGATATTTGATCAGTCTCACTATCTTCAATAAGTCAGCACAAATGTCAACTTGAGGCCCGGACCGTGGGATGGTCTCAACGTCGAGATTCTCGGGAGGATAAGGTTGGTCACACTCAAAATCAGTGGCACAAGACGATGCATCATCACTCCACGTGGGGGCAACAATATGTTGACTTGGGGTGAAGTCCGACTCTCTCTCGCACTCAATTTCATTTAATCTTTGTTCAAGCCACTAGAGAGCTTCATTTTTGAAGTTGAGTGGCTTGCTCTTGCTCAAGTGTGAACTTTTGCAAGAGGCTTTTGAGAGCGAAGGTGGATGATTGTGGTGGAGTGATGGGTGGTGGTAGTGATTGAGGGGGACACAACTCACTATGGACACTAGGATGCAGAGAATACTCATATGAAGTGTGGGAAACAGATTCAAGTGTGTCATACACAGGAGAAGCATCTTCGTGAGAGACAAAAGGTTGATAATCATGGGGTGCATTGATAAGCACCTAAAAGTTTTTAAATAATACCCCAAATAGACGTATTATGTTGTTAATTCTCAACAATTTGGGTCTTATGTGCTTTATTGTCTATTTTGTAGGTTGAATGCACGTTGCGGTGCTCAAACGCGTATTTCAAAGCAATTGTGCAAATTATTGTGCTAATTACCAATTCCGTAACCCTAGCCTACCCTAACCTAGCCTAAACATCACCTGAACCGTGTATGTTTAGTTTATCCCATTTTATTTTATTTGTGTCATTTTATTTTTTAGGATTTATTTTATTATTTTATTTTATTGAGTGATGTATATATTTTTAGGATTTTTATATTTTTAGCGCATCGTGTATTAGTTTTTATATTTTCTTTTATTTTCTTAATTTTTGATAGTTTATTATTATTTTATTTTCTATTTTTATTTTATTAGTTTTTTTTATTTTTGTAGTTTTTATTTTAGTTGTGTTTAGTTTTTTTAGAGTTCGTGTAGTGTGTCGTTATATTTTTATTTTTAGTTGATTTTTATTTTTTATTTTTTATTTTTTTCGTTTTCATTTTGTTAGGTTAATTTTTGTTTTATTTTATTTTGAGTCTTAGTTTTTTATTTAGGGTCACAAATTAAACACACACACACACCCTACAACCAAACTTTTTCACAGATTTAATCCTACACCCTCTCACACACAATAATACCCAACTCCATCTTCAACCTCTCTCTCCTTTCTCCTCTAAACCCACTAAATCTCCATTAGCAATCCACCACCAACAAAACCCCATAACCTCTAACCCCTATCACCTGAGCCTAACCCCTATCGTCGGTATCCAAAGTCGGCGACCCTTGTACCTGAAAACCCCATCACCAACCAACGTCACTCCCTCTTAAGCCCCCGCCGACGAAACCCACGGCGTGCCCACAACAACCACCAAGCGCCGGCGACGTGACTGCCCAAACCCCTAGCTTCTACCTCCACCCATAACCCGCTACAACCCCCTGAATCCCACTGACCCGAACCCTCCGGCATTGAGCAGCGCCAAACCCGGCCTCGACCCTTACCCGATCGCCACCTCCTGCTACTGCAACTCGCCTCCACCTACCTCCGACCCTTTAGACCGAAACCATCTCCAACCTTGTTCTAGCCCAAGACCCATTTCTCCAAATAAAAAGCCACGACCTGTTTCAAGCCAAAACAACCAAAAGTCAAACAAAATCAATATACTCCACATGTCTTATTAAACCAAAAGCCAACTAAACCCCTTTTACCCATTTTATCCCCAACTACCCCTCTAAACCAAATCTGATTTTATTCCCTCACCTCTCACTTACATGACCTAACACAACCCATGCACATGTGTGCATTTTCCTCCTTTAACCCCAATATTTCCTCACACCCCTCATGTCCAATTAAACACTACCCATATTACCCCCATGCTCCATGCCTACTATTTAAAGGATGGAAGACCCCTTTTGAAGAGATATAAATTTTTTAGAGAGAATTTTAGAGAGAGAAATACCATTTTAGTGTAGGTTTTTAGATTAGAATTTTTATTTTATTTTTTTTAGATAGTGAGGAAAAAATAAATTGTTGTGAGAATTAATTTGAGTGAATATTTTGATGTAATTTTGTTTGGATCATTCAAATTGAGGGATCAAGAGATTGGGTTTGATTGTTTTTTTCTCTTCTCATTTATTTTATGCCTTAATTTGTCAAATTTCATACCATGTAGGCTAAATCCCCTTTCAAGAGGTGGGGGGAAACCCTAATTTGATGTTATTTTAGTTTAATTAGTTTGATTACTTGAAAATTCCCTTTGAATCTTAATTTTAATTCCTCACCCTCAAATTTACACCTCGAGAGAAGGTAAATAATTTTCGAGAGAAAATCGAAACTCTAGTTATAATACCCATTTTAGATTCGAACTAGAGATAGGGGTTTCTTAAGTGGGGTATTATTATTTGAATTTCAACTCTAAATTCATTTTCTAGATTTACATAAATTTTAATCAATCGATCCCAGCGGGTGATTAATTAAAAGGAGTGTAGATCTATTTTCTAGAGTTTTGGGTTGTTAAACTTAATTTTCTAAAAGGTTACTATTAAAATTACATTTGCAACGAGAGTTAATTTGTAATTTTGATATTAATTTGGAAGAATTCAATTAATTAAATTAATTAGTTAGAATAGCTCAAATTTGTGGTGTAATCCCACTCCTTGATTGTTCTCAAATTTGTTTACCTCATTTATCTCATATCTTAATGTTAGACTTTATTTTTCATTTTAGTCAGTTTTTAGTTTGTAATTTGATCTTTCATTTTAGTTTAGTGTTATTTCACATCCTCACCTCACCTACATGTTTTAATATTTGAAAAGGCTAAAAAAAATAGAAAAAGCAAAAACCCAAAAAGAAAATAAAATTGAATTACAATTGAGTTTGTCTCTAGCTTACCCCATTGATGTGGATTGATACCCTTACTTACCTCTACACTTTAGATTGATATTATTTTGTAGGTATTTGAGGATTTTGATTAGAGGAGCTATTCAAGCAACGACGAAAAAAATATACCGAAAAGTTTTTTCTATCATGCATAGTGACAGAACTGATCGGTAATGCATGCACAAGGTTGCCATGACAACTATTGGAATGTGTGAGGATCCACACCGTCGGGTAAGGATTCGTATTGCGTGGGAGGGTGATCAGGCCTCCACCAATAACTAGGGTACTCACACAACTCGGGATTGGATATATCATGATAATAGGCTGAGGTGGGTTCCGAAACAGTGTCATATGGATACACTTGGTCCATGGTGGATTCGGATGGATAAGGAAGATATCGACATTCATGGGACAAGTAATCGGCGTGAAAACAATGTGTGCACAACAAAGCATGTACCTCGTTGATACTCGTCATCGGAGGCGATGAAATGTGAGATGCGTGTGTGGATGACACATGAGTATCAACGGTGTGTGGCTGAGAGTTAAATACACGAAGTAATATATGGAGGTTCGACTCGGGGTCAACCTCAAACATTCTTTCCGAAAATGAGAAATGACCAAAGTAATCCCGTAAAGGACGTTCTTCGGCCATGACGAGAAAAATATTTTTATTTTTATTTTTTTCAAATGGAAGGAAAATATTTTTAGATTTTCTAAAAATGAAGGAAGGAAAATATTTTTGAATTTTTAGAAAAAAGAAAGAAGAAAATGTTTTTGGATTTTTTTTTATAAAAATAAAGAAAGAAAATATTTTTAGATTTCTTTTTTGGGAAGAAAAGAGCGGACAAAATAGGAGGACTCTTTGAATGAACGAACTAACTAAAATCGACTACCAAAAAATGAATTGGACGCACACACAAGTTAAGGAGAATGCCTAACTAGCACGTAGCCAATTTTTATCTTCAAAATTTAGTGAAAGGGGTAGTCAAATTTTAATTAATTCCACGATCGATAAAAAATCACGAAAATATCTTAGTGGTCGGCTTATCAAAAGCATTCTCCTATTTGGCTACCTAGTTGATTGATATTAAATTTAGTGATAGTTAGGGTAGCACACAATGGTAAGCGAGTGAGTCGAGTGATGAAATCCCTTCTCGTGAATGACCGGGTGTAGGTCTTAGCAATTTAATTCATCACACCATTCGAAAATAAATGCGAGAATAAAATCACACAAGAGCACGTAATCACACACAAGAATTGACTCGCTGACAGGAGAGGCGCGAGGGTTTAGAAATGTACCTCCCACGGTTTTTAAGCCGTGAAAATTTGAGTCGACCAGGGGGAGATTACGCCTATCTCAGTCGGCCCCGGGACTGACCCAAAGTAGAGAGGCTTCTTTTCGTCGTCTTTGGACGCCCTCTCTCTACCTTGTCCGGTTTCCCTATCAAGATTTCTTCGATTATTATTATTTTTTTAAAATTAAAAATATGGTCTCTATGCACCGCAATACAAGTAAGGATAAAATAAACCTAATACAAGCCTTCTAATGCAAAAATGATACTAAAACACAACTAATTACGAAAAATAAATTAACTACAAAATGAAATCCGCTCCAAGTGCTTCACGCTCCCAAGAATGGAAACGACGCCATTTGATAACTTGACTTTTGTATATTTGTCGTTGTTGAAGTCAAGTTAATCAAACTTCTCAAATACCTAAAAAATATGGCAAACTAAAGTGTATAGGTAAGTAAGGGTATCAATCCACATCAAGGGGGTAAAGAAAGGGGAACACAATTGTAATTCACTTTTATTTTCTTTTTGGGATTTTTACTTTTTCTAATTTTTTTTAGCTTTTTCAATATTAAAACAATTTGGGTTAGGATGTGAAATAACACTAAGTCAAAGATGTAACTAACTAACTAAAACATAAGTGAAGAAACTAAGTAAATCTAAATAAATAAAATCTAAAATATGAGATCGGTGAGGAAATAAAAGTGAGGACTAACAAGGGATACGATGACACCGTATATTCTAGTTAATTAAAATTAATTAATTCATTAAAATTAATTATCCCAAGTTAGTATCAAAATTAAAAATCAACTCTCGTTGCAAATGTAATTTTAATAATAACATTTTAAAAAATTAATCTTAACACTCCTACAACTCTTGAAATGTAGATCCAAACATCATCTAACAAATCACCTGCTAGGATCGATCGATTAAACTAGTTTAAATCATAAAAGTAAGCCTAGAGTTGAAATTAAAAGAATAATACCACACTTGAGAAACCCCTATCTCTAGTTCGAATCTAAAATGGGTATTATAACTTGAATTTCAATTTCCTCCTGAAAATCATTTACCCTCTCTCCAGGCGTAAATTAAAATGTAAGAGTGCAAAATTAATCATCAAAGGGACATTTAATTTAAATTAATTAATTAAATTAGGATTAACATCAAATAATGGGTCACCCCACCCCTTGGAAGGGGTTTTAGCCTAACATGATATTAAACATAATGAAAAAAAATTCAAAGGCTAATAAAATAAAATAGAAGAGAAGAGAACAATCAAACCCAATCTCATGAAGTGAAATTGAACTCTAATTTCTTTGAAATAAAGCACCATCCATCCAATATGAGCATCCAACAATAATCAATTCAATATAATACTCAATTGAATTACTCACAATATCCTCACAAATCTCTAAAAATAAAAATAAAAACTATTTACAAAACATTCCCTAATTTATTTTCAACTCTAACATATCTCTCTAACTCTCTCTAGAATTCTCTCTACAATCTTCTCCTCCCAAAATGGTCTTCATCTTCTTTAAATAGTGGGCATGTAGTAAAGGGTAAATTGGGTATGGATAAAATATGGGTGATCATGGGGTGTGTGCACATGAGGTTTGAGAGGTGTGAGGTCACAAAAATCTTATTTTAGTGAGGGCAATTTTGGGATTAAAGAAGGTGCATGTGGGAAGTGGTTGTTCGGGGGAATAATGGGAAAAGGGTTAAAGGGGGTTTTAAACATGTGAGTTTTATTTTGTTTCATTTTTGGTTTTGGTCTTTGTTTGTTGGCAGGAGAAAATCGGATAAGACTTTGAGAAATGGGAGGTCTTGGAAGATGGAAATAAAAAAAGGAAATGGGTTTTTGTTGGATTAAGTTGAAATCGGGTTTGTTGGGTTTTGGTATGGAGGCAGATGGTCCGGATTGTTGGATCGCCGGTGGTGGCAGGTTGGACAGCAGGGGGTCCGGGTTGTGCTCGGCGGGATGTGGTTAGTTGGTTTGTTTGTGGGTCATCAGGTTTACAGCGGGTATGGAACAAGATGGCTGCGGGTACGGATTCGAGTTGTGTGGTGTTACGGGTTTGGCCGATTTTTGGGTTTGGCATGGTGATGTTGGAGGAAGGGTTAATAGGTGGGGGTTTAATGGTGGGATGGTTTAGTGTTGTAGGATGAGAAGAGAGATGGAGGTGTGTGAGTTTAGTTTTGAAATGGGTTTTGGGCTTTGTTGACTGTGGAGGAGAGAGAGGGTGTGTGGGTTGGATGTTGAAGATGGGTTTTGGTGGGATTGTGTGTGTGAGGGTGTATGGGTTACAAGGTGAGGGTGAGTGAGGTGTTTGGGTGAATGTGAGTTGTAGGTAGAGTTTTGTGTAAGTGAGTTGGTTTGGGTGATGGCGCGTGTGTGTTTAATTGGGACACCTTAAAAAATAAAATAAAACTAACTAACTAACTCAAAATAAAACTGCAAACTAAAAAAAAAATAACTAAAAATAAAATCCTAATCTAAAAAAACTAAAATAATAAAACAAAAGAAGTAAAAACTAAAAATCTATTTAAAAAAAGAAAACAAAAGTCCTAAAAAATATAAAATCTAATAAAATAAAAATAAACCCCTAAAAACTAATCCTAATAAAAACTAAAAACTAATAAAAATTAAAATCAAAATAAAACTACACTAAATAAAAAGAAATAGATAAATATGCAAATAAATTCTAAAAATCCTATATAAATCCTAAAATTAAAAACGACTCAAACTAAAAATCTAAAAAAAATTAAAAAGGCATAAAATAAACACACACGGGCTTCGGGGTAAGTTTAAGGACTGTCTTAGGCTCGAGTAAGGTTACGGGACAGGAGAATTAGCTTCTTGAATTGAATAGCTGACTTGATTTTTCACTTTTACATCCGAAAGACACAATTGACCTACAAAATAAACATTAGCGCGCATAAGACCCAAATTGCCCAGAATTAGGACTAAAATACGTCTATTCGGGGTATAAAATATATACTTTTGGGTGCTTATTAATCACACTTTTTCATAGTGACCAGATTTGCATGAGCTGCCAGTCTATTAGAGACAGTCGGTAGTCTCCTTATGTGTAAAGACACTGTTGGGTTGTGGGTCGGTTATACACTCGATATGTAGGGGTGTGGACATCAATATGGGTAGATTATTTTTAGCCGTCGATCTCCTTATGTTAGATATATAGGGGTATGACATCATTTTGTGTATGGATTAGTTAGATGGATACCGGATGATGGTGGATTATTTTGGGAGGACTATTGTGTTGTTAATTCCCGGGCAGGAGATGTTCTTAGTGGATATTATGTCTGAGGGAGGATCGAGCAAACATCTATATTACATTGAGGAGGGGACATCATTTGAGAACGCGATAATTACGTGTGATAATTGATTAACTTCGCAACTTTCTAATATAGCACACTTATTTAATTTCAGCCCCTAATCATTCATCTAAGGTGCGTGTGTCAACCGATAAATAAATAAAGCATGTGACACAAAAAATATGCTGAGACACAGAATTCAGGAAAAAACCCCTTTCGGGTAAAACCTTTATTTCACTATGAATATACAAGCCGCAACTTACAATTACATAGAGAAATCTGCAATGGATCAACGCGCAGCCAACCCACAAAGACACGCAGTCTTGAACTCAGCAAGAGAATACACGCAGCACCCTCCAAGGACACGCAGCCCAAACAACAAAGGTAGAACCGCAGCTCTCCTCAATGACACGCAGTCATAACACTTTGTAGAGACTCCCTCAGCAATGACACGCAGCCCTCGGTTGCAAAGATCTCCCCACAAAGATGAACAGTAGCAAAGCTTGTGTTCTAGAGTTCCAAAAGATTCACAAAAGTAATTGGGATTTTTTTTTTTTTTTGAATCAAAAAGATGTTTTGCACATCAAAAAGGTGAAGACTTAGAGTATTTAGGACTCTGAAAATCGTCTTTAAAAGTCTTAAAAAATAACTCCCCGAAGTTGGCTTTAAATAGGAAAACTTTGAGCCTAAAAAATCTGCAGCGAATCTGGCCGAATTTATCAGAGTCGGACCGGTCCGGTTCTGAGGCGGATCGGTCCGGTCAAGCGGATCGGTTCTTTTATTTTTGCCTCCATCGGTTCGCTTGCGGTCCGGGGTATACTGGATCTGCAGCAAGCGGATCGGTCCGTTTGAGGGATGGATCGGTCCGATTGCGGATCGGTCCGGTATGGGGCCGGATCGGTCCGGTTTTACCAGAAAAATAAAATCCTTTTAAAAGCCTCATTTTGCTTGAAAAAACTTACTTCTTATTTTTATAAAAAACATTTTATAAAAATTTCCCAATACTAAATATGAACTTTAAGGAACGTAAAAACAAAATTTTACTAAGTTCATTCTCGCAGAGGCTATGATGTTGAAGACACTTTGATATTCGGATCCGTTGTTGTAGATGTGATCTTGAGTTTCTTCAACGGTGTAACGGCGTACGACATATAAATTGATAATGGACAAAAATGTCCTTACATCATTGGAGGTTATTTTTTTATTAGACTCGATTCGAGTAGTGAGGGATTTAAGGATGTATTCCAGGATATACCCGGGCTGCTGCCTAATCAGGAATTGAGTCCATTATCGACCTAGCACCGGGTATGACTCGCTCGAGTGCCTTATCGCATGGCCTCATCTAAGATGAGGGAGTTGAGGGAGAAGATTATGCATATCCTGGGGCAGGGTTCATCAAATGGAGTACATCATCATGGGGTGCACCGGTGTTGTTTGTCAAGAAGAGGTATGGATCGCTTCGATTATGTATCAATTACAGGGAGTTGAATGAGGTCACAATCCGGAATAAGTACCCACGGCCTCGGATTGATGATCGGTTTGACCAGCTGAGGGGAGCAACTTACTTCTCCAAGATAGATTTGAGGTTCGATTGTTATTAGCGTTGCGTCAGAGAGGAGGATGTTCTTAAGACTGCTTTTCTGACACGATATGGGTCATACGAGTTTAGGGTGATGCCATTTGGGCTCACCAATGCGCTAATAGTGTTCATGGATCCGATGAATCTGGTTTTTAGAGAGTTCTTTGACTAGTTTGTGATTGTGTTCATCGAAAATATTCTAGTTTACTCTCGCTCTGAGGATGAGCATGCCGAGCATCTGCGGGTTGTTTTACAGACACTACGGGATCACCTGTTGTACGCCAAATTTGAGAAGTGTGGGTTTTGTCTTTGGGAGGTGAAACTTCTGGACCACATTGTTTCTGATAGGGGTATAACAGTTAATTTGAGTAAGGTATCGGCAGTTAGGGAGTGGGGATAACCCACAACACCGATCGAAGTTTATATCTTTCTGGTGCTGGCCAGATACTATAGACTATTCACTTGAGATTTCTCAAAAATTGTGGGTACGGTAACAAATCTAACTCGCAATGGGGTGCCGTTTATTTGGGACGACCATTATCAGTTAGCTTTCGAAGAGCTAAAGGACAAATTGACCTCAGCACCTGTACTTGCACTGCCTAGGGGAGGAGTGGAGTATCATGTCTACACTGATGCATCCTTGCGAGGACTTGGGGGTGTATTACAATAGGAGGAGAGGGCTATAGCTTATGCATCTCGTAAGATTAATCCCCATGAGAGAAATTACCCCATGCACGACTTGGAGTTAACCATGGTTGTATTTGCCTTGAGGATTTGGAGGCACTATCTGTTAGGGGAGAAATTTACCATATTCACGGACCATAAATCACTTTAGTATATGTTCACACAGAAGGAGCAGAAGGATCACCATTTATATATTCAGTATCATTTTGGAAAGTCTAACGTGGTGGTAGACTCGTTGAGCCGACGGCCTGCAAGGGAGATAGCGAAGGTTTAGAAGGCGAAGTGAAAAGAGCTTCGACATGATGATGAGATTGCCAGGGCCCATATGTATGTATTAGCTATCACACCCGTAATTATTTTGAGTATGGTGAAAACATAGATAGGGGATCAATATTATCTGGATAGGGCTCGCCTGTTGTTAGTTAATGGGGCAAAGTCGTAGTTGATCAGTTATGAGGGAGGTTTGCATTTTAATGGGAGACTCATGATTACAGAGGATGAGGATTTAAGACATGCAGTGATGTCAGAGTCTCACGGGTCTAGGTTTGCGGTACATCCCGGTAGGGATAAGATGTACCAGGATATATGTAGAAAGTATTGGTGGTCGGGGATGAAGCATGACATAGCGGAGTTTCTCTCAAAGTTTTCTACCTGCCAGCTAGTGAAGGTCGACCACTAGAGACCGACAGGATGTTGCAGCCCCTCGAGATCCCAGTGTGGAAGTGGGAGAATATCTCCATGGATTTTATTATCGAGTTATCATTATCACAACGAGGTTACGAATCCATTTGGGTGATAGTAGATCGGTTGATTAAGGTGGCCCTCTTTCTACCAGTCCGTACGGACTTTGAGTCAAGGCAGTATGCACAGTTGTTTATTATCGAGATAATGCGACTATACAAGGTTCTGATTAATATTGTGTCTGATCGGGACAAGATCTTTGTGTACCATTTCTGGCAGAGCTTTCAGGAGGCGATGGGCACGGATTTACGTATGATTACAGCCTATCACCCATAGACAAATGAGAAGACCGAGAGAGTTAATTAGATGCTTGAGGATATGTTGCGTATGTGCATACATGACTTCGAGGGAGGATGGGAGAAATATCTTCCTTTGGTGGAGTTAACATATAATAACTCCTACAAGTTCACCATCGGCATGGCACCATTTGAGGCATTAAATGGACGGCCTTGTTGTTTACCTACTTTCTAGTTAGTGGTGGGGACAACAAGCTATTGGGGCTAGAAATGATAAAAGATACCACTACCAAGATTGTGCTAATTTAGGGTGCATCCGTATATCTCAGGATAGGCAGAAGATACAAATAGGAGACACATAGAGTTTGAGGTTGGTGACTAGGTGTTGGTACGGGTGTCTCCTATGAAGTGGGTTATGAGGTTCGACTAGAAGGGGAAGTTAGCATCGAGATATGTAGGACGATTCCCAATCATTGAGAGGGTGGGACCAGTGGCATATAGGTTGGGACTATCGGAGCTGCTACAGCGGATCCACAATGTGTTTCACGTGTCATCGCTGAAGAAATATCAAAGGAGTGAGAGGTCCTTATGGCATGTTCCATTAAAGGAGATTAACTTCCAGAAAGATATCTCGTACGAGGAGAGACCAGTGGCGATACATGATCGTAGTGAGCATAAATTGCGGTCTAAAGTGGTACCCTTGGTTAGAGTTTAATGGGGGCACTACAATGTTAACGAATCGATGTGGGAGCAGTAGGATGACATGCGTGAGCAGTATCCAGAGTTATTCACCACAAGTACGTCCCAATTTCAAGGGAGAAATTCTTTTGTAAGCGTGGAAGTATGTAACGCCTCGTATTTTTTAGTATTTAAAAATTGAATTAATTCGGTTATTTATAAGATTACACGCCTGACATAATTTAATGGAATTAAATATTATGTGTTGATTAAAATATTAATCTAAGAGAGAATGATTCATGTTTATTCTAAATAATTACATAGGGAATAGTAAATAATTATTCTTACATCATAGTGAGTGACAGTGATGTGATAGTGGTATATCTCAACCGGGTGTCGAGTGTAGACTATATGAGATCAAGATAAGAATTTATTTTAAAGTGAATCAGATGGTGATTTCGAGGTCACTGTTGATTCCGAAAGGGTCGAAATAGTCTGAATAATGTACTTGAGGGTAGTAATTGGGTTCCGGGACCTTTTTAGTCATAACCTAGCTTACACTGGGGTGTTCGGGTCATTTCGGCTTAGCCCGTTAGCCTAATTTTAGGAATTGGGATTATAAACCTAAGGCTAACTAGCTGGGGCAGAAGCAAAACACTTTCAAACCCTAAGAAATCAAAAGAAGAGAGTGTAGAGGCCACTAGAGAGGGAGAAGGAAGGTTTCTTGGAAGATCCAATACCTTTTTTGCATCATCTTTACCACCGGAGTGCAATCAGGAGGAAGGAAAGCATCTTCATCACTCACAACATGATCAGACCTACAATTGATAAGGCAAGTGTTTATCTTGCAGGTTTTCAATGAGTTATCATACCCATGGTAGGATTTGGTAAAATCTAGCATGAACATGTATTTGTGTGACAAAATAAATGGACAAATTCATGTAGTAGTTGGACTATACATTAAAGATGTGATTATGGGTTAAAGATTTATGAAATCTAATATTTGTGATGATATGTGAGAATTATTTCTAAGTTTTATGAAGAACATGCATGAAAAGAGAAAATTAGGGTTTGTGTTGAAAAACCTTGATGAAATCTTGAGAACTATGGATTTAATGATGTTTTAATAATAGAAATTCATTAGAAGTTATTGATATACTCTTATTTAATGTTGGGATAAATCATCTTGTAGTTTGGGTATTTTACATGAAGAGTTGTGAGTTGAAAATAGTGGGAAAATGTAATAGTTAAATGAAGCAGCTGACCTGCGCCATTTCGAATCAATTCGGCTCAGAGTGCGAATTGATTCGGTTACCCAGAATTGCCCAGTTTCTTTTGTTTATTCCCCGAATTTGCGAATAACTAATCGAGAGACTTTTTAGCTTTGTTTAATATATAATTATGGACATAGTGAATCTTAGTAGGCCTATGATATAGCTGAGGCTTAGCCAAAATGGGAGGATTAGGGATAGAACCTATCGGGCATAAAATGAAATTAATGAATTCGTGATATTTAGAACGGGTCACGAAGAGATTAGTGAACCAGTGATTCCGACTCATAGGGTATAAGGGTATTAACTACTGATATTAATTAAGGAGTTACTACGACCCTTCAGGTAGCGAGTGATACTCGAGAATATATGAAAAGGGGTTGTAAAACTATATTGAGTATGCGAGAAATATATACTACGTACGACTTGATATCATGGGTTGTGTGTAGACCTACTGAATAATATATATATATATATATATATATATGTGTGTGTGTGTGTGTGTGTGTGTGTGTGTGTGTGTTGTGTGAATACCTATGGTTGTGATTTGATTATGTGTGTGAACATACCTACGATGCCTATTACCACAGGAGGTTTCGCGCAGAGGGCGATCCCACCTTGACTATTCCAGTGAGGTCTGGATGTGTGCCTGAGAACATGGAACTTAGGGTGGCTCACTATGTCCAATGTATTAGTGGGATTGACGTGTCATTTGGGTACATTAGGTATGTGCGTATCACAATGGCTTAGATACATGTTCGCCTTAATTGTGTGTTGAGATATTTTGGGTTCGAGGAGAAATGCCAAGCTAATAGTTCTTGATTTGGTACGAGAGGTACATGGACTTAATAACAGAGCATGCCAGCATCACGAGGGGTCATTTTAGGGATGCTATAGTTGTATATATTATATGTGTGTTAAATATATACATGTGTGACTTATCTACTTATGTGTGATAATAGAATTGATCGATTGTGTATATCTAAATGTAATTTTAGTAAAGAGACTTAAATAACTGACTCAATAATAATACGTGGGTAATATTAATTATTGATATTGTGGAAGCGTGACGTAGGTGTAATATGAGAGAGCTATACCATTTGTGGATAGTTGGATACATTATCTAGTTGGAATGGATAACATAGCTAGGTAGGAAGCGTTAGGTGTGCACATTAGTTGAGAGGTGAGAAACTCAAGGGAGTGTACATTGAACAAATTTATCTATCTACTAACTGATTTAAACTGTGTTTAAGTATTTGAAAAATATTTTCAAACCGTTTTATTGGGTTCTGACCCGTATTAAATCCTTTTTACAAAACCTTTTAAGTATCCAGCCACAGGGACGCCCAACCTGATGTTTCTTTCCAGGGATGCAAAGCTGCAGCACTTGTGGAGGCTTATAGGAGTTGCTTTAGATGCTTTAGCTTATTTTTTCCTAGTTAGGAGTTATTTCAGTATTTTATTTGGGCGTGTTGCCCCTTCAGACTATTCTGTACATTAGTTTATTTATCAAACTTTGTTGAGATTTCATTTTATTTACTTCAGATTGTAGTTGAATCATTTGTTTTGGGAACCAGTGGTTTATTCGGTCTTATTTAATTATATATTTGTCGTGTGATTGCTCAGACTATTTTTGTGTGGATGATTTGGTTAATTTATTTTAGTTTCGCATGTTGTTAATTAAATGAAAGATAAAATTTGGCACCGGGTCAATCTGACATAGGTGATTTGTAATTAAAAAGATTTTTCGACAATGATGCTAAGAATGAACCAAATGAGATTCTTGATTATTTATATAAAGGACTCATCACCCGTGGTTAAAATAGGCAGGGTGTCACAATTACGATCCCAAGAGATATCAATTTAGACTATACAAGTTTGATTTTTCAAACATGAATATTTATTTCTTAAAGTGAGGTGCCTAACATATTTATTTTGTAATGATTCCCTATTGTTTCATTTGTTTCTTAAAGTGATGCGTTCCTTTCCATTTTGCCTTTATTTTATATTTGAAAAGATAATCATGTTAATTATTGTTTTTAGACAATATTAACACAGGTATGCATGTTTAATTTTATCGTAACATTCCACTACATCTGTGTCATTAAAGTCCAGACTAGATTGCATAAAATATAGAATTTGTTGATCTTTAATCTTGCTAAAATTTAGTGCAGATGTAGTGGATCTCTGAATACATGGAAAATAGATAGTAACTAACACATTCAAGACTTATTCCAGTCTAGTGTAAATAAGTGGCAGGGGGATGCCCCCAAATCAAATGTCCCCCCTCATCATTTTGGTGCCTGACATAAATCCCATATGAAGTTCTTATAAAGCAGCACACACACACATACACACACACTCACATATATACGTGTTCACTTAAAATGGAGAGGTGGATTTTTTATCAAGTTGATGTATCAATCGTAAAATAGGTGTATCTAATGTGTTTATTGTATGTGTGATAATTACCTTTGATTTATTGATGCTAAATATTTATGGTGAGTCTACTTTAATTAATGCATTTTTTGGGGTACATCAACATTTATAATTATTTAAAACCGTTATAATAGGGACTCTCTTAAAATGTGTAATACAACTTGTAACGGTTTTTAAAAGCTACAAATATAAATATTATGCTCACCATTTGTAACAGCTATATACCATTACAAATATAACAATACATTTATTATTTATAACGTATTTTAATTGTTACAAATGTTTCAAACAGTAACAGTTCATAACTATCACAATGGGATGGATAAAAGCGCACATGCAACTGATTTGTTAAACAAATGAACCGTTACAAATATCATTTTTTAATGATTTTATGTAACACCTCGCATTTTTTTTAACATAAAAATATATTGGAAATCTGAATTTCGGGTAAAAATAATTTTTTGGAAATTAATTATTTCAAATTTTAAAATGATGATCTTGATTTAAACAAAAAGTTATCCCTATCAAAATTGGAATCGGATTGAAATTAGGGGAGTTTTGCATTTTATATAAAATAGGGGGAATTTTGGAATTTAGGGGATTCGAACCGGTTAGCAGGGAGGGGCGAACTGGTTCGTTTGGACTGTTTTGGATAAATGAAACTCTCTTTTTTTAAATTTGTGTAGAACTCAAATTCTTTTCATTTTCTATAATATAAAGGTACGGGCTTAGGCTTTTTCAGATACATTTTAGACTTCTCAAAATTAGTAGTCTCACATAATTTAATTCTCTGTTTTCTATAAAACTTAAACCCAATTTAAATCAACTTTCAACCCATGATTTGGAGAGCTAAATCGGGTTTTCTCAATATCGTTATCTCGAGAGGATCACAACCATCCAATCAGATTCTTCAAACGATTTTTACATACATAAATACTTCTATTGTTCCCCTTTAGCATTATGCCTTTTAATTGTTGCCTAAATACTAATAGTTATTATTTTCTTAAAATCAATTAAAAAGACAAATTAAGAAAAGTGAAACTAAATTCGGGATTGATTTTATTCAAATCTCTAACATGATTTAAGACTCAAAACCCTTGCATGCCTAGATTAGAGGTAGGGATTTCATTAGAATTTATGACATTCGCATGTAGAATAAATCGTAGGGATGTTATAAACTGATTTCGACATATAAAATCAAGTTAATTATGTGCATCTTGTAAAAAAGAGATTTATTGATTGTATGCTCTTAAAAATATGATTGTGAATAGAATTTCAATAAATTGATGAGAAAACAAATTGTTTAATTAATATTATAATTAAATGAACGTATGTTTGTTAAATTAAAATCTTAAAATTTAACGAGAAGAATTATTGTGATTAGTTGAAAGTACGACATACGTGATTTGTTAATAATAATAATAATAATAATAATAATAATAATAATAATAATAATAATAATAATAATAATAATAATAATAATAATAATTGACACTACGAGGACGACAGGATTGTTGGGATAGTTATCGCTCTCACCTTATTTTTGGGTTGCTTTATAGGTATGGGACTAGCAGGTAGGCCTTAGTTATTGGTAAAATTCTCTAGGTATGAGATGAGTAAGTATAGGTTTTTATGGATGGAAAATTTCGGGGTGGGGCTGAATTTTCACGTAGTTTCCATTGGATCGTTAGCCTAGGTGTGAGGCTAGGTAGTAGCTATTGGTAGGTATTCTTCCTAGATGATAGCCTAGGATACCACTACACCAAATCCTGTGCATGGTCACGGCATAGGGGTCACGACCCAGATCCGTGACCAGCTGGTCATGGCCAAAAGCCGTGACCACATCAAAATTTGTCGTGACCAATTCTATGACCAAGCAAGGTCATGGATACTCTTGAAGTTAGTCCCGACCCATATCCGGGACCACGCCACAGACCATAGTCGTGACATGTGCGTGACCAATATGGCGCCAATTTCACCCCAATGTTCCCTCTAAGCTGGTCGTGGATGGGATCACGGTCTAAGTCCATGACCAGCAAACAAAATACACGCTGCCATGATCACGACTTGTGGCCGTGACTATCCCAATTTAGGACTCACGGCTTTGGGTCATGATGATGGCTGACGTGTTAAATTTTAAAGGGTCATGGAATATAGTCACGGCTCAAGGTCGTGACCATCGTATTTATACTAAAATCCCCAAACCAATTTTCATATTTCCCTCGAAAATTTCCAAACCCTTCGACTTTCCCTCTCTCCGATGATTTTGGGGATTTCGGCGATTTCAACTTTCCCTCTCTCAATCTCCCATTTCACTCTCAATCTCAATCTCAAAAGGTAATGAAATTATCTTCCAAACCCTAATTTTTTGTATAGAAATCTCTATCTATGAATGTATATCAGTGTGTGTATTTATGTGTGTGTGTAATTCTATGAATATGTGTGAGTACGTGTGTATACGTGTGTGTGTGTGTACACAGTATGTGTGTGTGTGTGTGTGTGTGTGTAATGTGTATGTATGTGTGTATATCATATATGTGTGTGTGTATTGTGTATGTATGTGTGTGTGTGTGTGTGTGTTTTAGAGACAATTTTTTTAAAAAATGGAAAAGTAGGTATATATAATTATTTGGGTAAAAATTAAAATAAATACAAAAGTAGGTATACACACACATTGTATATATTGTGTGTCTGTGTGTATTGTGTATGGTATGTGTTATTTGGTGTATTAGAATTTTATATGTGTATAGTTTGATACGGTTCAATTTTTGGTGTTATACGGCTAGTTGTTATTTGGATTTCACATCGGTGAGGTCCAACATGCACGGGATTCATGCCCTCGTACATAATAACTAAAAAATTAAATAACAAAGTAGTCTTAGGTCCCTCGAAAAATATTTTTAAATACTAAAGGAATTTTGACAAATTATAAGCACTTAGGTCCGTTAATAGTAAATTGTCCTTAAATGTTTAAAAATTGTCCACAAAGGGCCTAATTTTAAATTGCCCTAAATTAAAATTGCACTGGGTGAATAGAAGGGTAGTGATTATTTAACACCTAAATCAATCTAACCTAACAAGTTATTGATTCACTAGAGCCACTATTTATAGGAATCATATTCACACCCTCATTCATTTTTCTCCGGAAAAATGAGTCACGGTGATAATAAATGGCGACAAGAGTGTCAAAGGTTGCAATTGGACCGCACTCGTACCTATTTGATTAATGATACTCATTCATAGGGTACTTCGTCTTATTGGTATAGGAATAGAAAGATCGAACAATTTAACTACCTTCTAAATTGTGGAGTTCATCTCCACGAAGAGTCCTTGTTCAATCGTATTATGATTTCCCTACCAGAATGTTAGGATGAAGTTGCATAATATATATTTCGCGTACATAATTCCGATAGATCACTAACCTTTCTTACGCTGTTAGAGAAGGCAGAAAAAAAATTCACCCCTTATGGATAGAATTACGTACAAAGAGCAATGACGAAGACTATGATGTCTCGCGATATATACATGTCAAACTTAATCTTGCCAGTGGGCTGAAGAGGATGGTATATCGAGTTCATGTCACTAACATATATGCATCCATTATAGATATGCTTCCTCCTAATTGGCCACGTGCAAAAATCCATAGGTTTTTTAAAAAAATCCCGACTAGATGGAGATCAGACACATTGAACTTTTATTAAAGTTTTACCATGAAAACGTAGATTGTAATATACGGTAAAAAAAATTATTTTGTTAGTTATAATTTCATATTGAACTTTGAAATTATGCATCTATGATAGATACACATTGAACTTTTATTTTTTTTGTGGATAATATCAGGCGGTAGTGGACACAACGCTCCGACCGACGAGACGACACCACCCCAAGGAGAATTATCATCACCAATTGGTGAGAAATACACAACTCCACCTACGATTCACTCCACTACTCCGAGTTGCAGTCGACAAGGTACTTCCTGTAATCCAATAGACATGCCCAACGTTCCGAAAACTGTCGGGTCAGTTGAGAAGAAGCCCATTGGGTTCTCTCTATTGGGAAATAAAACTACAGGGGATAAGGATCACGTTCAACAATTAAAAGCCAGTATTTGTCCTTGGAAAAAATTAATGTGGGAGTGGGAGGAGATAACAATTGGAACCTCATAGATAAAGTTGTTAAAGATGACGTCTACGAGCAACTCAACAAACAGTTTTCATTTTCCTTAAACTCAAAAAATAAGGTTCTTTCTCGGCTTGTTGAACAACTCCAAGCATATAGGAGAAACCTTAAGTATAAGCATTTCCCTAAGTGAGCATCGAACTCCGATATTTTGGCGCTCAAAGACAAAGTCCATTCGAACGTTAGATGACAGTCGATCAATGGAATGATTTTCTAGAAAATGAGGTGGAGGACTCAAAAATGCTGCAAAGGGAGAAAAATAATCAGAATAGGGCCAAAAAACTGATGTCCACAATCTTGGCTCGAAATCTTACTAAGATTTGAAGAACGAGTGGTCGAGTAAGACAAAAGGCAGCCTAGGTGAAGGAAGAGTATTGAATCGGCCCAAACTTGTACATGCGTGCAAAACGAGACAAAGATAATATATTCCCCCCTCACTTAGCTAAGACTCTAGAATCAATAAAATATATGAGTAGTCAGTCATCTTCATGCCCATTTGATGACGTTGACAATGACGCCCTCATACAGACATTGGGGAAGGACCGTAGAGGTAGGATGAGAGGTATGGGGTCGCATATGTCAAAACAAGATTCAAACAGACGACACCTCTCATGGATGATCTTTCTTATGTTAATAAACGTTTCTCATCCAACGATGAACGTCATTCTAGAATCGAAGAGGATGTAATGGAGCATCGAAATGAATTGGGAGGCGTGAATGAGAAACTTTCACAAATTGTATCCCTTTTAACCGGTAGTATGCCCCTGCATCACCCAATACCTCCCGATCTCCCTTTACCTCCTCAAAATTTTCTCCTTCCCCATTTCCCTCACAAATGTCGATTCCTCCTTCAACATTCCCCTTCGCAGCGCCTCAACAAGTCATAGGTCTTGGATCATTGTCAACAACCCACGGTGACAATGGTGAGAAATACAATATGAAGAACCCGAGAGGTAAAACAATCGTTGGGGTGTGCACGCTCATCTCCACTCAAGTAGGAACTTTAGTACATAGTCGGCCTTTGTAGGAGGGTGAGTGTTAGATCATGGTTGATATAATATTTGTCAGTTTTGAATATGCTTCAGTGCACGTCGACAGTGGAGAAGGGAATGGGTTGAAAAATTATTTATGCTCTTTTATCACTTCGCCAATTTATCTTTTAATGAAGATGTAGTAATATTTTTCTTATACTGTAATAATATCGCTAGAAAAATTTATTTAATTTGAGTTTAAGTGGTTGTGTAGTATCGTTGATTGGTGTGTTCTTGTATTTGAGTTTGAATGATTGGTGCGTTGTTGACACTATATTAGTGCTTTACTTTGATTTACACTATATTATTGCATAGTTTGTTTGATTGGTGCGTTGTTAACACTATATTAGTGCTTTACTATGCAAAATGATATTTGTGCAACATGATATTTATTTTAGCGTGTTAACACAGGACTGCAATTTGAAGATAATTAAATGAATTTTCCACAATACAAAGAGTGTATGGGGGAGACTGATCGAATAGCTAATAGTTATGTTATAGGCATTCAAGAATTTATTAGCTACGCTTTTGGGAAACTTAAAAGTGAGAAGATTCCATGTCCGTGCACCCATTGTAAGAACAAAATATATAAAGATTTAAAAGATGTTGAGTTACATTTAATAAAGTGGAGAATTTGTCAAGAGTATAACAAATGGACATACCATGGTGAAAAATATGTACCTTATGTTCCCAAAGAATTACCGGTAATCGACCGCGTAACAGAACACCAACGAGTAGAAGTGGTAAAATATTCGCCAACGCATCGTCCATTAATCGACCTAATTGACGATGCTTACAAAGTCCCCCATACCAAAATCACCTACCTATAGAGGCAAATAATGCACACAATTAACAATTTAATACTTAACTACCAGGAGACCGAGCATATATACGATTGAAAGCTGACGCGGCTAGACTGTTGCATAAAGATTGCGATGAAGATCACTTAGTATTATATGCAATGATTGGTTTGCATAATTTGAAGTGTCATTTTGGTTTGTCTCGGAATAGCATAACCGAAATTCTTAAAGGGTTAAAAAATTCTCCCAAAAGAGAACACGTTACCAGACAATTATTCTACCATAAAGAAGAGTTTGAAGGGTTTGAGACTGAAATAGAAATCTATTCATGCATGAAATTATGATTGCATATTATACCACAACGAGCAAGGAGTGAAGGATGAATGTCTAGTATGCGGTGAGCCTAGATATGTGGTTTGTGAGAAGGTAAAGGAAAAACTTGCAAAATATCAAAAGTGCTCTCAAGTCTCATAAAAGGTTTTAAAGTATTTTCTACTTGGGTCATGGTTAAAATGGTTTTTTACTATACCATGGATAGAGGAGGCCAGACATGGCACACTCGATGCGAGGTGGGTGGGAATCTAATGCGTCATCCCGTTGATTCACTCATCTGGAAAATTTTAAATGCACAACATCGTGAATTTGGAAAGGAACCAATCATTGTTCGTCTTGCAATCTCAATTGATGGATTAAACCCTTGCAATAATTTAAGTACTAGTCAGAGTTATTAGCCAATTCTCATAGAGCCTTTAAGTCTCCCTCTGACACTGTGCATGAGAAAGGAGTTCACATTGTTATCTTTGTTAATACTTGGGCCGAAGGCTCTAAACGATGATATTGATATATTCTTAGCCCCATTAATCGAAGAACTTAAAGAGTTGTGGGATAAAGGCATGACGGCGTTCGACTCTCACAAGGGTGAAGAGTTCACACTTAAAGCAATGGTGGGCGATCTATGACCTTCCTGCTTATGGGACATTATCCGGTTATAATGTTCATGCTTATTATGGATGTCTCATATGTGGAGATAAAACTGAATCCAGTTTGCTACAACAAAGTAGTAAGATGAGTTATACGGGTCATCATAGATTTTTTTCGACCAGTCACCCTTTTAAGAATGACAAGTCTAACTTTTATCCTATTGGTCACGAGCGCCGAATGCCACCTGCTCAGCTTTCTAGTCAGCAGACCGAGGAGAAGGCAATGGCTACAACTAAGGGGAATAGGTACGTAGGGAAGTAACCTAAGTTTGTAAACCTGAAGCGTAAAGCAAGGAGGGATCCTAACGAACCATGTAAAGCAAAACCATGGTCTAGGCGATTAATATTTTTTAATTTGTCGTATTGGAAGGATCATCGTATAAGGCATGTAATTGAGGTGATGCACACAGAGAAGAATGTTGCAGAACATCTGATAGGAACATGTCTGGGTGGATCTCAGTCCAAATATGGAGAGTGGGCCCGTCGAGATTTATAGGATATGAAAATAAAGAAGAAAATCTGGTTAAAAATGATCCTATAATAGGAAGAATTTCTACCCCTCCGGTTACTTTCACTTTGACTACTAGTGAGAGGCACGAACACCTCGTGCGAGACAACTGTAACCCGCAGGAATCGATCGCGTAGTCACGGGACCCCCAATTTGAGAGCACAACTAAAATTTGCGAAACTTAGGCTTAAAAATATGTCGTCAAAGGGTGAGAATGTAAAAAAAACACTAAACGGACTCGTGATAGGCATGAACACCTCATACGGGACTAATGTAACCCAATGGAATCAACTGCATAGTCACGGGAACCCAGATTTGAGAGCATGACCAAAATTTACAAACAATTAGACTTAGGCTTAAAAAAATGTCATCAAAGGGTAAGAACTTAAAACATTCACTAGATGGCCCGGTGAGAGGCATGACCACCTCGCAAGAGACCAATGTAACGCAGGAACCGACCATGTAGTCACGGGAACCCCGATTTGAGAGCATGACCAAAATTTACAAACTGTTAGACTTAGGCTTAAAAATATGTCGTTAGAGTGTGAGAACATAAAATAGTCAATAGATGGCCCCGTGAGAGGCACGAACACCTCGAACGGGACCAATGTAACTCGTAAGAACCGATCGCGTTGTCACGGAACCCCCGATTTGAGAGCACGACCAAAATTTGCAAATTATTAGACTTAGGCTTAAAACATGTCGTTAGAGGGTGAAAAAGTAAAATATCCACTAAACGATCCCGTTACAAGCACGAACATCTCGTAAAAACTAATGTAACCCACAGGAACTAACAACATAGTCACAAGACCCTCGATTTGAGAGCACGACTAAAATAAGTAAACTGTTATACTTAGGCTAAAAAACTCACCGTCAGAGGGTGAGAACGTAAAATAGACACTAGACGACCCCATGTGAGACACGAATACCTCACATGGGACCAATATAACATTCAAGAACCAACCACACAACATAGTCACAGGACCCCCGATTTGAGATCACGACCAAAATTTGTAAATTGTTAAACTTAGGCTTAAAAACATGTCGTCATAGGGTGAGAATGTAAAACATCCACTAGACGACCCCATGAGAGGCACGAAGACCTCGCACGGGATCAATGTAACCCACAGTAACCGATCACGTAGTCACAGGACCTCCGATTTGAGAGCACGACCAAAATTTGTAGACCGTTAGACTTAGCTTAAAACATGTTGTCAAAGGGTGAGAACATAAAATAGCCACTAAACGGTCTTGTGATAGGCCCGAACACCTCGCACGGGATCAATACAAACAGTAGGAACTGACCACATAGTCACGGGATCCTCGGTTTGAGAGCATGACCAAAATTTTCAAACAGTTAGGACTTTTACGGGATAAAAGTAACCTGTAGTAACCGACCGTGTGGTCACCGAAGGGTCCAATGTAACGTAATGGGCAATTGCGACAACTGATCGATTAGACTCTCGGTTTGAAGATAAAATGCATTTTTTATTAAAAATAGTCACGGCTTTGGGTCGTGTCTATTTTATTTTTGAAATAAAAGGTGGTCACGGTCCAAAGTCGTGACCAACTTTTATTTCAATGATAAGGTAGTCGCGGCCCAAAGTCGTGACCATATTTTTTGTAAAAATAAAACGGTCACAGCCCAAATCCATGACCACCTTTTATCTAAAAAAATAACATAGTCACGGCCCAAAATCGTGACTATTTTATTTTTAAGATAAAATGTGGTCACGACTTTGGGTCGTGACCATGTTTTTTAGACACACAATAGTGGGTCGTGGACATAGGCCATGACCATCCTAGTCCATGATCAATGTCGGTGGTCAGGGATTTGGTCCATGACCACCGAAGTTGGTCACGCCAGATCTAGTCACAGACCAAATCCGCAACCCACCACTAATGGTCAGGGATTTGGGTCGTGACCATGTGCAGTATTTGGTGAGTGTACTCTTGTGTTTTGGAGACCTCTAGGTATGGGAGTTGGGTGGTTTGAGGAATTTATGCTCGATAAAAGAATGGGGCTAATAGAAAATAATGAGAACTTGAGAAAATTGATAACTAATGCCTAAGATAATAAACGGGCATTAAAATGAATTTGTATCGCGAGTATGTGAAGGGCTGACAAAATACGGGTCGACTAGCTATAGCGACGTGTGTGTGTGTGTGGCGTCCCGAGTATGTGCAGGGATAACAGAATAAGGGCGAACTGGCTATAGTGACATATAATGCTGGAACCTCGAGAGTATGTGCAGTGCTAACAAAATTGAGGTAACTGCCTTTAGTGAGGGGATGTGAGTGGTGTAGAACTTAAGCGGGCTAGGAGTATGTACACGACCCGTAATAGGGTGAACTGGCTATACTAGTGTCGAATTAATAAAATGAGTTGAATTAATTTAATTAAATCTTGGAAATTGAATTAGTAGCCTTAACGTAATTAGATATTGAAATATCATAATTGGATTTGAACATTGGAGTGGCTTAGTTATGCGGGTAGATAGTGGTAGTTTTTTTTTTCACTGTCAATATATCTCGTTTAATTTAAAATACTCTATTGTGATGTTTATCATGTATAATGTTATTGTCTGGGTTTACGAGCCCTAATTGGGAAGGGTAGATAGTATTTATGAGGTAGGCTCTAACCCACTATGTTGACTAACATTTCAGGTATAGTTGTTGGAATAGATTCATAGGATGGATTGGAGATTTTTGGAGTGCAATTGGAGTTTCTATTTTGTTGTAGTAGTTTAGATTATTTCACATTCCATCATTGTATTTTAGCGTAGTTTGGTAGCGGTCGACGCCAGACTACGCGAGGTGTTACAGATATATCAGAGCATAGTCTTAGGTCTCGTAGGTCATCAGTCTGTTTATCTTCCACGTTACCGATCATTGATTCCCTTTCTTAATTCGTACTCCTTAAAGTATTGGATCTAGCATACGTGTTAGCGGTGCTTCTTGGAGATAGGGAGTTTTGTGTTAAGGACGTTCTAGGCATTAAGGTTAGAATTAGTAATCTTGATGTGAGGATCCTTAGAGTTGATTTTGGAGACGATATTTATTCGAAAAATTATTAGTATAAAATTTTGGGAATATTTAGTACTGATGCAGTGATCCGATTTGATTTGAGGACTTAAGTGTTGCGATGACTTTTAGAGAGAGAATTGAGTGGTGATTCTTGGGAGAGCATGGTAACTCATTATTTTCATATATATGTTTATATATATATATATATATATATATATATATATATATATATATATTGTATTTTATCCGCGGGGTAGGTGCGTATAGGATTGGGTGTATGGGAGCCCAACTATGGTATTCTATGGGTAAGCATATGTGGGCCTTATTTTATTTTGCGCATTTACACTTCGTTGAATTTCGAGGATGAAATTCTTGTGCTAGTGGGGAAGTTTGTAACACCCTGTGTTTTTTTAAACATAAAAATATGTTGGGAATTTCAATTTCGGGTAAAAATGAATTTTTGGAAATCAATTATTCATATTTAAAAATGTTGATCTTGATTTATATAAAAACGTATTTTTATCAGAATTGGAATCGGATTGAAATTAGGGGAGTTTTGCATTTTATATAAAATAGGAGGAGATTTCGAATTCAGGGGATCCAAACCAATTTGCAGGGAGGGGCGAACCGGTTCGCTTGGACTGTTTTGGAAAAATGAAACTCTTTTTATTATAATTTGTGTAGCACTCAAATTCCTTAATATAAAGGTACGAGTTTAGGCATTTTCAAATACATTTTAGACTTCTCAAAAATCAGTAGCATACCATAATTTCATTCTCTCTCTTCTACAAAACCTAAACCCCATTTAAATCAACTTTCAACCCATGATTTGGAGAGCTTAACCGAATTTTGTCAAGATAGTTCAAGAATGTATTTTTATTGTTTTCTCGAGAGAATTGTAACCATCTAATCAGATTCATCAAATGATTTTTGCAGGCGTGAATACTTCTATTGTTCCCCTTTAGTATTATGCGCTTTAAATGTTGCCTAAATACTAATAATTATTGTTTTCTTAAAATCAATTAGAAAGACAAATTAGGAAAAGTAAAACTAAATTCGGGACTCATTTTATTCAAATCTCTGATACGATGTAAGACTCAAAACCCTTACTTGATTAGATTAGAGGTTGTGATTCTGTTAGAATTTATGATGATTGCATGTAGAATAAATTTTAGGGATGTTATAAATTGATTTCAACATATAAAGCCACGTTAATTATATGCATCAAGTAGAAAGGAGATTTATTGATTGTATGCTCCCAAAAATATGCATGTGAATAGGATTCTATAAATTGATTAGAAAACGAATTGTTTAAATAATATTAAAATTAAATGGACGTATATTGGCTAAATTGGAATCTTGAAATTTCATTGGAAGAATTATTGTGATAAGTTGAAAGTATGCCATATGTGATTCATTAATCATGATAAAAAAAAATTGACACAACGGGGACAACGGGATTGTTGCGATAGTTATCGCTCCCACCTTATTTTTGAGTTGCTTGATAGGTATGGGACTAGTAGGTAGGCCTTATTTATTGGTAAACCTTTCTAGGTATGGGACTAGTACGTATATAATTTTACGGATGGATAATTCCGGGTTGGGGATGAATTATGTCGTTTTCGTTTGGTCATTAATCTAGGTACGAGGCTAGGTAGTGGCTATTGGTAGGTACACTTACTAGATGATAGGCTAGGATATGGTTGTATTTTGGAGACCTCTAGTTATGGGACTAGGGGGTTTGAGGAATTTATGCTTGATAAAAGGGTAGGGCTAATTGAAAATAATAAGAACTTCAGAAAATTGGGAATTAATGCCTAAGATAATGAATCAGTATTAAAATGAATTTGCGTCGCGAGTATGTTAAGGACTGGCAGAATACGAGACGACTGGATGTAGTGATGTGTGTGTGGCATCACAACTATGTGCAAGGCTGGCAGAATAAGAGTGAACTGGCTATAATGACGTGTCTTGCGTGGAACCTCGCGAGTATGTGCAGTGTTAACAAAATTGGGCGAACTGGCTATAGTGAGGGGATGTGTGGGGGGTAGAACTTAAGCCGGCCAGGAGTGTAATACCATGTCCAATAATCCAATTAAATTATGTATAAACTATTTTGAAGAAGGGTTGATGATGATTATAAGAAGAATTATGGGTCAAAAATTGAATAAGAAAAAGAATGGAAAATTTTAGAGGTCATTCGAACGACATTGTAGGGTCGCGCGAAGCAGAGCTTCCAATGACATGCGAATCTTTTACGGTGACATGTCGAGCAAAGGGTCACGGGAAGTAAGCATCGAACGAGGTGGAGAAGTCATTCGAATGACATGGGCTTATCATTCGAACGACGTACATCAAAAATTTTCAATAAGATTGCCCTTGTGCGCTATTACGTTTTTTATCATTAGATCGTTGAGTTGTCGATCCCAGATTAAGCCAGATTGGATAAAATAGTATTTTAGTCTTTGGGATGGTTTTATAAGGGTGTGTTTGGGCATTTGTTGGGGGAAAATGGAAGAATAAAGAGAGAGAGATGTGGGTGGTCTTCCACCTCCTCCCACCAAAACCACCATCCCTCCACCATTCTACCACCATAAAGAACCATCTTCTTAGTATATTCCCCCATATTTGAAGTATTTACACCCTTTTATATAATCATTGGATAAGAGCTACGAATTTTGGATAAGTGTTGGGAGTTTTGGAGAAGATGAAGATGGAGCTTCCATGGAGTATGAAGTGGGTCTTGCTTGGAAGTTTGGAAGGTGCACATTTTGGAGCATTTTTGGAGGATGCATTTGGTAACACCTTGAGGCCACATTTGGAGGTGGGTGTTGCTCCTCCTATACCAATATTTCTCCCACCATTGAAGCTATTAGAGATGAAAAAATCTATCTTTAGTATCAAGAATATATTTTTCATTATTTGTAGTCTTGTAGTTAGATTACATGGGAAGTATGCATATGATTAGATGATGAAATTATATTTAGTAAATAAGAAATATTTTAGAAATAAAAATGTTGAAAAAATGATAATTTGTTGAAAATAGAGAATGAATAAATTTTTCAAAGTTTTAAAGTTTAAAAATTGGTATTTTATGAAAATGGTGTATTTATTAGAAAGATTGATGTTAAACATTTTACGAAATAAAATGTTTGAAAATAATGATTTATTTTGGCAAACATTGGTAAAATAATGTTTCTTGCAAAAATTAAGATTTTATGAAAATAGACATTTATCGAGTTTGAAGAAATTAAATGTCTTTTATGCCTTGAAAATGTATTTTTTCAAGTATGATGAATTTTTAGAATGAAAAATGTATTTAACCCATTTAATATGATTTTAAGGCATAAAGTACATCTTCTCATGCATATAAACTTGTAGTAGTTTGGCACTAAGTGTATAAATAATTTTAAAGAAGATTTTGTTGGGTTTAAACTTGAAATAAGAGAAGTAGAAATTCTTGTCTTTAAAGTGTGTGAAAAAGGGGTTAAAAGTATGATAAGTACAAAGTTGTGAGACTACATGTAAAATAAAGAAAATTATATTTTCTTATAAAAGTAGTCTTAAGTGTAAATGGATTTCTTGATTTAATAAAGTAAAGAAATATGTGGTTTGGGAAATTATTTATAAAGGTGTTGAATAATGTTAATGGATATATATGAGAAAGTTAGTGTGTATAACTTAGTAATGTTATAAAGGATTAACACTCATCAAATTGGAAGGGAAATAATGAAATAAAGATGTTTCCAAGAATATTACCCTAAGGTTAAAAAGGTGTTAAATTATTAAAACACTTAAGGAGATAGTATGGTTAACTTAATAGTGTTTTTGTAAAATTTAACACTTGGAGAAATTGAGTAAAATGGCGAATTTGGAGGGGAAATGGGTAAAATACTAATTTACTTAAAGTGAAACATTTTTATGAAATAAAAATATTGGATAAGGTGTTACGCAAATGGGTCCTAAATAAACATGAATTTTGAAATAAAATCGAGGTTAAGGTGTAAAGTACATGAAATGGTAAAATTTCAAAATGTAACCCAAGTTGGGGCGTAACCCCGTATTTTGACTTCGACCGGGTAAAAAGGAAAAGTGGAATAATGTGGACATTTGTAAAATATTAAAACACATTAAAAAGAACTCAGATGACACTGGGATAATTAAGGAGGGCCCGGAGTCTTGGGGTGAAAGGCCCAAAATAACTGGTCAGAGCATATGGTGCGCATAGCGTATAGCCGGCGGTGTAGAGCCCATTGATGTATACGGTATTTGAAAGATTCCGATAAAAGATAAAGGAATAAGGAACATGTCAATAAATGGGTTGTGAGGTGAAATGTGTTAATACAACCTTAATTGAATAAATTAATAAATGTTCGGGTAAAGGTTAAAATGGACAGTAAATGTGTAATTGATTATTCTCCATAAAGTAAGGAAAAAAGTAAAGTAAGTGGGTAAATGGGTGATTAAGAAACCTAAGCGGTTAAACCCGTAATTAACATAAGAATCTGTTGTAAAAAGTTTTTAAAGATTAAATGAGTATTTTCTAACACGGTGTTCACGTGTGTTGAAAGGGTGGGTTTCAACGAAAATACTAATATGTGTTGCATAAAATAAAATGGATGATTCCGCTAAAGAAATGGTTCTGATTAAATCAAATGTAGTGGTTTCAAGTATTGAATCGTATGTGTTAAATAAAGAGAGAAATGCAAAGATGAGAAAAAGGAAGTCTTTTATATGACTAAGGTAAATTAATCTAGATAAATAAGTTTTTCGAAAGTAAAATTATTTCGTGCATTAAGTATGGGTATATGTATGTATATAGATGCATACAAGGTAGTTACATATTCACGTAGGCATAACGTGTTAGAGTCTCCTCTTTGTCGTTTGATTATATAATGCATTTGTATATTTTCCACTGAGCATTCGACGGTTTGAGAGCAGTTTCGTATTTTGAGAGCGTTATATAGGTAAGTACTTTCTTTAGTTTACGCTAGTATCTCTGTATGCTTGGACTTCGGGGTGCTCCCCATGGGTACCTCACGTAGTTTATTTTGAAACTGGAATCGCGTGATAAACAAGTGAAATATTAATTAAAATAAAACTGGACTAGCAATAATATATAAATTATTTCATTGCACTTCACACCAAATGCTCAGGTTGGACTAGGTTAACTATGGGTAACCCTTAAATCCGTGTCAGGCCATTACAAATGGTATCAGAGCTCTAGGTTCAAGGTTTCTTTCGGGAGTGACGTGGTGAGGTCGGTAATGGATCTTCGACATCGGTATTGGTTTGGGTCGGTCATGCTAGTTTGATGATGGTTTAGTTCGTGCCTCGACGATAAAGTCAAAGAGGTTATCTCGACAAGTAAGTTAGTGACAAGTGGCACACGAGCAAGTTGATAGTTATTAATCGCCTTCGTTCTTCTGATTAGATTTGTTCGTAATTTATGGGTGTCCATGAAAGCCAATAAGGATGACACCGTGTTTGTTAGTGTGAGGTGCTTATGTTAAATTCTTGGTGACATAGAATCATTTGAGGTGTTGATGGAGTGAAATAACACCCATTGGGAAAGTGGCAGGAGTTTCATATAGTTAACGGTAGAGGTTGATGGTTAGGGTGTCTCGACTGGGCACTAATGATTAGTGATTGAAAGCTATATAGCCCTTAGGTGAGGCGATTACGGGTAGTTAATGCCGGTAACATGATTAGATAAATTTGATCCTTGGGATAATATCACAATTGATGGTAATTCGGTGAACACGTGAAGTTAAGTAGGTTAATAGTGGCAATGCAACGATCCTTTGTGTGAGTTCTATTGTGTGATGACTTTAGTGATGAGAGTAGCCTTGGTAGTGGTGATAGTAAGTAGTCTTTGTTACGACCTAGCTATAAGGGTTGAATATTTCATGAATGGCGGTTAGATGACGGAGTGACGTTTGCAAGTATTGATTTTGTGGTGAGAATGTATTGGGTCCCTTGGTTGAGGACTTGGGTTTAGTGTATCTTGATTATGAGCTGGTATTGAGGAATAGGATCCCGTGTGGTGTCTGTGGTGCGGGCCTTGGTATTTATAGGTAGTACCCGAGGTCCGTATCCTACCAGATCTATATGGTCGAGTTAACTTGTAGATTAGCACATGATGTGATGTTTACATAGTGACACAATTTACGTGTCGTGGTTGAACTTTTATTGAGGATTAGGTGAGGTAGACATTGAGGTTTATAGGTTGAAGGCGACGTCATGTACCCTACTATGATCCGTGGTAGCGCTGGTTGTGATTTGTATGTGGCTTATAGTCAAGACCCTTGGAAGAAAGATAAGATTATTATCTAGGTGTAGATACTCGTTTTGTTGGCCGAGGTAAGGGTAAGGAGTGAGGTAATCCTAGTATGAGATTATTTCATAGGCACTTGATGTGTCCATAGGAGAAATTGTGTGTGGCATCATTGAGGATAAAAATCGAATGTTGTGGAACCTTGAGGTGTTTGATAGTTAAGGTGCACCGTATGTAGAAGATCATATACTAGTGTCTTTGCAAGCACCGAGTAAATCGTGATGTGGGTATTTAAAAGTTTATAGAGTGTACCTACAATGATAAAGGTATGGATGATGAAATCTTATCGAGTCTTGAAGACGGTTACATGAAATGTGTTTAGGGTCCTTAGGAGACCAGTTAGTCTGGTATAAAGGAGCTTTAGCAATCTAGTAATGATTGTGTTGAGGGTCAGGTGATGATACCAGATTATTGGTCGTATAGCGTACATGTCGGGTGTGGCATCCCAAGTAGGCAAAGGTGTGTGGTATGATCCCAAAAGTAGGGTAATAGTTGTGTCGTTATGGGAGTGATGCTAGGATGTCATGGAATGACTAGTATAGGTGTGGTGATACTCAGTTTCGGATGTACTAGGAAATGTATTCGATACTTAGAGTGATGACGCCATGTGGAGACTTGAAAATGGCAACCGAGGTGGGGTAACATCAAAACATGATTATTATGTCAACGTGTCGACGGTATACGTCTGGGTAGCCTTAGCAATGTAAGGATTAGTTATTGGCATGTCTTGCCAAGATGGTATAAGTTAAAATATGTTGCCCAGTGTGGTATTTACTACCCTTAGAATGCTAATGGCAGCGGATGTGGTCGTCATGTAAATTCTGTGTGGGTAGAATCCAAGGTAAGTTTGATCGAAATATCGTGTGGTCAAAAGACACGGCAAGGTGAGTGTCTCACTTGAACTAAGTAATGACTATGGAAGTTTGGGGTTTCAATCATGATATGATAAGGCATGTGATAACCTAGGTATAGTAGGCTGGTGATGTCATCACTAGCGATTGGGCAAGGTCAATATAGGCTAGAGCGTGAGGTGTCCGCCGATCGGGATGGTTCATGTATGCTAAGGATGTAAAAGGTATGGCCTTTCTCCCAAGGAGGGAAGTCAGGCGTTGACTTCCTAAAGGACCACCGATTTGTAAATTGCTTTCGTGTTGCGAGAATGAATGATTATAATTTGACTAACCACGGCTAGTGACCCAAGTCGAGTTATGTGACTACGATTCGTGCTCGGTGAGAATCCTAAGAATGAGTAGCATGACTTCAAGCATACAGCATAGGTTTTTTTTGTAAGTAAGAGTCGGATGCTTATGGAGGGGATTTCTTAGGACGGTTGCTTGTTCCTTCTAACTCTCGTGTGTCCCTTTCGATTTCGGTCATAGGGGACTGGTACTCTCACCTTTATGGTTGCTCAGATTGGTTCCATGTCATGGTACGATGCGATTAAGCCTTGGAGAAAGGTGGATCGAGTATGGTTAAAGAATCTCGATTACTAGGTGCGCCCATTTGAGGTGTTCTTGTTATTGTATAAAGTTTTATGTATGGGTGGTTCCTCTTTCAGTCACACGATTTTCTCATAGTATTAATCTTTCTTAGGACTAGAGGACTTTCGATTAGCTGGCATAGAAGTTAGCGGCTCTAGTTGCACAGAGTGGAATGGTGACTTGAGGATGCGGTATAGTGTTGGAAATCGAGGTAAACTTATCATACGATGTTGCTTTGCCACGATGAGTGGATTAGAGTGAGACTTTAACAAGTACTTAAGGATGAGACAACTGGGGTAATACTAGGTTTATCAAAGTGACACAACTGAAGGTGTGAGTAGGGCACACAGTGATGACTTGATGAGAATACTCCTCTTTGGAGTGAAAGAATAGCATCGTATGTTTATCGTCAAGCTTATGCGAGTTCTGTAGTTAGGATAGCCTAAAATTTGTGGAACACAGGATGTGTGGTCCTAAGCAAGAATTAATTTTGGTGATGAATGCGATGGTTGGTTGTATTCACATTGGGTGAGTGTCAACTGCTAGAAAAGGGTTTTCCCGTAGAGGCGCCAGTACACCTTAGGTACTAGCATGGGTGGTGATAGAAATGGTTTGGACTTGATCATAAGTCGAGTGGAGACTCAAAACCGGTTGTGTAATGTCAAGGTTAACAGGATAGTGAGCATCTAGCATGTTGATTATTTGGTGACCTTAGTGTTGTGGACTTCGATGATTCTACCTTGGAGGATTTTGTGGATTAGAATAGAAGTTAGTGAACCCCATATGCTTAAGGATTAAACGATCGAGAAGTTCAGGGACAAAATTCCCAAAGGAAGGAGGTTTTAAATACCCTGTCCTAATAATCCAATTAAATTATGTACAAACTATTTTTAAAAAGGGGTTTTGATGATTATAAGAAGAATTGTGGGTCAAAATTAGAATAAGAAAAAGAATGGAAAATTTTAGAGGTCCTTTGAACGACATTGTAGGGTCGCGCGAAGCAGGGCTTCAAAAGACATGCCAATGCTTTACAGTGTCAATGGTCGCGTGAAGCCAGCATCGACCAAGGTGGAGAAGTCGTTCGAATGACGTAGATCAAAAAAATTTAATCAGATTGCCCTTGTGTGCTATCACTCTTTTTACCATTAGATCGTTGAGATGTCCAGACCGAATTAACCCCGATTGGATAAAATGGGAATTTTGGATTTGAGAAGGTTTTATAAGGGTGTGTTTGGGCATCTGTTAGGGAGAAAATGGAAAAAGAAACAGAAAAAGAGGTGGGTGGTCTGCCACCTCCTCATACCACAAAAAACCATCCCTCTACCATTCTACCACCACAAATAACCATCTTCTTAGTATATTCCACCATATTTGAAGTATTTACACCCATTTCAATAATTATTGTAGAAGAGCTATGAATTTTGGAGAAGTGTTAGGAGTTTTTGGAGAAGATGAATAAGGAGCTTCCATGGAGTTTGAAGTGGGTCTTGCTTGGAAGTTATGAAGGAGCGCATTTTGGAGCATTTTTGGAGGATGCATTTGGTAAACCCTTAAGGCCACGTTTGGATGTGAGAGTTGTTCCTCCTGCACCAATATTTCTACCACCATTGAAGCTATTAAAGGTGGGAAAATCTATATTTAGTATCAAGACTCTATTTTGCATTATTTGTAGTCTTGTAGTTAGATTACATGGGTAGTATGCATATGATTAAATATTTTTGAAATAAAAATATTAGAAAAATGATATTTAGTTAAAAATAGAAAATAAATAAAAGTTGACATTTTATAAAAATGGTGAATTTATCAGGAAGATTGATGTTAAATATTTTACGAAATAAAATGTTTGAAAGTAATGATTTATTTTGGAAAACATTGGTGAAATAATGTTTCTTACAAAAATGAAACTTTTATGAAAAATAGACATTTGTTGAGTTTGAAGAAATTAAATGTCTTTTATGCCTTGAAAATGTATTGTTGCAAGTATGATGAATTTTTAGAATGAAAAATGTGTTTAACCCATTTAATATGATTTTAAGGTTTAAAGTCCATCTTCTCATGCATATAAACTTGTAGTATTTCGGCACTAAGTGTATGAATAAGTTTAAAGAAGATTTTGTTGGATTTAAAAATGAAATAAGAGATGTAAAAATTCTTGTCTTTAAAGTGTGTAAAAAAGGGGGTTAAAAGTATGATAAGTACAAAGTTGTAAGACTTCATGTAAAATAAAGGAAATGCTATTTTCTTATAAAAGTAATCTTAAGTGTAAATGAATTTCTTTATTTAAGAAAGTAAAGAAATGTGTGGTTTGGGAAATTGTTTATAAAGATATTGAATAAGTGTTAATGAGTAAACATAGGAAAGTTAGTGTGTATAACTTAGTAATGTTGTAAAGGATTAACTCATGAAATTGAAGGGAAATAATGAAATAAAGATATTTCCAAGAATAATACCCCAAGGTTAAAAAGGTGTTAAAGTATTAAAATACTTAAGGAGATAGTATGGTTAACTTAATAGTGTTTTTGTAAAAATTAACACTTGTGAAAATGGAGTAAAATGTTGAATTTGGAAACAAATGGGTAAAATGGTAATTTTACTTATAGTGAAATATTTTTATGAAATAAAAATATTATATAAGGTGTTACACGAATGGGTCCTCAATAAACATGATTTTCAAATAAAATCAAGGTTAAGGTGTAAAGGACTTGAAATGGTAAAATTTAAAATCGTAACCCAAGTTGGCGCGTAACCCCTGGTTTTCAATTCGACGGGGTAAAAAGAAATAATGGAATAATGTGGATATTTGTAAAATATTAAAACACATTAAAAATAACTCTTATGACACCGAGATATTAAGGAGGGCCCAGAGCCTTGGGGTGAAAGCTCCAAACTAACTGGCTAGAGCATATGGTGCGCATAGCCGGTAGTGTGGAGCCCGCTAAAGTATGCGGTATTTGGAAGATTTCAAGAAAAGATAAAGGAACATGTCAAGAAATGGGTTGTGTGGTGAAATGTGTTAATTCAACCTAAATTGAATGAGTTAATAAATGTTCCGGTAAAGGTTAAAATGGGCAGTAAATGTGTCATTGATTAATGTCCATAAAGTAAGAAAAAAGGTAAAGTAAGTGAGTAAATAGTTAATTAAGCAACCTAAGCGGATAACCCATAATTAACACAAGAATGTGTTGTAAAAGGTTCCCAAAGATTAAATGAGTATTTTCTAATACGGTGTTCACGTGTGTTGAAAAGGTGGGTTTCAACAAAAATACTAATATGTGTTTGATTAAATAAAAAGGGTGATTCCTCTAAAGAAATGACTCCAGTTAAATCAAATGTCGTGGTTTCAAGTATTGAACCGTGTGTGTTAAATAAAGCGAGAAATGCAAAGATGAGAAAAATGAGGTCTTTTATAACATTAAGGTAAATTAATCTAGATAAATAAGGTTTTTAAAAGTAACAATGTTTCATGCATTAAGTATGAGTATATGTATGTATTTAAATGTATACAAGGTAGTTTCATATTCGCGTAGGCGTAACGTGTTAGTGCCTCCTTTCTCCCATTCAATTCTATACTGAATTTATATATTTTCCCCTGAGCATTGGCTCACACCTTCACTTTCTTAAGGCTAAATGGTGGCGGTTTCGTATTTTGAGAGCGATATACAAGTAAGTACTTTCTTTATTTTGCGTTAGTAGCTCTGTATGCTTGGACTTTGGGGTGGTCCCCATGGGTCCCTCACGTAGTTTATTTTGAAACTGGAATCGCATGCTAAACAAGTGAAATGTTAAATAAAATAAGATTGGAATAGAAACATTATATAGGTTGTTCCATTGCACTTCACTCCTAATGCTCGGGTCAGACCGGGTTGACTATGGATAACCCTTAAATCTGGGTCGGGGCATTACAAGGAGTCTATGCTGGACTCATAATAGGGTGGGCTGACTATACAAGTGTCGCATTAACTAAATGAGTTGAATTAATTAAATTAAATCGTAGAAATTGAATTAGTACCCTTAACTTAATTAGATGTTGAAATATCAGAATTGGATTTGAGCATTGGGGTGGCTTAGTTATGTGGGTACATATTGGTAGTTTTTTTTTTGTATTGTTAATGTATCTCGTTCAATTTAAAATACTCCATTGTGATGTTTATCATGTATAATGTTATTTTATGGATTTACGGACCCTAATTAGGAGGAGTAGCTAGTATTCAAGCAGTGAGCTCTGACCCGTTGCGTTGACTAATATTTCAGGTTTAGTTGCTGGAGTAGCTTCATAGGATGGATTGTAGATTTTTAAAGTGCAAGTGGAGTTTTAGTTTTTTCTTTAATAGTTTATAATATTTTCCATTCCGTTGTTGTATTATGAGACAAGTATTTATGATTTTGGTGGGCCAATGGGTTCCACAGTTTTTTATGGTTTTCAGTCAGATATTTATTGTTCGATCATATCATTTGAGTTTTAATAATTTGGAGTTGGATTTATTTTGGAGATTAGCTTGGTGATGAATATTATTAGTTGGATTATATATATATATATTCGTTGGATCTACTTGCATTATATCTTATGGATTAAAGTTTCGAATGTCTCATATTTTCGTCACATGTTGAGAATGGTATTTAAGTTAGTAATACCCGACGTAGTTTGGCAGCCGTCAATGCTAGAAAGCGTGGGGTGTTACATTTTAGACACTTACAAATAAATTATGACGCCCCTTTTTAATAAGGGTTCTGCACCATTATATATGGCTTTATAAGTGTTTAAAACATTCATAAAAGTGCATTTTTGGTGTTGTGACGTGGCAGTCGTGAGAATTGATAGCTTACTACACTGCACAAAATATCAGAATAACTAGTCGGAGTCTCCAAGTTGAATAACATATCTTACAGGATGTTTTTCTCACTGCTATTCAAAGTGAAAGAAACCGAGGGGGATAAAAGTTCTTCACATTGTAGGATCATTTTTTTATCATAATTTCTTCTTTATTTTTATCTTCTGTAGATTGCAGCATGCCTAGTCTTCATAGTTTGAACGAGATCCACCTAGACAGATTCCTATTAGATAATCTGCAGTATTCTTCTTTGTGTGCATCACATCAATTACATGCCTTACACGATGATCTTTGATTCAAGTCTTAAAGTGTCTCCAAGACATGTAATTACCGCTCGCGTAATAATTTGGTAATTAGGGAGTCGAACACAAGGAGTAAGACGATCGCTCGTGACGACTACTACGCAAGATAACTAACCCTAACGAGTGACTCGCGAAAGAGAAAAGGAAAAGATGATTATGATGGGAATCTATATACTACCTCTATTGACAGCAATTAAATCCTATCTAAGTTACCTACGCATGCAAGATTAAAGAGTGACTGATTAAATAATATCAAAGAAACACAAGGTTGGAATACAATCCCCCAATGCCTAGTAATTTCACCGGATACAAAACGAGTCGAGAATGAATATTTAATCAAAATGAAGACTTTATTTGTTTCAAGATTTACAAATATGAAGAAATTAACCCGCACAATACATAATCAAGAATAAAAATAAAGTGAGTGATAAGATTATTAACACACGCATTGCATTCTTAAACACTCCGGTAACCAGGGTAAACGGAGTTAGAAGTCCTACAACAGTTTTGTTAACAAAATATAACTTTATTTGTTTAATTCAAGAACATATTTTATATCCAAGCGAAACACACAAGGTTGGGTTCAGGCATCCCAACCCTTGGAAACCTATCCAGACATAGTGTTGCTAATTGAAAACATGATTTTTATGTTGCATGTGAATTTAGTCATCATTAATGTGTAGCTAAGAATGCAAGAGTGAATTCCACATTATAAAAGATGCAAGAAAACCATAAAAATAACTAATATCAAAGATCGAAGGAGACAAAGCAGATTGAATGTTACTCGAAAAAGATCCATAAATCATGAAATTGATGAAGAAAATACACTTGTTACGTTCTTGCCTCCTTTTCTCCTTCTAAAACTAGGTTAAAACTAATGTAAGATATGCCCAATGTTAAGTTACAACTCAATGAAGTTGTTTTTGCAAGAGTCCTAAACCCATACAACTCTAAGGGAAAATTAGAATAATTAAAAATTCGCGCTCAGGTCAACTAAACTAGTTTCCTTGGAATCCGAATTGGTTCGGAGGTAAACTTCTCTGAAATTCCTCTTTTTCCCCTAGATCTTTCTCTCGACTTCAAACTCGCATAACTTCTTCATCGTAGCTCGGAATTAGGTGTTGTTTCTTCCAGTGTTCTTATGATTTCATGTTAGTCAGCTTTCCAGTTGGATCCACCTCCAGACTATGGCTGTAAAGTTATAAAAATTCCCTTCAACTTCCCTTCCTTTGTTCCTTTCATTGTTTCGATTCCTCTCTCGCATTTACTTGCATGAAATACTTGTAAAACCCACGAGAGATGCACTGTAAGGACATTTTTGTCCATTTTCAATATGTATGTCATACGTCGTTACACCATTGAAGAAATTTAAGATCGCATCTACATCAACGGATCCGAATATCAAAGCGTCTTCAACATCATAACCTCTGCGAGAATGAACTTAGTAAAGTTTTGTTTCTAAGTCCCTTAAAGTTTCATACTTACTATTGGGAAATTTTTATGAAATGTCTTTTATAAAAATAAGAAGTAAGTTTTTTCAAGCAAAATGAGGCTTTTAAAAGTTTTTTTTTAGTAAACCGGACCGGTCCGCCTATTTTAAAAAAGAATCGATCTGCCCCCGGATCGGTCCGCCTCTATACCGGACCGATCCGTTTTACACCAGTAAACACCGGATCGAAACCGAACCAAAGAGCCCCTTTGAAAAAATGAACCGATCCAAGGTCGGACCGATCCGCCTCCATACCGGACCGGTCCGCCTGAGATAAACTCGATCAGATCTGTTTGGATTTTTTACCACCGACTCATGTTTACTATATATATACCTATTTCAGTGGTGTATTTTTTAAGTCTTTGAAAAAACGTTTCTAAGAGTTCAAACACAACAAGACTTCGATTTTTGATGTGCCAAACATCTTTTTGATTCACACACAAAAATCCCAATTACTTTTGTGAATCTTTTGGAACTCTAGAACACAAGCTTTGCTACTATTCAACCTTTGTGGGGAGATCTTTGCAATCGAGGGATGCGTGTCATTGTTGAGGGAGTCTCTACAAAGTTTTATGGCTGCGTGTCATTAAGGAGAGCTGCGGTTCTTCCTTTGTTACATGGGCTGCGAGTCCTTGAAGGGTGCTGCGTGTATTCTTTTGCTGAGTTCAAGATTGCATGTCTTTGTGGGTTGGCTACGCATTGATCCATTGCGGATTTCTCTATGTAATTGTAAGTTGCGATTTATATATTCATAGTGAAATAAAGGTTTTACCCGAAAGGGGTTTTTTCCTGAAATCTGTGTCTCAGCATATTTTTGCGTCACATGCTTTCTTTATTTATGGGTTGACACACGCACCTTAGATGCATGTTTAGGGGTTGTATTTATTTGCTTTAAAAGTAGACTCTAATTAAATAAGGGTTACTTGGAAACTTGCCAATTTATTTAATCAATTATCACACAGTAGCACTTTTCATACACAATAAGAAATACTCGCCCAAAAGTGTTAGTAGCATGAAAACGAGATAAAACCAATTGATCTACACTGCACGGGACCATAAAAGAACTTAAATTAAGGGGATAAATATGTATACACCTAATCAAATCCCCCTAACTTAGAACGATGTTTGTCTCGAGCAATGTAAAAGAATAAGAGTATGAGTTAAAGAAACTTTTAAAATCTTTTTGGGATAGAATACCTATTTCATTGGAAAGCGATTGCGTTTAGCATATACAATTAGTCGTTAAACCCCTAGGCTACCCTAGTAAGACGAGTGGTGCCTCGTGAGGGCTTACAGTGAATTTACCCACAAAATTCATTTTTTGACTCAAAGAAAAAAAATCAAAATAACTAAAAATCGCAACATTTAAATTTCTTAAAAAAGTCACTTTTAATTTTCATTCGATAAATTTCAATTCATAGTGTGTGTGTGTGTGTTATGCCGAAAACAAAACCGCTAACTTCCATCGATTCATTATTACGCTACTTTTCAAAAATTTTCTTTAATTCAAATTCTCACGAATGCTCTCACAAACGAGTCACTCCAAATATGGTTATTTTCTCTCGGTGTGTGTGATATAAAGAGTAAATGCATTGGAACACGAATTCACGCACACAAATAGAAAGACATAATATTTGGGGTGAATAGATCTTATCATCAAAATATGGTTGTTGGAAAATGGGAAACATCGATTCTTATCCGCACTAATTAATCTCTCTTATTATCTTTTCGTGTCTTAACTCTCCACGCGGTGATTAATTTCATTATTCGGACTCTGTTAGGACTTTCTTGGGTTATAAGGTGTATTGAGTAAAATGAAAACGGTTAGAAAATTCAAAGTTGGAAGAAGTTCCATGTCTATTATGTCTGTTGGCACTTTTTCAGGCAATTGCTCATTTTCTCTTCTTTTTCAAAAAACAATTCTCATTTTCTATTATTTTTGTTTAGCATTTTGCTATTTTTTTTCTCGCCCATTTTTCTTTCACCATTTGGACTTGATTGATGAATTTTTTTATTTTCACAACTCCGGGCTAAATGGGTTTTTCGAGTTATCAAACGAAATTAAGAAATTTTATTAGGCTCAAAGTGGCTTACAAAAGGGTAATTTTTCATTACTTTTTATGGCTAATATTTTTGGATAAACAAACGATGGTCTAGCTTCATTTATCCTAATTACTATTTATTTTACCATATGTATCTCGAGATTATATTTAATTCAGAGACTTTTAGAGCATATTTAAGGCGACATCTCGCTCGTTTTCTATAACCGATCAAAACAAAAAATTAGAGATCTTCAACGACTTATTTAATGTTAAATTGAATTTTGAGTTAACCATTAACTCGGATTGATATAATTACTCGCAAAATGTGATAGGCTCGAAATCTCACCAGGTTAATAATCTCCAGACTTATTCGTAAAGTCGTTAATTTTCACTCAATTTCCATCTTTGGTCAATTTCGACTTTGTGCATTCATTTTTATAAATTGAGACTTCAAACGAAAAAAAATTGTGATATTTTTGATAAATTTAAATTTATTTTGAAGAAAAATATTTTTTTCTTTTTCAAAAAATTTCAATTTTTTTGAATTTTTTGAAATTTTCTACTTTTTTTAAATTTTTGATATTTTTCAATTTGGAGGGCATTTTAAAAATTATTAAGTTTTTCAAAGATGCACTTGTCACACACACACACACACACACACCTCAACTTATACTTTTGCATTGTCCTCAATCAAAAGGACTAAAATCTAAATAAGAAAAAGAATAAGTGCGAAATAGAAAACAAGCAAAATTTAAAATGAATTTTTTTGTATTAAGAGCACCACACTTACAATAGGAAGGTGAAAGAAAATACATAGTTCTTACAAGATAATTAATGAAAAGTATTAGAACTATATAAATAAACTCCTAAAAACTAATGTGAAGACCCGGGGGCATTTGGATCATGAGCATAGGGATCATAGTAGTAAGGGGGAAATTGTGAATTGGGACCCATTTGCAACCAATACATTTCCACTTGTAGGCGGACCATCATGCTAGTGTCGTGGCGGAAGGCATGGCAGTCTTCCTGATATTCATTGATAAAATCATTGAACCTCACCTCCAAATCATCAATTCGACGATTGGTATCCGCCTTCGTCAAAATCGGGTTCAAAGTCAGGGTCCCCCTCACTTCCATCCGGTTCTTCTCCTCGCACATCCGCTCCCTCTTCGGCTTCGCCCTCATTTCTTGCATAGGGGAATCCTCTTCCATGAACTCTTCTTCCTCCACCATCGGGGGTGGAGGGTGGGACACTCACATTTGTCGGGTACTTCGACTAGTGGAAGATAGCCTAATCGGTTTTGAAAATTTAGTGTGCGAGTCAGGCGACTGCACCCCGACATCATGCATAAAAATGGACTGCACCCCATTTTTTTCCATGTTTCGCATATTCTAAGTTTTTCCACCCCATATTTATCCTCTTTAATGTATCTTAAACCTCCGTAAACATCTCCGGACACCGGGAAACCTCAACCTTACTCTTGTAACGTGTGTTTTCTCTCCCATACTTGAAAACCCAACGTGGTGCTCCTAAGTTTCCTAAATCACGACTTTTATAGACCTCTAAACTACCCTAAAACAAACTTGGCTAACTGTTATACGACAAAAATCACCCCATAAGTGTCGGGGGTGCAACGACCTCTTTCTCAACTTCACACATCCCCATAGACGGGGTTCGACAATGAAATTGTGTTGGCATCCTCAACACACTCCTTAAGATATGGTTTTAGGCTTTCTCCATTAACTTTAAACGTATCCCCAACCTTCGAATTTTCTACCATGGGGAAAAACGTCCTTTATGACAAACAGACCAGTCCACCTTGAACGTAACTTGTCAGGAAACAAGTGTAATCATTAGTTGTAAAGAAGCATCTTTTGGCCGGGACAAAACTCCTTTCGATGGATAGTGCGCTCATGCGCTCGTCGTTGCGTATTTCTTCTAACTCATGCAATTGAAGTTTTCGTACTTCATCGGATTTATCTAAGTTGTAATTCAACCTCTTGATTTCCCAATACGCTTTGTTCTCAAGCTCAGTGGGGAGATGTAAAGGCTTTCCGTAAATAAAACGAAACAGGGACATCACGAGGGGGTTCTTTTAGGTAGTCCGGTAAGCCCATAGTGAATCGTTCAATTGTGTAGACCAACCCAAACTATTAGGATCAACGGTCTTCTCGAGAATTTGCGTTATCTCATAATTCTCTAACTCAGCTTGACCATTTGTTTGTGGGTGATAAGTCGTCCCAACCTTTTGGATGACGCCATACTTCCTCATTAATTTCTTAAACGGCCTATTGCAAAAGTGCTTGTCGTTGTCACTAATAATCGCCTTCGGAGCACCAAAGCGAGAAAGTATGTGTTCTTGAATGAACTTTATCACCACCTTGTTATCATTTGTCCTAGTAGTTATGGCCTCAACCCATTTTGATATATAATCTACTACGACGAGGATATATAAGAAATCGAAGGAGGGAGGGAAAGGACCCATGAAGTCAATGCCCCAATAGTCCAATATCTCGATCACGAGAATAGGGGACAACATCATGTCTCGTCGAGTGATGGAAACCATCCTTTTGCATCTATCGCATGATTTTCAATGAGCGTTTACATATCGAAAAATTGTGGGCCAAAAGATACCGCTTTGAAGGATCTTAGCAGCCGTCTTATTCGTGGACAAATGGCCTCCACATGCTTATATATGACAAAAGAGGATGACACTACAAATCTCGTCATCTCGCACACATCTTCAAATGATTTGGTCCGTGCAATATTTGAACAAGTAAGGATTGTCATAAAAGAACATGTGTGACCAAGTAAGGAACTTTCGCTTCTCTTGCGGTGTACAATCGATGAATTTGGACCCCGTGACAAGATAATTCACTATATCCGCAAACCAGGGGAGAGAAGAAGTGGCAAATAACTGCTCATTCGAAAAATATTCATCTATGGGCATAGGATCGCTAAGTACATCAGACGAAAGCCTCGATAAATGATTGGCTACGACGTTTTCTACTCCTTTTTTATATTTAATGGAAAGATTATAACACCCCATGATTTTTTAGTTGTAAAAATCTTTGTTAAATTAAAAAATTCAAAAAAAATAATTGTTGGAGTCTATTTAATTTTGGAATGTAAAAATGTTGATTTTTATATATATAAACAAAATTTTAAGTGGAATTTAAATAGGGATTTAAAATTTAGAAATTATAACTTTTAATATAAAAATCGGGAGAGGATTCGACCTAAGGAGGATAAAAAATAAAATAAAAACAAAAATTTGATCGTCCAATCAAGCTAAATTTTTTACAGCAGCTTCGTCTCCTCGAGAGCTACAACCATGAAAATTTATCGTCCGTAATGAATTTTTGAGTGTTTGTGTTTGATTAGGGCTCAAATTATTTTTGGTATATAAGCATAATGGACGGATTTAGGACTTTTAAAATACATTTTAGCCTTCTTGAAAATCAGTAGCCTACCATAATTTCATTCTCTCTCTTCTACAAAATATAAACCCCATTTAAATTAATTTTCAACACAAGATTCGAAGAGCTAAACCGGGTTTTCTCAAGATCGTTCAGGAGCATGTTTTCATTGTTTTCTCGAGAGGAATGTAACCATCCAATTAGATTATTCCAATGATTTTTACAAGCATGAATACTTCTATTATTTCTCTTTAGTATTATGCATTTTAAATGTTGCCTAAACACGAATAATCATTATTTTTCGAAAATAAATTAGGAAAAGTGAAACTCAATGTGGGAGTATTTTTAATCAAATCTTTAATAAAAATTAAGACTCAAAACTTCGCATGTTTATATTAGAGGTTGGGTTCTTGTTAGAATTTATGACGTTCGCATGTAAAAAATCGTGGGGAGGTTATAAATTGATTTCGTCATATGACGCTACATTAATTATGTGCATATTGTAGAGTAGATATTTATTGTTGTACGCTCCTAAATAATTGCATGTGAACAAAAATTCTATAAATTGATGAGAAAACGATTTGTTAAATTAATTTCATAATTAAAGACATAATTTGGATAAATAGTGATCTTGCTATTAATTTAAATAATTGTGGTGATAAGTTGAAAATATGCTTTATATGATTTTTTAATCGTATTAATAATCGACACCACGAGGACGATGGGATTGTTGGGATAGTTATTGCTATCACCATATTTTAGGTTTCTTTCTAGGTATGGGACTAGTTAGTGTAGACTTTTACGGATGGGTATTCCTAGGTGGGGTTGATTTGTACGTCATTTTCGTTGGATCATGAGCCTAGGTGCGAGGCTAGGTTGTAGCTAGTGATAGGTATTCTTCCTAAAGGTTAGGCTAGGATACACTTGTGTTTTGGAGACCTCCAAGTATGGGACTAGGGGTAAGTTGAGGAATTAGTGTCCGACAAAAGGGTGGGACTAATAGAAAACAATGCGAACTTGAGAAATTTGAGAATTGACATCAAAGATAATAAACGGGTATTAAAATACATTTTCGTCGCCAATAAGTGCAGGGCTGACAGAATACGAGTTGGGCGGCTATAACGGCGTGGGTGTGCGTTGGCGTCACCAATAAGTGCAGGGCCAAGAGAAGACGGGCTAGCTAGCTATTGTGACGTGTCGGGCCTCGTCAATAAGTTTAGGGCTAACAAAATTGGGTCGGTCGGCTATAGCAAGGGGAATATTTGTGGTGTAAAATTTTAGACAGCCTCTAATTAGTGCAGGACCAATAGAAAGGTTGGATAGCTATGACGGTACAGCTATAATAATAATTTGATTATGCGAATTAAATTAAATTGATAGATTTAGAATAATTAAATGATCGAAATGACATAATTGAACTGCTCATTGTGATGCCTTAGTGATATGGATATATAGTGGTTATTAATTTACTCGCATAGTAATATATATATAGTTTAACTTTAAAATAATCTAGTGTGATGTTTATCATGTATAATGCTATTTTCTGGGTTTACGGATCCCAATTGGGAGGAGTAACTAGTATTGTATTCATGCGGTGGACTCTAACCCATTGCATTGACTAACATTTCAGGTATTGTTGCTGGAGTAGCTATAGCTGCATAGGATGTATTGGAGATCTTTTGAGCGCAACTAGAGATTTATTTTATCTGATTTAGTAGTTTAGATTTACTTTCCATTCCTCCATTTTATTTTGAGATATTTATTTATGTATTTTTAGTGGGCCATTCGGTTCCACGGTTGTTTATGGATTTTAGTTAGAGATTTGTAATGGGATTATTTATTGGACATTACTTTATAAAATTTGGGTTGCATATTATTGGTTGAATGTTTTTATATACTCGTTGGATTTAATTGCATTATATATCTGGTGGATTAAAGTTTTAAATGTCTCATATATTTGTCACATGTTGAGAATGGTATTTTATTTAGTAACGCTTGGCGTAGTTTGGCGGCAGCTGACGCCAGAATGTGCGGGGTGTTACAAAGATAAAATTATTGGAGGATTAGGATCCACCTAATGAGACGTGTCTTCGCATACTTTTTAGAAATGAGATATTTGAGAGCAGCGTGGTCGGTGAAGCAAGTAATGGGTGAACCTATGAGGTAGGAGCAAAACTTTTATAGGGAAAATAAAATCACTATCAACTCTTTCTCCGTGGTGGAGTAGTTAAGCTGGGGTTCGGTTAAAGTTTGGCTAGCATAGTAGATGACGTGGGCCTTCTTATCCTTTCTTTGCCCAAAAATAACCCCAGTCGCGTAGTCAGTTACATAACACATAAGCTCAAATGGAAGGGACTAATCTGGAGCTTGCATGATGGGAGCGGATACAAGCATGCTTTTTAAATTTTTAAAAGATTCTTGACATGCTTCATTCCACTCAAAGGGGGCATCCTTCACGAGTAGGTTGCATAAGGGCTTAGAGATGGCACTAAAATCCTTAACAAACCTATGATAGAAATTCATGTGGCCCAAGAACGAGCACGGGTCCTATAGTGACTTAGGTGGGGGAAGATCGGTCATGACGTCAATTTTTTCCTTATATACCTCAATACCTTTGGACGAAACTATATGGCCAAGAACTATGCCTTCGGTAACCATTAAATGGCTCTTCTTCCAATTAAGTACCAAGTTATTTTCAACACACTTGGCTAATACCTTCTCAAGATTGGCGAGGCAATGGTTAAAATAGGGACCAAAAATGCACCTCTAGTTCTCTCTCGACCATATCACTGAAAAGACTAAGTATGCACCGTTGAAAGGTCGCTGGCGCATTACATAAACCAAATGACATACGTTTGTAGGCAAACATGCCAAAAGTACATGTGAACGTCATCTTTTCTTGATCCTATACGCTTCCTAGATTTGGATATATCCGGAATAACCATCTAAAAAGCAATAAAATGGGTGGCCATATACCCTCTCTAGCATTTGTTAAATAAATGGTAAGGGGAAATGATCTTTAGCATTGAGCTTTTGGTATTCAATGCAAACACGCCACCCAGTGGTGGTACATTTTGGGATAAGGTCACCCTCAGCATTCTCGATCACAGTCATCCTCGACTTCTTCGGGACGACTTGAATAAGACTAATCCATTTACTATATGAGATGGGATATATGATGCTCGCATCCAATAATTTCATAATTTTTTCTCTCACAACGTCTTTCATTGTGGGGTTCAAATGCCTCTGCATCTCCCTCGAGGGTTTCACGTCATCCTCGAGGTGGATTTTATGGGTTCAAATTAGGGGACTTATGCCCTTTAAATTCACGATTCTCCAACCAAAATCACTTCAGTACTTCCTCAAAATGGCCATAGGCTTGACCTCTTGCTCTTTACTTAGGCTCAAGGAGACAACAACAGGAAATGTCTCATCCTCTCCCAAGTAAGCATATTTAACGTTTGAAGCAAGCTTTTTCAATTCGAGGGTAGGAAATTTCTCATCAGATGGAACCATGTGCGACTCCCTCGGTGGTAGTTATTCAAATAAAGATACCCAATTGATATCTCTCACATCCTCATCGCTCTCACTCTCATCCAACATCTCTCCTATCTCATTCACCTTCCTCTCGAACTCGGTGTATGGGCTATCGCCCTCACTCACTGTGACCACACACGCATCTAATGGATCTCTCGTGTGATTACCCTCAAAATGTTCTTTTGCCACCTCCTTAATAATATTCATATCGCAAAACTCATCCTCATCTCCCATTTGCATGGTGATGTTGGAGATATTAGTCTCGAGGGTCATATTCCCAAACGTGAGTTGCATTTTCCCATTTCGAATGTTAATCAAAACATTAGTCGTAGCTAAGAATGGGTGTCCAAGTATCACGGGAACATGATGGCTCGGGGGAGACGAGGGCTTCTTGACCCAAATGACAAAATCTATCGGGAAGTAAAAAGTGTTGACTTGGATGATCACGTCCTCAATAATCGCCCGAGATATCTTCACGTAGCGATTCACGAGTTGGAGAGTAATTTTTATGGGCCTAAGTTCCCCCAAATCGATTTGTCTATATATGGAGTAAGTGAGAATATTAACACTCTCCCCTAAATCTAATAGCGCTCTATCAATTTTTCTTTCTCCAATGGTGCATAAAATAGTGGGTGCACCCAGATCTTTATACTTTGGCGGGAGGTCACTCAAAACTACTGAACTTACGTTTTGTGATAGAAATATCTTCTTATTTACCTTTAGTCTGCATTTCACAATTAGTAAGTCCTTAAGGAACGTTGCATAAGCGGGAATTTTCTTTATTGCCTCGAGAAAAGGTAAATTAAGCTTTACTTGCTTAAGCACTTCAAAGAATTCATCACAGGTAATCCCTTTATGGGGAGGATCCAACCGTTGAGGGTAAGGAGCAACATTCAAGGGTTTCACTACCACCTCGGGCCTAATTATGTCCTCTTTATCACTCTCCTCCAAGGGGGCATCTTCGACCTCTTTCGTGTCGGGCAAAACCTACTTGTCGTTTTGCTCACTGTGAGGGTGAGGTAACAAGTCAACAACCTTCCCCCTACGTAGAGTGGTAAACGTTTGACATTTCCCTTTGTTCTCATTGGTATTAGAGTTAACACAATTTTTACCTTAGGAAGGTCTTTAGCCTTGGGCGGGAAACCTACCCTTCTCTTGGACACTATGGAAAAATTACAACTTAGACAACGACACCTTCAAGTCAGCATAATTTTGGGCTTTTTGAGTGTTTATCGCTGACTGAGTTTGCATAAATTGATTTAGAGTGTCCTCGAGACTTATTTCTTGTGGGGTAATATAAGACGCGGGAGGTCGTGCTTATATGGGTGGAGCTTGGTGGAAAGGTGGGAGTGATGTCGGGTGTTGGGCAATAATTAAATTTGGATTCAACATTGTGTTTGGTTGCTCGTAACTAAAACTAGGATGGTTTATCCATGAAGGGTTATAATAATTCTCGTGTGGGGCATTAAATTTACCCTTAAAAGCTCATACCTCTTCCACTTTCTCTTGTAGCATCACTTTGTAGGAGGGTATCGTTGGGTGTTCTTTCGTTGAATGTTCTGCCTCACAAATAGCACGCATCTTCTCTCCCAATGCTTGAGTGGATCCGGATATGTCTCTTCCCCTAGCCTCGACTCATGTCCTCTATCCTCTTTGCTAGTTGATTAATTTTGAGTTTTAGTTCGTCTTCCTTATCCAATTGATAGAGTCCAAAAATAGAAGGAGTCGTGGATGTTTGTCTAGACTTGGGTTGGGTACTTGGGCCGATGTGTCCCACGCTTGATTAGTCTCAGTGATGTACTCAAAGTTGGCCTCCGCTTTGTTCGTGTCTAACCCTAAGAACTCTTCCTCGCACATAGTCTCGACGAGTTATTTGGAAGTTAAGCTTAGCCCATGATGGAAGTAAGAGAAGAGTCTCCACTTCTCAAAACCGTGGTGTGGCCACATGTAGGCTAACTCATTGAAACGATCCCAACATCGATCAAAGGGCTCATTCTCATTTTGTCTAAATGTTATAATTTGAGCCCTAATCGCATTAGTCCTATGTGCGGGAAATAACTTTTAGAGAAACTTGGCCTGCATATCCCTCAAAGTGGCTATAGAGTTCGATGCTAGTGACCAAAGCCATGTCTTAGCCTTATCCTTCAGGGGGAAGGGGAAAAGCTTGAGACACACTACGTCTTGAGTGCATGTTTGGTCCGTGAAAGTCTCGCACGCCTCCTTGAACTCTTGAATGTGGAGGTAAGTCTTTTTCGACACCAAATCATGGAATGTTGGGATAATCTGGATCATCATATTTCTAAAACAAAATTGTCATGCATTATACGGGAGTATAGTGTATCCCGGAGTGACGGTTTGCTCGGGATACAAGAGGTCTCTTATAGGGCGATACTGTAACTCGCCCTCACCCGTACCATAACTAGCATTATCAGACATCACGCCCTCTCTTAATGACTCAATATCCTCACTGGAAGCCCTAGATGTGTGACTTGTGATGGAAATGGGTGGTGTAGGAGGTGGGACCCAGAAACTTGGAGCATTTGGGTTATGTGGGCTATTGAAGGTAAGCTCTATCATAGGATTCTCGTGTACTCTAGGAATAATGGGATTAGGATGAGTGTTTTGCATTTAAGGATGGAGAACCTATAATTTTTTTAATTTATAAATGTTTCTGGCTTCTTTTAATTTTTGTGAGTTTTTTAAGAATTAGAGTCAAATTATTGGATTGATTCGACCTAACCTAGTATATCTTACCTAGTCCCCGGCAATGGCACCAAAAACTTGACACGGCTCTAAAGGTGTTTCTAACGCGTGTAACTACGGCTCAAGTGTGAATCGGTCGCTCAAGTAATAATCCGATAATTCGAGTATCGAACATATGGACTAAGACGATCGCTCGTGACGACTACTAAGTAAGATGACTAACCCTAACGAGTGACTCACAAAAGAGAAAAAGAAAAGATGATTATGATGGGAATCTATATACTACTTCTAACAAAAGCAATTAAATCCTATCTAAGTTAACTACACATGTAAGACTAAAGATTGACTAATTAATTAATATATAAGAAAGACAAGGTTGGAATACAATCCCACAACCCCTAGTAATTTCATCGAATACAAAACTGTGACACCCCGCCTAATTAAATACCGGGGGATCACTCCTTTATTAAATTAAAATCAAGGTGAACAGTTGGTTCATTCTTAGCACCACTGTCGTAAAAATAACTTTTTCAATTTAAACACCCTAAATAATTAAGCTAAGTGTCAAAACCATTTTAGACATTACTTTCACAAATTTTATTTTATAAACCAACATTTGAAACTATACATAATTCATAATTTAAGAATCATCCAACAAATATACTGGAACAAACAATCTAATTTATTAAACATCCAACTAAGAAATTTCAACAATTAAAACTTAAAGGAAAAACATCCTAACAGTAATAAATCCCAAAGTGCAAATACTGGAAATAAATGAATTACAATATCCAATAAAACAACTGAATAATGGAAAAGGGCGACACATGCCCAACTGGATAAAATAAAAGCTAGAAGTGGAATCAATAAATGAGGTCGTCTAAGCAAGAGGCCTCCAACTCCCACCTAAGCTGCAGCGCGTTCCTTCCAAAGGATCCTATGCAAGACGCCCCTGTGGTTGGGCACCTGTAATATATACATATATATATACAAGAGAGAAAAGAAAATGGAAACGGGTCAGATGCCGATGGTAAAAATGATTTAAAATTTGTTTAGCAAGTATTTAAAATGTTTACTGGCCAATGCAATAACATATTAGTGCGGCACTCCCTTGAGAAATTCTCACCTCTCTTCTAATGTGCATGCCTATCGTACTAACCTTCCCAACGGTTTAACTTATCTTATCTTAGGTCACTCGTAAGATTTAACTGGCAAATTCAATTGTGTAAAAGGTTAATTTCATTTGATTACAACGTTCTCATTTAAACTTTATTTGCTAATAAAGTCTCTCAGCAATATATTATACTTTTCAAACACTTATTCCCAAATTGAAATAATTATTCATTTCTTACTTACCATAAACACAGCAGGTAGTTCCCAAATTTCAGAATTAAATATATATATTAAACACTCATATAGTATATATATTCTAACAGCACCCCACATAATAATTATGGTGCGGGCATACTCTGCTATTCAGTCCCCGTATCACTCGTACTAAGGGAAATACAAGTTCGGAATCACTCTCGAACTATATTAACACAAACACAAATAATATTGAGGCGAAGCATAGATTCCAGGTCTCTAAGAGGTCAGCACATGCCCTCACGTCTCTTAGGACCATGTGAACTATCGATTCGATAGCCTGTACCGAAGGATTTCTATCTTCTAGGGTACGAATTAATATCCCCCATAAAGGTCCCATCGAGATAAGACTGTCCCAGTCCAGTAACCTCAGGGATAGCAAGTAGCGCGGGAATGATTTTCACACGTATATAGTATATGCATAAACACAGTCATATAAATATACGACTGTTACCATATCAAATTTAGGTACATATCACAACCCATAATTATGACATTTGTCCTTATTACCCGTTATTTAGTTATCACGTATAATGTTTGCCTCTTATCTTAATTTGTGGGATTATTCCAACTTATCAAGTGACACTCGTGAATTTCTATACTCCCAAGTGTAATTTCAGTAGGTACTCATTTATTTTCCAACGTAACTATCTTACGCGTCTCCTTCTTTAATACGTAGTTCCATCGTCCCTTAGATGTAAACATCCCCGAAAATGTGAATCTCGTCTTACATTAAAGGTTTTATATTTTAATAAGTCCTACTGGTCTTCTTTACCTCCCAAAATATTTTAATAAGGAAGTCCAAAGATTATTTCTCATTTAAATTGAATTCAACTATTTAGAAGGGGAAATATAAGTCTGCCAGGAGGGGTCGATCGATCGAGGGTAGGTGTTCGATCGATCGAACCATCGATCGATCGATGCTCTATGATCGATCGATCGATCGATCAAGCAGGTATGGCGAATTCTGCAGAAAACCAGTTACGAGTTCTATCATCCAACATCATCCAAATCCAAATTTTTAACTCCCAAACTCCCATAAATTCATACCACAAATTTTCTAAACCTAAATGGACAATATCCAACGTAAGGCATGTGAGTTTTCATCAAGAATCAAGGATTAAAGTGCCAAAGTTTGTACTATTCTCATGAACCCTAAAAATTTCTTTATCTTTGTTCTAATCATTCTTTTTCCATAAATTTTACTTCTAATTCATCATAAATCCATGGTTAAACCTCTACATATGACGGGAATTTCCAGATTATCATTTATATCACTAAACATGCAATTTTCTAATCTCCAACATGGGTTTTCTTTCATAGAACCCATCATAATCAACCCTAAACTAACATGAATGAAGCATTAACGAAATCAAGCAAGATAAATACTTGCTTGGGAATTTTTGGTCTCTGATTTGTGCTAAAATCAGTGTGGTTATGATCCTTGCGACGTGATCTATCGTTTAACGGCGACGGCGGCGCAAATGGAGGAGTTTTCGGCCTAGAACTCCTTGGCAAGCTCTCTTCTTCCTTATCCAATGGTCGTCACTTGTTTTTGGTTGTGTTAACCCTAGAAGGAAACCCTAAGCATCTGATATAACCCTTGTAAATTCGTGGGTTTAATTACCCAAAATTATAAAATGTCCAAAATGCCCTCCCGGGGTACTAATTAAGCCTAAAAACACCCCGAGACCCAAACTAAACCCCCGGGTACACTTTTCTGACTATCTCGACCCTTCCGGACACTTTGGTGCACTAAAAATGATCATACGAGCAACTTATAATTTATTCACTTTTATTAATCAATATTTAGTCCCGACACGACACAGGCGCGTCCCGACTTAAATTTCCAAAATTGTCATTTTATTCACTCGTTACATTTAATAAAACCAATATCATATATTACTTTGCTCATTAGTAATATTCAACAAGTTTTCCATACTTACTAACTCACATCACGTTAGTAATTATTAAAAATAATTAATTTCGGGATTTATATTAAATTAATAACTCACATTAAATTTAATAATTCCCCAAATTTAGAAAGCATAAAATACGGGGTATTACAAAAACGAGTCAAGAATTAAACATTTAATCGAAATGAAGAATTATTTTTTTTCAAGAATTACATATATGAACGAATTAACCCGCACAATACGTAATCAAGAATAAAAATAAAGTGCGTGATAAGACTGTTAACACACGTGTTGCATTCTTAAACACTCTGGTTAGGGCATACGGAATTTGAAGTCCTACAACGTTTATGTTAACAAAATATCATATTTTTTATTTAATTCAAGAACATATTTTATATCCATGCAAAACACATAAGGTTGGTTCATGCATCCCAACCCTTAGAAACCTAGCCAGACATAGTGTTGCTAATTAAAAACATGATTTTTATGTTGCATGTGAAATTAGTCATCGTTAATATATAGCTAAGCATGCAAGAGAGAATTCCACATTATTAAAGATGCAAGAAAACCAGAAAAATAACTAATATCAAAGATCGAAGTAGAAGGAGACAAAGTAGATTAAATGTTGCTCAAAAAATATCCATAAATCATAAACTTAACGGAAAAAAATACACTTCTTATGTTCTTGCCACCTTTTATCCCTCTAAAACTAGGTTAAAACTAATGTAAGATATGCCCAATGTGTAACACCCCATATTTTATTGCTTTTTAAATATTAATTAAATTAAATATGGGAAAATTAATTGTTAACTAATTTAGATTAAATAAATATTAACTAGCGAGATAAGGGTTAGTATTTATTAGTGAGAATTATATTGAATATTACTGAGTGAATAAATTAATATATGATTGTGAATTTATTAGAATTGTCGCGAGTGAGAAATACGACAATTACGAAAATTTAAGACACGACGCACGTGTCAGCCGTGTCGGGACTAAATTAATGGAATAAAAAGTAAATTATTTATGAGTCACCCATATGGTTAGTGCACCAATGTGTCCAAAAGGGTCGAGATAGTCAGAAAAATCTACCTGGGGATTTAGTTTAGGTCGCGGGGCAATTTTAGGTCAAACCAGCATCCCGAAAGGGCATTTTGGTAATTTGCATTTTTGGTTTAATAGTACCTATGAAATTCCATAGAATTATATCCGATTGGGAAAAAGGGGGTTAGGTTAAACCACGTGAGAATTGGAATAAATCCGCAGAGGGGCCATTGGAGGAAGAGGAAGGAGAGTCTAAGGCTAGAACCACCGCTAAGCACCACCACCACCGGATTATAAATCGGAGGAGGAGGAACACCAATATAGCGTCTTCTTCAATGGATTAGATCAACTTACAATGCAAGTGTTTGAATCTTGATTAATTAGATCAATAATATAACCCATGTTAGTGTAGGTTGAAATTGATTATGAATCAAATGTGAAATTGATGAAATTGGAGAAATTAAATCATAATTGAAAACTGAAAATTAAGTAAGATTGATTCCCCATCATAGGTTGATGATTACCCACGAAATTTGATTTAAATTGATGGAAAAATCTGAGTTTTATGGAAGTGATTGAAGAAGATGACAACCTAGGGTTCATAGTGATTATTCTTGAATTAAACCCAAATAAATTGATGTCTTTGATGAAATTGTGATCAATAATCAATAGTAATTGTTTATATATGTTAGTATAACTTTTGGTAACGTTGAATTGTTGTTTGGGATGATTAGAATCAAGATTTGAAGTTGAAAATTGATGAAATCCGTAAAAACATAAGTACAGATTTTCAAGACCTACAGGGGGGAATCGATTCGGTCCATGCCGAATCGATTCGGCTGTCTAGTTTTGCCCAATTTTCTTCTTTAGTTTATTATGGTTAGAGATTCATTTAGAATTTATTCTTGGGAATTATTTAAAATTACTTGGGCATATGTGTGAGGACTAGTAGGCCTAGGTTGGGTATTAGGCTTGATCTCATAATGGTGTATTTAGGATGAACGTAATGGGGTTAATGTGAGGGAATTACCTAATTTAGAGATTAATTTCGATTACGGGAATTCGAGGACAACGATGTTTAAGACCAGGGACAAAGTGGGTACTTACTGATATTTTGGGGTAGAATAATGTGTACACTTTTAGTGGTGAAGGAATACTCGAGAGCGTACGATAAAGAGTGAAACTGGTATCCAAGTAAACGTAGGATATTCGGGATAATAATATACTACGTATGAGAATTATGATATGGTACGTGGGTATATCTATATATATATCTATATATGTATATATGTGGGGGGGTGTGCGTGTGTGTGAGAGAGAGACGAATACCTATTATATGATTGATTTATTTTGTGTATTTGTGAAGGTGACAGTCTTATCTTGAGGAGCCTTCGGGGGATTTAGACTTGTGCCTCAAAACCTTGGACTTAGGTTCGATTATCATTTGTGTGAACAATGGTATTGAATGATCATTTGGGTGCGTAGGTATGTGCGTGACCCAAACACTTAGGACTATGTTCACCTCCAAATATGTGTGATTTGTATTTCTATTGTTCCTGAGTGATTCTGAATCATTAGTCCTTATTTAGTACGAGATGTACCGGGACTTGATAGCAGAGCATGCATGCATTGCAGTTGAGTCTAGGGGTGACGTATTACTATGTATGTAAAATAGTGACGATTATATATATACTTGTGATATTATCCACTGCATGAAATTTGTAGATAAAGAATATAATGAATTCTCAAATGACTTAAGTATGTGAACACTTTGCCTCATTGTGAAACTCTTACGGTAATATAAAATGCAAGAACAATTAATAATAATTGTTTGTGGGAAATACGGGTTATTACTACGAGTGATAGTTGGAAAGTGAATGTCTACATTATAGTTAAGTGATGATGATAACTAGGATGTCTTAGATGTATGTTAGGCATGCACAATAGTTGAGAGGTGAGAATCTCAAGTGATTGTTCAAAAGCTAACATGTGTATTATATTTGGTTTACTGCATTTTTAAATACTTGCTAAACTGTTTTAAAATATTTTACACTCGAGCTCTGATCCGTCTCTTGCAAAATCTCTTTTTCTTGTGAAATTATTTTTAAGTGTCTAGCTACAGGGACGCCAAGCTTAGACTGTCGGACCTCTTGACGTGTTGTGGCTATTGTGGGAGTTGCAGGTAGTCGCATTTAGATGCCTCTACATCTATCATCTCAATTCTATTATTTACGCTCTCCAGTTAGGGCATGTGTCGCCCATTCTCATTTTAGTTATGTCAAAGAGAGATTGTACTCATTTATTTCAGTATTCAATTGGATTTATCATTATTATGTTTGATGGTTTGGGATTCTTGTAACTGGGAAGACTATTCTATTTTTATTATATTCATTTAAATGGTGTTTTATTCATTGTTCATTAGATAGGTGAATGTATTAAATGCTTTAATTTACTTAACATTAATTATTAGGTTAAACGTTTTGGCACTAGCTTATTTAATTATTAGGTGATTAATAAAGAAAAATATTTTTCAACAGTGATGCTAAGAATGAAACAACAGGATATCCTATTTTAAATTTTATAAAAGATTGATCACCTGGTATTTAATTGGTCGGAGTGTTACAGGTGGTATCAGAGCATCAGGTTCTAGAGTCTTTTAGGATCTGTACGGCCTATTATGCCTCAGCTTAATGTTCTTTCATATAGAGCCCTCTTATTAGGATTGTTGCATTATTGATTATGTAATTATGTCTTCAACTATTTGAGATTTAAGTAATTGTGGACTTATAAATCCTTTTTCATTTTGGATGCCTCCCAGATGTGCACCGAGGGCCAAAAATGCCCAACTCGAGCCACAACCAGCTCAGACAGAGAGTCAATGAATGTTGCGGAGGTTGCTGCCATCGTCGCTCAGGTAGTTAATGCGGCACTAACAGTGGTTCAGCAGGCCCCACCACAAGCACAGGCAGTGGCGCCAGCACCAGTACATGCGTTCCCTTCTACGTGGGAGCGAGTCAGAGATGCCTTCCAGAAGGCACATCCCCAGAGTTTCAGGGGAGTTCAGACGTGGTTGGGGCGAGCCAACGGAAGAAAGATATCCAGCCGCACATGAGGAAGTATGAGTGCACGGAGGTGAAGAGGCAAATACTAGCTACTTTCAAGCTAGTTGGGGCTCCATTATAGTTGTGGGAGTCCACTAGTACCACAGAGGAGCATTATGTTTTGACGATTCAGGACTTCTGGGCGCGGTTTGATCGCAAACATTTTCCTTCTGCCGTCTAGACTAAGATGAGGCAAAAATTACTAAATCTCACCCAGGAGGGGAAGATGGTAGCAGAATATGAGGTGTTTACTAGACTAGTAAACTTGGTACCAGCTGATGATCCTACTGAAGAGAAGAAAATTTAGATGTTTATGGATGGCCTGAACTAGAGGATTCGACGGCATCTTCTGGGTAACCTCTCTTTGCAGTCTTGTATCGATATACTCAATACTGCATTATTACACTATCGGGATCACCGCTTCCATATTAAGGGGAGCAAGCTAGGAGGTGAGTCCATCCAGCAGGGCAAGACAGGTGGGGGTAGTGCCAGCGGGGCACCAACAACTCAAAGTCAGAAGAGGTAGAGTGAGCAGGGCTCCCATCAGGGGGATTCTGCTAAGAGGTTCAGATCAGGGGGCTTTCGTCATGGACAGGGAGGTTTTAGGCATGGCCACCAAGGTCAGCATGGTCAGCAGGCTCAACAGGGCCGCCAGGGACAGCAGCAGTTCCATCAGGGCCAAGGGAGAGGTGGCAACGGCCAGCAGGGCTGAGGACAATAGGGGCAAAGAGGAGGTATCTACGCAGTTAGATGTTTCACTTGTGGCAAGACTGGTCTGTGACACCCCTCCTAATTAAATACCGGGTGATCAGTCCTTTATTAAATTATAACCAAGGTGAACAGTTGGTTCATTCTTAGCATCATTGTCACAAAAATAACTTTTTTTTATTAAACACCTCAAATAATTAACCTAAGTGACAAAACCATTTTTAAGACATCAATTCCAAATTTATGTTAAGAACCAACATTTAAAACCTTTCATAATCCATAATTTAAGAATCACACAACAACTAGATTGGAAAATATAATCCAAGCAATTTAAGCATCCAACTAATTAATTCCAACTCTAAAACTTCAAAGGAAAACATCTTGACAGTAACAATCCCAACGTATAAATACTGGAAATAAACGAATCACAATCTCTGATAAAACCAACTGAATAATGGAAAAGGGCGACACATGCCCAACTAGATAAAATAGAACTAGAAATGGAATCAATAATGAGGTCGTCTAATCAATAGGCCTGCAACTCCCACCTAAGCTGCAGCACATTCCTTCCAAAGGATCCTATGCAAGATGCCCATGTGGCTGGGCACTTGTAATATATACATATATATACAAGAGAGAAGAGAAAATAGGAAACGGGTCAGAGCCCGATTGTAAAACAGTTTAAAATTTAGTTAGCAAGTATTTAAAATGCTTACCTGCTAATGCAACAATCATATTAGTATGCTGCACTCTCTTGAAGAATTCTCACCTCTCTTCTAATGTGCACCTACCGCACTATTTATCCCAACAGTTTAGCTTTTCTTAAAAATTCTAATAAGGTTTCATACCGACAATTACTAGTGCTAAGATAGTAACTTCCTAAAGGTAAAGTTTTCACATAACTCTCATTTTATTATAATATTTTTCAGTGTTGTCTTACACTTTTTACACACTTTTAAATATTGGAATATTTATTTATTACTCAACTACTTTTAACCACAGTAGAAAGTTTTCCAAATTTTAATTCTCTCTCTCTCTCTCTCTCTCTCTCTCTCTCTATATATATATATATATATATATATATATATATACTATCGGCACCCCACATAAATTTATGGTGCTGGCATACTCTGCTATCAAGTCCCCGTATCACACGTACTAAGGGATATACTAGTTCAGAATCACTCTCGAACTGTATTAACACAAAACACATACAAATTGAGGCAAAGCATAGTTCCAAGTCACTAATAGGTCAACACATACCCTCACGTCTCTTAGAACCGTCAGACTATATATACGATAGCCTGTACCAAGGATTCATATGTTCTAGGGTACAAGTCAATATCCCCCCATAAAGGTCCCGTCGAGATAAGACTGTTCCGGGGCGGTAACCTCAGTGATAGCAAGTAGCGCGGGCATGATTTTTACACGTATATAGTATATGCACAAACACAGTCATATATGTATACTACCATTCCCATTTCAAATTTAGGTACACCCATGACCCATACTTATTATATTTATTCTTATTGCACATTACTAGATTATCCCGTATAACGGTTCGTCTCTTTTATTCTTATTTATGGGATTATTCCAAACCTTCTTCGTAACACTCGTGGAATTTTACCTCCCTAAGTGTAATTTCAGTAGGTACTCTTTTATTTTACGACGTAACTTCCTTATGAGTCTCACTCTTTAGACACACGTTCCCATTGTTCCTTACGTGTAAAACACCTCCGTTAAATGTTAATCTCGTCTTACCTTAAAGGTTCCATTTTTATAAAGTCCTACTAGTCTTCTTTATATTCCAAAATGTTCTAACAATAATGTCCAAGGATTTATATTCATTTATGTTGGAACAACCTATTTAAAAAGGGGAATTTGAGTTTTCCTGGAGGGGTTGATCGATCGATGGCATGTGCTCGATCGATCGATGCGTCGATCGATCGATGCGTCGATCGATCGATGCTCTTGGGTCGATCGATGCGTCGATCAGGTATGACAAAACTGCAGAATTTCCAGTTACAGGAATGCTATTCCAAAATCATTCAAATCATCATATTTGATTTCCAAACTTCCAACAAATTATACCACAAGTGTTATATCCCCAAATAATGAATATTCTACGTAAGACATGCGAGTTTTCATCAATTATAACGAATTAAACGGGTTAAAATCCAGAAAAATTACAAGAACCCTAATAATTCCTCTAACTTAGTTCTTCCCATTATTTTCCCATATTTTCTACTCCTAACTCAATAAATTTCGTGGTTCAACCTCTACATATGAATTAGATTTCCAGAATACGTCTTTTACCTTTACAACATGCAAATTAGAGTCTCCCATACATGCTATCTTTCACAAAAACTAGTCCTAATCAACCTTAGACTAACATCATTGAAGCATTAACTGAAATAGAGCAAGATAGATACTTGCCTGGAAATATTTGGCTCAGATTTGTGGAAAATATTGGTGTGGTTGTGATCCTCATTACGCGATCTAAAGTTTGACGGCGGTGCAAACAGTGGAGTTCTTGGCCTAGAACTCCTTGGAAAGATTCTCCTCTTCCTCTCCAATGGACGTATTTAGTTCTTGGTTATGCTAACCCTAGAAGACAATCCCTAACATCTGATAAAGCCTTAGAAATTCGTGGGTTTCCATGCCCAAAAATACGAAATGTCTAAAACGCCCTCCCGGGATGTTAATTAGGCCTAGAAACTCCCCGAGACCCAAACTAAACCCCCGGGTACATTATTTTGACTATCTCGACCCTTCCGGACACATTTACGTACTCAAAATGACCATATGGGTGACTTATAATTTATTCACTTTTAATAGTTTGAATTTAATCCTGACACGACACAAGCGCGTCCCGATAAATTTCCAAAAATATCAAATTAGATTCTCGTGATAATTTGACTAAATACAATTACACCTCTTACTTTATCCATAAAGTAACTTACAACAAAATTCCAATAATTACTAACTCTCATCACGCTAGTAAGTATTTAAATGATTTTTCGGATTAATATTAAATTAATATCTCTAATTAAATTTAATAAATCCCCAAAATTAAAAGTCATAAAAATACGAGGTATTACATACTTCCCCCCTAATAACGAAATTTCGTCCCGAAATTCAAAAAAAAAATAAGGTGTACTTGGTAAGAATAACTCTGGGTACTTCTCATGCATGTCTGCCTCATGCTCCCAAGTGGATTCCTCCACATTATGATGCTCCCACTGGATCCGTAAAAGTGGGACTACTTTCGACTTCAATCTCCTTTCGCTATGGTCTAGAATAGCTACTGGTCTTTCCTCGTAAGAGCAATCATTCTGTAAGGAATTTTTCCTCAATCGCGATGTGGGTGTGGGCCATGTCATCTCGAAGGTATCGTCTCAATGACGAGATGTGGAATACATCATCAATGCGGTGTAAATGCTCTCGTAGTCCCAATTGAAGACCTTATACTTTTGACTCACTTGAGTCTATATTGTATAAGTGCTCATCTAGTTTGGAAATTGTGACAAAATTGTGTCCTACCTAGAATCCAAAGAACCTCAGAAGTTGGTTTGCTACTTCATCTCTCTATCTTGTAGTGATCAAGAACCTAATGCCAACACTCACACACAGTAGAATTCATTTATTGCATATCATATTGCATAATAATGTGTGTACATATGATGAGTGTGTTTAAATCCCTAAATTGGTATTTTAATAATTTTTTGGGATTTTTTTTAAATTTTTTAAAATAAGGTTTTTCTTAATTAAAACTTGTTTTAAAAAGTTTTGTGTCAATTTGTAAATATAATTTGTTGATTATATTGGCTTAATGTTACCTTGGGTAGAATCCGAAAGCGGAGTAAACTTGAGGGTGTGGTTTTAATTAACTTTAGACGCGCGTTTGTGATCCTGTTATTGACCAACACCTGTCCTCGTCTGATTGGCTGAAGTTATGTTTCTTTACTGAGTTAAAACAGCGTTTGTTCCTAGCCCTTGGATCATTAGCTATCAACGATCTGCATGTTATCTTGGTGAATCCCAGTACAACTCTTTAGACCAATCAGGATTTGTTTAATCACCGCCTTATTAGAACCCTTCGATCTAAGTCAATTTGGCTTGACTTAATCTAGGCCCTTGGTTCTGAGCCAGCCTCTCGAACCTTCTCCTCACCCTATAAAAGGGACCCTATTCTCAGACTTCGAAGACTTTTGCCATTTTCATTTCTTCTGAGAAATTGAGAGAGAGAAGAGAGAAAACACAGAGAGAAGAGAGAGAGTTAGAAACCCTAACCCTGTTCGTCAAAACCTCTTCCATCCAAACTCAAACAATTCTTAAAATACCTCCATATCCAAAACACTTCTCTGAGTGTTCTTGAGAGTTTGAGAGTTTGAGTTAAGTTTGTTTTTGTTGCTGTAACCTCGTGTTCACTAGATCTTGTTTTTCAACTTAAACGTTTATTCAGATCTACTTTCTGATTTCATAGAAATTTCAGATCTGAGTTATTCATGTTACATTACACTTAGGTTCATTCTTTATTTCTCATCTTGAGAAATATATTGTTGATTATTTTCTCTAAAACGTTTGCTTACTTTGAAATCAACAATAAATGTTTTCTGTTTCTAGTTCTTGTAAAACTAAACCTTTGACCTAGTTTGGAATCTCACTTGGAGGTTTTCAATCTCGAAAAGTCTTTCTAAATTCTGAGATTGATTAAGACCTTGTCTGTCTTCCTAGCAAGGTATCCGTGGATTCTGGGAATGATTTAAAGGTCAGATAAGGTGAAAAGTTTTGTAAGAAGAAAGAAAAAGAAAAGATCACAGCATATAGTGTTATTGTAATTTGTTAGGACTGTTTTTACTTAATAAGTGTGTGTGTGTGTGTGCATGCATGTGTTAGAAAGCACTTCCACAAACACTTTCACCCTACAACACGAAAAGTGTTGGTAATAAGATCTTGAGAATAAAGAGTCGACGTAAAGTGCTGGAACAAATCAGAAGTTAACAAACTGGGAGAACTACATCTACAATCAGAACTGCAGAGAAGTTTAAGGACACCAGAGGGTACATTCCTAAACTTATATAGGACTGAGTTGTTTGCATGTTAGTTATATAGTTTGTAACTCATATATTTATTTTAGTGGATTTTTCATTTTACTCCGTAGAGGGAGTCGTGGATGTTTCCTCAATTGGTGAGGTTTTACCACGTAAAAAATATTGTGAACATAATTTTTCTACATCTCCTCATCTCATTCTTGGTTGTGCTGAGTTTAAGATTTTTAAACTACTTTATAAACCTGTTATTCAATTCTTGAATAGATCTCGTACATACTGATTTATTAAACACATCTTGTGTTCAAATAGTTTGGTTTTTACGAAAAGAGTTTCTTAAAAAACAGATCGGAGTTACTTAAATAGTTTATTTTTAATATACGGCTTTAGTAACATTTTTCAATTGGTATCAGAGCTTTGTAAACTGCTTTCAAAAGAGATCCTGTGTTTCTGAAATTGTTTTCTGAAAATCAATTATGGATGAGAAAAATGAAAGATTTGGTAATTTGACCAGACCTCCAATCTTTGATGGAACCAATTTTGCTTACTGGAAAGTAAGGATGATTGCTTTCATTCAAGGAACTTTGGGAGATGATGTCTGGGACATTGTTGAAAATGGTTATATTTTTCCTACTAAACCAGCCAACGAAGGAAGTAATGAGAGGGTTAAGAAAGCTTTAAGTGAGTTCACTCAAGAAGAGAAACAAGTTTCTCGAAATAATAATATAGGAAAGAATGTCATATTTATGTCTATAAATGAACATGAGTTCAAAAGAATCTCATCATGTACCACTTCTAAGGAAGCTTGGGACACCTTGGTCACTGCTCATGAAGGAGACACTAGAGTTAAGGCTGCTAAAACCCAAATGCTTATTCAGCAGTATAACTCCTTAATTATGTCTGAGACTGAGTCATTTGATGACTTATATATGAACTTGACTGATATTGTGACCAAACTGCATGCTAATGGGGTGACTTATGATAGACATGAAATTGTATCTAAAATTCTAAGATCATTACCACAGAAATTTGATAACAAAAGATATGCTATTGAGGAAATGTGTGATCAAAATCTCACTCCTGAATTACTCAGTAGTAAACTAAGAACTGTGGAAATGGAACTAGAATTTAAGAAACAATTGACTCAAACCCATAGGAAACAAACTAGTTCCAATCTGAGCATTTCTTCTAAGTTAACTAAGCCTGAACTTATATTCCCCACTTATGATTCTGATGAGGAATGCAATATAGATAGTTTGGACAATCAAATTGCCTTAATTACTAAACAGTTCAAGAAAATTATTAAGTTTAGAAACAAAGTGGCAAATAAACAAGGCAATTCAAATTATCCAACTTCCTCTAATCACAGGCCTCATGAGAAAAACCATGACAAAAATCACAAGGACTCTCACATTAGACCTAATAGAGACCTTAAGAAGACTGAATGCTATAGATGTGGTAAACTGGGGCATATTGCACAAGACTGTAGAGTTAACTTGAACACTCAAAACAAGCACACTAGAGCTAACATTTGCAAAACATGGGATGATTCAAGTGATTCTGAAAAGGAGGAACCTGAGTCATCTGATGTTTTTAATCCTTGCATGTCCTTCTTTGCCAAGATCATATATAATGATGATGTGCTTATGCCTGTGTATGAGAATGCTTCTAGTAACTCTACTCCTGCTATTGAGAATCATGTTTATACTGGTTTAGATGCTTTGATTACTGAGAATGTTGCATATTCTTCCTCGGGGTGTGTGAGTCAAAGGGATAGCAATAATGACGATGTCAATGGGGGTGTGAGTTTAACAAATGAATCTTTAGGGGTCACTCCACACACCACACTTAGTGACTCGGACAATGAAGACCTCCCTGACATTCACACACTTTATGCTAAAACTCTCAAGAAAAGCACTAGATTAGAAAAGATTGTGAAAGATCTCACTAAGAAGTTAGAAGATCTAAGCCTAATGGTTAAACTAAATGCTAAAGGGTATACTACCCAATGTTTGACTCATAAAAGCGAAATCAAAATGTTTGATGAAAAACTCAGAGCTTTAAAAGAAACAAATGAAACTCTGGAGAAAAAATACAAGGGAACATTGTTAGAATTGGAGCAAACTAAAGAAAAGACAACAACTGTTTTCAAAAAATTTACAAAATTTGAAAATAATTCAAAAGGTCTGATGAATTTGTTGTTGAATCAAAAACCAATTCTGATGATCGAACTGGAATAGGGTTCTGCCCCAATTTGAAAATACAAACAAAATCCTTTGAAACTATCAAGTTTGTGTCAGGTGGCAAAAGACCTATTGAAACATGCCCAGACTTTCATTCTCTAAAAACTGAGTTTGATTCAAAAAATCAAAATTTTAACATTGGGGAATCAAGTTTCTATAAACACGAAAGTTCATCTAAGGCTAAATACGTTTGCCCTTCTATTAGGAAGAGTGAGTGTGCATTCAAGACTGTCACACCTAGGAATAGAGTTCAGCCTCAAAACTCTTCAAAACCTTTGTTTAGAGACTTTCCTAAGGAGACCCCTATTCTGAGCAATCTTTATTGTTCCTACTGCGACATATATGGTCACTCTTTTGATGATTGTTATGCTAGAAGACTCGTTAAACCTTCCTATAATCCTTATATCTATCAAAACTTTAACTATTCTAGGAGGAGTCGCAATAATTATATACTTCCTAGACAGCCAGATAGAAACTCTAATTATAGAAAGAGAAAGATCAAGTCTAAAAGAACATTTACTAGAAGGAATCCTAAGCACTTTCCTAAACTAAATGCCCAAGTCTTTCACAAATTTCAAAATCATGCACAAAATGTTATTCAGCAAAAATCCAAAGCTCACAAATTTTATCAATTAAGAGCTAATAAGCGCAAGATGAAAACTAAGGCAATTTGGGTTAGAAAAGATGATCTATTACCTCAGATGAAGTGTAATGTTGTTGTTACTACTTTAAAAGCTGGACACACATCATCTGGTTGGTATTTAGACTCTGGATGTTCTAAGCATATGACGGGTGATGAAACTAAACTTTTAAACAAAACCAGCTTTGCTGGTGGTAAAGTCATTTTTGGTGATGGAGTTTCATCTCAAATCATAGGCAAAGGAACTCTCCAAGAAGATGGGCTTCCTATTCTACAAGATGTTCTTCTAGTCGAAGGTCTTAAGGCAAATTTACTTAACATATCGCAATTTTGTGACTCAGATCATACTGTTACCTTTTCAAAGAACAATTGCAAAATTTAAATGAAAAAGGTGAATGCATAATTACTGGATTCAGAACTCCTGACAATTGCTACACTGTCATGAACAATTCTGAAATCTGTAATGTTGCCAGAATGGATGACAATGAGATATGGCATAACAGAATGGGTCATATAAATTACGATAACCTTAGTAGACTTACCTCTCAGGAAATAGTTAGAGGAGTTCCTAAAATCAAACTTATACCCAATCTTATATGTGGTTCCTGTCAAGAAGGTAAAATTGTTAAGGCACCTCATAAGAAAGTCAAAGATATTCTTACCTCTAATCCCTTAGAACTCTTCCATATGGACCTAATGGGTCCCTCACAAACTGTTAGTCTTTGTGGACACAGTTACATCCTAGTTATGGTTGATGACTTCACTAGATTTACCTGGGTAGCCTTCTTAAAACAAAAGTCTGAAAAATTTCAAACCTTCCTAAAAATTCTTCTTAGGATTTAAAATGAGAAGGATACTCAAGTGAATAGAATTTGTAGTGATAGAGGTGGTGAATTCAAAGACACTGGTATTATAGAATACTGTGACTATAATGGTTATAAACACGAGTTCAGTGCTCCTAAGACCCCTCAACAGAATGGTATTGCGGAGAGAAAGAATCGTACCCTTCAGGAGATGGCACGTGTTATGTTACATGCAAAGAATTTACCTAAATATTTTTGGGTAGAGTCCATTCGTACTGCTTGTCATATTATAAATAGGGTCTATCTTAGAAAGAATTCCAAACAAACCCCCTATGAACTTTGGTACAATAAAAAGCCTAATCTCAAATATCTTAGAACCTTTGGCAGTATTTGTTATGTATGCAAAGATAGGGAACACTTATCCAAATTTGAGATCCAGGGAGATAAAGCCATATTTCTAGGATATTTGCCTAACAGTAGAGCTTATCGAGTGTATAATCTTCGCACTAAAACTTTGATGGAATCCATAAATGTAATTGTTAGTGACACTACTGTAGAAAGCAAGACTGGTGAATTTACTATTGAGGAAGAGTCTACAAATATTTTAGAAAATGACTCATCTACAATGGATAATTCATTACCTATTGAGACACCTGATGTACCTAACTGGGTTTCTAAAGATCATCCCATAAATAACGTAGTTGGTAACCCTGGTGAGCCAGTGCGTACAAGATCTCAACTCAGAAACTATGCACATTATGCATGTTTTGTTTCCCTTGTGGAACCAAAGAATGTAAATGAGGCATTGAATGACTCTCGTTGGATTTCTGCTATGCAGGAAGAACTTTTACAATTTGTCATTCATGATGTTTGGTATCTTGTTCCACGTCCTGATCAAAAAAAGGTTGTTAGCACACTTTGGATTTTCAAAAATAAGACTGATGAAAATGGGATAATAATTAGAAATAAAGCTAGATTAGTTGCTCAAGGATACTCTCAAATATAAGGAATAGATTTTAACGAGACCTTTGCTCCTGTTACTCGTTTAGAATCTGTTCGTCTGCTTTTTGCTATAGCTTGCCACATGCACTTTACACTATACCAAATGGATGTCAAATCTGCGTTCCTTAATGGTATATTGGCTGGAGAAACCTATGTAGAACAACCTAAAGGATTCATTGACCCTAAACATCCAAATCATGTATTTCGTGTGAAAAAGGCTTTGTATGGCCTTAAACAAGCTCCTAGAGCTTGGTATGAGCGTCTTTCCAGTTTTCTTTTAGATAAAGGTTTTAAAAGAGGCGGAAATGACCAAACCCTTTTTGTTAAACATTTTGACAAACACATCACTATTGCTCAAGTTTATGTGGACGATATTATATTTGGATCAACTTCTCCCTCAGAAGTCAAATCCTTCTCTGAAACTATGCATAAGGAATTTCAAATGTCCCTTATGGGGGAGCTACAATTCTTCTTAGGCCTTCAAGTCAAACAAAATTCAGATGGATTATTTGTATCGCAATCCAAGTACGCTTTAGAGATAGTAAAGAAATTTGGCCTCGAGAGTGCTAAAGATGCTAAAACGCCCATGAGTACTACGCTAAAACTTTTCAAAGATGAAAATGGAAAATCTGTAGATCCTACTCAGTATCGTAGTATGATAGGCACCTTACTATATCTTACTGCCTCGCGTCCTGATATTATGTATGTTGTTTGTGTATGTGCTCGATATCAAAGTAACCCTAAAGAGAGCCACTTGAATGCTATTAAACGTATCATTAAATATGTAAAAGGCACTCTAAATCTAGGACTTTGGTACACTAATGACACACCAAGCACTATAATTGGGTACACTGATTCTGACTGGGCTGGGTGTACTGATGATAGTAAAAGCACATCAGGAGCATGTTATTATATAGGTAATAACTTGGTAGGATGGAGTAGTAAAAAACAAAACTGCACATCACTCTCAACAGCTGAATCTGAATACATAGCCGTTGGCAGCTGTTGTGCTCAATTAATGTGGCTAAAACAAATGCTAAGTGATTATGGTATTCAAGAAAACCAATTGCATCTCTATTGTGATAATCAAAGTGCGATTCATATTTCTAAAAACCCTGTTCAACACTCGCGAACAAAGCATATTACAATAAGACATCACTTTATACGCGAATTGGTCGAATCTAAGGAATTAGAAATCAATTAACTTCCTACTGATCTACAACTCGCAGATATATTTACCAAACCTCTAGATTATAATAGATTCATTTCATTACGAAAATCTATTGGTATGGTTTATGCTGACTAATCATTTTGCTATTTATCCAAGTTTTTCCCTTTGTCCATTTGAGACAAAATGGGGGAGAAATTTGAGTCTATTCAAATCTTATATGCTAAACATCTTGATTTTAGTGATTTATTGCAAGTTCTTATTGTACAGTTACTCTCAACAGTTGTAATAGGGTATTTATATGTACTTAGTTGAGTTATGTACTTTTTGATTTCTAGGAATTGGGTAGATAGAATTTTGATAGGAATAAGTTTTTCTTATTTTCTTGTTGCCCTACGAGTCCAAGATGACTCAAAGGAGATTTTGTCTCATATTTCCAAAGGGGGAGATTGAAGCCCTTATATTTTTTACTCACTTGAGTCTATATTGTATAAGTGCTCATCTAGTTTGGAAATTGTGACAAAATTGTGTCCTACCTAGAATCCAATGAACCTCAGAAGTTGGTTTGCTACTTCATCTCTCTATCTTATAGTGATCAAGAACCTATTGCCAACACTCACACACAGTAGAATTCATTTATTGCATATCATATTGCATAATAATGTGTGTACATATGATGAGTGTGTTTAAATCCCTAAATTGGTATTTTAATAATTTTTGGGGATTTTTTAAATTTTTTAAAATAAGGTTTTCTTAATTAAACTTGTTTTAAAAAGTTTTGTGGTCAATTTGTAAATATAATTTGTTGATTATATTGGCTTAATGTTACATTGGGTAGAATCCGAAAGCGGAGTAAACTTGAGGGTGTGGTTTTAATTAACTTTAGACGCGCGTTTGTGATCCTGTTATTGACCAACACCTGTCCTCGTCTGATTGGCTGAAGTTATGTTTCTTTACTGAGTTAAAACAGCGTTTGTTCCTAGCCCTTGGATCATTAGCTATCAACGATCTGCATGTTATCATGGTGAATCCCAGTACAACTCTTTAGACCAATCAGGATTCGTTTAATCACCGCCTTATTAGAACCCTTCGATCTAAGTCAATTTGGCTTGACTTAATCCAGGCCCTTGGTTCTGAGCCAGCCTCTCGAACCTTCTCCTCACCCTATAAAAGGGACCCTATTCTCAGACTTCGAAGACTTTTGCCATTTTCATTTCTTCTGAGAAATTGAGAGAGAGAAGAGAGAAAACACAGAGAGAAGAGAGAGAGTTAGAAACCCTAACCCTGTTCGTCAAAACCTCTTCCATCCAAACTCAAACACTTCTTAAAATACCTCCATATCCAAAACACTTCTCTGAGTGTTCTTGAGAGTTTGAGAGTTTGAGTTAAGTTTGTTTTTGTTGCTGTAACCTCGTGTTCACTAGATCTTGTTTTTCAACTTAAACGTTTATTCAGATCTACTTTCTGATTTCATAGAAATTTCAGATCTGAGCTATTCATGTTACATTACACTTAGGTTCATTCTTTATTTCTCATCTTGAGAAATATATTGTTGATTATTTTCTCTAAAACGTTTGCTTACTTTGAAATCAACAATAAATGTTTTCTGTTTCTAGTTCTTGTAAAACTAAACCTTTGACCTAGTTTGGAATCTCACTTGGAGGTTTTCAATCTCGAAAAGTCTTTCTAAATTCTGAGATTGATTAAGACCTTGTCTGTCTTCCTAGCAAGGTATCCGTGGATTCTGGGAATGATTTAAAGGTCAGATAAGGTGAAAAGTTTTGTAAGAAGAAAGAAAAAGAAAAGATCACAGCATATAGTGTTATTGTAATTTGTTAGGACTATTTTTACTTAATAAGTGTGTGTGTGTGCATGCATGTGTTAGAAAGCACTTCCACAAACACTTTCACCCTACAACACGAAAAGTGTTGGTAATAAGATCTTGAGAACAAAGAGTCGACGTAAAGTGCTGGAACAAATCAGAAGTTAACAAACTGGGAGAACTACATCTACAATCAGAACTGCAGAGAAGTTTAAGGACACCAGAGGGTACATTCCTAAACTTATATAGGACTGGGTTGTTTGCATGTTAGTTATATAGTTTGTAACTCATATATTTATTTTAGTGGATTTTTCATTTTACTCCGTAGAGGGAGTCGTGGATGTTTCCTCAATTGGTGAGGTTTTACCACGTAAAAAATATTGTGAACATAATTTTTCTACATCTCCTCATCTCATTCTTGGTTGTGCTGAGTTTAAGATTTTTAAACTACTTTATAAACCTGTTATTCAATTCTTGAATAGATCTCGTACATACTGATTTATTAAACACATCTTGTGTTCAAATAGTTTGGTTTTTACGAAAAGAGTTTCTTAAAAAAACAGATCAGAGTTACTTAAATAGTTTATTTTGAATATACGGCTTTAGTAACATTTTTCACCAACCTGTATGCTACCGGCCCAATCATCTCGATAATTGGAAATGGTCCCACGTACCTCGGGGCCAGTTTCCCTTTCTTCCCAAACCTCATCACTCCTTTCATAGGAGATACACGTAGTAATACTTGGTCCCCCACATTAAATTCTCGAAAGAACCGTTTTGCATCAGCGTAGCTTTTCTGCCTGTCCTGGGCTACCCGAATGTGACTCCTGATAATCTCAATCCTAGCGGAGGTTTCCTGAATCACCTCTGGTCCGAGCAACTTATTGTCCCCCACCTCTAGCCAACAAGTTGGGGAACGACAAGGCCTGCCATACAATGCCTCAAATGGTGCCATACCGATCGTGAACTGATAAGAGTTATTATAAGCAAACTCTACCAGTAAAAGATGTGGCTCCCAACCTCCTCCAAAATCAAGGACACGCATGCATAGCATATCTTCCAACATCTGGTTGGTACGCTATGTTTGTCCATCTATCAGTGGGTGATAAGCTGAACTCAGCCTCAACTCTGTACCCATGGCGTCCTGAAAACTCTCCCAGAAATGCGACACGAAAATCTTGTTTCTATCTGACACAATATCCAGGGGCACCCCATGTAGTCTAACAATCTCAGCAATGAACAACTGAGCATACTGGCCCGTGGTATAATTTGTCTATACTGGCAGGAAATAAGCTACCTTGGTCAAACGATCCACAATCACCCAGATGGATTCATGGCCCCGCTGTGATGTAGGCAACCCAATAATAAAATCCATGGAAATACTCTCCCACTTCCACGTGGGTATTTCCAACGGCTGAAGCAACCCCGACGATTTCTGGTGGTCCACCTTTACCATCTGGCAATTAGAACACTTGGACACGAACTCAGCAATGTCCTTCTTCATCCCACTCCACCAGTATTACCGTCTCATATCCTGGTACATCTTATCTCCCCCTGGATGCACCGTAAATTGGGACCCGTGAGATTGGGTCATCACTGCATGATGTAAGTCTTCTCCTTCTGGGACCACTAATCTCCCATTAAACCTTAAACATCTATCAAAACTAATTGAATAGGACTCACCACCCTTGTTTAAAAGATGTATAATTTGCTCCTGGCAAAATAAGTCTGCTGTCTGTGCCTGTATTACCCTCGTAACAATCTCGGGTGTCACTGTCATGACAGATATGAAGGAATGGGCTACCGCATCTTGGTGACCCAACTCTTTCCACTTTTCTTTCCAGACGTCCGCTACATTGTCTAACGGTCTACGACTCAACGCATCAGCAACTATGTTGGCCTTGCTCGGATGGTACTGTATGTCGAACTGATAGTCTTTCACAAAATCTAACCACCAGCGCTGACGCATATTCAATTCTCGCTGAGTGAACAGGTACTGCAGTGACTTGTGGTCTATGAACAAGAGGAATTTCTCCCCCAATAAATAGTATCTCCATATACTCAATACAAAGACGATCGCTGCTAACTCTAGGTCATGAGTGGAGTAATTCCTCTCGTGCGGCTTAAACTTGCGGGAGGCAAAAGCTATAGCCTTCTCTTCCTGCTGAAGTACTCTCCCGAGTCCCCGTAAGGAGACATCGGTGTAAACCAGATACTCCACGCCTAGCTTGGATAAAGCAAGGACTGGTGCCGAAGTGATCTTATCTTTCAGCTCATCGAAATCCAATTGACAAGTATCGTCCCAAACATACGGTACCCCCTTGTGAGTCAGGTTTGTCAATGGACCCACTATCTTGGAGAACCCTCGAATGAATCTCCTGTAGTACTCGGCTAACCCAAAGAAACTACGCACTTTCGTCGGTGTCGTGGGTTGTCCCCACTCCCTCACTGCTGACACTTTACTCGGGTCAACCGCTATCCCCAGTTCAGAAACAACATGGCCCAAGAATTGCACTTCCCGTAACCAAAATCCGCACTTCTCGTATTTAGCCTACAGGTGATGCTCTCGTAGAGTCTGAAGAACTTGCCTCAAGTTCTCAGCATGCTCTTCCTCAGTGTGTGAATATATCAGGATGTCATCTATGAAGACGATAACAAACCGATCCAAGAACTCTCTGAATACTCGGTTCATCAAGTCCATGGATATGGCTGGAGCATTTGTGAGTCCAAATAGCATCACTCTGAACTCATCGGACCCATATCTTGTCAAGAAAGCAGTCTTCAAAACATCCTGCTCCCTAATACGTAGTTGATGGTATCCTGACCTCAAATCTATCTTTGAAAAGAAAGTTGCTCCCCTCAGCTGGTCAAACAGATCATCGATTCGGGGCAACGGATATTTGTTCCTTATCGTGACCTTGTTCAGCTCCCGGTAGTCCACACGTAGCCTCAGTGAACCATCTCCCTTCTTCACAAATAAAATTGGAGCACCCCAAGGTGAGGTACTCCAACGAATGAATCCTTGACCTAACAGCTACTCTATCTGATCTAGTAACTCTCGCATTTCCGCCGAAGCCATACGGTATGGAGCGCGTGCTATCGGTCGAGTATCCGATAACAAATCTATGACAAAATCTATCTCTCGACTGGGGGGTAGGCCTTGTATCTCCTGAAATACATCAGAATACTCACGAACGACAGGGATCGAGTCTAAGGGAGTCACGACCTCCTTAGAGGTATCCTCCTTTATGTAATACAAATGAGCGGTAGAGCCCCCTCTGGGCGAGGCATCGCCACTACAAACATCTCCTGTCCCGGAATGGCAAAGACAATACTCCCACCAAAATAATATATCATGGCTCAATATGCTGCGAGCCAATCCATGCCAATAATAATGTCATGCTCATGCATATCTAAGACTAACATGCCGGCTGGTAAGATTAAGCTACTAATCTCTACTCCCACACCCCGGCATATAAAGAAAATTAATGATCCATTTCCCAGTGGTGAGTCTGCGCATGTCACAGTGCTCTCTATTGTGGCTAATAACCCTAAGACCATCGCAAAATGAGTAGCTATAAAACAGTGTGTCACCCCAGTATCAAATAAAACTCGACCCATAGTACCATGGATAGGAAATGTACCCTCAATTGCGGGTGGTACCTGAGGAGCTGTTGCCTGGTGGACGTTATAGAAATGTCCGTACTGTAACTTCCCCTGTTGCACTGGAGCTGCTGGAATGGCTGGTAGAGCTGGTACCTGAGCTAGTGCTGGCAGGGCGACTGGAAAAAGTGGCCTATGTGGCTCATTACGGGCACCCTGCTGCTGTGGATCCCTATTTCCCTCTGGACAATCATAGCGCCTATGGCCATTTTTACCACACCGGGAGAATCGGCCCCTAAAATTTCCTCCCCTCTGTCCCTGCTGATTACGGCCCTGCTGGCCGTTACCACCCTTCCATTGGCCCTGCTGAAAACTTTGTTGGCCCTGCGGCTGACGATATTGGCCCTGCTGATTAGACTGGCCCTGCTGACCCTGCCTAAATCCCCCAAATCCCTGCCTTGAGTCACCCGATCGGAACCGCTTGGCAAGGTCCCCCTGATGGGAACTCTACTCAAGATGACGGGTCTTCCCCTGAGATGTCGGTGCTCCACTAGTACCATTACCCCTTATCCTGCCCTGCTGGCTGGACTCTCCTGCTCGATTGCTTCCTTGCAGATGGAAGTGGTAATCCTGGCAGTGTAACAAAGCAGCATTGAGTACATCCGTGTAGGTAATCAGTGACAGATTGCCTATGAGGTGTTAATGGATCCTCCAGGCCAACCCGTCCACAAACAACAGTATCTTATTTCCCTCAGTGGGTGCCTTATCTGGCACTATAGTGAGAAGTCTTGTGAACTCCTCTTCGTACTCAGCAACAGTCAAATTCTCCTCTTTTAAATTCAGTAACTTTCGCCTCATCTCAGTCTGCACGGCGGATGCAAAGTATTTGCTGTCAAACCGCGCCCAAAATGACTGAATAGTGATAATATCCCTCTCCTCCAAGGTGGTGGTGGATTCCCACCAATGCAAAGCGGCCCCCACTAGCTTGAAGGAAACCAATAACTGTTTATGCACGTTCGTGCACTCGTACATGCGCAGATGCCTCTGGATATCCTTCTTCCATTGGCTGGCTAGAATGATATCTGAACTACCCGTAAACTCTGGGGGATGCACCTTTTGGAAGGCATCCCTAACTCGTTCCCATGCAGATGGAAGATGTGTTGGTACTGGAATCACTGCCTGAACCTGGGGTGGAGCCTGCTGCACTACCGCTAGCGTGGAATTCACCGCCTGAGCAACGATAGTGGCTACCTCGGTTGGGTTCATCATTCCCTGAGGTGCTGGTTGCTCAGCTTGGGCACGCCTATCCTTGGGTGGGCGTCTCGGAGGCATCTAAAATGTAAAGAAATTTATTAGTCTACAGTTATTATCAAATCTCAAATAGCTGAAGACGTAATTTTAAAATCAAGAATACAACAATCCTAAAAATAGGGCTCTATAGCAAGAACCCTAAGCTGAAAGCGAAATAAGTCGAACAGATCCTAAAGGGCACTAGAACCTGATGCTCTGATACCACCTGTGACACACTGCCTAATTAAATACCGGGTGATCAGTCCTATATTAAATTATAACCAAGGTTAACGGTTGGTTCATTCTTAGCATCACTGTCGCAAAAATGACTTTTTTTTTATTAAACACCCTAAATAATTTAGCTAAGTGACAAAACCATTTTTAAGACATCAATTCCAAATTTATGTTTAAAACCAACATTTAAAACCTTTCATAATCCATAATTTAAGAATCACACAACAACTAGACTGGAAAATATAATCCAAGCAATTTAAGCATCCAACTAATTAATTGCAACTCTAAAACTTCAAAGGAAAACATCCTGACAGTAACAATCCCAAAGTATAAATACTAGAAATAAACGAATCACAATCTCTGATAAAACCAACTGAATAATGAAAAAGGGCAACACATGCCCAACTAGATAAAATAGAACTAGAAATGGAATCAATAATGAGGTCGTCTAATCAAGAGGCCTGCAACTCCCACCTAAGTTGCAGCACGTTCCTTCCAAAGGATCCTATACGAGATGCCCCTGTGGCTGGGCACATGTAATATATACATATATATATAAGATAAAAGAGAAAATAGGAAACGGGTCAGAGCCCGATTGTAAAACAGTTTAAAATTTAGTTAGCAAGTATTTAAAATGCTTACCTGCTAATGAAACAATCATATTAGTATGCGGCACTCTCTTGAAGAATTCTCACCTCTCTTCTAATGTGCACCTACCGCACTATTTATCCCAACAGTTTAGCTTTTCTTAAAAATTCTAATAAGGTTTCATGCCGACAATTACTAGTGCTAAGATAGTAACTTCCTAAAGGTAAAGTTTTCACATAACTTTCATTTTACTATAATATTTTTCAGTGTTGTCTCAAACTTTTTACTCACTTTTAAATATTGGAATATTTATTCATTACTCAACTACTTTTAACCACAATAGAAAGTTTTCCAAATTTTAATTCTATATATATATATATATATATATATATATATATATATATATATATATTTACTATCGGCACCCCACATAAATTTATGGTACTGGCATACTCTGCTATCAAGTCCCCGTATCACTCGTACTAAGGGATATACTAGTTCAGAATCACTCTCCAACTGTATTAACAAAAAATACATACAAATTGAGGCGAAGCATAGTTCCAAGTCACTAAGAGATCAGCACATACCCTCACGTCTCTTAGGACCGTCTGACTATATATCCGATAGCCTGTACCAAGGATTCATATGTTCTAGGGTACAAGTCAATATCCCCCATAAAGGTCCCATCGAGATAAGACTGTCCCGGCGTGGTAAGCTCGGTGATAGCAAGTAGCGCGGGTATGATTTTTACACGTATATAGTATATGCACAAACACAGTCATATATGTATACTACCATTCCACTTTCAAATTTAGGTACACCCACGACCCATACTCATGATATTTATTCTTATTGCACATTACTAGATTATCCCGTATAACGGTTTGTCTCTTTTATTCTTATTTATGGGATTATTCCAAACCTTCTTCGTAACACTCATGGAATTCTACCTCCCTAAGTGTAATTTCAGTAGGTACTCTTTTATTTTACGACGTAACTTCCTTAGGAGTCTCACCCTTTAGACACACGTTCCCATTGTTCCTAATGTGTAAAACTCCTCCGTTAAATGTTAATCTCGTCTTACCTTAAAGGTTCCATTTTTATAAAGTCCTACTGGTCTTCTTTATATCCCAAAATGTTCTAACAATAATGTCCAAGGATTTATATTCATTTAAGTTGGAACAACCTATTTAAAAAGGGTAATTTGAGTTTTCCAGTAGGGGTCGATCGATCGATGGCATGTGCTCGATCGATCGATCAAGCAGGTATGACGAAACTGCAGAATTTCCAGTTACGAGAATGCTATTCCAAAATCATTCAAAGCATCATATTTGATTTCCAAACTTCCAACAAATTATACCACAAGTGTTATATCCCCAAATAATGAATATTATACGTAAGACATGCGAGTTTTCATCAATTATAACGAATTAAACTGGTTAAAATCCAGAAAAATTACAAGAACCCTAATAATTCCTTTAACTTAGTTCTTACCATTCTTTTCCCAAATTTTCAACTCAATAAATTTCGTGGTTCAAACTCTACATATGAATTAGATTTCCAAAATACGTCTTTTACCTCTACAACATGCAAATTAGAGTCTCTCATATATGCTTTCTTTCACAAAAACTAGTTCTAATCAACCCTAGACTAACATCATTGAAGCATTAACTGAAATAGAGCAAGATAGATACTTGTCTAGAAATATTTGGCTCAGATTTGTGGAAAATATTGGTGTGGTTGTGATCCTCGTTGCCCGATCCAAAGTTTGGCAGCGACGGCGGTGCAAAACGGTTGAGTTCTTGGCCTAGAACTCCTTGGAAAACTTCTCCTCTTCCTCTCCAATGGCCGTCTTTAGTTTTTGGTTATGCTAACCCTAGAAGACAGCCCCTAACATCTGATAAAGCCTTAGAAATTCGTGGGTTTCCATGCCCAAAAATACGAAATGTCTAAAACGCCTCCCGGGATGTTAATTAGGCCTAGAAATACCCCAAGACCCAAACTAAACCCCCGGGTACATTCTTTTGACTATCTCGACCCTTACGGACACATTGGCATACTCAAAATGACCATACGGGTTACTTATAATTTATTCACTTTTAATAGTTCAAATTTAATCCCGACACGACACAAGCGCGCCCCGATAAATTTCCAAAATTATCAAATTAGATTCTCGTGATAATTTTAATAAATACAATTACACCTCTTACTTTATCCATAAAATAACTTACAACAAAATTTCAATAATTACTAACTCTCATCGCGCTAGTAAGTATTTAAATGATTTTTCGGATTAATATTAAATTAATATCTCTAATTAAATTTAATAAATCCCCAAAATTAAAAGTCATAAAAATACGGGGTGTTACATGGCCACAAATGATTTGACTACCCCGACGAGGGGAAGTATCCTCGGCAGCAAGGTGCTCACCAGGAGCCCCAGAGATTGATCTTTCCAGTCGCTCTCCCAGCACCAGCGCCAGTTCCAGCTTTGCCTGCCATCGCAGCAGTCTTGATTCAGCAAAGACAGTTATAGTATGGGTGTGTTTACAACGTCCACCGGGCAACAGCTCCACCCGCGATTGAGTGTATGTTTTCTATCCACGGTTTTATGGGGCGTATTTTATTTGACACGGGAGTCTCACACTCTTTTATAACCGCTTGTTTTGCACGGGCCACAGGGTTATTAGGCCCGATCAACAATACAGTGACTTGTGTAGACTCATTGTTGTGTAATGGTCGATGATTTTCTTTATATGTCGGGTAGTGGTTATAGAGATCAGGAGTCTTATTTTGCTAGCCGATATGCTTGTTTTAGACATGTCTAAGTGCGACGTTATTATTGGGATGGATCGGCTAGTCGCATATAGAACCATGATCGATTGCTTTAGTAGGAGTATTATTTTTTCCATCCATGGGCAGGAGATGTTTATATTAGGAATGCCTCTTCCCGAGGGAGGATCGTCCACTCACTTATTTTATATAGAGGATGAGACCTCTACGGGAGTTTTGATTCACCTTAATTCGATTCTTGTTGTTCGTGAGTATGCTGATGTATTTCAAGATATACCGGGGCTACTGTCGAGTAGAGAGATAGATTTTATGAAAGATTTGATTCCTGGCACTTGGCCAATAGCTCGTTCGCCTTACCGTATGGCTCTGGTATAGATGAGGGAGTTACGAGACCAAATTGAGCAGTTGTTGGGATAGGGCTTCATTTGTAGGATTACCTCACCTTGGGATGCCCCAGTTCTGTTTGTGAAGAAGAGGGATGAATCCTTGTGATTATGCATGGATTATCGGGAGTTGAATAAATTCATGATACGAAATAAGCATTCGTTGCCTTGCATCAATGACTTATTCGACCAGTTGAGAGGAGCTGCCTACTTCTCAAAGATAGACCTGAGGTCGGGATACCATCAATTACGGATCAGGGAGCAGGATGTGTCTAAGACTACCTTTCTGATGAGATATGGGTCCTACGAGTTTTGGGTTATGCCATTTGGGCTAACCAACGCACCAGCAGTATTTATGGACTTAATGAACAGGGTGTGTAGAGGGTTCCTAGATCAGTTTATCATTATCTTCATAGATGACATCCGAATTTATTCCCAGACTCAGGAGGAGCATGCCGAGCATTTGCATCGGGTTCTACAGACACTACGCGGGCATCAATTGTATGCTAAGTATGAGAAATGTGGGTTTGGGATAAAGGAGGTTCAGTTTTGGGGGAATATCATCTCTGAGTTGGGAATATCATTGGACCCGAGCAAAGTGCCAGCAGTGAGGGAGTGGGGACATCCTACAACACCGACATAGGTGCGTAGCTTCTTAGGGTTAGTCGGATATTATAGACGGTTCATTCAAGGGTTCTCAAAAATTATAGTATCAGTGACTAATTTGACCTATAAGGGTGTGCCGTTTATTTGGGATGATGCGTGTCAGTTGGAATTTGATGACCTGAAGGACAAGCTAACTTCAGCACCGATTCTAGCTACCCAGGCCGGGAGTGGAGTACCTAGTCTATACTGATGCATCGTTACAGGGACTTGGTGGAGTGTTACAGCAGGAGGATCAGGCTATAGCTTATGCTTTCCGCAAGCTTAAACCTCACGAGAGGAATTACCCCACTCACGACTTGGAGTTAGCAACAGTCGTGTTTGCACTTCGGATTTGGAGACATTATCTCTTGGGGGAGAAATTTTCCCTGTTCATAAATCATAAGTCACTGCAGTTCTTTTTCACCTAAATAGAGTAGAATATGCGTCAGCGGAGGTGGCTTAAATTTATGAAGGACTACCAGTCAGTACCACTCAGGGAAGGCTAACGTAGTAGCTGATGCATTGAGACGGAGGCCAGTTGGTGAGGTGGCTGAGGTGTAGAAGGAGAAATGGTAGGAGTTAGAACACCAAGATGCAGTTTCCCAATCATTCATATCAGTTATGACAGTTACACCCCAGATAGTCACTAGGGTTGTACAGGCTTAGGCAGCAGATCCAGTCTGTCAGGATCGAATCGTATAGCTCCTAGTCGAGGGAGATGAGTCTTATTATGTGGGTTTATATGGGGGTTTGCACTTCAATGGATGCCTGGTTGTTCCAGAGGGAGAGGATCTACGACATGCGGTGATGACAGAGTCTCATGGGTTTTAATTTACGATACATCCCGATGGGGATAAGATGTAGCAGGATATGAGGCGAAAGTATTAGTGGAGTGGCATGAAGGGAGACATTGATGAGTTCATCTCAAAGTGTGCCACCTGTCAGTTAGGCAAGGTGGACCATCAGAAATCGACAGGGTTTTTTCAGCCGCTGGAGATTCCTATGTGGAAATAGGAGAGCATTTCCATGGATTTCATCACAGGTTTGCCTACTTATCAGAGGGGTCACGATTCAATATGGGTGATTGTGGATCGATTGACTAAGGTATCCCACTTTCTACCAGTCCATACTAACTATACTACGGCACAGTATGCCCAGATTTTTATTACGGAGGTAGTGAGATTACACGGGATGACCCTAAATATTGTGTCCGATCGGGATAAGATTTTTTTTTCTCATTTTTAGGAGAGCTTCCAGGAGGCCATGGGTACTGAGTTGCATCTGAGTACGACCTATCACCCATAAATAGACGGGAAGAGTGCGCGGACTAATCAGATGCTAGAAGATATGTTACGTATGTGTATTATGGATTTTGGGGGAGGTTGGGCGCAGTACCTTCCGCTGGTGGAGTTTGCATACAATAACTCCAATCAGTTTACTATTAGCATGGCCCCATTTGAGGCATTGTACGGTATACCTTGTCGTTATCCTCCTTGTTGGTTAAAGATGGGGGACAACAAGCTACTCGTGCCATAGGTGATTCAGGATAGGTCAGTCAGTATTGAGTTGATTAGAAGTCGCATACGGGTTGCTCAAGATAGACAGAAGAGCTACGCCGATGCCAAGAGGTTCTTCAGGGAGTTCAGTGTGGGGGACCACATATTGCTACGATTATCTCCTACGAAGGGGATAATGTGATTTGGGAAGAAAAGGAAGTTGGCGTTGAGGTATGTAGGGCCATTCCCTAATATTGAGCGGATTGGGCCAGTGGCTTATAGACTTGGGTTACCCGAGCACTTGCATAGGATTCACGATGTGTTCTATATTTTTTCACTGAGGAGATATCTTCGGTATGAGTTGGCATGCACTCATATTAATTTAGAGGAGATTGATCTACAGCCCGATAGTTCCTTCGAAGAGGGGCCAATTGTTATCCTAGATCGTAGCGTGAGAAAATTGAGGTCGAAGGTAGTACCGTTAGTACGTGTTCAGTGACAGCATCATAATATCAAGGAGTCTACTTGGGAGCGTGAGGATGAGACGCGCGAAAAATATCCAGAGTTATTTTTACCAGGTAAACCGTTATTTTTCGAATTTTGAGACAAAATTCTGTTATAAGGAGTGACTATATAACACCCCGTATTTTAATGCTTTTTAAATATTGGATTTATTAAATTAAATATGGGAAAATTAATTGCTAATTAATCCGGATTAAAAAAATATTATCTAGCGAGATAAGGGTTAGTATTTATTAGTGAGAATTAAATTGAATATTACAGAGTGAATAAGTAATATATGATTGTTAATTTATGAGAATTGTCGCGAGTGAGAAATAAGACAATTACGAAAATTTAAAACAGGACGCACGTGTCGGGACTAAATTAATTGAATAAAAGTAAATTATTTATATGTTGCCCATATGGTCATTTCGAGTGTGAAAATGTGTCTGAAAGGGTCAAGATAGTCAGAAAAGTCTACCCGGGGGTTTAGTTTGTGTCCCGGGATAATTTTAGGCCAAACCGACATCCCAGGAGGGCATTTTGGTAATTTGCATTTTTGGGTGAATAGTACCTACGAAATTTCATAGGGTCATATATGATTGGGAAAAAGGGGGTTAGGTTAAACTACTTGACAATTGAAAGAAAGCCACAGTGGGGCCATAGGAGGAAGGGGAAGGAGAGTCTAAGGCTAGAACCAACGTTTAGCACCACCACCACCACCGAATTATAGATCGGAGGAGGAAGAACACCAATCCAGCGTCTTCTTCAATGTATCAGACCTACTTACAAGTCAAGTGGTTAAATATAGTGTAGGTAGGCCTGTAAATTGAGAGCTCAAGGCCCGAAGCCCGCCCGTTCGGCCCGCTATTTTCGGGCCGAGCTTTATTTGAGTTTGAGCCGAACCTCGCCAAGCCCGAATTGGGCCCGAAGCCCGAACTTCATATTTATAAATAAATAAATAAATAAATAAATAAATAAATAAACAAATAAATAATTTATATAATATAACATATTTATGTTAACATTGTTTAATTAGGTTTCGTTCTTTTATTTCATTTACGACTTTTAAAAAAAAAATCATTTGTCATAATACATTAGATTACGTGTGATTTTCAATTTTGTGATTTTATTGTTATTCTCATTATGGGTATTTGATTTAATAATTGCTCAAGTCACAATAGGCTTTTGTTAGTGATCAAATTTTGCTAAATGTATGAAATTTAATAAGCATTTGTAGGTTTTCACTCCTATTTCCCTCGTTTTAATTTAATACATTTCATAATTATATATTTTATTTCATGAAATATCAATTAGATTTTAATGTGTAATTATGTCCATGATGGAAATACAAGAAAAAAAAATTAATTCAAACTTTTTTAACAAAAAAAATTGAAATCGGGCCCGAAGCCCGTAATATATATGAGCCGAGTTCGGGCCTAGGTGGGAAAAAGTAATTCGCGCCGAGCTCGGGCTTGAGCATGGGTAAGTGAGTTCGGGCCGAGCCTGAGCAACCCCAAGCCCGGCTCACCCAGCCCGATTTACAGCCCTAAGTGTAGGTTGAAATTGATTATGAATCATATGTGAAATTTATGAAATTGGAGAAATTAAATCATAATTGAAAACTGAAAATTATGTAGGATTTATTCCCCATGATAGGTAGATGATTACCCACAAAATTTGATTTAAATTGATGAAAAAACATGAGTTTTTATGGAAGTGATTGAAGAAGATGACAACCTAGGGTTCATAGTGATTGTTCTTGAATTAAACCCAAATAAATTGATGTCTTTGATGAAATTGTGATCGGTAATCAATAGAACTTGTTTATATATGTTAGTATAACATTTGGTAACGTTGAACTGGTGTTTGGGATGATTAGAATCAAGATTTGAAGTTGAAAATTGATGAAACCCGTAAGAACGTAAGTGCAAATTTTTCAGACCTGTAGGGGCGAATCGATTCGGTCTACGCCGAATCGATTCGGTTGTCCAGTTTTGCCCAATTTTCTTCTTTAATTTATTATGGTTAGAAATTCATTTAGAATTTATTCTTGGGAATTATTTTAAATTACTTGGGCATATGTGGGAGGACCAGTAGGCCTAGGTTGGGTATTAAGCTTGATCTGATAATGGTGTATTTGGGATGAACGTAATTGGGTTAACGTGAGGGAATTACCTAATTTGGAGATTAATTCGGGTTACGGGAATTTGAGGGCAACGATAGTTAAGACCAGTAGGACAAAGTGGGTACTTACTGATATTTTGGGGTAGAATAATGTGTACACTTTGAGTGGTGAAGGAATACTCGAGAGCGTAGGATAAAGAGTGAAATGGGTATCCAAGTAAACATAGGATATTCGAGATAAAAATATACTACGTATGAGAATTATGATATGGGACGTGAGTATTGATAACTCTTGATTTGTGTTCCTTCGGATATGAATTTGGAATGTTGTTGCGGTCAAACTTCGAGTATAAAAATTCCTGGAATTACCTACAAAACTTGTTCAAAATTCAGTATCGTGGCAAATTCGGGTATCAATCAAATTTCTAGCGTTGAAACGGTAATAGTGAAAACTTGCAATTCCAAATTTTATTAAAAATCATTTTGTGTTTTTAAAATTTTTACCTTTTTTTATATATTTTTAAAATAATTTTTCAAGGGATGAAACGACAATTTATGTAAAAAGGAATATGAAAAATCAGAAAGTAATCTAGATGAGATTTTATGAGAAGAAACAAGAGGTGGGATTACACCGCGTAGTCAAATTAATTTAAAGTCATAATCATTCAATTGAATAGTTCGAAATAATATTGAATTTAAAATTTAACTCTCGTTACAATCATAAATTCAATTATATATTTTTCAGCAATTAAATCGGAAATAGTCACAACATAAAAAAATTAAGATTCACACTCGTTTCAATAAAATATCCGCTAAGATTAATTTATTAAACTTTGTACGAATCTTTGAATTGCACACACAGAATTAATATTTTAATTTAAGAATACTACTTATCTCTAAGTGAAATCCAAAATCAAATATTAATTTTGCACCATTAATTTATTAACTCTCGTTACATAAATTAATGTGTGATTTTTCCCAATTTAATTACCCTAGAACACATCAATGAATCATTATTCAAATAAAACACTTCAACATACGCGTTTCATCGCACCCCTTGAAAGGGATGTTTAGCCACACATGATTAGAATTTTAGCACAAACACAATTAACAAATAAGAATTAAAGAGAAAGAGTAAGAAACACGATACGCAGTAATTTCTTGAGTCAATTGTGTGCATAAACGCTCGTCCCAAACTCGTCACAAAATCTGACTGGATTACAAAATTGAAAGTAAAAAATGAACCTACAAATTTTTCTAGATCTAAAATTATATTTTTTTGTATATTTCTAACTATTTTTTCTACCCTCTTTTTTTCTTTTTCTGGCTCTCCGTTCTCTCTCTATACATATCTCTATATTCTTATTTGCTGAGAGAGAGACTTTTTTTTTAAAGGATATGCTTCCTTTCTTTTTAAAAGCCCCGATCTTGATTTCTGGAAGAGGATTTTATGGGATTTGAATTGGCTAACTTAAAGATACGTACATGGGTTTAGATAAGGGATGTTGGTTCCGATTTTTAAGGGATTTGGGCAACGTGGGTTTCGAATCTGGTCGCGATTTTTTTTTGTTTGCAGGTCGGGTTTGAAGCTTAGCTGGCCATCGCACTGGCCTGGGATGGCATCGACGCCGCATGGTTTTGTCGCCAGCGACGGCGGGTTTGTTGGAATGGGGATCGGGTAAGTGAGTTGGGTAGTGGTCCGGGTCAAGCCAGGTGATGGACGAGGGTCGCGGTTTGGCTGGGCAGTGGGGAACGCAGAAGGTGGGTTTTGATGTTAGTTTGTTTCGTTATGGGGTTATGAGAGAGAGTGAGAGATGATGGGAAGAAGATGATGGGAATGGGTTTTGTGTGTGAGGGTGTAGGTGTGTGTGGAGAGGGTGAGTGCTATTTAGGTGTGTAAATGGGTGTAGGATAGTAGGGTGTGATGGTGTGTGTGTGTTTAATTTGTACCACTAAAAAAAAATTTAAACAATCTAATTAAAAAATTAAAATTAACAAAACTAAAAAAAATAACATCCTAAAAAAAAACTCAAATAATAAAAGAAATAAAAACTAAAAATCAAAAAATCAAATAAAAATAAAACTAAAGACCTAAAAAAAATCTAATAAAACTAAAAAAACTAACATCCCAAACTAAAATAAAATAGAACTCTACTAAACCTAAAAAAATATAATCTTAATAAAATAAAACTAAAATAAAATAATATATATATATATATATATATAAATAATGAAATCTAATAAAATTAAAAAAATTAAATTCCTAAAAATTAATCCTAATAAAAATAAAATAAAAATTAAAAACTAATAAAAATCAAAATCAAAATAAAGAAATAGAAAAATAGAAAATAAATTCTAGAAATTTCTAAATAAATCTAAATAAATCCTAAAAATAAAATGACTAAAAATAAATTTCTAGAAAAATAATAAAGGTACAAACTAACACACACGGGGCTTGGGGAATTGTCTGGGCTCCGACTAAGCTTAGATTTGGTTCGGGACTGTTTCGAGGCATTGGATCACAACAGGGCAACCTCAATGAGACTTCTGACTTCGTGGTCGCTTGAATTTCTTCGATGCACGCTTTTGACCACTATTGAGTCGTAATTGTACTGATTTAGCATTTTTTTGTACCGCAACTGCCTATTGACCTGAAAAATAATAAAATACGAACATAAGGTCATTTTTATTAAAAACGAGCGACTAAAATGCATCTATTCGGAGCATAAAATATACACTTTTGGGTGCTTATCACACCACCCCCAAACAGAACATTGCTAGTCCTCGAGCAAAAATTAGAGAGAAAACAGAGATAAGTATCCAAAAGTGTGATACTTTCGCAGGCACTGGCGATTGCACTTAGCATGTGCAACAAGCCGTTAAACCTATAGGTTGCCCTACAGGACGAGTGGTGTCTCGTGAGGGTTTGCAGTGAATGTACCCACAAAATTCAAAAATTTATTTAATTGCAGTATCTGATTTGACGATGAAACGCTATACAACCCAACTTAAAAAGGACATCAAGGAACACTGTATTCAACTATCAAAAGAAGATATAAAATTACTTAATACCAAAAAGCGTAATCCTTCCTAAAACTCAGCGCGTGTAGTGTGAAATAATCTTAAGTATCATTAGAGTAATTCTAAGATCGCCTTTATATAATCAATGCCTTGACTTCAATTCTCACTGGAAATATCTCTCTGAATTGAACGCTCTGAGAATTGTGTAAGTGTATCCCTCTAGTGTGTGAGGAGGTGAGTAAATGTAAACAAGTTCAAAAGTCTCACACACTTTATAAAAAAAAGGAAGGATATGTGAAAAAAATCTGATCTCGTGAAGGAATGCTAACCACTATGTTGAGAATGTCGAATTATTCACCATATAATCTTTTCGTTTCACCGAACACATTACCAAGGATGAAAATGTGGTTTATGAATGGTATGAGGGGATAATGAAATGAAGAAGATGAATGATGGGGTGTTTTGAGAAGAGTGTGACACACTTTGATTGACTATTGTCTTCATCTTTTGAATTTATGATCGCATATTTATTTTTCCTCTTAATAATTTTTTTCTTTGCTTCTTTTCTTTTTTTTTTTTTTTTTTTTTGCGATACATTTTTCTTTTCACAACACAAATGAAGACAATTTACATGGAAAATTTTAAACACTCTTTTTCTCGAAAATTATGGTAGTCATGGGAAATGACATATGGATGGTATCTGGGATATATATGGATAAGGAAAATATGGATAGAAAATGTAGAGTGAAGGGTAAAAATGGTAAGTGTATGGAAAAATCGGTTTAGTGCTTGGGACAAACTACAAGACACATGTTTCTTACAACTCGAAAGTAATGTCATTCTCAGTGATTAAGCCAAATTTGAAAAAATAATGAGATCAAGCAACGACTAAATGTAGTACCCAAAGAAAGTTGAGTCAACTTGTAACTCGGAGATATGTAAAAACCCTTAAAAAGGTGAAAAGCTCAAATCTCACGGGTTTAAGTCGCGACTAGTGATCTTTTACGGCTCTCTTGAGAATATTGTTACTCTTCAACTTTTGATTGTGAACGTGATAGTGCAAATTGCTGAGTCTAAGAATTCATAGTGCAAGTACGCTTTTAAGAGGTATTAATTAATTTAATGTTAAAAGCGTAATTTTTTTTAGGTCAAACATAGGTATTCCGAGATTTTTAAAAGAGGGATGATAGACAAATCATGTCATAAAATTTTATTTTTAACTGCACAAAAAGTGTAAATCACCTGTTTTTGAAAATTTTCAAAAGATGTACGATTTTGATAAATTTCCCACCCCCAAACAAAAGAGAACATCGTCCTCGATGTTTAAAACCATATATAAAAATGAAAAGAACAAGGGAGGAAAGATATTACCATAATAAACCACTAGTGAAATGTATCACACTCTGGAGCATAGATGAAACCTGAAGAACAGATGTGATACAAAAATATGTAAAAGTCTATAAAGCATGTGAAAACATTGGGTGGTGTGAAACACCACCCCCAAACAGGATAAGACTCATACTCAGAAACAATGAACGACGGATTGCCCGGTAGCTCTAAGTTTAACGTCTTCAGCCAGACCGAACCAGTCTCACCTTAAAGAGAAGATCTATGAAAGCACAGGGCGGAAGAAAAAATGGGATGATAAGTATCACCCCCAAACGAGACTGAACAGTCAGTCTTCATAAATGGGGTCAACAAGGTCAATTTCTTCAATGTGAGAGGGGCCTAGCTCTAAGAAAGGCTTCAATCGCTGACCGTTGACCTGAAATAGGCTACCATCTTTAGGGTTTTAAACTATGATGGCACCATAGGGAGTAATAGATTCAATAACAAAGGGTCCAGACCAACGGGTTTTTAACTTCCCGGGAAAGAGATGAAGACGAGAGTTATATAACAACACTTTTTGACCAATGTGGAATTCTTTGCGGAGGATGCTTTAGTCATGGATCCACTTCATTTTGTCCTTGTACTTCTTGGTCAAATCATAGGCATCATTCCGTATCTCCTCTAATTTATTAAGTTGGAGCTTTCGATGAATGCCAGCCTCGTCGATATCAAAATTAAGGGCTTTGACTGCCCAATAAGCGTGATGTTCAAGCTCGACAGGTAAGTGGCACGGTTTACCAAAGACTAAGCGATAAGGAGACATGTCAATCGAAGTCTTAAAAGCAGTACGGTATGCCCACAAAGCATCATTCAAGCGTAAGAACCAGTCTTTCCTATTAAGATTAACTGTTTTTTCTAAGATTTACTTGATTTGGCGGTTGGAAACCTTAACTTGACCACTAGTCTGAGGGTGGTACGAGAGACCAACTTTGTGGGCAACGCCATACTTTTTGACGAGATGTTCAAAGACTCGATTACATAAATGTTTACCCCTATCACTAATGATAGCTTTGGGGGTTCCAAAACGTGTGAAGACATACTCCTTAAGAAACTGGACCACAATACGATGGTCATTGGTGCGGCAAGATATGGCTTCAATCCATTTGGAAACATAATCAACTGCAACAAGTATATATTGAAAGCCATGAGATGAGGGAAAAGGACCCATGAAATCGATGCCCCATACATCGAAGATTTCGACGATGAGAATGGGTCTGAGGGGCATCATGTGACGACGAGAGATACGCCCAGATTGTTGGCATTTGGCACAAGCCTGGCAGTAGTTGTGGGCATCTCGAAAAAGAGTGGGCCAATAGAAACCACTTTGCAAAATTTTGGTGGTTGTTTTCTTGGAGCTAAAGTGGCCACCACAGGCACCATCGTGACAAAAGGAGAGGATACTTGACTTTTCATGGTCAGGAACACAATGGAGAATGACTTGATCAGAGCAGTACTTAAAAAGGAAGGGGTCATCCCAAGAGTAAAATTTCACATGGGCCATGAACTTAGAACGCTCTTGTTTTGACCAATGATTGGGCAGTTGGTCGGTATAAAGGAAATTAACAATATCAACATACCAAGGAGAGATGGAGATAGAAAAAAGTTGCTCATCAGGAAATGTTTCAGAAATAGGGACAGGATCATATGTAGATGTAACAGTGAGGCGGTACAGATGATCGACAACTAAATTTTTGCACCCTTTCTTATCGCGAATTTCGAGGTCAAACTCTTGAAGTAAGAGAATCCACCGTATCAAACCTGGCTTAGAATCCTTATTCTGAAGAAGGTGCCGCAGGGCAGTGTGGTCAGTGTAAAAGATGATAGGGGAACCGATGAAATAAGATCAAACTTATCGAGTGCGATGTCGATAGCTAGCAACTCCTTTTCAGTGGTCGTGTAATGAAGTTGAGCGTCATGGAGGGTTCTGCTAGCATAATAAATAACGTGTTGGCGCTTGTCAACCCGCTGACCAAGTACAGCACCTAGAGAAAAATCAGATGCGTCACACATGAGGTCAAAGGGTAAAGACCAATTAGGAGGTTGAATGATAGGAGCAGAAGTGAGCTCGACTTTAAGGCGCTCAAAAGAAGCAACACGTGTGTCATCAACGGCAAAGGGAACATCTTTGGATAAAAGGGTTGTTAAAGGTCGAGCAATTTTAGAAAAGTCCTTTATAAAACGAAGGTAGAAGCCCGCATGTCCTAAGAAGGAGTGAATGTCCTTAACAGACTTAGGAATGGGAAGCGAGGAGATTATGTCAAATTTTGCTTTATTTACTTCAATGCCGTCACGAGAGACAACGTGACCTAAAATAATCCCCTTTTTTACCATGAAATGACATTTTTCCTAATTGAGGACCAATTTCTTTTCTTGACAACGTTTGAGGACCATAGTGAGGTGAGAAAGGCATTGCTCGAAGGAAGAACCAAACACAGAAAAATCATCCATAAAGATTTCGAGAAAACGTTCTAGTATGTCGCTAAAAATGCTAATCATACACCGTTGAAAAGTCGCAGGTGCATTGCAAATGCCAAAAGGCATGCGAGAATAGGCAAAAGTGCCAAAGGGACAGGTGAAGGTAGTTTTCTCTTGGTCTTCAGGGTAAACTGGAATTTGGTTGTATCCTGAGTAGCCATTAAGGAAGCAGTAATACGCATGACCGGCTAAACGTTCGAGCATTTGGTCGATATAGGGAAGAGAAAAATGGTCCTTGCGAGTGACAGCATTTAGCTTTCGATAGTCAATGCAAATACGCCAACCCGTTTTCATACGGGTGGGAACAAGCTCATTGTCACTATTTTTTATGACGGTGACACCAGACTTTTTCGGTACCACATGAATGGGACTGACCCACTGACTGTCTGAGATAAGGTAGATGATTCCAGCATCGAGCAATTTTAAAATCGCAGCGCGCACGACGTCTTTCATAGCAGGGTTAAGTCGACGTTGGGGTTCACGAGAAGTCTTAGCGTTCTCCTCCAAATGAATGCGATTACTAAAAACATTGGGGTTCACACCGTGAATGTCGAAAATGGTCCAACCAATAGCAGTGCTATGCTGAGTAAGAGTGTGGACTAATTGCTCTTCTTGATCAGCGGTCAAATCGAAAGCAATGATAACAGGGTGATGGTGGTTGGGGCCTAAGAAAGTATATTTCAACTCGGAAGGTAAGGGATTAAGTTCCAAACTAGCAGGTGGCGCAGGAGTGACATCGGACTCAGACGCAGAATCTGATGTGGTCAGAAGTTCAGACGGTGGAACAGGGTGATCCAGAGAGTAAATAGTATCATCATAGAGGGGCTCAAAGGGAAGATCCTAAGAGGAAGTGTCCATCAGTGGAGTGGAATCTAGAAGGGCATTGAGTTCAGAGATGGATGAATCAATGTCAAAGTCGGAGCCAAAATGAGCCAAACAGTGTTAGAGAGGATCGGAAGGGTAAGTTTGGTCCAACATTTCAGTAACTAAGGAGTCAATCACACATACCTCATCAAGAGAATCGACATCAGCCGGTTTGTGCATAAGGTGGAATATATTGACTTCTACAGTCATGTTGCCAATAGAGAGATTCATGGACCCGTCACGACAATTGATGATGGCATTGGCAGTGGCCAGAAAGGGGCGACCTAATATGATAGGAGTATTGGTTGGGTCAGGCGCAGGAGTGTCTAAGATGATGAAATTCACGGGGTAGTAAAAGTCTGAAACTTTCACCAAAACATCTTCAACGATTCCTTAAGGTACTTTTAAGGAACGATCAGCAAGTTGAAGAGTAACACGTGTAGGTTTCTGTAAACCTAACTCATGGTAGAGGGAGTAAGGTAACAAATTAACACTAGCCCCAAGATCAAGTAAAGCACTAGTAGTGAACGTGTCGCCTAACATGCAAGAGACAGTTGGACGACCATGGTCTTTATACTTCACAACACCGTTATTATGGAGAAGGGATATAGCTTGCTCAGTGAGGAAAGCATCTCACGGAACATTTGTCCTACGCTTAACAGTGCACAAGTCCTTCAAAAATTTGGCATACGAGGGGACTTGTTGAATCGCGGTGAGGAAGGGAATGTTAATGTGAACATTCTGAAAGACTTTCTTGATTTCATCAAATTGCTAGGCTTTCTTAGTGGGAGCCAACCGATGAGGGAAGGGTTCCTTGGGCACATAAACAGAGGTGGGCTCAGGAGGATAGGTCTCAGTGTGAGCTGGGGATCTAGATGGTGGGGTAACCTTAGGTATAGGCTCTAACGGTGGGATGATCGGGTGGGGTACATCATGTAATACCCCGTATTTTTGGCTATATTTATTTTTGGGATTAATTACTAAATGAGAATTAATTGGAAATTAATCCGGATAAAATACTAGCGAGATGTGAGTTGGTATTTGACTATATTGAGTATATTGAATGTTGAACTATGAAATTTGCCGTGAGATTGATATACGGCAATTTGGTCATTTTATTGGGACGCGTGTGACAGTCGCGTCAGGATATAATTATTTTAATTATAATAGTGAATTTAAATTCTATTAACCGTATGGTCGTTTTGAGTGCGCCAAAGCGTCCGGAAGGGTCGAGATAGTCAGAAAACACTAACCGGGGGTGTAGTTTGGGTCCCGGGGTATTTTTAGGCCATACCGGCAATATAAAGGGTATTTTGGTAATTTCGTATTTTTAGGAATTAAAAATGACGAAAATTAGAGAAGTAAATCTGATGTCGGTTTGACCCACTAAGCCACTAACCAACCCATGTTAACCCAATAGGTTACGTAGGTTATTAGAATTAGGTTCTATTACTTTCCATAAACAAACCCTAGCCACCATAGCCATTGGAGAAGAAGCTTGGAGAAAGAGAGAGAGAAGGAATTCTGCAGAAAGAGAGAGGAAATCAACACCAAATTCAGAGACAATCGAGGCAAGTGATTTAATTGCTTTTAATTCAGAAAATGCTTCCTCCATGTTAGATAATTTGAAGATTTACAATTGTTCTTGGAAGATAAATGAAAACCCATGTTGTTTGGACTTAGAACTTGAATATTGAGATCAAATTGCATGTAGAATCATATAGAGATGATTATTCTAGTATTAAAATATGTTGGATGTATGAAAAACGGATTTAGAATGGACTAATTGAGGACCTAAAAGTTTAGGGTTCGTGTTCTAGAATAATTGGAGGAAAAGTGTAGAGATTTGTAAATTGATTGATGTTAGGATGAATTAATCCTTTAAAACGTGTTAGGATGTGACTATGGTATATTTAGGATTGATTAGAGACCTTAAATCAATCGTTGGGACTAATTTTAAAGGAGATTTGAGGAGTAAAAATGGTGAAAACGAGATTGGGAAAAATCTGGGCCGAAACTGGTCCCTCGTTAGAAGACCTTCCCAGGTCGTTCGAACGAGCTTCTAACGAGTTGACCAGTCGCTTCTAACGAAAGGGAATTTCGTTCGATACTTCGTTCGAACGAGATCTCGTTAGAAGGTACAGTTCGTTCGAACGAACTGGAATCTCGTTCGAACAGCCTCGTTCGAACGAGACTTCTAACGAGCTGGAAGTTTAGGCCTTTTTGGCCTGTTTTGATTTTGAGAGTCCCGTAAACTTGTTTGAGGGTAGAGATAACATTCCTTTGATGATGTATTGATAGATTTGGGACTTTTGGGTTATTATGAGGAGCAAATTATATACGAGTGATTTAAATCAATGGACCGATTGGGTTGAGACGTGAGTGTCTACTACGACGTGAGAATAAATTATGGCGCGTATGATTATAAACCGGAATCGTATAAAGTGTATAAATTATATATTGGTACTAGAATGAGAATAGTACTACAATTAAACTACGGGATTACTAAGATGTGTGTTTACTTAGTATTGGTATATGAATTGTGTGTATGACATACCTACCATACTTGCTATCACGGGAGGTTTGCGTTCGCTGAGGGCCCTCTAATCCTTGTGTTGCCCGGATTTAGACTGGTTACCTCGATGAACATAGGTCAGAGAAGGGCTTATTGGGATGTTAATAAGTCTGCTGATCGTGGGAGCGCAGGTATGTGCGTGACCCAAGTGATGTGACTGTGTTCGCCTACACTATTTGTGATTTGTGTTATCTGAACTATTCCTGAGAGATTCGGAATATGAGATCCTTATGTACGTGATGTACCGGGATGGATAGCAGAGTATGTGTGCACCGCATTTTAGTCTCGGGATGCTTATATTGTATACTTATGTTGTGGGAAATATACGCTTAATAAACTGGAAATTTTCATATGGTATTGTGTGTAACTATGGAATAACATAGAAGGCTAATCTATAATGAGTTGTATTACTTTTATATGAGAACCTGAATTTACGTTAAGCTCCTATTTAATTGCGATCGTTATAATGTTAATGGGAACAGAGTAATAAGGGTAGAACCTATGGCAGTCTAGCTAGATATGTTATCACTTAGCTAGTGGTTGTGTCATTTTAGATTGGTACTTACGTTAGGAGTGCACGGTTAGACGAGAGGTGAGAATTTCATGTGAGTGCACGTCCTAACATGTACTTTGCATTTAATGTTTAAATGTTTTTAAAGCACTTGCAGGTTTTTAAAATATCTCCACATTCGGGCTCTGACCCGTTTGCTTTCAAATCTACTTTTTGTAAAACCATTTTAGGTGCCCAGCCACAAGGACACCATGCATAGGATACTCATTCAGGTGACGAGCTGTAGCTGTTTGTGGAAGCTACAGGGAATTGCTTTTAGACGCTTCTATCATTTGGATTCCGTATTCAGTATTCCATCAGTTGTAGGGCATGTTTCCCATTTCTATTAGAGACATCTTTCCATTACAGTTTTTCAGACTTTGGCATGTATTGTTTCAGTATCCAGTTTAGTTATTTCAGTTGTAGTTTTGTAGTGAGGAGTTTTCCTCCAGACTTTACTTACATTATGTGATGGTCATTCTATTTACGTCATTATGGTGATGGTGTTATTATTTTTCCATTACCCTTGTTGCATGTTAATCAGACTTAAATTAAAATTTGGCAACTTACTTTTTAAATACTAGGTGGTTAGTAATCATTAAAATGTTTTCGACAGTGATGCTATTAACTAGACCAACTTGGCATTTTGAATTAATTTAATAAAGGAGTAGCTACCTGGTATTTAATTAGTCGGGGTGTCACAGGTGGTATCAGAGCATCAGGTTCTAGTGTCCTTTAGGATCTGACGGCTTATTATGTTTCCGCTAAGTTTCTTTGATATAGAGCCCTATATTTTAGGAGTGTTGTACTCTTTTTGTGTATGCTTTGTTCTTCTGCTATTTTAAGTTTATAACAGCTAACTTATAAACTTTGTTCTTATTTCAGATGCCTCCACGACGTGCACGACGAGTTCCCAGGGATGCAACTCCCGAACCCCAGCCCGCTCCAGTTCAGGGCATGATGAACGCCGCTGAGGTTGCAGCTATAGTAGCCCAAGCGGTAAATGCCACAATTGCCGTTGTTCAGCAGGCACCACCTCAGGCACCGGTTGCCGCGCCGGTACAATGCATTCCCATCTTCTTGGGAACGTGTACGTGACGCTTTTCAGAAAGCGCATCCGCCAGAGTTTGCAGGTAGCTCAGATGTGGTAGTCTCGAGCCAGTGGAGGAAGGATATGCAGAGGCACTTAAGGATGTATGAGTGCACGGACGTCCAGAAGCAGGTGCTAGCTACTTTCAAGCTAGTTGGATCTGCGCTACAGTGGTGGGAGTCTATTACCACCGTGGAGGAGAGGGATACTCTCACTATTTAGGACTTCTGGGTGCGGTTTGACCGCAAGTACTTTCCGTCGGCTGTTCACACGGAAATGAGGAGGAAACTGATGAATCTGAGGCAAGAGGGTAAGACCGTGGCCGAGTATGAGGCCGAGTTCAAGAATCTGTTGAATATCATTCCAGATGAGATACCAACAGAGAAGAAGAAGATTGAGAAGTTCACGGACGGGTTGACATGGATTATCCGTTAGCATCTGTTAGGGAACCTTTCGTTGGCCACGTATTCTGATGTGGTTAACGCTGCTTTATTACACTTCCAGGACCACCGCTTTCATATGGCTGAGGGCAAGAGGTCGGGAGAGTCTAGCCATCAGGGCAGGACTGGAGGACATGGTGCCGGTGGGGCACAATCTGTTCAGGGGCAGAGACAGGGTGAGCAGGGTACCCAGCAGGGGGATCAGAAGAGGTTCCGATCAGGGAACTACAGACAGGGACAGGGAGGTTTCCGTCAGGGCCATCAGGGTCCAAACGGCCATCAGGGCCAACAGGGGCAGAATGGGCAGCAGTTTCACCAGGGCCAAGGGAGGAACGGTAACGGCCACCAGGGCCGGGGACCGCAGGGGCAGAGATGAGGGAAATTCCCAGGGAAGTGTTTTGTTTGTGGAAAGACTGGCCATAAGCGACAGGATTGTCCTGATAGGGGCAGGGCCCCACAGCAGCAGCAGCAGGGTGCTCGCCAGGAGCCACAGAGGCCTATGTTTCCCGCCGCTCTCCCCGCACCGCCACAGATGGCAGCATTGCCACCCATTCCAGTAGTCCCAGTTCAGCAGGGGCAGCTACAGTATGGACATGTCTATAACGTTCACCAGGCTGCAGTTCCTCAGGCACCGCCCGCGATTGAGGGTACGTTTCCTATCCATGGCACTATGGGTCGGGTATTATTTGATACGGGGGCTACACATTATTTTATAGCTACACACTTTGCGAAAGATTTAGGATTGTTAGCTACGACAGAGAGCACAGTGACGTGTGTCGACTCACCATTGGGGAGTGGGTCACTTATTTTCTTTATATGCCGGGGAGTGGGGTAGAGATTGGTGGTTTGGTATTACCTGCAGACATGTTGGTATTAGATATGCATGTTTACGATGTGATTATCGGTATGGATTGGCTCGTAGCTTATAGGGCACTGATTGATTGCTTCAGCGGGAGCATTGTTTTTGCCATTCCGGGGCAAGAGATGTTTGTAGTGGCGATGCCTCGCCCAGAGGAAGGATCGACCGCTCATCTGTATTACATTGAGGAGGATACCTCTAAGGAGGTAGTGATTCCTTTAGATTTTATCCCAGTAGTCAGGGAGTATTCGGATGTGTTTCAGGAGATACCAGGCCTACCCCCCAGTCGAGAGATAGATTTTGTTATAGACATATTGCCAGATACGAGGCCTATAGCACGCGCACCGTACCGTATGGCTCTGGCAGAGATGCGAGAGCTACGAGATCAGATAGAGCAGCTGTTAGGTCAGGGCTTTATTCGCAGGAGTACCTCACCTTAGGGCGCTCCAGTTTTGTTTGTGAAGAAGAGGGACGGTTCACTGAGATTGTGTGTGGACTACCGAGAGTTGAATAAGGTCACGATACGGAATAAGTATCCGTTACCTCGAATCGATGACTTATTCGACCAGTTGAGAGGAGCTTCTTTCTTCTCGAAGATTGATTTGAGATCGGGATACCATCAGTTGGGTATCAGGGAGGAGGATGTCTCGAAGACTGCGTTCTTGTCGAGATATGGTTCTTACGAGTTTCGGGTTATGCCTTTCGGTTTGACCAACGCTCCATCAGTGTTTATGGACTTGATGAACAGAGTGTTCAGGGATTTCTTAGACCAGTTTGTCATTGTCTTCATTGATGATATTCTGGTTTACTACCAAACAGAGGAGGAGCACGCCGAGCATTTGAGGCAGGTTTTGCAGACGCTGCGTCAAAACGAGTTGTATGCAAAATATGAGAAATGCGAGTTTTGGCTGAAGGAGGTCCAGTTTTTGGGACACATTATTTCCGACCGGGGAATATCTCTTGATCCGGGGAAGGTATCCGCGGTAAGGGAGTGGGGACAGCCCACGACACCAACGGAGATTCGTAGTTTCTTGGGTCTAGCAGGATACTACAGGAGGTTTATTCGGGGTTTCTCAGAGATAGCAGGTCCTTTGACACATCTGACTCGTAAGGGTATGCCATACATCTGGAGTGATGCCTGTCAGCTGGCATTCGATGAATTGAAGGACAAATTGACCTCAGCACCTGTGTTAGCATTGTCGAGATCGGGAGTTGAGTATTTGGTTTACACCGATGCGTCTTTGCAAGGGCTTGGAGGTGTATTACAGCAGGAGAGACAGGTCATAGCTTATGCTTCCCGTAAGCTTAAGCCTCATGAGAAGAATTACCCCACGCATGATTTGGAGTTGGCGGCAGTGGTATTTGCCCTACGGATTTGGAGGCACTATCTTTTGGGGGAGAAGTTTCAATTGTTCACGGACCACAAGTCCCTACAGTACCTGTTCACATAGAAGGAGTTGAATATGCGGCAGCGTAGGTGGCTTGAGTTTGTGAAGGACTACCAGTTCGATATCCAGTATCACCCGGGTAAGGCTAACGTGGTGGCAGACGCATTGAGCCGTAGGCCAGCAGATGAAGTGGCAGAGGTGTGGAAGGCAAAGTGGAAGGAGTTGGGACACCAGGATGCACTGGCCCGATCATTCATGTCTGTGATGATCGTTACACCGCAGATTATCACGAAGGTAGTACGGGCACAGGCTAATGACTCGTTCTGCCAGGAGCAGATAGTTCGATTACTAGCAGAGGGATCCGGGTCCTAGACCGTTAGCTCAGACGGGGGATTACGCTTCAATGGGAGATTGGTGGTTCCGGAAGGGGAGGAATTGCGACACGAGGTGATGGCAGAGTCGCACGGCTCACGGTTCGCGGTACATCCCGGAGGAGACAAAATGTACCAAGATATGAGACGGCAGTATTGGTGGAGCGGTATGAAGAAAGATATTGCTGAGTTTGTTTCGAAATGCGCCACTTGTCAGCTTGTAAAAGTGGATCATCAGAGACCGGCAGGACTGCTACAGCCGTTGGAGGTCCCGGTGTGGATGTGGGAGAGCATATCCATGGACTTTATCACGGGGTTACCTATGTCGCAGAGGGGTCACGACTCCGTTTGGGTAATTGTGGACCGGTTGTCCAAAGTCGCTCACTTTTTACCCGTAAGGACTGACTACACTACGGGACAGTATGCCCAGCTCTTCATTTCAGAGGTTGTGAGACTTCACGGTGTACCCCTAAATATCGTGTCTGACAGAGACAAGATATTTGTTTCGAGGTTTTGGGAGAGTTTCCAGGAGGCCATGGGCACGGAATTGCGGTTGAGTACAACTTATCATCCGCAGACCGATGGGCAGACCGAGCGCACAAATCAGATGTTGAAGGACATGCTACGCATGTGCATTATTGACTTTGGGGGTGGATGGGAGCAGTACCTTCCACTGGTAGAGTTTGCTTACAATAACTCTTATCAGTTCACTATTGGCATGGCTCCGTTTGAAGCATTGTACGGTAGGCCTTGTCGTTCCCCAGCATGTTGGTTAGAGGTGGGGGACAACAAACTACTTGGGCCGGAAGTGATTCAGGATACTTCGGCAAGGATTGAGTTGATTCGGAGTCGCATTCGGGTAGCTCAAGACAGGTAGAAGAGTTATGCTGATGCGAAGAGGTTCTTCAGGGAGTTCCAAGTGGGGGACCAGGTTTTGCTCAGAGTATCTCCTATGAAGGGGATTATGCGTTTCGGGAAGAAGGGGAAATTGGCACCGAGGTATGTGGGGTCGTTTCCTATTATTGAGCGGATCGGACCGGTTGCGTATAGACTTGGATTACCGGAGCATTTGCATCGGATTCACGATGTGTTCCATATTTCCTCGCTAAGGAAATACCTTAGAGATAATTTGGCTCATTCTCACATTGCTGTGGAGGACATCGATCTCCAGCCTGATAGCTCCTACGAGGAGGGGCCGATTGCTATTTTGGACCGAAGTGAGAGGAAGCTGCGGTCAAAGATAGTTCCGTTAGTGCGTGTTCAGTGGCGACATCACAATGTCGAGGAGTCCACATGGGAGCGCGAGGATGAGATGCACGAACGTTATCCAGAGTTGTTTTTATCAGGTACTTTCTAGTTTCGAATTTCGGGACGAAATTCAGTTATTAGGGGGGAAGTATGTAATACCCCGTATTTTTGGCTATATTTATTTTTGGGATTAATTATTAAATGAGAATTAATTGGGAATTAATACGGATAAAATACTAGCGAGATGTGAGTTGGTATTTGACTATATTGAGTATATTGAATGTTGAACTATGAAATTTGTCGTGAGATTGATATACGGCAATTTGGTCATTTTATTGGGACGCGTGTAACAGTCGCGTCAGGATATAATTATTTTAATTATAATAGTGAATTTAAATTCTATTAACCGTATGGTCGTTTTGAGTGCGCCAAAGCGTCCGGAAGGGTCGAGATAGTCAGAAAACACTAACCGGGGGTGTAGTTTGGGTCCCGGGGTATTTTTAGGCCATACCGGCAATATAAAGGGTATTTTGGTAATTTCGTATTTTTAGGAATTAAAAATGACGAAAATTAGAGAAGTAAATCTGATGTGGGTTTGACCCACTAAGCCATTAACCAACCCATGTTAACCCAATAGGTTACGTAGGTTATTAGAATTAGGTTCTATTACTTTCCATAAGCAAACCCTAGCCACCATAGCCATTGGAGAAGAAGCTTGGAGAAAGAGAGAGAGAAGGAATTCTGCAGAAAGAGAGAGGAAATCAACACCAAATTCAGAGACAATCGAGGCAAGTGATTTAATTGCTTTTAATTCAGAAAATGCTTCCTCCATGTTAGATAATTTGAAGATTTACAATTGTTCTTGGAAGATAAATGAAAACCCATGTTGTTTGGACTTAGAACTTGAATATTGAGATCAAATTGCATGTAGAATCATATAGAGTTGATTATTCTGGTATTAAAATATGTTGGATGTAAGAAAAACGGATTTAGAATGGACTAATTGAGGACCTAAAAGTTTAGGGTTCATGTTCTTGAATAATTGGAGGAAAAGTGTAGAGATTTGTAAATTGATTGATGTTAGGATGAATTAATCCTTTAAAACGTGTTAGGATGTGACTATGGTATATTTAGGATTGATTAGAGACCTTAAAACAATCGTTGGGACTAATTTTAGAGGAGATTTGAGGAGTAAAAATGGTGAAAACGAGATTGGGAAAAATCTGGGCCGAAACTGGTCCCTCGTTAGAAGACCTTCCCAGGTCGTTCGAACAAGCTCGTTCGAACGAGCTTCTAACGAGTTGACCAGTCGCTTCTAACGAAAGGGAATTTCGTTCGATACTTCGTTCGAACGAGATCTCGTTAGAAGGTACAGTTCGTTCGAACGAACTGGAATCTCGTTCGAACAGCCTCGTTCGAACGAGACTTCTAACGAGCTGGCAGTTTAGGCCTTTTTGGCCTGTTTTGATTTTGGGAGTCCCGTAAACTTGTTCGAGGGTAGAGATAACATTCCTTTGATGATGTATTGATAGATTTGGGACTTTTGGGATATTATGAGGAGCAAATTATATACGAGTGATTTAAATCAATGGACCGATTGGGTTGAGACGTGAGTGTCTACTACGACGTGAGAATAAATTATGGCGCGTATGATTATAAATCGGAATCGTATAAAGTGTATAAATTATATATTGGTACTAGAATGAGAATAGTACTATAATTAAACTACGGGATTACTAAGATGTGTGTTTACTTAGTATTGGTATATGAATTGTGTGTATGACATACCTACCATACTTGCTATCACGGGAGGTTTGCGTTCGCTGAGGGCCCTCTAATCCTTGTGTTGCCCGGATTTAGACTGGTTACCTCGATGAACATAGGTCAGAGAAGGGCTTATTGGGATGTTAATAAGTCTGCTGATCGTGGGAGCGCAGGTATGTGCGTGACCCATATGATGTGACTGTGTTCGCCTACACTATTTGTGATTTGTGTTATCTGAACTATTCCTGAGAGATTCGGAATATGAGATCCTTATGTACGTGATGTACCGGGATGGATAGCAGAGTATGTGTGCACCGCAGTTTAGTCTCGGGATGCTGATATTGTATACTTATGTTGTGGGAAATATACGCTTAATAAACTGGAAATTTTCATATGGTATTGTGTGTAACTATGGAATAACATAGAAGGCTAATCTATAATGAGTTGTATTACTTTTATATGAGAACCTGAATTTACGTTAAGCTCCTATTTAATTGCGATCGTTATAATGTTAATGGGAACAGAGTAATAAGGGTAGAACATATGGCAGTCTAGCTAGATATGTTATCACTTAGCTAGTGGTTGTGTCATTTTAGATTGGTACTTACGTTAGGAGTGCACGGTTAGACGAGAGGTGAGAATTTCATGTGAGTGCACGTCCTAACATGTACTTTGCATTTAATGTTTAAATGTTTTTAAAGCACTTGCAGGTTTTTAAAATATCTCCACATTCGGGCTCTGACCCGTTTGCTTTCAAATCTACTTTTTGTAAAACCATTTTAGGTGCCCAGCCACAAGGACACCATGCATAGGATACTCATTCAGGTGACGAGCTGTAGCTGTTTGTGGAAGCTACAGGAAATTGCTTTTAGACGCTTCTATCATTTGGATTCCGTATTCAGTATTCCATCAGTTGTAGGGCATGTTGCCCATTTCTATTAGAGACATCTTTCCATTACAGTTTTTCAGACTTTGGCATGTATTGTTTCAGTATCCAGTTTAGTTATTTCAGTTGTGGTTTTGTAGTGAGGAGTTTTTCTCCAGACTTTACTTACATTATGTGATGGTCATTCTATTTACTTCGTTATGGTGATGGTGTTATTATTTTTCCATTACCCTTGTTGCATGTTAATCAGACTTAAATTAAAATTTGGCAACTTACTTTTTAAATACTAGGTAGTTAGTAATCATTAAAATGTTTTCGACAGTGATGCTATTAACTGGACCAACTTGGCATTTTGAATTAATTTAATAAAGGAGTAGCTACCCGGTATTTAATTAGTCGGGGTGTCACACATCAGTGGAAGCATGAACACCATTATCAACTAGTTTCCGCGAGCGAAGAGTAGACACCGCTTTCATATCCGCTTGGTAATTGGGTGGATTGGAAGTGGAACCAACCTCGTAGGCCGAGTCTTTGCCATTCCCCTTAGGGTTAGCAATGGGTTGACTGGGAAAATGACCTCTCTCTCGCTCAGACTAGAATCGGTTTAAACGCTGCTCAAGCCGTTGGAGGGCCTGAGTCTGAGTGGTCATAAACTAAATGAGAATATTCTCGAGAGAAGAGTTGGAGGAATTGGGCGGAGGGGCATAAGATGGTTGGGAAACCAATCCGCGCTGGGAATTAAGCGGTTGTGAATACTCAAAGGAAGGAGGGGGAACAGGAACAAGCTGATTATTGTTGTTTGAATGTCCGCCGTGAGGGACAAAGGAAGACGGGAAGTGCGATTGATGGTAAGGAGCAGAATGATGCGGGACAGGAGGACGAGGTTGCCTTTGTGGGTTGTGTGGAATCCCTGGGGGACCACCAACATATTGTTGGGGTTGGGCAGGTTCAGAGTTATTATCGTACTTATAAGAGAAATATGGGTGAATCCTATTATTAGGATTGTAAGTAAACGAATGAAGAATGGTCTTCCTAGTGGTATTAAAGGCACAAGCTTGGGCCATGGTGGGTTCGGGATCATCTTGCAATAGGGGACACAAATGAGCTAAATGATCTTGACTTAAGCATACACCACAAGATGAAGGACTAGAATCGTTGACAGTCATTGCTTGTTTAGAAAGTGTAACATTTTGTTACATAGTACAACTGAGAGCGTCAACGGTTTTAGCCAAAGAGTGTAAGATGTGTAGAAAAGTTTTAAAATCAGGATCATTTTTTACCTCAGAAGTGTTCCCTACACATGGAGGATCAGATCTCGAAAACGTAGTGGTACCCTCCCAGTCTTGGGAGTCATCGCCTAATTCAAGGAGAAAATTATAGGCGACAGTGGGAATCAAATGCATGAACTTTCCTTTATGCATGGATTCAATCATGGTGCGAGAAGAAGGGATAAGACCATTGTAAAAACTATGGACTAAGCGACTTTTCTCTAGATCGTGATGTGGGAAACTATTAATATAGTCTTGAAAACGGCCCCATGCTTCACAAAATTGTTCAGTAGGCTTTTGTCTAAAATCCTGAATTGCTTGGCGCATTTCATTGGTTTTGCTCATGGGATAGAATTTAGACATGAACTTCTTAACAAGTTGTTCCCAAGTGAGGATAGAATCCGTGGGCAAGGAATGGAGCCACATGGATGCATTATCGTGAAGAGAAAAGGGAAACAATCGAAGACGAACATTCTCTTCGTCTAAGTTTTGATTTTTGAAAGTAACGCACACAGTGAGAAATTTCCGCAAGTGAGTATAAGGAGACTCGCGTTCAAGGCCATGAAAACTGGGCAACATAGAAATAGTGGCGGGGAGAATTTCAAATTGCACGGTCGGAGTGGGAGGAAGGACGATACATGAAGGTGGAGTGGATGTAATCGGGGCAAAGTAGTCCCTTAAAGTGCGTTCGTCGGCCAAGATGGGTGGGGTAACAGAACCAGGGGAAGTGGGAGAACTAGGCGTCTCCGAAGAAGAACACGGATCAGAAAAATGAGGAGCAATGATAGGAACACGATCACCTAAGAGGGAATTTAGAGATGGAGCACTAGGGAAACGTGTTAATCGATGATCAATGCGTTTCCAATGTGACATAAAAGCAAGGAAAAAATATTTTTGGGATTTTTGGTTATTTGAAAAAGAAGAAAATATTTTTGGATTTTTTTGAAAAATAAGGAAAGAAAAGTGGAAAAAAAAATTGGATTTATTTGTGAGAAAAAGAAAAAAAAATGAGGCGGAAAAAAGGAAAATATTTTTGGAGTTTTGGGTTTATTGTAAAAAAAATGCAGAAAAAACGGGAAAAATGGGCGATAGACTAACGGTGGAAAAATTGACAGTTGGAGCTAGACTAACGGTGGAAAAATTGACAGTTGGAGAAAAAATTGGACTACCTAAAGGAACAACTTAGACACGTACACAAATGGAACAAGTCCGAAAGAGCACATAGCCTAATTATTATCTTCAAGTTAAGTGATTGGGTAGTCAATTTTAATTAGTCCGCGGGCGAGAAAATCACGGAATCTTAGGCCTCGCCAGTAAAAGTGTGCTCCTACTTTCTTTCCGAGAGACAAGAGGCATACTAGTTAAGGCTCACCATACTAGCGACTACAACACACAATTATCTGGTACCACGCTGGGAAACGCACAACCCGTTTTACTGGGCGGCCTCACTTAAAACCCAGTTTCCCTCGACAAAAGTCTTCAGATAGTTGAATGTAGATTTGCATGTGTGGAAAGGACTCACTAGAGTATCCTACGAGGGTCTCGTTCCGAAAGGGTCTTAATGAACACCGATCCTACTTGGCTTGCTAGTTGATTGATTTTAATTGAAGTGAGAGCACAGGTAACAAGCAAATGGAGATGTGATTGAGTGGGTATAGGTCTTAGGTAAATTGATTTATCAAACCATCCAATTTAAGTGCGAGACTGAAATAAAATGCAAATAGGAGCAAGTAGCACACAAAAATTGACTCGCTTGCAGGAGATTCGCGAGTGATAAAGAGTTTACCTCCCACGTGGGTGAAGACCGAGTTGAGTCGACCGGGGGGAAGTACGCCTGCTTCAGTCGTCCCCGGGATTCCTACCGACCCAAAGTAGAGAGGCTTCTAAATCCTCGCCTTGGACGCCCTCTCTCTACCATGTCCGGTTTCCCTTTTGGCCTTTTTTTTTTTGAATAAATATTACAAAAATAAATCGGTGTCAAAATGCACCCAAATTAATTACAATGCCTCAATAATCCTAAACAACCAGTCTAAGGAGGGAGAAGAAGGAATAACTACAATAAAAAAATTTGAAAATTACAAAACTTCACGGGCTTCAATCTTCAAAAAATCGACAAGGGCGCCATTTGATAACTCTTGATTTGTGTTCCTTCCTTCGGATATGAATTTGGAATGTCGCTGCGGTCAAACTTCGAGTATCAAAATTCCTGGAATTACCTACAAAACTTGTTCAAAATTCAGTATCGTGGCAAATTCGGGTATCAATCCAATTTCTAGCGTTGAAACGGTAATAGTGAAAACTTGCAATTCCAAATTTTATTAAAAATCTTTTTGTGTTTTTAAAATTTTTACCTTTTTTTTATATTTTAAAAATAATTTTTCAAGGGATGAAACGACAATTTATGTAAAAAGGAATATGAAAAATTAGAAAATAATCTAGATGAGACTTTATGAGAAGAAACAAGAGGTGGGATTACACCACGTAGTCAAATTAATTTAAACTCCTAATCATTCAATTGAATAGTTCGAAATAATATTGAATTTAAAATTTAACTCTCGTTACAATCATAAATTCAATTATATCTTTTTCAGTAATTAAATCGGAAATAATCACAACATAAAAAAATTAAGATTCACACATGTTTCAAAAAAATATCTGCTAAGATTAATTTATTAAACTTTGTACAAATCTTTGAATTGCACACACAGAATTAATATTTTAATTTAAGAATAATACTTGTCTCTAAGTGAAATCCAAAATCAAATATTAATTTTGCACCATTAATTTATTAACTCTCGTTACATAAATTAATGTGTGATTTTTCCCAATTTAATTAGCCTAGAACACATCAATGAATCATTATTCAAATAAAACACTTCAACATACGCGTTTCATCCCACCCCTTGAAAGGGGTGTTTAGCCACACATGATTAGAATTTTAGCACAAGCACAATTAACAAACAAGAATTAAAGAGAAAGAGTAAGAAATACGATACGCAGTAATTTCTTGAGTCAATTATGTGCATAAACGCGCGTCCCAAACTCGTCACAAAATCTGACTGGATTACAAAACAGAAAGTAAAAAATGAACCTACAAATTTTTCTAGATCAAAAATTATATTTTTTTGTATTTTTCTAACTATTTTTTCTACCCTCTTTTTTTCTTTTTCTGGCTCTCCGTTCTCTCTTTGTATATCTCTATCTTCTTATTTGCTGAGAGAGAGACTTTTTTTTTAAAGGATATGCTTCCTTTCTTTTTAAAAGCCACGATCTTGATTTCTGGAAGAGGATTTTATGGGATTTGAATTGGCTAACTTAAAGATACGTACATGGGTTTAGATAAGGGATGTTGGTTCCGATTTTTAAGGGATTTGGGTAACGTGGGTTTCGGATCTGGTCGCGATTTTTTTTTTTTGTTTGCAGGTCGGGTTTGAAGCTTCGCTGGCCGTCGCGCCGGCCTGGGATGGCATCGACGCCGCCTGGTTTTATCGTCGGCGATGGCAGGTTTGTTGGAATGGGGATCGGGTAAGTGAGTTGGGTGGCGGTTTGGGTCAGGGCAGGTGATGGACGAGGGTCGCGGTTTGGCTGGGCAGTGGGGAACGAAGAAGATGGGTTTTGATGTTAGTTTGTTTGGTTATGGGGTTATGAGAGAGTGTGAGAGATGATGGGAAGAAGATGATGGGATTGGGTTTTGTGTGTGAGGGTGTAGGTGTGTGTGGTGAGGGTGAGTGTTATTTAGGTGTGTAAATGGGTGTAGGATAGTAGGGTGTGATGGTGGGTGTGTGTTTAATTTTACCACTAAAAAAAATTAAAACAATCTAATTAAAAAATTAAAATTAACAAAACTAAAAAAAATAACATCCTAAAAAAAACTCAAATAATAAAAGAAATAAAATCTAAAAATCAAAAAAAAATAAAACTAAAACTAAACACCTAAAAAAATCTAATAAAACTAAAAAAACTAACATCTCAAACTAAAATAAAATAGAACTCTATTAAACCTAAAAATATATAATCCTAATAAAATAAAACTAAAATAAAATAATATATATATATATATATATATAATGAAATCTAATAAAACTAAAAAAAATTAAATTCCTAAAAATTAATCCTAATAAAAACAAAATAAACTAAAGATTAAAAATTAAAAACTAATAAAAATCAAAATCAAAATAAAGAAATAGAAAATAAATCCTAGAAATTTCTAAATAAATCCTAAAAATAAAATGACTAAAAATAAAAATCTAGAAAAATAATAAAGGTACAAACTAACACACACGGGACTCGGGGAATGGTCTGGGCTCGGTCTAAGCTTAGATTTGGTTCGGGACTGTTTTGGGGCATCGGATCACAACAGGGCAAGCTCAATGAGAGTTATGACTTCGCGATCGCCTGAATTTCTTTGATGCACGCTTTTGACCGCTATTGAGTCGCAATTGTACTGATTTAGCATTATTTGTACCGCAACTGTGTATTGACCTGAAAAATAATAAAATACGAACATAAGCCCATTTTTATTAAAAACGAGCGACTAAAATGCATCTATTCGGGGCATAAAATATACACTTTTGGATGCTTATCAAGTATAACTCTATATATATATATATATATATATATATATATATATATGTGTGTGTGTGTGTGTGTGTGTGTGTGTGTGTGTGTGACGAATACCTGTTATATGATTTATTTATTCTGTGTATGACATACCTACGCTGTTTGCTATCGTGGGAGGTTGTGAAGTTGACAGTCTTATTTTGAGGAGCCTTCGGGGGAATTTAGACTTGTGCCTCAGAACATCGGACTTATGTTAGATTGTCATTTGTGTGAACAATGGTATTGAACGGTTGTTTGGGTGCGTAGGTATGTGCATGACCCAAAGACTTAGGACTATGTTTACCTCCAAATATGTGTGATTTGTATTTCTATGGTTCGTGAGTGATTCTGAATAATCAGTCCTTATTTAGTAATAGATGTACCGGAACTTAATAGCAGAGTATGCATGCACCGCAGCTGAGTCTAGGGGTATCGTATTACTATGTATGTAATATAGAGACGATTATGTATATATACTTGTGATATTATCCACTGCTTGAAATTTGTAGATAAAGAAGATAATGAATTATTAAATGACTTAAGTATGTGAACACTTAGCCTCATTGTGAAACTCTTATGGTAATATCAAATTCAAGAACATTTAATAATAATAGTTTGTGGGAAATACGGTTTAATACTACGAGTGATAGTTGGGAATCGAATGTCTACATTATAGTTATGTGATGACGATAACTAGGATGGCTTAGCGGTATGTTAGGCATGCACAATAATTGAGAGGTGAAAATCTCAAGTGAGTGTTCGAAAGCTGACATGTGTATTATATTTGGTTTATTGTATTTTTAAATACTTGCTAAACTGTTTTAAAATATTTTACACTCGAGCTCTAACCCGTCTCTTGCAAAATCTTTTTTTTTGTGAAATTATGTTTAGGTGTCCAGCCATAGGGATGCCAAACTGTCAGACCTCTTGACTTGTTGCGGCTATTGTGGGAGTTACATGTTCTCGTATTTAGATGCCTCTACATCTATCATCTCAGTTCTATTATATAGGTTCTCCAGTTAGGGCATGTGTCGCCCATTCTCATTTTAGTTATGTCAGAGAGACATTGTACTCATTTATTTCAGTATTTGAGTATTCAGTTGAATTTATCATTATTATGTTCAATGGTTTGGGATTCTTGTAACTGGGATGAATATTCCAGTTTTATTATATTCAGTTAGATGGTGTTTTATTCATTGTTTATCTATTCATGAGATTGGTGAATGTATTAAATGGTTTAATTTAATTAACATTAATTATTGGGTTAAACGTTTTGACACCAGCTTAATTAATTATTAGGTGATTAATAAAGAAAAATATTTTTGGACAGTGATGCTAAGAATGAACCAACCGGATATCCTGTTTTAAATTTTATAAAGGACTGATCACCCGGTATTTAATTGGGCGGGGTGTCACACAATGTTAAGTTACACCTCAATGAAGTCATTTTTGCAAGAGTCCTAGAATGATACAACTCTAGGGGGAAAATCAGAATAATTAAAAATTCGTGCTCAGTTAAACTGAATCGATTCCCTTAGAATCTGAATCGGTTCGCGATTAAACTTTTCCTGAAATTCCTCTTTTGCCCCTAGATTTTCCTCTCGACCTCAAACTTGCATAACTTCTTCACAGTACCTTGGATTTAGGCATCGTTTCTTCCAGTGTTCTTATAATTTCATGTTATTCAACTTTTCAGTTGACTACACCTCCGAACTATGGTAGTAAAATTATGAAAATGCCCTTCAATTTCCCTTAATTTGTTCCTTTCATTCCTCTCACGTATTTACTTGCACGAAATACCTATAAAACACACAAGAGATACGCAAAATAAGAAATACTCGCCAGAAAGAGTTGGTAACTTGAATACAAGATAAATCCAATCTATTTACACTGCATGGGACCATAAACGAATCAAAATTAAGGGAATAAATATGAAATATTTACAGCTAATAAATCTTTCTAATACGGCAAGTAAAAAAATATTGATCATCTCGACCATGCCTTCATTTTACTAAAGTCGTTCGTGTAAGGACTTAATTTCCAATTGAGTCCCTGTATTGTTTTGACTTAATTCCGTGAACAAAACGTGTTTGTAATATGTCATAAGGTGTTTTTTTATATCTATCCCACTCGGTCTATGACGTATTGAAGAAATTGAAAACGTTGCGGCAAAGCTTCAAAGATTTAATCATGTCGTAGTTTAAATTGGTGCATGTTTATTCATCTTCAAAGTTACTTGCATTCTGAGATCACTCAGGTATGAATGCGTATAATTAATGGTGCTCGAAATTATTTTTATAAAAGATAAGGATGTATTTTTTATAAAGAAAAATGTTTTATAGTGTTTTAAAAGGTTTAAACTACGTTTTATGATGATAACCTCGTAAAAGAGTTTGACATTTTTGGATCTCCAATTAAAAGAGATGTTTTAAACAAAAAGTCAAAAAGTTAAACTTTCGCACTGTCGTTCAAATGACATACAATCTCATTCAAACTAGATGGGATGTCGCTCGAACGAGTCCCTCAAGTCGTTCGAACGACACATTTTTTGAGGCGGTGTTTAAATCCTATTGAAACAGTGTGTGCATCATAATTTCGGAGGTGTGCTTTTTGGAAAACAGTTTTACGAACCAAAACCTTGTTTGCACATGTTTTCTAAGGTTTACAAAGCATAAACACATCCTTAGAATTTTGCAAAGATCCGAGTTATCATTCTTATATGCTTGCGTGATCTTGTTGCACCAAAGTTGTTTGTTCTACACATTGAACACAAAGGGTTTTGCGATGAAAAAAAGAGAACTTCTTGTTCGACATCATAGACGAATCAAAGCCATATCGGTGGACACCGAGACATACGTGGACGCGTGTGTTCTGGACAGGTATCGTGGAAGACGGAGTTTCTGCATGGGCACTATTGAAGAACGGTTGAAGATCATAAGGAGCTTCAAGACCCGTGGGGATCGAGTCTTAGTGTAAGGCTAATCTGTCTTTGTAAAACCATTATTCATAGTGATTATCTGGCTTGGGTCATCCGAGGTTGTTTTCTCGTTTTGGGTTTTATTTTCTCGTACATCTGGCGTTGTGAGTATTCTTTACTTTACTTTACTTGCTTTAATCACTAGATGCATGTTTAGGATTAATCAAGATAAAACTGGTATAAAGTAAGAATTGGGTTTTCATAACTTGGTTTGGTGCTTAATTAAAAATTGGATAATTTTTTGATAAAAATTGGTTTGAAAGAAAACACACACATATTGGCCACTCTTCAAATTGGTATCAGAGCTAGAAAACATTTTTTATTTATTTTTTGATCCCGTGTGTTTTCAAAGATGAATTCTGGATATAATGAATTTTCTCGAACTCCTGTTTTTTATGGCACTAATTACACTTATTGGAAAATGAGAATGAGATGTGCTTTAAAATCTATTGATGAGCGTGTTTGTCTTGCAGTTGAGAAAGGTTGGACACCCCCTTGTCACAATTGTAGGTGAGGTCACTAGTTTAAGGCTTGTTGAGTCATGGACCGAAACTGAACAAAGACTTGCACAATATAATTCTAAGGGTTTGCACGTTATTTCTTCACATGTCACACAGGAAGAATATAATAGAATTATGACTTGTGAAACATCAAAAGAGGCTTGGGATATTTTAGTACTCACTCACGAGGGCACTAGCACGGTTAGGGCGTCAAAACTTCAAAATCTCACTACACAGTTTGAGACCATTAGGATGTTAGAGAGTGAGACCTTTGATGAGTTTTATGCTAGGTTGTCCAATATTGTCAACTCGTCGTTTAACCTAGGTGAGAAAATTCCCGACAACCGTGTCATTAAGAAAATCCTTAGGTCGTTGCCTATTATGTTTGATGCGAAAGTGACCATTTTAAACTCCTTGGGTAGGTTAGAGTCAACGAAACTAGAAGAGATTGTAGGTGACTTACAAACCAATGAAATCGACATGATTAACTCCAAGCAAGTGCCTAAGAAAGAAAAGGGTATTGCTTTGAAAACCCAGAAGGAGGAAATTAAAGTTTCTGATTCCGATTCCGATTTTGAGGATGTTGCTTTGTTGGAAAAGAAATTTAAAAAATTTATTAAGTTTCAAAAGCAATTGAAAGATGCCAAGAAATTTGAAAAATTCAAGAACAACAAAGTAGATCCCGCCTCTAAAGATAAGTTTGAGAAGCCTAAGAGAGATGAGTTGAATAAGTTTTTTGGGTGTGAGGGGTACGGTCACAAGGTTAAGGAGTGTCCCACTAGACTTAAGAAAGAGGGAAAGCAACCCATTGTCTATAATGCCACCTTAAGTGATAGTGAACCGGAAGAGGAAGAGACTTCCCCCATTGAGGGTAACTTCATTGCGTTTATGGCATGTCATGTGAGCGACGACGATACTACTCATGTGAATGAAACTTCCGGGGAGGTTTTGAATGAATCCCATGTTAGTGAGGGTGAAGAGAGTGACAAGGAGGAGGTCGATGTGAAAGAGTTACAAAATGCGTTTAATGAGTTGTATGCCGAAACGGTGAAGGTGAAAAAGGCTAACTCAAAATTGTAATCTAAGTTGAATGAGAGTGCCATAGAAAATAATGATAATTTGATTGAGGATCTTAGGGAACGAGAGAAGAAGTTTAGGGAGAAACTAGAGTATGTGGAGAAAGAAAAAGATAATCTCTGTGGTTTGATGGAGTCCTTGAAAAAGGAAATTTTAGAGTTTGAGGAGTCTAGGCGTTTGCTCGAGTCTAGGATTCATGAGTTAGAGGAGAGATTGATAGACTCATCTAGAGTCAAGTTTGATTTGGAGGCTAGGTCGGAGAAGTTAGATAAGATCCTATGCACCGTCCAAATTAAGGGAGATAGGGGAGGTATAGGTTTTGAGGAGAGAGTTGTTCCCATTTCTCCCGCACGTGTGAGAAACACTAGGATGGTTAGAAAAGGTCCACATATAGGTAATCATTCCCACCACCTCTACACTTGCACGTTTTGTGGTAGGAAAGATCACCTTAGGCGTTATTGTTACGACCTTAGACAAGCTCCTAGGAAGTTTGGGAATAAAGTTGCCCCGGTTCCCAAAACCCCCATGTGTCGTTTTACACCTACTTGGGTTAGGAAATCGGATTTAGTCGCTTGAGGAATTAAACTTCATGATTCTCGTTTGGGTGCACTTGATTCTTCCCATGCTAAATCTAAAGGATGATAGTGTTGCCATGTTTGTCATATACTAGTTTGCTTCATGATATATCCATTGCTAGTATAGTGACATGTCTATAATTTTGTATTATAGTTTTCATTTATTTGAGTCCTATTTGAAAAATACAAAAATATTTTATTTTTGAGAAAAAATTTGAAAATCCAAAAAGATTTTTCTTTTGTTTGAGTCAAACTATGTTTGAAAAGCCAAAAAGATTTTCGATTTTTGTTTTTGAGTTTACATGTTTGATGTGGCATATTGGTGTGCTTGGACCCCCCCCCCCCCCCCCCATCGTTTCATTATCCATGCGGCTAGGACATTTGGTCATTATTATCGATGCTTAGAATGATCTTAACCATTGTTTATATGGGGTTGTTTCTAAGTTGATATGCATTTTGATTCGAGTTTGTATATATGCCAACATGCACACATGCACGAGTTTATATGGATGTTTGACTTCTCTTGCATATTTGAATTTCGTGAGGCGTTCTTATCTCAATCTTGTCATCTATGTGTCAGTAAACTTAAGGAAAAGTGTGCATGTAATAACCGTTTACCGTGAGGATTTGAATTGATCTAATTGAAAAAATGATGAGTGATTCACGAGAAAGGGCTGCAAGAGTTCAAAATTAACTCGTCGTGAAAGCCACCGTTTAAAAGAGCCCCAAAAGAAAATGCACTAAGAAAAGGGCAAAATTTGTTTAGTTTATTCCAAAGAAAATATGATATTTTTTTAGGGAGTTTGGATGGATTAAAAGTTTAAACGGGTTTGCACAACTAATCTTAATGTTGAAACATTGCAATTTGACGCTATTGTTTGTAAAATCGTCAAAATTCTGAATTTGAGTGCATGTAGTATGTTTAGTTCATTAAGCTCACTCTTTAATTGTCATATGGCTATGATAAAGTTTGATGAGCTATCGCTATCAATTAGAGCTTCTTGATCGTTTCGATGTGTTGGAATTGTGACTTATTTGTTTTAGATTCACGCTCATTCATTCCAGGTCCATGTTTGAGCACATTGGTACCATGTTTGCATGTAACTGGCATTTTAAGTTTTTATGAGTTTTGCATTTTGTGTTAAAAGCCAACCGTTTTGCACTGTTTTGCATCTGTCAGGCGCTTCCTGGAATTTTTTTATGAAAATTTTTTCTCTGGGCAATATTTTATAATATTTTTAGGAAAGTGGGAAATTTTGGCAGGTCGCGCGAAGTCGTTCAAATGACAACTCATCTCGCGCGAACGACATATGTACTTCGTTCGAGCGACATCCTCATCTCGTTTGAGCGATGTCCCTGGCTCCTTCGAACGACAGGCTAAAAAAATGGCTTCTGACTGGTTTGCAGCCCTCTAGTTCAAATTGGTATGTTTTTTGGTACTGCTGAAGAATTTTTGGACTGTCTCGTTTATATGAAGGTTCTTTTATTTCAAAATTGGTATTTTGTATATAGTCTGTTTATCACACCTAATTAATTTGTTATATTCTTTGTGCGATTCCTTGGTTTACTAGCTACTGGTCTGTCATTACATGATCATATTTAGCTGGTTGTTTCATGATTATCTAGCGTTTTCACTTCTCAAATTTGTATCCAATTGATTTAAATTGGTTTATATTCTCATGCTAGATATTTCTAATTGGTTTATCTTTTCACCGGGTTGTCTATTCGAGACAAAAAGGGGGAGAGATGTATGTGATGTAGGAGGAGATTTGAGCATGTTTTGATTTCATATTTTACAGTTCGAATCCTCCCAAGCTTTACGCTTCAGGTTACAAACTGAGTATGTTTTCCTACATACATATTCCCCGCGATCGCAGCCTTTGACATATCCTCGATCTACTGACTAGAAAGTCGAGCAGGTTCCGTCCTACGCTCATGATCGACGTGTATGAAATTAAACTTATCGTTCTTTAAAGGGTAACTAGTTGGCAAAAATCTACGATGGCCCATATAACTCATCTTTCCACTATAATGTAGCCAAGTGACTTCAGTTTCCTCCTATCATATGGAACATCCATAATAACCATGAACATTGCAATCGAACAAGATCCCATAAGCAGGAAGGTCATGGATCTCCCACATCACCATTGCTTTAAGTGTGAAATCTTCACCCTTATAAGTTTCAAATGTCGTCATACCTTTATCCCACAACTCTTTAAGTTTTTCGATTAATGGGCTTAAAAAATATCAATATCATCGTTGGGAGCCTTCGGCCCAGGTATCAATGACGACAATAATGTAAACTCCTTTCGTATGCACAGTGTTGGAGGGATACTTAAAGAAACTACGAGAGATGTCCTATAACTCTAATTAGTGCTAAAATTATCGAGTTAAACCCATCGGTTAATAATGTAAGATGAACATTGCACGATTCCTTTACAAATTCAGGGTGTCGTTCGTTTAAAATCTTCTAGATGAGTGAATTCGCCAAAAGACGCAAGAGAATCCCACCTACCTCACATCGAACGTGTCATCTTATGGCCTCTGCTATCCACGGTACAATGAAAAATCATTTTAACTGTGGCTCGAGGGGAAAATACTCTAAAACCTTCTATGGAACTTGCGATATTTTGCAGTCTTGTCTTTTTTACTCTCACAAGCCACATATCTTGGTTCAGCAGGACATTCATCCTTCTCTTCATGCTCATTACGATATAATATACAATCATACTTACATGCATGAATAGATTAGTACTTTAAACCCAAACCCATCAAGATCTTTTTAATGCTAGGATAATTATCTGTTAATGTGTTCCCTTTTGGGAGAATGTTTTTAACCCACTTAAGAATTCCGATTACACTCTTGCCTCACAAACCAAATTGAATCTTCAAATTGTGCAAACTAATCATTGCATATAATATCGAGTGATCTTTATTGCAATCTTTATATAACAGTCTAGACGCATCAGCTTTCAACCGTATGTATTCATGATCTTCTAGTAATTTAGCATCAACTTGTTCATTGACTTGGTTATAATACACATTATCTATATCCATAGGTTTATGGTTTTGATGGTGGTGGACTCCGTAAGCCTCGTCAATTAGGTCGATCAAAGGATGATGTGTTAGCAATTTGTGCACCACTTTCACTCGGTAGGATTTCGTTACGCGTTGCGTACCAGTAATTCTTCCAAAACATAAGGTACATTATTTTCACCATGGTATGTAGATATATTATAGTCTTGAAAATTCTTTGCTTTAATAAATGCAACTCAATGTCTTCTAAAGACTCATATTTCCCATTCATACAATGAGTGCACGGACACGAAATCTTGTAATATTTAAGATATGCGTATTCAATAAATTCTTGAATGCACTTCACATGATTATCTAATATTTGATTACTCTCCCCATCCACTCTTCATATTATGGTAAATCAATTCAATTATCTTTAAAACTCAATTCATCTATATTAATAAGGTGAAACAAAGACTATGTTGCATATAAGAACGCACAATTCTGATTGCATTCAAATTACTCAACACAACTTAAACTTAAATTCATGTTGCATATACTAAAATTGTCAACAAATGACCCACGAACTTAAAATAACTTAAATACACAAAATATTACAACTTGTTCTCAAATTAAACATTGTCCATCGTCTAATATTGGCCAACAAATAAACTAACCATATGAAGTACTTCAGCAAGGGACCTTCTCCGCTATTAACACTCATAAAATCTTCTTCGTAACTAGTGTATATGTTATCGATTAGTATGTTATCGATTAGTATCTGAGCCTCACCCATATGCAAAGGCTTATTTTGAACATGAGTTGCGACATTCAAGGAAGCGAGTGTGCATTGGGAAATAATCTTGGTATTGGCTAAGTCCCTTATATAATATTGCTTGCCATAGTCACCGTGAGTGGATGACGGTTATCTATGGATGGTGGGGTGACACCCCGCCTAATTAAATACCGGGCGACCACTCCTTTATTAAATTAAAATCAAGGTGAACAGTTGGTTCATTCTTAGCATCACTGTCGTAAAAATAACTTTTCCAAATTTAACACCCTATTTAATTTAGCTAAGTGTCAAAACCATTTTTTAAACATTACTTTCCAATTTTATTTATTTATTTTATTAAACAATCAATCCAATAATTTAACATTTAACAACCCAATCCCAGCATTTAAAACTTAAAGTAAAACATACATGCTGAATAAATCTCAAAGTAACAGTACTAGAAATAACTGAAATACAAATGTCCCAATAAAACAGATAAATAGTGGAAAGGGCGACACATGCCCAATAAGGAGAATGGTAGAAGTGGAATCAAGTAAATGAAATCGTCTAAGCAAGTGGCCTGCAACTCCCACCTAAGCTGCAGCACGTTCCTTCCAAGGGATCCTAAACAAGACGCCCCTGTGGCTGGGCACCTGTAATATATACATATATATACAAGAGAGAAAGAGGAATAGAAACGGGTCAAAGCCCGATAGTGTATATGATTTAAAAATTCGCTTAACACGTATTTAAATTGATACAGGCCAATGCAACAACATATTAGTGCGACACTCTCTTGAGAAATTCTCGCCTCTCTTCTAATGTGCACTCCTATCGCACTAACCTTCCCAATGGTTTATCTCATCATATATCACACTATCCTTCCCCAAGGATTTAACTTATCTTAGGTGACTCTCAAAGTTTAAGATTTAAGAACATCATGGTTTAAAAAGGATAATTTCATTTAGTACAAAACGCTCATTTTAACTTTATTGATTCATAAAGTTTTTTCAATATCATATTATACTTTTCAAAACAAGTATTTCCAATTTGAGTCATTATACATGTCTTACTTACCATAACACAGTAGGCAGTTTCCCATATTTCAGAAGTTCATATATATATTAAATACTCGTATAATATATATATTCTAACAGCACCCCACATAAAATTTTATGGTGCGGGCATACTCTTCTATCCAATCCCCGTATCAATCGTACTAAAGGGAATACAAGTTCGGAATCACTCTCGAACTGTATAAATACATACACAAACAATATTAAGGCGAAGCATAGTTTCCAAGTCCAAGAGGTCAGTACATACCCTCACGTCTCTTAGGACCGTGACTACCGATTCGATAGCCTGTACCTAGGATTTCTATCTTCTAGGGTACGAGTCAATATCCCCCATAAGGCACACGAGATAAGATCGTCCCAGGGCGGAAACCTCAAGGATAGCAAGTAGCGCGGGCATGATTTTCACAAGTATATAATATATGCATACACAATCATATAAATATACCACTTTATTTTATCAATTTAGGTTTATCCAATAACCCACATTCACAACATTTATCCTTATTTTCCCATTATTATTTATCAAGTATAATGGTTCGTTTCTAACTTTAATTCGAAGGGTTTTTCCAACTTACTACGTAACCCTCATGGACTCTATTCTTCCAAATGTACAATTCAGTAGATATCCATTTATGCTCCAAAAATATAGATTTCGCTTTACATTAAAGGATTTTGAATTTTATTTTCAAAGATGAGAATTTCAAACGGTTTCGAAATCAGAATTAAAATGGAGTTTTAATTGAATTTTTATTATCTCTAAGAGTCCTCAAAACATAAAACAGTCTAGCAAAAAAAATATTAAAAAATATTGAACGGTCCGATCGAGCTGAATATTTTTCTGTAGCTTCCTCTCGTCTTCAGCTAATTCTCTGTAAAATTTCATCCAATTCCAACAGTCCGATCGTCCGGAATAAATTTTTTTTTAAGTGTTTGTATCTGATTAGAACTCTCTTCTTAATCAAACTCTTAATCCTTTACATGACGAAGGGTTTCCAGAATATCATATAAATCATCACTACATGAAAATTTCCCATCTCAAATTGGATTTTTCTTCCATAAATCTCATCCTAATAACTCCTAAACTAATATGGATGATGCATCAACGAAATAAGCAAGATAAACACTTGCCTGGGATTTTCAGAAATCTGGTTTGGTGTTGAATTTGGTGTGGTTGCGTTCCCCGTCTCGCGATCTACGCGTTGGCGGTGGCGGCGGTGCAAACGGGTGAGTTTTGAGCCTTGGAATGCCTTGAGAGCTCTCTCCTCTCCTCTCCTCTCCAATGGCCGTTATAGTGTTTTGAGTTATCTAACCCTAGGAGATAACCTAAACATCTGATATAACCCCTTTAATTTTCGTGGCTTTAATTACCCAAAAATACAAAATGACTAAAATGCCCTCCCGGGGTACTAATTAGGCCTAAAAACTCCCCGAAACCCAAATCAAACTCCCGGGTATACTTTTCTGACTATCTCGACCCTTCCGGACGCATTGGAGCACTCAAAACAACCATACGAACAACTTATAAAATATTTACTTTTATTTATCAATATTTAGTCCCGACGCGACACGGGCGCGTCCCGACTCAAATTTCTAAAATTGTCATTTTATTCACTCGTGACATTTAATATGGTCACTATTATATATTACTTTGCTCATTAGTAATATTCAACAAATTTTCCCATAATTACTAACTCTCATCACGTTAATAATTATAACATAATTAATTTCTGGATTTTTATTAAATAATTAATTCATATTAAATTTAATAAATCCCCAAATTAATCTAGCAAAAAATATGGGGTATTACAGGTGGCAGGAGGAGCCATTTTAGAGGGGAATGTGGCAGGAGGAGGCACTAGGGACGGGAATGTAGCAGGGGGCTATATTTGGAAGGGAAACCTTGAGATAGAGGATAGGGAAAACCTTAAGAATGAGGGTAGGGGTAAATTTGAGGAGGCATATGAGATAAAAAAAAACTTGACACAAGGCGCACAATTTCACTCGACAACACTCTCAGGTTACTCTTAATATCTTGTACATCCCCGTCTGTCATGTACTAACTTGTCTCTTGGCTAGAGATGCGATTTCTCAATGAAGGGAGGTGCAATGTGTTGTAATTTAGTTTTTAGCATATGTGATTTGACACGTCTTGTCCTCCCTCTTTTGTCCTTTTTAAAGGTTCAGGTTAGGGCATTATATTCAATGTCATCATAAGGGCTCGAAGCGGACTAACTGCTAATGGCTTCAATCGATTCCTGTAGCGTGAAATTATATCTAGTCTTATGAGTTTAACATTATTTTATATTTCATGTATATATATAAATGAATAAATGACCATACTCACCAGATTTGGAGCCAAGTGTGGTGAAAATTTATTAACTTTGTCCCGTCGGGCATGCACGTACAAGTTGCCCCGATTAGGAGTTTTACCAGCATCTAGAGTGCCCTTAGTCCTTACTGACCATTCACTACTCAAATCTTCAAATAATTTAGATCCCAATATGTGGACACCAACTTTCTTCACTCTATTTTGTTTTTTTCCTCCCTCTAAACCAGATTTTTGTCCATCGCCTCATTTTCCAAAAAAGTTATTCCATTGATTGACCAACATTTCAACATTCGAAAGGGCTCGATCTTTTATAGCCAAAATGTCAGAGCTTGATGCCCCTTTGGGGAAATGTCTTCCTCTAATATGTTCTCATTTGTTCAGGAACCCAATAAAGAACCTTTTGCTTTGAATGGTTGGGGAATGAAAAACTCTTATAAGGTTGTTCAAAAATGTCATCCTTGATGGCTTGATCAACTTCGTTCAAGTTATCAGCTGCCCCGACTCCCACATGCATTTTCCCAAGCGAGAAATACTGGATCTGGACATCACTTTTAGTGCCAATAGAATTATTCTTGAGAAGGTAGAACCCAAGATGCTTCTTCTCATTTTCTCGGGAGGTGTCGGTAGTGAGGATATGGGTGTTGGGCTAACATGCATTTACTAACTACTCGTAGATGGAGTGGTAAAGTGAACCTTGGCAGAGAAGATTAATGTTCACCTAGTGGTGATGAGAATCCATGTTGGGGTGCAGCAAATGAGAATCGAGGAGGTGTCCTGTCATTATTTGATGCATTATCTCCATTGTTGTTCGACATTATCTACATTAAAAAAATTAGCAACCAATTCACTATACTAACATAGTTACGACTAACTAACCATGTCTATGACTATATATATCTATATACCTTCTCATAATAAGACTTTAAAATATGGTCAATGTGTTTGATCTCCATCCATTTGATATTACTTTTAAAAATCTATGGATTTTTTCATGTAGCTAAATAGGAGGAAACGTATCTATGATTGATGTCTATATTTAGATGTTAGTGATATGAACTTAGAATCCTTACTTCATCAACTTATTTACAAGATTCAATTTAACATGTATATGTCACGAGACACCACAATCTTGGTCAATGCTCTATTTAGGTAGTTGTATCCACGATGGGTGAATGTTTTTTTTGCCTTTTCTAACTGTGTAAGTAACGTCAGGGCTACGTCAGAATTATGTTGGCAAAAATATTCTATACTACCTCATCCCAGATTTCTAGTAGGAAAAAATAGAATACAATCGAACATGTACTCTTGCGAGAGATAAACTCCATGATTTGCAAGTTAGTTAAGTTGTTCAATCTTATTATTCAGATACTTGTAGATAAGAATACCCTCTATATGGCGCACACTAATAAAATATATATAAGTGCGGTCCATTTGCAACCTCTCGTACTCATATTACCAGTTATTATCACCATGCATTATTTTTCTTAAGAAATATTAGACTTGTCAATGAGTCATGTTGGGTCGTGTACGGATCAGGTTAACGGGTCAAAACATTCCTATCCCATACACGACCCGTTAAGGCTTATGGGTCTAATGACAATACCCAAACACAGTACGTTATTATTAAGGGGTACACGACACGATCCAAACCATTACCATTCGTTAATATTAACGAATTAGTTTGGGTCTAAATGGGTAACGGGTTAGGTTACCCTATAGTACCCGTTAGTCTTCATCGGTTTAAAAATAATGGATTTCAATGGTTATTATTATTGGGTATAGGTTGGGTGACCCTATAGTACCCTTTAGTCTTCAAGGATTTACAAACAATGGTTTTTAACGGTTATTCATATTGGGTATGGGTTGGGTGACCCTATAGCACCCGTTAGTGTTAACGGGTATTAACTGGTAAAAATGGGTACAAGTAAATTTTCAAACCCGAACCGTTAGTGTTAACGGGTCTATCGAATTACCCGTTAATGACCCAAACCCAATAAAAGTAAACCCGTTAACTTATAATTTCATGTCGAGTCATGTTGTGTTAACGGGTTATTGCATTTTTTGACAGGTATAAGAAAAATATATGAGGGTGTAAATGTGAGTCCTACAAGTAATGGCACTAATTGATCATTAACTAGTTATTATTTTTCAACCGATCAAATTTAAGTTTATCTTATAATATTTAATCCTAACATTGTTATGCATCCTTCCGCCTGTTTGCGTTCACCCAACTACTACCAACAAATTCAAATTAAGTTTATTTTATTTAAACTAATCCTAAAATTACTATATGTTCGTAAAATGTGTAACTCCTTCCACCAATTTGTGTTTACACAAAAAATAATCACTTAAGGAGGGGGTGAACACAACCACAACAATCACCCAACCAATATCATCCATATTATTTTCCCGCCCAATATCAGCAAGTTCAAATTAATTTATTTTATTTAAATTAATCCTAAAATTACTATATGTCCACCAAATGTGTGCGTTATACATGTGCACTTGTGTTATGTAAAAGAAAGCATCTAGAAATCAAGTATATTATAACAGTCAAGCAAAGATATGTACAAGTTGAATTATATGCGTTATACACGTATACATAGTTATAACGGTCAACCAAAGATATGTATAAGTTGAATTATACGCTTTATACATGTATATGTAGTTATAACAGTCAACCAAACAATAATAAGACTACGTTACGTAAAAGAAAAAATAAGTGAAGTTACCTGAATAAAGAAAGCACATGTAATCAGTTGAACTTCAGTTATTGTTCTCCAATTTCATGCGTATATGAAACGAGAAGAAAATACATGAAAGTATATATATATATATATATATATATATATATATATATATATATATATATATATATATATATATATATATATATATATATATATATTTGTGTGTGTGTGTGTGTGTGTGTGTGTGTTACACGTGTGCCTATACGTGTATGTGTTATACATATGCATGTATGTGTGTGTGCTATATGTATTTAGTGTGTGTATGTGCTATACATGTATGCGCATGTGTATGTGGAATACATATGTGCATCTGTATTATACATGTAAGCGTGTGTAATTTTATTATACATGTGCGCGCGTGTGTGTTATACATGTTTTCAAATAAATAACAAGGAAGTGCCCAAAAGCACAAATCATAAGGAAGCCCTAATTTTTTGGTCCCGTAATTCAACTACAAGCCCATAATTGGAACCAGACATCTAGAATCCCTAACAAAGCTCTAAATATGTGGGAGAACAATATCTTCTACACTCACTAAAATTTTCATAAATTGCTCAATATTGTGCCACATACAAAAATACTAACAATACCAATCAATGAATCACATGTAAATTGCGTAAACACATCGATCTAATCAAAATGACCAAACAAGTAAAAACTTTAATCGAATTTCAAAAACAAAACATAAATATATTTTGTAACCATGAGAACATCAAATAAAGCATAAAAATTAATGTCATATAATTAATCCCTATCTACAAACATACATGTAATAAAACATAATTTTTTCGTACTAGATAAAAAATTGTCTCACACACACACATTGGGCTTAAAAAAATTGCTTGAGAATTAATTGATTATGGCTTGAATTATGAAACTCCATTTTTTAAAGGTTTGATTGCAAATATATTTTCATGATATCAATTGTTTTAAATTTCAATCTCACACAAACTCACACACATGCACACGTTTCAATCTCACACATTTACACACACACACACACACACACACACACATATATATATATATATATATATATATATATATTATGCAGTTCATTTAAACATCCACATACACACCCACATACAAATCCATGTTTACATAATGTGAGAGAGAGAGAGAGAGAGGGAGATGGGGGGGAGAGAAATGCAAAAAAGAGATTTAGAATGTATATGCGTAGAGGGTGTGGTCACGGTCCTAAGTTGTGACCATCTCCCATGAAAAAATCAAAATGGTCATGACTTGTGACCGTGACCCATCTCAACTAAAACCCTAATATTTATCACGCCTATGGTCACGGTCCAGGTCCATGACCCACTTTTACAGGAGTTTCGATGCCCATTTGGTCACAGACTCATGGTCATGTTCTATGGCCATGACCACAGCCATTTAATGTCACCCTTTGCTTGGTCACGACCTTTGTCATGTGCTTTTAGCTCTAGTCACCGTCCTTGGTCATGACCACCTACCATTCTCAATTTGTGGTGAGCTTGATCACTCTATACAATAATTATATAAGACTAGAAGTACAGTTTAATCCACTTTAATGCCAACTTTTCAATCCTTTGGTATCTTATCTTTGCTCCTCTATAAGAATTATTGGTGTAGTACACTAGCTTATGCACCCCATCTTCACTTTTGACTAGCGTCGAGCAAACAACTGATTCAGATATAACCAAGTACAAATAAAATCGTTCCCTAAGGATCGTCTTGGAGAGCATAGGAGTGGATCCTAAATATCGTTTCAACTTTTGAAATGCCTCTTCACACTCCGCATTCCACTCGAATTTTTTTATCAACACTTTGAAGAATGGGAGACACCTATGCATGGCTCCTGATACAAACCTATTTAGAAATGCACTCAACATGTGAGCCTTTGGATCTCTTTCTTATTCTTCAGAGACTTGCATATTAATGAGGGCCTTGATCTTATTTCGATTTCCCTCAACCCCCCGTTGGTTAACAGTAAAGCTTAGGAACTTGTCAACTCTAACACCGAACGCTCACTTACCGGGATTCAGCTTCATTTTATACTTCTCCATCGCATCGAAAGGCTGACCAAGGTCCCCTGTGTGATCTTCAACCCTTTCTCTCTTTGTCAGTAGGTCATCAATGTACACGTCCATATTTTCCCCTTTTTTCCTTAAATTTTGGTTCACCAACCTTTAGTACGCCGTCCTTCTTTTTTTCATCTCGAGAGGCATAACATTGTAGCAATATGTACCATTGCTAGTTATGAATGAAGTATTTTCCTTATTCGTCTACTTCATTGAGATTTGGTTGTAATGGAGTAGGCATCCATGAAACTAAGGTGTTCACACCCATCTGTAGCATCCACCAACTTTTAAATTTTTGGGTAAGGGGTAATGGTCCTTAAGGCAGGCCTTGTTGAGGTCTGTAAAGTCCACACACATTCGCCACTTCCCACTCATCTTTCTCACCATAACCACATTAAACAACTAGCTAGGATATTTAATATCATCAATGAGCTTTGCTTTCGGAGCTTATCTACCTCCACATATATGGCCACGTATCTCTCTTCGGTGAAGACCCTTCGCTTATGTTTTATGGATTTAGCTTCGTTTGGCATGCTGAGCTCGTGGCAAAGTACCTTCAGATCAACGCTTGGCTACATATCTCTCGTGGCTCTATGCGAACACATCGAGTTGTTGTCTGAGGATCTTCCAATTCCATTTTAAGCTTTGGATCCATAGACAAGACAATTTGAACATTAAGCATTGGATGTTTATCATCCAGGATCACGAGTTCAACTATTCAGTTGCCTCCCCGCTAACTAGCTTATCTTCATCCTGTGGGTCCAGAGTTTTAATATGGTTGGTAGTTGTCAACCTTTCCCTCTGTTTGACCAAAGTAAAGTAGCACTCACGACCTACTACCTGGTTGCCTTTGACTTTAACTAACGCCAAATATTGTCAGGAACTTCATCGCCTGGTGGACAATTGAAGCAACAACCTCAAACTTCTTCAACCTCTCACGATCCAAGATGATGTTATACGTCGAGGCTACATTTTGGTCTGCGACAAAGAACTTCATCATCCGCGTGCTACAGGTCGGCCTACCTGTTATTTCTAGTTCCCAAGAGGAATACCTTCTCTCCTGAGAATCGATAAGAGGGTGATGATATGGCTATAACTTCCTTTTTGAGAGCTTCAACCTCTCGAAACAATCGTAGAATAATACATTCGCATGTCATTTGTGTTCTTGTTTGATGTTTTAGAATCACTCTTGCACATTTAATAAAAAAATTAATTTTTTACTTTATTAATTAATTTTAACCACGTGTCAAGTGTTCATTGATCAAAACAAGACATCTTGTCATAACATTATCTACGTAGGTAGTCCAATTAGCGATTCTGTTTAGTCTTCAAATGGCAAACTGGCGAAGGGTTAACATTGGATCACTTAATGTTCCTTTAGGTTAATATTGTAACTTTTGAAAGAACGAGTCTCAAAATCAAATTCACCCTAAACCTCAATGTTAACCTTGTATTTTCCCTAAATTTGTTTATTCTCTCTATATATGGAAGTTCATTTATTTTATTATGAGGTTATCACGTCACCATATAGGAACCTTGGAAGTGTTTGAATCATTTTAGTGAAGAAATATAATTTTGATCTTATTTTTCCACCTTCACATTATCAAAATCCGTCTCTCTCTCTCTCTCTCAATGAGAAAAACATGTTTTGTTTTGTTTTGTTTTGTTTTTTGTTGGTCCGGGTTTTATGAATTTGGAATAAGGATTTTTATTACTAAATTTAAGCATCTGCCTAGCACATACGTGAGTTCTAGTTAGAGAAAGAAGTCTAATTGGGGCATTTATGAGACAGAATGAGACGTTGTAGAGAATCGATTACAAAGAGAGATGGGTGAATATGCTTTTGTGGAGGACACATGGTGGTGTGAAGCTCCCACTTTTAGATATATAATATTAGATTTTAATATTCTCACAAGCCTCTCAATTGAAATTCATCACATATAAGGCCATCTCCAACGGGAGACGCTAAGAAAATATAAATTTACTTTCTTTGAACTGCATTTTGTAAGTTTGGCGCACAGTGGGATAAACTAATTTTGGCTTTGGACGGCCATCTCTTACATATCCAGGGTTAGGGACCACCCTGGACGGCCATCTCTTGCCCGCCCAACCCCTTCTCCATTTTTTTTTAATATGCGACGGACAATAGTTAACCGCCCACAATCTGGACAATGAACACCTTCCCGTCCAGCTGTGGTCCACACGTTGGGCTCCACAGTTGTGTATCAAGGGTGTAGTTTGTCATTGTCATTGCATTCTCTTTCTCCAAAATGGACATCTTTTACTACCCATTGTGGAAGCAAAAGATGTATATGTGCACATTTAGCCTCTCCATTGGAGATGGCCTAATAGTTTCCATACATTGAATAACAATTTTTTTGGCCATTACCCCCCTTTATATATGAAGGTATCTGAAAACGACGCATCTATTGGGAACTAGTACAAGTAATTATTAGGATCACTTGCATTAATAGTGAGCTCGATTAAAAATTGAAAAGCTACTATTATTGGTATTTTTAGGAACAATCAAACAAGCGCTCAATCCATTTGAACCAGTACTCTTGTCCATGTTATGCGCGGGCTCAGATTTAATACTACACATGGTGGTTAAATAACAGTTTACAGGTGAACGTCTCATGTCATTATTCGAATTTAATATTAAAACTTGTAAGCTGCACACTCGCATTAAATAGGTATATGCTCATCCCAACATGCCCTCAACAATTCACATATGGAACTTGAAAATTCATACAGTTAAGCACGGACTATATTAAGCAGAGGAATTACCTACAAATAAACTGAAAAGGTTTCATTATATTCGTTTCCCCGGTAATAGTCAGAAAATTAAACACAAACACACAGTACAGCCTCCATCCCTATTAATATTCTTCACCTCAACATCACTGCCAGGCTATATTATAAAAAGTTGAGACAACAAAACATTCTTTCAGCCACAAGTGCTTCAATGCGATACATACGCAGCCAACTTAGGGCTTACGGGGTGGTGAACTACTGCTGCTGCTTTTGCTACTGCTTCTTCCTCTCAGAGGCCTAAACAAAAAACATATCAGATCTTGGTTTTTGATTTTAGCACAATTTTCTGACTTGCATAGCATAGCATGCCAGTGTGCCTAAGTTATTCAGGAGAATTTTTTTCCAACTATAATATAGAGGGTGGGGAAAACTGTCGTGTTCTCAAGGGACCTTCAACCCATACTAACATTGTCCTTTTAACAACCTTCATTATTATTGGGATAAAATAAAAGGGAATCACTTATGAAGACAGACGCTACCTTCTAGGACTACGACTCCTTAATAATTTTGAGGCTGCCTGTAATAAATAGAATTAATAAGGATAAAGCAAATATTAGAGACTGAAGTGCTAAAATTCTATCAAGACAGTACTCATCATAGACAGACCTTGCGAGGAGGACTAGGAGATCCGGAGGACGAGGATGACCTCCCACGTCTAGCTGCTGGTGCTCGTCCTCTGTAGATGCACCAAAATAAGATGCATTATGAAATCATAATGTATTTACACAAGCATATTACACACTTATAAGTTCGACGAAATTCTTTTTTTTTTTTTTGTTTCTTAAAAAACGTAAATAAAGCAAAATAACATCATCACTCCAATCATAAATTCAAGTTCGGTTATTTTTTTATTTATTTTTTACAGTTGGTGACTTTAAATGCAGGGGGCTTTTATTAATAAGAGAAGATGGTCACGAGAACTATGAAGAAACTGCAGTATCACGACAAACAATATATGTAATACATATCAAACATTGTTCATCCCTCACAAATGTAAATGCAACTCTTTAAAACGTGATGTGCAGACCATTTAACTTGAACAAATAATAAAGATTTAGAAATTATGTTGTTAACTTGTTACCTTCTGAGTGGTGAGGTTGATCGTGAAAGCGAACGAACAGGCTTTCGGAAGGGAGAACGGCTACGTCGACGATTAATGGGAGAGCGTCTAGGTGGACTTCGAGCCCGTCTTGGAGAGCTGCACACAAACTAAATGTGATCATACTAAAACAACAATAGAACATATATAAACATATATATGATGGATAATAACTTCAACATAATTAGTGACCAGTCTAGAATCACAATTTAAATATGCGTCAATAATACATGTTGGATAATAACTTCAACATAATTAGTGACCAGTCTAGAATCACAATTTAAATATGCGTCAATAATACATGTTACAAATAAAATAAAAGAAAAAAGAAATATACAAGAATCATTTGTATACACCACACAGAATCATTTCTGATCTGTTCTATTTTCTTTGGCGAGCTAAAATCATCCTCAAACTCAACAATATAATCACACTAGTAATCTCAATCCCTACTACTGTGTGCTTTCTTCAGGTTATTTGTTTCTTTTGCTGGAAGAAGTAGGTAGCAATATCAAACAAAATTTAGTGGATGGTTGCAGCCAATCGCCTTGAATTCCAGATGTTGAACTATCATTATTTTGTAGTCCACTTCTACAAATATAGTGACATTTGAGAAGTACCCCGCAAGGGGGACTGCAGAAGTCCAAGTTGAGAAGGGCCACTGCAGGGGTCACTGCAGAAATGACATTTGAGAAGGGCCACCGCAAGGGTCACTACAGAAATGACATTTGAGAAGTGGCCCGCAAGGACCACTGCAGAAGTCCAAGTTGAGAAGGGCCACTGCAAGGACCACTGTAGAAGTCCAAGTTGAGAAGGGCCACCGCAAGGGTCACTGCGCAAACTCAAGTTGATAATGGACACTGCAAGGGTCACCGCAGAAGTCCAAGTTGAGAAGGACCACCGCAAGGGTCCCTGCAGAAACTCAAGTTGAGAAAAGTCACCGCAAGGGTCCCTGCAAAAGCACAAGTTGAGAGGGACTCCACAAGGGTCCCCGCATAAATGACATTTGAGAAGGACCCACAAGGTCCTTCCCCTCTCACCTCCCAGAAAAAGTTAGGACGACGGGGTGATTACCATAAGCAACCCCTCGTCACGAAAAAGAACAGAAGTACTAACACTTATTTTCTTGTACAGGTTGCCTAGTTGAGCAAGCAGGGCTCAAGTAGGCCAGTTGGGATCTCTTGGGAGTTTTGGCTTGGTGGCTGAGAGACTAGGTATGTTGAGCAACCACTTCGCACTATAGGATTGAGAGAATACTAGTAGGAAGACCCTAGGGTTGCCCAGTCCTCACACACCTCACACTTGGTCACAAGTGAAGTGAGCAGCCAAAGGGCTGGCTGCTCACAAGAAAAGATTTGTTTATAAAATGATTTTAAAGGAGAGGGTCCTCTAGACCCCTCTCAAGAAAAATGATTTTAGAAGGGGGTCCTCAAGATCCCCCTTAAGCTTATAAAGATTTTAGAGGAGGTGGTCCTCGAGACCCCCCTCAAGTTTACAAAGTTTATACCAAAAGTTATCGTTTCAAAAGATATTTAGCAAATCAGATATTTTGTCTCCATTAGAAGATATATTTGCTTTTGAATTTCTGTTGGCACCAGGGGGCACCTGCCAAAGGGGACAAGCAAAGTTGCCTGCAGGTAGGGACAAATAGTACACTGCAGACTTTGTCCCTCACCAACCCTCTAAGTTTGGGCGCCAAAAGTGTCAATCCAACCCTAGTGCCCAAGTATAAATAGGACCCCTAAGCAAGGTCATGAAAAATATAGAAAAAACTGAATAGCACTGTTACTCCGCAGAAATCACACTAGACTTCCTAGTATTCTCTCCATGCTCTCTCTCTAGTGCTAAGTGCCTTGTTCTTTCACTTCCCACTGACAGCCAGCATTCTCAGGAGCTCCTCTTGAGAAAATTACTATTATTTTTGTGGAAGTTCATCTTCTTGCAAGAAGGGAGTTCCAGCTTGAGCTCCATTTTTTACTAAAAGGAGAAGGTTTTACCAGAAGCTGCTTCAGAAGTTCGTGAGAACCTTGCAAACAGTATCCATTGGAGTGGGTCACGCCTCACCCTTTCCAGTTATTCATATACCCCAGTCTCACTACCCTCCTACATTTGGCGACTCCGCTGGGGAGGTATCCTCACTTCCATGGACAAAGAAGGTTTTAACGTGTCTAAGCAGCTCATTTTTTATGGCATTCCATCTGGAAATGGAGCTCACAATGGTAAGACTATTCAGGAAGAAGTGGTGGTGATCGGAGCCAAGGTAACTGCTCCTCTGAGAGGATAGACCAGTTCACCGGCGATGGCTATCTTATGAATATGTTTTTTGAGCTTTTGAAACAAAACAACTAGACTTGGCAAGTTCGGGTCAAGGTTGTGTAACACCAGCAGCAGCCCCCTCTGGAGGGGCAGCCGTTCCGGCTGCGATTCCGGTAGAAGTAGATCAGTCGCGAAGGACGGCGCTGGAGCAAGTTGTGACAACCGTCAAGCTCACTAGCAGGAACCCTAAGTGTTTGGTGAGGAATTCGGTATAGTCGAGGAACTCCTCGCGCTCAATGATAGCGATGAGGAACCTTCAAGAAACGAACTCATCGCGGTAGAAACTCCAAGTGAGGAACTCTCAGCTGCAGCAGCCCCTCTAGAAACACTAACTTGTGAGTAACCCATGGATGAGAAACCCCGGGTGTCCCTCGTCGCAAAAAAAGGGAAATAGCGGCAGCAACCCTTATAAAAACGTCAACTCGTGAGGAACCCTGGGTGTCCCTCATCGCCAAAAAGGAAGTCACGGCGGCAGCCCTAGGTGGCAAATCCAAGTGCGAGGAACAGCCAAACACAATATCACTAGGCGAGGAACCCTCGACGAAGCATGAGGTCGAGACACCTCAGATGAGAAGTCGACGCGTGAGGAACCCGTTGGCAGAGAAGTGGCACTCGACGAGGAACCCGCGGTGATAAAGAGGTTTGAACTCACTATGGGAAATGGAATCTGTGAGGAACCCATTGCCATACGGGTCGCAAATGACAAACCCGTGGTCGCCGATAATGAACTAACAGGCAAGGAGACCCTAAATATTGAGGGGGTACATAAAAAACCCAATGGATTATCAACAGTGGTCGAGGAACCCTCGGACGGCAAATCAACCCGCGAGGAACCCTCTAATAGAAACCCAACCTGCGAGGAACTCCAGGTAGCGTCCCTCGTCCGCGAGGAACCTTTGACCAGCAGTACACTCCCCATAGTGCCAACAGTTGGCGAGATACCCTCAGACCCAAGGTCAATATGCGAGGAACTCCTAGTAGCTTTGACAGCCGGCGAGACATCCTCGGGCACGAGGTCAGTACACGAGGAACCCTTGATAGCATTGGTAGTCGGCAACACTCTCAGACATGAGGTCGACGCGCGAGGAACCTCTATCAACATCAGCAGATGTCGAGACACCCTTAGAGGTGAAGTCGACGCGCGAGGAACCCTCGACGCGACATAAGGTCGAGGAACCCTTGACGAAATGCAAGGCCGAGATACCCTCGGATATTGGGTCCGACAAGGAACCCTTGACGAAATGCAAGGTCGAGATACCCTTGACGGCAGTCGCGACGAGGAACCCTTAGCGAAATGAGTAGTCTGCGAGGAACCCTCGGATATTGGGTCCACCCGAGACGAACCTTTGGCAGCTGCTGCCTCAAATGCAAAGCCCAAAGGCGCATGTAAATCAGACGAGACCCCCCCCCCCCCTCTCCAAACAAAGCTCCACCAGGCGAGGAACCCTTGGGTCAGCGCCTCGCACGAGGAATCCATAAATAAAGGAGTCTTAAATTTTGAGGAACCCAGATCGGAGCCAGCAGCAGCCTCTTGCGAGGGACCCTTGCCCATCACGACCCTCGACAAGGAATCCATACCAGTTGGCATTTCAAAATCATTTTCCCTACCAGCAGTAGGGTTGGGGTAAAAAAAACACTTCTCCAGATGAGATACCCGTGGTCGAGGAACCCTTTGTATGGGAAGCAATAGGCGAGGAACCCGCGGTCTCCCTTACGTGGTGCGAGGAACCCCTCAAAATCATGGGGTGAATGAGGTACCCCTCAAGTTCAAACTTTCAGACGAAGAATCCACAGTAGCAAAGCATCTGGACGAGGAACCCTCAAATTCAAAGCGGCGAACGAGGTATCCCTAAATTAAAGGACTCAGACGAGGAACCCTCGTCTACCACAGAAAGCGTTGAGGGACCCTTAGAGGTCCTCGCCCCAAAATTCAATCCGCCGTCAACAGATCTCCTATCCAGACAGACTTCTAAAAACTAGTACGAGAAGGGGGTAATAGGACCCCCTCATTCAAATGGGGAAATCCCAACAGTAACAGACAAGGAGGATGTAAAGTTTTGTGAGCTCCACCAGAGGGCTCAGCATGCCACCAAAGATTGTTTTCATTTGGCGAGCAGGTAGCCAATGGAACTTTGCAGATTCCGCCAGTAGAGGGTAATGAGAACCCCCCGCCAGCTTACCACTATGGTTGAAGAGGTACTATGCCCAACTCTTGCCAAGTTTCATTTTCTTAAAAGATTGAACCATTTATAAGTGCAGAAAAGTTTTTTTTTTTTTTTTTTTTTTAAGAAAAACATTATATGAGCACACTTTTTGTAAGAAATACAAAGAGTGACTACAATGCAGAAATGAATACTAGTTATTTTTGTTGGCACTTAAAAATTTGTGCATGACTCATTTACCTACATTGTGCGGTGGGTACACCAGATTTATGTGTTCTTTTCTTATAAGAAGGGTAGAACTTCTACTAGATTAGAAGAGGGCCCATGATATAAGGAACTTTCCTCATTATACTTGGGGTATATCCAACCCAAAAGTAAAAGTGTAGTGAGTAAAGTCCCTACAGACCCGACAAGACCAGCAGGAGGTTATCCTCCTAGTAATAATAATAGAAAAAAATTCACTACATTTTTTTTTTATTATTCCATACAGATTTATAGCCTAGAGAACAAGTCATAACCTCTGTTCTCAAGAAAAATTGTAATTGACCAATTTTCAGAAAATAGGGAGAAGCGGGTCTACCCCCCCCCCCCCCCCCCCTCTCTAAACTTGTTATTTTTATATGACAAAAATGTTCCTAAGAAAAGTTTGGAACAAGGGCCCTGTAGACTAAAGAAATAATTATTTCTTTACTAATGATATATGTGAAATTTTATGCAAAGTTTGTGGGAAGGAGAAGGGCCATCTCCTAGTTACTTCCCAAGAAATGAATATGCATAACAAAATACCCCCCGTCACTTGGGGTTGCTCTAAAAAAAAATACCCCAAAATCACACGGGGTTGCGCTAAAGAGTACCCCACAGTCACATGGGACTGCACTAAAAGGTCATAACTTGCTCAGTTATATGCAAGTAGCCCGCAGCTAGAGGGGCAGCTTCAAAATTTTAAACTTGCTCAGCTATATGCAAGTACCCCGCAGTTAGAGGGGCAGCTTCAAAACCTTAAACTTGCTCAGCTATATGCAAGTACCCCGCAGTTAGAGGGGCAACTTCAAAAGTTTTAACTTGCTCAGTTATATCCAAGTACCCCGCAGCTAGACGAGCCGCTTCCAAATTTTAACTTGCTCGGCTCATATTCAAGTACCCCGCAGTTAAAGGGGTAGCTTCAAAAATTTTAACTTAATTATATGCAAGTACCCCGCAGCTAGAAAGGCAGCTTCCAAATTTTAACTTACTCAGCTCATATGCAAGTACCCCGCGGTTAGAGGGGTAGCTTCAAAATTTTAACCTGCTCAGTTATATGCAAGTACCCCGCAGTTAGAGGGGCAACTTTAAAATTTTAACTTGCTCAGTTGTATGCAAAGTACCCCACAGACTACGGGGCAATTCGATCTTAAAGTTCTCACAGAAAATAGAGCAACTCATAGTCTTGAGCAAGTGTCTAAGTATAAATATATGGTACGACAGTTTAGTACCTCGGGCTCCAAGGGCAACGGAGCGCTCATCATATTGAGCAACTGCCAAGTATAAATATAAGGTGCGCCAGTTGAGCACCTAAGGCTCCAAAGGCACCGGAGCGGTCATAATATTGAGCAACTGCCAAGTACAAGTATATGTGCGACAGTTTAACACTTAAGGCTCCAAGCGCGTCGGAGCGCTCACAGTCTTGAACAAAGGCCAAGTATAAACATAAGGTACAACAGTTTAGTACCTAAGGCTCCAAGGTCACAGGAGCGCTCACGGTATAGAGCAAGTGTCAAGTATAAATATAAGGTACAACAGTTTAGTACCTAAGGCTCCAAGGGCATCAAAGCGCTCACAGTTTTGAGCAAGTGTAAGTATAAACACAAGATGTGCCAGATGGGCACCTAAGGCTCCAAGGGCACCGGAGCGCTCACAGTCATAAGCAAGTGCCACGTATAAACATAAGGTGCTCCAGATGAGCACCTAAAGCTCCAAGGGCACTGGAGCGCTCACAGTCTTGAGTAAGTGCCAAGTATAAATATAAGGTGCGCCAATTGAGCACCTAAGGCTCCTAGGGCACTGGAGCGCTCACAGTCTTGAGCAAGTGTCAAGTATAAATATAAGTTGCGACCGTTTAGCACCTAAGGCTTCAAGGGCACCGGAGCGCTCACAGTCTTGAGCAAGTGTCAAGTATAAATATAAGGTACGATAATTTTGAACCTAACACTCCAAGGGCACCGAAGCGCTCACAGTCTTGAGCAAGTGCCAAGTATAAGGTACGACAGTTTAGTACCTCAGGCTCCAAGGGCAACGGAGCGCTGATCATATCGAGCAATTGTCAAGTATAAGTATAAGGTACGACAGTTTAGTACCTCAGGCTCCAAGGGCAACGGAGCGCTCATCATATTGAGCAACTGCCAAGTTTAAATACAAGGTACGACATTTTAGTACCTAAGGCTTCAAGGGGCCCAGAAGCGCTCACAATCTTGAGCAACTGTCAAGTATAAATAAAAGATACGACAGTTTACTACTTGGGGCTCCAAGGGCATTGAAGCGCCCATAAATAAAAGGTGCGATAGTTTCATGCACAAGTCTCTCGACACTACAAGACACTTCTGCACGAGGGGGCTAATATTGAGAAGTCCTCAAGCCAGTGAATAAATAGTGAAATAGCCTGGAGTGTGGGGATCCATTTAGAGTGGCTCCACCTGCCCAAGATTGCAAGTTTGACAGAAAATAGCCAAGGGCGAGGGGCTCACCGCGAGCAGTCCCTCCGCCACAGAAGAGGGCCAAAAGCGAGGGGCTCACAGTGAGCAACCCCTCTACCCAAGATAGAAGGCCGCAAAAAAAAAAGGGCAGGGACGAGGGGCTCACCATGAGCAACCCCTCTAAACAAAGTGGATGGCCATAAAAGAAGGCCAAGAACGATGGGCTCACCACAAGTAACCCCTCTAAACAAAGTAGAAGGCCATAGAAGAAGGCCAAGAACGAAGGGCTCACCGTAACCCCTCCGCCCAAGTTGATACCCAGATAAGGAGGTCCACTATAAGTGGCCTCATCTACAAAACTTGGGATGAAGTGACAGAACATTTAATAACCCTAAGGGGAATGATGAAGAAACCCTAGGGTCCCTCAAAATAAAAAACTAAATTAATGGCGTACAAAGCCTTTTGGTCTACCCAACACAAAAGACTTTGCACGAGGGGAAGTAGAAGGGTGTTTCAAGCTTGACCACTATATTTGTGGGAGAGGGTCCCTCAAAGACCCCCCCCCCCCCCCCCTTCAGCTTACAGAAAATATGAGATTGAGGGAACCCCCAGGGTCCCTCCAATGCAGAAATGCCATATTGGAGAAGGAGCCCCCAGGGTCCCCCCACTGCAGAAGTGCCATATTAGAGAAAGAACCCCGAGGGTCCCTCCACTACGAAAATGACATTTGAGAAGTGCCCCGCAAGGGCTACTGCAGAAGTCCAAGTTGAGAAGGGTCACTGCAAGGGTCACTGCAGAAGTCCAAGTTGAGAAGGGCCACCGCAAGGGTCACTGTAGAAATGCCATTTGAGAAGTGCCCCGCAAGGGCCACTGCAAAAGTCCAAGTTGAGAAGGGCCACTGTAGAAGTCCAAGTTGAAAAGGACCACCGCACGGGTCACTGCAGAAATGACATTTGAGAAGTGCCCCGCAAGGGCAACTACAGAAGTCCAAGTTGAGAAGGGCCACTGCAAGGGTCACTGCAGAAGCCCAATTTGAGAAGGGCCACCGCAAGGGTCACTGCAGAAATGACATTTGAGAAGTGGCCCGCAAGGACCACTTTAGAAGTCCAAGTTGAGAAGGGCCACCGCAAGGACCACTGCAGAAGTCCAAGTTGAGAAAGGCCACCGCAAGGGTCACTGCAGAAACTCAAGTTGATAATGGACACTGCAAGGGTCACCGCAAAAGTCCAAGTTGAGAAGGACCACCGCAAGGATCCCTGCAGAAACTCAAGTTGAGAAGAGTCACCGCAAGGGTTCCTGCAGAAGCACAAGTTGAGAGGGACTCCGCAAGGGTCCCCGTAGAAATGACATTTGAGAAGAAGGACCCACAAGGTTCTTCCCCCCTCACCTCCTAGAAAAAATTAGGACGGGTTGTCTACCATAAGCAACCCCTCATCACGAAAAAGAACAGAAGTTCTAACACTTATTTTCTTGTACAGGTTGCCTAGTTGAGCAAGCAGGGCTCAAGTAGGCCAGTTGGGATCTCTTGGGAGTTTTGGCTTGGCGGCTGAGGGACAAGGTATGTTGAGCAAGCTCAACCACTTCGCACTATAGGATTGAGAGAATACTAGTAGGAAGACCCTAGGGTTGCCCAGTCCTCACACACCTCACACTTGGTCACAAGTGGAGTGAGCAGCCAAAGGGCTGGCTGCTCACAAGAAAAGAACTGTTTATAAAATGATTTTAGAGGAGGTGGTCCTCGAGACCCCCCTCAAGTTTACAAAGTTTACCAAAAGTTACCGTTTCAAAAGATATTTAGCAAATCAGATATTTTGTCTCCATTAGAAGATATATTTGCTTTTGAATATCTGTTGGCACCAAGGGGCACCTGCCAAAGGGGACAGGCAGAGCTGCCTGCAGGTAGGGACAAATAGTACACTGCAGACTTTGTCCCTCACCAACCCTCTAAGTTTTGGCGCCAAAAGTACCAACCCAACCCTAGTGCCCAAGTATAAATAGGACCCTTGGGCAAGGTCATGAAAAATATAAAAAAAACTGAATAAACACTGTTACTCTGCAGAAATCACACCAGACTTCCTAGTATTCTCTCCCTGCTCTCTCTCTAGTGCTAAGTGCCTTATTCTTTCACTCCCCACTGACAGTCATCATTCTCAGGAACTCCTCTTGAGAAAATTACTATTATTTTTGTGGAAGTTCATCTTCTTGCAGGGAGGGAGTTCCAGCTTGAGCTCCATTTTTTACCAAAAGGAGAAGGTTTTACCAGAAGCTGCTTCAGAAGTTCGTGCGAACATTGCAGACAGCGTCCATTGGAGTGTGTCACGCCTCACCCTTTCCAGTTATTCATAGACCCCAGTCTCACTACCCTCCTACACCCACCACCACACCTTTGATAAAGGAACCATAAATGGAGCCACCAAGGATCAACTATATGTCTCGAATGAACCTATAGTTGCCTCAAAATAACATATCCTTGAGCCAAAAAACTCCCCATATTTATTCAGAAGTTTCTGAATTAAGTGCAAAGCTTGTTTTGGGGGAATGGCATAAGGATAAGGTGAATAACTTAAAAAAGAAAGATGGGATCGTTCAATACGATAACTGGCACATTATCTTCTTGGAATCCAATCGCAACTTTTAAGTTTTAAAATGTGGTTCAGTTATGTTAATGGCTTAAATTCTTGGAGTCCCGACTAGCATTCCCTAGGTATCACCACTTGAGGTAGGGATGTATCGTACATTAGGGCTCCTTAAACTAACCAAAACAAACATGAGTAATATAATACTTCCCACAGTATTAACTCCATGACGAAAAAGAAAAGTATCCATAACTCGATTGAACAAGGTTTAAATCGGCGAAGACTTTTTTCTTCCATGTCAAGTGATTTATCAAATAAACAAACATATTTTGAAAAGCATTCACTGGCTACATTTCGCATTTATTGATCCACAAAAACGATGGGGATCCATTGTTATTTTTCCTTTTATTTTTTATTTTTTTTCTATTTTTAATTCTTTTTATGTATTTTCTCTCCTTAATTAGTCTCCAAGTATGTTTGGGACTAATTAGGCATTCTTTTATTTTTAGTTTGTCCGTTTAGTCATTTTAGCTAATTACTTGATTAGCAATTAATTTATCCCATATAAATACCCCTTGTAATCTGTTTTGTACTCACTTTTGCAATCCTTTAAATATAATACATCTTTTGATTCTCTCTCTAAAAATTAGGGTTTGGTTTATTTCTTTTCGCCATTGACGTATAGTTTATGTCAAATTGGTATCAGAGCGGGAGTCGCTCCAAATATTGATATTAGTGTGTATCGGTGTGTAGTATCAACAAATCGTACACTACTCGTAATGGCTCCAAGAAAATCCAAGACTCAATCGGAAGATATGCAAGAATTGAAAGAACAAATGGATCGCAAAATGGAAGAAATAGTTCAAAAGCAACAAGAACAATTCAAGGCCTTTTTACAACAATTTTCCAAAATTCATGCCGCCACCACCAAAAATTTGCCGAAAAACGCCACCCAAAGGCCCGGAAAGGAGATTCTACGGGAAAACTTGGCCCAAACGGCCTGTGACGACACAACATCTGCTCGCGCGGTAGGCGCACCCCCGTCACCGAGCAAATTGAAGAATCTCGATCGCGGCAGTCTGCTAGGGTACCAGGCTTGGATCGCCCCACCCCCGGAAAGACATCGGACCAACCTGCTTCTGTGGGGATTTCTAGAAATCCCCACCCCGACACCATGGCTAAACAGTTAAGCAGACCCATCGAGACAACCCCCTTCGAAAAATAATTGGGTCTTGACCTGCGCAATAGTCATTCGGAGTCCGATGGTTGACATCTCTACTCCAATCAAGATATTGAAACCCTAAGTGGGTTATTCCTGCCAGAACTTCTCCAAACAAATAAGATTCTTGAACCTCTCAAAATTTCCATCCATTCCGGAAACCCTAGGACACACCCGAATCAAGAAACCACTTGCTATGGACTCGAACCTAATCTCCTCGACCGACCACCGGATTTTTACCCCACCCCACTTGGAAATCTTGATTCGTTTGTTCAAACACCCACTCCCTTCAGTTTTGACTCGCACCTTTTGTGAGAGAATTCAGGGCGCATTGACTTACTCATCTCCGATCATATACCATATCACCCACACCCCTATATTCCACCTCCTCCCTCCACCATCGCATCGCACGCCTTCCCACCATGATCTCTCCCTATTTTACACCAATTCTTCTTCATCGACCGACGACGAGGATACCCGTTGTAGCGTCCTGGATTGGATCCCTCGCCCCGCCTCACCCGGTGGCCCTCGTTTTGTACCACTACGCAACCGCCAGTGCTTCTATTGTGGAAAGCATGGCCGTTTGATCGGCACATGTCCCCCACCGCAGTCCCCCAGCACCTCCCATGGTCCTCTTCATCCACCACCTGCCCAGATGCCACCAATTCCGATTGACCCTGTTGTACCTGTGCCGGGTGACGTGATGGGTTTAGGAACTCATCAGGATGGAGACCCACTTTCATTAGCGCTTCAGATACTTTATCGGAGTCTTCATGGGGATATATACACATAAATATTCATATGTTCGATGGTAGATTCTCCCCGGATGATATGATCAATTGGCTAGCCGCTATGGAAGCAGTTTTCGAGTACAAGCGAATTCAGGACCCGCCGCTCATGTGTTCTTCTAGCCACCACCAAAGTTCAGGGGTTTACCCAAGTTTGGTGGAATGATCTTTGCTACCGTAGGATGGCTGCAAGACTCCCTCCCATTCAGGACTGGCCCGACCTCAAAGGCCGCTCTTCAGGCCTCATTTAGACCCCCGACATACGAGCGAGACCTCTTGCAGTTTCAGCAGGATACATGCTCAGTGGTTGTACACGGAGCAATTTCAGTTCCTTTGCACTAGAGCTCGCCTTCCCGAGACTGAGGATTAGCGAATCAACCGCTATATTCTGGGGCTCCCGCCACATATTCAACGGGATCTTTGGTTGAGAGAGAAACCGGCCTTTCTAAAGACAGTAAAGTATGTTACTAAGGTCAAGACCTATCATGCAGCGCCTACAGCTCCTCCAGCACCCCGACCTCCACCTTCGTTGGTTTCTGCTCCTCCTACAGTATCAGCATCGGTATCGTCTACCACTACTCCAGCCACCACTACTTCCGATGTGACATTTTCAAGTCCTCCCACATTGCAGTGCTTTAATTGCGGTAATGTGGCACATCGAGCTTCAGATTGCTCCCTTCCACGTCAGCGGGCCCTTTTAGCAATGGATCAAACACCAGAGTACCTTGATGACACCGAGCATCCTCTTGGCCATGCATTGATTACAGTTTTAGCGGGCGACTCTATAGGCCTTCCCCTTTGAGTTTGTGGACGAACTCTTTTTGAGGGGGGGAGAGTGATGGGAATCCCTTGTTATTTTTCTTTTATTTTTCCTTTTATTTCTATTTTCTATTTTTAGTTCTTTTAAGGTATTTTCTCTCCTTGATTAGTCTCCAAGTATGTTTGGGACTAATTAGGCATTCTTTTATTTTTAGTTTGTCCTTTTAGTCATTTTAGCTAATTACTTGATTAGCAAGTAATCCATCCCATATAAATGCCCCTTGTAATCTCCTTTGTACTCACTTTTGCAATTCTTTAAATATAAGACATCTTTTGATTCTCTACTAAAAATTAGGATTTGATTTATTTCTTTTAGCCATTGACGTGTAGTTTACGTCAAAAAATATCGAACTTCCATAAAAAAAAAATCTTTTAAAAGGCTTCAAGAATGGTATCATCTGCAATTAATTTACATCATGATTGTTCTGTTTCGATAGGTATTTCTCTGTTACTTTTAAACAGCATATATTCTAATATCCATTTGCGGCTAACATTTCCAGACATGTTTTAGAACATCCTTTCTCATTCCAGTAAAAAATATTATAAATTAAGTAACTAGAAATACCGGTGCCTTGGAGGAAGAGGAGACCTTCTTCGAACAGGGCTACCACGCATCCTTCGAGGAGAGGCCCTATCAAGAATTCAATTACTTAGAAGCTGTCAAAATCACCCATTCCATATAAATGCAATTATATAGCAAAAACCGACCTGGGCGACGATCTATTAAAACGCCTTGGTGGAGAGGAGGGTGAACGACCCCTGGCAGGAGATGCGGGACGCCTCCTGGAAGGTGGTGAATCACCACGTCGATAAGGAGATTCCACTCGACGTCGACCAGGAGAGTCTGCACGCCGACGGGGAGGAGAATTTGGCTCTCGTCTAGGAGATCCTCTACGGGCTATGGGTGATCTCCTTCGTGGCGGTGAAAGTGGTTTCCGACGGGGAGATGCTGAAGGTATTAAAATAAATTATTAATAACAAAGATCAGGAATATAACTGTCTCCTGGCATCTAATCTAATTACTAAATAATAACGCTAAATATGCAAAAGAAATATTTAACAATTAAAAAAAAGATGAGCTGTCCTTGAGAGCCTGCCACATCAGTTCGCATGAAAAGTTGTATGAGTAGCATTTTCCCTTACTAAATTAACATACTCTCTCTTTGTCGATTTGGGCCATCTTTTTCAACATCAGCACCAATGTTATCAGTTTTGGGAACATCTCTCCTTGAAGCGGGGGCAACAGCCTTGGGAGGCGATGAAACCTTCTTTCGCTCAGGTAATGTGAACTTGGCTTGAACAACTTTCCCGTCAATTTGGGCCTGCATCAACATCAACAGGGACATCATTTTATCTGACATAACAAACTACTAAAGCAAATCATTACAGTTCATTTTAATCAAAACCGTACACCATCCATATATGCCTGCGCCTTTTCAGCATCAGCTCTCGTCTTAAACTCAACATATCCAGATCCTTTTGGAAGGTTAACCTGCAAATAAGCAACACTTTTCCTTTATTCTCTCTTTCCTTCTTTTTTTCCCGGAAAAGGGGGTGGGGTGGGGGTGCGGGTGGGGGGGTGGGGTGTTGTGGTGGGTTAGGGAAGAAATGGAGAAACAGTTGGTTTGCACCATAAAAAGATGTACAATTGTAAGACTTACAATATGATCTATTGCCAGTCGTACATGTACAACTTCACCAAAGTTACCTGCAAATTAGGAATAAAGAAAGAAAAAGACAATATAAGCACCCCCTAAAAACAATAATACGAGAAATATAGCACACAAGTTCCTGAGGGATACTAATCAACATATTATCCATCCATTTGATAAGTATAACTCTTATTAGTCATTAGTTGGAAGTTGGAAGTCTGAAATTTTATATTTGGGATTCATTCATCCCATTTTCTGACAGTGATTGAACATTTACAACAGAACTACCTGATTAAACTACCTAAACACATTCTTTTCTAGAGGATATAGGGAATCAGGCCATACCCTACGTGGCAGTCTAGACAGAATAGATGGCCAACGTGTGGAAACATCTTCTTCGTCCATGGGTTCAAGTTTGATGACTATAAAGTTCATCACCGAATCTCAAAACATTACACAACCTTTTTCATGCCACAACTTTAACCACTACAACTATATGCTACCGCAGTTGATGGTTGCATAAGATGGCATCATTGCTTAGCTTTGAGAGTACTATTCTATGCAGTAACTAGGCCACAATCCAACTATCATTACTTACTGGGTAACCCTTTCAATTAATGTCCAAGAATAACCAATTCCCTTATGGTAAACGGTATGAGCTGGAGGGGTCAATCCAAGCAAAACCGGCTGGGATATAGCCTTGTCACATACTGCTTTCTATTTTCACGAAAAATAAGCCATTAAATGATATATTTATATAACAGTCGTCATTCTGTACAGTTCATACCAAAGCTAGCATAAAGTAGTAATACACCCCATTTTACCAACAATTAATAACCTCCCCGTAGCACAAGGTATTTCCTAAAAGACAGAATACAAGCGGTTGAAGGTTGGCGACAATTTTCTGGTGTGAAATTATTAGAGGTTCAAGATAAAACTGCCACATATACTAGCCAAGGCCAACTGAGATATATAGTACTGGCTCCAAGTAGTTAAGCTTTCAAAGTCTTGTTTACATGAAAATCTCAAAAGAATGTTGGCAGAAAGAAAATTTGTTTCTCGTGTTCACTATATATAGGAAAATGGAATCCTTAATTAGACAATACAATGTGCATTGTGCAGCCTCAAAGATCAGAAAATTAAGTACAAAAGCATACCAAATATCTCTTTTAAATGGTTTTCATTCACATTTCTGGTGAGCTGACCGATGTGGAGAACAAGTGACTCTGGAATAGGAGAAGTTTTCCTGGAATCAGAGATATAAACGTGAACATTAGCAAAAATGCCACAAGTAGATGGCAACAACAACAATACCGATGATAATAATAGTAATAAAAATAATTATTATTTTTATTATTATTATCAAATATATAAATAGCATATGCAATATAAGCAACCCGGATGTTTAAGTGAAGCAACTGCACCAAGCAAGCTTCCTTTGATGAAAAATTTGTCATGCAGATAAGCACATGGATTAGCGACCACAAGTATTACATTTATGCTCATAATAGACGTTGTTCCATATCATATATAACTAACTCCATTATATTATAACCCAAGAACAAGGATCTGGATACAGGAATTGGACACTGCCTTTTTTTAAAGGACAAAATGGATACACTGAGACTACATTAAATAATATATATATATATATATATATATATATATATATATATATATATATATATATATACAGAGAGAGAGAGAGAGAGAGAGAGAGACAGGCTCTAATACATACCAAGTTTACATACTTGCTGGGACAAACCTAATTTAATAAAATATTATAAAAAAATGAGTTGAATTTTTTTTATATGATATTTAAACATTTCAAGGGACCCATATAAAAAAAATAAAAAGCTGTGAAAGTTTGACCGATTTTTTAAAATTAGCAAAAAAAGTTATGTTGAGCTGATTTTTTTATATGGGTCCCTTGAAATGTTTAAATACCATATAAAAAAATTCAACTCAAAAATATATATTTTTTTACTATTTTAAAAAATGATCAAATACCAAAAAATCCCTCAAACATTTTGTAATACACATTTAGTCCAAACCTTTTATTTTGTACCAAAAAGTCCCTTATTCTCTTATCTTTAATGGTTCGCGCCAGCGGCATGGTAAAGCCTATTTGGCATGGTGAAGGAATTTTTGGTGCGAAATAAAAAGGCTTGGACTAAACGTGTATTAAAAAAAGTTCGAGGGACTATTTGGTATATGCCCCAAAGATATCGGTATGTAAACTTGGTATGTATGAGAGTCTGGCTCTCTCTCTCTCTATATATATATATATATGAAAAATTGCAAATATAACCCTGATGTTTAGGGGTTTTGTAATGTTAGACCAACTCTTTCAATTTTTACAATGTTAAACCTCACCTTTTAAATTTTAAACAATTTTAACCTTCCTTTAAGCAGGAGCCTTATGCACCTTTTTTGTTTAAACCTCTGTCAAGAGACTTATTGGAAGGGCTGCAGAATTTTATATCATTAAGACCCAATATGTCATTTTTTTTTAATTATATATTAACAAGATAATTATAGTGCCCCTTCAATTGAAAACAAAAAATACAATAATGAAAAAAATTTGTAACCCTTTCCCTCTCGCTCCTCACTCTGTCCACTACCACCCCTCCCTCTCCCTATGCCACTAATCTTCCCTCATGCCTCCCCCTCCCCACCCGTCGCTACCTACTATCGCAAACTCTCTCTACATGTGTGTGAACACATAAATATGTGTGTATGTACACAAATCAAAGTATATATACACAGATTGTTTATATATGTTTGTGTAAATGTGTGGGTGTGACATGCAAATGTCTTTGTAACTGGATGCAATGTCTTCAAAAACATGAATGTGGGTATATACATGACTCTCTTTCTCTCATATCTATTTGTTTTTAATATTCTCTAATTTTTGTCTAGGGCAGTGGAGTTTAGGAGTAGGTGTTGGTGTGGTGTTTGGTGGTAGCGGTGTTGTGTTTGGTGGTGATTGAGGTAATAGTAGTAAAGTAGTGTTGGTTTGGTTTGGTAGGAGAGTTGGTGGGTGGGTGGGTGGGGGGGGGGGGGGGGGGGAGAGAGAGAGAGTGAGAGAGAGGTTAATTGGATGCTTTTTTATTAATTAAGGGGGTAAACAAAAAAATTGTTATAAATGTTCACATAAAGCATTGTAAGTAAAAAAAAAGGGAAGTTAGAACCAAGGTTAAATATATATATAAATATATATACACAATGAGGTAGTATAGTAGTGTTGGTTTGGTTTGGTAGGAGAGTTGGTTGGTGGGTGGGTGGGGTGGGGGGGGGGGGGGGAGAGAGAGAGAGTGAGAGAGAGGTTAATTGGATGCTTTTTTATTAATTAAGGGGATAAACAAAAAAATTGTTATAAATGTTCACATAAAGCATTTAAGTAAAAAAAAAGGGAAGTTAGAACCAAGGTTATAAATATATATATAAATATATATACACAATGAGGCTCTCCAACATATCGACGTACATAACCATTTTTAAAAATAGTAAAAAATTCTATTTTTCAATTAAATTTAGTATACATTATCTCCATAATGAGAAAATCATCTACAAAAAAAATTACATCCAAATGTTCAACTTGGAAGAAGGTGAGATGATGATCACAAGTTTCAGCAGAAAAAAAGGCACTTGTTCATTCAATTTTCAAATCACCCACTTCCGAGTTGCATTTTTGGATCAAAAAATTTGAAGATGATCTCGTCATGTATACCAAATTTAGTAGGAAAAAATAGAAAGTGTATATTGTCAGGAGGTATGTTGGAGATCCTCTCTCTCTCTCTATATATATATATAGAGAGAGAGAGGGGGGGAGAGGGAGAGAGACCCCCTCACATGGAGCATACTAATTTTTTTTAATTGCCAAAAAAAAAAATTGGGTTGATCTTTTTTGTGGGTTTCGAACATTTTACGTTATTTTTTTTATACTTTAAAAAAAAGGGTCAATTTTTCACAGTTTTTGTAACAGTTTCAAAAACTGTCAAACATTGACCCCTTTTTTTTAAATATCAAAAAAAATCATTTTGAGAAATGATTTTTTGGCGTACCTTGAAATGTTTTAAAAAAAAAATTTTTTTTTTTTTAAAAAAAAAAGAATTTGCACCATGCGGACTCATTTTTTTAGTCCGCATGTGAGATTCTATATATATATATATATATACGATGAGGCTATCCAACACACCTCACTTAACACACCAAAGAACGCACCTCACTTATCATCACTTAAGCGTGATGAATATCACATTTTGGTCGGGTTTTTTCGAATGACACGACCCAACTCGATACATTTAAGTGAGGTGTGTTCCTTGTTGTGTTAAGTGAGGTATGTAGAACTAACCTCACCGCATATATATATATAATCATTGTTTGATTCAAAAAGAAATATAAGAACTCCACAAAATACAAAAAATTTAATATACCATATAATATTTTAGTAAATAAGAATTATTTAAACAATAATGGGAAACTTTTATCACACAAGTAACAATAATCATCACCCACATAAACCCACACACTAATAAATGTGTGATAGTTATATTCTAATATTAAAACTACTTTTGTTGTGATATAATCTTTGGTTTGATTTCTCATAATACCTATACTTCTTTAGCATGCCAAAAATACACAATCCCAATTTACAACACTTGTCATTCTGATGCCAAAAATAGTATTTGGATGAAAGTTGGAAAATGAATGGGAAAATGAGTTTTTGGTCGTACTTTTTCTATTTTCCATGGAAACCAATTCTTTGGTGGTGGTTCCACTAAAAATGAGGTTTGAGATGGAGCACTTGTTATTGTTATGTGAATGAGTGTTGTTCTTATATAAAGTATTTGCAATCTAAGTACTACAAAGGCAAAACATGAGTCAAAACAACTATTTTCCATGGAAAAAATTTCCATGTAAATCAAACACACCCTAAGTTATTCATCAGATACGTCAAAAGGCGCGTATTTACAATATCCACAATATTGGTATCGCTGCTCATACATTTCTACTTGGAAGTATTAGTGTTTCACAGATGATAACCAACAGTGAATTGATAAATCTCAAACAAAAATTTCCACTTCATACCATGGGATAAGCCCTCCTATGTTGACCCAACTTAAGATCCTCAACATCCCAAGTCCCAACTTTGTAAATAAATTCTGTGTATGGTGGTCCACCAATAGAGAGAAGGTAGATATTTATATAGTAGTTACTTGTTTAATTTTATGAAAATAATATTAGGAAGATTCTAGTAATTATTTAGCTGTTTTAATTAATTATTTTTCTTTTCTAATTAGGAATATATTCAGGCACATCTTAGTGGCCAGGTTACATAAAGCTATGGATAAAAGCTACTGGTGATCACTGTAATTAATTTTGAATATGGGATTCATGAAAAGGTGGGATTCACTAGACTCCTGTTTCTAATTAATGTTGAGATTGTATGCATAACGGCAGATTGATATATGTTGTGTTTTTGTAACACTTCCATATCCCGTTTACATCAGTTTAACAACAAAATAAGGACAATATCGCTAGTTGCATTATTATATGAGAATATACACATAAAATGTGTCAATTCTATGTACTTCAAAATTCTCACATCCGAACTTACAAACTTATTTCCCATGAGGAAAACAAAGGGAAAAAAAAAAAGAACATCACACAAATCAACCCAAAGATTGAAACAGTATACAATATCTAATCGCTAAATACTATTAGGATGATAAACCTATAAAATTTATCAACTTCTCGAACTGGTACTTGACAAATGACTAATTTGACATATAACATTACCTTGGAGGTGGAGAAACTTTCTTAGATTGAGGTAGCGGGGAGCGCCCACGCTTAGCTCCTTCAACAGGACTGCTGTAAATCACGAGTAATGACAAAGTAAATAGTCAGGATCATTTAGCAATGACACAATAACCATGAAACAGCATGGAATTATGGAGCAAATTCAATCCCGCACTCGAGGTAAAAAAAAAAAAGGAAAGATGATGGATAAAATCTATCGTCTCCTAAAAGAAATTTGACAGCAAAAGGATGTACAGTCATCCAGATTCACACACCTTCCAATAGTTATCCAAGTACCTAAACCATGGTGACCGGGATTAGGGATGGCAATTTAACCCGAACCGTAGGAGTCCCGCCCCGCCCCGCCCCTAATGGGGCGGGTTTTAAAACCCGATTAATGAATTAGGAGCGGGTATGGGTTTAAGAAAAAAACCCGTTTATTAAATGGGGCGGGTTAGGAGTTAGCTGAAATAAAACCGCCCCGCCCCGTTTAACTTATGCTTATATAAATATCCTTTATATGTATGTTAATTATAATTAAATTATATATATATATATATATATATACACACACTCACACACTAAAAAAAAAATTTATATGTATGTTAATTTTGTAAAAGATTTAAGTGAAAATATGAATTGACAATTGGGGGATTGTCTCACTTATTGGAATACGAGCCATTGTATACCTCTAAGACTATAATGTAATATTTTTAATTTTACTATTTTTAAAATTAACGCAACCCGTAGGAGCCCCGACCGGCCCCGTTTATTAAATGGGGCGGGTTAGGAGTTAATTTTCAAAAATCCTAACCCGCCCCGCCCCGTTTATTAAATGGGGCGGGTTAGGATTTTTGAAAACCCGCCCCAAACCCGCCCCGTTGCCATCCCTAACCGGGATAATGCAATCTCAAGGAAAGGAAGGTTACAAATGATACTATATATCACAAAAAGTTGTTGCTTTTTCTCCCATAACCAGGGTATCAAGTCAACGCGGATCACTATGGTGCATTGAACGGGATTGGGAATGAGAAGCTGCTTGTAGCGTGATTCGTTGGGATTGTGCTTCTTCGGCTCAGTCAGAACGAAATACGTTTTGACTGAAACGCTAAATACATATATATATATATATATATATTGAGGGCAAAAGACTAATAACTGAAGCTCACTGATATATACTATTTTTGTACTAAGTTTTTTTTATAATTCAATGTTACCCCCACCCTCTCTCTCTCTCTCTCTCTCTCGATGTAGCGAGGCCTTTTTTTCTCTCTTTGTAAATCTCCTCTATTTCTCCCCCAACCTCTACACGATGGAAGAAGGTGCTGGTTGTGAATATGAAAGATAATCATGGATTGCCTCTGATTGCTACTCATTGGGAGGAGTTTTTGAAAGAAAATAAACGACGATGTAAGTTGATTTGATGATATTCCATTTTCTCGCCGCAAACCTACTTTTTATGAACGCTTAGAAACTACACTCGAAATAGTGAACCCGCGGTTGGGAATGTTTAATCTAGATTGCAACTTGAGGGGAGGGGAATTTTGGTCTCAGAACACTCAAGTTAATCTCCAAAAGTACATTAAGACTAGGGCTGTGTTTTTTTTCCGATTTTCCGATTTTTCCGAATTCCGATCCGATTTTTTTCCGATTTTGGAAAGATTTTTTTATTGCCGATTTTTTCCGAAAAAAATCGGATCGGAAATCGGAATTTTTTTATTTTCCGAATTTCCGATTTTTGCAGATCCGAATTTCCGAAATTTGTTCCGATCCAAATTTCCGAAATATTATCCGAACTATTTTCCGATTGTTTTTCCGAACTATTTTCCGATTGTTTTTCCGAAATATTTTCCGAACTATTTTCCAATTTTGCCACGAAATCTTTTCCGAACTGTTTTCCGAAATAATTTCCGAAGTATTTTTCTGGAAAATTGCCGAATTTTCCGAATTTCTGAATTTCCGAATTCGGGAAAAAAAAAAAACATTTTCGAAAAAAATCGGATTTGGCTTCGGCACGCCGATTTTTTCGGAAATTTTCCCGAAACATGCTTGTCCGATCCGATCCGGCCGAAACACAACCCTAATTAAGACCCTCCAATAGTTGTTTAAATTAATGTGAATCACAGTTGGGGTCTTAATTTCACAGAGACTTTCTTGCTAACTTGAAACAAATTCCAAATTTTCCCTAGCCATATCAAACAATTAAATCATCAGATGACTTGGATGGAAATTGGAAGTAGAGAGGGAACGTCGACGAAGCACACATTTTCAATGGTTACAAACCTAGTGAGTCGTGAGACCTATGTAGCACGGAAACTTTAAAAATGGCAGAAATGCGAATCCGGACACCGTTCGGATGCGGCATCAATATGAATTCAATACTTAATTAGTGAGTGGTTTAATGCATCTCTACTTCGCACAAATCACGGAGATGGTTTAATTGCATCTTTGAATTTATTTACTTTTTTGAAGTTTCACGCTTGATTCCCTTTTTGTTTTAGGCGACAGATAACTTTTGATTTCTTAGTTGCTCGTCAGTTTAATTCTTTGGAACTTCAAGTGGTTGGGAGGATTGTATGAATCTATTTGGATTCTCTAATATTTTCTTTAGAATTGTGTAATAATTCATGACTATTAAAAATGATTTAACACTTGATATTGAATGTCCGTGGTACTATGTTTGGGATGATTGTATGAATTTCTATATTTGTATTTATGATTATACAGATCAAATGAACGCATAGATTGCGCAACGCGAAACGGAATAAGCAACCGCAATTTAACACAATGTCCCAAACCCGAAGCTCGGCCACTAGAGTCATAGCTTTAGCAATGCCAATATATGAATATGACGCAACATGACCATGGTTATTTAAAGTGCATCAAGGCGCCAATCTCCCATACATTTTGTGATGCTCACTTGATCAAAGTGAGACGTACATTTTGTACGATATGCAAAAGTTTAATATTTGTAATAAAAAGATTATCTCATGATATGAATTTATTATATATGGCATAAATCACTATTGTACACGGTTATGAATAGACACATACGAATATAGATCTTATATCACCATATGAAAATATATATATATATGTTCAGATAATAAAATGTATTTAAAAATTTAATTACCCAATTATCAACAAAAGCAAATGTATTCATATATTTAAAACAAATGTACTCCAATATATGAAAATAAAAATAAAAATCAACATATAAAATGTTGCGAGATGCAAGTTTGTTAGATAACTATTGTTGTTGTTGTTTTTTCCCAAGTAGTAACTGACATAAAATGAAAGTCGTCAAAGGCACAAAAGATACAAACTCTAGAAAGAGAAAAGTATTACTCAAAGGTAGCATGATCATTAATGAGGGGAAAGGGGGTATTTATAGGGGAGTCGGGAAGGATCTAGAATGATGCAATCTTCACTAAGAGAGAAATGGGCCTAGGCCTAACCCTTTACAATAAAACCTATAATGACTATTCTAAATCCAACCCACTAACCCTGTAATACAACTAAAATGTAACAAAACTACCAAACAACTAATAAAAGAAAACATAAAATAAAATAAAAAAATGCCGGAAAATACTAAAATAAACCCCAACATTATTCTAATTTCCATCTCTCTCCTCCACTTGAAAAAGCTCGTCCCGAGCGTAGGAGATAAACAGCAACGAGACAAAGCGACCATCAATGGGTTCCCCCACTTGAAAGGGGAGTCGTCCTCAGAAGCGCCCGACGTATTGGCGAGCAAAAAGCACCAGGAAAATAGTCCCAAAACCCATACATGGCCTAACAACAAGAACTTGGTCCTGGAGTCCCGTGATAAGCATCCTCAACACTAAGCCATGTAAAACATCCCCGCAACCCTTCTCGTATGCCTAAAAAATTGGGTCCACATACCCACCATCAATCACATCACCCTAGATCACCACCTCATCCCCCGGGAGAGATAACCGCCAAACCAACCCCGTTAAAATCATCATCCCCTTCTTTGAAAAAAAACTCCCAAATCAAGCTTCTCCGGCTCGCGGAAGTGCGTGTGAATCACCTAACCATCATCGACAAAAATGTCAAAAAAAAACACCAATACACAACTCATTTTCGTTCTTTCGATCTTTCTCGCAGTTAGCCGTCTTGGAGGGGATCTTTTACCCTCGATTTGACCCGATTGGGCGCGCGAGTGAGGGAGAATGATTGGGTAGAACAGGCAATCTTGGACTTGCCTCCGATAATCATGGATTAAGCTTTCAAAGTCGACGAGTGGTGGAAACGTATTTTTTTTAAAGTTTGGGAGCTGAAATATAATTTTCAAAAAATTCTAGAATAGTTTTGAAATTTTCAGAAACTTCAAGGGTTGGTACGGATATAAAATGAAGAGGGGTAAAACTTGGGGGTTGACCTCAAAAGTTGGTGCAATGAGGAGCCCTTTTTCCTAACCCTAGGTAGTTTTTTTATTGGTTGAAGGGAATGGGTCCTGCTAAGATATTTCCCTGGCCCACCGGAGCTCAGGCCGAGTACCAATCTGACTAGCAACCATCACTCAAGGTCGAAGATGCTAGAAAGACGTCGGAAAAGCTAGATCGGCAGTCGGAAGTGGGTCTGGTGGTCAAATCTGGCAGGATCCGGGTAGGTTGGGTCGAGGCTAAGCAGGATCGGGCGGATCTTGCAAATTTGGTCGGCGGTGGAGGGTTAGGGTGGTTTGGCGGTGCCGAAACAAGAAAGCCAAGGCGGCTGCTTGATCTGGAAGTCTCGACGGAGTCGGGTTCGGCAGTGGTGATGGGTTGAGTCTATGAAGCTGATCGAGCGCGAAAAGTAGCATCGCGTCAGAACGCTAATCGTTGTTTTCGTTTCACCTACTCAATACAAAAACCTAAACTACGACTGAACTTGACAAGAAAGCACAGCGGTAAGTTGGGTATCGTAAGAAATCCACAGGGAGTGATTGAATTTTAGATGTCAATTGCTTTAAAACTTCAGGAATAAAAGTGTAAAATAAATAAAAGAAAAGGTAATGGTTGGGAATGGTGGAAAAAGAAAAGAATAAATTATGCTACACAAAAGTAAAGCGAGGATCGGGATCGCATTCTACCACATAGATCGAAACAACTACTAATTAGAGTTAAGGCTCAAAAGCAATTTAATCGAGCATTTTCAATTAAGCATAAACATCACACAATAAGGAATTCAATCCAAAGTTGCGAGATTAAACATTTAACGGAAAATGGTCACACACGAATTAAATTCGGAATATCGCTATAAACACTAAAGTTGCGTGACAAATAAAGTTAAACACATAATAATCCAACTTTAATACGCGAGGTTTCAATTAAATGCAATTTTACACAAAACCTAACTTTCGAAATCCAAACCTGTAAATGGCGGAACACAACCCCGACCCTATTTATCTTAAGGGCAGTACATGAATTAAACTAATTAACAAAGCAATAAACAAATTAAGCAAGAAATAATTTAATCTAGGCAAGAAAGTAAAGAAAGCAAGTAAATTAAAGCATGGAAATTAAGGAAGACAACTAAATTAATGAAATTAAAGTTAAGGTACAACTTACAAAACAAAGAGTACAAGAGAGGAGTAGGGAAAATCTCCCAATTTTACAAACCCTAAAATCTAAGACAAAATGAAGATATGAAGATCCCTCTCAAAAATGAGAGAAGAGAGTATTTATACACAAAATATCCCATGGCAAACTTGTAAATAAACAAGAAGAAAAACAAATATCTGTTGGACCGAATCGATTTGGGGTGTCCGAATAGATTTGGTCAAAGGGATCTGATCACACTGGTCCAAACCAAATCGATTTGGGGGGTCCGAATCGATTCAGTACCTACAGGTATGAAATCTGCAGCTTTGTCCTGTTTTACAGAAAATGCCACCATTTCTTCGTTATAGCTCGGAATTAGGCACGGTCGGAGACTACGCGAAGATAACTCAGAGGGCTACAACATCCAAGAAGACATTGGGCCAAAAACCCAAATTCTGAAATGACTAAAATGCCCTTGAATGTGATCGTGCGTGTGAATTTGAAGTAAAAACCATTATAAAAATGCCATAACTCTTTAGATACAACTCGGAATCATGCACCGTCGGCGGCCACGCGAAGAGAAATCAGAGGGCTTCAACTTCCGTGAAGAGCTCGAGATTCAAACCCGAATGCTGGAATTACTAAAATGCCCCTGAAGCTACAAAAGTCGACGAAACTTTTCCGAAAAGCGTCCGAACTTCATACTAAGCATCCAAATACCTACAAAAGCTCAATTAACCCCTGCAAAGCATGTATATATAAAAATACGAGGTTGTCTAGTTAACGAGCATAAGTATAGGGATTAAGATACTCGAGGGGGCTAATAACGCGTAAGTTAACGGGTGAAATACGCAATATTTGCGTCGTATCAGAAGCACGGAATCGACACGTAATACGTGTTTCGACACGACATGCGACACGTGATTTTTCCAAAGACTAGAATACGACACGCTAGGATACGTATAATATATAATATATAATATATGTTAAAATATATAATATATATTTAAATATATATATATTAATGAAATAAAACAGATTTTTTTTCATAAAATACATTATTAGAGCATTCTTAACATGAAATTATGAAAATGGACCATATAAAACAAAATTCAAACACACTTTAACATTAAAAATCATAAATAAGGCAGAATTATAATCACATAAGAAAATAAAAATTAAAAAAAAAGTGTCATTTACGTGTCCCAACGTGTCGCGTGTCGGGCTCGTGTCAAAACTGACTCGTGGCATCCGCGAGAGTGTCGGTGCTTCATAGAGCGGAGTATCTTATCGGGCCGGTAGGGGCTGCCGACGTCGGTTGCCCTGGCAGTGGGGTGATTTGGTCCAGCGAGTTGATGTTTGGGGAAAGAGGGGGCGGAAATGTGTTGGTAGTGGTGGCTAGGGCTAGGGTTTTGTAGGTTGACTCCAAAAGCTAGGGTTTGGGGTGATTTTCAAATTTGAAAATTTAAGATCTAGGGTTTGTGAAGAAATGGGTAGGGTATTATTTGTTTTGCACGTAGATGTCAAGTTTTTTGTTGAATATGGCTAGGGTTTCTTCCAATTGGGTAATACGTTGCTCGTCTCGAGTGGATATCCTCAGTGCCATTGCGTTGCTTTGTTTTTTTACAATTTTTTTTAAAAAACGACGATAACTACGATGGAGCGACGAGGCTCTGATACCAATTAACGTAAAATGAAAGTCATCACAAGCACAAAAGATACACACTCTAGAGAGAGAAAAGTATTACTCGAAGGTAGGATGATTATTAATGAGGGGGAAGGGGGTATTTATAGGGGAGTGGGGAAGAATCTAGAATGATGCCATCTCCACTAATAGGGAAATGGGCCTAGGGCCAGCCCTTTACAATATAACTTATAATAACTATTCTAGATCCAACCCATTAACCCTATAATACAATTAAAAATGTAACAAAAATACCAAACAACTAATAAAATAAAAATAAATGTAAGAAAATACTAAAATAAACCCTAACATTATTCTATATTCCATAACTCTCCTCCACTTGAAAAGGCTCGTTGATGATGACTTTTTATGATATACTTTTGATATTTTTAAGCTTAAAATGAATGAGAACATGTGCTACGGTCAATTTTTGTGATATATTTTGGTATATTATCACGTGCTACGATTAGTTTTTTGTCAAACTATGATTGATTACCAATTCTATAGTGTTAAATCCCATTTACGTATGTCTTACTACATTTTTATCATTTGGTTCCGATTCGACCGATTCGATCCACGATTCGTGATTTGGGGGCGGGGGGGGTAAATGATTCACGATACGATTCGCGATTTGACAACTATGATGACAACTCATCTATGACAACACTACCTATAAGAACCTTCTAGAAGCTTCCATCTAACTCCCTTGAAATACTAAACAACTAATAAAAGAAAAAATACAAGTCAATACTAAAAATTAAAAATAAAAACTAATTTCCATCACTTTCCTCCACTTGAAAAAGCTCATCCCGAGCGCTGAAACTTCAGGGACTCATGTGCAAATTCTGAAAATAAGCAGGCCTAAAGAAAGTAGCTCTCAAAAAAAATTTGCCAAAATAAAAGGGGGGTCCAAACTTTTATCATCCAAAATTCCTCAAAGTAACTCTAAAACTTCAGTCCGGTAAAGGCTCAGGAGCTTGCTTCTCTTTATTACGAACGAGGCCCAATGAGGACTTTATATAAGCTATTAAAGACCCTATAAAGACTATATTAAAAGGGGCCCATACCAACAACTCCAAAACAGGCCCAATCCTCATGTAATTTGCAGAACCCAGCGAATGGCCACACACCCTAGCCCATACTCTCACATGTGTCCATCTTATCAGAACAGCAATGGTTTCTAGCCGAACAAATCTTTGGCGACCAATCTCTCTCTTCTCTATTTCTTTCTCAAACTTTTTTTTTCTTGAACGCGTTTTTCTCTCCCACTCCAATCAGCAAAATAGCCTCCACCGTGATCGGAAACAAGATGAGGGTTCTGAAACCCTAGGTTCAATCTTCCATTGTTGTTGTCGATCAGATGAGGCACCGAAATAGGTCGTCGAAGCACATGAAGTGATGTCGGGGTGGAGTCGGCGTTGGGGCTTGTCGAATCAACCCCTCCCTTGCTAATTTCTTCTCTACTTTCCTCGCCCTTCTCAACCAAGACCTATGGCTAAATTTCAACCCCTTTTCAACTCGTTTTTTTTTTTTGCTTGGATTTGTGGCTTCGCAACCCTTTTATTTTTCTTCTCTTTCAGGACTTTAACAGAGACGGGTATAGGATTACGTCGCAGGTGGAGGTGGCGTAGGGGTGGGGATAGTGGCGGAAGCATGGGTTGAAATATTTTGGTAGCTGGGGTAAGGGTTAGGATTTTGTTGGTTTTGAAAGAGGATGTCCGCCTTTTTGATAAAGGTTGCCACGGCTTCTTCCAATCGAGCGAGATGAGTTTCTTTGGCGCCATTGAGTTGCTTTGTCTTTTAACGATTTTTGTGTTTTTTTACAACGGCGGGCGGAGCGACTAGGCTTTGATACCAATTGGCGTAAAATGAAAGTCGTCGAAGGCACAAAAGGTTAATGAGGGGGAAGGAGTATTTATATGGAGGAGGGAAGAATCTAGAATGATATCATCCCCACTAAGAGGGAAATGGGCATAGGTTTAACCATTTACAATATAACCTATAATGACTATTCTAGATCCAACCCACTAACCTTATAATACAACTAAAAATGTAACAAAAATACCAAACAACTAATAAAAGAAAATATACAATGAAATGAAAAAAAATTACAAGAAAATATTAAAATAAACCCTAACATTATTCTAATTTCCATCATTAACTAGTGAGAAAGAGAATTTCACCGGCCTCGAGTAATCCACCTTATTGAAAGGGCCTTGATTGAGGTAAGACAAGGCGTCAATGTTGCACCTTGATGAGCCTAGATCCTAAGCGTTTTTTTAACAATCGTGAATGCAACAACGAAAACAAAAAAGCAAGCACAAACTAAGATACTCTTCTTCTCAATGAAATACCAAGTGGTTAAAATGGTTCGATCAATGTTACTTGGTAAGTGGGTCGCACTATTACGCGGTACGAGAACAGGTACGTTGCTTTAGCCGCTATGCGGCACGATGGGAAAGGGGGCTTAGTTGTTTCACTAGACATGATTATAATGCTAAAAGAACACCAACAAGAGTTAACTAACAAGGTATGTAGTGTAAAATCTTTACATTCTACAATATATTGAGAAGATATACGACCCATTCTTTGATAAGTTGAGAAGTCATTTTTCTTCTCATTTATTCTGTTATTAAAATCCAAAGTTCTATTATTATCAATAATAGCTAAAATCGTCAATGTTAGAATTGAGAATGGTGCATTTAGAGATCCGAATCGTGAACCCATAATGTTATTGGTCGTATGACCCCGAATCGTGGTACATAGGGGGATATAGTGATCCTAATAACCATGGGTTCAACAAAGGCCTTTATTGTAAGCTAAAATTATCTTACCAACAAAAATACAAAAAAGGTAACAAAAAGATTAAAAAGGGCATGCTAAGAATATTCAAAGAATTACCCCTAACCTAAAGTACTGTCCTAAATAAATAAAATATAATCAAAAGGTAAACCAATAAAAGTATACATTAAACGGTATTAAAATTAAGCCCCACGTACACCCTTCTTCTCATCACTAACCCCCTAAGAAAAGGGGGGGGAAAAAGCTAGTCCACGAGCTCTGAAAGTTGTCAACGAGTGAAAATTTCCCAAAATATACGGCTGCAAAGAACAAGAAAAAAAATTCGGTCCCAAAAGTAAGTTTGTCAAAATTAGGGAGGGCCACAAAAAATTTAACAATTAAAATCGTCACAAGGATATTTTTTTAGAGAATACATAGGAATCCCAAAAGAAACCCATCAAAGGCCACCTTAATATTTAATTTTACCCACTTAAGGCTTTGGGAGATGCCCAAAGTAACTAGACCAAGACTAATTTAGATTCGGCATGTTAAGGCCCATACACACACTTTATCCTCTGCCAGCTAATTCCAATATAAGAGTGAGACCATGGTGTTCGGTATCCCATGGGGAGAAAAAAAACTATCGATGGCTTCCTCGTAATCTTCCTCAAATCGTGAGGCCAAGGACCCTTCCTCCACTGCTTGAGAGGCTGTTGGGGATACAATTATTCATCGAAATAGTCGCCTCCAGTTACTTTTTCTTCTCTTTTCAACCTCTCTTCCTTCTTCTCTATCTCGATCTTCATTGTTCTCTCTTCTTCTTCATCTTCTTTCTTTTCCTCCAATTTGACCTTGGTCCCCTTCGATCTCGCTCCCACCTGAACCGAAATAATATTATTGCTGTGAAACCTTAATTCAAAGCGTCCATAGCTATCATAATGTGCAGGATTCTGAGGCCAAGAAACTTCCTCCACCGCTTGACAGGCTTTTAGGGTTGTAATTATTCGTCGAAATAGTAGCATTTAGTTAGTTTTTCTTCTCTCATCAATATATCTTCCTACTTCTCTATCTCGATATTCGTTGTTCTCTCCCTTCATCTTCAGCTTCTTTATCTTCCTCCAATTCGACATCAATCAGCCCTTTAATCTTTAATTTCACTCCCATCTGGATTGAATATGAATTTGTGGTTGTAAAACCCTAATTCAAAGTGTCCATAGTCATTGTCAATCATTTTGGCCGCCATGGTCGTTGAAAACCTTAGTTGGGGATTGAAATGGGGCGGGTATGGGTCAAGGGGTGGCCTCCCTGACCAGTTATACTATACCCCTACCCCGATATCATGGTGTATATCATTTGCAAATGATATTATTATAGTGTATAAAATCAAGGCAGGAATTAATGCTAGAAGTGTGGAGAGAAATACTGGAAACAAAGGGATTATAATATGTAAACCGAAAACAAAGTATATGCAGTGTAATTTTAGTAATTGTAGGAGAACAAATGGGGATATCACCTAAAAGTGATCATTTCCGTTAATCAAGCTAGATGGAAATATTAGCGATGATGTTACCAATGAAAGCAAATTGGGACAAGTGGAGGTGCTACCAGTGTATTACATGATTGACGTATGCATATGAAATTCGAAAGGCATTTGTCAGTAAAGTAACCTCAACGTTATGTATTAAGTTAAGCCTCCTCCGAATTTAGAGAAAGAAAATATAACCATAAAGAAACTTACGCATGTACATAAGAGGGGGGGGGGGGGGGGGGGGGGGGGGGAACGAACCTTCTTTTTTTGGAAGGGGGAGCTGGGCTACGCGAAGTAGTGCGAGAGGGAGAGGAAGAAGAGGAGAAGGATCTAGAACGGGAGCGGGAGCGGGAGCGGGAGCGGGAGTCGGAACCAGAGTAGGAGCGAGAACGCGAACGAGAAGATGAACCCGAACCAGAGCCCGAGGGTCTAGCCTGACGCCCTCGCCCTGGTTTCGCCATGGCTAACACTACACTGGAAGGAGATAACGAAACCCTTGTCTAAACCCTAACGATATAACTGTGTTTGTTCACTGCTCTCAAGCTTGCATTCCCTTATCCCAGCCCCCCAAAGCACCGAAGGTTGGATAAAATTAGTGGGTGCTCTCAAGCTTACGTTCCCTTCGTAAGGGTAAGTTTTCTTTTCGTTTCTTATTTAAAGTTTCATAATATTAGTGGGTGCAATTTAAAATATATGAAGAAATATTTCACAATTTTACTTTTCACTATGGATTTGATAACATTTGGCATAAGCTCGACCCAAATTTATTTGGATTTGAAATTTTAGTTCAAACTCGGCTCGACTCAAACTCAAATAAAGCTCGGCTCCAAAACAGCGCGCCGAACGAATGGATTTCGGGTTGTCCGGCTCAATTTACAAGCGTACCTAACATATTCTTTTAAAGTGAGGTTTTTTAGTTAATCCCCAAAATAATGTTAGGTTGCTTTTGTTTTTTCATCTGAATCTGAAATCTGAAGACTGATTCTTGAAGTTTGAAATCTGAATTTGAAAAATATGTTTGTTTCTATGTCTGACTGTGTCACTGAATGAATGTATTCTGATTTCAAATTCAAACCTCATATATAACTCTACCTCTTAATCATTCAGAGGCAAATATAATTGTTAGTCTCTTAATCATTTAAAAAAACAGACACTATTTGTCACATCTTATGTCTGAATGGTTCAGATTCAAACTTAAAAGGCAAAATCAAATACCACCTTAACCTTCCTCGAAGTTGAAAAATTAGACGTAACTCTCTAAAATTGGATGCCGTCTATCCTTCGTTAAAAAATCTCACAGACTAAAATTTGACTTTACCCCCTGTTATATTTTGGACGAAAGTGTGCTCCTTCTTCTATGGGTTATATTAAAAAAACATAAACTGAAATTTTACTTTACCCTTGGAAGAATGAGGGGATTTTCGTCCAAAATATAGTATGGGGTAAAGTCAAATTTCAGTTTATAAGGATTTTTTAACGGGGGATTGATGTTGTCTAGTTTTAGGGGCTATGTGTAATTTTTCAACTTTGATGGGGTTAAGTCAAAATATGGCATTCTCTCGGGGATTAAGTCAAAATATGGCATCTCGGGGGTTAAGTAAAAAACGCTCTTAAAATAATTAAAGCCTTTAACATAACCTTCGTTTGTGTTTATTTTTCGTCTTAGGTTGCGTGTTTTTTCCATCTGAATTTGAAATCTAAAGACTGAATCCAAAGTTTGAAATCCTGAAAAATGTGTTTATTTTGATATCTGAATGAACATCTTAGTCAAATTCAGTGTTCATATGTAATTTTACCTCTTAACCATACAGAAACAGATATAGTCGTTACCCTATGAATTTAAAAAAAAAAACTATTTACTACCTTTTCAGTCTGAATGGTTCAAATTCATACTTAAGTTGCAAAAACAAACAACTCATGAATCTGAAGTCTGAAATTTGAATCTGAAAAATAGGTTTGTTTTATCTCTGAATGGATGTATTTAGATATATTCAGATTGAGAGTTCAAATTCAAAAGTAATTTTACCTCTCAATCATTCACGTTCAAATCTAGTCGTTAGTCTCTTAATCATTTAAAAAACATAAACACTATTTAGGACCTCTTAAGTCTGAATAGTTCAGATTCAGAATTAAGAGGCAAAAACAACAACATCTTAGCATCTCAATTTTAGAAACGACACGAAAACATGACACAGAATTATATAACATTGATGCGATATGTTATGTTCATGTCATCTTTATATCGGGTATTTTTTACACGAAGTCATGTCGTGTCGTATTCATATCAAAATAACTAGTCGTGTTATCGTGTCTTGTCGTGTTAATCCTATTTTTATTCGGATTATCATGTCTAATTACGTTTAGTTTAGTGTAAAACTTAAGAAATCGTGTTATTCGTGTTGTGTCATGCTCTATTTGGGTCGTGTCCGTGTCAACTAAAAAGAACGCAAATTCGTGTTGTGTCGTATTCGTGCCTAAAAAATCATTATCGTGTTGGCCCGAAACACGACCCCAAAACACGAATTGTCATCCCTATAAAAACCTAAGCTAAAATCACTTCGTAAATTATTAATGCAATCACACATTTTACTATATATCGTTAAAGCATCTTTAAGGGTAATGTGCGTGATTGTATAGGCAAAATGCGAGTTTTTTCATAACACGTGTACAAAATATGTTTAAAGAAATTTCTTCAATACAACATGTAGTTATATATAAAAGTGATGTGGCCACACAAAGTGAAGTAACTGTCACGTATAATTCATAGAAAATAAAGTAAAATTTTAATTTATAATGTTATTATATATGTGTATTTTCATTCCAACTAAGAACGAAGTTAATATATAGACATTTGAATTAAAGAATAGTTTCAAATAGACAATATATAAATTATAACTTTTTTTAGCATATGAGATTCATATTGTCTTGTTACATTCCAAATAAGCAAAAAGTACGTATGGAGATGGTTTTATTATGATATGTTTAGACAGACTTGTATTATTTTGCCTTAGGGATGTAAATCCATGTTCACGCATTTTGGTTAATTTTAAAATTTTGAGTTTGTCAAAATAAAAGCACTATTAATATATAGTGTGGTTGGTTTGCTAGTGGCGGCTTTGATTGTCAAGTAGGAAAACTTATAAGAGAGGAAAATGTTGGGAAGGCAAAACAAATGACACTAAGACCAAAAACACTATAATTAATTTGGAACATTTATGGAAAAGGAATCAACTTTGGAGTTTAAAACATATCCAAAATATAAGATGACTAGGAGTTTCCAAAATATTACAAAATGCCTTAAAGCCATTTTATAATATGGTTTGATATTCGTTTAGAGTTAACATCTACAATTATCTGAAGTGTTGGTTTGATTCCAATTATATACCACCATATATGGGGCTTATATACCACTATAATCGGGATTTCTAAATGTTTGTAGCTTTCACTAATTTTAGTAAAACTTAGACTTGACGCTCATGAAACTTGTATATGAACTCTTATAAAAGAAAATGATATAAATTAAAAAATAAAAGGCTCTCTCTCTCTCCAACACCCCTTAGCCACTATTACTCACCAAAATTATCACCTGGATCTCACCACTAGTAACAACCCTTGACAACCAGTGTTCAACACCCCAGTACCAACCCAAAATCCTAAATCAAAATTGATGACAACATCACCACCATCAAAACACTAGATCAAGAATGAAATATATATCAAAGTTGATATTGGCAATTGAACCAACTTCTCCATTAATGTGGCTTGATATTTTATTTTGATTTCAATAATAAAGTCTATTGTTTATGTTAGTGGTAACGACAATTGTAAGAGTATGCATTATACTCGCGTGCCCCATAGGACTAGATTGTCTTATCCCATTGTTGATATTATATTTTGAGTCTTGTCCTTAAGGCTGTCCCGGCAACACTTCCTTCAAATCATTCAGTGAACATCCTCAAAGACATGTACATACCAGTGTTAGGAAAGGTAAGATGACTTAAAGACTTTTTATACACATTTTGACACACAAATTATATTATTCATAAAATACTTTTTATGTGTATGATTTGGCTTGGCTTGTTGAAGCAAAATACATATAATGCAAAAACATTTTTGAAAACTCCTTTGTTGCATTAAATATATTTAATGAGTTAAAGTTTAGACTAATTTTAAAATTTAACTTATTGGCCTTCTTAGGTTGCTTTAGATTTGTTCACCCTCGGTGAAGACTTTATTTGCTGTAGCGAAAACTTTTCATTGGACGCGCACTTGACCAGAGTTTTTCCTTAGTATTGTTGTGACATGGATTCGCTAAAGCATCGCAGTAACGAAGTATATTTTCGCTGCAGCGAAGATGTATAGACTGGCTCAAAAGGTTTGCTTTTGGCTAGATACTGCATATCTTTTCTGTAAGGAGATAGAGTCGCTAATCTATTTTTCTCAAAACAAATAAAAGAACGTGTCTCCGCCTCGAGAGGACGGCATCAAAGACAAACTGATGCATATGAAACCAATAGTTCAGAGGGTTCGAGCGATAAGTTACGGAATGGAAAGGTGTTAGGCACCTATCCCGCCCTTTCGATCTCTCATGGGCTTGTGTTATTGCTTTCTTTTATTTCTTCGTAAAATGTGTGTACATGTATATAGAATGGAGATAGGAATCACTCAACTCATATCATGGAAAAAATAGAGTGAAATCATCCAGAGGAATGTTCCCAAAGATAATATATATATAAAAAATATGATTTATGCGCTTATCACGATATTGACCACTATAGAGAAATGACAATATATGTCGAATGGAGTGCTAATAAAGAATTATGAAGATATAATAATGTAAGAATATGATGAAATATAGTAATAGAGATTTTATGAAAATTAGAAAATTGGAAGTTGGACTCGAGTCTCGGATTTTAATTCTAAACACCTATGTAGCCTATAAAGGCATCAAAGTCCATGTAGTTCCCATGCGGCGTGAGGTTAGGGTTTTATCCCATATATTCGAACGGGATTTTATCATAAAAGTGTGTGTGGAAAAAAGAGTTTTAGTTTTGGAAAAGTGTGAAAGATGAATTCATTCGGAATTTATGGGTATAACCCTCTTTTTACGAATTTTGGGTTTTTTGTAGAAAATAAAGTATGTGCAATATACTTGTAAAAATGTAAAGATTAATATGTATGAATTAAGGTAAGAACTAGATTATGAATCTAATATACTAATGCAAAAACAAGAAATTTAAAGAGATAGGGAAAGGATTTGGACCTTCTTTGAAGAATGAGAGTTTGCCCTTGATTTTAGATGAACTCCCTTGATGCTTGATATGATTATTGAATGAGATCTTGTCAAATTGGCTATGAAAGGGATGGGAATGTGAACTTGGATAAAATATCACATAAGGGAACTTCGTTGATTGAGAGAATGTTGCTGAGATCAGTGATGTTGATGGATTTGAGTTGTACGTGTCTTTTAGAGTGTGGTCATGCCCTCTTTTTATAGGGTCAGGGAGTTATCGATTGGCATAGAGCTGATCCTTCCAATCGACAGGTGAACCTAGGCACACTGCCGATAGGCATGGTCTGGGACCTGCCAATTGGCAGTCTCGTGCAGATTTTCCTGAAAAAATGGTCATAGAATGTAATTCGTTGATCCGAATCGCGCACAGGACATACCGTTAGAAAGGTAATTAAGATACCTTTAAGGGTCATTTGTATCGTTCCCGAGTTCGATAGTTTACTTCTGGTCAAATATGGCTCGAAAGTGCACATCGGTCCTTTAGACAAGAGATCGTTGGGCAAAAATGGATCGTTCGTCTGAACGGTAAGTCATAATCATGCACTAGGCGGACCATTGGAAATATTAGGAGATGTACTTATACATTACAAATAGTTTCGCTCGGTTCGGATAGTTGACCTTGGTCAACCGGGGCCTAGAAGTGCCTGGTGACCTATCGGAGTGAAACGGGTCGTTCGTCCTTGCTGTAAGTGAGAATCGCACACGGGGTAGACCGTTGGAAAGGGTATTCAGTGTCCTTAGAAGACTTATTCAGTTTTGGTTGATCTGTAGAGTTAACTTTGGTCAAACGGAGTCTAAGAGCGCCTGGTTGCTTTCGGATTAGTTTTCGAGGGAAAATGGATCATTTATCCAAACGGTTATGCCATTTCATGCACGGTGCAGACCCCTGGAAAGGGGTTTCAGTGCCCTTTGAATATTCAAAGAGCTTTCACTCTGAACATGAAGTTGATTGCGGTCAAATTGGGGGCTCGAGAGCGCCCGATGGCCTCTAGATCGGTACTCAAAGTATGACCTAGGATTTGTGGTGAATTGGGGAGGTTCTAGGGACCTAAGGAGAAACTTGGGGGGTCCTAGAATGTGTTGTCTACAATATTAGTTGGCTAGATTTTCATGACAAAGTGTTTGAGTTGTTTAGTCTTTCAAATCATATAGACTTGATTCGTTATGAGTGATGTGCGATAATTTATCTTAGATTAGACTTAGATGAACCTTTAAAGACCTAAAGATCTTACACACCGCTCATAGAAGACTTTTGTTACCGTAGATACTCAATGTAATGAAGTTTGTATCATTTTATGTATGTTGTGAATTGTACATAGCTAAACACACACACACGAACACTACGTTTTCTAAAATATGTAAGGGTTTTAAAAATTGATTGAAAAAGTGTTTAATTTGTTTTAAATCAATCTCGGGGTTTCTTTTAAACTATTTTTGGGAGTTAGCTTGGTGTTTGAACATGATAAGACATATTGAAAAAAAATATTGCTTTAACCATTCTCACATCTCTACTTTGAGCTTGTGCACATAGTGGCATTAGCATGACACCAATTTGTGCCAGTGCGCATGACGATGGCCATGATTTCTTACAAGGTGGAATCGTGCGCACTAAAAAAGTGCACCCTGCACACGTCCGGATCAATTTTGAAAATTTTGTATTTAAAGGTCATTTTCCATCCCATTTCTTAAGATCTAAATTTTACTCTGTTGAAATATCTCTCTGGCCGAATTTCAAAAGTTGAGATCTCTTTCTATCTCTCTTCAAACCAAATATCGTTTGTTCTTCATAAACTTTTGAAACTTTGATATATGACTTGATCCAAAGTGATTGTGAATAAATTAAGAGTGGATTTTATCAGCTTATGTCAATTCATCATACTTTTATTGAATTGCTTTGATCTCTTGCTCCTTTATCTAAAATTGGAGGTATTCCGAGTTATTGGAGAATTTAGAGTGTGGCGTCGATTTCAAGAAAGAGAATGGACTTGTCCGTTGACGGTGTGAAGCTCCCAGTTAAGCATGTCAACTGTTCGGGACCAGATTGGATTTAGGTTGATCGAAATCCATTTAGTAAGAACTTATTCGGATTCGAATTCGGTTTCGGATCGAGTCTTAATCAGATCTAAAATATTGGATCTAGATCCTGATTCGTATAAGATCGAATCGTATCATATAGGGTATGAGTCTGAGTCTATATATATATATATATATATACATTTATCTTTAATTTTTATTTTATCCCAATTCTCTATTTTTTAATCTTAGATTAAAATATTTTATAATTTATTATAGTGTATAATTCGTATAAATAAAACATATATTACTTTGATATGTATATATTTGTACATATAATACTTATATATTATATGGATCTAAATATATAAATTTATATATGTTATATTTAATCCAATCGAGTCCTTAACAGATTGGATTATACTAGATCCATATCCGATCCATTCAATAATCGAATAATCGGGTAAACGGGTAATCGGATAATCAAATTTTAAAATATGATCCAGATTCAAGTAAACGGATTGGATTCGGATCGGGTTCGGGTTCGGGTTCGGGTCCGATCCATTGACAACCCTACTCCCAATGAATTCTCATTGACAATGGGAGAAAGTTGAAAGGCTCATAGGTCACTACTTGATAGAGATTGTGTGAGAGGTACCTTCTTGTCTTTTTTAAAATTATTTTTCAATTAGAAATGAGAATTGGTGTGCGTCAAGATTTTTACCCCTAGGTTGGTGTTTTTCCTTATAAACCTTGTCTTATGTATGCTTGTGTTTGTTTTCTTTCATATGTTCACATTTGAACATACACATCACTTAGATCTAATTTGAATCTAGTGAATTTGCTTAAAATTTGATCAAGTGTGTTAGATCTAGGTTTCACCTTTAGATTCACTTACTTTCATCATTGTGTGAGTTAATCAAAATAATTAGAAAATATTTTATTGAATCATGTGTTAAGAATTTCATAATTGCAAGCAATTTTGTGAATGTCGAAAAAAGGACCTTAGGATGCATTCAAACCTACTTAGCCTCTCTAGGTTTGGTGGTGATGGTTATTTGAGCTTATCACACACATTTCTTATATTCGAGTGAGGTAAAAAAAACATTTCAAGTCGTATTGAGATTTATTTGGGTTAGTGTTCATGTTGTGTTAGTGTTAGATAAAAAAATATTTCGTGTCATTTGTGTTTAAATTGAACCGTGCTCATTTTAGGTAAAGAACAAGATTGTGTGTGGCATCATATTTTAATTTGCATGCGTTCGTGTTAAGTACAAAAATGTGATTGCATGCCTTGTTATGTTTTGTTTGAATGATATTCGTGTTAATTAAAAAAATAATGTATCGTGTTTTATTTGGTTCGTCTTAAGTAAAAAAATAAACTTTCATGTCGTGTCGTGTCGTGTCGTGTTTTAACACATGTGGTTTTACATATATCTTTATCTTATATAGGATGTGTATATATGTAACGTATAAATATATAATGTATAAATATTTTAATGCAAAGATAGATTAAAATATATACTCATTTTGAGCCCTATGGCTCCTAAACTATTTATGTTTTTTACTTATTAAAAAAAACTATTTATGTTGTTAATTTTAATTGTTTTTTTTATTTACATAAAAGCTGAATTTGTTGCATTTAAATAATTTAGGGGTTGAATTAATTAAATTTTTGGTTTAAGGACTTAAATAAAACTACTTACATAGTTTATGGGACAAGGGGATCAAAAACTCCTCTTTTCTTTCCACATCATTGAGCAAAACTGACGGGAAATAAATGCCAGAGAAACTACCTTTTCTTAGTGCAATGTCACTAATGCGTTGAATCTCAATCAATTATTTTGAAATGAATAACTCACCATCACAAAACTCTACCCAATATATTCAATAACACTAGATGGCCCCCTTCTCACAACCGCCAAGCATTGGTTTAAATCAGATTGTCTCCCAGTCCCACAAATATAGATCTAAGAAATCAAACCAAATTATTTTAAAAATTAAAGCCATCATGTTTGGCAATATCTAAACAATATACTACAACGAGGTAAGACACAAATTTTGTAGAAAAACTTTATCGAAATTAATTTAATCAATCCAATAGTAGATAAATACAACTATTTTTTAGGAAGATCAACCTTGTAACAAATCAAATTATTACCAATTTACCACACATATTTGTGTGTTTAACCTTCTCGTAGATATTAATAAAAAATTTGTGTGCGTCAGTTTATGACGTACAGTGCCTAAGATTGGAAGATGGAAGGTTCATGTCATATGAACATTTTCGGGTGCAAGTGGGTCACCCTCTCCAAGCTTCCCAAAACACTGACCTTTCACCCACTTTGTTTCATCTCCACTTGCACTATGTGAGACTGTATATCATATCATCTGTATTACCCACCTTTGTTGCATACCTTCTAAGTCTCTCGTCTCTATCTCTCTCGCTCTCCCTTTCGCATACACACACCTTAAAAGTTAAAAAAAAATGAAGAAGATGAATTTGATACTAAAGAAGTGTAAGACATTGTCAAGGCAACTGGGGAGGAGTTCGTCATATAGTAGTCTAAGGTCCAAATCTACTAGAGAAAAATCATGGGGTGATGACATACTCCAAGATGATGTTAATGAGCATGGAGAAACAATATTTGTTGGGAGCTCAAGAAGGAGGTACGTGATCAATTCAAAGTACCTGAACCATCCTTTGTTGAGTGCTCTTATAAAGAAATCAAAGCAGAAACCAGGGGGAGATATATCGGTGAAATGTGAGGTAGTATTCTTCGACCACCTTTTGTGGATGCTTGAAAATGCCGATCCCAATCTCACTTCTGATTCTTTGGAAGAGTTAGCTGATCTCTACGTCTTCTAATTGATTAAGTTGCGCCACCCACCGTGTGATCTTCTAATATCACAAAAAACTTACATTTGCTTCATCCTCAATATACTAGGGTAATGCATGTAACTCCATCTCAAAAAACAACGTTGAGAGGATATACGCATATTCTGGATTTGATATTAATGATATTGATTTCTACTCTTATTAACTCATTGGGTCTGTATTTGAAGGATCCAACCACTCAATAAAGTTTACTCGGTCTAATATTGCGTTCTCTTCGTAGTTGTCATTTGTGTGTTATGTGCTATGTATTTGAATAAAATGTTAGGGATATTACATATTTTTACCAATAACTCATGGACCATATAAAATAAATATGATGAATAGCATATAAATAAACTTATAATATAAATTTAAATAAAAGATTGGGTTGGGATAAATGGAAAGCATGAAAATGTTGTCCTAAATCATATGAAGCTTGTCCCCAAGAACTCCATTCACACCTATGACACGTTTGAACTTTGTCAACCATCCTTATCTTCCCATCTTCGAAGAAGAAGAAGAAGAAGAAGAAGAAGAACATTAGCCAATTTCCAAAGATATACATAAGTGTGGTCTCGTCTGGACGACCCACTAAGGAAGAGTCTTCCTCCAGACATGTCTTTGAACAAAACCACCATCCTCCAAAATCCCTCACCCTCATTCTCATCTTAAGTGGTCTCGGACTCAAAGACTACTCCAGACGACCAGTCAAAGCAAATGCCTCAGTAAACAAGGAACAACCGGTCTCGCCTGTTGTTAGTGTCGGCCTCAGACAACGCCAAAAGTCTGATTCAGCAGCAATCCCCATACCAGTCTCCAACAGCTAATCGGTCTCATCTCAGCCTAACCAGAGTGGTATAAGACTTCAACAAATTCGGCTAACCGAGACCCTCTACCTCAGACATCTTGTGCACTGATGGAAATCATGACAGGGGTATTGTTGACATATCTAACTAAAATGATTATGGAAGATCAACAAATATGTGGGGAGAATATTCCTCATTATGGTTTCTACACCCTTCTTAACAATGATCACACGCTCGTTGGCCCCTCTCTCATTCACACATGGAGTGCATGCTTGAGGGTGACATTGCGCACCCTCGGGCCTATAAAAGGCACCTTGTGTCTTCTTCCTAAGAAAGGATTATTAAAAACCGTATTGTTACTCTATGCATTTGTAGAGAGAGAATGGGGGAAAGAGAGAAGCTTGTACGTAACATTCATGGATCTTTGCCCATATTTATAGTGAAATCATTCCCATACTTCACACAGTGGACGTAAACGAAGGCCAAACCGCTTAAATACTCGTGTTCATCTATTTTCTCACATCCCTTCTACCACAATACTTATGTTTATTATTTTCTCCATTGTTGTGTAAGATGTAAACCAGGTTGAACCATAAAGGATAATTTTCAACAGCATCATTTTGGCACCATCTGTGGGAAAAGACTATGTTTTCTTTCTCATCTTAGCTTTAACTCTTTATTTCTAATCTCTGATGATGATCCATGTCCATCACTATTAGAGTTGAATCACCATTGAAGGAGTTTGAATTGGGAGGCTCATCAACTTCTTTGGTTTATCCTGTTTCTGAGTTTTTTGCTTTCTTCTTCACTTTTTTACGGGTTAATTGTGTTTTGTCGGAGATAACCACTGATCCACCTTCAAACGTCGGGGCTAGTTCTACCCAACCACCTCAATAAGCTGAAATGGCTGATGTGGTGGCAGCGATCAGGTCCTTTATGGTCAGCCAGTAGCAGATGCAACAACAGTTATTGGCCTTCAACCAATATATTTGAGGAGCCCACCATCAATTTCATCACTTCGGTCGCCAAATAGGTCGCGCATACAATAGCCGGGGGACCACCTTCACCTCCCGCTAAAGAGGTTCAACACAACCTTAGGTGCATGGAAATCACTGACCCCCCCCCCCCCCCCCCCCCCGTCTCCGCCTCGGTAAAGGGGTTCAAGAGTACCCGGAGGACTTAGCATATGAAAAGGGGAACTGCTGGGAGAGGTACGAAACGTTAGATACTTCATATGGATAGGGGCTACACCAGCACCAACTTATGAAGGAAGGAGTGTTCATCACATCCCTCAAAGTCATCGGAAAGGTAGTGTGTTTGACACGTTAAGTAAGGGTCGGCCTTTAACCGTCTCAGCCCAAGAAGCAACGGCAACCGAGACAATATCCCCCATAGCGCTGGTGGTGCACACGCCACTAATTGTCTTAGCGACGATCGATCGAGACGAGACCAGGAAAGGGGGGAACATTGATAAGTTAACAGCAGACAGAGAAATCCAAATAGGGAGCCGACCAACGAGATCATTATTGAGATGAAAGGACTGGGAGGCAACACGGTCATAGAGGAAAACCCTTGGACAGTTCAATCCAAAGGTTGAAACATAAGATCGGTTGCCTCATTAAAATCCAAGACCCTAGCCACCGAGGGTATATGGAGGGTTCTACTTTTGTGCCAAGAATAGTCAGTTATTCAACTCTCGATAAGTTTAAATCCCCAACCGTGACTCCTAGGTATGATGGGAGTACAAACCCTATTCATTTCATTGAGATATATCAGTCGATCGCCGACATTTACTCCACGTCGTACGAGATGAGGTGTCAGGCTTTCTCTACTATGCTTACTGGTTATATGCATGTATGGTACGCAGGCCTACCAAGAGGATCCATTGAAAATTTTAAACAACTAACAAAGAAGAATATTAATAACTTTTATTTCGGCATGAAGCGGGCCAAGCGCATTACTCTGAATGTTAAACATGGGAAGGGGGAGTCTCTGAGGGACTATATATCTCGGTTTGATAAAGAAAAGTTGAAGGTTCAGTATTATGAAGGGAGCACCGTGATGATAGCCTTCATCAGTAGGCTTCAGTCAGGCAAACTATATTGGAATCTCTCCAAGGATCCTCCAAAGCCCTGACAAAACTTTTGGCTAAGCTCGGGTGACGGATGGGCTTAAATAAATGAACCCTGCAGATTTAATAAAATAAGGTTAAATGATTTATCAAACTTTACCCCGATTTATCAAACTTTACCCCATATTAGTAATTATTTAAATTAAGTATTTGAGATATCATTAGATGTATTATGACAAGTGGCATAATAAATATTTGACAGTTGGTGTAACACCCCGTATTTTTGACGATTTAAATAATTATGTGATTAATTATTATTATGGGAATAAATATGCGATTAATTATTGTTGTTGGATTAATTAAATTAAAATGTGAGAAATTAATTTGTTATTAATCCGGATTAAAATAATTATTAACTAGCGGCCAAGGGTTAATACTTATTTTTGTGAACTATTGAATATTACTGGGTGATATGTAATATGGAATTATGAAATTTGATAAATTGTCGGAAGTGAGAAATACGACAGTTTGGTAATTTAAGTTTGACACGCGTGTGAGTCGTGCTGGAACTAAGTCAATGAAATAAAAAGAGAGATTATTTATATTAACTCGTATGGTCATTTCGAGCGCGCCATTGAGTCTGGGAGGGTCGAGATAGTCAAAATAGTATACCCGAGTGTTTAGTTTGGGTCCCGGGACGATTTTAGGCCTAACCGGCACCCCGAGAGGGCATTATGGGAAATTGTATTTTTTGGCTAAATTAATGGACGAAAATTAAGAGTAATTATATCAGCCTAGGAAAGTCCATTAGGGTTAATAGGTTACACAAATCAAGAACGGCCATGGAATGTGTGAGGGAGAACCAATTTCCAAGAAAGAAGGCTCGATTAGTACCACCTTACATAACCGTGACCACCAACGCGTAGATCGCGAAGAGAGGAACGCATATATACCAACATCACCAATGGATCAGGCCGTCAAATTCGAGGCAAGTGTTTATTACTTGCTTTCTTTTAGCAATAATCATGCTAATGTTAGTCTAGGTGGAATTAATCATGATTTATATGCTAATTGCGTGAAAATTATAAATTTAAATTATGATTAAGGATTGGTTTAATTAGTGGTTGGAATTCATTTATGTATGTAGAGGATTAATCATGGAATTGGATTATATATTGATGAACGAATCTGGGTTGATTAGGTTCTTGAATTGGAATTTGGAAAACTAGGGTTCATGTGAATTAATTTGGGGATTTATGTAATTATGATGATTAATAACGAATTAAGGATCCTAGGATGATAGAAATGATCTATAACCTATTAGGGGTTGATGGGTATTGATGATGAGTTGTTGGGAATTGAATCTTGGAGGTTTTTAAGTTAAAAAAATGGTGAAAAACGTTGAAGTTTAGTGAAGAAGACAAACAGTGCAATCTCGCGCGATCTCCCGCGAAGTGGTTCAAATGAGATGGGGATCTCGCGCAAAGTGGTTCAAACGAGATGGAGATCTCGCGCGAAGTCGTTCGAGTGAGATCATCTCGCGTGAAGTCGCTCGAGCGACACGTGGAAGTCGTTCAAATGACAACCCTTCTGGTTCGAGCGACAGAGGGAATTTTTGGGAATTTTCTCAAAGTTTAGTTTTGAGTTTGCCGATTTATTGGAGTGAGAAAAACTGCCAGATAGTAAATTTAAATAAGATGGAATTTCGAGAAAGTATGTGAGAATAAATACTTTAATTATTTCGGTATAAAGAGAATGTACCTTGGAGATTACGAGAGAGATAGTAATCTAAATATTTATACTATACGTAAGTGATGAGGTTAAAATACATATGAAGAGTATATATGTAGGTTGGAGAAATACCTATAATTTATAATAGGATGTGTGCATACCTATTATGTGATATCATTGTTAAGAGAACTAATGGGTGATAACCCGAGGGTGCAAGAACCTTATAGTTAAGAGCACTAATGAGTGATAACTCGGGGGTGCAGAAACTCTATTGTTAGGCGCACTATTGGGTGATAACCCGGGGGTGCTGGATTAATATTGATAGGTGCATTAATGGGTGCTAACCCGGGGATGCAATATTCTATTGTTAGGCGCACTAATGGGTGATAACCCGGGGGTGCTGAATTATTATTGATAAGTGTGTTAATGGGTGATAACCCGGGGATGCATGATTTTCTGGAGATATGCACTAATGGGGCTTAGCCGGGGTTGCAGGATTAGTATGTATGTATGTATAGGGATGATGGTACTATATATATATATATGGACTTGTGAATATTGCTACTGTGTGAAATTAGTAGATTTGGTAATAATAATAATCATTTCATTGCACCAAGTGGTCTTAACCTAAGAGTGCAGGATTAGTGTATATATATAGGGATGATGAGACTATATATGTATGAGTGTACTTGGGTAACTTTCTACTTTATGAGACTAGTAGATAAAATGAAAATGAGAAGTAAAATGATCTTAGTGAATAAAAGATTAACCATTCAAACGATGAATAATGAAATTTAGTATGTGAGATAAACTATCTGAATGGCGTATTGTATGGGTGATACGGGAATACTACTTGTGAGCATAGTTAGTATTAGTATGGTTTCCGACTAGTTAGACTGGGAGGTATAACTAGGTGGAGATTAGATGTACGTTAGGCGTGCACAATAGACGAGAGGTGAGAAACTCATGTGAGAGTTCGATAACTAACATGCGTATAAGACTTGTTTTAAGAACCAGTATTAAATACTTGCTAAAATATTTTTTACACGTCGGGCTCTGACCCGTTTCTTGTATCTCTTCTCTCTTTTGCTATATATATGTATTATATCAGGTACTCAGCCACAGGAGTATCAGATTTAGAGATTTGTATTACTTGACGTGTTGCAGCTGTTGTGGAAGCTGTAGGTCCTTGCAGTAGACGCATCTATCCTTTCCATTCAGTTTCATTTAGACTTCTTATTTAGGGCATATGTCGCCCACTTCTAATTCTTTCATCAGAGATATTGTATTAAGTTTATTGTATGGTTTGGAGTTTTGAACTGGGAGGTTTTATCCAGTCTTATTTATTTCAGTACTTGATTCATGTTCAGTATTTATTTACATTCCTATGTGTGGTGAATGGTTTATATTTTGAAATTTAATAGAAATGGATTTACTTGGTTTTACTAAATTGGAAATGTTTTGACACCTAGCTTAATTTTATATTAATTAGGTGATTAATATGTTAAAAAGTTTTTTCGACACTGATGCTGAGAATGAACCAACTGAATATCCTGTTTTAAATTGGTAGAGGACTGATCACCCTATATTTAATTGGACGGGGTGTCTCAGGTGGTATCAGAGCATCGGGTTCTAGTGTCCTTAGGATCTGTGTGGCTTATTACATTTCAGCGTATCATTCTTTGATGTAGAGCCTTATGATAAGATTGTTGTGTTCCCTTACGTATGCGACTTACGTTCTCCTACTGCGAATTATAATGGATGTGACTCATCATGCGAAATTCGATGTGATTTGAACCCCGAACATTTTAGAACGACCAACGAGGGCCGTAAGAAGAACCGCGGGAGAAGAGGCTCAACAGAAGATATAGAGTAATCGGGTAAGAGTGATTGGGAAATAAATCACCACGGGAATTACTTAAACTAAAGATATTAAAATCGTCACTCAGGAACTGTGGGTTCCCAGGACACAGTCATAGGTAACGGTGGAGTGAATTTAGGGCAACCTAGCATAGTCGATAAAAGGGAAAACAGAGGGAATCTTTTGAAAACCCATCGGTGAAGATGCAGAAAAGAAAATGAGAAAGTGTAACAGACCAGCGGAGGTAGAAAATTCGAAGGCAATTGTGTAGAGTGGGGCGTGACGACACTCAGAATTTAATTTGGAGTTAAAAGCTACAGCTCTTAGGAGCATCGTGTAGTGATTAGAGACAATCACCATACATGAAGAAGTGTGTTTGAAATTTAGAGAGAAATTTAGGTATGATTTGAGTGTGAAGTTTTTCATTCGATGTGATAACAAAATGTGAGTGAAATTTTGATGTTTAGCACAATGGGTAAGATAGAAACCAATCGTGAGAGAAAGGTTGAATTGCATAATGAACTTCGTACCTGGCAGAGAGGTATAAATTATCCAAAGGGTTTATAGTTGATAAAGGACCCGTGAGAAGAGTACAAGCATGGATGAGAAATCCAGCTAGGATGACTAATGTTGATGTCATCAAGGTTATACAGTGACTAGTTCTTGTGTTCTTTCCAGAAGAAGCAAGCCAGGAAGGTTAAAGAATCTGTCTGAAGGGCAGAATTGAACATAACGGTGTTAGTGAAACACCACATGGGAGTATACCCAATAGGGAACTCGATTAGATGATTTTAAGTGATTAACTTCAAGAGGACAATGAAGTTAATCAGACTGTAGAGGCCAACCATAGTTTTGAATAGCTAGCGTAGCCAAAGGGACAATGGAAGAATAATAGTGAGTTGAGACTGTCGAAGGACATTCCCAAAATGGTCAGTGGGACCAGTGATGGGAAAATAGTTCGTGAAGTTTTCCTTATGTGAAGGAAGTAGAACTACAAGTGTTGAATGTGTCCACAATTGAGAAGTGAGACCGAAGAGATTAGAAATGGTAAATCGTGCAAGTTAGGCATAACGACTAGAGGAGCGATACTTCCAGCAAAAGAATTTGGGGTCAAGAGAATTAGGCCCAGGAAATTTATAACCCGAGAGTGATGGGTTCAGGCCGGACCAGTAGAGTCCTCGTTAATAATACCATACAGTATGTCAGAGTCTACGGGACTCGAGATGTAAACGGGAGTGTTATAAAGCTATAATTGAGGCCTGGAGAGTTTGGGCCAACGTTTCAATAATGGGCGCGAAATCCAAAAGATGGAATAAATTGTCCATGGTGAGAGGGGACAACTATATGATGAGATCCTAGGATGTATGACGATTGCAGATGTTCATGGGTCTTGACGGCAGCCACGTGCTGAGACCCTGTGATTGGGCGAGACTAGTGAGGTTTTTCTTCTTCCTTGTGAGTAAAGGATAGATTCTAGTGATATGGGTGTGCCACAACTTTAATGTTAATTGGAAACCCTAAACTTAGCGTGCGGGTCGAGTCTAGGGGGAACACTAGTTTTAACAGTCTTGTTACAAACGTATTTCTCGTTGTTAGCAGGGCATTTTGATGATTGCTCGTGAGTGAACCGGGCGGGCCCTAAGAATATGTTTTGTTGTTATAATTTACTACTGCATTGAGTCAGCTTTAGTAGAGTTTATTATGGTAATATGTAGTGATTAATTACCGTATGGTTAAACGATAGTATAAATATATTGATATGACTGTCGTGTCGGATACTCCGAAAGGAGTGATCTTAGTTTTGTGCGGCGCCACCTGAAATAGGGTTGGGCCCAGATATGAGTGTAAATATGAAACTTTCATGGTAATATAGACCTCAGCGAGTATAGTGTCTAATTATATGTGATTCCCGAGCATAAGAATTTATTTGTCTGCTAAGACTTAGAATACATTGTGTTCTTATCGAGCGGCGAAATATAGCTCGTTATATATCTATAGCGCCAAGTACTTGGGATAGTGTGGGCTCCATGCTTCATGTCACATTTTTAGGGACATGAGAGTGGACGAGTAAAATTTTATATCACAATACGTAGATTGTGGGAAAGTACATAGTAGGTACTGAAGGCCTTACGGACCTTAACAATCGGCTAGGTTAGATAGTAGTGTATCGGGGGGTTCCTTGTTTGGATTTCGCTTTGCGAGACATCCCACGCATGAAACTAGCAAATGTTGGGAGTTGGAGAGAAGTTTGGTCGCTAGTACATAAGTTTTGTATGTTGGTTATTGTACCTATAGGAGAATATATTTGAGAGTTGATAATTCTTTCATAGCTTAAGGCTAATAGTGTAGCCTGGCCTTAGCATTTTTCGGAATAGAGCAATGATACCATTGAAGGATTGATTAAGTTATGGTTAGTGGGGTGGTTGAGTGCACCCCTTCCACATCAACATACCGAGTGTGCAAGAATCGAGGTAAGAAAATTTTATGCCTTTTGTATAATGATGCGTGAGGTATAGGGTGTATGGGCGCCCTAAGGGATTGAATCAGGTAGTGGATTGTGATTAGCATGTGAATTTGATAACATGTAGTCGGGTAAGCCGGAGCTTATTCACGACGTTTTGTCAGAGACTTACGTTTCAAGATAAATTGAAATTTATTCAAAAAAGACAAGATGTGTCAGAATACAAACAACAGTGGTGATGAGTTTAATGTAGAGTAACCTTCAAAGTTAGTCTGCAGTGGGTCAGCTAACTATTAGAAAAAGGGCGGACAATTCGAAACCGGTAGGGGCTTCTTCCACTAGAGAATGGTAGAGTATTCTCAAGGATCTTCTCATGTAGCTGAGATGGTGAGATTATAAGTACTAAAATGAGATTGAGTACGGCCTAATGCCCACAGAGGGATGGTCAGGAAAAGAGGTCTAATCGGATGCGGGAGAGAAAATTTTATGTGAACCCTGAGATCTTAGGGGAGGACGAGAGTATCATCTTCCACAAGTGGAGTTTGTGTCCAAATAACTCCTATAAATTCATGTTCGAGCAGAGTACCAGTAGAAGTATGGCATGGTAAATTTGGTTGCTGTCCTACTTAATAGTTAAAGGTGAGGGACCAGTTATGATTACAAATGTCGGAGAAAAATCGATATTATCGTATATATTGTGTGTGAAATGTATATTGCACAGTGAATTACTTGTATGAACGACACGAGACGAAGTCGTATGTATATGAAAAGAGGATATATCTACTAAGGTGTAAATAGTAGAAGGCTAGATAGTGAATATCTAAAACATTGTTGAAGTAGAGAAACTTAAGCAGAAAGGCTTGAACAAGAGCCTATATGACAGGGTAACCTGGAGTCTAAAGCAAACACTTGTGTAGTGTTCATTATTAAGGGTATTCGATAGCGTACTATATGGATAGTACGGAGTAGGTTACTTGTGAGCGTCGGGATGCGATGCGCAATATTGTTACAGCATTGCCTGTACCTGGTATACTTTTTCCAAATTTCCGTTGTAAGGGGGGAGTATGAAAAACCCCGTATTTTTGACGATTTAAATAATTATGTGATTAATTATTATTATGGGAATAAATATGCGATTAATTATTGTTGTTGGATTAATTAAATTAAAATGTGAGAAATTAATTTGTAATTAATCCGGATTAAAATAATTATTAACTAGCGGCCAAGGGTTAATACTTATTTTTGTGAACTATTGAATATTACTGGGTGATATGTAATATGGAATTATGAAATTTGATAAATTGTCGGAAGTGAGAAATACGACAGTTTGGTAATTTAAGTTTGACACGCATGTGAGTCGTGTTGGGACTAAGTCAATGAAATAAAAAGAGAAATTATTTATATTAACTCGTATGGTCATTTTGAGCACGCCATTGAGTCTGGGAGGGTCGAGATAGTAAAAATAGTATACCCGAGTGTTTAGTTTGGGTCTCGGGACGATTTTAGGCCTAACCGGCACCCCGAGAGGGCATTATGGGAAATTGTATTTTTTGGCTAAATTAATGGACGAAAATTAAGAGTAATTATATCAGCCTAGGAAAGTCCATTAGGGTTAATAGGTTACACAAATCAAGAACGGCCATGGAATGTGTCAGGGAGAACCAATTTCCAAGAAAGAAGGCTCGATTAACACCACCTTGCATAACCGTGACCACCAACGCGTAGATCGCGAAGAGAGGAACGCGTATATACCAACATCACCAACGGATCAAGCCGTCAAATTCGAGGCAAGTGTTTATTACTTGCTTTCTTTTAGCAATAATCATGCTAATGTTAGTCTAGGTGGAATTAATCATGATTTATATGTTAATTGCGTGAAAATTGGAAATTTAAATTATGACTAAGGATTAGTTTAATTAGTGGTTGGAATTCATTTATGTATGTAGAGGATTAATCATGGAATTGGATTATATATTGATGAATGAATCTGGGTTGATTAGGTTCTTGAATTGGAATTTGGAAAACTAGGGTTCATGTGAATTAATTTGGGGATTTATGTAATTATGATGATTAATGACGAATTAAGGATCCTAGGATGATAGAAATGATCTATAACCTGTTAGGGGTTGATGGGTATTGATGATGAGTTGTTGGGAATTGAATCTTAGAGGTTTTTAGGTTAAAAAATGGTGAAAAACGTTGAAGTTTTGTGAAGAAGACGAACAGTACAATCTCGCGCGATCTCGCGCGAAGTGGTTCAAAAGAGATGGGAATCTCGCGCGAAGTCGTTCGAGCGAGATCATCTCGCGTGAAGTCGCTCGAGCGACACGTGGAAGTCGTTCAAACGACAACCCTTATGGTTCGAGCGACAAAGGGAATTTTTGGAAATTTTCTCAAAGTTTAATTTTGAGTTTGTCGGTTTATTGGAGTGAGAAAAACTGTCAGATAGTAAATTTAAATAAGATGGAATTTCGAGAAAGTATGTGAGAATAAATACTTTAATTATTTCGGTATAAAGAGAATGTACCTTGGAGATTACAAGAGAGATAATAATCTAAATATTTATACTATACGTAAGTGATGAGATTAAAATACGTATGAAGAGTATATATGTAGGTTGGAGAAATACCTATAATTTATAATAGGATGTGTGTATGCCTATTATGTGATATTATTGTTAAGAGAACTAATGGGTGATAACCCGAGGGTGCAAGAACCATAGAGTTAAGAGCACTAATGAGTGATAACTCGGGGGTGCAGAAACTCTATTGTTAGGCTCACTAATGGGTGATAACCCGGGGGTGCTGGATTAATATTGATAGGTGCATTAATGGGTGTTAACCCGGGGATGCAACATTCTATCGTTAGGGGCACTAATGGGTGATAACCCCGTGGTGCTGAATTATTATTGATAGGTGCATTAATGGGTGCTAACCCGGGGATGCATAATTTTCTAGAGATATGCACTAATGGGGCTTAGCCGGGGGTGCAGGATTAGTATATATATATGTATAGGGATGATGATACTATATATATATATATATATATGTGTGTGTGTGTGTGTGTGTGTGTGTGTGTGTGTGTGTGTGTGTGTGGACTTGTGAATATTGCTACTGTGTGAAATTAGTAGATTTGGTAATAATAATAATCATTTCATTGCACCAAGTGGTCTTAACCTAAGAGTGCAGGATTAGTGTATATATATAGGGATGATGAGACTATATATATGTATGAGTGTACTTGGGTAACTTTCTACTTTGTGAGACTAGTAGATAAAATGAAAATGAGAAGTAAAATGATCTTAGTGAATAAAAGATTAACCATTCAAACGATGAATAATGAAATTTAGTATGTGAGATAAACTATCTGAATGGCGTACTGTATGGGCGATACGGGAATACTACTTGTGAGTATAGTTAGTATTAGTATGGTTTCTGACTAGTTAGACTGGGAGGTATAACTAGGGGGGATTAGATGTACGTTAGGCGTGCACAATAGACGAGAGGTGAGAAACTCATGTGAGAGTTCGATAACTAACATGCGTATAAGACTTGTTTTAAGAACCAGTATTAAATACTTGATAAAATATTTTTTTACACATCGGGCTCATACCCGTTTTCTTGTATCTCTTCTCTCTTTTGCTATATATATGTATTATATCAGGTACTCAGCCACAGGAGTATCAGATTTAGAGATCTGGATTGCTTGACGTGCTGCAGCTGTTGTGAAAGCTGTAGGTCCTTGCAGTAGACGCATCTATCCTTTCCATTCAGTTTCATTTAGACTTCTTGTTTAGGGCATATGTCGCCCACTTCTAGTTCTTTCATCAGAGATATTGTATTCAGTTTATTGTATGGTTTGAAGTTTTGAACTGGGAGGTTTTATCTAGTCTTATTTATTTTAGTACTTGATTCATGTTCAGTATTTATTTACATTCCTATGTGTGGTGAATGGTTTATATTTTGAAATTTAATAGAAATGGATTTACTTGGTTTTACTAAATTAGAAATGTTTTTACCCCTAGCTTAATTTTATATTAATTAGGTGATTAATATGTTAAAAAGTTTTTTCGACACTGATGATGAGAATGAACCAACTGAATATCCTGTTTTAAATTGGTAGAGGACTGATCACCTTATATTTAATTGGGCGGGGTGTCTCACTTGGTCCCATAGAAAAGATGACATGTGGCAAGCCCACTTAGGATATTTTGGCTGTAAAATAAGGGTCCCTCCACATTTGAAAGGACAATGATTTTAGGGCAAGTTTTAGGAGAGAGTTTCCATCTCTTCTTCCCCACAAATTCGTAAGAGATTCATCACAAGTTTCATAGTGATAAACATATGCTCGAATTGTATCATGAGTTTTATATGATATGTTCAAATTTAGAGGCGGCTAGCCCGATTTGGCACCCTTGTTGCTACAAAATCACCAAAACTGAGTTTTTCGGCATATCGTACGGCCCACGAACTACGCAGACTTCGATTACACTAAGAGACAGATACGTAGGCGCAATAACGCTGCTCAAGTAAAAAAATACACTAGATGTGGTGCTTCCCCAAATTTAGACTACTCTCTTAGATTTGACGACTCCACTGGGGAGGTATTCGTGATACCAATTGCATAACGCCGCATGCGTATACGGAAAACTCGGTGGCAGTGGAGCATTTTCCTCAACAAAGATGAGCATTATTCATTATATTCTTCCATTTGCGTTGTTGATTGTTTCTGGTATTTTTTTATATGAGTATTATAAATCATATTTATTGAGGTACATATAAGATATGTTAATATTTAGCTTAAATTAAAATATTTTGGGTACTTAAATAGGTATAATTAAAAATGTGTCTCAATAATTATGTTGCGAAAAAATATATGCTCTTGATATTCCTTTGTTATTTTAAATTGGGATTAGCAAGGATTAATTTAAATAAATAAAAGAAGGGGCGTATGATGTAGATTCCTCCTCAAAATTATGAGCCATAATATTTAACCACACAAATTTCTAAAGATAGTATTTGTTTGCGTGTTACGTATCCAAAAATTATAAATCAAATTTTAATAGGATGTGCTATCAACTCATCTTTTTCCAAATTCTTGTACTACCTGTCAGGGCCGAAATTAAAAGAAAAAGGGTGACCACTATTGACAGCTACTAAATACACATTGGAATATGCTTTCTCAACTGTACAAATGTACTTAACGTTATTTTAAACACATAAAGATCTTACTAAAATCTCAATTAAGATTCCCTATACATGCTTTTAAACTAGAGTAACACTACACCCACACGGTTTCTTACCCGTTCCCCTACCCGCCTAACAAAACAAAAAAGGGATGGCCCACCACACCAAGCTAAGAAAATACTTCCAATCTCCAAATTCTAAAGAAAAAAAAACAGTGATCTTACCACAAAGCTTAAAAAAAAACTCATGCTTTTGACAGTGATCTTACCACAAAACTTGAAAAAAAAACTCATGCTTTAAAAAAAACAATGATCTTACCACAAAACTTTAAAAAAAACGGTCAATCTAAATTAAATATTTTTAAAAAGATTAAACTTTAAAAAAAACAGTGTTGCATTTGACAGCAAACCAATCTCCACATTCTAAACAACCCATACCTGAACAACAAAAAAACAAAACTAACAACAAAGTATTCCAAGTTGCATTTGACAGCAGCAAAACTTTAAAAAAAAAATACGATCAATCTAAATTAAATATTTTTAAAAAGATTAAACTTAAAAAAAAACAGTGTTGCATTTGACAGCAAACCAATCTCCACATTCTAAACAACCCATACCTGAACAACAAAAAAAGAAAACTAACAGCAAAGTATTCCAAGTTGCATTTGACAGCAACAAATGACTCCAAGTTGCATTTGACATATTACAAAACAGAATTACAAGAGTATTTACCTAGCAGAATTACAAGACATATTACAAAACACTATAAGACGGTTACAAAACAGAATTACAAAACAGATGTTGTCCATAAGACAGTTAAAATAGTTACAAGCAGGACATCATATGTTTTGTGAATGTTGTCCAAATGCCTTGTCCCAAAAAGGATTCTGAATTTGAAGATGTGAACCAAGTGTGAGGTAGTCCCCTGTTGATTGTCCTAAATTCCCAACATTTACATCAGCGTCGCACACATTCAATGCTTGCGAAGCCTACACAACATCATATATTTAGAAATTTCCAAATAAATTCATAATCAGAAATATAGTACTACGATAAAAAATAAAAATAACTAACCATTTGCAAATCCAAATTAATGTTGACGTTGTTTTCTATTTTTTCTTTCCCTTTACTCTTCTTCTTTTCCTTCCTCTTTCTAACAACCTGTTCTACCTTAGACAGTTTCCTTTTGTAGGGCGGTCGACCGTTACCATGGATGACCACGGGACTATGAATATTGATTGGAAATGACATTTGGTCAACTTTCACGGGGCTTTGTTCACTACTATCACACGTGACAGTAAAATTATTTAATTTATTAATCAAACCGTTAATACAACTCATTACCACTTTTGTCTTTTGTTCATTGTCGGTTGCCAAGTCAGCAGCTTCATAAAAGGCATTGCACATCTTGTCAAAACGCTCATTTTCAGGGTGGAACGCCCAATTGGAGTATATGATTTTCACTTTTGTGTGCTTCCTCTTAACATCTTTCCGCCATCTACGAAGAATGTACTTATCTGGTATAACTTCAACCTTTTTATTAATCAACACAGTAATAGCATGCCCGCATAAGATTCCTCTAAATTCAAATAATTGACAAGTGCAATTTATATCACAATCATCCTCCCTAAACCACACAAAATAGTTTGCACGGCGATTTGTCTCTCCAATCATGTCCTCATAAATGCCATATCTAACACAACCACATTCCTCGTTAATGCGACATATTTCACAATAAAGCTTCCCGGTTAACTCGTTTTGGAATTCTCTAAATTTTGAAGTGGTGTAAGCATCTTGAAGTTGCTTTTCAATTGCATAACGTGTAATACATGGGATGAAAGAGTTGAAGGAGTTGTAGTCACTTTGTTCCTCCTTTTGCACTTTACTTCGCAATGCATTTTCATATTGTTCGGCAAATTGTTTTAGTGTCGTTTTTGAATTCACATAACCATCGAAGAATGCATTCATGCTCTCACTTCTTTGAGTCGATGACATTCCCGCCCAAAAAGTATTCTTCACAAACGTAGGGACCCAACGGTTCCTCTCTTCATATAAGCCATTCAACCACTAATTATCATGGAGTTAAAATTTTTTAATGAATAATTTCCAACGTTCTTCAAATTCCACGGGCGTCAATGAATCATAAACGGCATTTTGTATTGCATACTTCATTGATTCATACTGATTATAACCTCGCAATTTTTCGGGTAATTTCTTCAATATGTGCCACAAGCACCATCTATGCCGTGTATCCGGGAAAACGACCTCAATAGCTTTTTTCATTGCTTTGTCTTGGTCGGTAATAATTGCGGAGGGATGCCGATCATTCATACATGTTAGCCATGCTTTAAAAATCCAAGTAAATGTCTTGACATCTTCATTAGATATTAATCCACACCCCAATAATATTGAATGACCATGATGATTTACACCAACAAATGGAGCAAATGGCATTTCATATTTATTTGTTAAGTACGTAGTGTCGAATGTGATATCATCCCCAAATTCTTCATATGCGGCCCTACTTCGTGCATCTGCCCAAAATACATTTTTTATCCGACACTCGGCATCGAAATCCATCACGTAAAAAAAGTTGGCATTGTTGGTTTGCATTTTCATGAAGTAGTTTTGAAGGGCCATAGCATCACCATTCCCGAGTCTTAACCGCCTCACCTTATCAATAAAATTGTAGCAATCTTTATCTAAAAATGGCAAATTATCATGTCCACCCGCTTCAATTGCCAATGAAGTAAAATTCTTGCATGGTCGGATACCTGCTTTGTCATTCATTTCAAGCCTTCGTTTAACAAAAGAACTTATAACCCGATTATTTTTGTAAAATCTTGCTTTTTCGGGGCTCACCCTATGATTATGTTCCAAATTTACAACCGACACCCGCCATTTTTCATCGGAGCAAAATAAAATTCTTACTTTGGCCTTGCAATCAGTTCTCGCAACCGGGCGCTTTTTAAAAATATTTTTTGTGTTGCTTTCTGGTTTTCCGGCATGAGAGCATGCTACTACAACAAAGTCCATCCCTCCGTTTGATTTTTTTCCCGATGATCTTCTTTTAATAGGAAATCCCTTTTCGTTACCATATTTTTTATAGTAGTCAAAAAATAGTTCAAATGTATCAAACTCCATTCCGACTTCGGGATCTCTTATTTCACTGGCCTCAACTATTTCATTTTCATTTTCATTTTCATATTCCTCGCCATTAACGAAAATATCATCCATTTCATCACTAGAAGATATCATTTGTGATCCTACAATTTTTTTCATAGCAGTTAGAACAAGATTACCAATGACACTAGGAACAAAAAATACTAATTACAATGCTTATTTACAGATTTAATAGAGGGACTAGAAGATATCATTTATGATCCTACAATTTTTTTCATAGCATTAAGAACAAAATTACCAATGACACTAAGAGCAAAAAAATACCAAATTACAATACTTATTTACAAATGAATAAATCTAGAGAGGCCCAGAAAAAAATCCATTTCGTAAACCCAGTGCATTAAAAGCTTATTCCTTATTGTTGCGGGTCCCGCCAGGGCATCAAAATCTGCATTAAAAACTTGTACCCATTTTTGTCTTATGTACTGAGTTTATGAAGTGAATTTTTTTTTCCTGGGTCCCCCTAGTGCTACTCTTTACAAATTTAATAGAGAGGGAGAAAGGGAGAACATCTGTTGCTGGCCGGAGAATTTGGCCGCACTTGTGGGTATTGTTTATTGTTTGATGTTTAGCGCCAAAGTGTTCAGATCACAGTTTTTTTTTAGTTTATATTTTGGAGATTGTGGGTTTGCTTAATAATTAGCTTGGTTTGTGGTGGGCCCTTTTTTTGTTTTGTTAGGCGGGTAAGGAAAGGTATGAAACCGGGTTCGTTTAGTGTTACTCTTTAAACTATACAAAGATTATGGTCATTGGCCTGACACCGACCCTACTCTTTTAACCTTCGACCGACACAAATGTCAGCCAATAAAACTCCGCTCCATCACTACTTTGACATTAAAATAGATAGACCATGAGAAACCAACTTGATTCACCATAGGGTTTTACTTGTAGATAATCCAACGAACCTTTAACGTCCCAAACCTTTGTTATTCAAAACATTGAAAAAAAAGAGGAAAAAAAACTCCACCGTCGAAAGCCGACGAGCCTCTGCGAATAACTAGATTTCAAAACCCAACATAATTGGGTTAGGGTTTGCAATACAACAAAAGTAGTAGGAATTATTAATTTAGAATCACCAACGCACTTCATCCACACCAACCCACCTCAAGGCTTAAACGAGGAAGGTGTGACCCGAGCAACCATCGAAATCCGACCAAGTATTGGGAATGATTCAGCTACCATTTTAGCAGCTACTATTTATGTTAAGATATGAATCAAAAAGTTTTTTCAGTTGATATTTATCTCTGAATCGCTTGATGTTTGACTCACCACCCATCAAATGGGTTTTGCCCGAATCACTAACTCACTAATTAAATATGGAAGCTTGATTCCATAAAAAGTCGTTGTTTCAATCAACCTTGTTGGTCAATATACCATGAATCAACCCACCTTCGATATACCATGAATCAATCCAAACCACCATGGTTGTAGAAATAAAAATGATTGACCTTGGACAAATCAACTGGATCTTCCTCCGACAAACCACAAGCCGATGCAGCTCAAGATCTGCGGCTAACCCATCGCACACTGATGCACCAGTTTATAAGTCAGACCTTCAAAATGAAAATCATGATCCAATTGATCTTGCTCTACACAACTAGAAGATGAAAAGCTCATAAACTGATCCAATCATTCATGGTTCTTCAGAGCTCCATAAGACAACCGTTTCCCCATAAAATCGTTGGGAATATGTAGACCCTTCTAGGTCTCCAAGTACTAAGTTATAAACAGTGTTTTTTTATTTATTTTAAAGGCAAGCACAATGGGGTATTATGGTTGCTCGGGGATACCTCTTTTAAGGCATGGGTTGGGTATAGTGGCCATGAATCACGTTTGAAATTTTATTCAAAGTTATACACGACATTAAATATGTGATTTCTCGAACACTTTGATAATGGAATAAAAATGTTTACTAAACACGCAACGGTCTATGGAGTGAATATTTTACGATTTCTATGCTTTATTGAGATTATTAATTTTACATGTTGTATTGAATAAATAATGCACCAAATAAGCAAACCACATATCTCATAAATTTCGGACATTATGGTATTTAATTTGTGTATATTTTATTTGCACACTTTCAAAAACTACCTTTCAAGGCTTAAAATTATATGTATATCCCTGTACAAATTCAAATGATTCGAGTAAGAAAATAAATAATTTTTATGGAGAATCCATATAACCCTTGAAATTACACGAATATTTTGCATTGGCTCAAGCACAACCTTTAAAGATTGAACTCAAATTAGTACATGCATGTATTCTAGAAACCTTGTCAAAATAATATTTTTGAGCAACCATGTCAAAATTGCCATCTTTCGAATGACCTTATCAAGATAATATTTTTTCTCAAGTCTTCACAATTTACTCAGTCATGGTTGCTTGGAGCCACCTTTCGCATCTTCCGTGGAACCTCATTCCTGGTCGCTTGGAGCAACCTTCCACGTAACCTCCGTTATGGTTGCTCGAAGCAACCTTTCGCGCAACCTCAACCATGGTCTCTTAGAGCGACCATCCACACAACATTAGTCATGGTTGTTCGGAGTAGCCTTACATGCAATCTTAGTCATGGTTGCTCGAAGAAACCTTCCACGCAACCTCAGTCATGGTTGCTCGGAGCAGCCTTCCGCACAACCTCAGTCATGATTGCTCGAAGCAACCTTCCGCGCAACTTTGTATTCGACTTATTCTGAAATATGATTTATTCATATTGTGATATTAATTACATGAAAATTCAAATTTGATATTTATGATTCACCTAAAGGTAACTCAATATGCTTGTCGACTGTATTATTTTATATATAATTTAATAAACCCCAAAATTTCTAAGTTTGCTCAGTTTTGATAAAATAATGGGGGCGTGAGATTATTAGCTTATCACATGATATATATGTACTTTATCATTTTATTCTATAAAAATGATATTGAAAAAGTAGGAACTAAATATTGTATTATATCACGCGGGCATCATGAAACTGTACAGAATAATATATTTTACGATTTATCGTTTCAAGAGCCACAATTTTAAATTTATTTTATTTTATTGACATAAAATAAAATACAGGGGGCAAGATATACCCCATATGATTATCTATGGCATTATAATACATACATCTCACAAGTTACTAATGTTTTTGTTCCGGAATAAGAGACGATTTTTTATCCTTGTAGATATTAAATGCACATGATCAAATCAAGCTTGAGCAATTAAGGCAGGCCTTACAAACGTCAAAGCCAAATGCTCAAGAGATTTTTAGATTTGGGATATCACCTCTTGAAATGTATTTAAATGTTTTCATATGGCGTTGTAACTAGTGTGTGAGTTTTTCTTTACTTTTCTTTATCCTGAGATAAAAAAAAAAAAAAAAAGGGAAGTACTGTATGATGTACTATTTATAGTTAGACATGAACCCTCGTGACAAGCATGCTCTGATGCAGTCCCAGAATAGCCATCATTGATGAAGCATCTCCAAAAGAAGTATCAGAGTTGTTCGATGTAGCCACCGATTAGTCCAAATATGGCACCAACCATACGACATTACTACCAGCAAAACAACAAGGGGCAAACAATTGCCCGCAAAATCTAGTGAATGAATAAAATAGTTCTGATAAACCTTACCGATATCGTGGTAAGTAGCCTAAAGAGGTTCCTGAGAATTCTAATTAACCTTACCGATATCGTGGTAAGTTGCCCAAAGCGGTGCATTAAAGTTCTGATAAACCTTACTGAACCCGTGGTAAGTCCCTCAAAGCGGTGAATTAAAGTTTTGGAAAAAAAAAACTTATCGACACCTTGGTAAGTCACCCAAAATGGTTCATTATAGTTTGAGAAACCTTGACCTAAATGATCAATAATATCCCAGTTTTCTCGGCAAGCTTAAAGTCCCTGCTTTCTGGACATGCTTAAAGTCCTAATTTACTTAAAGAACCTTTATGGTCGCTCAACTAAGTAAATTGGGCATGCTTAAAGTCTATAATTTCTAGGCACGCTTAAAGTCCCTGCTTTATGGGCATGCTTAAAGTCCCAATTTCCTTAAAGAACCTTTATGGTTGCTCGACTAATTAAATTGGGCAAGCTTAAAGTCCCTGCTTTCTGGGCATGCTTAAAGTTCCAATTTACTTAAAGGACCTTTATGGTTGCTCGACTAAGAAAATTGGGCACGCTTAAAGTTTCAGTTTACTTAAAGGACTGTTGATACCAAATTTAATCTGCTGACATGGACCAATCATATGAAGACACGTGGCTATCTACGTGGCAACAACCAACACTTCCGAGGAACCCACGCGCTCCGAGGAATAAGACTACAACGAGGAAGACCAGTTCCCCGAGGAACTCACGCGCTCCGAGGAACAATGCCTCTCCGAGGAACTCTTGAGTACCGAGAAGCTTAGGCGGTCCGAGCAACTCAAGCGGTCCGAGCTGCATCTCGAACAAAGAATTAATAGTTGGATAACCAACAGTTCAACTGATTCATTAAATGCTTATCATTCAGACGCACACGCAAAGAGGGCATTAAATGTATTACCCTTTCATATGTATATCATTAATATATTACCCTTTCACATTACAGCCTCAGGGCTATAAATACATTTTACAATCCTCATTGTAAGGAGGACCTGGATCCGAATCCAAACCCTGGAATCGAGAGAGGAATTTCTTGAGAGAATTTGTAATCAAGAATTCCTAACACTCAGCAATAACACAACAGTGGACGTAGGCCATTCTTATAAGGCTGAACCACTTTAAAATCTTTTGTCTCATTTTATTTATCTGTGATTGAATTATTAGAGTGATCTAATTTTTTACATCAACAGATTGAATTTGTAATCAAGAATTCCTAACACTCAGTAATAACACAACAATGGACGTAGGCCATTCTTATAAGGCTGAACCACTTTAAAATCTTTTGCCTCATTTTATTTATCTGTGATTGAATTAATAGAGTGATTTAATTTTTTACATCAACAGATTGGCGTCGTCTGTGGGAAACGACTGATAATATCATTTTTCATCAAAAATAATCCATTACCAATGGCGGATATTCCTAAATCCAGCAATCGAAACGCTGGAACCCCTCCAAATCCATCTGCTCCACCAATTATTCCAGATCTGACTGGAATAATGGCAAATCTGGCTCAGGGCCAGACCGTCATGCAAGAAACAATGCGATAACTCATCCAAACCCTCCATGGAGGTGCATCAGCCCATTCCGGACCACGAAGCATTCAAAGAAATACCCGCGCACCATCCTCACATACTAGGCGTACCGATTCACATTGCAATGAGGAATCTGATGATTTCTCTTATCAACCTAGGCGAACTTCGTCGGTGCGAGCCACAGATACTGAACAACGTGTCACCCTCTCCCCCGAAAGGACCAGTGCATTGGAAAGATTAAGTAGGGTTTCTCGTTTCGACCGATTAGGCCCTAGGAGGAACAAAAGTCCTCTTAATGCAGCGTCGAGGAGCTTTCGACGACCATCAGATTTAAGGGAAGGATCTGCCCAGTCGCGACCAGCTGCTCGTCAAGATAGATCCTATGACCGACCAGCTGCTCGTCAAGATAAATCCCAGGAAGCCACTTCAACGCGATCAGTTGCTCAAACCAATAGGCCCGAGGAAGGAAATGATGCATGAAAAGGATCTATTCAGAGGCTGGAGGATAGATTAGGGGAAATGGCTAAGGCCAAGAACCCTCTACAATGAACCTTTGTTCGAGGAACGCCTTTTGTCCAGGACATTGTTGATTTTCCAACACCATCAAAGTTCAAAGCATCTGTTGTGACTCCCAAGTATGATGGAAAGACTGACCATGTCCTTCATATAGAACAATACCAAGCTGCAGCCGATATCAATGCTGTCCCAAATGAGATGAGATGCAGAGCATTCTCGGGAACACTTATCGGATCTGCTCAAATATGGTATAATAGTCTTCCTCGGGGTAAGATTTCAACTTTTCTTCAACTGGCCGAGTTATTCATTGGGAATTTCTGCTTTGGATCAAAGCCAGTTAAACGAGTAGCACATTTGTTAAGTGTTAGACAAAAAGCTGGTGAGAGTACCAGAGATTATATAACTCGTTTTAATAACGAGAAACTCGAAGTCATTGATTATGAGGAGAAGACAGCGATTACCGCTTTGATGAGTGGATTATTGCCAAACAAGTTGTACTACACTTTGGCCAAAGATCCACCTCAAATCATGTCGGACCTGATGGGAAAAACGTCCAAGATTATGAATCCCGAGGAAGCTATGTCTGCGAAGAAGAATATAGACGCCAAAGAAACCAAGGTGGAAGGTGATAAAGCTAAGAAGAAAGAACATAAGAACAATGGTGGTGACAAACAATCCAAAAATAGGTCGTCATGGGAAGTCTTGAGGAAATTTGATAAGTACACACCTTTGAAGGCAAACATCAACCACGTCCTGGAAGAAATTAAGAACAGCGAGGAGTTAAACTGGCCAAAGAAAATGAAGGCAGACCCTGACACGAGGAATAGGGAAAAATATTGCGAGTTCCATAAGGATCATGGCCATATGACCAAAAATTGCATAGCTCTTCAGAATGAGATTGAAACATTCATCCGACGAGGAAAGATAGCAAAGTATGTTGATCGGGGAGGCGAAAGAAGAAACAATGACCGAACTAGAGAGAGGTCTAGATCTCCTCGTCGAGTAGAGGAGAACAGGAAGAGAAACCATGAAGTTGATCCAGAGGATGACCCCGATCTTCCCAAGAAACCAAGGCAGCCAGATGGAGAGGTATTTTCAATATATTTTGGGTCATTTGATTGTAATGTTATTACAGGAGGAGATGCAGGAGGAGGAGACCTTACTGCAGAAAGAAAATCTTACATCGGTGAGGCTCAAGCTTGCTTGTACATTCAGCGAATAAATCTAGCTGAGGAAGATCGCCCGAGAAAGGTGAACAATGAGAAATTAGTTATCGATTTTTCAAAAAATGACCTTGCATGTGTTTTATATCCTCATGATGACCCGCTGGTAACCAAAATGAGAATGAAGGAAGTCATGATTTCAAGTGTATTGGTCGACAATGGTAGCTCGGCAGACATCATGTTCTACTCGTGCTTCGATAGTTTAAATCTAAAGCTATCTCAACTGGAGCCTTACCACAGACCCTTCATTGGTTTTGCTGGGGAGAAAGTATTTTCACTTGGGACGATCAAGTTGGATATATTCATTGGTACGTGGCCAGCTTGTCGGACAGAAAGAATACGTTTCTTCGTGATGGATAAGAATGTCCAATCATCGTACAATATCATCATGGGAAGAGTAGGATTGAAGAAGTTCGAGGCTGTACCATCTACAGTGCATCAGTGCCTAAAATTTCCAACAAACTTTGGAGTAGGAGTTGTGAAAGGTGATCAGAAAGTAGCTCAGGAATGCTATTATTCATCCGCCGAGCAAGAAGAACTGGAAGAATCAAAGAAAAAGACTGCTACCTATCAAGTGGATGAAGGTGCAGAAATTGAAACATTGGATCCTCGAGATGAGTTGCAACTTGTGAAGGGTCAAGTGGTGGAAACTACTGAAAAAATCATTCTGGACGACGAGCACCCTGAGCGAACTACTCAAATAGGTTCATCGTTGGAAGCCTCATTAAAACAGGAATTGATAACTTTCCTTAGAAGCAGAAGATAAACTTTTGCGTGGAGTCATGAAGATATGCCTGGGATAGACCCAAACTTCTTATGTCACAAGCTCAATGTGAATAAGGAGATTAAGCCTGTGAAGCAGAGAAGAAGAGTATTCAGTCCCGAGAAGAATCAAGCTATACAGGAGGAAGTCGAGAAGCTCCAGAAAGCTTGTTTCATTGAAGATGTTAAATATCCAGATTGGTTAGCTAATGTGGTGATGGTAAAGAAGAAGAACAAGAAGTGGAGGATGTGTGTAGACTTCACCAACCTCAACAAAGCATGCCCAAAGGATCACTTTCCATTCCCCCGAATTGATCAACTGGTGGATGCTACCTCGGGACACGAGTTGCTAAGCTTCATGGATGCTTATTCTGGTTACAATCAGATAAAAATGAAACCTGAAAATAGGGAGAGTACTTCTTTCATTACCCCTGGGAGAACTTATTGTTATAATGTTATGCCTTTTGGTTTGAAAAATGCAGGTGCGACATATCAGAGGCTGATGAATAAGGTCTTTGCTGAACAAATCAGTGACAATATGGAAGTCTATGTTAACGATATGCTGACGAAAAGCAAGATAGCTGTCGATCATCTAGTTGACTTAAGTCAGACTTTTGATCAACTAGATAAATATCAAATGAAGCTGAACCCGACGAAGTGCATCTTTGGAGTACGAGAAGGCATGTTTCTCGGGTACATTGTCAATCAACGAGGCATTGAAGAAAATCCTGAAAAGATCAAAGCTCTATTAGGGATGCGATCTCCAACGACGAAGAAGGAAGTACAGAGTCTCACAGGACGAGTAGCGGCACTCAACAAATTTGTGTCACGAGCAACTGATAGATGTCTCCCATTCTTCAAGACACTCAGAAAGACTTTTGAGTGGAATGATAAATGCGAGAAGGATTTTCAAGACTTGAAGAGATACTTGGGAGCACCTCCAATGTTGTTCAGGCCGGTGATGGGAGAAAAATTGTATTTGTACCTTGCAGTGTCCGAGAATGCAGTTAGCTCGGCGTTGATCAGAGTGGAGAATGGAGTACAAAAGCCAATTTACTACACAAGTAAGTCCTTCCAAGGAGCAAAAATCGGATATCCAAGGCTGGAGAAATTGGCACTAGCACTGATTGAGGCGAGTAGGAGAATGAGGCCATACTTCCAGGCTCATACTATAGTTGTATATACTGATATGCCATTGAGGCAAGCCCTGCATAAGCCAGAAAAATCAAGAAGATTGATGTACTAGGAAATAGATCTCGGTGAATATGATATAGTCTATGAACCCAGATCATCGCTTAAAGGACAGGCTGTAGCAGATTTTATAGCGGAGTTCACCTATCCTGATAGCTCAGAGGAACAAAAGTTGCTCACTGATCAACCTGTGGATGTTACAGGATCAACAAACACAGGCTCAGACCAATTCCGATTGGTAAAAGGGTGTGTGGATATTACAGGATGTGACGCAGAGATAGTTGTGAGGATTCCGGACGAGAAATAAGATTTGCTCGCTGATCAACCTGTGGATGTTACAGGATCAATAAACACTAGCTCAGACCAACTCCGGTTGGTAAAAGGGCAAGTGGATGTTACAAGATCATTGAATTCGGGCTCAGACCAACTCCGGTTGGTAAAAGGGCAAGAAGAAATGATCGACGGAGAGCAAGAAGAATCCGAGGAGGAAATGAAGCAACAAATATTTCACCGAGGAACTCTAACTGATCAGAAATTTGAAAACGAGTTACCTATATGGAGACTATATGTAGATGGCTCATCTTGCACTGCAGGATGCGGCGTGGGGATAGTTTTGAGCACTCCGGATGAGGTCGATATGGAAAACGCCTTGCGTTTCCAATTCAAAGCTTCCAACAATGAGGCTGAGTATGAGGCCATGATTGCAGGACTTGGTTTAGCAAAAATTATGGAGGCGCAACAGGTTATTGTTTTCAGTGATTCTCAATTGATCATAAACCAAATGATGGGAGTATATGCAGTTAGAGGAGAATTGATGAAGTTGAGATCCTTCAACATCCTGATATTCATCACGGATGGTCGATCTAAGAAATGCTCGGGACGAGATACCTCGATTTGAGAATGTAAATTGTAGTCACCGAGATACTTTGAAATTAAGCTCCGAGGAATGGCCCGAGCAGGGATCCAATCCATATCCAAATTGTATGGTGGCACAGGCAAGTCGAGCAACCCGGGATCATGGTAGTCCCACAGATAATGACCTTGTTCGAGCTTCAGCATACCTAAGGCATTCAACCAACCTTGCTTGTAGCCCTCATTATTGGCATTCTGGATACGATCGTCCAAGTGGAATAGTGCTTCGTTGTATCCAGCCATCCAGAACTCCCTGGGCTGTTTGTGGAATTGATAGGTTAGCCTTTCTAGCTTCTCGTGGAGATTCTTGATGAAAAGCTCCTTATTCTCTAAGACTGACTTCTGCGCAGAGAGCTGTTTTTCCAAGTCCCTAATCTTCTTTGACATATCAGACAACGCCTGGTTTTTCGCCATTAATTGGAAAGCCTGGTTCTCTAAGGCAGACTGAGTCCTCTGTTCCTCGACAAGAACCCGAGATGCTCTTGCTCGTCCCCGAGGAGCTCTTGCTCGTCCCCGAGAAGATGTGGAAGGGCCCGACCTCTTCAAGGTGTCCAACTCTTCCCTTAAGTTAGCGTTCTCAACCTCTAAGAACGAAAATCCCTCATCGTTTACTGGGATCAAGGCACTAGAAGTGGAAGCTGCAGACTTCAATCGTGACAGCTCCTTCTGTAGGTTGCTATTTTCCTTTTCCAGCAACTCAGCAATCTGTCTGCATTCTTCGACCTCACCTCTCAAGGTTCTCTCCCTTACATCGTATCCAGCAAAAAGCTTCTCGTATCCCTTGTCGGTAATGATCTGGTGGTACTTCTTCTCATACCCCTCGTGCAACAAATCAGTGGATTCTTTGTATTGAAGCTGAAGGTCCTCGAGGGTGCTTTGAAGATCCTCAATCATTTCATAATAGGCAACGTTATTGGCTACAGCCCTATCAATAAGACACTTCAGATATTGATATACTTCCACTGCCTATTCTGAAGCATCATGACCAAGTATGTCGACAACTTATGCAGCACTCAGGTCTGTGTGACCAGCCTTAAAGTACTCATTACATTGTCGCAGTAACTTTGTATCATGGGCAGATAGCAGTTCCATCCTAGCCAGAAACTAGCAGAGAAAGAAGAGCAATCATCAATAAGAAGAATAAACAGAGTATGAATGAAAGATAGACAACAGTATGCAAAAAAGTTCAAGTTTTATTAGATCATAGTTCGGAGTTACATCTTCTGGGTTACATTTGATAAAGAGAAACAAAATAAAGAGAAACCCGAATAACACTACACCTTTTCCTCATCTCCCAAAACCTTCTCGGGAGGTTGGGATGAAGAGGTAGGTTGCTCGGAGGGAAGGGATAGTTGCTCGGGGAGAATAGGCAGTTGCTCGGAGGAAGAAACGATTTGTTGATTTTCCTCAGCAGCAGGCTGGATGGCTAGGGTATGATCTCCCATCACCATCGAAGATTCTTCGGAGGTAGCTTCGTCCTCTTCTAACTCTTTTGGAGTTGGAGGGGGGCCAGGGATATGTCTCTGGAAGAGCTCGGAAGACTCATCGACCTTCATCTCCTGAAGGGAAGCAACCCATCCATCCTTAAAGTACTTGAGACTGCCATAGTCCACTTGTGACACCATGGCAGTCAACTCCTTGTTCCACCCCTTGTCCCAGCCAGAGCTGAAAGACTTCTTCACAACCATCTTCCTCTTCAATTTCTCCGAGGAGAGCTTCTCGGACAGCAGGTTCTCAACAGCCTTCAATTTATTTTCTGTTTCCTCCTTCTGCCGACCTACTTCCCGAAGTTGAGCCAACTCCTCCTCGGCATCTTTGAGTTTATCTTCAAACTCTCCTGCAGTTTTGAGCCTCTCCTCAAGCTCCTTATTTTCCTTCTCTTGGGCATTTATTCTCTTCTCCAACTCCTTGGAGGCATCAACAGCCCGAGCTTTTTCTTGCTCGGAGGAGGCAAACTTCTTCTCCCAGACAGCTTTGTCATCAGCATATTTCAGGCGAGAATCTGCCAGAGACTTGGTAGCTTCTTCTAGAGCTCCCTCCACACTGGACGAGGAGCAAGAAGCCTTAATCTCTTCATCCTTCTTCATGATTATGTTAAAGCAGCTCGTCAACTGTGAACAGAAAAAGAAAGCAAGTTAGAAACAGAAAAAGAAAGCAAGTTAGAAACAGAAATGACAAAGGAAATATGAAAAATTGAAAGTAAGAAGACTTACAGAAGCAAGATGACGAGCAGCTAGTGAGGTGACCATGTCCCGAGTAAGGTTTTCTTCAGTACCTTGGACCTCGGGAATGATCGAGGACTTTACCGAGCTCATGGCAAGTTGGAACCCCAGTTCCAGTAACTAGGGGCTGAGTAATGGTATCAGCCAAATTGACCGAGGAGCTCTTCTTCAGCCTCCTCGGGGGAACAGGTACAGATTCAACCAAGGAAGAACCCTTGGTCGGTGATATCAAAATCACCTCTCCAGGAGAAGCAGACCTGCTCGGAGCCACTGCGGGATTCTCGACAACTTTAACAGGAGCAGCTGGAGGAGCTGCATCAGTCTTCTTTGTCCCTTCCCTTGGGACATCAATCCTACTCCTTTTTGCCTCCCCAGAACCGGAGGCAGTTTTCTCAAACAGGGTAGGAGGTCTTCTCTTCTTCATCCTTTCACTTAAAGGAATATGGGATTCAGGCGATGAGCTTGTGGAAGCTGGTACTGGCTCTGATTCACTTATCATTGGACGAGCAGTGAAAGAAGTGGTGTAGCTCTTGTACTGCAACAGATACGAAGATGATCTAATGTGCTCGTCGGCAACACTTTGATGCAGACTCTAGATAAGTTTCAAATGCCTTATATTGACATCTGCATCTTTTGGGCACTTTCTCTTGCTATCAACTGCAAATAAATAAACATTGTTACCAGTGGCACATTTTATCAAACACAAAAGAAACATGATTTCAAAATAAATAAAATAAAATAAAAATAACCTATCCCATTGCCATAAGGAGGGCATCTGGGACCCTGGTAAACCTCATCTCCAGCTGATGGAGGGTGTTGCCAATTTTTTATGACAACCCCGTGTTCAAAATAATCCCTATTGGCATCAGGGAGATTGACTACTAAGGCTCTATTTAAAAATCTAGTTTTTAAATAAAAAAATATTATCATTAACTGCCCATCTATAGCAGTACATGATTTCTGGAATTCCTATTCGAGTTCCATGAATTTGATTTAACCTATACACCCCATTAACTATTCTCCATGTGTTGGGGGCTATTCGTGCAGGAACAACGTCAAAGTACTGACAGAATTCCAGACACAAGGGATTTGGTGGAAAAGAAAATCCACACTCAGCAAAAAAGAGGCTGGGAAACCAACGTCCCTCGGCCAAATGGAAGTAATTAGAAGGCTCAGAAAGCTCTTCCAAAACAACCCATGAGGGAATGGAGAAATCAGAACGAAACTTCTCAAGAGACTCAACAGGGTAAACCATGGTGAATAAAGAAATGAAGAAGAAGGAAGAAGAAGATCTTACAGGAAAAGAATGGATCTGCTGATAACGAACGACGAAAAAGATGAACGCACAAGAGAATAGGAAGAAAAGACATAAAACTCGAAGATAAAAATTTGAAAGGTAGAAGACGATGGGAGTGTCTGTGAAGTTTAAATACCTTGCCTTGGGAAATGGTGAAGTAATAATTACAAAAAAGGATGATTACGTTATCGACGGCTAAAAAGATGAAAAGTGGCGCGGGAATCAAAGCGGAAAACAACGGCTAAAAAGATGAAAAGTGGCGCGGGAATCAAAGAGGACAACAGCGGATAAAAAGATGAAAAATGACGCGGGAATCGAAGCACGCAGAAAAGTCCAAAAAAGCATAATTCTACGAATTGGGAAGGAGAAATAAATACAAGGGAAACATTCCTAAAAATCAGGAAGACCATTTAAAGCTACCATATTCCGAGAAAGAATGTTCCATACTCCTCAAATTTCGAACTATGAAACATTGGGGGCTTCTGTTGATACCAAATTTAATCTGCTGACATGGACCAATCATATGAAGACACATGGCTATCTACGTGGCAACAACCAACACTTCCGAGGAACCCACGCGCTCCGAGGAATAAGACTACAACGAGGAAGACTAGTTCCCCGAGGAACTCACGCGCTCCGAGGAACTCTTGAGTACCGAGAAGCTTAGGCGGTCCGAGCAACTCAGGCCGTCCGAGCTGCATCGCGAACAAAGCATTAATAGCTGGATAACCAACAGTTCAACTGATTCATTAAATGCTTATCATTCAGACGCACACACAAAGAGGGCATTAAATGTATTACCCTTTCATATGTATATCATTTAATGTATTACCCTTTCACATTACAGCCTCAGGTCTATAAATACATTGTACAATCCTCATTGTAAGGGGGACCTAGATCCGAATCCAAACCCTGGAATCGAGAGAGGAATTTCTTGAGAGAATTTGTAATCAAGAATTCCTAACACTCAGCAATAACACAACAGTGGACGTAGGCCATTCTTATAATGCTGAACCACTTTAAGATCTTTTGTCTCATTTTATTTATCTGTGATTGAATTATTAGAGTGATCTAATTTTTTACATCAACAAGGACCTTTTAAGGTTGCTCGACTAAGTAAATATGGCACGCTTGCACAATATGGTGGTTTAAAGCCCCAAGTTACTTAAAGGACCATTAAGGTTCCTCGACTAAAGTAATTTGGGCACGCTTGACCTTTATGATAGTTCAAAATTCTAGTTTACTTGAAGCACCAATGATTACTCGACCGAGCACTCTCTGCAAGTTTTGATCTTATGATCACAAAAGACCCATTATACTTAGATAAGGACCAATGAGTTGCTCGGACTAGTACACCTGGAAAGTTTATTGTTCAAACATTTTATAATAAACCATAATATAGTTTTGGTGACATGTTCATTCAAGAGGAATGGGGGAAATCCTCAAAATACTCCTCCTAATCGAAAAAACAGAGGCACCAAAAGATAACCCTCAAAACTATATGCACATATACGCATGCTAATGACCGAACATGATCACATGATGGCGTATATAGTTAAAACATATTGAATGATATTTCATACACATAGTTGATATGTCTCAGCCAAAGTATCAACACACCAGTTATGCGTACGAGGGGCAAATGACCGATGGGCTTAAATAAATGCACCCCACAGATTTGATAAAATAAGGTTAAATGATTTATCAAGCTTTACTGATATTCGGGCACTATGCTGACTGCAATATTATTACACATGACTAATATATCGTGTATACCCCGAGTTTGACGGATTAAACCAGACAATGCTCTAGTAATTATTTAAATTAACTATTTGAGACCACCACATTTATTATGACAAGTGGCGCCATAAATATTTGAGACTTTGTCCTATAGAAAAGATGACATTTGGCTGGGATATTTTGGCTATAAAAAGTGGGTTCCTCCTCATTTAAAAGAATGATGATTTGGGGGCAAGTTTTAGGAGAGAGATTCATACTCTTCTACCCAATAAATTCTAAGGATTTTCACCATAAGTTTCATAGTGATTAACAGATGCTCGAGTTGTGTCATGATTTTTATATGATATGTTCAAGTTTAGAGGCGGTTATCCCGATTCAGTAATCCCTGCGCTATAAAACCACTAAAATTGAGTTTTTTGACGTATCATACGGACATGTGAACTACGCAGATTTTGATTCCGCGAAGAGACGTATATGTAGGCAGAACAACGTTGCTCAAGTAAAAAATACAATAGATGCGGTGCTTTCTCAAATGTAGACTACTCTCTTACAGCGAGAGAATCATGAAGGCAGAAGAGGCCATGGTGGCCAAAAGAGGAGATCAAAAAGAGGTCGATAGTAACAAATTCGACCCAAGCTGAGATAAAGAGAAAGACAAACAAGGGAAGAAAAAGTCTAATAATAATAAATTTGCTAAGTACACTCCTCTATGATATGATTCTGAACGAGATAAGAGATGACAAAGAGCTCTCATGGCCAAAATAATTGAGATATCCTCCGCATAAGAGAGACAAGAGTAAATAGTGTGAGTTTCATCAAGATCATAACCACATAACGGACCAATGATTCGCTCTGAAAGATGAGATTGAGTAATTATTAAAACAGGGGAAGTTACAAAAGTACGTTGACAAGAGGGGAGGCCGAGACGACAACAAAAATTGATACTCCTCGCCAAAGGACAACAAGCCCAAGAAGAAGGAGATATAAGCAAATAAAAATAACCCGAAGTCAGATGATCGTGATGAAGACTATCCAGATCTTCCTGCGAAACCTCTTGTAGTTAAAAGTAACCTTTATATGATTTCTTTTGATGTAAAGATGATATGTGGAGGAATGGCACGTGGAGGAACTTATTTGTCTGATAGGAAGGCTTGTGTGATTGAGGCTAAGGTAAGGCCTAAGAGAGCTGAAGTTAATTTGGCCGAGGTCGAGAGTAATCAAAGCAAATTGAAGAATATCGATATGGAGAACCTTGTAGTAGGCTTCTATAAGAAGGACTTTAAGTGTATTTTAGCCCCACGTGATGATTCTCTCATTATCAGCAATGAAGTACACGGCTATAACGTAGTTCGTATTATGATGAATGGGGGAAGCTCGATCGACTTTATATTTTGAGATTATTTCAAAAGGAGCAAGAAGAGACTCATCCCATATCATCACCCATTGATTGGGTTCAGCAAAGAGAAGGTCCACCCACTAAACGTCCTTAAAATAGATGTTTGTATGGGAACTTGGTCGAGATGCTTGACTAGGAAGATCATTTTTTTTTTATGATGGATGAGAACATTTTTTCGCCCTATAACATTATCCTGGGGAAGGTATCACTCAAGGAGTTTGAAGTTATGTCTTCCACCATACATCAAATGATGAAATTCCTGACTCCTTGTGGAGTAGGGGAAGTGAATGGTGATCAGGTGGAGGCACGTGAGTGGTACTTCACCTCTGCAGAAGAGAGGGACCCCCATAAGAGGAAGACAATATGATATAACACTGACACTATTTACCAAAGAGATGAGCAAAAGCTTAAGAATGGAGAGCCTGTGGAAGATGTAAAATCCACCGTCCTCAATGAGGATGAACCAAAAAAACTGTCCAAATAGGCTCGTCCCTCAAATCAAAAATAAATAAGGAGTTGATTGAGCTGTTAAAAATAAGGCAAAGTGTGTTCGCATGGAGCCACAGTGATATATCAAAAATTAACCCTGAGGTTATTGGTCATCGCCTTAACATAGATGAGATAGTGAAACCAGTCGAATAGTGAAGATAGACCTTTATAAGAGATAGATATGAAGTTATACAAAAGGAAGTGAAAAAGTTATAAACTGTAGACTTCATCAGAGAAGTACAATACCCAGAGTGGCTATCCAATGTTGTCATAGTCCCCAAGCAGAACGAAAAGTGGAGGATGTGCATAGAATTCACCGACCTTAACAAAGCTTGACTAAAGGATAGTTTTTCTTCACAAAGAATCGATCAGATAGTGGATGCTACAGCCAGCAATGAGCTAATGAGTTTTATGGATGCTTATTCTCAATATAATCAAATCTTCATGTACGAAGAGGACGCCAAGAAAACCTCCTCCATCATAGACAAAGGAACCTACTGTTACAAAGTAATATCGTTCGGCTTGAAAAATACAAGGGCTACCTACTAGAGATTAGTTAATAAAATGTTCAAAGACTAGATTGGGAAGACAATGGAGGTCTACATGGATGATATGCTCACGAAGAGTTTGAAAGTCGAGAATCATGTGGCCGATTTGGAAAGAACATTCGATACCGTGGATTAGTGACCAAGTATAAATTCTTCTGAATTTAGACCCTTAAGTTAGTGATTTTTATATCCCGAACAAGGTAATTGAACCATTTTTATTCCATATCATTTCCATTGACTGTTTTTAACAATTTCCCCGAGTTTCGTGTATTTCTGATGAATTTTTTTAGGAATGGAGTGCAAGAAAGAGAGAAAGAAACCGGAAGAAAGAAACCGAAGAAAGGAAGAAAAGTCAAAGGGCAAAAACGTAAAGTTATACCCAAAATTTGAATTCGACACCTAAAGGGAAGTTGAAGAGCTTGATTTCATAAGAGCATCGGAAGAAACGACACGTAAATCGGAGCTCGAGATAAAAAGTTATGGCCAGTCAAAGAAGAAAAAGGAAAAAGTCAACCTGGAAGAAATCGGACCGATCCGGTGTATACCCGGACCGATCCGAAATGACCCAAGTCCAGTAGACCCCAGATGGATGACAAACCGATGACAGCAGAACCGATCCAGAGGGTATCGGACCGATCCGGTAGAATAAAAAAAGAATCGATCCGGTGGCTAAAAAACGGACCGATCCGAGGGCTATCCGGACCGGTCCGGTCATGCGAAATCCTGGCATTTATTATGAAGATTTTGATGTGCATAGCTGGTGAAATCTTGTGCAACAAGCGATTCTGGCTGTCAAATTTTTACTACTTGGTGCTATAAAAGCCCATGCCCTACCTCATTTTAGTAGGTCGATTTAGAGAGAGCAATTCAGAAGTTAGGAAATTTTCATTTTCTTGGGTAGGAGTTTTCATAAACCCTAGTTTGTAAGGTTGAGAGAGATAAAATTTCTGGATTCAAGTCTTTTCCTGTTGCTGAATACAAGTATAATAATTCCATTCTCTTATTTGGTATCTATGTTAGTTAAATTTCAATTGTATTGCAAATTATTTCCAATGTTTAGTAGGTCTATAATTCTGTGTATGAATTTGTCTTCTAATCAAATAATGTCTAGCTAAATTCTTAAGGGCTGGGGTACATGAACTCACTCCGAGGCAAATTACTTATGTAGAAAATAGAGGGTAAATTAGATATTGACCGAATCGTGGAAGGAAATTACATGAACATGCCAATCTTTTAATCTCTCTTGCCCTAGGTACTTGAGATGTTTAAGAACGTTTTGCAAGTGTAATTGTCCATTCACCGCTTTATATTTACCTTTGATTTCATATGGTGAGGGCTAGATCCTTCATATATGTAATGCTTAGGATTTATAAAGATTGGATTTAGTCAAGAATTTTAATTTACAATTCTAGTATTCTACACGGTAATTCGTTAAGGTTTGAGGGATTGTACCCTACCCTATTTTCTCTTATTTTTCAATCTAATTTCTCCATAATTTTTTTTAGGGTTTTCTTTTCTTTGAGTATATTTTATTCCAATTGCAATTTCTCATCATCAATCATCTTTTTTGGAGGAATCATTTCAAGATTTAATAACTTCTCCTACAAAAGTGCCAATTTTTAATCCGTGTGGATACAATCCCGACTTGTCGGATTATTACTAACGCGACAGGCTTGCACTTGAGCCTATAGAAAATGCACTTTTGAGACAAATTCTTAGTCGCGTCAATTAGAATAGAATAAAGTTAAATCCAACAAAGTGTGTATTTGGCATCGGAGAAGGAAAATTCTTGCGATTCATCATCAATTAGAGGGGAATTGAAGCAAACATTGACAAGATAAAGGACTAACTAACATGAAGACATCGAGAATGATCAAGAATATTCATAGATTGACGAGTCGAGTTACCAAGATGAATAGCTTCGTGTCACTGGAAACACACAAGTGTTTGCCCTTTTTAAGATCTTGAGAAAAGTGTTCGTTTCGGATGAAGAATGTGAGAAATAATCTTAGGAATTTAAGTCCTATCTCAGCTCACTAATTCTCCTCTTTTAGCCCATTCAGGGGGAGAAAATGTATTTGTATTTAGTTATCTCGGAGTCGGCCATCAGTGCAGCAATATTCAAAAATGACAATGGGATCTAAAAACCTACCTAGTTTAATAGCAAAGCACTGCAAAGAGTCGAGATGAGATACTCTAAGATGGAGAAGCTTGCATATGCTTTGATCCATGCCTCTTGAAAAATAAAACCCTACTTCCAAGATCATACAATGATAGTGCTCACAAACACGCCTCTTCAAAGAGTCATTCATAAACTCGTAAAATCGGGTAGGCTAATGGCTTAGTTAGTGGAACTAAGTGAGTTTGATATCGTCTATCAGCCAAGGACCGCAATTAAAGGGCCGACTCTGTAAAAATGGGATTTATTACTAAAAATGGTGCCTTAGCTAAAATACCTTTCTCACCAAGATCACCGGTCTGGAGTTTATTTATTAACGGTTCATCCTATATAAATGGGAGCGGGCAAGTTTGATATTATCAGCACCAAATGGTACTGATATTGAATATGCTATAAGATATAATTTCATGGCATCAAATAATGAGTCAGAGTATGAAGCCCTAATTACAGGACTTGCGCTGGCTAAAGCATTGAATGTCGGCCAGATACTTATTTACAGTGATTCTCAATTGGTTGTCAACTAAATTTTAGGGATTTATAAAGCAAATGATGAGAAAATGGCTAGGTACTTAGCCATGGTCAAGAAGAGTTTAAAGAACTTTCAAGAAATCAAAAGAATCCTCATAATTAAAAATGGAAGGGAAGATACAATAGCAAGGTGCGTGTCGGCTACTAAAAAAGAGATCCATCGATCGGTGCCTATAGAGATCCTTTTGACGCTGATAAAGACCGAAGAAGCATATATTAAAGTATGTATGAATTTTAACATGGGACCATCATGGATGGGCCCGATTATAGAGTATTTGAAAGATGGAAAGCTGTCGAAAGATAATATCGAGCGCAAAAAGGTATGATACCGTGTAGATAAATTCACTATTATTGGAAATATATTGCACAAAAGGGGCTTTCTTCTTTTCCTCCTGAGATGTGTGCATCCGTCTGAGGTGAATTACGTACCTAGAGGCATACATGAGGATTCTTCTATAAGCCACATTGGTGGATGATCCTTGGCCAAAAGGGTCATAGCTCAAGGTTATTATTGGTTAAACCTTGCTAAGGACTCGATTAAATATGTTCTCAAATGTGAAAAAAGCCAACGCTTTGCCAATATACCCCATCAACATTATCAACCTTTTTCCCCAATATCGGACCCTTGGCCTCTTCCAATGTGGGGGATTTACTTAGTTAGTCACCTACCCAAAGAAAATAGGAATTTTCACTTTTTGATTATTGTAATAGACTACTTTTCCAAGTGGGTAGAAGCCAAGGCTATGATCACCATCCCTGAGGAGAAATGTTTCAAATTTATTTGGAGGAATATTATTTGTCGGTGTGGACTTACCAATACCTTAATATCTGACAATGGAAAGCATATTAAGAATAAGTCTTTGGAAGCCTACTATAGAAGGGTCGGCATAAAATAGTTCTTTTATGCGTCAGGCCAACCACAAGCTAATAAGCAGACCGTGGTAACAAATCGGACGATATTGAATGGAATCAAGAAGAAATTAGAAGATGCCAAGGGAAAATGGGTTGACGAGTTGCCCAACGTTTTAGAGGCATATGGGACAATAAAAATAATATGATGGGAAAAACTCCATCATGTTTGCCTATGGGTCAGAAGCAGTTATCCTGATAGAAACTAGGTTGCCAAGACACCGGGTGCAAACTTACGACCTTAAGGCAAATCTAGAGGAAGGAAGGCTAGACTTGGATGTTATCAAAGAAAGAAGAGAAGAGGCGGTCATTAGACACTCAGCTTATTAGCAAAGAGATTTCTAATTCTACAACAAGAGGGTTAAGTCTCAGCCTATTGCAATGGGGGAACTCGTACTAAAAAAAGGTCATCCAAGGAGTAACAAGCTTCATCCTAACTGGCAGGGCCCCTATAGAGTCATAAAATAGGTCATCCCATGAACATATTGCTGTAAAACCTTGAGGGGGAATCGTTCTCCAACCCTTGGAACACACATCATTTTAAAAAGTATTGCCAATAATTAGTTTGTACGTTGCAGCTGAAAGGTAATTTCTTTTAATTTTGATGCTTAAATACTATATGATGAAAAGTTAAAGAAATATATATAGTATCAAGTTTTGTCTCCTATTTTGCATTTTGCATATGGGAAAATGCATAGCTATGTAACTAAATACTCTTTCTTGCCAGTATGAGAATACGTTTGGAGTCTCGGCTCCAAGTCATTGCTCTATATAAACCCTAAGAGGTGGGAAGACCTTAACATCATTTGAGTATAGTGAGACCGTAACATAATTTAAGTATGGTGAAATTATTAAACATCATTTTGTGAAGAATAAATGAATCTCTCTCTCGGCGGTATGAGAATACTTTTGGAGTCGCGGCTCCAAGGCATCGCTCTGCATGAACCCTGAGAGGTAGGAAGTCGTTAACATCATTTGAGTATGGTGAAATTATAAAACATCATTTTTCATGAATAAATGAAACTCTTTCTTGATGGTATGAGAATTCCTTTAGAGTCTTGGCACCAAGGCATCGTTCTTCATAAATCCTGAGAGGTGGGAAGTCCTTAACATCTTTTGAGTGTGGTGAGACCCTTACTATCATTTAAGTATGGTGAAATTATTAAACATCATTTTGTAGTGAATAAATAAAACTCTCTCTCGGCGGTATGAGAATACCTTTGGAGTCTCGGCTCCAAGGCATTGCTCTGCATAAACCCTGAGAGGTGGGAAGTCCTTACAATCATTTGAGTATGGTGAGACCCTTAACATCATTTAAGTATGGTGAAATTGTTAAACATCATTTTGTGGTGAATAAATAAAACTCTCTCTTGGCGGTATGATAATGCCTTTGGGGTCTCGGCTCCAAGGCATCACTTTATGTAAACCCTGAGAGGTGGGAAACACTTAAAAATCATTTGAGTATGGTGGAATCCTTAAACATCACTTAAGTATGCTGAAATAATTAAACATCATTTTTATGGTGATCAAATCGTTATAATTTACACTCGCAGTACGAGAGTGGTCTGATTATCTTCAAAACGCCCTCATTAAAAAATCCTGAGGGATAAGTTGTATGTCAATATTGAATATCATAGAAAAGATAGGGCTTAGGACTAACAAGAAGGACGTCTCGTCCTAATATCCCAGAGCATATAACACACAGTATTATGAAATCAATAAAGCAGATATTACACTTAACAGAAAGTAATGACAGAAGATAATGGCAAAAGTTAACATTCAGACTATAAGATATTTGTCCCATGCGACTCTCCAAAGATGAGTCGCTCCAAAAAGGATCCTCCATGCATTGGGCGTCAACTTGGCTAGAGAAATACCAATAGAAGAAAGAATCACCCTGATAGATGGGTGAAAAGGAAGGCAAAAGCCGACCTTAAACATTTGTTTATAGATGACAACTTCTCCCTCATTTCTAATGTCAAAGGCATGATCCTCCTCGGCAGGAAGTCTCGTGCCGATAAAGGCTTGATCTCATAAATGTGCCTCCAAACCACCAGATCAGTCCCATAGAGGTCACTTGGAATATTCGAGTCTACACTTGTGTCCATGGTATAAGGATCATTTTCCTCCTTTCCCCCTCAATGATAGGGGCCTTGCCATGAGGGTCATGTTATCTGAACTCATCCAGAGTAATAATCGAGATAGGTACATGAATAGGAGGGAGTGGGGGTACATTGGTAATAACCTCAATTTCATACTCATCATCCGAGATATCATAGATCTGGGGTTCAGGGTCTCCCGACTGACGCTCACCCTCATCAGGATGTTCTACAGTGACCCTCATGGCCACCTCAAAGGATTCAGCCTCAGATTTCACTCGGTCATCATGAAGACCTACGCACTCAAAAGGGCTATAGCCCTTAGAATAAGATGTAGGCACAGTATCACTACTAAGAGAGATAATAACAAGATTGTTCCTAACTTTAGTCTCGGCTTGAGAAGGATAAGTCAAGAGTAAAATGGGTTTTTCTAAAGTGAGAGGAGTTGGAGTCAATGGTATCTGAGGCCTACGTCGGCATGACTCGGCCTCAACCCTTCTTATCTCTCGTCTTACACATTTGTACAGATGAGGAAACTATTCACCAAGCTCGTATAACTTACGGTACATGAATAAACACGAAGGAAACCTAAGTGTAAACTGCTAAGGATCAAACTAAGACAATTGAATGGTTTTTTAATAATTTTACTCAAGAACACCTCATGAAACTCTCACCAGAGAAGATGCCAAAAAATGCTAATAGGCAACCTAAAACTCCAAAAGATTGGCTAACTCAACCTAAAATGTTCTCCTGGTTTCCAACCCCTCAAACTGCCAAAAAATAGGTGCAAACCACCGCAATTAGTGACCAGAGTAAACGAAAAAGATCGCCAAAAATTATTAAAAATATAGAAAATGATATCAAGTCAAAGAAAATGAAGAGAAGAGATGTAAATAGTACCTGAAAATGAGGAAAGGGGGAGAAAAACATAGAAAACTCTGGAAAGAAAGGAACACAAGTAATCGAAAATCTAAAGAGAGAAAAGGCAAGGTCTTTGGCTCTGGTGAAAGGTTTGTAAGAAATGAAGAGACAGGGTTATTTTTTTGCCTAAAGCCAATTGCAAAGTTCCCCAAAATGGCCATCATTAGGGCACGCTCCCCAAAGCCCAATGAGATGTTTGGTTGCATGCATGGCTTAGAGAGTCTTGCCAACACTGATCAAGACACTTAATGAATGACAGGTGTATTACTTCTCATAAGTGAGAACTAACATCTCTACCAAAACCCAGTACGACCGTTGTACCCCCACTAGTCATGGGATACCCTCGGATGCAGACTAAAAAATATAGCGCCAGGTCGAGATAAGATAGCAAAAGTGTTTAAACCTCATCTTCCTACTGACATTGAAGACTATGATCTATGGGGTGATTGATATACATAAGTGTGGTCTCATTTAGATGACCCACTAAGGAATATTCTTCCTCTGGACATGTCTTTAAACATAACCATCATCCTCCAGAAGCCATCACCTTCAGTCTCATCCTAAGTGTTCTTAGCCTCAAAAACCACTCCAGACGAGAAGTTAGAGCAGTTGCCTCAGTAAGTAAGAAATAACTGATCTCGGTCGTCATCAATGTCAGCCTCAGATAACACTAGAAGGTTAATTCAGCAGCAATCCTCCTACCAGTCTCAGATGGCTAATCGATCTCGTCTCGGCCCAGCCAAAGTGGTATAAGACTCTAGCAGATTCGGTTAACTAAGGACATCTACCTCAGACATCTCGTCCATGAATGGAAATCATGACAGGGGTATTATTGACATATCTAAAAAAATATTATAGAAGATCAATAAACACGTGGGGGATAATATTCCTCACTATGAATTTTACACCCTTCTCTACAGGTGTCATGCGCTCGTTGGCCCCTCTATCATTCACACATGGAGTTCATGCTTGGGGGGTGACATTGTGCATCCCCATGCCTATAAAAAGCTCCTTATGTATTCTTCCTAAGGAACGGATTATTAAAAACCTTATTGTTACTCTATGCATTTGTAGAGAGAGAGAGAGAGAGAGAGAGAGAAGCTTGTGTACACCATCCATGGCTATTTTCCCATCTTTATAGTAAATTAAATCCCATGCTTTGAATAGTGGATTTAGGCTAAGGCCAAACCACTTAAATACTTGTGTTAATCTATTTTCTCTCACCCCTTTTACCACACTACTTATATTTATTATTTTCTCAATTATTATGAAAGCTCGAAACCAGGTTAAACCTTAAAGGATAATTTCCATAATCATCACCTAACCTCCTTTTCTTAAGCTCGGGGGTGGGAAGGTTGTCTCCTCCTCAAGGTCTAACCCCACTCATGGTGGGGAAGATATAATATTTCCTCCACAACATGAGACATCATTAATATTAAAGAATATCCTCATACGATGAAGGATGTGTGTGGAGGATTCCAATGCCGAGGCTTCTAATAAGGCCAAATCTTGGACCTCAATGCCCAACCAAGGCAATAAAGACTTGAGGAGGGAACTCCAAGACTCTTCCCTAAAGCATGTTCGTGCCAAGGGTAAGTTGATCACTACCAACTCATTAGTCGTTTATACTCTAAAGGTCACCTTCAAGTTACTGAAGACCTTATATCTTCCCAGAGACATGTTAAAAGTCAACAGTCTGCCTTCTGAGAGGTTAGTTCATAATGTAACCCATATTTTTTATCATGGTAAGATGTATGTTCCTTATGCTTTTTAGTTTGTCTCTTAGATTTTGATACTTCCTTTTAACTTTGTTCATTAAGGATTTTACATCTCTAAAAAAATATTAGCGAGATGATATAGAGGTATATGAGATTAAGTAATAGGCCTATGAGTTTACGATACTTGCCCTGATCAAAAGCAATGTTAATAATGCTAAGGAAAAGTTCCACAAACAATAGGAGACCCATATCGACAAGGTCAAGGAGATATAAGATAAGGTCACCCACATGGAGGGCAGACTTTAAAAGTCTAGGGAGATTAGGAAGCTTGAGACTGAAATACATACGGTCAAGGATCCCTTGACGGAGGTATAAAAGGATGAGCACAATGGACAGGATGATGCAATGGTGTCAGCTAGTGAGCAACTGCATCACATATAAAAGCTTCACTTAAATGCATTCTAGTATGAAATCTTAAATGTAGTAAGGAGTTTTTTAAGATGCCTCCTTCTTTGTTGAGCATTACTAAGACACTCCATTTTCCAGCATGCGAAAAGTGAATGTTGAAGACGTAGAATACACCAAAGTTATTGTTACCAATATTATTGATCCTTTCAAGTTTCATAGGATTTTTTTATCTTTTTTCCTTTTCATTATAAAAACTTCTTCACGAAATACTATAGGACATTTACTTTGAATTTTGAAGGGTTTCGCCCACTTTTACCTTTATAATGAAATATTAGACTTTTGTCTCATTAGCACTATTTGGCTATTGAAATGACTTGCCATGTGTGGAGTAATTTATTTTTCTTATTAAGATAAGTTTCCTTTTTGATTATGACTGATTATTATTAGAAGTCTTCTCCTCTAAGAAGTACATGTTTATTGAGCAAGATATTATAGTAGGTTAATGACTTTGTCAAAGAGAACTTGTTCGAATGGGATTAAGTTTTCAAGAAGTGATTTTTTTACCACTAAACAAACTGGGATCCAAGAACTTATCTCTTAACGAATAGATTCGCCAAGTGCGAGAGTTGGCTTCCTTGTTAGAGAGATAAAACATTCCTCTTAAATTATAAAATATGTAGTTAATAACCTATATATAATATATTGAGGGGTCTTTTGGTGTATTAATGAGAACTTTATCGTGCTTGAGAGGGACGTAATGAGGGGTTCATGTTAGACCTGAAAGTATAACTATACTTCTTCATGATTGTTGATACCAAAAATTATCCAACTACGTGGACCAATCAAGAGTGAACACTTGTCCCACTACGTGGCCAAAATTCTAGTCAGAAAATAGTAGCTCGACCGACATGCCAACCAACATAAAGAATATCGACTATTAATACCAATAAAGCGTCACCATACCAAGGGTCTTACCATACGTGGTTCATACAACCAATTATCACATTCATTATATATGGGTGTAAATGATTAAATATATAAAGGCATTCCATCCCTTAATATTCTAACCCTTAATCTTTGGGTCATTATAAATACATTGTATCCCCTTCATTAAGGGTAAGGTAGAACGGATTCTAGACTATTCTTATTGACAAGAGTACCTAGCCTTTTGTAACCTCTTAAATAAATAATATAACAGTGGACGTAAGCTTTCTTACGTAGCTGAACCACTTTAAAAACCTTGTGTCTCTCTTTTAGTTAGCATTGCAATTATATATTTTATCTGTGATTATATTGGATCAAGTCCAGTTTTTTACATCAACAAATTGGCATCGTTTGTGGGATCATGTGTTTAATCATCGTTCTCAATTTTATTCAAGGAAAAATTAATAATTTAGAGCCCAATGCTAGAAACGAACGTAACCCTCCTGATCCATCTGCTTTGCCTACAACAGCCGACCTAAATGGGATCTTAGCCAGTATTATCAGAGGTCAAGATGCTATACAGGAAATAATAAGACAACTGGCTCAGTCATTACAAGCAAGATCTCCAGCCCTATACAAATAGTAAGCAGTTCCATCACCATAGAGAGAAATTTCGCCTCCACCTCCTAAGCATAGCCAATGAAGCTATTCCAGATCATCTCAGGATAGGACTAGGGCTGTAAATCGGGCTGGGTGAGCCGGGCTTGGGGTTGCTCAGGCTCGGCCCGAACTCACTTACCCATGCTCAAGCCCGAGCTCAGCCCGAATTACTTTTTCCCACCTAGGCCCGAACTCGACTCATATATATTACGGGCTTCGGGCCCAATTTCGGGCAAGCCCGATTTCAATTTTTTTTGTTAAAAAAGTTTGAATTAATTTTTTTTTCTTGTATTTCCATCATGGACATAATTATACATTAAAATCTAATTGATATTTCATGAAATAAAATATATAATTATGAAATGTATTAAATTAAAACAAGGGAAATAAGAGTGAAAACCTACAAATGCTTATTAAATTTCATACATTTAGCAAAATCTGATCACTGATAAAGGCCTATTGTGACTTGAGCTATTATTAAATCAAATACCCATAATGAGAATAACAATAAAATCACAAAATTGAAAATCACATGTAATCTAATGTATTATGACAAATGATTTTTTTTTAAAAAGTCGTAAATGAAATAAAAGAACGAAACCTAATTAAACAATGTTAACATAAATATGTTATATTATATAAATTATTTATTTATTTATTTATAAATATGAAGTTCGGGCTTGGCAAGGTTCGGCTCAAGCTCGGCCCGAAATTCATTCGGGCTTGAAATTTTGGCTCATGCTCGGCTCGGCTCAAACTCAAATAAAGCTCGGCTCGAAAATAGCGGGCCGAACGGGCGGGCTTTGGGCCTCGGACCCTCAATTTACAGGCCTAGATAGGACTTATCACCTAAGAATCAGTTCCTCAATCAAAGACTCAGAGTCTTATGATAACTCTTCTTTATCTATTGAAAGGCCAAGCGTCTTGCAGAGATTGAGCCAAGCTTCACCTTTTGATCGATTAGGGCCCCGATAAAATGGAAACCCTCCTAGAGAAGTATCTAAGGACACTCAATATCCAGTCGACCAGTGTGAAGCCACGATCAGATCAAGATCAAGCATCCGACGATCTGTACACGCCGAGTAGATTTCTCAGGAAAAAAGTTCAGCGCATACACATAATCGGGGTAGCTGAGCTATTTCACATAAATTTGATGTGGGTAATCCTTCGTGGAAATTATCAATTCAGCGATTGGAAGATCGGCTAGGAGAGATGGCAAAAGCAAAGAATCCTTTACAATGAAGTTTTGTAAAAGGATCCCCTTTTATTCAAGTAATTGTGGATTTTTTTAGTCCATCTAAGTTTAAAGCTATTGTGTTCACCCCCAAATATGATGAGAAAACTAATCCAGTTCTGCACATTTAACAATATCAAGTTGTCGCTGATATTTATTCGGTCCCCGATGAGATGAGATATAGACCGTTCTCAAGCACCATTAAAGGTTCCCAAGGATAAATTACCAATTCCAACTAGCTTGTCGAGCTATTTATTATCAATTTATATTTTGAGGACAAGCCAGTAAAGAGAGTAACCCATATTTTAAGTGTGAGGCAGCAAGTAGGGAAAATAACTAGGGAGTACATCACTCATTTTAATAATGAGAAATTTGAAGTGGTTTATTACGAGCAAAAAATAACCATCACTGCTCTCATGAGTGGTTGCTTCCCGAGAAACTGTACTATACTCTGGCCAAAGATCCTCCTAAAACCATGACCGAACTCATGGCTAAGGCGGGCAAAATAATGAATGCTGAGAAAGCAATGGCTGCAAAGCAGAATCTAGTCACAAAGACTAAGAAGAAATATCATAAGGAGCCGAAGCCAAAAAAGAGGATAAGGTCAAAAAATATGGAACTTACACTCCATTAAGTGTTACCATTCACCATATCCTTAAGGATATTAAAAATAATAAGGATCTTCAATGGCCTAAAAGGTTGAAAGCACCTCCTAATAAGAGGGACAGATCTAAATATTGTGAATTCCATAAGGATCACAGCCATAAAACCGATAACTGCATCGCTTTGCAAAATGAGATAGAATCTCTTATTCGCCGAGGAAAACTCAATAAATTTGTTGATCGATGTAAAATCAGATAAGCTAGAAGAAGATTAAATTCTTCATGCAAGCCCAGAGATGACAGGGAAAAAAACCATGAAGATGATTATGAGGATGACCCCGATCGGCTAAAGAAGCCCAAGCACCCAGAACGTGTGGTAGCTATGATCAATTTTAGTTCATTTGATTATCATGTCATTACAGGTGGCGATGCGGGAGGAGGAAATCACACTACTGAAAGAAAATCTTACTTGAATGAAGCCCAAGCTTGCTCTTAAATCCGGAGAATTTATCTGAATGAAGAAGATCGGCCTATGAAGGTCAACAAAGACAAACTGGTGATCGACTTTTCAAATAATGATCTCTATGGGATACTTTATACCCATGATGACCCATTGGTTGTCAAATTCAGGATCTAGGATACTATCATCGCTAGAATTTTGATTGATAATGGAAGCTCGACATATATTATGTTTTACCCTTGCTTTTAGAGTTTGGATTTGAAGCTCAGCCAACTGGAACCCTACATTAGGCCGTCAATAGGACTTTCTGGTGCAAAAGTCTGTAACACCCCGTATTTTAATGATTTAAATAATTATGGGATTAATTATTATTGGATTGATTAAATTAATAAGGTGAGAAATTTATTTGTTAATTAATCCAGATTAAAATAAATAGTAACTAGCATGCCAAGGGTTAATACTTATTATTGAGATTTATTGAATATTACTGTGAGAATATGTAATATGGAATTATGAACTTTTATAAATTGTCGAAATATGAAATATGACAGTTTGGCATTTCAAGTCGGGGCGCGCGTGTGAGTCATACCGGGACTAATTAAATGGAATATAAAGTAAATTATTTGTAAGTAACTCGTATGGCCATTTTGAGTGTGCCATTGAGTCCGGAAGGGTCGAGATAGTCAGAAAACTCTACCCGGGTATTTTATTTGGACTCTGAAATATTTTAGGCCTAACCGGCACCCCGTAGGGGTATTTTTTTTCTTTAAATTTTTGGGGAGTAAAAATGGACGAAAATTAGAATACGTGGGTGAGAGGAAGTCTGTCAGTTTCTAAACCTAAGAGAGAGGGAGAGAGAACCATATAGGAAGATGGAGAGAGTCCATAGATGTTCTTGGTGCAAAACTCAATAATTCACACCACAAATCCCACCAAAGCGTAGATCGAAAGATGAGGAACAAGTCTATACCAATTTCATCAGTGGTTCAGAACATCATAATCGAGGCAAGTGTTTATTACTTGCTTTCTATTAGCAATAATTGTGCTCATGTTAGTATAGGAATGAAATACATAATATAGAATTGATTTGGGTAAATTTAGAGGATTTAAATCATGGATTGAGAGTTATTTTGATGAAGAATTCAACCCCTTTGCATGCAGAATAGAAATCCTGGAATTATATGTTGAAATTGAGAAACGAATCTGAGTTTTAATTTAGAGTTATGCATATAATTTGAGAACTAGGGTTCTTAATAATTAAATTGGGAATTTCGAATTTTGAAGATGATTAGTGATGATTTAATGATGATATATTGTTGGAAATCATATATAGATGTTAGGTAGTAGATTGGAATTGAATGATTGGTATTTGGGCTGATTATTTTAGAGGTTTTAGGCTTAAAAATGGTGAAAAACGAAATTGTTAAGGCCGTAGAACGTAGCAGGTCTGGTGGGAAAGAGTACTGCTCAATCTCGTTCGAACGAGAAAGGATCTTGCTAGATGTCGTTCAAACGACATCTAACCTGGTTCGAACGACATGTCCAAAACTTGGAAAATTATAATTGTTTGCCCAATTAGGTTTACGCACTTGTTTTGAGATATGGAACTGTCATTTGGTGATTGTAGCATAGTGCAGAATTGCTAGAGAATATTCATAGAGTAATACCTTAAATATTTGGAAAGGTGAATTAACCTTGGAAATTTTGAGAGAGGGAATAACGAAAATAATTATATTATGAGTAGTAATGAGAGAATACTACGTATAGAAAATATATGTAAGGGTTGCGTGAATACCTTGAATTTTAATGGAATGTGGGAATGCCTATTATTTGATTATTATTATTATTGTATGTATATCATATCTACGCTGCTTACTATCGGGAGGAGGTTTCGCGCAGTGGACAGTCTTATCCTGGGTGACCCAATGGGGGGATATTTGACTTGTTCCCAAGGTATATTAACTTGGTTACGTGCTATCTAAGATGTAGGATAGTTTCGACGGCTGAATGGGAGCGTAGGCATGTGCGTGACTCATTTTATTGGGGAATATACTCGCCTCCAATATATGTGATTTGAATTTTATGGTTCATGAGAGATTGAATCAATAGTCCTTTATGCAGTGATTGATGCACCGAGACATGATAGCAGAGTATGCATTGCGCCAAGTGGTCTTAACCAAGGGGTGTAGGATTAGTATATATATGTATAGGGATGATGTGACTATATGTGTCTGTGTGTCTGTGTCTGTCTCTCTCTCTCTCTCTCTCTATATATATATATATATATATATATATATATATATATATATATATATATATATATATATATATATATATATATATGTATTCTTGTGAATATTTATAATGTGTGTAACTAGTAGATATGGTAATAATTATAATTGCTTTGCGCCAAGTGTTATTAATTAAGGGGTGCAGGTGTAATATACATATATAGGGATGATGTGACTATGTATATGAATAAACTTGGGAAAATTCTACTGTGTGAAATTAGTAAATATAGTAATAATGAGAAATAAAATAATCTTAGTGGGTAAAAGATTAACCAGTCGAACGACGAATAATGATATTTAGTTATGTGGGGTAAACGATTTCAATAATGTATTGTATGGGAGATACGAGTATACTACTAGTGACATAAATGGCTGTATGGTGACTTCGAACTAGTTAGGCTGGGTAGCATAATTAATATGGGGTAGATGTAAGTTAGGTGTGCACAATAGATGAGAGGTGAGAATCTCATGTGAGAGTCCGACAAGCTAACATGCACATAATACTTACTTTATTATAAATTTTAAATACTTGCTAAATAAAATATTTTAACAACTCGGGCTCTGACCCGTCTCTTGATATCCTTTTCTCTTTTACTATATATATATGTATTATATCAGGTGCCCAGCCACAGGATTACCAGGCTTAGATGTGTGGATCATTTAGCGAGTTACAACGGTTGTGGGAGTTGCAGGTCCATATATTAGATGCCTCTATCATTTCCTTCAATTCTATTCAATCATTTCTCTTAGGGCCTGTTTCACTCATTCTCAGTCGTTTCGTTCGAGATTGTACTCGGTTTACTTTAGTAGTTTATTTCTGTTGCACTTGCAAATTTTATGGTTTGTTGGTTTGAGACTTTGAACTGGAATGTTTTACCCAGCCTGATTTATTTCAGTAGTTGATTCATGTCCAGTATTTATTATATTTATGTGGAATGTAAATGGATTATATCTTAAAGAATGGAAATTTATAAATGGATTATTTGAGTATAATTAAAATTAAATGTTTTGACACTTATCTTAATTGTTTATTAGGTGTTAAATAAAGAAAAATTATTTTTTGACAGTGATGCTAAGAATGAATCCACCGAACATTTTGTTTTAAATTTAATAAAGGATTGGTCACCCGGTATTTAATTAGGCGGGGTGTCACAAAGTTTACCCTCTTTGGACAGTCAAGCTAGAAGTGTTGTTCGGCACTTGGCCAGCAAGTCGTATGGAGAAAATACGCTTCTTTGTGATGGATGAAAATGCTAAATATGCCTATGACATGATCTTCGGTAAGGTAGGATTGAAGAAGTTTGAAGCTGTAACATCAACAGTTCATCCATCTTGAAGTTTCCAACTCACTTTGGCATAGGTGTCGTCAAAGGAGATAAAAGATAGCCAGAGAATGTTATTACTCCTTAGTCGAGCAAGAGGATTTGATTGAATTGAAGAAGAAGACTACCACCTATCAGGTGGATACAATCGAGCCCAACAGTGAATCTAAAGTTGAAACTTTATATCCACGAGATGAGACAGGAGTAGTCAAGGGACAGATTATCGAAGCTATTGAAAGTATTATCTTAGACGATGATAAACTATAAAGAACTACGCATATTGGTTCAATACTTGATATAATCCTTATACAGGATTTGATTATGTTTCTAAGGCAATGAAGAAATGTATTTGCGTGGGGCCATGGGGATATGCCTAGGATTGATCCTAACTTCCTTTGTTATGAGATCAATATCAATAAAGATTTCAAGCCGATCAAGCAGAGACGAAAGTTTTTCAGTCCCGAGAAGAATCAAGCTATCCAAGAAGAGGTCGAAAAACTTTAAAAATCACGGTTTATTAAAGATGTGAAGTATCCAACTTAGTTGGCCAATGTTGTAATGTTCAAGAAGAAGAATGATAAATGGAGGATGTGCGTGGATTTCACTTATTTAAATAAAGCTTGCCCAAAAGACCATTTACCCTTGCCTAAAATTAATCAATTGGTGGACGCTACATCGGGACATGAGTTTTTAAGCTTTATGGATGCCTATTCTGGGTATATCTACAAAAAAATGAAACCTGAAGACAGGGAAAGCACAACCTTCATCACCAATCGAGGAACTTATTACTATAATGTAATGCCCTTTGGGCTAAAAAATGCAGGAGAAACGTATCAAAGGTTGGTGAACAAGGTCTTTGAAGAGAAGATAGGCAAGAATATGGAGGTTTATGTGGATGATATGTTAACAAAAAGTAAGAAATCTTTAGATCATATCAGTGATCTCAGTTAGATATTTGATCATTTGAAAAAGCATCAAATGAAACTGAATTCGACCAAGTGTGTGTTTGAGGTACAGGAAGGAATGTTCCTCGGCTTTATAGTTAATCAAAGGGGAATTCAAGCTAATCCAGCAAAGATAAAAGCTTCAATCGAAATGCAATCGTTGGCTTGCAAGAAAGATGTGCAAAGGCTCACCGGTAGAGTAACAGCTTTAAACAGATTTTTTTCCCAAGTAACAGATAGGTGCTTACCATTTTTCAAGGTGTTGAGAAAGACTTTTGAGTGGAATGAAGAATGTGAAGAAGCATTCCAGGAATTAAAGAAGTATTTAAGATCACATCCTTTGTTATCTTGACCAATCTTGGGAGAGAAATTATACTTGTACCTAGTTGTTTCTAAATCTGCGGTTTGCTTGGCTTTGGTTTAACTGGACAGTGGGACCCAAAGACCATTTTATTACACTAGAAAAGCATTCAGGGGAGCCAATATTAGGTATCCACTCTTGAAAAAATTAGTTTTAGCACTTATTGAGGCTTCTAGGCGTATGGAAACTCATTTCTAAGCACATACTAGAGTTGTGTATACTGATCTGCCTCTTCGGCAAGCACTCCACAAGTCTGAGAAGTCAGGAAGATTGATGTACCGGGCAGTGGACCTAGGAGAACATAACATTGTCTATGAACCATGGTCTTCATTAAAAGGCCAAGCTTTGGCAGATTTTATCACTGAATTCACCTATCCAGAGGTTCTCGACCAGTAAAACTTGTCTACCGAGTAGAATTCTAAAGAAGATATTGTAGCTGAAAAGCAAGTTGAAATCATTTTAGATCAACCTGAGTTATCTAGAACTCGGGAACATGCCCAAAAATATATAGAGGGGAGCAAGAAAATATTCCATCATGAAATTATGTGTGAAGAAAGCTTTAAGGATGATATCCTGTTATAGAATTTATATGCCAATGGTTCTTCATGTGCAACCGGAAGTGGAGCAGGTATAATACTCAATACTCCTGATAACATTGATGTTGAATATGCACTTAGGTTTAAATTTAAAGCCTTAAATAACGAGGTAGAATACGAAGCCTTAATAGTTGGATTAGATTTGGCCCATTCATTAGGTGGCGAGCAAGTAATGGCGCACAGTGATTCACAGTTAGTGGTCAACCAAGTGCTTCAACTACATGGAGTCAGGGGGAGTCGATGAATAGATACTTCGCCAAAACCATGGAAGTTATTTCTAAGCTCTCAACCGTGCAAATGCACAAGATTCCCAGAATAACCAATGCGTGAGCAGAAGCACTTACTCGGCTAGCTTCAGCAACTAGAATTGAACTCAGGTGCACCATCCCAATAGATATTTTTTAATAATCAGAGCATTGACGAGGACTTGATGGTTAATTTCATTGCCATAAATTTGTGACCTTCTTGGATGGGTCCTATTAAAGCCTATATTGAGGATGGCATCCTGGCACCTGATTTGCCAAAAAGCTCTGATATAAAGCAGCAAGATATGTGTTAGATAAAGGAGTTTTGCACATAAGGGGATCGACGATCTCCCTGTTGCGTTGTGTTTATCCAATAGAGGTGAAAATTTTGATCAAAGAAGGGCACGAAGGTTCCTGTGAGCTCATTTCGCTGGTCGTTCATTGCTCCAACGAATCAACATTTAAGGATTCTACTAGCCAACTATGAGGGCAGATTGTACAACCTTTGTAAGAAAGTGTGGCAAATGCCAGAATTTCTCTGCAATCCATAAAACACCCAATGTCGCTTTCACACCCATAACTTCACTTTGGTTATTCGATGTTTAGGGAATTAACTTAGTCAGCCCACTGCCGACCACCAAGGGGGCAGATTCAAATATTTAGTTGTTGATATTGATTACTTCACCAAATGGGTGGAGGCAGAACCATTGGTAAACATGCCTTATGAGAAGGTATATCAGTTCATTTGGAGGAATATCATATGCAGATATGGATTACCACATGCCTTCATTACGAATCATGGAACTCAATTCGATAATAATGAATTTGAAGCGTATTATGTCTAGTCCAAGATCCTGAAACTTCATTCTGCACCAGGCCATCCTCAATGTAATGGCCAAACAAAGTAACAAATAGGACTTTGCTCAATGGGTTAAAGAAAAGACTTGACGCTGCAAATGGCAATTGGATTAATGAGTTACATTTTGTTCTTTGGGCTTATAGAACAACATCGAGAATAGCAATTGTAAAAACACCTTACATGGTTACGTTTGGGACTGAAGTCATGGTACCAGGCGAGATATGCCTACCAACCCACGAGGTACTAAACTTTGCCTTTCCAACAAGTGACTTGATGCGACGATTAGATCTATCCATGTTAGAGGAACTCTGAGAAGATGTTGCCCTCAGAAACGATGCATATCAACGTAGAATTGCTCGCTTCTATAACAAAAGGGTTAAGCCGACCAACCTTAACGAGGGTGATTATGTTCTTACGAAGGTGATACAAAAGAACAACAAGCTTGAGGCTAATTGGCATGGCCCATATCGCATTTCTGTTGTTATCCAACCTGGAACCTATCAAATTAAGACTTTGGAAGGGGAAGAATTCAAAACTCCCTGGAATGCCGAGCATCTCCGAAAGTATTATTAATGATTCAAGGGATTGTTACTATTATATTTATTTTGATTTTATGAGTCAAGTTTCAATAAAATATTGATTTCAGTCCCTTCAATTTTTTTTTGTTTTTTTTTAGTATGGCGATATATCATCACATAAAAATAAGCAAAAACAACAAGTCAGAATGTTTCTTGCCGATCAACAGTACATATATGCTTAATCAATTCAACAGCTTGCAGCGCTACTTGCTCAAATGCACACTTCATGTATGACTTCGTATAAACAAGTGAGGAACAAGATGTAAATATTACTTCATGTATGGCTTTGTATGAACAAGTCACGAACAAGAAGTCTGATTAGACTAAGTTAAAGGAACACAATTATAAAATTCTTAGTCGGTAAGAACAATTTACTTCATGTATGACTTTGTAAACATGAATCACGAACAAGAAGTTATTCACTTCTTGTATGATTTCGTATAAACAAGTCAAGAACAAGAAGTGTAAAACTTCGTATAGAACTAAAAAAGTTACAAACAAGCTTTACCTGACTAAGTTAAATGCAGGAAGGCATGTAAATATCCCTAAAATACTAGGATACAAATATATATTCCTCATACACTTGGTCACCACTGATAACTAATGTTAAATTTGGATTAATATGTCCAAGTGCATTAGTAGAATCAATGGCATTACAATCACAAGTTGACGGGTTAATTAAAATAATCATAAGTTAATAACACAAACATATGGATTTTCATTCATAAAAACTATATTACATTCAAATGAATAACATAATACATGAGAATTATTCAACAAGATATTTTCCTTCAGCTTTGGAGGTCGGCTGAGATGGTTATACTCTTTCCATTCCATCAGAAGGATCATTCAAAGTATAGGAAGAATTAATGAAGTTAAAATCCCTTAACATTCTTCTGTTACTGCTGCTGGGCGCATTGATCAAGTGAGGAGGACGAACAATCTCATGAACATCATGTAAACTGTAGTCCCCTAAGTATTTAGTGATTAGGAATCAGGAAATAACATCAATAGGGATCCATGAAGTGTCCAACTTAAAAGGGGGTTATCACAATCTAAAAGATCAGGCTCGTTCCAATACCACATTTGGCTATTACGATAATGCCTCAACAAAGTCAAATAATTAGTCCAACCCCATTTATAGCCTTCATGATGGGACTGAGCAAGATGATTATCTACATGACCTAAAGCTTCATTACAGCCTTCCATCCACACCTCTCTAAGTTATTTATGAAATTAAAAGGTCAACCTTTCAACTTGTTGTTGAATTTTATTCAAAACACTATCCTTCACCTTCAGTTGTGTGGAGTGGTCCTTAAGGGCTTTGTCCTTAGCTTCCAGCTTTGTAGATAAGTCAACAATAGCCTGATTTTTTTCTTTCAGTTGGGCAGCCTGATCGGCTAAGGTTTTCTTGCTCCTAGATTCCTCAACAGTTGGTTGGCTCATTCTTTGTTGTCTGGAAGATTGTGCAGGTTTGGATGTCTTCACAGTTTCAAGTTCTTCCATCATCCTGGCATTCTCATTCTTAGAAAAGGAGGAACCTTCATTAATACCACTAATAGAAGACTGTTTTAAATTTTCCAACTCATTCAGAAGTTTGTTATTCTCCTCCTCCAAGAATGTAGTGATACCTCTAGACTCATCAAGTTCACGATTCAATGAGGTATCCTTTTTCCTGTATGAAGAGGCATATTTTTTCAGTTTCTTCTTGAAATTGTAGTCTTCACTCAATGCTTTATATATGGCTTCATAGTCGACATGCAGTAAAGCTTTGGCTTCATTATGGTCTACCTACAAATCTTCAATCATTTAAGAGTAAGCAACATTATTGGCCATAGACCAATCAAGAAGGAATTTGAGATAAGTGTATGAATCCCTTAAATGATCAGAAGCATCTGCGCCGAGCAAGTCTGTTAATTCTTCATCTATCAAGTCAATTGACCAGCTTTAAACAAATTATTGCAGCATTTGCGTACGTCGAGTCAATTTACTATCTATACTTGTTTTTCACCCACACAAACACACGCACACTCACATCACTCAGTTCACTCGACCTCTCTCTCTTTCTCTACACAACACCGGTGACGCCCTTCTTCTGTTCTCTCTCTACACAGCATCGACGATCTAAACCCCCAACTTGGTTGGACCTCTCTACACAGCACCGGTGATCTAAACCCCCAACTTGGTTAGACCTCTCTACACAGCACAGGCGATCTAAACCACCAACTCGGTTGGACCTCTCTCTACGGTATATTATTTTTTAGTGTTTATAGATTTGCTAGATTGATGCCTCTAGATCTGATTTGAACCACCAACTTGGATATTATTTGTTAAACCACCAACTTGGATATTATTTTCTCTATTACTTTAGATATCATTTGCTCTAGTTTCATGCCTCTAGATCTGATCTATATCCCAAATTGGATTTTATTGCCGCTAGTTTGCGACCCACGATCTGGGTTTACAAAGTTTCATTGTTTTAGTTTACAGAGTTTCGTTACAGTGCTTAGTTACATTGTTTTAGTTACATTATTTTAGTTATAGTGTTTAGTTACATTGTTTTAGTTTACAGAGTTTCAAAGTTTGCATAGTTTCAAAGTTTACAATGTTTTGTAGGTGGACATACTTTGAAGTGTTGTTTTTTTTAAATGCTTTTTTTAAGTGTTATTTTTTAAAGAAAGTGTTGTTTTTTGAGATTTTAAGTGCTATTTTTTTAAAGAAGTGTTGTTTTTTAAAGCAAAGTGCTGTTTTTAATATAAAAAAAACATGTCCTCTTTTTTTTAAAGAAAAAAAGATGTTTTTAATTAAAAAAAGGTGTTGTTTTTTAATAATGTGTCGTTTTTTTCTATAACGTGTTGTTTTTTTAAATGCTATTTTATAAAAAAAAATGCGTTGTTTTTAATTAAAAAAAATGGATCGAATAGGATCGATACCGAACACGGACCGCTTAAAAATCGAATAGGATCGAGACCGATTATTTCGATCCGGTCTCGATCCATAATTTTGTAGGACTGATTAATGCGGTTCGGTCCCAAAAATACCTCAAAATTGGACCGAACCGGACCGCGAACACCCCTACGCACACCCCTCGATGCACTCTTACACGCACACACTCACCCGCCGTCCTCATACTGCTCCATCTCTCGGCTCTTTTTCTCATCCAAGGAACTATATTTTCACATACCGTCATACACATTATTTATCTTTGTTAGACTCTCGCTATTTCTTTTTGTTTAGATACATACCCACATATGCGCGATTTAGGCTTTTGTTCAATTTGCTTTCGGTTACGATTTATTTTGATTTTATTCAGTTTGTTTTATATTTGTTTACATGTATGTTTATGTGTTGGAATCTAATTATTTTTTTTGAGTTTTGTTGTTAATTTTTTCTTTTGCGGGTTACTGATTATACTTGCAACAACCTAAATAGGTGTACTTCTTTTTCTTCTTTTTATTATGTGTATATTTATATATTTTATATTTTTTTCCTCTTTATGAATTTTAGGTAATATTTTTAAGTGCTAAAATACATGTTTTAGGTTTTAGTAGTTGCAAAATTGGGGAAAAAGTGTATTTGACAATGGTTCAGCTGGAAATCGTTACCATTTACCATTTGTAATTCACTATATATGTCAATTACACACATTGATGTTCACTTGGAATGAATTTCATTGAAGTTTTCAAATTTGTTTCATATTGATGCTATAGCTGTAAGTATACGTGAATTTCATTGAAGTTTTTGTCTCTATTTTCTAAGCGTTATTATCTTAATTGGCTTCTTATATTTGTTGTCTTGGCGGTAGGGGTGTCAGTTATTTCCGAACTTCTGAATTTTCTGTTTTCGAATTCGAATTTTTCCAATTCTGGCACCATTTTTTAATTTTCCGATTCCGAATTTTCCGAAAAAAATTGGAATGTAATTGGAAATCATATATGGATTACGATTTTTCCAATATCACACCGATCCGATCCATCCAAAATATTTTCCGAAATAATAATATTTTTGTTTATTTTAATACATTTTTACTACCCTTATTTATATATAAAATTTATTATTTATTAGTTTAATCTTGACCCTCAATTTAAAACCATCTCAACCATTAATATATACCCATATATATTAACCTTCTACATCACACTAACCCTAAATCGAAAGACAGCATCCGGAATTATATTCAATTGTTATGCGAATTTAGATTCTAAGGATGATTTATATTAAGTTTCCCTCATCTTTCTGTTGTTCATTTTTTGTATCTGAAATACTGATGCAGAGGGTCTGCTACATCTGTTAACCATTCTTACATTTCCTCTTTGTAAGTAGGTAAACAGTAGTTTTTTTCCATTCGCATAGCTTTGTAGTTTTTTAGTTTCATAGTCAAGCCTTGATTGATCTTTATCCAAAATGGTAAGAGATCCATAGCTCTGTAGTTTATTGCATTTCCAAAATGGTATGAGATGCATAGCCTTGTCATTCACATAGCTCCGTAGTTTATTGCATAGGTAATGTAAAGTGGAGTGTTTGATTTTTATTTTTATTTTAAAAATATCCTTTTCAAAAACAACATTTCTGATATTTTTCGAAAATATTATAACTGATAATTTCGATTATTCCGATATTTTTACGAATAATAAAAATTTTGAAATTTCCAAATATTTCGAATCAGCCGAATAGGGAAAAAATGATTTTTTGAATTTTTTTTTTTTCAAATTGGAAAGGATTTTAAAATTCCGAAAATTTTGGATTTTTTTTCCGAACAACCCTATTCCGATCCGATCCATCTGAAACACACCACTACTTGGCGGTGATGTGGGGGAAATCTCTCTAATATGTCTCTTTCGAGCCACGAACGATACCACCGGGTATCTTAGAAGACATTTTATTCTTGTCAGGTGCTCTTTCGTTCGATTAAGGCTTTTTTTCTGATTTTTATTGTATTTAGGTTTCAAATGCATGCTTGTTTTTTCTGATTTTATTTTAATTCTTTACTGCATTTCGATTAGGGCTTTCGGTTCTTTGTTGCATGTATATTTCAAATGCGATTTTAGGTATTTTTTACTCTCGATTTTGATTGTGTTATTATGTTGTTGCATTTTAGAGATTACTGGGACCATATTGCCTTTGTGAGGTATGTTTTTCATTTCTTCTGCTTAATTATTTGAAAGTGATGAGTAACATTTATTGTGTTGGGATCTTGAATTGATTTAATGCGAAAATTCTTAATTATTGCTTTCTTTGTTTTTTTAATGGATTTAACTTAATAGGCAAAAATATTCAAAATGGTTATTATTGGTGTTGCCGATGTTGACGTATATAACTAGGTTGCCTCCTTTGTACTTTAGGATAATATTTAATATCAGGTTAGTTTTATACTTTTATTAGGATTCTAACAAATGATCTATTTAAGATGTTTCAGCAGTGATGTCAATAGCTCAATTCAATCCTCCAGAAGATGCAACAGTAGATGAAGGAAGCCAATTTTGTGAGTGAAGCATCGGTTTTATTGATGGAACAGATCCATGATCTTATTAGAATGAGGGTTTCACCTTCACCTATATTTAGGCTAACAATGCATGTTTATAATATCGATTATAATGCATAATTGGTTATTATATTTGTTCATTGTGTTTTTTAAGATTATTCCATGAAGTAATGAGATGCATTGTTTCAGGTTTGGGAACTATGGATTGAAGGGAGGGCTTGAATATAGTTGATTTATCATCGGGATAGTCTTATAATCTTCATGAAGTAATAAGATGCATTCTTATCGGCCTCACATTCGGTACACCGATAGTCTCATTAGAATAGCATAAACAAAATGAAGTTGACTCCATATGTGAGAACATGTGAGGCATGAAGAGAACAGGTGAGGCATGAAGAGGACAGGTGAGGCATGAAGCCAACTGAATCGATTCCCAAAATTTCATGGTGATTCAATTTTTAAAAAATCTATATAAAAACTCATGGGGGAATGATTTTAATGGTTGAATGATTAGTGAATCGTTTTATATACTCGCTTGAAATTTATGTGTGGTCGCCTGGTGGTTAATCATATTTTTAAATGTCAAAGCATATCGATTTGTACACAATTTTTTTCTTACTACATTGCCTTTGTGAATCTTTTTCCAATCATCTTATGCTCCATATGCGAGAACCATATAGGTGCGTAAGGTATGGGTTCAATCCATCTCCTTGAATTATATATTTTTTGCATTAAATGACTAACTTTATAGCATACAGAATTTGGTATATGAACAAAGTGGTACTCTGATTAGTGAATTCAGAGGTCCATTGGATTTCTGAGAAGATATAAGAAGTTATAGTTAGTACACTAACACAACAACCAATATGGAAGCAATTCATGGTTTGGCTTTTTCATTCTTTAAACCAGATCAATTGCTGCTTATAGAAATGAAAATTTTGTTTTAAAATGGTATAAAAAACAAACAATGGTGAATTGTAACAATAATGAATTGAAAAGACTACACCTTGTAATATTTTATTGTATCTTACAAGTTCTATTTTATCTCTGTTTTTATTAATTGGCATGTGTTGTATCTGTTTTATATCTTTGTTTTCTTCATAAGAATTGCATTTTGGGAATTGCAATGTTATTTCGCTCATCATGCACATTATTTTTTTTAAAGAGTATATTTTGGTTTGGAATATCCAGTGTGGGTTATTATGGTTGAGTTTATGATATTTAATTTCATAAAGAATGCTCTAATATTTCCACATGAATTTGATTTGATGCGGGGACATCTTATGAAGCAGTGACATCCTATGAAGCACAATTGCGTTGGGACGCAAATAAGGGCACGAGGTAAGGGTATCGGGACTTCGGTAAAATATGCCACAAGTGCGTCTATCCAATCATTTTTTATAAATTTTGTTTTATTTGTTTTCCTAATGGTGGTTTTCCATTCATGATTAATGGAACATATTGTTGATTCTGAAATAACAAAGCTCATATTAGGACTGAGATTTTGTTTGAATGGTCAACACATCGATTTCTAGGAATAGACATCTTTGGTAACCACTAGGTAAACCTGTCAAAAAACACGATAACCCGTTAACATGGCACGATATAAAATTATAAGTTAATGAGTTTACCTTTATTGGGTTTGGGTCATTAACGGGTTGACACGATAGACCCGTTAACACTAACGGTTTGGGTTTGGAAATTTACTTGTACCCGTTTTAACCCGTTAACACTAATGAGTACTATAGGGTCACCCAACCCGTACCCGATAAGAATAACCATTACAACTCATTATTTATAAATCCTTTAAGACTAATGGGTGCTATACGGTCACCCAACCTATACCCAATAAGAATTATAATCAAAAACCCATTATTTTTAAACTATTAAAGACTAATGGGTACTATAGGGTCACTCAACCCGTTACCCGTTTAGGCCCAAACTGATTCATTAATATTAGCGGGTGGTAACGGTTCGGGTCATGTACCCGTTAATATTAACGGTTCGTATTTGAGTATTGTCATTAGACCCGTTAGCCTTAACGGGTCGTGTATGGGTTATAAGTGTTTTGACCCATAACCCGTAACCCGCACACGACCCAAACCAACTGGTTGACAGGTCTACCACTGGGTACATCTCCCCCTTTCAATCAGGTATCTATACCACATAATCAACCCTCAATAATCTCAAGGTTAGTACTATTTTTCTTTTCTTTTCTTTTTTTCTTTTTTTTCTTTTCCATCGTATGAATAATTGGTTTACTTAAGTAGCAACCCCGATGCAATAGTAGCGACCCTGATAATAACTAGTAGCAGCCCTAATGCAATAATTAGTAGCAACCCTGAATTAGTAGCAGCCCTCTATTTGATAAGTGTATGATTGTATTTGGTTTGTAGGTCCTTCGATTAAGTTCAAAGGGATAAGATTAATGCCTAAAATCTCTTGTTAGTCCAATTAATTATCCTCATGTTCTAACTCTAGAAGTTTGTGATGAAAACTAATGTGAAGTTACAACAAAAGAACACAACAGTAAATCTTCTAGTGACGTGATAATTATTAACGGGGAAATTCTGCAAAATGAACAAGACCAGGGACTCAGTGAAAAAACTGATCAGTTGCAGCAGTTATACCAAACCAATGTAAGAAACTTATGCTAATATTGAAGAAAAACAAATAGATACAGTTGATGTGTTTATATATAGTTGTTCAGATCTTTTGTTTTTATTTTTCGTAATTGTTACAATAAATTTTTTTAAAGTGATCAAAGTAATTGTTACAATAGATCATAATTATGTATTTGATGCAGGGTGTCGATCCTAGTTTAAGGGCAGAGTTTTGGTCGGTCCTACTTGGAATGTAAGCTTCAAATTCTTTTTATAGTTGTATGCATATTTTTCTTATTAAAAAGGTATACATCTTTTGTAATCAATTTAGAACTATAGGCCTCTCCTACTGGGCCATGCTTTGTTGAGACGATCAACTCACCAGTCCTTGGGGCTGCTTTGGACATATGAGCTAACCTTAGAGAAATTTTGTCTTTTTACAACTTAAGTCTAGTTTATAATACGCTTGCCCATTATTTCGAGTCCTAACCTCATCCCACAATTTTATTCTTCACACTGTTAGTCTTATCCCTTAGAGGCCTATTTTTCGGGACAAGTTTTAACCTCATCTCAGTAATTTTTCATTAAGATCCCGTTCTTTAAAATGTTTACCATTTATCCAAATAAGATCACAAATATATGGATGTATACACTACACCAAAATGGCCAAATTGTCACCTTTCAGCCGGCCACCCTTGTCAAGGTCATTGATCGTGACACAAATCTCGCATTTTGTGTCACGGTCATTTAATTGTTAGTTTAATTGATGAAATGTTGGGTTGTTTAGTTTTAAAAGTGGCATGACGTGTGCGTGTGTGTGGTGGGGGTGGGGTAGGGGTGTGTATGTGTACTATTAACATTTTTTTTATCTGTACTAATAACATTTTTTTACAGCAAAAATGTCTCCTTCAGATATTAAGGCGAAGATGATGATGCTGTTTATGATGATGTCGTCTGGGCTCGGTGGTAGCGGAGGCGACGAGGGCTCCTCCCCCCCTAGGCTCCCCAAATATGGAAAATTTGGGATTACCATCGAGAACAAGTCGGAGCTATTAGCGAGATCCCTCGAGCTGCTAAAGACTGTCATCGGCCCGGGATTTATGAGTTGGAAGGAGGTTCCATATGAGCTCAAGTTAGCTGTTTGGGCGGCACTACAGGTAATATATTTATATTTATATTTATATTTATATGAATATTTCAATTTCAATTTCATATTTATATTTATATTTATATTTATATTTATATTTATAATTATATTTATATTTATATTTATATTTATATTTATATTTATATTTATATTTATATTTATATTTATATTTATATTTATATTTATATTTATATTTATATTTATATTTATTTGCAACTAACATTGTATTTGTTGGACAGGAACAATTCAACTTGGATCCAAAGCTACGCGATCCCGTCTTGGAGCAGATTAGGGAGCAACTCAAGTCGTGGAAAAAAAATATGCGGGCACGGTACTTTGGGAAAACAAGAGAGTCGATTATCCAATGGCGTGAATTCGTCCCGCCCAAGGAGCCGATCTCATTGGCACAATGGCAGAAGTTCATTGACAATGAGATCGAGGATCGACAATTGGCATCTCGCCAATCGGGGAGGGAAAATCGGGCAAAAAAGACGGACGTGCACTACTCCGGCCGGACCTCTTACGCCGAGGTGGAGCATAGGATGCAGGTAAGATTTAATTTTTCTATAACTACAGAAATATATTATTCTTCATTATTTTACTTTGCGGGGCCGATACTAATTTTACTTTACTTTATTTTATTTCAGGGGGTAGGGAGTGGGCCAGGGGGTAAGCCACATAGGCTCGATATTTATGTGGCTCTTCGAACGAAGAGGGGGAAGGACAAGGAGGTGTCCCCGGGCAACGCGGCCACGATTGTAAGTAATTCGACAGTTTAATTTTTGTTAATTACGTTATAATTTTTTAGTTTACTTATTTTACTAATCATGTGTTTTTTGTCGTTTCAGGCAAAGCTTAAGGAAGTGCATGAGTCGCGGTCTGATGCCGACAAGGCATCTTTGTCCACAGACGCACTCAGCCAAGTGCTTGGCTCTGATCGCAAGGGGGGGACAAGGGGAGTGAGCTCGCGGGTGGCCAAATCTAGGATCATCGGATTGGAGACAAGCGACACCGGGTTGGCTCGAATGGTGGATTCACACGACGCGAAGCTGTCCCGTTTGGAGGCGACGGTCCAAGATATGTACACATTCATGAAGCGTACGTTGGGCAGAGACCGTAAAGGGAAAGGGAAAGGGAAGGAGAAGGCGGTGGAGGAGGAGGTGCAGGAGGACGAGGCACAGGATGACGAGTATGTGGACCTCGCTGCTTCATCACCGACACGTTCGTACTTCGATGATCCACTTCCCTATTTGGCGCCCTTCAACAGACCATTGTCGACACTTGGTTGGCCGAGCGTGTTCATATTGGACGTATTTGATGGCCAGCGGATAGGGCGGGGGTTGAGGGACCCGAATATCGTCGAGGGTGGAATAGTTCATGGACGTGCGCTTCAACAGATGGAGTCCAGGGTGCTCATCACGCATATCATACCCGGGAAGGAGAACTCCCTATTGTGGTTGCGCGAATAATGCGGCACGACGTATATTAGTGGGTGCGTCAATTCGTATATCGTGTGACCTACTCACCTCCTCACATTTACCCAAGACATGTAGTAGCATTATTTTTAAGTTTGTCCATTTTAATTATATTTGGATTATATCGTCATGTATATTATTTCTATTTTGAATATTTGGATTATATCGTCATGAATATATATTTGCATTATCTTTAGTTTGATTGGATATATGATGTTTGGAACAGGTACGACGTTGCTATAATAGGTACAAATATACTGCTGGGCAGTGGCAGTGGCAGTGGCCATACTGCCCAGCAGATTTTTTTTAAATTCTGCCCAGAATTGTCACGGTCATTGACCGTGACACGTCCGTGCACAAAGTTGTCACGGACGCGTCACGGTCAATGGCCGTGACAATTCTTTTAAAAAGGGTCACGCCTTTGTCACGGTTATAAACCGTGACAAACGTGTCACGGTCATTGACCGCTACACGACCGTGACACAAAACGCGAGTTTTATGTAAAGGTCAATGACCGTGACACGACCGTGATAAAAAAAGTTGTCTCGCCTCGAAATGTCACGGTCATTGACCTTGACAAGTTGGATTTGTCAAGGTCAATGACCTTGACAAATGGGCAGATTTGGTGTAGTGATAACACCAAAAATAAAGGAGTATTAAGACGTATGGTCTTCTGTTGAAGTTGTGGTCCACCTCAGGTCAGTTAAGCGTTTAGCCTCGTAACAGTTGTTCCACCAAGATGTTGGATCTTTCGAGGTGTTTGTCCACCTTCGCTTAGAAAATCATAAATATTTGTTGTGGGATGAGGTTGGTCATTGAACTAAGCTCAATAGGTTTTTACTGCCACTTAATATAATCATAATTGCGTCTACATGCTGCCTTGGGTATTTTTGTCCATAACACTGCGCATTTTCCATAGTATTTTGGCCTCTAACCTTTCAGGTGAGATCTCTGTTGACTTACTTTTGTTTGAATCTACTAATCAGCTCAAGAATGAGCTTCAATTTAGAGGTATTAAAGTAGGTGAGTCTTTATCTATGTAATTTTCAATTCTAAAAAAATAAGACGTATCATCGCTCAATGGATAGTGAGGTTACTCAGTATGGGTTCCCGGAGCAGAGATCAAATCCAAAAACAATTAGAAATGGGACACGCACTATTGACATTACTCTACATTACATAACGCTTGCACCTACACTTAATTTTCACCCTAAAATCAAGCAGTTGGCCGATGTTCGCCCAGTTCATTCCTCGCACGCTGATGTGAAACTTACCAACGCATTCTTATTTAAGCTCAAACTAACATCTTAAACATTTTATCAATCTTAAATGTATAACACTTCCCATATATGGTGATCAAACATATGTGTCTTATGGGATATAACTATCGGCCTGAGAACTTCTATTTTTAGAGGTGAATTTCAAGGCGGGCACACTCCTGATGTGCTGAGTGTCTCAATCAACGGGTCAAACTCAAGCATGTTTATGTCTGGATTTTGCGATGCAACTGCTCGCCTGTGGGACACTCGTGTGAAGCACCTTATACTCTTGACTCACTTGAGTCTACATTGTATAAGTGCTCATCTAGTTTGGAAATAGTGATAAATTTGAGTTCATTCCCTTAATCCAAAAAACTTCAAACTCTACTCTTCATTCCTCTTATTTAATTGATTGAAGGTATATTCACAAACATTCACACACATTAGGATTGTATACATTGTGCATATATTGCATTAAATTGTTTGTGTGTGTGTTAATTTCCCTTAAAACCTTTTTAATAATTTTTTGGGAATTTTTAATAATTTTTAAAATGATTTTTTCATAATTAAAATTGGATTAAAAAGATTTTGGGGTCAATCTGTAAATACTGGTTTTGTGGTTTTATGCCTATAAGTTGATTTGGGTAGGATCCGAAAGCGCTAAAGACTATAGGGTGCCTGTGTAATTATTTTGTAACACGCGTGTGAGGTTCAATATCAGCCCTACACATGTCACCCTTATACCGGTTAGATTTGTGCTTCTTTAAGGACACAAAACCGTTGTCCATTATCAGCCCTTGGATCGTTGTTATCAACGCTCTGCACGCATTTGAAGCCAATCCACATGAAACCCTTATCATCCAATCAGAAGCCATTTAACTCTCCGCTTTTATCTCATCGTTGGATCAAAGTCAATTTGGGAAGACCAAATCCCAACCCTTGATTTTGAACAGCCTTCTCGATCCTTCTCAGCCCCCTATATAAAGAGGCTTACCCTCAGCCTTTGAGAGACTTTTTCCACTTCGTCTAAGTAGAGAGAGAAGAGAGAAGAGAGAGAAATCAGAGAGAGAGTTAAAAACTCTTGGTTTTAAGATCTTGTGTCCAACTTAGACATTAGGTTAGATCTGTATTTCTGTTTCATAGAAATCATAGATCTGGTCATTTTATGTTATATTACACTTAGATCTGCATTATTAGTTTCTCGTCTTGAGAAATCTTTTGTTGATTATTTTCTGTAAATGTTTTTAACTTCAAAATCAACAAAATCATTTTCTGTTTCGAGTTCTTTTGAAATAAGACCTTTGACCTAGTTAAGAATCGCACTTGGTGGTTTTCAATTTCAAAAGTATTTTCAAAACCCTGAAATTGATTAAGATCTTGAATCGTCTTTCGAGCAAGATAGCCGTGGATTCTTGGATCATTTTAAAGGCCAAATAAGGTTTTTATTTCTAAGAAGAGAGAAACTGAAAATCACAGCATATAGATCTGAACTGTAATTTGATAGGACTGTTTGTATATATAAGTGTGTGTGTGTGTGTGTGTGTGTGCATGCATGTGTTAGAGCACAATCACAAACACTTACACACTACAACACTGAAAGTGTTGGTTATAAGATCTTGAAACAAGAGTCGATGTAAAGACTAGAACAAAGTGGAAGTTAGCAAACTGGGAGAGCCGCATCAACAATCAGAACTACAAAGAAGTTAGAAGGAAACCAGTGAATACATTCCTAAACTTGTATAGGTCTGATTTGTATGCATGTGTGTTATATAGTTTGTAACTGATATATTTTATTTCAGTGGATTTTTTGTTTGTGACTTAGAAGTCACCGTGGATATTTCCTCAGTTGGGTGAGGTTTTACCATGTTAAAAATCTCTTGTCATTAATCTTTTTACGTCTCCTCATCTCATTCTTAATAGTGTGCTGATTTAAACTGTCTTAGTTTTGTTTTTCAAAACTTATTAACAAATCTTAAACTGATCTCGTACATGCTTTATTAAACACATCTTGTGATTAAACTGATTTGATTTAAAGAAAAGGGTTTCCTCAAAAAACAGTTCGGAGTTACTTAAATAGTTTAATCTTGTATTAAACGGCTTTAGTAACAGTTTTTCAATTGGTATCAGAGCTTTGAAAATATTTTTAAAAGATCTTGTGCTTTTGAAATTGTTTTCTTGAATCAAACAATGGACAAGAAAAATGAAAGATTTGGTAACTTGACTAGACCTCCTCTCTTTGATGGGAACAACTTTGCTTATTGGAAAGTAAGGATGGTTGCTTTCATACAAGGAACCTTGGGAGATGATGTCTAGGATATTGTTGAAAATGGATATACGTATCCTAGTAAACCATCCACTAAAGGAAGTAATAAGAGGATTGAGAAAGTATTAAGCGAATTCACACAAGAAGAGAAGCAAGCTTCTCGAAACAATGACAAAGGAAAGAATGCCATATTTATGTCCATAAATGAACATGAGTCCAAAAGGATCTCATCTTGTGTCACTTCTAAGGAAGCTTGGGATACACTGATTACTGCACATGAAGGTGACACTAGAGTTAAGGCTGCTAAAACTCAAATGCTTGTCCAACAGTATAACTCTCTAATTATGGCAGACTCTTAATCCTTTGATGACTTTTACATGAAATTGACTGACATTGTGACCAAATTGCATGCTAATGGGATCACTTATGACAGACATGAAATTGTCTCTGAAATTATAAGGTCATTACCACAGAAATTTAATAACAAAAGATATGCTATTAAGGAAATGAGTGACCAAAATCTCACTCCTGAATTACTCAGTAGTAAACTAAGAACTGTGAAGATGGAATTAGAATTTAAGAAGCAATTGACCCAGTCCCATAGGAAACAGACTAGTTCCAATTTGAGTTTTTCCTCTAAGCTGATGAAACCTGAGTTTACTATTCCCACTGATGACTCTGATGAGGAATGTGATATAGATAGTTTGGATAATCAAATTGTCTTGATGTCAAAACAGTTTAAGAAAATTGTCAAATTTAGAAATAAAATGGTAAACAGACAAGGCAAGAAAAATTATCCTCCTCAATCGAATTACAAACCTCACGAGAAAGGTCCAGACAAACAGCACAAGGACATTCATACGAGACCTAACAAAGACCACGAGAACATTGAATGTTTTAGATGTGGAAAATTAGGACATATAGCATAAGACTGTAGAGTTAAACTTAACACTATCAATAAACGTACTAGGGCCAGCATTTACAAAACATAGGATGATTCAAGTGATTCTGAAAATGAGGAACCTGAATCATCTGATGCTTTTGATCCTTGCATGTCTTTATTTACTAAGATAATATATAACGATGATATGCCTATGTATGAGAATGATGATAATAGCTCTACTTCTGTTGTTATGAATCACGCTGCTACTGGTTTAAATGCTTTAATTTATGAGAATAATGAGAGTTCTACCGCGGGGTGTGTGAGTCAAAGGGAAAGCGATAATGACGATGGCAATGTGTGTGTGAGTTTAAGAAATGAATCCTTAGGGGTCACTTCACACACTACACTTAGTGATTCGGACATTGAAGACCTCCCTGATATTCACACACTTTATGCTAAAACTCTCAAGAAAAACACTAGACTAGAGAAGATAGTGAAAGATCTCACTAAGAAACTAGAAGACCTAAGTCTGATGGTTAAACTTAATGCTGAAGAGTATACTATCCAATGTCTAACTCATGAAAATGAAGTTAAAATTTTTGATCAAATATTAAAGAATTTGATTGAAGAAAATGAAACTCTGGAGAAAAATATAAAGGGGCATTATTAGAATTGGAACAATCCAAAGAGAAGACAACAACAGTTTTCAAAAAATTTACAAAATTTGAAAATAATTCAAACTGTTTTGATGGTTTTGTTGTTGATTCAAAGATCAATTCAGATGATTGAACTGGAATAGGGTTTTGCCCAAATTTGAAGACACAAACTAAAAACTTTGAATCAATTAAGTTTGTGTCAGGAGGCAATAGACCTATAGAAACTTGTCCAGATTTTCATTCTTTGAAAAATGAGTTTGATGAAAAACAATTTAAGTTTGATATTGGGGAATCAAGTAACTCTAAGTGTGAAATTTTACCTAAGGCTAAATATGTCTGCCCCCCGATTAGGAAGAGTCATTCTTCTTTTCAAACTGTACTCCCTAGGAATAAGGTTCAACCCCAAAATTCCATGAAGCCTATGTTTAGAGACTTTCCTAAAGAGATACCATCTTCGAGCAATTTATATTGCTCATTCTGTGACTTATACGGTCACTCTATTGAAGGTTGCTACTCTAGACGTTTAGTCAACCCTGTTTATAATACTCCTGTGTACCAAAACTTTAACTATTCTAGGAGAAGTCGTAACAATTATGTTCTGCCTATACAACCAGACAAAAACTCTAAGTATCGAAAAAGAAAGACCAAACCTAAAAGATCATTTCCAAGAAGGATCCCTAGACACTTTTCTAAACCAAATGCACATACTTTCCATAAAATTCAACGTCATGCGCAAAGTATTTTTCAATAGAAATCTAATGCTCGCAAATTTTATCAAATGAGAGCGAATAAGCGCAAAATGAAAACAAGAGCTATTTGGGTTAGAAAAGATGAGCTATTACCCCAGATGAAGTGTAACATTGTGATTACTGCTTTAAAAGCTGAACACACTCCCTCTGGTTGGTATTTAGACTCTGGATGTTCAAAGCACATGACTGGGGATGATACTAAACTTTTAAATAAAATCAGCTTTGCTGGAGGAAAAGTTATCTTTGGTGATGGTGTATCATCTCAAATCATTGGTAAAGGAACTCTCCATGAAGAAGGATTACCTTTACTTGAAAATGTTCTTCTAGTAAAAGGTCTTAAGGCTAATGTACTTAGTATCTCGTAATTTTGTGACTCAAATCACACTGTCACATTTTGAAAGAATAATTGCAAAATTTTAAATGAAAAAGGTGAGTGCATAATTACAGGACTCGGGACTCCTGACAATTGTTATACTGTGCAGAACAGTACTGAGGTTTGTAACATTGCCAGAATGGATGACAATGAGATATGGCATAATCGAATGGGTCACATAAATTACAAAAATCTTAGTAGATTGTCTTCACAAGAAATAGTTAGAGGTATTCCTAAGATCAAACCTATTTCTAATATTATTTGTGGATCATGTCAGGAAGGAAAAATTGTTAAGGCACCTCATAAGAAAGTCAAAGATATCCTTAGCTCTAAACCCTTGGATCTCATCCATATGGACCTAATGCGTCCTTCTCGAACTGTTAGTCTCTGTGGACACAGTTACATTCTGGTTATAGTTGATGACTTCACCAGATTTACTTGGGTAGCTTTCTTAAAACAAAAGTCTGACACTTTCCAAACCTTTTTGAAGATTTTACTTCGAATTGAAAATGAGAAGACACTCAAGTAAATAGAATTCGTAATGATAGAAGTGAAGAATTCTTAGATACTGGTGTTATAGAGTATTGTGACTATAATGGTTACAAACATGAATTTAGTGCTCCTAAGACTCCTTAATAAAATGGTATTACTGAGATAAAGAATCGTACCCTTCAAGAGATGGCACGTGTTATGATTCATGCCAAGACTTTACCTAAATATTTTTGGGTATAATCTATTCGTACTGCGTGTCACATTATCAATAGGGTCTATCTTAGAAAGAATTCTAAGCAAACTCCTTACGAACTATGGTATGGGAAGAAACCCAATCTTAAGTACCTTAAAACCTTTGGTAGTATGTGTTATGTCTGCAAAGACAGAGAACACTTATCGAAATTTATGACTCATGGAGATAAAGCTATTTTTCTAGGATATTCTCATAATAGTAGAGCATACCGTGTCCATAATCTTCGCACTAAGACCTTAATGGAATCCATAAATGTTATTGTAAGTGACACTACTATAGAGAGTAAGACTGGAGAACCAACTATTGTGGAAGAGTCTAAAAATGTTTTAGAAAATGACTCTCCAGAAATAGATGATTCCTTACCAATTGAGACACCTGAAGTACCTAACTGGGTTTCTAAAGACCACCCCATAGATAAAGTTATTGGTAACCCTAGTGAGCCTGTACGTACAAGATCTCAATTAAGAAACTTTGCTCATTATGCATGTTTTGTTTCCCTTGTGGAACCAAAGAATGTAAATGATGCATTGAATGATCCTCATTGGATTTCTGCAATGCCAGAAGAACTTCTTTAATTTGTCATTCATGATGTTTGGTATCTTGTACCTAGGCCTAATTATAAAAAGGTTATTGGCACACTTTGGATATTTAAAAATAAATCTGATGAAAGTGGGATAATCATCAGAAACAAAGCCAGATTAGTTGCTCAAGGATACTCTTAAATTGAAGGAATAGATTTTAACGAGACTTTTGCTCCTGTTACTCAATTAGAATTTGTTTGTCTTCTCTTTGCCATAGCTTGTTACTTATATTTTACGCCTTACCAAATGGATGTCAAATCTGCCTTCCTTAATGGAATATTGACTGAGGAAACCTATGTAGAATAACCAAAAGGGTTCTTTGACCCTCAATATCCGAATTATATTTTTCGTTTTAAAAAGGTTTTGTATGGCCTAAAATAAGTGCCAAGAGCCTGATATGAGCGTCTTTCCAATTTTTTCTTGACTCACTTGAGTCTACATTGTATAAGTGCTCATCTAGTTGGGAAATAGTGACAAAATTGAGTTCATTCCCTAGAATCCAAAAAGCTTCAGACTCTACTCTTCATTCCTCTTGTTTAATTGATTGAAGGTATATTCACAAATATTCACACACATTAGGATTGTATACATTGTGCATATATTGCATTAAATTATTTGTGTGTGTGTGTGTTAATTTCCCTTAAAACCTTTTTAATAATTTTTTAGGAATTTTTAATGATTTTTAAAATGATTTTTTCATAATTAAAATTGGATTAAAAAGCTTTTGGGGTCAATCTGTAAATACTGGTTTTGTGATTCTATGCCTATAAGTTGATTTGGGTAGGATCCGAAAGCGCTAAATACTATAGGGTGCCAGTGTAATTATTTTGTAACATGCAGTGAGGTTCAATATCAGCCCTACACTTGTCACCCTTATACCGATTAGATCTGTGCTTCTTTAAAGACACAAAATCGTTATACATTATCAGCCCTTAGATCGTTGTTATCAACGCTCTGCACGCATTTGAAGCCAATCCATATGAAACCCTTATCATCCCATCAGAAGCCATTTAACTCTCCGCTTTTATCTCACCGTAGGATCAAAGTCAATTTGGGAAGACCAAATCCCAGCCCTTGATTTTAAATAGTCTTCTCGATCCTTCTCAGCCCCCTATATAAAGAGGCTTACCCTCAGCCTTTGAGAGACTTTTTCCACTTCGTCTAAGTAGAGAGAGAAGAGAGAAGAGAGAGAAATCAGAGAGAGAGTTAGAAATCGTAAATCGTTAATATACAGTTTCAAACCCTAACTCATTTTTCGAAAACCATTTACACCAAACACCAACCCTGAATGTTTGAGAGTTATTTCTGTATTGGTTTGAAAGTTGTTTCGTTGTTCAACCTCTTGGTTTTAAGATCTTTTGTCCAACTTAGACATTAGGTTAGATCTGTATTTCTGTTTCATAGAAATCATAGATCTGGTCATTTTATGTTATATTACACTTAGATCTGCATTCTTAGTTTCTCGTCTTGAGAAATATTTTTTTGAATATTTTCTGTAAATGTTTTTAACTTCAAAATCAATAAAATCATTTTCTGTTTCCAGTTCTTTTGAAATAAGACCTTTGATCTAGTTAAGAATCGTACTTGGTGGTTTTCAATTTCAAAAGTATTTTCAAAACCCTGAAATTGATTAAGATCTTGAATCGTCTTCTGAGCAAGATAGTCGTGGATTCTTGGATCATTTTAAAGGACAAGTAAGGTTTTGTTTCTAAGAAGAGAGAAACTAAAAATCACAGCATATAGATCTGAACTGTAATTTGATAGGACTATTTGTATATATAAACGTGTGTGTGTGCATGCATGTGTTAGAGCACAATCACAAACACTTACACACTAAAACACTGAAAGTGTTGGTTATAAAATCTTCAAACAAGAGTCGACATAAAGACTAGAACAAAGTGGAAGTTAGCAAACTGGGAGAGCCACATCAATAATCAGAACTGCAGATTAGTTAGAAGAAAACCAGTGGGTACATTCCTAAACTTGTATAGGTCTGATTTGTATGAATGCGTGTTATATAGTTTATAACTGATATATTTTATTTTAGTGGATTTTTGGTTTGTGACTTAGAAGTCACGATGGATGTTTCCTCAGTTGGGTGAGGTTTTACCACGTTAAAAATCTTTTATCGTTAATATTTCTACATCGCCTCATCTCATTCTTAATAGTGTGATGATTTAAACTGTCATAGTTTTGTTTTTCAAAACTTGTTAACAAATCTTGAACTGATCTCGTGCATGTTTTATTAAACACATCTTGTGATTAAGCTGATTTGATTTAAAGAAAAGAGTTTCCTCAAAAAACAGTTCCGAGTTACTTAAATAGTTTAATCTTGTATTAAACGGCTTTAGTAACAGTTTTTCATCGTGTTGCAAGTAGAGTAGTCCGTACGTTTCATAAACATGAGGGAGATCTTAATCTTAACTCACTGAAGATTTCTTGAGTGATCTGAGTATCCGATACAAAGAATTCTATTTTTTTGAGTTCCCTGACTTGTTAGGCATATGAATATTATCATCGTCTTTTAGTGTACCGTGCTTCCTTTGTGAATTCCTTTGTATCCTTAATAAGCTACTGCGGTTTGAGAACCCAAAAGTCTACAGTTTCCTGTTGTAATCCTTGTGGTACACCAACAGTTTAGATAGGTTAAAAAATAATAATAATTTAGTCATCTTCTTCAACTTCATAGTCCATTTATTGAACTGTTTATCGTGTTAAGTTGCGCAATCCAAAACTGTTTTTGTATAGTGAACGTATATTTTGACCAAAATAAAATTAGGAGAAAACATTAATATGCAATTGAATAATTTGTATACACTGGTTTCCCTGAACCATACAATCCAATTTTTAGAATAAGTATGTGAGGCCCTATCTAGGGAAGGGAAAATTGAATACAAATAATAGAATGTCCATCAAGATAAGCCTTGGTGACATTTAAATGCCTCATGTATGAGTTTAGGGAAATTTAGTTAATTGTTAAACTCCACATAAAAATTTAGAAATTTCCTTTTTAACGGTTTACTTCCATTACAATTTATCTAATGGAAAAGTGATGGTGGTGGTAGTAGTTGATTCATTGACCACGTGTTTTACACTTTTTAGAGTTTTATTTCCATTACAGTAACCACCTATTCTTGGATCACATACAGAAACTCCATGGGATGCCCTCCTCAGTTGTTTCTGACATGGATTCTTATTTTTCTCGAAATATTTTAAAAAGAACTCACAAAGTTGCGTAATTAACTCCAGACAGATGGACAAACTAAGAAGACAAATGTATGCCTCGAAACATACTAGCATTATTTTTCTCAATTATTTTGTGTATTTGTTTAATGCAAGTCCTATAGTAGATCTTTCTATTCAATAACTTATATTCAAATGATAACAATTACATTTTATTGTTTTCAGGTATGCACATGGCATACGTAGTATTCAAAGACCTAAATCCAGGTGTTTATACTTCGTGGGAAGTAACACAAGTACAAGTCAATGGATACTGATGCGCCACATATAAAAAATACGAGTCCATTGAACTTGCTCAGCAAGCGTACTCCGAGTACACGAGGGAGGATGTCACCGCATTAATACCTCCCGTGGTTCATATACCTAAACTTCATGAAGCATATCCACCGCGCGGTGACCCCTAGTCTAAGTTTAGGATGATTTATTACATCTTCGTAACATTTTATATCATCGAAGTGTTGTGTCGTTATTTTTTTAGTTTTTTTTCGATTTTCATTTTGTATTTGGCGCCTGAGATGGGTTTGTTGGATGTTCAATTAATTTTAATCAAGTTTTATGTGTACAAAATATTTGGAATGTTCGAATTATAAATGAAATGTTGTCGAATTTTTTCGGACTTAATAAATTCCCGTATTTTTTTTATAGATTTTTTACATATTGATGGCATTTTGTCATAGCAGTGACATAAAATATAATTATATGTTCTGAAAATATAATAATATTATATGAAAATATAATGATATTTATAATTGCTACCAGCACTCACAAAATTTTGACTACTATCAATTTTGTGACTGCTAACAACAATCACAAATATTTAAGTAGTGACTGCTAATAGCAGTTACGAATATTTAATTTGTGACGGCTATTAGCAATAAAAAAATACTTAATTTTTTACTCTTAACAACAGTCACAAATATTGAGAGGGGCCATCGTTGTTATAACCCCCTATGGGTTATAAAAATTTGTGACTGCTATTTGGAGTTACAATTTTTCTTTCGTCACCCCCTAAATTATGACGGTAAATAGCAGTTATAAAGGTCATTTGTCACTGCTAGCAGCACTCGCAAATCTCCAATTTGGGTGTAGTGTACAGGCGGTTTAATAAGGGATTCTCGAAGATTGCGGGTCCATTGATAAATTTGACTCACAAAGGTGTACTGTTTGTTTGGGATGACGCTCGTTAGTTAGCTTTTGATGTACTAAAGGACAAGTTGGCTTCAGCACCCATACTCGCACTTCCCAAGGCAGGAGTAGAGTATCTTGTTTTCACTGACACGTCCCTATAAGGACTTGAGAGTGTGTTATAGCAGGAGGGTCAGGCAATAGCTTATGCTTCCCACAAGCTTAAGCCTCATGAGAGGAATTACCCCACCCTCGACTTGGAGTTAGCGGCAGTCGTGTTTGCGTTGCGAATTTAGAGACACTATTTACTGGGAGAGAGATTTCGCTTGTTCACAAATCATAAGTCATTGTAGTACTTGTTCACTCGGAGAGAGCTAAATATGCATCAGCACAAATGGCTTGAATTTGTGAAAGATTATCAGTTTGACATCGAGTATCACTCGGGAAAGGCTAACGTGGTGGCAGACGCATTGAACCACAGGCTAGTAGGGGATGTAGCTGAAGTTTGGAAGGCGAAATGGAAGGAGTTAGGACAACAGGATTCAGTTTCCCGACCATTAATGTCGGTCATAATCGTCACCCCCAAATTGTCACGAGGATGGTACAGGCACGGGCAGTAGATTCTTTTTGTCAGGAGCGGATCAGACAACTCTTATTCAGAGGAGCAGAGTCGTATTTCGTGAGTTCAGAGGGAGGTTTATGACTCAACAAAAGATTGGTTGTCCTAGAGGGTGAGGGTTTACGGCACGCAGTGATAGCAGAGTCACATAGATCTCGGTTTGCGATACATCCTAGAGTGGATAAAATGCACCAGGGCATGAGACGACATTAATGGTAGAGTAGGACGGAGAGAAACATTGTCGAGCTTATTTCGAGGTATACCACATATCAGTTGGTGAAAGTGGACCATCAGAAATCGGTAGGGGTTCTACAGCCGTTAGAGATCCTGATGTGGAAATGGGAGAGCACTTATATGGATTTTACTACTAGGTTACCTACTTCACAGCGAGGTCGTGATTCCATATGCGTGATAGTGGATCGGTTGACTAAGGTAGCTCACCTCCTGCCAGTTCAGACTTATTATACTATGGGACAGTATGCCCAAATTTTCATTGCTGAGATAGTGAGATTTCATGGGGTGCTATTAGATATTGTGTCCAATAGGTACAAGATTTTCGTATCTCGATTTTGGGAGAGTTCCCAAGAGGCTATGGGTACCAAGTTGCGGTTGAGTATGACTTATCACTCGTAAACGGACGGGCATATGGAGATGACTAATCAAATGTTGGAAAATATGCTACAAATGTATATCTTTGATTTTAGGTGAGGTTGGGAGCAGTATCTTCCACTAGTGGAGTTCGCGTATAATAACTCCTACTAGTTCACGATTGGCATGACATCATTTGAGGCGTTATATGATAGACCTTATAGCTCGCCCTCTTGTTAGTTGAAGGTGGGGGCAACAATCTTCTCGGACCGGAGTTGATTCAGGATACGTCGACCAAGATTGAGCTGATTCGGAGCCGTATACGGATAGCCCGGGACTATAAAAGAGTTATGCGGATGTTAAGCGATACTTTATGGAATTTTATATGGGAGACTAGGTGTTGCTACATGTATCTCCTATGAAGGGGATAATGATGTTTGGTAAGAAAGGGAAGTTGGCACCGAGATACGTGGGGGCATTCCCTATTATTGAGCGGATTGGGCCAGTTGCATACAGATTTGGATTGTCGGATCACTTTCATCGGATTCATGATCTATTTCATATATCTTCGCTGAGGCGATATCTTCAGGATGAGTTGGCTCACACGAACATTTCTTTGGAGGAGATCGATTTGAAACCCTATATTTCAAATGAGGAGAGGTCGGTTGCTATCTTAGACCATAGCGAGAGGAGATTGAGGTCGAAGGTAGTTCCAATTGTACGGGTTCAGTTGGGGCATCATAATGCCAACGAGTCCACTTGGGAGCGCGAGGATGAAATGTGAGAAAAGTATCCAGAGTTATTTATACCCGGTATTTCTGTTTTCTGAATTTCGGGACGAAATTTCATTATTAGGGGGAACGTATGTAATACCCCGCAATTTTATGGATTTTTATATTAGGAATTAATTAAATTATATTTGGAAATTAATCCGGTAAAATAAGTATTAATTAGTGAGATAAGGGTTAATATTTATTTATATTGAATATTACTTGGTGAATGAGTAATAATAATGATAAGAAAATATTATAATTGTCGTGAGTGAGAAATACAGCAGTTACGGTAAATTTAGTCGGGACGCGTGTGTCAGGACTTAATTTGGAAAATAAAATACAATTTCACTTGTGATAATCCGTATAGTCATTTTGAGTACGCTAGTGTGTCCGTAAGGGTCGAGGTAGTCAGAAAAGTCTACCCGGAGGTTTAGTTTGGGTCCCGAGACCATTTTAAGCCAAACCGGCACCCCAGGATGGTATTTTGGTCATTTTCATTTCTGGTGAAAAGAGACCTACGAATTTTATAGGTTTATATCATCAATTAGGATGAGGGAGTTAAGGTTAGTATCTGCAAAACTACAGAGAGGCCATAGGAGGGAGAAGAGAGGAGGTCCCAAGTCCAAATTACATCATTCTTACACCACAAACATCACTATCGCGTAGATCGAGAGGAGAGGATCAAAATCGTACCATTCTTCTACAAGGAATCAGACCTTCAAACAGAGGCAAGTGTTTAATCTTGCTAAACTATGATTTGATATATCATCCACGTTAGAATAGGGTCATAATCTTGCGAAATTCATGAATTTTGGCTTTAAAATTTGAGATATAAATCATGTTCTTGGGTAGGAATGGTGTTATACTTGATCCCTTACACACGTAGGCTTGAAATTGATGAGAAATATCACAAAATTTGGGATGAAATCTGGAAAAATATTTAAGTTCTTAAACATGAGTGATAAACTAGGGTTTTGAATGTTTAATCTTTAATTAATTGAATTTAAAGGTGTTCTTTGATGATTTAATGATTCCAATACGTTAGAAATCATGTATTTGCGATGGTATAATGTTTAGTATGTCTGGTTGGGAGATTGGAAATGAATTATGGAGGTTTTGAGGTTAAAAATGTTGAATCTCGTAACTGTTATTTTTAAAGAAGATGAGACTGGTTACAGGCGAATCGATTCAGACTAAGGCCGAATCGATTCAGTTTCCTAAAATTGCATAGTTTTCCCCTTTTTACATAAAACTCATGGAAAATATTTGGGTTGGCCCTTGAATTAATTGTGAGATTCTATTAAGAGATATTCTAATTACCGTTGGTATCACAAGGAGGGTTTAAGACTAATAATTTATTTAGCTTAATGGGTAATAAAAGCTTTACGGATATTAATTTCTTATTATGGAAAATTAGGGAATATAGGACCAAGACCAGTAGGCCTTGAGTCGGATTGCCTGCTGAATTTACTTAAGGGACACTTGGCAACCATTTGGGTATTGAGAAACACTCGGGAATTTACTATGAGAAGTATTACGTTACGTAAAATATTCGAGAGATACTATACTACGTAAGGGGCATATGATATAGGTTATGTGCATACCTATAACGACATTATATATATATATATGTGTGTGTGTGTGTGTGTGTGTGTGTGTGTGTGTGTGTGTGTGTGTGTGGTGTGTATACCTATTGTTTGATTTGTATGTGTAATCATACCTAGGCTACTTGCTATCACGGGAGGTTTTGCGTCGTGGACAGTCTTATTCTGATGAGCACATTTGGGGGGATATTGACTTGTACCTCAGGACATAGACCTTAGGGACTGAGCACCACTTGTGTGAATGAGGGTGTGACTGGTCATTTAGGTGCATTAGGTATGAGTGTATCCTAAAGGGTTAGCGCTATGTTCGCCTCCAATATTGTGTGATTTGATTTATGGTTCGAGGGAGACTATCCGAGCTAATGTCCTTATATAGTACGTGATGTACCGGGACTTGATAACAGAGTATGCCCACACCACGGGTCTCCACCTAGGGGTGTTGTGTGTATATATATATATATATATATATATATACAGGTGATTGATTCCTTTAAGAGTATGTTAGTAGATAAGATAGATTGTGGCATCTGAATTATTCAAGCGTGTGAAAACTCAATCAGTAACTGATAGATAGTGATATATAAATTAACCAAAGTATACGAGAACTAAATCATTTAATAGAAACTCCTAATGAGTATAAAAAATTGGGAAAATTTAGTAACGTATTGTATGGGGAATACAGGTAGGCATTATAATTGATTAGATGCGAAGAGATGTAAGCCATACTAGTTAGGCGGGTAGCATAACTAGCTAGATTAGAGTAGTACATTAGGCGTGCACATTAGTTGAGGGGTGATGATCTCAAGTGAGGGCATGTGGTACTAACATGTATTTAGTATATTATCTTGTCACATTTTAAACACTTGCTAAAAAATTTCAAACTGTTTTACTTGGACTCTAACCCGTTTCAAATCCTTTTTATAAAATACATTTTAGGTGCCCAGCCACAGGGATGCCAGGCATATGAGTTCCCCCCTTTGACGTGCTGCAGCTGCCGTGGAGGTTGTAGGACCTTGATATTAGACGCCTTTATGTTTATTTCAGATATGATGCATCCTTAATTATCTCAGTCGGGCATGTCGCCCATTCTTAGTTGGATACTATTTTCAGAGATTTTGTATTCTCGTTTATTTCCAGTATTGATTTAAACTTTACTCATGGATGACTGGATTTAGATTTTCTTTGGAGTGTTATTACATACTCACTTATTTACTTATGTCATTATCTTATTATTCAATGTTATGTGCATGAAAATGATGAATGATATATTTATTCCGATTTATTTATTGCATGTTAATAATTAAGATTAAAATTTTGACACCGGGCTATTAGGGTATTAGTAATTAATTTGAAATTCGACAGTGATGCTAAGAATGACACTATTAATGATTCACGTTTAATTTAATTAGTGGTGGCAATTTTAGAAGTGACATGAAAACATTTCACGAAAATGACCCGAAATTGATACGATAGTTCGTGTTCATGTCATTTTTTTTACACGAAGTTGTGTCGTGTCGTATTCGTGTCAAAATTATGAGTAGTGTTATCGTGTATTATCGTGTTAACCGTGTTTTTATTCGGGTTTTTGTGCCTCTTATGTTTACTTTAATGTGAAATTTTAAGAAATTACGTTATTCATGTCGCGTCGCGTTATATCATTTCTATTTGGGTCGTGTTTGTGTCAATTAAAAAAACACGAATTCGTGTCGTGTTCGTATCCCAAAAATCCTTGTAGTGTCATGTTGGCCCGAAACACAACCCAAATACATGAATTTCCACCCCTAAATTTAATAATGGACTAATCACCCAGACCCTGCCAAACTGAAAGTTGTAGTCGAAACGCCACCACCCCGAACAAAGAAGGAAGTCCAGGGATTCTTGGTAAAATTATAATATATCAGTCGATTCATCATCCAGTTGACTTATCTTCAAATTCCTCTGAAAGGATTCCACCAAAGTCTCGAATGAGGCCTGTCAGGAGGCCTTTGACCGAATAGAGTTGTACCTTACCCGACCTCCGCTACTCATACCATCGCAGCCTAGTCTCCCTCTACTCATATACTTAACCATAACAGACACCGCAGTTGGGCTTTGCTAGCCCAGTACATTGAAGAATCCCGCAAATAAAGGATCATCTATTACTCCAGTCGTAAATTGGTCGGGTACAGAGTCAACTACACTGTCTTGGAGAAGGCACGTGTTGCCCTTGTTTGGGTCGCTAAAAAATTACGACACTACATGATCGCTTTTCCCATTCGACTTGTGTCTCGAATGGATCCTATCAAATACCTGCTCGATAAACCCGACCAATTTAGTTGAATGGCCCAATAGTTGATGCTATTAGCCGAGTTCGATATTGTGTATGTCACACAGAAGGCAATGAAAGGAAGAGCCTGACTACCTTGTTGACTAGCCTATGGAAGAGGTTGATGTTTGGGTCTTTAAAATCCTGGACGAAGACATTCTTTGCACCTCTCAGGAAGACATCCGATGGTAAATGTTCTTTGGCGACGTCGCCAACAAGAAATGATATGGCATTGGGATACTCTTAAGACTCTCACACTCCCATTGCCATCAAGATAGATTTTCCCTGTACCAATAATATGGCTGAATACGAGACGTTTATCGTAGGCCTTAAAGTCACCGCAAGAAAGGTATCTAGTGCCTAGATGTCTATGGGGATTCTGCCCTCATCATCAATGAGGTCCTTAGAAGATGGAAAGTCAAGGATGATAAACTCTTACCCTTCCACACCTAGAAGAGCTGGCCTCCCAGTTTTGAGATGTCACCTTCCACAATTTGCCCCGTGCAAGGAACAATTCGGTAGATGCACTTGCCACCTTAGCCTCCATGGTCAACATGCCCAAGGAAACAACTATGGTCCCCTTCATAGTCTAAAAACAAGCTAAATTGACCCACTGCTATCGCATTGAGCTCGTCACAGAAGAGGATTCCAATATGGCTGAGTGTTGGTATTACAATATTTGGCCCCTCCTCAAGCACGGTAGGTACCCACAAGATGCCAACAAGAAAGATCGAGTGACCCTCTGCAAACTGGCTGCTCAATACATTTTTGTGATAAAGCACTATTCAGAAGAAACTTCGATGGGACCCATTTGCATAACATCATAGGGACTGATATTGAGGAAATGATGCAGAAAATCCACAGTGGGGAATGAGCACCACACATGAATGACCATATGCTCGCTAACGCGATACGAAAATCTGCACTGAATATGCGTTGAGTACCTGTTCACTCAGCGAAAATCTGCGCTGAGTACCTGTTCACTCAGCGAGAGTTGAATATGCGTCAGCACAGTACCCATAGCCTCCTTAAAGCTTTCCCAAAAATGCGATACGAAAATCTTGTCTCTATCTGACACAATATTCAGGGGCACCCCATGTAATCTGACAATCTCAGCAATGAACAACTGAGCATACTTACCTGTAGTATAATCTGTCCGCACCGGCAAAAAATGAGCCACCTTGGTAAAACGGTCTACAATCACCCAGATCGAGTCGTGGCCCCGCTGTGATGTAGGCAACCCTGTAATAAAATCCATGGAAATACTCTCCCACTTTCACGCGGGTACTTCCAATGGCTGAAGCAATCCTAACGGTTTCTGATGGTCCACCTTCACCAGCTGGCAGGTAGAACACTTGGACACGAACTCAGCAATGTCCTTATTCATCCCACTCCACCAGTATTGCCTCCTCATATCCTGGTACATCTTATCTCCTCCAGGATGTACCGCAAATCGGGACCCGTGAGATTGGGTCATCACTGCATGACGCAATTTTGCCCCTTTTGGAACCACTAACCTCCCATTAAACCTCAAACCCCCATCAGAACTAACGGAATAGGACTCAGCACCCTCGGCTAAAAGTCGTACAATCTGCTCCTGGCAAAACGGGTCTGTGGTTTGGGCCTGTATTACCCTCGTAACAATCTCGGGTGTGACTGTTATAACAGATATGAAGGAACGGGCTACTGCGTCCTGGTGACCCAACTCCTTCCACTTCGCTTTCCAGACGTCCGCTACCTCATTTACCGGTCTACGGCTTAACGCATCAGCAACTACGTTGGCTTTGCCCGGATGATACTGTATGTCGAACTGATAGTCCTTCACAAACTCTAACCATCTGCGCTGACGCATATTCAGCTCTCGCTGAGTGAACAGGTACTACCCCGTATTTTTATGCTAAAATCCGGAAATTATTAAATAAAATCCGGAAATTATTTAATAAAATCGGAAAATTAATTATTTAATAAAATCCGGAAATTAATTGTGTTATAATTATTAACGTGACGAGAGTTAGTAATTATGGGAAATTTGTCGAATGTTACTAATGAGCAAAGTAATATATAATATTGGTTATATTGAATGTCACGAGTGAATAAAATGACAATTTTGGAAATTTGAGTCGGGACGCGCCCGTGTCGCGTCCGGACTAAATATTGATAAATAAAAGTGAATATTTTATAAGTTGTTCGTATGGTCGTTTTGAGTGGGCCAACGCGTCCGGAAGGGTCGAGATAGTCAGAAAAGTGTGCCCGGGGGTTTAGTTTGGGTCTCGGGGTGTTTTTAGGCCTAATTAGTACCCCGGGAGGGCATTTTGGACATTTCACATTTTTGGGTAATTAAACCAACGAAAATTAAAAGGGTTATATCAGATATCTGGGTTATCATCTAGGGTTAGAAAGCTCAAAACACTAGAACGACCATTGGAGAAGAGAGGAGAGAGCTCTCAAGGCATTCCAAGGCTCAAAACTCAACCGTTTGCACCGCCGCCAACGCGTAGATCGCGAGACGGGGAACGCAACCACACCAATTTCGGCACCAAACCAGACTTCTGAAAATCCCAGGCAAGTGTTTATCTTGCTTATTTCGTTGATGCATCTTTCATATTAGTTTAGGAGTAATTAGAATGAGTTTTTATGGAAGAAACCTAAAAGATGAGATAGGAAATTGCATGTAGGGATGGATTAATTGTTATTCTGGAAACCCCTTAACATGTAGAGGATTGAACCACGAATTTATGAGGTTGTAGATGAAGAAAATTCTGGAAAAGATGGATTGGAACATATTAATGAAATTCTAGGGTTCTTGAGGTTTTATATGAATTTGGGGCTTGTTGACCCATGTTTAATAATAGAAATCTACATGATTTACGTTGAAATTTCATAGTATGATGATATAATGTCAGTAGTATAAATTTTGGGTCGATTGGGTATGAAAAATATGAATTTGGTGAAGGTTAGAAGATGAAACCCGTAACTGAAAATCTGCAGATTTCGCAAACCTGCTTGATCGATCGATCGAGCCCAGAGCTTAGATCGATCGAAGGTTTGATCGATCGAGCCCTAGACCTCGATCGATCGACCCCTCCTAGTAGACTCATATCTTCCCTTCTTAATTAGTTGAAATTCACTTTAATGAGGACAAATTCATGGTCACCCTTATAAATATGTTTCGGGAGATAAAGAGGACCAGTAGGGTATATGAATAAATTTTGGGACCTCTAATATATGACGAGAATTGTATTTTGGGGATAATTATATAAGGAACGATGAAACTACGTATTTAAAGAGAGACATTACGTCAAATAGTTATGATAGAGAATAGATGAGTACCTACTGAATTTTATAATTGGGAGGATAAAGCCATGAGAGTTATGTGGTAAGTTAGAATAATACCGAATCAAGGTTAGAAACGAACCGTTATATGTGTTTACTAAAAAGGTGAAAATAAGGATAAAAGTCGTAACTATGGGATTTGAAATATACCCAATATTGATATGGTAATATTAGTATAGTTATATGTCTGTGTTTTCATATACTATCTATGTGTGAAAAACATACCCACGCTACTTGCTATCCCTGAGGTTGCCGCGCTGGGACGATCTTATCCTGTGTTGCCTTATGGGGGATACTGACTCGTATCCTAGAAGATAGATATCCTTGGTACAGGCTATCGATTTGATAGTTCAGACGGTCCTAAGAGACGCGCGTATGTGCCATCCTCTTAGAGACTTGGAATCTACGCTTCGCCTTAATATTGTTGTGTATGTGTTAATACAATTCTAGAGTGATTCCGAATTTGTATTCCCCTTAATACGAGTGATACGGGGTTTGGATAATAGAGTATGCCCGCACCATAGTTTTTATGTGGGGTGCTATTATGATATATATATTTTACGAGTAGTTAATATATATATGAAATTCTGAAATCTGGAACTGCCTACTGTGATTTGATGTGTAGGACATGGTTGATGACTCAAATTGTAATACTTGTTTTGAGAAAGTATAATATGACACTGGAAAAACTTTATAAATTAATAAAGTTAAAACGAGAATTTTGAATACTAATTGAAATATTCTTTTCAAACAATTGTATCGTTCAATTTTAAATCCTGCGAATAACCTAAGATAAGTTAAATCATTGGGGAAAGATAGTGTGTTATATGACGAGATAGACCATTTGGAAAGGTTAGTGCGATAGGTGTGCACATTAGAAGAGAGGTGAGAATTTCTCAAGAGAGTGTCGCACTAATATGTTGTTGCATTAGCCTGTAATCAATTTAAATACTTGCTAAACGAATTTTTAAATCATATACACTATCGGGCTCTGACCCTTTTCCATTTATCTTTCTCTCTTGTATATATATATATGTATATATTACAGGTGTCCAGCCACATGGGCGTCTTGCATAGGGTCCTTTGGCAGGAACGCGCTGCAGCTTAGGTGGGAGTTGCAGGCCTGTTGTTTAGACGACTTCATCCATTTGATTCTAATCCTAGCATGTTCAATATTGGGGCATGCGTCGCCCTTTCCATTATTCAGTTGTCATTTGGATATTGTACTTCATCTATTTCTAGGATTGTCACTTTGGGATTTATTATATTCTGGATGGTTTACTTTAAGTTTTATTGTTAGTAGCCAGTTGTTGAATGTTTAAATTATTTGGATTATATGTTCCAGGATTATTGTGGTGTGGTTCTCTAATATTGAATTGTTGTAAATAATTAACTCTTTGTTTTTAAAATAAAATTTGGAAAGTAATGTTTAAAAATGGTTTTGACACTTAGCTTAATTAATTAGGGTGTTTAAATTGGAAATTTATCTTCACGACAGTGATACTAAGAATGATCCAACTGTTCACCTTGATTTTAATTTAATAAAGGAGTGATCGCCCGGTATTTAATTAGGCGGGGTGTCACAAGAAGATTATCCGACAGGGGTACTATTGGACCACCATAGTTCAGGATTGCATCGCCTATGTTTGGAGATACCTTAAATGCCAACAGCTTGCTAATCTCTAGCACTTACCTCTGCTGGAATTATACAACATGATTTCTCCCTGGTCGTTCTCCACCTGGGGCATCGATATCATAGGGAAAGTCACATCCAAAGTGTAATAACCCGCGTAATTTTGGGCTATTTTAATTAATTTCTGGAAAATGGAGGAAAATAAAGTTTTTGATAAAATTATTTTTATTACTCAAATATGTTGGTTATTATTTTTAAAGGCGAGAATTTCAAACGGTTTCGAAAATGGAGTTAAAACGGATTTTAAAATGATTTTTAAATGTTTTTAACTCTTGGAGTTGTTTTGACTTCCAACTCTTCATTTATTTGCCTTATTTAAAGGAGTCTTTTGGATTCCAACTCTTCATTTCTTTGCATTATAAAGGAAGTCTTGGGCAACCTTTTTAACCTACTTTTGGCATAAATTTTGGCAGCAAATATATTTTATATTCCTCTTCTTTTTATATACACATTGGCCCTTGAGATTTGTGAGTTCCAACCTTAGATTAGAGGTGTTCTTGGGGATATTTTTGAGGATGTTCTTGGAGGATCTTTTGTAGATCTTTTGAGTTAATCTTGATGATGTGATCATTGGTTTCTCATCATGGTTTGAGGTATGGGGTTTTACACAATATGCTCCTTAAATCTCGCGAGTGTCATTCTCTTTGAATTCTTATTAATTGAACTCATATTTTAATTGTTAAATTCATTGAAATCTGGAAAATAATTATTGAAATTATTTTGATTCATTTGGTATCATTATATTGTTGATGAGCACGTTGTCATGAGATTTTAATATGGCACGGATGTTGGGCACCCGCCAAAATTCCTGTTTCCCGGGCTATGGCTTGATAAAGCATATACGGATGTGGTGAGGCCTGGTGACCCATTGATGTGTTGTTGAAAAATTATAATGATGAAATGCTTTGAGATTTGCATTTTGATTTGAATATTCGTACTCGTGTTGTTACGCTTTATTCATCGCTAATATATATTTGTTGAGCATCTTTCCTGTCGTATTGTGTACTTCCCCATATTTTCTTTTAGTGGCAGGTTAGCACGGATTTTGGGGTGCTATGGAGATTGATTTTAGCGAGGATTTTTTGAGAAAGATTTGTATTATTTTGATGTATAGAGCTTTGGAGATTTGTATTTTTATTGGAGTTAGATAGTTGTAATTTTAATTCGAGAGACTTGTTGTAATTGAAGAGATTGAGATTAGTGGATTTATATTATTGTGGGTTTATTTAGATGCTCTATACCTTGTCACTTGTGGATTTGAATTTATGTTATCGCATTAGCTCTCCGTTCGCTCTCCCCGAGCGTGCGGGGTGTTACAAATGGTATCAGAGCTTAGGTATACAGCAACCCTCGGGTCTTGGGTTTTGGATTCATTACGTGGTTAGCAATTTTTGGAGATAGCAAATTTTAGGTGATATTCGTGATAAGTTTCGAGATTAGAGGTGAGGAATTATTTTTGGAGATGAGATTATTTTTGGAGATTGTTGGCCTGATTTTTGAGAGTTAGGCATTCGGCGAATTTCGAAGGCGAAATTCCATTGTTAGTGGGGAAGTGTAATAACCCGCGTAATTTTGGGCTATTTTAATTAATTTCTGGAAAATGGAGGAAAATAAAGTTTTTGATAAAATTATTTTTATTGCTCAAATATGTTGGTTATTATTTTTAAAGGCGAGAATTTCGAACGGTTTCGAAAATGGAGTTAAAACGGATTTTAAAATGATTTTTAAATGTTTTTAACTCTTGGAGTTGTTTTGACTTCCAACTCTTCATTTCTTTGCCTTATTTAAAGGAGTCTTTTGGATTCCAACTCTTCATTTCTTTGCATTATAAAGGAAGTCTTGGGCAACCTTTTTAACCTACTTTTGGCATAAATTTTGGCAGCAAATATATTTTATATTCCTCTTCTTTTTATATACACATTGGCCCTTGAGATTTGTGAGTTCCAACCTTAGATTAGAGGTGTTCTTGGGGATAATTTTGAGGATGTTCTTGGAGGATCTTTTGTAGATCTTTTGAGTTGATCTTGATGATGTGATCATTGGTTTCTCATCATGGTTTGAGGTATGGGGTTTTACACAATATGCTCCTTAAATCTCGCGAGTGTCATTCTCTTTGAATTCTTGTTAATTGAACTCATATTTGAATTGTTAAATTCATTGAAATCTGGAAAATAATTATTGAAATTATTTTGATTCATTTGGTATCATTATATTGTTGATGAGCACGTTGTCATGAGATTTTAATATGGCACGGATGTTGGGCACCCGCCAAAATTCCTGTTTCCCGGGCTATGGCTTGATAAAGCATATACGGATGTGGTGAGTCCTGGTGACCCATTGATGTGTTGTTGAAAAATTATAATGATGAAATGCTTTGAGATTTGCATTTTGATTTGAATATTCGTACTCGTGTTGTTACGCTTTATTCATCGCTAATATATATTTGTTGAGCATCTTTCCTGTCGTATTGTGTACTTCCCCATATTTTCTTTTAGTGGCAGGTTAGCACGGATTTTGGGGTGCTATGGAGATTGATTTTAGCGAGGATTTTTTGGGAAAGATTTGTATTATTTTGATGTATAGAGCTTTGGAGATTTGTATTTTTATTGGAGTTAGATAGTTGTAATTTTAATTCGAGAGACTTGTTGTAATTGAAGAGATTGAGATTAGTGGATTTATATTATTGTGGGTTTATTTAGATGCTCTATACCTTGTCACTTGTGGATTTGAATTTATTTTATCGCATTAGCTCTCCGTTCGCTCTCCCCGAGCGCGCGGGGTGTTACACAAAGCTTCCAATGGGCATGAGTTCATCATGGTTGCCATTGATTACTTCACTAAATGGGTCGAATCTGAGTCATACGCAGTGCTAAATGCCAAAAAGGTGTCCAAGTTCATCCAGAAGAACAACATCTGCTGATACAGGGTTCTATATAAGCTAGTGTCAGATAATGGGTTACATTTCAAGGCAGAAGTCACATAATTGGTTGACAAGTACGGGATTTAGAAACACAAATCCTCTCCCTAACGACCACAAACCAATAGTGTAGTTGAAATCGCTAATAAGAACCTCAAAGTAATCATCAGCAAGATGACCGAAAGTTGTCAAGATTGGGCCGATCAGATCCCATACACCCTCTAGGGCTACCTCACTTCAGTCTAAGTATCTACTAGGGTTAGACCTTACTCTTTGGTATACGACATGGAAGAAATCCTACCCGTTGAACTAGAAATACCTTCATTATGCATCATGCTTAAGAGAAAATTCAACAAGGAAGACTGGCATCAGAGCCGTTTCAACGAGTTATCGCTCTTAGACGAAAGGAGGCTAAATGATCTATATCATATAAAGGGGTACCATAACCGTATAGCGCGATCTCTCAAACCAAAGAGTCAAGGTCCGTCGTATCTGAGAAGGGGACTTAGCCCTTAAAGAAATCATAGAACCCGTCTGGGACCCTAGAGGAAAATTCAAGCCAAACTGGAGTGGTCCCTGCATTGTGAAGAACATCATGTCCGGTTGCGTCGCTATGATCACTAACCTTGATGGAGAAGAGATGGCACATTCAGTCAACCTAGACCGCCTCAAGAAATTTTAACCTATAGTCTGAAATCTCGGCGCACTACGACTCCTCTCATCTCCCCTTCTATTTAAAAAAAAATCATTCCCTTCTACTTAGAACTATGTGGGGCATGATCCTCTAAAAAACTTTTTGATCTCAAAATGAAACTCATATAATTTTCAAAACCCCCAGAGGTACGTAGGCAGCTCATACGCTTTACATCGGCACGATCCCTTTTTTTTCACAAAATGTTATTCTTTTCTTACCTCGGAGAACGATAATTCATTTTACCATTTACATGTCTGTTGATACCAAATTTAATCTACTGACGTGGACCAATCCTATGAAGACACGTGGCTATCTACATGGCAACTACAAACACTTCCGAGGAACCCACTCACTCCGAGGAATAAGACTACAACGAGGAAGACTAGTTCCCCGAGGAACACTGCTTACTCCGAGGAACTCATATGCTCCGAGGAACAAACCTCTCCGAGCAACTCAGGCGGTCCGAGCTGCATCTCGAACAAAGCATTAATAGCTGGATAACCAACAGTTCAACTGATTCATTAAATGCTTATCATTCAGACGCACACGCAAATAGGGCATTAAATGTATTATCCTTTCATATGTATAGCATTTAATGTAGTACCCTTTCACATTACAACCTCAGGGCTATAAATACATGTACAATCCTCATTGTAAAAGGACCCCCAGACCGGAATTTCTTGAGATAACTTGTAATCGAGAATTCCCATACAAACAGCAATACCAAAACAGTGGACGTAGGCCATTCTTATAAGGCTGAACCACTTTAAAATTCTTTGTCTCATTTATTTATCTGTGATTGAATTATTAGAGTGATCTAATTTTTTACATCAACATATTGGCGCCGTCTATGGGAATCGACTGGTAATATCGATTTCTCATCAAATACAATCTATCACAAATGGCTGATATGCCGGAATCTAGCAATCGAAACGCCGGAACCCCTCCAAATCCATCTGCTCCACCAATTATTCCAGATCTGACTGGAATAATGGCAAATCTGGCTCAGGGCCAAACTGTCATGCAAGAAACGATGCGACAACTCATCCAAACCCTCCATGGCGGTGCATCAACCCATTCCGGACCACGAAGCATTCAAAGACATACCCGTGCGCCTTCTTCGCGTACTAGGCATACTAGCTCACATCGCAATGAGGAATCTGATGATTTCTCTTATCAACCTGGGTGAACTTCGTCTGTGCGAGCCACGGATACTGAACAACGTGTCACCCTCTCCCCAGAAAGGACCAGCGCATTGGAAAGATTAAGTAGGGTTTCTCCTTTCGACCGATTAGGCCCTAGGAGGAACAAAAGTACTCTTAATGCAGCGTCGAGGAGCTTTCGACGACCATCAGATTTAAGGGAAGGATCTGCCCAGTCGCGAACAGCTGCTCTTCAAGATATATCTTATGACCGACCAGTTGCTCGTCAGGATAAATCCCAGGAAGCTACTTCAACGTGATCAGTTGCTCGAAGCAATAGGCCCGAGGAAGGAAATGAGGCATGGAAAGGTTCTATTCAGAGGCTGGAGGATAGAACAGGGGAAATAACTAAGGCCAAGAACCCTCTACAACGAACCTTTGTTCGAGGAACACCTTTTGTCCAGGACATTATCGACTTTTCAACACCCTCCAAATTCAAAGCACCTGTTGTGACTCCCAAGTATGATGGGATGACTGACCCTGTCCTTCATATAGAATAATATCAAGCTGCTGCTGACATCTATGCTGTCCCAGACGAGATGAGATGCAGGGCATTCTCGGGAACTCTTACCGAATCTGCTCAGATATGGTACAATAATCTTCCTCGGGTTAAGATTTCAACTTTTCTTCAACTGGCCGAGTTATTCATTGGGAATTTTTGCTTTATAGCAAAGCCAGTTTAGCGAGTGGCACATTTGTTAAGTGTTAGACAAAAAGCTGGTGAGAGTATCAGAGATTATATAACTCGTTTTAATAACGAGAAACTCGAAGTCATTGATTATGAAGAGAAGACAACGATTATTGCTTTGATGAGTGGACTACTGCTAAACAAGTTGTACTACACTTTCGCCAAAAATCCACCTCGAACCATGTCGGACCTGATGGGAAAAACATTCAAGATTATGAATGCCGAGGAGGCTATGGCAGCGAAAAAGAACATAGACGCCAAAGAAACCAAGGATGAAGGTGATAAAGCTAAGAAGAAAGAACATAAGAACAATGGCGGTGACAAACAATCCAAAAATAGGTCGGTATGGGACGTAATGAAGAAATTCGATAATTATACTCCTTTGAGGAAGGACATCAACCACGTCCTGGAAGAAATTAAGAACAGCGAGGAGTTAAACTGGCCAAAGAAAATGAAGGCAGACCCTGACACGAGGAATAGGGAAAAATATTGCGAGTTCCACAAGGATCATAGCCATATGACTAAAAATTGCATAGCTCTTCAGAATGAGATTGAAACACTCATTCGACGAGGAAAGCTAGCAAAGTATGTTGATCGGGGAGGCGAAAGAAGAAACAACGATCGAACTAGAGAGAGATCAAGATCTCCTCGTCGAGCAGAGGAGAACAAGAAGAGAAACCATAAAGTTGATCCGAAGGATGACCCCAATCTTCCCAAGAAACCAAGGCAGCCAGAACGAGAGGTATTTTCAATACGTTTTGGGTCATTTGATTGTAATGTTATTACAGTAGGAGATGTAGGAGGAGGAGACCTTACTGCAGAAAGAAAAGCTTACCTCGGGGAGGCTCAAGCTTGCTCGTACATTCAGCAAATAAATCTAGCTGAGGAAGATCGCCCGAGAAAGGTGAACAAGGAGAAATTGGTCATCGGTTTTTCAAAAAATGACCTTGCAGGTGTTTTATACCCTCAAGATGACCCACTGGTGATCAAAATGAGAATGAAGGAGGTCATGATTTCAAGAGTGCTGGTCGACAATGGTAGCTCGGCAGACATCATGTTCTACTCGTGTTTCGATAGTTTGAATCTAAAGCTATCTCAACTGGAGCCTTACCACATACCCCACATCAGTTTTGCTGGCAAGAAAGTATTTTCACTTGGGACGATCAAGTTGGATATATTCATTGGTACGTGGCCTGCTTGTCGGACAGAAAGAATACGTTTCTTCGTGATGGACAAGAATGTCCAATCATCGTACAATATCATCATGGGAAGAGTAGGATTGAAGAAATTCGAGGCTGTGCCATCTACAGTGCCTAAAATTTCCAACAAACTTTGGAGTAGGAGTTGTGAAAGGTGATCAGAAAGTAGCTCGGGAATGTTATTATTCATCCGCCGAGCAAGAAGAGCTGGAAGAATCAAAGAAAAAGACCACTACCTATCAAGTGGATGAAGGTGCAGAAATTGAAACATTGGATCCTCGAGATGAGTCGCAACTCATGAAGGGCCAAGTGGTGGAAGCTACTGAAAACATCATTATGGACGACGAGCACCCTGAGCGAACTACTCAAATAGGTTCATCGTTGGAAACCTCATTAAAATAAGAATTAATAACTTTCCTTAGAAGCAGAAGACAAACTTTTGCGTGGAGTCATGAAGATATGCCCGGGAAGGACCCAACCTTCTTATGTCACGAGCTCAATGTGAATAAGGAAATCAAGCCTGTGAAGCAGAGAAGAAGAGTATTCAGTCCCGAGAAGAATCAAGCTATACAGGAGGAAGTCGAGAAGCTCCAGAAAGCTTGCTTTATTGAAGACGTTAAATATCCAGACTGGTTAGCAAATGTGGTGATGGTAAAAAGGAAGAATAACAAGTGGAGGATGTGTGTAGACTTCACCGACCTCAATAAAGCATGCCCAAAGGATCACTTTCCACTGCCCCGAATTGATCAACTAGTGGATGCTACCTCGGGACACGAGTTGCTGAGCTTCATGGATGCTTATTCTGGCTACAATAAAATTAAAATGAAACCTGAAGACATGGAGAGTACTTCTTTTATTACCCCTAGGGGAACTTATTATTATAATGTTATGCCTTTTGGTTTGAAAAATGCAGGTACGACATATCAGAGGCTAATGAACAAGGTCTTTGCTGAACAAATCAGTGACAATATGGAAGTCTATGTTGACGACATGCTGACAAAGAGCAAGAAAGTTGCTGATCATCTAGTTGACTTAAGTCAGACTTTTGATCAACTAAATAAATATCAATTGAAGCTGAACCCGATGAAGTGCATCTTTGGAGTACGAGAAGGCATGTTCCTCGGGTACATTGTCAATCAACGAGGCATTGAAGCAAATCCTGAAAAGATCAAAGCTCTATTAGGGCTGCGATCTCCAACGACGAAGAAGAAAGTACAGAGTCTCACAGGACGAGTAGCGGCACTCAACAGATTTGTGTCGCGAGCAACTGATAGATGTCTTTCATTCTTCAAGACACTCAGAAAAACTTTTGAGTGGAATGATGAATGTGAGAAGGCTTTTCAAGACTTGAAGAAATACTTGAGAGCACCTCCACTGTTGTCCAGGCCAGTGATGGGAGAAAAATTATATTTGTACCTTGCAGTGTCCGAGAATGCAGTTAGCTCGGCGTTGATCAGAGTGGAGAATGGAGTGCAAAAACCAATTTACTACACAAGTAAGGCCTTCCGAGGAGAAGAGATCAGATATCCAAGGCTGGAGAAATTGGCACTGGCACTGATTGAGGCGAGTAGGAGAATGAGGCCATACTTCCAGGCTCATACCATAGTAGTATATACCGATATGCCACTGAGGCAAGCCCTGCATAAGCCAGAAAAATCAGGAAGATTGATGTATTGGTCAATAGAGCTCGGTGAATATGATATAATTTATGAACCCAGATCATCATTAAAAGGGCAGGCTGTAGCAGATTTTATAGCAGAGTTCACCTATCCTGATACCCCCGAGGAGCAAAAGTTGCTCGCTAACCAACCTGTGGATGTTACAGAATCAACAAACACTAGCCCAGACCAACTCCGGTTGGTAAAAGGGCAAGTGGATGTTACATGATCATTAAATTCGAGCTCAGACCAACCCCGGTTGGTAAAAGGGCAAGAAAAGATGATCAACGATGAGCGAGAAAAATTCGGGGAGGGTGAAAGGAAGCAGCAAATATTTCACCGAGGAACTCTGACTGATTCGAAATTTGAAGACGACTTACCTATATAGAGGCTATATGTAGATGGCTCATCTTGCACTACAGGATGTGGCGAGGGGATAGTTTTGAGCACTCCGGACGAGATAGATATGGAATACGCCTTGCATTTCCAATTCAAAGCTTCCAACAATGACGCTGAGTATGAGGCCATGATTGCAGGACTTGGTTTAGTAAAAATTATGGAGGCGCAACAGGTCATTGTTTTCAGTGACTCTCAATTGATCATAAACCAAATGATGGGAGTATATGCAGTTAAAGGAGAATTAATGATCAGATATCACGCAAAGGCAAAGGAGCTGGTGTCAGAATTTGCCGCTATTCAGCTGGTCAGAATACCAAGAATGGGGAATGCGAGAGCAGACGCACTAGCCCGACTAGCATCAGCTACTCGCACAGAGCTACGACGAACAATCCCAATTAAAGTGTTAGCTGGTCGGAGTATAAATGAAGATCTGACGATGAACTTTATCACCCTTGATTTAGGACAATCTAGGATGGATCCCATCAGGGCGTATATCGAGGAGGGAGAATTGCCAATTGATAAACTCGCAGCCAAGAAATTGAAGTTTAAAGCAGCTCGGTATGTGTTAACTAATGGTGTTTTATATAGACGAGGAATTATGGCAGGTTTGCAGAGATGCGTAAATCCCTCCGAGGTGAAAGAATTGATTGAAGAAATCCATGAAGGGCCTTGTGGAGCACATGTAGCAGGTCAGACGCTTTTACAAAGGGTGATGACGCAAGGATATTACTGGCCGACGATGAGGGCTGATTGCATAGCCTACGCCAAGAAGTGTGACAAGTGCCAGCGCTTTTCCTCAATTCGAAGAACTCCACAAGCATTGTTGACACCCATAACTTCTCCTTGGCCATTCGTCATGTGGGGAATAGATTTGGTTGTACCACTGCCAATGACCCGAGGAAGGTTCAAGTATCTCGTCGTCGCAGTGGATTATTTTACTAAGTGGGTAGAAGCTGAGCCATGCATTGATATGACGTACGAGAAGGTGTACCAATTTATTTGGAAGAACATCATTTGCCGATATGGTCTCCCTCATGCCTTCATCACAGATCATGGAACACAATTTGATAACGAGGAGTTTGCCGCCTATTGTCATCAATCAAATATTTTGAAGGTCCACTCAGCACCAGGCCATCCATAAAGCAATGGACAAAATGAAGTGACAAACAGAACGCTGCTGAACGGTTTGAAGAAAAGATTGGATGATGCGAAAACAATCTGGATCAACGAGTTACAATCAGTACTCTGGGCTTACCGAACTACTCCCCGAGTAGCAACTGGAGAATCACCATACATGCTGGCGTTTGGAAGTGAAGCTGTCATACCTGCCGAGTTGGGTCTCCCAACACACAGGGTGATAAATTTCAATTCCCCTGTCAGCGATTTAATGAGAAGGTTGGATTTAAACATGCTCGAGGAAGTTAGAGAAGAAGCAGCCATTAGAAATGCTGCTTACCAGCAGCGAACAACTTTGTTTTACAACAAGAGGGTGAAGAAGTGCGACCTGAAAGAAGGAGACTATGTGCTGAAGAAAGTAATTCAAAAGCATAACAAACTGGAGGCAAACTGGCATGGACCATACCGAGTTATAGAAGTTGTTCGACCAGGAACTTATCGAATAGCAACTTTAGAAGGCGAGGATTTTAAAAATGCCTGGAATGCAGAGCACCTGCGCAAGTATTATCAGTGATGTATATGTAACACAGTTCCATCAGTATGAATAAAATGAAAATATTCTGCAAGTCTTTGTTTATTGAAAATTTTCGGGGAATACTAGTGCTACGCACTACTCGGCAAAGCTCGGCAGACTACTCAACGAAATATTCCAAACTGTACCAAGTATGGTTGGTCGGGGATAAAAACCCACTAACTATAGTTGGTCGACGAGGATAAATATTCCTAAAAATGCCAACCTGTTTGGCTAGGAAACGAAATATTCCAAACTGTACCAAGTATGGTTGGTCGGGGATAAAAACCCACTAACCGTAGTTGGTCGACGAGGCGAAATATTCCTAAAAATGCCAACCTGTTTGGCTAGAAAACGAAATATTCCAAACTGTACCAAGTATGGTTGGTCGGGGATAAAAACCCACTAACTGTAGTTGGTCGATGAGGAGAAATATTCCTAAAAATGCCAACCTGTTTGGCTAGGAAACGAAATATTCCAAACTGTACCAAGTATGGTTGGTCGGGGATAAAAACGCACTAACTGTAGTTGGTCGACGAGGCGAAATATTCCTAAAAATGCCAACCTGTTTGGCAAGAAAACGAAATATTCCAAACTGTACCAAGTATGGTTGGTCGGGGATAAAAACCCACTAACTGTAGTTGGTCGACGAGGAGAAATATTCCTAAAAATGCCAACATGTTTGGCTAGGAAATGAAATATTCCAAACTGTACCAAGTATGGTTGGTCGGGGATAAAAACCCACTAACTGTAGTTGGTCGACGAGGAAAAATATTCCTAAAAATGCCAACCTGTTTGGCTAGGAAACGAAATATTCCACACTGTACCAAGTATGGTTGGTCGGGGATAAAAACCCACTAACTGTAGTTGGTCGACGAGGAGAATTTATCGACCTTGGTTGGTCGGACACATTTTATGAAAAAGACAAAAATTTACCAAGTATGATTAGTCGGGTATAAACTCCCACTAACCGTAGTTGGTCGACAAGCATAATTTAACAACCTTGATTGGTTGATACTCGTGACTTTATTATTAAGTGATCGAGCAATATTATTAAAACTTGGAACTTTTTAATTATTACTGAATTGGTCGACGAACATCACAATATTGTTATTTTTAACAGATATGCATAAATGTAAAGTATTGATATTTACAAGACAATAGCAATTAAGATTTGCAAATAAAAATGAAAGTCTTTCGTTGAATTCAAAATAAATTACATTGATAATGACATTACAGTTACATTAATTTGTATACTAACTGTTACATCAAAAAATTCCTATTCTACTGGTGTCTTCCCCTCTGCTTTTGACACAGGTTCCTCGCCAGCAGGCGGATCATTGAAAGACTGAGGAGAATTGATAAAATTAAGATCCTTCAGCATCCTGACATTCATCACGGATGGTCGATCTAAAAGATGCTCTGGACGAGATACCTTAATTTGAGAGTGAAGATTGTAGTCACCGAGGTACTTTGAAATTAAGCTCCGAGGAATGGCCCGAGCAAGGATCCATTCCATCTCCAAATTGTATAGTGGCACAGGTAAGTCGAGCAACCCGGGATCATGGTAATCCCACAGATAATGACCTTGTTCGAGCTTCAACACACCAAAGGCATTCAGCCAGCCTTGCTTGTAGCCCTCATTGTTGGCATTCTGGATACGATCATCTAAGTGGAATAATGCTTCGTTGTATCCAGTCATCCAGAACTCCCTGGGCTGTTTGTAGAATTGATATGTCAGCCTTTCTAGCTGCTCGTGGAGATTCTTGATAAAAATCTCCTTATTCTCCAAGATGGACTTCTGCGCAGAGAGCTGTTTTTCCAAGTCCCTAATCTTCTTTGACATGTCAGATAAAGCTTTGTTCTTCGCCATCAGCTGGAAGGCCTGGTTCTCTAGGATAGACTGAGTTCTCTGTTCTTCGATAAGAACTCGAGCTGCTCTTCCTCGTCCTCGAGGATCTCTTGCTCGACCATGAGAAGATGTAGAGGTGCCAGAACTCTTCAAAGTCTCTAACTCGTCCCTCAACTTGGCATTCTCAACCTCTAGGAACAAGAATCCCTCGTCTGTCACTGGGATCAAGGCACTGGAAGTGGAGGCTGCAGACTTCAATTGTGATAGCTCTTTTTGCAAGTTGTTGTTATCTTGCTCCAGCGACTTGGCAATCTGTCTACACTCATCGACCTCACCCTTTAAAGTCCTCTCCCTCAGATCATACCCAGCAAAAATATTCTCGTAGCCCTTGTCAGCCATGATCAGCTTGTATTTCTTCTCGTAACCCTCATGCAACAGGGCAGTTGATTCCTTGTATTGATTCTGAAGGTCTTCGAGGGTACACTGGAGATCCTCGATCACTTCATAGTAAGCCACATTATTGGCCACTGCTCGGTCAAGTAGACACTTCAAGTACTGATATACTTCAACCGCCTGTTCTTAAGCATCATGACCAAAGATGTCAGCAACTTGTGCCGCACTCAGGTCTGTGTGACCAGCCTTAAAGTACTCATTACATTGCTGCAACAACTTTGTATCATGGGTAGATAACAGTTCCATCCTAGCCAGAAACTAGTAGAGAAAGAAAGAGAAATCATCAATAAGAAAAATAAGCAGAGTGTGAATAGAAAATAGACAACATTATGCAAGAAAATTCAAGTTTTATTAGATCATACAATTCAGAGTTACAAGTTCTGGATTACATTTGACAAAAGAAGAAAAATATAAAGATAAGCCCGAACAACACTACACCTTTTCCTTATCTCCCAAAACCTTCTCGGGATGTTGGGAAGAGGAAGCAGGTTGCTCGGAGGGAACTGTGGGTTGTTCGGAAAGCACCAGCTGTTGCTCGAAAGAAGAAACGACTTGCTCGGCAGCATATTGGATGGTTGGGGGTGATCTCCCATCACCATTGAAGACTCATCAGAGGTAGCTTCGTCCTCTTCTAATTCTTCTGGAGTAGGAGGGGGACCAGGGATATGTCGCTGGAAGAGCTCGGATGATTCGTCGACCTTAATTTCCTGAAGGGCAGTAACCCATCCATCCCTAAAATACTTTAGACTGCCATAGTCCACTTGAGATACCATGGCAGCACACCCCTTGTTCCACCCCTTGTCCCAGCCATAGCTGAAGGACTTCTTCACAGCAGCTTTCCTCTTGGTCTTTTCCAAGGCAAGATTCTCGGACAGCAGGTTCTCAGCATCCTTCAATTTATTTTCTGCCTCCTCCTTCTGCCAACCTACTTCCTGAAGTTTGGCTAAATCCTCCTCGGCAGCCTTGAATTTATTTTCCAGCTCTCCAGCTGCTTTGAGCTTCTCTTCGAGCTCTTTATTTACCTTCTCCAAGGCATTATTTTTCTTCTCTAACTCATTGGAGGCTTCAACAGCTCGAGCTTTATCCTGCTCGGTGGAGGCAAGCTTCTTCTCCCAGACAGCCTTATCAGTGGCATATGTCTGGCGAGAATCTGCCAGAGATTTTTTAGTTTCCTCCAAACCTCCCTCCACACTGGACGAGGAGCATGAAGCTTTAATTGCCTCATCCTTCTTCAAGATTATGTTAAAGCAGCTCGTCAACTGTGAACAGAAACAGAAAGCAAGTTAGAAACAGAAATGACAAAGGAAATATGAAAAATTGAAAGTAAAGAGACTTACTGAAGCAAGATTACGAGTAACCAAAGAAGTAACCATGTCCCGAGTAAGATTATCTTCATTACCTTGGACCTCAGGAATGGTCTGGGACTTCACCGAGCTCATGGCAGAGCTCGGAGGAACAGAAGTGGGAACTACAGTCCCAGCAGCTGGGGGCTGAGTAGTGGTGTCAGCCAAATTGATCGAGGAGCTTTTCTTCAGCCTCCTCGGGGGAACAGGTACATATTCAACCAAGGAAGAACCCTTGGTCGGTGATATCACAATCACCTCTCCAGAAGCAGCAGACCTTCTCGGAGCCACTGCGAACTTCTCGGCGACTTTAGCAGGAGCAGCTGGAGGAGCTGCATCAGTCTTCTTTGTCCCCTCCCTTGGGACATCAATCTTAATCCTTTTTACCTCCCCAGAACCGGAGGCAGTTTTCTCAAACAGAGCAGGAGTTCTTCTTTTCTTCATCCTTTGGCTTAAAGGAATATGGGATTCAGGCGATGAGCTTGTTGAAGCTGGAACTGGCTCTGATTCACTAATCACTGGACGAGCAGTGAAGGAAGTGGTGTAGCTATTGTACTGGAGCAGATACGAAGCTGATCTACTGTGCTCGTCGGCAACACTTTGATGCAGACTCCAGATAAGTTTCAAATGCCTTATGTTGACATATGCCTCTTTGGGGCACTTTCTCTTGCTATCAACTGCAAATAAATAAACATTGTTATCAGTGGCACATTTTATCAAACACAAAAGAAGCATAATTTCAAAATAAAATGAAATAAAAATAACTTATCCCATTGCCATAAGGAGGGCATCTGGGACCCTGGTAAACCTCATCTCCAGTCAATGGAGAGTGTTGCCAATTTTTTATGACAACCCCATGTTCAAAATAATCCCTATTGGCATCAGGCAGATTAACTACTAAGGCTCTGTTTAAAAATCTAGTTTTTAAATAATAAATATTTTCATTGACTGCCCATCTATAGCAGAACATGATTTCTGGGATTCCTATACGAGTTCCATGCACTTGATTTAACCTATGCACCCCATTAACTGTTCTCCATGTGTTTGGGGCTATTCGTGCAGGAACAACTGACAGAATTCCAGACACAAGGAATTGGGTGGAAAAGAAAATCCACATTCAGCAAAAAAGAGACTGGGGAACCAATGTCCCTCAGCCAAATTGAAATAATCAGAAGGCTCAGAAAGTTTTTCCAAGACAACCCAAGAGGGGATGGAGAAATCAGAATGAAACTTCTCAAGAGACTCAACAAGGTAAACCATGGTGAATAAAAAAATGAAGAAGAAGGAAGAAGATCTTACAGAAAAAGACTGAAGCTGTTGACAACGAACGACGGAAGGGATGAACGCACAAGAGAGTAGAAGACAATGAAAAACTCGAAGATAAAAATTTGAAAAGGTAGAAGATGATGGGAGTGTCTGTGAAGTTTAAATACCTTGCCTTGGGAAATGGTGAAGTAATGATTACAAAAAAGGATGATTACGTTACCGGCGGCTAAAAGGGCATTAAATATTGGCGCGGGAATCAAAGCGAACAACAGCGGCTAAAAAGACGAAAAGCGACGCGGGAATCGAAGCACGCAGAAAAGTCCAAAAAAGCATGATTCTACGAATTGGGAAGGAGAAATAAATACAAGGGAAATGCTTCTAAAAATCAGGAAGACTATTTAAAGCTACCATATTCTGAGAAAGAATGTTCCATACTCCTCAAATTTCGAACTATGAAACATTGGGGGCTTCTGTTGATACCAGATTTAATCTACTGACGTGGACCTATGAAGACACGTGGCTATCTACATGGCAACTACAAACACTTCCGAGGAACCCACTCGCTCCAAGGAACAAGACTACAACGAGGAAGACTAGTTCCCCGAGGAACACTGCTTACTCCGAGGAACTCATATGCTCCGAGGAACAAACCTCTCCGAGCAACTCAGGCGGTCCGAGTTGCATCTAGAACAAAGCATTAATAGCTGGATAACCAACAGTTCAACTGATTCATTAAATGCTTATCATTCAGACGCACACGCAAAGAGGGCATTAAATGTATTACCCTTTCATATGTATAGCATTTAATGTAGTACCCTTTCACATTACAGCCTCAGGGCTATAAATACATTGTACAATCCTCATTGTAAAAGGACCCCCAGACCGGAATTTCTTGAGATAACTTGTAATTGAGAATTCCCATACAAACGGCAATACCAAAACAGTGGACGTAGGCCATTCTTATAAGGCTGAACCACTTTAAAATTCTTTGTCTCATTTATTTATCTGTGATTGAATTATTAGAGTGATCTAATTTTTTACATCAACAATGAACAAAAGGTTTATGTATGCCTTAGCGATTGGTATAGATAAATCATCAAGAGGCACAACAATACAATTAAAATCCTTTTTTATTCCATAAAAGAAAAAATTCGGCACAATTACATGAAATATCAGCGTAAAGAGTCAAACAACTGACCCCCCCCCCCCCCCCCCCGCGCTAACCAAGTTGCCCCTAAAATAAAACTAACCAATCCTTCCTAAATTTATTCCCCAAAATAAAAAATAACCAAACATATCTCCATCACAAAAGCTTCACAAGAAACAAGCACCATCTTCCCTTTTTGCAGCTCCCGGAAGACCCTGCCCCGTCATCATCTGCTCTTTGAGGCCCCCAAACTTCCCCTGTTTAGTTGGTATGCCGAAGGAGCTCCATACGGCGATAAGTCCGGACCAGTCTAGAAAAAAACCACTACGCCTCCACTCCATAATGTCGAACATGACAAACCATCTCTCTACAGTCTCCTCTGCCAAGATCTTAGCCACTAACCTATTTTACAGCCATTTCATATAATCCCCAGAAAGATGCCAAACCCTACCAACAGATTGAGAAGGACGGGTTGTCGGCCAATGATTCTCCCACAGAGAACCCAACCGTATACGCAAGCCTTCAGTAAAATCCTCTACATGAAATAATCCAGGGTACGAGAAGGCATATTTTGCTCCCATTCGACTTGACGCAGGAGACTCCAGGGGATACAAAACGAGGTCTGTCGAAGGCCAACTAACCGAGCATACCGGTATTCCCCCAGTTCCAGATGGGCTGCAACTCCCCACCACCACGACACCAACCAGCGCAGACATCGAGCTCCGTGCACCATGAACCAATTTATCCAATTCTGTATGGGAGGGCCAAAGCTAATGAAATAACGAGTGAAAAAATCAGGCACAACTGCCAAGTGATATTAAGGGGGATCGCTAAATGCAATCTCTCAGTTAGCCACATAAATAGCATAACCGGGCTTCCCCTCAAAAAATCAGAATTGCTTTCCCGCCAAGAATCTAGACCGTTCAGGGTCTCTGCCAATATCATCACCACATGATTGCGATGATATGACATCCACACTGCAATGGCATCTAGTTGAGGGTCCACCATCAAGTCCCCGGTCACTAGCAGTAGCTTCGAAGTTAAGCCTAGGGCAATAGCTCCAGCATGGCCCGCATCATTAAAATCCCACAGACGCACAGAATACAGGACAACTAGGAGAGTAATCATTCCCCCGATGACTAATGGTCGAGCCGTCAAAGGAGAGATGTGGAGAAATCCTGCTAACAGCTCCTGAGGAGATTGAGAGAATTTCGGCATGCCGTCGCCACGCTAGGATTAACCCCCAATATAGCTGAAAACTCCTTATAGGTCAGACAAATGCCAAAGCGAAAAATATGATCCTCGATATACCAAAATTGTGCCGCCGCTGCTAGCGTGTTCCAGTTGATGGACCGATTACGCCACAAAGAGACCCGATGCAAGTTAAAATCGCCGTAATCTACATTTTATAGCACATAGCTTCCAAGTTCTCGAGATATGAAGAAAATTCTGCACTCATCGAAAGGGCCATTTGGAAAATAATAAGACAAAAGGCTCGAAACAAGCAAGAAAGAAGAGAAATGTGAATGGGTAAAAAAACCTTACCACCTTACCCCTTTTATACATGAAAATCTTAGCTAAACAACGAGAATCTGAGGAACCCGAATAAATGAATATCCCACCAAGTACTTTTAAGATACAGAGAGTGCAATAAAAGCCTTAGGGTGATTTTACTGGACTCACCTGCCGATGGGAAGGACAAGGGGTGTGCCGATCGGCACGCCCTTATTTTAATAAAATTACATCTTTCCTTTTTTGTCAAAATAAAAAATCTAAAAAAATAAATCCTTATTTCAAAAAATTCGGGTTGTTTCTTCATATATTACCCATTTTTACTCATCCTTTCTCAAAATAAATTTTCTTATGAGTTGTTTAATATCCCATCCTTTTTACGGTCTCAGCAACAAAGTAAAAAGTACATGTAGATCAAGTCATTTTAAAGCAAAGATAAATAACAAAAATCTCATTCATTTTATATATATTGCCATTTACTTCCTTACATTTTTCCAGGAAAAAGGAAGAAAAAATAGAAAAAGCAAAAAAGACAGCAAGACTCAGCCCAAAAATCCTCAATCATAATCTTTCATCTCTCTCTAAGACCCATCATCCCTACGTGAGTGCACTTCCCCCTGGCGATGAGCCGTGGAACCTCCGCTTCCCAATCCAGATACCTCCTCTGAGATAACAGACGACATAAGACAAGAAGGAACCGAGACTGAGTCCCTGGTATAGGCAGTCGCTGAGACCACCTAGTCTCGAATGTCCCTGAGCTAAGTAGTCGACACCCGAACATGCTGCAAATAAAATAATAGAAACAAAAGGCAACCAGTCACTCTAAAGCAAAGAAAAATCCAGACAAGGACAAATAAAGAAAAAAGATATACCTCTGGCTGAAGGACATCCTCTATAAGCCTCAACGCCCCCCCCCCCCCCCCAAGATCCACCGCATTAGGGTAGTGCAACATATGCCCCCTCTAGTTAATCAGAAATTATATAAAGGGGGAAAGATGAATGAATGGAACCTCCGCTGCATCACATGACTCGATCCCTCTCAAGCCTCGACGTTTCTTCTTGTAGACACCTCTTCCTAGCGGATAACCTTGGAGCTCCACCGCGGTCTCGGAATCCACCGATAGGACTTTATACGGTCACCGTCACCCGAATTAGGAGCCTTTCTCCAAAAGGGTAAATCAACGTAAATAACTTCTTCTTTGTGGGATTTAAAAGCAAACCCAAACACTCTCTTTAATTCGGTGTAGAGATAAACCCGGTGCCAAACTCCAAGCAAGATGTATATGTATATAAACTTGGATAAACAAACTATGGGTGTGAAACTAAAGTGTATAATAATTTTTCTTTGAAAATTGACACTTTAAAACAATGAACTTTTCTTAAAACCATTTTTCTCTCAATCACTCTCTAGAGGTTGGTAGGATATGAAAAGTTAGATTAGAAAAATGGTTTCCCGCACATAGATATTCAACAAAAAGTAGTGGGGAAAAACCAAGTGGGAAAGTGGGCAAAACTGCTAAAAACTACCAAAAACCTGTTCCCGCCAAATCTCGTTCGAACGACATTCTCGTTCGAACGAGTCTTCTAACGAAGTTCCAGTATGAACTAGTTAGAAGCTCGTTAGAAATATCGTTAGAACGACCATCTCGTTCGAACGACATTTCGAACGAAGTTCCAGCATGCCATAATGGGAAGTCGTTGGCAATCTCGTTCGAACGACTTGTGGTTCGAACGACAATCTCGTTCGAACGACACTTCGAACGAACTCACAGAATGTTCAAAAATTATTTTTTAAGCCCAGAAACTTTTATATACTTTATATATAAGTTTTAATAGAAACCATTCTGAAAACAAACGCAGTTTTAAAAACCTAACACCCAATATAACCCGTTCCAAGTTCCTATATATATGTAATGCATTCATACCTTGGGAGCATGGAACCACTGTTGATGACGTTGAACCGAGGCACATAAACCACGGCATTTTGATGAAGCTTTTATACATTTGGCCGCTACGTCTTCAACAAACACGTCATAGGCTTGAAAGATGATCAATATACTCTATCCTATGACTCAAACGTTTTTGTCCGGAATTGAGCCAAAACTACAAAGGACTCAATTGGAAATTTGTATCCTTACAAATCTCCCCCTTTGGCTATTCCGGGACAAAAACTATACAAAAATCCTAAAGGGCCGTCAAGCTCTACTAGACTAATACAAATGACTCAATTGGAAATTTGTGTCCTTACAGAAGAATAAAGGGTCGCCAAGGTTAGGCTCCCCCAGTCACAGAGAGGGATATTAAAAAATACCCTAAAAAATGGTAGAAACCATAAGTGAACGACGTCGCCGCTCGACGCCACCAAGAAACCTCCCAACCGTAGAAGAATGAATAAACTGGCCATCTTCCGCACCTGCACCACATATGTCTCATCTATCCTCTGACTCAAAAGAATTTCCCGCAGAGCATACATGTGGATCTAATCACCGGAGGCTATCCTCACCGGAGGAACGTCTCCCAATGTAGCCTCAATCGCCTCAGGTGTTGCCCTCAAAGACCGGTCCACCTCAATATGGAATACCTCACAATCAATCCCCATCAGTTACTGGATGTTAATAGGAGTCACCATTATCTCCCCAAATCCAAAATGAATGGTGTGGGTAGTGTCCCACCACCTTTCCCCCAACGCTCATAGAACAATCGTAGAGTGCAGTATCTCATCCAAAGAAGACGCTCGGCGACCAAAACCTGCAGAAGAAACTACCCAGTGCACCACCGTCAGAAGGTGCTCCCACACATCCTTAATTCCTGTCACCCCCTGAGAATATAAGATCATCGAAGCTATGTCAGCCTGCCAAAACAAAGAAACCTTTTGTCAACTCAAAGAAACAAAAAAAGAAAAGAAGAAAAAGAATGCCAAGGGTCATTAATACTTACTTAGCCACTAGGGTTCCTCACCCTAGACAATTGGTGATGCGAAGGCTCACGTATCAGAAAATGATCATCAGCAACTGGCTCGAACAACTCGAAGGCATTTTTGTTGCCCAATGTCAGGGGCACCCTATCCCGCCACTCTAGGTTCACCTAATTGTCGAAACCCAACCACGCCACGTGGGTTGCGCTACTAAAAAAATTCGCCATTTCTAAGGCTCGAAGAAAGAGAAAGGCTTGGGAATGAATCTTATCAAGAAAAAGAAGAAGATCTGAATGCTAGAAGATGTGAAAAATGAAGAGAACTGACCCCTTTTTACAGGAGGCTAAGGGGCATGCCGATCAACAATCCCCTAACACCCACTGATTGGCACTTGCCTCTTCCCTTTCCCAAGGCAACCCAGAAGACTGTGCCATTGCCAAACGCCAACCCTTACAACTTGACGATTGGCAACTCCAAAAAAAATTGTTCATAAAACCCCAGGAAATACTAGAAAAATCCAAAAATTCTCCAAAAAATTCCTAAAATCACTAAAAAAATATTGGAACATTTCTTACCAAGAAACCCATTTTTCAAGTTATCGAAATCCCCCACCGGATTAAATCTACATTCTTTTCCCCAATTAAATCCTAAAACGGTGCGTCTGTATCCTCGGAGTCCACTAACATTCCCCAGCGAAATCCCAAAAGGTCATTAACTATTTCTCCAAACGAATTTCTAAACTAAACTTTATCCCTACCCATCCACCATAAGAATTTCAACTTCCCCAGCAAAGCTATCTCCTCTTAAAAAGACATAATCCCCAGTCAGAAGTCTCTTCCCCAGTAGAGTCTCAAAAAAGGTAAATTAAAGACTCTCCAGAGAGTATAACTTTAGGTCCTTAAAATTAACCTCGATCTGCAATATTGGTCGCCACAACTGTAGGTCCTTTGAATTGACCTCGATCCACAGATTTGGTTGCCACAACTTAAGGTCCGCAGAATTGATCTCGATCCGCATAATTGGTCGCCACAACTTTAGGTCCTCAAAATTGACCTCGACCCGCAGAATTAGTCACCTCAACTTTAGGTCCGCATAATTGACCTCGACCTGCATAATTGGTAGCCCCAACTTTAGGTCCTTAGAATTAACCTCGACCCGCATAATTGGTCGCCTTAACTTTAGGTCCTTAGAATTTACCTCGATCCACAGATTTGGTCGCCGCAACTTTAGGTCCTCAGAATTGACCTCGACCCGCAGAATTGGTTACCCCTACTCTAGGTCCTCAGAATTGATCTCGACCCGCATAATTGGTCGCCCCTACTTTAGGTCCTTAGAATTAAACCCGACCCGCATAATTGGTAGCCACAACTTTAGGTCCTCATAATTGACCTCAGCCCGTAGAATTGGTCACCACAACTTTAGGTCCGCACAATTGTGACTCGCAGAATTGGTCGCCAAAACTTTAGGTCCTTAGAATTAACCTCGGCTCGCAAAATCAACCATCCCAAGCATTACCTTAGGTCCTCGATATTAACCTCGACCCACTGAAACAATCCTCGTCTCTTTGGTTCACAAAATTGACCTCTTTTCTAAAACATCATGTGGTGTTTATTCGACGGCTTTCACTTGTTCCAAGCTCACCCGTCCAGGGGATCTATAGAAACCACATTCTAGGAACCCTTAAGTCTCTTCTTAGGTCCTTATCTCCTCCCCATTCATCACAAACCCTATGTCACACTCCGAGTACCGATCTAGAGGCTATCAGGCATTCTCGGGCTCTATTTGACTCCGGTTAACTCCATCGTCAGACCGAGAGCTCAATGGATATTCGAAGGGCTCTAAATCCCCTTTCTAATGTTCTGCCCTATGCATAAATTGGCATAATAGTTCAGACGAACGAATCATTTTACAATAAAAAATCGATCTGGAAGTCACCGGACGTTCCCGGACCCCTTTTTACCCCAACTAACTTCATCATTAGAGAGAAAGCTTATGAACATTCGAAGGGCACTGAAACCCATTTTCAACGGTCTTCCCCGTGTGCAAAACGGCATAACCGTTCGGACGAACGATTCATTTTCCCTCAAAAACTGATTCGGAGTCCACCGAGCGCTCTCGAGCTCCGTTTAACCAAAGTCAACTCTTAAGCTCGAACTAAACTGAATGAATCTTCTAATGGCACTGAATACCCTTTTCAATGGTCCATCCCGTGCGTGAATCAGCCCTACGATATTGACAAATGACATGTTTTACTTTGAAAGTCACCGAGCACTTCCAGGACCCGTTTAACCAAGTCAACTATTCGAACCGAGCGAAACTTTTTAGAACATCGAAGTTCCTCACATAACCTTTAAAATCGTCTACCCTGTGCGTGATTCGAACTTATAATTTGGACAAACGATCCATCGTTGTCCAACGATCTCCTGTCCAAAGGACCGACGGGAGCTTTCGAGTCCCGTTTGATCCAAAGTTAACCCCAGAGCTAGGAGTGGCCCAAGGATTCTCAAAGGTCTCTAAATAAATTTTCCAACGGTATGCTCCATGCGCAATTTGTATTTATGGATTGAATTTTACGATAATTTTATAAAAAAAATTGCACGAGACTGCCAATTGGCAGGTCCATTTCCCTACCTATCGGTAGTATGTCTAGGGCTACCTGTCGATAGACAAGGCAAGGACAATGCCGATCGACAGTCCCTTGACCCTATATAAGGAGAGGACGATCTCACCTTCCGGGCACCTCAGAAACATCAAATTCAGTGATCTCAACAACATTCTTCTTAAGTCGACGAGGTTTCCTTGTTTGAAACCTTTATCCACCTTTCATTTCCATCACTTTCACACGCAATTTAGCAAAAATCCTCCTACATTCTTCATTTACTTACAAGGAGGCTCATCACCAATCAAGATCAATCTCCAAGTCTCCAAAGAAGGTCCGAACATTCTTCTCTCTCTTTAAATTTTTTTTATTTTCGTATTAGTTATATAAGTTCTTAATTTAGCTTTTACTCTAGATCATACACATATTAATCTCCAATCATTAGTAATATTGCACATAATATATTTTTTATAAAAAAAAAATAGAAAAAAGGGTTACACCTATAAATTCCAACGGGATTTGTCACCACATTCTATTAAAAACACATTTTTCTTACACACACGTATAATAAAATTCATGTTTGAATTTATGGGATAAACCCCACTCTCGTGCTACATGCGAACTACGTGGACTTTGATGCCTTTATAGGCTACGTAGGCGTCTTGGGTTAAAAACAGAGAACTTGAGTCCTATCTTTCCATGTTCCTCTTTTTCCCTTTTTATCCTTATATTTTTCATATATGTCATACTTGCATTATATCTAACACATATTATCATTTCATCATAATGATCAATATCTCGATAAATGCACATATCATATTTTTAATTATTATTTTTGGGATCATTCCTATGGATGATCTCACTCCGTCTTTTCCATAATGCAAGTTGAGTGATTCCGATATCCACTTATATATACACGTACGCACACACACTTCACGGAGAAATTTAAAAAAATAGTAACATAATCCCATGAGATACCGAAAGGGCAGGATGGGTGCCTAACACCTTTCCATTTCGTAACTTAGCCCTCGAACCTCTAATCTAATTAGTTTCGCAGGCATCAATTTATCTTTGATGTCGTTCTCTCAAGGTGGAAACATGTTCTTTTACCTGTTTTATGCAAAATAGGATGACAACTCTATCTCTTTACATCACCCTATATGGACGACGGTCGAAGCGTTCCTAAAAAGGGCACGATACCTCTCTCTCTCTCTCTCCACCACGCACGCGAGCGTCGACCCTCGAGATGGAGAAGGAGAAAAGGAAAAAAACCATAAAGTGTTCTTACAAACTTCATAAAGCTATACATCATTTCATTAATTAAACCCAATGAATTTTAAGCAAAAAATGTGAAAGCAAGATTTTATTCAGCGAGGAGGATTTTCTTAAAAGAAATCAAAGTATAAAAAGTTTTCTACAACTGATCCCAAAAATTAGGGCATCACATTGACAAAGTTAGACGGTGTGATAGGTCTGGGAAAAGTATAACCCTCTTTAATACCCATAAGTTCACACGTTTTGCCATTAAAGTCCATATTCATATATACACACACACACACACATGATCTGCCTCAAGGTGATTAAACCTAATAAAATAAGTCAAACACTTATACTAGTTAATGGTGCATGTGCTCAAAATGGATGGAGGATACCTGATTAAAATCACTTGTCTAAAAAGACATAAGGTTTTCTTTTAATTCCTTATTAAGGGTAAAAGACAACACCTAAGGTCTATGTGACAAATTATTTACCAAGTAGATTACACCAAAATTTATCTTCAATATTAGCTGACTTAATCTAAGTGCGAGAAAGGTAAACAGTATAGAACGACACCAAGGCATACGTGAACAAATCTCGGGCTGACGGAACAACACATAAATTATGGTAGGGCTTACAGAGGGGAACACCATGTTACAACCCTAACGCATAACTTCCTCCTAAGTCACTTTCACACGATATCTTCCACCAAAGGGAAGGCATCGAGAGCTGAAGCACGCTTCATAATCTCCATCGATTTGGTCGCGACCAATATCTTCTTCAATCCAAGCGTTAAGAGCTGAAGCACGCTTCATAACTGAAGCACACTTCATAACTGCCACCGATTTGGTCGCAACTAATATCTTCTTCAAACCACAATCGACAATACTCCTTTTGAAGGGGAAGAAAACCGTGTTCCCAATCTAACAAGGTCGATAAGCCTCCAAATGAATGTAGTACTACTTTCTAGGCGTGTGACAAACCTATAGTGAAAGTGTTTTTGAAATATGGCTAACTCATAAACCTCACAATATATATATATATATATATATGAGGTAAGTAAAATCTAAAAATAACTCAAGAACAAATTAGAAAAAGATTTGTTCAATCTTTAAAAATACTTTTTAGCAAATAAATTCAATCCAAAATATTTTTAGATTTCACAAGTTTTACAACTTAAAATATTTTAAGAATATAAAAAAGAGAAAAATAAGATTACAACTTGAAAGAATACTTGATTCAATAAAGGATGAATTTCTTATCTTTCAAAGAATTTTATCTCTTAAAAATGAATCGTGTGTCAAGTATGCATAAACATGTATTTTCAAAATATTTTTCCTCACAAAAGATTATTTCTCTCACCCTTGTCAAATGAAGTCTAAACCTATATACATATACACATAAGATTGCAAGATAAGCTTGGGGGGGGGGGGGGGGGACAAGTGGGTAAGGTGTATCCTTCTTAAGAATCAACAAGATTCAAAAAATAAAAAAATATGGTATGATCATTAATGTTGCACACAAATGAGGAAAAATTCCCACATGGCAAAACCTTTTATTTTCACTATAATTTGTAAAGAACGGTTATACGGATTATAATGAAAATAAGTGTGACATACGAAATACCCGCAGGTGTCAGTTCCGATGTCGTCAGATGGAATCTCCCGCAAGAACTCTAGATGGGCAGCAATGAAGAAGATAACGACTTCTCCATAAATTACTCCAGATGAGTAAAAATAACCTCTTGAAGGTTTAACAAATGCACGTACATAGATGGAAGACTATTTTCTTTTATAAAGAAGGCATAAAACATTAAAAGGTGAAGTCTCTTTCAGTGCCGTTTTTGCAAAAACCGTGTTGGAAAAAGATTTTGAAAAATTTGTAGAAAGTGACCCGATATTAATACAAAAATGAGGTGATGACAACGAAGGAGACGCGTCGTTCGAATGACATCGCGCGAGATGCTATCTCGCTCGAACGACAGTGTAATCTCGTTTGAACGAGCACGTCGACCAAGAAAATTTCGCTCCTACACTTAGAATTTTTTTTTCTTTTGATAAAAAATAATTCAGACTTCAAAAAATATTTTCTAGAAATTCCCAAATATTTATGCAAATATATACAACTCCAATAAATCATTTCACCAATAATGCGTCGAGGAGTAGTGGGAAACAGTTGAGCAACACGTCGCATGTAGCATGATGCACGTTTGAAGATGATGGATGCATGGATTCGGATCAAGGCCGTCGTGGATGATCGTGATGACGTGCCGAATGTAGCGGTATCAGACATACAAACAATGATCTAAGAAAAATTGAAAATTCTTAGATGCTACCCCGGACATTTATAAAATCACGTCCTTACAAATCTCCCCCTATGTCTATGCCGGTACTTACATAAAAAATCCTAATTATGCAATCTCCCTAAAACAAATGACATATAAGATAATATCCCCATTAAACCCTCAAACTGAGAATACTAAATCACATGTCTTCAATCAAACTTCAACATCTTCAAATCTCCAACTATTCAGAAACTCCCAAAGCTTTTCTCATGAGGGTGTGCAATCCAATAAATATCAATTTTGTACCTACACACATGAGAAAAGCAGATACCCATGACATGCAACCGTTTGAAGTATAATGATATGCAAAAATCAAAGATCAACAAAGAATCCCATAATTCATTCTCCCCCTTTTTATGATGTCCCCAAATAGACAGATATGAGAAGCATAAATATGGAAAATGTCACAAGGAAAAAAAACTTCTATTTTTGAAGTTTTCAAAAATTTTCACACAAAATATACACAAAGAATATGGAAAATGACATAAGGAAAAAAAATCTTATATTTTTGAAATTTTCAAAAATTTTCACACAAAATATACAACAAAGAATATGGAAAATGTCACAAGGAAAAAAATCTTCCATTTTTGAACTTTTCAAATTTTTTCACACAAAATATACAACAAAGAATCATACCATGGAAGAACACAAAAATATCCAAGTCGATGATAGCGTAAATGTAGGGGTGTGATCAAATTCGATAGGAAAATAAATGCATACAAACATGACATATGTGCACGATGAATCTCGAATACTCCTAATGAATAAAATCAACATCTTCCTTAGGTGTAAAAAGATGAAAATATGAGACATTGACTCAATCTAATCAGCAAATCAAAGCTCAAAGTGATTTCCACACTAATAACGTCCAAAACGATTTAATGCGTTTTCAGGACTTTCAAGGAAGTGCAAACCCGTTTAAATTCTCCAACCAAACTCCCTCAGATTTATATTTTGAATAGTGTTGATCTAAATTCTCAAACTTTGGAGAATTGATGGTGAAACCTAATGGCCCATATTTGACATGTATTGCTTTTTATTGCCTTTAAATTTTTCCTGGCTCTTTTAACCTCTTTGGACCCCGGATAATAAAATTCCTCAATTTTTTAGGTATGATATAATGGTGTCTTAATAGCAAAGGATAGATAATTTCCTTTCGTAGCCCTTCACCGTTTTAAAATACCACACAGTCTGACCAAACATTTTTTTACACGCATTTCAATCTTGTCAAGTTTGATCGCATATGGCTCATTGTATAGACAAAATTGAGATGGAAACACTCAAGCCAATATGTGATAGACAAGTACAATAATCAAATAAACCCCTGCATGTGTGCAATAAAGGATATAAGGAGTCAAACATGTAGAAAGATATCACTAATCACATCTCAACGACTCCAAATAACGTAAAGCACATGGATGCAATGATGTAGCGTCTCAAATCACTATCAAACAGTCACATGGATAAATGAAATGAAATTTATGACTCGGCTATCTTAAATGTTCATCCATAAAAGGTGTAAACAATATACAAAAATCTTTTTGAGCTTTTCTAAATTTTTTATAAAAAGAATATCTTTTTGGATTTTTTCAAAAATAAAAAATAAAAAAAATAATAATACAAACTAGCAATGGGAATCATATGATATGAACATGACAAATCATCCTATCCTAGACACGAACCAACCCCTTCGTCGACTGTGTAAATCCCTAAAGACTTCCTAAGACTTTTGAATCTAAGGGCATCTAAAGGTTTCGTGAAAATATCGACTAACTGACGGTCGGTGGGTATGAAACTTAAGGATATGACTTTCTCCTCAACTAGCTGTCGTATAAAGTGCTCGCGTATCCTGATGTGATTTATGCGCGAATATTGCACTGGATTGCGGGATATGTATATCACGCTCGTGTTATCACAGGAAATGGTCATGGTGTCCTGTGAAATTCCATAATCCTCCAGCATCTGCTTCATCCATAAGAGTTGCGTGCAATAACTCCCGGTGGCGATGTACTCAGCCTCCGCAGTGGATAAAAAGATAGAGTTTTGCTTCTTGCTCAACCAAGAGATAAGAGAAGAACCAAAATATAAACAACCACTAGAAGTGCTCCTATAACCATCCACATCCCCGACTCAATCGGCATCCGAATAGCCGGACAAACGGTCATCGGTATCAAAAGAATATCAAATATCATATGAGAGAGTCCCACTCACGTATTTGATAATACGTTTTAGAGCGAGTAAGTGTGACTCTTTCGGGGATGCCTGATATCACGCACAGACTCCAACACTAAAGGCTATGTCGGGACAACTGACAGTCATGTAGAGAAGACTACCTATCATACTCCGATACAAGGCTTGCTCTACGTCCTTACCTGAAGTGTCCTTACTAAGCTTGATATAAGTACTCATAGGTGTACGTGCATGCTTAGCGGAGTCTAAAACAAATTTCTTCACTAGGTCTCTAGCATACTTGGATTAGGAGATGAACATCCCATCCACTAGCTGACGAACCTGGAGACCAAGGAAGAAAGTAATCTCACCTACCATGCTCATCTCAAACTTATTTTTCATCTCCTCCTCAAAGTGGTGAGCATGCTGGGAGAATGTGGATCCAAAGACTATGTCATCCACATAAACCTGGGTAACCAAAATAGCACCATCATCTCTCCTGACGAACAACGTCATATCAACACTCCCTCTCTTGAAGCCACGAGCTAAGAGATAGGAAGTAAGCTTCTCGTACTAAGCATGGGGTGCTTGCTTCAAACCATACAAGGATTTCCTCAGATAGTGGACGTGCTTCGGGTGCTTAGGGTGTTCAAACCCTTTTGGTTGTTCCACATAAACCTCCTCATGTAGAATGCCATTTAGAAAGTCACTCTTGACATCCATATGATATAACTTGAAGCGAATATGACATGCGATGGCGAGTAATAAGCGAAAGGACTCAAGACTCGCAACAGTAGCAAATGTCTCCCCAAAGTCTACACCCTCAATCTGTGTGTAGCCTTGAGTGACCAACCTAGCCTTATTTCTGATTATGGTATCATTTTCATCCATTTTATTCTTGAAAATCCAACTGGTACCTATCACATCAGCCTCACTAGGTCGGGGGACAAGTTCCCAGACATTATTCTTTTTAAACTAAAGCAACTCATCCTGCATGGCAGATATCCACTGTTCATCCTTGAGTGCTTCTTTGTAATTCTTGGGCTCGACTGTGGACGTGTAGCAAAAATGACTAACAACGTTCTCTAGCTGAGCACGAGTCTTGACCCCTAAAGTGGGATCACCAACAATGGATAACGGATCACAACTCTTGCGAACCCACAGAGTGTGGGTGAGGGACAAGTAAATCGCTGATAGAAAAGTCCTCATCCTCACACTGAAGGCTAGGATCAATACACGTCGAAGGTTCGTTATCTTTCACGGTGATGTTTATTGACTCCATAACCTTAAATCTCTTCAGGTTAAAAACCCGGTACGCTCTACTATTTGATGAATATCCTAGTAATATTCCCTCATCGCTTCGTGAGTCAAACTTTCCTATAATTTCTCTCTATCCCGTAGGATGTAGCATTTACTCCCAAAGACACGAAAATATGCAAGGTTGGGTTTCTTGCCAGTCCACAATTCATAAGGCGTCTTAAGAGTGTGTGAACGTAGGTAAACCCTATTCACCGTATGGCATGCACTAGACGCTGCCTCGGCCCAAAATCTCCTAGCAACCTTACGGCCTAGAAGCATAGATCTAGCCATTTCTTGAATCTTCCTATTCTTTCTCTCAATAATCCCATTTTGCTGAGGATTCTTCACAGCAGAAAACTCATGTTTGTCCCAAGACTATCACTGTAAAGATCTACCTTTGCTTACTTAAATTCCGTGCCCTTATCACTACGTTTCCTGTTAATAATGACTTCGTGTTGATTTTACAGGACACGACACTTGGTCGTCAAAAACTCTACAACATCGGATTTCTCTCTCAAAAAACCAACAATAAAATATATGGAGAAATCATCTACCATCACAATGATATACCCCTTACCACCCAAACTTTCAGTACGAGTAGGACCCATAAGATCCATGTGAATCAACTCAAGTACACGGGATGTGGTAATGGAATGCAACTTCCTGTGGGGGCTACGAATTTTTTTCCCCAACTGACAGGGTCCACAAACCGTGGAAGTTGGATTTCCAAGAGATGGTAAGCCACGTACTAGGTCCTTTTTAGCTAAACGTGTCAAATATCTAACGTTCATGTGACCTAGACATTGGTGCCACAGATCCATAATAGGGATCGAGGCGTTGTTGCAGATAAGTGAGGACGTGGGGACGGTCCCATAGCAATTATCTTCTGTCCTCACCCCTTGCACTAAAAGTTTACCGGCTTGATTATAGACATTACACACGTCCCGATCAAACTTTACGATAAAGTCAGCATCGCACAGCTGGCTAATGCTGAGAAGGTATGCTTTCAAACCTTTGACGTACAAAATATTCTCTAGCTTAGGAAATCCTGGTAACTCTACTGTACCTCGTCCTACGATGCTAGACTTGCTCCCGTCTCCAAAGGTGACTCTACTTTTCTTATACTCCTCTAGGTAGGTAAAAAATGAGACATCATATGTCTGGAGCACCCACTATCAAAATACCACTGTGAGATATTATGTGCTTTGAGAGAGACATGAACAACAAGGGCCTTTTCGTCTTTCTTAGGTACCCAAGAAGTGGTAACCTTTTGTTTACCCTTGTTGTTATTGGTTTTAGCTGGGATACGGGAAGCATTCACCGACGGCAAAGACATCCGCCGGAATTCCTCCATCAAACTCTGTGAGGTGGTGGCTAAAATCTCAACACACTCTCTCAGACTGGTAAAATCATCAGAACGATGTGGTGGAGCAGTAGCACATCGTGTCCGACCCAAACTATAGCAAAACTCCCTCAGGTGGACTTTTCTTTTGCAGTACGTACAAAAGAACACAGTCTTAGGAGGACCTGGATTTTCTTTTCTTGGTCGAACTCTTCTTTGTGGTTTTTGATGATGGCCATATGGAGTCGTAGTAAACTTAGGAACTGCTCCAGGTGTAATTTTGGACGTGGAGGCACCATCAAAACATATTCCCTGCCTATCACCAAAACCTAAAGCCGGGCCGAGGAGCATCTTTCCCATCTTTCCAGATCTGTCCTTGATTTAAACCTTTACTTCCCGTGCTCTCTCAAGATCATGAGTAAGCTAGGAAAAAAGGGCTTCAGGTTTCTTCCAAGTCTCCAGGGAGGAATGGAGATCACTCGTAAGACTAGCCACTTATTTAGTCAAGTCCCCTTTCTCTTTCTCAAAACCACTCTCTCTCTCTCTCTCTCTCTCTCTCTCTCTCTCTCTCCAAACAATCTTCCTCTCTCTCTAAACAAACTTTCTTTCTCAACACCGGCAGACTCTCCCTCTCTCTCTATCTCTCTCTCTCAAGGAAGTGCAGGTGGAGGACTCTCTCTCTCTCGCTTCTTCTAAATCTTCATCTATAGCGGTGATCCTAAGAACTAGCGCTTTGTTACGCTTTTTGGTTTTAAATGACTCATTACATAACTCAGCGTAGGCGCGTTGAAGTTTACTCTGTCTCTCACTTGCGTCATCCTCCCCCTCACTCACATCATTCTCACTGTCGAGGTGTCCCTGTGAAGCAGTATCCTAATTGTCATGAGGATAACTAGAAGTACTCACATGACTAGCCATGAATGCGGTGATGTTACATTCATGCGGTGACTCGTCTCCAGAGTCCACCGACTCGACCTCACTGTCGTCACTAAGGGTAGCATTAAGGATAACCTTTCCCTTTTCTTTTGCAAGTCTGTTCAGCCTAGTAGCACACTCAAAAGCTCTATGACCCTTACCGTCTTTCTTAGGAGGGTCTTTAAAATATTTTTCATTTTTCTTATTTTTCTCAAAATTCTTTTTATCTTTGAAATTTCCATTTTTCTTGAATTTGAGATTTTTAGCAAACGGAGCCAAATCATCTAAATAAAAGTCACACTCAGAATCTGACGTTTCTATCTCCCTTTTTCTAGATGACTCAACTTTATTTCTTGCCGACCCCTCACTCTTTCTATCCTAGGCATTAAGTGTAATTCCCTTATCTTTAGGCTTGACAGATTTAGGAAACATATCAATTTCATACGTTTGTAAGTCTCCTACAAGTTCCTCCAATTTAAGCGTCTTTAAATTGCCCATAGAATTTTGCACAGTGACTTTAAGGATAAAATGCTTAGGCAGTGATCTTAGAATCTTTTTAGCAACTCTAGCATTAGGAATGTGTTCACTAAGATTAAAACTAGTGTTTACAATATCAGATAACCTAGCATAAATTTCATCAAAATATTCAGTCTCAAGCATGGTGATAGTTTCAAATTGAGTTGTTAAATTTTACAGTTTAGACTCTTTCACAACATTAGTTCCTTCATGGGTAAGTTGCAAAACATCCCATGCCTCTTTTGACATGGTGCACGTCATTATCCATTGGAACTCGTCAGGTGTGACGGATCCAGAAATATCACTTAAACCCTTAGAATTAAAAGATGACCATTTAAATTCTTCTTCAATCCATTCAGTCACAAATTTTAAATTATTCATTCCATCAACAGTGACGGAGGGAGGTGTCCACCCTCTTTCAACCCAAATCCAAACATGTCCATCAATGGCTTTTAAAGAAGATTTCATGGGGGCTTTCCAATAAGCATAGTTTGTCCCGTCAAAAACTGAAATTTTATTATATAATTTCTCCATTGAACACGCCCTTTTTCAAAAATCAATTTATCAGAAAATAGATATCATAGAAAAATTTTGCGGAAAATTACACGGTATAATTGTGTAATGGGCTCTGATACCAATTTGAAGAGTGTGCTTTTGTTCAAATTAACAAATTATTTAATTAAACTCAGTTTTTCAATTAAATCCTAAAATATGCATCTAGATGTGATTGAAATCAATATGAACATGCAAGAAGGTCAATCACAAACAAAACACACAAATGAGGAAAAATTCCCACAGGGCAAAACTTTTTATTTTCACTATAATTTTTAAACAATAGTTACACGGATTACAATGAAAATAAGTGTGACATACGAAATACCCGAAGGTGTCGGTTCCGATGTCGTCGGCTGGAATCTCCCGCAAGAACTCCAGATGGGCAGTAATGAAGAAGAGAACGACTTCTCCACAAATTACTCCAGATGAGTAAAAATAACCTCTTGAAGGTTTAACAAATGCACGTACATAGATGGGAAAGTATTTTCTTTTATAAAGAAGGCATAAAACATTAAAAGGTGAAGTCTCTTTTAGTGCCATTTTCTGTGCCGTTTTTGCAGAAATCGTATTGGAAAAATATTTTGAAAAACGTATGAAAAGTGACCAGCTATTAATACAAAAATCGAGGCAGCGGCGTCGCTCGAACGAGATAGGCATCTAGCTCAAATGAAGGATACACATCATTTGAACGACATCGCACGAGATGCTATCTCGCTCGAACAATAGGTTAATCTCGTTTGAACGACCACGTCGACCAAGAAAAGTCCGCTTCTACACTTAGAAAAATTTCTGCTTTTGATAAAAAATAATTCAGACTTCAAAAAATATTTTCTAAAAAATTCCCAAATATTTATGCAAATATAAACAACTCCAATAAATCATTTTACCAATAATGCGTCGAGGAGTAGTGGGAAACGGTTGAGCAGCACGTCGCATGTAGCATGATGCACATGTGAAGATGATGGATGCATGGATTCAGATCAAGGCCATCGTGGATGATCGTGATGACGTGCCGAATGTAGCGGTATCAGACATACAAACTGTGATCTAGGAAAAATAGAAAATTCCTAGATTCTACCCCGAAATTTATAAAATTATGTCCTTGCAACTGTCACTCCTTACTAGGGCATGCATTGTTGTCCGTACTCATTCTAGATATGGAAGTATGGAATTATCAGAAGTACTTAACCAATTCCTTGAGTTTGGGATGAAATTGTCCTCCCAAATGATCATCGATTGCTAAAGCTTCAGTACGCTGTTCTTGAAAGCACAAAAATGGGATCGGGAATCAAACAATCAGGTAGTATATCCCGATGAAGTCAGTCTAGATGTTGTCATCTAGATCATGGTAGATTTATTTTAACATACCAATGATATTACCAACATGTCTGAATTGTTAGATGCTATGAAACTACAAGGATGCCTGGTCCCTTCACCTCTTCACCTCCCTGCCAAATGGGAGGATTTATATGAAGAAGCCATTAAAGTTATGTAGTGTATTGACTTTTCATGGAAAAAAATATTATCGCCACCGGATGGGGAGATGAATTCAATGATTCAGATGAGGAGCAAAGTTCAGAAAGGACTAGCTCGATAGTCGACATATGTGGGATGATATCGTTCGAGGATTTTCTAGGAGAGATCAATAGGGTGTCCGAAAAACTCGAGATCGATGAGGAAATGGGGTTTATGTTTTTCCTCTCTTCTGTGAACCATATGACTAGGTCAGGGAGACATTAACAAGTTCCAAACCCCCCGCCATCAGCAAGTGACAAAGGGAAAGGTGTTAAGAATCTTCCTATGCCATAAATGACTCTCGAGGAGAGCAAGATCCTCGATCAGTTGAAAAAGACTCAAACTAACATCACTTTGTCGGTACTCTTTACGTCTTCCCAGCTGCACATAAATGATTTGATCAAGTTATTCATCGGGTCCACAGTCCCTCGGTCTACCACGCCAAAAGAAGTAGTGAATCTAGTTGGATATCTCACCTCTACAAGAATGATCTCTTTCTCGAAATGAAATCCCCAAGATCGGGCCAAACCACAATTATGCTCTCAATATCTCAGTCGAAGTCATGGGAAAGACTATCCCGCTCTCCCTTGTCAATAATGGATCTACTCTGAATATGTCCGCTGAGAACCCTCAACTGTTTGAGACTAAAAGTGAGCAACCTTGCTCCAACCTCTGCCACTGTAAGGGCCTACGATAATACTCATCGAGAAGTGATGGGATCCATAAAGCTTACAATAGGGGTTGTCCCTATAAATCTTATTGTTGAATTCCAAGTCATTGACATCCCATCTTGCTTCAATCTGTTGCTTGGATGATCATGGCTCCACAGTATCAAGGGTGTTTCTTCTTCCATGCTTCAGAAACTGAAGTTCTTCGCTAATGGGTAAGTCATTACCATCTTGGGCGATGACGACAATACCATTGATGCAAGCACTATCAATCCAGTACTAGAGATATAATATGGGTAAAATGATATGCTCATATTCGATTTCCGAGCTAAGCCACTTTTACTCCTAGCAGGGGATAATTTTAAAAACAGCGTTTGTTCAGAGTATGCCCCCCCATAGAAACGTCAATGTGATTCAAATATTCAAGAATATGCACTTCATGACCAAACTGGGGCTGGGAAAAAAATAGCAAGGGATAGTCGAACCCATTGTGCTGAAGAAAGATTTTCCTCATTGTGTCCTGGGCTATCAACCGTTAGGAGAAGAACTGAGGACGATTCGCTAGCTTCAACTAAAGAGAAGACTATAATGTGTCCAGACCATCTCAAGAGATTCCCTAAATGGAAGATTCATCCAATAGGGTGAATATTTCCCCTTCTATGGCTTTCTTAAACCTTGTTACAACCACATGGATAAGAAGATAAAAGCTGGAATGGAGATATTTTTCCAAGACAGCTATTCATGTTCCGAGAGTTCCCAGCATCACGTGCAACCGCTCACTGAGAAGACCATAGCCAATGCTGGAGATTCTAAAGAAAGTGACTTTGAAGGTTCCTTCAACTTACAAACACTGGGGCTAGCACTCTTCATGATCCACTCAGGGGCTACATCATCTAATCCATCTCGCCTGATCAAAGATACTGATATACCTCTCCTTAACTAGCATGCTATACCAATTCCACCTGCCAAAACTCAACCCAACCCTAATGTTTATCCCATTTTTTCTTCTATTATTTCTTCTTACTTTGATGTAATAGAGACCTCTTTTAACAAGGTTCTCAATGCTGTTTTTCCTATCAATGAAATAAACGAAGATTTTAAGTATCTTTTTGTGCCTTACATTAATTATCTTGATTCCAATCAAACTCTTGATGATGATGATTTTGTAAATGAACAATTCTTAACTAATCTATATAAGGTTAATAACAAACAACATAACCGCGTTCAAGTTAATAAAGATGAAACTGTTGTTATTAATCTCGATTATAGTATCTAACTGTGTGAGATTAGGACAGGGGTCACCCTTGACAAGCATGAGCACGCGTAATTCAAAGGATTACTGAAGGCTTTCGTGGATGTCTTCACATGGTATTATGACGATATGTCCGACATTGATCCCGAGATAGCTCAACACGAGATTTTTACTCTCCCAAAATGCAAACCGATCAAACAGAAACTGCGAAAGCTCCGCACCGAATAGTCATTCAAGGTTAAAGAAGAAGTGGTCAAACATTTGAATGTGGGTTTCATTTGTGTTATCGAATATACCACATGGCTAGCCAAGTGCCCATATCAAAACCAGGAGGGAATGTTTGGATGTGTGTAGACTATCGAGACTTGAACAAGGCCTCACCGAAGGATGATTACCCGCTACCTAATATCAACATGATTGTAGACAACACAGCCAGTCACGCTCTTAAGTCATTCGTTGATGGGTTTACTGGGTATAACCAGATCTAGATGCACTCGGATCACCGAGAGAAAACACATTCATCACCCCGTGGGGAACCTTTTGCTACACCGTTATGCCATTCGGTCTAAAAAACATAGGGGCTACCTATAAGAGGGCTGCCACAACCATTTTGCATGATCTAATATATAAGGAAGTCGAGGTCTATGTGGATGATATAATTATTAAGTTTAAGACTAGGGAAAGTAATGTTCCTATTCTTTGGAACTTATTCGAGCGACAACAATAATATTAGATGCAACTCAACCCCCAAAAATGTGTTTTCGACGTTACAAAAGGAAAACTCTTGGGATTCATGGTTAGCGAGAAAGGGATAGAAGCAGATCCTGCCAAACTAAAATCCATACTTGAGATGCCACCACCTCGAATAGAGAAAGAAGTCCGAGGATTCCTTGGGAAATTAAAGTACATCACCCGGTTCATCAACCAGTTGACTTTCATCTGTGAACCCATTTTGAAACTCCTCTGAAAGGATTTAATCAAGGTTTGGAACGAAGCTTGTCAAGAAGCCTTTGATCGACTTAAACAATACCTAACCAGACCTTCGGTACTCTTGCCACCACAACCTAGTCTTACCTTATACCTATACCTAATCGTTACAAATACTATATTTGGGGATTTGATAGCCCAATGCCTCTAAGAATCCCACAAAGAGAGGGCCATCTACTATGCCAGTTGCAAGTTATTCGGGTACGAAGTCAATTACACTGCTTTGGAAAAAGCGTGTGTTGCCTTTGTCTGGGTCACCTAAAAGCTGCGGCATTACATTCTCGCGTTTCCCATCAAACTTGTATTCCGAATGGATCGTATCAAGTACTTGATAGAAAATCATGCTTTGTCCAGCTGAATGGCCTATTGGTTGATGCTTCTAGATAAATTTGATATTGTGTATGTCATGCAGAAGTCCATGAAAGGAAGATTCAGCTCTGACTATCTAGCTGACTACCCTATGGAAGAAGCTGAGGTTTGGATTTTCGAGTTCCCAGATGAGAATATTCTTTGTACCTCCCAAGAAGATCTTCGATGGAAAATGTTCTTTGATGGCACCGTGAACAAAAAGGAGTATGGCATTAGGATTCTCCTAATTACCCCAGATGAATCTCACACTCCAATTTCCATCAAGATGGAAGTCTCTTGCACCAACAACATGACTGAATACGAGGTGTGTACGGTAGGCCTCAAAGTCGCTCTCAATAAAGGAATTCAATACCTGGATGTTTATGGGGACTCATCCCTCATCAATGGTTAAGTGCTCAGAAAATGAAAAGTTGACAAGAAACTCTTATCCTTCCATGCCCACCTAGAAGAACTAGCCTCTCAATTCCAAGATATTACCTTCCACTACCTGCATTGAGCAAATAACAACATAGTCGATGCCCTTTCTACCTTAGCCTCCGTGGTTGAGATGCTTGAAGGAATAATAATGGCCCCTTTCCTAGTCTAAAAGCAAAATAAACCAACCCACTATTACCGTATTGAGCTCATCACGGAGGAAAATCCTGAAATGACCGACTGCTGGTAGTATAATATTTGGCTCCTCCTCAAATATGGTAGGTATTCATAAGGCTATGATAAGAAAGACTGAGCAACTCTCCATAGACAGGCTGCCCTATATATCATCTGTGACAAAGCACTGTTCAAAAGGAACTTTGATGGAATCCACTTACACTGCATTGCAGGGGCTGACATTGAAGAAATGATGTAAAAAATCCATAGCGGGGATTGTGGAACTCACATGAACGGTCATATGCTCACCAAGTAAATCATCCGACAAGGTTACTACTGGACTACCATGGTTCAGGATTGCATCGCCTATGTTCGAAGATGTCTCAAATGCCAACAGTTCTCCAATCTTCACCACTTGCCTCCTCGGGAATCGTATAACATGACTTCTCCTTAGCCATTATCCACATGGGGAATCGATATCATAGGGAAGGTTACGCCCAAAGCCTCTAATGGACATGAATCTTTCCTAGTTGCCATTAATTACTTCACCAAATGGGTCGAAGCCGAATCATACGCAGTTATGAATGCTAAGAAAGTATCCAAGTTCATCAGAAGGAATATCATCTACCGATATGGGGTCTTGGACGAGCTGGTATTAGGAAACGGGTTGCATTTTGAGGCAAAAGTTACAGAAGTGGTCGATGAATATGGGATTCAGAGACACAAATCCTCCCCCTACCGACCTCAAACCAACGGTGCAGTCGAAACCGCCAATAAGAACTTCAACGTCATCATCAATAAGATGATCAAAAGTTATCGAGATTGGGCCGACCGAATCCCTTATGCCCTCTGGAGCTACCTCACTTAAGTTCGAACATCTACTCGGGCCACCCCTTACTATTTGGTTTATGACATGAAAGCAGTCTACCCGTGGAGCTAGAAATTCCTTCATTACACGTTATGATGGAGAGCAAAGTGGGAAAAGAAGATTGGCATCAGAGCCATCTTGACGAGCTGTCACTCTTGGACGAGAGGATATATAAAGCTCTATACCACATATAAGGGTACCATCTCCAAATAGAGCGATCATTTAACAAGAGAGTCAAGGACCGCAGTGTCTAAGAAGGGGACTTAGACCTGAAAGAAATAGTGATCCCATCTAGGACCCCAGAGGGAAATTAAAGCCAAATTGGAGCGGCCCCTACATCATGAAGAAAGTCCTATCAGGTGCTGCTACTATGCTCTCCAACCTTGATGGATAAGAGATGGCCCGTCCAGTAAACCTGGACCGTCTCAATAATTTCTACCCCTAGTTTGAAATCTCGACGCGCTGCGATTCTGCTCATCTCCCTTATATCCAAAAAAAAAATATCTTCATTTCCCCTACCTCGAACTACGTGGGCCTGATCCTTTATAAAAATCTTTTTTCTTTCACAAACCAAACTTTTTAAAAACACTAGAGGTACGTAGGCAGCTCATACGCATCATATGAGCACGTCCCCCTTCTTTTTTCATAAATGATATTCTTTTCTTATCTTTGAGAACGACAGTTCATTTTAACATATACCTGAAAAAAAGTATTATGTATGCCTTAGCGATTAGTAAAGATAATTCAAATTCAAAACTCATTAAGAGCACAACTAGATGATCAAAAACCTTTTTATTCCATTATTTGAAAATTTCGGTACAATTACATCGGCGTAGGGAGTCAAATGACTTCCCTTACTAACCTACTTCTACTTTCCCAAAAATAAGTCACACCAAAAAATAATCCTTAAAAAATTATTCCTACACAACACAACCAAAATAACCAGATACACTGCCAAACACCATATCAAAAGCTTCACAAATAAACTTCCCAGGGAAACCTACCCACAGCTACCCGAGGAGCCAACCCCATCATTATTATCTATATTTTGGGCCCCTTATACTTACCTTGTCTAAATGGAATACCGCTGACGCTCCATAGCACGATAATCTTGGACCAGCCTGGGGAAAACCACGATGCCTCCCTTCATGGTGTCAAAAGTGATGAACCACCGTAGATCAGACTCCACCGCCAGCATCTTGGCAACTACCCTCCTCTATAACCACTTCATGTCGTCCACTGAGATATGTCAGACCCTCCCAACAGACTGTGAAGGACGAGATGATGGTTAACGAATCTCCCACAAAGATCCAAGCCGCATACACATTCGCTCTGTTAGGTCTTCCATCGGGAAGAAATCCAGTTTTTGTAGTGGCACAATCTGTTCCCAGCCAAATTAGCACAAGAGCTACCAGGAAAAGTAGAAAGAGATCTGCCTGAGGCCAACCAATCGAACATACTGGTACTCCCCCAGCTCCAGAATGGGCAACAGTTCCCCAATCAAGGCACTGACCAGCGTAAGCCTCAAGCCCCTTGCTCCACAAACCAGTTCTCCCCGCTTTCAATATCTAGGCCTACGCTGATGAAGTGGCACGAAAAGAAGTTTGGTACGATCGACAAGGGATACTCAAGTGGGACCACCATATGAAATCTCTTTGATAGCAACATGAAAAACATTACAGGTCTACCCCTCAAAAAATTAGAACGACCTTCCCTCTAGGCATCCAGGCCATTCAGAGTCTCCGTCACTATTATCGCCGCACGATTGCGGTGGTATATAAATAATGGCTGTGAGTTGAGAGTCCACCAACAGCTCCCCAGTCATTAACAACAGTTTCGAAACCATGCCCAGGATGACAACTCCAGCATATCCAGCATTGCCAACACCTTGCATATGCACATAATGCATCATAGCAGGAGGAGATATCATTCCCCCCACTACCAGTGATCTAGCTGCTAAAGGCGATATATGGAGAATTTATGCTAATAGCTCTCTAGGGGACCGAGAAAATTCAGGCATAGTCGTCGCAACACTAGGATTTATCCCCAGCATGGTAGAAAATTCCTAATAGGTCAGACATACCTCATCCAAATTGAAGCGGAACACATGGTTTTCAGGGTACCAGAATTTCACAGCAGCTATTAGCATATTCCACTCTATGAACCGGTTACGCCATAAAGAGACTCGACGCCTATGGAAATCATCGTAGTTGACATTGTAAAAACATATTGCCTCCAAAGTCTCGAGGTAGTTAGCAAATTCAACGCTAATATGGAGAGACATATCGCAAATGAAGAGATAGTAAGCAAAAGACTTCAAAGAAGAAGGAAAATGGAGGTGCGAGGAAATTACTCCACTCATGCCCCTATCTATACTTAGAAAGGCTCAAACAAAGACAATGAATCCTGTAGAAATCGAAGGGAAACCTACTCTACCAAATACTAACCCATTGAAGAAAGAGCAACTAAGGCCTTAGATTAATTGTACTGATCCAACATGGCGATAGGTAGGACAAGGGGTATGCCGATCGACAACCCCTTACTTTGGGAAATTTCCCTTTTTCCTTTTTTATCAAAATTGAAAAACTCAATAAAAATAATTTTTTATTCTAAAATTTCCTTATCCTTGTGTTTTATTTCACCCCGTTTTAAATAAACTCCCAAAATCATTTCTTTTTACGGTCTCAGTAGCAAAGTAAAAAGAGCATGCACATTAAGTTACTGAGGCAATAAAATTAACAAAAGCTTGCATATATATATATATATATATAGTGTTGTGTTACATCAATTTTTATAGGAAATAAGAAATAACAACGGGACTCAGCTCTCACCCACATCTTTTCTCTCTCTCTCCCTCACACACACACACACACACACACACACACACACACTCCTTCCACCTATATTTTTTTTCTGTCTCTCTTTCTCTATACTCTCTCTAGGAACCTGCTTCCCTACGACATGGTCTTTTTCCCTGGTGGCAAGATGATGTACCTCTATTCCCTAAGCCAGACCCTTCCTCAGAAGAAGCAGATGGTACCAAACAAGAAAGCACTAGAATCGCATCCCGAATATGGGTTGTCGCCGAAGATATCCAGTCCTGAACATCCCTTAGCCAAGTGGTCGACACCCGAATATGCTGTGAGAAAAATAGAAAGAACTAATCAGTTAATCGAAAACCAAGAAATAAATCAGAGAATCAAAAGGCAAAAAGATGAAAAGTATACCTCAGGACGAAGGACCTCTTCTGTCAAGCCTAGCTCCTATGGATCCATCGCATTAGGGTGATGCTACATGCGCACCGACCCTCCATCATCCCTCTGAATATTGTAAGTGGGAGAGTGCATCCGTACAAAAGAATTTTTTGAGGATATCGCTGCAGCGGATGTCGACGAACCACTTACATTATGGGAAGATCCCACCAGTTGACTTGAACCTTCATGGGGGAGAGGTATCCCGTCATATATGCTGGGAGGTATTATGTAGCTCAAAAAAAGTCTAAATAATCATACAACACCACTGTGTCAGTATAGGACGAGTAAGGCTTGCCCATCATTGTTGCTATCCGTTCATCGTGTATCATCCCTCGCACCAGCTTCATGTACAATGGGGGATACACCGGCGATAACACCACTTCCTCATCCACAATCTGTTAGATAACCCTCTCCCCAAGATACCAGGAGTAGCCAAACTCATGCACCAACAAACGCCGCATCTGCGCATTCGCCCTTGTCTCCCCCATATCCTGGATAGCCGTCCCCCAAAGGTAGAAGGTCACCTACAAAAATTCCCAAGAGATAAGGATTAATATTATAAAGGATCATCGTGAAGAAAAAGGTCAAAATAAATATAAGAAGGACTTACCCGCTCCCTCGTCAGGCCATTCAAGACCTGACGCACAGTTGCTATAGAAAAAGGCTTTTTCGGCCATCAGTTGGACTTCCGTCGCCGGTCCATCCAGCAGAAGTCCCTAATAAACTCATACTCCAAAGAAATCAGTTGGGTGTTAAACTCAATCACCTTATAAAACCACGTATGCAAAGGACAAAGATCGACAATCAGAAATCAGGAAGTAAGGAAAATGTGAATGCATAAAGGAAAGTGAATAAATTAAAGGATACCTCAAGAAGATACATGGCTCCAGTAAATGTCTGCCGGAAGCATCGACTAAATGCATCCAGAGAAGAATAAAGGATCACCAAGGTCAGGCTACCCCAGTCATAGAGAGGAATGTTCGAAAACATCCTTAAGTACGATAAAAACCACAAATGAACGACGTCATCGCCCAATGCAACCAGAAAACCTCCCAACACCAGTAAGATAAATAATCGGTCCGTCTGTTGCACCTATAGCCCATCCTCCTCATCAACCACCCGACGCAGTAATAAATCCCTCAAAGAAGATGAACAGAGAGAGTCCCCAGAAATTATACTCTCCACATCGCCCAATGCCACTGTCATTTCCGCTAGCAACACCCTCAAAGACTTATTAACCTCAACTTGCATCTCGTCACACTCCAGCCCCAGTAGGTGCTTCACATCTATAGGAGTCACCATGATCTCCCCAAACCCAAAATGAACAGTGTGGGTAGTGTCCCACCATCTCTCCCCCAAGGCGCACAGAACGATTGTAGAGCGAGGCGTATCATCCAACGTAGATGCTAACCTCCCAAACCTAGCAGAGGACACCACCCACTGCACCACAGGTGGAAAATGATCCCAAACATCCCTAAGACCCATCATCCCCCGAGTGTGCCTAATCAACGTACAAACATCAGTCTGTCAAAGAACAAAAGAAACCCTTTGTCAAAATTCAAGTAATCAAGGAAAAATCAACAAGAAAGAAGAAAATAAAACTAAAAGCCATTAGAACTTACATAACCACCAGGGTTCACTACCCTCGAAGAACAATAATGCGTCATCTCATGGAGAAGGGTCCGCTCATCCCCTATAGGCTCAAAAGAATCAAAGGAGTTCTCACTTCCCAAAGTAAGGGGCATCCTAGCCCTCCATTCCAGATTGGCCCAATCATCAACATTAAGCCATGACCTGTATGTCACATTGCTTATAAAATTGGCCATATTTTGATTTCAAAACGCTGGAATGGTTTGGAGAAGACAAATGCAGAAGAAAACTGTGCAAAATGAGGGGAGCCCGCCCCTTTTTATAGAAGGCTAAGGGGCATGTCTATCGGCAGTCCCCTGCAACCCACTGATCGGCACTGGCCTTCCACCTGCTCGAGGTAGCCCAAAATATTATTCCACTACCATTTGTCACCCCTCAAACCATGCCGGTTGGCACCCCCTTTGAAATTTCGTACATAAACTCCAGAAAAATGCTAGAAAATCCAGAAAAATTCTCGAAAAAATTCCAAATGAGTTATAACCTTTTTCACTAAGAAAATATTTTTTCCACGCCCATTTCCCTTGCGGAACTCTCACCTCCCCAACGGAATGCCCAAAATCGATTAATGTCTCCAATTGAAATTTCCCCAGCTAAGAAAAACCACCTCCTTAGTGAAACCTAAATCAGATAAGAAATTGCACGACAAATATCCCAAGTGGAGCCTCCCAAGTTCATCCTTACTTAAGCCCTCAGAATCAGCTTTGACCCACAGTATTGGTTATCCTCTTTTAGGTCAGAATTGACCTCGACCCCCTGTCGTCACCTCTTTTAGATTAGAATTGACCTCGGCCCTTGTCCGTCACCTCTTTTAGGTTAGAATTAACCTCGACCCTCGGTCATCACCTTGACCTCGGCCCCTGGTCGTCACCTCTTTTAGTTCATAATTGACCTCGACCCTCAGTCGTCCCCTCTTTTAGGTTAGAATTGACCTTGGCCCTCGGTCATCACCTCTTTTAGGTCAGAATTGATCTCGGCCCCAGGTCGTCACCTCCTTTAGGTAAGAATTAACCTCGACCCTCGATCTTAACCTCTTTTAGGCTAGAATTGACCTCATCCCCCGGCCGTCACCTCTTTTAGGTCAAAATTGACCTCATCGCTTGGTCGTCACCTCTTTTAGGTCAAAATTGACCTTGGCCCTGGTCGTTACCTCTTTCAGGTCAAAATTGACCTCGATCCTTGGTCATCACCTCTTTTAGGTCAAAATTGACCTCAACCCTCGATCGTCACCTCCTTTAAGTCAGAATTTACTGTCGTCACCTGTTTAGGTCAAAATTGACCTCGACCCTCGATCGTCACCTCTTTTAGGTCAGAATTGACCTCGGCCCTCGCTCGTCACCCCTTTTAGGTTAGAATTGACCTCGACCCTCGGTCGTCACCTCCTTTAGGCCATAATTGACCGTCATCAATTCTTCTAGGTCTGAATTGACCTCAACCTTATAATTGGTCACTCCCACCTTAGGTTCACAGAATCAACCTCGGCTCATCCATCCCCATCATTACCTTAGGTTCGCAGAACTGACCTCTTTCCAAAACATCATGTGGTGTCTATTCGATGGATATCACTTGTTCCAAGCTCACCCGTTGAGATGCTCTATACACCCCACATTCTAGGACCCCCATGTCTCTCCTTAGGTCCCTAGCACCTCCCCAATTCACCATAAACCCTAGGTCATACTCTGAGTACCGATTTAAAGGCCATTAAGCACTCTCGAGCCCAAATTTGACCCTAATAAACTTCATCGTCAGAGTGAAATCTCTTTGAATCTTCTAAGATCACCGAAACCGCTTTCCAATGGTCTTCCCCATACATGAAACGGCATAACCGTTTGGAAGAACGATCCATTTTCCCTCGAAAACTGATCTAAAGGTCACCGGGCGCTCTCGAATTCCGTTTGACCGTTAACTCTTCATATCAACCGAGACTAAATGAATCTTCAAATTCCACTGAATACCCTTTCCAATGGTCCACCCCATGTGAGATTCTGACTTACGGTACGGACTAACATCTCGTTTTACTCCGATAGGTCGTCGGGAGCTTTTGGTCCCCGATTGACCAAGGTTAACTATTCAAACTGAGTGAAACTCTTTGGAATGTGGAAGTACATATCCTAAACTTTACAACGGTCTACCCCATGCATAATTCTGACTTACTATTCAGATGAACGATCCGTTTCCGTCCCGATGATCTCCCGTTCAAAGGTCCGATGTCGCTTCCGAGCCACATTTGACCCGAAGTCAACTCTCGGAACCGAGAAAGATCCAAAGGACTCTTGAAGGTATCTGAATTAACTTTCTAGTGGTGTTACCCGTGCATGAGTCGGATTAACAAATTACGTTCTACGACTATTTTTCCACAGAAATCTAGACGAGACTGCGAATTAGCAGGCCCCAAACCCTGCCTATCGGTAGCGTGCCTAGGGTCACCTGTCGATTGGAAGGACCAGGGCTATGCTGAACCCCCTGACCCTATAAAAGGAGGGCATAACCTCACTTCAAAAGACACTTATAGCTCAGATCCATCAGCATCACTGATCTCAACAACATTCTCTCAATCAACGAAGTTCCCTTATGTGAAATTTTATCCAAGTTCACATTCCCATCCCTTTCATACCCAATTTGAAAAGATCTCATTAAATATTCATATCAAGCATCAAGGGAGTTTATCCAAAATCTAGGGCAAGCTCTCATTCTTCAAAGAAGGTCCAAATCCTTTCCTTATCTCTCTAAATTTCTTATTTTTGCATTAGTTATATTTGATTCATAATCTAGTTCTTACCTTAATTCATATATATATATATATATATTTTACTAGTATATTGCACATACTTTATTTTCTACAAAAAATCCAAAATCCACAAAAAGAGGGCTATACCCACAAATTCCGACCGAATACATCTTTCACACTTTTTCGAAACTAAAACTCTTTTGTCCACACACACTTTTATAATAAAATCCTATTCGAATCTATGGGATAAAACCCCAACCTCACGACGCATGCGAACTACGTAGACTTTGATGCCTTTATTGGCTGCGTAGGCATTTCGGATTAAAACTCGAGACTCGAGCCCAACTTTTGATTTTTTAATTTTCATTAAATCTCTATTCCTATATTCCATCATATTCTTGAATTATTATATCTTCGTAATTATTTGTTAGCGCTCCATCCGACAAATATTGTCATTTCTCCATAGTGGTCAATATCGTGTTAAGCGTATGAATAATATTCTCTCTCTGTGTGTGTGTGTGTGTGTCTGTGTGTGTGTGTGTGTATTATCTTTGAGAACATTCCTCTGGATGATTTTGCTCGATGTTTTCTATGATATGAGTTGAGTGATTCCTATCTCCATAATATATACATGCACACACATTTCATGGAGAAATAAAGGAGAGTAATAACACAAGCCCATGAGAGACCGAAAGGGCGGGATGGGTGCTTAACACCTTCCCATTTCCTAACTTAGCCCTTGAACCCTCTTAACTATTGGTTTTGTATGCATCAGTTTATCGTTGATGTCGTCCTCTTGAGGCGACAACATGTTTTTTTGTCTGTTTTGAGCAAAATAGACTGGCGACTCTATCTCCTTACATTTACCTCCACCGATGACGACCGAAGTGTCCCCGAGTGGGGCGCGAGACCTCTTCGAGATGCGAAAGCTCGGATCGGGATAGCCACAAATATTAATATAAAATTATATTTTCAATACAACATGATACAAATTTTTTTACCTAACATGAATGTAACCCAAATAACACGATTTCGTGTTGTGTTAGAAAAAATATTTTGTGCCATGTTGTGCTTTAACTGGGTTGTGTATGTATTAGGCAAATTTTTTTCATATCTTGTTGTGTTTTAATTGGGTAATGTTCGAGTTAGGTAAAAAATATAATTTAATGTCATGTGCGTTTTATTTGGGTCGTGTTTGGGTTGAGTAAAAAAGGATTTTGTGTCATGGATAATTGGGTTGTGTTCATGTTAGGTAAAAAAATATGGTTTCATCTCGTTTTGCATTTTAATTCTCTCGTATTCGTGTTATGTCAAAAGATTATGTCGTGTCGTGTCATATTTGGGTCGCGATCGTGATTGATTAAAAAAAATCCATTGTATCATGTTTTAATAGTGTCATGTTACTTTTTAGTAAAAAAAATATGATTTCATGTCATGTCACATTTAATTTGGTTCGTGTTAATTGTAAAAATTGTGTGACATATCGTGTTTTACTTTGTTTTTGTTAGGTAAAAAAGAATTTGTGTTGTGTTATGTTCCAATTCATGCTTGAAAAAAAGGATGTCGTAGCGAGTTGTAGTTGGATTGTGTTAGTGTAAGGTAAAATATATATTTTGTGTCATGTTTTATTTGGGACAACTTCATGTTAGGCAAAAATCAAGATTGCCTGTTGTGTCATGTTCATGTTAGGTGATGAAAATATTATTTCATGTCGTCTCGTATTTTATGTGGGTCGTGTTCATGTTAGTTAATAAAACTAAAGATTTCATGTCGTGTCATATTTTAATTAATTCGTGTTAGTTTAAATAATACGATTTTATGTTATGTCGTATTTTATTTGGGTCATTTTCATGTATAACGTACATTAATGTGAAAAAATATATAACTTATAAACATAATATATATATATATATGTATTTTGACCCCCAAACTATTTTTAAACTTGAACCTTTTTTACAAAAGGGCTAAATTGGTTGAAATTGAATAGTTTAGAGGTTGAATTAACTAAATTTTAAGTTAGGATTGAAATAAAACTACTTACATAGTTTAAGAACTATATGCTCAAAAAAAAAAAAAAAACTTTCCTCGACGCCTTTTAGTACAAAGCGCCAAGAATGTTGCACATATTTTTTATCTAATACTCAAAGATAGATTTTTCATTCTGAAGCCTAACACATATTACTAAAGGCTATACCCATATAAACATGCTAACATCTCATATGATAACACCTAGGCTCACCCGTACCTAATCACATCATACCATATACTATATGTTCAAGCCTGCTAAACACCACTTAACAAGTTTCACTATCTTTAACACCCATCATATCGTACAATAGGAATGTTTTGGACACCGTATGAACCTCTTAATATATTCCTAAGGTTCATATACACCTAACATCAATATAAGTAATGTATAGGGTTACAATACATCCATTCTCTTTGTGCACATATCTTGGGTCCCACATACAACAACATAATACATACATAGCATATGTTTCACTCACATCTAGATAAATGCACACAATACAACACACATTTAGGGCTCACATACTTTCAACATCATCATAATATTCATATAACTTATATATTGAAGAGTGCCTAATATATGTGTTTTCTTTCAAAACCAATTTTTCTCCCAAAAAGATTCAACATTTAATTATGAACCAAAGCAAGTTGTGAAAAACCCAATTCTTACTTTAAACCAATTTTATCTTGATTAATCCTAAACATGAATCTAGTGATTAAAGCAAGTAAAGTAAAGTAAAGAATACTCACAATGCAGGATGTACGAGAAAAAAAACCCAAAAACGGGAAAACAACCTCGGGCGGCCCAAGCGAGACAATCACTATGAATAATGGTATTACAAAGACAGATTAGCCTTACACTAAGAATCAATCCCCACGGGTCTTGACGCTCCTTCTGATCTTCAACCGTTCTTCAATAGTGCCCATGAAGAAATTCCGTCTTCCACGATACCTGTCCACAACACACACGTCCACGTATGTCTCAGTGTCCACCGAATGGCTTTGATTCGTCTACGATGTCAAACAAGAAGTCCTTCTCTTTTCTTCACCGCAAAACCCTTTGATGTTCATTGTGTAGAACAAACAACTTTGGTGCATCAAGATCACTTAAACATATAAGAATGGTAACTCAGATCTTTGCAAACTCTAAGGATGTGCTTAAGACTTTTAAACCTTAGAAAACATGTGCAAACAAGGTTCTGGTTCATAAAACTGTTTTCCAGAAAGCACACATACGAAACTATGATGAAAACACTGTTTAAATAGGGTTTAAATGCCATCTCGAAAAATGTGTCGTTCGAATGACTTAAGGAACTCGTTCAAGCGACATCCTATCTTGTTCGAATGAGTTTGGATGTCGTTTGAACGACAGCACGAAAGTTTGACTTTTTTTTACTTTTGTTTACAACGTCTCTTCCAAAGAGAGATCCAAAAATGTCAAACTCTTTTACGAGGTTATCATCATAAAACGTAGTGTAAACCTTTAAAACACTTTTAAAACATTTAAAAACATTTTCTTTATAAAAATTGCATCTTTATCTTTTATAAAATAATTCCGAGCACCATTTATTATACGCATTCATACCCGAGTGATCTCGGAATGAAATTATCTTTGAAGACGATTAAATGTGCACCAATTAAACTTCGGCATGATTAATTCTTTGAAGCTTTGCCGCAACGTCTTTTATTTCTTCAATACGTCATAGACCGAGTGGGATCATGACACAATTAAAATCTCCATATGACATATTACAAACACAGTTTTGTTCACGGAATTAAGTCAAAACAATACAGGGACTCAATTGGAAATTTATGTCCATACGAATCTCCCCCTTTAAATATTCCGGGACAAAACTAAACCAGTGAAATGCCTAATTGGGCCGTCAAGCCGTATGATGCCTAAATCCCATCCCATAAATCCAAAATAAAAAATACAGGACACGGACTAGAATATGTAGCACCGGTAAGCATGAACTGTCTGAATGTGATGTAGACTTAAAATCTAGAATCGCTGAAGCATACCTACACACATGAAATAAACAAGTAGATACCGAGTGAAGTATGTAGGAACAAATGATACTTATTTATATTTCTAATAAGAACAAATCATATGAAACATGTGAGCAATTATTTGATACCAATTTGAAACAAATATAATCAAAACAGATATCAATATAAGCGCTCAACAAATCTCCCGTACATCATATACATCTCTCCCCATTTTGTCTCGAATAGACAATCCGGTGAAAAGATAAACCAATTTGAAATATCTAGCATGAGAATGTGATACCAAATTGAATCAAGTTGATACAAATTTTGAAAAATGAAAAATGCTAGATAAACATTAAACAACAAGTTAAATAAGATCATGTAATGAAAAATCAGTAGCTAGTAGACCAAGGAATCACACATAGAGTACACCAATCAAATCAAGTGTGATAAACGGATTCATATGCAAAATACCAGTTTGGAACATAAAAGAACCTGCATATAAACCATTCAGTCGAAAAACTGCCTCATGCAGTACCAAAAATATATAAATTTGAACCTAAGAACTGCAAACCAATCAGAACCCATTTTTATTCTGTCGTTCGAACGAGCCAGGGACATCGCTCAAACGATATGAGGATGTCGCTCGAACGAAGTACGTAAGTCGTTCGCGCGATATGAGATGTCGTTAGAACGACTTCGCGCGACCTGTCAAAATTTCGCAGTTTCCCAGAAATATTATAAAGTATTGCCCAGTGAAAAAATTTCCAAAAAAAATATTCCAGGAAGGGCATGACAGAATCAAAATAGTGTTAAAACAATAGTCTTTTAACACAAAACGCAAAAACACATAAAAACTTAAAATGCGAGTTACATGCAAACATAGTACCGATGTGCTCAAACATGGATATGGAATGAATGGGTGTCAAACTCCAACTAATGAGTCATAATTCCAACACATCGAAACAATAAAGAAGATCTAATTGATAGCTATAAATCATCAATGTTTATCATAGCCATATGACAATTAAAGTGTGAGCTTAATGAACTAAACATACTACATGCACATAAATCCTTGACGATTCTATAAACAATAGCGTCAAATTGCAATGTTTCAACATTAGGATTAGTTGTGCAAAACTGTTTGAATTTTTAATCCATCCAAACTCCCTCAATAATATCATATTTTCTTTGGAATGAACTAAATAAATTTGGCCCTTTTCTTAGCATATTACATTTTCTTTTGGGCTCTTTTAAACGGTGGCTTTCATGACGAGTCAATTTTGAACTCTCGCAGCCCTTTCCCATGAATCACTCATCATTTTTACCAATTTTAAATCCTCACGATAAATAGTTATTACATGTACACTTATCCTTAAGTCTACTTACACATAGATGACAAGATTGAGATAAGAACACCTCACCAAATTGCATGTGTGCAATGTTGGCATATGTACAAAGTCGAATAAAAATACATATCAACTTCGAAACAACCCCATGTAAACAATGGTTAAGATCATTCTAAGCATTGATAATAATGACCAAATGTCCTAGCCACATGGATAATGAAACGATGGGGGGGGGGTGCAAGCACACCAATATGCCACATCAATCATGTAATCTCAAAAACAAAAATCGAAAATATTTTTAGCTTTTCAAACATATTTTGACAAAAAGAAAAGTAAAATCTTTTTGGATTTTCAAAAGTTTTCTCAAAAACAAAATATTTTTGTATTTTTCAAATAGGACTCAAATAAATGAAAACGATAATACAAAATGATAGACATGTCATAATACTAGCAATGAATAAATCATGAAGCAAACTAGCATATGACAAGCATGGAAACATTATCATCCTTTAGATTTAGCATGGGAAGAGTCAAGTGAACGCATGTGAGAATCAACCAACGAAGCATTTAGCATCTCCAAAATGGATTTTCTAACACAAACAGGTGTATACCTAACAAAACGGGTTTTGGGAACCAATGGGACACGAATTTTTTGTCTTCCTAGGGTCTTTTCTAAGATCAAAACAAAAACTCCTAAGATGACCTTTCCTACCACAATGCGAACATGTGAAAACACGACGAGTACGGGACCTTTAGGTTGACCTTTTCTAATACCCTCAGATGTGGTTGATGCTCTAAAACAAACTATGGTTTTGGCTTTTACAATAGAACCACTATAACAAGATAAGCCTCTACCATCACTACTCGAGTCATTTAAATCATTTTTTAACTTCAAAACTTTCGACTCAAGTGAACGATTAGATTCCTCGAACATTAGGGGCGCCTCCTTTAAATTTTCAATTACCCCTAGAAGGTTTTCTCGCTCCCCCTCAATGTGAGCAAACTTATCCCTAAGAGCCTTTTATCATGCCACAAAATCATTAATCGAATTATTTTCCTCAACGACACAAACTCTAGAATTTTTTAAATTCTCTAACTCTTTTTCGAAAACGAGGACTCTATCATCACTATCCTTTTTGCCCAATTTTAATATATTAAAATATTTAAACAAGGAACTAAAGTGCTCACGACAAATATCTCTTTGAATTTGAAACGTTTGCACATATTCGATCCTATTTTTAAAATCGAAATTTTCTTTTTCCAAAACTTCAATACGTTTTGCAAACTTTAAATTCAAACGTTGTAAATCGTCAAAGCTTAGAGAATCCATCGAGAGAAAGACAACCACATGAGAGATAAACAAATACACGGGATCACAAAACAAATAAAATATGTTTTCTAGCTCTGATACCAATTTGAAGAGTGCCCAATATATGTGTTTTCTTTCAAAACTATTTTTTCTCCGAAAAAGATTTAACTTTTAATTATGCACCAAACCAAGTTGTGAAAAACCCAATTCTTACTTTAAGCCAATTTTATCTTGATTAATCCTAAACATGCATCTTGTGATTAAAGCAAGTAAAGTAAAGTAAAGAATACTCACAATGCCGGATGTACGAGGAAAAAACCAAAAAATGGGAAAACAACCTCGGACGGCCCAAGCCAGACAATCACTATGAACAATGGTTTTACAAAGATAAATTAACCTTACACTAAGAATCGATCCCCATGGGTCTTGATGCTCCTTCTGATCTTCAACCGTTCTTCAATAGTGCCCACGCAGAAATTTCGTCTTCCACGATACCTGTCCACAACACACGCATCCACGTATGTCTCGGTGTCCACCGAATGGCTTTGATTCGTCTATGATGTCGAACATGAAGTCATTATCTTTTCTTCACCGCAAAACCCTTTGATGTTCAATGTGTAGAACAAACAACTTTGGTGCATCAAGATCACTTAAACATATAAGAATGATAACTCGGATCTTTGCAAACTCTAAGGATGTGTTTAAGACTTTTAAACCTTAGAAAACATGTGCAAACAAGGTTCTGGTTTGTAAAACTGTTTTCCAGAATGCACACACACGAAACTATGATGAAAACATAGTTTAAATAGGATTTAAATGCTGCCTCGAAAAATGTGTCATCCGAACGACTTAAGGAACTCGTTAAAGCGACATCCTATCTCATTCGAACGAGATTCGATGTCGTTTGAACGACAGCTCGAAAGTTTGACTTTTTGTTTATAACGTTATTTCCAAAGAGAGATCCAAAAATGTAGAACTCTTTTACGAGCTTATCATCATAAAACGTAGTGTAAACCTTTAAAACACTTTTAAAACATTTTTCTTTATAAAAATTTCATCCTTATCTTTAATAAAATAATTCCGAGCACCATTTATTATACGCATTCATACCTGAGTGATCTCGGAATGAAATTATCGTTGAAGACGATTAAACTTGCACCAATTAAACTTCGGCATGATTAATTCTTTGAACCTTTGCCTCAACGTCTTCAATTTCTTCAATACATCATTGACCGAGTGGGATCATGACACAATGAAAATCTACCTATGACATATTACAAGCACAGTTTTGTTCACGAAATTAAGTCAAAATAATACAGGAACTCAATTGGAAATTTATGTCCTTACAAATCTCCCCCTTTTACTATTCCGGTACAAAACTAACCCAGTGAAACGCCTAATCGGGTCGTCAAGCCGTATGACGCCTAAATCTCATCCCATAAACCCAAAATCAAAAATACAGGACACGGACTAGAATATGTAGCCCCGGTAAGCATGAACTGTCTGAATGTGATGTAGACTTGAAATCTCGAATTGCTGAAGCATACCTACACACATGAAACAGACAAGCAGATACCCAGTGAAGTGTGGAGGAACAAATGATACTAATTTATATTTCTAATAAGAACAAATCATTTGAAACAAATATAATCAAAACAGATATCAATAGAAGCACTCAATAAATCTCCCCTGCATCACATGCATCTCTCCCCCTTTTTGTCTCGAATAGACAATCCGGTGAAAAGATAAACAATTTTGAAATATCGAGCATGAGAATGTGATACCAAAATGAATCAAGTTGATACCATTTTTGAAAAATAAAAATTGCTAGATAAACATGAAACAACCCGTTAAATAAGATCATGTAATGACAAATCAGTAGCTAATAAACCAAGGAATCACACATAGAGTATACTAATCAAATCAAGTGTGATAAACGGATTCATATGCAAAATACCAATTTGGAACATAAAAGAACCTGCATATAAACTATTCAGTCGAAAAAATGCCTCCTGCAGTACAAAAAATATATCAATTTGAACCTGAGAACTGCAAACCAATCAAAAGCCATTTTTATTCTGTCATTCGAACGAGCCAGGGACATCGCTCAAACGAGATGAGGATGTCACTCGAACGAAGTAAAGAAGTCGTTCACGCGAGATGAGATGTCGTTAGAAAGACTTCGCGCGACCTACCAAAATTTCCCAGTTTCCCAAAAATATTATAAAGTATTGCCCAGTGAAAAAATTTCCAAAAAAATATTCCAGGAAGGGCCTGACAGAATCAAAATAGTGTTAAAACAATAGGCTTTTAACACAAAACGCAAAAACACATAAAAACTTAAAATGCGAGTTACATGCAAACATAGTACCGATGTGCTCAAACATGGATATGGAATGAATGGGCGTCAAACTACAACAAATGAGTCACAATTCCAACACATCGAAACAATCAAGAAGCTCTAATTGATAGCTATAAATCATCAAACTTTATCATATCCATATGACAATTAAAGTGTGAGCTTAATGAACTAAACATACTACATGCACACAAATCCAGAATTTTGACGATTCTACAAACAATAGCCTCAAATTACAATGTTTCAACATTAGGATTAGTTGTGCAAACCCGTTTAAATTTTTAATCCATCCAAACTCCCTCAATAAGATCATATTTTCTTTGTAATGAATTAAACAAATTTGTCCCTTTTCTTAGCATATTGCATTTTCTTTTGGGCTCTTTTAAACGGTGGCTTTCACGACGAGTCAATTTTGAACTCTCGCAGCCCTTTCCCGTGAATCACGCATCATTTTTACCAATTTTAAATCCTCGCGGTAAACAGTTATTACATGCACACTTCTCCTTAAGTCTACTTACGGATAGATGACAAGATTGAGATAAGAACACATCACCAAATTCAAATATGCAAGAGAAGTCAAACATCCATATAAACTTGTGCACGTGTGCAATGCTGGCATATATACAAAGTCGAATCAAAATGCATATCAACTTCGAAACAACCCCATATAAACAATGGTTAAGATCATTCTAAGCATCGATAATAATGACAAAATGTCCTAGACACATGGATAATGAAACGATTGGGGGGGGGGGGGGGTGGTGGTCCAATCACACCAATATGCCACATCAATCATGTAAACTCAAAAACAAAAACCGAAAATCTTTTTAGCTTTTCAAACATATTTTGACAAAAAGAAAAGAAAAATCTTTTTGGATTTTCAAAAGTTTTCTCAAAAACAAAATCTTTTTGTATTTTTCAAATAGGACTCAAATAAATGAAAACTATAATACAAAATGATAGACATGTCATATTACTAGCAATGAATAAATCATGAAGCAAACTAGCATATGACAAACATGGAAATACTATCATCCTTTAGATTTAGCATGGGAAGAATCAAGTGCACGCATGTGAGAATCAACCAACGAAGCATTTAACATCTACAAAACGGATTTTCTAACCCGAACAGGTGTATACCTATCAAAACGAGTTTTGGGAACCAATGGGACACGACTTTTAGTCTTCCTAGGGTCTTTTTTGACATCAAAACAAAAACTCCTAAGATGACCTTTCCTACCACAATGCGAACATGTGAAAACACGACGAGGAACGGGACCTTTAGGTTGACCTTTTCTAATACCCTCAGATGTGGTTGATGCTCTAAAACAAACTATGGTTTTGGCTTTTACAATCGAACCACTAGAACAAGATAAGCCGCTACCATCACTACTCGAGTAATTTAAATCATTTTTTAACTTCAAAACTTTCGACTCAAGCAAACGATTAGATTCCTCGAACTTTAGGGGATCCAATTTTAAATTTTCAATTACCCCTAGAAGGTTTTCTCGCTCCCCCTCAATGTGAGCAAACTTATCCCTAAGGGCCTTTTATCGTGCCACAAAATCATTAATCGAATTATTTTCCTCAATGGCACAAACTCTAGAATTTTTTAAATTCTCTAACTCTTTTTCTAAAACGAGGGCTCTATCATCACTCTCCTGTTTGCCCAATTTTAATATATTAAAATAATTAAACAAGGAACTAAAGTGCTCACGACAAATATCTCTTTGAATTTGAAACGTTTGCAAATATTCAATCTTATTTTTAAAATCGGAATTTTCTTTTTCCAAAAGTTTTTGCAAACTTTAAGTTCAAACGATGTAAATCGTCAAAGCTTAGAGAATCCATCGAGAGAAAGACAACCACAGGAGAGATAAACAAACACACGGGATCACAAAATAAATAAAATATATTTTCTAGCTCTGATACCAATTTGAAGTGTGCCCAATATATGTGTTTTCTTTCAAAACTAATTTTTCTCCGAAAAAGATTCAACTTTTAATTATGCACCAAACCAAGTTGTGAAAAACCCAATTCTTACTTTAAACCAATTTTATCTTGATTAATCCTAAATATGCATCTAGTGATTAAAGCAAGTAAAGTAAAGTAAATTAAAGAATACTCACAATGCCGGATGTACGAGGAAAAAACCTAAAAACGAGAAAACAACCTCGGACGGCCCAAGCGAGACAATCACTATGAACAATGGTTTTACAAAGACAAATTAGCCTTAAACTAAGACTCGATCCCCACGGGTCTTGACGCTACTTCTGATCTTAAACCATTCTTCAATAGTGCCCACGCAGAAATTTCATCTTCCATGATACCTGTCCACAACACACGCGTCCACGTATGTCTCGGTGTCCACCGAATGGCTTTGATTCGTCTACGATGTCGAACAAGAAGTCCTTCTCTTTTCTTCACCGCAAAACCCTTTGATGTTCAATGTGTAGAACAAACAACTTTGGCGCATCAAGATCACTTAAACATATAAGAATGATAACTCGGATCTTTGCAAACTCCAAGGATGTGTTTAAGACTTTTAAACCTTAGAAAACATGTGCAAACCAGGTTCTGGTTCGTAAAACTGTTTTCCAGAAAGCACACACACGAAACTATGATGAAAACACTGTTTAAATAGGATTTAAATGCCGTCTCGAAAAACGTGTCATTCGAACGACTTAAGGAACTCGTTCGAGCAACATCCTATCTCGTTTGAACGACATCGCGAAAGTTTGAATTTTTGTTTAAAACGTTATTTCCGAAGAGAGATCCAAAAATGTCAAACTCTTTTACGAGCTTATCATCATAAAACGTAGTGTAAACCTTTAAAACATTTTTAAAACATTTTAAAACATTTTTCTTTATAAAAATTACATCCTTATCTTTTATGAAATAATTCCGAGCACCATTTATTTTATGCATTCATACCTGAGTGATCTCGGAATGATATTATCTTTGAAGACGATTAAACTTGCACCAATTAAACTTCGGCATGATTAATTCTTTGAAGCTTTGCCGCAACGTCTTCAATTTCTTCAATACATCATAGACCGAGTGGGATCGTAACACAATGAAAATCTCCCTATGACATATTACAAACACAATTTTGTTCACGGAATTAAGTCAAAACAATACAGGGACTCAATTGGAAATTTATGTCCTTACATATATCAACTTCTTATGACATGGTTGGCGTGCCCATACACCCATTCCCGCCATGTGTATATATCACATTCATGTTAGGTCTTACACACAACCAACATAATGCACGCTTAGCATATAATATATCTTGAACTCACACTCTCCTAATATAATCGACATAATATATATATATATATAAAGCTCACACATGCCCATACACATATAATAAGGTAACATGTCTAATAACTCACTTACCAATTACTTGACTTCTTATCCCTACCCAATCGTAAGATTTCTGTAATATCACACTATATATCAAAGTTAACCAACTCATAGTGTAACTATAAATTTGGGAAGAACTCTTTCCATTATTAATTAAAATGAATTCATACACATAAAAGCTCAGGTTTGCACAATTTTCTTATCATAAGTTGAACAAGGAAAATTCCGTGTTTTGTGAAATTGTGCAAAACATGACAATTTTTGTTTCCATTCGCGACTTTTTTGTTAGAAGCTCATTGTAGTGACATATGACTTCGCATCAACAAAGTGTCTATTTCATTGGTCACGACTTTGGAATCTATGTCGGTTTAAATCCCTGGTCTCTTGAGCGACCTCATTCATTGGCCAGTCTCTTTAATAAGACAGTTGGTTGGTTGCATTATATAATAACCTATGTAGATTTACCCAAGTTACATGCACGACCTTATTCGCTGAACTTTTGCATCAACGAACAATTCCATTGTTGTAGTAAATAGTCAGCAAAGCCATTAAATATAACTTCTTTTTTAGATTTTTCCATATTGATATCATTGGGAGTTGTGCCTTAACACAATCTTTTATTGGCAACCAATATAGATTGCTTTTATCTACTTAGGTTACATCACTCGAGTGTTGTCCTAATTGTCTTAATACACAATTAGTATACATACTCATTCCTTGCTTCATTCTTCCCTGTTGATTTGGAGATGAACTTTTATAAGAAAAGAAAATTTTAAGGTTTTCCAAGAATTTTTCTTAATTCATCTCATGTGTGTTTTTCAAGATTTATGATTCATTTTAGAATACTTAGAAATAAGAATTTTATACTCAAGCTAGTTCGATAAATCATTTTAAAAATAGTTTCTTCTTGAGTATGGTCTTCTTTCAAGTTTGAAAAACACACTTGTGAGCTTTTAGAGAAATTAAACATTTGACTACATCTTTTCAACTATAGGATATTCTCACACTGTCGGGTTTTTATTCCTAAAACCATGTATGCTATTTATAATTCAATAAAGGTATTTCAAGTTGGGTCCGACCTGATCATTGAAGATCAGAATTATAATTTTATTACGGTTAAGCAGTATACAGCCAAGATAGGGAGCTAACATCATATCGGTGAAGATGAGAGTACAATCTTATTAGTCTGTGTTAACTACGGGAACCTATATAATGGTTCCAGAACTTGTCTTATCGTTCAATGAGGATTGTGTCGGTACATCAAGAATCTATTAATTAGAGGCAGAGGTGAGATTCAAGTTTAAGCACTGATTACAACAAACTTTTAATATCTTACAAGATTGCAAAGGGTGCACATGTTCTTAAATCTGTAGATTATAAGGATTAAAATACTTATGTAAGAGTATAATATACTTAGTGTGCTCTGATGAGGGCTATTTTTGACCAGTTCGAAAATGAATGAAGGACATCATCAAAGGATATCGCGATCATCCAGGGGATGGGAGAATAGTAATTATACGAATGGGGGGTAGGGGTGTATTGGAGATCAGATGAATGACCGAACACATAAAGACGACATGAAGAGTATGGTGACTTTGTGAGGATGAACGGGCCACCTAAGTCAGTCGGACGCCCATCTTTTCCAGACGAATGAATGTTGAACCATTTGAATCTCTGAGACTTTGTCAACATGCCATTAGTTCCAATGGATAATACATTCCCTATTAATGCGGCTGAGGATATCGACGAACGGGGAATGTGGGAATATAATGATACGCCAAAGGTGAACACATTTCTTCCTTAAATTCAAATACTCTCAACTTTCACGCTATGAATTGGGAAAGACATTGCAAATGTTGAGTATATAAAGCCTCTTGAAATATGGAATGAAGTTAAGTTAACAAGATTTGTAATCCTCTGTTATTTTAAGTAATTCCTCCAAAGTAATAAAAAAGATCCCCCACTTCTCCATACCATAGACGTAGGCCAAGCCCGACCTAACCACGTACATTTGTTTTTTCATTCTCTTCTCATCTCATTCATTGATTTGACATTATAGATTATAAATTTATTGTGTTGTGTGCATGGGCATTAGATTTGCACCCCAACATAATTGGCGCCGCCTGTGGAAAAGATAATTTCCTAAGACATGAAAAAGAATCAAGTGATGTAGGACATCTAGGGCCTCAATAGAAATAAAAATCTCTTTAAGATCAACTGGTAGAGATCCTAAGCCATTTGCCACCCACTCCTCCAGTGGCATCAGAGCATAAGGTGGACAAGGATTTTCACGTCGAGAAAAACCTAGAGAATGAAGTATTTTAACCACTTTCTCCTTGATCGACTCTATCCTTCACCCTTCAATGAGTATTGAAAATCATACAGGTCGAACTCCCGCTAGTTATCGGAGACATCGTACACGAGTCTCCTTTTAGTTGACAAGTCAGTGATTGCCCAATGTCGTCCAACTTCAATATCCCAAAAATGGATTCCTTCGAACGAACCACTGATCCTAAGGACCATGTAGATAATTTAGGTCCCATATGGATTTTCTAGCTATCCCAGACCGAATTAGATACAGAGTGTCCTCCATGACGTTAAAGGGTTCAGTGAGAACTTGGTTCAATCATTTTCCACCCAATTCAATCACATAATTCAAAGAGCTCTTTGAGCATTTCGTTTGACATTTCATCAGAAGCCTAATCCATAAGAGGACCAACGACCACCTATTCCACATCCTCCAAACCAAGGATAAGAATCTCAGGAAGTACGTGAAGAGATTCAATGACAAACTCCTCCATATTAATTACCCAAATGAGGAGAAGGTGGCCTTATCGGATTTCTTATGAGAGATATAGAGTAGAAACACAATATACTCCCTATCTAAGAATTCACCCACCAGCATGACCAAGCTCATAAAGAAAGTGGCAAAACACATACACGCTGAGGACATGATTAATGACTGGTAATTAATCCATCATACCAGAGATTTTGGGGAATGGAAGGTTAAGGACAAGCAGGGGAAGTGAAAGTTTTCCTCTAGGGTGACTCTTCGGTTAAACCAAAACTACATAGATCAATTTGTTCCCCTCAATACAACTGTGGGGTAAGTGATGAACATCATGACCGATTTAAGGTGGCCAAAACGATCGAAGAACATGCCACTAAAACCAAAGTCTAAATTTACTACTAATCTCATCGAGACTATGATCACGATATTAAATATTTCCTCCACCTAAAAATTGATATCGAAGCATTGGTGTAAAGGGGGAATTTAAGAGAATTTTCAAAAAGAGGAGCTCCTTGGCAGGATGAACGGAGTAATGAGCGAAGGGATGATCGAAAGAGAAGAAGATCAAAAGAAAAACCAAGACAAGAGAAACGAAGAGAAGTATCCGTATTTGAAATGGTAAGAAGGATAAATATGATCTCCGATGGATATGAAGATAAGAGAGAGATGTCGTCAGTTTAAGGGGCCTACAAGGGTCGGAAGAGGGAATTTTTAGAGGTACATACGGAGAAGCTCGTTGAGAAATGAGATGACATTACCTTCACGCTAGAGGATTCATGTGATCTGAACACTCCTTTTAATCAAAGCCCAAATATCGAACTGAACTATTAAGAGAATCATAGTCGGTACTGGGAGTTCAACCAACATCATCTACTTTGAATGTTTTGACCAAATGGAGTTAGGAGGGGAACGCCTGAATCTAGTGAATGGCCCTCTTCTGGGATTTTTCAGAGTGAAAGTATACTAGAAGGGTAAATTGATCTTCTGTTCACGATCTGGAAAAATCCCAGGTCGACTACTTTACAGGTTGAATTTTTACTAGTAAGGTCGCTATCAATCTATAACATGTTGATTGGAAAGATAGCTTTAATCAGGCTCGATACAGTCCTATCAATCAGTTCCCTCACTCTTTGATTTTCTATAACTAACGAGACATGGTTAATGCATAAGAGTCAGTCGCATGACAGGACTTGTTATTTTAGATCACTAAAAAAGAAGAAGGAGACCTTTAATATTGATGGGTTGGACTGAAGAAAAGATCTGATGGTGATATTCCCTGTTGGGGACTTAATGCTACTTATACATGGGATTATCATTGACTGCTGAGAAGAGGGATGAGATGGTTTCATTCCTCAAAAGCATGACCAAACATTTGTATGGAGCCACAAATACATGCTAGGGTTTGATGCCTTAGTAATTAATCACCAATTAAAGGTCGACCTAGCCTCCCTAATGGTAAGATAGAAGAAGATGACTTTTACCCCAAAGAGGAATCAGGATGCCCATATTGATGTAGGAAAGTTAGTTAAAGTGGGATTTGTTAAGATGTTAAGTATCCCAAGTGGTTATCAAATGTCATTATGGTTTGAAAACCAAATAAAAATGGATATTGTGTGTTGATTATTCAGATCTAAAAAATTCTTATCCAAAGGACTCATAACCGTTGCCAAGGATCAATGCCCTTATAGACTCCACAACAGGGAACGAGACCTTATCGTTTATGTATACTTACTCTGGATATAAGCAGATCTAGATACACTTGGACTATAAGGAAAAACTATTTTGTAACATACAAAGGGACATATTGTTATCGGGTGATGCCTTTCGGGTTAAAAAAAACCACATCGGTGGCTCGAAAACCAAATATTCTAAGACCAGATAGGGAAGACAATGGAAGTGTACATCGATGATATGATGTTGAAGATCCAAAAAGGGGACATCGACTTGGACAATCAAGAGTAAAACTTCAAAGTGCTTGATCGGTATTGGATGAAGCTAAATTCAGAAAAGTGTGTTTTCGATGTGTCCTCGGGGGATTTTATGGGATTTATGGTGACGCAGAGGGGGATGAAACCCCCACAAAATATCTAGGCAATACTAAATATGATAAGCTTAAATACTATAAAGGAAGTACAGTCGCTGATTGGGAAGGTAACGGTGCTAAATTGGTTCGTAAGCAAGGCAAAAAATAGGTGCATCTCGTTATTTTGGACTCTAAAGAAGGTGTTTATCTGGATGGATGAATGTGAACAAACCTTCTAGAACTTAAAATTTATTTCAAAGAAGTACCTTTACTCTCAAAGACAATTCTAGAAGAAGAATCATGTCTAAACCTCGTCGTCTCTTCAACAATCATTTTTATCATGCTTATTGACGATGCAGGGGTCCAACGACCAATTTATTATTTAAGCAGAGTGTTTAGAGGAACATAATAGAGATACACGACGTTGGAGAAACTAGCCTTGGCATTAGTTGTGTCATCCTGAAAGTTGAGGTAATATTTCTAGGCCCATATCATAGTCATTTTGATAGACTTTCCACTCAGACGAGCTCTCCACAGGCCGGAGGTCTTCGAATAATTGGTAAGTGTTCAGTCGAGCTTAAGGAATTTAATACACACTATAAGCTGAGATTAGCATCCAAATGTAAAAAAGTCTCGATTTTATAGAAGAATTAACTAATAATAAGAGGGAGAACTCGCCCTACAGGTTGTTAAAGGAAATCAGGTATGGGTAGTCTATGTGGATGGATCCTCCAATAAGGAACATTGTGGAGTAAGGCTGATATTGGAGACGATCAATGGAAATTTTGTGGAATACACACTGACGTTCAACTTCAAAGCATCCAATAATGAAGCTTAGTACGAGGCACTGATCGCTAGAGAAAAACTCACATTATTTATAAAAAACAACCATGTGGAGTTCTTTACTTACTTTAATATTGTTGTTCAGTTGGTAATGGGTGAGTAAGAGGCCAAAAGGAAGAATATGATAGCCTACTTAAAGCAATTACAAGATATATCAGTACAGTCTGAAAGATTCACCATCCATTATATTTAAGATGGATGACAACACCAAAGCTGATCATCTAGACAGAGTGGCATTGACAAACTAAGGGAATCCCTTTATGGAAACGATGAAAAACCCTAGCATTCAGTTGAAGGAAGCAGGGGCAGTCAAAATGACTCAATAGGCACCCAGCTAGATGGACAAGTATATCTAATACATCAAGGATGGTATCCTTCCCCAAGGCTAAATGGAGGCAAATAAGATAACAGTCAAAATAACCAAGTATATAATATATGAGGTAATCTTGTACTGAAGGGATACTCCCGATCAATTATGAGGTGTATTCACCCACCTGAAGTCGATTTAGTTCTAAAGAAGCTCCACAAAAATGCTTGCAGAGGACACCCGAGGAAAAAGAGACTAGCACAGAGTATTAACGCAAGGCTACTACTGGACCACAATGAGAAAAGACGCTGAATGATATGACAGGAGTTATGATCGGTGTTATGAACTGCCAATGACATACACAAATCAACCGAAGAATTTTTAACAATCTTCTGGCCATGGACATTTGCCTTATAGGGGATGGATATCCTCGGTCCATTCCTACTCGGGAAAGGTCAAAGAATTCCTTTTGGTGGAAATTAACTACTTCACAAATTAGGGGAAGTCGAGTCATTAGCTGGAATTACTGATCAAAAAGTCCACTCATTCATTTAGAAAAAATTATGAGCCATTTCAGACTGCCCCATTCCATCACCTCTTATAACGACAAGAAATTTGACATCATGAGGATTGATGACCTATGTAAATAGTTCAAAATCAAATATTACTACTCATCTCCTAGTCACTATAGGTATAACAGTCAAGCTGAAGTGTTGAACTAAAATCTCCTCCATGGGAATCAAATGGGACTCAATGACTCCAAAAGACTCTGGGTGGAAAAGCTAGTCTCCGTCCTATAGGCCTACATAATGATAATGGCGGGATTGATAAGGACCACACCCTTTACTTTGATTTATGGCACTGAAGCCATGATACTAATAGATTTAAAAGTGCCTAGCTTAAGGGTAGACAGTTTCAATGAAGAGTATAATTATGAGCAGCTCCGGACTAATCTGAACCTCCTTAACAAGAAAAGAGAAAAAGTAGCATTAAGGGTGGCTATGAACAGAAAAAAGCAACCCAGTATTACAATCGAAGAGTGAAAAATCGATCCTTTTAGGTCGGCGACCTTGTCCTCCGGAAGATGATGTAGTCGACTAAAAATACCCACTATGGAAAGTTAGACGATAATTAAGAGGGCCCTTACATAATGGCACAAATCATAAAACCGGAGACATATAGCCTAAGTGACCATGAGGGCCATGCCCTTTCTCGCCCATGAAACATTGGGAACCTGAAGCTTTACTACAATTTTTAATATTCATTATCTCTTTTTTTCAATATTGGCAATTTAATTCCTTTATTTCCCTTTCCTATTTCCTTGGAAATGTAGATCTATGCAGCAGCACTACTATTAATAAACGAAATTTTTCTCCAAGAGTGATGAGTTCTTATCCAATGACTGTATCATCTCCAATAATGCACTTTTTTTTCACACCCACCCAACTCAGAGCATATTGCTTATGTACCAGTACAATGCTCGGATGCCTGCCTAAGCATACGGGTCATGCAGGATTATGAACCAACCACTAGATCAAAAGAAGGCTTAAATCGGGACATATCTTGGTACGCTTTTTCAAGGCTCAAAAGTCTCATAAAAACAACATGGTTGATCACCAAGTTAACTCTCGGACCCTTAATATCGGATCCAATTTGTACGGCATGGCTGACGCGAGTATAAATTCTGTTAATTCTGAGTCAAGAAGTGTTGTCTCTGATCACAAAGTTATTTTCAAATCAAAGAGGGGATATATGGTGGTAATAAGGCTGGAATAACATAACTTAGTGCATAAAAGTTTTATTATAATAAAACAAGAGATCGAAACAAAAATGGTCATTTGCACCACCCTTTGCCAAATAACATTTGGAGTACAAACAACTTTGAGAGCCCCCAATTTTTTTAATCAAAATTCTTTTTACTTCACAAAAAGATTAATTTCCTTTTATATAGATATGCGAAAGCGAAGATGATGGTTCAAATACACAAATTAACAAATTTTAATTTTCCTTTTTCAAATTAAAATAAAACCAAGTGAAATTAGCTTAAACACACACACAACTTAAATTTCACTTAAACCAATTTAATTTAACCCAAGTCCTAGAAAATTTGCCTAAGTCATATTTCTCAATTTTACCAAATTTGGCCAAACCAATTTTATCCAATTAAATTAATTGACTTGAATTAAATTAACTAAACATTACCCAATATTTAATATAGCACCAAATTAAACATGTAGTGATTAAAACCAAATTTTATCTTGAATTACCTAATCATGCGTTCTAGGTGAGTATATCAAGATAAAATAAATAATAAATCACTACGCCGCGATATACGAGGAAAAACCCACAATGGGAAACAACCTCGGACGACCCTAGCCTAAAATCCACTAAGTACGGAATTTACAAATACAAGCAGGATGACTTACAACACTCGACTCTATCCCTCTCAAGCCTCGATGCGTCTTCTTGTATCAACCTCTGCCTAGCGAATAACCACAGAGTTCCACCGCGGTCTCTGAATCCACCGATCGGACTTTATATGGTCACCGTCACCCAAACTAGGATCCTTTCTCCAAGTGGATAAATCAACGCAAACATCTTCTTCTTTGTGGGATTTAGAAGCAAACCCAAACGTCTCTTCAAAACAGTAGAGATGAAAAACCGGTGCCAAACACTCCAAGCAAAGTACATATATATATATGGAACTTGGATTAAACAAATAATTGGGTGTAAACTAGAGTGTCAAATGAATTTTTCTTTGAAAGATGAACACTCAAAATCATGAACTTTTCTTTGAAGAATTTGCTCTAAAAAACTCTCTCTAGTTGTTAGAATGGAATGAAAAGTTTAGTTAGAAAAGTCCATTTTCACACTTAAGAAGTTATATTAAAAGATAGTGGGAAAAACAAGTGGGAAAGTGGGTCAAAACTGCCATTTCACTATTTTCGCCAAAATTCGATCGAACGAAGTCTCGTTCGAACGAGGCTTCTAACGAAGTTCCAGTGTGAAATAGTTAGAAATCTTGTTGGAAATCTCGTTCGAACATTATGTTCGTTCGAACGACACTTCGAACGACCTTCCAGTGGCCTTATATGGAAACTCATTGGAAAACTCGTTCGAACGACGTTGTGGTTCGAACGACAAACTCTTTTGAACAACATTTTGAACGAACTTCCAGAAAGTCTAAAAATTCTATTTTTACCCAGAAACTTTATATACTTTATTTTAAAGTTTTAATAAAATCTTTCTGAAAATAAGCAACAGTTTAAACAAAAGTTCACCCAATATAAAATGTTTCAAGCTCCTATATATATATATATATATATATTAAAATTCATTTATACCTTTGGAGCAATGGAACCATGCTGATGACTAGAAACGAGGCACTTTAAACTCGGCATTTTGATGAAGCTTTAATATCTTGGCCGCTACGTCTTTAACAAACACGTCATAGGCTTGAAGGATGATCAATGAACTTTATCCTATGACTCAAACGTTTTTGTCTGGAATTGAGCCAAAACTTTTAAGGACTCAATTGAAAATTTGTGTCCTTACAAATCTCCCCCTTTGCTTATTCCGGGACAAAAACTATACAAAAATCCTAAAGGGCCGTCAAGCTCTACTAGACTGATAAAAGTCCCACCCAAAATAAAATTACAATGCTTGACACAAATAACCCAAAGGATCACAATCTTTGCCGGTGAAAGTTGCCATTTGTAATATGATTCCTCCACACTTAAGCAAACACATTACACGCATAGGGAATATCAAAATATTTAATGCAAGTGAACTAAGTACTCCCCCTAAATTAATTCTCCCCCTTTATCGACTATGATCAACTTAGAAAGACGTCTCCCCCTAAGATAAATCTCCCCCAAACTAAGATACGATTATAATAGGTTTAGATACCATTTCTCCCCTATCATTCTCCCCCTTTTTGTTCAGGAATAGACAAAGGCTAAAGAATCAAAACATTAACTTATCATCCCCAATTAAAGCATATACACCCTGTAAACTAAGTAAGGGATAAATAAAATGGGATAACAAGCTAAACATGCAAATGTGCAAAAATGATGAGAACATTAAAGCATATGGACAACAAAAGCACCACTAATCCAACAAATAATAACGGATACCAACTAGGATGCAAGAAAATGATACCAATAAGATACATAAAGTATTAAGCATGTGATATCAACAAAGAATGTAACAAGATAGATACCAATTATGAATTAAGGCATAGATGGACTAGAAAGCAAGGCAAAGACTAAATAAAAATATAATATATATATACATACTCTAGATATACCAAAGATGCACACACACATATATATAGATATAAACACACAAATGACACAAAATAGAATAAGCTTTTCACACTCGTATGGCAAAAATGTGTCATATGGAAACGAAAGTGTTGGGGTGTGAACTAGTAACAATTAAATTTAGACCCAATCACTTAAAACATGTTCACGGAGTTCTCAATTGATTGCAAACTTCATCACATTTGAATATAACCTCATGTGACAATATAATATGAACTCAATGAACAAACATACACAATGCATACAAGCCTAGCATGTTGATGATTCTACAAACCAATAGAGTCATGACATTGAAAGTACAACTAGGATAAACGGACACTGTACAAACCGTTGATATACCATCCAATCTCCCTTAATAAGCATATATTTATTTAGAATGAATATATCAATTAAACATAGGCCTTGGCAATTATTTTTCTTTTCAATACCACATTTTCTATTTTTAAGCCTTTGGACCACGTATTTCTTTTAGGTCCAAACAAATAGTGGCTTACTATTCGCAAAGGATAAATAAATCCTTTTGGACCCCTTCCCGGTACACATTTATATATATCATTTTTTATTTTTCACACAAATCTCATGTGCAACGGATTTTGATATGCACTAGTCCTCCTAGGTTACAAATATGTAGATGATAAGATTGGTAGGAGAACACCTCACAAAGCTCAAATATAACATGTGACGATTAAATTTCAAATAAGCTCGTGCATGTGTGAATAGAGGCATATAAAAATAGAATCCATTTAATCAACACAAAATCCAACTACTCCATGTAAGCATGGTCAACCAAATCCAAATAAGAATTGACAATCTAAATCAAAAGTTCTATCCACATGGGAGCATAAAAGATGGGATTCAAACACAAGTATATGCCACATAAAGTGTGTCAAACTAAAATACAAACAAAGAAATCTTTTTGAGTTTTTGAAATTTTTAACAAAAAATAAAAATATATACTCAAAAGACAAACAAAAATCATTTGTATTTTTCATTAAGCTTAGATAACTAAAAGGTAAAACACGAATGATAAACAAAAATATTTTTGTATTTTTCATTTAATGCACACAAAAATGAAAGAATAAAATACAAAAGATAAACAAGTCATGATTTCTAGCATGAGACATGAAATAAAGCAATGACTAGAAAATGACTAAACATGCATATACCTAGCAATGATATATAATATGAAGCACAAAAAGCTAGAGTATGCAAACAGCTAATACATTCAACCTTTAGATTTAGCAAGAGAGGTTTCATGTTAAAGCAAATGAGAATCAACAAATCTAATATCTAGCACGTCTAAAAATGATTTTCGAACCCATATAGATGTATATTTAAAATGATGGGATTTGGAAACAAATGAATTGCTAGACATAGACTTCCTTGGACTTATTTTAAGATCAAAACAAAATAACCTAAGGTGACCTTTCCTACCACAATGAAAGCATGTGAAAACATGAGAAATGTTAGCTAAGGTGTGACTTTTTCTAAAGTCTTTGGATAAAGTAGATCCTCTAAAACAAATAATGGTTTTAGCTTTAGAAACGGAAGTATTTGAACTAGATGATCTAGAACCACTACAATAACTACTTGAGTCTTGTAAGTCATTTTTCATTTTTGAAATTTTGGACTCAAGTAATAAACTAGACTCCTCAATATTACGGGACTCCTTCTTTAAAAGTTCAATTACACCTAGAAGGTTATCACGCTCCCCCTTAATGTGAGCAAACTTGTCCCTAAGAGTCTTTTCTCAACATTCACTCTCTTTCTTGGACTTTTCTAAAATATTAAAATTACGATTTATGTCCATGAGCTTTTCACGAAAATATCTTCTTGAGATAGCGAGGTTTGCAAAAATTCAACTTTAGCTTTAAAACAGAAATTTTCATCTTCAAGAAATTTAATTCTTTTCGCAAATCTCAAATTTAATTCTCTTAATTTTTCATTACACTTATTAAGATCATTAAATTCCTCTCGAATAGCAAAAATTTCATTATCATTAGAAATTGACAAATTAGCATTAAGACGCCCCATCGAGAGATATAAAATAAAAATTGAGAGTGAGTCAAAAAAATGAACCACCTAAAAATTACAAGGAGCATGAAAATTATACAAGCCGAAAAACGGCTCTTTGACGCGATAAATTAGCGGTCCAGCTCTGATACCAATTTGAAAGCCCCCAATTTATTTAATCAAAATTCTTTTTAATTCACAAAAAGATTAATTTCCTTTTATATAGATATGCGGAAGCGAAGATGATGGTTAAAATACACAAATTAATATATTTTAATTTACCGTTTTTAAATTAAAATAAAACCAAGTGAAATTAGCTTAAACACACACAAAACTTAAATTTCACTTAAACCAATTTAATTTAACCCAAGTCCTAGAAAATTTGCCAAAGTTATATTTCTCAATTTTACCAAATTAGGCCAAACCAATTTTATCCAATTAAATTAATAGACTTGAATTAAATTAACTAAACATTACCCAATATTTAATATAGCACCAAATTAAACACGTAGTGATTAAAACCAAATTTTATCTTGAATTACCTAAGCATGCGTTCTAGGTGAGTATAGCAAGATAAAATAAACAGTAAATCACTACGCCGCTATGTACGAGGAAAAACCCACAACGGGAAATAACCTCGGACGACCCTAGCCTCAAATCCACTAAGTACGGAATTTACAAATACAATCAAGATGACTTAAAACACTCGACTCGATCCCTCTCAAGCCCCGACGCGTCTTCTTGTATCAACCTCTGCCTAGCGAATAACCACGGAGCTCCACCGCGGTCTCGGAATCCACCGATCGGACTTTATATGGTCGCTGTCACCCAAACTAGGAGCCTTTCTCCAAGTGGGTAAATCAACACAAACATCTTTTTCTTTGTGGGATTTAGAAGCAAACCCAAACGTCTCTTCAAAACGGTAGAGATGAAAAACCGGTGCCAAACACTCCAAGCAAAGTATATATATATGGAACTTGGATTAAACAAATAATTGGGTGTAAACTAGAGTGTCAAATGAATTTTTCTTTGAAAGATGAACACTCAAAATCATGAACTTTTCTTTGAAGAATTTGCTTTAAAAAACTCTCTCTAGTTGTTAGAATGGAATGAAAAGTTCAGTTAGAAAAGTCCATTTTCGCACTTAAGAAGTTCTGTCAAAAGATAGTGGGAAAAACAAGTGAGAAAGTGGGTTAAAACTGCCATTTAAATGTTCCCGCCAAAACTCGTTCGAATGAGATTTTTGTTCGAACGAAGTCTTGTTTGAACGAGGCTTCTAACGAAGTTCCAGTGTGAACTCATTAGAAATCTCATTGGAAATCTCGTTCGAACATCATGTTCGTTCGAACGACCTTCCAGTGGACTTATATGGGAACTCGTTGGTAAACTCGTTCGAATGACATTGTGGTTCGAACGACATTTCGAACGAACTTCCAAAAAGTCTAAAAATTATATTTTTGCCCAGAAACTTTATATACTTTATTTTAAAGTTTTCACAAAATCTTTCTGAAAATAAGCAACAGTTTAAACAAAGTTCACCCAATATAAAATGTTCCAAGCTCCTATATATATATATATTAAAATGCATTTACACCTTAGGAACAATGGAACCATGTTGATGACGTAGAAACGAGGCACTTTAAACTCGGCATTTTGATGAAGCTTTAATATCTTGGCCACTATGTCTTCAACTAACACGTCATAGGCTTGAAGGATGATCAATGAAATCTATCCTATGACTCAAACGTTTTTGTTCGGAATTGAGCCAAAATTACAAAGGACTCAATTGGAAATTTGTGTCCTTACAAACTTGGTTCATCAATCAAGTATAAAACCTTTGCAATCAACTCGGTTCTTCAACTTAGTATAAACAACCTTTATAATCAACTCGGTCCATCAACCAAGTATAAAAAGACTTTATAATCAACCCGATTCGTCAATTAAGTATAAACAACCTTTTTTGCAACTAACTTGGTTTGTCAACCAAGTATGAACAGTCTGCTCAACAATCACTGACCACAATACAAATGGCAAGAGTAATTGAATCGGGGTGTATGAAAGTAACACAGTTTTAAAATAAGTACGTGAGAAAACAAACTACGCATAAATCCTAAGCGTCGCAAGCAAACAAGCAATGAAGAATGACTTTAGAAATAAGGGTGAGCCATCACACTATATATAAAAAGAAAGACGATCGGGACCTAATCAAAAGAGTACGAATATTCAGAGGATGAAGCTAATATTATAAACCATCAAAATTCAAATGTTTATCAAGTGAAGAGAAAATAGTGGTGCCGGTGGAGGAGATGGAGGAGGAGGAGGAGGAGGAGGAGGAGGGGTAACATTAGAATACAGATGTCGACCCATCTTTTCAAGCATAGAGATATAAAAATAGTCTCATTCAAATTTAACGGGGACCATAGTGCTTTCAGCAGTCCTTGATACTGAGCATAACCCTATTAATCCAAGCATAAGGGCGAGCGCATTAAATATTCTTCATCTTTATAGTAATCATGATTAAAGAAAAAGAGGTACCAATTGGGATGAACCTCCTTTACCCGATTCACGAGTTCGAAGTAGCCATTGATAAAATATTGATAATTCATCACCCCACAATACTCGGAGGTAAGGAAATATTTCAGAAACTGATACCTAAACCTGATAAGTAAGGATAGGTACATCTCTGTTTTGATTACCTCATCATTCTCCTTATTTTATGATTTAAAATACTCCTCAGATCGAAAATCTCAGTCTGCAACTAGTTCTTTAAGGTTGTTACTTTGGCCATAATAGTGTCTTTAGGAGACTTTTCGAAATCACGCTTCTTCAGGGTAGTGACTTCAGTCATAAGGGCATCATCAACTTTGATCTTAGACTTTTTCATAGTCTCCAACTCGGCTTGCAGTCTGGGAATGGTCCTCAACTCATCTTTTATTTGCAACCAGTTTTGGTCCATGAAAGAAGTAGGAGTGGTCTCGGTGTTCAACGAACTTTTTTCGTGACTCCTCCTTTGAAGAGCCTCTTCATCCACCAACTGGATCAATGATTTATCCTCGATCACTTTGAGAGGATGAATAGTTTAAATGACTCCAATTTATTGGAAGGGGAGGGGGAGGGGGATGGGGAGGGGGTTCACATCTGCCGTAATGGGATCGCCTGAGGAAAAATAAGTTGATGGGTGATTGGTGCTTGGTTCAACATTTGGAGCGCTGCACGGTACCCTTAATGGGACATTTTTCCAGAAGATGCAAATATAAAAGTAAAGATAAAGAATTAGCCAGCTTAGTAAAATAATGTTCAAGGGTTATTAGACATGTGCAAATTATACCCAAAGAACGGGGCCAAAATGAGCGTTGAAAGTGGATGAGAAAGCGTTGTCATTCTTCAGTGCCAGATCGAAGTCTAAGTGCATCATGGTCCCGAACCTCTTATCCACTCGTAATGAATCCAAACTTATTTAGTCTTTTCAGATTAAAGAGTTACTTACATGATCGGACCATGCTCACAGTTTCTCGAACCCTCTCCTTTTGGGGCTCAGGAATATCAGGATATTCATTAAAAATCCATACATGAGATCACGATAACGAGCAAATTAGTAATGATGTACGCCACAAAAAAATTTCCTTAAAACAAAAATATAGAAGCGTGGCTCACCGAGGTTGGATTTATTTCAAACTAAGGGAACAAAGAATATATAGCCTATAAGGTCATTCTGGTCATCATGCTCCCATCCCTCTCCTTTAATGTAGAAGAAATAATGCATCCAATCCTGGTTAGAAAAAAGGAGTGAGGTAGCAATTTTAACACCATTGTGCCTATAAGTTGGGGTATACCAACCCCCTTGTGAGGCCATTGGCTTATAAACAATCAGAAATTCCCCCACTATCAATGGGTGAACAACACCGAACAAATTGTGGTAGTGCACTATGGAGCCGATCATGATTCTTAAAGCATTATGAATAAGTTGGGAGGGCGTAAGGTAAATGAATACAAGGACGTTATGAACAAGCTTTTAAAGGAGAATTTTAAGCCCATCCTGAAAACAATACTCATAAAAATAAACTTTTCCTTCACGGGCATTCGAAGCACAATCAATTTCGTTATCCAGACGAATGGATAACAACCTCAAGAGGGCAAGGTATTAAATCCATTCATTCTTAGTCCCTTAGACCATATATCTTACAGCCTGGAAGGGGAGTAAGGGGTTACCCTTAGAAGATCCAGCTCATGGAGGATAATTTTGGGTTGTGTTTTGGGCCCTGGGGGGATGACTTAGCTTACTAAAATTTGACAAAGATGCCCCTCAGGTGGAGGACCTATACTCATAATGATCAGGTCCAAAGGTTTCAATAATCTTAACCATATTTGCAAGGACTTGCTGGCACTAAAGCATCCATTACTAGCCCACGTTGAGAGATGGTCCAAATAACTAAATCCACTAAAGGTATTGGGACAGATGGGAGTCGGAAGAAACAAAGTTCAAAACATGAGGATTACCTTCTGAAACTTGAGATATAAAATTATTAGACCTAGTAAAGTAAAAAATAAAATCGAGACTATGATATGCCAGACTTTATAAGGATTTGAAGAAAACAAAAATGGGGAAGAAAACATAGCAATAGTGAACAAGAACGATGACTTACATAAAGTACATTATCATTCCTGAGGCAAACATATACAAGTCCCTGATGCAAAGGAAAAAAGAGTTCACATGTAGAATGTAGTAATGGATTGGAGAACTAAAGGGTATTTGAAACAAGAATTCTGGAGAAGAAGAGTAAAGAGAAAACTCTAGTTGTATAGAGAGTACAAGACGCAAAAATTTAAAATGAAGGTTTTGGGACGCTTTTATACAATATGGAAAAATCCATTTAAATTCATCGACTTGATCTATATAAACCGAATGTTCCATAATGGTCTGGTGAAGGACACACATGGTCGGGCCCACGTACACCTCGGGATCCTGCACATCATTAGGCATATAATGATTACAAATATTCACTTAAGTGGGATCACAAATTGGGAATGATTCACGCCGAATCCAAATATCCTCACAAATCTTGTCTTTATATGATGAGGCAAAAACCGAGTGGCCGTGTATTGGTTTCCCACCACAATGCAAAAACCTAAACTTTAACTACAATTTTTTTATTAGTATAAGGGCTAGGTCTAGGTATCGATATCCACATGGAACACAATTTAGGATCAAATTGATTTATTACATAGAAAGATAAAAAAAGATGACATGGTGGTTTAAAAATGGAAAGAAGTTAATTACTGTAATTAAAACTAATCAACAAAGATTAATAAAAATGAGATTAGGATCATTTCCCCACCATGGATTAATAAAATGTACTAAGGAATTTGGTTTGAATTGTAATTAACTGATAATATTAAATTAATTATAAACATCAAATATGAGGAAATGAAATCCAAAAATAAAAGATAAAGGTTCATATGAATATGGTGGCCAATGGATTAATGTTGCAATATCGCTTTAAACACTATCGTTACAGGATAAAAGAAGTTAAATGATTAATATTCCAATAGCAATACACATAGATTTAATTAAAAGTGTTCAAATCAAACACTAGATTTCACGATGAAATATCCATTAATGGTGGGTTAATGATCCTAATCCATAAACTAGCCACTAGATATGGTAAACTATCCACAACAATTAGATAAAGATGAAGAATAATATATAAACCAACCGAAACTAATTTATATATATTAAAATTAAATAAATTTACAAAGATAAGAAGAAAAGCTAAAAAGAATTAACAATGGAGGAAGAGAGAGAGAGAAAGAAATGAGACCCTTTAGCATAAAAACATGAACCCTATAAGGGAGAGGAAGATAAACTCCATAAATCATCTTAAGCTCCAAAATCTAACTCAACTAATATAGAAAAAGAAGTCCCCCACTTAAAATAAAGTTTAGATATGTATAATAAAGAGAACCCCCCTAAAAAAATAAATTTTTTTGAAAGTGAACAATACCCGAATCAATTCTAGTTAGGCCTGAAACGATTTTGGTCAGGCAGTCCCCTTTCTCACTTTGCTCCAATTCTGATATGTCGCATGGAAACAACCACGCAATTTTCATACATACTCAGAATGATGCGTAGTCAAAAGACACAAAAAGATAATCAAATGTATACATGTTGGTGTTTAGAAATCCTCCAAATTGTGCATTATGAAATTAAAAAATTACCCTTGAAGTTGAAGCACGTACTGAAAGATTCCAAAGAGGACCGTAACTTCCTCATTCAGATCAAAATGATGTAGGTTCGATGGCCACCCGAAGATAATTTCATTATATACATGTTGATATACCATCCAAAATATGGAGTTTAAAAAGACCAAATTTCCCTTGAAGTTGCATCTTATGATGAAACTTTCACTAAAAGCATCAAACTTCACACTATGCATTCACAATACCTACAAAAGCTCAAATATACCTAAAAAACATATAAACATATAGAATAAAGGTTTTATGGTTAACGAGAATAATCATAGGAATTAATGTACATGAGGGGGCTAAAATGCACAAGAATAAATGAGTTTAAAATACAATATTCGGGATGAATCACGTGTCCTAACTTACACATTGCTAATCCCCAACAATGAAGTGAAAAGAAAACAGATAAGAAAATTATACCAAAAAGGGAGAAAATATGTACAAAGGATAAATGACACTTTCATAGGTGAACGATTTCATCTAGCATATGCAATAAGCTATTAAACCCCCTGGATTATCCTAGTGGATGAGTATTGTCGTGTGAGGGTTTTCAGTAATGAAAGCCACTAACATAAAGTTTTCTCGCAAGTATACCCAAACAATCAATAAGACCAACTCAATAACAACAAACAGGATTTCAACAAGTTGATAACAAGGCAAATGATAATTTACCAAATAGGGAGTAATTAATAACATTATTAGAATAACTTCATCACAATTGAAACCTTAAATGTGGGAGGAAGAACGATCACAAGAGAAAATTACGATTTGGAATAACTTTTATAATTTGAATAAACATTAAAGCGTGCATGGATGAAACCTATTTGGTGATTACATTCAAAAATTAAATTACTCTGAATGAGGTGTAACACACTTTGGATATGCGGGCATAATGAGTAAATGTAAAAGGAAGCAAGGCCGCGCACATGTCATCAATGAAGAACTCTATATATAAAATGAAAAATTGTTATCTCAATGAAATATATCGTTCATTAAGGAAGGTTAAATGATTTTTTAATAGATTAACTCATCTATTTAAACTTTTGAATCACATTCACCCTAGGATCAAATAAGGCCTTCAAGATTTTAATGTTGGTTTGGGGTTAAGGTTATGAAAGGAATGGAATATCTACGGATTTGAATGAAGAAAATTTGGGCATTTTAAAATTGAAATATCATTTCCATTTATACCAATGGATATGATATTGGAGTATAACTTTCATTATTATTCACTAAACTTAAAATCAGGATTCTTACTTTTTCAATCCCTTTCTTCTTTTCTTTTTCTTTTCTTTTGTTTCTTTTTTTTAAAGAATAAAATTCAACTCACATTCTTAATTGCAACCACGAAACAAAAATATCATTAAATCCCAATTATGATCCCAAACAAATGTATGAAAGGTGTATATATGGGTTAAAAACTTCAATGTAGAGTTGGTTATGGGCTTATGGGTTTTGAAATGAAAGGTTATATTTAGGATCAAAGGGGTTGACTAGGGAAATATGTGGGGTGAGGTCGGGATCAATACATGTTAATACACAAAGAAGGCCTATGATCCTTTCCTAATATTTATGTGATTCTCTAGTCAAAATGACTTTGAAAATCATGCTTAAGTAAAACATTGGAAAATGAATGATAAAAGAAAGAATAGTGAGATTACAGACCACTTTAACATTTTCAAGAAGGAAAGAGTAATGTATAAACATTCACAAATGAAGAAAAGTGCAACACACACGTAGTGTATGTATATACAAAGGCGACAAAAGATCACCGAGTTATAAAAACCTTAAATCAAATCGTTAAACAAGAAAAACGCACGTGCTCATGTTTTCAAAGTTGAATTAATGAAGTTGTTCATAATATCAATAATTTATGGACCAAATTTTATTAACTTCTAAAAATGAAAACATGCATCATTGGATTATCTAACTGATCGGACATTTATTTGAACGATCAATCGAAACAAGGGAAAAATACCCAACAAAGGGAAAAAAAGAAAGAAAATAATTTTGAAAATTTTTAATTTTTTTACAAAAGCTATTCTTGGGAAGAACATGAGATCGAAAAAAAAAACTACCAACGAATTGGAAGAATATCCCATGTCCCCTAACTTAAACGATTCATTGTCCACAATGTGAATCGAGAACAAAAGTTAAAGAGAGGAAGGGAAAGATACCACCAAAAATGGAGCGATCCCGGGATATTTTGAGTCAAAAGATTTTACAAAACATGTAAGAACCAAGCATAACAAAAAAGAAAAAGAAAAACTTTAATTAATTACATAGACAATAATTAAAAATAAAAATAAAAAGCTACTATGTACAACAAATAGACATTGAATTTTTTTAGGGTCCACCCAAAAAATGATTTGACTTTGAGGTATTAATAGTGATCCCTCATTTGATTTCATTCCTCTCAAAAATTAATAATTTCATTTATGCAATGGGGGACATGAATATGGCGGGGGAAAAGATCCGTCACCCAAAATATAAGTGATGGAGGGTTTGGATGCTACGTGAGACAAGACCAAATCGATTATAAGAAAATCAAAATTACCTCCACAAAGGTTTTTTAATTGGAATGGGAGGTGGGATAAGTTTAAGTGAATAACCCAATAGAGAAATCATCTCGAAAAAGTATTCCCTTTAAAGAATCAAGTTAAAGTCCTTTAGACTTTGATCCAATTATTGCGATAGTTGTAATGGTTAAATAATGGTGGGGAACCAAGTAAATGTAAGACCTTCAACCTCAACAAAATTTGAATCATTAATCAAAGGTTTAAATTCGATTGTTCTTGGATCACTCTCAATTATTTTTCTTTTAAAATATATGGGGGTGAAATGCAAGTTTCAACCTCAACGGAGCTTTTTGAAGTAGAAATCATTTCATCGAGTTGGGCATTTATTTCAATATTCCAAGATTTATGACTTTCGAGTTGATCGTTCAATTCCTTTTCCACTAATAATTGATTAAACTAACAAGAAGACATAACATCTTCTGGGGGGGGGGGGGGGGATTTGCTTATAGTTAAAGAATGCCCTATTTCGCAAAAAAATTGTAAGAATTTTTTTCAATTATTTCATTTTCAATAATTTTTAGGCATTCACGCATTGTCTTGGGAGCCCAACTTTGAGAACCATAATCATAACAATTAAAACTATCGAACGCTAAGTTAAACCACGCATATCTTTTTCAGTTATGCTTAGGTCATTTTAATCTAATAAGAATTCAAAGACTTATTTTAAATGGACAATGGAGTTTCTTAGCAGTGGAGGCATTTCTAGTTTGTGAATCTTATTTAAAAGGTAAATTAACCAAGTGACCCTTGGTACTATTGTCATCAAACCTTAGAGGGAACCTAGTCCATGATGCCATAGCCCACTAATTCTTTCTCCAAGATAATTCATATAAAGAGAAGGCTTGCGAACAGTTAAGGATATGTTGAAATCATCATACACCAATAGAACAAAGAGATTTATCTTATATAAATGTTTTCTCATTGTTCAATACACTTTCAACCCAATATTGTGAGCATTAATCCATAACTTGGAACAATTCCATCTATTTTATATCTTGTACACCCTGTTGAGTCCTAAACTAATACTTTGAAGTGAGGGAGGCTCAGGATCTCTTACCTTCGCCAAAGCCCATGAGAGCCATGAAGGACAAGAGGGATAAATCCAAGTATTATAGGTTCCATAGAGACCATGACCATAACACGAGCAATAACTTTAGGATTAAAGAGGCCATCGAAGGGGTGATAAATAAAGGTTACCTTAAGGAGTTTATGGATAAAGATGTCAACAAAGGTCAGCGTAACAATAAAAATAAGAATAACAAAAACAAAATTAAAAATGATATCCCTATGATTGATGTGAATAACATCTCAGGAGGTTTTTTCGGTAGAGGACTTTACTCCATAGATAAGAAATAAATATCCTAAGCATCCAACGTGAGCGGGTACATGTCAACAGTGTTTCCCTCCAGAATCAATCACCAAATAGAGTTTCAATGGTGGTTCTTTTAGAAATAGACCTCATGAGGGTCCACCTACCTCATGACGATCCTTTTATTATTAGGGTGATTACGGGAAATGCCAACACAAAGAGGGTCTTGATTAACATCTGGAGCCTAATTGATATCTTATTCTTGGATGATTTCAAATCCAGGGACCTCGCCCCTAAATAAATGCAGCATGCCACCAATCCTTTGATTTGGTTTAATGGGTAACAAAGCTATTCATTGAGATATGCCATTCTACCCCTCACAATTGGTTCTAAAGACTTATGCTCAACCATTTGGAATAAATTCATAGTAGTGGACCTCCTCTCATCTTATATCTTTATATCAACACAAAGGCTGGTAATGAGGTTCCCAACCCCCACGAGACAGGGAGAAATGTTTAGGGATTACAAGAAGGCGAGGTTACAACACTTCTATGAAAGAAAATAATAATTTTCTAGATATATTCCAGAGTTTGTCTGAGGTTCTAGAAACTTCATAGAGGGGATCTAAATCACCAACAGAGGTTTTGCCTCCTCCACATGATATGTGTAATCTCCCATTAGAGAGACTGGGAATATATTTTATGAATTTGGATACCCTAAATCCATGGGATGATGAAAAAGAATATAAGGGTGAATCGACAAAGGCTTTGGTCATTATTTGTCTTGATACTGAGGATCCTACTAAGGTGGTACAGATTGGAGCTGGCCTGAGCTCCCCCCTTAAAGAGGAAATCACCCAGTTGCTAAGGGAGAACAAAAATGTATTAAACTGGAGCCATTCAGATATGATCGGGGTAGATTATAAGGCCATGGGTCTCCATCTCATCCTGGACCCAAATTATAGGCGTGTTTGCTAGAAGAAGAGGTTCTTGTGTCCAAAAAGGAATAATGCTTTCATTGATGAGGTTGACAAGCTCTTAGCAGATAAATTCATCTGGGAAATGAAGCACCCAGAGTGGTCTCCAATGTGGTACTTGTACCCAAAGCTAATAAGAAGTGAATAATGTGTGTTGATTTCACTGACCTTAACAAGACATGCCCTAATAATTTCAACCCTCTCCCAAGGATTAATACTTTGTTGAACTCAATAAAAGGTCATGATCTCCTCTCATTCATGGATGAATCTTCTGGATATAATAACTTTAGTATGGCCCCTCCTGACAAAGGAAAGAAAATTTTCATTACGGACAATAGTACTTGTTGTTATAAATTTATGCCTTTTGAACTAAAGAATGCATGTGAGACTTATCATAAGGGAGTGAACTCCTTTTTCAAAGATCTCATTATCAAATTCATGGAGGTCTATATTGATGATATGCTGGTCAAATTCCTAGAAGCTCAAGACTGTGTGGAGAACCTGAGGGAAAGTCATCCTCTGAAGGAATCGTATTAGTCTCAATCCAAAGAAATGTGCTTTTGGAGTTGTTGGAGGTAAATTTAAGGGGTTTCATGGTAACCGGTAGCGGTATAGAGGTTAATCTAGACAATATTTAAGCTCTAGAAGATATTAGGTCCCCAAGGATAGTAAAAAAAAAGTCAAAATCCTTACTAGGAGAGTTGTTACCCTCAATCGATTTGTCTTTAAAGACATAGATAAGTGCTTGCCATCCTTTAAAATATTAAAAAAGGCCTTACAATTGACTCTTAAGTCCAAAGAAGCCTTCCATAGCCTTAAAAAGTACTTCGGGTCTTCACCTCTACTGGCTCAGACTCTCTTTGGGGAAGACTTGTACTTATACCTTGTTGGTTCTCTAACCATTGTCAGCTCAGCCTTGATTCGGGAAGAATTTGGGGTCCAATACCCTGTACGTTATGTCAGTCGAGATCTGTAAGGGTACGAAAGCAAGTATCCAAGGATTAAAAAGCTCACCTTCTATCTCATTAGACGTATGAGGCCTTACTTCCAATCTCACACCATTGTGGTCATGACCGATCAACCCCCCAACATATCATCGACAAGCCTAATACCTCAAGAAGGATTGTCAAGTGGTATATGGAATTGGTGGAATTTGATATCAAGTATCAACCACAGAGTTCCATCAATGGACAAACTTTAACTAACTTTATTATAAAGTTCAACAACCTATTGGAGGTGGAGGAGGAGGCCAAGTGCTCTAAAATAAAAGATAAAGTGACAAAGGATCCCAAGTAGACATTATTCTAAGAGATAAACCCAAGACCTCCCACATGGTCTTATAAGTGGATGAATCTTCCAACTACTCAGGAAATGGGGATGGATTTCATTTAGTAATTCTAAAAGGAGGCACTATCTCTCTTACTCTTCGTTACCAATTTAATGCATCTAACAATGACGCACAATATGAATCCTTAGTGGCGGGCCTATGACTTGCCATTCATTTAAAAGCAGAGCAGGTAGAGGCCATAAATGATTTTTAATTAGTGGTCAACTAGGTCACTGTGGTCTTCAAGGCCAAATGTGATAGGATGGTTCGTTACTTAGAAATTTTGAATAACCTTTTTCCAAAAAATACTAAAGTGCAGTATTAGAAGGTTCCCCTGAGCAGATATCTCTGAGGCTTAATACCTCGCACGGGTAACTTCATCAGATGAGGTAGATCCTGAAGTCCTGATTATTACTTTGGACCAACCAAACATCACTAACTCCAAATCAACATTTTCGAGGTCGATCAGAGATCAGATTAGACCACTCCCATCAAAGCCTACCTTAGATTTGGAATCCATCCTAAGGACAAGCTTCAGGCCAAATGACTAAAATATTTGTCTTTTAGATACTATATTGATAATGAAGTACTATTAAAAAATAGGTTTTGATCAGTGCCTTAGTGACCCCTCATCCCATTAAAAGATGATTATATCCTAGGAGACCTTCACAAAAGTGTATGTTATGCTCACACAAGCCCCAAGACCTTATTCAACAAGGTCTTGAGGCAAGGGTACTTTTGGCCAACCTTAGGAAAAGAGGACAAAGATCTGGTTCAGGGTTGTGATAAATGTCAGAGGTTCACCTTAGTTATAAAGCAACTAGTGAAGAAGATAGCCCCATTGTTAAGTCAATGTCCCTTCTCTTAATGAGGAGTGGATTTTGTAGAGGCTAAAATAATTTTTGCATTATGATTGTTGATTAATTAACCAAGTGGGTCGAGTCTAAGCCCTTGGATACCATCACAAAGAAAATGACCACTAATTTCATCTTTTAAAACATCATTATAAGGTTTGTCTTGACTAGAGTTATCATCTTTGACTACAACAAATAATTTAATAACCCTACTTTCAGAGAATTTTGCTCAGACTATAATATAAGCAACCACTACTTATCTTCAAGACATCCTCAGTACAACGACCAAGTCAAAGTGACAAACATAATCATCTTCCATAGTCTGAATAAGAGGTTAGATAAATCCAAGGGTTTATGGGCAGAGGAATCATCAAGCATCTTGTAGACTTATAGAACCACATACAGAGGTCTAACGGGAGAAACTCCATTATCCATATAGTTTGGAACTGAGGTAATTTTTCTAATGGAGGTCGTGGTACTAACGCAAATGGTGGTTATTTCTAACTATAGGCAAATAATGAGGGTCCCTAAAGATCCTTAGATGAATTGAGAGAAAAAGAGAGGTAGTGTTGATCAGAATATTCTCTCATAAGCAAATGCCAACCTCTTACTTTAATAAGAAGGCATGCCATGAAGCATTCAAAGTGGGAGACATGGTCCCGAGAGAGGTCACCATTGCAACTAGAAATCTGAACGAGGGGAAGCTAGGCCCTCTTTGGTAAGGCCCTTAGGCGTTGGTAAGAATAGAAGTGCCGGGGTGTTATTACCTCATGAATATGGATGTATATGAACTTCCTATCCCTTAAAATGTAGAGAATCTCAAGAAATATTTCCAATGATGTACTCCTCCATTGATGTGAAATGAAAATAATTCTTTTTTCTACCTGTGGTGTCCTAATACAGTGTTCAATGTGAATTACAATGCTTCAATACTTGGATTTAAGTTATCCTTAAGGCCCGAAGACCCAATACGTGTTATAAGTCTTTAATCCTTGGATCTATGTTTAACCTAAGGATTAAGGACCCATAACAAGTTACAATTCTTCAATCATTGGCTCTAAATAAAAGGTTGAGGTCCAAGAGACCTAAAATCAAAGACTCTTGGAGTTTTAAGGCTTTCATGCATAACTCCCAAAGTCCCTAATGTATATAATGACCCAATAAATGTTTTAAGACATTCATCATTATCTTGAATTAATAGTTAAAGGTCTAAATACCCAAAAAGAGGCTAAAGGAATTACCAAGGCTTTCATCCTTGATTCCTCCTAAACTAAGGTCCGAGGACTAACAATTTACCCCAAAGGTCTAATACACACAAAAATGTCTTTAAAAGATTAAAGCTATAAAAAATGCAAAAACTTATAAAAACATTTTTCTTAACCTCATTTTTGTGAAGAATACCATCTCAAAAGACTTAGAAAAACTTCAATTTTCAATTTTTTTGGGGTGGGTGGGTGATGGGTGATGGTAAGTGTTCATCCGCAAAAAAAAAAAATGTTCAAAATTCCAGTTTTATATGCAAAGGAGCAAGGCCCTAACCTTATAAACAATAGTTCAATGGTCTTAGAAATCATACTGGAACCTAAAACTCATGCCACAAGGATTTTATCCTAGTGGAGTATGGTTCGAAGGTCTTTAGACCCATTGTGGAACCCCATATTTTTTAACACAAGGCTATCATCCTAGTGGACTGAGTTTTAGAAGTCTTAAGACCCCTGGAGGAACCTTAGATTTTTTCCACACGACTTTTATCCTAATAAGTTGCGGTACAAAAGCTTTAAGGCCCATTGTGGTTCTCAAAACTACTAAGTTTAAAGTGTCTAAACCCACTGTAGGACTTCAGATTTTAAAAATTTTAAGTCCATAGGTCTGAGGAACCATTGGGGGACTTTGGATTATAAAACAATCCTATGTTTTAAGGTCTTAGGACCTTCAACAGAACTGTATTATTATTATTATTATTATTATTATTATTATTATTATTATTATTATTATTATTATTATTATTATTATTATTATTATTATTATTATTATTATTATTATTATTATTATTATTATTATTATTATTATTATTATTATTATTATTATTATTATTATCCTAAGGCTTTAATCCTTAGTGAAATATGTTTCAATGGTATTATGACCCCTTTATAGAACAACTTCAAGTTCTAAAAGTGAGTATAAGGTCTTAAGACCCTTAACAGATTTACCCTTTTGACCTTCATTCCAAAAAAAATAGGGGCTATAAGTGTTTATGTACAAATATTTTAAGGCATTGAGTCTTAAAAAGTATAAATTCGAAGGCTTCTTGGTTCTAAGGTCTTATGTTCCATTTAAGAACCTCGGTCTTATACTTCAAATGTAGACGTGAGTATATAACAGAGGTCTATGAACCATAAGATTAACTTCAACAGTGTTACGAACTATATTATTATCACACCCCGCCTAATTCTTAGCATGAGACAGATATGAGACATATAAAATTAATCAATAAGATAAATGATAATCAATCCCAAAATATAAACCATCTAACTAAGTGATAAAAGATCCATCTCCATGCTAAACTCAAAGTAAATCCAATCTCTAATAATATGAAACTGAATAATCTCGAACTGAATCCAGTGAAATAATGGAATAAAACCCATACAAATTTGGAACCGAATGGCCCAATCAAAATCAGAAACTGTGTCTCAAAGTAAATACGAAGGAATGAAAAATTAAACTAAATCAATACGCATAAGGTAGAGCAACTCCAACTGCACCTTCAAGCAAATCTCTAAATAATTCTATCCAGCTTCTCCAAATACTATTTTTCGAAAAGTTAATCAACGCATGAGGTTAGAGCCCAGAGCATGAATACAAACTACTGACCCTCAAATAGGATCCTTGGACCCATACAATAGCATTATGCGCAATAAATATTACAATGGAATATTTTAAATTAAACGAAATAATTAGTCGCGATAACTAAAAATACTAACTACTCGCATAGATCCCCATTTAAAAAGGCACACCAATATGATTTTAAATTCCCATGTCCCACAGAGTTAATCTTTTATTAATTAACCCAAATTACCAAATTTCTCAAATAATTATGTTCTTACTTAAATAATTATTAGGTATGGCGGTCCTACCGTCTCGGGTGATAATTCACCAAAATTCATTATAGCGATCCTCCCGCCAAGGGTGATAATTCACCAAAGTGTCACACTTCCCCTTGCCAAAACGCCAGTCGAATCCGTTTAAACTGCCGATCTCCTGCAATTTGACAAGGTTCCACACACGACACGACATAAAACGCCAACCGAATCCAATTAAACTGTTTATCCCTCGCAATTTATGTCGCCACCAATTTTAATACCCGTTTTTATCTTAGGCATTAATTATCAATTTCTCAATTTTCATCATTCATAAATTACCCTACCCTTTTAACTCATTCGAGATCTTCAAAATATGCCTTAGTCCAATACCTAAGGGTCCCTAAGTTATCAATATGTCCTACCCTATGTATAGTATGAATTTCTGACATAAACCTCGACCTAGTCTCATGCCTAGGCTAGCGTAACAACGATAACGTAACAAAAATCAGCCCACCCCCAACATAACAAAGTCGTAATAATCTACCCTCACTAGTCCCATACCTAGAAGGTGTAAATCATAAAAAGTCCTACCCACTAGTCTTATACCTAGAAGGCATCCTAAAATATAGGGAGAGCATAAATACCCAACAACACGTCATCACAATGGAAATTAAATAATACCAACAAGTCACATAAATAATCATAATTAAGCAACGTATAAAACTACACATGATAGTCCAATTCAACTAAATCTTAATTTAATTACCACATCGTCAAAATACCCGATTAATCCCATTTAATTATTTTAAATTAAATACACCGAGATTTCATCATTAATAAAACATAATTCCAATTTTGTCATCTCAACACAAATTACGTGAGTTATATGCCCCCAAATTCATTTATTTCAAAACTAGAGTTTTTCTACATGAAACCTACACCCACAAAACCCAAAATTCACTCATGAATCCTACATACCCAAGGGTTATGAATATTTTTTTAAAAATATACTTTCATATATATAAGAGAGAAAATGCCTCACTCGTGGCATATACAAAATTCAGGACATGCTTAAAAGGAAACTGAGAGCTTACAAGCCTCCTAAAGGAGGTGGCACCCAAAGACAATCTAGTTCTGCCTGACTGATGGTAAACCCCACTTATCCACTCTTAAAAATCCTACCAGGTGTTTAGGAAAGTTAGACATATGGAAAAAGAACATATTAAGAGATTCTTTGCTACCCAATTTGCCCAAATAATCATCCACACAGTTCCCTTCTCTATATATGTGCCGCAATGAGAAGGTATAATCAGCCAACATATATGTTATCTTATCAATATGCTATCTTACCCTCCATGGGCATCTCACTCTACATTGAAGAATATCAATCACAATCTTAGAATCACTTTCAATTTCCACAACATAGTCTTTCAAATCTCTGTAATATGATATGCCTTTAAACAATGCCAAAACTTCAGTTTCAAGATTAGATACCTGTCCTAGATTGCTTGGAAAAATCCCACACAATTTCACCTTTACAATTTCTAATAATAGCCCCTGCTCCTCCCATACCAGGATTTCCCACTGAGCTCCCATCAACATTTAGTTTTAGAACCCCGAAAGGAGGAACCATCCATTTAACCAACATAGGCTTGACAGCTTTACGCACAGTTGGGATATAATATAACTGCAGAAGGTACCTGATATTATGAAATACAACTGAAGCACTTCCTTTTATCCCCTCATATTTGCATTTATTTCTATGAGTCCATAAACTCCAACATATAAAGATAGGTATGGATTTATGCATTGATATACCCCTACTGCAATTTATCCACCAATTCATAAGTTGACCTCTCACTCCATTTTGAACTCTAAAAGCCCCATATTCTTTGCAGTAGAAATCCCACACTTTGGATGCAATATCTCCCTGAGTAAAAACATGATCAATTGTTTCCTCTTGATGGAGAGGGAAACAGTGACAAATAGAAGGGCCACAAATACCTAATCACCTAATGCTATCATCCGTGGGAAGAAGATGATATAACAGTTTCCATACAAGAATATATATTTTAGAAGGTATGGCTTTATCCCAAATAAATGACGAGCTCCATTGTTTTGCATAAGCTTTCCTACATAGATTCTATGCGGATTTTAAAGAGAATTCTCCATAACATGTTAGGTCCCATACTGCAACATCAGAGTCATAGGCATATAGATGAGTATATTTAATCTGATTACATACTGAGATAGATAAATATTGCTGCAATTTAGCATTATCCCACATATGGTACTCATTCCAAAACTAATTAACCCTAACATCATCCTGCACTCTAACTGGACCAACACACCAATTATCATAATACATACTACAAGAACCTGTATTGACATGACATAAAATGTGATCCTCAATAACATCTCTCACTGCATAGATTCTTTTCCATGATGAGGAAGTGCCTTTACTAGTATTTATAACCGGGTGACTATTTCTATAATACTTGGAATTCATATATGATGCCCACATAGAATTTGAGGTCCTAAGCTTCCACCATAATTTTATAGCCATAGCCTTAAATAAATCAGTGATAGATCTAACCCCCCAAGTTTTAGTGATCACTTTCTCTAATTAGGTTGCTAATTGATTTTAAGAAAATATTAAATTAAGGTTTAGGCAACACTTAAAATGTGTAATACTAAAGGAAAAGAATAGAGTATTCATGCGTGTTATTAGTTGGATAAAAATCTGAGCCGAATGTTTAACTCCTCTTGAGAAAACACCAATTGAATCTTCAAAACTTGTGAAAAGTAGGGGCTAGGGGTTGAAAAGGAGATAAATATGTTTTGAGAACCTTACTGGAGAAAGTTTGAGAGGAAAAGTGTTTTTCGAAGTCCCATCCCCGTATTAGTTTAGTACATAAAAGTTTAAGAGTTGAAAACAAATAGGAGTCTCAACCAGCCACCGACTTACTGTTATTCGAACGAGAACACCTATCATTCGAACGACATGCGACGTCGTTCGAATGACATGCGCTGTCGTTTGAACGAGCCCCAAAATCCAAAAATTAAATCTCTTAAAAATTTAACTTATTTATTTGATAAAAGTCTATAACTGAACAAATACGCACCTGTTGGTTAACACAAAAAAATAATCCTTATAATCTTTTATAAAAGACTCGAATTAATTTTCGATTGAAAATTTACTAATGAAACCAAGTTAAATTCTTAAAGTCCATTAACTCAAAATTTTTATTTTTCTCCAAATTAATTAAAGTCAATTAATTAAAATACGGGGTGTTACATACTTCCCCACTAGCAAAGAATTTCGTCCTAGAAATTAGACAAAGCATACACATCAACGCATAAATCTCGTAAAAGAAAATAAGTCTAACATATGCTTACTCGTATAATGCCACAATTGGGTGCCCATACACCCAATCTGACGCGCACCTACCCCACGTACACCAAAATAATATATATATATCCTACCATATATATATACATAACTATGAAAATAATGGCGTAGCACGCGCTCTCTCAAATCACCACTCGATTATATCTCTGATAATGTTCGCAACCCTAAATTCTCAAATCTAATCATCTTGCTGCATTAATATAAGACATACCCAAAATTCATACTAACGATCTCCCACACAAAATATCCTCTCCAAAAATCAACTCTAAAGATCCTCACATCAAGCTTACTAATTCCGAACTCAATGCCTACAACTTACTTGGCACAAAACTTCATATCTCCAAGAAACATATCTAACACGTATGCTAGACCCTCTACCTTCAGGGGTACGAATCAACAAAGAAAATCAAAGTCTGGCAACGCGAAAGCTAAATGGACTCATAACCTACGAGACCTAAGACCATGCTCTGATACCATCTGTTACACCCCGCCTAATAAGTCGGACGAGTGTAAATAAAATACCATTCTTAGCATGAGATAGATATGAGACATATAAAATTAATCCATAAGATAAATGCTAATCAATGCCAAAAGATAAACCATCCGACTAAGTGATAAAAGATCCATCTCTATGCTAAACTCACAGTAAATCCAATCTCTAATAATATGAAACTGGATAATCTCCAACTGAATCCAGTGAAATAACGGAATAAAACCCATACAACTTTGGAACCGAATGACCCAATCAAAACCATAAACTGTGTCTTAAAGTAGATACGAAGGAATGAAAAACTAAACTAAATCAATACGCATGAGGCAGAGCAACTCCAACTGCACCTCCAAGCAAATCTCCAAATAATTCTATGAAGCTTCTCCAAATACTATTTCCTGAAAAGTTATTCAACGCATGAGGTCAGAGCCATGAGCATGAATACACACTACTCCCCTCAAATAGGATCCTTAAACCCATACAGTAGCATTATATGCAATAAATATGACAATGGAATATTTTAAATTAAACGGATTAATTGGTCGCGATAACTAAAAGTCACTTACTACCCGCAGAGAACCCCATTTAAAAAGGCACACTGATATGATTTTAAATTCCCAAGTCCCGCGGAGTTAGTCTTTTATTAATTAACCCAAATTACCAAAATTTTCAAATAATTATGTTTTTACTTTAATAATTATTAGGTATGGCGGTCATCCCGCCTCGCGTGATAATTCACCAAAATTCATTATAGCAGTCCTCCCGCCACGGGTGATAATTCACCAAAGTGTCACACTTTCCCTTGCCGAAATGCCAACCGAATCCATTTAAATTGTCGATCCCCTGCAATTTGACAAGATTCCACACATGACACGACATAAAATGCCAGCCGAATCTGGTTAAACAATCGATCCCTCACATTTTATGTCGCCACGAATTTTAAACCTGATTTTATCTTAGGCATTAATTCTCAGTTTATCAATGTTCATCATTCATAAATTACCCCACCCTTTTAATCGACGTGAGATCCTCAAAATACTCCTTAGTCCCATACCTAAGGGTCCCCAAGTTATCAATACGCCTTACCCTATGTATAGGATAAATTTATGACATAAACCTCTACCTAGACTCATGCTTAGGCTAGCATAACGACGATAAAGTAATAAAAATCCGCCCACCCCCGACATAATAAAGTCGTAATAATCTACCCTCACTAGTCCCGTACCTAGAAGGAGTAAATCATAAAAAGGTCTGCCCACTAGTCACATACCTAGAAGGCATCCTAAAATATATGGAGACTATAAATACCCAACAACCCGTCGTCACAATGGAAATTAAATAATACCAACAAGTCACACAAATAATCATAATTAATCAACGTATAAAACTATGCATGATAGTCCAATTCAATCAAATCTTAATTTAATTACCACATTGCCAGAATACCCAATTAATTCCATTTTATTATTTTAAATTAAATACACCGAGATTTCATCATTAATACAACAAAATTCCAATTTCATCATCTCTACACAAATTACGTGAGTTATACGCCCCCAAATTCATTTATTTCAAAACTAGGGTTTTTCTACATGCAACCTACACTGACAAAACCCAAAATTCACTCACGAATCCTACGTAACTAGGGGTTATGAATATTATTCATATTAAAAGAGTTTAGAAAAATAGCCTCAAATTTTAGTGCTCACTTTCTCTAATTAGGTTGCTAATTCATTTTAAGAAAACATTAAATTAAGGTTTAGGCAACACTTAAAACACATCATACTAAAGGAAAAGAATAGAGTATTCATGCTTGTTATTAGTTGAATAAAAGTATGAGTAGATGGTTGAACTCCTCTTGAGAAAACACCAATTGAATCTTCAATTCTTGTGAAAAGCAGGGGCTAGAGGTTGAAAAGGAGAGAAATATGTTTTGAGAACTTTACTTGAGAAAGTTTGAGAGGAAAAATATTTTTCGAAGTCCCAGCCCCATATAAATTTAGTATGTAAAATTTTAAGAGTTGGAAACAAGTAGGAGTCTCAACCTGCCACCGACTTACTGTCGTTCGAACGAGAACACCTGTCGTTCGAACGACATGCGACGTCATTCGAACAAGCCCTGAGAAAATACGCACCTGTTGGTTAACACAAAAAAATAATCCTTATAATCACTTATAAAAGACCCGAATTAATTCCCGATTGAAAATTTACTAATGAAACCAAGTTAAATTCTTAAACGCCATTAACTCCAAAATCTTATTTTTCTCCAAATTAATTAAAGTCAATTACTAAAACACGGAGGGTTATAATTATTTGATTTATCAAGAAATCTTGGGGGACTAAGGGGAATACTACCTACTTGGAAGGCGTCAGAAATATAAATCCAAATGCAAGAATTCATTGGTAAAGAAAATGTTAATCTAGAAATAAGAAACAAGCAATACAGAAGTCAGAAACTTAACAAAACCTACTAATTTTTCCATTCATCATATGGGGAAACTAGATCATTACAATAAAAGTTCTATGACCTAAAAGAATTCAAATCAAAGTTCATAGAAAAGCCTTCCTAAGGCTTGGGATAAGGTGGGTTTTCCTTCATAAGGGCAGCTTCTGTTTCCTTCTCTAGGAGGCTTGACATGGGCTGAGGAGTAAGGGCTTCCTTTTGGACCTATTATTCTTTTTTAGCAATGAAGATAAATCCTTTAGAAACTTAACCCCCACTACTACTCTTACCATTAGAGATTTCATCAGTAGGGAAAGGGCCCGAGACATTCACCTCTGGGAATAGCATATGAACCTTGGATTTGTAAGCTTCACACCCGAAGGAATACTTATGAAAGTGAATTTTTTTATAGGTCTCAAAGGCAAGGTACGCATCCAGGTTGATCTTTAAAGTGGCATGGATCCTCTTATGGAGCCCACTGTACTTCACCCCAAGCTTAGAATACTCTCTCTGCACCTCATTACCTTTGGACATCAACAAGTATTTCAAAACAGACCCATAACTTTAAACTTAAGAAGATCAATATCCACAATAATATGGAGAAGTTTATTTTGAGCACTTTGGAGCTTGATATTTTTTTCCTAAAGTGACTCCACCACCACTCTGTGCTCGATCACAGGTAAGATATGGGATTCCTTAGCCTTAGCCAAGGAATATCAGGAAAAATCAAGAAGGTGAGCACTGTTCTTGAGGGTATTCTCATTAAGAAGTTGGTCCTTCTCAAGGGTAGTGATATGCTACCTCAAACCCACTATATCTTTGTCCAAACCATCCTCGTCCATCCACTGATTATTGATCGTTTGATTTAGCTCCATCTTGGTAAGGTCCTAATATTCATCCATTTTCATAGCTTTATTCCACCCGCTCTGACCCTCAATGCCTAGAGTTATATTATCAAGTGTTAAGCCTGCAAAAGGGAAGAAAGTATGAGAACAAGGCATGTTAAAACAAAATTTATTAAGGAAAAGAAAAACACATGTAAAGGTACCTTGCCCAGAAGGTCAATGAACTCCCCAGCATTGGTTGAGGGCCCTCAACCCCTCAACGCAGCCACCATGTCAGAGCAGTTGGTCTTATTCACCAACTTTATAACATCCATAATTGAAGCATATGAATTCTCTCCTCTGAAGAACTCCTCCATTCCAGTGGTCGGTAACCCTTCCCTTTTCTTCCGAAGTCAACCCCTTAGGTTATCTAGAAGCTTTAATAGCACCTATCATGCCCCCTCCTTCTTAGGGGGCACCATCACTTCCTTACCCTTAGAGAGGGTACCATAAAATATTTCATTTACTTATGATACCAAGGATCGCTAGTCCCTTGTATTAGAAGGATTGCCCTGGGTTTCCCTAGAGGTCCCACCTACCACCAAATATGCTTGCAACAAGGGAAATATTTCAGTACTTGACCTCAATAATGGGCCTTCACCAGAGTTAAAACATCAGCTCATCCTTCGCCACCAATTTAACATCTGGAATTAGAATATCCACCATCGTGTTGAACTTCAGGCACGTAGTAGACTTGAACCTCTTCCCCTTATTTGCTATAAGCTCGACAAAGATTTTCTTAGAGTATATCTGTGCCATTATTCATTCATCCCGTTCATCTACTTAATCGTCAAGAATATCATACTTAATTACCAAAGTCTAAATATAAGGGTAAAAATAGAAGAAATAACGAGGTACTTACTGGGAGAATAGTAAAAATATCAAAATTGCACCTCAGACTATGCGAAAGAACTCTTCAATCTTAGTAGGATCTCAGCCTTACCCTAAGGTTTGTCATCCTCATATTTGAAGGCCTCATGGACTTTAGAAGAGATCACAATAAGAAATTTACTCTTCCTAGGCACTAGAGCAGAGTACTCGGCCCCTCAGATTCCCCAACCACAATCTTGGGAGGTTCCGATGCACCTCCTAATGGAAGAGCTTTGGTCTCAATCCCTAACCCATTCTTAAAAAGGTTCCTGGAGTAATAAGGACCTCAAAGAAAGTGGAGTCTAGATTCAGGGCCTCGACCTTACTATCCTCTTATTACTTGTTGGGCCCAGGATATACTCCAATTAGAAAAGGCATTAGTGAATCTCCGATCGGACATTAGTAAACCAATTCAAGTACCAAGACAGAAGCAAAAGCTAAACTTTCCCACAACTGGAGGGGTATACTAGATCGTAGGGCACTCGATATTTTCTTCTAGATCAAGGGTGGCATAATCTCCCCCAATAAAAAAGAACCCCTCCTTCTAGTTCTTCAAGGCATTGTGTTTATCCTTAACAAAGAGCATGGAAGCCTTGGGGGAGAAATACTTCAACCCGTTATCTTTGGGTATAACTTTCTTTTTAAACCTATAGAGCTTAAAAAGTTAGTATAGGTTGACATTGTGTTTTCCTTTGTTGGACTATTAAAAAGCTAAGACAACATCCATATGAGACCTTCAAGAGTTAGTCAGCAGTTGATAAGAGGCTATCCCAATGGCCTTCGAAATTCTCAACACTGACAAAGGTAATGGGATCCTGGCTCCATACTTAAATAAAGAACTCATTAAAACATACATTCTTGGATACTAAGGAACATGCCTTATCCTAAGGCCTTGCGTCCCTCAAACTAACAGACTCAGGGATTTGATATGTTTTCCTGATTTACACCAAATTTTTTTAGTAATCTGAGAAGAGGAATGGGATCCTCTAGAGAATCTAAGGTCACAGGCCCCTAGGTAATTGATTACCAATGAGACAGAGGGAATTATCCATGTTGGAAGATAAGCTGAGTACCTAACCTCTTGTTCAACATTTAAAGGAAACAAACATGAGGCCTAATGACAGAGAGGGGTGTGGCGTCCAAAACCTTAGAAGGAGTGATGCTTTGATAGACACTTGTTAGGAAACAAAGGAGAAAAAATAGTTGTTTTCTTAAAAATCTCTAGAGAAGGGGATATTATCTGGAGTGAAAGGTGAAGAATTCAAACTAGCCTAGTGGGATCCTTTATATCCCCCACGCTTCACTCATTTCAGTCGCATCAACATTCCCAACCCCCTTTCACATTAAATTCAAGATCCTTCCCAATGAAATATCATTATGGAGAGAATATTGGTGGTTGGTTATGTTACTACCCCCAACTTGGTGATGGATAAGTGTTGCCCCTTTTAATTTTTGCAAAGAGAAACAAGATGCTACTACTGAAACCATATTTAGCTATTGGTATTCCAAAGCTCCTCAAACTATCTAACATCAATCTCAATAGAACACAATCCTAAGGTCAACCTCTAACCTCTTCTAGAACATTACCTAGCTCCCAAGACCTCTATTGACTCTAAGAAAGGAGAACAGTAGTAGTGTAGGCATTAACTGCCTCCCCAATCTCCTAGAATGCATAATTTTTCCAACACACCTCCACAACTAATCTTTAACACCTTAGAACTAGTGTACCATTGTCTCTGACACTCTCATTAGACCTCCGACTGAAGAGACATGAGGCCATATAGCCCTCACCCATAAAGGCATCATCACAAAATACCGAAAGACCACCCTATGGAAGGCCCATGATGATTCTAGAGCTCTTGGACACCTGGATGAACCCTTGTGGGTTATCTGGCGAGCAAGTGAAAAATATAACACTTTTTCACCTACCACTACGACTCAGATCCACTCATATTGATAACTTATATCCACATTAAATACACCCATCAACTGCCATAAACCACCTGTAAGCTTTATCCCACACTCCACCTAGTACTATAGCTGTCGGACCTTAGAGGGAACCCCGACCATGCTTGTGCAGTCCATTAATTCTCTCCAAAAGAAAGCATATAACTATAAGGCTTGCGAATAGTTAAGAACATGTTCAAATCATCATATACTAAGAAAATAAATAGATTTGTCTTATACAAGTGTTTTGTAATACCCCGTATTTGTATGGCTTTTAAAATTGGGGATTTATTAAATTTAAATTAAGATATTAATTTAATATTAATCCGAAAATTTATTTTTATATTTACTAACTTGATGTGAGTTAGTAATTATTGGAAAACTGTTGAATATTACTAGACGAGTAAAGTAATATATGAGATTTATTTTATTAAGATTGTCACGAGTGAATATAATGGAAATTATGAAAATTTAAGTCGGGACGCGCCTATGTCGTGTCAGGACAAAATTATTATTATATAAAGTGAATAAACTATAAGTTGATCGTATGGTCGTTTTGAGTGCGCCAAAGTGTCCGTAAGGGTCGAGATAGTCAGAAAAGTGTACCCGGTGGTTTAGTTTAAGTCTCGGGGCATTTTTAGGCCTAAATTGACATCCCGGGAGGGTATTTTAGACATTTTATATTTTTAGAGAATTAAACCCACGAATTCCTAAGGATATATCATCCTTTAGGAGTTGTCTCTTAGGGTTAGCAAACACAAAATCAAAGAACGGCCATTAGAGAAGGAGTTGGAGAGCTTTCCAAGCAATCAAGACCAAGAACTCATCCGGTTGCACCGCCACCACCACCAAAATATAGATCGCACGACGGAGAACGCAACCATACCATTTCATCAATGAAATCAGAACCTTGAATTTCAGGCAAGTATCTATCTTGCTTTATTTTTGGTTAATGCCTCACCTATGTTTGTTTAGGATTGCAAATATCATGTTTTGTGAAAGAAATTGTAAATTTGGAGACTTTAAATCGCATGTTTAGAGAGATTCAATATATTCTGGATATACCCATCACATGCAGAGGATTACCCACGAATTACTATGAGTTTAGAAAAAAGAAATCTGGTAGATAATTAGAGGAATGGATAATTCTTTCAAAATTAGGGTTCTTGAAGATTATGTCAATTTTACCCCATTAATTTGATATCATTGATGTTTTTATACATGTTTCACGTAGGAAATCTTGTATATATGTATATAGAATTGTAGTAACATTATTTGAGAATTTTATATTTGTTAATGACATTTTTGGAGAAATTGGAAGATGAAACCCGTAGGTTTAATTTGCAGTTTCAGTGCAAGAGCATCGATCGATCGATCGACCCCCTGCCATCGAACGATCGACTACTCCTGGAAAACTACATATTTCTCATCCGTTGATTTAATCCGATTAAGATGTATGGGATCCCTTGATTGCTGTTGTTGGAGTATAAGTGGATATAGAGAAAACCAGTAGGGCCTAGGTAGACCCCGTTGAATAACATTTTAGTGTAGAATGGGATTTTGTGTTAACGAGGAATTTTTCATGTGAATAAGAAATCATGCGTATATTTAATGAAAAGATCGGGACTCGTAAGGGAGTTAGACCAGAACGCAAGTGAGTGAATGCCTACTGAAATTATACTTAGAATACTTCGAGAAAGGAGAAGTGAGTATGAAGTGTATAATAAATGAGAATACGAATAACGAGTCCGTTATACGAAATAATCGAGTAAAATGTGTAATAACGGATAATTATAATTATGGGTCGTGAGCGCACCTAATTTAGAAATGTGGGGGTTTATATATATATATGACTGTGTGATTGTGTATATATTATATCTGTATGAAAATCATACTCGGGCTACTTGCTATCACGGGGGTTTTCGCGACGGGACGGTCTTATCTCGATGGGACCTTAATGGGGGATATTGACTCGTACCCTAAAACATAGGATTCCTTGGTACAAGCTATCCGATTGATAGTCAGACGGTCCTAAGAGACGTGAGGGTATGTGCTGACCTCTTAGTGACTCGGAACTATGATTCGCCTCCATTTGTATGTGTTTTATGTTAATGCAGTTTGAGAGTGATTCCGAACTAGCATTTCCCTAAATATGTGTGATACAGGGACTTGATAGCAAAATATGCCAGCACCACAAATTGTATGTGGGGGTGCAGATAGTATATATATATATTATATGAGTGATTGGTATATATATACTTATATATGGAAACCTTGCACCATGGAATTTATGTGGGGTGCCGTTAGTATATATATTATACTTGTAACTAATATATATATACGTATATCTATATGTGAACTTTCTACTGTGTGTAATAGAAGTTAAGTAATGAATAAATTCTTCAACTTCACTATAAGTATTCGGAAACTTTATAACGGTAAGGAGTTATTCTAAATAACGTAATAAATCTTGAAAAGATTGATTTTCTAAAGTAAATATCATATCCTTAATTCCAAGTGATAAAACCGTATGGGGAATAAGTTAGAGAGACTTATGAGGTTCTATAGTATGGTAGGCGTGCACACTGGACGAGAGGTGAGAATTCTCAAGAGAGTGTCGCGTACTAACATGGTTGTTGCATTTGCAGGTAAGCATTTTAAATTCTTGCTAAACTAATTTTAAAACTGTTTTACAATCGGGCTCTGACCCGTTTTCTGTGATCTCTTCTCTTTTGTATATATATATATATATATATATATATATATATATATATATATGTATATATTACAGATCCCCAGCCACAGGGGCGTCATGCATAGGCTCTTTGGATTGGACACGCTGTAGCTTATGTGGGAGTTGCAGGTCTTTGTTGTAGACGACCTCTTCATTGATTCGATTCTTGTTATAGTTCTTCATAGTTAGGGCATGTGTCGCCCATTTCCCATTCAGTACAGATTTTTCAGAGATCTATGTTCATTTATTTTCAGTTTTTGGTACTCTTTAAGTATTAACTCTTGTCAGGATGATTTCATTTGTAGTTTAAATTTGGTTTGGTTAATCTAGATGGATTAATTCTTTTGTGTTGATTGCTATCCATAACACTTATGTGATTCTTAAACTTTTGGTTATTTAAAAGGTTTTCAAATTAGAATTTAATAAAAATGGAAATAAAGTTTTAAATTGTTTTGACACTTAGTTTAATTATTTAGGGTGTTTAACTTGGGAAAGTTTTTATTTTGCGACAGTGATGCTAAGAATGAACCAACTGTTCACCTTTATTTTAATTTAATAAAGGATTGATCACCCGGTATTTAATTAGGCGAGGTGTCACAGGTTGTATCAGAGCATTAGGTTCTAGTGTCCTTAGGATATGTGCGACTTATTATTCTTCTAGCGTTACTTTGTTTGATATAGAGCCCTATGTTTAGGATTGGTTTTTTCTATGGTGAGATTTCGTTCTCCTGCTATAACGTGTGTACCTTAGTGAATCTTAATTGCGTTCGGGTGTGTTCAAACAATTAGATATGGAAGGCAAGGGCCGTTGGGCAGACAACAGGAGGCAAGGCTTAGTTGAGGTTGTAGAGCATATTCAGGATGATGACCGTAGTTAAGGTCACCCCTATTATGGAAGGGGAAGCCAGGACTGTAAAGGAGGCTAGGGCGCAATTTATGATTTCCAAATGTTGCTATAGTCAAAAGAGGTGCAAGAGTAAACTCACCCCAACGTGGCATGACTGGGAAAAGTCAGACGAAGCATTGTAGAGAACTGTCAGTGGAAATTCTAGAAATACGAAAAAATTGTGTGTGTTGGCCCAAGGAGGTAAAGTATCCAAAGGCTTGGACATAGGACGAAGTGTGGCTAACTGGAAGTGAAAATTTGGAGACAAATTTTCTTGGCTTGTTGGAATAAGGTTATCATGATGGGAGTTAGCCACTACTTTTAGAAGTGGAATGCTATGCCTAGAGGAAAATCTTAGGTACAGGTTGACCGCAAGTTCCTTCATCAGATGTTAAGGATAAGGAGTGAACATTGTTCTGAACTCATCATAGGAGGACCTAACAGAGGTCCATTTTTGAATATGAATATAAATCATTAGCGAATCTTGTATCGGAAGATGTAGATACAAAGGGAGGAAAGAACTCCAAGTGGGATATCGACTCGTAATAATATTTGGATAACACTTAAAAAGGGAATTCTGCTGGACGGTCGATTCAGAGGTTGACAATGTCTTACTTTGTCAATGAAGATGATAATTCTTCTTGGTGTGGGAAGCTAAAGGAATCAAAGAATTTAGTCAAGAATAAGACGGGATACAACGGTGGTAGTGTAGCACCACAAGGGGGTGTGGATACACATAAGGGACCCATTTAAATGATTCGAATAGCTGAACTCTTACCAAAGCGATGGCGAATTCAGTAAGGACCATTGTAGCCATTAGCATGTTCTTTAGGGACAACAAGGCTAAGGGAGCCACGGGGGATAGCCAACATGTATTGAGTTTACCAAAGTCCGAGAGAAGGACAATCCTAATCTGGTTGGTATGACAGGTAATAAGTGGATTATGCGTAGAGGTATTTTGTGGAGAGTGAAATCGCACGCGTTGATGTTTTCCCGAAGTGAGTAAAGGGATAAGAGTATGGTGCCTAGTAAAAGACAACGATTAAAGTAGTTTTGTGTTGGTTGGGCAGACGTATTACGTTCGAAGACTATTTGTGCAATCAAGGTGATTGGAAAGGTAGAAGTATAAGTTCTATTCTCAGAGGATGAGGCATGTTTTATGTGACATGAGCGAGTCATTATATTTTGTTCATTTCTAGATTAGCGGGTGAGACGATTTTAATGCGTATAACTACAAACGATATTATTATGTGAATATTTTTCCTTAGTGTAGCGGGATTTTCCTTAGTGCTATCCGCGGAGGATGAATGAGTATATTAATATCATTATATACTTTATTGAGGTTACTCGTTTTAGTGATGTAATATATGAGTATAATATGGTATTTATTACAACTTTATAGAAATGGTCAGTACGATAGTAGGCAGTTATTGCAAGGCTATCGGAGTGGTTGCATTAGTGCAACATGTTTTGTTCTGGTGAGGCCTCACCTGCAAGAGGGTTGGACTCGGACTTATATTATCTATCCAAGAAACTTCTAAGGGGATAGTGAGCTCGAGATATTCGATACCAGTGTGTGTAAGGACTTTTTCATTATAATTCAGTATGTATCGGGTTTACGATTGAGCAAAAAGATTTAACTCAGTATTATGTTTAGCGCTCAGGACTTGGTGATAGAAAGAGTGCATTGTTATATCTATCCTTTAGAGATGCGGGGGTTAAGATTTATACCCCTTTGATTGGGGAAAGGGATTTCGAGAATCCCGATTGTATGTATTTGAGGATTATGGAATGCAATTACCACCAATACTGTACAATAGTGCAATTGGCGAAATGTTCCTCGTTAAGTGTAATTTCGGGAGGAGATGTAATTTTCTGCCAAGAAATGGGAAAATGGGGGTACATGCTATGAACGGAGGACCTAACATATTTCGATAACCGATAATGCTAGGTAGTAGTGTATCGGGGGGGTTCCTTGTTTGGATTTCGCTTGGCGAGACATCCCACGCATGAAACTTAGTGTAAGGTTAGAAATAGGGAAATGTTTGGTCATTAGTCCATGAGTTCAGTACCTCGGTTGTAATAGGAGCAGATAATTATATCTGTAAGTTGGTAGTTGAATTATGATTTAAGGCCAGTGGATCCGGTTGCATGGTAAGAAAGCATTGAAAGTTTTATTTTACCACCACGAGTTGAGGGGTGGAACGATGATAAGGAGGATTTAGAATTTTGATTTCTAGGGTAAGTGAGAGTACCCAAGTGTTGCAATCACGTTATGAGCACTAGGAAAATAAAGAATTGGTTATTAGGTGTGAAGCGTATGAGATGTTTATGCTAGTATGCACGGTTTATAGGGTGTGTAGACATCCTAGTTAGTTGATGTTAAAATCGTCCGAGTTGAAGGGACGTGGGAATAAACGTGTGGAATATATGTATGTAGGACTAACATAACGAAGTAAAAGTAGTAGAGTGGATTAAGCATCGTGTGAAAGATGAAAAATCCGTATATACGTGTGCAATCAGAGTAGCACACCGAATCTGGATGGAAGGCTGTGAGAAGCCGTTTACAAAGGGGTATTTTTGAGAAGGGTATAATTTAATTATATGGAGAACACTCAGGACGGAGTTGTAATTAGTCAAATGTTGAGAGCGAGTTGTGCATACAAAGAGTGATAATATTAGGATGGTATAAAAGATCTAGAAGTGCACATCGTGGAGAAAAGTGCACGGGTCGAAACTTTCGATAAACACTAGGGAAGGAAGGGGAGTATTAAGTGTCATTTAATGTGAGACATTTCAAGGAAAGTCGATGTTGAGCGGGACATAATGAGTAGTCTCTGCATGCACCACTCATAGATAGAGATCAGTTGGAATAAGGGGATCAACCAGAGAATTTTGTGGTTATCAACAATTCCTGTAACGGAAGAGGGCGGTAAAGTCGATAAAGTCCTTGGATGGGTTGTCATCTTCAAGGTAAGATCAAGGATTCATCTGAACATGTGGAGTAAGTCTCCCTAGAAGGGAGTGATTGACATTCCTTTGGGGTGATTTACAATATTAACTAGTGTGCCCCAGTCTTCTTTTGAAAGGAAGGGATCGAACCGGTACGTGGTCCTACACGGTATTTTTTTCTGAATCAGGATGGAATTTATGAATCGCACCTTCAATATGGGATTTCATGAAACAACGGAGATAACATTTTATATTAAGTAAGAGGTATCACCCATAGCCGAGGAGCAGGCGCACGGCGATTAACGAGTAGTGGAGCCGCGTGAAGGTGATTTTAGAATCTTGGTGATCATTTCATTTCCACAACGGTTATAGTTAACAAGTGAAGTAGTATGATAATTGGGGGAGGATATTACCTAATGGTAGAATTCCGTGGAAGCACTCGTACCTATTTGTCATGAACGAGGTGCTTATTGAAGTTTTGGTGTGGAAAAACCTTAACTATTCTCCCTCTGCGTATGTTTAGAGGTGAGCGGATAATCAGAATTTTTGGATTGGTCAAGAATAATCCGATGACTATGGTGGAATTCCACGATTGTTATAGGCGAACAAGAGTGGTCAGATGTTCGTATGGTTTCTCTCAGAATAGGAGTTTTTGTGTTTAGATAAATCCGAGTAGTTGTCATGTGGTGAAGTGCGGCCTCCCAATGATATTATTATAATGGGAATTAATATTGTATATGCGTGTCTTATGCAAATGTTATCGGATAGGAGCACAATGTGAAGTAACTTTAATGAGTGTTAAACAAGCTTGCTGTGAGGCGGGGGCTATAGTGATTGAGCGCCTTACTATGTGGATAGGTTGCGTACTGTTAAGGTATCCAAAATGTGTTTTACCAGGTAGGCCTTATTTTCTGAATTTCGGGACGAAATTCCATTATTAGGGAGGAAGTATGTAATACCCTGTATTTTTATGGCTTTTAAAATTAAGGATTTATTAAATTAAATTGAGATATTAATTTAATATTAATTCAAAAATTTATTTTTATATTTACTAACATGATGTGAGTTAGTAATTATTGGAAAACTGTTGAATATTACTAGATGAGTAAAGTAATATATGAGATTTATTTTATTAAAATTGTCACGAGTGAATAAAATGACAATTATGAAAATTTAAGTGAGGACGCGTCTGTGTTGTGTCAGGACTAAATTATTATTATTATATAAAGTGAATAAATTATAAGTTGCTTGTATGGTCGTTTTGAGTGCGCCAAAGTGTCCGGAATGGTCGAGATAGTCAGAAAAGTGTACCCGGGGGTTTAGTTTGGGTCTCGGGGCATTTTTAGGCCTAAATTGACATCCCGGGGGGTATTTTAGACATTTTATATTTTTGGAGAATTAAACCCACGAATTTCCTAAGGATATATCAGCCTTTAGGAGTTGTCTCTTAGGGTTAGCAAACACAAAATCAAATAACGGCCATTAGAGAAGGAGTTGGAGAGCTTTCCAAGCAATCCAAGGCCAAGAACTCATCCGGTTGCACCGCCACCACCACCAAAACGTAGATCGCACGACGGGGAACACAACCATACCATTTCATCCACAAAATTAGAACCTTGAATTTCAGGCAAGTATCTATCTTGCTTTATTTTTGGTTAATGCCTCACCTATGTTAGTTTAGGATTGCCAAGATCATGTTTTCTGAAAGAAATTGTAAATTTGGAGACTTTAAATCGCATGTTTAGAGAGATTCAATATATTCTGGATATACTCATCACATGTAGAGGATTACCCATGAATTACTATGAGTTTAGAAATAAGAAATCTGGGAGATAATTAGAGGAATGGATAATTCTTTCAAAATTAGGGTTCTTGAAGATTATGTCAATTTTACCCCATTAATTCGATATCGTTGATGTTTTTATACATGTTTCACATAGGAAATCTTGTATATATGTATATAGAACTTATAGTAACGTTATTTGAGAATTTTAGATTTGTTAATGACGTTTTTGGAGAAATTGGAAGATGAAACCCGTAGGTTTAATTTGCAGTTTCTGGGCAAGAGCATCGATCGATCGATCGACCCCCTGCCATCGAACGATCGACTACTCCTGGAAAACTACATATTTCTCATCCGTTCATTTAATCTGATTAAGATGTATGGGATCCCTTGATTGCTGTTTTTGGAGCATAATTGGATATAGAGAAAACCAGTAGGGCCTAGGTAGACCCTGTTGAATAACATTTTAGTGTAGGATGGGATTTTGTGTTAACGAGGAATTTTTCATGTGAATAAGAAATCATGCATATATTTAATGAAAATATCGGGACTCGTAAGGGAGTTAGACCAAAACGCAAGTGAGTGAATGCCTACTGAAATTATACTTAGAATATTTCGAGAAAGGAGAAGTGAGTATGTAGTGTATAATAAATGAGAATACGAATAACGAGTCCGTTATACGAAATAATCGAGTAAAATGTGTAATAACGAATAATTATAATTATGGGTCGTGAGCGCACCTAATTTAGAAATGTGGGGGTTTATATATATATATGACTGTGTGATTGTGTATATATTATATCTGTATGAAAATCATACTCGGGCTACTTGCTATCACGGGGGTTTTCGCGACGGGACGGTCTTATCTCGATGGGACCTTTATGGGGGGTATTGACTCGTACCCTAAAACATATGATTCCTTGGTCCATGCTATCTGATTGATAGTCAGATGGTCCTAAGAGACGTGAGGGTATCTGCTGACCTCTTAGTGACTTGGAACTATGCTTCGCCTCCATTTGTATGTGTTTTATGTTAATGCAGTTCGAGAGTGATTCCGAACTAACATTTCCCTAAATATGTGTGATATAGGGACTTGATAGAAAAATATGCAAGCACCATAGATTATATGTGGGGGTGCAGATAGTATATATATATATATATATATATATATATATATATATATATATATATTATATGAGTGATTGGTATATATATACTTATATATGGAAACCTTGCACCATAGATTTTATGTGGGGTGACGTTAGTATATATATTATATGTGTAACTAATATATATACGTATATCTATATGAGAACTTTCTACTGTGCGTAATAGAAGTTAAGTAATGAATAAATTCTTCAACTTCACTATAAGTATTCGGAAACTTTATAACAGTACGGAGTTATTCTAAATAACGTAATAAATCTTGAAGAGATTGATTTTCTAAAGTAAGTATCATATCATTAATTCCAAGTGATAAAAACCGTATGGAGAATAAGTTTGAGATACTTATGAGGTTCATGAGTATGGTAGGCGTGCACACTAGACGAGAGGTGAGAATTCTCAAGAGAGTACCGCATACTAACATGGTTGTTGCATTAGCAGGTAAGCATTTTAAATACTTGCTAAACTAATTTTAAAACTGTTTTACAATCCGGATCTGACCCATTTTCTATGATCTCTTCTCTTTTGTATATATATATATATATATATATATATATATATATATATATATATATATTAAAGATGCCCAGCCACAGGGGCGTCATGCATAGGCTCTTTGGATTGGACGCGCTATAGCTTATGTGGGAGTTGCAGGTCTTTGTTGTAGACGACCTCTTCATTGATTCAATTCTTGTTATAGTTCTTCATAGTTAGGGCATGTGTCGCCCATTTCCCATTCAATATAGATTTTTCAGAGATGTATGTTCATTTATTTTCAGTTTTCGATACTCTCTAAGTATTAACTCTTGACAAGATGATTTCATTTGTAGTTTAAATTTGGTTTGGTTAATATAAATGGATTAATTCTTTTGTGTTGATTGCTATCCATAACACTTATGTGATTCTTAAACTTTTGGTTATTTAAAAGGTTTTCAAATTAGAATTTAATAAAAATGGCAATAAAGTTTTAAATTGTTTTGACACTTAGCTTAATTATTTAGGGTGTTTAACTTGGGAAAGTTTTTATTTTGTGACAGTGATGCTAAGAATGAACCAACTGTTCACCTTGATTTTAATTTAATAAAGGACTGATCAACCGATATTTAATTAGGAGGGGTGTCACATGTTTTCTCATTATTCAATACGCTATCAACCCACTATTGTGACCACTAAGCCATAGCTTGGATCATTTTTGTCTATTTTATGTCTGGTACATCCCGTTGATGTAATAACCCTTACTTTTGAGTAATTGATTTTATATAATTTTGCCATGTGAGATAATTATATAAAATAATGGAAGTTAGAGTAAATATTACTTTAAGTGATTTGAGAGATAATATTTACTGAGTTTTGCATGTTTATCGTTAAGAGAAGGTAAATAGCATCATGTTATGTTTTATTGCGTCGTTGTGCTTTAAGCGACGATTATGACATATATTTTAATTGGATCATTATTAATGAATTAATATGACGTTGGAACATGAAATATGGTACGATATTCCGGATCCCAATTTTGAGGGTGTGGTTAGTCCTGAAAAAGTCGAGATAGTCAAAATAAGTGCCATATTGCATTTTTGGAGTTTCGAACACTTTTGACAGGTTATGACTCAATTATGTAGTTACGAGTCATTTTAATGGTGTATTAACATTTAAAGATGGAAACAAATGTTAATTGAACGGTTAAGTCTCCGAAACCCTCTTATTTCCCCAAATATTTCACAAACAAATGGTTTAAACTTAGAGAGAGTTAGAGAGAAGAGAGAGCTTGGGAGAAAATGGAGAGAAAAAAGAAAATTGGAGATTTGGAGCTTGGAATCGTCGCTACGGGAAGAGAATCCGAGACTACAAACTTAAGGCTAGTTTCTAACTTTCTAGTGTATGATTTAATGTGGATAATTTGCATATATAGTTCTGTTTTTGGAGTTTTAACCATTAATGGGTTTTTGATGATTTTAGTGTTTAAGCCCTTAATCTTTTATTTAAATTTGATTTGAGTTGAAAATATTAGTTAGTTGTTCTGTAGGAATGAATTGGATACGTTATTAGTTGGAAGATGTTGAGATGGGATGGGAGATTTGAAATTGGGGGAAATTTAGGGTTCATAACCTGTAGCCCCAAACTGGGCATTTCTGTCAGGCTGAATCGATTCGCCTATATGGGAGGCTACAGGTCTGAGGGGCCAAATCGATTCGGGTTAAGGCCAAATCAATTCGGGCTGAGACAGGAGGTTGGGTTTCTCAGCCGAATCGATTCGCATTTGGGCGAATCGATTCGCTACCAGGGGCGAATCGATTTGGCCCTAGGCGAATCGATTCGGAAACCCTGCTGTTTTATAGGATTTTCCAACTTAGTTTATAGTCCTTTTCTTTTAGATTTAAGGCTTAGGAACCTTCTCTTGGGAAGTAATAAAGAGTATTAGAGGTTTATATTAGATTAGTATGGGGGAAAAGTGGGCTTAATTCGGGGGCTATTAAATAATCGTTAGCGTCGTTTCATTTAATGAGCCAGCTTCGGACTAAGGGAGAGTTAAGTGTTGTGGTTTAGGATTTTTGGGTGACTAGTATTGAGGAAAATTATCATTGATGGCTTATGGTATTACTTTGAGCTCTTGGAGACTAGTGTGATGATAATTGTACTTCGTAGCCTATATCATTAATAAATATGACTTCGTGAATAAGAAATGCATATTTTAATTTGGCACTTAATTGTTAAGTATAAATGATTTTGAGAATGTAAAAAGTGAATGTTTTAAATGAGAAAAACTTGTAAATGATAATTTTCATATACACACCTCTCTAAATTGCTATAATATGGGAAGTTATGCGAATGAGGTGAAGTCCTCTGGCTAGTGAATGCAAGGTTAATATAGTCCTCGGCCATAGGACCGGTTATTATATATTGTGTGATTATTGTTCGAAGTGAGGTAATTTCGGGTGTGGTTATGAGTCACTGTCGAAGGTATATGGCCTCTTCCCAACGTCACGCGATATAGGATGCCCAGGTTGTCTTGGTGATAGGCCCTGGAAGATGACAGCTATTTAGGCGCGCATCCAGTGGGGGTACCCGGAAGGATGGTCTTTGAATCGTTATATGATGTGATTATAACTATTAAAAAAAAAGTGGAACTTGTAATGTAGGTAAAGCATTTTGTGAGATAAACTGCTTTGAATATGTTTCCTAGAGAGAAAAGGGAACTGTGAAGTTAAATGTTGTAAAACTAAAATGGTGAAGCATTTTGTGAAATAAATTGCTTTAAATATGTTTCCTAAAGAGAAAAAAAAGGAACTGTGCATTTAAGTTGTGTAAAACTGAAATGAAATCTCATTAAGTGAAACTTAGATATTTTCTCATGCGAAAACGTATATTGTTCATTGTTATTGATATTGTGTTGTATTGTGCTTTTAGACTGAGATGTGAGAAATCTTATTAGTATTTGTGAGAGCAATTTAAGTTTATGATTGATGATAAAATATTCATAACTGTCATGCATTTTATTCACATGGTGATCGTATCAAATCGGGCCCTGGCCCGTCTATATCTCTTTGTTTTTCATGAATTCTATATTCGCCCAGGTGCTCCACCGCAAGGACGCCCGTATTGACCTCTCCATCACAGTTGTCCTGGAGCTATAACATTTTGTGGATGTTGAAGGATATTCGTTGTAGACGCTCCTATCTTTTTGTACTCTAGCTATGATCAGTTTACATATTCGGCTGTGTTACCCAAGTTTTGTACCTGTTTAATATAATGTGATATTTAATTTTAATACTCCGTGTAACTTACTTGTAATGGCCTGTTAACCGACAGCTTATTCGATTATTACTTTGTGTTTTATTGTTATACCGTTATTCATTTGTTTTGATATCCACCTTCTTTCAAATTGGTTTGTCTAAATAATTTTCTTTAAACTTACAAATATAAATTTTGACAATCCGTTTTTTTTAATAATTGGTGGTTATCTCGTATTATTATTTTTAACGACAGTGATGCTAAGAATGGACCATCTATGATTCCTGTATTTATTGGAGTATCGGGCTGGCCACCTCTTATTTTAATGAGCGCGTTGTCATAGTTGAGTCCTAAATTAATACTTGGGAACCCTTAGAGAGGTCCACCAATTAATTTCTAAGGCCCTCTAGATTAGTGACAAAAGACTATATAGACCTTAAACTCTCTTGGCCAAAGCATAAGAGGTCTTCTAGATTGAAATAACCTTTCTGTGATCTATTAAACAGTGAAACACACTTTGACAGTGGATGTAAGAACCTCAACTGAGGTCCAAGATACTTTATATACTTATATATTACTTTAACATATCTTCCCTTAACCTATCTAAGGTCCCGAGGGGAGCACCTATTGGGTTCGAGGTCTCTAAGGATCTCCTACCCATCAAAACTTATTCATCCCCACCCCATATAGGTTTAATTGAGGTGAAAACTTAGTCTAAAATAGACCACCCTCAATTGGTATCAAGTCAATTTCTCTTTTAATCACTCACGTGTTAGAGTTGATCTTGATTATTTGTGTAATTTTAGCTATGTTCTTTTCTACGAGATATAGTTTAAGGTTATGTTTAAATCTTATTAGGAGATGGATAAATATTGTGATAGTAGCACTATGATCATCCTCCTTATTTTTATGGATCGAATTATGGCCATTGGAAAGTCAGAATGCATATTATTATTTGAAGTCTAAGCATGAGCGTGTGTGGATGAGTGTAGAATATAGGTGGAGTATTCCCATAATTAAAGAAGATAGTGCTAGGATTAAGAAATAGAGAGTTTTTTGGTGGATGTTGATTTTTTTTTCTTTAAATTATAATTGCGTTTAATAATATAGTTGCATCGATCAACACACAAGAGTATAATCAAATACTCAATTATGAAATGACAAAGGAAGTTTAGGATATTTTGAGAGTTACTCATGAGGTAACTTCAAGTGTTAAGAAAGAAAAGTTATAAAACATTGCGACTCTGTTTGAAACTATGAGAATGAATAAATATGAGAACTTCAATGATTATTACACTAGATTGACTGAGTTTGTCAATGCCTCTTTTAACCTTGGAGAGAAGATCCCCGAGACAAGGTTATGAAAAAGTTGTTGAGAATTATAGCATCTAAATTCAAAACCAATGTTGCTATCCTTAATGAAATAAAGGATATAGAAACATTCTGTTTACAAAAGTTGGTTGGCCACTTAAAATTTGTGATCAAAAGGAACATTTGAGTGTGTCGAATCCTAAGAAGGATGTTGAATTTATTTTTGATTCTAGTTAGAAGGTTGAGTCTAGCAAGAGCGAAGATGGACCGGGAGAGAATTTTGAAGAGAATATTGATTTTTTGTGAAACATTTCAGCAAATCTTATAAAAATAATAACAAAATTTTCAAAAATGATAAAAAGTTTGAAGCTAAGCAACACAAATGCACTAGATATAACTCTTAAGATATCATGATAAGAAAGTTCATAAGAGAGGAAAAAATAGAAGAAGATAGATGTTTTGGTTTTGGTGGAGTAGGACATCACATGAATATATGTCCAACATACTTGAGAAAGCAAGAGATAAAAAAAGACTTTGAGAAGAAGAAAAAAGTCTATACGATAAGCTTGAGTGATTCGAAGAGTGAGTCCAATGATAGTTCTTCAAATGATAAACACTGGAGTCATATTGCATTAGTGATGATATTAGAAGAATGTGAAAAGGCTTGTGATAAGAGTATTCCATTTTATGGTGCTGTAAAATAGGTTCAAAGAGTCCATTCATAGGTCTATTAGTGATTCTTCATCTTATAGGATTATAGGTTCACATATATCGTACCGTAGATCACTTCATGGGAGTGATGATAAATTTGAAGACGTACATGATGCCTTTGATGAGCTTTATTAAAAGTCTTTGAAAAATTCAAACATAAAAATTTTTGAACAAAAATGTTAAATTAAAGAAAATATTGAGTATGTGTTTAATGAGAATGAAACTTTGAAAAGTAAGAATCATATTCTCGTGAATAAAGATGAAGTTTAGATTCAAAGATAAATTATAAAAGTAGTTTTTTAAAACTTAAAAATTAGCTTCACCATGCCAAAGAATTGAAAAAATATTCGATTAAGAGAGCAAATGTTTTTAATAACATTTTTTCATAGCCAAATAAAAAATGATAAACATGACATTTGATTTATTGAACGAATGAAAGCAAAGATTTTCATCTTGTGGACAATAAATTACATTGCCCACTATTTCTTATAAAGGAAGAATCTTGCCAATGTTGAAAAAATAGCTCATGAACTGAAACCTAAGTTTAGTAAGGATCTGCCTTTTTTACTTATTGTAGGATACATGGGCATTCTAACCAAATTTGTAGGTGGTTGAAAGATAGAATTTATAGAAAAATTATAGAAAGTTTATGAAGAGAGAGTTCCTCAAAGTGAGATAGGAGGTGAGATTAGAAAGTTGATGAGAAGAGTTGACATTATGGTCAATGAGAGAAGAGAGGTTAGGAGAGAGTTTCCTAGACCTAGGAACTATAATCACATTAACAGAAACAAATTCCTATCAAGGAAGAGATAAGGATACCTAAATATGGTAGAGGTACGACAAAAAATGCCCCAAGAAAAATGGTTGAGGTTGATTTACCTCAAATAAATTTTTTAGAGAAGGAAGTTGTCATTGTGCCTCCTAAATATCCGGGAACATCATCGCTCCTCTCTACCTAGATTGGTAGTTTACTAATGATGCCTAGTGCTTTTGTTGTGTGGGTATCCTTCCTAGGTACTCCTTAATTCATTTGGGATTGGATAATTTGGGTGAGTATTTTCAATGTCACATGGATTGTTTTCATACTTTTTATGAGGATTTTCATGCATTCATGTATTTTGTCATATGCTTTAGTCATTACGTAGTATGTATGTATGTATGTACATATTGCATCATTCATATTTTAAAATGCCAAAAATATTTTTATTATATTATTTTTGTGAAATGTGATAAAGTACTATGTTTACTTTGATTTAATCTATATGGACTTAATTTGAATGATGTTTAGAGCATGATATCTTATCAATTTTGTCCAAGTGGTGACCACTTCAATGATATGTTAGGATTTAAAAGAAAAATCATGATAGTTAAAAATTTTGAAATCTTTAGTGATGATTTCACTTTACACATGCACTTTCATATCACTTGAATCATATATTTTTATTATGTGTCTTTAATTAGTTCTTCATTTCAAATCATTATTAAATCTTGAGATTTAACATTGGTTATCTTAAAATGTTTTGATGGACCATTTGAGAGTTATGTGTGAAAAAGACTTTAACTTGGTGGAGTGATTCATGAAACATTGCTTACAAGAAAAGGGCTACAAATGCTGAGATTACATTGATTTGAATATAATTATCATCGATAGTTGTTTACCAACGTGTGTGTGAAATCAGTAGTGTAAAAAGACATTTTATGATGAAAAGAGCTAAAATCAAGTTTAAGAAAATTCAAGGCAAGAAAATCAAGATAAGACTTTAATTTTTTTTGTGTAGTATTTACTTTATATATTTACATCATATGAGGGAGGTTACATAGTTGTATTCTACCATTTATGAGATCTTGAAATGATATTAATGAAATGATAAACTTAGTCATAAATTGTTAGTCTTATAACTTATTTATGTGCATTCACTTGATTTTGGGACTTATACTTGTTCACGATCATGACATGATTTCTCGATTTGATTTTATTGGCATTTTTAACTATGTTGTTGAGTGAATAATGTTTGTGTTGAATATGTTCTCAAATCATGTCATTAATTAAAGTTCAAGGGAAAATCATACAATGAATTAAGTTTATCATAAGTACCCCAATCATATTCACACCTTACATATTTTGAGTTATATGTATATATTGTGTGTGTAAGTTGTTAGTTTTTGCATATATCTTAAAAATGTGTTTTAAATATCACAGTGAATATTCTCACATGTGTCTGCATAGATTCATATCACTTTTTGAGAGTTTGGCATTTTAGTTCTGCATGCTAAACCTTTTTTGAAGAGTTTTATTTGGCTGTAGATTTTTGCTTAAAATTGTTTGCAGAATTTTCTTTTATGCTCATTCACACGGCTACCGTTTGATTGACTATTGTTTATACAGTGGGATTTTTACCCATTCACATGACATTGCATGTCGTTTATAGGTAAGATTTTTTAGATTTCTCAACCCTAGAGAAAACCCTAAGTCATTTTCTGCTGAAGAATGAGATTTTGTTGTTAAATTTGAAGATTGATTCTATTTTGGGTAATTTTAACTTAGATATGAACAGAAAAACCCTATATTTATGACATTGGTGTATACCTATATTTGACTCAGGTTAGTGTTCTTCTTTCAAATAATATACTTGATTTGATATATTTAGAGTTATTCTTAGATATTTCATCATCTTTAGGCGGTGTTCTAAAAAATGCGCCAAGGATTTACGCTTTTTAGATACGCCAAGTTTTGGCCCTAGGTGTGGATTAAGGCGTAGTCAACTGCGGTCAACGTTTTTTTGTGAAAAAGTGTTAAAATGCGTTTTTTTAAAGCAACCTAATCTCTCACTCATTCAGCCAAAAAAAAAATGTTCATTCCCATTCACTAATTTAGCCCCTTCCCTGTTCAGCCCTAATTTTTAGCGAGCACCGGAAACCTCCCTGTTCACCGGAACTCAGGTAACGAACGTTCAGCTCTAATCTACTCTTTTGTTTGTTTGCAACTTCTATTATTATTTATTTGTAACTTCCATTTTTGTTTGTTTGTATAGGATTGCAAACAAACAATAGAGGATTTGGAACTCTTTTGTAATTTTATAAACAAACAAACAAGCCGGAACTATGTAGTACATGTGAGGAGTTAATAACACTCTTTTGTAAAAAATTTTCAATTTTTTTTATTGTTATGCTCCAAATCCTCTATCATTTAATTTAATTATCGTTTGTAATTTGTCCGAATTCACACTCTTTTGTTATTGTTTGCAATTTTGTTATTGTTTGTAACTTCTCCAAATCCTCTACTGCTTTTTGTTATTACTTCCCAATGTAACTTTGTTGTTATTGTTCCAAATTCTCTATTGTTGCTTGCTTCTTGTTACAACTTTGTTGTAATAAAATCCTTGACATAGACCTAATTGGATTTTTTTTAACATAGACTTGTTTGGAATTTTTTTAACATAGACCCGTTTGGAATTTTTTTGACATAGACCTGTTTGGAATTTTTTTTGTAGTGAATAATTTAGGGGCATACATACTTGTTTTCATTTAGGGGCAGTGAATAACTTAGGGGCACTGAATAATTGTTTTGGCATGACATGGCATCTTTCAATACACATACACACCTATGAATAATTTTGGGGCAGTGATGCTTCTAATGCACAATCACGGATTGTTAGTGGTTGTGATGATGATGATTATGAGAGTGTGGATGGGGTGGAGGCGGGTTCTGGACTTACTTAGGATGCGGTGGGAGAAGCAACAAATGAGATTTTACAAAATAGAAGAATTGGTACAAATACCCGTGATGAAAGTGAAATAAGGGAACACGATGAAGATATTTTGTATCGGATGGCACAGAGTATGTAATGGATGAAGAAGATGACTTTGAATTAGAGTCCGACAAGGAATTATATGATTGACTGTATTTGTTATAAGTTTAAATGATTGTAATATTTATGAGCTTGTGTCAGAGACATGTTGTTTGGTTGAAACATAGATTTTACCAACTCATGTATCATTTTAGTATTTAATTTGAATTTTGGTAATATTGTTATTTATGGTTAGGTCACTACATGATTAATTGTAGTGTAAGTTTATTAGGGTGATGTGAACTTATGGAGCATGCACATGGAAAAGGGCTTCCAATGCGTATATTGGTATTCAATTTTCAAGGTATATATCATTTTTCATTTTATAAGTGGCTATTTTGATTTCATTCATATTGATTAATATTATTTATTTTATTGGCTACTATGAATTTTGATTGCATGTAATTGGGTGAAAATATGATAAGGACTTATGAAGCATGCATATGGACAAGGGGCCCTAATTGTAAATATTCAGATATATTTTTAAGGTATGTACTATTTTAATATTTTTAATAGCCTTGTTATAATTAAAAAAATCTTAATGTATATTTAAAAAGGCCTAAACACCTTTTCACACCTTTTTATGCCTAAGGCCTGCCTAGGCTTCTAAGGCTTAAGGCTCGGCCTTCACGCCTCGGACACACCCCGTATTTTTTAAAACCTTATTTTTTGGTGTTATATTATTGTTTGAGGTTGGATTGGGTTATATTTTATCATTTCCTCAAATCACTTCTCATACTCTTTTTGGATTTATGTCCATTTTCTTTTTTATAGAAGTTTTCAGTGACCTAGTCTATCACTATGGCTCATGGAAGGGTACGAGCTCGTAAGAAAGTCATTTCTCGACCCTCGAGTGGTCACGGTGAGGCATCTAATTCTAGATAGATCCTGAATACACCTTCTAAATCTCCTAGCACGTCTATATAGCGTACTGAAGTAACTAGTGCCTCGATACCCATGCTTGAAATGACCATGGATTCTTCTTTAGTCCATTTTATGAGGGATGTCATGGAAATAAGGAAAGGTTTCATTTCCCAAGATGTAGAATAGGAGAAGGATGTCGATCTAACATATTTTTAATTCACCCCAAGGCTTGTATTTACAGAAGTGGATTCAACACCACGCTTCATCTCGATTTCTAATCCCTCGTGTGTCGGATAATGCCACACTTGTTCATAATTTCTATACGAACATGATAGTTACTTTCGAGGATCCTTTGGTCCTTACATATTTCGTTCTTGGCTTTGAGATTATATTGTCTGAGGATGTGTTAGATACACATCTACACTTTCCTGATTATACCCTTTATACCTAAAGAAGATTGGCCCATCATTAGTTAGCTTCATTTTTACCTGGGAGAGTGATGGCATGTATAGGGAACTTATTTCTACAGGCGTCACTAAGACAACAACTGTCCATTTTACACTTTGTGATAATCTATGACCTCATGCCAATGAGACTATAGATGGATTTAGCATAGTCAATTAGATATCTCATACATGCTATCGCTATGTGTTAGACCATCAATCACCCATCACTCATTCTAAAAGTTATGCATTATAGAGGTTTAGATATGACTCAAGATGCGTTAGCTTTTTTCTCGTATGGTCATTAGGTATATATACTCTTTAGGTGTTCCCCATCTAGGATTTAATCAATTTGTATCTATTCTAGGTACGATTACGAGTGCCAGTGTTGCACGTTTTAAGGGACATCTTATTGGATTCTTGTACCATGATTAACCCCGATGAAGAGGATATTGCACACGGTCCTCCTCCAACACCTACTCTATATTTTTCTCCAGCTATACCTTATCCGAGAGTACATTAGTCATCCCAAGAGTATGCCCAATTTTCTTATATATTTGATGCATTTGATAAGTTGGATGTGAGGTTAACTACGATGTCAGACGATGTTTATTATAGCTTTACACAACTTAAAAGGACTACATATCACATTAGTATATGGATTTTAGCGATTGAGCATTGCGGTATGTCATTTTTAAGCTCGTCTAGGTCTCTTCCAGTTTATGCTCCTATTCCAGTTGATGATGATGATGATAATAATGTTGGGATTTAATTCCTCTACCCATGTATGATGTTTACTTTTCAGTAAAGGTGGGTCGGCTCATTTTGACTTAAGAATCATGTATGTGGGAATGAATTATATTTATCTTAAATATATTATATACATGCTGATCAATTCAACTTAGTAAGAATTCTAGTGAATTGTATTTAGCTTGATCACACAAGATGGAAATTTTGGTTCTTGTTTCATTAAATAGTTCATAACTTAGATGGGGAGCTAACATCCTATTGGTAAAGTTGCGAGTAAGATCTTAGTAGTTTATCTTGACTATGGGAATTTTTTTGATGTTTCAGTAACTTGTCTAATAGTTAATTGATGATCATACCAGTACATCAGGATTGTATTGAATGGGATAACACTAAGATTTAAGTCAGGGTGCTACCAGATTAGACTTGGGTAATCTCACATCGTTTGCAAACGGTGCATAAATTCTTAATCCCTAAGGATGATAAGGATTAGAATATCCACCTAGTTATTTCTTTGATTGATATTAATGTGATCCAATTCATTGGTTCCAAATCTCTATAAATCGGTTAATGGTTGTGTGGATATGTCTGAGGTCATATTTTGGAGAAATTCACATTTGGGAGAAATGTTGGGATGTGATACTCCCCTGACAGACTTATATGCTTTGTTCCTACCCGTAAACCCAACTAGTGGATTTTATAATTTACTAGAGTATCAAATTAGTTAAGTCTGAGAATCAATGAATAAATAAGATGTTGGTTAAAATCAATTGGTGGCGAATTAATTTGACCAAGAGGGTTGATCAAGCGTAAATTGAGTATCAAGTAAAAAAGTTGTTGTGTAGATGGTTTAATGAACAAATATAATAACCAAAACTTATTACACTATACGGATATAGCGGTAAGTAGGGTATCGAGTCCACATGGAATTGACAATTAAAACAAAGACTTTAAAACTACTTTGACTTGTCATTCAAATATTGCAAAAAGAAATAAATAAAAGAATATTTGTTTTTGTGATTTTAGTGACTTAAGATGTTTTAACAAGTTTTAGTTCTAAATTATATGTGATGCGGTTATGGATCACTTTTTCGATCTCTGTCATTTATGAATCTAAGATAGAAAAGTTAAAGTTATTTCAATTGTTATATAGTCATTTAGGCAAGCAATTAAACTTGTAGGTTTAAAAATCTTAGATGAAATATGCAAATTTTAATAGTGATAGTGTAACTTCTAACATACATTGCATCTTATTCTAAGAGTTTGAAAACATATAATATTTGACATTATATTTTAATACTCCATAGTATTAAATTAAATAAATATTAAGCTATGAACGTACTTTAAAATCTCAAAGGAAAACACTATTTTTAAACGGGTGGGATGCTAATCTACAATGTATTTAACTAGTGAAATATAATTATAAACACAATAATTAACTCTCCAATACAAATTTAACTAATTAATAAAGCAATAAAACTAATTATCAAAGTATTAAACTAATTACTAAAGAAATAAATTTAGTTAAACTAATTGTTAAAGAAATAAACTAATTAATAAAGCAAATAAAGCAATTAAACTAAATAAAATAATTAAAAAATCAAGTAAACAAATTATCAAAAGCAATTATATAAAAAAACTAAACTTTATAAAACTAAGAACATTATTAATTTCTAGAGAGGGTAGGTGAATTAGTGAGAAATGAGGAACGGAGACGTTACTATTTATAGAAAATGAGATGATGCTGACAAGTAAGATCGATCCGGAATAGGGTCCCATCGACCCAATCAACATTTGACTTTGGTTTGACTCGAAAGTTGACTCTTGCTTCTATATTTGACTCTTTATATCTTCTTCGTTTCTTATCATATTGATGCGCCATTTGAAATAGGGTATTTGTCTCTCTGAGACCAACATTATGTGTGAAGAGTCCGAGCTTGGAACCAACTTTATGTAATCCCCTATTTTCCCTTAGGAGTGCATTTGTGGACGGTTCTTGCTCAGAATGCTCCCAAACTTTACGTATATAATCTCAAAACCTATAATCATACAAAAATACCTTATGTAAGCGATTAATGATGAAAATATGGTTTATATAGTAAAAGAGCAAAATTATGGGATTTTATGGCTTTTTACATTCTAAAATATGCAGAAAAGGGAGAAATATATGCAATTTATGCGACGGATCACACCTCCTAACTAACAATTTGCTAGTCCCTAGCGACGAAGTAACAATTATGTGCACATCAAACTTGCTATGTTATTATCGACTATAATAGGGTAAAGGCTCACTTTCGTGGGATACAGAGTTGTATTTAGCTTATGCAACAAGCCATTAAATCTCTAGGCTTCCTTAGAGGATGAGGTTTATATCATGAGAGATTACAGAGATGTTAGTCACAAACATCATGGAACGTTTGCAAACACAATTGCTTTCGTATTTTTTAAAAGTTCAACATGTGTCTAAGAATTTTACATGAAAAGGACAATGGGAAGCATATTTCTCCAAAAGTCCTAAAATTATTTATATCATACTATTATGCATCAAATTACATATATAATAACGGTGTGCACACTATAGAACATGAGTTACTACTATGGTTAAAGTATCCGAGATATGAATCGATTTGTACTAATCATATGCTTCAATTCAAGTCTCATTGGCGACCACTCTACAAAGACAGACAATTCAAAGTATTTATTATGGGTCACTCGGGACATGTGGGTATAAAGAGTAATGGTAATAGAAAGCAAAGACTTTGCACATGTCAGTGATGAAAGACATATGTTTTGAAATTAAAAAAAATGTAACTTCAGGAAAGGATAACATCAACTAAAAGATGTAAGAGAAAATTTGTTCTTTCTTTTATAGGGTTGAGACTTGTGTTTTTCATAGGACATTGGGGCGAAAAATTAGCGGGTGATATTTCTTGACAATTCTAAATTGATGTGAAACTTCCTTTTGAAAACATAAATTACTTATGAAGAGTTTATTTATTTGGAATACTCCCTCTTTTTGAATTCTTTTCTTTTCTTTTTGGGGATTTTGCTTTTTTACCGCTTTTAAGCCTTTTTCTTGATTTTTCTCTTCGTTTTCCTTGTTTTTCCAACCCTTTATTTCAATTTTTAAAGTTATTTCCATCATTTTTTATAAAGTTGGTGGTGTGGAGGGGAAATAAGTGAATTGCCTATATTAGCTATTGGTTAAACCTCTATAAATTTTTTGAAACTAACCTTTAGACGACAATCAAACATGGATTTAGAGATTACTAATGAACTATAAAAAAATTGAATAAGTAATTACGATTGTCTATATCATAGAGAAAGGAAAGAGAACTCAAATGCTCACATGGTGTGTATACCTATGCTTTGAATGTTATTGGGGATTCACTATTTAACAAATACGAAAGTAATTATGTTTCGGTGCATATGTGTTAGCACATAATTAAAATCTAGTATAAAATATAGTAAAGATGGTAAAAAGGACTAACAAGCTCTTCTATCAAGTAAAATCAAAGACATGTATCGTTGTTTTGTATATACATATATTGCAACTATGGAAGAAAATTATTTTTTTATATAAAAAACTATATACAAATATATAATCATGATTGATAATAATATTCAACTGTCTTGATTTATATAAACACCCCATAGCTAGAATTTGTATATTCTCCTCAATGTGTAAATTAAAACACGATGTATGAGTCAAAGGATAAAAATATGGGACTATGGATGATGCACTTTTCAAATACTTATATTTTTCTTAAAAACATGTTAGTATTGATTATAAAAATATATAAAAATAAATAAAACAACATATTAAACATTTACAAAATAGAGGCTTTAATACTAAAAAATTGTGTTTTTGACTACAAAAAGGTTGACATGTAGTCAATAACGATTTTTAATATTATTCAGGAAAGCCCTACACACCAATAGTAACTAATACCACTCTCTCTCTCTCTCTTTATATATATATCTATATATATATATATATATATATATAGTCAGACTCTCTAACCTACCTTCTAGCAACATACATATGAACATATCTATTTTTAAAAATAGTAAAATAAATAAATTTGAGATGATATTTTTGATATAGCTTCATGATATTTCAATGTGCCCTTAAAAAAAATCAACTGAAAATAATTTTTTTGTTATTTTTAAAAAATAGGTAAAAAACTGACAGTTTTTACCCTTTAAAACTGGCGATTATTTTACCTATTTTTTAAAAATAAAAAACAAATTATTTTGAGCTGAATATTTTTACAAAGGCATGCTGAAATATCATGAACCCATATAAAAAATATTAACTCAAAATTATTTTTTTACTATTTTTAAAAAATAGGTATGTTCGTAAGTATGTTTATGAGGTATGTTGAAAAGTCTTACTATATATATATATGGATGGTTAGGTAGCGTTAACTAGTGGTAGTTGCCTCCTGATGGCCCTGGCTTGCTTAGGTTACAGGGTGAGTAGGTATAGTAGTAGTATGGTGGGAGTATATTCTCCGACCCATGATGCTGCTGATAAATGTCCCTATGGATCTGTTAAATACGACCCATGTCCTTCTCGTTCCCAACCCTAAACTCCTAGAACTCAGCTCAATATCCAGTGAGCTCATCCCAGATGGCCATGTAATATCTCTTATGCTTGGCTATGGACTCTCGAATGTCATCTTGGATCGCCTGTAACTGACGTCCGAGGGAAGCTAAATCATATGGCACATGTTTAGGTATTCACCCTGCTAGTTGCTCATCACCCATGTTAATCCTCTCTATCTGGGCCTCCTCATCCGTGTTGTCTTCTTTTACAACCTAATCCCTTTGCCTTTTCACTTGTAACCAATTATCCCAAGTGTACCTAAGGAATTTCTTTATGATGGTCTCGTTAAGGACAAATCGATCGACAATAACGATGTCGATGTCCCTTTTTCCTGGCATCCGAAATGATGGTAAATCCTTGTGATGAGCATGCCATAGAGAAGTTGGTTCTGCATTTTGTTGTTGTAGGCGACTTTGTGCTTCATTCCCAAAATGATGCAAGGATGGATAAAATGGGTCGTCTCATCAAAAAATAGTATAAGAAAATGGCATGATGCGGCCAAACCACTGTTTTTGTTCTCTAAAAGGGATTTACAGTTGATATTTATGAGGCAAAGGAATCGCTATTTGTCGGGCATCGCGATGGCCTTAATCATCTTTTATGTACAAGACATGCCATGTGGTATCCTATCGACGAGGATTTCTTCGAACCATCAGGAAGCGATAATGTTCTAGGGATATGGTACTCATCGAGGTTGTTAACCTTGAACATATGTGTGGAGGCAATTCTAGGTAAGGTCAACGGGATTCACATGTACGACATACATAGAAATGCCTCACTCAATATTCATTAACGACCCCTTTTGCCGCTAGGTGCTGCTCCCAATTGTGTTTTTATGTTGGAGCAAATGAATTTTGGGAAATTATTGGGGACTATTGAACTCCCGGTGTTAGGGGTGTGGTTCTTAGCAAAGTAAGTTTGGAACCAAGTTCGTTCGGCGCGTAACCAAAATCCCCCACCCCACCCCCTTAGTTTCAAACTCAACTAAGTCATATTTTTTTGCCACTTCGACCTATATGACAAAGACAAATGCATACATGTTAGTTATGCATAAAATGGGTAAAAACTTTGGTTGGGCCATTTTGTCGAACACCTAGTGTGCAAGAGCATGAAATGGCCATGGCTGTGACGTTTAACTATTAAATATTGCCCAACTTTTTTCAATACAAAACACATTAACAAAAATGTGTGCCATGTAAGAATATTTCATTTCAAGAAGGGAAATCAACAATTTAACATAAGCGCCAAAAATCTAGGTTTTACCGGAGAAATCATAATTTAACCCAAATTGATTAATGAAAATGTAAACATACCTTGGAGATGACATCGGTTCGAATTAGGATGAGATTTGGGTTAGCTTTTGAAGATTTGGATGGATTTTGGGTTTTAGGTTCGAGGGAATGCAATGTCTTTCTTAAGTTTTAAGTGTGTAAACACAAGGCTTGGTTATTTACCCGGATATTGGCATACTAACCCCGTCGAATCAGTCCAATAGTAAAACCTTTTACACACACACACACACACACACACACACACACACACACACACACACACACAGATATATATATATATATATATATATATATATATATATATATATATATATATAATAAAAATAAAAATAAAAATAAACTGATGTTATAAATATTATATTTATCATATTTAAGTGGATGTCCACTCTTATTAGGACTCTACCAAACTTGTATTATAAATAAGGAGTGACCCCCCCCTCCCCCCCCCCCCCCCCCCCCCCCATTTGTTAAACACCAATTAATGAGAACTTTTCCTCTTTCTAAAATTCTCTCTGTGCTCTATTTCTCTTAACACGTTATCAGCACGAACAAGCTCTTCGCAGCTATTGTTAGTGTGCAATTTCCAGCAGAAAGTTTTCGATCTGAACAATATTAACTCTATCACGAACATGTATTTTTATATGTTTATTATATGGCACATGTAGAGTGATATATAGTATCTTTTTATGTATATACAATCTCAGCTGATCAATTATGCATCCACACATGGCTTAACTATCAGGATCATAAAAATACGATCAGTGACTCAATTGTTTCATCGGGCCCACTTGTAATTATAAACCCAAACTACAACTTTGGAAGACTGCGTCAATTTTTATTTTCTCAAGAGCAATTATTCAAAGGGTTTTGAACAAGGAAATTTTAGTCCCATTTTTATCACTACTGCTTTAATATTTTTCTACACCTAAATGAGATGTCCTACTCATTTCGTGGGCTCCGCATTCTAAATGCTTCGAAGACATCTCTCACTTTTACCCCATGCCAAGGAAATCTCAGACAATGAATATATTCTCCTTTTATTTGTCAACTCAACAAAATTGAGTCAAACGTGATATTTAAAGTTTTTTTTTATTTTACTATGAGCATAAACTAGATTTGAATTATGATAAAATACCTTTGTCAACAATACGTAAACATTATTCGAATTCTGATGATATCGGCCCAAAGCCCTAGGGATCAATTTTGACTTTTACTACTATTTTGGGTTTTCCTGACAGTTTTGGTGTTTTAGATTACTTTTGGTTATTATTGTCTTTTAGATGTATTTGATTGTTAAATTGTTAAAATATCATGTTTTCCTTAAATAATACGGAACTTATTATTCTCAGATATTTTTTTAAGACATTAAATTTCCTAATCAGTTATTTGCGACTTGAAGTTCTCAATACCATTTAAAATTTGGGGCCTGAAGTTTTCAATTCTTATTTTTTTTGCAGCCTGAAGTTCGTAATTCATATTCAATTTTTTGGACATGATAATCAAACCTGAAGTTTTGATTTTTGGGACTTGAAGTTTCCAGTAATTGAGCCTGAAGTTCTCAATTACCTTTAAATTTGGAATTTGAATCATTATTTATAATTTGGACTTGAAGTTCCAAATAATATATACCCTCAATCAAAACATGAAGTTTTGAATATTTCTATCATAGAGTTAGGGACACTAAATGTCCCCAAATAATTTATAATTTGGACCTGAAGTTCCAAATATTTTTTTTAAATCTGATCAAACCTGAAGTTTTGACACAATAAGGTAAATAAAGTCCTTATACTCAATGAAATTGACCCAGAGTTCAATTATTTTATGTATTAATCTGAAGTTCCAACAAATAAATAACAAGGACCTGAAGTTGTAATTATTAAATCAATGGCTTAAAGTCCTAATCACACACATGATATTCCAATCAATATTGAATTATTAATTTTTCTTTATTATGCATTACATATTTCTGATTGTAATTTATTTATTGAACAGTTTAAAAATGTCAAATATTTCTAAACTCGAATTTGAAGCACTTTAAATTTCTGGGGTGAATTATCTTAATTGGTCTCATGATGCTAAACACCACCTTTAAACTCGAAATCTTGGTGATGCAATAACACTTAAAAATACCATGTCCCGACAGGACAAAGCTAAGGCCCTGATATTCCTTAGGCATCACATACACAATGATTTGAAAAGTGAGTACCTAACTATTAAATATCTCTTGATTTATGGAACTCCCTGAAGGAACGCTATGACCACCAAAAATCGGTCATATTTCCATGTGCACGCCAAGAATGGATCAACTTGAGATTTCAAGAGTGTGTTTGAATACAATTCGGGTATATTCAAGATTAACTCCAAGATAAATCTTTGTGGAGAAAAGGTAGAAGATGAAGATATGTTGGAGAAAACATTCTTAAATTTTCATGCCTCAGATATGCTCCTGCAGCAGCAATATCGAGAGCGGGGGTTTGAAAGGTACTCAAAACTAATCTCATGTCTCCTAGCTGCTGAGAAGCACAATGACTTACTGATAAAGAATCATGCATCTAGACCCACTGGATCTATAGCACTCCCTGAAGTGGATGCTAACTCTGTTCAAAATAATGAAAGAGACCGAGTAAATATGCGATGGGGCCGTGGCAACTCCAAAAAAGGTGGATACCATAATCAAGGCCCTAGACAAAATACGAAATTCAAGAACCACCAGAAGTGGAATAATCACAACAATAAAGGGAATCAAAATTCAAATCCACAGAATCCAAATGATATTTACCATATATGTGGCCGCAGTGGGCATTGGACATGTACCTGTCGTTTGTGCTAGAAATTTGTGGAAAAATATCAAGCCTCAAAAAAGAAAGTGGAGACAAACATTGTGGAAGGTCCTAAAGACCGTTGGAAAGTTGGCGATACTGATCTCAATTTCAATGATTTTTTCGAAGATGAGGATGGAGATGCTATTGATGATATGAGATTTGATAACATGCTTGGAGAACCACCTTAGACAGTCCTGAAGACCTAAATGATTGTGCTTTATTTATTTATTTATCTGCTTCATCTTTCCTATTGAGACATTAGTAGTTTATCATTAGAGCTTAGACAACTTTATTTAATATATTTATTTGAGAATTTATTAGTTAATGTAATGTTTTGATCATTTTTTTATGCTTATATAAATGGTGGATTGAATTTCAGTTTATGTTTAATTACGTTAAAGGTATGGATCCGAAAGTAAGCGCAAGCGACGATACTTGTCTCGTAGACAGTGGGACAACTCACACCATTTTGAAAAACCAGAAGTTTTTCTCAGACTTGGTATATAATACAGGGAATGTTTCCACTATAGTTGGTCCTACTAAGATCATTGAAGGCTCCAGAAGAGCCCACGAGGTGTTACCTAATGCCACCCACTTATTCATAAATAATCTTATATACTCAAGAAATTACAGAAGAAATTTATTGAATTTTAAGGACATAAGAGTGAACAGGTATCATATTGAAACATGTAATGAAGGTAATAAAGAGTTCATTTGCATTACTTCTAGTGTTGGGAGCCAGAAGCTCGCACTAGCAAAATTTTCTCCATTATCCATGGGGTTATACCATACAACAATTAATGTTGTAGAATCATATACTGTCATTAGCTGGAAGCACAATGATCCTTATAATGTAATATTATGGCATGACCAATTGGGTCACTCTGGATCAAACATGTTGCGTCGAATCATAAATAACTCATATGAGCACTCGTTAACAAACAAACAACTTACCTTACCCGATGATCATTTTTCCACCCCTTGTTCTCAAGGTAAATTAATCACTAAGCCATCTTTTCTCAAAATTTCTTTTGAGTAACCATCGTTTTTATAAAGAATTCAAGGGGATATTTGTGGGTCCATCCACCCTTTTAGTGGAACTTTTAAATATTTTATGGTTTTAATTGATTCATCCACTCGTTGGTCACATGTTTGTTTGTTATCTACTCGTCATTTGGCCTTTGCAAAATTACTTACTCAAATCATAAAACTTAGAGCACATTTTCCCGATCAATACATTAAATCCATTCGTTTAGACAATGCAGGAGAATTTACTTCTCAAGTTTTTTATGACTATTGTTTATCACAAGGAATTGATGTTGAGCACCCAATCCCCCATGTCCACACTCAAAATGGTTTAGCCTAATCTTTAATTAAATGTTTGCAACTTATTGCGCGACCTTTACTTATGCAATCTAATCTCCCAATTTCTCCTTGGGGACGTGCTATCTTTCACGCTGCCAAGTTAATTAAGCTTAGACCCACTGCTTGTCACCTATTTTCACCTTTTCAACTCGTGTCTGGATGTCAACCAAATATATAACACTTGTGTAAATTTGGTTGTACAATGCATGTACCCATCCCCCCACCCCAGCATACCAAAATGGGTCCCCAACGTCATTTGAGAATATATTTTGTAATGATTCGCCATCAATTATTCATTATATTGAGCCACTGACAGGTGATACATTTACCACTAGATTTGTGGATTATCATTTTAATGAGACACTCTTCCCACCGTTAGTGGGAGGAAAGAACGTACCAGAAGTACGTTCCGTTCCTGAAGAACGATGAGAATTAACATCGAACACTTTCACTTTGTCTCATCTAGACTCCCGTACTGCTCAATGTGAGCATGAAGTGAAATGGATATTGCATCTTCAAGAAATTGCAAATAAATTACCTGATGCATTCAATAATGCAGCAAAAGTAACCAAGTCTCATGTACCCGCTGCAAATGTGCCCGTAAGAATTGATGTACCAATGGGACAAACATTGACATCAACAGCAAATGAATCTGTTGCACACCAGAAGCGTGGAAGACCTATAGGTTCCAAAGACTCAGCTCCCCGAAAGCGGAGATCAATGAAAAATCATGCCCTAATCATTCTCCCGAAGATGTTATGAATAAAAGATTCACTTTCTCTGAAACCCCTGAAGAGGTAATTATTTCTGAAAACACACAAGTCACTGAAGTGACTATACAAGCCCCTGAAGAGGCAAAGGTACCTGATAATAATAACGAGATCTCTATATTTTATATATATTAGAGAGAAATGTGGGATCGAAAAGAAACTGTCATTGATGACGTTTTTTTCATATGTAGTAGCTACATGAATTTCAAAGGGCATTGATAATAATAATGAACCACGTACTCTAAATGCATGTAGACAAAGAGTATATTGGCCAAAATGGGAAATTGCTATTATGGAAGAACTCGAGTCTCTAAATAAATGTGGTGTATTTGGACCTATAGTGCAAACCCCAAAAGGTTTTAACCTGGTAGGTTATCGATTTTTTGTAAGAAAACGAAATGAAAAGAATGAAATCACTCGATATAAGGCACGACTTAGGGAATAGGGTTTCTCGCAGAAACCTGGGATTGATTTTGAGGAAACATGCTCCGCTATTATAGATACTATAACTTTCATATATCTGATTATCTTAGTGATTTCTGAAAATCTTGAAATGAGACTCATGGATGTTGTGACCGCTTATTTATATGGGGACTTAGACACAGAAATATACATGAAAATCCCTAAAGAATTTCCTTTGCCTGAAGCAAAACAAAGGAGTATGCATTCAATTCGAATAAGGCGTTCATTGTACGATTTAAAGAAATCCGGAAGAATGTGGTACAATCATCTTTCTGAATACTTGTCTAAGGAAGGGTGTGAAAATCATCCAATTTGCCCTTGTGTATTTATAAAGAAATCCTCAAAAGGATATGCAATAGTAGTAGTCTATGTGGATGACAAAAATTTAATCGGGACTCCAGATGAGTTCAAAATAATTGCTAACTATTTGAAAAGGTAATTTGAGATGAAAGACCTTGGGAAAACTAAATTTTACCTCGGCCTGCAGATCGAGAAAAATTCTAGTGGGATTTTAGTCCATTAGTCTAATTATACTGAAAATATATTAAAACGTTTTAATATGGATAAAACGCACCCACTAAGTATCACCATGGTTGTCCGGTCATTGGGTATAAATAAAGATCCATATTGTCCTAAGGAAAAAGATGAGGAAATATTGGGTCCAAAAGTACCCTATTTAAGTGTAATTAGTGCATTATTGTACTTGGCGCAATGCACTCAGCCGGATATTTCATTCTCTGTGAATTTTCTTGCTAGATATATTTCTGGACCATCCAAAAGGCATTGGGCTGGTATCAAACATATCCTAAGATATTTAAGTGGAACCACTGACATAGATTTATTTTATTCATATAATTCTAATAGTTCCAAATTAGTTGGTTATGTAGATTCTGGAAATCTCTGAGATCCTCATAAGGGTCGATCTGAGACAGGTTATGTGTTTCTTAGTGGCAATGTTGTTATTTCCTGGCGTTCTACTAAACAAACTTTAGTATCTACTTCTTCTAATAACTATGAAATTTTGGCTCTTCATGATGTTAGCTGTAAATGTGTATAGCTGAGATATTGAATTCAGCATATTCGTAGTTCTTGTCAATTGCATTCTATTACAGATATTTCAAGTACTATCTATGAAGATAATGAAGCATTCATAGCACAAATTAAATAAGGATTCATCAAAAGAGACAGAACCAAGCACATTTCACCAAAAAATTTCTTCACTCATGAGCTTCAAAAGAAAAATGAGATTGAAGAATGCGTCGACTCCACCAACAGTGAAATTAAACATATCAATCAGGGGGAGCATCTTATCAGGGGGAGGATACAAGAACATGTAATTTGGGACATTTTTGCGTTGTACTCTTTTTCCTTTAACTATGTTTTGTCCCACTGGGTTTTCCTAGTAAAGGTTTTAACGAGGCAGCATTAAACACATCCAACACTGACTCAATTATCACAATAAATTTTACTCTTTTTCCTTCACTACAGGTTTTTCCCAATGGGTTTTCCTTAGTAAGGTTTTAATGAGGTAATAATCATTGAATGGTAGATATGGTGTACATCCAAGGGGGAGTGTTATAAATATTGTATTTATCCTATTTAAATGGATGTCCACTCCTAATAGGACTCTACCAACTTGTGTTATAAATAAGGGGTGACCCCCACCCCACCCCCCATTTGTTAGACACCAATTAATGAGAACTTTTCCTCTCTATAAAATTCTCTTTGTGCCCTATTTCTCTTAACAACTGAGATTTATTCAAAAAATAATATGTTGTGTACACCATAGAGCGTGTGGAGAGAAAGTTTTCGATTGGTGGAGATGTAAGTGTGTGGGCAATCCTAATGTTAGTTAGCTAACAGACTACTTTACACAATTCCTATAATACCCCATAATTTTTAAGGAATTTAATTAATTAGTTATGGAAATTTGAGAGAATTTAGAGAATTATAGGCGAATTTGGAGATATTTAAATGATTATATTAAGTGAAAACATAATTTATAATTATTTAATTGTAAAAATAAAAGCTTTATAAGAATTATTGAAGTTAAAATGGAGTCTATTGAAATTAGGGACTTTATTTTGTAAAAGAACGAAGTTGTTGTGTTTAATTGTAAATTAATTAAATAAGGATAATTATTTTTTAATTAAAGGAATTATTAAACACGAGAGAAATTATGTTAAAAGAAAAACGGTAATGAAGTAATTAAGCTAAAGATTGATGAAAATTTTAGCTTAAAGGATAATAAAGGAAGATCAAAGGAAAATTGGGTAAACATTTGGGCCTTAAGGCTTTATAGAAATTGGGTTGATGGACAAGTTGGGGAAGGCCGATATAATGGCCATACCCGGCCGCTATAACGGGGTATGGACCACTATAGTGGGGCCTTTTAGCTGCTATGGTGTCCAGGGTAAAAGGGAAAAATCTCACGGCTTTTTGTTATAAAGATTTTAGTTTTTTTTACGTATCTCACCTCTTTCTCATCCCTTCTCATATAACAAATATACCATAAACCATACTTATTTACTCCGCAAACCCACAAATTCCACATATTATATATGATTCCAATCCAAAAAATTATACCCATTTATTCTATAATAAAATTTATAATTTTGGGGAATTATTTTGGGAATAAAATTGTGCAATTCTAAGGACCTTTGGAGGGCGGCCAATTTAACTACTTTTTAAAGGGGATTTCTTCTACACATTTGGAAAACTATTTTCATCAATTGAGGAGTTATTTCAAGGGACTTATTATACAATTATTTTTTATTCTTTTGAGAATTTTCTTCAATTGGGGCAAGAAAAATCTACTCTCTCCTTTCATGTTATAAGTAACAATTTCTACCTAGATATATTTTTACAAATTATAAAATTGATGTGGAGATAATTAGGGTTGTTTTTATATTGGTCACACTAACCAAAATTGTGATTTTTATGAATCAATAAATCAACTCACTTCATGGAATTATATGATAGATTAATTTTAGCCTAAATTAATTTATTTGAATTAGATTTTTGAGGATCGTATATTCTTGGTACAATTTCAATGACAAAGTATGAATTCCCTATAATTGAAATTACATGGTGTCGATTACCTTGTTATATGAAATTTAGGATTTCCCTTATAATTCTAATGTAGAAATTTTGGTATGGGTTACATGTTGAATTCTCACTAATTAAGTATGGAAAATTAAGATATAGAGAAGGGCTAATAATTTAATAAAATAATGTAAAGAAATCTCATCTCATACGTGGAATTCTAAATTCCTCTCTTCTCCACAACATACCTAATGTTAAAGAATTGAATACTCCCACAGAAAATAAATAATTACAAATCCTTGGGAATTATAAAAGGGTAATGGATTGGTGGGTATTGGTTCTTTGGATGTGTATCTTGGATATGTTTAGAAAATTTGTAATGAAGATTATACATCCCATGCATTATAATACTCAAAATTTTATGACATAAATTATATTTTAAACTTGTCCTCCATATATAACGTATGCATTATTTCCCTTAAATATAAGGGATGGGTAAAAAGGATTACAAGATGAAATCAATATCTTCAATATCATTAGGCTAACAATATGGGTTGGATATGGATTATTTTGATATATTACATGGCTCAGGTTAGAGTCATGGTCTTGCTATACTATTTATATTTTATGGAGGTGGACATAAGGGTGTGTCGATTATGGATTTAAGACGGAGGCAGTGTCGATTTATTATATTCTTGCCAGATAAAAAATGGTGGACTTACGTGTTGGTGACCCAGTATAAATAGAGGCTAATCACGAGTTATTTGATGAATTAATGACCTCTCAGCAAATGGGGTCTATATATATATATATACATATATATATCACTTTATAACATGGTTGTTTAGGATAAATCCTCGTTATGATAATGTGGACATTATATATGTTAGTTGTATTTTCTAATGGGAACCAGTGGGATATTAAATAATGTTGTTGAATACACAATTTAATTGAAACTACACTGGTAAAGGTGGGGTATAATAGTTTATCTAATAACTGTAGATTTTTTTATTTATATGCATGACTGATAGTTTTACTACTTGAGTGCGTAGCTTTTATCTTATTGCGATGGGCCTGACCCATTGCATTGTTTTAGCTATCCCAGTTTGCCCAACTTAGCATTCATACTTGAGCACTCAAACTTCCATTCCAAGCACCACTGATTTTGAAGATGTATGTGTTGAACCTAAATTTCATTGTATTTACTTTATGTTTGAGAGATGCGAGGTTTATTTCATTATCAGCATCTGTACTCAATTTTGGAGATGGTATGGCTTTGGAGATTTGGCAAGTATGAGTTTTTGGTTAGACAATATCTACTTTTACTTAGTGATGGTGATTGACTTTTATCTATTATATATCATTATTTTTGGATTTCTCATACCGTTCTTTGCTTTGGTTTATCATCATTCATCGATTCTTATTTCATGTCAAGGATGATATGTGATTTTTCAACAATCTATATAGATTTAGTGAGATGGAAATTCGCTTGTGACCAGAAGGCTTGTGATGTCAGAAAACTATGACAACATAGAAACGACTATAAGTTGCTCATCCGAAAAACACTCTCGAATTAGAATTGGGCCGATGTGGTCATGGTCAAATTTTAGTCACGACAGATAATCAGCAACAATGTTCTTGACTCACTTTTTATCTTTTATCAAGGTGTTGAATTCTTGGAGGAGTAGAATCCACCGAATTAATCATCTTTTATCACCTTTCTTCGAGAGAAAGTATTTAAGAGATGAGTGGTCACATTTAATATCCAATGCAAATGTTTTGGCAAGAAGTTCTTTTTTATGGTGGAATAATTTATATGGGCACTGTCGAGAGTAAGGATAACATACGAGATTAAATGGGATTTCTTATCATTACATTTTCCCAGTACTGCCCCTACGAAGTAATCAATCGCATCACACATACGCTTTTATGGAAGGTTTCAATCCGATGATTACATGATAGGGGTTGTGGTTAACAAGGATTTCAGTTTATTAAAAGATCCTTGGCACGCTTAAATCTGAAACACCCCGCTTATTTAAATACCATGTGATCAGGCATTTATTAAATTAAAACAGAATATCCAGTTGGTCCATTCTTAGCATCAGTGTCAAAAACTTTTTAATATTTACTAACCACCTAGTACTTGAAAAGTTGATGTCAAATTTTATCTTTTTAATTAACATAAACCAAATAGAAATAATGTCACATTCCACTAAAGTGTCAAACTCACAATGAATAATGAACGAACAGTAAATATGTCTGAATCACACAATCCAGTCTAAAATATCCATAAAGTAATCCAAAATAAAACTAACTCCACAATCTAATACATCACAATAGAATCCAAATTATCTGAATGACAATAGGATAGAAATGGACAATAGGTCCGACTAAAATAAATGAAAAAAATGAAAAAAATTGAATAAATGCTGAGGCATTTATGTCAAGGACCTACAACTTCCGCAGACGCTGCAGCGTGCCAAAAGATGGAACCTGTTAAGCCCGATATCCCTGTGGCTGGGAACCTAAAATATTTTACAAAAAGATAGAGATTTGGAGGGAACGAGTCAGAGCCCGAGTAAGATAGTTTAAAAAAAACATTAGCAAATGTTTAAATGCAAAATTAGCAAATATTATATACATGTTAGGCTTACGTTCTCTCACTTGAGATGCTCACCTCTCATCTAATGTGCACACCTAATGTGTAGTTTAACCCGTTCTAGACACGCTACCCCGCCTAACTAGTCCAGACCAAATTTATTACTACACTAATGACTTGTAATATTCGCCCGTATCTCCCATACAATGAATTATTGCCTTCTTCCTATCCATGCCACAGTTATAAATTTCTCATTTTATAGTTAATTACTCACATCCTAGAGTTATCTTAAATATCATCGTCTTTCTCTCCTACTAGGCACACACAGTAGGATAAGCCATTAATATATATATATATATATATATGTGTGTGTGTGTGTGTGTGTGTGTGTGTGTGTGTGTGTGTGTGTGTATGTATGTATGTATGTATGTATATACTGCACCCTTAGGCTGATACCTCCTAGTGCATGCATACTCTGCTATCATGTCCTGGTACATCACGCACTGTATAAAGGACAGTTGGCTTTGTATCTCTCTCAAACTATCAATACCAATCACATATATTGGAGGCAAACATAGTCCCCCGCCAATTGGGTCACGTACATACCTATGCTCCCATTCAACCGTCGAAACTATCATACTCTCAGATAGCACGTATCCAAGGTTCTATGTTCTGGGTGAAAGTCTAAAATCCCCCCAATGGTCTCATCAGGATAAGACCATCCATGACACGAAACCTCCCCCCGATAGCAAGCAACGTAGGTATGTCACACAAAGAATGAATCATTCAATAGGTTTTCACACCATTTACCTATTTATATCATTAGTATAGGTATAAACGCAACCTATAGTACATGTCCCATACGTAGCATATCTATATCCCCCAAATATTCTACGTATTGATAAATTTTAATTATACTTCTCACCTTACACCTCGAGTACCCCTCGCTACTCGAAATATTCTTACTAATCCTCAAACTATTTCATTAGGTAAATTGTCCCTCTACCGCTGGTCCAGTCTTAGGTTCACTCGTAACCTTTAAGTTCATTTAAATATCCATAATATTATTTAACATTAAATAATTCCCGTAGTTAGCTCACATTTTACGTAACCCACTTAAATTCTCGTGAGATCAAATTACATACAAATCCACCCCAAGGTTCCAAAACTTGATTATCTCTAATTGGGAACAAATTATCAACACAAATCCCAAAGAAACTTTAAGTAAAAAGACACATTCTGAATTGGTCTGGTGGGTACAGTGAACCGGTACGTCGAACTGTAAATAACAACATTCTGAACCGGTCCGGTGGGTGTAGCGAACCGGTTTGTCGGACCTAAGGACGTCTCTTTTCTTATGCAATTACGAATTTCACCCCCTTTCTTAACCAATCTCTCATGGATCTTTACCAAATTAAAAAATAAGGATTTCAAACATCATGTAGACATATAGGGGTGATTTCCAATGTAAAAATCTAATCAAAACATGAAGGATACTACCCAAGAACTGATTAATTCATGATTATCATCAAGAGCCTTAGTTTTTTGTTCTTCCATGTTCATACACCTACAAGTCCAAATTTTTTTCCCATCCATTAAGGTCTGATTTTGTTCTCTAATTATTTCAGAATTCCATCTACATCCAATTCCTAACCAAGATTTAATTTAAGTCTCCAATTTTAACATCAAATTCATAAATACATGATTATTTCTTCTAATCTACTTTAACATGGATAACCTATGCACATAATTTAGCTAGATAAATACTTGCCTATTTGAGTAGGTCTGATCCATTGAAGAAGAAGGATGTGCTTGTGGTCCTCTCTCCCCGATCTATAATTTGGTGGTGGTTTTGGTGCAAGATGATTACTTTTGGCCTTAAAACTCCCAAGAACTCTCTCCTTCTCCCTCCTATGATCTCTCTTTGTTTTGGTAATTGTAAACTCTAAAGTCTCTTACGTGATAGCAGATATAAACTCACAATTTTTGTATGTCCCTCTTCCCCAAAATTTCAAAAGACCAAAATATTTGAGTGTCAGTTTGACCTAAAAGTGCCCCGGGACCCAAATTAAACCCCCAGGTTCGGACACACTGGTGCACTCAAAATTACCATATGGAAAAATGAAATACATTTTATTTCCAAATCTATGTCCTGACACGACGGACACGCACGTCTCGAAAAAATTTATCATAACTTCCGTATTTCTCACTCATGACAGTCATAAAGTTTTCTTATCATTATTATTACTCATTCACTAAGTAATATCCAATATAAATAAATATTAACCCTTATCTCACTAATTAATATTTATTTTAATCTGGGTTAATTTCCCTTTTTAAATTTAATTAATCCCAATATAAAAATAATTAAAATTACGGGGTGTGAAATATCTCACCCCACCCCCCCCCCCCCCCCGAATAACAAAATTTCTTACCGAAATTCAGAAAAAGAAATACCGAAAATGAACACATCTGGATATTTGTTGCACAACTCATCCTTGTGCTCCCAAGCAAACTCGACAGCACTAGTGTGCCCCATATTACCGACTCGAATTCTTGCACGCAACTGCATCCGAATGTATCCATAAATTTACTCCTAATAATCTTTTGGTATTTCCACTATAAACACACCAATGGTACCATTTCGATCGTAGGTCTACTCACTACTACCCACAATTTATCAACAAGTTCATTCGAGCCCTTACGTACCAATATATTCCTTTATACTTAAGGTCTCAACTATATAATGACACGCAAAACAATCGTGAATTTGATAATAATGTCTCAAAAGACGAGTCTTTTTCCACTGGCTCTATCATCTCTATATTAGAAAAGGCCAAACTTTCATAGGTACCGATTTCGCTTATTGTTGTACCAAGATATCATTTCTCGCGGGATACACCCTCGGCGATCCATGACTACTCATATCAGGCCTTAAAACTTTGGTTCATATCAATGTACTCTCACTACGTTTCTGAACTATACAAAAATGATGTGGATTGACTCAATCCTTGTCGGATGACCATGAATCACTCCAGTTCCAAGAAACTTGTTATTTCCCCATTCACAACTATCCCAAGGGTGGGCAAAAAATTCTTCTTGTGAAGCCTCAGAAATCCCTTCGTAATTAATATCCTATTATGAGTCATTACACGTAGCTCTAATAGTTGCAGTTAATATCTCGAATTACTCCAAAAATCTAAAACATGCATTCTCGCATTCTGCCACTATCTATGTCATCTTTCTCGATTATCCATCGGCCTATGGTTGACATGCCTAGCTCAGGACTCAACTCTTCCCCCATTGCCTCCTGATACTCCCTATTCAAGGTGGGACTCAAAGGTCTCATTCTAACTCACAATAGTATTGGGCGACACCTTGTGTCGGTTCATTTCTTCTCCTTAATAACATGCTGGGCACACTGCCCGGTAATATAACACACCCCAAACTAATAACTATTATTTTGTTCCTGGACAATTCACTTAACAACCCAAAGAAAATCCCGACTACTCCACGATTTTGATAATCCAATAATGATAAACCTACGTATCCATTATGTCCCTAGAATTATCAATTTATCATAACATTCGGGTCGGTAGTATCGGACCAACCATTTCCTTTTACGAGTGGCGCACTTGGAAAAAATTCACTATGTCTCACTCAACCCGAAATCAACACACTCAACATCTCACTTCACATGAACATCTTACTCCCCTTATTCTAATATATAAAAAAATTATGGTCCGTGCGTTTGCTCCAAAACTGCGCACTTCCTAGGCCCTTTTTTCGTCTATTTAAATTTTAGCAACCTATCTATGTGCGAACCACTATACGCATTAAAATAGGTGAGACTCTTTTTTTACCAACTTATTTTGACTCACCTTCCAACTCACCTCGGTTGTGGGAGATTTCCTCGTGGCACGCACGCAGTCAGGCCATCTCCTTTCTCAAACGAAGTTCAGTTTATCCTACATTTCCACTTTTTTTCCTGACTATCCCGTAGACACATTTACAACATCTTTCTAAGCCCTCTCATCACAGACGATACCGAAATTTCAATTAATCAGGGTGCACATACACCCCATATCCTGTGAAAAACTGCACAATCATCCCTAACGTTCCACACGTAACATACTTATCTCAAGTCTGGCCCACTATTCTCAGTGTGGTCATACCATATGGCTAACCTCAATCACCCTAATAAAATGATTTAATTTCCCTCGAGACTTCCCCACCCATCAACTAGTGGTGCAAAAAGTTATCCCCAGTGCCCCCCCCCCCTCCCCACAGCAGTACTCAACTCTACAGTTCTTATATCATAGAATAACTCTCAGCTTATGCTTTCATCCACATACACATGTAATAACTAAATTGATAAACTCGTGCCCTAGTGGCCAATACATCTCTCAACTCTCAACATTCGTTGGGATTCATGCGTGGGATGTCTTGCAAGAGAAATCCAAACAAAGACCCCCTCGATACACTACTACTTAGCAGTGTCAATCATCGAGATCCATAGGTACTACACACATGATCATAACATCTAAAATCCTATCCCCAGATGTATAAGTCTAACCATCCACTCCCACATCACTAAAGGAGTTATACAACACGGCGCTCTCACTATCACTAATTTTTTTGTGCCAGGTTGATAACGAGCAAAATTTCTCCACTTAACAGTTAACTTAAAATCCCCAAATCATATCAGTACAGTCCCTACACACTTGGATCAAATATAACGAGATAACTATAACCTCTGGAGTCTGCTAACAATATATCCTTCCCTGGAATAGCGAACAAAATAGCCTTGCTGTAACTGCCCACCATCGCTCAAATGTCCCTAACCACACTATACACATGATAACATTATACTAGAACATCACCTCTCAAAAATGAGTTAACCCACTAAAATATATCATCTCAGTGTCCCCACCCTCTCCCCTGCAGATGGAAACAAAAATAGTTCTACAAAGCAACGGTAAATATATACACACAATAGTAACACTAACGATAAGCCCATTAAACTCGACTCACGTGCGAATCTAATGCTAACAAAATACTGTGAGTCACTCGTGTCACACAAAACAGACCCCATTTACCCTATGATAAGATTCACACTTTTAATTGCCAATTGCACTAGCGGTCCAAATGCTTCCTGGACATAAAAATCTCGTCCAAATCGATTCAAAACATTTACAACTATTTCCCCTACTGGGCATCCCGCTCCTGTCCCCTAACTCGTTTCTAATAAGGTCGATACATATGGACCTACTTTTCGCACATAGGATACCTCTTGGTGTCATTACCTATCTCTGGCCCCACTGGCCATATCAAAATTATCCTTCTCTCAGACCTGGTAGTTTTGACCCCGATTACTACCCCTGTTATTCCTTTGACTTTGTTGGTCCTGTGGAGCACCCTACTATCCCTAGCGGCCCTAATTGAATCCATCATCACTTGGCAGGAATTTCCATTGATCTACATCATTTAAATGGGTCCCTTACTGGGTATCCCTCTGTGGTGCATCAGTATCACCAATTTCCTTCAGTTTTGCCCTTCTTTGGCTATACTCTTCAACTCTCTCTTGGCTCCCTTCTCATGGAAGCGTTGATATAAGCATTGTAAAAGTGCGTCATTAACGCCCTATGCATAAGTCGTCCAAGATTGATTTCCTACAAGAATAGACGATTCCTACTCTTGAGTCCATCATCACACTTAAGAACCTTCCTAGCCACTACCTACCTCCCCAGGTACGATGTTTACTTAAATAAATATATTCTTCATCACAATTAACCTTTGTTTTTCCCTCTTTTGTAAAGTCAAGAGACTTCCTTCACATCTCCGTATGATCAGCAGATGAAAGAAATTATGGTTAAACCACGCCCAAAATTTCTCGATTAATTCCTTACCTCATTCCTTATATGTGGTGACTATCTCCCACCATGGAAGCACTGCTCCTACGAGCAAAAACTTAAATCAAAATTTAAATCCTGGGTGCCACTGCATTCCACCATACGTCATTATCTTTGGGTTGTCTTCTTCCTTTGTCCCATCACACTTCCTCTCTAACCCAAATCCTTACAAATGGATCTTCGAAAGAGATCCTTCGACTTCCCCTTTTATCGAGTAGGCTAGGTGAAAGTTTATTTCACCGTTCTCTATGACGGTGCTTGGGTAAACTACTGTGCCCTAGTGATTATCCTATCGTCATCTGCCTAAACAATAATCAAAGTGACTCCCATCACGGCCACTATTCCCAGAATACTTTATGGCTTCTGCTAAGCCTCTCCTCCCGTATTCCTTCTAATGACCCTCGCTGGTCTCCCTATATTGTTTGGTATAAAAAAACTAACCGAACTCTCATATGATTCGTATCAACTATACTTGGTAATAGGAGAACGTAAACGTGCGTACGAAGAGGAATACAATAATCCTAAATATGGCTCTATATTAAATAACGCTACGCTAAAATGTAATAAAGCCACACAGATCCTAAAGACACTAGAACCTGATGCTCTGATACGATATGTGCCCCACTTAATTAAATATCGGGTGATCAAGCCTTTATTAAATTAAAATAGAATATCCAGTTGATCCATTCTTAGCATCACTGTCTAAAACTTTTTAATATTTACTAGCCACCTAGTATTTGAAAAGCTAATGACAAATTTATCTTTTTAATTAACATAAGCCAAATAGATAATAATGTCACATTCCAGCATTTAAGTATCAAATTCATAATGAATAATAACAGAACAGTAAACATGTCTGAATCACACATTCCAGTCTAAAATATCCATACAGTAATCCAAAATAAAACTAACTCCACAGTCTAATACATCATAATAGAATCTGAAATCTCTGAATGACAATAGGATAGATATGGACAACAAGTCCGACTGAAATAAATGTTAAAAATGAAGAAACTGAATAAATGTTGAGGTGTTTATGTCAAGGACCTGCAACTTCCACAGCCACTGCAATGCGCCAAAAGATAAAACCTACTAAGTCGGGTGTCCCTGTGGCTAGGCACCTAAAATGTTTTTAAAAAAATAGAGATTTGGAGGAAACGGGTTAGAGGCCGAGCAAAATAGTATAAAAAATTTAGCAAGTGTTTAAATGCAAAATTATAAAATATTATATACGTGTTAGGCTTACGTGCTCTCACTTGAGATGCTCACCTCTCATCTAATATGCACACCTAACGTGTAGGTTTAACTCATCCTAGTCATGCTACCCCGCCTAACTAGTCCAACCCAAATTTACTAATACACTAATGACTTGTAATATTCTCCCGTATCTCCTGTACAATATGTTATTGCCTTCTTCCTATCCATACGACAATTATAAATTTCTCATTTTATAGTTAATTACTCACATACCAGAGTTATATATATATATATGTATATATACTGCACCTTTAGGCTGAGATCTCCCAGTGCATGCATACTCTGCTATCATGTCCTGGTACATCACGCACTTTATAAAAGACTGTTGGTTTTGTGTCTCTCTTGGACCATAAATACAAATCACAAATATTAAAGGCGAATATAGTCCCCAGCCAAATGGGTCAGGCACATACCCATGCTCCCATTTAACCGCTGAAACTATCATACTCTCAGATAGCACGTATTCAAGGTTTTATGTTCTGGGTACAAGTATAAAATGCCCCCAATGGGCTCAGCAGGATAAGACCGTCCACTACACCAAAATTCCCTCCGTCATAGGTATGTCATACAAATAATGAATCATTCAATAGTTTTCACACCATTTACCAATTTTTATCATTAGTATAGGTATACACGCAACCTATAGTACATATCCCGTAAGTATCATATCTATATCCCCCAAATATACTGCGTATTGATAAATTTCAATTATACTTCTCGCCGTACACCTCGAGTACCCCTCGTTATTCGAAATATTCTTATTAATCCTCAGACTATTTCAATAGGTAAATTTTCCCTCTACTACTCGTCTAGTCTTAGGTTCACTCGTAACCTTCAAGTTCATTTAAATATCTGTAATATTATTTAACATTAAATAATTCCCGTAGTTAGCTCACATTCTACGTAGCCCACTTAAATTCTCCTGAGGTCATCCAAATCCACCCCAATGTTCCAAAACTCGATTATCTCTAATTGGGAACAAATTATCAACACAAATCCCTAAGAAAGTTTAAGCAAAAAGACACAGTCTGAACCAGTCTAGTGGGTACCGCAAATCGGTTGCGGGACAGTAAGTAATAGCAGTCCAAACTGGTTCGGTGGGTACAGTGAACCGATCCGCCGAACTTGAGAACGTCTCTTTTCTTATGCAGTTACGAATTTCACCCCTTTTCTTAACCAATCTCCCATGAATCTTTACCAAATTAAAACCCAAGGTTTCCAAACATCATTGTTGATGTAAAAAACTAGATTTGATCTAATTATTTTAATCACAGATAAAAATAAATAAAGAAATATGAGACAGTTGATTTTTAAAGTGGTTCAGCCTTATCAGAATGGCCTACGTCCACTATTTTTGTATTGCTGACTGTTTGCCTGGAATTCTCGATAACTGGTTTACCAAGAGATCCAGAGTCTCCTTCTAATGAGGAGGTTACAATGTATTTATAGCCTTGAGGTTGTACATATGAAAGGACAATGCGCTGTTATCTAGTAGACATATACGTCTGTACGATAATAATGAGCATTTAATGCGCCTTCGTTTCTTTGATTATCCTGATTTGAGTGCTCTGTATGCTAAATAGCTCGACATGCTTGGACTGCCTTAGTAGCTCGGCGCGCTTGAGTTGCTCGGGGCCCATGAGTTTCTCGGGGAACCTAAGTTGATCGATACGCTTGAGCTGTTCGAAATGTATGAGTTGCTCGTGGCACTTGAGTAGCTCGGTGGCAGTAAGTTGATCGGTATAAGTATTTGTAATTACCATGTTAGTTGACACATGTCTTCAAATAATGGGTCCACGTCAGCAGATTAAATTTGGTATCAACAGAAGCCCCCAATGTTTCGTAGTTTGATGTTGAAGAAAAGTATGGAACATTTTGCTTGAAAACCGCATAGATTATTAATTTGTATGGTTTTTAGGAAAGCATTCGTTGTACATAACTCCTTTTTGAGTGAACAGTATTAGGCCTTATAAATATTTTGAATTTTCATGACCGTTTTGATATTTGTGATATTTTTCTTCTTTTAGCCGCCGGATATGCAAACGTCCTCCTTTGTAATCATTGCTTTTCTCTATTCCTGAGGTAAAGTATTTAAGCGCGGTAGAGATCTTATCGTCTTTCACTTTTCAAATCTGTATTTTTGAACTCTTAATTTTCTCTCTATCTTGTGCCTTCGTTCTTTCCGTCGTTCATTATCACCTGATCTCTCTTTCTCTGTAAGATTTTCTTCCCTTTCTTTTATTTATTTTGTTCATCATGGTTTATCTTGTTGAGTCATTGGACAAATTTTGGTCTGAATTTTCAATCCCCTCGTGGGTTATTTTGGAAGAACTTTATGAACCTTCTGATTATTTTTCGTTAGTTGAGGGGCATTGGTTCCCAAGTCTCTTTGTGGCCGAATGTGGCTTTTCTTTTCCTCCAAATCCCTTATGTTTGGAGTTCTGTCAATATTTTGACGTTGTTCCTGCAAAAGTAGCTCCAAATACTTAGAGGATAGTTAATGGCGTACATAGATTGAATCAACTTCATGGAACCCATTTAGGGATTCATGAAATTATGTACTGCTATAAATGGGTTGTCAGTGATTCCACCTTCTATTTAAAAACTAAGTTTTTAAATAGGGCTTTAGTTATTAATCTTCCAGATGCCAATTGGGATTATTTTGAGCATGGGGTTGTTATGAAAAATTGGCAACACGCTCTATTAGATGGAGATGATGTATATCAATGTCCCAGGTGTCCCCCTTATTGCAATGGAATAGGTTGTTTTTTATTTTTTGAAATCTTATTTTATTTGTGTTTGATAAAATGTATCACTGACATTTGTTTTTGTTTGTTGCAGTTGACAGTAAAAGAAAACCTCCAAAAGAAGCTGACGTTAATTTAAAGCATTTGAAACTTATCTGGGATTTGCACCAATCTGTTGTCGAGGAATATATTAGATCTGCTTCCTACTTATTGCAATACAAAAGCTATACTTCCTCTTTCACTGCTCGTCCTCGTCCAGTAGTGGTTAATTTTGACCAAGTACCAGCCTCTGAGACTAGTGTGGAAGGTTCTTCCTCTGAGTCAAGTGTTCCTATTAGTAACTTAATGAAGAGAAGAATATCTCCTGCTTTCTTTGATAAATCTGCCTCTACTAATGTGGAGGCAAAGAAAAGAAAACAAGATGTCCCAGAAGAAGGGACGGGAATCACTGATGCACCTCCTCCTGCTACTGCCAATAAAGTTGTTGAAAAGCCCCAGTGGCCCCGAGCAAGATTGTTGTTGTTTCTCCTCCAAGTGAGGCTATTGTTATTTCACCAACAAAGACAACGTATTTAGTTGGAAATGTTCCTGCTCCTTTGAGGAGGTTAAAGAAAAATTCTTCTGAGAGACCTGTTGAACCTATCTCTCAGCCTTCAAATGTTGAAGGTGTTATTCCATCTTTTGTTGCTCCGAGCTCTGCTATGAGTTTGGTGAGATCTTGGACCATCCCAGAAGTCCAGGGTATTGAGGGCTCCCTTTTTCGTGAGAGAATTACTACCCTTGTTGCTCAACACATCGCCTCAGTAAGTTTTGTTAGTTTGAGTCATTCATTTTCTAATATTATGTTCATATATTGACCTAATGTTATTTCTTTTTTCAGCTGGTGACGTGTTTCAACAGCATCTTGAAGAAGGATGAAGCTATCAAGGCTTCATGCTCCTCGGGAGGTGTAGAGGAAGCTTTTGTTGGTCTGACTCAGTCTTTAAGAGACTCTCGTCAAAAGTACGAGGAAGATAAAGTTTCTTGGGAGAAGCAACTCAAGTCCATCGAGCTAGAAAGAAATCAAACTGTGAATGCCTCTAAGGACTTGGAGAAGAAATTGAGTGATTTTGAGCAGAGCAACAAGAATTTTGAACAGAGCAACAAGGAGCTTTAGACTAAGCTCAAGTCGACTGAAGAGGAAGTTGTTAAACTGCAAGATGTCGAGCGACAGAAAAAGGCGGTGGAGGATAAGTTGAAGGTTACCAAGGAGCTCCTTAGGGAAAGGACCTCCTCGGACAAGGCAAAGAGGAAAAAGGCGGTTAAAAAATCTTTCAGCACCGGTTGGGATAAGGGGTGGAACAAGGGCTTGGCTGTCATAACCTGCCAAATGGAGTATGCCAGCATCAAATATTTCAGGGATGGATGGGTGGCTGCATTGAAAGAGATGAAAGTTGCTGAGAACTCTGTATTATTTCAGTAACACACTCATGCCCTCCTCCCTCTCCTAGAGAATAAGAAGAGGATGAAGCTGTTTCAGACGAATCTTCAATGATGACTGGAGATTAGGTCCTTGCTGTTCCTGTTGTTCATCTTTTTTAGCAACCCCAACCAACCAGTACTTCTGTCGAGCTGCTAATTTTTCCCTCTGAGCAACCAGCCTCTTCCTCAAAACCTTCTGAGGAAGTCATAGGAAACAAAGAGAAGGTGTAGAGTTGCTCGGGTGTTTATTTTGTTATTCTATTGAATATAACCTCAGATTTTGTATTTTCCCATTATGATGAAATAAAAATTCGAACTATGGTTATTTGTCTTTACCTCTTCTTTGACTTACTCTGTCTGCATCCTTATTGATTCTTTGAATTTCTTATCTTTGTTAGTTTATGGCCAGGATGGAACTCTTATCAGCTCATGACACTAAATTAATGAAGAAATGTAACGACTATTTTAAAGATGGTCATGTTGATCTAAATGAGGCCCAAATACTTGACATCTTTGGTTAAGATGCTTCTGAACGAGCAGTAGAATCCTACCAATACCTGAAGTGTTTGCTTGATCGCACAGTTGCCAATAATGTGGCTTACTATGAAATGATTGAAGATCTTCAAGGAACGATCGAGGAACTTCAGCAGCAATATAAAGAATCTTCTACCCTTTTTCACCAAGGATACGAGAAAAAATATCAGCAACTGAGTGCCGACAAAGGGTATGACAAATTTATCTCTGCTTATGAGAAGAAAAAAAGTGTTATGAAGCTTCAAGTTGAAGAACACAGATATATTGCCAAGTTGCTGGAGCAGGAGAACATTGCCTTGTAAGAGGAGATAAAATAATTGAAATCTGTTGCATCCTCCTTGGGAGCCTTGGTCCCTGTTAATGATGAAGGTTTCTCTTTCTTGGAGGTAGAAAATGCCAACTTGCGAGATGAGGTGGAAACTTTAAAAAGAGCTAAACCCTCCACCTCTACTCGTGGACGAGCAAGATCTTCTCGGGGACGAGCAAGGGCAGGTCGGGTTTCTATTGAAGAAGCAAGAACTCAAGCAGCCTTAGAGAATCAGGCCTTTCAGTTGGTGGTGAAGAACCAAGCTTTGGCAGAGATGTCGAAGAAAATTCTGAACCTCAGTGAACAATTCTCTGCCCAGAGTTCTACCTTGGAAAATAAAGAACTTTTGGTGAAGAATCTCCACGAGCAACTGGAGAGGTTAACTTATCAATTTCATAAAAAACCTAGAGAGTTTTGGATGGCTGTATACAACGAAGCCTTTTATCATCTTGATGCTCGGATCGAGCAATCAAATAACGAAGGGTACAAGCAGGGATGGTTAAATGCCATGTGTGTGCTTCAATTGGAGCAGGGTCATTATTTATGGGATTATTATGAGCCTAGAGTGCTTGATTTACCCGTGCCTCCTTTTAAGCTCTATTTTAGTTGGATTCCTGCTCGTGCAACTCCTCAATGCTTGATCTCCAAGTATCTTGGCGAATACAGTCTTCACTCCAATTTTGAGATATCTCGCCCATAACATTTACTTGATCGACCATCTGTAATGAATGTTAGGATGCTGAGAGATGTAAATTTCATAAATTATCCTTATGCCTTAGATGATCCTCTTGCTGGAGTAGAACCTGTTTCAAAGGCAGAAGGTAAAAAACCAATAGAATAGGATTTTCATGTAATAAAGTGTATTTTTCACAACATATGTAATTCTACTTGAAGAAATTTTTAGTCTTTGCTATTTTACTTTCTTCAAGTAATTTACAGAATGTTTTTGTTTATGAATATATGCATATCTTGATATGTACATTTTGTTTTATTTTTGGATAATAGAATTTGTCCCATTTGTTGTTTGATTATAATGACTTGTCATTCTTTGAGCCTAAGTAATGAAATTATTTGCATCCTATGTTCCTGCTTAGTTTAACCAATCGGAGTTAATTTTATTTGACTTATTGACCAACTGGAGTTGGCATTAATTGATTTGCCGACCAACCGGAGTTGGTGGTGATTTGTTCCCGACCAACCGGAGTTGGAGGAAATTGGTTCCCGACCAACCGAAGTTGGGGGAAATTGATTTGCCGACCAACCGTAGTTGGTGGTAATTTGTTCCCGACCAACCGGAGTTGGGGGAAATTGGTTACCGACCAACCGGAGTTGACAGTGTTGATTCTCGACCAACCGGAGTTGGTGGTAATTTGTTCCCGACCAACCGAAGTTGGGGGAATTAATAACTTGATGTGTGTAACACTAATATTCCGAAAAATTTTAACAAAAAAGAGAGAACCGGGTAACACATCCAACACTTTATTCATACTGAAGAAATCTATATTACATAGGAAATTCAATTACTAATAATACTTGCGCAGATGCTTTGCATTTCATGCATTTTTGAATTATTCTCCTTCCAATATTTCAATCATATATGTCCCTGGATGAACAATTTTTGTTACTCTGTAGGGTCCGTGCTAGTTGGCTTCCAATTTGTTATTCTTTTGTATTAATTTCTTCAGCACATAATCTACTTCCTTCAAATCACACTTCTTCACTCTTTTGTTATAGAACAAAGATGTTCGTTGTTGATATATATGCGGCATTTCTGATCTCTGCCTCTTCCCTGACTTCTTCGAGCATATCCAGGTCTAATCTTCTCATCAAATCACTGACAAGAGAATTAAAATTAAGCACCCTATGTGTGGGTAGACCCAATTCAGCAGGTATGACAGCTTCACTTCCAAATGCCATCATGTATGGAGACTCTCCTGTTGCTGCTCGTGGTGTGGTACGATAAGCCCACAACACGAAATGTAGCTCGTTAATCTAATTTCCTTTTGCATCATCTAGTCGTTTATTCAAGCCACTCAGCAGCGTTTTGTTTGTCACCTCAGTTTGCCTATTACTTTGGGGATGGCCTGTTTGGTGCCGAGTGAACCTTCAATACATTTGATTGATGACAATACGAAGCAAACTCCTCGTTATCAAACTGGGTTCCATGGTCAGTAATGAATGCATGTGGGAGACCATATCTGCATATAATATTCTTCCAAATAAATTGATAGAATTTATCGTATGTCATATCAATGATAGGCTCAGCCTCCACCCATTTGGTAAAGTAATCCACAATAACCACAAGATATTTGAATCTTCCCCTGGTCGTTGGAAGTGGCCGGACCAAGTCTATTCCCCACATAGAAAATGGCCAAGGGGACGTGATGGGTGTTAATAATGCTTGGGGAGTTCTTCGGATAGAAAAGAAACGTTGACATTTATCACACTTCTTGGTATAAGCTACACAATCAGCTCTCTTCGTCGACCAGTAATACCCCTGCGTTGTTATTCTTAGTAAAAGCGTCTGACCTACCACATGGGCTACACAAGACCCTTCATGAACCTCTTCGATCAAATCTTTTGCTTCGGAGGGGTGGACACATCTTTGTAGCCCTGCTATAATCCCTCTTCTATATAAGAAGCCATTTGTCAATACATAACGAGCAGCTTTAAACTTCAGTTTTTTGGCTGTAAGTTTATCAGTTAGCAAAGCTCCCTCTTCAATATAGGCCCTGATGGGGTCCATCCACGATGGTCCCCAGTCGAGGGCAATAGATTTCATTTTCAAATCCTCTTCTATACTCCGATCAGCCAGGATTTCTATTAGGATTATTCTTCGTAACTCGGTGCGTGTGGCTGATGCTAACCGAGCTAATGCGTCTGCTCTTGCATTCTCCAGTCTTGGTATTCTGATCAACTGAACTGCAATAAAACTCGATACAAACTCCATTGCTTTGGCATGATACTTGATCATTAATTCTCTTTTTGTTGCATACACACCTAAAACTTGATTTACGACTAATTGTGAATCACTGAATACAACGACCTGCTCTGCGCCCATGGTTTTGGCCAGACTTAGACCCACGATCATAGCTTCATATTCGGCCTCATTATTAGAAGCCTTAAATTGAAAGCGCAGGTCATACTCCACATCAATCTCATCCGGACTATTTAAAACAATTCCTGCTCCACTACCCCTAATGCACGAAGAGACATCAATATACAAACTCCATATAGGTACTTCATCATCAAATTTTTTATCAGATAGAGTTCCTCTATGGAATATTTGGTGCTTCCTCTTATCCTCCAAAGGAACTTCTCGCTGCTCGTTGATCATCTTCTCTTGATCTTCCATGGTGGGAAGTTGGTCGGGGTTTAAATTTGATGATCTTGTAACATCTACAGGTTGGTCTGTATTTCACCATTGCTCGTCGAAGGCATGCTCCTGAGTAAACTCTGCGATAGAATCCGCTACTGCCTGTCCTTTGAGCGACAATCTAGGCTCATAAATTATATCATATTCACCAAGTTCTACTTCCCAGTACATCAATATTCCTGATTTCTCTGGTTTATGCAGAGCTTGCCTTGATGGCATATCTGTATACACCAATATAGTATGGGCTTGGAAGTATGGCCTCATCCTTCTTCTCGCTTCGATTAGTGTTAGTGCCAATTTCTCCAACCTTGGATATCTGATATATGCTCCTCGGAAGGCCTTGTTAGTGTAATAGATTGGTTTTTGCACTCCATCCTCCAATCTTATCAATGTCGAGCTGACTGCATTCTCCGAAACTGCCAGATACAAGTATAATCTTTCTCCCGTCACTGGTCTGGACAACAATGGAGGTGTCCCCAGATATTTTTTCAATTTTTGAAAGGCCTCCTCGCATTCTTCATTCCACTCAAAAGTTTTTCGGAGTGTTTTGAAGAATGGTACGCATCTATCAGTTGCTCGTGACACAAACCTATTAAGTGTAGCAACTCGCCCCTTCAGACTTTGCACTTCCTTCTTCGTCATTGGAGATCATAGCTCCAATAGAGCCTTGATCTTTTCAGGGTTCGCCTCAATCCCTCATTGATTAACGATATATCCGAGAAACATGCCTTCTCGTACTCCAAGAATTATTTTGGTGGGATTCAGCTTCATTTGATATTTCTCTAGTTGATCAAAGGTCTGACCTAGGTCAACTAGATGATCAGCAGCTTTCTTACTCTTCGTCAGCATATCATCAACATAAACCTCCATGTTATGGCTGATCTGCTCTGCAAACACCTTATTCATCAGTCGTTGATATGTTGCACCTGCATTTTTTAATCCAAAAGGCATAACTTTATAGCAATAAGTTCCCCTAGGGGTGATAAAAGAAGTACTCTCCCTATCCTCAGGCTTCATTTTAATCTGATTGTACCCAGAATAAGCATCCATGAAACTCAAAAATTCATGTCCCGAGGTAGCATCCACCAGCTGATCGATGCGAGGCAAAGGAAAATGATCCTTTGGGCAGGCTTTATTAAGATCAATGAATTCCACACACATCCTCCACTTGTTGTTTTTATTCTTTACCATTACTACATTTTCTAGCCAATCAGGATATTTGACATATTCAATAAAAGAGGCTTTTTGTAGTTTCTCCACTTCTTCCTGTATGGCTTGATTCTTTTCAGGACTGAACACTCTTCTTCGTTGCTTCACTGGCTTGATTTCCTTATTCATGTTAAGCTCGTGACACAGGAAACTCGAGTCTATCCCTAGCATATCTTCATGACTCCATACAGAAGTCTTCCTTCTGCGTCTTAGAAATGCTACCAATTCCTGTTTAATTGATACATCCAGTGATGCACCAATTTGAGTTGTTCATTCTGGATGCTCGTCGTCCAGAATGATATTTTCGGTAGCCTCCATGACTTGTCCCTTTACTAGCTGAGATTCGTCTCTAGGGTCCAACGTTTCAATCTTCGCTTCTTCTATTTCATCCACTTGATAAGTAGTAGTCTTCTTTCTAGATTTTTCGCGTTCCTCTTGCTCGGCAGACGAATAGTAGCATTCCCGAGCTACTTTTTGGTCGTCTTTCGCCACTCCTACTCCAAAGTTGGTTGGGAATTTTAGACATTGATGTACAGTAGATGGTATTGCTTCGAACTTCTTCAAACCTACCCTTCCCATGATGATATTGTAAGCTGATTGGATATTTTTATCCATTACGAAAAAGCGTACTCTTTCTGTTCGACAAGCAGGCCATGTACCGATAAGCATATCCAACTTGATCGTCCCAAGCGAAAAAACCTTTTCACCAGTAAAATCGAGGAGAGGTATGTGATAGGTCTCCAATTGGGCTAACTTCAAATTCAAACTATCAAAACATGGGTAGAAAATTATGTCTGTCGAGCTACCATTATCCACCAGTACCCGTTAAATCACCACTTCCTTCATCCTCATCTTGATCACCAATGGGTCATCATGAGGATATAATACACCTGCTAGGTCATTCTTGGAGAAACCAATGACTAGCTTGTCTTTATTCACCTTCCTCAGACGATCATCTTCAGTCAGATATATCTGCTGAATATATGAGTAAGCTTGAGCCTCATTGAGGTAAGCTTTCCTCTCTGCAGTCATATCCCCACCTCCTGCATCTCCACCTGTAATTACATTACATTCAAATGATCCAAAATGGATTGAAAATACCTCACGTTCTGGCTGCTTTGTTCTTTTGGGGAGATCGGGATTATCTTGGTCATCGTCTGGGTCCTCTTCATGACTTCTCTTCTTGTCTTCTGTTGCTCGACGAGGAGATCTAGACCTTTGCCTTGCTCGGTCGTTGACCTTCCCACCATTTCGGCGATCAACATACTTGGTCAATTTTCCTCGCCTAATGAGCACCTCAATTTCATTCTGGAGAGCTATGAAATTTTTGGTCATATGACCATGGTCTTTATGGAACTCGCAATATTTGGATTTATTCCTCTTGTCGGGATCTGCCTTCATTTTTTTTGGCCAGTTTAGCTCCTCGTTGTTCTTGATCTCTTCCAGAATGTGGTTTATATCTACTTTCAAAGGGGTATAATTTCTAAATTTCTTCAACTGTTCCAGTGCTTGCTTTGCTTTCGACTGCCTGTTACCACCATTAATCTTCTGATCCTTCTTTTCAGTCTTACCATCTTCAACCTTGACCTCCTTATTGTCTGCATTCTTCTTCGCAGCCATAGCTTCCTCGGTATTCATGATTTTGGCTGCTTTTGCCATCAGTTCTGCCATGGTTCTGGGTGGATCTTTAGCTAAAGTGTAGTACAATTTATCTGGCAATAGTCCACTCATCAGAGCAGTAATTATTGTCTTCTCCTCATAATCAATTACCTTGAGCTTCTCATTATTGAAACGAGTAATATAATCCTTGGTGCTTTCACCTATCTTTTGTCTAACACTCAGCAAGTGCGCTACTCGTTTGACTAGTTTTTCTCTAAAACAGAAGTTCCATATAAATAGCTCTGCCTGTTGAAGGAAAGTTGCAATCTTCCCCCGAGGATGGTTGTTGTACCATATCTGAGCTGATCCGGTAAGAGTTCCTGAGAATGCCCTGCATCTCATCTCATCTGGAACTACATAAATGTCAGCAGCAGCCTGGTATTGTTCTATATGAAGGACATGATCAATTTTTCCATCATACTTAGGTGTTACCACAAGAGCTTTGAATTTTTATGGTGTGGGAAAATCCACAATTGCCTGTACAAATGGTGTCCCTTGGACAAAAGTTTTCTGTAGAGGATTCTTGGCCTTAGACATTTCCCCTAGTCTGTCTTCCAACCTATTAATAGAGCCTTTCCATGCATCATTTCCCTCCTCGGGCCTATTTGTTTAAGTGACTGATAGCGTTGAATTAGCCTCTTGGGATCTTTCATTACGAGAAGTTGGTCGTGATTGGGCAGAGCCTTCCCTTAGATCGGATGGTCGTTGAGAGTTTCTCGACACAATCCTAGGGGGACTTTTATTCCTCTTAGGGCCCAAACGATCAAAATGAGAGACTCTACTCAACCTTTCAAGAGCACTAGTCCTTTCTGGAGATAAAGTGGAATTTTGTTGAGTATCTGTAGCTCGTACTGAGGAAGTCCGACCAGGTTGTTAAGAAGGATCATTAGATCTCTCAGTTCAATATGAATTGGTGTGTCTGGGTCGAGATTCCTCAGGGAATAACGTTCTCCTCATTCGCGAAGAGGGTAAACAAGTATTTCTCTGAACACTTCGTTGCCCTGATTGAGCCGGGGCTCCGCCTTGAACATTTTATATAAGTTATCGCATGGTTTCTTACATGGCCGTTTGTCCTCGGTCTAAACTAGCCATTATGCCAGCCAGATCTGACACATTTGGGGGAATAGATGAATTTGGAGGCATCCCAGCGTTTCGATTACTGGATTTCGGATTATCAGCCATTGATGATGAATTATTTTGGTGAAAAACGATAAGTACAGTCGTTTCCCACAGATGGCGCCAATCTGCAGATGTAAAAAACTAGATTTGATCTAATTATTTTAATCACAGATAAAAATAAATAAAGAAATATGAGACAGTTGATTTTTAAAGTGGTTCAGCTTTATCAGAATGGCCTACGTCCACTATTTTTGTATTGCTGACTGTTTGCCTGGAATTCTCGATAACTGGTTTACCAAGAGATCTAGAGTCCCCTTATAATGAGGAGGTTACAATGTATTTATATCCTTGAGGCTGTACATATGAAAGGATAATGCGTTGTTATCTAGTAGAGATATATGTCTGTACGATAATAATGAGCATTTAATGCGTCGTCGTCTCTTTGATTATCCTGATTTGAGTGCTTTGTATGCTAAATAGCTCGGCACGCTTGAGATGCTCGGACCGCCTTAGTAGCTCGGCACGCTTGAGTTGCTCGGGGCCCATGAGTTACTCGGGGAACCTAAGTTGATCGATACGCTTGAGCTGTTCGGAATGTATGAGCTGCTCGTGGCGCTTGAGTAGCTTGGTGGCTGTAAGTTGATCGGTAGAAGTATTTGTAATTACCACGTTAGTTGATACATGTCTTCAAATGATGAGTCCATGTCAGCAGATTAAATTTGGTATCAACAATCATGTAGACATATAGGGGTGATTTCCAATGTAAAAATGTTATCAAAACATCAAGAATACTACCTAAGAATTGATTCATTCATAAGTATCATCACGAACCCTAGTTTTATTTTCTTCCATGTTCATACACCTACAAGTACAAATTTTTTTCCCATCCATTAAGGTCTGATTTTGTCCTCTAATTATTTTAGAATTCCACCTACATCCAATTCCTAACCAAGACTTAATTTAATTCTCCAATTTCAACATCAAATTCATAAATACATGATTATTTATTCTAATCTACTTTAACATGGATAACATATGCACATAATTTAGCAAGATAAGCACTTGTCAATTTTAGTAGGTCTCATCCGTTGAAGAAGAAGGATATGGTTGTGGTCTTCTCTCCCCAATCTATAATTTGGTGGTGGTTTTGTGTAAGAAGTTGACTTTAGGTCTTAAAACTCTCAAGAACTCTCTCCTTCTCCCTCATGTGATCTATCTTTGTTTTGGTAACTGTAAACTCTAAAGTCTCTTATGTGATAGCAGATATAACCTCTCAATTTTCGTCTATCCCTCTTTCCTAAAATATCAAAAGACCAAAATACCCCTCTGGAGTGCCAGTTTGACCTAAAAGTGCCCCGGGACCCAAATTAGACCCCCGGGTAGACTTTTCTGACTATTCCGACCCTTATAGACATACTGACGCACTCAAAATGACCATATGAAATACTAAAATGAAATTATATTTTATTTTCAAATCTAAGTCCCGACACGACTGACACGTTCGTCCCGACTAAATTTATCATAACTGTCGTATTTCTCACTCACGAGAATCATAAAGTTTTCTTATCATTATTATTACTCATTCAGTAAGTAATATCCAATTTAAATAAATATTAACCCTTATCTCGTCAATTAATATTTATTTTAATCTGCCTTAATTTCCCTTTTTAAATTTAATTAATCTCAATATAAAAATCATTAAAATTACAGGGTGTTAAATACTTCCCCCGGAATAACATAATATCGTACCGAAATTCGAAAAAAGAAATATCGAGAATGAACAACTTTGGATATTTGTCGCGCATCTCATACTTGTACTCCCAAGTAGATTTGATGGCACTAGTGCACCCCATATTACCGACTCAGATTCTTGCATGCAATTGCATCCGAATGTATCCATAAATTTACTCACAAAAATATTTTGGTATTTCCACTATACACACACCAATGGTAACGTTTCGACCGAAGGTCTACTCATTGCTACCCACGATTTAGCGACAAGTTCATTCAAGCCCTTACATACCGTTATATTCCTTTATACTTAAGGTCCCAATTATATAATGACACGCCAAACTATCGTGAATTCGGTAGCAATGTCTCAAAAGATGAGTCTATACTCCACTGGCTCCATCATCTCTATATTAGAAAAGTCCTCACTTGTATAGGTACCGATTTCCCTTATTGTCGTACTAAGATATCTCTCCTCGTCGGATACACCCTCAACAATCCATAACTACTCATATCAGGCCTTAAAACTTTGGTTCACATCAATGTACTCTCGCTACGTTTTTTAACTATACAAAAATGATGTGGATTGACTCAATCCTTATCGGATGACCATTAATCACTCCAGGTCCGAGAAACTTGTTATTTCCCCATTCACAACTATCCAAAGGGTGGGAAAAAAATTTCTTCTTGGGAAGCCACATAAATCCCTTCGCAATTAATATCCTGCTATGAGTCATCACATGCAGCTCTAATAGTTGCAGTTAATATCTCGAATTACTCCAAAAATGCAAAACATTCATTCTAGTATTTTGCCATGTTCTAGGTCATCCTTCTTGATTATCCATCGGCCTATGGTTGACATACCTAGATCAGGACTCAACTCCGAATCCATTGCCTCCTGATACTCCCTATTCAAGGAGGGAATCAAAGGTCTCATCCTGATTCACAACAGTATAGTGCGACACCTTCTGTCGGTTCATTTCTTATCTTTAATAACATACTGGACACATTGCCCGGTAATATAACACAGCCCAAACTAGTAACGATTATTTTTTTCTAGACAATTCACTTCACAACCCAAAAAAAATCCCGACTACTCCACGATTTTGATAATCCAATAATTATCAATCTGCGTATCCATTCTGTCCTTGGAATTATCAATCTATTATAACATTACGGTTGGTAGTATCGGACCAAACACTTCCTTTCACGAGTGGTGCACTTGGAGACAACTTCACTAAGTCTAGCTCAATCCAAAATCAACATACTCAACATCTCACTTCACTTGAATATCTTCCTCCCCTTATTTTGAGATATACAAAAATTATGGTCCTTGCATTTTCTCTAAAACTACGCACTTCCTAGGTCCTTTTTCCATCTATTAAAATTTTAGCAACCTATCTAGGCGTGAACCACTCGACGCATTTGACTAGGTGAGACTCCATTTTTTCCTAGCTTATTTAGACTCACCTTCCAACTCACCTCGGTTGTGGGAGTTTTCCACGTGGCACGAACACGGTCAGGCCATCTCCTTTCTTGAACGAGGTTCAGTTTCTCCTACATTTCCACTTTTTTCTGACTGTCCCACAGACACATTTACAATATCTTTATAATCCTTCTCATCACAGATGATACTGAAATTTCAATTAATTAGGGTGACCATACACCCCATATCCCGTGCATAACTGCACAATTAAGGACATTAAACATACAATGTCCAATAGCTAAAGTCTTAGATGAAAGGACGATAGATACTTATGTGGCTAAGGAACGACTTCATATCTTTGAGGTGTGGCCATCCCCGATCCCCGCCACGGAGGGAGGAAGGGATCCTTCGGGTCCCACGCGTCCCCTCTCGGGAGAGCGCTTTGGCCGGCGTCGATTTGTGAGGTGTGAAAATGTAGAGAGATTTAGATTCGCCAGTCTATTTTACTCAAAACAAACAAAAGGAAAAGGGGAAGCCACCCCGAAAGATGGCATCTAAAGACATACTGATGCGTGTGAAACCAAAATGATTCGAGAAGGGTTCGGAGGCTTAGTTACGCAATGGGAAGGTGTTAGGCACCCATTCCGCCCTTTCGGTCTCTCATGGATATTTTCTATTTTCCTTTATATTCCCCCCCGTGATATGTGTGCATGTGTATATATAGAATGGAGGTAGGAATCCTCAACTTGTATCATGGAAAAGACAAAGCGAGTCATCCGTAGGAATGTGAGATTAGTGTAGAAAATAAGATTTACGTGATTACCCCTACGTTGATCGTCATAAGGGAGCGATAACGCATATGGAATAATACGTTACTAAGAACAAGTATATAGAATATAATGGAAAATGAGATAAAGAGAAGATAGAAAATAAGAGAAAAAGTGAGAAAATGACTCGAGTCTCGAGTTTTACCCCGAGACGCCTACTTAGCCTATAAAGGCATCAAAGTCCACGTAGTTCGCATGTAAAGTGAGGGGTGGGGTTTAACCCATAAATCAAAATGGAGAAATCTATTGTTTGTAAGTGTGTGTGTGTGTGTGTGTGTGTGTGTGTAGAAAAAGTGTTTAGTTGTGAGAAAAGTGTGGAAAAAGTGTGAGAATCCCTACTTGGAATTTATGAGCAAACCCTCTTTTTCTTATTTTTTGGGTTTTTATTTATATGAAAATAGGAGATGTGCAATAATACTAGATAAAAAGTGTATTTATGGTATGTGATATGAGATAGTAAAAGTGCTAAGTAAGAAACAAGTTATTGCAAATTAAAGAGAATTTGGGAGAGAGTTTGAGAAAGTTGGACCTTCTTGGAGACCTTGAGCTTGATCTTGAATGTTGAAAAGAAGCCCTTGCACTTGGATGATGATGGGGAGTGGTTAATTCATCAAGTTTGATGAAAGGGATGATGAAAAGTGGAAGTGAAAAAGGGATTTGGAAGTTGAAATCACGCTGCCTTCGAGAGAGGTTTCTGGGGGTTTGCTGAGAGTGATTTGTTTCTCATCTGAGCCCCCCTTGCAATTGAGGCTAAGGCCAACTTTTATAGGCCCAGGGGTCTGCCAATCAGTATTTCCATGGCACTACCTATCGGCACGTGCCGATAGGCAGGGTCTGGGACCTGTCATTTGGGAGTGCGCTTCAGGCTTTTTTAGAAAATTGGCCACCGAGGGTAAACCGTTGGTCAGAATCGCGCACGGGGCATACCATTAGAAAGGTATTTTAGAGACCTTCGAAAGTCCTTTGGACCGCTCCCGAGTTCGGGAGTTGACTTTGGGTCAAATGTGGCTCGGAAGCGTTTATCGGTCCGTTGGACGGGGAATCGTTCGGACGTAAATGGATCGTTCGTCCGCATGGTAAGTCCAAATAACTCACGGGATGGACCGTTAGAAAGGTTAGGAGATGTACTTAGACATTCCAAAGAGTTTGACCCGGTTTGGGAAGTTGACTTTGGTCAACCGGGCCCGAGAAGCCTTCAGTGACCTCTCGGAGTCAAACGGATCGTTCGTCCGCATGGAAAGTCAGATTGCGCATGGGACGGACCTTTGGAAAGGGTATTTAGTGCCATTCAAATATCCATTCAGCCTAGTTCGAGATGAAGAGTTGACTTAGGTTAAACAGAGCTCGGGAGCTCCCGGTGGCCTCTAGGTCGGGTTTCGGACGCAAACGGATCGTTCGTTCGCATGGTAAGTCAGAATCGAGCACGGGGCGGACCATTGGAAAGGGTTTTCAGTTCCCTTCGAAGATTCATTGAGTCTTGGTTGAGATAAAGAGTTTGACTTTTGGGTCAAACTGAGCCAGGGAGTGCCCGATGGCTTTTAAGTCAGTACTCGAGACGTGACCAGGGTTTACAGTGATGAGTGGAGGTACTAGGGACCTAAGGAGAGTTAGGGGGTAACAGAATGAGGTGTCTACAGAGCCCCTCAATGGGTGAGTTTGGAAAAAATGATAGCCGTCGATTAGAGAACGCATGATGCTTCTGAGAGAGTGTGACCAATTTAGAGGATCGAGGTCGATTCTGAGGACCTAATGAAGCAAGGATGACCGATTCAGAGGGTCAAGGTAAATTCTAAGGACCTAATAGTGGTGACGACCGATGACCGAGGTCAATTCTGACCTAATTCAGGTGACGATCCAAGATCGGGGCCAATTCTGACCTAAGAGTGGTGACGATCGAGGACTGAGGCTAATTCTTACCTAACTCAGGTAACGATCCAAGATCGGGGCCAATTTCGACCCAAGAGTGGTGACGACCGTGGACCGAGGTCAATTCTGACCTAACTCAGGTGACGATCCAAGACCGGGGCCAATTCTGGCCCAAGAGTGGTGACGACCGAGGACTGAGGTCAATTCTGACCTAACTCAGGTGACGATCGAAGATCGGGGCCAATTCTGACCCAAAGAGTGGTGACGACCGAGGACCGAGGCCAATTCTGACCTAACTCAGGTGACAATCCAAGACCGGGGCCAATTTTGACCCAAGAGTGGTGACGACCGAGGACCGAGGCCAATTCTGACCTAACTCAGGTGACCATCCAAGACCGGGGCCAATTCTGGCCCAAGAGTGGTGACGACTGAGGTCAATTCTGACCTAACTCAGGTGATGATCCAATACCGAGGCCAATTCTGACCCAAAGAGCGGTGACGATCGAGGACCAAGGCCAATTCTGACCTAACTCAGGTGACGATCCAAGATCGGGGCCAATTCTGACACAAGAGTGGTGATGATCGAGGGCCGATGCTAATTCTGACCTAACTCAGGTGACGATCCAAGACCGGGGCCAATTCTGACCCAAGCGTGGTGACGACCGAGGATCGAGGCCAATTCTGACCTAACTCAGGTGACGATCCAAGACCGGGGCCAATTCTGACCCAAGAGTGATTGTATTTCCTTTAGGAGAGAAAAGAGTTCCACTGGGGATAAGAAATTGATTTGAGGTTCTGCTGGGGATAAGAATTGGATTTGAGGTTCCACTGGGGAACGATGAATGAGCTGGGGAAGATTTGGATCGTCCTTTGGGATAGATCGCCTGGGGCGAGTGATTCTTCTGAATTTCACTGGGAAAAATACCATGCGATATTGTTTCACATCGAGTAGCCGATAGCTGGGGAGGCTTTGTGTCCTTGATTTGAGTGAAGGAGTTGATTATTGGGAAGATAACCGGTTTGAGGTTGTAAACTCTGCTGAGGAGGTGATTCGAGCGTATTGCTCAAGAGGTCATTCACTTGGATTTTGAGGGTTCCGCTAGGGAAAAAGAGGTTTCGCCTGAAGGAGTGCGAAATTTTCTTGATGAAAATGTTCAAAATCCATCCTCGAATTTTTAGGAATTTTTCGGGGATTTTTTGAGGCTTTCTAGCATTTTTGGGAATTTTTGTATGAAATTTTAAGGGGGGTGCCAGCCGGCATAGACTGAGGGGTGCCATTCGGCAGTGGGACGAACTTTTGGACTGCCTTGGGAAGGTGAGGAGTCAGTGCCGATCGTTATGGTAAGGGGAGGTGCCGATCGGCATGGCGCTTGGCCTCCAATAAAAAGGGGGGGAATCCCCTTCACTTTTCATATCTTCTTGCCTTCTCTCTTTCTGCGATTTCTCTCTGTGAGTTGTTCTAACGTTGCGATCTTCAAGAAATGGCCTCTTTTGTGAGCACCGCCTTCCATCGGGAGTTGTTGACCGTTGATGACTGGGCGAATGTGGATTGGAGGGACAGGGTGCCCCTTGCTTTGGGGAACGAGAATGCCTTCGATGCATTCGAGCCGGTTGCGGATGAGCGGACCTTGCTGCGGGAGACGTTGCATCATCTCTCTTCGATAGTGATTCCCGATGATTATGTAAGTAACCTGACCTTTGGCATTTCTTTCTTTTTGGGTGATTTTTCCTTTTTCTTGGCCTTTGACTGAATTTTTCCTTTTGCCAGTCAGATATTTCTTTGAAGAACATGCGTGCCCGCAGGACGACGGGGCTTAAGGATGTTTGGGATCATCTTCCACCCGTGGTGTGCTGGATGGTATCATCAGCGGGTTTTGGGAGGTTGGCGGCTGCGCTGGATGAGACGCCTCATTCGACAGTAGTCCTGTGTGCTTTGGGGGAGAGGTGGTGGGACACTACCCACACTTTTCATTTTGGCTTCGGGGAGATGATGGTGACTCCCATAGATGTGCAGCAACTGCTGGGGCTGGATTGTGACAGGGAGCTGATAGAGGTGGATCGCTCCTTGGGGGTGAGGCTGGAGGCGGTGTATGCGGCACTTGGTGATGTGAGGAGGATAGTCTCTGGGTATTCTGTTCGGCTGTCCTTGCTGAAGGATGTTTTGCTGAGCATGGTGGTTGACGTGGAGGACGGGCTGCAAGTGAGGCAAATGGCACAGTTGTTCATCTTGTTGGTGCTGGGAGGTTTCATGGTGGCGTCGAGCGGGGACGTTGTCCATTTGTCGTTTCTGTCGTACTTGAGGATGTTTTTGAACATCCCTTTCTATGATTGGGGGAGTCTGACCTTGGCGACCCTTTACTCTTCTCTGGATGCATTCAGCCGGTGCTGCCGACAGACTTTTACTGGAGCCACGTATCTCCTTGAGGTATTCTTTACTCTACGCATTTTTATTTCATGCATTCGCATTTTCCTTTCATGTATTCACATTTTCCTTATGCGTCTCTTTTTTCTTGTGAATTCAAACGTGGTTTTATGAGGTGATTGGATGAAACACCTCGCTAATTGCTCTGAAGGACGACACCATTGGGGACTTTTACCAACTGTATCGATGGCGTAAGGCCAACCGGCAGTCGAAGGGATCTCTTTCTCTGGAGGTGGTGCGTCAGGTCTTGAATGACCTGGCCAGTGGTCGGCTAAGGTCCTTTCCTTCTTGGTCTTGGTTTTTGCACCTTCTGATCTTGTACTGACTCATGCCTGCTTGGGGATTTTCAGGTGACCTTTTATCCCTGGGGGACAGCTATTCAGGATACGGGGATGACTGGGGTGAACGCGCAGATGAGGCATTTATTGGCGCATGAGTTTGGCCATTCCTAGTACCTCGGGGAGGGGATGATTCGTTAGATTGCTGAGGAGGAGGTGATGGTGGTCCGTCGGCACCTACGGCGGTGGCGACCTCGGAGGTGCCTTTTGTTCGACTGCACACTCCTTTGTACAACATCCGACGGGCTGATGGAGGGATAGTGCCGATGCTGCACCATCCTCTTACGATGGATTCGGAGGAGCTGGGTTTGACAGAGGAGGTCCTTCATCCTGCGGTAAACCTTTCGGTCCTTTTCCTCTTTTTTAATTTCTTTTGCTTGATACTGATTCTGCCTTTTCCTTACAGCAAATTCGGGTGTCAACCACTTGGCTGAGAGACATCAGAGATTGGATATCATCGGCGATCGCCCACATTCGGGATGCTATCCCTGTTCCTTCTTGCTTGGTGCCGTCAGCCTCGTCCGGGGAAGACTCTGGCTCGGGTAGTGGGGACTCGTCGTAGGGGGAAGAGAGCGCGTCGCAGGGGTGGAAGCTCTTGAGAGAGAGAGAGAGAGAGAGAATGTGGGTTCGGGCTGAGTCCCGTTGTTTTTGGCTTTTTCTTTATTTCCTGCAAAATGATGTAACATAGAAAACAGATATATGCAATGCAATACAGTTTTTTGACTATCTTTTATTTCAATGATGAATGAATGCATGCACATGTGCTTTTTGACTTTGCAGCTGAGACTATAAAAAAATGAATATATATATATATATATATATTGGAATTTTTCGAAGGAAAGTTTTAATTGAAAAGGGAAATCCTACAAGGAGAAAATAGGATTCTTGAAATCAGGACTCTTATTTGTAAGTGTGTGTGTGTGTGTGTGTGTAGAAAAAGTGTTTTAGTTGTGAGAAAAGTGTGAGAATCCCTACTTGGAATTTATAAGCAAACCCTCTTTTTCTTGTTTTTTGGGTTTTTATTTATATGAAAATAGGATATGTGCAATAATACTAGATAAAAAGTGTATTTATGGTATGTGAGATGAAATAGTAAAAGAGCTAAGTAAGAAACAAGTTATTGCAAATTTAAGAGAATTTAGGAGAGAGTTTGAGAAAGTTGGACCTTCTTGGAGACCTTGAGATTGATCTTAAATGTTGAAAAGCATCCCTTGCACTTGGATGATGATGGGGAGTGGTTAATTCATCAAGTTTGATGAAAGGGATGATGAAAAGTGGAAGTGAAAAAGGGATTTGGAAGTTGAAATCACGCTGCCTTCGAGAGAGGTTTCTGGGGGTTTGCTGAGAGTGATTTGCTTCTCATTTGAGCCCCCCTTACAAATGAGGCAAAGGCCTCCTTTTATAGGCCCAGGGGTATTCCGATCGCATTGCCATGGCACTACCTATCGGCACGTGCCGATAGGCAGGGTCTGGGACCTGCCATTTGGCAATGCGCTTCAGGATTTTTTAGAAAATTGGCCGCCGAGGGAAAATCGTTGATCAGAATCGTGCATGGGGCATACTGTTGGAAAGGTATTTCAGAGACCTTCGAAAGTCCTTTGGATCTCTCTCGAGTTAGGGAGTTGAATTTGGGTCAAATGTGGCTCGGAATCGTTTATCGATCCGTTGGACGGGGAATCGTTTGAACGCAAATGGATCGTTCGTTCGCATGGTAAGTCCGAATCGCGCATGGGATGGACCGTTAGAAAGGTTAGGAGATGTACTTAGACATTCCAAAGAGTTTGACCCGATTTGGGGAGTTGACTTTGGTCAACCGGGCCCGAGAAGACTTCGGTGACCTCTCGGAGTCAAACGGATCGTTCATCCGCATGGAAAGTCGGAATTGCGCACGGGATGGACCGTTGGAGAGGCTATTCAGTGCCTTTCAAAGATCCATTCAGCCTTGGTCGAGATGAAGAGTTTACTTAGGTTAAACAGAGCCCGGGAGCTCCCGGTGGCCTCTAGGTCGGGTTTCGGACGCAAACGGATCGTTCGTCCGCATGGTAAGTCAGAATCGCGCACGGGGCGGACCATTGGAAAGGGTTTTCAGTGCCCTTCGAAGATTCATTGAGTCTCGGTCGATATGAAGAGTTTGACTTTTGGGTCAAACTGAGCCGGGGAGTGCCCGATGGCTTTCAGGTCAGTACTCGGGACGTGACCAGGGTTTACAGTAATGAGTGGAGGTACTAGGGACCTAAGGAGAGTTAGGGGGTAACAGAATGAGGTGTCTACATGAGGGTTTCTGGATTAAGAAGATTAAAGATTAAATTAATCTTTGCCTTATCCACCAAAATTTTGTTATTTGAGATGACATGGTTTTAAACAATCCCAAATGTCATTATGAAGTGACATTTCTCCTAATGAAGAATCATATTATTCTCAATACACCTACCTAGGACATGTTCTAAGTTCTCTAGGCAGTTTTTACACAAATTACTGAACAAAACTGTAGTCATCCATGAAGACTTCAACTATGTTTTCCACCATATCACTGAAGGTACTGATCATGCACCGTTCAAAGGTCATAGGTGTGTTCCACAGTCTGAATGACATTATCCTAAAGAAAAAAGAGTCTTAAGAAAATGTGAAGGTTGTATTTTCTTGATCTTTGAGAACGATTGTGATTTGGTTATACCCTGATTATCCATCAAGAAAGTACTAAAATTTGTGATTGGCTACTATTTTTAAAATTTGATCTAGGAAAGGCAATGGGAAATGGTCTTTTTGAGTTACTGTGTTCAGTTTTGAATAGTCTATGTTGAATTTGTACCAGGTGGGGATCCATAACAGGAAAAATTCTTTTACATTATTGTCCAAAACTATAATGCCCAATTTTTTAACATCACTTGGGTTGGGTTAACCCATTGACGATCAAATATAGGGTAGATTATCCTTATATTTAGTACTTTGATCACTTTTTCCATAACCACTTTACTCATCTTTGGTCTCAAATGCCTTTGGATTTGACTAGTGAGTTTGGCATCTTCCTCTAGGTAAATGCTATGTGTGCAAATGGAGGGACTAATCCCTTTTAGGCCAGTAATGCACCAACATATGACATTTTTATATTTTCTTAACACATTTAACAACTCCACCTCTTGACCTTCACTAAGGCTTGTATTAATTATCATATGAAACATTTTGTCTCCACTTAAGAATGCATACTTCAACTCTTTCGGAAGCATTTTGAGCTCAAGGCTCGACATGGATATGCTCGACGGGAATGGGAAGGTTTCACTCTGGGGATTTTTAGGAAATGAGAAATCAACATTGATTCGTTTATGACCCCCTCACTATTTTTATTGGCATCGATATTTTCATAATCCTCCTCAATTTCCTCAATCATGTCCAACACTCAATAATTTTCTCTCATCTCTTTACCTAGCGAATGATGACTTCTTTAGAAGTTCTCATTGATTTCTTCTAGTGCATCATATCGAAGGAGTTGGATATACATGCCTCTAATGAATCTTCAAAATGTGAGATGTCAAAGTATTCTGGAAAACTTTCTCAATGTAGACAATATTGTTGACTTTTTCCTGATCGTCATTAAAGCAATTTAGTTTCATGATTCCATTCCTATAATTGATGTTAGTGTTAACTGTAGCTAAGAACAGGAGCCCAAAAATGATAAGAACTTGAGAGAATCCTCTTTCCACAGTCAGCTTGTCCAAGACAATAAAATCTATCGAGTAGTAGAATAAATTTATTTGAATGATCACATCTTTCACGATTTGTCTCGAGATTCTAGTGCACCTATTAGCGATATACAAAGTGACTTTCGTTGCCTTTATTTTTCCTTGGTTCAACTCTAGATATACTGATTATGGAAAAAGATTTACACTTGTGCCCAAATTAAGGAGATCTTGATCAATTCTTCATTCCCCGATCATAGACACACATAATAATGGGGCATTTGGTGCCATTAAACTTTGGGGTGAGATCAGTAGTGATAATAGAGCTTGCTTGTGCCAGCATATATGACTTTTTTGCATATTTTTCTCATTTAATCGTGTATAAGAATTTTAAGAAATTGTAATAATATAGCATGTATTTAATTTACTGTAATAGGTAAGGTTCTTGTTCACCTGTTTGAAAAGTTCTAGAAACCCATAATTTACTGCTTTGCATGTTGCAAGCTTGAGTTGTTGGGGGAAAAGAGCGTGAGTAGGATTAATTGAATTTGTCTCCAAATTGGGTTCATCATCGTCACTCATGATTTTTTAGATATGGGGGTTATGAGATCTAACCTCATTTAGTTTAGGAGTAATCCTTATGGTTGGGCTAGGATTGAGGGGTCTCAATGCAGGTTTTTATTGGAAAGGGTAGGCCCCCAATTTTTAGATTTTTACTACAAAAATTAATTTCCTTTGAAGATGCGAAAGCGGAGATGGTTCTCACAAATTAACTAATTTTAATTTCTTTTCAAATTAAAATTAAATAAGGTGAAACTAAAACTAAACACACACATATTTTTAATTTCACTTAAACCAACTTAATTTAATCTAAGTCCTAGAATTTGCTTAAGTCATAATTTTAATATTACCAAGTTAAGCCAAACCAATTTTATCAAATTAAGTGACGACTTGAATTAAATTAACATAAACATTACCCAAACTAATTTTGTACCAAATTAAATAAGTAGTGATTTAAACCAATTTTATCTTTTTACCTAAGCATGCGTTCTAGGTGAGTTTTGCAAAAAGATAAAATAAACAATGAATCACTACGTTGCGATGTACGAGGAAAAACCCACAACGGGAAAAAACCTCGAACGGCCCTAGCCTTAAGTCCACTAAGTATGGTTTTACAATTACAAAACAGATGACTTACTTCCTCGACTCGACCCCTTTCAAGCCTTGATGCATCTTCTTGTAAACACCTCCGCCTAGTCGACAACCCCGGAGCTCCACCGGAATCTTGGACTTCACCAATGAGACATAGGTACACCGTCAACCACACATGGTGCCTTTCACCATGTGAGAAAGTCGCAGCAAAATAAACTTCTTCTTCTTTGAGGGATGTAGAAGAAAACCCAAACGAACTCTTCAATAGGTAGAGTAAACAGGTGCCAAAAACTCCAAGCAATGTATATATATAAAGGAACTTGGATAAACAAACTATGGGTGAAAACAAGAGTGTTAAATTATTTTTTCTTGAAAAATTAGACACTCAAAACATGAAATTTTTCTTTTTGAATTTTTCTCTCAAACTCTCTATTGGAGAATGTTGTGTGTGAAAAAATTGAAAAGAAAAAGTTGGTTTTCGCACTTAATTATTCGGGTAAAAAGTTAGTGGGAAAAGAAGTGGGAAAGTGGGAAAAACTGCTCAAAATAGGGGTGTTCACGGGTCGGTCGGTTCGGTTTTGGGCGGGTTCTTTGAGCCTAACCGACCATGTCGGTTTTGGGAGGAGAAAAACCGAACCAAACCGAACCGAAGAAGGTCGGTTTTTGACAGGGCCGGTTCGGTTTACCCAGTCGGTTTTTGACAGGGCCGGTTCAGTTTTTTCATTTATTTTAATAAAAAAAAAATTTTAATACCTAATATAAATATAAAATTAAAAAATATAATATAATATGCCAACACTAATATAAATATAATATAAAATATAAAATTAAAAAGTATAAAAATTAATTCGGTTCGATTCGGTTCAAAATCGGGTTTTTTATGCCAGAATCGAAAACCGAACCGACCCTGTCGGTTTTATACCTGATCAAACCGAACCGAACCGACCCTTAAAAAAACCCGGCCCGAAAATTTTTGGTTCGGCTCGGTTTTGTCGGTTTGGTCGATTTTTTTGCACACCCCTACTCAAAACTGCCAAATTAACTGTTCCCACCAAATCTCGTTCGAACGAGATTTTCGTTCGAACGAAGTCTCGTTTAAACGAGCCTTCTACGAAGTTCTAGTGTATAAAAGTTGAACTCGTTAGAAATCTCGTTCGAATTCTCGTTCGAACATCATTCTCATTCGAACGGAAATTTGAACGACATTCTAGTGGCCAATGGAGGAACTCGTTGGCAAACCTCGTTTGAACGATATATTCTTTCAAACGACAAACTCGTTCGAACGACAATATCGAACGAAAAACCAGAAAGATGAAAATTCTATTTTTAGCCCAGAAACTTTGATTTAAAGTTTTAATGAAACTTTATGAAAATAAATAACAGTTTAAAATAAAGTTACACCTGTATAACTATTGTTCCAAGATCCTATATATATTTACAATGCATTCATACCTTAGGAGCAATGGAGCCAATGTTGGTGACGTAGAAACATTGCACATTAAACACGATATTTGATGAAGTTTTAATATCTTGGTCGCTACGTCTTCAACAAACACATCATAGGCTTGAATGGATAAACTTAAACTCTATCCTATGACACAAACGTTTTTTGTCTGGAATTGAGCCAAAACGACATTAAGACTCAATCGGAGAATCGTGTCCTTACAGTTTTTTTACTCCTTTTCCCGTGCCGAGGGTGGTTATGCCTTTGGCATTTTCTGTGTGGTTGTCATTGGGATTTTCACCCTCAATTCCCATTTTCCCTTTTAGAATTTGTTGGGTTTGTTCTAAGAGACTCATTTTGTCAAATTCCTACTACACTTGGACCAGCTATGAGACAGATGCTTGTATCGCCTATATGGTTTGTTCCATTTATGGCAACTAAACTGATTGGGTATACACAAACTATTCAAGTTGGTTCACCCGTTAGTTCAATGCATATGGTTCCTCAGAAGGTTTCTTATACGGAGGAGAGCGAGAAAGGGGATCTGGTGCTACGTGAGTGGGTTTTTAGTTTTGAAGTTGTGGCTAAAATTGAGGTTAAGGCTGAAATTGACATGATGTTTGATATTGGTTTTGGTTCACAATTCCCGGGGATCCAAATTTTGGATGGTTTCTCCACCCAGGATTGTACATCTCACTACAAGGGTTATTGTAACGCTTTTTGTAACCTTCCACAACGTTTACTTATTCTAGGTATACCTCTTTTATGCTTAGAATAGATGGACACTCTTTAGTTAGATGACCAATTATTTCATAAATTTCACATGATTTTTCCTTAAGAGGTGCCTTTTACGTTTTCTCTAGAATAATTAGTTTTTCCTCAACCCTGCAATATAATTTTGCGTTCTTACCAGATATATCATCCTCGTCCACCTTGAGATCGAACATACTTCATTGTGACCCTGAGGGGGAGATGTTTTCCTTAAAGGAACAATCGTTTGTCTAAGGTAACCTATCCATGTGATGTTTTGGCCAAAAATTCCATATGAGTTTCGACTTTATCCGCACTCAAGGTAAGAAAACAACCTTAGCACATAGTTTCAACCAATTATTGTGTCACTGGGTCTAACGCACCGTGGAAAATTGTTATTTGTCTCATTTTTTCGTAACCATAGTGTGGACATTGATGAAGTACGACCTTGAATATTTCCAAACACTTATTGAAAGGCTCATTCTCTCTTTTTCAAAAGTTTTTAATTTATTTCATTAGAGAATTTGTCATACGAACTGAAAAAAATTCCATCGAGAATGCATCTTTCAATTTGTGCCAATTACCGACATAGTTGGTCGGTAAGGTCTTTAACCATTCCTTATCCTTATCCTTTATAAAAAATGAGAACAAGTTGAGTCGTACAAGCTCTTGAGAACAATTTGGATCTGAGAAAGTGTCACATATGTCCTCAAACTAATCATGCCATGGAAAGATGGAAGAAAGCCAAATATGTCAATCCAAAAATGGAAATTCCTAGTATTGTAATGTGATGCACCTAAGGGCTGAAACAGTCTCTGGATGGAAATAATCTCCAAGGTTGTGTTGGTGCGGCCACTGGACGGTGGCATGATGGTGAACTTGGCAAAGAGTTAGATGATTGTATGGATGGTGAAGTGGATGGAAAAGTTGATTGTGTAGGAAAGATTGATTGAGTAGGTATGGTGTCGAGGGTGATGTCGTTATTGGACAAAGGCGTTGGTCACTAAAAGTTTGAGTGGATAGAACTGGTGTTCAAGGAAGAGGATAGGTTTAGAGTCACAAAATCTCCGTCAATATTTGGGTCAGGACTGATGTTCATCGATTATGGTTTGAAACTAATGGTATGAAATTGGGAAGATGAGGCTTTTTTACTAGTTTTAAGTTGTAGTTAGCAAAGAAAATATATAAATAGCACAAGTCATTTAAACAACAAATTAACTATTTTTAAATCTTTATTATTTCAAGTCGTCGACAACGGCTCCATTTTGATCAGGCGTAAATTGATATTTTCGTGTAAAAACGTTATCATGTAGATGTTTTCATGCACGAATACAAAAACCATAGCTTTTTACACTATACGAATACACTGGCAAGTAAGGTATTGAGTCCACAAGGAACTAAAAATAACAACAAAGACTTTAAAACTACTTTGATTAGTAGTTCATATATTGCAAAAAGAAATTAATAAAAGAATATAGGTTTGTGTGGTTTTAGTGACTTATGTTATTTTAACATGTTTTACTTGTAAATTATATGCGAGGAAGGTTGTGGATCACTTTTTTTACCTCTAAAATATATGAATTCGAGATAGAAAAGTTATAGTTATTTCAACGGTTACATATTCATTTAGGCAATCAATCAAACATATAGGGTTAAAACCTTACATGAAATATGAAAACTTTAATAGTAAGAGTGTAACTTCTAACATACATCGCATCTCATACTAAGATTTTGAAAACATATAAGACATTATATATGAAGCCTCCATAGTATTCAGTTCAATAAATATTAAGTTATGAACGCACTTTTATACTTTAATAATCTTAAAGGAAAACACTATTTTCAAATAGGTGGGATGATGATCCACAATCTATTTAACTAATGAAACATAATTATAAATACAATAATTAACTCTATAATTCTTAACATGCTAGAAAAAATTAAACTAATAAATAAAATAATAAAACTAATTATTAAAATAGTAAACTAATTAATAAATAAATAAGCTTAGTTAAACTATTATTAGAGCAATAAACTAATTAATAAACCAAGTAGACTAATTAACAAAAGTAATTATATAAAAAAAAACTAAAGCTTTATCAAAACTAAAAATATAATTAACTTTTGGAGAGAGAGTGTTGGTGAATTTGTGAGAACTGAGGAATGTATAGATTGCTATTTATAGCACATGGGGTGATGATGACTGGTCAAATCGATCCGAAATATGGTCTTATCAATCGAGTCAACGCCTTACTTTTGGTTTGACTCGAAAGTTGACTATTGACTTTTGACTTCTGTCTTTGACTCTTCATAACTTCTTTGTTTGAAATCGACTTGATGCATCCTTTGAATTGGGGAGTTCTTCTCCTTAAGGCCAACATTCTTTATGAATAGTCCATGCTTGGCACCGACTTTATAATATCCTTTATTTGCCCTTGGGAGCATATTTGTGGATGATTCTTGCTTTGAATGATTCCAAACATCACATTTAGCATCCCAAAACTTGTAATAAAAAAAAACCTTATGCAAGTGATGAAAATATGGGTTAAATAGTAAAAGAGCGTAAGTACTGAATTTTATGGCTTTATATATAAGGCGGAGAATCATATCATGCATTATCTAACCTTGCAAGCAATAATTCCTTATTTCAAGTGATTTTGAGATAATCAAATTAGAGTGCAGCTGTGATTATTTATTGGAATTAATCACGATTAAATAAATAAAGTAACTAATTACAACGATGTAATTTGAGATTTTTTAGTATGTATTTGGAAAATAATTTAATTATTTATTCTTGGGTCCAGAGTATAGTCCATTACCCAAGTAGTAGGCCCAAACTCCTGGAAACCCAGTTTAGCCCAAGCCCATGTCTTGTACCTATATATAAATGTGTGAGATGTTCCATTGTCATTATAGATAGTTAGAGAAGGAGATAAAAAACACTATTCACATTTTTGTGAGGTCTAAGGAGAGAGAAAGTTATTTCTCTCATATTTTACGAAGTTTTCATCTCTAAAAGTGCCCTTACACAAGGATTACTTTAAGTGTGTTATATACTAGAAGCACTATTCTAAAAAACTCGCCTAGGCTCCGCCGACGCACGCCTAGGCTTGAGGCTTGGGAGAAACGTCCCGCCTTACGCTTTTTATGACTTATTCTTGGTAAAACCCTTAAGGTGCACTTTTTTCTAAAAGCAACAATGCTTTAGTGAAACGATCTCACCTTTTAAAGATTTTTTTTTTAAACTGGACCATTATCTCATCCAAAATAATCAAACAGTATTTTAATTTGCATATATTCAGACATATTTTTATGATATATATAATTTTAGTATTTTAATAGCCTTGTTATGGTTAAAAAATATTAAAATATATTAAGAAGGCCCAAACGTCTTATCACGCTTTTTTACGCCTAAGGCCCCCCTAGGCTTCTAAAGCTTAAGGCTTAACCTCCACACCTCGATCACGCCCCGCATTTTTTAGAACCTTGACTAGAAGATATAATACTTTCATTGGATTCTATCAAAGTTTTTGGAGACATGGGGAGGTTATTAAGATCATAATCTTCGTAAATATATTCATCCTCACTCGGTTCACTAACAAGATTTGCAAAGGTATTATGTTTTGAAATCCTGCGTTTACGCTATGAACCTAGTTCTTATTTTTATTTTTAATGGATGATTAGTAGAAGTTTTGGGGATAAAAATATTTCTGCATTTATGTCAATCTTAATTTCCAAGAATTTGTATTATATACCTGAATTTTAGATTGATAATGTTTTGGAAAGGTCTATGTTATTTACTATGAAAACCTTAGTTTACATATTGTAGGAAAATACACATTTGTATGTTGCTTCATACTAACATGGTTTTTGTAGAGATTCTAATGTTTATATTCTCTCTATTATGATCATTATTTTCTATAAATGTATCATACAGTGGTTTGTTCATAGCTATTTTCTTCATAGAATCGATTTGGTTGTAATAATTAGTTTATTTTTAATTATTGCATTATTCGACGTATTAGGAGGAGATTGTTAAGGGATGTAACAGTTTACTAGTTATAATACCTTGGACAAAGTTTCATGGAGTTTGGTGAAGTTTTCAGGAAGTTATACAGAATTTTGAATGTAATTTGTGACTTTAGACAAAGAAGACATGCTACAGACGCAAATCATTTTGATACGACCTCGGATCTTGTAAGGACACAAGTCTCCGATTGAGTCTTAATGTAGTGTTGGATCAATTCCGGACAAAAACATTTGAGTCATAGGATAGTGTTCAAGTGTATCCATCCAAGCCTATGACGTGTTAGTTGAAGACGTAGCGACCAAGATTATAAAGCTTCATCATATGCCGGGTGTATTGTGCCTCGTTTCTACGTAAACAACATTGGTTCCAATGCTCCTAAGGTATGAATGCATTATATATATATATATATATATATATAGGAGCTTGGAAATTTATTGGGTGTATTTTATAAATTTTTTATAAATAGTTTTAACGACTTTGGTTTACTTTGAAAATATCTTTTAGAACTTTTCATAAAAAGTTTTGGGCGTACAAAGAATATTCTATTTTTTGACACATCGTTCGAACGAGATTCCCAGGTCGTTCGAACGATACTTCTAACGAGATTTTTTTCTCACTGGAACATCGTTAGTAAATTCGTTCGAACGAGAATGTCATTCGAACGACTTTGGCGGGAACAGTTTTTTTGGCAGTTTTCTCCATGTTCCCACTACTTTTTGACAGAATTACTAAGTGCGGGAACCAAGCTTTTCAAACCAACTTTTTTCATAATTCTAAGAGCTTTAAGAGAAACTTTTAAGAAAAGTTCCATGTTTTGGGTTTGATTTTTATGGATTAAATTCACTAAAAACACATACACACCCATTTGTTTTATTTGTTCCAAGTACCTATTGATATATATATTTGCTTGGAGTGTTTGGCACAGATTTTTCTCTACAACTCAAAGAATAGAAGTTTGGGTTTACTTCTACAACCCTCAAAGAATAAGTTTAGTTTTTCACCGCGGAATTCTCATACGGTGAAAGTCATCGTGTGTGGTTGAAGGTTGTTCCCTAAAGCTTCAGTGGTGGATTCCAAGGTTCCGGTGGACCCCAGGATTGTCGACTAGGTGGAGGTAGTTACAAGAAGACGCATTAGGGGCTTAGACGAAGTCAAGTCGAGTTTGGAAGTCATCTGTCTTGTAATCATAAAACCATACTTAGTGGACTTAAGGCTAGGGTCGTCCGAGGTTTTTTCTCGTTGTGGATTTTTCCTCGTATAGCGTGGCGTATTGGTTGTTTACTTATTTTATCTTTTGCGATATCACATTAGATGCATGCTTAGGAAAAGAGATAAAATTGGTATATTTAATTTGGTGCTAATTTAATTTGTGTAAATATTAATTTAATTCAAGTCATTAATTTTATTGGATAAAATTTGGTTTGGCCTAAATTGAATATTGAATATTTATTATTGGGAAAATTTCTAGGACTTGGATTAAATTTATTTTGGGGCTTAAAGTAAAAATTCAAAAATTTTATTTTTAGTATAATTCTAATTTTGAGAAAATTAAAATTTGTTTTACTTTAGTTTTAATTTGTGAAGAAATTAATTTTAGTTTATGTAGTTGTTTAGTTGAACCATCTTTATTCCGCATTTAAAGAAAATTATATTGTTATAGGGAATGTTTTTAAAATTGGGAGTCCTTGCACTCCAACAGATCGATTTCGGCCCAGGTCGAATCGATCCGGTCCTAGGATGGTCGTCCATTTTTTGTTGTTTTTGATGTTTTTCATTGGTTTGTGAATAGGATCTTTGTCCGAATTCTTCTCGGATCATAGTGGATCATATTTAAAGGTTTAATATGTGAATACATTCTGGTTATAAATAAGTTTACTTTGAGGAGGATTCTTATTCAGAAGAAAGTCTACTTAAGGTGGGATCCTTGATCTTGAAGCGTTCTACTTCAAGAGGAACTATAGGCCATGAGGGAAAGGGGAATTCGATTCCTATTTGAATTGTGATTTCATATTATTTTGATTTGTTAGGATTTTACCATCTTACTCATGTTCATAATTATCGTGCACTAATTAATTGATTATTTAGGATCATACATTATATGGACAACGTGGATTTTTATTATGGATGGCCTAAGTAACGTTTTTTCTAAAAAATTCATTTTTATTTATTATTTTCTAAATTAAATTTAACGTGATATTAAATTTAAAGGTATAAAATAAATTGTGATATTCGAGTTTTATTATAATTTTAAAATGGATTTATTTTGAAAAATTAAAATAGTGAGATTAGGTAATTTAATTTGTACAAGTAATTGAGAATTACCAAGAATCTAATTCGAGCATTTAGAATTAAATAAATTATTTTTTAAAATACCCTCAAGTTCAAAATATTAAGTGGGAGAGAGGTTTCCATATAAACCTCGCGGTTTCCATTGGTGTTTCAATAATGTGATGTGATGGTGAGACTCTTAAGTGATAAATCCTAGAATTAGAATGTGAGTGAGTTTTATCCCCCCAACAGGGAAGTTCTGCATGAGCGGATTCAAATTTGAGGGATAAAATATGGTATACACTTAAACATAATTAATGACATCATCCCACTCATTATGGGACCAAAAGAAATCGAATATCAAATTATGTAAGATTAAATAAGTCTAGACTATTTGAAGAGAGAATAATTGAAAGATGAAAATCTGCCTAGTTCAAGGTGGGGTGATTTAAGATCCCAACGAGAAATCTCACTCATAAAGAAATTAGGATGCCCGGTGTGATTAATTTTTTATTAGCGATAGAGGGATGACACTTTAAAACTTAATCAAATTAATTATCTCATATTTAATTTGAAACTAATTTTTTCTATGATGATTCTAAGATTTCTAAAATCCATTCAACTTTCACCTACTCTTTTTAGTCTTAAAGTAATTTTTTAAACATGAATAAATTTCAAGGGTTGATATTTATAATTGGATGTTATTTTTAACTTACGGGGATAATTAACTTATTTAACTCGTGATTCTCATATTTATTTTAAACTTGTGATGTGATTAATTACTTGTGTTAGAATTTAGCTTTCCTCCACATCTACGGGAAATGATCACGGTATTTTAAAATTTATAGTAATTATTTTAAATTAAATGTTGAATATGTTTGATCCCTCCATCAAGGAAGTTTTATATAAATATTTTAATTTTAAAGAATTGACCAATGGTATGTAAACACTGATGTTGGTTGATGAGGATCGAGTAAGAATCGTGTTCCTAAAATGATCTTCATCATTGCTTAAACATATGATTCTTTACATTAGATATAGTGGGGAATCTAGGACACATTTCGTAATCAATGAGTGAGCATCATCCATAGCCAAGGGATGGTGTTAATTGTTTAGAATTTAACTTTTTTCTTGAAAGGGGCGTATAAAGATAAGGCTAAGTCTCAAGTGTAACGATTTGAGGTTAAGAAAGTTCATATTCCTCGATAGTAGTGAAAAAACTGAAAGACGAGTGTTCTTACTACAAGTGGTTAGAACATTAATAGCAATGTGTCCGGATATTCATTGCATTATAAGGAATGGTGCATGGTAACGATTTTTATCTTTAAAAGTAGATGCATGATTTATGGTCTGGGTCTATAAGCACTTAGTGTGTAGACTCGAAAAATGTAAATCGGGACGTCAACTCTTTGTAGAGGTTCTAGGTAACCGGATAACTACTTAAAAGAGAGATGTTATTAATAATGGAAAATAAGAAAAAGAAGTTAGTATTAAAATTAGGATATCTTTTTTAGATTGCCGTGAAGACGTAAAGATAATGTGGGTAAATTATTTGATGTACCTGGTTTTAGAAGAAAATTTGGTTTCGGTTTAAAAATTATTTTTGGAAATATATTTCATTGTTGTAATAAAATCATTTTATTAAAATTGGGATATCTTTTATCTGTTTGGGTACATTGGAAGATTATTTATATATTACAGGATTTATCTCACCAATATTACTAAATATTGATATGAATATCATTAATAAACAAATCATTAAAGGGAATTTTTCCTTCTAAGTTGAACCAAATACAATTTTAGCACTTACACTTACGTTACTTTATTCTAAAACGAATTTAAAGACTAGTTATAAAAGGAGCAATTAAGTTCATTGGAAGTAGTGTCACTTCTAGCCCTGAATCCCGTTTAGAAGGTAAAATGATCAAGAGGACCATTCATGGACAAAATCTAAAGAACAAAAAATATGTTAAACACTGGTTCATTTCGATTTGTGCGGTCCTATCCGGACAAGAGGTAGTTTTGAGTACTTCATCAAATTCATTGATGATTACTCAAGGTGTGGAAATTTTTACCTTATCCACCATATGTTTTTTGCCTTTGATTAGTTCAAAGTGTACAAGACTAAGGGGGATCATATGTGAGGTAAACTAATCCAAAATCTACGATCTGATCATGGGGGTATATACCTCTTGGGATAATTAATGAATTATTTATTAGAAATCGAAATTATATCCATTTGTCTATATCAGATATTCCACTTTGGACTGGTGTAGGGGAAAGAAGGAAAAACAAATCGTGTAGTTATGGTAAGGTCCATGGTTAGTTATTTAAATAACTAACCATGGGCCTTACCATAACTAAAAGATTTATTTTTCCTTTTTTCCTCTACACTAGTCTGAAGTGGAAGATCTGATATAGACTATATTTGTTCTGAATTTACTTCCCTATTTATCAATATCTTCAACTCCTATGGAACTGCAGTGCGGGTGCAACCTTAGTTTAGGACATGTTCAGATCTGCAGGTACCCAACACTAGTGTTATGGAAGGAACCAAGGAAGTTGGAAGCAATGATAGGAGTATGTCTTTTCTCAGTTATCCCACGTGTTATAAATGTAGCTTATATCTGTAATACCATGTGTTTTCGGAATAAAATATTATAATGGAAATTAATTTAATAATTTCATATTAAACTTGGGAATAAATTAAATTAGAGGGATTTAAATTTAAATGAGTAAAATTCAAATTTATAAACAATACTCAGTCTTGATTTTATAATCATTGGACATGATAGGTCTATTCACAGAAAAGAAATCATATAGTAATTCATTTATGGTGACGCGTCGTCTAAACATAATAAAAAAGCCTATGTTTAATAAAAATAATTGGGACACATTTTAGGAGGTTTTATGAGCTCATCTAGGTGTTTTATACCTTTAGATATAGTCTCGGGGTATATGTATATAATTTGGGAGGTTATTGGACTATTTACATTATGAGTTTAGGCCCATTTGGAGGTCCAAATATCGGACTTTAAGCCTAACTCCAGAATTGAGTTTAAAATATATAAATTAGGAGATTGAGGAAACTCCTCCTCATTAACCAAGAACCCTAACAGACACATTGGGAAGAGAGAGGATGCAAAGGGCTAAGGAGAGGGATAAATCAAGAAAGAAGGCTAAAGAACTCACTAAGAAATCCTTAAGAAAATCAAGCAAGAATTTCCTTGCTAACTTTATTTATCCAAAATATTTCTTAATTCATTGTGACTTATCTTCAATGTAGAATTCTGGATTTCGTAGGGATTTGTGGTGATATAATGATGAATTTAATCATGTTTATAGAGGATTTGAATCTAAAAATAGGATAGAAAATCCAGAAATTAGGATGGGTATTAATTGTGAGCTAGAAGATAAAAATTCATACTTTAAAGCCCTGGTTTTAATTATATGGTTGATAACATGTAAAGGATTATTGTTTATCATGGTAGAATCATAGGGAATTTATAGGTATAAATTTGATTTGGTATGAAACCCCCAATAACATGAAATCCTGGAATTTGGGGCTTGATCTGAGCTTTAAAATTTGTAATGAATGATCTTAAGAAGGTAAACAAAGTCATGGAGATTGATACTAATAATTATTATAAGGTTTAAGTCTTTGGAATTGGCTTTGTATGTAGGAATGTAATTCCCGACCTTGGAAAAAAAATTTGGGGAAGTAGGCTGCCGCACAGGGGCGAACCGATTAGCCCCTGGTCTGAACCAGTTCGGCCTCAAGGGGGGTCCGAGCATGGGGTCTACTGTTGCATCCAAAAAAACTTTAGGAGTTCATACGAATTGGTGGGACCATGTACGGGTAACCGTGGAATTTACTAAAAATGGATTAGTGACGTTACTAATAATTATGAAAAATAAATTAACTGGATGGTTAATTGTATTTTATAAAGAAAAGAATTTATATGATGGTAGATCATTAACGTAGGGCAATTACTGGAATTCTTACGGGGCAGCTAAAGGGTAATTTGTGGCCGAATTGCCGAACGGAACTAATTAGATAATTTAAAGTATTTTTTGAAGGAAGGATAATTAAATTAAATTAACTGGATGGTTAATTATATTTAATAAAGAAAAGGAAGGTAATAATTTACGTGATGGTTGATTATTGACTAAGGATAATTACGAATAATCCTTACGGGGAAGCTAGGTGGTAATTATAGAGTAATTACCCATATATGGTAATATATATTTATATTTTGTGTTGACATACCTATGTTCATGGATTGTCCTATCGGTTGGGGTTACATGCGTTGGGGACCGTAGCACACGTTGGTACAAGTGGGCTAGGCATAGTGTAGGTCATTATTATAGGTACTACGTATGAGCGCCAGTTACTAGAAGTATGTGTAGATGTTGGGATCCTTTGTCACCGTTGGGTATGGGCCGTAAACTGGTGTACTGCGTAGCGACCACCCACTTGTGTGTATTTTGTGATGTCTGATTGGATAAGAGATTCCTTTGAACTTATCGATAGAGCACGAATGAGACACTACTGGTTGATGCCTTTGAGTGTCGCATATATATATATATATATATATATATATATATATATATATATATATTAATGGAAATGAATAAGATAAGTTTATAGTCTAATGATGTAGAGTATAAAACACTGACCCAATACTATATAGTACGAACGATAAATTGTTATGTCACTTTATGGGCATTGACTAGGGTACCTTGGGTAGTAGTAACTAGAATGTAAATTATTCTATTTCAGTACGTTGATGCATCCTTATAATTATGTTGACACATTTATACGCTATCTACTTTTGGACTTAGGTGTTTGTACTTTTAGCATGCATCTTAGATGAAGGGTGAGATTTTTAATGTATGTGAGTGACGATGGAAGACGTTCACTTTGAATTAAGTTTACGTTTGCACAATAAATTTAGTAATTTAATTCTTGCACACTCTAGCGCACTGGCCCAAAATTATAAATGTTTTTCCCCCAGGTGCTCCTATACAGGGATAGTAGGACTATCGAGAGATCAGCCTTGCAAGATCAGACTTCATATCATTGATTCTAGACTTGGTTGTTTCTCAATTTCAATTTTATTATTTTTGGGATTATTGTGTGGGCATAAGCCCGAATTCCATTTTATTTCAGTCGGTTAAGACATTTATGTTTATATTGGTTTTTCATTTATCTTATGTAGATGTGGGATTTAGTATTGTCTTGATTTCTAATTTAAATCTAGTTTTAATTTCAAATGTGGTTTTCAAATAAATTTCTTTGATCTTGATGATGAGAATGATATAGATTGTATAACAGGCCCTATCTTCGGTGTATTGTGTCTGGTTAACCTTTACGAGAGAAAATGGCGGTTTTTACAATATCGTATTCCTAAACACAAGAAGGTCATTGATGGCGTCAAAACCCTATTCTTAAAAGTGGATTATGCAATAAACCAGGGGCCCGAGAATAAGTTAGTCTTATAAGATAAAAAAAGGAACGACATATTATCGATGCTACTTGACCACCCGTACATGATGAAATACAACTTAATATCAATAATACACTAACTGAAGCTCGTGGGAGTATTATCGATGATAAGGATACACGTATCACTTATACTGGATAGCAAGTGGTTCCACATCATATTGTGAGCATCAAGAGTCATCCTAACTAGTACATGTTCTAGTATGATCATTTCGTTATGATTCTAGGTAAACATGAATCGGGTCCCAATAACTAGAATGAGGCATTCCAAGACAAGTACTTTTAGCTTTGACTTAAGACAATGTATTCCAAAAGGGATTCGATGCATGCGAATAATAGCTTTGGGGACTTATAGACTTGTTGATGGGATAAAACCCATCGGGCGCAAGTGGATCTATAACAACTTAAAAGATATATGGATGTATAGGTGAAAACCTCCAAGACAAGGCTTGAGAAAGGATTTATTTAGAAATAAGGAGTTTGACTATAAGCAAACTTTCTCACAAGCAACCATGCTAAATTCTGTCATGAATCTTTTAATGTCAAGACTACATTCTTGAACGATTATCTTTATATGTATATAGTATGAAGTCAGGAACGAAAAGTGTGTAAGATTTTGAGATCCATTTATGGATTGAATCTAACATCAAGGTCTTAGAACATTCATTTTCATCAGGAAATAAATCTTTGATTTTGATCGATCTTAGAATAATAAATATTTGTATAAGAAGCATGGTGTGAATGTGGTGGTAATTCTAGTACAATGTATGGATAATATTCTCCTAATCGGGAATGAGGTGGATGTATTGTCTTAAATAAGAGTGTGGTTGTCTGAGTAGATCGATTCAAAGTACTCTAGGCAAGGTAGTTCCATCCTTATGATCAATATTTTGCTAGATCAAATAAAAAATATGTCGGGATTAACCAAAAGATGCTTAAATCGATTTTATACTCACAAGATTAACATTAGGATGTGACACCCCGCCTAATTAAATACCGGGCGATCACTCCTTTATTAAATTAAATCAAGGTAAACAGTTGGTTCATTCTCAGCATCACTGTCGATAAAAATAATTTTTCCAATTTAACACCCTAAATAATTAAGCTAAGTGTCAAAACATTTTTCATGCGAACTTCCAAATTTTAATTTAAAGAAAAGATTTTTATTAATACAAGACAACATTTCTATAATAGAGAATCACACCATGAAATTTAAATAAAACCATACATTCACCAAACGAATGTCAATAATATAAAACTAAAACCATAAACCATCCTGAAACAAATCCCATAAACAATACTGGAATAACTGAAATATAAAAATCCCCAACAATAAATGAAATGATGAAAAGGGCGACACGTGCCCCATAAATGAGAGTAATATGAGTGGAGTCAATGTCGAAAGCCGTCTACTCAAGGGACCTGCAACTCCCACCTAAGCTGCAGCTCGTTCTTCTCAAAGAATCCTAAGCAAGACGCCCCTGTGGCTGGGCACCTGAAAATATACATATATATATACAAGAGAGAGAGAGAGAAGGAAACGGGTCAGGGCCCGAAAGTGTGTTTGATTTTAAAATACGTTAAGCAAGTATTTAAATTGATACAGGCCAATGCAACATCATATTAGTTCGTCTCTCTCTTGAGAAATACTCACCTCTCTTCTAATGTGCACTCCTATCGTACTAACCTTCCCAATGGTTCGTTTATCTTAACTTATTCATATGTACACAAAACCGGACGATGACAATGTTTTATAAAAATATAACTTTTAATCTGAAGTACTCCTCTCGTTTTAGCTTCATTAAATTATAAGGTTTCTCAGTGTCTTCTCATATTTTCACAAAATAAATATTTATAATTGCGTCAACAACTAAGTCCCACTTAACACATTATAGTAGGCATATTAAAGTTTATCACCATATATATATATTAACTACTCGAATAATATATATACAACAGCACCCCAACTAATTTATGGTGCGGGCATACTCTGCTATCCAATCCCTGTATCGCTCACACAAAGGGAATACAAGTTCGGAATCGCTCTCGAACTGTATTAACATAAACAAAACAACGTTGAGGCGAAGCATAGATTCCAAGTCCAAGAGGTCAGTACATACCCACACGTCTCTTAGGACCGTCCGACTATCAATTTAATAGCCCGTACCTAGGATCTCTATCTTCTAGGGTACGATTCAATATCCCCATAAAGCAACACAGGATACGATCGTCCCAGCGCGGTAACCTCAGGGATAGCAAGTAGCGCGGGTACGTTTTTCACATGTATATAATATATGTACACACATTCATATAAATATACCAATTCCATTATATTAATATAGGTTTCTCTCGTAACCCATAGTCATAACATTTATCTTTAATTTCCCATCATTATGATTACGTATAAGGTTTCGTCTCTAACCTTAACTCGAAGAGTTTTCTCACTCATTACCTAATACTCAAGGGTTATAACCTTACAAAACTAAAATTCAGTAAATAACTTTATTTAATTCCAACGTAGCTCTCTTACGCACCTCACCCTTAAGTTTCATAAATCTAACAACCTAAAGTAAATATCCCATACTTACCCTCCTCGTTGAAGATTAAAGGTTCTAACATAGGTCCATATACCCTACTGGTCCTCAATATCTCCCAAATCATTTTATTTAGAAAGCCCCAAGGTTTATTCCACGATAAATTAATTCAACTAATTAAACAAGGGAAATAATAGGCTGCCAGGGAGGGTCGATCGATCGACGTCTGGGGGTCGACCGATCGAACCTTCGATCGATCGACGCTCTAGGGTCGATCGATCGATCGAGCAGGTCTGTGAAAATTCTGCAGAAATTGCAGTGACGGGGTTGCGTAAGTTTCTTCATCAAAACTCATATTTTCCAACTCTAATTGACCCAAAAAGTTTACTGTTAACATCCTAACATAATTCCAGGTATCTTTAACGATTAGCATGCGTATATGCATCAATAAACATGGTTAAACAACCTAAGATTTCATCTAATCATCAAGAACCCTACAGTTAACTTAATCCTTTGTTCTAATCAGTTTCTCCAGAAATTCCTTCTAACAAATCATCATAATTTCGTGGGTTAAACATCTACTTCACATCTTAATTTCCAGAATAAGGTTCATATGATTTCTACATGCAAATCCCTATTAAAATTTGGTTTTCTTCCATGGATTATACTCTTAATCATTCCTACACTAACATGATTATTGCACCAACAAAAATACACAAGTTAAACACTTGCCTGGGATTTCAGAGGTCTGGTTTCCTGCTGATATTGGTGTGGCTGCGTTCTCCTCCTCGCGATCTACGCGTTGGTGGTGACGGTGGTGCAAAAGGTGGTGTTTTTGGCCTTGAATCCTCTAGCAAGGTCTCTCCTCTCTTCTCCACTAGCCGTCTTAGGGTTCTGAATGATCTAACCCTAAAAGGCTGACTTAAATGGCTGTTAAGGATGGCTGAAATTCGTGAGTTTAATTACCCTATTATGTAAAATGACCAAAACGCCCTCCCGGGTCACTAATTAAGCCTAAAAACATCCCGAGATCCAAACTAAACCCCCGGGTACACTTTTCTGACTATCTCGACCCTTCCGGACGCGTTAGCGCACTCAAAACGACCATACGGACAACTTATAAAATATTCACTTTTAATTAACATAATTAGTCCCGACGTGACACGAGCACGTCCCGACTTAATTTTTCCGAAATAGTCATTTAATTCACTTATGACATTCAATATAACCAATATAACATATTACTATGCTCATTAGTAATATTCAAAAATTTTCCCATAATTACTAACTCTAGTCACGTTAATAATTATAACATAATTAATTTCCGGATTTTTATTAAATAAATCCCAAAATTAAATATAGCATAAAAATACGGGGTATTACATACTTCCCCCCTAATAACGGAATTTCGTCCCGAAATTCGGAAAATAAGGCATACCTGGTAGAAACAACTCTGGATATCTTTCGCGCATATCTGCCTCACGCTCCCAAGTGGATTCCTCCACATTATGATGTTCCCACTGGACCCGCACGAGTGGAACTATCTTCGACCTCAATCTCCTCTCACTGTAGTCTAGAATAGCCACCGATCTCTCCTCGTAAGAGCTATCCGACTGCAAGTCGATCTCATCTATCGCAATGTGAGTATGGGCCATATCATCCCGAAGGTATCGTCTCAACGACGAGATGTGGAATACATCGTGGATGCGATGTAAATGTTTTGGCAAACCCAACCTGTATGCTACTGGCCCAATTCTCTCGATGATGGGAAATGGTCCTACGTACCTCGGAGCCAACTTTCCCTTCTTCCCGAACCTCATCACTCCTTTCATAGGAGATACACGCAACAACACTTGATCTCCCACATTAAACTCCCGGAAGAATCGTTTCGCATCGGCGTAGCTCTTCTGTCTGTCTTGGGTTACCCGAATACGACTCCTGATTATCTCAATCCTCGCGGAGGTCTCCTGGATTACTTCTGGTCCCAATAACTTGTTATCCCCCACCTCGAGCCAACAGTTGGAGAATGACAAGGCCTGCCGTACAAAGCCTCAAATGGAGCCATGCTAATCGTAAACTGATAGGAGTTATTATAAGCGAACTCTACCAGTGGAAGATGTGGCTCCCAACCTCCTCCGAAATCGAGGATACACATGCGTAGCATATCTTCCAACATCTGATTAGTACGCTCCGTCTGACCATCTGTCTGTGGGTGGTAAGCTGAACTCAGTCTCAACTCTGTACCCATAGCCTCCTGAAAACTTTCCCAGAAACGTGACACAAAAATCTTGTCTCTATCTGATACAATATTCAAGGGCACCCCGTGTAATCTGACGATCTCAGCGATGAACAACTGAGCATACTGACCCGTGGCATAATCTGTTCGCACCGGCAGAAAATGAGCCACTTTGGTCAAACGGTCTACAATCACCCAGATAGAATCGTGGCCTCGCTGTGATGTAGGCAACCCTATAATGAAATCCATGGAAATACTTTCCCACTTCCACGCAGGTACTTCCAACGGCTGAAGTAATCCCGACGGTTTCTGGTGGTCCACCTTCACCAGCTGGCAAGTAGAACATTTGGACACAAATTCAGCGATGTCCTTCTTCATCCCACTCCACCAGTACTGACGTCTCATGTCCTGGTACATCTTATCGCCTCCTGGATGTACAGCAAACCGGGACCCATGAGAATGAGTCATCACCTCATGACGTAGCTCTGCTCCTTCTGGAACCACTAATCTCCCATTGAACCGCAACCCTCCATCCGAACTAACAGAATAGGACTCAGCACCCTCGGCTAGAAGTCGTACAATCTGCTCCTGACAAAACGGGTCTGTGGTCTGTGCCTGTATCACCCTCGTAACAATCTCGGGTGTGACTGTCATCACGGATATGAAAGAACGTGCTACTGCGTCTTGGTGACCCAACTCCTTCCATTTTGCTTTCCAGATGTCCGCTACATCATCAACCGGTCTACGGCTCAACGCATCAGCAACTACATTGGCTTTCCCCGGATGATACTGTATATCGAACTGGTAATCTTTTACAAACTCTAACCATCTGCCCTGACGCATATTCAGCTCTCGCTGAGTGAACAGGTACTGCAGTGACTTATGGTCTGTGAACAAACGGAATTTCTCGCCCAATAAATAGTGCCTCCAAATTCTCAATGCAAAGACGACCGCAGCTAACTCCAGGTCGTGGGTGGGGTAATTCTTCTCATGCGGCTTAAGCTTGCGAGAAGCAAAAGCTATAGCCTTCTCTTCCTACTGAAGCACTCCCCCAAGTCCTCGTAAGGACGCATCTGTGTAAACCAGGTACTCTACACCCGGCTTCGGTAAAGCAAGGACTGGTGCCGAAGTAAGCTTGTCCTTCAGCTCGTCGAAAGCCAACTGACAAGCGTCATCCCAAACATATGGTACCCCCTTGCGAGTCAGATTCGTCAATGGACCCGCTATTTTGGAGAATTCCCGAATGAACCTCCTGTAGTATCCGGCTAACCCCAAGAAACTACGTACTTCCGTCGGTGTCGTGGGCTGCCCCCACTCCCTCACCGCTGACACCTTGCTCGGATCAACTGCTATCCCCTGCTCAGAAACAACATGGCCCAAAAATTGTACCTCTCGCAACCAGAATCCACACTTCTCGTACTTAGCATACAACTGATGCTCTCGTAGAGTCTGAAGAACCTGCCTCAAGTGTTCGGCATGCTCCTCCTCGGAGTGTGAATATATCAAGATATCATCTATGAAGACGATGACGAACTGATCCAAGAACTCTCTGAATACTCGATTCATCAAGTCCATGAAAACGGCTGGGGCATTTGTGAGTCCGAACGGCATCACCCTGAACTCATAGGACCCATATCTCGACAAGAAGGCAGTCTTCGAAACATCCTGCTCTCTAATCCGTAACTGATGGTACCCCGATCTCAGATCTATCTTCGAAAAGAAAGTTGCTCCCCTTAACTGGTCGAACAGATCATCGATTCGAGGCAACGGATACTTATTCCGTATCGTGACCTTGTTCAACTCCCGGTAGTCCACACACAATCTCAGTGAGCCATCTCTCTTCTTCACAAATAAGACTGGAGCGCCCCACGGTGAGGTACTCCTACGAATGAAACCCTGACCTAATAGCTGCTCAATCTGATCTCGTAGCTCTCGCATCTCTGCCGGAGCCATACGGTGCGCGTGCTATAGGTCTCGTATCCGGCAATAAGTCTATAACGAAGTCTATCTCACGACTGGGCGGTAGGCCTGGTATCTCCTGAAACACATCGGAATACTCCCTAACAACTGGGATCGAATCCAAAGGAATAACAACCTCCTTAGAGGTATCCTCCTCAATGTAATATAAATGAGCGGTCGAACCTCCCTCTGGGCGAGGCATCGCTACTACAAACATCTCTTGCCCCGGAATGGCAAAAACAATGCTCCCACTGAAGCAATCAATCATGGCTCTATAAGATGCGAGCCAATCCATACCAATAATCACGTCATGCTCGTGCATGTCTAAGACTAGCATGTCTGCAGGCAATACCAAGCTACCAATCTCTATCCCTACTCCCCGGCATATAAAGAATATAAGTGACCCACTCCCCAGTGGTGAGTCGACACACGTCACGGTGCTCTCTGCTGTGGCTAACAATCCTAAGGACTTCGCAAAATGCGTAGCTATAAAACAGTGCGTTGCCCCCGTATCAAACAAAACTTTACCCATAGTACCATGGATAGGAAACATACCCTCAATCGCGGGTGGTGCCTGTGGAGCTGCTGCCTGGTGGACTTTATAGACACGTCCGTACTGCAATTGTCCCTGCTGCACTGGAGCTGCTGGAATGGCTGGTAGGGCTGGCATCTGGGCTGGAGCTGGAAGGGCAGGTGGAAAGAGTGGTCTCTGCGGCTCATTACGGGATCCCTGCTGCTGTGGGGCCCTATCGCCCTCTGGGCAATCCTGACGCTTATGGCCGTGCTTGCCACACACAAAACACCGGCCTCTGAAATTACCTCCCCTCTGTCCCTGCTGACCACGGCCCTGCTGGCCGTTACCTCCACGCCATTGGCCCTGTTGGCCCTGATGTGCACGCTGTTGGCCTTGCTGGCCCTGCTGTTGACCCTGCGGTCGGTGTTGGCCCTGCTGGCCCTGCTGATTAGGCTGACCCTGATGGCCCTGCCTGAATCCCCCGAATCCCTGCCTAGAATCACCTGAACGGAATCCCTTAGCAGGGTCCCCCTGATGGGAACTCTGCTCGTGCTGACGAGTCTGTCCCTGAGTTGGTGCCCCACTGGCACTATTACCCCCGGTCCTGCCTGCTGGCTGGACTCTCCTGCTCTCTTGCTTCCCTGAAGATGGAAGCGGTGATCCTGGCAGTGTAGTAGCGCTGCATTGAGTACGTCAGTGAAAGTACTCAGGGATAGATTCCCAATAAGGTGTTGACGGATCCTCCAAGCTAACCCGTCGACGAACAGCAAAATTTTCTTGCTCTCAGTGGGTGCCTCATCCAGCACAATAGTGAGAAGTCTCGTGAACTCCTCCTCATACTCGGCTACAGTAAGGTTCTCCTGCTTCACATTTAGCAATTTCCGCCTCATCTCAGTCTGCACTGCGGGTGGAAAGTACTTGCGGTCAAACCGCTCCCAGAACATCTGAATAGGGATCGTGTCCCTCTCCTCCAAAGTAGTAGTGGACTCCCACCACTGTAATGCGGCTCCCACCAACTTGAAAGAGGCCAATAGCTGCTTCTGCACTTCGGTGCACTCATACATACGGAGGTGCCGCTGGATGTCTTTCTTCCATTGGCTGACAGTAATAATATCGGAGCTACCAGAAAACTCAGGGGGATGTGCTTTCTGAAAAGCATCCCGAACCCTCTCCCATGCCGATGGAAGCTGTGTTGGTACTGGCGCCACTGCCTGGACCTGGGGTGGAGCCTGCTGAATCACCGCTATTGCGGCATTTACCGCCTGAGCAACGATGGCGGCTACCTCATTCGCATTCATTGTGCCTGGTGCCTGAGCTGCTGGCTGCTCGGTCTGGGCACGCCTATCTTTCGGAGCACGTCTCGGAGGCATCTGAAACGTGAACAAGTTTATCAGTCAACAGTTATCAACAAATCTCGAATAGCTGAAGACTTAAACGTAAAAGCAAGAATACAACAGTCCTAAAAATAGGGCTCTATAGCAATAACGTTAAGCTGAAAGCGAAAATAAGCCGTACAGATCCTATGGACACTAGAACCTGATGCTCTGATACCACCTGTGACACCCCGCCTAATTAAATACCGGGCGATCACTCCTTTATTAAATTAAATCAAGGTAAACAGTTGGTTCATTCTCAGCATCACTGTCGATAAAAATAATTTTTCCAATTTAACACCCTAAATAATTAAGCTAAGTGTCAAAACATTTTTCATGCGAACTTCCAAATTTTAATTTAAAGAAAAGATTTTTATTAATACAAGACAACATTTCTACAATTGAGAATCACACCATGAAATTTAAATAAAACCATACATTCACCAAACGAATGTCAATAATATAAAACTAAAACCATAAACCATCCTGAAACAAATCCCATAAACAATACTGGAATAACTGAAATATAAAAATCCCCAACAATAAATGAAATGATGAAAAGGGCGACACGTGCCCCATAAATGAGAGTAATATGAGTGGAGTCAATGTCGGAAGCCGTCTACTCAAGGGACCTGCAACTCCCACCTAAGCTGCAGCTCGTTCTTCTCAAAGAATTCTAAGCAAGACGCCCCTGTGGCTGGGCACCTGAAAATATACATATATATATACAAGAGAGAGAGAGAGAAGGAAACGGGTCAGGGCCCGAAAGTGTGTTTGATTTTAAAATACGTTAAGCAAGTATTTAAATTGATACAGGCCAATGCAACATCATATTAGTTCGTCTCTCTCTTGAGAAATACTCACCTCTCTTCTAATGTGCACTCCTATCGTACTAACCTTCCCAATGGTTCGTTTATCTTAACTTATTCATATGTACACAAAACCGGACGATGACAATGTTTTATAAAAATATAACTTTTAATCTGAAGTACTCCTCTCGTTTTAGCTTCATTAAATTATAAGGTTTCTCAGTGTCTTCTCATATTTTCACAAAATAAATATTTATAATTGCGTCAACAACTAAGTCCCACTTAACACATTATAGTAGGCATATTAAAGTTTATCACCATATATATATATTAACTACTCGAATAATATATATACAACAGCACCCCAACTAATTTATGGTGCGGGCATACTCTGCTATCCAATCCCTGTATCGCTCACACAAAGGGAATACAAGTTCGGAATCGCTCTCGAAATGTATTAACATAAACAAAACAACGTTGAGGCGAAGCATAGATTCCAAGTCCAAGAGGTCAGTACATACCCACACGTCTCTTAGGACCGTCCGACTATCAATTTAATAGCCCGTACCTAGGATCTCTATCTTCTAGGGTACGATTCAATATCCCCATAAAGCAACACAGGATACGATCGTCCCAGCGCGGTAACCTCAGGGATAGCAAGTAGCGCGGGTACGTTTTTCACATGTATATAATATATGTACACACATTCATATAAATATACCAATTCCATTATATTAATATAGGTTTCTCTCGTAACCCATAGTCATAACATTTATCTTTAATTTCCCATCATTATGATTACGTATAAGGTTTCGTCTCTAACCTTAACTCGAAGAGTTTTCTCACTCATTACCTAATACTCAAGGGTTATAACCTTACAAAACTAAAATTCAGTAAATAACTTTATTTAATTCCAACGTAACTCTCTTACGCACCTCACCCTTAAGTTTCATAAATCTAACAACCTAAAGTAAATATCCCATACTTACCCTCCTCGTTGAAGATTAAAGGTTCTAACATAGGTCCATATACCCTACTGGTCCTCAATATCTCCCAAATCATTTTATTTAGAAAGCCCCAAGGTTTATTCCACGATAAATTAATTCAACTAATTAAACAAGGGAAATAATAGGTTGCCAGGGAGGGTCGATCGATCGACGTCTGGGGGTCGACCGATCGAACCTTCGATCGATCGACGCTCTAGGGTCGATCGATCGATCGAGCAGGTCTGTGAAAATTCTGCAGAAATTGCAGTGACGGGGTTGCGTAAGTTTCTTCATCAAAACTCATATTTTCCAACTCTAATTGACCCAAAAAGTTTACTGTTAACATCCTAACATAATTCCAGGTATCTTTAACAATTAGCATGCGTATATGCATCAATAAACATGGTTAAACAACCTAAGATTTCATCTAATCATCAAGAACCCTACAGTTAACTTAATCCTTTGTTCTAATCAGTTTCTCCAGAAATTCCTTCTAACAAATCATCATAATTTCATGGGTTAAACATCTACTTCACATCTTAATTTCCAGAATAAGGTTCATATGATTTCTACATGCAAATCCCTATTAAAATTTGGTTTTCTTCCATGGATTATACTCTTAATCATTCCTACACTAACATGATTATTACACCAACGAAAATACACAAGTTAAACACTTGCCTGGGATTTCAGAGGTCTGGTTTCCTGCTGATATTGGTGTGGCTGCGTTCTCCTCCTCCCGATCTACGCGTTGGTGGTGACGGTGGTGCAAAAGGTCGTGTTTTTGGCCTTGAATCCTCTAGCAAGGTCTCTCCTCTCTTCTCCACTAGCCGTCTTAGGGTTCTGAATGATCTAACCCTAAAAGGCTGACTTAAATGGCTGTTAAGGATGGCTGAAATTCGTGGGTTTAATTACCCTAATATGTAAAATGACCAAAACGCCCTCCCGGGTCACTAATTAAGCCTAAAAACATCCCGAGACCCAAACTAAACCCCCGGGTTCACTTTTCTGACTATCTCGACCCTTCCGGACGCGTTGGCGCACTCAAAACGACCATACGGACAACTTATAAAATATTCACTTTTAATTAACATAATTAGTCCCGACATGACACGAGCACGTCCCGACTTAATTTTTCCGAAATAGTCATTTAATTCACTTATGACATTCAATATAACCAATATAACATATTACTATGCTCATTAGTAATATTCAACAATTTTCCCATAATTACTAACTCTAGTCACGTTAATAATTATAACATAATTAATTTTCGGATTTTTATTAAATAAATCCCAAAATTAAATATAGCATAAAAATACGGGGTATTACCTAGGATTCTAAGAATTGGTTTTCCTTTTAAGCATGAACTCAATCCGTATGGGGTAAGTTTTCTGAAAAACTTAATTAGATAGAATAAATGACGAATATACATTATTCTTCATTGGTGGGTAGTCTCATGTATTTTATGTTGTCTAATAGACCGAATATTTTCTATGTTAGCGGAATGATCAGCAGATTTCAATCAACAGTCTTGTACCTTTTGGGTAGAAAGACTTTTTCTCAGTCAGATAAGGATTCCAACCTTTTCACATCGGAATATGTGTTTACCCTAGGAGGCATAGCTATAAGTTGGAGGAGTGTGAAGTAATCATTAATTCCTCATTCCACCATAGAGGACAAAGTGGTTGTCACTTTGGAGGCAACTAAAGAGGATATATGGTTTGGTAACCTCATAAGTAAGCTGGGTGTGGTTCCTTTAAATGCAATTCATTTTTACACTTTTTTCTGTTCATAGATTAATGATTTCAATTTCGAGAGAATCCATAACCCATAAAAGGGTTAAGCACATTGAGTGTAGGTTTCACCTAGTTAGAGAGATCAAACAAGGTAGGCAATAAGTTCATAACCAAGGCTGCACCTAATTAATACTTTTAAAACTAAGGTTATAGATTGTTGAGTGAATCGATTAGGAGTTACGTTCATATTCTCAAGGATTTAAGACTAAGTGGGAGATTGTTGGGTTATTGTTCTTAAACCTATATATGATGTTTACTTTTTGATAAAAGTGTGTCAATTCATTTTGAATAAAGAATCATGTTTGTGAGAATGCCTTAGATTTATCTTAAATATATTATATATATTTCGGTCAATCCAACTTAGTAGGAGTTCAATTAGTTAGTTTATAAAAATCATAGAAGATTGGAATTTCAGTTCTAGTTAAATTTAATAGTTCACATTCCAAATGGGGAGCTGACATTCCATCGGTAAAGTTATGAGTATCATCTTAGTACTTTATCTTAACTATGAAAACATGTCTAATGATTCAGGAACTTTTTTGATAGTTTAAATAGGATCGTACTGGTACATTAGGAATATATTGAATGGGGTAATATTGATATTCAAGTCTAGGTGATGACTACATTAGACATAGGCAATCTCACATCATTTGTAAAGGGTGCATAGATTCTCAATCCCAACGATTATGAGAATTTAAATATCCACTCAGCTATTTCTTTAATTGTTGTGGGTCTCCTCAAATTGGGCAATAGTTGTGTGGATATGTTTGATCTCATTAGCAAAAAGAATCAGCGTTTGGGAGAGATCTTGGATTGTGATACCCTTTGACAGACTTACATATTTTTTTTCAACTAGTAAACTCGCCCGGTAGATTTTATAATCCGGTAGAACATCAAATAAGTTAAGTCTAAGAATAAAGGAATAATTAATATGTTGGTTAACATCAATTCGTGACAAATTGATTTGATTAATAGGGTATTGCATACTTAAAGTAGGGAGAGGTACCTTATTATATTTGTGTAAAATCATTTTTCGATTTGAATGAGAAACTAGGATGCATCGAGATTTTTTACCCCTGGGTAAGGGTTTTCCTCGTAGATCTTAACGTGTGCCTCTTATGCGATTGTTTGATGCTCATATACACAATTTCTATCACACGTTCATTTAAATTTAAGCTTGGATCCAACACGATCCGTTGGTAAATTTGACTTAGGGCTTGAATTTAGTTAATTCACATAATTAACTTAGATTTGTTCCAAAAGTGATTATTTGATTTAGATAGATTAGATCTCTTTCCAAGATGCATGTTAACTTGGATTGATATAATAAATTATCCAAGGAATTTTTAAATTTGTCAATTTCTCACTAAAACATTTTCACTCCCCCCCCCCCCCCCCCCCCCCCGCCCCAATTTTGGATTATTTTAGCTGAACACTTAGTCTGAAACACACTACCCTCAAAGTCTATTTGTATTCTTTTATCCATTGTGGCGCATATCAATTTTGATATTTGGTAAATGGATCTAAGATTGCATTCTTAAATGATAGTTTTGACGAATGCATCTATATGATGCAATCCAGGGAATTCATATTAAGCGTACAGGAAAGAAAAGTGTGCAAGATTAAGAGGTAAATCTATGAACTTAATCAAGCATCGAGGTCTTTAACATTTGGTTTAATCAGGAAATCAAATATTTTGGTTTTGATCATTGCTCAAATAAAATTTGTGTGTATAATAAATATGATGGAAACATGGTGGTATTTATGGTACTCTATGTAGATGATATTCTCCTAACAGGGGATGATGTGGGTGTATTATCTATCATAAGAGTGTGGTTGTTTAGTTAGTTCTATACGATGGACTGAGGAGAATCCAAATGCATCATTGGAATTAAGATTTTGCATGATCAGGATAATAGTATGTTAGGCTTACCCCAAACTACGTATATCTTCCTTTCAAGCATGTAATCATTTTATCTAAGGACCAGTGTCCTCAGCTACCAGATCAGATAGAGAAGATATGGAATATACCTTGTACTTTTGTGGGGGGAAGCCTCATGTATCCTATGTTGTGTACAAGATTGGATATTTTCTTTGTCATAGGCATGATCAGAAGATTCCAGTCTAACCTAGGTGAGGAGAGCTAGAGTGTAGTGAAGCACATTCTCTAGTCCTAAACAGATCTAGACATTATGTGATGGTTTAATCAGAGAATATCCTTATACCAATAGGGTACACAAACTCATATTTTTAGTCACATATGGATTCAAGGAAGTTGACCTCAGGATATGTATTTTCCCTAGGATTTGGAGCTATAAGTTGGAGTAGTATCAAGACATAATGCATTACTTATTTCACTATGTAAGTCGAAGATGTTTCAGCTTTAAAGGAAGAAAAATTAGCGGTTTGGCTTCAGAACTTCCTAAGTGATATGGGAGCGATTCCTTTAGCGTAATAGTATATTACTCTTTCTTGGGATAATAGTTGTGCGGTTTCTAACTCGAAAGAACCAAGAACTCATAAGAGGCAAAAGCATATTGAGCGTAAGTATCACTTGATACGGGATATCATGTGGAGAGGCGACGTCATAGTGACCAAGATTGCATCATAGGACAACGGGGAGGATCCTTTTATAAATAGATTATGAGTTACATCTTTTGATATTCATGTTGAGGGAATTAGTGTTAGATGAATAAGCGGGTGGAATTAAGGGTACGTGGTAGATTGTTGGGGGGTTTATTATTAAACCAATGTATGACATTAATTTTTCATTAAAGGTGTGTCAGGTTCATTTTAAAATGAGAATCATGTTTGTGATAAATCTTATATTTATTTTAAATATATTTTATGCATGTTAATCAATTGAACTTAGTAAGAATTTTAGTGAGTTAGGTTCGACGTGATCATTAAATATCTGAATTCCTACTCTAGTACAATTGAATAGTTCACAGCTTAGATAGGGAGCTAGCATCCTATTGGTCAAGCTATGAGAACAATCCTAATAGTCTGTCTTAATCGTGCGAACCTATCTACTGGTTAAGGAACTTATCTAATAGTTCAAAAAGGATTGTGTCAGTATATCAAGAATTTATTAAATAAGATCGTGGGTGAGATTCAACTCTAGGAGATGACTAGATTAGACTTTCACAATATCACGAGTTTGCAAAGGGTGTATAGGTTCTTAATCACGAGGATTATGAGAATTGGAATGCTTGCACAATTATATCTTCGATTATTATAGATGAGATTCAATTTTAATTGGATCTAAATCTTCGTAAATTTTCAATCGTTTGTAAGTGTGTCTAAAATCATAATCCGGAGGAATACATGTCCAAGAGATGTCTTAGATCAATATAAGCCTGAATAGACTAATAAGTTTTGATTTTACCAATTGAAAAATGATATATAGGTCGGGTTATATGGAAAAATTGTAGATTAGGTCACACACACACATACAAGACATATTCTATTTGGTCCAAATTATATCTTAATTAATTAGGTGAGCCTAAGCATGCAAGCTATTGAAACTAAATCAAAACAAGCAAACAAACCTCAAATAAAAAAATAGGAGATGAGGAAAAATCCATTTCGGGCAAAACCTATATTCAGGACTTTTACAACTAGGTATTTCCATTAACGACACAGGCAGAGTTACAAAACATGGGCTCCACTAAGCAACACAGTTTTGTCTTCAATCCTTATTGTCAATAGATAGTGATGAAGATCCAACAACACTCCACAGTAAGCTCCACTTTTCTCAGAGTCCACCGATCAGCCTCATGAAACTATATTCTTATCTTCAGCAGATTATGTTCTTCATGGTATAAAGTGATCTCAAATCATCTAAGGGATTTGAATTTGAAAAATAAAAGAGTTTTAAACAAAATAGGGTTTGGATAACTTTTGGATATGTATGGGAAAGTGCTTTTTTTCTAAAAGTCCTATGTAAAATCTATCCAAGAACCCTTTCTATAGAAAACACGATTTTTCAGGTAGCACAATTTTTTAGAAATATTATTTGAACTAAAATAGGACTTCATTTGAATAAAAATGTTAACTCATTCGAACCAAAGTAAAACTCATTCAAACGAAAAACTAATCTCTTTCGAACCACTTTTGAATGAGCTTTGAGCGATATTAGTTCTTCTAAAAGAAAAATCTTGTTTGTTCGTTTGAACGAAACCTATAAAGTCATTTGAACGACTTTTAAAAAGTAGTTTCTTTTTTAAAATCATTTTGAAATCAGTCCTCAAACATTTTATAAAAACAACCCCTGAATAAAATATATACACATAATCAAAACCATACACCTTCTCCAATGATTGAAGTGACAATCTCAACTCATTCGATCTTCGATTATTGCATTCAGTCACTAACTTGTCCTCACTTGAATGTCTTGTACATTATGATGAAGGTGTAACAAATTATTCCAAACTTAAAAACATGATGAGAACTTATAAATCTTACTCTTAAAAATCTCCCCCTTTGGCTAATTCGGTACAAAACACAAAAATCGAAAAAATATTAATCCCTAAGATAAGTTCAACTAATGTCCCTCCCAACCCAGTAAAGAAAAAGATACATGTGACATTTTCTTCAACTGAAAATCTCCATCGTGAAGTCTATTAAATCATAAGGCGAAAAATACCTACACATATGAAGCAAAATAAATATCCTGACGCATGGAGTTGAAAGAAAACACAAAAACTCCCCCTCTATATTTTCTCCCCCTTTTGTCCATAATAGACAAATGGTTAGAAGATAAACCTAAAAAGTTAGCATCACCAAAATCCAAATCCGAAATATCTTCTCAAAGTGTAAACAATGAAGCATATGCGATGAGACTTCAATAAACCAATAAACTATTTTTGGAATTTTTAAGTATAACATATACATATAAGTACAAATACCAATAGCCACACCATTGAATAGAACGAAAATATATGAATTATGGAAATGGAATGAAATTTCGTGAAATCAATGCATAAAAAGGTCAATTTAGGCATACGTAACAAAGGTGCACGAAGTTAAAAAGATACTCCTAAGGAAAGAACTCAATTCAACCTTTGGTGTAAATATGTTAAAAAAAATGAAATTGACTCAACTCATACAAAATGTCATAAATTTTAATGTTTCTGAAATCAATAATTCCAAACTATTTAGTGTTTTTCAAGGAATTTTATTGTGTAAACCCATTAATCTTTAACTTATAATGCACACAAAATCTCACATTTTAAGCATAAAATCCCCCCAAAAAATTAAGGAATCACATTGCTCATGTCAATGAAGTATCAATGAAATAAAAAAAATGGGCCTTGGTACTTCTATTTTTATGTGCCAAAATCATATTTTAGGCTCTTGCCTATGGTTGCATTTAATTCAAAGATAATTGCTTCTTTCGTAGTGCTCTCCATTACTTACAAAATCAAATTTTATGGGGAAAAAATTAGGGCAATGGTTCTTACATGAACAATTAGTTCCTAGTATATTTGGTTCGTTATTAAGCATGATTGAGACGAGAACATCCTATTCGACATATGACAAGCAAGCACAATGTTCAAAAGTTTATGTGTGTGTGTAATACAAGCGATATAATGAGCCTAGTGTGAAGGAAGTGATCAATAATCAACAACGCAATGCTAAACATGCATAATTAAGCACACAAAAGAAACAAAGAAAAGTCTCATAACACCATGAGTAAGTCATATGAATGGATGTAATGTAATTGGGATTTGAAAATCTTGAATGCGCATCCGTAAACGGTGTAAAACAAAATACAAAAATATTTTTGATTTTTTTATGAATTTTTATACAAAATAAAATCTATTTTAATTTTTTTCTCAAACTTTTTCTAAAAGAAAAGAAAAACTTTTTGGATTTTTCAAAATATAAACATAAGAATACAATCTAGTAATAGGGACAGAAGATAGCAATAAGATAATCACCCTATACTATAATTAATACCCAAAGACTTGTTATAATCCTCAAATTTAAGCGTATATAAAGGTTTAGTAAAAATATTGGCCAATTTACATTCACTACTCACGAAGCTCAAGAAAATGATATTCTCCTTAACACGATCACGAGTAAAGTTCTCACGAATCCTAATGTGCTTCGTATGGGAATATTGGACTGAATTACAAGAAATGTGAATTTCACTCATATTATCGCAAGAAATAGTCATTGTGCCTTAAGTAATACCATAATATTCGAACATTTTCTTCATCCACAAGAGTTGTATGCAATAACTCCCGACGATAATGTACTCGGCCTCTGTCGTGGACAAAGAAATGGAGTTTTGCTTCTTGCTCAACAAAGAGACAAGAATACTCCCAAAGTAAAATTATCCACCAGATGTGCTTTTACGACCATTAACATCCCCTACTGTAGACCCCTTTTTCTAAGTGTGATTTAAGGCGACAAAATAATTTTTCTTTCAAAAACCTTTTTCCAATTTTAACATGCACCAAGTTTGTGAACCAATTTTACTCAAGTCCATTTTTATCTTATTTAATCCTAAACATGCATCTAGGGGAATATAGTAAGTAAAATAAAGTAAAGTTCACAAAATCAACGTCGGATGTACGAGGAAACCTCTAAGGGAAAAACCTCAGACGACCCAAGCCGGACAATCACCATGATACGGTTTTACAAAGGAAGATAGACAGACGTACACAACAACTCGATCCCACAAGCCTTTATGCTCTTCTTCTCTTTAACCACTCCTCCACAGTGCCCATGTACAAATCCTTCCACGATACCTGTCCACAGCACATGCATCCACGAGTGCCTCGGTGTCCACCGATGCAGCTTTGGAAACCTTCTATGATTCTAAATAGGGCCTTCATCGTTTCTTCATCAAAAAACTCCAATGAACAACTTGTTCAACGTGGATGAACAAACCAATGGCGCAAACAAGACCTCTATAGAAATTATATATGAATGCTCAGATCTTTTAAACACTGAGGATGGTTTTATACTTAACCTTAGAAAACTTATGTAGAAAAACATCACTGTTCTGAACTGTATTTTGATTCTGCACCCCTCAAAATTATGAGAGAAACACTTTTTAAATAAAAAAGTTACTTCGGTAGGTCGTTCTAACGATCTCCCCATGTAGTTCTAACGATAGTGAGATGTGGTTCGAATGACATCACATCTCGTTTGAAGTCTCTAAATTTAAGAAGAAAATTCATACGACTCTATACAATCCTTATCTTAGAATAAAATGACATTTTAAAATCATTTATAAACAAAATATCATCCGTAAAACATTTTTTGAGTACCATAAACATTATGCGTTCAAACCTGAGAGACCAGAACACAATATGATATGAAGAAGTGAAACATGCACCAATAAAACACGGCATGATATATCTTTGAATCTTGGCCGCTACGTCTTCAAAACAACACGCCATACACTATGTGGGAATCGTGACAAATAAAAATCTATATATGACTCAAACATGTTTTGTTCCAAAAATAAGTCAATTACACACAAAAAGACTCAATTGAAAATTTTGTCCTTACAAATCTCCCCCCTTTGACTATTCCGGGACAAATCCCAAACAGTGAAATGCCTAAGTTAGGCCCTCAAGCCATATGACACCTAAATTCCATCCCATAAAACCCCAAAATAAAAACTTATAGGACAAGTACAAGAACAAGAACTATTATATACAGGTCTGACAAGCATGAGTTGTCTAAATATGATGTAGTCTTAAAATCTCGAATCTCTTACGCATATCTACACACATGAAACAAACAAATACCCAGTGAAGTATGGAGGAACAAATGATATAACAAATACGAATATGTAAAACAAGTCATTTGTTAAACATGTGAGCAAATTATGATGCCAGTTTGTGCAAGACAACATGATACCAAAATAAAAACATATGATCAAAACATGATATCAATTTGCAATGCAAAAGGAACATATATGCTCATCAAATAAACTCTCCCTCTATATCACATACATTTTTCCCCCTTTTTGTCTCAAATAGACAATAAGTGAAAAGATAAACAAACCACTAAATATCCAGAATGAAACAATCAATGAATCATATATAAATAAACATGGAAAGTCGTCTAATAATCACAAAGTATCAAATCGTAGATAGCAAACAGTCACAATGAATGGATTAACAATCTAAGAAAAGATGTGACTAAAAAAATCAATGCATGAAAAGAATCAAAGCATGAATAAGTATTATCGACTGCATGTAATCTGTCCAAATGAACCCAAAAGTACCAAAACATAATGAAATCATCACATATATAAAGCAGGTACTAAAACAGAACAAGGCTTAAAAATTCAGATAGGGTCGTTCGAACGGTTATGCCATGTCATTTGAATGACATAGCCAAGCCATTTGAACGAGATCAAAAATAACCAAAAATAGTAAAATAAAACTAACAAAAACAATGTGAGTTTCATGCTAACATAATATCAATGTGCTCAAACGTGGATATGGAGTGAATGGGCGTGAACTACAACAAATGAATCACAATTAAACACATCAAAACGATGTAGAAGTTCTAATTGATAGCTAAATGTCATCAAACTTGATTTGAGTCATAAGTGACAATTAATACATTCAGCTAAATGAACTACACAAACAACATGCACACAAATCCAAAATTTTGACGATTCTGCAAAGAATATCGCCATGACACGATTTTTCAACATTAGGGTTCATAGTGAAAACCCATTTATTTTTCCATCCAAGCACCCTCATATATTCATATTTTCTTTTTCAAGTTATTTTGAGGTTTCTTATTTTCTTAACTTGGAGAAATCCTATTGGCCCTATTTTTGGCATATGATTCTTTATATGGCCTTATTTTTTCTTCGGCTCTTTTACACGGTGGCTTTCATGACGAGTTTATTGTACTCTTGCATCCCTTTCCCGTGAACACTCATTATTTTTTCAATTTAAGCAATATGTAACCTCATGGCAAATAGTTCTTACATGCACACCTCCTCCTTAGTCTAATTATAAATAGATGAAAAATTGAGATAATAATGTGTCAGCAAACTAAAATATGCATGAGATGTCAAACATTCATATAAACTCGTGCATGTGTGCAAAGATGTCACATATACAAATTCGAATTCAAATGCAAATCAACTTCGAAACAACCTCATTAAGACAATGGTTAACATCATTCAAATCATTAAAAATTATGACCAACTGTCTTAGCCACATGGATAATTAAATGATGGGGATTCAAGCACTCCAATATGTCACATCAAACATGAAAACTCATGACACAAAAATAAATGAAAAATCTTTTTTGTGTTTATTAAAAAAAATATTTTTGACCCAAAAATAAAAAAAAAATGTATTTTCTCAAAATATATAAAACCAAAAGTCTTTTTGTGTTTTTTTAAAAAATTTATCTAAACAAAATCTTTTTGTATGTTACAAATAAGTCTCAAATAAATGAAAAACATAATACAAAGAGATACACGTGTCATAACACTAGCAAGATATATATCAAGAAGCAAATATTAGCATATGACAAACATGGCAACACAATCATCCTTTAGATTAGCATGGGAAGAATCAAGTGCAACCAAACAAGAACCATGAAGTTTAATTCCTAAAGCCTCTAAGTCTGATTTCCTAACCCAAGTCGGTGTATAATGATGCATGGGGGTTTTGGGAACCGAAATGAATTTATTCCTAAACTTCTAAGGATGATTTTTAAGGTCATAAAAAAATTCCTAAGGTGACACTTCCTACCACAATGAGTACAAGTGTAAACACGTCGAGGAATGTGACCTAAATGTGGACCCTCTCCTAATGTTCCGAGTCAGCTCTCTCACACGATTGGTATTGGACTTGAGAATGGGAACAATATGATCCTCGTAGCCTATACCACACATGTCTTCCTTGATTTGTATGGTACCTGAAATCCTATCCAACTTTTATGACCTTGCCTCCAAATAAAACTTCACCTTACTCGAGTCTCTCAATCTCTCCTCAAGCTCATTAATTCTAGACTCAAGCAAACACCTAGACTCCTCAAACTCTAGAATCTCTTTCTTTAAAGCCTCCATCAAACCATAAAGACTACCCTTATCTCTCTCTCTCAATGTATTATAGTTTCTCCCTAAGAGTCTTCTCTCATGACCTAAGACCCTCAATCAAAGCATTATTATTTTCTATGGCACGCTCATTCAACCTAGTTTGTAACTTTAAGTTTACCTTTTTTACCTTTAATGCTTCCTTCTACAAATCATTAAAGGCAACTTGCAACTCTCTCAAATCAATCTCACCTTCCTCATTAGCTTCACCCTCACTCACTTGGTGTTCACACTCAACGGCCTCGGAAGTGTTATTCACATGAGAATCTTGATGGGAAGATTTATCATCATCGCTCACATGACATGCCATGAACGCTACAAAGTTACGCTCAATAGGGGAACTCTCCCCCTCTTCTGGTTCACAATCACTTAAGGTGGAATTATATTATATCGGTTTTTTGCCCTCCTTCTTAAATCTAATGGGCCACTCTGCTACCTTGTGACCATAACCCTCACAACGAAAACACCTATCCGACTCATCCCTTTTAGCATTCTCACTTTTATTCTTAGGGGCGGGATCGACCATGTTGTTCTTGGATTTCTCAAGTCTTTTGGCATCTTTCGATTACTTTTCAAACTTAAGAAATTTCTTGAACGTCTTTGCCAACAAGGCTACATCCTCAAAATCGGAGTCGGAATCATCATCCGAAAAATTAGTCTTCTCCTTACGAACTTTCAAATCAATGCCCTTTTCTTTCTTTGGCACTTGCTTGGAGGTAAACATGTCAAAATCATAAGTTTGTAAGTCACGTGCAAGTCTTTTAGTTTCGTTGGTTCAAGCATACCTAAGGATTTTAAAAGGTCACTTTGGGATCAAATCTACTAGGTAACGACCTTAATATTTTCTTTATAACTCGGTTGTCAGGTATTTTCTCTCCAAAGTTAAATGATGAGTTGATAATATTGGACAATCTAGCGTAGAACTCATCAAATGAATCACTCTCTAACATCTTAATCGTCTCAAATTATGTAGTGAGGTTTTGAAGTTTAGATGTCCTAAACTGTTCTAGTGCCCTCATGAGCAAGTGCATGAATATTCGAAGCCTCTTTTGAGGTTTCACACGTCATGATTCGAATATACTCTTTCGGTGTGAAATGTGAGGAAATAACATGAAGACCTTTAGAATTATGAAGTGGAAGGCTATGTTCGATTTTGATCCATGAATCAATGGGTTTTAAACTAATGGAATCTCCCTCTCATGTGACCGGTGGTGTCCAACCTTTTTTGACCGCTAACCACACACGCTCTTCAATTGATTTTAAAGCACTTCGCATTCGCATTTTCCAATAAGCATAGCTTGTTCCATCAAAATAGGAGTTTTAAAACTATCAAAATTTCTGAAATTTATCATTAATAGCACAATAGACGAACATAATAAAAAATGTTTCTTGCTCTGATACCAATTTGTAGGCCCCTTTTTCTAAGTGTTCTTTAAGGTGAAAAAATATTTTTTCTTTCAAAAACCTTTTTCCAATTTTAACATGCACCAAGTTTGTGATATAATTTTACTTAAGCCCAATTTTATCTTATTTAATCCTAAACATGCATCTAGGTGATTAAAGCAAGTAAAATAAATTAAAATTTATAAAAGCAACACCGGATGTACTAGGAAATCACTAAGGGAAAAAACCTCGGATGGCCCAAGCTAGACAATCACTATGATACGACTTTACAAAGGAAGACCGATAGATTTATACAATGATTCGATCCCCATAATCCTTGGCACTCTTATTCTCTTTAACACCTCCTCCACAGTTCCCACGTAGAAATCCTTCCACGATACTCGTCCACAACACAAGCATCCACGAGTTTCTCGTTTCCACTGATGCAGCTTTGGTAATCTTCTACGATTCGAAACATGGCATTCACCATTTCTTCATCGCAAAACTCCAACGAAACACTTGTTTAATATGGATGAAAAACCAATGGCGCAAACAAAATCTCTATAAAAATTGTATATGAAAGCTCGGATCTTTTAAACACTGAGGATGGTTTTAGATTTTAAAAGCCTTAGAAAACTTATGCATAAAAATGTCACTATTTTAAACTGTAATTTGGTTTTGCACCCCTCGAAATTCTAAAAGAAAAACTCTTTGAATAAAAAAAGTTAAGTCAGCGGGTCATTCCAAAAAGATCCCCATGTCGTTCTAATGATAGTGAGATGTCGTTCAAACGACATCACATGTCATTTGAAGTCTCTAAACTTAAGGAGAGAATTCATACAACTCTAAACAACCCTTATCTCAGAATAAATGGAGATAAAACCTTTAAAAATCATTTTTGACATTTTAAAATCATTTATAAATAAAATATCATCCTTAAAACAATTTGCGAGTCCCATAAACATTATGCGTTCATACCTGAGAGATCGGAACACAATGTGATAAGAAGACGTGAAACTTTCACCAATATAACAAGATATGAAATATCTTTAAAGCTTGGCCGCTATGTCTTCAAAATAACACGTCATAGACTATGTGGGAATAGTGACAAATAAAAATCTATTTATGACTCAAACATGTTTTGTTCCGGAAATAAGTCAATTACGCACAAAAAGACTCAATTGGAAATATTATCCTTACACCTTCCCAATCAACATCTTAATAAGATGACAAACGGTAATTGATATTAAAGGAATACCAAATTCCATATGAAATCCACTCACGTATTTGATGATATGTTTAAGTGAAAGAAAGTGTGACTCTGTTGAAGATGCTTGGTACCATGTACAAACTCCAACACTAAAGGCAATATCGGGATGGCTTGAAGCCAAGTAGAGGAGACTACCTATTATACTCCTATAGAGTGTTGTCCAATGTCCGTGCCTAAAGTATCTTTGTTAAGCTTAGTCTAAGAACTCATGAGTGTGCGTGAGTGCTTAGTGGATTCTAAACCAAACTTCTTCACTAGGCCCATATCATATTTACATTGAGATATAAATATCCCATTCTCGAGTTGACGCACTTGGAGACCTAAGATGAAATGAAGTTCACCAACCATGCTCTTCTCAAATTCACTATTCATCTCCTCCTTAAATGTGTAAGCATCTTAGGAACACGTGAATCCAAAGACTATGTCATCCACGTAGACTTGGGCAACTAAGATATCACCACCCTCTCTCCTAAAAAATAATGTCATATATAATCCCCCTCTCTTGAAGCCTCGAGCTAAGAGATACGAAATTAGCCTACCAAGCATGGGGTGCTTGCTTCAAACCATACAAATCCTTCTTTAGATAAAAGACGTATCTCGGGTGCTTTAAGTCTTCAAAACCCTTTGATTGTTCCACATAAACCTCCTCCTGAAGAATGACATTGAGAAATTCACTCTTGACATCAATTTAGTAAATCATAAAACCAAGATGACATGCTATGGTGAGTAGTAAGTGGATGGATTCAACCCTAGCAATACAAGCAAATGTCTCATCAAAGTCTACATCCTCAATCTATGTAAAAACTTCGGCGGCCAATCTAGCCTTATTGTGAACAATGGTACCATTATCATCCATCTTGCTCTTTTATACCCACTTGGTACCAATCACATTCGTCTCTCTAGGTCTTAGGACTAATTTTCAAATAGCGTTCTTCCAAAATTGAAGCAACTCATCTTACATATCACATATCCAATGCTTATCCTTGAGTGTTTCCCTTATATTTGTGGTCTCTATTGAGGAAGTGTAGCAAAAGTAGCTAACCACATTCTCTAGTTGAGTGTAATTCTTAATACCTAATTTAGGATCACCAAGTATGTCGGTAGGCCTATAACTCTTTCGAACCCAAGAGAGTGGATCCTCTATAAAGAGTGGGCTTCACTGTAGTGGTGCGGGGAATAATGATATCATCATCGGAGGGTTCATTATTCTCACACGTAAGACAACGATCAATAAACATCATCGACGTATCATTTCTAATTGTGACATTTATCGATTCCATATCCTCAGAGTTTTTAAGGTTAAACACCCTATAGAGTGATGATGAATGCCCTATAAATATTCCTTCATTGTTTCTAGAGTCAAACTTCCCTATGTACCCTTTATCTCTAAGGATATAGCAAGGACTCTCGAAAACTCAAAAATACAATAGGTTGAGTTTTTCACCTATCCACAACTCATATGGAGTGTGAAATGTGTGTGGACAAAGATAGACCTTATTAACCGTGGGCATGCGGTATTTATCGCCTCCACCTAAAATCATTTATGCACGTTCCTACTAAGAAGCATGGATCTAGCCATCTATTTTATTGTTAGATTCTTCCTCTAAACAATCCTATTTTGATGAGGAGTACGAACGAACGAAAACGCGTGTTTGATAACCTACTCATCATAAAATATATCAATTCTAACTTCTTTAAATTCAGTATCATTGTCACTGCGAATATGATTATTAGTGACACCATGTTGATTATGTTAAACACGGCACTTGGTTGTTAGAAACTCAGCCACATCGGACTTTTCTCTAAGAAATCCAACAAAAAAATATCATAAAAAGTCATGAATCATCACTAGAATATACTTCTTACGAATAATATCTCAGTACGCATGGGACCCATAATATCCATGTGTATCAACTCTAAAACACAGGAAGTGGTAATGGTATTCAACTTCATATAAGGACTCCTGATTTGTTTCCCTTGTTTGCAACGACCATAAACTAAGGAAGTTGGTTTTCCAAATGACGAAATGATATGAACTCGGTCTTTCTTGACTAATCTCTCAAATTCTCTAAAATTGACGTGACCTAGTCATTGATGCCAAAGTTCCATGGTGAAGACCATTACATTATTACACACTAAAGAGGACTTTGGAATGATACTGTAGAAATTGCCAGTGGTCCTTACACCTTATATAAAAACTCACCGGATGGATTATAAACATTACACTCTGATAGGTCAAACTTTATCACAAAGTTAGCATCGCAAAGTTGGATTATGCTTATTAAGTTGTCTTTCAACCCTTCGGCGTACAATACATTTTTTATCTCATGCCTGGAATCTCCATGCAACCTCGTCCTAATATGCTAGACTTACTCCCATCCCCCAAAGGTGACTTTTCCTTTCTTGCGATCTATAAGGTTGGTAAAATATGACTTCTCACCAGTTGTGTGCCTAGAGAGCCCATTATAAAATTAACATTGAGAAGTATCTCAAACCTTAAGAGCGACATAAACGATAAGGGTTTTTTTGTCATTTTTAAGCACCCAAGTGGTGGTAATTTTTTGCTTGCCCTTATCATTGTTGGCAAGAGTCATTGCGTTGGAAGTGTTCTCAATAGGCATAGACATCCTTTGAAATTATCCCTTTAAACTTTTAGAAGTAGTGACTATAAACTCAAATTGGTATCTAAGATTAACAAAGTTGTTAAAATGGTGTGCGGGAGCATGAGTATAAGATACTCTTCCTAGCTTGTAAAAAAGTTCCTAACGTGGCCTCTTCATTTGCAATGGGTAAAAACATATATTTCTTTGGCTCTACCGTGGTTAAAACATCTAAAATGAGTTCTCCTTAGTGGGATAGGTCGAGGCCCATACGAATTCATCACAAACTTAGGAACCGTTTCAGGTGTGATATTACAAGTGGATGAACTATCATCACATATCCCTATCCTCTCTTTAAAATCTAAAGCGGGACCTAGGAACATCTTTCCAACCTTCTTAGATGTGTCCTCTAAAGTAACTTTGACCTTCCAGGCACGTTCGAGATCTTTCTTGAGTTGGGAAACATGGGCTTCAAGTTTCTCACGAGTCTCTAATGATGCTTGAAGATTGCTCGTAAGACTAGCCACTTTGTTGGCCAAATCATTATTTTTCCCCCACCAAAACTAATTTCTCACTCAAAGAAATACTAACTGAGGTCTCACTCTCTCTAAAAACCTTAAACTCTGAAAGAGTGCGCTTGCGTTCAAATAAAGAAATTATTTAATTAAACTCAGTTTTTATCAATTAAATCCCAAACATGCATCTAGGTGTGATTGAAGATGATAAAATCAAACAAGAACATTAAAACACACACATGTGAGAAAAAATCCCCCAAGGGGGCAAAACCTTTTATTTTCACTATAATTTTGTAAAAACGGTTACACGGATTACAATGAAAATAAGTGTGACACAGAAATACCCTCGGGTGTCGGTTTTGATGTCGTCGGTTGGAACTTTCCCTTTTCAGGAGGGCAGCAATGAAGAAAAGAGACGGCTTCTCCACAAAGATACTCCAGATGAGTAAATGATCCCCTTGAAGGTTTAACAATTCACATATATAAATGGGAGTGATTATGTGCATAAAAAGGCTTAGGAAAACCTTAAAAGGTGAAGTCTGATTCTGGGCTATTTTCGCAGAATTCATGTTTGCAGAAAGACTTGAAAAACATGTAGAAGGTGAACAAGTATTTATACGAAAATTGAGGCGATGGCTCGATCAAACGAGATGACATGTCGCTCAAACGAAGGACAGATGTCGTTTGAACGAGATCGCGCAACATGCCTATCTCGTTCGAACGACAGTGCAATGTCGCTTGAACGAGCTCTTCGTGCGAGGCACTCCGCTTCTACACTTAGAAAAATTTATGTTTTTTATAAAAATACATCAAACTTCAAAGAAACTTTTTCTGAAAAATTTCCCAAATATTAATGCAAATTTTAATACTCCAATAAACCATTTTATCTATATTGCATAGTGGAGTAGTGGGAATAAGCTGAGCAGCACGTCGCATGTAGCATGATGCACGTGAAGATGATGGATGCATTGAATTCGGATAAAGTCCTTCGAGGATGATCGTGATGACGTGCCGAATGTAGTGGTATCAGACATACAAACTATGATCTAGGGAAAAAAAAATTCCTAGATTCTACCCCGGACATTTATAAAATTATGTCCTTACAAATCTCCCCCTATGTCTATGTCGGTACATACATAAAAATTCAAAATATGCAATGTCCCTAAAATAAATGGCATACAATATAATATCCCCATTAAACCCTCAAACTGAGAATACTACATGACATGTCTTCAATCAAATTTCAGCATCTTCAAATCTTCAGCTCTTCAGAAACTCCCAAAGCTTTTGTCATCAGGGTGTGTAATCCAATAAATCAACTTTGTACCTACACACATGAGATAAAGCAGATACCCATGATAAGCAACAGTTTGAAATATAATTATATGCTAAAATCAAGGATCAATTAAGTTTAAGAAAGTCATGATAAATCAACCAAACCCATAATTCATTCTCCCCCTTTTTTATGTTGTCCCAAACTAGACAGATATAAGAAGCATAAATATGGGAAATGTCACATGGTAAAAACAATTTATTTTTGAATATTTCAAACTTTTTCACACAAAATATACAACAAATAATCACACCATGAACAAACATAAAAACAACCAAGTCGATGCTAGCGTAAATGTAGGGGTGTGAACAAATTTGATAGGAAAATCAATGCATACAAACATAACATATGTGCACGATGAATATCGGATACTCCTAAGGAATGCACTCAACATCTTCCTTAGGTGTAAAAAAGATGGAAATATGAGACATTGACTCAATCAAATCAACACATCAAAACTCAAAATGATTTCCACACCAATAACGTCCAAAACGATTTAATGCATTTTCAGGACTTTCAAGGAAGTGCAAACCCGCTTAAATTCTCCAACCAAACTCCCTCAGATTTATATTTTGAATAGAGGTGATCTAAATTCTCAAACTTTGGAGAATTGATGGTGAAACCTAAATGGCCCATATTTGGCATGTATTGCCTTTTATTGCCTTAAATTTTTTCGGGCTCTTTTAACCTCTTGGACGCCGGATAACAAAATTTCTCAATTTTTTAGTTCCGATTTAACGGTGGCTTAATCGCAAAGGCTAGATAAGAACCTTTCGTAGCCCTTCACCATTTTTTTTATAACAAACAAAATCTCACCAAACGGTTTTTTACATGCATTCCAATCTTGTCAAGTTTTATCGCATATGGTTCATTGTATAGACAGAATTGAGATGGAAACATGCAAGCCAATATGTGATAGATAAGTACAATAATCAAATAAACCTGTGCATGTGTGAAATAAAGGATATAAGGAGCCAAACATGTAGAAAGATATCACTAATCACATCTCAAAGACTCCAAATAATGTAAAGCACATGGATGCAATAATGTAGCATCTCAACTCTCAGTGGCGATGTACTCAGCCTCCGTAGTGGACAAAGAGATGGAGTTTTGCTTCTTGCTCAATCAGGAGACAAGAGCATAACTAAAATGGAAACACCCACCAGAAGTGCTCCTATAACCATCTACATACCCGACCCAATCGGCATCCGAATAGGCGGATAAACCGTCATCAGTATCAAAGGAATACCAAATACTGTATGAGAGAGTCTCACTCACGTATTTGATAATACATTTTAGAGCGAGTAAGTGTGACTCTTTTGGGGACGCCTAATATCGTGCACAAACTACAACACGAAAGGCTATGTCGGGATGACTAGTAATCAAGTAGAGAAGACTATCTATCATACTCCGATACAAGGTTTGCTCTACGTCCTTGCCTGAAGTGTCCTTACTAAACTTGATAGAGGTACTCATAGGTGTACATGCATGCTTAGCGGAGTCTAAACCAAATTTCTTCACTAGGTCTCTAGTATACTTGGATTGGGAGATGAATATCCCATCCTCTAGCTGACGAACCTGGAGACCAAGGAAGAAAGTAAGCTCACCTACCATGCTCATCTCAAACTCACTTTTCATCTCCTCCTCAAAATGGTGAGCATGCTGGGAGCACGTGGATCCAAAGACTATATCGTCTACATAGACTTGGGCAACCAAAATAGCACCGTCATCTCTCCTGATGAACAACGTAATATCCACTCCCCCTTTCTTGAAGCCACGGGCTAAGAGATAAGAAGTAAGCCTCTCATACCAATCACGGGGTGCTTACTTCAAACCATACAAGGCTTTTCTCAGATAGTAGACGTGCTCTGGGAGCTTAGGGTCTTTAAACCCTTTTGGTTTTTCCACGTAAACCTCCTCCTATAGAATGCCATTTAGAAAGTCACTCTTAACATCCATCTGATATAACTTGAAATGCATATGACATGCGATGGCGAGTAGTAAGCGAACGGACTCAAGCCTCACAACAGGAGCAAATGTCTCCCTAAAGTCTACACCCTCTATCTTTGTGCAGCCTTGAGCGACCAACCTAGCCTTGTTTCTGATTATGGTACCATTGTCATCCATTTTATTCTCAAAAATCCACCTGGTACCGATCATATTAGTCTCACTAGGTCGGGGTCAAGTTCCCAGACATTATTCTTTTTAAACTGAAGCAACTCATCTTGCATAGCAGATATCCAGTGTTAATCCTTGAGTTCTTCTTTCTGATTCTTGGGCTCGACTTTGGACATGTATCAAAGATGGCAAACAACGTTCTCTAGATGAGAACGAGTCTTGACCCCTAAAGTGGGATCGCCAAGAATGGCAGAGGAATCATGACTCTTGTGAACCCAAGAAGGTGTGTCCCTTAACACATGAGTAGGGTCCACGGGGTGTGGGTGAGGGACAAGTAAATCGCTGCCAGAAAGTTCTCATCCTCACACTGAAGGCTAGAATCAATAAATATCGAAGGGTTTTCATCTTGTACGGTGACATTTATTGGCTCCATAACCGTAAAGCTCTTCAGGTTAAAAACTCGATATGATCTACTATTGGATGAATATCCTAACAATATCCCCTCGTCGCTCCAGGAGTCAAACCTTCCTAATTGCTCTCTATCCTGTAGGATGTAGTATTTACTCCCAAAGACACAAGAATATGTACGGTTGGGTTTCTTTCCTGTCCACAATTCATAAGGAGTCTTAAGTGTGTGTGAACGTAGGTAAACCCTATCCACCGTGTGACATTTAGTAGGCACTGCCTCTGCCCAAAATCTCCTGGTAAATTTACGACCTAGAAGCATAGATCTAGACATTTCCTGGATCGTCCTATTCTTTCTCTCAATAATTTCATTTTGCTGAGAAGACTTCACAGTAGAAAACTCATATTTGATCCCAAGGCTATCACAGTAAAGATCTACCTTTACTTCCTTAAATTCTGTGCCATTGTCACTACGTATTTTGTTAATAGTGGCTCCGTGTTGGTTTTGCAGGACACGTCACTTGGTCGTTAAAAACTCTATAGCATCGGATTTCTCTCTCAGAAAACCTACAATCGAATATCTGGAGAAATCATCTACCATCACAAGGATATACCTCTTACCACCCAGACTCTCAGTACGAGTAGGACCCATAAGATCCATGTGAATCAACTCAAGTACACGGGAGGTGGTAATGGAATGCAACTTCCTATGGGGCTACGGAATTGCTTTCCCAATTGACAGGGTCCACAAATCATGGAAGTCGACTTTCCAAGTGATGGTAAGCCACATACTATGTAACGCCCCGATCCGGATTAGAGTTACCGTTGGAATAACCTGTATCCGAACCAAGGTATTAAGGGGGAGGGGGATAAAATATTTTATTAAATTGGAAAACAGTTGCCACATTATACTTCAAGAAAACCTTTGATTTCTTTTATTGTGAAAAGGTGAGGCCCATATTTTGCAAGTTAATATTCAATTAACAATTTAACAAGTAAACCTTTGGTAAGATTTAATCCATAAATAAAGCACAAATCCCTGTATTATTACAATTTCCAAATAGTTCAAGTTCAAACCAAATTGTCTTAACAAAACATAAAGGATTATGGTTCAACATAAGTCCATGGATTAAAAATCGGTTACAGAGCCTCTAAACGACGACTAGCACTTTCTGCGGCCTTTTCAACATCCTTACTCGACATACCACCTGTTGTACCTGGGGTTTTAGAAAATAGGGTATGAGCGAAATGCCCAGTAGGGTGGGAATACTAAGCAATAATTTTCATAGAAAAATACTATACATATACAATGCATTTTAGTAATTCTGAAAACCATCATTGTCTCATATTCATTAATTATCATTAATGATTATTTTCGTTAACATTTAACTATGCTAACAATATTCAAGAAGCCTTCATTATATTCAACTAAGTTATCATGTATCCATACTAACAAGATTCTTTAACTTAGTCATAAATGCACCTATATGCAATGCCCTGGGCTACGTGCCCACTCACTCTTAGCACTTTAATATTCCAAGCCAGGAACTTAATCATATTCCGCTTATGTCATCCACATAATAATCAATGAATTCTTATTCATTCATTAGTTTAAGTTCTGTGAATTTTTCTCATTCCTTACTTAACATTGTTTTTGGGATTTTGCCAACAGACACTCACGGACTTCGTGGCCTCACACCACCGGTCTCCGCCGCCATATACTACTGCAGTTTGTTTGGGGTCTTTCACCACTAGGGACGTCATGCCCTCCTTAATTATTTTCTCTCGGCGTCATCCGAATATCATATCTTTCATGTGTTTAACATTATTCTCAATGTTCACAATTCAACTTATCCGGTTTTGTTATTAAAGCCCGTTATTAGTCTTTGCATCCTACGAGCCGAGGAGGCATTCTAGTGTCAAAGCCGAACACTAAAATATACTAAGTCACCTTTACAACACTTTGATTTACCAAAATGCCATCTTATACTTTTATTATCTAAAAAGCATTTCCTTGGCATTTTTCAAGTATTTTTCATGTAAAAACACCATTTAAGTGACTTTTCTCCATATTTACCAAATCTGCCACTAAGGCATTTTTTTACCAAAAATTACCTTTTTAAGTGGGTTTTAAGTACAAAAATCATTCTTTAATGTACTACATGCTTCCACCAACATTTAAACCTTTATTAGTGATGTACAACCCATTTTAGCACACTTTTACACATAAAGCCATTTACATAATTATAAGACTTATTTAACATATTCAAGAGGCTTAAACTAATATTTAAACATATTAGATTTTGGGGCTGTTTTTATGAGATTACTAAACAAATATTTAGACCACTATATTTCAACATTAATCATGTTAATGTCAAGACTAACACATACTACATACACTATTTCATGAAAATGGGTCTTCTTCCTTAGAAAACCCAACAAATGCATTAATTAGTCATTTTCTTTTAGCACTCCATTTTCTATGTTTATTTCATGAGATTATTACATTTATAGCATTATTTCAACATATATAATAATCTGAAAATTTATTCTAAACATCATCTTCTCCATTTATCATTTTTCACAAAATGGGTTTTTCATAGCATATGAAAATAGAGAGAAGAGCTAAAAAGTCACATTTTTCTCATCATCTTGTTCATATTAGCATTTGAAATAAAAGAGTTTAAGAGTGAGGAAAACCCTACTTGGAAATAGGAAGAGGAGAAGGTTGAAGAAGATGGAAGAGGAACACCATAAAACTTCACAAAGCCACCACTCAAAGGCTCCAAAACCACCTCTGTTTTGCTTCAACAAGCTGTCCTACTTCTTTGGCAAACTTTAATGGAGTTTGAGACCTCCAAAATAGTGCAACAATGGTGGGAAATGAGTGGTAAAATAGATCAACGAATTTAAAAGAGAACCACATTCCTTTGGCTATGGAAAAAGAGAGAAATCTGATGGAAAGAGATGAAGTTTTTGGCTCCAAAACTTCACCCCTCACAAGACTCTTATAAGCCAAAAATAGTTATCTTTCATCCTATAGCCAAAGACTAAGAGCTAGGCACTTTCCAAAAGAGTGAAAGAGTTTATTAAGGTCTGAAAATCTGATGGGTGAAAGAGACTACACCACCACATCAAGTCTCTCATTTCTCACACACAAGTTGACACCATAAATAAGGGGTATTTTCGTCACTTTCTCTCTCCTGCCAATTTTTTTTTTTTTTTTGAACTTTTAATTTGAGATTCATATTCCTTGCATTTTTTTGGCTAAAAAATCATATTTACAATAGTCGTTTGACCTCCCGGATTGTCCTCTACAAGACGCGCAAGATCGGGACCTCCGCGCAAAAGTATTTTTTTTCCGATTTTCCTCTTCATAGTAATATCCCTTATATTTTTGTGAGTCAAAAAATATATTCGCAATATTTTTTTGACCTTCCGAGGTGTCATAAACAATACGCGCAAGAAACGGGACCTCCGCGCAAAACATATTTTTTTTCGATTTTTCTTCGCATGGTAATATTCCTTATATTTTTATGAGTCTAAATATATGGTCGGAATATTTTTTTGACCTTCCGAGGCATCCTAAACAATACGCGCAAGAAACGGGACCTCCGCGCAAAACATATTTTTTTTCGATTATTCTTCGCATGGTAATATTCCTTATATTTTTATGAGCCTAAATATATGGTCGGAATATTTTTTTGACCTTCCGAGGCATCCTAAACAATACGCGCAAAACTAGACTTTCGTTGCGTCGCGCGTCGTAAGACAATTAGTACATAAGTTCGCGTAGCGTTCGTTGCCTGTCTGAATCGCGTGAAACTTAACCAAAGTACTTAAAATAATTATACGAACATAAATCATTACTCATGCGGGAACATGCAACGTAAAATTTCATTAACGGAGCGTCGCTAAATAAAGGATAATCGTGCAAGTACAATTTAAAGGTGCGGGTATTACATTCTCCCCTCCTTAGGAGATTTCGTCCCCGAAATTCAGCATACGTCACTCGAAAAGCTGTGGATGTTCCTCTCGCATCTCGGCTTCTCACTCCCAAGTGGCACCTTCGGCTCCCTATGATTCCCATAGGATCTTCACCAACGGAATGACTTTGTTGCGCAGAACCCGGTTCTCTCGATCCAAGATGGATATGGGTCGAGTCAAGAATGTTGTATCCTCTTCTAACTCGATGTTCTGCCAGTTGATCACATGGCGAGGATCATACAGATACTTCTTCAGCATAGAGACGTGAAAGACTTTGTGGGCATGAACTAACTGTGGAGGTAACACTAATTGGTATGAGACATCCCCGACCCTTTCCAAAAGCTCGAAGGGTCCAATGTACTGAGGGGAAAGCTTGCCCTTCTGACCAAACCTCTTTCTAACAGTCCTAGCCCTAACCTTCAATAACAATTTATCATCCACTCCGAACTCTAACGGTGTACGACGATTGTCGGCATAATTCTCCTATCTGACCAGAGTCATTGCCAGCCTCTCCCGTATCAACTGAAGCTTTTCAGTTATCTCCTTGATCATATCCGAGTTGTAAGGTGCTTCTCGCCCACCTCTGCCCAACACACTTGAAAATGACACGGTCACCGATACAAAGCCTCGAAGGGGGGCATCTTAATACTAGCTTGGTAACTATTATTGTATGAAAATTTCGCTAGAGGCAAGTTTTCGTCCTAACTACCCTAAAAATCAAGTGCATATGCCCGCAACAAGTCCTCCATAATCGGACTGTACGCTCTAACTATCCGTTTATCTCCATGTGGTAAGCCATACATAAATTCAGATCAATACCTAGCTCCTGCTAAACCTTCCTTCAGAGCCGTGAAACAATCCGAAGATCTCTATCAAAAACCATGGTCAACGGTACACCGTGGAGTCGGACAATCTCCCATATGTACAAACTGGGTCAACTATGTTATGCTGTCTGTGATCCTGATCGACAAGAAGTGTGCAAACTTCGCGGGGCGATCCACCACAACTCAAATTGCATCATGACCCCGTTCAGATCGAGGCATTATGATAAAGTCCATAGTGATGTGCTCCCACTTCCACTCGACCATAGAGAGTGGCTACAATAACTCGACTGGCCTCTTTTGCGCGGCCTTCACCTTCTGGCACGTATAGCATTTAGCCACACACATCGCTACATCCCGCTTCATCCCAGACCACTAGAAATCTTTACATAGGTCCTTATACATCTTCGTCGCACCGGGATGTATGCTGAACGAGACTGATGGAACTTTGCAAGAATCTCCGACTGCAGTTCCTTGACGACTGACACAATCAACCCACCCTCATGTTAACCCGATAATAGTGGACTATAAAGTCTTATTTCTAACTACCAAGCATGCCTAACTTGTTCGTTCAACAATAACTCGATTTTTTTTCACTAAATATTTTTCTAACACCCAAAGAACTCATCATCATGAATTTATTCCGAACGTCGTGATTTACAAGCCTACATTTTGTCAAACGATTTGAATCTTACCTATCTTAGGCACACACATCCTCCACATCAATAACTATTCTCATCAATGATTTCAAGAAAGTCATTTAATCCCAATGGCCCATCCGACCAATACTTCCTATGAGACTACGTATTATCATAGAATCATCTTAGGTATCACAACCCAAATACACATGAGACACTACATTCTCAATCTGCAAATTTCATACGGAGTGCAACACCAGTATTTAATGTCCCGTCAAGTTCTAATATTAATAATGCCTTAGAGTCGTGACCTGAAATCCACAATATACATCATAATTAGCTATACATGTTAACTAATGAGTTTGTCAACCTAACGTTATCAAGTACACATACAGACTACATGCAATAAATCGCGAGACCACGCTTACACACCCACCGGTGTAAAATAAAGGTGCATCCTAAGAAGAGCGTACTCATGTACCTCGACGCATTAGACTTAACCCGACATATCCCTCATTACTACTGAGCTTTACGCACACCTGAATATACCCATAATTGAAACAACAACTTCTCATTATCGGGATCAATGAAGACGTAAGAAGATGCAACGAATTAGGCGATTGTAATTCCAGAATGAAATAATTGAATTCGGGCAACGAACCATGCCACAAGAAGTGCGAACCACAATGAACACTTAAGCTCTAAAATTCTAACTTACCTACATATGTGCCAAAGTATTAGTCTAGTCACTGACCTACATACTTAAGTCTCCACAATATCTATATGAGATTTCTAACTTTTAAGCCTCAAGATCCTCCTCATTCTAATAAAACACAAAACTCACATAAATTTACCATGTGTACCATCACTACAATCCTTATCAACATCATATGTGGTCTCAATTCATAACTATCGGACGAGTTACTATAACACCTTAATTTTTTTTTTCAAGCATTATCCATTTCTAAGACCTAATGAGTCTCCTCACTTGGATCATACTAAACCGTAAAGGTAACATGCACATGTGCTATAATCAAGCTTAACACTTCATCTTGAGTGCTATCTCCAAATCCATTATGAGCATCATCGTGTTCTAAGTTTCCCAAGTGCGTAACTCACACTTATCGACCTGGCATTTTTCATAAAACTCATACCGTAATACATGTTTATAAACAAAGCCATGGCACTAACTCCAAGGTATTGCCACAATATCAATATGACTCAATCGTGTTATAACCATCAATAGTCGATTATGTAAATCTCAACATAGTAATTTTTTAAGGATACCAATTCAATCATCTCCAATTAAACACACTCGTGCAAGTAAAAGAATCGTCATGACATAATCCTTTAATGTGAAACAACCGATCATGGCCACTAATTTAATCCCTCAATGGTCCAAACACTAATCTTATTTATTACGTGTTACACCAACTATAACTTTATATTATTGACATCATAAGGAACCCCGAAGGTTCGAAGAAGGACATATTTGTCACTATAGTACATGGGGTACAATTTAAGATTCATCATTACTAGGCAATAACTACTATATGTACTAATACATCATTAGATAATTCTTAGCACATGACTCCAAAGGACAATTTGGTATGAGTTCATATGCCTATCTAAAATGCTACCCAAAACAAACTTCATCATAACACATAATTTAATCCTTAATGACTATCCCACCATGACAACCAACTTATCTTACTATGTAACCATCTCATTACATGCTAAGCCTTAAGCTATCCCATAAATTTCCAAAACCATAAATTAATACCATCATTTCTAATGCTAAGTCATGAGGACTGTATAGATTCATTCGTAAGTTATCTTGAATTAGTGTGACTATCTAAACCCAAATCAAAATCAAGTAACTTAGGCATTCTAATCTCCATAGAATCAATACTTAAAAGTGTACTACCTAATAACCTAGTCCCATAGATGGACTTACAAGATCTTTAGCTAATATGCAACGAAAATTACTAGACGTTGCTATTACGACTTAGTCTTATAAAATTATCTAATTGACACAAGATGTACCTCACATAAGAGTACGGTGTCACCCCTCTACTGATGGAAAATAGTCTCAGCTAAGTGGCGCACTGCCTCCTAAATACTCTGTAACTCGTTGTTGTCGCTCGCAGTGTTGCGAGTAGGGGACATCCTATATGATAGGAAAGTTTAGTACGATTATAATATATGCGGAACGAAAGGGAACTAAAACGATAATCACTCCGACGCTCATGAGGATCCTAATGCTCTGATACCAAGTTGTAACGCCCCGATCCGGATTAGAGTTACCGTTGGAATAACCTGTATCCGAACCAAGGTATTAAGGGGGAGGGGGATAAAATATTTTATTAAATTGGAAAACAGTTGCCACATTATACTTCAAGAAAACCTTTGATTTCTTTTATTGTGAAAAGGTGAGGCCCATATTTTGCAAGTTAATATTCAATTAACAATTTAACAAGTAAACCTTTGGTAAGATTTAATCCATAAATAAAGCACAAATCCCTGTATTATTACAATTTCCAAATAGTTCAAGTTCAAACCAAATTGTCTTAACAAAACATAATGGTTCAACATAAGTCCATGGATTAAAAATCGGTTACAGAGCCTCTAAACGACGACTAGCACTTTCTGCGGCCTTTCCAACATCCTTACTCGACATACCACCTGTTGTACCTGGGGTTTTAGAAAATAGGGTATGAGCGAAATGCCCAGTAGGGTGGGAATACTAAGCAATAATTTTCATAGAAAAATACTATACATATACAATGCATTTTAGTAATTCTGAAAACCATCATTGTCTCATATTCGTTAATTATCATTAATGATTACTTTCGTTAACATTTAACTATGCTAACAATATTCAAGAAGCCTTCATTATATTCAACTAAGTTATCATGTATCCATACTAACAAGATTCTTTAACTTAGTCATAAATGCACCTATATGCAATGCCCTGGGCTACGTGCCCACTCACTCTTAGCACTTTAATATTCCAAGCCAGGAACTTAATCATATTCCGCTTATGTCATCCACATAATAATCAATGAATTCTTATTCATTCATTAGTTTAAGTTCTGTGAATTTTTCTCATTCCTTACTTAACATTTTTTTTGGGATTTTGCCAACAGACACTCACGGACTTCGTGGCCTCACACCACCGGTCTCCGCCGCCATATACTACTGCAGTTTGTTTGGGGTCTTTCACCACTAGGGACGTCATGCCCTCCTTAATTATTTTCTCTCGGCGTCATCCGAATATCATATCTTTCATGTGTTTAACATTATTCTCAATGTTCACAATTCAACTTATCCGGTTTTGTTATTAAAGCCCGTTATTAGTCTTTGCATCCTACGAGCCGAGGAGGCATTCTAGTGTCAAAGCCGAACACTAAAATATACTAAGTCACCTTTACAACACTTTGATTTACCAAAATGCCATCTTATACTTTTATTATCTAAAAAGCATTTCCTTGGCATTTTTCAAGTATTTTTCATGTAAAAACACCATTTAAGTGACTTTTCTCCATATTTACCAAATCTGCCACTAAGGCATTTTTTTACCAAAAATTACCTTTTTAAGTGGGTTTTAAGTACAAAAATCATTCTTTAATGTACTACATGCTTCCACCAACATTCAAACCTTTATTAGTGATGTACAACCCATTTTAGCACACTTTTACACATAAAGCCATTTACATAATTATAAGACTTATTTAACATATTCAAGAGGCTTAAACTAATATTTAAACATATTAGATTTTGGGGCTGTTTTTATGAGATTACTAAACACATATTTAGACCACTATATTTCAACATTAATCATGTTAATGTCAAGACTAACACATACTACATACACTATTTCATGAAAATGGGTCTTCTTCCTTAGAAAACCCAACAAATGCATTAATTAGTCATTTTCTTTTAGCATTCCATTTTCTATGTTTATTTCATGAGATTATTACATTTATAGCATTATTTCAACATATATAATAATCTGAAAATTTATTCTAAACATCATCTTCTCCATTTATCATTTTTCACAAAATGGGTTTTTCATAGCATATGAAAATAGAGAGAAGAGCTAAAAAGTCACATTTTTCTCATCATCTTGTTCATATTAGCATTTGAAATAAAAGAGTTTAAGAGTGGGGAAAACCCTACTTGGAAATAGGAAGAGGAGAAGGTTGAAGAAGATGGAAGAGGAACACCATAAAACTTCACAAAGCCACCACTCAAAGGCTCCAAAACCACCTCTGTTTTGCTTCAACAAGCTGTCCTACTTCTTTGGCAAACTTTAATGGAGTTTGAGACCTCCAAAATAGTGCAACAATGGTGGGAAATGAGTGGTAAAATAGATCAACGAATTTAAAAGAGAACCACATTCCTTTGGCTATGGAAAAAGAGAGAAATCTGATGGAAAGAGATGAAGTTTTTGGCTCCAAACCTTCACCCCTCACAAGACTCTTATAAGCCAAAAATAGTTATCTTCCATCCTATAGCCAAAGACTAAGAGCTAGGCACTTTCCAAAAGAGTGAAAGAGTTTATTAAGGTCTGAAAATCTGATGGGTGAAAGAGACTACACCACCACATCAAGTCTCTCATTTCTCACACACAAGTTGACACCATAAATAAGGGGTATTTTCGTCACTTTCTCTCTCCTGCCAATTTTTTTTTTTTTTTGAACTTTTAATTTGAGATTCATATTCCTTGCATTTTTTTGGCTAAAAAATCATATTTACAATAGTCGTTTGACCTCCCGGAATGTCCTCTACAAGACGCGCAAGATCGGGACCTCCGCGCAAAAGTATTTTTTTTCGATTTTCCTCTTCATAGTAATATTCCTTATATTTTTGTGAGTCAATAACTATATTCGCAATATTTTTTTGACCTTCCGAGGTGTCATAAACAATACGCGCAAGAAACGGGACCTCCGCGCAAAACATATTTTTTTTCGATTTTTCTTCGCATGGTAATATTCCTTATATTTTTATGAGTCTAAATATATGGTCGGAATATTTTTTTTGACCTTCCGAGGCATCCTAAACAATACGCGCAAGAAACGGGACCTCCGCGCAAAATATATTTTTTTTCGATTTTTCTTCGCATGGTAATATTCCTTATATTTTTATGAGCCTAAATATATGGTCGGAATATTTTTTTGACCTTCCGAGGCATCCTAAACAATAAGCGCAAAACTAGACTTTCGTTACTTCGCGCGTCGTAAGACAATTAGTACATAAGTTCGCGTAGCGTTCGTTGCCTGTCCGAATCGCGTGAAACTTAACCAAAGTACTTAAAATAATTATACGAACATAAATCATTACTCATGCGGGAACATGCAACGTAAAAATTTCATTAACGGAGCGTCTCTAAATAAATGATAATCGTGCAAGTACAAGTTAAAGGTGCGGGTATTACATACTAGGTCATTTTTAGCTAAGCGAGTCAAATCTCAAACATTCAGATGACCTAGACGTTGGTGCCACAGATCCATGGGAGTGATCATGGCCCTGTTGCAGACCAGTGAGGATGGGGCACATCCCCATAGCAATTATCCTCTGTCCTCACCCCTTGCACTAAAAGTTTACCTACTTGATTGTAGACATTACACGCATCCCGATCAAACTTTACTGCAAAGTCAGGGCCGCACAGCTGGCTAATGCTGAGAAGGTTTGCTTTCAAATCTTTGATGTACAAAACATTCTCTAGATTAGGAAATCCTGGTAACTCTACTGTACCTCGTCCTACAATGCTAGACTTGCTCACATCTCCAAAGGTGACTCTACCTTCCTTATACTCCTCTAGGTAAGTAAAAAATGAGACATCACATGTCATATGTCTGGAGCACCCTCTATCAAAATACCACGATGAGGTATTATGTGCTTTAAGAGCAACATGAACAACAAGAGCCCTTTTATCTTTCTTAGGCACCCAAGACGTGGTAACCTTTTGTTTACCCTTATTGTTGTTGGTTTTAGCCGGGATGCAAGAAGCCTTCATAGACGGCAAAGACATCCGTCGGAATTCCTACATTAAACTCTGTGATGTGGCGGCTAAAAACTCAACACGCTCTCTCATACTGGCAAAATCATCAGTATGATGTGGTGGAGCAGTAGTATGTCGAGTCCGACCCAAACTATTGTAAAGCTCCCTGAGGTGACCTTTTCTTTTGCAGTACGTATAGAAGAACGCAGTCTTAGGTGGTCCTGGGTTTGCTTTTCTTGGTCGAGCTCTCCTTCATGGTTTTTGACGATGGCCATATGGAGTCATAGTAAACTCAGGAACTGGTCCAGGTGCAATTTGAGACGTGGAGGCACCATCATAACCAATTCCCTGCCTATCACCAAAACCTAAAGAAGGGCCGAGGAGCATCTTTCCAATCTTTTCGGATCTATCCTCGATTTGAAACTTGACTTCCTGTGCTCTCTCAAGATCATGAGTAAGCTGGGAACCAACGGATTCAAGTTTATTCCGAGTCTCTAAGGAGGAATGGAGCTCACTCGTAAGACTAGCCACTTGTTTAGTCAAGTCCCCTTTCTCTTTCTCAAAAATACTCTCTCTCTCTCTAAATAAATTTTCTTTCTCAACACAGGCAGACTCTCTCTCTCTCAAGGTAGTGCAGGTGGAGGACTCTATTTATCTTGCTTCTTCTAAATCTTCCTCTAAAGCGATGATCCTAAGAACTAACGCTTTGTTACGCTTTTTGTTTTTTAAATGACTCATTATATAACTCAGCGTAGGCACGTTGAAGATTACTCTCGCTCTCACTGTCGAGGTGTCCCTGTGAAGCAGCATCCTCATCGTCGTGAGGAGCACTATAAGTACTCACATGACTATCCATGAATGTGGTGAAGTTACACCTATGCGTTGACTCGTCTCAAGAGTCCACCGACTCGACCGCACTATCATCACTAAGGGTAGGATTAAGGACAGCCTTGCCCTTTTCTCTGTTCAGCCTAGTAGCACACTTAAAGGCTCTATGACCCCTACCGTCGCACTCAAAGCATCTCTCAATCTCTTTCTTAGGAGGATCTTTAGAATCTTTTTCATTTTTCTTTTCAAACTTATTTTTCTCAAACTTCTTTTTATCTTTGAAATTACCATTTTTCTTGAAATTGAGAATTTTCTTAAAATTTTTAGTAAACAGGGCCAAATCATCTACATGAAAGTCACACTCAGAATCATACGTATCTATCTCTCTTTTTCTAGATGACTCTCCCCACTTTCTTGTCGACCCCTCACTCTTTCTCTCCTTGGCATTAAGTGAAATTCCCTTATCTTTAGACTTGACAGATTTAGGAAATATATCAATTTCATACGTTTGCAAGTCTCCTACAAGTTCTTCCAATTTAAGCGTATTTAAATTACCCATAGAATTTAACACAATGACTTTAGGGATAAAACGCTTAGGCAATGATCTAAGAAGCTTTTTAACAACTCTAGCATTAGGAATATGTTCACCAAGATTAAAGCTAGTGTTAACAATATCAGATAATCTAGCATAAAATTCATTAAAACATTCAGACTCAAGCATAGTGATTGTTTCAAATTGAGTTGTTAAATTTTTCAATTTTGACTCTTTCACAGCACTAGTTCCTTAATGGGTAAGTTGCAAAACATCCCATGCCTCTTTTGACGTGGTGCACGTCATTATCCGTTTGAACTCATCAGATGTGACGGATCCAGAAATAGCACTTAAACCCTTAGAATTAAAAGATGACCATTTAAATTCTTCTTCAATCCAAGCTGTAAAAGATTTTAAACTAGTTACGTTCTCAACAGTGATAGAGGGAGGTGTCCACCCTCTTTCAACCAAAATCCAGACACGTTCATCAATGGCTTTTAAAGCAGATTTCATGCGGACTTTCCAGTATGTATAGTTTATCCCGTCAAAAACTGACATTTTATTATATAACTTCACCATTATGAACACACTCGTTTTCAAAAAATAATTTTTCAGAAAATTGATATCTTAGAAAAATTTTGCGGAAAATTGCACTGTATAATTGTGTAATTGTCTCTGATACCAATTTGAAAGAGTGCGCTTGTGTTCAAATAAAGAAATTATTTAATTAAACTCAGTTTTTATCAATTAAGTCCTAAACATGCATCTAGGTGTGATTGAAGATCATAAAATCAAACAAGAACATTCAAACACACACATGTGAGGAAAAACCCCCCAAAGGGGCAAAACTTTTTATTTTCATTATAATTTTGTAAAAACGATTACACGGATTACAATGAAAATAAGTATGATACAGAAATAACCTTGGGTGTCGGTTTCGATGTCGTCGGATGGAACTTTCCCTTTCCAGGAGGGCAACAATGAAGAAGAGAGACGGCTTCTCCACAAAGATACTCCATATGAGTAAATGATCCTCTTGAAGGTTTAACAATTCACATATATAAATGGAAGTGATTATGTGAATAAAAAGGCTTAGGAAAACCTTAAAAGGTGAAGTCTGATTCTGGGCTATTTTCGCAGAATTCATGTTTGCACAATGACTTGAAAAATGTGTAGAAGGTGAGCGGGTGTTTATATGAAAATCGAGGCGATGGCTCGTTCGAACGAGATGACATGTCGCTCAAAAGAAGGACGGGTGTCGTTAGAATGATATCATACGACATGCCTATCTCATTCGAACGACAGTGCAATGTCGCTTAAACGAGCTCTTCGTGCGAGGCACTCCGCTTCTACACTTAGAAAAATTTATGTTTTTTATAAAAATACATCAAACTTCAAAGAAACTTTTTCTCAAAAATTTCCCAAATATTAATGCAAATTTTAATACTCCAATAAACCATTGTATCTATATTTCATAGTGGAGTAGTGGGAATAAGCTGAGCAGCACGTCGCATGTAGCATGATGCACGTGAAGATGATGGATGCATTGAATTCAGATAAAGGCCTTCGAGGATGATTGTGATGACGTGCCGAATGTAGTGGTATCAGACATACAAACTATGATCTAGGGAAAACAAAAAATTCCTAGATTCTACCCCGGACATTTATAAAATTATGTCCTTACAAACTCCTTATCAAAAGACAACACCCCAAGATCCAAATTTGTATCTTGTGTTTTGTTTTTAAATGACATGGTGTAAAGTTTGGTATAGGTTTGTTAGAGGCCACGTTCTACTTCACTTAAATCATCACCCTCACTCTCTCTAGAATGGTTTGACACATTGTTGAGGCTATCACGTTTAGAAATGTCCTTATCCATGTGAGACGTACTTGAAGTGCTAATGTGAGTCTCCATGAACACAGTGAATTTACGTTCATACCGTCATTTATCCTGAAAATCCACCGACTCAACATCATTATTGCTTAGAGTGGCATTATAAGCAGCTATGACTTTACCCTGTCTCTTAAGCATAGTGGCACACTCTTGGGATTTATAACCTTTCCCCTTACACTCATTACATCTATCTGAATTGACTTTCTTAAGATACTCACCTCTATCTTTCCTTTGATTATTCTCAAAAACATTCTTGCCCACTTTGGAAAAAAAATCTTTTCTCAAAACTTGTATTTTCCACTTTGGAAGAATTTTGATTTTTTAATTTGAGAAACTTTTTAAATTTTTTAGCAAACATGGCAAGATCATCTAGATCGAATTCAAAATCGGAGTCAAAAACCTCCTTTTTTTTCTTAGATTGAGATTTTAAATCGAATCCTTTATCTTTTTTCTTTGGGGTTTTGGGGAACATGTCTATTTTGTAAGTTTAAAGATCACATATGAGCTCTTTAAGCCTAAGTGTGTTGAGAATTCCCAAAGAGTTAAAGACCATGACTTTTGCAATAAAACGAGATGGGAGAGACCTTAGAATTTTCTTAACTACCCTCATTTCTGAAATTTTCTCACCCAAATTAAAATCAAATTTCACAATATAAGATAAAGGTGCATAAAATTCATCAAAAGTTTCAGATTCAAGCCTGCTAATAGTCTCAAATTATATGCTGAGGTTTTGAAGCTTATAAGTTTTCATAGCATTAGTACCCTCGTGTGTGAGTAGGAGGATGTTCCAATCTTTCTTAGACGTGGTACACGATATGATATGACAAAATTTATTAGGAGTGTCAGAACCAAAAATCTCATTTAAGCCTCGAGAGTTAAAGTTACTCCATTTAAAATCATCTTCAATCCATATAGCGACTGTCTTGAGACTAATGACATTTTCATTAGTCACAGTGACGGAAGTCCACCCCCTTTCAATAGCAAGCTAGACATGCTCGTCGATCAATTTTAGGGATGATCTCATTCGGGCCTTCCAATCGTCTTAATTAGAAGCATCAAACAATGATGGCCTATTGTACAAGTTATCCATATAACCACCAGGATTAATCTAAATAACTTGTAGAAACAAGATTTGAAACTAATTTGAAAAACGATAGAGTGGTATGGTTATATGCAAAAATCGTAAATTAGGTCACACACAAACCAAATTATATTTATATCAAATTTTATCTTGATTAACTAAGTGAATCTAAACATGAAAGATATTGAAACTAGATCAAAATAAGCAAACAAATCACAAATCAAAAGATAGAAGATGAGAAAAAATCTCTTTCGGAAAAACATACATTCAACATTGTTATAACTACGTATTATAGAAACAACACACACAGACATACAAAACTTAGACTCCACTACGCAACGCCATTATGTCTTCAATCCTTATTGTCAAAGGATAGCGATGCAAACCCAACAACGCTCCACAGCAAGCTATACTTTCCTCGATATCCATCAATTAGCCTTAGGAAACTATATTCATATCCTCAGCAGTGAAGAATTAAATCCACAAGGATATCAACATGGATTGTGTTCTTCATGGTTTGATAAAGTGATCTCAAATCATCCAAGTGGTTTGTATTTGAAAAATAAAAGAGTTTTAAACAAACTAGGGCCTGGAGACCTTTGGATACGTATGGAGAAAGTGTTTTTTGCCAAAAGTCATGTGAAAAACTAATCCTAAGATAATTGTATATAGAAAATACGATTTTTGAGGTGGCACAAATTTTGATAAATCTCATTCAAACAAAAACCGAACTTCGTTCAAACGAAAATGCTAACTCAATCGAACCAAAATAAAAATCATTCGAATGAACAACCGATCTTGTTCGAACCAGCTTCAAATGAACTTCGAACGCTATTAGTTCTATTAACAGAAAAATCTTGTTTGATGTTCATTTGAAGTTTGTTTAAAAGAACTATTAAACTCGTTCGAACGAAACCTATAAAGTCGATCGAATGACTATTAAAAAATATTTTTTTCTTCAAAAATCATTTTAAAATTAATCCATAAACATTTAAACAACCACTGAATAAAATATTTTCACTTAATCAAAACCATATACCTTATCTGATGATTGAAGTGACGATATCAACTCTTTAGATCTTCGATTGTTGCATTTGGTCACTAACTTATCTTTACTTGAAGCTATTGAGAATGTACATGATGATGAAGGTGTAATGGAATATGCCAAACTTAAAAATATGATGAGCAATTATAAATCTTGCTCTTACACTAGTTGATATGGTCGGTGCATTTATATCCACTAGAATATCAAATAAGTTAAGTCTAAGATCGAGGAATAAATTAGATATTAGTTAAAATCTATTATAAGAAATTTGATTTTTACCAAGCGAGTATTGTACTCTTAACGCGGGGAATCATATTTTATGCCATTTCAACTTTGCAAACAAGACCTCATCATTCGAGTAATTTTCAGATTGTTAAATTGGAGTGCACTCAAAAAAATTTAGTAATTATTTGGTCTTAGATCCCTAGTAAATGAAAAAGGGAAATAAATTACGGGGACATTGTTTGGGATTTTTGAATATCTATTTGGAAGCAAATTTAATTATTTGGTCTTAGATCCCTAGTATGGTCCATTTTCCCCACTAGTAGGTCCAAACTCTCTAAAATCCCGATTTAGCCCAAGAACATTTCTAATTCCCCTCTCTTTATATCCCTCTCTCTCTCTCTCTCTCTCTCTCTCTCTCTCTCTCTCTCTTTATATATATATATATATATATAGGATTGTAAGTTGCATGAAACATAATTAAGGGGTAGAGAGGGAGAGAAAATTACTATCACATTTTTGTGAAGGGGTGTGAAGATAAGGTCAAACTTCTCCCAAGTCATCAAGTATTAATCTTCAGAAGTTCCCACACATAAGGTCTTCTTTGGTGGGGTCATATACTAGAAGAGCCGAGGATTTCAGTGCATACAAGGAAGGTTTTTGGAGACCAAGGAAGATCAGAAAGTTCAACCTCATCTTCAACATATTGCCTCATTATCAAATTACTTGCAAAGGTTGCAAAGATGTTGTGATCTCATCCCTATATCGATTATTGAGATCTAGTTATTTTCTTTTCTTTTCTAGAACATGATCAATCAAATATCAAGGGATTGAAAAGTTTTTTATTAGTTCAATCCTTAACATACACATCCTATTGGTATTCAGTGGTTACTCGATGGTTCCATTACCTCAAAACAAAATTTTTTTCCACTTTAAAGAATATATGTTGGTGTAAGACTTGAAAACATTTGATAACTCTAAACCCGATTGCAGTTGTATAGCATTCTCCAGTGGTTGGCGCTATTCTCGGAGAATATCATGCGAAAGAGTCAGTTGGTGCATTGTGTGATTATATGTCAATTTTTTATATTTGTAACACCACCAAAGTACTTTTTTGTTCGTTTCGCTCCAAGTTTTTTTTTGTTAGTAAGGTTTTTTCTCATTCATCTGGTGTCGTATGAATTGTTTTATCTTTTCGCATGTTAAAATCACTTGTATTATCTTAAAGATAAAATTGATTAAATTCTAATATTGAGAAAAAAATACTCATATACTTTTAAGATTCTTTTAAACATTGTTATTTTAAAAAGTAAATTGTCTCTCAACTAGTAATTTAATTTTAATTGGGTAGATACTGTCGAGAGCTCACACTCTAAGCTGGTATTAGAGTGGGTCTAATTGTTATAGGCTTAATAACCTAGCGTATATCCTTTATTTTCGAGATGGATGGTGGTTCATCTTTTCGAGCTCCACCTTTTTATGGTAGAAACTATTCCTATTGGAAAATCCGTATGATAGCACACATCATGTCAATGCATGATCAAACTTGGAATTATGTTTTAACGGCATGGAATCTGATAGATACCATAGTTAATGATGTCCGAGTTCCCAAAATTCAATATAGTTGAGATGATAATGACATCAAGGAGAGTGGGTGGAATGCTAAAGGTTCAAATGCAATCTTCAATTGCGCAACTGTAAGTGAGTTTTAGCGTATTTCAACGTTCTCTACGTAAAAGGAGGCCTAGAAATTTTTATAAATAACCTATGAAGCCACATCCATTGTGAATAATTAGAAGATTCAACACCACACCACCCATTTTAAACTCCTTACCATGATGGAGAATGAAATTTTTGACGAATTGTATGATTAACTAAGTGACATAGTGAATTTATCGTTTTCTTTGGGAAAGGTCGTCAAAGAGCAAAATGTACATCGATAAGATTCTTAGCTGCCTACATCCAAAGTTTTTTAGAAAGGTTGATGCCAGTAGAGAAGTTCAATCCTTATTGTAATTAGACGAATTTGAATTATCACCCTGAATAACCTATTAAAAAGGAGAGCATATATTTTTAAATGAAAGCTCACAAGGTTCCTCCAGCTATTTGTAATACCCCATACTTTTAAAGATATTTAAATTACAAAAGGGGGCGTAATTGGTAATTTGAGGAATTACTGTGAATAGTAATTTTAAAATTTATGAGTGTAATTAAATAAATTCAGAATATAAAGTGAATAGTGAATATTAGTTGTAAGTGTCGGATTGATATTTACATGGATCATATTTTCTTACGAGACTAATAATATGAGTGGATTATTTTAATTACATGTCACAGTTGGGTAAAGCGACAAAGGATAATATTTTAATTGGAAAATACGCATATTGGAATGTATTGGGTTTAATTAGTAAAATTTAGTTAAGTGGCTCAGATGGAGATTTCGAGTGCATGGTTGGGTTTAGAATGGCCGAGATAGTCAAAATAAAGTATCCGGGGGTAACGTTTAGGTCTCGAGGATTTTTGGACTAGTAGGGACTCGCAATTGAGTAAGTACACGAGTCATTTTACAATTAGGTGTACATCCAATTTTGGGATTAATAAGGGGAGATCCCTCATTTCTCCCATAAATCATCCCTAAAAGAGAGAAGAGAGAAGGAAGAGAAGAAGGAAGAAGAGAAGAGAGGAAGGAAGAAAGGGGGATTTTCGGCCAAGCTCCGTGGGGATCGACTCGGGGTCGTCAGATTTTATGTCGATTTTGGTTGAGTAAAATCCTATGAGGTGACTAGGATGAAATTTAGGATACGAACTAAAGAGAATTGAGCAGTTATCCTATGCGTCTATTGACGATGATTATTATAGGTGATGAGATACCTACGGAATCAAGATACGCAATGCGTATGCTATTTAATTATTACGAATTGGTATATTCGGGATTATATGTATACAAATCCTTATGAAGTGATTAAGGTGTGATTTGTATATTAAATTAGAGAATACTTATTGGGGTAGTATTTTAAGCGTGTGAATGCTTATATTATTACGAATGGGAACATTCGAGGTTATTGGTTATCGCTATAGGAGTTTGGCAGTTATAGCCATAATATATTGAGAAGTGATATAGATTATATATACGATGTCGTTAAAGTATATATAATATGAGACGAATAAATATATCGGTGATATTGGTATTATTGTCGTGCGGTGAGAAAAGATCGAAAATAATATATTGACGAATGGTCATAATCGATTAATGCGTAGGATATTCGAGATATAAATATACTACGCATGGGATTTATTATATGGGTTGTGCGTATGCCCTGATGTTATTATGTATATGGGTTAAATGAATACCTATGGGGATTATATATAGGTGAGATGAATACGCGTTGTTATTATATGTATTGGTGAGACAAATACATATCGTTATCATATGGTCGTGTGAATACCACATTCATGTTATATTTATATAGGTGGATTGGGTACCTATATTATGGTTTATTATGTGTATGACATACCTACCTTACTTGCAATCACGGGAGGTTATAGGAAGAGGACAATCTTGTCTTGTGTGACTTCGGTGGGATTTAAGTTTGGTACCTCAGGAACATAGGACTGAGAAGGACTTATTTGTGAGCCGATAAGTCTGTTGACTATGGGAGCGTAGGTATGTGCGTGACCCATGGGTATGAGAACTATGTTCGCCTCCAATATGTGTTATTTGTACTGATACGGTTCCGAAGTGATTCGGAATGCGTGATCCTTATGTACATGATGTATTGGGATTCGATAGCAGAGTATGTGCGCACCGCAGCTTAGCCTAGGGGTGCTATATATGTATAAATGTACTAAGAGTAATATATATGTATACTTGTGATGTTCCACTGCTGCTTAATATATGAGAATGACTAAGCTACTTGTATTATAGCTCGGAGGATTGACTATTATACTTGTTGCGTATAGTATATTGTTTATATATTTGATGAGATATCATATAACGTAACCTGGTATAAAGTGAAAAGAATGAATAAAGTGATATTCCTTCCGGTAGATTTATATACGGATTTATATGAATATGGATTATAGGTTCTAATGAGAACTATATATATATATATACGGGATGGTATAAAATGTGGCATGTACTGAGGGCCTAATGGATCCCGATGATCAACATTGTCACGTAGTAGTGTATCGGGGGGATTCCTTGTTTGGATTTCGCTTCGCGAGACACCCTAGACACGAATGTAACGTAATATTGGGAATGGGGAGAAGTTTAGTCCTTAGTACTCGGATTTATGAGGGTTATTAGAAGATGGGTGAAATACATTAGTTAGGCAGGATAGCTTAACTAGGTTGCTTAAAAGGTATGTGATAGCCATGCCCTATTAGAAGAGGAGTAAGGTGTATCTCATAAGAGTGCGATACCAGTTTAAATATGAGAAATATCATATTTTAAATATGGATTTTATGCACTTGCAAAATATTTTCAAACTCGGGCTCTGATTCGTTTATCCATTTTCCCTCTTTTGCTATATATGTATATATATTAGGTGTCCAGACACAGGGACGTCTGGATGATGATTCTTTCGAGTCAGACGTTCGATGCAGCAGCTGTGGATACATGCAGGTTCATTATAGACGTTTTTATCCTTGAGATCTTGATAGGAGGTAATGTAGAAGCATTCGGTTCGATGGCCTAACTGTATTCATTTATTCTTTTACCGCCTTTTAGTATGACATTCGATTTGGTTGTATTATATTGTATCAAGTGTTTGGTTATTTTATTTCATTTCAATTGTTGCATATATGCTATTGTGATTAATTATTTGAATGGTTTGGATAAAAAGATTAGTTAAACAAAACATTTGAAGTCGGCCTAATAGGTTATTAGTAATTAAATTGGTTTTCAACAGTGATGCTGAGAATGAACCATATGAGACTCCTGTTTTAATTTGGTATAGGAGTGATCGCCCGGTATTATATTAGGCGGGGTGTCACACTATTTTCCTTGAGATTAGTGAATAAGGTCTGTCCTTATTCACTAGGAAATTTTTGAATACATGGGAAACGTAACTTCAAACAAAATGCAACCCAAAATCGTACCTGCCTAGGTTTGAGTTCGATCCAGGAAGTGGGGAAAAAAGCAAGATTCCCTAAGTGTCGTCACATGTTACACATGTGGTGGTAAAGGACATTATTCTAAGAAATGTCATATATAACAGATTAAAGGTAGTGTAATAAATGTACATCAATCCACTTTTAGTAATAATGATGACTCGAAGTCCGATCAAGAAATTCCTAACAATAATTATTCAACTTTTATGGCCCAAGAAAATTTTAATAATTTGGATGATTTGAAGGAATTTAATTTTCCTCCAACATGTGTCAATGTTACCACAAATACCTCCTTTGATGATGGTAGAGGTGTGAATTATGATATCATTAATGAATATGCTCATATCTTCGAGGAGTTTCCAGAACTCGAGAAAAAGAACATAATACTCTCCACCATGCTAGCCAACATTAAAGAACAAAGGGCTTTGGTGAGTGAGTGTTATGAGAACGAATTAGATGCTCAATATATGGTTTTGGGTAGACCACTTAGAATAGAGGGTGGTTGTAATGGCAACCTTTTATTGAGATTAAGTACTTAAGAAAATCCTTGAAAGTGAGTGAACACTTCTGGATTACCACTAGGCATAGATATCGAGTTTCTATATGCATCCACTTTGAAATCGGACTAAAAGAATAGATCTTAAAATTTTGTTAAGATTTTATTAAGGGACAGATCATAAAAATACAATAGTGGAATTGGATTTTTAAATGAGAACTCTTCGTCTCCTTTAGTCAAGTCTGTTATCCCCGACCCATTTTTCCACCGTCCTCAAATAGTCCTTCTTCAAATGATAAATCCCTAAAGAACAAAAGGAAGGTGGAGTTAATGTGTTCTTATTGGGATAAAGAGGAACATTTGAAAGAGTTTTTTTTAAGTGGAAGAAAAATTCTCTAAGGAAACCGATCGCTTCGATAGAATCTAAACCTTATAAGTGTACCCAATAACATAAGATAGGCCACCTAAAAGAGTTTTACATTTTAGTACCACCGTCCAAGCCTTTGATGAGCTTTACAGATAGTTTGATTGTTGATTAAAAGGGTAAGAAGAATATAAGGACCCCTGTTAAGGCCCTTAAGGGAAAACCAACCAAAGTTGTTCGTGTATGATTCTGCTACCTCACAAAGATATCGTAGTTGGTTTAGGAACCTAAATGTTAATCTAGAGAATGTTAACAACCTTCTGAAGCATTGAAGTTTCTTTCACTCGTCTAAGTGATTAGGGTTAGGATATGATAGATCTGCCTATGATGATCTTTAGATTTCTCATCTTATTCCTTGGTTATATCTAGCTTCGATTTCATCATTTGCTATTTATTTGGTATTGATCTTTGTTTTTTCACACCAAAAATCTTTACTTTTTTACAATATGGTTCTTTTTGTTTTTATGTATTCACATATATCCTAATGTGTTAAATTTTAACCTACATACTTATATATTGTGCAATGGATTTAGTTTATGGCTTATATATACCATTTTTAGAATTCTATAACTTAAAATGCCTTGGTAAATTAAGCTTGCAAACTGTAGAGTATTTTGTCATAACTCATACACTACATCGCACTATAACTCGAGCAATTTCCATATAAAATAAGATGAAGGGATTTGTTTTCTTATATTAAAGGAAATTAAAAGTTAAATATGGTTTTTGAGAAAAAATATGTTATTTGTAATCCTTATGTATGAGATAAGTTTAATCATGGACGGTGTTTAAAAATAAAATGCTAAACATTCAAAAATTAATGAGAGATGAAATGGTTGAGACTGACATTTGGTCACAAGGGATACTTACGTTTGAAAAATGGAAATAATTTCCCTATATATCGTTCCATGTGAAAGTCTCTACGTGTAAAAGTATTTTTTACGATGTCTCAAAGATTATGATCTATTTAAAATTGGGTAACACCAAAGAAAATTCTTTAACCAAACATCTCTAAATCAGGAAGAAAAATCTGGTAGTTGAAAATAATGGAAAGAAGTGAAGCTTTTTTTAAGTTAAATAAACCCAAAATTTTTAAATTTGATATCAAACATTAATCTTTATTCTATATTTTATAGATTAATGCTCATTTTGTTCACTTCCATCACGAGTTATATCTTTAAATCACTCTTCTTTTTAAATAGCTGTAATTTGAACCATTATGACTTTTGCATGCTAAATCATTCTTTATGTAGAGTATGACATTAATATGAGGCTTGATTATGATATTTGAAAGTATATATGGTCATATCAAAGTTTATTTTTAAAGGAATATATTAACTTGCTTAAACAAGAAATCCTATTTTACACAATTATGTTGCCTCTCTTCCTTCAATTTCAAAATCTCTGTCTCCGTTCACACCCCATGAACATTTTGCTTCATTACAGTGATGTACTAGTGACCAGCCTTACGTACCCTTTCCATATCTCTTCCAACCATATCTATACCTTAAAATTTTAGGTGTTCATATTTTAGATATAAGTGGCTATTCATCATCTTGGTAAGTTTTCTTCCTAGATTTTGTGAATTTCTCTTTTTTTAGCTTTTAGGCTTTGGTATTGTAGCTTGTTGGTTTGGTTTTGAATTTTTTTATTATTGATGAATTTATTATCTCAAGATTCTTTGGCTTAAATTAGTTGTTCTTGAGTTTAGCCTTGTATTTTATTCCCTTGCTTCACCCATTTCAGAATTTTGTTTCTCCAATGTCAAGTATGAGTGCGAGTTTGTGATTGTTTGACATAGTGTCTTATATGAAGCTCTTTCACATATTTTTAGTATAGGATACATTGGATTATTGTATGTGGTAATTTTCTACAATGTTTGTATTCAATGCACACAAGCTATATAAGGAAAAGCACTCAAGGGGGAGTATCAAGAATCACATAACACAAAAATATACGTTGTTCGGCAACGTGCCCAAGTCCATGGCGTTTGGGGTCTGTTTTATTAACTATAAGGTGACGATTCCTACACTTTTGCTCATTTTCTAGTTCATTTGAAAAACTTTTATTCCTCAATATTTCAAAGGAGATATTTTCACTTCACTATAAGACTTTCTTTGAAACTCTCTTATCATTTCATTCTTCCCCACTTTCTCTATTTAGTTCTTTCATTGAGTTTGTTATCTTTACACATGGTGTACGTATTGCTGAGAACACCTTGGAAAAGTTTAAACTTAGTCATCGAATCCCTTCATGGGTATCAGTAGAATTAGTTAATGGCCCTATTGACCTTTATGCTCTTATTTAAGGCCATTGGTTGCCTTCAATATTCATTGGTGAGTGCGGAGTCACTTTCCCTAAATCTCTTAATTTTGGAGTTTTGTCAATAATTCCATATGGTCCCAGCCCAAGATATCCCAAACACATGGAGTAATGGGGTCAATCGTGTTAATTAGTCGTATGGAACCCATCTTGGCATAACTGAGATAATGTATTATTACCAAGGGGTGACAATTACTAAGAATATTAATTATATAAAGTTGAGGGTGGCTAACCAAGCCTTGTTTGTGAACTTTCCTGATTCCGATAAGGATTATTGGGATCACGATCTGATTATGAAAAATTGGCAATATTCTCCCCTTCTTGAGGGTGTGGCATATGAAGGGCAAAGATTCTTTCAGGATAGGAAACGAATAGGTTATAAAGCCTTTTAGTTGGCTTTGTGATTCTCCTTTGATTGATTCGAATGCTTTGTTCATTTCTGTTTTTGGCAGCACAAAGCAATAAGAAAATTCCTTTTGACAGCGACATTAATTTTATTGATTTTCGGGTGATTTGGTCCATTCAATAGAGAGTTGGAGCTTTCGAGCATCCAATGTCAATAACATTCCTTTTCTATTACAAGATCACCACCATTTCATTTGTTGTAAGGCCGATAGAGGGAAGGGCGATCATCCCTATCACCTTGGATGACCCAGAGGCCTCCATTTCCCCTGACTCAAAGAGAACTTATTTATCTAAAGAGAGCATGTCCCCCCAAGACTTTGAGAGTGAATACTTGACCAAGGAAAGCACATCGTCCTCTTTTGATCCACTTGACATTTTTTCAGTCCCTTCTACCATTTCTCCCATTGTTATGGTGAAGAGGAAAGTAACTAATTTGATTGATGCCAACATTTGTTCTACACATGCTGGTACCAGATCTCCTCCTCCTACTTAGCCATCGTGAAAAGAGAAAGAACTTTCTCAGTCAGAGTTTAAGAAAAGTGATGTTTGGGGTTCCACTAACCCCATAAACCTTCATGACTCCCCCATAAAGTAGCACAAGCCTCTTTTGAAGAGGTAAAAGAAGGATCATCTTCCCTTACTGAAGATTGTGGGGAAGAAAGTTGTTGATAAGGGCAAGCGAACTACCCAATCTGTTATTACTCATCCCGGTTTATCCAGGGACTTGAAAATTTAGAATTTTCCCCGCGAATAGGACAGATTCCTTCGCCTTGTCCCATTCAAGGTTGCTAGAGTGTGTCAACCACAAACTTTCCCTTATAAGTTGGTCGCCTTTGTATTATTCCTTTATGTTCGTCTTTAATACTTTTTCATGTTTATTTATCCTTTTATTTTATAGTTCTTGATTGATTACAATCAATTATTGGAGAGGAATAATCGGATAAAGGAGTCATATATTGATGCGAATGTCCTGTTTAAAGAGTTACTCAAATCTCTTATGGTTGTTTGGTGTAATTAACAAGAATCTAGCGGCTGAGAAGAAGAAGATTGACGATAAGGTTAAGAGCTTGGAGGCTGAGAAGGACGCACTCCAAAATAACATTGATGACTCTACTGCTCTTATGACCATCACAGAGCATGATAAAAGGACGTTGAAGACATCAATGTTAAGGCCGACCTGGTCAAAATATGGGTAACTAAGGCTAAGGCTAAAGTCGAGGAATCCTTGGCTAATGTGGCGAAGGCCAAGGACGACGCCTTCACCCATGGATGGGAAAAGACCTTTGTGAATGTTAAAATGCAAATCGCCTACCTTAAAAGGTATTTTTTAAGAATGGCTAGGACGACGCTCTAGTTAAGGTCGTCACAATCGAGGGGTCAACCTCTTTAATGAACATCACCTAGGCTCCCCCTCAATTTAAGAAAGAAGGTGAGGACGATGATGAGGAGGTCATTGCAAAAGAGAAGGATACCGATCAAACTCAGGTAACTAATGGCCATGCTACCAATCTAAACTAGATGATTTCTAAGAAGGCGACCGAGAAGGAGAAGGTCGGTAAAATATCTTCTTAGGGTTTTATGTTAGGGAGTGTTATATTTTCCTTTTTATTTCCCATAGATGTAGGGTACACCCCAATTGTAATCCCTTTTAATGGAATTAATAGTTTAATTCGATCATTGCTATCTCGTTTAATTTTTTCAAGTTTTCTTTTTTATTTAACAAACTTATATATCAGACCACTTGTTCATGTGGTTTAACGTAAGTCTCACAATATTGGTCGCTATTCAGAATGACTTTTAAGAAAGATGTAGGAGATTATTTTCTAATGGTCATAGTGAAGATGATGAGGATGAATAGCTTAATGAGCACCTAGGTCCTGATGTGTTTACTTAAGCAAAAGAGGCATATTTGAACCTTCTCCACTTCTTTTATCAGGCAATTGCAGATAACGATTTCTTAGATGATGTGATTTTTTCTACCCAACGCACCCATAGAGTGTCATTGTTTAATCTCAAATCTGAATTCCAAAGAAAGTTATCCGGTCTGATAGGAAAGAGCGGCTTTGATAGGTTCGGCACTATAGAATCCCCTCATTCAAGGAAAGAATTTATTCTTCATGTCGATCTAGTGGGCGCTAGAGAGGTCGCCACTATCCTTGAGAAAGAGAACAATGACTTGAGGGCTGAGTTTGCCAGCCTTAAAAAGTCTAGGTCGAGCAAAAAAATAGGGAGGGCGCTAGCTTTTTAGAAGAGGAGGATGCCCAGCTGAGGGAGGAATTAGGGAAGGATAAAAAGGTCAAGGGTCAATCTTCCTCTTAAGGGCAAAAGGGAAATAACCTAACCGAAGAGCTATAAATGACTAAGAAGACTTTGCTTAAAAAAGTGTCAACTATTAAAAGTTTGACTTAGAAAGTTGATCATCTCACGCTCCAATTCCACAAATAATATCGCCAGTTCTGGATGGACGATTATGATGAGGCTTTTCTAAATATGGATTATTCCCTTAGAGATGCTCGAAATGTTGGTTACAAGCACGGTTAGCTTAATTCCCTTGCTCTGGAAAAAAACACATAGGATTCTGAGTTGTCGTATTAGTATAACCCAAGTTGCTTGAACCATCATGATCCTCCTTACAAGCTCAACGTGTCGTGGATACCAATAGATGCCATTACGGTCCGTCTTTTTAAGAAATACCTTGGCAACATCGGACTTGATGGAGATGAAGACTACCGACCTCAACACTTGGTTGACAGGGAGACTCTAGGTGGTCCGTCAAGGATTAGAGATATGACTGTGAATGTTACTCCATATGCGTTAAGTGTTCCCCCCTGAGGGAGTTAGGAGTATAACAAATGATCCATCCCGGTCGCATAATTGTTCTTTCCATATTCACCATTTTGTTATAAATTGTACTTTTTTTTCAATTTCCCTATAATAACTTAGAGGTGTTAATGGAAATTTTTACATTTCTGCTTCCTAATATAATGTGTGGTCTTATGGTGTTACCTTTTAGGTGATGTCTTCACATCTAACCTTAGGCCTAGAACCAGAAAAGTAAAAATACACCAGTTTGCGGGCTCATTCCCCAGCGAGGATTTTTATAACCTAGTTGGTCGTGGATGGCCAAGGTTTCCCAGTAGGACTTTGATCGGTTGTAAGCCATTATTCATGCTTTGTTATTCGACAAAAAATTTTGTGTTGGTCAACCTATATCCAGAGTTGATTTTCGTTGTCTCAACTAGTTAGTCTTAAAGACGACATTTTTTTAGAGAAAGTAGTTATCACAGGGATAAGTAATATGTTAAAGATAATTCATTCAACCAATTGGTATTATTTATTAAGTAATCATTTCCCTTCCACTTGGAACAAAGAATAAGTACAAAAATTTTAAAAGAACTTCATAAAGAAAATATAAATTTTAAATAAACGAAAAAAGTTGTGATAAACTAATAAGTCTAAAAGTAAAATATCTTTAAATTGGCTGTATTTCAAGCTTGGCGGACCTCTCTGCCCTCCATTGTTTCTAAGTGGAAGGCTCATATTAAGTCGTTATGGATAACTTTGAATGTACCTTCCCAGTTGAGCCCCATTTTTTATCAAATGGATTTTTGGCGCTACCCACAATCTTTCTTAACACGTAGTCTTTAACCTTGAATCCTCTCACTTTGACCACTTATTGTGCTGCTTGGCCAAATGCTACTGGTAAGAAGAAAGCTTTACAGGAGTCAATTCTCTTTTTTTATTAGCTAAGTCAAGCTCTACTCCGATCGCTTCTTTGTTGAGATCTTAATCAACTAAGGCGGACTTCATGGTCGGTAGACCTGTTTCTAGTGGGATCAATGCCTCTATTTCATAAGCAAATACAAAGGGTGTTTCCCACATTGATCGCTTGGTGTTGTTAGGAATTCACAAAGAATATGGGAGAGTTTGTCGACCCACGCGCACTTTGCTTTTTCCAACTGATTTTTTATTTCGTCGAGGAATTTCTTATTGGAATCTTCTTCCTTTTCTTACCTTAGAGGTAGGCTACTAAAATGTAGTAATGCCTAATAATATGTACATCATAAAATCTTTGGAAGAGGCTTCTCTCGAACTAAGTCCCGTTGTCTGTGAAGATAATCTGAGGAATGCCAAACCATGTTATAATTTTCCTCCATATGAACTTGGTCATATCAATATCTCGGATGTTCACCAAATGTTCCCCTTCAACCCATTTAGAGAAGTAGTAAGTGTCGACCAACAGGTACACAGGTACTTCCTACTACCAGACATAAGAGGCAACGGACCAATAATGTTAACTCCGCACTGGACAAATGGCCAAGTACTTGTGAGGTACTTGAGGTCGTTGGATGGTTAGTGAACCAACGATAAGACGAGTTGACCTTTTCTCCATCTTTGAATGTAAGAAACTGTCTTTTTGAATGTATGGCCACCAATATCCTTCTTTCATTGCCCTAAATATCAACTATCTACCCTTTGTGTGGCTCCTGCATATCCACTCATGAAGCTCGTAGAGGGTGTGTTCGATGTCGTCCGGGTGCATGTATTGGAGGTAAGGCATCGATAAAGTTTGTTGTCTACCCCCAAGTGAAAATGAGCGGATTTCACCCATACCTTATGCATTTTTTCCTATCAACTAGAAGGGCATCTTCCATTAGGTAATGCATGATCGAATCCATCCATCTCAGGGTCATATCGATGACTATAACTTGCTTGGAAAATTACCCTTTGTTGATACTGGGATAGTCAAAGTACTCCACTTCAATCGCCAATTTCATATCCCACTTGATGGCTGAAGCAAGTGTGGCCAATTCATTAGTGTGACTATTGTTCCCTTTTGGTAACTGTTGCACTAGTACATGCACAAATTAGACGACCAACTATTGGGCTTCCTCACGGTATGCGGCCATACGCTTATCCCTAGTGTTTTAGTCTCTTGATATCTAATTTAGTATCAGTCTTGAATCACAGAAGACATCAAGGTGACAGGATCCCAAGGAGAGTGTTCCTTTATAATTTATCGAGCGAGGCTTCATACTCAGCTTCGTTGTTGGAGGCTTCAAATCCCAAACAAATTGCCTGTTTGAGAACTGCTTTCTCTGGGGAAACTGGTACTATCTCCACTCATGCCTCCTTAGAATTTGAGACTCCATCGACATACAGTACCCACTTATCCCCTTCTTTGATTTTGGTTGTGGGGAAGAGTTTATACTTCCATTTCCATTTCTCTTGTGGTTCTTGATCGTTAAAAAATTCGGTGATGAAGTGTATTATGACTTTCTCTTTGATCAAGGTTCTAGTAAGAAACTGAATATCAAACCCCCCCTAATTATACCAACCACTTAGAAATTCATCTACAGAGGTCGGCCTTACTGAGTATTTCTTTCAGAGGGAAGGAGGTTATAATGATGATGATGGTGCATGCCTCGAAGTTGTGCTTCAATTTTTTGGAGGATATCACCTATGAGTATGTGAGCTTCTCTAATGGTAGGTATATCCTTTCAATATCGAGAAACGTTTTTCTCATATAATAAATTGGAGTCTAACCCCCATTTTTCTCGCAAACCAAGGTTGAGCTAACAGCACCACTGGACACTGCTAGATATAAGTATAAAGGGCCTCTATCGTCTGTAATGGTCAGCAGTAGCGATTTGCTCAGATATTTATTTATTTTTTAAGTTCCCTGATGTATTCATTACTCCATACTTCTTTCCTTTGTTTCTTAAGTGCTTGAAAGAAAGGTAGGCACTTCTCTGAGGACTTGGATATGAAGGAGTTGAGGGCGATTAGTATGCCAGTCAGTTTTTGTACCTCGCGCATAGTCGTAGGGAGATTCACCTTCCTGGTGTCTTTAATTTGGTCGGAGCTTACCTCGATATCTCTCTGACTGACTAGGTATCCAAGGAACTTTCTTAATTGTACCCAAAGGATCACTTTGTCGCGTTTAGCTTCATTCTATAATAACGAAGTACTTCAAAACAGAATCCAAGTCTGCAAGGTGATCTCTCTTCCTCTTACCCTTTATAATCATGGAATCGATATATACCTCCATTGTATCTCCTAATTGGTCCTTGAACATCTTCATCACAAGTCTCTGGTAGGTCACCCCAGCGTTCTTCAATTCGAACTGCATCACCCTGTAATAATATAGGCCTAGAGTGGTGACGAATGAGGTCTTTTTTGGGTCCACAACGAACAATGAGATTTGATGGTACCCTGAGTAGGCGTCGAGGAAGATCATAGGCTAGTAATGGCGTCGACCAGCTGGTCTGTCTTAGTAGGGGAAAACTATCTTTGAGCATGCATAACTTTGATCAGTGGAGTCTACGTAGACTCTTCACTTCTTGTTGTTCTTCCTTATAACTATAGGATTTGACAGCCACTTGGGGAATTAAACTTATTTTATGGATTGTGCCTCTAGAAGTTTCCCCACTTCCTCTTCAATAGCTTTAGCCTTCTCGGGTGTAGTTTGTCACGCCTTTTGATTCACTGGTGGATGCAGTTGATCCACATGAATCTTGTGACACATACTCTTCCATGAGTGAACTGTCAATCAAGAACTTCTTTTCAGGTTGATTATCATCAAAAACTACCTCTTACATGGTTCCATAACACGGCCGACAGGGGCAACCCTGGTTTCCTTAATACCATGTCGCCTATAATTTTATTGCAATTTAGAAGACATAGAGCCCTCATCTGGATCTATTTCTTTTTTCATCTTCTTCTCTTACTTAGGTCGAATGGCGGCTAAGAAATATTTTTTGACTAAGGATTGGTTCTCACATAACTCCATAAGTCCTTTGTCAGTAATGAACTTTATTTTATAATGGTAGGTAGATGGTACAACCATCATAGCATGTAACCACCCTCTATCGAGATAGCTTTATATGAGGAGTCTGTATTAACTATAAGGAACTTAATAAGCTTGGAGATCCCTCCAACTTGAATAATGAGAACTACCTTTCCCGGGGGTACGATCATTCTTCATGCAAATTCGACCAATGGAACGAGAGATTCCTACAGGTTTACTATACGTAAGCTTAACTTATTGAACATTCTGAGGTACATAACTTTCTAAGATCTCCCTTAGTCGACCAACAGCTTGTCCATATCCCAGTTGGCAACTCTGAGAGTGATGACAAGAGAAACATGGTGGGGTTCCTCACTCTGACCAAATTGTTATCGATAAAAAAAATGTGCTTTGCGTAATCAATATCATATGGTCGCCAGTGTTTGACCATAATGGGATTAGTTGGGTCAATCCAAAAGGCTTTCACGACTACCGTAAGCTTCTTGACCTCAATCCTGTGGACGTTCCCCTTAATTTGGTTTTGGTTTGATGCTTCATTAATCAGTGTAGACTCATAGCCCAAACATTCATCCAAGACGTTGTCCGGTCTCGAGCCCTCATGGATTACCATAAATTTATGTCCCATGTTATCTTCTAAGACTTTATCTGGTCTTTGGTTGCGTACGGGATGCTTTGTGCCTTCCTTCTTCTCTATAAAGTTATTTAGATGACCATGCTTAACTAGCTCCTCGATATGGGACTCCAGTGCCTTGCAATTTTTAGTCTTGTGATCGTGATCGTGATGATATGCACATTTCGGCGTCGGATTTCTCTTCTTCGGATTGCTGAACATCTTCTCGGGCCATTTGAAATAATGTATCCCTTTGATCTTGTAAAAGATCTTGTAGATTGGTTCGGAAAACACTATGTTAACTACCTTGAATGACTTTTCAGGATCCTTTTTCTCTGCTCATTTTGCTTCCCATTCTTTTTCCTTCCTACTTTTTTGTGAGCCCCTCCTTATCCCCATTCTTAGGCTGCTTTTATCGCTGTCCATTCGGGCCAACTCTAATCATCATATCTTCGACCTTAGCATATTTTTCAATCCCAGTCATGAGGTCATCGATCGTGATGGCCTCTAGCTTAGTAAGGGATTGATAGAGCATGGAATCTCTTGATAGGACAATTTCAAAGGATGCCACTGCGATTTGCTCGATGCAGTCCTGCACCTCATTATACACATCCTAGTACCTTTTGGCATACTCGTGGAGTGTTTTCTGGGGCATTTTCTTCATCGTTAGAAGTGAGTCCATCTTCTTAGGATGGGTATTGCTAGTAAAGAATCTGGCTATGAAGGATTCATCCATTTGTTTGAAGGAGTTATCGATCGGTGAGGCCGTTTTAAACCACTTTTGTGTAGTGTCTCCAAGACTGGAGGGAAAAATTTGACACATCAATCCTTTGTTAGTGTTCCACAGAGTCATCACCTGGCGATATTTCCTGACATGATCGGTGGGATTAGTCTTCCCATCATAAATCTTAAATCTTGGGGGAGAAAACTTCTTGAGAGGATCAAACTCTTCTATAGGTCAGCTAAATGGTGACTTCATCTGGCAGACGATCCCCTTGATGAGTTGGGTGTCCTTCTACCTCCCTTCTAATAAAGTCATAGAGCGCACTATCTCCTCGTCACTCATCGAGGTGTGGTCTCCCTTTAGGGGACATCCAGCGAGGATAATACTCCGTATGTCGCTGGTTACTCCTTTCTCGACTACGAGCAGTGCTCGCCTGAGAGCTAATAGTTTGCGAGCGGCAGCTATGCTTACGCTTCTCTCTGTTGGCTTCCTTATCCATCTTCTCTAGGAGTCGTTGAGGTGCTTTCATCCCGGAGGAACTTCAAGTAGTTGTCAATTAGCCTTAATATCTGGTTGGATCGCTCAATCTCATCACTTTTCACTATTTTATCCTTCTAAGGACGATAATGATCATCTGAGGACCAATAATACTCACCAATCTCAGATCTAACCTCTAAGAGGGAGGGGTTAAATGATGGCTCTCTTGTCGTCTTAGTCTTCGTGGTCGAGGGGATAACCCTCTAGGTCTCCATATTTGTATTTTTGATGACCCTCCTGGTCATTAACTTTCACATGATCTGGGTTGGGTGAGTGAGATGTCGCAGAGATTTATCTAGTGGAAAAGAACTTAGATCGCTTCCCACAGACGGCTCCAATTATAGATAATAATTTCCTACAGTGTTTGTATTCAATGCACATAAGCTAAATAAGAAAAAACACTCAAGTGGGAGGATCAAAAAGCATACAATATAAGAATATACGTAGTTCGGCAACGTGCCTACATCCAAAGGGTTTGGAGTTTTTCTTTTATTAACTTATAGAACAAGCCGGCAAAGTTGTAGTAGTGCTCGACATTACAATCTCACATGCCCATCCCCAAGAGGGGTAGGTTTACATTTATAGAGGAGCTTAATAGAGTCCTAAACTCCATTAACAGCTATCCCTAGAAGCTCGGACATATCTCTTATCAGTTTAAACCGTCCCAAAGGATATACATACGAGAGTCCTGTATGACATGGATTCTTAATCAACTTAATACAAAAGGAACTTATGGGCCCATGTTGAACAAGTGCAAGTCATGTGCCTTTGTAACTCTAGTCCCCACAATTATCTATTGATGATATTTATTTACCCATAGGATTAATGTGTTTTTTATTCTGGTTTGTGGTCTCAAGCTATTGAAGTGGACCAGAAATCGCATTGACGTGTCTAGACATCTACAAACACTTATTCCAGATTTAGTGATTTATTCTCCGATCACTTTGTGCATTGAGAATGTTCCAATGATTTTGAGGTTTAGAGAGATGAAGAGAGAATGCGGGAAAGTTTTAAAATGAGAAATTTGAATTTTATATACTTGGGTGTTTTTTGGTGCTATTATGGAGTGTGAAATGGATTTTTGTGGTGATGGTAAGTTATTTTAACTTTGTGATATTATGGAGCTATTTCTTGGGTGGCCACCAAATGATATGACATAAACATAACAAGTTATACATGAATTTCCATTTCGACATCAATTTGTGTTTCACTCTCCAATGGGGGAGAGATAAGATGTCTAGTTGGCCAAAATAAGGTTAAATGGGTTTCTAGATTGGCAACTTGCTATTTAGATTTTGCTTGCATTTTGAGGTAGTGAAGGTCTACACGTGGTTTTCTCCGGCACAATGACTTGGTCTTATCAGTTGTGTGGAACATGGCCATATGACCCTAACCAAATAAAATTCAGAGAGGAAAAAAAATATTTTTTTTTGTTTTTATTATTATTCTGGGAATAAGGAAAGAAGTTGTATTTTCAACTTCTCTCAATTTTTTATAAGAGCAGGATGCACTAACTCTTTTAATTCGGGTATGAAAATAGTACACATTTTTTAAGAAACGAGTCTTTAGTGTATACTCGATTTTTTAATAATGTAAATTTTGTAATATGTACGTAAATTTTGTAATTTTTTTGAAAATTTTTTTAATTTATACATGGACTTTTATAATATATACAAGAACTTTGTAATATACGAATTAAGTTTGTGTATACCCTGAATCGTAAGGTATATATTTAAGGGGTAGGGGATTTTAATGCCCTAAAAATATCTACGTGAACTAGAGACAAAATATATTATCGAACAATGACTATGTTGAAAAACTCCCTTTAGGAAATGGTACACATGAATAACTCATAAAAGGAACAAAGAAAAAGGAGAGTGACAAGTACTCCACTTTATTATTCTAACACTGTGTAATTGTTTGTTGTGATATTTTATCAAAAAAGCTAACAACATTAAAAATATTTTTCTCGATCAGCAGAGACGAAACTAAACAAGGACCAAAGGGGGATAAACTTTAAAAATTTGTGTTATCTCTATATACTCTAAAATGTTATAAAAGCATATTTAGGAGTCCTGTTCAACGAGGCTGTCCATATAGACTTCATCATTCGAGTTCATTTCTCTCTCCTCTTTCATTGGTAACCGACTTGAATTGGAAACGACTAGGAGATTTGAGTCATCATCTAATATATCTAATTAAAAACGGAGCCTCCGTTAGTACATAGATAACTGTTCATCTCTCTACTTCTCAATGGCCTCTCATCAATAACAAAACTCTCTATCTTTCTCTTTCTAGGCGGAAGTCCAATAGAGTTTTTAATTGTTGGTTTTTGGTTTCTCGGACAATACTTGCTTGGGTTTGGGTCGTTTGGTTCGGGTAGAACCCGATTGGTTCTTGGCCCCTCTAGACTGTGTTGAGATTTAGTCGAGCCGAGGTGCTCAATTTTTTATTATTTGTTTTATTTAATGCATTAGATTTAGATGTCGAGGTGTTTCTTTATTGTTTTTATATTGGTTGCCCTTGTTGGTTGGGCTCCCTTTGTTGGGTTTGGAGTTTTTCTGGTGGGGTTCCACGCCCCTATGTTTTTCGTCATTTAGTTTTTCTATGGACATTGTAAAGTTGTTTTGTATTTTATTTCGTTGTTAGATAGGGGTGCCTGTGCCTTGTCGGAAAAAAAAAATGAATACAAAGTGTCATTGAGCCATGAAAAGCCAATTTGCTTTTGAAATTACGAAGTATATAAATGGGTACATAAGTCTTTGTACGGGAGAGAGAGAGAGAGAGAGAAATTGGTGAGGAAAGGGGTGCATCACCTGTATGCGTGTGACTTTTGAGTCTACTCTATCACATACCAATTAAAAAGTAAAATTAATAAAAACTAAATCATTACAAAATAAGGTTGAAATTATATAATTTAGCATGTAATCTATCAATGTTCTTTGGAAACTCTCCTTATGGATGCTTAAAACAGTGTTAGGGATGAAGTTATTTTTTTTCGGTTCCCTTTTTCTTTGGTTGTTTATTGGGATATTTAGAACTACGGGTGTCAATTCGTTTTTGGTTCGGGTTTCGATCCCACGCGTGTTTTGATATATACTTGATGCTTACTCCTTTTTATCTATGAGTACAGATGAAGAAAGTAAATAAATTTGTTTCCTAGATGTGTATTAAATGGATATGAAGTTATTAACATGGCCAATCTCCTATTTAATCAGTTTATGATATGACAATAGTGTTTTTTTTAGTATGGGCAAGGAGATAGTTCTAGCGAGATTTGTCCCAGGGGTTTTGCATATATGTTACAATTGATCTTTTATGGGTTTTGGATCTAAATAACTATATAGACTATAAGATTTTGTGTTATTGTATCTTAGGCATTGTAATTGTTACGTTTATTATCCCTATTGGGCGTGTTTTGGTTGTGAGGACCACTCACCAACGAGAACCCTATTTCTAATTTATTATATCTTCTTTATGTATGTAAATAAGGTATTTTTAGGTGACAAGTCAATTGTTTAATGCTTTTTTAACTCGAACGTTGGTCAAGTGTCACCAATAGCCTCCTCCGCGCATCGCGTGGATTTACACCTAGTTCCCCTAAATTTTTGAAGATTTATAAATTTAATGAAGTGTTTCCCTTAACCCATCTCTATAGGTGCATTTTTTTCTCCTTTCATAATTTTAATTCACTAGTTACCCAATATGTCCCAATTATTGATCCACTAACTTATTTAATCTTTCTTTCATTTGTCTTTTTTATTATTAGGTTTATTATTTTCTTTTTGAGAGAACTGCCTACACCAAACAAATATTTCCGAATTGGGAACACCAATTTTTTCTTATTGAAATTGTTACGTATTTATTTTCTTAACATTAAGGAACAAATAATAATTACCGAAAAAATAACAATCCCCTTTTCATTGTAACCTGAATGTAATATAAATGTCCAAGATAACAAATCAATATATTAAGTTATCCTAATATTTATTCATATTATAAATTTTATTTTTGACACAAACTTATGGGTGCCGATCTTAGACGCGACATGACAAAATTGACCCAAATTAAAACAATGTCATGTTAATATAATATTGGTTTGTTTGTCGCAAAACTTTTTAACCTATATGTTGATGAATATTGCTGAAATTTTTTTTGGCCCCCCTTGAGATTAAATCCTAGTTTCGTCCCTGAGTGTCAGTGATGTGCCAACAAAAATCAACCCGCCCCCGACATATCTCATTTAGTGTAATCTAATCTTCCTTTTAATGATTTTGTTAACATGCATCCTAATTACACTATAACATTATGTAAGAAACACTCATAATCGTTTACAAGGTAGCCCCACCAGTTTATGCTTCCTAACCCCTCACCAGGAGACGGGAGATATTGCTAATAAAGCAGATTTGGGAAGTAATGAAGCTTGTTTTATCTTAGCTTCCAAGGGAAATAGAACGTCATGTGTTCGCTCAGAAGCAACAGAAACAGAATGAGGTTTAAGAGAGAAAAAAAAAAACACATCCCCAACAAGGCAAAATTAGCACAAAGGATGCTTTCTGTTGCATATGCATATATTTCATTCTCAACCTGAACCAAATTTAGAAATTTTGTCTGTCTTGATGGGCTTCATCATTCTGCTTCTCCTTGTTTCTCGAGTAATTGTAAATGCAAATAATCATTTTCCTTGCAAAAGATTCATAAATTTGGAAGTGAGGAAGAATAAACATGCATTTGCAAATACTATAAAAAGATAAAATACAGAAACAAAATGTTTGACTATATGAGATATAAATTATAAGATACATATAATCAAATGAATGTTTTGCACTACAAGTGAAATTTTATGATTTCCACTACACTTCAAAAAAATTATAGTGATCTTGATGTAGTCACCACTCGCTCTTCCATCTGAGAATATCTCACTGAATAAAACTTTCCATTATCATATGTAAAATTGGGTATATAGTGGCAAAAGCTGACCAGTTTAATTGGTAAGAGAAAAGAAATCGGCAGCTCACTATCAGACATTGAAACGAAACAGCATGACATCCCCTTCTTGCACAACATAATCTTTTCCCTCTGATCTCAACTGCATCCAAAATAGACAATATGTAAATAAAAATTGAAACAGAAAGAGAAAAGGGAGCTTTATACACATGTTTGTGTTTGTGTGTTTCCCTATATAATGTGCCAGCAAGGATAATACGCAAGCTCATAGGCCTTCATCAGCGGACACTTTAAACATAATGCTATTTTGGCACTGCATGTTAAAATGTGAAATTAAAGACTCCCGGGTGTGAAAATCTATTTTTACAACCATACAATTAAAAAAAAAGCATTTTAGTTGGTAAAATAGCCACCCATTGACCTATAGGTGTAACACCAATTGGACACTCACTCCTTCCTTTACCCCCTGCCCCCACACACCCCACCCCCAGCAACTTCTCTTTTTGTTAGTTTTTTATGGCGTGACTTAGATTTATGTGCAAACAGCAGTTTTGGCTGAACGCATGGAGCATTTGTCCAGATGTTGGCATATCGGCGATATTGCCTAAATGCAAATTCATCCTACATGACAAAGCAAAATATCCCACCACTTTTGAAGATGGTCTTATGGGGGTGATTATACACAAGATTTTATAGATATGAATGGCAGTGATTTTGCCTCCTTATTTAGAATTCTTTTCTCATACTTAAAATTACTATAAATTTTATCCCCCTATAACTAAAATTGGTATTCTTGAATAACATTCATTGAGATATACTACCTCCATCCCAAAATTTGTTCGCTATCGTGAAATTTGGTTCGTCGATATTGTCAAAAAAAGGAAAATGGACTGTTAATTTGCTGCGGGCCAAAAAAGGTAAGCATGCATGACTATTAATTTGGGACGGAGGGAGTATAAAACAAGATCCATATTCCATACTCAATATATAAAAAATGATGACTAAAATAAGATCCATAGTCCATACTGAGTATATATGAATGTCTCGGCAACTGAAGGGTTGCACATAAGTGTGGGAACCCTACAAGCCTTTGTGCCTTTTTTCAAAGGAGGGAGAAACCCAATCACCACCTATGAAGAACCTTTGTTCCTGAATTTGGAGTAGCTCAAAAAACTGGGCTGACATCATATTCTCCGTTGCTTGACTCTCTAAAAGCCAGCACCGTCGCCATCAAAGGCCATCATGAGTTCACCACCAATTGAGTGGGGGCTATCCCCACATTAACCAGTATATCCCTCACAGTTGTTGGCAAAGGAAACCGATCGTATTGTATCCTAGTTTTATGAGATTTGTCGTATTTCCATACCCATATCCGTATCCTTGCTTCTTAGAGGACAATTAAAAACGGACACCTTTTACCCGGACTTCGTGAGTCCATTCTGTCCTTTGGAAGCAGTCATTCTTTAAATACTGAAGAATGGGGGTCCATCCAGCTTGTAGCTTCCTCTACAGCCAAGACCTCAATTGGATCAGGATCATCGGATCATCTTTGATGATACTAAGGATAATTATCAATCCCAATCTCCAAGGAGAGACCTTACTTATAAATAACCCCATTCAACTCTTGGCCTCAGCAGCTTGGCAGGAGCCCCCAATCAAGGCTCACCAATCATATGAGTCCTACAAAAGACTCACGCAAGAGCCCAACCAAAACTCCGCAGGTCAGCAAAGGTCAGAATGGGACACTAGGATCCATCCACCTTGTTAGGAAGCTTATCTTGTGGTAATAAGGATACGATCAGGTCTCCAACTTTCATCATACTTCCATTGATATCTCTGACATTGAAATTAGATCAGAGGGGCTCAGTAAAGCTTCGCCACCAGAGGATTGACCTCAGCTAGGCTCAACAGGCATGCAAAGCCCACTTGTCCATACTGGACTCGACAGACCTGCAAAGCCCACTCATGTGTCTTAAATAAATAAATAAATAAATATATATATATATATATATATATATATATAGAGAGAGAGAGAGAGAGGGGTTCACAAGTGAACCAAAATAATGAACATTTTAACGAACCTACTAAGACATTAAGAAGTAACTCTTAATTCCTGGTTGTAATTGGTCTGCACCTGCGGTAACGGACACGCGTGTTTTTTAATTTACATACCCCCACCCCACCCCCACTGGTAGAAAACCCTACAACTAATCAGTTTGTAGAGTGAGAAATCAAGCAGGGAAAAGAGAGAATCCGACCCATGTGAGAGAATGGGTTGAAATGGGTTTCGGGTTGAAATGGGTTTCGGGTTGAAAGCTTGGGTGGAAGGAGGTTCGGGTTTTTGGTCATGGCAGGAGAGTTGGTGGGTTTCGGAGCAGATCGGGTATGGAAGATGGACGGAGTTTGGGTTTGGGTCGCCGGTTGGTTCGGGTAAAGTTGGTCTAACCAAGTCAGGTGGGTTCGTGGGTTAAATGGTAAGGCAGTGGGTAAACAGGTGGCCGGATTTAGGAGGTAGCTGGCCAGATTTGGTGGGAGAGGTAAGGGAGTGTTGGTGTGTGAGTTATGACGGTATTGGAGGTGTGGTGGTCCGGCGGAAAGGGTGGCTCTGGGTTTGGACATAGCAGATATGGCCGGCGATGGTATTTTCTGGCCATTGGATTGTAAATGTTCAGGAGGGGTGTATATTAAAAAACACGTGTGTCCGTTGCCACTGGCGCGGACCAATTACAACAAGGAATTAAAAAATAACACCCTTGATTCCTTGTTGTAATTGGTCCGCGCCAGCGGCAACGGACACACGTGTTTTTTAATATACACACTACCAAACCTTACCCCCCCCCCCCCCCCCCATCTTAGAGCCAATTCCAAAACCCACTTCATTTTTATCTGTTGGAGGTTTCAAAAGGGACTTGGGTAGAATCAGGCACCTGCTCATACCCGTTGTCCACCACAGGCCGCAATGGCCTGACCTGCTGCCATGGCCGGTGACTTTCAGCTGCAACCCCAAAACCCGGAACCCCTTTCCCCGATTTTAAATCCGAACCTATTTTAGCTTCTTAACCCAGACAGCTTTACCCATATACCCAAGGCAGCCCTGGCTTGAACCCGAACTCGGCCAACTCCATAACCTCAATACCCAAACCCATTTCGTACATCTCTAATTTACGAAACAACCAAACAACATAAAGAGAGAGAAAGTGAAAAAGTCGCAACAGAAAATAAATAATAATGAAATATAAATTAAAAAAGGTGTGTATGTGTTTCGTGTTGGGTTGCTTACCAAATGGGAGTTGTCTCCATCTTTGATTTCAATTTTTTTGACTATAAATTAAAAGAACAAAGGGTTTGAAATTTTTCGGATCCTTGTTATCATCTTTACGTTTGATTTGGCAGAACGTCGTCTCACATATGGTGGGTTGGGTAGGGTTTTTTTTTTTTTGGGGGGGGGGGTGATGGGAGTAAGGTATGTATATTAAAAAAATGTGTCATACGCGTGTCTGTTGCCGCTGGCGCGGGCCAATTACAACAAAAAATTAAGGGTTATTTTTAATGTCTTATTAGGTTCATTAAAATGCTCATTATTTTGGTTCATTTGTGAACCTCTCTCTCTCTCTATCTATCTATCTATCTATATATATATATATATATACATATTTCTAAGTCTATTGCACCATCAAGAAATAAAATTAAAAATTACAAGTCATACCCAAAACGATACAAAAGGGTGAAGAGAGAGAAACACCCAGACGAGTCCATTTGATGCAAACACCACCAAATGGGTGAAGAGAGAAAACAAACACAAATCTGAAAATTGTATTATCAATCAAAGAAATACCTTTCTCATTACATCATCACCTATTTATACTATCAGGACTCCTAGTCTAACCAGGAAAGCATTAAAAGTCTAAAATACCCTTCACTTATTCTAATATCTACTAAACAGGACTAATACTCCTTTTATTACATTTAATACTAACAAATAATAAAAAAAACATTTAAACCTATTTACATCATTCTCACCGCCTTCGAAAAAGTTCGTCCAACCATAGTTGTCAAATCGCGAATCGTATCGTGAATCGTTTACCCCCCGAATCGCGAATCGAATCGGTCGAATCGGAACCAAATAATAAAAACGTAGTAGAACATATGTAAATGGGATTTAACACTATAGAATTGGTAATTAAGCGAAAAACTAATCATAGCACATGATAATATACCAAAATATATCACAAAAATTAACCGTAGCACATGTTATCATTCATTTTAAGCTTAAAAATGTAAAAAACAAAAATATATCATAAAACAGCCTACATATTAATTTAAAACAATAAAATAAATACTAAGGTTAATTTAAAACAGTAAAACTGTAAAACAAATACTTCCAAAAATTTTAAACAGCCTACTTACTAAGATTAACAATATTAATTTAAGCCAACCTACAAAATTACAACAAAATTAATTTAAAACAGTAAACCGTATTAATTTAAAACAATAAAACAAATACTAAGATTAACTATAAAACAATATTAATTTAAAACAGTCTTCATATTAATTTAAAGCAACAAAAAAATATACCTTCAAAGATTTTATAACAAATACAAAAGTTTTATAACAAAAAAAGCAAAAGATAAAAAAATCGCGAAAAAAAAAACGTGAATCGGACCTGAATCAGAAGATTCGAATCGTGAATCGCCGATTCGGTCCGATTCTTTAGACAATTGCGATTCTCAACTCGATTCGAATCGTTTTATGTGTGAATCGAATCGTTTTATGTGTGAATCGAATCGAATCGTAAGATTCGAATCGCGAATCACACGATTTTGACAACTATGCGTCCAACTACTTGGAAAGTTGGAGATGCATGCAAAATCTTCAAAATATGCAGTCGAAAAGACGAGGATAAAAAAAATTGAGGTCTCAAAAATATGGGAGGGTCCAAAATTTATCACCCAAAGCTTCCTCAAAAATTAGAGCCAAATCAGATTTTTCAACTCCACAAAAATACTTAGGGAGAGGGCCAAATATAATCCATCACCAAGTAAAACCCATGTAACCGAGCTCCAACTCATATTAAACCCACATCTCGTGGACCGGTCAAACAAATCATCACACAAATGAAAATGGGTCTTAACATTTACTTAGGTGCTGAATCCCCGACCTCTCTTTCTCTTCATCTCGATTGTGACTCATCATCTCTCCATCTGGATCAAAAAGTAACCTAGGGTTGTGGAACCCTAGATTTGGCCCTTCATAGCCATCGCTAACTTGATTAGCCATCGTCGGATCTTGCTAGAGCAATAGAAGAATTGTTGAAGACAAATCAATAGAGCGGTATGTCGAGCAAACATTTTCCTTGCTCGATTTGATCTTTCTTCCCATTCTTTCTCGCTAATTTCCCTCGGGTCTGATCGGGACTGCAATTTAGAGAATCCTCTCTTCTTCTTTTTCTTATCACGTCCCTAGGGTTTTCATTGGCTAGAGTTTTTGAAGATGATAAAGACTTCGGGTGGTTAGGATTTGCAGCGGTTTGGGTTGGGGAGGTTTCTTTAGGTTCTTTTGGGTTGGAATCAATGTTGCGTTTGATTGGGGTAGTTCTTGATGAATTTTAGAATTAGGGTTCAAGATTGGGTTTAAGGTTTTGATTTGGAAGGAGTATTGTTGGAGAGGAAGAGACACCCTCCAATATTGACAAGATTAGGGCTAGGGTTCCTTCGATGGCAGCTAATCGAGCTAATCGATCTTCAGAAGAGTTATGATCTCTCTTCTGTAGCCATTAATGGAGATGCAATGGAAGGACACACCCCCACACATGCACACACCAAGGAGCTAAACTCGCTCTGTTACCAATTTGATGCAAAAACCAAAATATTGATCCAAAAAGGGGAGAAAAACACAAGCACAAATCTGAATTTTTATTAAAAAGTCAAAGATATCCCTATTCTAAAGGAAATGATTACATTTATAGGCATTGGGAGAGGAATCTAGAAGGTGTTAGCCAAGTATGAGTTGTCTGAGATGAGTTAGCATGAGTTGTCACGATGTGTCATCATGACAATAGTAATGGAACCTTCTAAAAGCTTATATCCTAACTATAATATTTAAACACTAAAATAACTCAAATATGACAGGTGTGACAAAAGATAAAAAGAAAGGAAAATTACGAATATACCCTCATTTATTATTATCATATTTCCCCTATCTACGTCATCCTCCCCTCCTTTTTGAAAGCTCGTACTTGAACTTGAAGAGTAAAATTGGAGAAACCCGGATTGCGCAAATAATTATTGCCAAAATTGGGTCCAACCATGCCACACGAACAAATATTTGGTAAATATTTTCCTGTTTAATGGGGGTCAAAATAATTTTTCTCAAATTTTTGGAGCCGCGAAGGTTAAGCCTTGCGGCCATTGAGAATGAACAACGCCACGCCGTTCGAACTAACGACGTCGCCAGAGGCTAAGGAAAAAATTAGAATGGGCATGATATTCAACTGAGCCTTCGTCCTCTTCTGATTCAGACTCGGATTCATATTCTTCTTCATCCGAACTTTCATCCTCTTCTCCCTTATTTTCGAAATCATCATCTTCCATATTTTTGAAGACAGGAGGGGTGATGCAAGTAAGGATCAAGCATGGTTGAGGAATTGGGATTTGTAACGGAAGGATTATAGAAGCTTTCCTGGTTAGTTCTAACCCTAATGTGAGTTGATAAGGGTTTTTGGGATCATTGGGGACATTCGATGTTCTTGGATTTGGAGAAATTAAGGTTTACGGAGGGTTTGCAACGGCTTACTGGCTCCCGACGAACCACTCGGGACGCTCATTGCGGCGGCGACTCCGAACTTGTGGAACGGTATCTAGCATACGCAACAAGTCTTCATCAGATTCATCCGTGTAAATCTTCTTCCATGGACCCATCAATGGTGAGGCAAGGGTGACACACACACACACACACACATCAAGAAGCTCACCTCGCTCTAATACCGATTTGATGCAAACACCACCAAATGGATCCAAATAAGAGAGAAAACAAGCACAAATCTGAAAATTCTATTATCAACCAAAGAAGAAGTGCCTTTCTCATTACACCATCAACTATTTATACCATTAGGATTCCTACGCTAACTAGGAAAGCATTAAAGGTCTAAAATACCCTTTAGACTAATACCCCTTTTATTACATTTAATACTAACAAATAACCAAACAAAACATGAAAACCAGTTTATATTATTATCTACATCACCATTAGTTATTCCTTAGAGGTTCTCCGCTCACGATAAAGACCTTATACAACCTCAGACCACCTTAACCAAAGCCTAAGTAATGCCTCAGCTTTAGGAAGTGATTACCAATGAGTATGCCAACTTCTTGAGTGGAAGGTACCTTCTTTTTGCATCAAACTGACGTAGTAAACGGGCGACTACATCCTCCCTCCTTCACGAACCAAGGTCGAGATAACAACGTACAAGTACAATGTTTCTCCTCGAACGGAGATAGTTAGGATGGAAGGAATTCTCAAATAATTAGTTCTCCTCTAAGTCCTTGGAGCATTCTTTCTTCGATATCATTTATTTCCTTCATCGGACGTGAAAGAACGGTCAGCATGGATTTGAAGATTTGGAAACGAACCGATTCAAAATTTAAGTATTCTGGTCAGCTTTTGACTCCCGTAATAGTGGTCAGCAGTTAAATGGTCGTTAGTACTTCAATATGATCGGAGTTGGACTCAATTCCTTATTCTGACTACATATCCAAGAAACTTTTCGAAGTTAACTCTAAAGGAACACTTGGAGGCATTTGAGCTTTATTTTGTAACGGCATCGGATCTCAAAAGTCTTGCCAAGGTCTTCCATGTGGTCTTTTTATCATCATGTCATCTATGAAGACATTCAATATGTTGTCAAGTTGCTCTAGAATATCTTCGTCGCATAAGTTGCCCATGTGTTCTTCAACCCAAAGGGCACAATGGTGTAACAATAAACCCTCAAGGTTGTGGTAAAGGACGTTTTCTCATGATTCTGACTAAACAGATCTGGTGGTGGTACCCAGAGTATGTGTTGTGCATGCTCATCCGCCAATCATAAAGAATTTAAATCATAGAGAATGGTGTAACAATAAAACACCACCAATCGCTCTAATACCGATTGGATTGCATCCACTAGTTAGTCAATCTTGCGCATAGAGAATTTAAATCTTAGGACAAGCCTTATTATGCAAATCGGCAAGGTTGATGCAGCTCTCCACTCCCTATTACTCTTCCTCACAACCACCGGATTTGACAATGATCTGAGAACCAATCCTCCTCCTTGCCTCCAGAAATTTCGCAACCTCTTCTTCAAGCCTTGGCCTTTTCATGTTTTCTAGACGAGCCTTTTGTGACACAAGGGTAGGTTATCCACGTGTAACTTATGATACTTAACCTCCAAATCTATTCTCGGCATGTCATTGGGCTACCAAGCGAACAAATCTCGGTTGCTTCTTCGGAATGCAGTCAGTTTTTCCTTTTCTTCAACTAGTAATAAGCTCTCTCTTTCTTTCTTTTTTTCTGGGTGATCGGCATCAAAGACCACCTCGTCGAGCAGCTCCATAACCCAATCAGCTACTACAACCCTAGTGTACTCTATCCCTAGTCGTCTATACTTTTAAATGTTCTTTTGTCGGGAGCACATTCCCCTCTGGCACCTCGGATTTCTCTTTCTCCTTCTCTTGCTTGGGACATATGGCAACGACAAAGCATTTTCGAGCATAATCTTGATATCCCCGATATCCATTACTCTTCGTTCGTAATGATTTTGAGCTAATAATGGAAGGTGGTAAAAAACATCCTTCATAGCGCGGAGCCACCCCCTCCCGAATATAGCGCGACAAGTTGAATTGAGATTCACTGGTAGGAATTCAATCATATAAGAGATTTTGACGACATGTCTGCTCGTACAAGCACCACATATCCGCGGAGCATAGTCATCTTTGTACATCTCCAGTGAAATAATGCCCACCTTGAGGTCAACATGCTCTGATTCCCCACTTGTTAAACAATTTGAGATACATAACTTTCAACTGACTTCCTACTCAACTAGGAGCTTGTCTACGTACTGATTCGCTACGTGATGTGTAATCACTAATGCGTCAATAACTGGAACAAAGCCAACATGGAATTCGCGATTAGCGGATTAGCTATATTGTAGAATTCCTCAGTACTGTCAAAATGAATTCCCTCAACCCTGTATAATCAACTAGTTATTAATCACGTAGAACATATTATGAGAGATATTAAAGGGGTTGGTTGCTGCGTTATGTGCAACAGTAGCACGGCTCTACCTTAGAATTTAATCTTTTTGTTGGCTTTCCCAATTCATTCGTGAAAACGAATTAAAGGACGACCAATTCACAAATGACAAACTGGCAAAACTTATGCCCTCGCGGATGGAGAGGGATTTGAACCCCCCGTATTCCTATCAATACTTCGGTTTTAAGACCGACTCTTTCAATCGCTCTGATTTGATATTCGTTGCTATTGACGTGGGACTATTGAGCAAGGGTATGGCAAATAAAAAGCAGGGAAACGTCTTTTCCCACATTTTACATTGGTTGCAAGTCTTGATCCTCAGCCCCATGCTTTGACATCCCTAATCCTAACGGAACGTGGTCAATTCCCGGTCCCTTACTCGCCTTTTAAAAGGCGTCATCCTGGATTTTTTTCCATATGCTAAAGTAAGTGCCTCACCATTCCTAGTCCCTTATTATAAGCTACCTAAAGTTGTATCCCGCCTTATCTGGGATCATACATCATACACCCTTGGACTTTTCAACCTTTTTTTATTTATCTGTATAGGGAATTCTTCCCTCAGCTTCAAGGTTTAACTATCTATTCTTACTTGGGGGAAGCCCACAAAGCCACATTCGCTTAGCTACAGGAAAACTACGGATAGCTCTCCTCGTTGAAATAGCATCACTATTGATTCATTCATAATTAGATGAATTTGTTCATAGATAAATAAAATCAAGAGCCTCGGCTTCCTTTTCAGTTTTAGTTCTTCCAAGGGTTCATAAGGGAGAGTAAAACTTCACAGAAAGCGCAATAGTCAGAGTAGCTCGCTTATTTATACTACACCTACTACGCACGCGATCTCCTACAACGACAAGGTCCACCGGGCGATCAGAGGTTCGTCTTCCTTCTCCCCCGCTCCAAGAAAGAAAAATGAAATAGTCCATGCGGAGTGGGACTGTTAAACCAGACAACTTGGAAAGCCTTATTCCACCAAATCCTCCTTTGTAAATATGATGTGCTTGGTGTGGTCTCAAGTAGGCGATATTTTCACATTGTCGACTTACATGGATCTAGCTAATATGCCTCCACAACAGTCGTTACCATTTTTATTTCCATCATAAAGGCATTTTCTTTTCTCATAGTTGGACACGTCACGGATAACGTAGAACATATTGGCATCCTCAGCGTTGTCGATCAGATTATCATTACTTGGTCGCGGCTCAGCGATATCTTTCTCGTTCGCATCCTTTTTCTCCACGTAGTTATCGATATCCATACATGCAGTAATTCCTCCAAGTGGGACTTGAAGGCCTAGCAATTTTCAGCACAGTGCTGCTCATGGTCCTTGTGGTATGAGCACCTCAGTGCTAGATTTCTCTTAATCGAATCTCCGGTCATTTTCCTTGGCCACTTGAAACATGCGTATCTTTAATTTTCAAAGAATCTTGTAGATCGGCTCCTTAAATATGGTATTGATTCCTTAAAAAGATTTGGCAGAATCTGCCTTCTCCCATGTTTTTGAGCTTCAATTTGCTTTTTGGTGCTCTTCTAATTGTTGGAATCCTTCTACTCGTTACCAACTAATTTAGTACGACCATTATATTGAACGCTTTCGAGCACCACGTCTTCGACCTTTGCGTACTTATCTATCCAGGGCGTCTGGTCATCATTAGTAATCGCTTCCTTTTTGGTCGTAGATTGGTACACCAAGTTATTGGGCAACCCAATCTTAAAAGAGGGGACCGCCACCTGCTTAGAGTAATCCTATACTTCATTATACATCTCTCAATACCAAGCATATTCCAGAAGGCTTTCTTGAGATTTCTTTCTTAGCACAAGCAGAGCATCTATCTTTGGATGAGAGTTTATGGTGATGAACTTGACCGACACCTGCTCGAAACTTTACACAAAACTAGCAAGCAGCTTCTCGAACCACTTATGAGCAACTCGAAACTTTACACAAAGCTAGCAAGCAGCTTCTTGAACCACTTATAAGCAACATCAACCAAACTAGAGGGAAAAAAGGGCATATCAAGGCCACATAGTTATTCCACAAGGCCATGGACTGGCGATATTGGTGAACGTGGTCGGTCAGATTTGTCTTACCATCATAAATGCGTAGTAGTGAATTTCTTGAGACGATTCACTTACTCTGAAGCCTGAGCAAACAGGATCTCAACTAGGGACCTAACCATCACTCTGGTCATGCGAGCTCCGGCTTACGCAGTTCGTCTATCTAACTCCTTCGTATGAAAATGTAAATCTCCTTCTTCGAAAGGATGGTCATAAATCAAGCATTATATATTCTTCATTTTGATATTGATAGGGATCACCATTCATTCCTATGCTTGCATTTTTCATTTGCGCAGGGCTTTCCCAATGTATAAATCTATAACCCAGTTCTTTGCTTAGAGAAGACTTTTAAAAAGTGGAATACTCAGTTGATTTAACCCTTACTACATGCTACATCAACATTTCTGAATATATATAAATTTTAAAAAATTGTTATCGCTTCTCCCTTATTGATGATCGAGAGTTCCCTCTTCTGGTATGATAACCATATATAAGCTTCTCACAATGGCGTAGGGAATCTCCTCGCGCCAATCGCTCAAGTCGTCATCCATTTCTCTATTCGACACAAGTTTGCTTAGCTGAGGACTAAGAGTTATAACGACCTACTTGTTCCTACGTTTTTCACTCCAGAGCTCATGCTTAATCCTTACAAATGGCATCGAAGTGAATCTTTCTCTTCACAATGTTAGGCATTACGCTCATACTCACGCAAAAGCTCCTCATGTGCATCAATCATATGAGAGATCATGTGAGAGATCTGACTAGGGTGGAGATACAATTTTCCTCTCCATATCACTCATCCCTTGGACGATAACGGGACCTAAGGGTTCTTCGATCCCGCTTTGAATTTATAGTGGATCTGATTTTATACCCTAGTGGTAGGGCCAATCCAAGATCGTGAATGTTCTACAAGTCATGGTTTTCCTCCTAGATGTTGACCATGGATTACGATCAAGCACTTAAAACCTATAGTGAGAAAGAATGAACTCGTTTCCCGCAAGCAGCGTCAATTGAGAAAATAAACATGCACGCAAAGAGCATTGTTGTTAAAGGTGTGCCTCGGCATGCGCCTTGTTAAATTTTTCGAATATCGCATCCAATACAAGAATGAACCAATTGATATGATGATTTTACATATTTTCCAATAGAATATGGAAGATTAGACTTTTCCCGCCCCAAAACTAACCAAAGTCCGTCCTTGATTCCTAGTGAAACTTTGTCTTTCTCACTAGTCCCTACTTAAACAAACAAAATTAAACTCCAATAGTGTTGCATCATTGAGAAATTTATATGTTGATTTTGATTTTTCTTTTCACACGTCTTTTTTTCAAATATATCAATATCCTTTATTTTGTTGATTATTGGATAATTAAATTTTTTGAATATATTTGATATTTAAATATATACTTTTTTCATATGGTGGAGTAAGCTCTATCTTCTTTTGTCTCTTCATAACCGTATATAATAGGAATATAATATTTCAAATTTTAGATCATGAATGATCTTATTATTATATACATCCAACTTTTGCTTGTTTTATAGACTTTGCGCCTCACTTCGATCAGGCGCGCGCATCATCTTGCGCCTCGCCTTCCATGAGGGCCTTGGCGCCTTGCACCTCTGACAACTATGGCAGAGAGAACATAGTGATGTACGTGATTCGGCAACATCCAATGGGGTGTTGTTCAATTGCAGGTAGAGATTGACAGAGTTTTGTTACATGCAATTTGGAATGCCACCTGGGAGGTAGAGCACTACTATTTATTTGAAGATAATAAGTACATGTGGTAAGAGTTGAAGTCTCTCTTTTGTGCTTATACATGCTGATAAGTTATCAATTAGGTTGTTGCTTATCCAGTTGTTGCATTTGAAATACACACGTGCACCGGGAATGGGGCCTCCCTGCCGTGAAGATCCTACATGGATCTGTCCCATTAATGTTTAAATAACAGGAGCCCACAATTGTATACAAAATCAATGGTATCAAAGAAGAATAGACAAACAAGCCAAAACTTGAAAATATCAATTAACTGAATGCCTTCCGCAAATGGGTTGCATTATTTATAAATGTGCAGGGTGAAAATATATAAACATGACCTCTAACTAACTATAGAAATTTCTAACGATCATGCAACGTCTAAAGGAAGAACTAAACCATGACGTTACATGGTGCTACAAGCTTCTTATTTAAATAAGGACTATAATATCCCAATCACTTATGATAATTAATAAAATAACAAAAGGACAAAATTACATTGGGAATGATATTGAAAAAGAGAATTACACCCCTTTTCTATGACTCAATTCACATCACCTTCCAATAGTTGAAAAGAGTTCATCCCAAAATCAAAGGGGAATACCATTGGTGTTGGGGTCAAGCGGGATGACATGAGCTACCAAGGCCTTAGACCCTAACTCGTGCTTGTAGCCTGTGGATGTAGCATCATATACAGTATTCTTCATTTGCCCTGAGAGATTCAAAAGTACATAGGAGACAACTTCCTGTCGCACATAGGAGGACTGATGTAGGACCTGAAAAAATGTTTCTGCATTTCGGGCTATGAGCAAATGATCCTCTTTCCCTTGTCAACCCATTCACACACAACATTCCACCACCAGAATTTTATCAGCCCTCGCAACTTCGTTGCCACAAGTTTCATGCATTTGTACGCATTGATGCATTTATATTCAAAACCTTATGAATCGTATCAAACCAATCTAGGGACGTTGACCTCAATGTCAACCTTAAGACTTTTTTTTAAAGGAGCCTTAGTGCACGACCCAAATGGTCAAACCCATTAACAATGTCTGAGGTCTCTTCCCCTTCCCCCAACCTCGTCGTCATCTTTAGGGGGGGCCTCGTAAACTGACCCAAAGCACAGGCCGATTGCCTTTGGGTTGTCCATGCAATCAGGAGCTTCGCAACCTCTTTTCCTTCATCAAAAGTTTTTAAGGGCAATCGTTCATAAGGTGGCCCTTTTCCAAACAAATGAAACAACTATGTTGTTATATTGGGACAAGCAGCGTTACCTTAGAGCTCGAATGACATGAGGGACTAGAATCAAAAGGCCAATCATCCACATCAAGTCTCTGTAGGAGCTCGAAATTTGATCATCGCTCATCTGAGATCATACTGACAAATAAGGTTAACTTGTCACCATATGGGGGTGCTTGAGAAGTTGAAAAAATCCAACAGACCTACCGGAGGAGTACATTGGGCCCATTCCAAAATATGAATGGCTTGATTACTATCCCATGGTGTGAATCAATTGGAGCAAAAGAGTTTATTGAGTGTCAAAAGGAAGTCAGGGCAGTATCAAAGGGGCAGGGCATCAATAAGCACGAAATCGGCCATCAAAGTGGTGGGAGCAGCGAAGCGTGTATTGCGTTGACGTGGATAAGTCATGCAAGGAGGACAACCTCTTCGTCGCAATTCGGTTGCAGACACGAGAGAAGCCTTCCCTTTCTCGGTACGGTTACATCACCGAAGGGAGGCCTTCCATGGCATCGTCCAGAAGTGGTGACTTCATTTGGATGGGAGGGACCGGAAATGACAGCATAAGTGAGGTCTGAAGTAGGACAAACGAATTATGGGATTTCCTTCGCAGGTTGAGGGGTGGGAGCCACCATAAATGGCGACGGTTGGGGGCAAATGGTTGAGGAAGGGGATTCTCAAGCTTGAACGACATGGTTGGAGTTTGCCGAAGCTAACGCTAGTGTTGAACTTTATAGTAAAATAAAGTCTAGTCGGAGGCTGAAGATACAGAGGGCAAATGGAGGGGGTTGAAATGTGGTTGCTAAAGGGTGGGTTCGGTTGAGATTTTAAATCTCTACTATTTAAAGATTGTTGGTTCTTTCGAGTAAAGAAACCATTTGTTCCATTTGGGTTGCTCGAGTGTTCTTTAAAGCCAATAAAGTGTAGTAAGATTGTGTTTACAAATTACGACAAAAATGGTTAACAAAAACTTTATGAGATACCAATTTGACGTATACACTGTCAACCATGCCAAAAAAAGAATAAATAAACAAGCCAATTCTCTAAAATATCCACTAATGGAATGTTTTCCTCAAATGGGGTTTACACTAATTATACATGAGAGGGATAAGAAGACATTCTTAAGGAAATTTTTACCAATTATGTGAGGCTATGGGTGACATCATTAAAGGATGAGTTAAGCTTAGCCATGTCACCACATGGTGCTAAAAGGTTCCTAGTTACATAGGGACTAAAATATCCCCTTTCTACCTACCAAAAGATCAAAAGGGCATTAAGTTACAAGAGAATAAAATTTATAAAAAGATAATTATGGCCATATTCCATGATTTGCATAGCATCAATCATCTCAAAAGAACTCCATAATCTCAAGTAATGAACCAACTATGTCTACCCCATCACATCGCATACTGTCTAAAGTAATGTACGGTACGTACCACATTCCAGAACAACCCGCGTTCCAGATAACATTGCAACAGTCTATCCAAAACCCTATGCTCTACAAGGAAGGGTTTGCAATGCCTTGCAAGGCCCACCAAAGGACAGATGTAAACCACTTATGAGTTTGCCAAAATCAGTGAGGACAAAGATTCAAGATAATCGTCCATGGCTAAAATTTTGTTGTCTTTTGATTCGGCGTTGACGTGGGCCAAGAAATTTGTTAAAAGTGTTGTAACTAGCCTCCTCTCATAGCTATCTGCCTAGTCAAAACCTTCATCATCATTGCCTTCAATAATTCCTTCCCCTGAATTTACCATTGAAGATGATGACAGAAGGGGAGGGTTTTTCGGTGCAAAGTACTGGTTGATCCGCTCATCAGTGTAGCGGCCTTCCTGGATGTGGGGGCTGAATCGAGCCCCTGCAACAATTCCTCATCAAAAGTTTGATTGGTTTTTCTGGTTCTAATAAAAAAATGACGATTTGTGGAACATATATTGACCAGCCCACTCCGTCAACTAGTTATTCCAAGTTGTAGTCATTTTTACTTAATAAATGGGAAGGTCCAAGTCTTTTCCCTTGTATGTTATAAAATGTATATTTAGGTGGATGTCCACTTATATTCTAGTCCACTGGTATTCCACAATTCTTAAGGGGACTATTGGATTACCTTATTGTGTACTATAAATATGGGTCATACCCCTTTAGTATTGACAGATCAATTAAATGAAAGATTCACATCCCTCTAAATTTTTTGTCTCATTTAATTTACAACACGTTATCAGCACGAGTGCTCCAATAAATTTTTCATCATCAATCATCCGCCAAACACGTTCCACTCACAATACCCATCATCAATTCTTTGTCGGAATCTGCATTTGTAAGGCAATGATACTACAAATCCACGTACTATGAAAATACATGTCGACAAAGAATATATTGGCCAAAATGAGAAAATGCCATGATGGCATAATTCGAGTCTCTTAATATACGTGGTGTATTTGGACCTATAGTAAACCCCAAAAGATGTTAACTCTGAAGGTTACGAATGGGTGTTTATAAGAATGTGAAGTGTTAAAACTCACCAAAAGGTGCATGATTTATGGCACAAGGTTTCCTGAAGAAATCAAAACTGATTATATATGAACATACCATCCAGTTTCGGCCGTAAATACTTTTCAGATATCTGACTAGCTTAGCAGTTTTTTTTAAATTATATTATATGAGACTCGTGAATATTATATCTGCTTATATATACGAGACTTAGATAAAGAATAAATATAAAATCCTAGAAGGATTTTCTTTGCTGAAGCAAAGATGATGAGTACGTACTCAAATGCACTAAGACGTTCATTGTACAGCAGACAATCCAAAGGGATATAGGTACAACCGTCTTAGTAAATATTTGTGTAAGAAAAGGTATGTAAACAATCATATATGCAAAAATGCCATTATACAATAATATCCTTAAATGAATGTGCTCCTGAAGAGTTAAATTGAAATTAAGAAAAATATCCTTAAATGGATGCGCTCCTAAAGAGCTTAACTAAAACGCAAAATATCCAATCCATTAGATAAATACATTGAAAAGTCTACAATGCTTTAGCATATATTAAGCATACAATTTTAGTACACACATGGTCTCTGGTATTTGGATATTAAATTATCCATATCATCCTAAAGAGGATGACAAAAATAATTTTGGTCACGAAGTACCATATATGCATGTTATTATAATATTTGGTCCAGAAGTACCATACATGTACGTTATTAGTATATTGATATATATGGCACAATGGATGATACTGGATATTATAATTGCAGTCAATATCTTGGCAAGAAACAATTACCATGGCTTGCATAGCATGGGACTAATATCAATCATATCATATCATATTTCTATATCTAACCATCTATGTCCAGTTAGTTATATAAATGCAGGTTATCTCTGGGATCCTCTCAAAGAATAATCAAAGCACTTATGACTTGCCTCAAATAACATATGGTCCTGCTACTACTTATGAACGCAATGGTGCTTATAGAGCTCAAAATCAAAGAGACTACAACAAGGGAGATATGACTAAGACATTTCAATTCTTCTACATCCATGAACTCAAAAGGAGTTATGTAACACATAAACTCCAGAAGGGTTATGCTATTGAAGTCAAACAGATCCGATAAAGTGACATGTTCATCCCTCTTCACCCAAGTTTTATGAAATTCAAGCTTATAAAGAAAAATGAAATTGAAGTAATAGCCTATCAAACTTATTCACCAAGTCAAAGCAATATTTCAAAAGGTTGTATATGAGGCTGATATGCATCGACTCAATCATCCGAGAAATACCATAATCAAGAGGAGTATCCAATCAGAGGGATCATTTGATCAGGGGGGGAATCTAAGAACATGATATGATGCAGGAGCATAGGACAAGGACGTCCTTTTTATATCTCTTTTGTCTTGTTCTTTTTTTTACCCTTTTGTATCTTTAGTATAAACAAGGTTCTAAAAAACGCGGGGCGTGATCGAGGCGTGGAGGCCATGCCTTAAGCCTTAGAAGCCTAGGTGGGCCTTAGGCTGAAAAGACGTTTAGGCCTTCTTAATATATTTTAATATTTTTTAATCATAACAAGGCTATTAAAATACTAAAATTGTACATATCATAAAAATATGTCAAATATTTGTAAATTAAAATACTTTTTGATTATTTGGGATGAGATAATGGTCCGGTTAGTAAAAAAATTCTTTAAAATGTGATATCGTTTCACTAAAGCATTGTTGTTTTTCGAGAAAAGTGCGCCTCAATGGTTTTACCAAGAATAAGGCGTAAAAAACTTAAGGCGGGGCGTTTCTCCCAAGCCTTAAGCCTAGGCGTGCCAAGGTGGGTTTTTTAGAACAGTGAGTATAAATAGCCTAAAGGCTCTCATTTGTAATACTTTTGCCCATTTGATATTAAGAGATTAGAGAGAGAAATAAAAGAACTCCCTACATTTTCATGTTGTTGTTGTTGTGTAGTTAACTTCTTTAATTTGACACTTCCGCACCCCAATCTACATCAAATTGGTATCAGAGCCAGATTTGTTCTTGGATAAATCATGCTTATCGAAGAATGGGACTCAAATTGGGTTCATCCGGATGACTTGAGGCCAAACCCTAATTTGTCAAACCCTAACCCTAATTTCAATCAAGACACCAATACTGAAAATGATGTTCCACCGCCACAGTCCTATAGCAGCCCCAGCCCGGAACAAACCCCTCCGCTGCTGAAAACTCCTATCACCTTCATCGGGGCCCGAAACCCACCAGGAACAACATTCCACCCATCAATTATGCCTCACGATGCCAGACAGCCCAGTTCCAAAGTCCCCCGACCTTGCTGCACCGGAACGAGGTCGAAGCCTTGGAGACTCCTGCCGTGGGTTCTGACCCATATAAAAGTGTCGATCTTCACCTGATGACTTCGGAGCATCCCCAAGAATCATCCGACCCCTGCTGCGATGTTGCCCACCCAAAAACCTGAGCGGTTCAACCCCGAGATGATTCTGACCCATTTGTAACCCAAATTGAATGTTCCAAAACAAAAATTAAACCCAAGATTAAACCTAATTCCAAACCCTTATCAAGTTTCCCAACACAAATTCAAATCCAAACCATCTTTACTCCCTTCCCATGAAACCCTAACCTTTATGCCTCCTAAAAACCCTAATTATTTATACAAAGGATGTGCCTCCTTGGGCATCCTACCCATCCCACTCAATACACCATTAACCACCGCACAATCCATTTGTCGTCAACGCGACTCTTTTTGTCATTCCCAAGCAAAATTAGTCAATGTCTCTACCGCCTATACCGATACCGTTATGGTTACAACCTCGATGGATGTTCAACCACCTCCTTTCGGCGATGACGCATGGATTCGAACGAGTACTTGATTTACTCGTTGCACCGCGAGGGAAAGGTTATGCACGGTGATCATAAACGGGAGCGCCAGTGACAACTTGGTGGCACAAGAGATGGTAGATAAACTCAAGCTTCCCACGGAGTTATTGACTACACCATGCCGTATTGGGTGGCTAGGGAGTGGAGCCACACTTGCCCCTAGCCGGCAGTGTCGCATTGCTTTCTCCATTGGGGATTATCATGATGAGGTTTTGTGCACCGTAGTTGACATGCGGGTATGCCACTTGCTTTTGGGGAGGCCATGGCAGTTTGACCACAGTAGCATGCATGATGGGCGAGCCAACACTTACTCTTTTACACATGGGGAACGGAACTTTCTTCTTCGGCCCATGCAACCGTTTCCGATGACTCGACCCTCAGCCTTACTTGTTTCCCATGAGGAGTTAGCCACCAAGGCCGCAGAGACGGGAATGTGTTATGCTCTTATTAGCCTCATCACCACTCCGGAGGCATCCGTTCCACCGTGTGTTCAGCATTTACTGGTTCGTTACAGTGACGTGTGCACTCCCCCAGACGATCTTCCCCCCCTCCGAAACATCCAGCATGCGATTGACTTAATTCCAGGGGCGCAGTTCCCCAACCTTCCTCATTTTCGCATTCCCCACGCAGAGCATGCAGAGCTATAGCGTCAGGTCACCGAGTTATGTGACAAGAGGTATATACGGGAGAGCATGTCCCCTTGCGCAGTTCCAGCTCTTTTATCACCTAAAAAGGACAGGAGTTGACGAATGTGCGTAGATAGCCGTGCCATTCATAAAATCACGATGACGTATCGGTATCCCACTCCGAGGCTCGAGGATATGTTGGATCAACTTCATAGAGCGACGATATTCTCCAAGTTGAATTTGAAAAGTGGGTACCACCAAATCCGCATGAAACCGGGGGATGAATTGATGGCTGCCTTCAAGACAAAGGATGGGTTATATGAGTGGACGGTGATGCCTTTTGATCTCTCCAATGCTCCTTCGACCTTTATGCGAGTGATGACACAGATTCTACACCCTTTTTTGGACAAATTCGTGGTTGTTTATTTTGATGATATTTTGATCTACAGTCGATCGGAGGAGGAGCACTTGGACCATGTGGCTCAAGTATTAGAGGTCCTTCGAGTTGAGCGTTTCTTCCTTACGTTGAAGAAATGCGCTTTTATGGTACCATCAGTGACTTTTCTGGAATATTTGGTCTTAGGTGACGGCATCAGGGTGGACGACGCCAAAGTTCAGGCGGTAGTGGATTGGCCCCCACCCACATCGGTCTCCCAGGTGCGCACCTTTCATGACTTGGCGGGTTTTTATAGGCATTTCATTGCTGGGTTCAGTACAGTTATGGCTCCTATTACAGATTTGATGAGTACCTCTTCGAGTACGGAGTTCAGATGGACACCAAAGGCAGATGTTGCCTTTGAACACATCAAGGAGTTGATGACGACGGCCCCTATCCTAGCCTTTTCCGATTTTGATCAGTTATTTGAGTTGTCTTGTGATGCTTGCAAGACAAGGGTGGGTGTTGTTTTGAGCCAGAATGAGAAGCTGGATGCCTTTTTTAGTCAGAAACTGACAGGTGCCGCCCTCCATTATTCGACTTACGACCTTGAGTTCTATTCCGTGGTCAAAGCCGCCAAATTTTGATCCCCCTATCTCCCTCATAAGGAGTTTGTCATCAAATCGGATCATGAGGCCCTCCATTTCTTACATAGTAAGCGTCGTGTTAGTGATCGACATGCCAAGTGGACCGCCTACCTCCAGCACTACATTTTCCACTTGCAGTATAAACCGGGGAAGGAGTACCTAGTGGCAGACGCTCTTAACAGGAGGGCACATGCGTTAGCGACTCTACGGAGTCAAGTATTTGGATTCGATGGGGTCCGTGATCTTTACCCGACGGATGTAGAGTTTGGACCCATCTTTGCCGCGTGCCAACAAAGCAATGGAGCATCAGGTGAATATCTACTACAGGATGGGTTCCTCCACCGAGGTATGGCCCTATGCATTCCATCTTCATCCCTACGTAGAAGATCATTTCTGAGGTCCATGGGGGCGGTTTAGCTGGTCATCTGGACAGGCGCGTACTCACGCGATGCTGGGGGACCGATTTCACTGGCCGACGATGAGAAGGGATACTAACGCTTTCATCAAGCGTTGCTACACTTGCCAGATGGCCAAGGGCCAGCACACTAATGCGGGGCTATACACCCCATTGTCGATTCCAGAGCGACCATAGCAGGACGTGCCGATGGATTTTATAGTAGGCTTGCCCCGTACTTCTCGGGGTCATGGTTCCATTCTTGTGATGATGGATAGGTTATCCAAAATGTCCCACTTCATCCCTTGTTCTCGCACCACAGATGCGTCTCATGTTGCTTCCTTATATTTTCGAGAGATTGTTCGTCTTCATGGGGTCCCTCGTAGCATCACTTCAGATAGAGACGTGCGATTTACAGGGCATTTCTAGCGTACACTTTGGCGTCTTTTACAGGCCGAGTTACAGTTTTCGACAGCTTTTCACCCCCAGACGGATGGCCAGACTGAGGTGATCAACCGAAGTGTAGGAGATATCTTACGGTGTCTGTATTCCGAGCATCCCCGTAGGTGGGACGCAGTGATCGCACACGCTGAGTTTGCCTTCAACAACGCCGTTAATCGATCCACTGGTCTTTCTCCGTTTCAGATTGTCTTGGGGCAATCTCCTTCAATGCCCATTGATCTCGCTGAGCTTCCGCCGACAGTGCTTCTATACCCTTCCACTGAGGAATTTGCTACTCGTATGGCTTCCATACAGGCCGATGTTCGTACTCGATTACAGTCTATGTATACCTCTTATAAAGAGGTTGCCGATGAGCACCGCCGGTTTGTCTCCCTCCTTCCGAGTGATCTTGTCATGGTTTATCTCCAGAAGGCACGTCGACAGGGCAAGGGTACCAAACTTGTTATGCGTCGTTTTGATCCTTTTCCGATTATTAGAGCTTGTGGGACGAATGCCTATGAGGTCGATCTCCCTGAGGAGTTCCGCATACACCGCACGTTTAACGTGGCAGACCTTTCTCCATTTCGAGGCACTCATACTCTATGAAGCACGGACACTCTCCCGGAAGCCAACATGTCGTGTCCAATAACGTGTCGAACACCTATGAAACACGAACACTCTCCAGGAAGCAACGAGCAAGTGATGGTGATTGTGCTTTATTTATGATTCTTAAAGTCAAAGTGTGTTTGAATTTTGTTTTGTATGGTCCATTTTCTTAATTTTATGTTAAAAATGCTCTAATAATGTATTTTATGGAGAAAATCTGTTTTATTTCATTAATACATATTTAAATATATATTATATATTATACGTATCATAGCGTGTCGTATCCTAGTTTTTTGATCAATCACATGTCGCGTGTCGCGTGTCCCGTGTCCCGTGTCGAAACACGTATTACGTGTCCGTGCTTCATAGCTCACGCTCCACCCATTCCCCTTCCATCAACCACGGGCCACCCGGTTCGTTCTCATGTCGATCACATTGAGGGGTTTCTCGCCTCTGAGTTTGTGCCTTCTTCTTCGGGTGATTATACTCGATATTTAGTTCGTTGGGTTGGTCGGCCGGAGGCCGAAGATTCTTGGATCACTGAAACCACCCTACAGCACATCGACCCCGATTTCTATTCCCAATATACGGCGTATATGGAGTCTTCTCAAAGGGGGGAGAGTGATGCAGGGGCATATGACAAGGGCGTCCTTTTTAGATTTCTTTTGTCTTGTTCTTTTTTTTACCCTTTTGTATCTTTAGTATAAATAACCTAAAGGCTCTCATTTGTAATATTTTTCCCATGTTGTTGTTGTTGTGTAGTTAACTTCTTTAATTTTACGCTTCCGCACCCTAATCTACATCATGATATTTTGGACATATGCGCGTTGTGTTCTTTTTCCTTTAATTAGGTATTTTTCCCATTAGGTTTTCCAGTTAAAGGTTTTAACGAGGCAACACTAAGCGCATCCAACACCGATTCAATGATTCAAAAGTTATACTATTTTTCCCTCACTTTGGTTTTTTCTCACTGGGTGTTTCCTTAGTAAGGTTTTAATGAGGCAACAATCATTGAATGGTGGATATAGTGTACATCTAAGGGGGAGTGTTATAAAATGTATATTTAAGTAGATGTCCACTTATATTCCAATCCACTGGTATTCCGCAATTATTAAGGGGATTATCGGATTACCTTATTGTGTACTATAAATATGGGTCATACCCCTTTAGTTTTGGCAGATCAATGAAATGAAAGATTCGCATCCCTCTAAATTTTCTCTGTGTCTCATTTAATTTACAACATTGTACAATTTATTCATGGTTACTAAAATTATTGTTACTACCTATGTTTTCTTGTCATCTTCATGTCACCATTGTGAAGATTTTCTTTCGCTTTGGGCTCATCGAACAGTCTTGTAGTTTCAACTTTAAAGAATCTTACCACAAAAGGAATTAAGGAAGGGGTAGGCTGCTGTCATTCAAGTTACACAGTGAAACTCCTCACGTGGAATTTCGAGCCCACCTCCTCTTGCTTGAAAGAGGGGTGCACTTACCATTGAGGTGTGAGCTCATGTGCTCGACTTGTAACCATAACTCGAAGACATTACACACAACTACTACAAACACACACCAACAGCTAGATTCAATTTGATGTAACTCATCGGAAGACTCACAAATACACACATGAGATTAAATCTCCTCCACTGCTTCACAATTGAACTCCTCCCGTATACCTCAAACTCTTCTATACCACAAATTCCCATTAAGTTACCTTGGAAAATGGGAATAGTGGGTAGGCACTCCCTATGCATTGGCACTTGCGTGCTGGACCAAAAGCAAGACTAAAAGAGCTCCTCGTGGCAAGTGCACAAGTGAGGTTCAACCTCTATGTTGCATGGCCAGTTTTATTGAAAACCACTAGACAATTATGGGTTGGTGGATAAAATGGGCTAGTTAAGGGCCTTAAGGCGCAGCCCCAGATGCAAGCTATATTTGTCCTCTATGTGCATATATATATATATATATATATATATATAGAGAGAGAGAGAGAGGGGGGGGGTCTCATGAGGACCTCTGTTTGAATATCGCTGGCGCGGACCAATTTTGATAAAATAGTAAAAAAAAATATTTTTTGCCTAATTTTTTTTATAGTTTTAAACATTTCATTAGGAACATAAAAAAAGCGGCTTAAAATGAATTTTTTTACTATTTTAAAAAAATCGGTCAAACTTTGTCAGTTAAAAACAACTTAAAAACTGACAAAGTTTGACTGATTTTTTTAAAATAGCAAAAAAAATCATTTTGAGCTGATTATTTTTTTATGGTCCTATTAAAATGTTTAAAAACCATAAAAAAAAATCAGCCCAAAAATATTTTTTTTACTATTTTAAAAAAAAGTTCCTCATTCAGGACCTCAAACTGGGACCTCACTTGATCCTTTCCATATATATATATATATATATATATATATATATATATATATATATATCTCTCTCACTTGATCCTTTCCATATATATATATATATATATATATATATATAGGGAGAGAGAGAGAGAGAGAGATGTCATTTGTACTCCACCAATAAATGGATTGTTTTCCATGATCTTTCTCATTGCCTACATGTTCTCCTTCTATATAAGAATCAGTCTCCTTCGCGAGTCAAGCCATGATTGACAATAAATTCACATTGCACACATGGTCTCCTTTGTCAAACTGGCCTTCTAAATAAGTGCTTATCTACTGCTCAAAAAAAAAAATTGCCTCCATCAGCCTACTTCTCCACTCTGAATGTGTTTTGGCCCGCCTGACAGATTGATAGCCACACGCTTAATCACCAACAAATCGGGAGTACTTCATTCACCTTTCCCTGGAAATTATAGATCAAGAATGGTACGTGAGCCTAGAGTCCTTAGATTATTGTCCCAGTTCTCCATTAGGGATGTAGTCATACACGTATGGACCTTCACTGCTCTCTTTCTCCTGATAGAGCTTTGTATCTCACCCCTCGCAATCCTATGTACCAACTTTCTACTCTTATTTATAGGTTCTTCTTTTGGATTATTCAGTAGGGAAGTTTCATCCTTGTCTTTTATTTTTTTTTTATTTTGCAGTTTCAATCATCAACCTCGTGTTTTTTAAACAAGAGGAATACAGCAAAAAAGCAGAAATCTAGTTACCCTTCTTAGGAAAAATGATTGCGATAATGGATTGTCAGAAATATCAGAAGTACTATTTCTCACTCCACCATAACTCGAGTTGATATAGCTCTAACTTACAATCATAGTTTTTAAAATGTCCGGGAGAACTTAGGCTATAAACAACTCATGTGGTGATAATGCACTAATTATGCTCAATCCCTTTTAAGTCGATGACATCTCCGGTTAGTAATTAGTTTCAAGGAACTAAAATTTGGCATGTCTTATGAACACAAAGCAAACATTTTCCATATGAACAGTTATTACATGTTAAGTAACTATAAGTTTATTTATCTGTCCCTGGATAACAATTACACCTACGAAAGAACACATGTCCTCATTCAACATATATAGATACGTGGGGCCAAAATGTGTTTTTGTAAAGTGAATAAAGCTATTGCAGCATGTTTTATTGTGCATCAAACCCATATTAGAAGAAAATCTGCCCTGAAAGTAGAAGTTTAACTTACAAGGCCTTTCTCCCTTGCAGCTGCAAAGGAGCCGGTAGTAACAAAATCATCATAGGCAACCTGAAAAAACAATTGCATCTCAAAATCATTGTGCATAAACTCAGGTGTGGGGGAAATCACTAGGTAGTGACATAGATCACAACTATCGCAAGATATTTTGATAAGAAATAAAATGAAAACATTCATATGCAGATATATCCACAGCTTAATTACAAGTTTTCGTTTTATTTCTAGTTGGAGGGAACAATGTTAAGAGTTTATCATGTAATTTAATGTACCAAGTTCCACAATACTGTATTAACTTTTAATTTTGGCCATCGATTAAGTTAAAAGTAAATTTTCTTAAGAAGTGCATGTTATGTTTGATTCAAACTGCCTTTATCTAATTGTTACATCACAGGAAGAAAAAAAAATGGAAACATTTCAACATTTCACCCATGATGCTCACCGTCTCTGCACGAATGAAACCCTTCTCAAAGTCGGAATGAATAACACCAGCAGCTTCAGGTGCCGTCATACCTAACACATCATACGATATCAACAAGACAAACATATTTACCATCAACATAACTGACACGACCTACATCTAAGAAAAAACAACTCTAATTCCTTTTAAATCCTAAGAGTGAAAAAAAAGTAGGACAAAACTCTCTCTAGATTAAATCTGCCCTAACGAAGCACTCCACTTAGGTCACTACTAACTAAGAGAAAGTCTAGCTACAACACCAAAAGGATATATCTCGGTAACATAATATCTATTAACTTCAAGCGAAGTGTTGTTAACCTGTAAGTATCGTCCACGCTTTTGTTTCCTGTAATAAATATCAAAACAAATCATCATTTGAAGTAAACATAATATTAACTACTTTATACAGTATCTCAGATTTCTTCACCTTCTCTCCAGAAGTGAAATATGTACGCAGCCCCAGAAGGCTGTATGTTTCCCTGATAAGATTTCCAAGGCCACTTTCATCAACACCAAGAGAGTTCAAGAATTCTTGTCTTTCTTCTGATGGAAGTTCCGTAAGTTCTGACTCAACCTGCAAATAGAAGCTCACTAGTTTAGTGAGAAATGGCAATGCTAAAGTTAACAACAGAATTACAAAAGCATTATTTGTCTTTGGCCCCCATTTATTTTTGCCACATTTTTTTGCTTCACATAATTTTACTTCTTGGACTAGAGCACCCAAAAAAGTCATCAAAAGTTGTATTTATGACAAGAAAACTGCATGTGATAAAATAAATGGGGGTCAATCCCAAATAACCCTTTACAAAATCAAGAATAAACGGCTTAGTTGCTGCAAGGTATCAACAAACCTGTGCTGAGATAGTTACTAATCCAGATTGTAGTTCAGAAGCAAGGTCCATCACTTCTTGGACATGGGGGTTACTTTTAGGTGCAGCTAGATCAGATTCTGCTACATTTGCCACGTATGTGATGGGTTTCATTGTAAGTAAACAAAGATGCTTTATAGCATCCCTTTCAACCTCTGTTAAAGAGACTGATCGTGCTGGTTTCCCATCCATCAGTGCCTTCTGGATTTTTTCCAGGCCAGATTTTTCTGCTTCCTCCTGAAAATAAGAAAAACGTAGCCATAATGTCCAAAACTACTGTCATGACTTTTCATTAACAGATATAAGGAATAGATAATTAAATACTTTTTGAAAGGTTTAATAATAATATTTACCTTAGCTTTAGATTGTGAATCTCTCGCTTTCCCTTTTTTGAGTTTCTCAATTCTTTTATCAATCTGCAGTTCTTGTAGAAGACACAATTAGTCCTTTCAGTTCACCTTTTTTAAGCATGCTACTGGCACATGTTACAGACCTAAAAAGATCTATATGGATATCAAAATAACAACTTTCAAGGTCTGGACTTCTGTAATTACTAATGCAAACCACCTTGGGTGCTAGGACCCTATACAGGTGCTGAGCGCCAAGGGAAGCCCCGTAATGTGATTAATATATAATCTACATCATAAAAAGAAAAAGACGTATGCCTATAGCAAAAATTAAATTAACAGTGTTATGTTTCTTGAGGTCGGACTTGGTGTGATGGCAAGTGCTTGCCCACTCAAAGCGTTCTTGGAAGCAGCCTCTCCAAAAATGGGGGTAAGGCTTGGCTACATCTACATCTCTCTCAGACCCTGCTAAAGTGGGAGCCTTAGCAGCCTTGTGCACTAGGTACGACCTTTATTTTATGTTTCTTAAGCTAAAGAATTCCTAATATACTGTTGTAGGGGGGTTAGTGATGTAGCCACATAGAGATTAGAGAGTGCTTCCCAAGAGCCGAAATGTAACCCGTTTTGGAGGCATTGACCAAGAACCCACCACACTTTTACACATGAACGGTATATAAATTTCAAAATAAATTGCATTTGTGACTTTAACATTGGCAAAGAGTTTACCCCAAATGCTTGTGATAAGGCCAAGTCAAGTAAACTGAATTGCTTCATTGGAGTGAAAAAAGACTTTTATTATCATACATTAGTTCATCAAGTACTGCATAGTCAATTTAATATTCACATCAACTATTTTGAGAACACCATAATTATAAAGGACATTTCAAGTGTAGGTCCCACCATTGTGATGTGTTGGGATACGGTACACACTAGATTCAGACTTTATGGAATTAATGGGAACCATTAGTCGGCAAATTCTTATTTCTTTTTCTTTCGACCTTCATTTGGCCTTGAAAGTTACAAGTTCTGGAAACACATTGTGATGTACCTGGTCCAAATCTGAGAAGACTAACTCTAAGTTGATGACTTCAATATCAGACTTTGGATCAACCTTTCCACTAACATGAACAATGTCATTATCCTCAAAACAGCGTACAACCTGAAACAGTAATAAATAAGTGTTTTAAGAAATAAGAAATTATATATGAATGTGAATATGCACTTAGCCAAATGGGTAATAAGAGGAAGATATCACACACTTCAACCCTCAATCACTAAACTCTCCAAAATATAGAATACCTCAAATGAGGCCATAAATGGGGTATTTATAGGTGGCAGGTAGCTAAGGCTCTAAGCTATTGAACTAATTACAATTATGCCCTAAATGCCACTTGTCCTTCCCATCTCTAAATACTAAACAAGAGAATAATACAATGCCTTATCAAAATAAAAGAAAATAACAAAAATATTATAAATCCTAAAAATGACGAAAATATACTCGAGATTCTTCATTCACATCATTCTCCCTGCCTTCGAAAAAGCTTGTCCTCGAGCTTTGAAAGTTGAGGATGCACAAATTCTTCAAAATATGGGGCTGAGAAGACAAAAAATTTATTGGGTTCCAAAATAAATTCGTCAAATATATGGGATGGCCCAAAATGTATCTTCAAAATTGGTGAATCACTTGAAAATCTCCAAAATTGTGCGGAAGAGAGGCAAAAACTTGTGTGCTCAAAAGTAATTTTCTGCAAAATTTGAGGAAGATCCTTCAATCCGTGTTTCAATCTTCATCATCTTCCTCTTGCCTCTCATGGGAACCATCAAAAATAGTGTCCACCCGGGTCAAAAACAAAATTTGAGTTGCCAAACCCTAGTCCTTGAATTTGTTGGAGGGTTCCACCTAGGGCAAAGGGTAGATAGACTAGCATAAGAGGATTTTGGGTCAAAATGGGATGAAATTGGATTGAATTTATAGGAGAATGATAGTGCCGGTTGGATCTTGGAGGGGTTGGGGTAAAGAAACACCAGTTCTTGAATGTTGGTAGCAATTTCTTGAACTTTCGGTGATTTCTTCAGCACGGTCGCTGAAATCTGCCCCAACAGAGGTTGTTCGGTCACTTTGATTGTCAGAAAGTCGTCAGAACTCTTGATCGAGGTCGGACGCACGCCGGACGACGAGATCGGAGCCCGTTGGTGTAGACTGGGTGTGGTTGGGCCATTGTCATGGCTGCTAGGGCAGTAGCAGAATCACTGGATGTTAGCACTGTTATTGTGCTGTCGCCGCTGCCTTGTAGTCTTTTTCGAGTATCTCCGGCCACCGTGGGGATGGTTCGGTATTGTTGAGGCTGCGATTGAACAGGAACGAGGGGACAACCAGTCTTAATAACCTCGGCGACTGCTCTGACAGATCCAGCCAGTACTACGGCCCTGTTTTGCGACAGATTCTGTTTGGCAACGGCAGCAGACTGGTGGTCTGGCCCATTGATGGCAGTCGCGGAATTATCAGAGTCGTGGGCTTGTGTGCATGTCCCCAGATTTCTGGATACCGTGGAGTTGGTCCGGCCACATGGTGGCTGCAAAGGGTTATGGTAGAGGGCTTCCCTGCCTTAAACAGGTCCAGAAGATGGTGGTATGATGTAAGCAGGGCACTCCTGCAGAGGCTGGCCATAGCGGCCGCCTGCTGCCACCGCCGGTGCAGTGGTTTGGGCATTAGGGTTTGATGGGGTTGAATATTTTGGGGGAAGGGGCTTGAAATGGGTTGCTGAAGTTTAGGTAGAGGAGTTTGGGGGCTAGGGATAGGGTTTCTTGAGTTAGGATTAGGGTTAGGATTTTGGGTGGTAGTGGAAGGGAGGCGAGTCTCAAGATCCTCCATTCGCGTCAAGAGGTGATCCAAGATCCTCGCGATTCGATCATTACGAGTTTTCACGGGAGCATATATCCTCTTAAAACCCATCTTGACGTTGTTTACGAGTTTTTTGTTTATACAACAATGGGTAGAACCAACGAGGCATTGATACCAATTAACATAACTGACGCCAAATGGGTAATACGAGGAAGATAGTACACACTTCAACCCTCAATCACTAAACTCTCCAATATATAGAATACCTCAAATGATGCTACAAATGGAGTATTTATAGGTGAAAGATAACTTGGGCTCTAACTTATTGAACTAATTACAATTATGCCCCTAGATGCCACTTGTCCTTCCCACCTATAAATACTAAACAAAAGAAAATACAATGCCTTTCAAAATAAAAGGAAATAACAAAAATACTATAAAATCCTACAAATGACAAAAAAATCCTCCATATTCTTCATTCACATCAGGAAAATACATGGCTCAAAATATCAAATATAACATTTGCAAATGTTTTTTTCTAATCGGAAACAAAGCATTTTATTTCTAAAACAAATATACACACAAAGACCAAGTGAAGCAGGAGTCCACTGAGATATAAGAATCGCCAACAAGAAAATGACATTTATCAGCCAAAAGAAAAGGAAAACAAAGACATCTCCCCCAAGATGGAGATCACTTCTTGCTTCCCATGACCAGTCCTGACGTTTGAAGCTCCAGTATGCTATGACAATATATTTTGCATACTCCACCTACTTTATCGTCTCGACCCAGAACCTCAGGCCAACTATCAACTATGTATGACAGCCCCACATTCTTGAAATATTTTGATGTTGACACCTAAGGGGGAGCTAAAAAATTGATTCTCTCCCATAAGTCTTCCTTTAATGCCTCTTTCCCTTCAAAAATCCTCTCATTTCATTCTTTCCAAATATTCGAAGCTACACATAAATAGATGCTCGTCCACATACTTTTCCTTTTATTATGGTCCAACGAATCAAGAGATCCATTGATAGGAAATCATACCATGACCTTGGCATTGCTCTGACAACATCAAGCTCAAAATATATTTTCCTCCACAAAAAGATCAAAAACTCACAATCCAAGATGACATGATCGATGTTTTCATCAACTTTCTTACAAAGTATGCACCAAGAAGGAGACAAGTGTGAGTTTGGTCTCTTGTGTTGCAATAAATCACAAGTATTCACAAGAATATGAGATTGGTCTTTTGGAATTTTGAGGGAGCTTTTTCTTTCTAGATTCTTTTATATGGTTCAAAAGCGGGAAAGTGTAGCAGTCCACCAAAATTTTAAAATAGGATTTGCATAAAACTTGAACAATCCCCACCCAAACTGGGAATCTCTCTCGAAATTGGTGTCACGCCAATCACTCCAGCAAGAGAAGTGAATTTGGAGACTTCTCTGTCACTGAGATTTCTTTAAAAGATAAGATTCCAAGAATAATGAAAGATGAAGTCCGCCATACTAAAGAAGCAATATTCACATGAGGTGAAAGGGACAAACGATACAATCTCGAAAAAATGATGCACAATTTGTAGTAACTTAACAATTCATCCTCCCAAAATTTAATTATTTTCCCTCCCAAATTTCAAAATGCGATTTGCAAATGCTTACTTAATTCATTTGTAAAAATTTAGGACCGGAAGAAAAGTAAAAGTACAAAAATTAATTGCTTTTTAACTCGTAGGTAACTTAATTGTCCCTGAGATAAATATTATAGAAAAATATTATAATAGAAGGATGTGTGTGTGAATATATATATATATATATATATATATATATATATATATATATATATACAAAGAGTACGCGATAGTGACGACCAATTGCGCTTGTATTGTACATTGGCTAGAGAGTTATGGGTTGCTAGTAATAAGCATGTGTAGTGTGATACATTTGAAAATAATATATATATCTTTATTTTATTAATAACTCGAGGTAGAGTCCTCTTAGAGCTGGCCAATCCACATAGGTATGTTTACACCCTCCCATGGAACATTTAGACCCTGTCATCCACACGAACCGGGACACAACATAGGAGGTGACCCAACAAATATCCAAACTCTGGACCTCCAACCTGTGAATTAAGAGTCCATGCCGTTGGCTACTCCTCTAAGGTTTGAAACTAATATATAGTGAAGTTGTGCTTAAGTCTGAACTCTCTCTTTCTCCTGTTTTCTTTTTTCTTTCTCTTTTTCCAAACAAATCTTAAAAACTTCGAAGCTCAAACATAAGGAAGAATATGGGGAAATAGAAGAAGAAAGAACAGGATTGCGATGGAAACTTTTGAAGATGTTTATGCCATGAAATCCAACCTCCCCTTAATTGTGATATCCTTTGGACGTCCTCTCTTTCTTTATTCTCTTTCATTTCAACCAAAAATGAGGGTCCCATATACGTTTATATATATACTCTTTTCATGTATTTCTATATTTTGGAGGTTTTATTCTTTAATCCTTGCTAATAATTCCCATCCTTTTGTCTTGGCATTTCTTTTGTCCTAATTTTCCTTTCACCTAACTATGGACCCCACAGTCCCAGGTTTTGTCTCTCGTCCCAGTCTCTCCACTTTCTAAAGATAAACGTGGTGCAATATGAGCTACTACTAGACATCTTTTGAATGAAGAAGTTGCTAAGAAATCAAGCCTCACAGTTTATATAGTATAGATGCTACTGGTTCCTTATGGAGTTATTTGGGTTATGGCTATCGTTGTTTAAGGTGAAAAGCACACCAAGGTCTCCTGGAAGTCTAAAGGTGAGGCTAAGGCGGACATTTTACAAGAGTAACAATCCATGAAGCACGGACTCGACACATGATTCACAATTTTTTCAAAAACTAGGATACGACACGCTGAGATACATATAATATTATTTATATTTTATAATATGTATACGTATATGTATATATAATTACGTATAATGTATTCTAATATACTCTAATTTTGTACTATTTATTGTAAGTTATTTTCATTATTTAGTTATAAATATTTTTATAATCGAAACATATATCATATAATAATTAATTTTTTATTAATATTGTTAATAACAATGCATTTTGTCTATGGATTAAAGTCATTTAACGTGAGCAATTGTAAAAGAAAACTTATAACTATTCACTGTTTGTACAGTTTTTTATTTAAAAAATTTTACATCTCCAGCTGCCAAGTCATTTAATATGGACTGTTCATTTTACATACTTTTCCTTTTTCTTTTAAATGCAACATACAGCTGGTAAGGCATTTGATGTGTGAACACTTTAAAGAAGAAGCCTTTTAATTATTCACTTTTTGTACTTTTCTATTATTATTAATTTTTTAATATAATGTACAGCTGGTAAGCCATTTAATGGGGGTCATTCACTGTACTTATTTTTTACTGTTCACCGTGTACTGCTTTTACTACTTCCCAGGCTTCATAAAAAGTGCATCAAATAAAGAACTTTTCAGAAGCCTTCTCTCTCTCTCATCTGAATTGAAGACGTCGGGCGAAATTTCTTCCATTTTTCAAACCAAGATGAATCGGTTCAGTTGCATTTTCTTCATCTCTCTCTCTTGTATATTTTTTTAATCCAAAGTGGTTCTCTCTGTTGAGATTTCGGGTAACTCTGATACTAAAACTACCCCTCACATGTCCTAAAAATGTGTCCACTGCGTGTCCACCACATGTCCTAGAGTCCCCCCCTCCTCTCCCCCCTCCCCCCCCCCAAAAAAAAAAGGATACTTTGGGACACGCTAGGATACGCATGTCCCCAGCGTGTCGCGAGTCCGACTCGAATCAAACCTGATTCGTTGCCTCCGGGTGAGTGTCCATGCTTCATAGATAAAAACGATATCTATATATAAAGGTAAATCGCATTCTTACTAGCTTCCTAGTGAAAAAAATAATCCATAACTATTCCAAGAACATATCTAAGGATATTTATTTAATTTCATGTGTAGTATGCAATAAGGAAATTTCAAAAATCGTTTATAAGTCGCAAAGTAACGTGTAAATTGCAAAAATATTATGCAAGTCACAAAGCAACAGACAGTTTAATACAGGACAAATAAACTTTAGAAGCTTCTTGACATAAACACATTTTTTAAACTAATAGTTAAATAATTAAATTAACTAAATATGTGGAAGCAGAGAGTGAAAATATTGCATCAGCAACAAGCTCTAAAAATTACACAATATAGAGAAGGAAGAAGATATCAGAGACAGGAACAAAAACAACTTGGAAGAAGATAGGAGGAGATGGCAGAAGAATAAATGAAAAGGAAATGAATGTATGTTGGTCGCAAGTAGGTGTAATTGGCCGAAGATGGAGCTCGCAACACAGGAGTACTGGCGATTGAGGGGAAATTCGGCTGTCAATAGAGAAATTCAAGATGGTTGCCCATCGAGGTAGGTGGAGAACTTGGTTCTTGATGTAGAGGAATGTTGCGCTTTTCGAACTATCTATTTTGTTCGTAAAAGTTAGATGCAGGACTAATAGATTAATTAGATGTATTAAGGCAGAGATATGGTGAACCAGAGGTTATACAAGTCAACAAATACAAAAGAAGTCAATAAATCAAATGAACTTGTAAGAGGGTAGTGTGATTGAATCGGGTGAGGCGTGACCCACTTCAATGAACTCTGTCTTGCAGGTTCTCAAGAACTTTGGGAGTAGCTTCTGGTGAAACCTTCTCCTTTAGGTAAAAATGGAACTCAAGCTGGAACTCACTCCCTGCAAGAAGATGAACTTCACAACAATGATAGTAACTTTTTTCAAGAGGAACTCTTGAGAGTGATGGTTGTCAGTGGGAGTGAAAGAACAAAGCACTTAGCACTAGAGAGAGAGCAGGGAAAGAATACTAGGAGGTTCTGGTGTGATTTTAACAGAGTAATAGTATGACTTGAGTTAATCATTCTTCTTGACCTTGCCCGGGGGTCCTATTTATACTTGGGCTTGAGTTGGCACTTTTGGGCGCCAAAATTGAGAGGGTTGGTGAGGGACAAGGTCTGAAATGTACCATTTATCCCTACCTGTGTGCAGTTGCCTGTCCCCTTTGACAGGTGCCACCTGGTGCAAACCAAAGTCAAAAAGCAAATATGTCTGCGCTTGAGGACAAAACATTTGATTTGGTAAATATCGTTTAATGCAGTAACTTGTGGTACAAACTTTGTAAACTTGAGGGGGGAGACCTCAAGGACCATCTCCTCTAAAATCATTTCTGTTGAGAGGGGGGGTCTTGAGGACCCCCTTCTCTAAAATCATTTTTTATAATAAAAATTCATTTCTGGTTAGCAACCTCCTAGTTGCTCATTCTAGTTATAATTGAGAGTGTTGTGTAAGGGCTCGAGTGACTCTTATGGTCTTTCTACTAGTATTCTCTCATTCCTAAAGTGCTAAGTGGTTGAGCTTGCTCAACAAACCTTGTTCCTCAGTCGCCAAGCCAAAACTCCCAAGAGATCCCAACTGGCCTATTTGAGCCCTGCCTGCTCAACTAGGCTACTTGTACAAGAAAGCAAGTGTTGGTACTTTTGTTGTTTGAAAGAATGACTTTTCATGATGAGGAGGTTGCTCACGGTAGCCACTCCCTCATCCTGGCCTGTTTTCTAGAAGCTGAGGGGCAGGACCTTGAGGATTCCTCACCCAAGATTTTCTGGACGCTGAGGGACCTTAAGGGTTCCTAGTCAAATATTTTCTGGAAGCTGAGGGGGAGGACCTTGAGGGTTCCTCACCCAATATTTTCTAGAAGCTGAGGAACCTTGAGGGTTCCGCATTCAATATTTTCTGGACGCTGGGAGGGGGGGCATGAGGGTTCCTCACCCAATATTTTCTGGAAGCTGAAGAACCTTGAGGGTTCCGGCGTTCAATATTTTTTGGAGGCTGAGGGACCTTGGGGGGTCCTCATCTAATATTTTTTGGAAGCTGAGGAACCTTGAGGGTTCCGCGTTCAATATTTTCTGGCAGCTGGGGGACCTTGGGGGGTCCTCATCTAATACTTTCTGGAAGCTGAGGGACCTCGAGGGTTCCTCATCCAATATTTGCTGGAAGCTGAGAGGGAAGGGCCTTGAGGGTCCCTCCCCCCAATATTTAGTGGGCAGTCTTAAAACACCCTTCTACATTAGCCCCTCGTGCAAAGTCTTTTGTGTTGGGGAGACCAAAAGGCTTTGTACGCCATAAATTCAATTTCTCGAAAGAAAAAAATTGAGGGACCCTAGGGCTTCCTCATCATTACCCCTAGGGTCATTAAATGCATTGTCCCTTCGTTCTAGGTTTTGAATTCTCGAGATGCCACGCATCGGTATGGGGACTATCATCTCATCATTTAGGAAAAAAAATCTGATAATCTTTTGGCATTCCTGCACGTTTTCCCATTTTCATATAAAAGCTAATTTTTGAATAAAAGCTTTTACTTTTACCATTTTCTCAAAACATTCACAGAGAGTAGAGTTTTCTAGTGAGAGAAATTCCAAAGACTCCATAACCTTTTTCTTTCAAACTTCTTCAAAATACTGTCCATGGCTTCATCACTGCCTATTGCTTCTTCAGATGTTGATGCCACCGTCATTCCCATCATGATAGGCTATTTGCCTATCTCTATTTCTATATCTACGGTGGTGGCCACTGGCACCACCACCATAACCACTGCCCCAAGCGATTCCGTCATTTCCCTCTCCTCTGCTTCGTTTTTAGTTGACAGCATTACTATGGACCACCTGCGACCAGCGCCCTACTCCTCTGATGGGTTACCTGTCGAAAATCTATTGGATATGGAGGCTGTGACGGCATGGTTCAAAGAATCGGCCGAGTCAACTCGGAATCGGCAGCCCACGATACAAAACCGAGTCACGTTACGAAAAAAAATAGTTCTCGGGCGATATATCCCTAACTCGCCGATAAATCGGCCGTTACGAGTTAATATACCGAAATATCGGGCGAATCGGTTTTGTATCAGCCGAGTTGAGAAAAAAAGTAAAAGAGATACCTTTTGAGACTAATTTGTCCGGAGAAAAAAACAAGAATAGTGAAAGAATAGTGAAAAAAACAAGAATAGTGAAAGAATCTCACGGGTTGAAAGGACATACCTTTTGAGACTAATTTGTCCGGAGAAAGCCAAAAAGATAATCACGGGTGGAAGAACTTTATCTATAAATCAAACTTTGGCTGAAATCTTCAGCTATTCAAACCAAATCTTCCCCGAAATCGTCGGCCGAAAGCTTTGTGGTGTGTGATTTGCTGTTGCGGTTTCATCTGTGTGGGATTTTTCTGCTTGGTTGCGTGCAGTTTGGTGTGTTAAGGTATTTAGGGTTTTCTTTTTTGGGTTTAGATAACTCCCGTCTATTTTTAGTTTGGTGGGTGTTTTGTTTTGTGGGTTTTTTCTTTTTGGGTTGTGCGTGGGTTTTTTGTTTTGTGGGTTTGGTGTTGGTTTTAGAGAACTGCCAAAGGTTTGGGGTTTGTTGTATTTGGTGTGTTTTTTTTTGGGTGTGTTTCTTTGGTGTGTTAGAGAACTGCCATGTGTTTGTTTTAATTTTTGTTTTGTTTTAAATGTTATTTTAAAGAAATGTTATAAAAAATGTTATGTTTTTAAAGAAATGTTAAAAAAATAAATGTTACAAAAACAAATGTTATAAAAAATGTTGTTTTTTTACAAAAAATTAATCAAATCCTTTTTAAAAAAATTGCTTGTTACAAAAAAAATATGGATCAATTATAAAAAAAATGTTGTTTGCTTTTTAAAAAAAGTTGTGTTGGTAGAAAATACTTGAACATACCAATGTTGTTTGCTTTTTAAAAAAAGTTTTGCTTTTTTCATATGAAGACTTATGTTTGGCTTTTGTTATTTTGAGTCTTACAAAGACTTGTGTTTGGTTTTTGTTTTGTTATACATCTATGTTTTTGTTAAAAATGTACATTTTTATTCCTTATGTACAATTTTTGTTACTTATGTAAAAAAATGTATATTTTTATAAAAAAATGTAAAAATTTGTAAAAATGTTCTTTTGTTCTTGTCTTAAAAAGACATTTATGTAAAAAATGTAAAAAAAATATTATAATTTGTGCAAAATGTTTAATATTGTACGTTTTTGTTAAAAAAAAATTGAAAAGTTATTTTTTCAAAAATGTTATCTTTTCAAAAATTGTAACGTTATTTTTTCAAAAATGTACATTTTTATACATTTTTGTAAAAATGTTATTTTGTTCTCGTCTTAAAAAGGCATTTATGTAAAAAAAAATGTTATAATTTGTGCAAAATGTTTAATATTGTACGTTTTTGTTAAAAAAAATTGTAACGTTATTTTTTCAAAAATGTACATTTTTATAAAAAATGTACATTTTTGTAAAAATGTTCTTTTGTTCTCGTCTTAAAAAGACATTTATGTAAAAAATGTTATAATTTGTGCAAAATGTTTAATATTGTACGTTTTTGTTAAAAAAAATTGTACGTTTTTGTTAAAAAAAATACATTTAGCCAAAGAGTATACAACTTAGAGTTATTTTTTAATAAAAGTAGACTTATTTTTTTAGTAGACTTATTTTTTAATAAAAGTAGACTTATTTTTTAATAAAACTGTGAAATGTTATAAAAATATTTTTTAAAGAAAATGTTATAAAAATCTTATTAATTAAAATGTTATAAAAAAGTTACAAAAAATATTGGATGTTTTAACTCTATTTTTTTAATGTTATTTTGTAGAATGGCTCCAAAATTAGATATTGGATGGGAACATGGCACTGCCATTGGTGGAGATAAGAGGAAGGTTGCTTGCAATTATTGTGGCAAGGTTTGTAGTGGTGGTGTAACAAGACTAAAAGAACACTTGGCAAGTGTACAAGGTAATGTCGAACCTTGTCGTCATGTACCTCGGGAGATAGCAACTAATATTAAAAAAATTCTAGCAGATAGTATGAAGCAACGGGCCCTTGAGAAGAGGAAGAAGGAGAAACAAGTAGAGAATTTGCGAGAGCAAACCCAATACTATCATGAAGATGATGCCAGTGAAGATAGTGATGACGGTAATGAAGATGATATCACCCGTTTAGAATTAGCACAGTTGAAAGCTGCTATGAAAGAAAGTCGGAGAATGGCAGGAGAACAACATAGACATTCAGTTTCCGGGGCAAGACCATCCACATCTGGGCTTAAGCGACCACACGTGTCACGATCGTGGTCATTGAGACAGGGGGTTGAATTGCCTGCTCAAGGAATTGACCCTTCTATGTTTAGGTCGAGGAAGTCTAGTCAGAAAACTGTCAAATCCATGTTCTCTACAGATGGAGTCAAGAAGGTTGGGAAGGCCATTAGCAAGTTCTTTCACTTTAATGCCATCCCGTTTCATGCTGCTGATAGTGGACCTGCCTATCAACATATGATTGATACGATTGCTACGGCGGGTCCAGGGATTAAAGGCCTTAGTGGTTATCAGATTGGAGGTGTTTACTTGGATGAGGAGGTAGAAGAGGTGGAAAAATACATAGCAACTCTAAAGGAGAAATGGCCCGAGTATGGTTGTACAATCATGTGTGACGGGTGGAGTTCAAGGACGAAGAAGCCTATCATAAACTTCATGGTATACTGTGATCGTAATATGATATTTCACACTTCTGTTGACACAACTAACAAAATCAAGTCGGCGGATTATATTTTTTCCCTTATGGATAAAGTTGTGGAGGAAATTGGTGAGGCTCACGTCATACATATTGTCACTGATAACGAGCCAAATTTTAAGGCAGCTGGCGCGTTATTGATGGCGAATAGGAGACACTTATTTTGGTCACCTTGTGCAGCACACTGTCTTGACTTGATGCTCGAGGAAATTGGAAATATGAAGTCAATCAAGTTGGTATTGAATGATGCCAAATCAATTACCTCGTTCATATATAACAGTCAAAAAGTTGTGAATTTAATGAAGGAGTATACCAGAGGTAGGGAGTTGCTAAGACCAGGCATTACGAGATTTGCTACCGAGTTTATTGCCCTTGAGAGTCTCATTCGCTATCAGTCTGAGTTGAAGCGAATGTGTACCACGAATTAATGGCGTGAATTCAACCGTGAGAGGACCCGAAGGAGTGCGGCCACTAAAGTGTCGGATTTAATTCTGGCAACGGGCTGCCGAAGTTGCCAAGATTATGGAGCCCTTTGTATTGCTTTTGAAGATAGTAGATCAAGATAAAAAGCCTACACTCTCTATCATTTACGAAGGGGTGGATAAAGCAAAACTAGCAATCCAGGCGAGTGTTAAAAACTGGAAGAAGTATTGGCAGGTGATCGATGGAAGATGGGAAAGACAATTGCACCGACACTTGCATGCCGCGGGATATTTCTTAAATCCGGTGTTTCAGTATTCATCCAATTTTTCAAACCATCCCGAAATAAGAGCCGGACTAAAAGAGGTCATCAAAAGACTAGAGCCAGACGTACAAAAACAAGCCTTGGCAATAAATGAGGTATCACATTTGTTTCCATCGAGTTATATTTATTTCATATATGTATTGTTTCTAAATTAATTTGTTTGCCTTTTAGGTTAAACTCTTTACGGATAGGAGAGGGGAGTTTGGCTCAGATCTTACCAAGCAAGCAGTCAAATCTTCTCTTCCAGCTGAGTGGTGGAAAAATTACGATGATGATGCACCCAATCTTAGGCGCATTGCTATCAAAGTACTGAGTCAAACATGCTCATCTTCGGATTGTGAGAGGAATTGAAGTACATGGTCTCTCATCCATACAAAACTTCGCAACCGATTGGCAATAAAAAAATTACATAAATTGGTGTATGTGCATTACAATCAGAGACTAAAAGTTAGGAATCTGATGTACATGCGAGAGACCGAAGATTTCTACAATCCAATAGACTTGAATTTAATATTTGAGGAGGATGACATATTGGATGAGTGGACCCGAGAGAATGATGAAGGGGTCTTACCGACCGATGACTTAGACTGGTTGGATGAAGGTATTCAACAAAGCGAAGGGGAAGGACGACGGGGGGGTCACAATCAACTGGCACCGGTCAGTGTTCTTTCCAGTTCTGATGATGATCATGGTGGTGATGATAGTTGGCAAGATACTCCTGGTACTTATGGTAATCATGTAGATGATGACGATGACGACGATGATGATGATGATGATGATGATGATCAAGGTGGTGGCAAGGGAGATGTTAGTAGGGGAACAGCGAGTGGTAGCCAACAAAGGAGTGGGGTTGGTGGTAGCCACCAAAGGGGTGGTTCTTACAATACTGGTACACAGCATGATGGTGGTATGACATGGGCACAAGGAGATGAAAACTACTATGCCACGCAAGACACGGATCATGGTTATCGCCCGGGAATCAGTGAACAACGAAGGCATTTAGACAATTTAACGAGATTCCCTAGTAATGACGAGTATTCAAGCGGATATGATCAGCAACGTCTTGATGATCAACTACGGGCAATGGGTTTAATGACAGATCATGCATACCACAGCGGAAGACATAGTATCTCTGGGAGTGGGAGTGGCACAAATAATTATGGTCCGGCACAACTTCCAAGATCTACTAGTACTAGTACAGGTGGTTACTATGATCGTTATAGAGACCATTATGGATCTACTAGTAGCGGCACAACAGGTGGTGATTATTATGGATATAATCAAGGGACGCAATATGGTGGGTCTTCAACTGATAGTTCTGGGTATAGAGGTTTTGGATATTATCATCACGGTAATCAACCAGGAGATCGTCAATCACAATTTCCAAATTATGGATCATCTAGCCAGTCATCCCAGCCATCTGAGCAGCAATATGGTTAATATTTCTTTCCTTACCCAACTGAAAGAAATTACCCCTATCCAAATCCGTATGATCGATACCGCAACTAGATAGGGAGATGAAAATGATGAAACATTGTAATCATTCCTATTTATCTTCCATACAAACTTTTTATCTAAGCTTATGTGACATTAGATTGTTTTCAATATTATTATTGGTTTACTATGCAATATTGAATCTGACAACTCTGCCGCGGTTCAGTATAACCAGTTCTACAATGCAATGCATATTGAATGATGGGTTTAAATGTACATCATTGGTCCACTTTGTTAATCTTATTTTTTTAAAATTTTCTATATTTTTTTCGGAATTTTTTGCGCTCTCTAAATAGCGTATCTTTGCGTATCGCCCGATACCGCGACCGATACCGCGACAGAGTTGAAAATCGGGTGTCCGATACCGAGACCGATACCGAGACTTTGAACCATGGTTGACGGCGAATTGCGCTTTGGGGCGAGGACCTCTAAGAGTTCCTCGTCGTTTTCTATAGTAGACAAAGGTTCCTCGTCTGAGGACTTACATTTGAGAGAGGACTCGTCCGACCTTTGAATTCGAGGAGTTCCTCGACCGGGCGCGCTACTGTGGATTTCTAGCCTGAATGTTTGGACTAGGGGGCGCCTCATCTTCTGCCTTGATTTCTAGGGGTTCCTCGCAGCTTGTAAGGATGACCACGGGTTCCTCGCCTATTGTCGCGACAGCGAAGGGTTCCTCGACCACAAAGTGTTCCTCACCTACCGCTTCGATCACAAAGGGTTCCGACCACAAAGGGTTCCTCGCCTACCACTTCGGGTTCTCGCCTGCTGCTTCTACAAGGTTATATTTTAGCATTTGATGTAATTGAAGGTAGTTACTGACCCATGTGACATCACATGGGTCAATACTCTTTCAAGCAATAGAAGCTTAGGAGACCCCTTCTAGAATCTTCTCTCCTCCCCTATAAATACCCCTTTCCCCCTCACTATTGATCAATTCTAATTCTGGGTACTATTTTTCTCTCTAGAGTGTGACTCTTTTGTGACTTTGACGACTTTCATTTTACGTCAATTGGTATCAGAGCCTTGCGCTCCACCCGTTATTGTTGCTATTGTTATTGTAAAAAAACACAAAAATCGTAAAAAAAACAAAGCAACTCAATGGCGCCAAAGAAGCTCACCCCAACCGAGAAGCGTGCTACTCAATTGAAAGAAGCCATGGCCACCCACCCTCATTGGAAGATTTGACATCCTCATCCAAAATCAACAACAAAACCCTAACCTCATTTCTCAGAGCCCTTACCCACCTGGACCCCATCCCGATCCCATCGCCAAGCCTTCTCACCTCTACACAACCCGACTCCTTCAGCCGTCTGTCGAATGTGGGGATCAGACCCGATCCAACCCTACCCGGCATCCCGGCGACCCAGACAAACCCCTTACCCACCCAACCATCCGCAATCCTTACCCGGATCCCCCACCCCAAGCAGGTCAAAGCCCATCCCCCCCTTTTCACCCCTCCCCGCTTTTGAAAATTATTTTTCAGCCCCAAAATCTCTCAAAAATTACGTTTCCGCCCCGATTGACTCCCGAAACTCAATTTAAGATTGCCAACGGCAAGTCCAAGATTGATTGTCTCGCCCAATCATTCTCCCTCAGTCACGCATTCAATTAGGGCAACTCAAGGCTAAAAAATCCCCTCCCGAGCCTCTTTCTTGCAATAAAGATAGAAACGACGAATTTGGTTGGTATATTGGGAATTTTTTTTACATGTTCGTTGAGGATGTTTGAGTGACTCGCACTCATTTTCGGAGTTAGAGACGTTTGATTTAGGAGGATTTTTTTCAATCTTTCGAAATGGTGATGATGATTTTGACAGGGTTGGTTCAGTGGTTATCTCTCATGGGGTTGAGGTGGTGATCTTGGGTGATATATTTGATGGTGGGTATGTGGACCCATTTTTAGTGACATGTGACATGCACTCGGAGGATATTTTTCAAGTCTTGGTGTTGAGGAGACTCATTGCGGAACTCTGAAACCAATATTTATGGATCGGCCGTGGTTGGTTTGTATGCCTATTCTCCGTGAACTTCTTAGTAGCCGGTACGGATGACGTTTCCGAGGACGGCTCCCCTTTCAAGTGGGGGAGCCCTTTGATGTTTGCCTTGCTTTCTTGTCGTTCACCTCCTATGCTCGGGATGAGCTTTTTCAAGTGGAGGACAGTGATGGAAATTAGTGTTTATTTTAGTATTTTCTTGCATTTTTTTATTTCATTGTATTTTTCCTTTTATTAGTTGCTTGGTGTTTTGTTTATATTTTTAATTGTAACAAGGGTTGAGAGTAAGCTTCTAGAAGGTTCCATTAGTTAGTGTTATCATAGATGAGTTGTCATGACAACTCATACTTAGCTAGTAGCTTCTAGAAGGTTATATTTTTAGCATGTGATGTAATTGAAGGTAGTTAATGACCCATGTGACATCACATGGATCAAGACTCTTTCAACCAATAGGAGCTTAGGAGACCCCATCTAGAATCTTCTCTCCTCCCTATAAATACCCCCTTCCCCCTAATTAATGATCAATTCTAATTTTGGATATTACTTTTCTCTCTAGAGTGTGACTCTGTTGTACCTTTGACGGCTTTCATTTTACGTCAGTAAGGCCGAGAGGATTAATTAAAAAAACAGTAATTTAGACAAAAACCATTTGCTTAACTAGGTGATAAAGCAAGGAATTTACTCGGTCTTGGAGATATGAAGTTCCTTAAGAAGGAGATATATTATTTGACATTTTTATCAAATCAGGACGTTTTATAGCATCCGACTAATCTTCAAAGAACAAGATCCACCCCACTAACATCGTGTAGTGACTAGTTTCAAACTTACGTTTATGTGAGAGGTTAATTGGTCTCGCAAAGGTGGCACCTGTACATATGGTTTTTCTCACATACACATGCAATGTGTTCTCCCATACGCGGTGACTTCCACACCTATGATCAACACCTACCATACTACATGTCCGACTCCCATTACATTCCATGTTTCACACCTTTCATGGGTATGAATGACTGATAGCAGTGGGCGGCCATGGAAGTACTGGGACCTGCGATGGTTGTGCTGGAGTCCTATAAAAGCCCCACTTGTTATTTGTAGTAGATCATGGCTTTCATCTCTTTCTAGCCAGCAGGCTCTTTGCCCACTCTCGCGCACTCTCTGTTCATATGTTCATCTGGTAATTCTGCTCTCAGCCTTTCACCCGCTTGGAACCTAGATCAGGTCGTGTGAAATGCCTCACCAGCTTCCAAAATTCAACTCCATATTCACAGCAAGTACCAAAATCCAGAAGAGAACCAACTTCCTACAGGGATAATATGATTTGTGGTATTTAAAACAATGATCCCAAAGTAAAACTTTATTAGTCCATTCCCCTCCCCACACCACTAGGCCCAGCCTAAGCCCTAGGCAGCTTAGGCAACTGCCTAGGTCCCATATTGGGGAGGGACCTCGTCAGCCATATTTTGATATACGTATATTTAATAATGCATTTCAAGTAAATATGTAAGCTTGTCTCAATATAGTTTTACAATTCTCAAACTACATGTTTTCCTCTTCGTCTACCTCACAAAACTTCCCTCAAGTCTATCTCTCTCAAAGGCTCGCTCTCCCCACCTGTAACATCTTTTAAAGCATGCATACATTCAACTTTAGTATCTTAGTCCCAATACTCAACTTTTCTAGTACAATGTTTGTTTTTCCCCTTACATTAACAATCGGATTTGTCATTTGTAAATTGTTACTAAGATTTTTTTGGGGTGTTATCATTGCTGTCTACTCAGTTTGCTTTAAAGATAAATTCAAATACTTATTTAAATATAAAAATTCTTGAAATTTAAATTTAATATGTATCTTACTGTTGTTAACATATTCTTCTTTACATTCAGAAATTTAATTTTGAAATTCGAGTTGAACATACTTCGATGCAGTTCTATTGTTCTATAATATGTTGTTTCATTTTATTTTTGTTGTAGATTCAAATTTAAGGTGAAAATATAAATTGTGGGCATATTCTTGTTGTAAATTATAATACGTGTGTGTGCGCACGCGCGTATGTATAGGTGTTTACAAGAAAATATGAATGCAGATCCAAAATACGCAATTAAAAGAGAATGCTAATAAGTTGATTCAATCGGTCGGTGCTTTGAGATCAACTAGGTCACAAGGAAAATTAGGTAGATTAGTAATGTTAGATATTGAAAAAAACAGCTTGAAAAATATTTTACTATATTATAAAAGTTTTTAATTTGCAAAGGGGTTGCATTCGAAGTTCAACTAGGGCCCGGATACTCCTTGGGCCACCCCTGACCACCACACAAACACACAAGACACAGACAATGAGAGAGAGAGACAGAGAGAGTAGTATTATTGCATGAGCATCTTTTGATGTATTCTATGAAGATTAAAGCCAAAAAAACTACATCAAGATATAGAAACCTGAAGTATAGAATCCACTTCCCGAATATGTGATAAAAATTTATTTCCTAAACCCTGCAATCAAGAGATATTGATCAAGTAAGTATCAACTAATAATATACAGCAACCAAATCACATAAGAATACGATGGCAACGCACACTGGTTTTGACTGACTCCAGTTAGATAAATCAAGGATTCTCACCTCCCCCTGACTGGCTCCCTTCACAAGCCCAGCAATATCTACAAATTCTATAGATGCTGGGACTGCTCGTTGAGATTTGCAGAGGTTAGAAAGTACATTGAGACGTGGATCTGGAACAGCAACTATCCCTACATTCGGTTCTATTGTACAAAAAGGGAAATTAGCAGCCTGAGCCTTTCCATTTTCAACCTGTGAAAAAGATATATAATTAGATGTCAACATTATTAACTCCTGAAAAGAAATATCAATCTTGAAAGCAAGTAGGGGAATCATCCAACAAAATGGTCAATGAACCTAACAAAGTAGTCTAATAAAAACTAGAAAAAGAAAATAATGAAAACATATCCAAACAAGCAGCAACATTACGGCTACATAAAAGAGACCATAATAGCACGAAGAGTAATTCTACGCCGACTCACAAATCCGACTCATTTTGTGCGACTCACTAACGTGTCGTGTCTACATTAGTTCATTTTTGGGGTCCATATGTGATCCACTGAGTATCATTGAAAAAATGAAGCAATGCACATACACGACACATCAGTGAATCGCACAAAAAATGTTATTTTCGTGAATCGGCCTAAAAATACTGTAGCGTGAATTGGGTTGGTCCTTTATTGACTTCTGAAGACTGCAGCAGTATATCACAGCTCTGTCTCTTACATACATAAAGGCTGCTAGTGGTGAGCAGTTTCCACCCTAACATATACATCCTTGTGTGCAAAACATAACAACATGCTGCTGTGCAATCCACAGCCCAAGGCATTTCCCACAAAATCCACATCTTTTAGTATCTTCTTGCGTCGCTCTGTCAAAAGATTTGTACAAATTGAAAATGAAAAGCATGAGTAATTCTAGAGAACTCTGAGTCATGTGACTAAGCGAAGTGCCTAATGCAGAACTTAATAAGCACCTCTCGAGTTTGATAGGTTGTGGGATTGAAACGTTTGAGGAAGTTGAAAATGGGGAGGTTACCACAGTTGTGTAGATCATTTTCTTTCTTCAATCAAAGCGCATTGTCGTCCTCTTCTTAAGTGGGCTATACAGAGTCGTCCTTAAGGAGACGACTACAAGTCTAAGGCACAATCATGGCATCAAATATCATGAAAAATACCACAGAATGAAAGTGAAGATGTTTCAAACGACCAGCAGCCAAGGGCCTGGGGCTGGATCACAAGGGAAGGAATACGTAACTAGCAAGTAAATTGTCAACTGTAATCCACTAATTGACGACTATTTCAAGGTGATATTCATTTAGGGTGTTTTTGGCAGCTTCAATTCCAAGGCTTGAAATTGGAATTAGAGACTAGAATTCCAAATACATAGCTTGGCACATAAAAATAGTTTCGAATTACTTTTTTCTGATTCTAAATCTTCCAATTCCACAGATCTAATTCCATAATTAGGAGTATGGAATTCTAAAACCAAGGTTTGGGGAATTTGTTACGATAAAATGCCGACTTATGATATCTCGTTCAATCGCATGGCTTATCACTTCTCTGTCTAAGAGCCAAAGCGCTCTCTCTCTCTCTCACACACACACACGCGCGCAAATGTCTATGCACTTGGAATTAGAAGTCTATAATTGAACTAAACAGTTGAATTTCAATGCTATGGAATTAGAATCATAAATTTCAATTCCACAGAATTCTAATTCTGATTCTAAGGGCCCGTTTGGCAACTCAATTTCATGGTTCGGAGGCAATTTCAATTCAATTCCATGGGATTAAAATTGGCCTTCGAATTCCAATATGAAGCCATGGAATTGGAATTCAATTAAACACATTCTAAGTAAACTTAACAGTTGAATGGCTACACCAACTAAGAATTGAAATTCCATATACATTCAATTTGCAGGGGTTCGGATTGACATCTGGTGAAGTTATTTTCATTAAGTTAAAGCTTGTAGTGACAGAAAAAGGTTGAGATAGGAATAGGTTAATTTTTGAAGCATTAAAAATGAATGGTATATGTATTAGTGAGAACTCACAACGGCGTTGAAAAGAGTGGATTTTCCGACATTGGGAAGACCAACGATGCCGGCTTTTAAGCTCATGCTTATCTTAGAGGATGAGTATCGCCTCCGGAAGCCAATTAGATGACAAGTTTTAGATATGTTTGGCAAATTACTCAACAGAGAAGACTTGAGTGGAAGAGCTACGTGGTAGCATGCTACTCTCGCCATTTCTCAAGGTATGTTTTTTGCTTGTGCGAGAGGGGTTATCCCTGGAACTCTGAAACAAGAAATAAGAATCCCCTTAATAACCTCCAAATATTTAACAATTTTTTAAATATTCTACTATTCTTACGAATATAAAATTGTTATGAAATTGACCACACACATATATTAATTACAAATATCGAGATAATGTAATAACTCAATTCAATTCAACTGAACAAAATCTTTTTCAATTATTTGAGGTCGGGAGGTGAGAATGAAAAAAGTTTTGTATTAATATATTCTCTCATTCACTATTATTCTCTCTTCTCTTGGTTGATTCTCTATCTTTTATCTACTCTTTTTCTACACATTTGTGATCTCAATATCTCCTCTTATTTATACATAAAAGAAGGAAACTCTTCACCATTCATGGTGGGAGATGGACATTCATCCATATGTGAATTTTATAACATACCCGTTTTGATGCCACCGTAAGTTCAATGACAGTTGTCTAATTAAAATTTTGTTATGGAGTGTACGACTTGAAAACTTCAAAGACAACACTACACCAAAATGATCACATTGTCACCTTTCAGTCGGCCACCATTGTCAAGGTCATTGACCTTGACAACAAACACGCGTTTTGTGTCACGGTCATTGACCTTGACACGACCGCTGACAAAGAATTGTCACGGTCATTGACCGTGACAATTCTTTAAATAATTATCACGGTCAAGGACATTGACACGACCGTGACAACTTCTACAGCAAAAATCATTTCCCCTTCTTTTTTCCCCCCCGTCGTTTCCCTCTTTTTTCCAACTCTCTCTCTCTACGCTGCTCTCTCTCTCTTCCATTTATATATATGTTTGTGTGTGTATATATATGTGTGGTGGGTGGGGGTGGGGCAGGGTGGGGGGCTGTTGTGTGTGTGTGTGTATATGTGTGGTGGGTGGGGGTGGGCCAGGGTGGGGGGTTGTTGTGTGTGTGTGTGTATGTATGTGGTGGGTGGGGTGGGGAGGGGTGGGGCAGGGGGGCTGTTGTGTGTGTGTGTGTATATGTGTGGTGGGTGGGGGGTGGGGGGTGGGGGGTGGGGGGTTGTTGTGTGTGTGTGTGTGGTGGGTGGGGGTGGGGAGGGGGGTAAGGCAAGGTACCATTGTAATTCTCTTAATATCGTGTTTTGATGATTCTATGAGATAATATATATTGTTTCAAGGTTAACTCATTGTAGATAAAAACATTCACATAGTAAGATTAAATTGAATCCATCCATAGATTCCATAATTACATCCACTAAAATATAATTAATAAATGAAACAGTTTTAGATGAAAGTAAATTAATAATTAGTGCCCATTTCATATGAAAGTAGGAATGTCCCTCAGTGTAAATTAGTAAATTAATAATTGTATACGTTAATCGTTAGTTTAATTGATGAAATGAATTAATTGAGTAGATGAATTAGAAGGAGTACAGGATACACATTTATTGTTGACATTGTTGTTGGATTATTTTGTTTAGTAAATGTTTGGTTGGTTAGTTTTAAAAGTGGCATGACCACTGGATTATTGTCCATATGGGGGTGGGATTTTTTAACTTTTTTTTAGAATTACTTTGTATATCGAACAATATATATATATTATGATAATTAAATGAAACATACTTGAAATTAAATATAGTGCGCATAGATACTAGCCTTCTAGTTCTTATGCGTACGCATTCAATAGCCCTTAGACCCGTTCGAGAGTCATTACCCCCCCTGTAATGAGATCTCTCGAATTGTCCCGTTTGGACAGTTTGAGACTGTATCATTTCTGTATAATATTCTTAGTGGCTTGAAGTTGTTACTTTTGGAGGAAGTTCTGCAGTCGTATCTTAATGTTCTCTGGGTACATACTAGATTGACAAGTGTGACTGTTATTTCAATTGATCAATTTAAATAACACTCACACCTACCAATCTACGTCGTGTACTTGGAGAATTACGAGGATATGCTGTCGAATTTTTTTCAAATCGTAACAATGTGCATGAGCTGTTAAGTATATTACAGAAAAATACGGTATTGAATGGGATAGGACCACTCACCTTTTAATAGGGTAATTAAATGATCGGGTAATTAAATGATCGGATAATTAAATGATCGGATAATTAAATGAAACATACTATAAATCTAAGTTTTGTTTACCTTTAATAGGTGTTTAGTTGTGGTAGTTGTGATGGGATATCCGAAATACAAAGAGTGGATGGGTGAGACTAATAGAATGGGTGATGTGTTTCGCAGAAGTGCTAACGAATTTGTGAAATATGCAAAGAGATGTCATAATGATGAAGAGTTTCCGTGTTCGTGTGCTAGGTGTAAGAATGGTAAGGTGTTTGAGTGAAAAACAGTTGAACTACATTTGTTAAGATCGGGTATGCGAGATAGTTATCGATTTTGGAGTTTTCACGGTGAATTGAAAGTTCCTTTTGTCCCCAACCAACCTTCACAACAACCTTCAACAAGTAGAATAGATGTAGAAGGGGACGACGTAGATCATAATATGTTAGAAGATTTAGTTGATGATGTGTACGGAGTTTATGAAACAGGGGAGAGTGAGGTTACTGATGATGTAGAAGATTCAAGTGCTCGTGAAGATAACACGATAAAACTTGACGATGACTACCAAAGTTTAAAATTTAAGGCGACCCAACTGTTATACTCTGGCTGTGAGAAAGATCAAACAACTTTACATGCCATGGTTGGTTTGCACAGTTTGAAGACGCAGTACAGTTTGTCTGGCAATAGCGTGACGGGAATTCTAAAATGGGTGAAGGGCTTATTACCCAAGGTGAATACACTTCCAAATAGGTATCGTGTTATGAAGAACAGTTTGAAAGGTTTGGTTATGAAGTATAAATCGATTCATGCTTGTGTGTATGACTGCATACTATACCGAAAGGAGTATGAAAATCTCAATCGTTGTCCGGTATGCGATGAACCTAGATATGTCCAATCTACTAGTAAGGAAGGCACAAGCTCAAAAGTGCCTCAAAAAGTATTAAAATATTTTCCCGTTGGGCCTAGATTAAAGTGATTTTTCACAGTACCATGGATTGCAGAGGCAATAACTTGGCATGCTAGGGCAGAAGTAGGGGTAATATCATGCGTCATCTTATTGATTCTACTGCCTGGCGGAGGATGAATTTTGAGTATCCCGATTTTGCTCGAGAACAACGCAACATTCGTTTGGCTATATCAATAGATGGTTTCAATCCATTTGGAAATTTAAGCGCCAATCAGAGTGTATGGCCAATGATCCTAGCCCCACTCAACCTCCCTCCTTCACAGTGTATGAGACCTGAATTTTCGATGATGGCTTTGTTGATACCTGGACCAAAGGCACCAAGTGATGACATTGATGTCTACCTAGATCCTTTGGTAGAAGAATTAAATGAGTTGTGGGAAGAGGGTGTGCAATCATTTGACTCTTTTAGAAAAGAAGAGTTTACGTTGAAAGCTATGTTGATGTGGGCAATTCATGATTTTCCAGCTTATGGGACATTATTCGGTTGTGTAGTACATGGTTATTGGGGATGTCCTATTTGTGGAAAGGAGACTGAATCTCTTCGTCTGTCCTCTAGCTTAAAAAATGTATACCATCGCCATAAGAGGTTTTTACCCCCAACTCATAGTTTCATATCTGAGAAAGGTTCCAATTTTTTATTGGGCGGAGTTGAACATAGGCTACCGCCGAGACAACTTTCGGGTTCAGAAATTGAAAGTAAATCTTCTAAATGTGGCCCTAATATGCCAGGTAAGAATCCCAAATTTAAGAACGTCAAGCATAAGAAGACCCCAACTGGGAATGAAACTGAGATAAGAAAGGCATGGTCTCGGAGGTCAATTTTATTTGACTTGCCTTATTGGAAGAATAATCCAGTGCACCATTTAGATGTGATGCATGCAGAGAAGAACTTCGCTGAACATATTGTGGTTACTTGCCTTGGGGGGAGTCATTCTAAGGATGGAGAAAATGCACGAAAAGACCTTAAATCGTTAAAACTTAAGCCACAACTATGGTTGAAAGAAGATAGTATGGGAAGGACAATAATTCCCCCTGGTGCGTTTACTTTGATGAGTGGGGAAAGGAAGGTGCTTCTAGACACAATATATAATTTGAAGGGCCCATCTACTTTTTCGTCCAACTTGGAAAGGATTGTGAATTATGCTACTCATGATTTACATAAGTGTAAGTCCCACGATTGGCATGTGATCATGGAATTGGTTCCTCTATTGTTTAAGCACTGTTTCTCCAAGCACAAGGATTTACGTAGGGCTATTATGCAAATTAGTATTACCTTCTCCCTCTTGTGTGAGAAGGTAGTAAATCGAGAACACATAGTGGCCGCAAAATTGGCTGTGATCGAAGCGATTTGTGTATTGGAGAAGAACTTTCCCCCAGTATTCTTTGACATAAGTGTTCACTTGTTGGTACCCCTATGTGACGAGGCACTTCTTTGTGGTCCAGTTAGATATCGGTGGATGTATCCGTTTGAAAGATTGATGAAAATTTTAAAGATTACGTCAAGAATACGCGATACATTGCAGGATCAATTGCAGATGAATACATCACCGTGGAGTCATCAATATATACTCGGGAATATATGCCTGACTCGACCAGCATTGATGAGACTGGTGAGTTCGTCGATGATGGTGGTCATGTGATGGAAAAACGAGTGAAATTAACGAGTTTACAACATGAACAAGTAGCTCGTTATCTATTTGACACACATGAAGATGTCGAAGAATGGAAAAAGTAAGTTTCGATTATTATAATATTTAACATTATTTTAGATTATTTTATACATGATTAATTTTGTAATATGCAGAAAATATGAAGCCTGTGAGAACAATAAAAGACGAAAAATAATGGTACAATCAGACAGCGAATTTAGGTTGTGGTTGACACAAGAGGTAATTATAATGAAAATAGTCGTTATATAACGTTACATTACACTCAAATTTTACCACTAATATAATTAATTCATCTATATTCTTAGCTCCTAAAGACGGGTGATGCGACATCAAGGCATGCTCGTCTAGCGACTGGACCCTTGTTCGTGGCACAGGAGTATAAAAAGTATCGATTGAACGGTTACATTTTCGGCGCTAAAGTGTACGAGGAAAGTACAAATGTACAGAACTCGGGAATTTTATACAAGGCTCTTACTTTCTTTTAAGCGAGCGCAAAAGATAAAAACCTCGTTGAAGCTGAAATGACTTACTATGGTGTAATCCAAAATATATTTGAATTGGATTATATAAGCTTCAAAGAGGTTGTATTTTATTGTGACTGGGTAAGAGTTGAGGATAAAAATGCTTGTAAAGTTGATCATGGTTGACTTGTCTAAGTTGAAGAGCAACGATCACGTGAGCAATGAGACATTTGTTTGTGCATTTCAAAAGGTTAAGCAAGTGTTTTATTCGGAATATATCAACAACGAGCCGTGGTCAATTGTCCAACACGCTCCAAGGCGTCTAAATAGTAGTGCGGATGACTTGGCTGCTCCTACCGAATATTAATCCATTTTTTATGATAACCCGAATTTGAAATAATTTTTCAATTTGTAATAAATATTTCAATTTGTACCGAAATATCCATTTTTAATGCTTTTAATTAATTTGCACTTTATCATTTTCACTCTTGTGTAGTGTGCGTGTGTGGATAGGATATTAATACATAAATATTTCAACTACATCTAAATTTTGTTTATACTAATCCATGAATATACGCTTCTTACCTTTAATAGGTGATTAGTACATAGTTATTTGGGGTGTCCTATTTGTGGAGAGGAGACTGAATCTCTTCGTCTATCCGAACACTAAGAAATGCCATAATTCTATGGAGTTATGCTCTGCAAATTCATCCCAACTGTTATGTAGCCAAACATCACCAGTTGAAGTTGTCAATTTCACTTTCCATACCCTACCACTTGGAACCTCTAGCAAAACATGGGAGACCATTGGAATGTGGAATTGACAACTTCAACTGCTGATTTTTGGCTACACAACGGTTGGAAGGAATTTGCAGAGCATAACTCCATAGGATTATGGCATTTCTTAGTGCTCATATATGAAGGGAATTATATTTGACACGATTGCACGGGGTACATTAGTTGGAAGGAAGTGCTATATGAGCTCAAGTTAGTTGTTTGGGTGACACTACAGGTAATGTATTTATATTTATATGTCAATTTCGATTTCGATTTCGATTTCAATTTCGATTTATATTTATATTTATATTTATCTATATTTGCAGGGCGGATACTAATTTTACTTTATTTTATTTCAGGGGACAGGGAGTGGCCCTGAGGGTAGGCCACATATGCTCGATACTTATGTGGCTCTTCGGACGAGAAGGGAAGGATAAGGAGGTGTCCCCGAGCATCGCGGTACAAAATCTCTTTTCCAGCTAAATAGTTTGTAGATGTGAGATAATTGATGGTGATGTTGTTTCTTCTTAAATAGTTTCTATTTTGAATGTATATTTGAGTTATCTCTAGTTTATTTGGATATATGATGTTTGAACATGTACAACGTTGATATAAAAGGTACAAATATACTGCTGGGCAGTGGTAGTGGCCATACTGCCCAGCAGATTTTTTTTTCAATTCTGCCCAGAATTGTCACGGTCAATGACAACGATAATTTTTTTTAAAAGGGGACAAGATTTTGTCACGGTTATTAACCGTGACTAAACGTGTCACGGTCAATGACCATGACACGTCCGTGACAAAAAAAAGCTATCTCACCCCAAATTGTCACGGTCATTGACCTTGACAAGTTCAACTTGTCAAGGTCAATGACCGTGATAATTCGGCAGATTTGGTGTAGTGCTATGAATCTTCTTTGGATGAACACAATTTCAATGATGATTGCCTCGTTAAAACCTTTCCAGGAAAACCCAATGGAAAAAAATGTGTGAAGGAAAAAGAGTGTCATACCGTGTAATGTCATAATTATAATAATCCCTTTTAAATGTCCGTAATTCAATGAAAGTTTCATGATCAAAGTATTGTCAAGGAAAACATGGTGGAAAATACCAAAGTAAAGGAAAAAGAGTACAACTTTGTTTCAAATCACTTAACTGGTTTCGATTGCATTTGATGTTGCCTCGTTAAAACATTTACTAAGAAAATCCAGTGAAAAAAATACAGAGTAAATAAAAAAGAGTATGTAGGAGGGGCTTAATGATAAGCCTCTCATTAAATTATTAAATGAGATTAAAGATGATTAATATTGACAAAAGTCCATGTATTTATGCGAGCGAAGTATTATTATGAGCATCGAGCATATCACGCGTATTTGTGTATTATTAATGCATTAACTAGATAATATTCTAGTATTGAGGATTTGATATATGTTATGAGACTCATGCCACTTAAAATAGGATATGTGTCACCACGGGTTATTTGACATGTGGCGACCCACTTGTGTTGGTTTCTCTACAAATAAGCCTCACCCCATACATTTTAGGGAGATCTTCTTGGAAGAAAAAGGGTGAATCCTTGTCTTATGAGTTTTTAGAGAGATTTTTAGAAAAGAGTTTTGAGATGAGTTCTTTGAGAAGAGTTTCAACACCTCCCACCTCTCCGAAAAACCACCACAATGAGTTTTCCGGCGAATATTACGAACCCACGAACTACGCTGACTTTGATTCCAAGCATAACGGATACGTAGGCGCAACCGAAGTTGCTCAAGTCAAACACATGCTAAAATCCGATATTTCCCCAAATCTAAACTACCCTCTTACATTTGGTGACTCCGCTGGGGAGGTATTCGCGATTTTTATCGTGTAATGCCTCATTCGTGCTCGAAAAAGTGGATGGAGACGGAGAAAAGAGGTTAACAACACGACTTTTGCTCAAACATTTATGGAAAAAAATAAGCAACTTCATCCGAGATAAGTATCTGATTTTTCTACTTACAATGTCTCGTGCCTTGCATCAAAATTTCATCATATTTTATATATAGAATCAGTTGGATGTCTTTGATTGAAAAAAAAAATTGATTGACATTTATATCTTTACTTGTGATTGTATATTTTGCGTTTGGCATAAATTGATAAGATACATGAATGTTTCAAAGAGTTTGATATAATTTATGGAAGAAAACATGATTGCACATAGTTTTAATTGTATTTGTGCTTGATAAATACCTACTGATCGAGGCAGTAGCACGGCTTTAATGTCTATGACTGAAGTAGTAGTCAGCTTGTTAATGGTTGCCAACATTAATTCATTGTACCGTTTGTCAAAACAAAATTTATTAAATGTCAGCAGAAGTATGTATTACACAGTTTATAATCTATAAACGCGTTTCTAAAGTCTGTTGCTTGTGTAGTCCTTTCCATTTGACAGCTATTGTAAAAAAGTTAAAAGTACATATAGGTTTTATCGTATACCATCTAAAACTTTGACGGATTTAGTTTTGAGCCAATTGACCAAACTTGAAGTTACAAAATAAAACAAAGACTGATCGGCCTGCTTCAGCTTTAATACTGCCTTGATGTTTTTGGGAGCTCTGTCATTTTTGGTGAAGCTCCATCACCAGACTTTCATCGGACAGTTTGTCTCCATCACCCAGACCCAGTTAGTTTGTCTTCGATAGACCTATGTCGTTTTTGGTGAAGCTCCAACAAATCGCACTCTAATAGAGATCGCTTTGTCAAGAAGAGGCCACCGAATTAAATCACCTTTCTTCTCAGCCCCTTTCGACCACCACACATGAGGCTCTGTCAGCAGTAAAGGGAAGAGGAATAAATTAATTAGATCATATTGGACTTACTCAAGATCGATTTAACATGATTGTCAACAAAACTCAAAATCGAGTTACCGTAGGCTTTCACATAGGAATTAGACGATTAAACTTGGGGATTTGAAACTTACTTCTACCATGAGAGGCAAAATCTGACTCACTTTGGTTGTATCAACCCAAATCGACGCACCTGGGTATCTATCAACCCACCATAGATGGGTACAAACAACTTGACCTTTTGAGTAACCCACCACCGATTTTGAGAACACGGTGCCCACAAACCTCGTGCCGGAGATGGTGGTGATGGCAGCTGAAGGGATGGCGATTTTAAACACCCTCCGATGGTCCGGCCCATCTCTCTCTACGAATTTCTTTTTAATGGGTTTTCATCTCAGAAGTAGTGAATGGTGTTGACAAGCTGGTGGGGGGGATTATTGACAGGGTTTTGACAATTTATTGTGATAAGACTTGGGGGTGATGGTGAAGCAAACGTAATGGGTTACTGTGTTATTTGAACTTTAAGAAAAGTTTTATTGTTTTAAAAATAGCAAACTCAAAAGCTAAGTTAATATGTGTACACGGTTAGTACACTGATATAACTATCATTACCGTCACTTTTCCTTTCACTCAGAGGAAACATACTCTATGTGCGTGTGTTGTAAGAGATCTTTAATTGTTGAGCCACACTAGGTTGTAGGCCACGTCGTTCTATCTGACCGATTTTGATTTTATTTATGAACTAATTGATCGGAGTTTCAGTTGGAAAATGAGTTTCACTTTGACGCATTTAATATTCGTTGCTTTTGTATTCTGTTCTTAAAACTCAAATATCTTTGTAATGTCCTAAAAATGACTACTTGGTCAATAAACTGTTATTTAGATGTTAAAAAAGAGGTGGGTGTTTTGAAAATTTTATTTAAGGAATTGCATTTAATATTTATTTTTCTCGGTTATAAATTTTTTACAGGCATAACAACATATGTGTAAGTATATAATGATTCATCACATAAGTTACGTCAGTACCTGATAAGCATGATTTCTTTTGATTTTACTTTATGTATGACAATATAGATAAGATGCATTGAGTATTTAAAGGTATATGTACTCTCTTAATTACGAAGCATGATAGAAAAGTATGTTGATTATTGATATGTGACAGTTTATATCACGATATTTGAAAAGAGAATGTACTAACAAACTTGAAAGTATTCGACACACCTCGATTATGAAAATCATAAGTAAGTTGTCCATAACAATCCGAGTGATCTTGTGAGATGTATGAGATACATAGTACCTTGCGACAATATTTTTTAAAATTCGAGCGCGGTAATTACGCAAGAATGCGTGCACACTTGATTTTCTTTCACTATGAGAAAATATTTATTTTGATATATGTACCATTGTCATATGGTACTACCCAAATTGATATGATAATTACATAAGTTATGCTAATGATTTGCGAAGATTTATAAAAGAATTAAATACAGGTATATAGATTTATCTTGAGATAAAGGAAGCATAATGAAGCTTCGAGGATTTTATGACATTTGCAAATAATAATCTATATTTGTACATCATATGCATACATTATGAATCATTTACGAAGCAACTTGAGTATGTTTCACAATTCAGATTTCACCCTGATATTCCACACACTCTTGAGTTTGATAAGACATGTGCTTAAACGACATTAAATTGTGCACGATACACCTACGAGAATCGATGGTTATGATTCATTTGCACAAATATCCCCAGACTTTATTTATTTTTATTTTAAATAAAACAAATAAAGGGGGCATGATGATAATTGTACTTGGATATTCCTGAGTTTTACTAACTATTTGCAAAATTATGTTATTGTATTAGATATAAATTATTTTGCAGAGGCTTCTGAAGGAGTAGATATTGAGCGACGTAAATATCAAGTCATTGTTAAAATATGTGATAGTTTGAGATACACCCCATGAAATGTAATGATTAAGTTGCTTTCATTTTTTTCGGGCGGGCACTGTAACTAATACATGTAATTTATTTTATTTTATTTTAGCTTGTGACAAAATAAAATAAATGGGGTAAATGGATATTATGATGTAACGTTGCTGGTAGTTTAAAGCTTACTCTACATCCTCCGCGACAAGGTTAGATTATTGAACCTTCAGAGTATAGTAACGTCCAAGCAGGCCATTACAAAAGCTTCTTCAGTTTCTTTCGCAAAGAGTTCAGACGAATTAATTAGTTGTCACTCATAAATTGACAAAGTCATAGTCATCCTTCAGATATGACATCATATTACGAGAACTTTACAAGTATTGAGATAAGTCTTCTACAGAGGTACATTATATTCCAAAAAAAAACTTTATCAAAATTGGTCGGTAGTTGAACCACGATCGTTATGACTTGACTCGTCCGAAGAAGTTGGTCATTGAAGCAAACAGATGAAGGACCACGCCCAGTTTGTCATTCGACAGGTATGAGCTCCCGTCCTGAAAAGCGATACAGAAGAATGAGTTTACAAAAATCTTAACAAGTGTTTTCATTGTTAAGTCACCGTTATTGGTGGAGTTTTACAAAAATCTTAACAAGTGTTTTCATTATTAAGTCACCATTATTGGTGGAGTTTGACGAAAAATCTTAACAAGTGATTATCATTGTTAAGTCGCCGTTATGGGTGTCACCGTTATTGGTGGAGTTTTACAAAAAATTTAACAAGTGTTTTCATTGTTAAGTCACCGTTATTGATGGAGTTTTACAAAAATCTTAACAAGTGTTTTCATTGTTAAGTCACCGTTACTGGTGGAGTTTGACGAAAAATCTTAACAAGTGATTATCATTGTTGAGTCACCGTTATGGGTGTCACCGTTATTTGTAAAGTTGTATAAAAATCTTAACAAGTGTTTTCATTGTTAAGTCACCGTTATTGGTGGAGTTTTACAAAAATCTTAATAAGTATTTTCATTGTTAATTCACCGTTACTGGTGGAGTTTGACAAAAAATCTTAACAAGTATTTATTATTGTTAAGTCACCGTTATGGGTGTCACCGTTATTAATGGAGTTTTAAAAAAATCTTAACAAGTGTTTTCATTATTAAGTCACCGTTATTGGTGGAGTTTTACAAAAATCTTAACAAGTGTTTTCATTGTTAAGTCACTGTTACTGGTGGAGTTTGACGAAAAATCTTAACAAGTGATTATCATTGTCAAGTCACCGTTAAGGGTGTCACCATTATTGGCGGAGTTTTACAAAAATCTTAAACAATTGTTTTCATTGTTAAGTCACCATTATTGGTGGAGTTTTACAAAAATCTTAACAAGTGTTTTCATTGTTAAGTCACCGTTACTTGTGGAGTTTGACGAAAAATCTTAACAAGTGGTTATTATTGTTAAGTCACTGTTATGGGTGTCACCGTTATTGGTGGAGTTTTACAAAAATCTTAACAAGTGTTTTAATTGTTAAGTAACAAGTGTTTTCATTGTTAAGTCGCCGTTACTGGTGGAGTTTAACGAAAAATCTTAACAAGTGATTATCATTGTTAAGTCACCGTTATGGTGTCGTCGTTATTGGTGGAGTTTTACAAAAATCTTAAAAAGTGTTTTGATTGTCAAGTCACCGTTATTGGTGGAGTTTTACAAAATCTTAAACAAGTGTTTTCATTGTTAAGTCACCGTTACTGGTGGAGTTTGACAAAAAATCTTAACAAGTGATTATCATTGTTAAGTCACCGTTATGGGTGGAGTTTTACAAAAAATTTAACAAGTGTTTTCATTGTTAAGTCACCGTTATTGATGGAGTTTTACAAAAATCTTAACAAGTGTTTTCATTGTTAAGTCACCGTTACTGGTGGAGTTTGACGAAAAATCTTAACAAGTGATTATCATTATTAAGTCACCGTTATGGGTGTCACCGTTATTTGTAAAGTTGTATAAAAATCTTAACAAGTGTTTTCATTGTTAAGTCACCGTTATTGGTGGAGTTTTACAAAAATCTTAACAAGTGTTTTCATTGTTAATTCACCGTTACTGGTGGAGTTTGGCGAAAAATCTTAACCAGTGATTATCATTATTAAGTCACCGTTATGGGTGGAGTTTTAAAAAAATCTTAAACAAGTGTGCTTTCATTGTTAAGTCACCTCCAACGGTGGAGTTTACGAAAAATCTTAACAAGTATGTTTTCATTATTAAAGTCACCTCGTAGGTGTGAGTTTACGAAAAATATTAAAAAGTGATAATTTGGGTGAGTCAATAATACGTGCATGCACAAGAAACCTCGTCATAATTTGAGAGAGCCAATAATACGTACATGCACAAGAAACCTCATCGTGATTAAAACAAGTCAAAAAACATATGCATTCACTAAAAGATTAATCGAGGACAATGAAGTAGTTATTATGTAAACCGTAATAATACTTTCACCAAGCTTAGTTGAGAATGATAAAGGGGAACGATGAAGTAGTTATTATGTAAACCATAATAATACTTCCACCAAACTTGAGAACGACGAAGTAGTTATTATGTAAACTATAATAATACTTCCACCAAGCTTGGTTGAGAATGATGAAAAAGAACGATGAAGTAGTTATTATGTGTCCATGATAATACTTTTTTTTACCAAAGCAGAGTTACGAAAAACCACAATAAAATCGTGGATGAATGTGCATTTAAATAGGAACGGGGGCAACACTCATAGTATATCATTTGTATGAAAAGAATGATCACGAGGTCCTTCGGAATAACCCATGAGATCAAAAACTAAAATATGAAATTTAAGATATGAAATATGAGATAAAAGTATATCATCGAGATGAAATGTGATATGAGAATATTACCCACGATCCACAGGTCGATCGAACATATGAAAACTGACTAAAGTTGTTTCGTACATACAGTCGATATATTTCAGACATGTATCAATATATCAACTATATGTACGAGGGGAAAATGTAGGAGGGGCTTAATGATAAGCCTCTCATTAAATTATTAAATGATATTAGAGATGGTTACTATTGACAAAAGTCCATGTGTTTATACGACTAAGGTATTATTATGCGCATCTAACATATCACGCGTATTTGTGTATTATTAATGCATTCACTAGATAATATTCTAGTATTGAGGATTTGATATATGTTATGGAACACATGCCACTTAAAATAGGACATGTGTCATCACGGATTATTTGACATGTGGCGACCCACTTGTGTTGATTTCTCTATAAATAAGCCTCTCCCCGTACATTTTAGGGAGATCTTCTTGGAAGAAGAAGGGTGATTCCTTATCTTATGAGTTTTTAGAAAGATTTTTAGAAAAGAGTTTTGAGATGAGTTCTTTGATAAGAGTTTCAACACCTCCCACCTCTCCGAAAAACCACCACAATGAGTTTTCCGGCGAATAGTACGAACCCATGAACTACGCTGACTTTGATTCCGAGCATAACGGATACGTAGGCGCAACCGAAGTTACTCAAGTCAAACACGTGCTAAAATTCTATATTTCCCCAAATCTAAACTACCCTCTTACAGAGTACAACGCGCATATGTCATGGATAGTATATTTTTGGATGCTCCCCCTGATTTGTAACTCCTCATTATAACCATAATTATTTACATAGTTTGATGATGAACTCTACGCATGTTAATTTTATGTACAAGCTTTTAGAATGTTGACTTTGGCAGTGACTTGGTGAGAAGATCAACTAGGTTGTCGCTGGAACGGACTTGCTTAACTTCAATCTCATTATTTTTCTGAAGCTCGTGGGTGAAGAAAAATTTCGATGAAATGTGCTTTATTTAGTCTTCTTTTATGAAATATTCTTGAATCCATGTTATACACGTTGTGTTGTCTTCGTAGATGATACTTGGAACAATCTTTATTAAAAATTAATTGACAAGAACTATGAATATGTTGAATTAAAGATCTCAAACATACACTTTCACGGCTAGCTTCGTGAAGAGCTAGAATTTTATAGTGGTTATAAGAAGTAGCTACTAAAGTTTATTTAGTAAAACGCCAAGAAATAGTAGTATTACCAAAAAAAACTACATAACCTGTTTGAGATTGACCCTTATGAGGATTAGAGAGGTATCCAGAATCTGTATATCCCACTAACTTTGAACTATTAGAGTTATTAGAATAAAATAAACCCAAGTCAGTGGTTGCGCATAGATATTTTAAAATATGTTTGATATCAGTCCAAGGTCTTTAAGTTGGTTCGAAACTGCATCTAGGAAGTAAGTTAATAGAGACGAAAATATTCGGTCTAGTGCATTGTGCTAAATATAATAGCACGCCAATTGCACTTAAGTAGGGTACTTTAGGACCCAAAACCTTTTCATTTTTCTCTTTAGGATGGTATGGATCTTTCTTCATGTCTAAAGACCGGATGACCATTGGAGTACTTAGTGGGTGATCTTTGTCCATGCCAAAGTGTTTTATACTTTTTCGGTATAATTTGTTTGATATGCTAGTATCCCATTACGATTTCTTTTGATATGCAAACGGAGACATAAATAAGCAGTCACAATATCCATGAGTCTCATATCTTAGTTTTTATAAACTACTAAGGTAATTAGATATTTAAAAGTTATAGTGTCTATAACGAGGGAGTATGTATCCTCATAATCAATCCCTTGTTTTCACAGGAAAACTGTGCCACGAGTCGTGCTTTATATCTAAAGATTTCATTTTTCTCATTGTGCTTTCTTAAAAACACCCATTTGTAATATATTGGGTTAACATCTTTTGGGGGTTGTATTATAGGTCCAAATACACCACGTTTATTTAAAAACTCAAGTTCTACCTCAATGGCAACTTCCTATTTTGGCCAATATTCTCTTTATCTACATTCATTTATAGTACATGGACAATTATCATCATCAATGCCCTCTGAAATTTGCGAAATTACTGCTTACGAAAATATGTCATTGATGATTATTTTATTGCGATCCCACAATTCAACTGAATATGTATAAAATGCAGAGATATCATTATTATTCTTAGGTACCTTTGCCTTTTCAGGGGATTTTATAGTCACTTCAGAAACTTGTCTATTTTCAGAGACTCTAACCTCTTCAGGGGTTTTAGAGAAGCTGGATCTTTTGTTCATAAACTCTTCTGAAGCATTCCGCTTTTAGGAAGTTAAATTTTTGGAACCTATAGGTCTTACACGCTTCTGGTGTGCAACAGATTCATTTGTTATCGAAATCAAAGTTTGTCCTGCTGGAACATTAATTTTGATTGGCGCATTAGCCACGGGCACATGGGACTTTGTCACTTTTATTGCATCATTGAATGCATCGTATAATTGATCTGCAAGTCCCTTGAGATTTATTATCCTTCGCACTTCATGCTCACACTGAGAAGTGCGGGGGTCTAGATGAGACAAAGTGGAAGTATTTCGCGTTAATTCTCGTTATTTTTATGGAATGGGGCGTACTTCATATACATTTTTATCTCCTCCTAACGACGAGAATAATCTCTCATCAAAGTGAGAATCCGCAATTCTAGGGGTAAACAAATCACATGTTAAAGGCTCAATATAAGAATGATTGATGGCATATCATGACCAACATATATGCTCAAATGACGTTAGGAACCAGTTTGGTACGTTGTGGTAGTGAGATGGGCACGTATACGACATAACCAAAATTACATAAGTGTAAGATGTTTGGATGACATCTTGACACGAGTTGTGAAGAGGAAAATAATGATAAGAAGTTGGTCGAAGTTGAATTAACTTGGCAGCGTATAGGATGGCATGACCCCAAGCTGAGACGGGGAGTTTGGATTGCATAAGCAAAGGTCTTGATATCAGTTGCAAGTGTTTAATTAATGACTCAGCTAAACCATTTTGTGTCTGAACATAGGGAACCAGGTGCTCAATATAAATTCCTATAGATAAATAATAATCATCAAAAACTTGAGAAGTGAATTCGCATGCATTATATAAGCAAATGGATTTGTTGTGTTGATAAAAAAAATATGCTCTAAGTTTAATGATTTGAGCAAGTAATTTTGCAAATGCCAAATTTCGAGTGGGTGGTTAATAAATATGTGAATATTAGGTAGATGCATCAATTAAAATCATAAAATATTTAAAAGGTCCATAAAAAAGGGTGGAGTGGGCCACAAATATCCACTTGTACTCGTTGAAAGAAAGATGGTGACTCGGAGGCATTTTTGAGAAAGTATAGTGATTAATTTTTATTGTGTACATGGGGAGCAAAATGGTCACTAGGTAGAGTGAGATGTTTTTTTAAAACGTGCCCATTTGAGTTATTTATGATCTTGCGTAATGTGTTGGATCCCGGGTGACACAGTCGATCGTGCCATAATATCAATGCATTAGGGTCATTGAGCTTCCGGCTCATAACAGAGTGTTATTCTACAACACTACGTGTTGTGTGGTATAACCCCATGGATAATACAGGGAGTTTTTCTAGTGTGAGATTATAACTTTCAATACTAGAAATAATGCAAAGTAACTCTTTGATACCTTCATTACTTGTTTCCATATGATACCCATTCATTATGATGCCTTTAAAACTCAGTAAATTTATTCTGAAATTTCTTTAGTATATTGAATTTTGTATCAATAAGTAGGTACCATTAGGTAGCACCGCCTAGGTTATTCTAAAGCATTCAATGATTTTAACGGGACTGACTATTGTGAGAACATTTGTCGCATCATACACTAAATCGAAGAAAAACTTTTGGTTTTTCAAAATAGTATGGGTTATTCCATTATCAACTAGACGCGTGTCATTGCTTGCTCGTAATTTTAGATCTATACCTTTTAGATGAGTAACATGATTAGAATTTAGTTTTTACCGGCCATATAAGCATTATAAAGGTAAATATAAAAATTACACATTTTCTTAAAATAACAATTCAAACAAAAATATAAAAATGTTTCGTGCATAATTTAAGGACCATTATTGCGGAAATATTAAGAAAACATAAGTTATTTAGTTCTTAAGGGTCTTATGACGGGGGTTTGTCAATCATGGCATCGAATGTCTCATTGTCAATGGGATTCCCATCATCATCTTCATAAAAATCGTCAATATTGAGAGGGATATTATCAAGTTTCTAACGATCTTCGGGGCCTTCCATAAATTTGTCTCCACCCCCCTTTTCGAGTTCGGATATCATTTTACCACTTGCTTGGACGAACGATAATTTCGTGTTTAATATCCACTGTGGCCATATCTATAATAAATATATTTTAGATTTGGTGGAGCTGATGTTTTGTTCTTGTTATTGTTGTGGCCATTTCATTTTTAGTGGGGCTAAAGTTGATATTTTTTTCGCGGGCCATTATTATAGTGACCACCTCTTCTGGGGTTATCATGACCTCGTTGCATATGGCCTTGGCATCTTTTAATATTTTAAGAAGAATTAACATTCACTTCTGGGAGTGCTATAGATTCGGTTGACCGGTGTGTACGATTTTTCATTAATAAATCATTATTCAGCTTAACGACTAGGAGACAATGGATTAACTTTGAGTACTTTTTGAATCCAAGCTCTGAATATTGCTGCTGCAGGAGCAATTTTGAGGCATGAAAAATAAAGAAAGTTTTCTCCAACATATCTGCATCCTTGACCTTTTCTCCACATAGCTTAAACTTTGAGGTAATCTTGAACATGGAGGAATTGTATTGAGATATAATTTTAAAATCCTAAAATCTCAACTTTAGCCAGTCATGGCGTGCACATGGAAGTATGACTAACTTTTGGTGGTCATAACGCTCCTTCAGATAATTCTATAATTCAAGAGGATCGTTCATGGTTAACTACTCAGTCCTTAAATCAGTGTGAATGTGATGCCTTAGAAAAATGAGGGCTTTAGCTTTGTCCCATTGGGACATAGTATTATCAGGTGTTATGGCATCACCAAGATTTCAGGCTTGGAGATGGAGATTCGCATCATGGAACCAATTAAGATAATTGGCCTCGAAAATATCAAGTGCTTCAAATTTAAGTTTATAAAGGTTTGACATCTTAAACTATTCAATTAATGAATTATAATTTAAAAATGATACAATGCATAATAATAGAAAAAAATAGTTGGAACTTTAGGTTTGCATTTAGGATTACAAGGTCCTTAAAAAATTAGAACTTTAAGTTCTTTTATTTGTTTTTTGGCGGGAACTTATGGTTCAACACATAAAATAAATGAATCTTTGGTTGAAATATATTTAAAAAAATTAGTAAAAAAAGGTCTAAAACATTTATGGGATAGTTAAAGAGACAATTAATCACTAAAGTATATATATATATATATATATATATATATATATATATATATATATATATATATATAGAGAGAGAGAGAGAGAGAGAGAGAGAGAGAGAGAGAGAGGCTGGATCTTATACGGACCTAGTTTACGGACCACTATCGTCCAAGAATTATCTAGGGACCGTTTTGTCTATTTAGGACCACCTTTTGGGACCGCGATGTCTTTTAACTTCTTCTAAGTCTTTGGGAATATCAATTTTTACCCCAATGATTTCTAAAGTCTTATTAAGCTTATTTTAATGCTTAATTAATCTGAAAGTCTAAGTGTGGAAGTTTCAGGGTTACTGCTACTTCTCAATCTTCTTCCGTCACTATCGTATTGGAATTCTGAATAGTGAGGATTATCTATATAAACAGTTTCTTCAGTGAGTCTAGAAATTGAAATAGGTCTTGATGGAAAATATTCTAGTCTTAAATACCTTATACGGTATCGTGGATTTATCTGTCTAGTTTCTTTATATATTTGATTAACAATATCAATTATATCGTTATTTATAAATTCGTCTAAATTATTATCACCATAAGATGACAAAAATCTACGGTATATTCTAGGGGCAGCTGTCTCTACGTTTTTAAGGAGAGGACGGATTCCTCCGGCTCTAATTAAAGTAGTCTTTGTTTCAGCTAACCTTTTACGTCTAACAAATTTTAATACGTCTATACTGTCTTCAAGTATCCTAGTGTATTCTTGATATTTTTCAGGTCTTGATAGTTCTTCTGCAAAATCTTCAGTTCTTAGTTTTTGTCTAAAGAGATCTCGGATCCCTGTTCTAATTATTTCTATTCTAGGTACTTCTCTTCCTAACCACTCAATGATCTGGTCTATGTATTTAAAAGTACCACCTGCATATACTAAAGCAGATTCTATAAGTTCTTTATCTTTAAGGTCTGTAAGAGTCCAGTTTTGAATTTCTCTAGTTAAGTCTAAACTTGTTTGATTAACAAATTCTAAAAAGTCTTTAGTGATTTGTAAGCTCATATAAGATTTTTCTAAAATAATAATATGTAAAATAGTTAAGGGTTTGGTTCGAGTGATACCTTCCTTCTGGTCTGCAATATCTTTATCTTCTTCCCTTTGTCTCTTCAGCTTTGTCACTATTCTTCTCCGGTCTCGGCCTCCTACAACTCTCTCTTTATGTGTTGCACCTCAATCCACTACTTTGGTGGCTGACCCGTTTCCTGCCCGTACGCCTTCAGGCCTAACGCCCATCCTGGCTAACGGCTCACGGCTAATCGGCACCTGACGGCGGTTCACCAGTATAACACCTTGCGTGCTACACCAGAGGTTCAACACAATAGTCCTCTATGAACAGAAAGTTGGAGACAATTTGGACAATAATAACAACTTAACATAAGATATTTCTGGAAAAGAAAATACTTTTATTGCATTGCATAAGTAAATACAACTCTCCCCTCTCCCCTCTCCCCTAACTATGAGAGGTTTACTCACTCATATACATATTACTCTCTACAAGCATACTCTCTCTAAAAGTCTAACAATCTCTCACTCTCTAAACACTGATCTCTCACTCTCTCACTACTGATGTCTAAAACATAAATGGACGCTCCCTTTTATAGATCAAGGGCACTACAATATGACTGGTAACCGGCTACCAAAAGCAATCCGGTTGAAAGCATCTAATTATTAAAGTAACATTGTCTTTCGAATCTTTACAGCTGGGTCTACAAACTTTTATCTTCTTTTGATAATGGGGGGACCTCTTTCTTTATAAAAGGAAAGGCGTGCCAAGTCTTCATCATGGTCTTGTCGTTTTGTAATAATGCAAGAGCATCAAACAAAGTCTTCATCTTTTTTATCAGTCTGGAGGTCCATGTGGGGCATGGGTCTTTTTGCTTTATGGAAAGCATGGTCTAGGTAAATGATTCTTCCGTCTTTATTAATTCATCCACCACTGAGGGTCCCTTCTTTGTTGTGTCTCTGTCTTCTTCTGCCTTGTCTTGATTTGGGAGGGTATTATTGAAAAATTCATCAATAAGGCCTACCATTCTAAGGATGGCTGGCAAAGCTATCTCTACCATTTCTTTGGATTCTTTCTTGAGCCTTCCATTGAATGGCTCATAAGCTTGGATTATCAAGTCTTCTTTGTGGTAGGCAGTGTACCACCCGTCTTCTCCTGTTAATAATTCCATGATCTCAATTGTTTCCATTGCTTGAGCGATCTGGAGTTTGGACTTATCAACAATTAAATCTTTAATCTCGTCTTCGGATAGGATCTCAACGTCTTCAAATGTATAATTAGAAAATCTAACAAGTCTAAATCCTTCCACCCTCATTCCTCCAAAGGAACTTGGAGCAATCTGGTAAATTCTAGCAAATAAAGGAAGGAAATCTTCTACCTTTTTAACGTACTCATGGACTATTTTTCCAAGAGCAACAGAGTCTTCTATAGTCTCAATTTGGATGAGTCCGATGAACCCATATTTTTCCGATGAACTCGTTCGAACGACATCTCTCTATCGTTCAAGCGACATAGGGATGTTGCGAGATCTCGTTCGAGCGACGTCGTCGCCTCGATTTTCGTATAAATATCTGGGTTTATTCTACACGTTTTCCAAGTCTTTTTCGCACATGATTTCTACGTTTTACAGCCCAGAAAATAGACTTCTTGTTTTAAGGTTTTATGCCTTCTTTATTCACATAAACACTCCCATATATGTATGTTAATCTTTAAACCTTCAAGAGGATCATTTTTACTCATCAGGAGTAACTTATGGAGAAGCCGTATATTCTTCATTGCTGCCCATCTGGAGTTCTTGCGGGAGATTCCAGCTGATGACATCGAAAACGACACCTGAGGGTATTTCTTATGTCACTCTTATTTTCATTGTAATCCATGTAAACCGTTATTTATAAATTATGGTGAAAATAAAAGGTTTTACTCCTTTGGGGGATTTTTCCTCATTTGTGTGTTTTGTTTGTGATTGACTGTTCTTGCATGATCATATTGATTTCAATCACACCCAGATGCATGTTTTAGGATTTAATTAAATAATTTTTTTATTTGGACAAACGCGCACTCTTTAAATTGGAATCAGAGCGAATTACACAATTATCTTGTGTAATTTTCCTCAAATTTTTTCTAAGATATCAATTTTCTAAAAAATTGATTTTTGAAAAAGGGCGTGTTCAATATGGAGAAATTATATAATAAAATGTCAGTTTTTTACGGGACAAATTATGCTTACTGGAAAGCCCGCATGAAATTTTCTTTAAAGGCCATTGATGAAAGAGTTTGGATTTTGGTTGAAAGAGGGTGGACACCTCCCTCTATCACTATTGATAACGTGACTAATTTAAAATTTGTGACTGCGTGGACTGAAGAAGAATTTAAATGGTCATCTTTTAACTCTAAGGGTCTAAGTGCTATTTCTGGATCCGTCACACCTGACGAGTTCCGACGGATAATGATGTGTACCACGTCAAAAGAGGCATGAGATGTTTTACAACTTACCCATGAAGGAACTAATGCCGTGAAAGAGTCTAAACTGCAAAATTTAACAACTCAATTTGAAACTATCACCATGCTTGAGACTGAATGTTTTGATGAATTTTATGCTAGGTAATCTGATATTGTAAACACTAGATTTAATCTTGGTGAACACATTCCTAATGCTAGAGTTGTTAAAAATATTTCAAGATCATTACCTAAGCGTTTTATCCCTAAAGTTACTATGCTAAATTCTATGGATAATTTAAACACGCTTAAATTAGAGGAACTTATAGGAGACTTACAAACGTATGAAATTGATATGTTTCCTAAATTTGTCAAGGCTAAAGATAAGGGAATTACACATAATACCCAGGATAGGAAGAGTGAGGGGTCGGTAAGAAAGAGAGTTGAATCATCTAGAAAAAGGGAGATAGAAACGTCTGGTTCTGAGTGTGACTTTGATTTAGATGATTTGGCACTATTTGCTAAAAATTTCAAGAAAATTCTTAAATTCAAGAAAAATGGAAATTTCAAAGATAAAAAGAATTTTGAGAAAAATAAGTTTCAAAAGAAAAATGAAAAAGATTTTAAAGACCCTCCTAAGAAAGATGGTGAGAGATGCTATGAGTGCGACAGTAAGGGTCATAGAGCTTTTGAGTGTGCTAATAAGTTGAACAGACTTGCCAAAGAAAATGGCAAAGTTATCCTTAATGCTACCCTTAGTGACGACAGTGAGGTCGAGTCGGTGGACTCTGGAGACGAGTCACCGCATGAGTGTAACTTCACTGCATTCATAACTAGTTATGTGAGTACCTCTAGTGCTCCTCACGACGATGAGGATGCTAATTCACAGGGACACCTCGATAGTGAGAACGATGTGAGTGAGGGGGAGGATGATGCAAGTGAGAACGGGAGTAATCTTCAACGCGCCTACGTTGAGTTATATAATGAGTTATTTAAAACAAAAAAGCGTAACAAAGCGTTAGTTCTTAGGATCACCGCTTTAGAGGAAAATTTAGAAGAAGAGCGAGAGAGAGAGAGAGTCCTCCACCTGCACTACCTTAAGAGAGAGAGAGTCTGCCTGTGTTGTGAAAGAAAGTGTGTTTAGAGAAAGAGAGAGACTGTTTGGAAGGAGAGAGAGAGTTTTTTTGAGAAAGAGAAAGGGGATTTGACTAAACAAGTGGCTAGTCTTACGAGTGAACTCAATTCCTCCCTGGAGATTCGGAAGAAACTTAAAGCCCTTGTAGCCAAGCTTACTCTTGATCTTGAGAGAGCACGGGAAGTCAAGGTTCAAATCGAGGACAGATCTGGAAAGATGCTCCTTGGCCCCGCTTTAGGTTTTGATGTTGCCTGCACGTCCCAAATAGCACCTGGACCAGTTCCTGAGTTTACTACAACTCCATATGGCCATCGTAAAAAACCACGAAGGAGAGTTTGACTAAGAAAAGAAAACCAAGGTCCGCCTAAGACTGTGTTCTTTTGTACGTACTGCAAAAGAAAAGGCCACCTCAGGGAGTTTTGCTATAGTTTGGGTCGGACACGACGAACTACTGCTCCACCACATCGTACTGATGATTTTACGAGTCTGAGAGAGCGTGTTGAGTTTTTAGCTGCCACATTACAGAGTTTGATGGAGGAATTTCGACGGATGTCTTTGCCATCAGTGAATGCTTCCCGCATCCCGGCTAAAACCAACAACAACAAGGGTAAACAAAAGGTTACCACTTCTTAGGTACCTAAGAAAGATGAAAGTCCCTTGTTGTTCATGTCACTCTCAAAACACATAATATCTCACAGTGGTATTTCGATAGTGGGTGCTCCAGACATATGACCGGTGATATCTCATTTTTTACCTACCTAGAGGATTATAAGGAAGGTAGAGTCACCTTTGGAGATGAAAGCAAGTCTAGCCTCGTAGGACGAGGTACAGTAGATTTACCAGGATTTCCTAAGCTAGAAAATGTTTTGTACGTCAAAGGTTTGAAAGCCAACCTTCTCAGCATTAGCCAACTGTGCGACGCTGACTTTACCGTAAAGTTTGACCGGGATGCGTGTAATGTCTATAATCAAGCCGGTAAACTTTTAATGCAAGGGGTGAGGACAGAAGATAACTACTATGGGACTGTGCCCAAATCCTCACTTGTCTGCAACAGCGCCACGATCACTCCTATGGATCTGTGGCACCAATGTCTAGGTCACGTGAACTTTAGAGATTTGACACGTTTAGCTAAAAAGGACCTAGTACGTGGCTTACCAACACTTGTAAATCCAAATTCCATGGTTTGTGGACCCTGTGAGTTGGAAAAGAAAATTTGCAGCCCCCATAAGAAGTTGCATTCCATTATTACCTCCTGTGTGCTTGAGTTGATTCACATAGATCTTATGGGTCCTACTCGTACTGAGAGTCTGTGTGGTAAGAGGTATATCCTCGTGATGGTGGATGATTTCTCCAGATATTCGATTATAGGTTTTCTGAGAGAGAAATCTGATGCTGTATATTTTTTAACGACTAAGTACCGCATCTTACAAAATCAACACGGAGTCACTATTAACAGGATACGTAGTGACAACGACACGAAATTTATGGAACCAAATGTAGATCTTTACTGTGTTAGCCTAGGAATTAAACATGAGTTTTCTACTGTGAAGACTCCTCAGCAAAATGGGATTGTTGAGAGAAAGAACATGATAATTCAGGAAATGGCTAAATCTATGCTTCTGGGTCGTAAAGTTGCTAGGAGATTTTGGGCAGAGGCAGTGTCTAGTGCATGCCATACGGTGAATAGGGTTTACCTTCGTCCATACATGCTTAAAATGACTTATGAATTATGGAATGGAAAAAGCCCAACCTTGCATATTTCCATGTTTTTGGGAGTAAATGCTACATTCTACGGGATAGAGAGCAATTAAGAAAGTTCGACTCCCGAAGCGACGAGGGAATATTTCTAGGATATTCATCAAATAGTAGAGCGTACCGGGTTTTTAACCTGAAGAGATCTGAGTTTATGGAGTCAATAAACGTCACCGTGCAAGATGACGAACCTCTGACGTTTGTTAATCCTAGCCTTCAGTGTGAGGATGAGGACTTTTCTGGCAGCGATTTATTTGTCCCTCACCCACACCCTGTGGACCCTACCCCTGTATTAGGGGACACACCTGCTTGGGTTCGCAAGAGTCATGGCCCTGCCTCCATTGTAGGTGATCCCACCTTAGGGGTCAAGACTCGTTCTCAGCTAGAGAATGTTGTTAGTCATTTTTACTACACGTCCACAGTCGAGCCCAAGAGTTATGAAGAAGCACTCAAGAATGAACACTGGATATCTGTCATGCAGGATGAGTTACTTCAGTTTAAAAAGAACAATGTTTGGGAATTTTTCCCCCGACCTAGTGAGACTAATGTGATAGGTACCAGGTGGATTTTCAAGAATAAAATGGATAAAAATGGTACCATAATCGAAAACAAGGCTAGGTTGGTCGCTCAAGGCTACACACAGATATAGGGTGTAGACTTTGAGGAGACATTTGCTCCTATTACGAGGCTTGAGTCCGTTCGCTTGCTACTCGCCATCGTATGTCATCTGCGCTTCAAGTTATATTAGATGGATGTCAAGAGTGCCTTTATAAATGACATTCTACAGGAGGAGGTTTACGTGGAACAACGAAAAGGGTTTGAAGACATTAAGCACCCAGAGCACTTCTACTATCTGAGGAAAGCCTTGTATGTTTTGAAGCAAGCACCCCGTTCTTGGTATGAGAGGCTTACTTCCTATCTCTTATCCTGTGGCTTCAAGAGAGGGGGAGTTGATATGACGTTGTTCGTCAGGAGAGATGACAGTGCTATTTTGGTTACCCAGGTTTACGTGGACGATATAATCTTTGGATCCATGTGCTCCCAGCATGCTCACCACTTTGAGGAGGAGATGAAAAGTGAGTTTGAGATGAGCATGGTAGGTGAGTTACTTTATTTCTTAGTCTCCAGATTCATCAGCTAGAGGATGGGATGTTCATCTCCCAATCCAAGTATGCTAGAGACCTAGTGAAGAAATTTGGTTTAGACTCCGCTAAGCATTCATGTACACCTACGAGTACTTCTATCAAGCTTAGCAAGGACACTTCAGGCTAGGACGTAGAGCAAACCTTATATCGGAGTATGATAGGTAGTCTTCTCTACTTGACTGCCAATCATCCCGATATTGCCTCTAGTGTTGGAGTCTGTGCGCGATATCAGGCGTCCCCGAATGAGTCACACTTGCTCGCTCTAAAATGTATTATCAAATACGCGAGTGGGACTTTCTCCTACGGTATTTGGTATTCCTTTGATATTGATGACCGTCTGTCTGCCTATTCGGATGTCGATTGGGCCGTGGATATAGATGGTTGTAGGAGAAATTCTGGTGGGTGTTTCTACTTTGGTTATGCTCTTATCTCCTGGATGATCAAGAAGCAAACCTCCATCTCCTTGTCCACTATCGAGACTAAGTACATCGCAACCAGGAGTTATTGCACGCAACTCTTGTGGATGAAGCAAATATTGGAGGATTATGGGATTTCATAGAACACCATGACCATCTCCTGTGATAACACGAGCGCAATACACATATCTCGTAATCCGGTCCAATATTCACTCACAAAGCACATCAGGATACACGAGCACTTTATACGACAGTTAGTTGAGGAGAAAGTCGTATCCGAGAGTTTCGTACCCACTGATCCTCAGTTAGCCGATATTTTCACGAAACCTTTAGATGCCCTTAGATTCAAGAGTCTTAGGAAGTCTTTAGGGATTTGCACAGTTGACTGGAGGGTTGGTTCGTGTCTAGGATAGGATGAATTGTCATGATCATATCATATGATTCCTATTGCTACTTCGTATCATTTGTATTTTTATTTTTTATTTTTATATTTTTTTTAAAAATCCAAAAAGATTTTCTTTTCATAAAAATTTTAGAAAAGCACAAAAAGATTTTTGTATTTTGTTTACACCTTTAATGGATGAGCATTTAAGATAGCCGAGTCACAACTTTCATTCCATTTATCCATATGACTGTTTGATAGTGACTTGAGACGCTACATCATTGCATCCATGTGCTTTACATTATTTGGAGTATTTGAGATGTGATTAGTGATATCTTTCTACATGCTTGGATCTTTATCTCCTTTATTGCACACAGGCTCGATTTTATATGATTATTGTACTTATTTATCACGTATTGGCTTGAGTGTTTCCATCTTAATTCTGTCTATACAACGAATCATATGCGATAAAACTTGACAAGATTGGAATGCATCTAAAAAACCATTTGGTGAGTTTATGTGGTATTTTATCAACGGTGAAGGGATACGAAAGGTTCTTATCGATCCTTTGAGATTAAGCCACCGTTTAAATGGATCTAAAAAATTGAAGAATTTTATTATCCGAGGTCCAAAGAGGTTTAAAAGAGCCCGGAAAAATTTAAAGGCAATAAAAAGCAATTCATGCCAAACATGGGCCATTAGGTTTCACCATCAATTCTCTAAAGTTTGAGAATTTAGATCACCTATATTCAAAATATAAATTTGTGGGAGTTTGGTTGGAGAATTTAAACGGGTTTTTACTTTCTTGAAAGTCCTGAAAAAGCATTAAATCGTTTTGGACGATATTAATGTGGAAATCACTTTGAGCTTTGATTTGTTGATTTGATTGAGTCAATGTCTCATATTTACATCTTTTACACCTAAGGAATATGTTGAGTTCATTCGTTAGGAGTATCCGATATTCATCGTGCACATATGTCATGTTAGTATGCATTGATTTTCCTATCGAATTTTATCACACCCCTACATTTACGATATCCTCGACTTGGTTGTTTTTGTGTTCTTTCATGGCGTGTTTCCTTGTTGTATATTTTGTGTGAAAATTTTTGAAAAATTTACAAATAGGAAGTTTATTACCTTGTGATATTTTCCATATTTATGCTTCTCATATCTGTCTATTTGGGGACATCATAAAAAGGGGGAGAATGATTTATGGGGGATAATTTTGGTTGATTTATCAATGATTTGCTTAAGCTTAATTGATCTTTGATTTTTGCATATCATTATATTTTAAACTGTTGCGTGTCACGGGTATCTGCTTTATCTCATGTGTGTAGGTACAAAGTTGATATTTATTGGATTGCACACCCTGATGAGAAAAGCTTTGAGATTTTCTAAAGAGCTGAAGATTTAAAGATGTTGAAGTTTGATTGTCGATATGTCATTTAGTATTCTCAGTTTGAGGGTTTAATGAGGATATTATCTTATATGTCATTTGTTTGATGGAGATAGCATATTTCAGATTTTTACATGTATGTACCGACATAGACATAGGGGAGATTTGTAAGGACATAGTTTTATAAATGTCCGGGGTAGAATCTAGGAATTTTCTATTTGTCCTAGATCACAATATGTATGTCTGATACCGCTACATTCGGCACGTCAACATGATCATCCATGACGGCCTCGATCTGAATCCATGCATCCATCATCTTCACACGTGCATCATGCTTCATGCTGATCAACTATTCCCACTACTCCACTTCGCATAATTGGTAAAATTATTTATTGGAGTTGTTTATATTTGCATAAATATTTCGGAATTTTTTAGAAAATATTTTTCGAAGTCTGATTTATTTTTATCAAAAAGTAGAAATTTTTCTAAGTGTCTACAGCGATGTTGCCTCGGCCGACGCCCTCGTTCAAACGACATAGGGATACCGCGCGATCTTGTTCGAACGACGTCATTGCCTCGATTTTTGTATAAATATTTGGGTTCATTCTACACGTTTTCCAAGTCTTTTTCGCACACGATTTTTGTGTTTTACAGCCCAGAAAACAGACTTCATAATTTAAGGTTTTATGCCTTCTTTATTCACATAAACACTCCCATATGTGTATGTGAATCTTTAAACCTTCAAGAGGATCATTTTTACTTATCTGAAGTAACTTGTGGAGAAGTCGTCTCTTCTTCATTGCTTCCCATCTGGAGTTGTTACGGGAGATTCCAGCCGACGACATCGAAATTGACACCTGAGGGTATTTATTATGTCACTCTTGTTTTCATTGTAAACCGTTATTTACAAATTATAGTGAAAATAAAATGTTTTTCCACTTTAGGGGATTTTTCCTCATTTGTGTGTTTTGTTTATGATTGACTGCTCTTGCATGATCATATTGATTTCAATCACACCTAGATGCATGTTTTAGGATTTAATTGAAAAACTGAGTTTAATTAAATAATTTCTTTGTTTGAACAAACGCGCACTCTTAAATATTATAACATGGATGGTATATCAAATCAAAAGTTAGCAAGATAAACACTTGCCTTATTTCGAAGGTCTTATTTTTACAGAAGTGATGGTGGGATTTGTGTTATCCTCCTCCCGATCTACAATCCGGTGGTGGTGCGAGAAGGTGGTTTTTTTCCTTGGAACCCTAGGAACAACTCTCCTTCTTCCTCCTGTGGCTCTCCCTTTGGTTTGGTAACTGATGACCCTAATTCCTTTTATGTGTTATCAGATATAATCCCCTAATTTTCATGGATTTATTTTCTCCAAAATTTCAAAAAATTGAAATACCCCTTCGGGGTGCCGGTTTGGCCTAAAAGAGCCCCGCGACCTAAACTAAACTCCGAGTAGACTTTTCTGACTATCTTGACCCTTTCGGACACACCGACACACTCTAAATGACCATATGGAATATCAAAAGTGAAATTATATATTTTTTTCAAATTAAGTCCCAACACGACTGACAGGCGCGTCCCAACTAAATTTATAGTAACTATCATATTTATCACTTACAACAATGATAATATTTCCTTATCATTATTATTGCTCATTCACTAAGTAATATTCAATATAAATAAATATTAACCCTTATCTCACTAATTAATATTTATTTTACTGGATTAATTTTTTCAAATATAATTTGATTAATCCTAATTAATACCCCATATAAAAATCAATAAAATTATGGGGAGTACATATTTCCCCCCTAATAACAGAATTTAGTCTCAAAATTCATAAAAAGGAAATACCTGGTGTGAATAGCTTTGGATACTTATCGATTATCTCATCCTCGTGCTCCCAAGTGGACTCATCGGAATTATGGTGCCCCCACTAAACTCGTACAAGGGGAACTACCTTCGACCTCTGTCTCCTCTCGCTATGGTATAAGATAGCAACCAGCCTCTCCTCATATAAAATACCGGACTGCAAATCAATCTCCTACAAAGCAACATGAGTGTTAGCCAACTCAGCCCGGAGGTATCGTCTCAACGAAGAAATATGAAATACATCATGAATCCGATGCAACTGCTCCGGCAACCCAAGTTTATATGCCACTGGCCTAATCCGCTCAATGATAGGGAATGGCCCCACGTACCTCGGCGCCAACTTATTTTTCTTCCTGAACCTCATTATCCCATTTACAGGAGTTATACGTAGCAACACTTAATCCCCCACATTAAACTCCAGGAAGAAACACTTAGCATCAGCATAACTCTTTCGTCGGTCATGGGCTATCCGTATGCGACTCCGAATTAACTCTATTTTTCCCAAAGTATCCTGAATTAACTCCTATCCTAAAAGCTTGTTCTCCCCCACCTTCAATCAATAAGTGGATAAACGACAAGTCCTACTGTACAACGCCTAAAATGGTGTAATTCCAATCGTGAACTGGTAGGAATTATTATACGTGAACTCCACCAGTGGAAGATACTGATCCCAACCTCCCCCAAAATCAAGGATACACATCTGTAGCATATCTTCCAACATCTGATTAGTCCTCTCCATCTGTCCATCCGTCTGCGGGTGGTAAGCCATACTCAGTCGCAACTCGGTGCCCATAGCCTCCTGGAAACTCTCCCAAAATCGAGACACAAAAATCTTATCCCTGTCGGACACAATATCTAATGGCACTCCATTTATTCTCACTATCTCTGTAATGAAAATATGGGCATATTATCCCCTAGTATAATCAGTCCGAACTGGCAGGAAGTGAGCTACCTTGGTCAATCGATCCACTATCACCCATATGGAATCTCAACCTCCCTGTGAAGTAGGCAAGCTAGTAATAAAATCCGTGGAAATGCTCTCCCATTTCCACATCGGGATCTCTAACGGTTGTAGAACCCATGTCGGCTTCTGATGGTCCAATTTCATTAACTGACAAGTGATACACCTCCAAACAAACTTGACAGTGTATCTCTTCACCCCACTCCACCGTACTGTTATTTTATATCTTAGTACATTTTATCCCCTCTAGGATATATTATAAAATGTGACCCGTGTGACTCTACCATCACTGTGTGTCATAAAACCTCCCTCTTCGAGGCAATCAATCTCCCACTAAACCGTAAACCTCCCTCTGAATTCACGAAATACGATTCAGCTCCCCCGACTAGAAGTCATCTAATTCGATCATGATAAAAAGAATCTGTTGCATGTGCCTGTACCACCCTCATCACAATTAGGGGGTGACGATTATAACTGATATAAATGATCGGGCAACTGAATCCTGATGGCTCAACTCCTTCCATTTTGCCTTTCAAACTTCAACTACATCCCCTACTGGTTTGCCGCTACACGTCTGCCGCCATATTAATCTTTCTCGGGTGATACTCGATGTCAAACTGACAGTCTTTCACAAATTCCAGCCACTGACACTGACACATATTCAGCTCTCTCTGAGTGAACAAGTACTACAATGACTTATGATTAGTGAACATGCGAGATCTCTCCCCCAGTAAATAATGTCTACAAATCCTCAACGCAAACATGACTGCCACGAACTCCAAGTCGTGGGTGGGGTAATTCCTCTCATGAGGATTACGCTTGCGGGATGCATTAGCTATAGCATGATCCTCCTGCTGTATCACACCCCCATGTCCCTGTAGAGACGCGTTAGTGAAAATGAGATACTCCACTCCTGGCCTATGAAGTGAAGTACGGGTGATGAAGTCAGCTTGTCCTTCAGCTCATCAAAAGTCAACTGACAAGCATTATCCCAAACAAACGTTATACCTTTGCGACTCAAATTAGTCAATGCACTACACCAAAAAGGCTAAATTGTCTCCTTTGAGCCGGTTAGCCTTGTCATAGTCATTGACCGTGACAAGTCCGTGAGAAGTACAGTTGTCACAGTCAATAACCGTGACAACTTTAAAGAGTTATCATGGTCAAAGACCTTGACAAGTCCATGACAACTCTTTTAATTAAAACCCTAGGAGCCTCTTTTTTTTCACCGTTTCCTTTCCCTCTATTTTATATCTCTTTTAGGTCGAGCATCGGTTGTGTCTCTCTCTCTACCCTTCTCTTTCTTTTGTGTATGTGTGTGTGTAGAACTAGGTGTGTGTGTGTGTCTACGTGTGGGGGTGAGGTGGGGGCAGTGATGGGGCAGGGGCAGTGGGGGGAGGGGGAGTGATAGGGGGCAGTGGGGGGGGGGGAGTAGGTGTGTATGGGGGGTGAGGAGTGTGTGTGTATAGGTGTTTATTGATATTGATATTGAATCTGTAAGGATATGAATTTATAAATGTCCATGGAAGAATCTAGGAATTTTCTGTTTTCCCTATATCACAATTTGTATGTCTGATACCGCTACATTCGGCACGTCAACACGATCATCCTCGACGGCCTTGATCCGAATCCATGCATCTATCATCTTCACACGTGCATCATGCCACACACAATGTTCTGCTCAACTGTTTCTCACTACTGCACTACGCATTATTAGTAAAATTATTTATTGGAGTTGTTTGTATTTGCATAAATATTTGGGAATTTTTTAGAAAATATTTTTTTGAAGTCTGAAATGTTTTTATCAAAAGAGGAATCTTTTCTAAGTGTAGAAGCAGAGTGCCTCGATCGACGAACTTGTTCAAATGACATAACAATGTCGTTCGCGCGAGATAGGCATGTCGCGCGATCTCATTCGAGCGACAGCTGTCCTTCGTTCGAGCGACATGCTGATCTCGTTCAAACGCCGCCGCCGCCTCGATTTTTGTATAAATATCTGGTCACTTTCTACACGTTTTTCAAGTCTTTTTCACACACGATTTCTGTGATTAACAGCCCAGAAAATAGACTTCAACTTTTAAGGTTTTACGCCTTGTTTATTCACATAAACACTCCCATCTATGTATGTGAATCATCAAACCTTCATGAGGGTCGTTTTTACTCATCTGGAGTAATTTGTGTAGAAGCCGTTCTCTTCTTCATTGTTGCCCACCTGGAGTTCTTGCGGGAGATTCCAATCAAGACATCAAAATCGACGCCTGAGGGTATTTCGTATGTCACTCTTATTTTCATTGTAATCCGTGTAACCGTTTTTACAAATTATAGTGAAAATAAAAATGTTTTGCCCCTTTGGGGGATTTTTTCTCATTTGTGTGTTTCGTTTGTGATTGATTGTTCTTGCATGTTCATATTGATTTGAATCACTCCTAGATGCATGTTTTAGGATTTAATTAAAAAATTGAATTTAATTAAATAATTTTCTTATTTGAACGCACGCGCACTCTCCAAATTGGTATCAGAGCAGGTTGTGCTAATTTATCGCGTATTCCTATTTTTCGCAAAATTTGTGTGATATTGATTTTTTGAAAAATCAGTTTTGTGAAAACTTATAATTTTTCCGATGGAGCACTTATGTAATCGGATGACCCTCTTTGATGACACGAGTCAGTGTTTTGATGATATAAATCATTTGAATTTGACGTTTGCTAAAAGAATTGATTTTTTGGAAAAAGAAAATTCTCGTTTTAAATCTGCGATGGATCTGTTGCAAACGATTCAAAATCAAAGAGATTTTTATCGTGAGAAACTTGTTTCCTTGGACCATGACTTTGTTGCTTTAAAATTGTCCAGAAGGAGAGTGATGATGGGTAACTAATTTTAGAAAAATAATTAGAGGACCTTAAAAATTCGATGGTTTGTGTTTGTGCCAAAAAGGATAAAAATATTTTAGTCAATGAGTTTGTGGCACGTGAAGAAACTCTTAGGAAAAAGTTTGCTTTAATTGAGGGGGAGAGAGATAACCTTCTAGGTTTGATTGATAATTTGAAGAAGGAGTCCCTTAAATTGGAAGAGTCTAATTCTTTGCTTGAGTAAAAAAAATTGAAGTTAAAAAATAATTTGACAGATTCAAGTAGGTTTGATCGTGATGGTAATGCCTCATCTTGTTCTCATGCTTCTAGTGTTAAAGCCAAAATTATTATTTGTCTTAGAGGGTAAACCAATTTTAAGGATGTTAGAAAAGGTCAACCCATAGGTATCGTTCCACCCGTTTACTCATGCTCATATTGTGGTAGAAAAGGTCACCTTAGGCATTTTTATTTTGATCTTGGAAACTGTTGTAGGAAGTTTATGCCTAGTGTTCCTAAATCATCGACACGACATTTCACATCTATTTGAGTTAGGAAATCACTTTTAAAGGCGCTAGATTTTAGACAAGTTGATTCTCGTTTGCTTGCACATGATTCTTCTCTTGCAATATCATATAGATGATTCTGTTTGCTTGTTTGTCATACGCTAGTTACGCCTTTTGATATATTTTTGCTAGCATTCTGACATGTACTTCTTGTATAGATTTTTTTGAAAATTTTGAAAAGCAAAAAAAGATTTTTGTATTTTATTTGCACCGTTTATGGATGAGCATTTAAGAAAGCCAAGTCACAAATTTCATTCCATTTATCCATGTGACTATTTGATAGTGATTTGAGACGCTACATTATTGTAGCCATGTGCTTTACATTGTTTGGAGTGTTTGAGATGTGATTAGTGATATCTTTCTACATGTTTGGCTCCTTATCTCCTTTATTGCACACATGCAACGTTTTATTTGATAATTGTACTTGTCTATCACATATTGGTTTGAGTGTTTCCATCTCAATTATGTCTATACAACGAACCATATGCGATAAAACTTGACAAGATTGGAATACATGTAAAAAAATGTTTGGTGAGATTATTTTTTTAAAAAAACGGTGAAGGGCTACGAAAGGTTCTTATCTATCCTTTGCGATTAAGCCACCGTTAAATCGGACCTAAAAAATTGAGAAATTTTATTATCCGAGGTCCAAAGAGATTAAAAGAGCCTCGAAAAAATTTAAAGGCAATAAAAAGAAATTCATGACTTATATTGGGCCATTTAAGTTTCACCCTCAATTCTCCAAAGTTTGAGAATTTAGATCACCTCTATTCAAAATATATATATCTGAGGGAGTTTGGATGGAGAATTTAAACGGGTTTGCACTTCCTTGAAAGTCTTGAAAAAGAATTAAATCATTTTGGACGTTATTGGTATGGAAATCACTTTGAGCTTTGATTTGTTGATTTGATTGAGTCAATGTCTCATATTTCCATCTTTTTACACCTAAGGAAGATGTTGAGTTTATTCGTTAGGAGTATCCGATATTCATCGTGCACATATGTCATGATTGTATGCATTGATTTTCCTATTGAATTTGATCACACCCCTACATTTACGCTATCATAGACTTAGTTGTTTTTGTGTTCTTTCATGGTGTGATTATTTGTTGTATATTTTGTGTGAAAAATTTTGAAAAATCCAAAAATAGAAAGTTGTTTACCATGTGACATTTTCCATATTTATGCTTCTCATATCTGTCTATTTGGGGACATCATAAAAAGGGGGAGAATGAATTATGGGGGAGAATTTTATTGATTTATCAAGGATTTGCTTAAGTTTAATTGATCTTTGATTTTAGCATATCATTATATTTCAAACTGTTTCGTGTCACGGGTATTTGCTTTATCTCATGTGTGTAGGTACAAAAGTGATATTCATTGGATTGCACACCCTGATGAGAAAAGCTTTGGGAATTTTTGAAGAGCTGAAAATTTGAAGATGTTGAAGTTTGATTGAAGACCTGTCATTTAGTATTCTCAGTTTGGGGGTTTAATGGGGATATTATATTGTATGTCATTTGTTTGATAGAGATTGCATAATTCGGATTTTTTTATGTATGTACTGGCATAGACATATGGGGAGATTTGTAAGGACATGATTTTATAAATGTCTGGGGTAGGATCTAGGAATTTTCTATTTTCCCTATATCACAGTTTGTATATCTGATACCGCTACATTTGGCACGTCAACACGATCATCCTTGACGGCCTTGATTCGAATTCATGCATCCATCATCTTCACACGTGCATCATGCTATATGCAACGTTCTGCTCAACCGTTTCACACTACCCCACTACGCATTATTGGTAAAATGATTTACTGGAGTTATTTATATTTGCATAAATATTTGGGATTTTTTTAGAAAATATTTTTTTGAAGTCTGAAATGTTTTTATCAAAAGCAGAATTTTTTCTAAGTGTAGAAGCGGAGTGTCTCGGTCGACGAGCTCGTTCAAACGACATAACAATGTCGTTCGCGCGAGATAGGCATGCTGCGCTATCTCGTTCGAGCAACAGTTGTCTTTCGTTCGAACGACATGCTGATCTTGTTCGAATGCCGCCGCCGCCTCGATTTTCGTATAAATATCTGGTCACTTTCTACACATTTTCAAGTCTTTTTCACACACGATTTCTGCGATTAACAGCCCAGAAAATAGACTTCAACTTTTAAGGTTTTAGGCCTTGTTTATTCACATAAATACTCCCATTTATGTATGTGAATCATTAAACCTTCATGAGGATCATTTTTACTCATCTGTAGTAATTTGTGGAGAAGACGTTCTCTTCATCATTGCTGCCCACCTGGAGTTCTTGCGGGAGATTCCAATCGAGACATCGAAACCGACGCCTGAGGGTATTTCGTATATCACTCTTATTTTCATTGTAATCCGTGTAACCGTTTTTACAAATTATAGTGAAAATAAAAACGTTTTGCCCCTTTGGGGGATTTTTCCTCATTTGTGTGTTTCGTTTGTGATTGACTGTTCTTGCATGTTCATATTGATTTCAATCACACCTAGATTCATGTTTTAGGATTTAATTAAAAAGCTGAATTTAATTAAATAATTTCCTTATTTGAACGCACGCACACTCTTCAGAATTGAATTGAACTGCATTGGTATTAAAAAAATTTATATTGAATTGAATCGAATTGAATTGAGTTGAACAAGTTGGATTAATTGCACATGTAGATATTTAAATTCTTGCCTTACTCTCTCATATTAAATCCGAATCAAATAGTCTTAACAACTACCTAATCTAAGTGAAAGGGTATCGCGCGCGCGCGCGCCGGGTGAACTGGGGTCATCATTGTAGGAATTTCATTTCGGTTAGACATTTCAGGCACGAAGTTTAGTGATGGGAAGGAATGACAACTTAAACCTTTAATATAATTAATATGCTTTTAATGTAGTATCGTATTTCACGAGAAGTCACATAGTGTTACTATCCCCTTAGCTCCCTATGAAGTGGACTAAAACATATGAAATGCTCTAAACATTAATAACCTTTTTAATTTGTATACATTGTAATTATATAGGACCCGTTTCTCTAAATTAAAATTGAATTCTAATTGGTATTGATATTGGTATAAATCGAAATTGAATTTGAATTGGTATTTATATTGTTATAAATTGGTATAAGTTTTAATTTTTATGCGTACTTTAAATTAAATGAAACGTGCTTTAAATTACATATTTAAATGAAATCTCTCGAATTGTGATAAGACATAATAAAGTGAAACATACTTTAAATTACATATGGTTCTCATAGATACTAGCATTATAGTTTTCATAAGTACTCATTCAATAGACTTTAGACCCGTTCGAGGGTCATTACCCATGTAATGAGATCTCTCGAATTGTCATGTTTGGGCAGTTTAGGATTGCATAGTTTTTGTATAATAATATTATTAGTGTCTTAAACTTGTTACTTTTGGGGGAAGTTCCGCAGTCGTATTTTAATGTTCTTTGGGTACATACTGGATGATGCGATGTTAAGTGTTATTTCAACTGATAAATTTAAATAACACTTACACTTGTGAATCTATGTCGTGTACTTGGAGAACTATGGGGGTATGGTGTCGAATTTTTCTCAAATTGGAACAATGTGAATGAGATGTTAAGTATATTATAGAAATATGCGGTCTTGAATGGGATAGGACCACTCAACCTTTAAAGGAGATGGAGGAAATAGTAATTAATATGTTAAATTGAATTTTAATTTCAATTTCAAATTAAAATTGAATTTGAATGCACGAATAAATTTACGCAAAGATACTAGCCTTGTAGTTCTTATGCGTACCCATTCAGTAGGTGATTGTTTATACTAATGGGAACTAATTATTCACACTTTTGTTTATGCTAATCCACGAATATACACTTCTTACCCATAATAGGTGATTGTTTGTAGTAACTGTGATGGGATATCCTAAATACAAAGAGTGGATATGTTAATTAGAATTTTAATCAACTTAAGCATTAATTCAAAGTCCATGACCCGGGAGTATGTGGGGGGGGGGGGGGGGGGTAGATTGCATGTGTGTAAATTGAATTTGGTATTGGCATTGGTATAAATTGAAATTGAAATTGATATTGGTATTGGTATGTATTGTTATTATCGAATTTGAGCATTAATTCAAAGTCCATATACATGTTTGTACTAATAATAACAATTTATGCAGAAAATGACTTCACCCGGGCATGATAACGGAGGCGATGAGGGCTCCTCGTCCAGTAGGCCCCCCAAATGAGTCAAATTGGGGTCCGTCGTCGAGAATAAGGCAAAAGTATTGGCTAGAGCTCTAGATTTGCTGAAGGCGATCGTTGGCATGGGGTACACTGATGGGAGGGTCGTGCCTATTGACCTCAAGTTGAACATATGAGGGGCACTGTAGGTAGTGTATTTATATTTATATTTATATTTATAAGCAACGGACACTTACTTTATTTTTGGTTTGTATTGTTTGACAAGAACAATTCGGCCTTCCCCCACACCTCCGCGACTCCACATTGGAAAAATTGAGGGATCAATATAAGACGTGGAAGAAGAATTTGCGGGCACGATACTTTGGGAAGACTCGGGAGTCCATTCTGAGACTACATGACATTGTCTCCTCGAAACAGCCGATGTCATTGGCACGGTGGCAAAAGTTTATTGACAATGAGATCGATGAATGCCAATTAGCACCTTGTTAATCAGGGAGGGATAACCGGGCAAAAAAGTTGGACGTGCACTACTCTGGGCGAATGTCTTACACCGAGGTGGAGCACAGGATGGTAAGTTTTTATTTTTCTTTAATTTTAGTTATTCTAATTTAGTATTATTTTGCGTTACTTACTAATTCTGTATTATTTTATTTCAGGACACACGGGGAGTGGCCCTGGGGGTAGGCCACATAGGCTCGATGCCTAAGTGGCAATTCAGACGAAAAAGGGCAAGGACATGGAGGTTTCCTCGAGCGTCGCAGCCACCATTGTAAGTTATAAATGTTTAATTTTTAATTTTGTTATAATTTTTTATTTACTTAATTGACTAATCATGTACCTTTTATCTCTTCAGGCAAATCTTAAGGAAGTGCATGAGTCACAGTCTGATGCCGACAAAACATCTTTGGCTACGGATGCACTCAGCCATGTGCTCGGGGTGGATCACAAGGGGAGGACTAGGGGGGAGCTCGCGAGTGGGGGAGTCTAGGATCATAGAAATGAAGACGAGCAACAATGGGTTGGCATATAAGGTGGACACCCATGAAGATAAGCTATCAAGGTTGGAGATGATAGTCCTAGATATGTGCTCCTTCATGAAACGTCAATTGGGCAAGACCAAAGGGAAGGAGAAGGAGAAGGAGAAGGAGGTAGAGGTAGACGAGGATAAGGATGAGGACGCCACTGGTTTATTGTCGATACGCACAGACTCGACGCCATATGATGATCCATTTCCCATCGTGACCCCTGCCGAGCGACCTATGTCAACAATCGGTTGGTCGAGCGTGTTTCTACTGAACATATATTATGGGGAGCCGGTAGCAAGGGGGTTGAGGGATCCGAGCTTCCTCCTGGGTATGCTAGTTAATGGATGTCCTCTTCAAGACATTGAGGGAAGAGTGCACGTCACGCATGTGGTGGAGGGAAAGGAGAACTCACCTTTGTGGTTGCGCAAACAATGCGGCGTTCAACATATTGAGGGGTGTCTCAATTTATATGCCGTGTGGCCTTCCTTCCTCCTCCGACCTGCTCCATCTTTATGACATTATTTCTATCTTTTTATTTGGATATTGGATTGTATTTATATTTTTTTAATTTTGGTACATGTTGGTTTGGATGTTGATATTTGCATTTCTATTTTATTTGGATATAGATTATATATGCCAAGATTTGGTATAATATTTATATTTTATTTGGATATATGTTGTTTGGAAAGGTACAATTTTGTTATAATAAGTACAAATATACTGCTAGGCAGTGACAATGGCCATACTGCCCAACATTTGTTTTTAATTCTGCCCAGAATTATCACGGTCAAAGATCGTGATAAGGAACCTTGTCACAAAATTGTCACGGTCTTTGACTATGACAATTTTTTAGGTTTTGTCATGGGCTTGTCGCGATCTTTGACCGTGAAAAGTCTAATGAACTTGTCATGGTTTTTAACGTGAAAAGTCCGTGATAACTAAGTTGTCACCCCCAGACTTGTCACGATCAATGATCATGACAAGTTAGACTTATCACAGTTTTAGACATTGACAACTCAACTATTTGTGTGTAGTGTTGGACTCGTAATCTTCGAGAATTCCCTAATAAACTGTATGTAGTACCCAGCTAACCTTAAGAAATTACGTACCTCTATCGGTGTCGTGGGCTATCCCCACTCCTTCATCGTTGACACCTTACTCGGGTCCACCAATATCCCCAACTCAGAAACTATATGTCCCCAAAACTATACCTCGTGTAGCAAGGACCCGCATTTTTAAAACTTCATCTACAACTAATGCTCAGCCAGTGTCTGTAAGACTGGACGCAAATGCTTAGCATGCTCCTCATCCGCCGGGAATAAATCAGGATGTCATCAATAAAGACACTAAAAAACTCATCCAAGAACTCTCTAAAAACCCTACTCAAGTCTATAAATACCGATGGCTCGTTGGTTATCCCAAATGGCATAACCCAAAACTCATAGGACCCATATCTCATCAAAAGGCAGTCTTAGATACGTCCCCCTCTTGGATGCGCTACTGGTGATACCTGGATCTCAAATATATCTTAGAGAAGTAGGTTACTCCTCTCAACTGGTCGAATAAGTCATTGATTCAGGGCAATGAATACTTATTCCGTATTGTGACTTTATTTAACTCCCCATAATCCACACACAGGTGTAAGGACCCATCTCGCTTCTTCATAAATAATACGGGGACACCCCAAGGCAAAGTACTATGACGCATAAAACCTTGCCCTAACAGCTGCTATATCCGATCCCGTAGCTCCCTAATCTCCATAGGAGCCATATGGTATGGTGCACGAGCTATTGTCCGAGTGCCCGACACTAAGTCAATGATGAACTCAATCTCTCTGCTAGGGGGAAATCCCAGTATCTCCTAAACATGTAGGCTAACTCACATACGACTGGAATCGAATCGAGGGAAATCACCACCCCATGAGAGGTCTCATTTTCTATATAATACAAATGAGTGGACGATCCTCCTTCAGGACGAGACATCACCACCAAGAATATCTCCCGGTCGGGAATTACAAACACTATGCTCCGGCTATAGTAGTCAATCATAGCCCTATACTCAGCTAGCCAATCCATGCTTATGATAACGTCGTACTCTGACATGTATAATACAAGCATATCGGCAGGCAAAACTAGTCTCCCAATATCTATACTCACACCCCGACATCTAAAGAAAATCAGTGTCCCGTTATCCAGTGGTGACTCTACACCCGTGACTGTACTATCTGTCGTCTTTAATAATCCTGCGAATCGTGTAAACCTAGTGTTTATGAATGCGTGTGAAGCCCTAGTGTCAAGTAAAATGTGCCCCAAAGTACCATGGATAAGAAATATACCCTCAACAATGGGTGAAGCTGTAGCCTGGTGGACATGATACATGCGCCCATAACTGCCTCTGCTAGGGTGGGGCTACAGGAACGATTGGTGCTGCAGGCAAGGTTGGTATGGGTACTGGTGCTGGGAGAGCGGCGGGGAAAATAGGTCTCTAAGGATCCTGGGGGGTCCCTACTGCTGCTAACCTTGCCCTTATCAGGACAATCTTGTCGTTTGTGGCCAGTCTTGCTACAAATAAAACACATGCCTGTAAAATTACCTCCCTTCTGTCTCTACTGGCCTCTCCCCTATTGGCCATTACTACCTCTACCCTGGACCTGCTAGTCCTGATAAAAATGTTTTTGGCCCTGCAAGTCCTGATGGCCCTGCCTGAATCCACCATGTCCCTTTATATACTCCCCTGAGCGGAACCTCTTAGCAATATTCCCCTAGTGAGGACCCTTCTCACTCTGTCTCGGCTGAATCTGATTCAACTATTCTCCATCGACATTGCTACCCTTAATCCTGCCTTGTTGTCTGGTATCTCCTTAGCGCTTGCTTCCCTTAACATGGAAGCAGTGGTCCTGACAGTGTAGTAGCGCTGAATTCAACACCTCTGTGTAAGTCTTCAAAGTTGGATTACCCAATAAATGTTGTCGGATCATCCAGGTAAGACCATCTACAAACAACTGAATCCTTTTCTCCTCCGTCGGCACCTCATCGGGAATAAAATTTTCCACCCTGGTAAACTCCTCCTCATACTCTACTATGGTCCTCCCTTCCTGAGAAACATCCAATTTTTTTTGTCTCATCTCAGTCTGGATGGCAGAAGGAAAGTATTTGTGGTCGAATTAGTCCCCAAACTCTTAAATAGTCAAGGTGTCCATCTCCTGAGTGCTGGTGATGGACTCCCATAATTGTAATGTTTCCCCTACTAGCTTAAAGGTAGATAATATATGCTTTTGTACCTACGTGCACTCACACATCCTCAAATTCCTCTGGATATCCTTCTTCCATTGTCATGCTGCAACTACATCGGGGCTCCCCTAAAACTATAGAGGATGTGCGTTCTGAAAGGTGTCTAGGACTCACTCCCAAAGAGAAGGAAACAAGTGTGCAGGATCTAAATCAACCACCTGAGGCTGGGGTGGCACCTGTTAAGCCTGCTGGGTGAAAGTAGTCAGGGCTGCATTAACTGCCTCTGCTATAATGGCGATAACCTCAGCGGCATTTATAGATCCTAGATCCTGAGCTGGCTATAGCTCGGGTTGTGCCTCTGGGTGGCTCGCGGTACACTTCGAGGAGGCATTTGAAAAGAGAAATAATTTTCCATCATTCCATAATTTAATATGTCTTAAAATAGCTGAAGGCGTAAATGCGTAATGAAGAATACAATAGTCCTAATAATAGGGATCTATATAAAAGGACGCTACGCTGAATATCGTAGTAAGCCGCACAAATCCTAAGGACACTAGAATCTGATTCTCTGATACTATCTGTGACACCCCGCCTATTCTAATCCCGGATGATCAGTCAATTATTAAATTAAACAGGAATAATTAATGGTGTCATTATTCTTAGCATCACTATGGAAGTTCAATTTATTTTACTAATGCCCTAATGGCCCGGTGTCAAAATTTAATCTTTATCATTAATATTGAATAATATAATTGGATAAAACATATCATTCACCATTTCCATGCACATAGCAATGAATAATGAGATAATGACATAAATAAATAGCTAAGTTTGGAATAACACTCTAGATACAATCCCAATATAGTCATCCATAAGTAAAGTCTAAATCAATACTGAAAATAAAGGGAAATACAAAGTCTTTGAAAATAATATCCAACTAAGAATGGGCGACATTCCCAACTAAAACAAATAAGAACAACTAAGAGCTGAATAAATGTGGAGGTGTCTAATAGCAAGGTCCTGCAACTTCCACAACAGCTGCAACACGTCAATTCTAGGAACTCCTATGTCTAGCGTCCCTGTGGATGGGCACCTAAAATTATTTTTACAAAAATAATTGAAATGGGTCCGAGCCCAAGTAAAACAGTTTGAAAAAGTTTAGCAAGTGTTTAAAATTCATAAAGATAAGATATTAAATATATGTTAATACCGCGTGCCCTCACTTGAGATCCTCACCCCTCAACTAGTGTGCACGCCTAATGTACTACTCTAACCCGCCTAGTTATGATACCCGCCTAACTAGTCTGGTTTACATCTCCTCACGTCTAATCTCTTATAGTGTCCACCCGCATTGCCCATACAATAAGATACTACCTTTGTCTAATTCTTTATATTCATTAGGAATTATCAGTAAATGATTTAGTTCTCATACACTTTGGTTAATTTAGATATCACCATCCATCTTATCTACTAATAAATTCATAGGGATAAATCACACGTATATACACTTACATCACTCTGATCATATATGTATATACGCATACAACACCCATAGGTGGAGACATGCGGTGCGAGTATACTCTACTATCAAGTCCTGGTACATCATGTACTACATAAGGACAATGGTTCGGATAGTTCCCTCGACCCATAAATTAAATCACATACTATTGGAGGTGAACATAGCTCCATGCCTTTGGGATACACTCATACCTAACGCACTAAAATGACCGATCACACCCTTATTCACAAAAGTGGTGCTCAATCCCTAAGTTTTGTGTCCTGTGCTACAAGTCAATATCGCCCCAATTGGACTATCAGATTAAGACTGTCCACGACGCGAAACTGTTCGTGATAGCAAATATCTTAGGTATGATTACACATCTAAATTAAACAGTAGGTATACACACCTCCCCCCCCCCCCCCACACACATATATATATATATATATATATATATAACATCATTATTGGTATACACGTAACCTATATCATATGACCCATACGTAGTATAGTAACTCTCGAATATTCTACGTAACGTAATACTTCTCATGGTATACTCTTGAGTGTTTAAAAATGCCCAGATGGTTGCCAATTGTCCCTTAAGTAAATTCAGTAGGTATCCCACTCAAGGCCTACTGGTCTTGGTCCTACATTCCCGTAGTTCTCTATGACAAGAAATCATTATCCGAATGAGCTTTTATTACTCGTTATGCTTAATCAATTTTACTCCTAAACTCTCCCCGAAACCCAACATTAGCCTACTGGTAAATGGAATATCTTTTATTAGGATTTAAAAATTATTCAAAGGTCAACCCAATCATTTCCCACTTGGTCTAAGCAAAAAGGGGAGAGTTTTTCAAATCTGGGAAATCGTATCGATTGGACCTTGGTCCAAATCGGTTCACTTTCCGAATCGATTCGTCCAAGGATTCGAATCGATTCGCCATAGCAGGTATCATCTTCTTCACTAAATTTTTACGAGAATTCACCATTGTTAAATATCCAAACCAACATTACACTATCCTAAACTCCAACCAAAGGTCTCTAACATCATAGTAACACGTATCAATAATTTTCAATGTATAAGAATCACTAAATCTTTACATAACAACCTCAAATTAGATTTAATCAAGATTAATTTCTAAAACCCTAAATTATTATTCATGTTCAAGAACCTCAACATAATTCCAGATTTATTTCCCAATTTTGTGATATTGCTCATCAAATTAATCATTCATGTATCAAGGAACAAATATATTATCATTCCAACCCAAGAATATGATTTATATCTCAATTTTTAAGGTCAAAATTCATAAATTTTATAAGGTAATCATCATATTCTAACATGGGTGGTATATCAAATCAAAAGTTAGCAAGATAAACACTTGCCTTATTTTGAAGGTCTGATTTTTGCAGAAGTGATGGTGGGATTTGTGTTCTCCTCCTCCCGTTCTACAATCCGGTGGTGGTGGTGCGAGAAGGTTGTTTTTTGCCTTGGAACCCTTGGAACAACTCTCATTCTGCCTCATGTGGCTCTCCATTTGGTTTGGTAACTGATGACCCTAATTCCATTTACGTGTTGTCAGATATAATCCTCTAATTTTCGTGGATTTATTTTCTCCAAAATTTCAAAAGACTGAAATATCCCTTCGGGGTGCCGGTTTGGCCTAAAAGTGCCCCGCGACCCAAACTAAACCCCCGGGTAGACTTTTCTGACTATCTTGACCCTTTCGAACACACTGGCGCGCTCGAAATGACCATATGGAATATTAAAAGTGAAATTATATTTTTTTTCAATTTAAGTCCCAACACGACTGACATGCGCGTCTTAACTAAATTTACCGTAACTGTAGTATTTCTCACTTACGACAATGATAATATTTTCTTCTTATTATTATTATTACTCATTCACTAAGTAATATTCAAGATAAACAAATATTAACCCTTATCTCGCTAATTAATATTTATTTTATCGGATTAATTTTTCCAAATATAATTTAATTAATCCCAATCAATTCCCAATATAAAAATTAATAAAATTACGGGGTGTTACAAAAACTGAATTCAATCTATAAAAATATCCAATTACAATAGTTCAATTGAATAAAAGAGTAAAACTGAAACCTCATCTAATTTCAACATCCCGACGGAAATAAAAATAAAGTACAAAGGTAGCCCTTCTATGCAACTCTAAATATGGTGATAACTATAATGAACCAGCGACTTCAACTCTGCGAATATCAAGAGGGATCGCCACAACCGTAAGTTTTACCGTTCGGTCCTGTAAGCCTGTGTAATACCCCGTATTTTTATGCTATATTAATTTGGGGATTTATTAAAGTTAATGTGAATGAATTATTTAATAAAAATCCGAAAATTAATTATGTTATAATTATTAACGTGACGAGAGTTAGTAATTATGGGATATTTGTTGAATATTACTAATGAGCAAAGTAATATATTTTATTGGTTTTATTGAATGTCATGAGTGAGTTAAATGACAATTTCGAAAATTTAAGTCGGAACGTGCTCGTGTCGCGTCGGGACTATATATTGATAAATAAAAGTGAATATTTTATAAGTCATTCGTATGGTCGTTTTGAGTGCGCCAACGCATCCGGAAGGGTCGAGATAGTCAGAAAAGTGTACCCGGGGGTTTAGTTTGGGTCTCGGGGCGTTTTTAGGCCTAATTGGTACCCCGAGAGGGCGTTTTGGACATTTCTCCTTTTTGAGTAATTAAACCCACGAAAATTCCAAGGGTTATATCAGATATCTGGATTGTCATCTAGGGTTAGAAACTCTAAACACAAGTGATGGCCATTGGAGAAGAGAGGAGAGAGCTCTCAAGGCAATTCAAGGCCAAAAAGCCACCCGTTTGCACCGCCGTCACCGCCAACGCGTAGATCGCGAGACGAGGAACGCAACCATACCAAAATCAGCCCCAAATCAGAATACTAAAAATCCTAGGCAAGTGTTTATCTTGCTATTTTCGTTGGTGCAATTTTCATATTAGTTTAGGAATGATTAGGGATGAAATATATGGAAGAAAACCCAAATTTTGATAGGAATTTGCATCTAGTAAAGACTTAAACCTTATTCTGGAAATATTTTGTGATGTAGAAGAATAACCCACAAAATTTTGATGATGTATTAGAAGAAATTCTGGTAAAAACAGATTAGAACCATGATTAAGAAAACTCTAGGGTTCTTGATGATTAGATAAGATTTTGGGTTGATTATCCATGTTTAATGATAGAAATACACATGCTTTACGTTGAAAACATCTGGTATAATGTTATAATGTTAGTAGTAGAATTTTTGGGACGTTTGGAGTTGAAAAATATGGATTTGGATGAAGATAGATGGTAGAACCCGTAACTGCAATTCTGCAGAAATCAAAATACCTGCTTGATCGATCGATCGATCGAGCATAGAGCTTCGATCGATCGAAGGTTCGATCGATCGAGTCCCAGACCTCGATCGATCGACCCCTCCTGGCAGACTCCTATTTCCCTTGTTTAATTAGTTAAATTAAATTTACCGTGAAATAATTTTTGGGTATTCTTAATAAAATGTTTTGGGAGATAGGAAAGACCAGTAGGACATATGAATAAGTGTTGGGAACTTTATTATAAGACGAGAATTTTGCTTTTGGGATAATTATATAATGAACGATGAAACTACGTATTTCAAATGAGCAATTACGGCGAATAGCTACGATAGTGAATAGAGGTATACCTACTGGATTTTCTACTTGGAAGGATAGAGTCCACGAGTGTCACGTAATAAGTGAGAAAACTCTTCGAGTTAAAGTTAGAGATGAAACCTTATACGTAATATTAATAATGTGAAATTAAGGATAAATGTTGTAATTATGGGTGACGAGAGGAACCTATATTAATATGATAAAAGTGGTATATTTATATGATTGTGTGTACATATATTATGTACATGTGAAAAACATACCGCGCTACTTGCTATCCTTGAGGTTACCGCGCTGGGACAGTCTTATCTCGATGGGACCTTTGTGGGGGATATTGACTTGTACCCTAGAAGATAGATATCCTTGGTACAGGCTATCGAATTGATAGTTCAGACGGTCCTAAGAGACGCAAGTATGTTCCATCCTCTTAGAGACTTGGAATCTATGCTTCGCCTCGATATTGTTTGTGTATGAGTTAATACAGTTCGAGAGTGATTCCGAATTTATATTCCCCTTGATATGAGTGGTATAGGGTTTGGATAGTAGAAGTATGCACGCACCATAGTTTTATTTGGGGTGCTGTTATTTTATATATATTATACGAGTTGTTAATATATATATGAGATTTGGAAATTTGAAACTGCCTACTGTGATTTGATAAGTAGGACATGGTTGATGACTCAATTAGTAAATACTTGTCTTGTGAAAGTATAATATGACACTGGGAAACTTTATAAATTAATAAAGCTAAAACGAGAGTTGTGCTGTTAATTGGAAGTATTCTTTTTAAACAATGATATTGTTCGGTTTTGAAATCTTATGAGTAAGTTAAGATAAGCTAAATTATTGGGAAGGTTAGTATAATAAAATGTTAAGATAAACCGTTGGGAAGGTTAGTACGATAGGCGTGCACATTAGAAGAGAGGTGAGAATTTCTCAAGAGATTTTCGTTCTAATATGTTGTTGCATTGGCCTGTATCAATTTAAATACTTGCTAAACAAATTTTAAATCATACACACTATCGGGCTCTGACCTGTTTCTTTTTCTCCCTCTCTCTTGTATATATATATGTATATATTTCAGGTGACCAGCCACAGGGGCGTCTCGCTTAGGATCCCTTGAAAGGAACGTGCTGCAGCTTAGGTGGGAGTTGCAGGTCACTTGCGTAGACGGCTTCCTTTATTGACTCCTCTTCTAGCATTCTCATTTATTTAGCATGTGTCGCCCTTTCCATTATTTCATTGTTATTGGGACATTTGTATTTCAGTTATATCTAGTATTGTCACTATGGGATTTATTCAGTTTGAATTGTGTTACTTTATATTTCGCATGTTGACATTCGTTTGACGAATGTTTTTAATTAATTGGATTGTGTTCCAGGTTTATTGTGGTGTGATTCTTAATTGTTGAAATGTTGTTAATAAATAAATAAATAATTTTCTTTAAATAAAATAATTTGGAAAGTAATGTTTAAATATGGTTTTGACACTTAGCTTAATTATTTAGGGTGTTAAATTGGAAAGTTTATTTTTACGACAGTGATGCTCAGAATGAACCAAACTGTTCACCTTGATTTAATTTAATAAAGGAGTGATCGCCCGGTATTTAATTAGGCGGGGTGTCACAAGTGGTATCAGAGCATCAGGTTCTAGTGTCCTTTAGGATCTGTGCGGCTTATTATGCTTTCAGCGTTGCTTTCTTTGATATAGAGCCCTAATACTAGGAATGTTGTGTTTATCTCTATACATTGGAAATTCGTACTTCTGCTATTTGTTTATTTATATGATGAACTCATCCAAATTTACTAAAATTTTCAGATGGATCGTCAAGAAGAACTAGCTAAGACGGTTAAGGGAGTCATCGAGCAAGATCGACTCACACCTCAGGTATCCCCATGGAGAATATCAACCGCCGAGTTAGCTGGTATCGTGGCACAAGCAGTTACCACTGCAGTTCTACAATACCAAGAACGCAGCCTACAACTTAAAGGAGGAAAAAGACCTAGAGAGGTTAACCAAATGCATGTGACTAACGTTGAGAATTGTGCGAAGGCACCGAATCTGCGACAACAAAACAATCAAGATCGAGTCAATTCCAGAAGTAACGAGATTTATGTACAGGGACAAAAGTGTCAGGGACAACGAAGTCAGGTTCAGAATGAAATCACCAAGAGGTGTTTCGGTTGTGGAATGGATGATCACAAACGTAAATCTTATCCGAATCAGAGTGGGGATAAACTACAACCTGACCAGCGAAGAATTTCGAAACTCTGCTATAAATGTGTACATCCGGGTCACAAGTGGATGGATTGTCCTCGCCCTGACATAGCTTTTCCGCAGATTTCCCCTCAAGGCCAGCAAGACCAGGGAAGAAGCGAGACTAGTCAATACCGTAATAAAGTGAAGCAGTTTCGAGGGAGGTGCTTCCAATGTGGCAGGAATGGCCATAGGCGTCAGGATTGCCCAGAGAAGAATAGGGCCCCACGGCAGGAAGGTGCTAACAATGAGCCCCAGAAGCCAACTCCACCACCCTTTCCAACAGCCCCAGTTCAGCAGAGAAAGCTACAGGGCGGACGTGTCTATAACTTCCCACAGGCAGCAGCTCCGCAGGCACCACCCACGATTGGGGGTATGTTTTTCTATCCATGTTACTATGAGTCGAGTTTTGTTTGATACTGGGGCAACGCACTATTTTATAAGCTACCTATTTTGCGAAAGCCTTAGGGTTATTAGCCACAACAGAGAGCACCGTGACATGTGTAGACTCACCACTGGGGAGTGGGTCACTGATTTTCTTTATATGCCGAGGAGTGGGGGTAGAGATTGGTAGCTTGGTATTACCTGCAGACATGTTAGTTTTAGACATGCAAGAGCATGATGTGATTATTGGTATAGATTGACTCGCAGCTTATAGAGCCATGATTGATTGCTTCGGTAGGAGCATTGTTTTTGCCATTCCGGGGCAAGAGATGTTTGTAGTGGCGATGCCTCGCCCAGAGGGAGGCTCGACCGCTCATTTGTATTACATAGAGGAGGATACCTCTAAGGAGGTTGTGATTCCCTTAAATTCGATCCCAGTTGTCAGGGAGTATTCTGATGTGTTTCAGGAAATACCAGGCCTACCTCCCAGTCGAGAGATAGACTTTGTCATAGATTTATTGCTAGATATGAGATCTATAGCACGCGCACCGTACCGTATGGCTCCGACAGAGATGCGAGAGCTACGAGATCAGATAGAGCAGCTGTTAGGTCAGGGCTTCATTCGTAGGAGTACCTCACCTTGGGGCGCTCCAGTTTTGTTTGTGAAGAAGAGAGATGGTTCACTGAGATTGTGTGTGGACTACAGGGAGCTGAACAAGGTCACCATATGGAATAAATATCCGTTACCTCGAATCGATGATCTGTTCGACCAGCTGCGGGGAGCAACTTTCTTTTCGAAGATAGATCTGAGGTCGGGGTACCATCAGCTACGTATTAGGGAGCAGGATGTTTAGAAGACTTCTTTCTTGACGAGATATGGGTCTTATGAGTTCCGGGTGATGCCGTTCGGACTCACAAATGCTCCAGCCGTTTTCATGGACTTGATGAACCGAGTATTTAGAGAGTTCTTGGATTAGTTTGTCATCGTTTTCATAGATGACATTTTGATATATTCACACTCCGAGGAGGAGCATGCCGAGCACTTGAGGCAGGTTCTTCAGACTCTACGAGAGCATCAGTTGTATGCTAAGTACGAGAAGTGCGGATTCTGTTTGCGAGAGGTACAGTTCTTGGGGCATGTTGTTTCTGAGCAGGGGATAGCAGTTGACCCGAGTAAAGTATCAGCGGTGAGGGAGTGGGGACAGCCCACGACACCGACGGAAGTGCGTAGTTTCTTGGGGTTAGCTGGTTACTACAGGAGATTCATTCGGGGATTCTCCAAAATAGCGTGTCCATTGACGAATCTGACTCGCAAGGGAGTACCATATGTATGGGATGACGCTTGTCAGTTGGATTTCGACGAGCTGAAAGACAAGCTTACTTCAGCGCCAGTCCTTGCGTTACCGAAGCCGGGTATGGAGTACCTGGTTTACACCGATGCGTCCTTACGGGGACTTAGGGGAGTACTCCAGCAGGAAGAGAAGGATATAGCTTTTGCCTCCCGCAAGCTTAAGCCGCATGAGAAAAAAATTACCCCACCCACAACCTGGAGTTAGCAGCGGTCGTCTTTGCATTGAGGATATGGAGGCACTATTTATTGGGAGAGAAATTTCGTTTGTTCACAGACCACAAGTCGTTGCAGTACCTGTTCACTCAGCGAGAGCTGAATATGCGTCAGCGCAGATGGCTAGAGTTTGTGAAGGACTACCAGTTCGACATACAGTATCATCCGGGAAAGGCCAACGTAGTTGCTGATCCGTTGAGTTGTAGACCGGCAGACGAAGTAGCAGACGTCTGGAAAGCAAAGTGGAAGGAGTTAGGCCACCAGGACGCAATAGCCCGTTCCTTCATATCTGTTATGACAATCACACCCGAGATTGATATGAGGGTAATACAGGCCCAGACCACAGACCCGTTTTGCCAGGAGCAGATTGTACGACTTTTAGCCGAGGGTGCTGAGTCTTATTCTGTTAGGTCTGATGGGGGTTTGAGGTTTAATGGGAGATTGGTGGTTCCAGAAGGAGCAGAATTACGTCATGCAGTGATGACCCAGTATCACGGGTCCCGATTTGCAGTACATCCTGGAGGAGATAAGATGTACCAGGATATGAGGAGGCAATACTGGTGGAGTGGATGAAGAAGGACATTGCTGAGTTCGTGTCCAAGTGTTCTACCTGCCAGCTGGTGAAGGTGGACCATCAGAAATCGTCAGGATTGCTTCAGCCATTGGAAGTACCCGCGTGGAAGTGAGAGAGTATTTCCATGGATTTTATTACAGGGTTTCCTACATCACAGCGGGGCCACGATTCTATCTGGGTGATTGTAGATCGTTTGACCAAGGTGGCTCATTTTCTGCCGGTGCGGACAGATTACACCACGGGTCAGTATGCTCAGTTGTTCATCGCTGAGATTGTCAGATTACACGGGGTGCCCCTGAATATTGTGTCAGATAGAGACAAGATTTTCGTGTCACGTTTTTAGGAAAGCTTTCAGGAGGCTATGGGTACTGAGTTGAGGTTGAGTTCATCTTACCACCCACAGACAGATGGACAGACAGAGCGTACTAATCAGATGTTAGAGGATATGCTACGCATGTGTGTTCTCGATTTTGGAGGAGGTTGGGAGCCACATCTTCCACTGGTAGAGTTTGCCTATAATAACTCTTATCAGTTCACGATTGGCATGGATCCATTTGAGGCTTTGTATGGCAGGCCTTGTCGTTCCCCAGCTTGTTGGCTCGAAGTGGGGGATAACAAGTTGCTAGGACCAGAGGTGATTCAGGAGACCTCCGCGAGGATTGAGATGATCAGGAGTCGCATTCGGATAGCCCAGGACAGGCAGAAGAGCTACGCCGATGCAAAACGGTTCTTCCGGGAGTTTAGTGTGGGGGACCAAGTGTTATTGCGTGTATCTCCTATGAAAGGAGTGATGAGGTTCGGGAAGAAGGGGAAGTTGGCTCCGAGGTACGTGGGACCATTTCCCATCATCGATAGGATTAGGCCGGTTGCATACAGGTTGGGACTGCCAGAACATTTACATCGCATCCACGATGTCTTCCACATCTCGTCGTTGAGACGATATATTCGGGATGATATGGCCCATACTCACATTGCGATAGATGAGATCGACTTACAGCCTGATAGCTCTTACGAGGAGAGACCGGTGGCTATCCTAGACTATAGTGAGATGAGATTGAGGTCGAAGATAGTTCCACTTGTGTGGGTCCAGTGGGAGCATCATAATGTGGAGGAATCCACTTGGGAGCGCGAGGCAGATATACGCGAGAGATATCCAGAGTTGTTTTTACCAGGTATGCCTTATTTTCCAAATTTCGGGACAAAATTCCGTTATTAGGAGGGAAGTATGTAATACCCCTTATTTTTATGCTATATTAATTTGGGGATTTATTAAAGTTAATGTGAATGAATTATTTAATAAAAATCCGGAAATTAATTATGTTATAATTATTAACGTGACGAGAGTTAGTAATTATGGGAAATTTGTTGAATATTACTAATGAGAAAGTAATATATTATATTGGTTATATTGAATGTCATGAGTGAGTTAAATGACAATTTCGGAAATTTAAGTCGGAACGTGCTCGTATCGCGTCGGGACTATATATTGATAAATAAAAGTGAATATTTTATAAGTCGTTCATATGGTTATTTTAAGTGCGCCAACGCGTCCGGAAGGGTCGAGATAGTCAGAAAAGTGTACCCGGGGGTTTAGTTTGGGTCTCGGGGAGTTTTTAGGCCTAATTGGTACCCCGGGAGGGCGTTTTGGATATTTCACCTTTTTGAGTAATTAAACCCACGAAAATTCCAAGGGTTATATCAGATATCTGGATTTTCATCTAGGGTTAGAAACTCTAAACACAAGTGACGGCCAATGGAGAAGAGAGGAGAGAGCTCTCAAGGCAATTCAAGGCCAAAAAGCCACCCGTTTGCACCGCCGTCACCGCCAACGCGTAGATCGCGAGATGAGGAACGCAACCATACCAAAATCATCCGTAAATCAGAATACCAAAAATCCCAGGCAAGTGTTTATCTTGCTATTTTCGTTGGTGCAATTTTCATATTAGTTTAGGAATGATTAGGCATGAAATATATGGAAGAAAACCCAAATTTTGATAGGAATTTGCATGTAGTAAAGACTTAAACCTTATTCTGGAAATCTTTTGTGATGTAGAAGAATAACCCACGAAATTTTGATGATGTATTAGAAGGAAATTCTGGTAAAAATAGATTAGAACCATGATTAAGAAAACTCTAGGGTTCTTGATGATTAGATAAGATTTTGGGTTGATTATCCATGTTTAATGATAGAAATACACATGCTTTACGTTGAAAACATCTAGTATAATGTTATAATGTTAGTAGTAGAATTTTTGGGACGTTTGGAGTTGAAAAATATGGATTTGGATGAAGATAGATGGTAGAACCCGTAACTGCAATTCTCCAGAAATCAAAATACCTGCTTGATCGATCGATCGAGCATAGAGCTTCGATCGATCGAAGGTTCGATCGATCGAGTCCCAGACCTCGATCGATCGACCCCTCCTGGCAGACTCCTATTTCCCTTGTTTAATTAGTTAAATTAAATTTATCGTGAAATAATTTTTGGGTATTCTTAATAAAATGTTTTGGGAGATAGGAAAGACCAGTAGGACATATGAATAAGTGTTGGGAACTTTATTATAAGACGAGAATTTTGCTTTTGGGATAATTATATAATGAACGATGAAACTACGTATTTCAAGTGAGCGATGACGGCGAATAGCTACGATAGTGAATAGAGGTATACCTACTGAATTTTCTACTTGGAAGGATAGAGTCCACGAGTGTCACGTAATAAGTGAGAAAACTCTTCGAGTTAAAGTTAGAGATGAAACCTTATATGTAATATTAATAATGTGAAATTAAGGATAAATGTTGTAACTATGGGTGACGAGAGGAACCTATATTAATATGATAAAAGTGGTATATTTATATGATTGTGTGTACATATATTATATACATGTGAAAAACATATCGCGCTACTTGCTATCCTTGAGGTTACCGCGCTGTGACAGTCTTATCTCGATGGGACCTTTATGGGGGATATTGACTTGTACCCTAGAAGATAGATATCCTTGGTACAGGCTATCGAATTGATAGTTCAGACGGTCCTAAGAGACGCGAGTATGTGCCATCCTCTTAGAGACTTGGAATCTATGCTTCGCCTCGATATTGTTTGTGTATGTGTTAATACAGTTCGAGAGTGATTCCGAATTTGTATTCCCCTTGATATGAGTGGTATGGGGTTTGGATAGTAGAAGTATGCACGCACCATAGTTTTATTTGGGGTGCTGTTATTTTATATATATTATACGAGTAGTTAATATATATATGAGATTTGGAAATTTGAAACTGCCTACTGTGATTTGATAAGTAGGACATAGTTGATGACTCAATTAGTAAATACTTGTCTTGTGAAAGTATAATATGACACTGGGAAACTTTATAAATTAATAAAGCTAAAACGAGAGTTGTGCTGTTAATTGGAAGTATTCTTTTTAAACAATGATATTGTTCGGTTTTGAAATCTTATGAGTAAGTTAAGATAAGCTAAATTATTGGGAAGGTTAGTATGATAAAATGTTAAGATAAACCGTTGGGAAGGTTAGTACGATAGGCGTGCACATTAGAAGAGAGGTGAGAATTTCTCAAGAGAGTATCGTTCTAATATGTTGTTGCATTGGCCTGTATCAATTTAAATACTTGCTAAACAAATTTTAAATCATACACACTATCGGGCTCTGACCCGTTTCTTTTTCTCCCTCTCTCTTGTATATATATATGTATATATTTCAGGTGACCAGCCACAGGGGCGTCTCGCTTAGGATCCCTTGAAAGGAACGTGCTGCAGCTTAGGTGGGAGTTGCAGGTCACTTGCGTAGACGGCTTCCTTTATTGACTACTCTTCTAGCATTCTCATTTATTTAGCATGTGTCGCCCTTTCCATTATTTCATTGTTATTGGGACATTTGTATTTCAGTTATATCTAGTATTGTCACTATAGGATTTATTCAGTTTGAATTGTGTTACTTTATATTTCGCATGTTGACATTCGTTTGACGAATGTTTTAAATTAATTGGATTGTGTTCCAGGTTTATTGTGGTGTGATTCTTAATTGTTGAAATGTTCTAAATAAATAAATAAATCATTTTCTTTAAATAAAATAATTTGGAAAGTAATGTTTAAATATGATTTTGACACTTAGCTTAATTATTTAGGGTGTTAAATTGGAAAGTTTATTTTTACGACAGTGATGCTAAGAATGAACCAAACTGTTCACCTTGATTTAATTTAATAAAGGAGTGATCGCCCGGTATTTAATTAGGCGGGGTGTCACAGCCTGTTTATGCGATAATAATACCTGGGGAAAATATTTTATTATTTAGGTCAAAGACCTAAAGTTGCCGTAATTAAGTTTGAATATCGATAAATAATGATGTAGTTAATTCTCAATACATGCCACCCATCGTCTCTCACATGCAATAAGTATCTTACCTCTCACCTAAGTGCAATACTATATGCATGTACCAACCCATGGCATAACTACGCTTAAAGTCTCTATATCTAGACAATTAAGCACTATCACGTAACGAACAACTACCATGGATCGCTACCTATAACCTAAATAGGATCCCATCCCATGGCCCACACATATATTTTAATTAACATATTCTTAGTCTCATAAGAGTAACACTTTTTGAGTTTTAATATCCTTTTAATTAAGCGAGTTATTAACCAAACTACTATAAATAAATGAACAACAACTATATACCATGGGAAAGGGGTGTAACTAACCACACATAAGAATTCGATCCAAGTACCAACCCCCGCAAACTCCTCACAAGGAAAAATACAAGTAAATACGTAAAGTACCTAACATGCCATACATTTCATTATCAATGTTTATCATTAGGCTACATTAATTCTTACATTACACACACACACACACACACACACACACACACACACACATATATATATATATATATAACATAGAGGCCACCCCGTTCTTCTATCGACAAATTCGGAGGAGCCCCTCACCTAACGAAATTAAACAAACACATATCAATGGGGCGATCACTACGCAATAACACCACTTATCGCCCACACCCAGGCTACTTAGATGGATCCGATTATCCTGCTTCTCTCATCACGAAGTGGTCACCCTGAATTTACGATCTAAATAACGACCTCCACTACGTCGTAACACATCTCATATGGCGCGAGTGTTACCCAGTCCCAATGTCGAATGCAACCCCCAACCGATAGATTCACCAGGAATATGAGTATGTCCACATAATCACACAATACACACACACAATATATATATATATATATATATATATATATATATATAACCATAGGATAACGCATACACTAAAGCGTAACCCACCATCTAGGTCCCCACATCGTTGTATCCTTCTTTTAAATAGGTTTATAATATCTGAAACAAAATTAAATGTATATAATTAAATAGGATATCACGTGCACCCAAGCGCACCAAAAATTATACAAATCTCTAACCATTGAATTATTTTTTATGTTCTTTGGTTTATCAACTCAAACCTTTAATTAAATTTAATTCCTAGTTTATTTCGGCTCCAAATCATACGTACATCAATCTCTTTCCACATGTACACCAACTCGTAATGTACACGCATATCTTATTATATCGCTAGATCAAAATTTATCTCCCGAACACTTAAATTCATTACTCTCCAAGTTCAGAGCATACACATGACCATAAAACACCGCTCACTCACGTGTCTACCCAATCTAACCTAAACTCCAACGTCAAATAGTAAAATTTATTAGAATCTTAATGTGGGTACCCAAAATTAAGATAATGGGCCTGGACGAGTAGCCCAATTCTGGCAGCCCAAAGTCTAGACCCCCCATCTCTTATTTAACTATGACCCGGTCTCTTCTCACGCTCCCATTAAGGGAGGTTATAGGGAGAGATGGAAGACGTGGGGGGATCCAACACCCCCATTCACCAAAATGTACATGTATATATTAAACCCTAGGTCCGGGGCAAAGGACAAGTTGTATTCTCTGTAACTGCTCTCCGAAGTATATAGAAATAACACCGACTGCACCACCGTGGACGTAGGCACATCTTTGCTGAACCACGTACACCCTTTGTTGTGTGATTATCATTTTACATTCCTTGCTCTTACTTGGTGATTACCTCTCTCGTATCTATTTGTGTTGCATAATAATTGCCTCCACAATTGGCGCCGTCTGTGGGAAACGTTCATCTTTCCCTGAGAAGAGCCCACACCAAGAAAGGAGTTTAAAATGTCTGGTCACAGTAGCAATGCTCCCCAGGCAGGGGATATTCAAGAACCACCTGCTTCTCGCAGGATTAGATCTGAAGTTCGACGTTCAGATCAGAGGGCTCACTTAGAAAGGCCAGCCTCAGAAGAAAGCCAAGGACCAGCGAGATCCACATAGATATCCAGACTGGTTGATGCATACGAGGCAGGTCTCCACGAGCAAAGAGAGCCTTCTCGTAAACACAAGGCTGAGAATGCTCGCCTAAAAAGAACACTGGAAAGACTGGAGAGAGAGCTTCATCATGATAACATGAGACGTCCATACCGTACTCCTAGCCCTCAGGCGAGCAAATCTCGCAGCCGAGGAAGGAGACCTAGGCGAGGATCTCAAAAGGTGGAAGGAGACGAGTCAGATGATGACCTCCGCGAGCAGCTGTGAAAATCCCGCCGTTACCAGAGCCCTACTTGCAGCAACGAGAACATACGAAATCTGGTCCGCAGGGAGATAGACCAACATCCTGCCCACTACGGTACCAGATCGACCAGAGAACTCGCTAGGCGAGCTCTCAAACCCCAGATGAAGTCACCCTTCACGAGGGAAATTAAAGAAGAAGCCCCCAAGAAATTTGCCATTCCAAAGTTTAAAATTTATGATGGTAAGACTGATCCCACTGATCACGTCAGACAGTACCGACAGGCCATGACCCTCTGGAACCATCGAGACGTGCTAATGTGACGAATTTCCCCCTCGAGCTTGCATGACGTTGCGCATAAATGGTTCGAAAGGCTCCCCCACCGATCCATCAGAAGTTTCAAATCCCTGGCCGAACTCTTTACGACCCGATTCATTACCAGTAGCTCCCATCCCAAAAGGATGGATGCTTTACTGACAATGAAGAAAATGCCTCAAGAGACACTCCGAGACTACGCGAAGAGGTACTGGGAGTTATTAAATGAGGTCGAGGATTGCTCGAAACAAGTGGCAGTGGCCTCTTTCAAAATTGGGCTACCCAGCTCTTCCCTTCTTTACCAGTCCCTGACAAAGAAGGAGGCTATGACTATTGACTACCTAATGGCTCGCATCGAGAAGTACGCTAAGGTGGAAGATGTCACCCGCCTCAGTGCAGGGGATAACGACCGAGCTAGACTCATTGCCAAGGGAAGTGATAAAACTGAGAACCAGAAGAAAGGAGGGAAGAACGGGGGCAAAATGACTCCAAGAACGGAGGTAACAATGATGTGTCGAAAGCATTCCAGGCGGTCAACACCGTCTTCAAAGAACCAATTTACAAGATCCTCGCAAAAATCAAAGATGAGCCATTCATCAAATGGCCCAGGAAGATGGGAGGAGATCCCTCGAAGAGGAACAATGCGTTGAGATGCGCTTTTCACAAAGAGGGAGGACATAAGACTGAGCATTGTAAAGCTCTTAAATCTCACCTCGAGGAGCTGGCCTAATCCGGGCATTTGAACCAGTTTGTGGAGAAAAAGGCAGAGAAGGTGGTTGCCAATAGAGAAGCAAGACCTGACAACGTGCTCGAAGATAATGTTGGACATGAGTTTGCGGTAATTCATGGGGAATCTGATGCCAAACAGATCCAAGGAAATTCAGCTCGAATGTAGATGAAGAAACTTACAGCGGTAATGCAGGCCTTTCAGATCGATCCAGCAAAGTCGCAGTCGGGATAGCGTCGACGAGCAGATGATGTCAACTATAACAAGCATATTGTTTTCACAGATGAAGATCTGGTGGGAGTGAGAACCCCACATCACGATGCTCTGATCATTACCCTCAAGATAACTAACTTTGACGTCGACAAATTGCTCGTCGATCAAGGAAGCTCGTCCGAAGTGATGTATCTCGACCTATTCAGAAAATTGAAGTTATGCGTCACCGACCTAAAGGAAGCTACTATCCCTTTAGTTGGCTTCGCTGGAAAAATAACTATGCCACTAGGAAAGATTGTACTACCGGTGCGCGTTGGAAACGTCTCCAAGATGATCAAGTTTTTGGTAGTTGACATCGACTCGCCATACCAGGCCATCCTCGACAGGGGATGGCTTCATACAATGAAGGCAGTATCCTCAACATACCATCAGAAACTCAAGTATGTAACCGAGCGAGGAGTAATGGAGATCCACGATGACCAAGCGATGGCAAGAAGGTGCTTCATAGCAGCCATCCGACCAAAGCCAGAAAGGAAGGCCGATCAGCCCAGCGAGAAAGTGGAAGAAGGACTAACACCTTCTAAATAGAAATTAAAGAATAGAAGACCTAGAGTAGAGGAGACCAGGCTCCCCCCCTCCGAGCGGGTCATCGAGGACCTGGTAGAAGTTACGGCTGGAGATAGCGACAGTAATAGAGTCTTCTTGATTGGAGCATCTCTCACCGACCAGGAACAAAAGGAATTGACAACTTTGCTGAGACACAACGTAGATGTTTTCGCGTGGGAACCATACGAACTGCCTAGAATCGATCCTAGTATGGTCTGTCATCAGCTGCATGCCGATCCCACCTTCAAACCAATTATGTAGAAGGCACGACGAACTGCACCCGAGAAGGCTAAAGCGGTAGAAAAAGAAGTTGAAAAACTGCTGGATGTAGGATCCATACGGGAAGTACAATTCCCCAAGTGGTTATCCAACCCAGTAGTAGCTCTGAAGAGCAACGGGAAGTGGAGAGTTTGCATCGACTTCACTGACCTCAACAAAGCGTGCCTTAAAGGTAGTTTCCTCCTCCCAAAAATAGACCAACTAGTAGACGCCACTGCAGCTCACGAGCGGATGAGTTTTCTGGATGCATACTCAGGGTATCACCAGATCCCCTTATATGCCCCAGACCAGGACAAAACGGCGTTCATCACGACAGTTGGGCTATACTGCTACAAGGTCATGCGTTTTGGGCTCAAGAATGCAGGGGCAACCTATCAGCGACTGGTCACCAACATGTTCAAGGACCAGATGGGAAACACCATGGAGGTCTACATCGATGACATGCTCGTTAAAAGTAAGATGAAAGAAAATCACCTCTCAGACCTGTCAAACACCTTCGAAATCCTCAGGAAGTATCGAATGAAACTTAATGCAATCAAGTGTTCTTTCGGTGTCTAGTCAGGAAAATTTCTTGGGTACTTGGTCAGTAAGAGAGGCATAGAGGCTAACCCAGACCAGATCGATGCAATTAACAGGGTACAACCACCTCGAACAATCCGGGATGTACAAAAGCTCACTGGTATGCTCGCTGCCTTAAATCGCTTCATTTCTAAATCCTCTGAGAAATGCAAGCCTTTCTTCTAACTTCTGAAGGGGAAGAAAATGGTAGAATGGAACCCAGATTGCTCATGAGCATTGGTCGAGCTCAAAGCTTACTTAAGATCTCTACCACTGCTTGTTATACCACGACAAATAGATTCTTTGTACCTGTACCTCTCCGTTTCCAACCACACTGTCAGCTCGGCGTTAATATGCGAGGTTACAGGAATCCAGCACCCTGTTTATTACGCGAGCAAGACCCTACTTGACGCTGAGCAAAGGTACCTACCGCTGGAGAAGCTCTCCTTCGCACTAGTAGTGGCCTCGAGGAAGCTGAAGCACTATTTCGAAGCCCACACTATCATCGTCCTTACATCGCACCCCCTTAAGGCAGTCTTGAGGAAAGCGGATTTATCGAGTAGGCTGTCTAAATGGTCAGTCGAGCTCGGGTGATTTGACATCCAATTTCAACCAAGGATCTCAATCAAGGGGCAGATCCTTGCTGCTTTCATAGCCGAATTCATGGGCGAGGAACTTTCCAACCAACCTCAACCAACAACGTAAAAGGAGAACCAAGAAATAGAGGAAACCTGGAAACTGTTTATTGATAGAGCCTCCAACTCAAAGGGGGTAGGGGTAGGCATTGTCCTCGTTCCTAAAAAAAAAATAATCCTTGAACAAGGAATCAGGATTGGATTTGCAGCCCCCCAATAACGAAGCAGAGTACGAAGCTTTAATAGCCGGCCTCCAGAAGGCGCACACTTTAGGAGCAAAACATTTACATGTGTTCGGCGATTCCTAATTAGTTTCCAATCAGATAAGTGGAGATTACAATGGAAAAGATGAAAGAATGGCAGCTTACCTCGCCTTAGTGAAAAAACTAATGGCGAGCTTCGAAAAGATCAAGGTCCAGCAGTTTCCCAGAGGACAAAACATCCATACTGACGCCCTAGCAGCCCTGAGTTCGGCAGTTGAGTCTGACCTAAGAAGAACCATCCCCGTCGATTTCCTCACTCATCCGAGCATTCGCGATAGCAAACCACCAGACGTGGAATAAGTACTCCAGGTGGGATCAACTCCCAGCTGGATAGATCCCTTAAGGGACTATTTGAAGGATGGCATGCTCCCAGATGACAAGAAAACTGCCCACCAAATAAGAGTCAAAGCTGCTCGCTTTCACTTATCACCAGAGGGCAACTTGTATAAGAGATCCTTCTTCGGACCCTACCTCCAATGCATTCACCCAGGGAATATCGAGCAAGTGTTACGTGAGCTTCACGAAGGAGTCTGTGGAAGCTATATCGCAGGAAGGTCTCTGGCTTTTCGAGCAATAAAGGAAGGCTATTGGTGGCCATATATGCAAAGGGACTCTGCGATGTATGTCCGCAAGTGCCTGAAATGCCAACTTCACGCTCCTATGGTCCACCAACCTGTTAGCGACCTAAAATCACTGTCCAACCCATGGCCATTCGCCCAATGGGGAATCAACATCGTGGGACCATTGCCTACCGCCATCGGCAATCGCAAATATCTATTGGTTATAACTAACTACTTCTCCAAATGGATCGAGGCGGAACCCCTGGCGAACATCCGAGATGCAGATATGGTAAGGTTCATATGGATAAATATAATCACTCGCTTTGGCATCCCCAGAACCATCATCACCGATAATAGAACTCAGTTCAAAAGAGGCTCGTTTCAGAGTTTCTGTAACGAACACAGTATCAGGCACCACTTCAGTTTGGTGGCCTACCCTCAGAGCAATGGCCAAGCTGAGGCTTCCAACAGGACTGTAATCGACGGACTAAAGAAGCGATTAGAGCGAGCCAAAGGCGTATGGGTAAATGAATTACTGCATATTCTATGGGCTTACCGAACCACTCCTCGACGAGCAATAGGAGAAACCCCATTTTTGCTGACGTATGGGATGGAAGCAGTCATCCCACTAGAAGCAGGTTTGCCAACAATGAGATCCAACATTATCGACCAGGGCTATAATGATGCAGCATTGCTCGCTGAGCTCGACCTAGCGGACGAGCGCTGAGAGTTAGCCCTAGTAAAACTAACGAACTATCAGCAACAGCTCGCAAGGCATTACAATAAAAGGGTCAACCCAAGGACATTCCGAGTTGGGGACTATATCCTGAGGAAAGTCCTGGGCAGCGCAGTAAAACCATCAGATGGAAAGCTAGGTCCAAACTGGGAGGGACCCTTCAAGATAACAAGAGACGATCTACAGGGCGCCTATCACTTGGAAACGATGGAAGGCAGAGAAATACCACGAGCATGGAACGCAGCCAATCTCAAGAGATTCTATTTTTAGATCTTTATTTTATTCTTTTATTATGAAACTAGAAGTTCGTTTTCCTTATCATTAATGAAAGTTATTTAAAACGGTTACATTCTAATGAGTAACAGCTATACGAGCTTTATCGCACATCCTTTCCAAATAACATGCACATTGATCATCACATCATAGCAGGGAATTGTCCCTCCTCAGGTTATCGTTATAAAACACGAAAGACCTCTTGACATTGCCCCTGGCAATATATGAAGCCCTACTAGAGATCCTTAGGCAAAGTCGTCAAATCTAAACTGGTCACCAAACCTTCTTTGGTTAAATAAAATCCTGATCGGATGGAATAACCAACACCAGGTGTGTCTTCGCCAATTGCCACACTTAGGCCTAAGGGAGTGTGATGACATGACCTAAAAGGTAAAGTGGGGCACAATGGTATCCTGATGTTATACTGGACTGGGAGGACACTTGCGTGATAATACGAACTTAGAAGATCACTAAGGAATGAGAACTTGGAGAAAATAATGCACTTGTTTAGTCGGCTAAATTAGCCCAAAACATAAATTTGATTAATCCACTATATTTACAACAATGGTGATATATGTTTAGTCGGCGAGCTCACCCAAAGAATTTACACTACAAAAAATACACAGAGAAACTACTAGCTAAATCCTAATGGGGATGAGACCTCTGAGCAAGGTAGTCAGCCACTTGGGCTCATCGGCCGTCATCGGGATGAGGGGCTAACTCCTCCTTAACCTTGTTGGCATCCGACTCCAGCAGCTGCCGAGGGATGGCATCAATAAGTATCCACTGATCATCCCTCCGAAAGGGATTAGACATCCGTGTGGAGGGGGAGATTTCATGGCTATACGAGAGCATTGAATTTCTTGGAACTTGCATCTCCCTCAATGCACTCAACCATCCCCTGATGAAGGCGAGCTCCTTAAACTCTGTCAACCTAGTCGGAGCATCTTGCCAACCCTGATCATAACCATCGGCCCATACCGAGGTCCTTCTTTAAACAGGTGCCGCAGTCGAGTAACATCCCTTTGAAGCCCAACAGCGATCACATATGCTCGTTGGACGTCACCACGAAGCTCTTCCATTTCCCTCTCTCGAAGCTCTTCCATTTCCCTATCTCGGCTCCTGGTGCTCCTGCCAACTCGTGTCGATGAAGAACCTCGCAGCACAGGGTGAATATCGCTCAAGCCATCCCTAGCTTGCGTTGATGAAGAGCCTCGCAACACTGAAGGGGCGGTGCTCGGTGCGTGTTCCATAAGTCGTGAGACCTCTTGCCTTAAAGCTTTATTTTCTTGCTGAAGTATCTCACCAACCTGGTTGATCTTAGAAGCATCGAGAAGCTTTGCTCTCAACGCATTCACCTCTTCTTGCACTGAAGCACCAACCTCTTCCATCTCCTGGAGCCTGTCCTTCAACTTGGCCACAAGTTCAGACTGATCCTTATAATTCTGATTCCTAGACCTAAGGGATTTGCAAAGCTTAACGAAGGCCTGGCGAACCTGAGGACTCGCATTAGGACCAAGGGTCCTGCCCAATTCAGATGTGGAAGGAATATATTCTTCTACATCAACCAACTACAAGACATAAGAAAGCATCGAAAAGATAGACAAAATCAGTGAACTGGGAAAAAGAAACATTTTCATTAATAAGAGTTGAAATTACATCGAACAGCAAAAAGAAAGTTTACAGGAAGAAAAAGAAAAAATACAAAGTAATCCTAGAAGCTAACTAGTTAGTAACCTCAAGTTGCCCAGAGGTCGATGGCTGTTTCCCTTTGTCAGCATCAGCAGGAGCACCGCCCTCAGCAGGGGTAATCTTTTTCGCCATAACAAGGGAAACGTCAGCAGGGGTCGTCTGGGGGACAGGGTCAGCACCTTCGACAACTGAGGTAGGGGCTTCATCTATAACTGGCCTCGGCCCTGGGTCGTGTTCATCAAACAGAGGAGATGCAACATCCACTCCGGCAGCTATGAGGGCCTTGTTCCAGCCCTTCTTGAAGTTCAGACGACTAATATAGCCTATCTGAACTTCAGCATCCTCGTATGCTGCAGTCCAACCAGAATTGTATGAGTCCTCCTTGGCAGTAACCGCCTCAGACTCCCTTTTCTTCAGCTCCTCAGACAACACTCTATTCTCTTCCACGATAGCCAGCTTGCTCGAGCAAACCAGGTCGTAGGCTTGTCGCAGCTATGTCAACTCCTTTACTGCTGCATCCTTCTCCCGATTGGCAGTAGCGAGGGCCAAATCAGATGATATCTGAGTAGCATCAATGGCCTTAAAACCAGCCTTGAGCTCTGCACCCTTTAACCTCATGGCAGCATTTTCTTTCTCTAGCAAACCATTTTTCTTCACCAGCTCATCGCGAGAACGATAGAGCATGACAAAGTCAGTCACGAACTGCAGGAAGAAGAAAACATTAGAAGAAGGAAACGATGAAATTCATTAAAACACTGGAGAAAAGAAAGTAGTCTCACCAGGTCTAGCCTCTGACTAGCTTGTAGAGCCAGTTCATCAGACCCCAGCGCCCTTTGGCGATCGGCAGGGAGAACTTCTCTCTCGAGCAGTGCGGGGTCCAACTGAGGGGAAATTACAACAGAAGCCCCCTCGAGCAATGCAGATACCGGGACTAAGGCTTGCCCAGCCTTCGTCCTAGCCTCCATCTTCCTCCTCTCTTCCTCCTTCTCCCTCTCCATCCTTTTCCTCTCCTCTATCTTCTTCTTCTCCTCCACCTTCTTCCTCTCCTCCTCCTTTTCTCTCTCTCTCTCTCTCTCTCTCTCTCTCTCTCTCTCACTTGCTCTTCTTTTCTTCGTCTTCTCCTGCTCCTGAGCAGAAGACCGAGAACCAGTAGCCACGGCCCCAGAGCTAGACTTCTTCTTCTTCGACCTCTGTGCGAGAAGCATATGGTCTTCATCATCATCATCATCATCCCGAATTAAATTTTTTCTTGGAGGAGCCATCTCCTCGCTCAAACTACTAGATGTGCTCGATGACTCTTGAGCTTCAAAAACTTCCCCACGTATTGAGGAACTGCTACTACTGGAGCTCCTTCCACCCAAATTTCTTATAGCACCTATAATATCACTTTCAGAGCTACTCTCCTCCTCGTCCAACTGGATAGGATCCGCAATTGTCTCTTTAAAGGTATCAAACTCGGGGATACTATCCACAGGCCTTGCTATAAAACTGGAGCCAACGTTCTTGTATTCGAGCAGAAAAGCAGCAGACTGAGGATGCTCGCCGTCAGCTAAAGGCTCCCTAATATTCCAGGCCTTTACCAATTCGGAGATACGAACCTCGCTGAGAGCAGGTTCCAAATTCTTTTACCTCGATGAAGATAAAACAGAGAAAAGTCAGAAAGATCACAAGTTAACAGAAATTGAAAGAACTGAGCAAAGTCTACCTATGTATTCTTCCCCAAAAAAGGGGACGGAGAACCTATCAGCCCTCGACCCCACAAACTGGGGGGAAAACTACCAATTTCTAGCAAGGAAGTCCTCTTACCAATAGTCCTTATGGGAATCAGGTAGGTTTACTACCAATACCCTGTCAGGACTCCTAGCCTTGAGTTAAAGAACACCAGAACTGGTCCGAGAGAAAGAATAACATAAATATACCTCGGCGAGCCCTAACCTAGTACCATATAACTGATTTATCCTATGAACGCCATTAATTATCTTCCATACATTGGGCGAGCACTGTGCAGGGACAATATTGAAATAACCAAAGAAGTGCAAGAACAGATTGTTGGGAAGAAAAGTGAGTCCCCCCTGGGAAAGCAACAAAATGTGGATCCAATGGGCATCTTCGATCTCTCTAACGTTTCTAGGGGGGAAGCACAACACTCAATATCTACCCACTCAGGGATGTTATAGAACTTCCTGTATTCAGAGACCGACCTATTCCCAATCTTCGCCATTGGAAAACCCTAGAAAACTACAAATTTAAAGAGAAAGAATGAAGAAAAGGCACAGAAAACTTACAAGATGGAAGTTTGAACGATGAAGAAGTACGAGCCCAAACGACAAGGAGGCAATGGGAATGGAGACTGAGAGAAGAAAGTACGAAGCGCTAGATCTCACAGGGAATGGAAGAATGCTGGAAAGATTGAAACGACGGTCGAAAAGTGGCTATTCCAGAAAACCTTTAAGTGTTGCTAATCATAGTGCACAAAATACGGAGCGAGTGCCGCCAGAATCAGCTTCACAACTCTCGAAGAATTGCACAATGTACAAAAAAGCCATTATGACTGATCATTTAAATTTATTGAGCCCAATACATGGCCCAACAAACTTAGGGACAATTGTGGGTACCCAAAATTAAGATAATGGGCCTGGACGAGTAGCCCAATTCTGTCGGCCCAAAGTCTAGACCCCCATCTCTTATTTAACTATGACCCGGTCTCTTCTCACGTTCCCATTAAGGGAGGTTATAGGGAGAGATGGAAGACATGGGGGGATCCAACACCCCCATTCACCAAAATGTACATGTATATATTAAACCCTAGGTCCGGGGCAAAAGGACAAGTTGTATTCTCTGTCACTGCTCTCCGGAGTATATAGAAATACCACCGACTGCACCACCGTGGACGTAGGAACATCTTTGCTGAACCACGTACACCCTTTGTTGTGTGATTGTCATTTTACATTCCTCGCTCTTACTTGGTGATTATCTCTCTCGTATCTATTTGTGTTGCATAATAATTGCCTCCACACTTAACCACACTTCTTTTTTAGTTAAAGCTACCCAATTTTTCCTATTTGTTTACACACTAAATAAACTAAACTTTCCATTTTTAGTAACCATAACACACATGGATAACCTCCTACATACTCAAATGAACTTGCGATAACCCTACGATCCATTTCCCAGCTTTAAAACAGCCCGACTCAGGGATCAAATTGATTGGCCCAAGGTTGAATCGATTCGCCTCTAGCAGAATCCAAGGTTTGCGTGTACCCATTATATCCCAATCCTAACACCATATGCGAATACAATAGTACAAAGGTTATACCTCTAACCTATATAACTATCCTCAATATTAACCAAATTTGATCTCATATTGAACTAGGTGGAGTAATCCTAAATAAAGTCCAATTTAAAATCACCAACCCAAACTTTCGGCCTTGCGCACCGTTCAGTTAAAAATTCATAGCTAATTCAAAAAAATAAAAATAAAAAATATGAAACTGGTGGCCACGCGTTTGTAATAAAAAGATCTACAATTTCATATCCCGAATTGATTCACCGAAAGGCCGAATCGATTCGGTTCTGGACAGAGTCCAAAACGGCCTAAAGACGAAGATGAAGCCTCCAAAACCTCCATTAATTCCCAAGCCAAGCTCCAAAACAGTACCCAATCGATACCCTAAACTAATGTAGTTATAGGAAAATGTTTTTAAACAGTTTTAAACCATCCTATGGGTCCAAGAACATCAAATACAAGATTCAAACTTTGCAACATACCTAATCTTTAAATTAACTTAGGGTTGGTGCATCATCAATTCCAGTCTTAAACCTCTAATTGACATATGAATAATTCGTAATAATAAAGATTCATTCTAAAACCTAAATTATATTTCATATCTACATCATTTAATTATTAATTTCATATTTTAATCATCAAGGTGCAACTACTCAATGCAAAACAGATTCATATCATTCTTAATTAACCCAAATCGTATATCATCATATAAATCAATCTCCAATATAATTAAAAATCCAAAATCATATGAGATAGCATGCTTATAAATTAAGAAACAAATTATTAAAGATATTGCAAGAAAATTATTGCCTTATGGTGGGGGGATCGAAGAACTCCTCTTGAATTTCCCGGACTTTCTACTCTCCAAATTTGCCTAACTTATCCCAAGTGTTCATGGCTGCCAGGGTTAGGTTTAGTGGATGAAAACTGCCTAAATGATGTGGTTTAACCCCTTTTAAAAACTCCAATCCCTCACATCTTAATGGGGCCTAATTTTGGGCCTTTAAAAGAACCCATAATGCTACTCGAATGGCCTAAAATCTCTCATAAGGGTATACCTACCCCCCGAACCAATTTAAAGAGATAAAACACATAATCGAACACCCATATTACCCCAGAGTCCAGTCTAAATGATATTAACCACAATACACGATAATACCTCACGGTGGCAATAAAAGGATACACTTAATTATTCTGCGCATACACATTTTCAATTACCATATATATTGTGTCAAATTATTATCAGTAAGTCATAAAAGTAATAATTAATTCCACTTATTAATAATCACTCAATAAATAATAATTATAGTCTGTGAAAATACAGGGTATTACATTCTTCCCCCCTAATAAAGGAATTATGTCCTCGTATTTTGCAAAAGCATAACGTCAAAACATAACAAGCACAAATATCATAGGCTTATACACATTTAGGATGTACCCGTATCCCATGAGATAAAAGAAAAAGGCTCACATACGCCTACCATAGTGTGACACTATTGGGGCGCCCATATACCCTATCCCATGTACACACACGCACAAATATCATACATATATACACACCAGACTCAACCACATGTATAATTTATGACTATAAAGTAAAGTATACTCTAATACCTTACTAACTGCGATTAAACTATTCTTGAGATTTCCCCACTCATCCAACTAGTGTTGGGAACATCCCTCGGTGATCTCGATAATGTACTCATTGGCCTTAACTCATATAATATCTGGTCGCTCGATGTGTTATATCTCCAAAAATGTATAACGTATTAAACGAAACGTCCTAGAGCTCAAACTTCTCTGAACTCCCAACACTTACTAAGCTTCATGCGTGGGATGTCTCGCAAGAGAAATCCAAACAACGAACCCTCCTGATACACTACTACATAGCTCAGTCGGTTATCGAGATCCGTTGGCCCAAGACCAAACACAAAACAATGCACTAACCACATAAATCTCAACTTGTGACAATTCGAATAAAAGGCTCATCCCTTCCAAGAGTGATACCAAACCCCATTACGTTAAACGATCCAATAACGCTAAAAACGTCATTATTTTTTCAAACATACGATAGGACATCCTCTGCCCCTCCTTAAATCTAATAAAGCACTTAATCACTCCAAAACCTCTAAACATTTTACCATTTCAATAAGTGACTACTATCACTCATCGCCTTGATAACATCCCTATTCTAACACCATACATAACATCATGTAGCCGAGGTCGTCACTAGCCATAAGGTTATCAAAATAACCCAAAACGTTTACAATATTAATGCTTATCATCACGCATATCCTTAAATACTAAGATAAATCCATCATCGGCTAGCCATCCCACTTTGCCCTCCTATAAAGTATGCCACCACTAGCACATAGTCCATATAAGTACTCTGAACTCAAAATCATTATATCCCTAATCTAAGAACTGCGTCAATATTCAACCAAAAATCCTCACATTATTGCACCTACTCTCGATAAGGTGATACTTCCAAAATTATGCGAAATCCACGGCTATAACCCAGTACCGGTAGAAACACCCACTATATAGAAACTTACAAACCTCAACCGAATCATCCTTGGTTCTACACTACCATTACCAAAATCCACATTCGAGCACCTACCAACGACATGGCCATACACGTCATCGAAGTAGAAATCACTATTCACGCTAAGAGCCCCCCTCTCTCAGTTCAACTCGCTATTTCATAGCATCATCTCTCGTTTTCCCCAATTGTCTCTAATAGGGTACTCTTAATCCTATATTAGCAATTACAATCCTTAATCAAAAAATGATTTTTCTTTCTTGGAACTTACTTGTGCCTAAACCTTATACATAACTAATACATCAATAAAATACACGCCTATAATGTAGAAGTAATTCCGTCCTCATACAAATTTCTAATTAAGTTGTATCAACTAAAATCAACACAAAAAATTAATATTCTCGTCTCAAATTTCACTCACTCAGGTGTACATAATTTATTTCTAATTAGTCTCCAACTCATATTTCGTAACCATACGATAAACCTACTTCTAAGGCCAAACACTCTCATTTTTTTATCACCTAAATCACAAATTGTTTAAAAACATAAATGAACCTTTCTCAACTCTTAACGCAACACCAATTTGACTCTCTAATTGAAATTAATCCATGCCAAAATCTATCCTCAAAATTCTCACAATTTCTAAAACGCATCAATACATTCCCCATTCTTTTGAGTGCACAAAATTTCATAAGGTCATTATACCAGCCTAAATTTCCATCAAAATATATATTACCATAAGTAGAACCCAAAACTCTAACAGGCTCCTCAAAAACTAAAATTCCTTAATATATCCGAAATGGGCACAATAAGAAAGACATTCACCAACTTGTGCATGCAAAAGACTTTAAGTTGCAAACCTTACCCCCAAAAATGATAATTTTCCATAATAATATCCAACCACTCGTTCTATATTTGATCATTAACTGGAAATGGTCTTCATTCTTATGCTTCTTTAAGCTCGAACACTCTTCATGTCTTTTAAATGCTCAGCGACTATGGACGATGTGGACACACACGTTATAGTGACATTAGAGTACAAAATCCTATAACAGTCTCTAGACATATCAAAGAACACTCAACAAAAAATGAAATGGACCTATGTAACACCCCATATATTTAGGAATATTAAAATTACACGTGTGCTCGTAATTTAATAAATTGAGAAATAAAATGAATTGAATAAAAATTAATTAGAAAATATTGGATTAATATTTAGATCTTATTATATTTACTTGTGTGACAGGTAAATAAAATTGTATTATTTTATATTATGTCGTATGTGGAGGCGACGAATTGACAGGATCTTATTCGGGACGTGCATGTGGGATTGTGTTGGCAATAAGATCGAAAAATTGAAGATAAGTGACTCAGATGGTAATTTTGAGTGCACTGATGATTCGAGATGGGTCGAGATAGTCAGAATTAGGTACCCGGGGGTTATAATCGGGTTTTGGAGACTTTTTAAGCTATACAGGACTCGTACCGGGGTATTCGTGTCATTTTATTATTATAATTTAACCTACTTTGGGATTAGGGGAAGATTAATGGTTATTAGATAATGTAGGCATCCATATACTCATTTTAAATCACCTACACTTGAGAGAGAGAGAGAGAGAGAGAGAGAGAGAGAGAGAGAGAGAGAGAGATGGGGAAATCAAGAGAAAATTCAAGAACACCATTTCAGGAGGAGATTTAACAATTCTAGGGCTTGGATCATTGCGTATAGAGGATCTCGAGAAGCAAGATCAAAATTCTCTATGGTTTGAGGCAAGTGTTTAACTTTCTTTGATATTATATGTTGTGTTTTAGTTCATATCATAATTGGTGAAAATACATATGAACTTTTGGGTGGGATTTATATGCCAAAATGGATTTTTGGGTAATGATTTCATAAATTTCGATTGAGGATTATACCCTATGATATTTGAGCATTGAACCCTATATAAAAGATAAATTTTTAATAAAGAAATCAGAGATTAAATTACGAAAAAAGGTGATCTTGATTTATGAATTTGGGGAATTGTATTAGCATTAAGGTGAGGATTAATTATGCATAATTGATGTTAAATCCCATGAATTGGATTGATATTGGGAGAAATTAAATCATTGAAATATGTACCCTTGTGATTGAGATTGATATGGTAGTATTATAGTGTGTTATGATAATATTTGGGACTTATTTTGGTGGATTAATTGAGTATAACTTCATATTAAATAAAATAGCCCCGTTTTGGCAAAAACCCAAGGGCGAACCAGTTCGCCCCATAGCCAAACTGGTTCGACTGCCCTAATTGTCCGGGATTGGTTATTTAAATGATTTCATTGGTCAGGTTGATTCCGAGTTATTTCGGGAGGTCCGTAGACAAGATTAGGACTTTTGGAAAAATATAAAATATTTATAATTGCCTTGGGAGTAGTTGGGATAAATTCGGGGTATGAAATTTAGGGTGTTTAGGACGAACAACACTCGGAAATTGAATTAACGGATTTGGTTGGAAATTCGGTTAAAATTAGGATACGAGCTGGTTCAGAATGGCTTAGTGTCCAAACTTATTATTATGTGGTTCAATCAATTAAATAAGTGATTATTTATATATTCGGGAGTCGGGATTAGACTCGAGAAATATAGGTTAGTGCTACGAGTGACATGCACGGTTAGCCGATTTATATATATATCTATATATATATATATATATATATATATATATATATGGGTATAGAGAGAGTATATCTACCTGTATGAATATATCTGTGTGTGATTGATATGTGTGAAACATACCTACTCTAAGGGATGCTATCGGTGGACGTTGCGCGCAGTGGGCGATATATTCTGGCGAATCCCAGTAGGTGTAGTATCGATCCCTACGGTCATAGGTCTTTGCACGACCACCCTGTGTGAGTTTGGAGTTCAAGTGAAGTAATGTGGTGCGATTATGACCCACTGATTCAAGACTATTACCGCCTCTGGTTTACGTTACGATTTGGGTTCGGTGGCGAGATTCTGACCCAGTGGCCCAGGTTAAGATATGCATCCGTGGATCCAGATAGCATGCTAGAGATTCAAATCCGCGAGGTAACGCTCTGAGGATTGCGGTTATATGTATATAGCGATCGATATATATGTATGTGTATTAGATGTGATATGTATACACATATATGTGTGTGAAAACATATATATACATGCACATTAAAGAATATTATGAACAATAAACTTATATGCAATCGGGAGGACAACTTAGGTATGCTAGGAGTAAATACGTATATAAGTGTGTTAGAAATATATACGGGTATGTGATACTAATGTGTGAATATTGAATTAATAACTAGTGAAGTTATGTGAAATGAATTGATGAGATTATAAATGGGGGTTATAATGAATAAGTAGATGCGAAAGGTTAAATAGAATTCCAAGTCAAACAAAAAGTATACATGGGGCTTAAGGAAACGTATGGGATTAAGATGAGTAGAGATACTAGTTAGACTGGATAGCGTAACTAGGGTGTTCATGCATTTGGTGCACACTATAGATGAGGGGTGTGGGATATCTCATGTGAGTGCAAAAACGGTTTAAAAATGAAAGATTGCATGGCATATTTATTAATGTATTTTAAACACTTGCAAAATATTTTCCAAAGGTTTTGGGCTCTTACCCACATCAAAATATTTTCAAAACTTTTAGGTTCTCAGCCACAGGGACGCCTAGCTTAGCCACCCTTCCTGTTAGACGACGCTGCAGTAACTACGGATGCCAGGTGGGATTGATTAGATGCTTCTATCCTTGAGATCTAGATAGAATTTACTTCAGAGTTATTCTGGACATGTCGCCAAGTTAGTTGATATTTATTTTATTCAGATTATTTCCTTTCAGTTAGTTGGATTGTTGTATTGTGACTTTTTATCGAGAGTTATCGATTAATTTATTTATGACAGTGAGTGTGAGCTTTATTATTTGCATGGTTGGTTATGTGAATGGAAATTTTGTGTAAGTAAGTTAATAAGTTTTAAAAAATTGACACCAGGCCTAATTGGTTATTAGTAATTCAAATGTTTTTGACAGTGATGCAAAGAATGAACCAGATGATGGTCCTATTTTATTTTAGTAGATGATTGATCACCCGTTATTAAAATAGTGGGGGTGTCATATATGGTATCAAGGCCATGTTCTAGTGTCCTAAGGGTTGGTGCGGACTTACGACGTTTCAACATTGGTTTTCTTTGATGTAGAGCCATATACTTAGGACTGTCGATTCATATTGCGATTTACGTTCTCTTGTTATTATGTAAGATTGAAGTGAATGTTATATGAGTTCGATTGAGTTTCGTATGCGTAACATTAGAGGACAACCAACGTGGGCCGTTAGGAGGAATGCATGAGGTGAGGCTCAGTTGGAGCCACATACCATTCAGGGGACGATGACGACAATATGGGTCGCCAATGTTGTTACTCGGGCAGTCAATGCTGCAATGACCATTAGGACACAATAATTTTTCCCAAGAACCACCATAGAAAATAGTGGCGCCAATTCAAACTCACCCAGAGCAGTCAAGATGGAAGAGAGTCAGATGGGTTTTTCAGAAGGTCCATCCACCGGAGTTTTCGACAAATGCGGACGTTGTATTCGCCAGCCAATGGAAGGAGGGCATCCAAAGGAATTTGCGTATGATGGAGTGCAGTGACACTCAAAAATAAATTTTGGTGACTTTTAAGCTTATAGGAGCAGCACTGCAGTAGTGGGGGTCAATCACCATATCTGAGGGGAGAGATACCATACAAAAATCGAGGAATTTTAGGTGAGGTCTAACCCTAAGTCTGTTAATCTATTATTGAGATAGAGGTGCGAAGGAAGTTTCTGGATTTATCACAAGAGGGCCGAACAGTGGCCGAGTGAGAGGAAAAATTTACTTATTTGGTGAACTTCGTACTCGAGGTGAATACAGAGGAGAAAAGGTTCCTTAAATTTGATGATGGAGTCACGGGGAGAATTCTCCAGCCCTTATTGAGGAATTAGGCTTGGAGGACTTATGTCAATGTCATCAATGATGTACTTTTCCAATGTCAATATCATCGTTTACGTGTGAAGGGAGCTAAGATATTTGGAGAGTCTAACTAGCAGGTTAAGACTGGATGTATTGGTGCTAGTGAGGAACCACATGGGGATACCCACCAAGGGGACCCATTTGAATGATTAAGATCAAGGGAATTTCGAACGAGTAATGGTGGATCTAGAAAAGGACAATAGGGCCAGTAGCGTGTTTCTCAAGGCTAACAGAGCTAAGGGAACAACGGGGGTAGCCATCAGGGTTAAGGCTATCAGTCCCGGGGGTATGGCAATCCCGACATGGCTAGAGGGGATAGAGATAGGTCGATTACATATGGAGGTATTTTATATGTAGAGAGCAGGACCACATGCATAGATCTTATCCGCAGCGGGTTAAGGGACATGAGCAGGGTGACCAGCAGGTGCAACAGTTACAACAGTTTTGGTTAAATTTAAATGTGAGTATTATGTCCAGGAAACATTTGAAGTGCCAGTGCTATTGGCAATGAGCAGGACCACATGAGTTTTGTCCATGGGTAAATAGGGTAAGTTCTACGTGACACCGATGCATCACAATATTTTGTTAGCAATAGATTCGAGTGCGAGACGAGTTTAATGGATGTATCTGTAGTATTATTACTGAGTGTATATATTTATCGTTGGGTAGCGGGGATCTATTTAGTTACATTTACAGGGGAGTGGGTGGGACACTGGGAGGATATATTTTTGTAGATCTAATCGTTTTATAGAGATATAATATGCGAGTATGATTTTATCCTAGCTACGGACTGGTTAGCGATGGTTTGAGCGATAGTGGACTGTTACAGTAAGGCTATCATGTTCGTTGTTCTAGGACATGATGTGTTATTTTTCCAATATCTCACCTGAAAGAGGGTCGAGCCCGTCTATAGATATTATAATGTAGAGGAGACTTTTGATAGTATAGTTGTCTTGTTATATTCGATCCCGATGCTTAGGTACTTTACTAATGTGGTTCAGGGAATATCGAGTTTACTGCCAAGCGGAGAGTTTTAGCTCGTTATTGATTTAGTAATGGGGACTTAGTGATAGTGCGAGCATCGTATTGTATGACTCCTTTAGGGAGGTGGGAGTTGAGAATTATACTTATACGCCTGAGCAGGATATTGAGTGTATCGGTTATGTGCTTTGGGCCAAATGGTCTCGATGACCAGCGATGCTAGGTGATAGTGCATCAGAGGAGTTTCTTAGTGGAAGACGTTATTGGATGCTAGGGCATTTGTTTTGAACGTTAATAATTATATGTGTGGAGAAAACATTTTATCCTAAGAGCTATTATACTATATAAGGCCAGTGGAGCCGGGTAGTGCTGTGAAGGAAGCACCGGGGGAAACCTTTGCACCACAAATTGAGAGGTAGGGTAATCTCGAGAATAATTGAATCGCGATTAGTGGGGTAATCGAGCATACCTTTATTGTATAGCCATGCCGAGCGTGTGGGGTCGAGTTTGAGATAAATATGTTACGTCTATGTTGTATGTGCATATATGCATGGGATATAGGGTGTATGGGCGCCCTGGTTGGTTTGATTTTTAAAATCGTACAAGATAATAGGACGTGGTAATAAATGTGTTGAACTCTTTGCCTATAGGGAAGTTAGGAGTAGAATTGGAACAATAAGATGGATTGAACTTCGTTTGAGGAAAGAGATAGTCCGGATATGTATACAACAATGAAAGACATAACAACCAAGATGGGTTAAAAGACTGTGGAGACATAGGTAAGGATATTTATGGACAAGGGAGGGTACAATAGATTTGGGAAGTAGAGTGAAGTCGTACTCAGTCAAATTCTGAGGGTGGCTTGCACATAAATAAGATGTTGGTTATACTAGGCGAAAAGGACCCAGGAAGTGCGCATTTTTAGAATAGACGCATGAGTCATGGTTTTTGGAGCACCCCAGGAAGGGGAGTAAGAAGTACCACACGATGTGGGATGTAGAGTGTGTAGGTTAGTATGGAGAGAGACATAGCGAAATTTTCTCTAGGTGCACCAGTCGTATATGGGAAAAGGTTGTTCCGAGGTAATTAACCAGAATTTTGCAATAATTGGTGATTTCCAGTGATAAAATGAATAGACACACTAATAGAATTCATTGTTGGGATAACAGCATCGCGAAAGGGATAAAATTTCCCTCTGCGCTTGTATGAAATTGGTTGACTGAGTTGGATTCGTTATTATTAATTTGGGCGAGTTATACTATCGGGCAATGTTCCCAACATTTCATTAAAGGAAAAGGGAGGAACCGACACAAGGTGTTGCCCAATATTATGATGGATCATTATGAGATCCTTGGGTCCCATCTCTGATAGGGATTATCAAGAGGTGATGGGGACAAAGTTGGGTTTTGAGCAAAAAGTATTACCCGTAGACCGAGGAGTAGACAAAAAAGATGAGTAAAATGTTGGAGAATGTGAGGGATGCATATTTTGGATTTTTGGTTAATTACGAGGAATAATTACCGTTAGTAGAGTTGCGTGTAATAACTAGTACCAACTTATCATTGGCAAGGTGCCTTTTGAGGCTTTGTGTGGTAGACCTTGTCATCCGCCTTTTGGTTGGTTAGAGGTGGGGGATAACAAGCTTCTCGGGGCGAACGCGATTCAGAGTCCATCGATAAGGATTGGGTTAATCAAAAATTATTTCATGTAGTTCAGGAACGTTGTCAGAGTTACGTCACCACGAATCATAGATTTTAATGACTGACTTGAGTGGTCAATCACTATTACGGGTGTCTCCCATGAAGGGAGTTATGTGATTTGGCAAGAAGGGATGTTGGCACTTAGAGATGTGGCGCCTTTTCCCCGGTATTGACATGATAAAGACAGGGGTGTATAGGCTCATCTGATTGTAGCATTTAAATAAGTTTGCGATAGTTTTAAGTATCATCATCAAGTTGAGACGTTAAGAATGATGGAGCATATCAGTAAAAACTTATTTGAACAGACTTGTCACTAGACTTGAGCCGTAGTGAGTCGGCCTCTAGACAGGATGGTACCACTAGCGGGTGTATAATGGAAGCATCATAATGTTATCATGATTTCATTTTGGGTACTATAGGATGTCGTGTGGTTAAGGATATGAAGTTTTGGTACGAGGCATATCCGAATTTTGAGGACGCAATTCCTTTATAAGAGGGGAAGTATGTAACACCCTGTATTTTTGGGAATATTTAAATTACACATGTGCTCATAATTTAATAAATTGAGAAATAAAGTGAATGGAATAAATATTAATTATCGAATGTTGGATTATTATTTAGATGTTATTATATTTACTTGTGTGATAAGTAAATGAAATTGTATTATTTTATATTATGTTGTATGTAGGTAAAAGTGACGGGTTAACATGATCTTATTTAGGATGTGCGTGTGGGGTCGTGTTAGAAATAAGATGGTAAATTCATGATAGGTGAATTGGATGGTGATGTCGAGTGCACGAATGGTCCAGAGGGGGTCGAGATAGTCAGAATTAGGTACCCGGGGGGTTATAATCATGTTTTGGAGACTTTTTAAGCTATACGAGACTCGTATGGGGGTATTCGTGTCATTTTAGTATTATAATTTAACCTACTTTGGGATTAGGGGTAGATTAATGGTTATTAGATTAAGTAGGCATCCATTAACTCATTATAAATCGCTTACAGTTGATAGAGACAAATAGAGATGGGGAAATCAAGAGAAAACTCGAGAACACCATTCCGGGAGGAGATTTAACAATTCTGGTGCTTGGATCATTGTGTATAGAGGATTTCGAGAAGCAAGATCAAAATTCTCTACGGTTTGAGGCAAGTGTTTAACTTGCTTTGATATTATATGTTGTGTTTTAGTTCATATCATAATTGGTGAAAATAAATATGAACTTTTGGGTGGGATTTACATGTCAAAATGGGTTTTGGGGTAATGATTTCATAAAATTTGATTGAGCATTATACCCTATGAAATCTGAGCATTGAACCCTATATGAAAGATAAATTCTTGATAAAGAAATCAGAGTTTAAATTACGAAAAGAGGTGATCTTGACTTATGAATTTGGGCAATTGTATTAGCATTAAGGTGAGGATTAATTATGCATAATTGATGTTAAATCCCATGAATTGGATTGATATTGAAGAAAATTAAATCATAAAAATATGTACCCTTATGATTGAGATTGGTAAGGTAGTATTATAGTGTGTTGGGATAATATTTGGGACTGATTTGGTGGATTAATTACGTAGAACTTCAGATTAAACAAAATAATCCCACTTTTGCCAAACCTAGGGGAGAACCAATTTACCCCATACAGGAACCAGTTCGACTGCCTAGCTTAGCCGAGCTTGGTTTTTAAATAATTTCATTAGTTAGGTTGATTCTGAGTTATTTCTGGAGGTCCATAGATAAGATTAGGACTTTAAAAAAATGTAGAAATATTTATAGTTACCTTGGGAATAGTTGAGATAAATTCGGGGTATGAAATTTAGGGTGTTTAGGACGAACAACACTTGAAAAATGAATTAACAAAATTGGTTGGAAATTCGGCTAGAATTGGGAAACAGTCTGGTTGGTAGTATCTTAGTGTCTAGGCTTATTATTATGTGGGTGAATCAATTAAATAAGTGATTATTTAGATATTCGAGAGTTTGGATTAAACTCGAGGAATATAGGCTACTGCTATGAGTGACATGCACGCTTAGCCGATTTTATTGTATATATACTGGTATAGAGACAATATTATATGTGTTTAAATATATGTGTGTGTGATTGATATATATGAAACACACCTACCCTAGGGGATGTTATCGGTGGAGGTTGCGCGCTGTGGGGATCTATCCTGGTGAATCCCAACAGGTGTAGTATTGATCCCTAGGGTCATATGTCTGTGCATGACCACCCTATGTGAGTTTGGTGTCGAAGTGGATTAATGTGGTATGGTAATGGCCCACTAACTCAAGGCTATGACCACCTTCGAATTATGCTACGATTTGGGTTCGTTGGCGAGATTCCGACCCAGTGGCCCAGGTTGAGGTGTGTATCCCTGGATCCTGATAACATGCTAGAGATTTTCATCCGCGATGTAATGCTCTGAGGATTGCGATTATACATACATACATACATACATACATACACATATATATATATATATATATATATATGTATGTATGTATGAGATGTGATATGTATACTTGTATATATGTGTACGGTTAAATTAAATAATATTATGAACAGTAAACTTATATGCACCTGGGAGGACGACTCGGGGATGCTAGGTGTAAATACAAATATATGTGTGATAGAAATATATACGGTTATGTGACACTAATGTGTGAATATTGAATTAATAACTAGTGAATTTAGGTGAAATGAACTGATAATATTATAAATGAGTTTTATAATGAATAGGTAGATGCGAAAGCTTAATGATAATTCCCATGTCAAATAAAAAGTATACGTGGGGCTTAAGGCAACGTATGGGATTAATATGAGTAGAGATACTAGTTAGGCTAGGTAGCCTAACTAGGGTTTTTAAACTACATGCGTTAGGTGCGCACGATAGATGAGGGGCGAGGGGTTTCTCATGGTATTGTGACACCGGTTTAAATATGAAACATTGCATGGCATATTTATTAATGTATTTTGAACATTTAAAAAATATTTTCAAAAGATTTTAATCTCTGGCCAGCATTAAAATATTTTCAAAAACTTTTAGGTACTCAGCCACAGGGACGCCTGGTTTAGCCATCCTTTCGGTTAGACGATGGTTCATCAGCTGTGGATTCCTGCAGGGATTGATTAAACCCTTTTATCATTGATATCTAGATAGGAGGTACTTCAGAGTTATTCCATGCATGTCGCCCATTTTGTTTGTATTTATTTTATTCAAATGCTTTCCTTTTAGTTATATGGATTATTGTATTGTGACTTTTTATCTAGAGTTATCGATTAATATATTTATACCAGCGAGTGTGAGTTTCATTATTTTCATGGTTGGTTATGTGAGTGGGAATTTTGTGTAAGTAAGTTAATAAGTTTTAAAAATTTGACACCAAGCCTAATTGGTTATTAATAATTCAAATGTTTTTTAGAGTGATGCTAAGAATGAACCAGATGAGATTCCTAATTTATTTTAGTATAAGACTGGTCACCCGTTATTGAAATAAGCGAGGTGTCACAACGCAACACATATATTAAGGACACTGAAACCTGAACGCTCAGATACCAACTGTGATAACTCCAATTTTTCACGCTTGGTTTATCAGGTCGCACATGAAATACCGGGGTTACAAAAATAATTTATATCATTCTCATCATCAACGATTATAATTATTCAATTGAATGTGACACCCCACCTATTAAAATAATGGGTGGACAACCCTCTACTAAAATAAAGCATTGGTCTCATATGGCACATTCTCAGCATCACTGTCAAAACATAATTAATTACTAACCACCTAATTACTTTAACAAGGAGTGTCAATTTTTATCTTTCATTAACATATAACAAAATTAGCCAATGCCCAATAAATCCACACATAGTGACAATGTAAATGAAACACTAGATAAAGTCAAAAACTGAGATAAACACTTAAGGTTCCCGAATAAACCATCGGGTAAGAATTCATACAAAAAATCCAACCAACTAAAAAGTCTGAAAACATAAGTCGGAATAAAAGGGTCAACATGCCCAACAATACTAGAATAGAGAACCTAATCTATAATATCAAGAATGAAATCGGCTACTCAAGAATCCTACAAGCTTCCACATCAGCTGTAACTGCGTGTCCCATGAAGAATCAATCATCCTTAGTGTCCCTGTGGCTGGACACCTAATTTTTTTAAAAATAGATTTGAAACGGGCCAGAGCATAAAATATTTTAAAGACATTTAGCAAGTAATTAAGATTCAGTAAATAAATATGCAGCTAAACTTTTCATATTTAAACCGGTGTCGCACTCTCATGCGATTACTCATCACCTTTCAACTATTGTGCACACCTAGTGTCAACATCTTAACCCACATAATTACATTACCCTATCTAACTAGTCTTGTTTGCAAATCTCAATAACTCACTACACTGAATCGAGTATTGTCCAAATTTCATTTCTTAAATAACTAAGTCTGTCATTAGCTTATTAAATCATTAATCAATTTATAACTTTACTCCAGTTATTTAACCACATGCATCGTTAACGTATTATGTCCGTATATAATTTATTTCACTACTATATACATTTATAAGACATGTCGCACCAAGACACTATGTACATATATATAATTCGTAATATATCCAACCGCATTTTTGAATGTCCTCCACATTCTGAAAGCAAGCACACTAGAAAACTATCGTGCTCCTGGAATGTCCACCACATTTGGGCAACTGAGTCGGAATCTAACCACCGGACCCGGAAATCACAAATGAACATTGAAGGCGGTCATGGCCTTAATTTCGTGATCATAACCACACCACATTATTCCATGGTACTCCAACCCTATATCACACGGGCGTGCACAACACCTATGATCCTAGGGAATAGTACTGCCTCTGTTGGGATTCGCTAGAATTACCCCCCATGACGCACAACCTCCCCGATATCATTACAACTAGGATAGGTATATTCCATATAAATATCATACGAATAAATATTATTCATATTTGTATATATATACTGTCTCTATACCCGTATATATAAAGTAAATCACAAACTCTGGCTAACTTGTGCCTATCACTCAAAGCACTAGCCTACAAATCCTAAGTTTATCTCACGACTCTTAATTAATTATATTTTCTTTTTTAATTAAAATATAATAGAGTCACCCTACTAAAATGTTCGTACTACGCAACTAGCTCGTCGTATAATCATTCAAGGTTATCAAGTAACATCACTCCGATAAAACACCCGGACTTAACCCAACCAGCCCGTTCATTTATTCCCGAATTTAACTCATCAATTCGATTTTTTAAATTTGCCATCAATTATCTCTCTCACGATTTCTCGTTCGAATTTAATTATCCACTCACCCATAGGTAATAAATCTCTTTAAATCACTCCACTAAACTCTCTCCGACCTTTAGGGCTTATAAATTTTATTTGAAACTCCCCGAAATTTGCCCAATAATCAAACCCCAAAATTCTCCAAAAATTAGCTTTCAACGATAGATTGATAATACCAAACTACTCAAGTTATGATTCCAATAATTTATTTCAATTTTTACACATAAATTAACCAAATTATGATTTTCTAAGCAATCAAATCGGGTCGTAAATGTTTTGACAATTAAATACCCTGTAGTAAAATTACGATTTCACCTTTTACAGAAATCCAAATGACCTCATTAAAAGCTCATTAGAAAGCTAAGACATAGGCCTTTCTTAAAATCTATGGCACTCAATTTAATTCAAAGTAAAATTAAAATGGCATAAGTTTAAATTAACGTCAAAATTAATATTTTGGAAGATTAAATACCCTATAGTAAATTTGTGATTTCTCGCTCTACGGAACTCCATTTGAACTCATTCAAAGTTAATTAGAAAGATAAGACCTAGACTGGTCCATACATCTATGGAACGCCATATAATTCCAAGCATAATGAAAAGGGCACAAGTTTAAAATAACATAAAAAATTATGGCAGATTGTCATCTTATGTTCATCAATTAAACCCTAAGTCATTCAAGATTCATGTTTTTCAACCCATAACCCAATAAGATTCCATCTTTATGTGTCTTAAAAAATAAATTTGAAATATAATATATTTCTAGAAATCATAAATGGTTTTACTTCATCAATTGATCATCTAAACTACCCATGATACCAATTTTATCAACAACCCGCATTTACATGTCAAAACCCTTCCCAAAATTTCTTTTATTCTACATCTACCATGATATGGATATGAATACACCTCAAATTTATTTAAAGAAAGTTAATTACTTGCCTTGGATTGTTTGTAGGGTCTTATCTCTCTCTTGTGTGTGTTTATTTGATGTTCCTTGAATCTCCTCCCAAATTAGCCTCTTCCAGCTTTCTCCTTTGATTTATCTTCCTCCTCCTCTCTCCCTTCTCTTTTAGGGTTTAAAATAAATGTTAAGGCTGCCTCACATCACTAAACCTTATATTTTAATTCACAAATCTCTAAATTAGGTTATTAGCCCACACTAAAATGACTTAAATACCCCTACGTGAGCTCGTGCTAGTCTAAAAAGCCCCTGAAACCTTATTATTATTCCCGGGTATATAATTCTGACTATTTCCACATATTCCAGATCAATCATGCACTCGAAATCACCATCCGAGTCACTAAGTATAATTACCCTATTTCATCCAAAAAATAGCTCGCACAAATGCCCCGGTTGCGATACCGTCAATTCCTATCATTTTTACTCACATACGACCCACTACAATTGACTTAATTAAATTTACATAAACATGGTAGTAAATTTATCACACACACACGCACACACACACACACACACACATATATATATATCTATATCTATATATATATATATATATATATCAATCACAAATTAATGTATACATATTTCACATTATTTTCCATTTATATTAGATTACGTCACACATGCGATTTAACTGCTAAAATAAATTACTCAAAATTACAGGGTGTTACACTGAATGAAAGAGTACAACTGAAACCTCCTCTAATTACAACATCCTAAATGAAATAAAAATAAAGTACAAAGCTAACCATCCTATGTAACTCCAAATATACTGGCAATTATAATGAACCAGCGACACCAACTCTGCGAATACTTGGATCGCCACAATCGCAAGTCTGGCCGCTCAATCCCGTTAACTTGCTTCTACGATAATAATACCCGGGGAAAAAATATTTGATAATTTGGGTCAACGCCCTAAAGTTGCAAGAATTAAGTTTCAATATCGATAAATAATGATGTAGTTAATTTACAAAATATGTCACCCATCGGCTCTCACATGCAATAAGTATCTCACCTCTCACATAAGTATAATACTACCCGCATGCCCCAACCCAAGGCATAACTATGCTAAATGTCTCTATCTCCAGACGATTAAACATTATCACATAACGAACTACTACTATGGAATTCTACCACTATCCTAAATTGGATTTCACCCCAAGGCCCAAACATATATTTTCATTAACATATTCTTAGTCTAATAAGAGTAACACTTTCTCAGTTTTAATATCCTTTTAATTAAACGAGTTATAATCTGAACTACTATAAGGAATAAATAAAAACTATGTACCCTGGTAAACGGGTGTAACTAACTACACGTAAGAATTCTACCCAAGTACTAACCCTCGCAAAGTCTTCACAAGGAAAAATGCAAGTAAACTACATAAAATACCTAACATGCCATATGGTTCATTATCAATGTCTATCATTAGACTATATTAATTCCTTACATAATATATATATATATATATATATATATATATATATATATATATATATATATAGAGAGAGAGAGAGAGAGAGAGAGAGAGAGAGAGAAACACACACTTATGCATTTATACATATATAACATACGCAGGCATCTATCCTCGGTGCCCACCTCGCGCTTCTATCGGCAAGTCTGGAGGTGTTCCTCACCTAACGAACTTAAACAAACACATATAAATGGAGCGATTACTACGCAGTAACACCATCTATCGCCTATACCCAAGCTATGTAGATGGATCCTGTTGTTAGACAACAAATGTATGCATGCAATATAAGTCATGTAATGTAACCAACTGTTACTTATAAATAGAGAACTCTCATCGGCTAAAGATATTAAGTTTGTAAGCCATTCCCAAAACAGTTCTAAAATTTCTAAATGGTATCAGAGCCTTAAATCTCTCACGAGTATTTTGATCCTGGTAATCCAAAGTGTTATACCATTTTTTCGGTGGCGGTAGCCAATAATAATTGCTACCGATCGCCGAATAGCTATCCAAGTTCTCTAAGCAAAGTTCTGGAGGGACCAGCAAATGGGAGTTGATGGGAGAGAATATAGTAGTTACATCATAATCAGTCTTTGTTATGTGTTGTGTGTTGATTTTAGGGGAAATAAACTTTGGATAGTACGACACCTCCCACCCATGCTGAACATATTGTCAAGTTTTATGGCATATATACAGTTGAGATACTTCGCACAAGCTGCTGTACAATTCTAAGAGGCTCTAGACCCAAAATAGATGCTTGGAAGGAGATAGTGTACAACCTTGCATATTTGGAGTGATAGTTTTTCATTTCGACTTTAGACAACGTATCAAATAAGTATTACCTTGGTTCTGACAAAATTGAGCATATGGCTAGGCAAATTGCAACTATTTTTTGCCCATTTAGGAACAACAGAGACTATCGTTTCTCATTTAGGAAGGGCATGCTGGATATTGGCCATGAATATGATATGGTGATAGAGTGCTAATGAAGTGAGCAAAGAAACCCTACATAACCCAACGAGCAGATAACATTTCTCTCCCAGTCCAATTCATGGGCAAAATAATTTCTTCGAGTGATTTTTATTTTTATTTATTATTATTATTATTATTATTATTATTATTATTATTATTATTATTATTATTATTATTTTTTGTGTGTTGAAAACACTTTCATGCTTTGGTAATGATTATTCCTACATCCCCCCAAAAAATATTAGCTGCCCTGAATCCATCGTGATCAAGCCCAAGAAGAAAAGTGCATCTGAATCTATCGTGATCAAGCCAAAGAAACATAGAGCCTCTGAATCCATTGTGATCAAGCTCATTTTAGCCTCAAAAGGCCCATTACAGGTGTCGGTCCAGCCAAAACCAATCATTAACCCTCTGAATCAATTTTGATCATGGTAATTATGGTCTACGAGACCTTATATTTATTCTCAAAGATATGGGTTTTGTTTATTCTCAAGGTTTTTGGTGATGGTGGAGATCGTCTCAGTCGGTTCGATCGCACTCATAACTAAACCTTTGTTAACTCAGCAATTTCAGTATTTTCAGTCCAAGCTCGATGTGTGCCACATACCCCACCTTCGCTTGAGGGGGAATGTTAGACAACAAATGTATGCATGCAATATAAGTCATGTAATGTAACCAACTGTTACTTATAAATAGAGAACTCTCATCGGCTACGGATATTAAGTTTGTAAGCCATTCCCAAAACAGTTCTAAAATTTCTAAACCTGTCATCCTACTTCTCTCATCACGAAGTTGTGACCCTGAACGTAGGATCTAACTAACGACCTCCATTGCGTCCAAGCACATCTCAGCTGGTGCATGTTACCTAGTCTCGATATCGAACGAAACCCCCAACCGATAGATTCACCACGAATATGGGTATGTCCACATAATCACACACACAATACACACATACACACACACACACACACACACACACATAATATACATATAGTCATAGGATAACGCATACACTCAAGCATACCCAACCATCTAGGTCCCCACATCGCCGAATCTTTATTTTAAATAGGTTTATAATGTTTGAAACAAAGTTAAATGTATATAATTAAATAGGATATTGCGTGCACTTAATCTCACCCAAAATCATATAAATCCCTAAACATTGGATTATTCTTTACGTTCTTAGGTTTATCAACTCTAACCCTTATTAAATTTAATTCCTACTTTATTTCAGCTGCAAATCATGCATACATCTATCTCTTTCCACATATATGCCGACTCGTAATGTACATAAATATTTTCTCCTTTAACCACTCGTCAACACGCATATTTTATTATATCTCCATATCAGACTTTAACTCCCAAACACTAAAATTCATTACTCTCTAAGATCAAAGCGCACACATGACCAAATCATTGCTCTCTCGCATATCTACCCAATATAGCCCAAACTCTGACGTTAAATAGTAAAATTTATTAGAATCTTAACCACACTTTTTCCTTGGCTAAAGCTACCCAATTTTTCCTATTTGTTTACACACTAACTAAAACAAACTTCCCATTTCTGTCAACCATCACTCACGGGGATAACCTCCCACATACTCAAATCAACTCGAGATAAACCTAAGATCCATTTCCCAGCCTTAACATGGACCGACTCAGGGACCAAATTAATTCTCCCCAGGGACGATTCGATTCGCCTCTAGCAGAAGGCCCAGTTTTGTGTGTATCCATTCTACCCTAGTCCTAACACCGGATGCGAATATAATAGTACAAAGGTCATACCTCCAACCTACATAACTATTCTCAATATTAATCAAATTTGATCTCCTAATAAATGATGTGGAGCAATCCTAAAATAAAGTCCAACTCAAAATCACCAACCCAAACTTTCGGTCTCACGCACCGCTAGGTGGAAAATTCATAATTAATTAAAAAAAGAAAAATACAAAACTAGTGATCACGTGTTCATAATAAAAATAATACAATTTCATGACCTGAATCAATTCGCCCCTAGACGAATCGATTCGGTTCTGGGCAGAATCCAAAATGGAATAATGAAGAAGATGAAGCCTCCAAAACCTCCATTAATGCCCAAACCAAACTCCAAAACAGTACCCAATCGATATCTTAAACAAATTTAAGTATAGAAAAATGTTCCTAAACCTTTTTACACCATCCAATGAGTCCAAGAACATCAAATCCAAGATTTAAAACTTAAAGATTCAAACTTTACAACATAGTTCATCTATAAATCAACTTAGGGTTTGTTCATCATCAATTTCAGTCTTAAACCTCAAATTAACATGGGAATAATTCGTAATAAAAAAGTTTCATTCTAAAAGATCAATTATATTTTATATATACATCATTTAATCCATTAATTTATTCTTTTAATCATCAAAATATAACTATTCAATGAATGATAGATTCATATCATTCCTAATTAACCACAATCATAAATTATTATATAAATCAGGCTCCAACATAATTAAAAACCCAAAATCGTATGAGATATCATGCTTATAAATTAAGAAACACATTATTAAAGATATTGCAAGAAAATTATTGCCTTATGGTGGGGAATTGAAGAACTCCTCTTGAATTTTCCTTACTTTCTCATTCGAAGTTTGCTTAACTTCTCTAGTGGATGTAAACTACCTAAATGATGTGGTTTAACCTCTTTTAAAACCCTATTTCCGCACCTCTTAATGGGGATTAATTTTGGCCTTTAAAAGAGCCCAGAATGATACCCGAAATGGCCCAAAATCTCTCCTAAGGTTGTATATACCCCCGGGACCAATTTAATGTGATAAAAATACATAATCGGAAACCTATATTACTCCAGAGTCTAGTCTAAATGATACTACCCCCAATACATGGTAATACCTCACGGTGTCAATAAAACGACACACTTAATTATTCTACGCATATATATTTTCAATTACCATATAAATTGTGCCAAATTATTTTTACTAAGCCATACAAGTAATAATTAATTCCAATTATTAATTTATTAATCACTTAATAAATAGTAATTATAGTCCGTGAAAATACAGGCTATTACACGTTACTTTTACAGTTCCTTTTCAAGATGAAGAGATATATCGAAATAGGAAGATTTTTAATGTGACAAATGTATTAGGAGTTTGTTCTCGTGATTTAAAGTTCACTTTTGTTTTGCCTGGGTGGGAAGGGTCAGTGGAATACGGCAGAGTTTTACGAGATGCATTGTAAGTCCATTATTTTTTTCAAATGGTGCACATTATATTAAATATCAAAATAATTCATAATATTTTTCTTCTCCTTTTCTATTTTCTTCAATGGTGAAAAATAAATGCATCATATAATGTTGGTAAATATTACCTTGTAAATGTTGGATACACAAATGAACCTGATTTTTTGGTGCCTTACATTGGCACGCATTATCATCTAAATGAGTTGTAAAAATGGGAAATAATCCGCAAACATACAATGAGTTATTCAACTTTTGCTATTTAACTACTAGAAACGTAATTGGATGAGCCTTTGGACTTCTCAGAAAATGATGGTCTATTATTAGATCGACTTATTTCTTAGATGTGAAAAACTCATGTAATAAGTATAAGTGTGTGTATTATCCTCCACAATCATATATTAATAAAGCAACCAAATGATCTGTTACTGGATAAGTTGGATCAGGATTTACATAATGAAGTGCGAGAAGAAAGTGATGAAAATTGCACAAATATGAAGGATTTGATGGATAACCATGGTGCAACCAATACAAAACGGACTAGAAATGTGCAAAGAATAGGGAATATATGTAAAAAATGGATGGATTAGCACAATATATGTTTCTTAAATACCGAATTAGGCAGCATTGGGTTAATTGTGTTATGGTTGAAACATGTTTTCTATTTCAAATAAAATTTATTTGGCTTACTTTTTTAGTCCTATGGCGAGGTTGAATTTAGATTACTTGCTTAAATTTGATGTGATTAATGTGTATGATTTTACATTACTTGATTAGTGTGTATGATTTTAGATTATTTTTTAGTCATATACTTAGTAAGGTTGACTCGCGATTACTTGCTTAAATTTGATGTGATAAACTTTTATGGTTTTATATTACTTGACTAATGTGTATGGTTTTAGATTACATAATTAATGTGTATGATTTTACATTACTTTTCTAGTCATATTCTATGTAAAAATGACTTTATATTACTTGCTTAAAGTTGATGTGATTACTGTGTTGCATCAATTTAAAGGAATTTTTTGTAATATTTGATTATTTGTTATAAATTTAATTGTTGTAAATGAATGGATTTTGACTCTCAAGTTGGATAAGGGAGTAAGAAGGGAAAATGATATTTCACATGGATCCTGCCAATGGATAAAATATTATGCACTTATTTTATAGGTCAAATGAATCAAGGGAACAAATTTGGTGGAAATTTTTCATGAAAACTGATGGCATGGACTAGTGTCACAAATACTCTAAGGCATGAGTATCACATTTTTGTGACAAAGAAAAATATCCAATCACGCCTTAAGACTTAGGAAAAATACTATGATGCTATAAGAAAATGCTCTCACCATCGAGATTCTCGTGGAACTATGATAAGGGTAGAGTTGATATTAAAGAAAGAGTGTAAATTGCATATGTGCATGTAATATATTAATATTTTAACATAGTCATATACTTCGCTTACTTGCTTATTTTCCTTATTTTTCTAGACATTTACTTAGTGATTTCATAGTCTATATTATGGTTCTTTGAATGAGTTGTTCTTAATATTTTAAATTCAATTAATTTTCAGACTCGTCCTAAATCAATCCCATATCGAAGGAAAATTACAACTGTCAATTCAGATATTTTATGTGTTATTTTTTTCTCAAGATCGTGCAAATGTGGATGGTGCTCAAACGGTATTAGAAGATGAGAAGGAGACTTGAGTTTAATAACTTAGAATACACATCTGGGATGGATTACAGATACCTTGAAGGCAATGCCACACATAAATTTGGAGATCGCAATGAACAAGGGAAGTCCAATGCATCATCTTAATCCATTTATCACATAAATAAGAGAAAGCATTCTGGTTCTGAAGCACTTTTGAATGTCTTGGGTCGTATGGTGGAGTCCCTTAATGGCTTCTTCAATTCCCAACCTTCCAAGGCAACAACTCAAATGGTGTTAAACGAGGTTTTAAAGGTTCAATACTTGGATGAAATACAAGTCTTAAATGTGGTTGATATACTTTTTAAGGTCTCCCTGATGAGTAGAAGAGGTGATGAATACCGATGCATCTTGGTGCGTGATGATTATGAAAATTCACTATAAGGGCAAAATTTCCAATTGAGTATGTTGTATGTCTATTTGAATTATTCTCGGAACACAACACATTTGTTTCATAGGTAGATTTTTATTGTCACGACCCACATATATCATGACGTATTAAAGTTTATTGAAGACGTTGTGGCAAATCTTCAAAGAATTTATCATGTCGATTTACGGTGTATATTTCGTCTTCAAGTTCAATTGCATTCCGAGATCACTCAAGTATGAATGCGTAATTTTAATGGGACTCAAAATTTATTTTAAAATGTTTAAGGATGTCATTTTATTAAAAAAATGTTTTAGATTTTTTTTAAAAGAGTTTGAAAACGTTTACACTTCGTTAATTCTGAGATAAATATGTTTTAGAGTTGTGTAGAAATCAAATACACGCTCACTGTCGTTCATACGACCATAACAGGCGTTCGAGCGACATGCCTATGTCGTTCGAGCGAGATGCAGACTTAAAAAAATATTATTTAAGGCATGTTTTCTCAGAGTTTTGAAGTGTGTGCAGTCCGAAATAAATTTTACGATCCAATACGTTTTCTGCACAAAGTTTTCTAAGGTTTTCTAAGTCTAAAACTTCCTCAGAGTTTTGAAGATCCATGTTTTCATTACTATATGCTATTGTGATCTTTGTTTCCACCAAGAAGGATTTATTATACATAGAACTTTGTTGGGTTTTGCGGTGGAGAAGAGAAAGAGTCGTGTTTAACATTGTAGACATTACAAGCCATATTGGTGGACACCGAGGCATATGTAGAGGCGTGTGTTGTGAACGAGCATCGTGGAAGAAAGAATTTCTGTATGGTCACTGTGAGAGGAGTGGTTGAAGATCAGAAGAGCGTCAAGTCTCGTGGGCATCGAGTCGTTGAGTAAGGCTTGTGTCTATTCCTTGTAAATATACATTCATAGTGATTGTCTTGTCTGGCTTGGGCGGTCCAAAGTTTTTATTCGTTGTGGTTTTCTCGTACATTAGGCGTTGTGGGCATTCTTTTCCTTACTTTACTTGGTATAATCACTAGATGCATGTTTAGGATTAATCAAGATAAAATTTGGTTAAGTTAAAATTGCTGCACATAAAATTTGAAAAGAATTTTCTAAAAGGAAAAAGTGTTTCATAATCCTTAAAGCAAAGTCTGATTTGAAAAATAAGGGGCCTACAAATTGGTATCAGAGCTAAAAATATATTTTTATTGTGTCCCTTTTTGCTGTTAAAGATGAATTTTGGTTGTTTTAAAAGTTTTCGTGCTCCTATTTTTTATGGCACAAATTATGCTTATTGGAAAATGCGAATGAGAAGTGGTTTAAAATCCATTTATGAGTGTGTGTGGTTAGCGGTTAAAAAGGGTTGGTCTCCACTAGTCACACAAGAGGGTGAGGTCACTAGTTTGAAACCCGTTGAGTCATGGACCAGGGCTGAACATAGGCTTGCACTTTACAACTCTAAGGGACTGCCTACACATAATTTCCTCACATGTCACACCGGAAGAGTATAATAGAATCATGGCTTGTGAAACTTAAAAAGAGGCTTGGGATACACTTGAACTTACTCATGAGGGCACTAACACAGTTAGGGGGTCTAATCTACAAAACCTCACTACACAGTTTGAGACGATTAAGATGTTAGAGAGTGAGTCGTTTGATGAGTTTTACGGTAGGTTGTCCATCATTTTCAACTCGTCGTTTAACTCGTCATTTTTTTTGAGATCTTTGTCGAGTAGGTTTGATGCAAAAGTGATCGTTTTAAACTCATTAGGAATGATTGAATTGACGAAACTAGAAGAGATTTTAGGTGACCTAAAAACCAATGAACTCGATATGTTTACCTCCAAGCAAGTGCCAACGAAAGAAAAGGGCATTGCCTTGGAAGTCCGAAAGGAGAAAAATAAAGTGTCGGGTGACGATTTTGATTTTGATTTTGAGGATGTCACCTTGTTGGTAAACAAGTTCAAAAAGTTTCTTGAGTTTCAAAAGCAATCGAAAGATGCCAAAAAGTTTGAGAAATTCAAGAACAACAAGGTAGATTCCACCCCTAAAATAAGAGTGAGAAATTTAATAGGGTTGGGTCGGATAGGTGTTTTGGGTGTGAGGGGTATGGTCACAAAGTTGCCGAGTGTCCCACTAGACTTAAGAAAGAGGGAAAAAAACTGATTGCTTATAGTGCCTCCTTAAGTGATAGTGATCCGAAAGAGGGAGAGAGTTCCCCCAATGAAAGCAAGTTTGTTTGTTTCTTGGCATGTCATGTGAGCGATGATAATAAATATTGCCATGAAGATTCTCATGTGCATGACACTTCTGAGGCCATCGAATCCCAAGTGAGTGAGGGGAAGCTAGTGAGGAAGAGGAGATCGATATGAAAGAGTTACAAGTCACATTTAATGAGTTGTATGCCGAGGCAGTGAAAGTGAAAAAGGAAAACTATAAATTGCAAGCTAGGTTGACTGAGCGTGTCGTCGAAAATAATGATATTTTGATTGGGGATCTTAGGGCACGGGAGAAGAAGCTTAGGGAGAAGCTAGGAGAAAGAGAGAGATAGCCTTCGAGGTTTGATGGAGGCTCTGAAAAAAGAAGTATTAGAGTTTGAGGAGTCTAGGCATGTGATTGAGTCTAGGATTTGTGATTTGGATGAGAAGTTTAAACACTCAAGTAAGGTTAAGTTTGACTTGGAATCTAGGTCAGAAAAGCTGGATAGGATGTTAGGCACCGTCCAAGTCAAAAGTGATAGGTTTGGTATAGGCTACGATGATAGAGTTGTTCCCATTTCCAAAACCAATACTAACCGTGTGAGAGAGACCACTAGGAATGTGAAGAGAGGTCGACATTTTGGTAATCATTCCCTCCGTATTTACTCTTGTTCCCATTGCAGTAGGAAAAGTCACCTTAGACTTTTTTGCTATGACCATAGTAATGCTCCCAGAAAATTTGGGAATAAAGTCGTTTCGATTCCCAAAACCCCCATGCGTCATGTCACACCTACTTGGGTTAGGAAATATTATTTAGAGGCTTTAGGACTTAAATTTCATGGTTCTCATTTGGTTGCACTTGATTCTTTCCATGCTCAATCTAAAGGATGATTGTTAAATGTTTGTCAAAGGATAGTCTTTGCATCATGATTTATATCTTGCTAGTGTTATGACAAGTGTATCATTTTGTATTATATTTTTCATTTATTGAGTCTTATTTGAAAAATACAAAAAGATTTTATTTTTGATAAAACTTTTCAACAAATACAAAAAGATTTTTGGTTTTAAATATTTTTGAGAAAAAAATAAAAAGATTTTATTTTTGGGTAAAAAATGTTTTCGAAAAACACAAAAGAAAATTCATTTTACTTTTGTGTCATGAGTTTACATGTTTGATGTGGCATATTTGTGAGCTTGGACCCCTTCCTTTCATTATCCATGCGGCTAGGACATTTGGTCTTAATTATTGATGCTTAGAATGATCCTAACCATTGTATTATGGGGTTTTTTCGAAGTTGATATGCATTTTGATTCGACTTTGTTTATATGCCATAATTACACACATGCACGAGTTTATATGGATGTTTGACTTCTCTTGCATATTTGAGTTTGGTGGGATGTTCTTATCTCAATTTTGTCATCTATGCGTAAGTAGACTTAAGTAGGAGGTGTGCATGTAAGAACCATTTACCGTGAGGATTGAAATTGAAAAAATGATGAGTGTTCATGGGAAAGGGTTACGAGAGTGTAAAATTGACTCGTCGTGAAAGCCACCGTTTAGAAGTGCCCGAAAAAATTAAAGACAATAAAAACAATCATATGCCAAAATGGGCCAAATTAGTTTATGTTCATTCCAAAAGAAAAATATGATATATATTTGAGGGAGTTTGGATGGATAAATTAATCAAGTCTGCACCATGAATCATTACGTTGAAAAGTTGTATCTTGACGCTATTATTTGTAGAATCGTCAAAATTATAGATTTGTGTGCATGATGTTTGTTTAGTTCATTAATCTCACACTTGAAATGTCACATATGTCTAAGATAAAGTTTAATGATTTATAGCTATCAATTAGAGCTTCTTGATCGTTTCGATGTGTTGGAATTGTGATTCATTTGTTGTAGTTCACGCCCATACATTCCATGTTCATGTTTGAGCACATAAGTACTATGTTAGCATGTAACTCATATTGTTTTTGTTGTTTTCGCTACTATTTTACAGTTTTCTGCCACTTCCAAATAGTTTTTTTAAGAATTTTTTTTGCTGGCTGAAACTGTTTTATTTTTAGAACTGAATGTGAGATCTTGATTTTCTTGTTCGAGCGAGAAACTGCTGTCACGCGAAGTCTTTCTCGTGAGAAGCCTCTGTCATTCGAGCGACAGGCTAGGGTTTTATTTTTCCTTTTGTTTCAGTACCCTGGTTTATATTGACATATTTTTAATTACTGCTAGGTTGCTTCTGCGTTTCTGTTATGTAGTTCACTTTCATAGATTTGCTTATTTTACTCAATTATGTCCGTTTAGTCACACATGCTTAGATTGTTGATTCCTATTGTGTGATTACCATTTGTTAGCTACGGATTTGATTTACTTGATCTTAATTAGGTGGTTGTTTCATTGATATCTAGATATACTTCATTGATTATCGGTGGCTAGATATGTTTATCTTTTCACCAAGTTGTCTATTCGAAAGAAAAATGGGGGAGATGTATGCGATGTAGGGGGAGAATTTGTTTGATGAGCAGATATATTTGTTGCATTACTTTTTGGTATCATATTTGTTACATTAGTATAAATTGGTATCCCGATTTAGATGTTGTTTGCAAATTGATATCATATTTTGCTCACATATAAAATGATTTGGATTTGATTTTACATATTATTTTATATCATTTGTTCCTCCATACTTCACGTGATATTTGTATGATTTATATGTTTAGATATGCTTAAGGTATTTGAGATTTCAAGTCTACATCACATTCAGATATTTAAGCTTGTCGGACCATCATTTACTAGTCTTGTCCTGTAATTTTTTATTTTGGTTTTATGGGATGGGATTTAGGCGTCATACGGCTTGACGACCCGACTTAGGCATTTCACTGTTGGTTTTGTCTCGGGATAGTCAAAGGGGGAGATTTGTAAGGACTAAATTTCCAATTGAGTCCGTTGTATGTTTATTTGACTTATTCCCGAAACTAAACACGTTTGAGTTATAGGCAGATTTTTATTGTCATGATCCCACACATACTATGACGTATTGAAGTTTATTGAGGACGTTGCGACAAAGCTTCAAAGAATTTATCACCCCATTTTATGGTTCATATTTCGTCTTCAAGTTCAACTGCATTCCGAGATCATTCAGGTATGAATGCGTAATGTTAATGGTACCCGAATTTTTTAAAAAATATTTAAGGATGCTATTTTATTAAAGAAATATTTTTAAAATGCTTTTAAAAGAGTTTGAAAACGTTTACACTTCATTTATTCTGAGATAAAGATGGTTTAGAGTTACGTAGAAATCAAATACGAGCTCACTGTCGTTCAAACGACCATAGGAGACTTTAGAGCGACATGTGTATGTCGTTCGAGCGAGATGCCAACTTAAAAAAATATTATTTAAGGCGTGTTTTCTCAGAGTTTCGAAGTGTGTGCAGTCCAAAATATAGTTTACGATCCGGTACGTTTTCTGCACAAAGTTTTCTAAGGTTTTCTAAGTCTAAAACATCCTTAGAGTTATACAGATCCAAGTTTTCATTACTATATGCTATTGTGATCTTTGTTTGCACCAATAAGAGTTTGTTATACATAGAACTTTGCTGGGTTTTGAGGTGGAGAAGCGAAATATCCGTGTTCAATATTGTAGACGTTACAAGCCATATCTGTGGACACCGAAACATATGTGGAGGCGTGTATTGTATATGAGCATCGTAGAAGAAGGACTTTCTGTGTGGGCACTGTGAGAGGAGTGGTTGAAGATCAGAAAAGCGTCAAGTCTCGTGGGGATCGAGTTGTTGAGTAAGGCTTATGTTCCTTGTAAATCCACATTCAAAGTGATTGTCTAGCTTAGGCCGTCCGAGATTTTTTTCCCATTGCGGTTTCCTCGTACATCCGGCATTGTGAGCATTCTTTTCCTTACTTTACTCACTTTAATCACTAGATGCATGTTTGAGTAATCAAGATAAAATTTGGTTAAGTTAAAATTGGTGCACATAAAATTTGAAAAAGATTTTTTCAAAAAGAAAAAGTGTTTCATCATCCTTAAAGCAAAGTTTGGTTTGAAAAATAAGGGGCTACATTCATCTTTCTAATATGTATTGACGTGTTTTGTTGTTAGGTGGACATTGTGGTAATGGTACTTAGAAACTACTTTTAGTTTTACCAACTCTTAAATTTATATTAACTTCCAACTATCTTATTTTATTAACGTTATATCAATTAATTTTTATTAAAGATGTGATGTGACTTGATTCATTTTTTAAATAAGATTTTTTTAAAAGTATTTTTTTAATTGTTTATATTTTACAATACTATTTTTATAAATTCGTTAGAATCCAAACAAGGGATATAATTCTACTAGGATTCTAAATGAATTCTTCAACCAAATAATTGAATTATAACCCTTCGGAATTGGAATACATTAAATTTTAATTCCATGGAATTATAATTCCAATTGAATTCCATTTATGTGCATCGACACGGAACTGTAATGTAAATAGGAATATAACCTAGTTAGAAACATCACAAAATATGACTTTTATAACCAAGATGTTTAGCATAAAACAGTATATATAAGGTACTGATAACATGATTCAAGTGTTAAAAAAGTTTTCCACTTTAGTCGTTGGCCAATATCGTTTTTAGCTTTAGTCCACTCAGATACTTTTTGGGCACCAAGGTCCCTCATCCCTTAATGTATATCTTATAATTCAGGGTATAAGCAAATTTAAAACTTGTATATTAAAAAAATTCGTGTATACAATATAAAATTTTACATACAACTTACAATTTTTTTTGAAAAAAAAATCCATGTATACTTTGCAAAATTTACTGTATACATTACTAAAAATATGGTATAGATTAAAGGAGAGAAACCTTAGTGCCCAAACGATATGTTAGTGGACTAGAGGCAAAAAAGTACCCACCAAGGAGTTAAGCAAAAAAAAAATTCAAATCTATATTTTTTTTATGTGTGTGTGGGGGGGGGGGGGGGGGGTATTTAGATAACTAAATGTTTGAATAGCTTCGATACCCCCTTCACGGAGAATAAAGGTTTATCTCGAGCAAAGTTGTTGTTTTATTCTTAAAACCATGTTTTATGATATTTATTATATATCAATAAATGATTGCCTTACCTCATTTAAAATATGAATCCTGTTTATGTCGGTCAATTATACTTAGCAGAAATTCTGATGAGTTGACTTCGGTTCGATAATAAAATATCATCGATTCTAGTATGATTGAGTGATTCACAGCCTAGATAGGGAGTTGACTTCTTATTGGTACAACTTCACGTATAATCTGAGTAGTTTATCTTGACTACGGGAAAGATCTTATGGTTTGAGACTTATTTGATGGTTCATGAAAGATTGTACCGGTACATTAGGATTGTATTGAACAGGTTCAATGGTGAGATTCAATTTTAAGTGCGGATGCTAACTTGATTAGACTTCCACAATCTCACGATTTGCAAAGGGTGCATAAAATCCTAATTTCGAGGGATATGAGATCGATATATTAATATCATTACTACTTTTATTTGTCGATGGGTGTGATTCAATATCTTAGATCAATAAGCACTGTAAGTTGGGCGTTATTACGTGTATATGTTTGAGATCATGTTCTAGAGGTATCCATCTAGGATATATATTTTGGATTGTGATATCCCCTCCATAAATTTATAAATTCTGATTCTACTAGTAAACTTGTCCAATGGATTATTATTAGGTAAAGTATAAAATAAGTTAAGTTTAAGGAAATAAATTAAGACGATGAAAATCTATTCGTGGCAAAATGAATTTCATTAAGCAATTTTGAATACTTAACGCGAAAAATCATATTATATTATATCTAACTTTACAAACAAGCCTCTCTATTCGAGAGATTTGAGATAATTAAATTCGGAGTGTAATGTTCTTTATTTAGAGGAATTAATTATAATTAAACAAAAATATGATATAAATTACAAAGGCTAATTTGAAATTTTCATATTTCAGCTTGGAAGAAATTTAATTATTTGCCTTGGATTCTCAGTATAATCAATATTCCAAGTAGCAACCCCAAAACTCTTTAAAAATCTAATTGGTCCAAGCCCACTTCATGTACCTATATATTTAGAAGCTTCATGTGGTCCACCGTAAAACGCTTCTTTGTATGCGGGAATGTATATGCATGTTTGTGTATGGAATCGTACTAACATGTTTGGTAGGGTTTTAATGATATATCATTTCCACCATGGTCACATGAATTTTTGTTTAATGTGCATGTATTTGACTGTGGTTTATCCATACAAATTTTCTTCGATTTGGTTGTATAATTTATTTTTATGAAAATAATATATTCAGAAGAGATTGTGAGGGGAAGTAATAGTATTTACTAGTTAAAATACATTTTCATGGGGTTTGATCATGGTGAGAATACAAAAAACAGAAAACAACATAGTATTGCATCACTTGATTGGTCGGGTCTGGGAGGGCCAATTGATCGGGTCTAGCTGGTTGGTTATTTGGTTGTTTTTATTGGTTTGACTACTTTCAGAGGTTTTTTTCGATTATTCATTCAGGTGAACACCTGAGCAGAATAGTAGAGTTTCCAAAAGTCAATATTATAAAGATCTTAAGTTCACGAAGAAGTCAACTTCGAAAATAACTCCATTGGGAATTTGTATCATGTAGTAATTATAATTGTATGTGATTGTGTTTTATTATTATTCTGACATCTATACTCATGTTCATAATTATGTGTACTAAGTTAATCATTTAATTATAGACTCACATAATTATGGACAACATGGATTAATTATGTAACTGACCTAGATTATGATTTATTTGAAAAATAAAAAATGCTCATTAAAATATAAATTGAATTAAATCATGTAATCAATTTATCTTACAAATTAAATTTGTTCAATAGTTTTTTTTTTCAATAATAAAAATTGTTATTTTAGAAAATTAAAATAGTGAGATCGAGTAATGTAATTAGTACAAGAAAATCGATCATTACCATTGATTAGATTCAGAAAAGCTATGATTGAATATATTTGTTTGGAATGATACCGTCGTGTTAAAAAGATAAAGGGGGAGAGGGGTTTCAAAATAAATAACGCGGTCTCCATAGGTGTTTTAAATGGTGATATGATTCATTCCTCGCATTAGCTTAATTTTCATCCCCAACAGAAGGAATTAATCACGGAGTCGTAGGACTTTTAAAACTCCTAAGTGATAAGTCTTTAAAATTAAATGTGAGTATGTTCGATCCCACAATGGGAAACTCTATAGGAATGAATTTAATATTAGAGAATGAACTGATGATATACACTTAAAAATTATAATTGAATGTTTTAAAAGATGAATCGATGGTCTAATCTCCCGGTGAGAAATTTCATTTCATGTGAAAATTCAGATGCTCGACAAGATTAATTATAATTATTTGTAGGGGAAGCTAATTTAAATTTAATCAAAAAATTTAATCTTGCATAATTAATTGAATATTTTTTCAATGATGATTCTTAAATTTCAAAATGAGTTCTACTTTCAACTCACTTGCATCAATCTTAAAGTAAAAGTTAACTTGAATGAATTTCATAGACTAAAAAAGAAATTTAGATATTGTCCTCACTACAGAGGATATAAAGCTTTTTTTAAATGAACCGTGTTTTTCCAATCTTGGTGAAGAGGAATCCAGTTCGAATGTTAAAGTTTAGCATAAGTGGTTGAAAACTGATTACATGCCCCATTGCTATATATTAATTTTTACAATCAATGTATTGCAACACCACCATCAGAATATGTCAAGTGCTTATAACATAATTCTGAACCTTAGGGACATGTTTAAGGACCAGAATCGTGCTGCAAAACTGAATGTTCTGGCACGGTTCGTAAACACAAAGTTGGTTGATTGTAATCCAATTAGGGACTATGTTTTAAAGATAATGTTCATCTTAAGGTCCCTTGGATCTGAACTTAACGGGGAAGCTTATATCGGTGTTTTGTTCTAATCACTTCTGGATTCCTTCAAGGAGTTTCGCATTCATTATTTTATGAACAAATTTTATTACTCAATGGTTCAACTAGTTAAAGAAGTCAAAGTTGTGAAAAATATCATGAAGCGAAAAGGTGTTGTGTATGTTGGTGAGAAAGACCCATTTTATCTTTCTCAAAAGGTAACAAGAACAAGAAAGGAAAGTCTTGGGTACAACCCGCGGTGGTTAAAACTATGTTAGTGATGAATGAATATTCGGTTTATTTTAATAAAAATGTTTTATAAAAAAAGATATATTAAACCAAATAGCTTTGAACTATCTTGGATTTAGGATCAAACCCCTCAATAAAATACCGGACAAACTCACCCATAACTATCAATTTGCTACAAATTATAGTATATAACTAAAGTTGATAGTGGAACATGGTGACGACATTTGTCGTGTTTTCTGAGCGCCACATGGACAATTATAATTAAAGTTCTTTTATTGAAGAAATAAAATTTACCCCTTTACCCCTTTCATTTTCTCATTTACTCACCAACACTAGACTCTATCTCTTCACATTCCTTCCTCTTCATATCCCACATCTCTTTCTAGGTGACAAAAGAAAGCCACGAACTGAACGGTTGATATGATAAACCCCTTATGCCACATCGCAAAAATATGTGAAAGGTTATCTGTGGCTAAAACAAAGTTGAATCGACAGGGATTTGATGGAAAAAGATCCTACAAGAAAGACAATAAAGTGATTCTTTGGTTTGAAGTTGATGACACTAGCTGTGGTAGCAACTCTTATCTCACTACTACATAGTACATATTATTTCTAAAGTAATTTTTTATCATCTTTGATTCTATTTCCTTTTCTCTTTTCTTTTAATTTTTCATAGGAATTGATCAAAGCAAATGGGAGTCCGTATTTGAAAGCTTCGAGCAAGCTAACCCGTCAACTAGTCGATTGTAAGCACTTAAGACAAATTTAACTAATATCTTCTAAGTGATTGATGTTGATTTGTTGTTTCGATTATCCATATACTACTTATGGTGTTGTTATATTTATAACTGATCTATAGTCAAATTTGTGACTGATATAAATTATTAAATCTGAGGGTTCAGGAAACTTCTTTTGAAACTTTTTACTGCTTTCAGGCATGGTGGAACTGGTCTTGGCCTATGCATTGTACGACCCATGCGCTTATGGTATTTTCTCATGCCCAAAACAGAACCCATTTTTCGTTTTGCTAAGCTGAGAATTGTGATTGCTTACAGGGTAATCCTTTTTTTTCAATTTTTTAATTAATATATCTCTTGATAGTTTTTTTTGTTTGTTTGTTTGAGGTTTCTTAATTGGTAAATTGGGATATAATTTTGTATTTTCAATTCATATTTTTTTTTGGTTTGCTGTTTTGGTCATGAACATGCATGCGGGGTTAAGTTTAAATTTTTATAAAATATAATTATATTGTGTATATGTATAATTATCATATTATCTCATATGATAAAGTTAAAAAATACATCTCCCTCCTCCTTCCCACCTCCAGCACCTACCTCACCGTCACTTTCAACCCCTTATCTCATCTTCCCGTCGGAGCCGTAAACCTTAACTCAAGCCACCAGAGGATTACCATATGTCAGACATGCCGTCGGAGGCCAAACGCCATCGATGTTAGAAAAAACTCATCCATCGGAGGGTCATATCTCATCTCACGTATAATAGCCACCAACTTAAAACTCACCCAACTTCTTCCTTCTCATCATCTCGTCACTTTATTCATCACCCAAATCCCCCCTCATTTCTCTCCATCATCCCAGTTTAATAAAATAACAGACCAGTATCGACTTCAAATCAACCCCAATGGTTGATTTAAAGAACAAACCCACCTCCAATATTGAGTTTCCCTCAAACTTGATTTTTTGTTTTCAGCAGGTATACAGTGGTGGGTTTGTTGTGGTAGAGCCAACTTGACTACGGCGTGATCATATTGGTCGTCGTGGTGGTGTCGGGTGGTGCCGGCTTGTTTGTGGAGCTGTCGGCTGGTTTGGATGAGGGGAGAGAGTACGTGAGGATAGAGAGAGCTCATTTTGTTTTTGTTTTCTTTATTGTTTGAGGGATAAGAGTTATTTCGTTTATAATTATAATTCTATTTTTTGTATTTAAATACAATTTTGATAAAAAAAATTGTTTGATAATTTATTTTTAAACAAAAAATTATAATATTTTTGTGTTATAATCAAGTTTTTCAGAAAACAGGTTTAGGGGTATTATAACTTCTGTTTTTTCTTTTTCTATTCAGAATTATTCATTCTTAATATTTTAAAGCAGTTATACCTTAACATATAATATACATACACAATACATTAATATGTGTCTAATTCTTATAAATAAAAAATATATATGTACATGTACATAAAATTACGTATAGAATAATATAAAGTTAAATAATATTATCAATAGTAGATACATGATACTTATATATAGTTTTATACATGCATTATTAATGTATGGAATAATATAAAATATACCTATAGTACATATGTATTAAAAAATATTATCAATTTATGCATGTATGTAATTTTATAGTGAATTATACATGCAATATATATATATATAGTTAAACTTCTCAACATACCTCATTAAATATACTTAAAAATACATGATATTAAATGTACATGTATATAATTTATAATGTATGTATGTATATATGTATGTAAGTATGTATATATTCATGTATCATGTATATATGAATGTTTTATGTATGTTTATATATACATATATGCACACACACACACACACACACACACACACACATATGTATGATAGGGAATGTTTTTCATCGTAAACTGGCTGAATTTATTAATATTGTAAACTGGCTGAATTTATTAACATCATGAAAAGCTGGTTGAAGTTGGCGCCGAGGTATCGCCTCAAATACAGACTTGGGTTGTCGGAGCAGTTGCATCGGATTCATGATATTTTTCATATTTCTTCGTTGAGGCGATACCTCCGGGATGAGTTGTCTCACACTCACATTGCTTTGGAGGAGATTGATTTGCAGCCAGATATGAGTTGTCTCAAACATGACAATTTGAGAGATCTCGTTACGGGGGTAAGAACTCTCGAACGAGTCTAAGGGCTACTAAATACATATGCATAAGAACTAGAATGCTAGTATCTATGCGCACTATATGTAATTTAAAGTATGTTTCATTGTATTATGTCTTATCACAATTCGAGAGATTTCATTTAATTATGTAATTTAAAGTATATTTCAATTAATTTAAAGTACGCGAAAGAATTAAAACTTATACTAATATCCATACCAATTCAAATTCAATTTCGATTTATACGTATTTATACCAATATCAACACCAATTAGAATTCAATTTCAATTTCAATTTTAAAATTGTATTTAAAAACAACGTTTAAATTGAGTTTTCTGAATAGAGAACCAAACGGGCCCTAAGTGTTTCTTCCTAGAGTTTAATGTGGGGGATTAGGTGCTGCTACGTGTATCTCCTGTGAAGGGGATAATGAGGTTCGAGAAGAAAAGGAAGTTAGCGCTGAGGTACGTGAGGCCATTCCCTATCATTGAGCGGATTAGGCCAGTGGAATACAGACTTGGGTTGCCGGAGCAGTTGCATCGGATTCATGATGTTTTTCATATTTCTTCGTTGAGGCGATACCTCCGGGATGAGTTGTCTCACACTCACATTACTTTGGAGGAGATTGATTTGCAACCCGATATGAGTTGTCTCAAATAGGACAATTTAAGAGATCTCATTACAAGGGTAATGACCATCGAACGAGTCTAAGGGCCACTGAATGCATATGCATAAGAACTAGAAGCATAGTATCTATGCGTACTATATGTAATCTAAAGTAAGTTTCATTTTATTATGTCTTATCACAATTCGAGAGATTTCATTTAATTATGTAATTGAAAGTATGCTTCATTTTATTATGTCTTATCATAATTCGAGAGATTTCATTTAATTATGTAATTTAAAGTATGTTTCATTTAATTTAAAGTACGCGTAAGAATTAAAACTTATACTAATATCAATACCAATTCAAATTCAATTTCGATTTATACCAATATCAACACCAATTAGAATTCAATTTTAATTTAGAGAAACGGGTCCTATAAAATTACAATATTTTCAAATTAAAAAGGTTATTAATGTTTAGAGCATTTCATATGATTTAGTCCACTTCATAAGGAGCTAAGGGGATGGTAACACTACGTGACTTCCCGTGAAATACGATACTACATTAAAAGCATGTTAATTACATTAAAGGTTTGAGTTGTCACTCCTTCCCATCACTAAACTTCGTGCGTGGAATGTCTAACCGAAGTGAAATCCAAACAATGACCCCCCCCCCTGGCACGCACGCGCTCGATACCCTTTCATTTAGATAAAGTAGTTGTTAAGACTTTGATTAGGATTTAATATGAGAGAGTAAGGCAATAATTTAAATATCTACGTGTGCAATTAATCCAACTTGCCCAACTCAATTCAATATAAATTTTTTAATACCAATGCAATTCATTTCAATTCAATATCAATATCAATTCTAATGCAATTCAATATCAATATCAATTCTAATGCAATTCAATATCAGGAAACACCTATAAACACACACACACCTCACTCCCCCCACCCCCCACTGCCCCCCTCCCTTCACTCACCCCCTGCCCCCCACTCACCCGCACCCCACCACTACCACCCCCCACCCCACACACCTATACACACACACACCCTACCCTCACCCCCACTTCCCCCTCCCCCCTATGCCCCCCCCCCACTACCCCTGCCCCCCCACTGCCCCCTTGCCCCCCCCCCCACCCCCACACGTAGACACATGCACGCACACACATACACATAGTTCTACACACACACGTACACAAAAGAAAGAGAATGAGAGAGAGAGTGAGAGAGCCAATGCTCGACCTAAAAGAGCGATAAAGTGGAGGAAAAGGAAACAATGGAAAAAAAGAGGCGCCTAGGGTTTGAATGATAAGAGTTGTCACGGACCTGTCAAGATCTTTAACCGTGACAACTTTTTAAAGTTGTTATGGTCATTGACCGTGATAACTGTACTTCTCACGGGCTTGTCACGGTCAATGACCATGACAAGGCTGGCCGGCTCAAAGGCGATAATTTAGCCTTTTTTATATAGTGCATTGACTAATTTGAGTCGCAAAGGTGTTTGTCTGGGATGATGCTTGTCAATTGGCGTTTGATGAGCTGAAGGACAAGCTGACTTCAACACCTGTACTTGCACTTCCTAGGGCAGGAGGGGAGTATCTCGTTTTCACTGACGCGTCCCTACAAGGACTTGGGGGTGTGTTACAGCAGAAGGATCATGCTATAACTTATGCATGCTGCAAGCTTAAGCCTCATGAGAGGAATTACCCCACCCACGACTTGGAGTTAGCGGCAGTCATGTTTGCGTTGCGAATTTGGAGACATTATTTACTGGGGGAGATATTTCGCATGTTCACTAATCATAAGTCATTGTAGTACTTGTTCACTCAGAGAGAGCTAAATACGCGTCAGCATCGATGGCTGGAATTTGTGAAAGACTATCAGTTCGACATCCAGTATCACCCGTGAAAGATTAACATTATGGCAAACGTGTAGCCACAAACAAGTAGGGGATGTAGTTGAAGTTTGGAAGGCAAAACGGAAGGAGTTGGGACATCAGAATTCAGTTGCCTGGTCATTTATATCAGTTATAACCGTCACCCCGTAATTGTGACGAGGACGGTACAGGCACATGCAACAGATTCTTTTTATCAGAGTCTTATTCCGTGAGTTCCGAGGGAGGTTTGCGGTTCAACGGGAGATTAATTGTCCCAGAGGGGGAGGATTTATGACACACATTGATGGTAGAGCCACACGGGTCACGGTTTGCGGTATATCCTGGAGGGGATAAAATGTACTAAGACATAAGATAGCGGTACGGTGGAGTGGGGTGAAGAGAGACATTATCGAGTTTGTTTCGAGGTGTACCACTTGTCAGTTAGTGAAAGTGGACCATCAGAAGCCGGCAGGGGTTTTACAGCCGTTAGAGATCCCGATGTGAAAATGGGAGAGAATTTCCAAGGATTTTATTATTATCTTGCCTACTTCACAGAGAGGTCGCGATTCTATATGGGTGATAGTGGATCGATTAACCAACGTAGCTCACTTCCTGCCAGTTTGGATTGATTATACTACGGGACAGTATACCCATATTTTCATTACTGAGATAGTGAGATTAAATGGATTGCCATTAGATATTGTGTCCAATAGGGACAAGATTTTTATGTCTCGATTTTGGGAGAGTTTCCAGGAGGCCATGGGTACCGAGTTTCGGCTGAGTATGGCTTACCACCTGTAGACGGATGGACAGACAGAGAGGACTAATCAGATGTTGGAAGATATGCTACGGATGTGAATCCTTGATTTTAGGGGAGGTTAGGAGCATTATCTTCTACTGGTGGTGTTCACGTAAAATAATTCCTACCAGTAAACGATTGGCATGGCACCATTTGAGGCGTTGTACGGTAGGCCTTTAGTTTCCCCACTTATTGATTGAAGGTGGGGGAGAACAAGCTTCTCGGACCGGAGTTGATTCAGGATACTTCGGCCAAAATAGAGTTGATTCGGATTCGCATACGGATAGCCCATGACCGACGGAAGAGTTATGCTGATGACTCTCTCATTACTAGAATTACATCTTTTAGGATTATAATTGTTAGTGCTTCTTTGCATAACCTAGTTATTCATCAAATGGATGTTCACCCTAGACCATTCTATCCCTTTATCACGGTCATTAACACTGACACCAGAACGTTATCACGTTCAATGACCGTGATAATTCTAGGGGTGAAAACGATTCATATCATGGTCAAGGATCGCGAAAAAACCCCTTTGTCCTAGTCATTTTCACCTTTTCAGTATCATTATTAACTCAGGGTGATCCAGCCTTGCCATGGTCAAGGGTCATGATAACAAAGGTCTTATCACGGTCATGTCACGATCCTTGATCGTGATAAGAATTAGTTTTCTCATGGTCATGGACAGTAACAAGATCTTTGAAATGTATGCCAAATCGTGCGTATGGGCTTATTTTGTAGAGGTGTGTACGGAGAAGGTTCGTTCGCACAATCCAATTTAACCACGGGCATTGACGGAGGCAGTGTGAAATGTACGTTAGGTCGCACACACGTATACAAATTAAGGATGTGCGCACGGGCCTATATTTTTTCCCCAACTTTGTCACGGTTCGTGACTATGACAACTGTGATTTGTCATGGTCAAAGACTGTGACAACACTGTAAAAAGTGAAAAATTGTTGGGTAGTAGCTATTGCCCAACAATAAACTTGTTTAAAAAAGTCATGTTTTTTCTTAATAGGAACACATTCAACAATATAATACGACATAACAATGAAATCAAAACCAATAAACACCAACATCATTTGTAGAACCAAATTAATTTTGCAGGTTAATTACATCGATACATCACAAGTTTAATTACATCCAGTTTGTTTTATCAAACATAACATGCTACAAAAAACTTAATAAGGTTTGATGAGAAAAATCATCCAAATGATGTAAGCTCCCAACGTGCGATCAATATGCCGGACATAGATTTGATGGTCGAACCATAATACCTCATCCTCTTTACCCATCATTATCTCCATGACTGGGACCCAAGACTCAAAATCTTGCAATGGAAGGTGGTTCATAATGTTACTAGGATAGATGCGTATGTCCTTCATTCCCTTGGAAATGGGGCACCTCCACGCGTGTTAATGATATATACTTGCTCCCCGATGGACTCATTGGAATCGAAATAATTGATTTGGGGGGAAAGTACATGTCATGCGAGGATAATGATTCGCCTAGATTCGGTGAGGGGGATGAAGTAGTAGTCCCCTCACCCACCTTCTCCTTGCACTTTAGCTTGCCATTAACCTTAGCCTTGCCTTTACCTTTATCTGTGATAACGTGTTTGACCCATTCGAATATATGGTTCATCATTTGTTGTCGACTTTCAAATTTCAAGTCTGTGCCTGAGATGCCATGTCAGCATCACTGTGGGTATTGTGCATCACTTTTAGCCGCTCCTAAAATAATACAAAATCATTTTATTCATTTTAGAAAAGAATATAAATAAACAATCTAAAACTGATAATATAATTTTAATTATAACTTACGATGGTTTTGGCGACCTACAAATTAATAGGCTCGCCCTTCTTTGTCCGAATTTTTACATAGGATTCAATCCTATATTCCCAGACTCGTGAAAAATGTGACCAAATTAAAGTAATTTATTTACCACTAAACAAAATATAATTGAATCAATTTTCTTACCATCCTATGCTCCACCTCCACGTAAGATGTCCATCGGAGAAGTGCATATCCACTTTCTTTGACCGGTTAATCCTCCCCGAGCCATGGGAGGGCAATTATCTCTCAAACGCCTTGTTATTCAAAAATCTATTCCATTTGACCATGTAATTGGCTCCTTCTCCAGGAAGGTGTCCCTATGTGAAAGCACAGACTCTCGGTCCCTGCCAAAATAATGGTGATGCGTGTTCCTCTTCCATGTCTTCCACTGCATGCATAAACCCGCTAATACACCGTCCCATGCATTCAGGGGAAAGTTGAATTGTTGATGTTCAACAATATATAATATATGAAAATTAGTTAATTAACATTAAAAAAACATAATAATTTATTCTTATATGAAAGTCAAATATTTAATATAAATATTGAGATTTTCCTACCTCTAAGCCCCCCAAACGGCCATCTTCAACTCCATGGGAACGATCCTCCAATCTTCATACCCGGGAAAAAAAAATTGTATTCACTTTCATATTTTTATTGTTTTAGTAGTTAGTCATGTTTTAATAATTATAGGACATGTGTCATTCTTTACGCAGAGAAAGATAGACGGTTACAAGGCGGTTGAGATGGGTTTTGAGTAGTAATATGACTTAATACAATTTAAAAAATACATATAAAGGGTGATTAAAAAAATATTGGGAATGGGACTAAATCCGAAAAAAAAACTATTCCGGGTAACTGAAAAAAGGCGGGAACTCAAACTTTGAATTTATGCGTAACGGATTAATAATTTAGGGAGTAATTTTATCAGAAATTTTAATTAAGGGGGTTGTCCCGTAAATTCGAGATAGTCAAGGGGTTTTGGTGTAATTTATCAAAAATAGCAACTCTTTTATTTATTTTGGTACAATTAAAAGTGATTTATATGTTATAAGGCATGTCTCGCCATTACTGCTAAATACTTAAAAAAATAACTCGAATGGAAATAACCTAGAGAGAAAAATACCTTCTAAGTTGAACCAAATATTTATTTGGCAGTCATGCCTAGGTCATATTAATCTAAAAAGAATTCAATGATTGTTCTTAAACGGACAATAAAATTCATTAAAATTGCAAGCACAATTCCATTTATCCCTTCATATAAAATATCATGATAATATTTTTTAAACATAAAAGTTTCATGAGAAATTAACGTAAGGAAAAAGTTATTTCACAGTGTGAAATTTTAGAGTGTGGACCGCCTTGATAAATTTAAATTTTGATCTCATTTTTTTTCTCAAAATATTACAACAATCATGGTCTCATTGGAAGATACCACTTTAAGTTATCCAAATTTTAATCATAACAGTTTAATTATTAAACTAGAGAAAAGAATAAATACATTCATAAACATATAGTGCTGTGATAATGTCATTTCACAATGTAAAATTTCACAACCTAACTTTTTTTAGAGTTTATCAATGCTAAATTTCACATTCTAATCTATGTATATACATAAAATAGTAGCCGCAAATTGTTTTGAACTGACACGTGGCTTAAGCCTTAATTAGCAATAGGATGGATTCTTTCATATGCCGAAACCGAGTCTTTCCACTGAGTAAGACTTAAAAGACTCCTTTCCATTGCACTTCTGTGACTCTTCACTTCTTATTCACCATTGTTTCTTAAGCCATTTTTTCTTGATATTCCCCCAAAAAATGAGCACAAGAGTCAAGAAAACTCTATATTGCTTCCAACTATTATGAGTCGTTTGAAAGATCACAAGCCGCAAGAAAGAACAACTCTTCTCTTTCTCCCTCTCTCATCTCCTATTTTTCCCTTCCTCATCTCACATCTCTCATCCTCTCTCAACAATGAAGAGAAAACATGGTTTTGTTTATTCGTTCAGTTCGGATAGATCTAAGCTTTTTTTTTATTCAATTTTTTATAATCAACAAGTGTGTATATTGTTATGACTTTATAATATTCTAGATTTACATTTTCTGAATAAAATTCGTCGCATATTTGGGTTTTAAGGGAGTTATTTTTGTGGTGAGTTTTGGTATTTTTCTTGCCATTTTAGATCTTAATATATTCTGTTTTGCTATTTTGTTGTACTTGCAGGTTCAAAGAAGTATTAAAATGTCTACAAGCATACTTGCATGAAAAAAGTTACATGTTCCCATCATTTAACTTCCATCCTGAAGAGATATTTGAATAGTTAACTTCCATCTTGAATAGATATTTGAATAGTTAGTTTTGTAATCCATAAATATCTCCAAGGATCTTAGCAAGAAGCTACATTTGTATACAAAATATTTTAAATGAATGTAAAAGCTGAACGACTGAATAGAAATATACATATGTTTTTTTACCTTATGATATTTGGATTTAACTAAATTTGTTAAATGTTTCAAAATTATTTAACTTTTTAGCCTCCAAAATATTTATTCACCACTTGATATTCTTTATGTAAACTACCATATACTTTGGGTATTATATGTAGGTTATGTCTTAGTTCAGGAGTGCATCAAAATTTGTTTCCTCCCATATTCTTGATTTATTTATTATGTATTAATCGGTAGTTTTTTGTTGATTTGAATATATCTAATGCTAGTCATTTTGTGTCTAAGGTATATTTGATATTGTCTTACAATAGTACTTTCGCAAGTAGGGGTTTAAAACCTTTTGAATTTACTTTTGGTATTGTCAAATCCCACCATGAAAGTTGTATAAAGTGTCATATCTACCTTCACACTATAATTTTTTTTTCTATCTATCACTATATGTAAGCTTCATATTATATTTCTTAATTTTGTTTCATTTTCAGTTCTCAAAAAAATAATTTAGTACTAATATATTTTCGTAATGATATATTTGTGTGCGTTTTTGTATGTTGAAAAACAAATCGAGATGTATAGACTTAAATTGAAAGGACAAGGCTCAAAAATCTTGAAATCAATTTTTTTACTATGCATATAAGATTTGTATATTCTAAACAATTGATTTTTAAAAGCACATAACCTATTTGACTTCAATTTAAGATCATTTAACACAATACCTTTAATAAACCTACATTAAAATTGTTTGATATAAAACTTATTTTAATTAAATTTTGACCATTTAAAGAAATTGGAACAATAGTTTTGGTATTACAAAAATCATGTACACTAATTCGTTATTGTATAATTGTATTTGAAGTTTAATAAATAAAGTTAATGTTTAAATTATTTCCATTCAACGCGAGCTTTTAAGTAATATTGATAGAACACAAGATTAAATTTACAAGAGTCTCAATTGAGGCAATATATACTAAAATTTCATATATATTATTTCTCAACAATACTTTTTAGGGACATTTAAAGTTTAACCCCCATTTAATTCCTTATAATGAGTCAACCCCCTAGAAATTGACTTTCTTAAGGTTTGACCCCCATTTATAACTTTCCATCCATTCAGCCGTTAACTCCTATGTTTATTACCCGTTGTACCATTACTTTAATATGAGGGGCAAACCTTAATTTCAAAAAATACCCAAAAATTTATTAAAAAGTCAAAAATTTATTAATTAAGAAAATAAATAACAGAAAAGTAAAAAAACGCTCAGAAAATTAAAAATTCAAAAAAACTAAAAACAAAATTGTTTACTTTTTTACTGTTTCAGAAAAAACTGCATAAAATAATAAAAATTGTTTTATAAAAGTAAAAAACTGTTTTACAAAGAATAAAATGCTTTATTATATTAAAAATAGTTTAAATTATTAGCAAGTTCTTTAATAATTAAAAAATAGTTTTTTACATTTAAAACAATTTATTATTAAAAGTTTTTTTATAATTGCAAATTATTTTTTTTAATTAGCCTTAAGCTATTTTTTTAATAGATTAACTATATTTGGCCCCCTCTTTAATAGTTTTTCTATAAACAGGGCGCCTTTAAAGATTTTTGAACATTTTGGCCCAATACCCACGTTTTTCCACTTCTTTTGACAGAAACAGAATCAGTTTTCTTTATAAAAAAACAATTCTAACCTTAGAGATAAAATGTGGGAGAAATGGCACCCTACAAACAAGGAGTATCCAACGGATCTGACTCATTTTGAATTTCGATTACAACAGCTGGGCGCAAATCATTAAAATTCAAATGGGTATCTAATTTCAATTCTTGGATCAAAAATTATTCCGTTGTTCTCATCATGAACGATACAATTGTTGAAAGAATCAATTACAAATTTTCCATAATAGTTATGACAATGAACAAGCATACATCATTTGAAGATACAGTGAACGAGTTATCATCTCGATATGCTGATTTGAAGAAAGGTACATTCCGATTAGTATATTCTGTTGGTTCACTATCAAATGTTTGCTTGATGATGATAAGGATGCTAGGGGAATGATGTTACCATCATACATGTTGAAGGAGAATTTTGTTGATATTTCTGTTATTGAAAGTTTCGATAATTTGTCCCCCACTGATGTTGGATTTAATAATGTGTTTCGTGAAAGAAATAATGTAGATGAGAATGATTATTTGGCGGAAAGCAAATACTCAAGACGAAAGTTGTTGCTATCAGACGAATGGAGGAAATACATAAGTCATGTGGATCAAAAATTTGAAGGGGGTACTCAAGAGTTTCGAGACAAATTGGTAAAGTATTCTGCTAAAATGGGTTTTAACTTTGTGTATGTAAAGAATGAGAAATCTAGGGTGACGACAGAATGTTTTAAAAAAAATTCAGACGGATGTAATTGGCATGTTCATGATTCGGTGTCTCTGTGTAATGGATTTTTTTATATTAGGACACTTAATAATATTCACACATGTAGTGGTCTAATTCATACCTGTAAAAGTTCAATGGTGAGTTCAAAGTTGGTGTCATCTGTTTTTGGGGATCGTATTAAGGATAAACTATTGATAAAACCAATTGAACTAGTAAAGGAGTTTAAAGAGAATTTTGGGTTCCATTTTCCGTATCACCAAGCTTGGTATGGAAAAGAAATGGCAAAGGCAGTGTTGCACTGTGGAGAGGAAACATCATACAAATTATTGGGTGTTTACAAGGACCTTTTATTGGAATCAAACCCAGGTTCTCATGTTGTTATCGAGTGTGAGATGGGTACTAATCAGTTCAAGAGGATGTTTATTTCATTCGCACCATGTATTGCTGGTTTTACATATTGTCGGCCAATGTTGTGTATTGATGGTACATTTTTTAAGAACAAATACAGAGGGCATCTACTAGGAGTGACGACAAAAAATGGGAACCAAGGTACAATATATAATAAATAAATAAATAAAGCAAGGTAGATACCACCTGTTTGTTGTAATGTCTCACTGTTTATCGTATGAATTATTCCACTATAATTTTTGTTTTAATCATACACCAAATAAGTGTTATAAAACTTCTTTATACACGTTAAACTTAACATGGTATCCAATATTGTTTCGAGATTTAGCTTCTTTTTTTTAGTATTGTTCATATGTAATTTAATTATGAGCATATCTTATGTATTGTTACATTTTATTAATTCAGTCTTATGTATCAACTGTTCATACATTATGTTTGCTAAATTTATGTAGCCATTTGACTCTTAGTTGTCATTGGAAACTTAGTTACCAGTATATGTTCTTGTGAATTACATTCCCATTGTTTTTGGATTTAGTTATATTAGTACAAAGTTTCTTCTAATTCGAAAGTCACTTAATATGAATTAGCTTAATGTTCGACTATTACATATTACACTGTATGGGTTTTGGCATATTAGAATGACTTGTTTTTCTGATTTAGTTTTATTGTTATGTAATGAATTCTTTTCTGGACAAATTTTTTCGATCGAATAGAATTTACCGTGTATGTATCTAGTTTTAGTATGTATATGTACAGTAATCTGAAACATATTACTTTTTTCTCTTAACTGTATAGTATCTCATAATTTTGTTTCAAATTGTTTTTTTGTGGTTGAAGTCAATAGCATATGTATGTCAATTATTATCATACTGACAATTACAGTAGTTTGTCTGATGCATAACGATGCAATGCCCAAATATAATTTGGTATATTATTTATGTTATCTGTTACAGAACTTAGTTTATTTCTTGATAGCATGAGTAAATGCATTTTTGGACACATATTTCAGGTATCTTTCTGGTTGCATATGCGATTGTTGACGGCGAGACCGAAGTAAATTGGTTGTGGTTTTTACGAATATTGTCCGATGTATTGAAAGACCATAATAGGGTTATTACACTACACCAAAAAGGCTAAATTGACATTCTTTAGCCGGCCAGCCTTGTCACGGTCATTGACTGTGCCACGTCCGTGACAATTTCTTCAGTAAAAAAAACCCTACACTTTCTTTTTTTCCCGCCGTTTTTGTTTTTCCTCTCTCTCTAAGCGATTTCGAGCTCTTTCTCTCTCTCTCTAAGGTATGCTTTTTTCCTCTCTTTCTCTTTCATTTATATATGTGTGTATGTGTGTGTATATATGTGTGTGTATGTGTGTGGTGGGGGGAGGGGGAAGGACAAGGGGGCTAGGGAGGGGAGGGACAGTGGTTGGGTGGGGGGCAGGGGGTGGGGGGGTGTGTGTGTGCAGGTGTGTGGTGGGGTGGGGGGGGGGAGGGGGGTGTATGTGTGTGTGCGTGTACATGTGCGTGTGTGTGGTGGGGGAGGGGGTGGGTGGGGTGTGTGTGGTGGGGGTGTGGTGGGGTGGGGTGTGGGGGTGGTGGGGCAATCTCAACAAGTGAAATGGACAAATTGATTAATAAAATATGTATTTCCCCTTTCATATGCAAGTAGGATTGCCCCTCATTAACCGATAATTGTTGAGATTCGAAATAACTTTAATTGTATATCTTTAATAAAATAAATTGTATAGCTTTAATTGTAACTTTAATTGTATAGTTTATATGAAAGTAAATTAATAATTAGTGCCCATTTCATATGAAAGTAGGATTGCCCCTCATTGTAAATTAGTAAATTAATAATTGTATACTTTAATTGTTAGTTTAATTATGAAAATGAATTAATTGAGTAGATGAATTAGAAGGAGTACGGGATACACATTTGTTGTTGCGGTTGGATTATAGTGGATCGATGTTGGGTTGGTTAATTTTAGAGGTGGTATGACCACTGGATTAATGTCCATATGGGGGTGGGATTTTTCAACTTTTTTAAAAAAATTACTTTGTATCACGAACTATATATATATATATATATATATATATATATATATATATATATATATATATAGTATGATAATTATATGAAACATAATTGAAATTACATATAGTGCGCATAGATACTAGCCTTCTAGTTCTTCTGCGTACGCATTCAATAGCCCTTAGACCCGTTCGAGAGTCATTACCCCTGTAATGAGATCTCTTGAATTGTCCCATTTGAACAGTTTGGGACTGCATAATTTCTGTATAATATTCTTAGTGGCTTAAAGTTGTTATGTTTGGAGGAAGTTCTGCAGTCGTGTCCTAATGTTCTGTAGGTACATACTAGATTGACAAGTGTGACTGTTATTTCAATTGATCAATTGAAATAACACTCACACTTGCCAATCTACGTCGTGTACTTGGAGAACTACGGGGATATGCTGCCGAATTTTTTTCAAATTGTAACAATGTGCATGAGCTGTTAAGTATATTACAGAAAAATGCGGTCTTCAATTTCTAATAAATATTCCAATTTGTACCGAAACATCCATTTTTAATGCTTTTAATTGATTTGCACTATATCATTTTCACTCTTGTGTAGTGTGCGTGTGTGTGGGCAGTAGGGGTGGGGGTGGGGATGTTTCACTCTTGTACATATTATGAGCTAGATGCTATTGTTTTAGAATTCAGAATTGAGGTGTTTAATAGTAACAATTCATTTTTATTTGTAGTAATTGTACATATTTGCATGTCTTCTTTTAATTCATTTTGAGATGTACTAATAAATTTTTTTACAACAAATGTCTCCTTCATGTATTAAGGCGAGGATGATGATGTTGGTTATAATGATGTTGTCTGGGCTCGGTGGTAGCGGAGGCGACGAGGGCTCCTCGGCCCCTAGTCTCCCCAAATATGGCAAATTGGGGATGGTCATCGAGAATAAGTCGGGGCGATTAGCGAGATCCCTCGAGCTGGTAAAGACGATCATCAACCCAGGGTACATTAGTTGGAAGAAGGTGCCATATGAGATCAAGTTAGCTGCTTTAGTGGCACTACAGGTAATGTATTTATATTTATATTTATATTTATATTTATATTTATATTTATATTTATATTTATATTTATATTTATATTTCAGTTTCAATTTCAATTTCATTTTATATTTATATTTATATTTATTTGCAACTAACATTGTATTTGTTGGACAGGAACAATTCAGCCTGGATCCAAAGCTACTGTGACACCCCGCTTATTAAAATAAGAGGTGGCCAGCCCGATACTCTAATAATTGTAGGAATCATAGATGGTCCATTCTTAGCATCACCGTAATATACTAATTATACGAGATAACCACCCATTATTTTAGAAAACGGATTGTCAAAATTTTATTTAGTAAATTAAAGAAAGCATTTAAACATCCCAAGTGAACAGAAGGAGGATACAATTATAGATAGATAGTCATTTAACATACATACAACAAAACAACCGAATAAGTTATCGGTTGACAGACATATACAACAGGGTTACACCGAGTGTTAAAGCAAAATATCACATATATACAACAAGTACAAAACTTGGGCAACACTCCCGAAAGTGTAGCCGAACATAACTTGAATAAAAAACGATGGAAGCGTCTATGTCAAATATCCCATAACATCAGCAAGGTGTTACAGGTTCAGGACACTGGAATAGAAAATTCAATACGGGCGTCCTTGCGGCGGAGCACCTGGGCGAATAATAGATTCATGCAAAACAAAAAGATATAAACGGGTCAGGGCCCGATTTGATATGATCAGCATGTGAATAAAATTCATGACAGTTATGGACAATCTAATCATCATGAATAAGCTTGTTTCGTTCATCATAAATAATGATAAGGAATCTAATTTATCAATCTAAAAGCATAATCTAACACAATAATAATGACAACGATCACAATTCATATCGACAGGAGAAAATTGATAATATAATACTTAATGAGAATCCATTTCATTTTATACACAATTCAGTTCGCCGTTCCTTTTTCTCATTAGGAAACATATTCAAAGCAATTTATTTCATAGGGTGCTTTGCCATCAATAATATCTCACTTTATTATGAATAGTTATATTTCTCAACATATAACGATTCTAAGACCGTCCTTTCGAGTTTCCCCGCTAGACGCGCCCCTAAAGAGCTATCATCTTCCAGGACCTATCACACAAGACAACCTGGGCATCCTACATCGCGTGACGTCAATAAGCGTCCACATACCTTCGACAGTGAGTCATAACCACACGCGAAATTATCTCACTTCGAACAATAATCACACAATATATATAACAACCGGTCCTATGGCCGAGGACTATATTCACCCTGCATTCACTATTCATGGGACTTCACCTCATGTGCGTAACTTCCCCTATGATAGCATTTAGAGAGGTGTGTATATACAATTTTATCATTCATAATTTGATCTCATTTTAAAATATACCTTACATTTTATCCGGAGCCATACGTGATTAATATCATCATTATAAACCTCAATGTTTAATCATCTCCAATACAAATCTCTATGAATTAACATTCATTACTCAAACCATAAGGTATAATATCACTATAACCCAATTATATAAGCCCACATTAAATCACTTTATTTCCCTTTAGACCCAAACTAACTCATTTTATAAAAGAATCATTTATCTACGTCTAAATTAACTAACTAAATTAATTCCCAATCTAAACCCCGACTCTCATTTCTACTTTGGTTTCTAAATACATCATTACTAGACTCTAATACTCTAGTTTTACTTTATTCAAGAAGGTTCCTAAGTCCCTATCTTAATAGAAAGAAACTAGAAGAAACTAAACAATTTAGGGTGAAAAATAGGGGACCGGTCATGGGACCGCGGTCGACCGCGTAGCAAGGAGTGCAGAAAGCTCATTTTGGAAGGCCCGATCAATCGGTCCTGGGACCGTGGTCGATCGCGCTTTGATTTTATACTTATATACAAAAGCAGTAGGCTTTCACCTGAGGGACCGGTCGACCGGTCCTGTGACCGCGATCGACCGCGCCTAGCAGACCCACAATTCTCTCTTCTTCTACAAGGTTAAATCCAAAACCTAAATTCCTCATTCTTATACTCCCTTCCTTCTTATCAACCAACATCATAACTACAACAAGTCTATACCAAAACAAACCCACATAACTAACTTAAATCACATAACTACAAGATTCAAGGGTTAAGCACCAATATTTACCAAAGCCTACTATTTGTTCCAAATCTTCAATTTACACAACTATCATAACAAATTATTCACATTAAATCATATACTAGCAAGTAAGAAACTTGCCTTATCTTGTAATCTCAGATTTTCTTCCGGTAGCAACAAATCCAAGCTTTAATCTTCAATTCTCTTCCTTTTCTTCTTCTTTCTCTTCTTTTTCCCCAATTATCTTTCTCTCTCTTTCTCTCTAGGTTTAGGAACATATAAGAGGGATAAAAGGGTTGAAAGACTTAAATCGTGCCCTAGGCATGAATTCCCATCTTTAAAATGTTAATACACCATTAAAATGACTCGTAACTACATAATTAAGTCATAACCTGTTAAAAATGCCCGGAACCCAAAAATACAATATGGCACTTGTTTTGACCATCTCGACTATTTCGGGACTAACTGCGCCCTCTAAATTGGCATCCAGAATAATATAAATCATTTCAAGTTCCAACTACATTTAAACCATAATTTCCGTTTAAAGCACAACGACACCATGAATCGTAACATAATGCTATTTACATTCACATAACAGTAAATATGCAAAATCTGGTAAAGATTATCTTTTAATTCACTTAAAATAATATTTACTCCATCATTCAAAATTTCATATAATTACCTCTCATGGCAATTTAACATAAAATCAAATACTCAAAAGTAAGGGTTATTACAGCTACACGATTCCGTCTTGGAGCAGTTGAGGGAGCAACACAAGACGTGGAAGAAAAATATGCGGACCCGGTACTTTGGGAAGACACGAGAGTCCATTATTCAAAGGCGTGAATCCGTCCCGCCGAAGGAGACGATGTCATTGGCACAATGGCAAAGGTTCATTGACAATGAGATCGGGGAGCGACAATTGGCATCTCGCCAATCGGGAAGGGAAAACCGGGCAAAAAAGATGGACGTACACTACTCCGATCGGGCGTCTTATGCCGAGGTGGAGCATAGGATGATGGTGAGATTTATTTTTTCTATAACTACATAAAATATATTATTCTGCATTATTTTACATTGTGGGGCCGATACTAATTTTACTTTATTTTATTTCAGGGGATAAGGAGTGGCCCTGGGGGTAGGCCACATAGGCTCGATACTTATGTGGCTCTTCGGACGAAGAAGGGGAAGGACAAGGAGGTGTCCCAAGCGTCGTGGCCATAATTGTAAGTAATTCGACAGTTTACTTTTTGTTAATTAAGTTATAATTTTTTAATTTACTTATTTTACTAATCATGTGCTTTTTGTCATTTCAGAGAAAGCTTAAGGAAGTGCATGAGTCGCAGTCTGATGCCGACAATGCATCCTAGTCCACAGACGCACTCAGCCAAGTGCTTGGCTCTGATCGAAAGGGGATGACAAGGGGGTGAGCTCGCGGGTGGCCAAATCTATGATCATCGGATTGGAGATGAGCGACGCCGAGTTGGCTTGAACGGTGGATTCACATGATGCGAAGTTGTCCCATTTGGAGGCGACTGTCCAGGATATGTTCTCATTCGTGAAGCGTTCAGTTCGCGAAAATCGTAAGGGTAAAGGGAAGGAGAAGGAGAAGGCGGTGGACGAGGAGTTGCAGGAGGAGGAGTTGCGAGAGTACGAGGACGAAGATGTGGACCTCGTCACTTCATCATCGATACGTGCAGAATTTGATGATCCACTTCCTTATTTGGATTCCTTTAACAGACCGATGTTGACACTTGGTTGACCAAGTGTGTTTATAATGAACATATTTGATGGCAGGCGGGTAGGGAGGGGTTTGAGGGACCCGAATATCGTCCAGGGTGCACTAGTTTATAGACGTGAGCTTCAAGACATCGAGTCCAAGGTGCTCATCACGCATGTGATTCCCGGGAAGGAGAACTCCCTATTATGGATGCGAAAACAATGCAGCACAGTGTATATTAGTGAGTGTGTTCATTCGTATATCATGTGGACTACTCACCTCCTCAGAGTTAACCATACCCCAGACATTTAGTGATATTGTTTTAAGTTTGAATTGAATTATTTTAAGGTTGAATTGAATTGTTTTAAGTTGTTACATTTGAATTATATTTGGATTATATGGTGATGCATATTCTCTCTATTTTGAATGCATATCTGCATTATCTCTATTTTATTTGGATATATGATGTTTGAACAAGTACATCGTTGCTATAACAGGTATAAATATACTGCTGGGCAGTGGCAGTGGCCATACAGTCCAGTAGAATTTTTCTCAATTCTGCCCAGAATTTTCACGATCATTGACTGTGGTAAGTCTTTGACAAAGAAAGTTGTCACGGGCTTGTCACGATCAATGACCGTGATAATTTTTTAAACATTGTCATGGGTTTGTCATGGTTCTTAACCGTGACAAAACTTATCCCGATCAAGCACCGTGACACGACCGTGACAATTCTAATGAACTTGTCACGGTCAATGAACGTGACAAATAAAGTTGTCTCGCCCAGAATTGTCACGGTCATTGACCTTGACAAGTTGAACTTCTTAAGGTCAATAACCGTGATAATTCGCCAGAATTGGTGTAGTGTTACTTTTATATCTGACAGGAATGATGGCTTATGTGTTGCTGTTTCGAAGATCTTTCCTTTGTCTCCTCATGTGTATTGTATCCCCCACATTAAGAAAAATATACGAGTGAAATATCCCGGGAGGGGGAGGTCGAAGTATCGTGATAAAATAGTAGGTTTTTTCGTGTCTTGCACATATGCAGAAACTGTGCTACTTTTCGTAGAACGAATGAATGATTTCTTGAAAGAAGGTGGAGATACAATGGTCAGTTTTCTAGAGGATCTACCATTCAAGAATTGGGCAAGAGCATATTTTACTGGACAACGATATGGGGAGATGGCATCTGACATAGTCGAGTCATTCAACTCATGGATACTAGAAGAACGTTATTTACCTATCACTCAACTCAAAGATGGCATTCAAATAAAACTGATAAGGATGATCTCTGAAAGGAGGTGTTTAGCAGAGAAATGGACTAGTGTTTTGTGTCCTGAAATTGAAAAGATTATAAGCCGGGAGAAATTGGTATGTTAGACAAGCAAGTGAAGATGTGTTCGAACTGTCTGATGATGGTATATATACGGTGAATATCTCTCAATGATCGTGCACCTATAGAGTGAGGCAGATTAAAGGCTTACCCTATTCTCACGCATGTGTTGCGGCTCAAACAAGTGGTTTAGAAATATATAGGCTTATTGAGGATTACTTTAAATCTGATTTTTTTCGAAAATCATATGCTTGTCTAATATATCCTGTGCCTTTTATACCTAAGAAGATAAAGATTAGTGAAGATGGAATCAAACCTCCTACTACGCGAAAAAACCCTGGTAGATCGAGAGTGAATAGGATAAAATTGTAACAACCCGAATTTTTTAAATGGGAATTTTTAAATTAATTTTGGAAATCGGAGAAAAATGAAATTTTGGATTTTATAAATTTTTTAATTTAATATGTTGGTTTTTATATTTGAAAAATAAATTTTCAAACAGAATTGGATTCGGAATTAAAATGGAGTTTTAATTGAATTTTATTATATAGAAGAGTCCTCAAAATATAAAACTCTCTAAGAGTCCTCAAAACATAAAATTCTCTACAAAAAAATATTTAAAAATATTCCACCGTCCGGTCGAGCTAAACTTTTTTGTACAGCTTCCTCTCATCTTCAACTACTTCTCCTATGAATTTCATCCAATTCCAACGGTCCGATTGTTTAAAATAATTTTTTAGTGTTTATATTTGATTATAACTCTTTTCTTAATCAAACTCTTAATCCTTTATATATCATAACAAATTCGTGGCTTGGCTTTTCAAATCACTTTTTCTCAAACTTTTCAACCAGAAGAACTCTCCAAAATTACTCCATTTGATCTACAAACCATAGCCCAAACTTATTCAAGATTTCAACCTTAGATTAGAAGGCTTATTGGGTGTTTTCTCGAGTTTGTGCTTGAACGACGTTTGATTATTTTCGCGAAAGGAACGTGATGGTGTGATCAGATTTAGAGGCTAATTTTTATGTGATGATTTTGAGGTACAGGACTTATATAATATGCTCCTAAATTCTCTCGAGAGTATTCCGTTTGATTTATGTATCGATTTCACTAATATTGAATTGTGATATTCTTTAAAATCTGAAAATTGTTGGAATCTAATTTTATTCATTGTGATATATATTATATTGTGATTTGAGCATAGTGTCACGAGATTTTATTATGGCACGGAGAATGGGCACCTGCCAAAAGTTCAAAATCCGGATATGCTTAAGAATGCATAGGTGCGGTGAGGTGAGGCCTGGTGACTCATTGATGTGTTGCTAAGAAATTAATATTGATATAATGCTTGAGTATTGCATTTGATTTGTATACGCGGATTCGTATTATTGCGATTTATTCATCATGCTATTATTTTTTAGCATCTATTCGTGGCATATTGTATACTTCCATGTATTTTCTTTTAGTGGCAGGTTAGCGTGGATTGGGATGCTAAGGCTTATTGGGAGGTTTATTTTAGAGCATGGATTGAAAGATTTATTTTTTGGATGTATAAATTGGTGGTGTAATTAGTTGGAGAATTGGGTATTTTGAGAGAAACATTATTGTAATTATTGTGGAAGTGTAACAATTTATGAATTTGTTACATTTAAATTATGGAATATTGATGCTCTGTACTTATTGTGGATGGTTTTAGTTTAGTTTTTATCGTAGTAGCATGTCGCGTGTCTCCTTTCGGGCGTGCGGGGTGTTACAAAAATCAGTCGACGAAGTGAGGAAGATCAAGTGTGGTCGGTGTGGTTCTGCAAATAGGCACAATAGGAAGACATGCATGGCTGTCATATGATGTAAAATATGGCTTTCATTTGATGTTAATTGTCATGGTCGTGTCTGTAACTTTTCATGTTTATGTACATATTTATTTCTAATAAAAGATATGGTTTTATACCTATCTTGGATGTTGCTTACTTGCTATTCTATGTAATGAACGATTTGATATTGTTAACTTATTATTATGAAAATTTCCTCTCGATGTACAAGTAAATTTAAGAGTTTACTTACTATTTTTATTTTTGCTATACATTGAGATTAACTACTGGTTTCATTTATGGCAAACAAAAGCTATATTAATGTACATCCATTATATGCATTGTTTGTCCGATTATAGGAAGTATTCGAGATTAAAACTACCAAATGATTGAAAATGTAGAGATACGATTATATATAAATGTGTAATTCAGGTATCTACATATGATTCACAGTAACTTCATTTGATTTAGAGTAAATACCTAGTGTCATTTTTGCTATACCTTGAGATTAACTACTTGTTTCACAAATGGCAAACAACAGGTATATCCATGCACTTACATGAGATGCATTGTTTGTCCAATTATAAGAAGTATCCGAGATTAAAAATTACAAAAATTTGAAAATGTAGACATATACGATGATGTATATATGTGTAATTTAGGTATTTACATTTAAGATTTTAAGTAACTAAATTTGATTTGCAGTAACTTCATTTTTTCATTGTTGCGAAATAGTAAGATTATCTAGTGGTTTCACGTAATGGAAACATCAGGTGTATTTATGTACTTACATTGGATGCATTATTTATCTCATTATAGGAAGTATTCGAGATTAAAATAATAAAAAAATTGAAAATTTAGACATATACGACAATGTATTTATGTGTAATTCAGTTATCTACATTTGATTTACAGCAACTACCTATAAATGATGATGTCGTCAATATAAAAAACTTGTAGCTTTTTTCTTCTTATGTACCTCTATTTTACTGAATATGAAGATATTTATTAAATATTTTAATATAAATGGTTTGTAAAGTGGTTAAAACCCAATCATTATCTTTAAGCAATTATATTGTTGTAAAAAAAAAGAGCCTTTCATGGCTATTAATGTTGTTGGAAAAAAAATAGAACGATTCCAGATAATATTTTGAAGATCAATTCCAAATGTCGATGTGATAAATCATAAACATGATGATGCTTTGTAACTATTTTCAGTCCATATGCTTATTTCCATAAATGAAATGTGTTTGTATGTAACTTCATTACATTCACTGTCATAGGCAGAACTAAAGTACCTGATCCAAATGCATACTAAGGGTTCTATATACAGTTGCGGAAGTTCATTGAAGTCAAAACAACTTTTTAATATCCAATAAGCACAGCCAAATATTGTCCATAAATGTATGCTATATTAGGACATCATCATGTCACTTGCTTTTAATAGTTTGGTATCATGCCTAGAGACTCCATTAACTCAACATTATCTTAAGCTGTTTAAGCCTCATTCTCTTTCAACACAAGTGCATAACACAACTGAACACAAATACATATGGCATCCGAGTCAAAAAATAATAGACATGATGATAGCATTGATCTTTCACTAATTAACTAATCAAGCGAGGTCAAATCATTAATTTGTGGATACTGTTTCTACTCACTTCATTCATGACAGTCTGAACTACACAAAAACATACAATAACACAACTGGATACATTCCATAGTGTATCTTTTTACACCCGCATAAACAGATAGATAACAAAGTGATTTGAAAGTAAGATGATTTCCATTTTTCGTATAAATAGAGATACACATACCTAAATTAAAATATCGTTTTCTAATAACCAAAACACTCCACACATAGCTCAGTGCAATTTTATCCAATAACAAGCCCAACATCTCTGAGGAATAACTTATGTTAAAAGATTAAAAAAATAGTTGTAATCTATGAAGTTTGCTCCACTGCAATTCCACTTTCCAACAGAAAGTGCTATATTAAATAAAAAAAAGGTTGACATCATCAACTTCCAGTCATTCATGCTCCCATGTTACCGTTGTCGTGGTAAATAACTCGACCAAATGCCCACTAATTTCATATATATTTACCTCCTTCACGCTCATTGTAATTCAGCACAGTTAGATACCACATCGAATGTAGTATGGCATCCCATTTGTAAAACAGTAGACAAAGTGATAATATTGATCCTTCACCATTTGTAAAGCAGTAGAAAAATTGATAATATTGATCCTTCACGATGCCACTTTTCAAATCTGCTCAAGTCATTCATTTTTGCATACCACTTTCATCAATTTGGTCCATAATTGTCCAAACAACAAAAACCAGAAATAAGTACAAGTCTGTGCATAGCCATGACATAATGTAACACAGTAGTGTACATCATAAAATATGGATATACCATATGCAAAATAATGGATACTTGTTCGAGATCTAAGTGAATTCCTAATATCAAATATATTAAGTATATTCCACAGTGCAACTATTTTTGCATCCACATAAACAGATAGATACAAAAACGGTATTAAATCAAGTTGATACCCCATCTGTATAAACAATAACATATACTCCAGTTTATTAAACTGCATTTCTATTAACCCCATAACTCCATACATAACCCACTGCCATTTCCATTCATTCGCGTTCCCATATTCCTAGTGACGTTGTAAATAACGCAATTAAATGTCCACGTATTTCATATATACTGAGTTGCTCCAGCCTCATTCTCATTCAACAAAGTTATATACCACATCGAATGTGATATGACATCCCATTTGTAAAATTATAGACAAAGAAATAAAGTTGATACTTCACTATATAACTTCTCAAATGCGCTCAACTCATTCATTTGTGCATACCGCTTACATCCATTTCGTTCACGGCTGTCCAAAGTACACAAAAATAATAATAATAATTGGTCCGTACATAGCCAATTCACATACAGTTGTAAAAGCATAGATTCTTATACAAGATCTACGTGCATTCCCAAAATAAAAAAGATTGAAAACAAATAAATATCAAAATGATAATAAAGTAAGCGAGCTACATATACCGAAATTATAATGCATTTCTAATAACCCAAAAACTCAAAACATAGCCCAGTGCAATTGTTTACAAAACAATCCCAACATTTTTTTCCTAATACTTATGCTTAAAAAAAGTTCAAAACTAAGAAGATTATCCATTACAATTTAACTTCCTAACAGAGCATGTTATCTTCAATTAAAAAATGGTCGACTTCATCAAGTTCCAGTCATTTGCGCTCCCATGTTCCGGGTGTCGTGGTAAATAACTCGATCAAATATCCATGCATTTCATACATAGCATATTTCTTCCATTTTTTTATAATACAGATCCTAAACTGAGTAGCCTCTTAAGTAGGATGACAATAATTCCACAATCCAAGCTACACACATTAAAACTTGTAAAATTTCATCATCAGCAATTTGTTACGAAAATACATAATTGTATCGAATCAAGGTAAAATTTGTAAATTACATGTCCAATTGTTGGGCAAACTGTAGATCTCGCACGAGTGGATAGTGAAATGGATTCCCCTTCCGCCAGTATAATGTCAATTTGTCACTTGAAGTGAGAGGGACTTGTGCTGTTTTCCAATGGCCCCTTTCTTTAAAACTTTTAATCGACAAACCTTTTTCCAACCAGTCATCAGCCTCCTCACTCAAATTCTCGAGGAAATTCATTATGTAAGAGTGTTGTAATATAGGTTAATTAAATAGTTCACGAATGTAAAAATACTTGAAGTTCGTGAAAATACTTACCAGAGTCGTAGCATCATTAAAACAGACATTGACACCGTTATTTATTCTTGTTCGCAAAGGATTGTAGTGTATGAACTCGCCTCATTTTTTATCCATACAAATCAGTGTCCAGTGAAATTTTAAGTCATGCCTCATTGGGAAAAAAATCATGTTACAATCTCCAGCTACATGCATAAGTACATCCTCGATGGTTGTCTTGATTTCATTTTTATTATTCAAACGAATGGCTTCCCAACATTGTGTAGACATCATGAAGTAAGGTGGTGAGACAGCTTCCATTTTCTTATATGTCATTTGCATGATCTCCCCAAAGCTGTTGATTATTTGTCATATTTATGTAGGTAAAACAGAATACCAAAGATTAGGTGTCGAAACATATGATCTTTTTGAGAAATTTCACTACAAAAACTTGTTTAGCAACTGCAATTGGATAACAGAGGCAGTGAAAAAAAGATGCACAAATTTTGGTTTTGAATTAATATTATGGAGTTTAAAAGAAGATATGTCATGACCCGTTTAAAAAGATACACCATAATATATATATATATATATATATATATATTCAAGGAATATGTTTGTAGGCATCTCATCGATAGTAAACAAAACATCGCATATCATTTACGGAGAAAAATAGTTCAATTAGCAACATTGAAGTGGAAAACTTATTAACTGTAAATATAGATAGACATATTCAGTGAGAAGATGCTCAAATTATGGTGTCAAATAGATAACTATTTGAGAGACAAAAAAAAACTTTTACAAATTTGAGTGGAGAAGATATGTGAATCAATAGTTACAATAATTAAGGAGTTGTATAGATACCTAACGACATTGTTTGAGATACTCAGTAACAGATATCTCAAAACATAAATATCTCATACATATATATATATATATATATATATACACACACACATTACTTATTACTCAGTAGAGTGTCTATACATATATGTTTGAAAATATGTATGTTTGAGGTATCTGTTAGTGAGTATCTCAAATATTATAAACAGAAATTCACATATCAGAATTTGGAGAAAGATATTTCATTTACCAAATGGTAGTGAGGACATATGCATTGAATAGATAAAAAAAATCGTGTTGAATAGATACATCATTACCATGGAGATAAACTAACTGTTTTGTTGAAGATATACCACGTACTATACAAAAAAAATAATAATTTTAGCTATGGAATTTTAAGGGTTGATCGAGAATTTAAAATGTTAAAGAAAGCAATCGGGTTTCTACTCACATAGTATTGCAAAATTTTAGCCTTCTAATTTGGAACATAACAATCATTAACTAAGTGATAAAATGGGGTATTTGGTTAGCATAGCATATACTATCAGATAAGTTGAAGAGATACAACTAGAAAATTATATAATCGAACATATTCGATTATTATTTGATAATTATTTGAGATAAGCATTACATTCGAATAAATACGATGATCATTACTAGAATTTTCATAATATGAACAAAATCATTTAAACTCTATATGAAATGTGCATTCAATTTTCAAACTACAGTGCTAGAGACATTTACAATGTTTGATATGGCACTGGGCTCCAATATATCCAAAACATCCCTCCTTGAAATTAACGCAAATGGTGAGTCTCCTTGCCACAACATAGACATGCGTATGCTTCTTCTTGATAACATTATTTATTAATAAACAAAATATAGACTAAACGCATACATTTCATTGCTCTTATCCCAAAACAACCGTAATATATCTCTACATTATGGTTCAAAACTGGACCCTTATTTAAACGCAATTTCATTTGCTTTACAGGATTACGATTCGATAGCTCAATATATTCAATTACTAGTGGGTTAGCGTCTGAATTTTTCAAGTTGTTGTGGTAATGTTAGATGGTGTATGTGGAGACTTACACATGCTGATTTTTTTAACAAAATCATTTTCCCCATGCAATTTTTTCATCATTGCTGCTTGTTGTGTATGCCGCTCTACTCTACGTCGGTCACCAACCCCGTAATCAAAATCAAGTTGTGGTATTTATGGAATTTGATCCTTCCGCTTTTTTATTCTCTTGTACATGGAGAGTGTTTTACCACTCATTGATGCCATGGGAACTTCGTCTAATATCTGTCTAAGTTCACTGTTCAAAGACCTTAATGTATTTACAGGTTTTTCATTGCTCTTGCTCAAATTAGTCAGGTCCCTCTTCTCTTTATCCCACTCCGACTTTTTTGCAACAGTTCATCGTCTTTGCTTTTTAATTTCTCATTTAAATTGTCAATATCATTGACCATCTGAATGTTTTCATCCTTCAAGTATGAACCCCCCTCGTCGATCGGTTGCCCATTATTCTTATTCCCACCACATTGGAGTGCTAAAATATAAATCTCCTGACGAAGTGTTCTCACATTCGAGACGCTGAATATCTTTGTTCCTAGCCGCATCACATATTGAATGGTCTGCATTTTTGGATTGTTCATTCAAGATTTTCTCAAGAGATGATATTTCTTCACTTTGCGCACTCACTTTATTCTCTAGTAATTGTTTCTTAATTTTAAGCGCAATTATTTCCTCTTCAAGATCAATCAAATACTCACGCTACTTCTCGAATTCAGCTTTCCCAATATGCAATTGTTTTTCAATTTGGACAGGATATTGTTCAAATTTTTTCTCCCTCTCTTTTGCATCTTCAAGAAGCATTCTCAACCCTTCAACCTCTATTTTTAGTTTATCATTACCACTAAAGTTAGCCGAATTTATACGCTTGTCTTGTGTTTCAATGACATAATCAGTGCTTTCTTCTAATAACACGTTGATTACATTTTCTTTATGTGGTAAAATAGCACGGTATCTTCTCCGATCAATGGTGTTATCTGACTTCATATCCGTTGAATCATCCAATATCTTAATTTCAACTCTTCTCGGTGGTGGTGTCTGAATTTATGATATACCCAAAGTAAATGTTGGGATATCATAGCTATTTTCATTCACCCCATGGATAAAAATATATTTATTATACATTAAACAAGTTAATATACCTGAAACATCAAGGGAACAAAATGTGATGAATGTGTTAATACGTACGGGCTATTAATATACATTAAACAAGTTAAGATACCTATAACATCGAGCGTTTAACATTATCCATCGTCGAATATAACTCTTGTAAATTCCATCGAAGAAATTTAGGATGCCTCTCATCCATTCCAAGTAAGGGATCAATTAAATTTGATATTTCACATAGCCAGAACTAAAGCAAAAGTAATTATGTTAATAAGAACATTATTTATTAGTAAAAGTATTGGTAAAAATTGATATAATAGGAAAAAATTAGCTTACGGGTAATAGAAGTTGACATCCCGAGACGGTGCTTGGGGTATTCGTCGTTATCATGCACAACTATTGCCCAATTATATTTCTTCATATCCTCGACATCCTCAATATATTTCTTATAACACCAAGCAATAGATGAACTAGTGTTTGGTAACAAAATGCAAATACAGAAATGAAGAGCAACTAAACGAACCGTGTCCAAAACATCCTCATAATTCACACCTAACAACGATTTTCTAAGGGCATTTTCAACCAATGTCTTTGTCATTATCTTCACGTCCTTGAAATATCTATCGGCGAATGGAGTAGTCTTCTTTTTCTCTTTCACAACTACAATTAGTGCACCATTCGACAGAAGACCAAACAATGTTGTTACACCCACTGGGGACAGCTCAAGTGAAGTGTTTCCAAACATAAAACTTTTGTTATGCTTGTTGTAACGTTGGCTAATCGATATTATTTTCAAGTCACACTTCTTCACAAATGACTCTGTGACCTTTCCTTTGTAAAACGCTTCAAACATTGGCCAAAAAGGTGTGTCCATCAATACTTTAACATGCTTTTCTTTGAAAAAAGACTTGTTATCTCGCATAAACGTGTTGAAAGCTATCAAACTGCATCGAAACTGATCATGTTCTCCCGTTTTTACTGGTTCAATTTCATCACCACTATCTGCCACCTAATTGTATACAAAATAACCATAATATACATTAGATAACGGTGACACAAATCGAATGAAATTGCAATCAATAAAGTATCTTATGTATAATCATATGAAATAAACACAATATAATCATACAATTTTCTATTCATATATTTGACGATAATCTACTAAAAAATTTTGTATTATGTATAAATTCACTTTAATGACATATGCAAACCAAATTTAAATGATAGGATGACATATGTTATCAATTAAATCATAATTTAAATTTTGGCGCTATATAAACTTCATAAAAAAACAACAAACATTTCTCACAATGTATATTTGATAGATACCTTTTCATTATATTCCAACAAATGAACAAACCATCTCAAAAAAACCTCTTACATTCCAATTTATTTACAGATTTTATAATAAGCTATATGAATATATAGTTAATTCCAAGGGGTGGTATCTATATGCCCTAATTTTTGTTGCATACATTCGTGAACGTTACTGTGCACAGAAGTCCATTGATGTTTTTAGGGGAGTCAAATATTTTTCACACGCATATTTGATAGATAACTTACATTTGCATATATATATATATATATATATATATATATATATATATATATATATGTGTGTGTGTGTGTGTGTGTGTGTGTGTGTGTGTGTATAGCCAGATATTAAAAACTCACAGGTTTCGCACCAAAGAAAAAAAATTCCATGTCCTAAAATTTTATCCTTTTCTCAATAACAACACATTTTCTATTTGTTATCCCGAAATGTTACCAAACGATTAACATCTAAATCAATAAAAACGTGCATTTTATTAATATGACTACACACCACAAAATCCCTACGAATACTTATTCAAAAACCCTAATTTCTTTACCAACATGCATGTTAATAATTTCCAAAACGAGAAAACATCACAATCATTCAATACCTTATGTTGAAATGTGCTCCGATATCTTTTATTTGTGAGAAACTTGATATATCCTTCATGTCATACGTTTTTGTTACCTTTCAAAGTGTTATGTAATGGATTCACCTATCAATGAGTACAGTCCATTCATGCATTTTCATTTGTCATCCATGTTAAGAGGGAAGTCGAACCAGACGGAGAAAGAAAATAGGAGGCACAAAGATTTCATTTCAGCTGGAGTAGATTCGCACGTTTTCTCCAACACTTTATGAGGGTATCTTTGTCATTCTATATAATTTGAAATCAATTTGACCGCCCAATTGTGAGTCAAAGGGTTTAGTTATATACTCACAATTAAAATGGACCTATATGCACTTTTATTATTACTTGGGGGTGGTATCTATATCCCCCTTTTTTTAATTGAAAATTATATTTTTCTCGTAGTAAGTTGTTCTTTTTTCATTCATTGTATGCTATTTTTTTTATTTCTTCATCGTTTGTGTTATTTTTCAGGGAATGTATGGTAGGGTCAACAATTAGGGGAATTTAGAGATGCGGAGAAAAATGTTTTGGGGTTTAACAATTTTGGAGGATTTATTTTCATTTTGTTTAGAAAAAAGTGGTGGACCCATTATTACTTGTCTTATTCGAGGGTAAAAATTGAGGATAAAAAAGAGGGTCACTCTAACTCTACTTTTGTTATTATTAATAGGGTCCTCATAATGTGTAACACGTTCAAATGAGAGTAAAAATTGAGGATAAAAAAGAGGGTCACTCTAACTCTACTTTTGTTATTATTAATAGGGTCCTCATAATGTGTAACACGTTCAAATGAGACACATGAAGAATGTTAAAATAATTTGTTTAATATTCAAGTTTAATTGCACTTTATACCTCATATTTGAGAGGAATCACTTTCTAATGTGATGCAGAGTTAACCAACTTCGTGAAGAGATTTATTTTTTAAAATAAATAGTTAATTTCATCCTTTAAACTTAACTGAATTTAAAATAAACTTAATTTATTTATTTAGTTTTAGCAAAAGGGTATGTTTCGACCTAATTTGAGTATAAAATGGAGTGGTTAAAGTTTAAATTGATAAAAAGTATGACATGTTTGAGCTTTGATTTTTAGAAAAAAATTCCCCCTTAATGCGCATAGGGTTAATGGACCATATTATATCAAATTAAAAATTGAGTTAATGTCAAAACAATCCCTGTGTGTTTATTTTATAAAATTGATCCTTAAAAGATTTTGGAAAATGTGACATTTTGAGCATTTTTTTATTTTCTGAGCATTTTTCTAATTTTATGTTATTTATTTTCTTAATTAACAAAATTTTGACTTTTTAATAAAATTTTGACTTTTTAGAATTCAATCTCTTTTCATCCGTAAAATATATCATGTGAAACATGCTACAACAATAAAATAATTCGATTTAGATAAATTCGACCTCACATCGTGTATCCTGCAGGCCTATAACTTAAAAAATAAAAAAAATTCTATTTTCGATACAATTAATTCTAAAAAAAATGTGTGTAATAAGCACTCGCCCAAATAAAGACAGAATAAGCACTAGAAATCGATTCGTCTGTGTTAAATATGCTAATGATTTGCATTTTCCTTTGTGAATAGGTGTTGGAGCCAGCATGTTCTAAATGGATTTGTTATTTGAAACCATTCAGAAATGCATTCTCGAATGGAACTTTAGAGGAGATGTGAGAGAGGATTCATATTGCATTCATGGTTGATTACATTGTATACCCAGTTACCTTACAACTCAAGACATATCTCTTTTCAATTTAGAACACTGATGGGCTGATTTATCGGTTTGTACATTACAAGTAAAATTTTACTCCCGTTGGCATTGGGCGTCAACTATATAGAGAGTGGATGGATAGAAAATATAAGGATTTTTTTTTTACTTTAATCCCCACTTTTTAACGTATCATTTGACTGAACTGATGATAATCTCTTTCACATAACTCCCAAAATTTCAACTCTATTAGAGATTTATTAAAAAATCTTAATTTACTAATTAGACTTGACCTCCAAAATATTTGACCAAAATACCCTTCTTTTAAACAATACCTCGTCCCACTTCAGTTTTTTTGTCAAATCAAAATCCTATTTTTTCGTCAAATGCTAAATTTTAAAATCAAATTAAAGTAACAATAAGGTGTTCTTGGTTCATGTTTTAGAGCCGAGAGTTTATAGCAACACGGTCAAATTGCTTTGCTTATACGTATTGAGGTGAATTGTAATTGTAGATGTGATTTATGTATGCTCGGTGTATTTTGTAGAGCTACAATTATTTGGATTTTAAATAGTTGGAACATTCTTTACATGGTAGTATTAGGAGAGGGACGATGAATTCTAGGTTGAAGCTAATTAATTTGGTAGAGGACGGTTAAGAGTATCTCCATGAGCTTGACTGTCGGAGAGCATGAATCCTACATGGACTTAAAAATGACTTCAGTAGAAACCATCTCCAATGCTTCGTTCAAATAAAACATTCAACCTTGCTCATTTTCTCCAATTTGCCGAAAATCCCAGTCACCACCATCCAACAAACAAAAAGAAGATAATTGTAGAATAGATTAAAATCACTATATACAAATCGAACTCTACTAACCAGTCGAACAAAGCTTCAATTTTGGTACTTTTGAGAAGAAATATTACATTCTCCTCATTTTGGTACTTAAGAAAACCCAACTCACCCAAGTATAATATTGTTCGATTGTTTATAATGGTAACGATGTCACCCTAATATTGTCTGAGAAGTCGTATTGTTTCATCAAAATATTTGTTAGGTAATATTTTGTTTTCCTTAATTTTGTTAGTTTGATTTGATTTTAGAATTTCGAAAAAAGAGCTTTGATTTGGGTAAGAAAATGAACTATTATTTTAAAGAAGGTTATTTTGGTCAAAAAATATTTTGAGGATTAAATCTAATTAGCAAATTAAGACTTAAATTTTTTGGGATTGTGTCAAAAAGATTAAATTGGAGGTTAAGTCAATAAAATCTATATAATTATATAAAAACTGTAGACCAAAATCATGTGAGACTGACACGTGGCAACTTAATAAAGGATATCATAAATGAGAGTCTCTGAAGGATACGTGAAGATAATAACTCATTTTTCTCTACACTCCAATATCGTGAATTTAGTCGATCTAATCGGTTTCCTATTCAATGTACTCCATTTTTAATTTTTCAAGAACCTACATTGAAATCTACAACATTTTCCTCTTCTTCTTCTCTCTCTAGAGAAGGATACGTGAAGATAATAACTCATTTTTCTTTACACTCCAATATAATGAATTTAGTCTATCTAACCGGTTTCCTATTCAATGTACTCCATTTTTAATTTTTCAAGAACCTACATTGAAATCTACAACCTTTTCGTTTTTCTTCTCTTTCTCTCCCCTTTAATATATATATATATATATATATATCCTTATATTCGGCCACGCATCGCGTGGCCTTCATGCTAGTATTATGTATACTCTAAAACGCAATACAACGTTTTAAATACTCCTGGGCTAAGGAGTTGTCCACGTGGTAGCCCATTTATCTACAATTCTCTTGTCTTCAATTCTCTTCTCATGGCAACCCATAAACGTTTTAAATGCTCCTTAGGTAAGGAGTTGTCCATGTGACAATCCATTTATCTACAATTCTCTTCTCTTCAATTCTCTTCTCGTGAAAAAAAAAAGGCAACCAATTTTTAAGACTATTTTCTCCCTTTTTTTTATCTTAAATACATACACCCCTTTGATCGTCCTCTACCGTGACCTCTCTGTCTTTTGCCTTTTGCCATCCCTCTTGGTCATCTCAAACATCTCTCATACTTTACTTTGGTCCCACCTCTCTCCCTCTCTCTCATATATGGGTTTGAGATTTGAGGCTAGGATATATGGGCTTTTTTTGTTATAAGTCTCGAAATCATATTTTTTTATGGAAGGAGACTGGGAGTTTTATGTGATTATTCAGTTGAAGTAAGATGAAAACAAACCTGCAAATTAGGATGGCGAGTAGGAGTTCGTTGAAGGGTATGTAGTGGATGAACTGAACTCTGTTACTTCTTGTTTATATACCGTCCATGAACTGTTTGATTAAATTTGAATGATAGTATATTTAGTCTACATGCATTCTCTCGCTACAAGTTTATTTTGCATTTTTTTTTACTTATGTATATTTCATTTTGTGACTATAATTGTTGGTATATTTTTTTTTTCATGTAAACAACCTGATGGTTTCGAATATGAAGATAAGACTGTATAAAGAGTTATGCATTTTTAAGCACTTGGGATAAGGATTATGTAGGTGGAAAAGTTTGTCACTATGAGTTTCTCTTGTGTTTGTTATGTATTAGTTCGTGGTTATTATGTTAATGGTGCATTATCTTCAAGTTAAACATAGCTCAAATATTCATTAACTTAATGGTTCAGACAAGATAATCAACCATTTTGTTTCTCTCATTTGATTTAGAGGTGAATTTATGTCTGGACAGTTTTATGTTATGTGTTTGGAAACTAAAAAAATCAAGTATGTATTAATGATATTTTGTTTGTTAAATGTATTAGACTGAAGTTTTTTTGGATTTTCATGCTCATGTATCTTAGCCTTAAGATCTTCATTCATGTCCAATTAGTCCATGGTACATTTCATATAACTACATCCTACATACACGTACACCAATGCCTAGAAACACACGTAGTGTGTACATAAATTTTATAATATATTTTTTCCCAATTACTTGATAGTAAATGTCAATTTTACAATCCTACTTACATTTAGTAGCAATAATGCAAGGATTGTACTAAAATACTCTACTTTTTTATATTGCAAGAAATCTCAATATTCCCACCCTTAGACTTATTATTTTGGGTCGCTAAGAAAAAAAAAATTCATTATAAACTCCGTACTTTCTTTTTTTTGTCCTTTTGGTTAAAGCGAGTAACTTCTTAGATAATGTGTTGTTAATTTATAATGGTCATTAATGCTACTTATTCATTTTTTCTCATTCATTCCTATTAAATAAAATTTATCGCTCAATTATATTTTGATTACATCAATTAAAATTGATATAATAGTTGTAGATGAACATATAAGGCTATATTTTAATTAAAAGCAAAAAAATTGAGTACATTTTATATTCCGGTGATACCATTTGAGAGATGCGGACAAGAAAATTTGCGTTTTGATTATTGATATTAGGTGTCTTATATATTTCTTTGAATTAGTTTTATGTGATATATATTTTGCTTTTCTTAATTATTATTTCATTTTATTTTGAATGTTATGTATTGTATTTTAATTTAAATAGTACAACTTAATTTAGCATTGTGGCACCCTACGTATATTTATATTCTAGAAAAAATCCAAATATGTGGGTTACTTATGCTTGAGTTGTTGTATCACTTTCCATGTCAAATAATGTAATATTTTTTTGACACAAATATTGTAAGACCCCGCGCATCGCGCGAGAATGCTCTACAATCACTTAATGTCCCTATCTATTTATTATATCCACGTGGAAACCTTGTACCTCAAATCATAAATGCAAACCTCACGAAAAAAAAGGGCCCTTCATTATCTCAAACCATGTATGCAAACCTCACAAAGAAAAAAGGCCCTTCATCTCAATCGGCATCTTCTCCTCCACCTAATCACATTTCATACCCAACTGTAGTAGGAGTGCAAGCCCTCTTTTTAATATTACACATCTCAAAATGACGTTTTTCCAACTTCTGGTCCATCCAAACTAATTTCTTTCCCATCACCTAACCACACTCATAATTCTTTGCACAAAATTTATTCTCATACCCGATATCAACGCGTGCTTATTGCACCTCCTGTTTCAGACCTTTGATTTATGCTTTCACAGCTAGGAACTGATGCAAATCTGCATTAGCTCTGGCCAAAATCTTGAGTCAGCCTCGGATGTAAGTTTACATCTTAATTTTCAATACACTATCATATAATCCGCACATCACGTGAGTTTCCAACTAGTCTAAAATACAATGGGTAATGTGTAACTTAAAGACGCTAAAGATTATGTAATGCATACGAAGAGACAAAAAATTATGTCTTGCATACTAAGGAATGATTAGTTATGGGGAAAAAATTGAACCAAGCTCATTGTACTAAAAAAGTGAAGAAAAAAACATATATTGTCAAATTAACACAATAAATAAAATTAAAAAGATATATATATATATATATATATATATGAGAATTCTCACCCACATCATGCTCTATACATTATTCATACATCACACCTAGTTGTAGGTCCTAAAACTTTTTTCAATTTTTTTATTTTTCACTTGAAATTAGCCTTCCAATAAACTCATGTTAAAAAAATTAAGTCAAAATACATTTTGTAGCTATTTTTAAAAAATTCACAAAAAAACTGTTATTTATAAGGATCTTCGCCAACAATTTTTTTGTGAATTTTTTAAAAATAGTTACAAAATTTATTTTGACCCAATTTTTTGAATATGGGTTGATTGGAAGGTTAATTTCAAGAGAAAAATAAAAAATTTAGAAAAAAAAATCTTAGGACCTAGAACTAGGTGTTATGTATACATCATGATGCAGGTAAACCTCTATCTCTCTCTCTCTCTCTCTCTCTCTCTCTATATATATATATATATATATATGTTGTTATAAAAGTTGTATTTTAAGGTAGATGTCCACTATAACACGTCCCACATTAGAAAAGTAGGCTTTGGGGATGAGATGACTTGTATTATAAATAAAGGGCTGACCCTCTTATTATTGACACACTAATTGATGAGAATTTTTCCTCTCTCTAAAATTATCTCTATGCCCTATTTCTCTTAAACCCCCTTATTATTGACATACCAATTAACACTACACCAAAATGCTAATTTTGTGACTGTTAATGGGGGTGACAAACATATCACTCCCGGGAGCAGTTATAAAACTATTTATAACTCCCATTAGGGGTGATAAAATCAATGGGTGATAAAAAATTGGAGTCAATTAGTTTGTCACCGCTAATGAGAGTCACAAATGATACCACATAATTAATTTGTGATTCCTATAAGCAGTCACAAATTTATAACTATCACAAGCAGTCATAGATTTATGAGTATGCATAAGTTATGACTCTTTTGAGCAGTCACAAAATTATAACTGCTATGAGGAGTCACAAATTTTGGACTAATACTATATTTGTGACTGTCATAGATAGTCATAAATTTGTAACTGCTCGTAGCAGTCACAAATTTTGGCCCAAGACTTAATTGGTAATTGCTGCTGACAGTCATAAATTTATAACTGCTCCCAACGGTCATAAATTTTGGCCTAAGAATTAATTTTTGACTCCTACTAGGGGTCACCAAATTTTTGCCCTACTTTATTTTCCCTATTCTCTCTCCTCTCTCTCTTCTCACAACTTCCGCCCTCTTTCTTTGGCTATGAAGAACTTTCGCTGTGAGTTTTTCCTTACTTTCCCTGTGAGTTTTGGATTTTTCGTTAGTTCCAATCAATTTGGGTTAGTTTCGTTAGTTTGATATTAATTTGTTAAGCTTTCGTTAGTTCTTAGTTTAATATTAATTTGTATTTCTCCATTACAATAAGTAGTTTGATTTGTTAGTTTCAATCGATTTGGGTTAGTTTCGTTAGTTTGATATTAATTTGTGAAGCTTTCGTTAGTTCTTGGTTTGATACTAATTTGTATTTCTCCATTACAATAATTAGTGTGATTTGTTAGTTCCAATCGATTTGGGTTAGTTTCGTTAGTTTGATATTAGAACCTTTCGTTAGTTCCAATCGATAATAACACAATCGATAATAACAGTGACTCATATTAGAAGCTTTCGTTAGTTCTTGGTTTAATATTAATTTGTATTTCTTCATTATAATAAGTAGTTTGATTTGTTAGTTCCAATCGATTTGGGTTAGTTTCGTTAGTTTGATATTATAAGCTTTCGTTAGTTCTTGGTTTGATATTAATTTGTATTTCTTCATTACAATAAGTAGTTTGATTTATTAGTTTCAATCGATTTGGGTTAGTTTCGTTAGTTTGATATTAGCAGCTTTTATTAGTTCGAATCGATAATAATACAATCGATAATAACAGTGACTCATATTAGAAGCTTTCGTTAGTTCTTGGTTTGATTTTCTAATCCCTAATGAACAAGGACAGTAAAATGGTTATATTTCCTTATTAAAATGCATTTTCCTATATATATTATTTGCCACTCAATACACAAGTTAACTTGATATTTGCCACTCAATACACCTATTTTCCCTCACATACCTCTTGTTATATAACAAATTAACTTACTATTTCACATGTTTGAGTTTTCGATTTATTTATGTTTGATTTCGTAGATAACTGTTTTCATTAAAATACTTTAACTAAGCATATATGTATGTATGCCATTTTTCATTATAAAGGACATATTTATTTAGTTTTATAATTTACTGAGTTTCTATTTGTTTATATTGTAGAATTAATGGGGTTTCCATAATATAAAGAGTGGATGGATGAAAGTTGTAGAGTGGGGCAAGTATACGTTAATGGGGTTAAAGACTTTGTGAATTATGCAATGAAGAATCTCAAAACTGATATTATCCCATGACCGTGAAATCGTTGTAAAAATGTTAAATGTTTGAAAGGGGTAGATGTAAAAGTACATTTGTTTCATTGGGGTATACAAGCTGACTACACGTTTTGGAATTTCCACGGGGAGAGGGATTTTAAGTATATTCCAGAAGAAATACTTGCCAATGAAACGGTTCACACAGATGGTGACCCGTTAGTACATGCTAGGTTAAACGATCTCATAAATGATACGTACGAAGTGCACGCAGCACAAGAAAGTAGATGGAATGATTTAGGTTGTGAGGATCATGTTGACAACACTAGTGACCAAGATAGGGATTATATACTGTTAAAAGCAGCAGCCGCAACACCATTATACCATAACTCCAACCCCTACCACACAATGTTATATGCCATAGTTGGGTTGCACAACTTAAAGAGCCAATTTGTCTTGTCGGGAAGAAGTGTGATAGCAATACTCCTTTGGGCAAAAGATTGGCTCCCGAAAGAAAATACATTGCCAATCAATTATCCAACCGTGAAGCGTAATTTGAAAGGTTTGGGTATGAAATACAAATCAATTCATTGTTGGAAGTATGACTGTGTTTTATACTATAAGGAGCACAAGGACAAACGAGCTTGTTATGTATGTAAGGAACCTAGATATGAACAAAAGATGATAGTACACAATAAATGCTTGTTGAAAGTAGATACGCAAATACCCAAGAGGGTGTTAAAGTATTTCCCTTTAGGTCCTCGATTGAAGCGACTTTACACTATACCTTGGATAGCAGAGGCAATGACTTGACATGGTCGAGCCGAGGTGGGTGAGAATCTCATGCGACATCCTATTGATTCATCTGTGCTGAAATCTGTAAATCAGATATACCCGAACTTTGCTAAAGAAATACGCAATATTCACCTCTGAATATCAACCGATGGGTTTAACCCGTTTGGAAAATTGAGCACACACAAGAGTATATGGCCAGGGCTCGCTGCGCCTTTAAATTCCCCATGTCGTTGTGATTGAGAAAGGTGTTTTTAATTTTGACATTGTTGATACCAGGTTCAAAAGCACCGGGTAGTGACATTGATGTTTTCTTAGCGCCACTTATAAATGAATTGAATGAGTTATGGGTTGAAGGTGTGAGAGCGTTCGACTCATACAAATAGGAGGAATTCACTTTGAGAGCTATGTTGATATGGGCAATTCATGATTTTCCTGCTTATGGTACCTTATCTGGGTGCAATGTACATGGTTACTTGGGTTTTCCTATTTGTGGAGAGGAGACTGAAGACAACTGGCTTAAGAAAAGAAATAAACTTTTTTATCATAGTCATCAGAGATTTTTTCAGCAAAGTCACAAATTCAGGTCAATACGAAGCAATTTTCTCCCAGAAGGCACCGAGATGAGGCCACCTCCACCAAAACTTTTTGGTTTGGAAATTGAAGAAAGATCATTAAAGGCTGATCAAAAGTTTAGGGGGAAACACCCCATAATTTTATCCCAGAAGCATAAAAGAAAGGATGTTAATGTGCAGACAGCGTGGTCGAGGAGATCAATAAATGTTTGATTTTCCATACTGGAAGAAACATCTCGTACGACACGTGATAGACATTATGCATGCTGAGAAGAATATTATTGAGCATATCGTAGGCATATGCATTGGTGGTTCTGATTCCAAGGATGGAGAAAAAGCCCATGAAGATCATTATGGTTGAAAGAAGATCCGAACACTGAGAAAAAGCATACTCCAGTTGCATCTTATACTTTGATCATTAAAGAAAGAAATATTTTCTTAGAAACATTAAAGGGCTTGAAGGTCCCTTTTAATTTCTCATCCTATTTACGCAGGATTGTCTGCAACGCAACAAAAGATTTGAAAAAGTGCAAGTCTGACGATTAGTATGTGATAATGAAACTTGTCCCTATGTTATTCGGACATTGTTTTTCAGAACACAAGGATCTTCGGAGGGCCATTCTACAAATTAGCTTATGTTTCTCCCTATTGTGTGAGAAATTTGTCAACAAGAAGCACATAATGGCGGCGAAAGAAACTTTGACCGAGGCTACATGTGTTTTGGAGAAGCACTTCCCTCCCTCATTCTTTGACATAAGCATCCACCTTTTAGTGCATTTATGTGATGAAGCACTTTTATGTGGACCAGTAAGGTACTGATGGATGTATCCGTTTGAACGATTAATGAAAGCATTTAAAGATTATGTTAAGAATACGCGGTATGTTGAGGGGTCCATTGTGTAATACCCCGTACTTTTGGCTATATTTATTTTTGGGATTAATTAATTAAATGCGTATTAATTGGAAATTAATCCGGGTTATAAATACTAATGAGATGCGTATTGGTATTTGATTATGTGCATATATGATTATATATGTACTTGGTATTATAAAATTTGTCGTGGGATTTATATACGGCATTTTAGAAATTTTGTTGAGACGCGTGGGACCGCCGCGTTACGGTATAATATTTTGATAATAAAAGTGAATTTAAAATCTATAATCCGTATGGTCATTTTGAGTGCGCCATCGCGTCCGGAAGGGTCGAGATAGTCAGAAAACACTAGCCGGGGGTATAGTTTGGGTCCCGGGGTATTTTTAGGCCATACCGGCAACTTAAAGGGTATTTTGGTAATTTCACGTTTTGAGGAATTAAAAGTGACGAAAATTTGGTTAATTAAACCTGATGTGGATAAGACCCACTAAGCCCATAACCAACCCTTATTAACCTAGAAAGCTACGTAGGTTATCATTTTAGTCTTCCAACTCTCCCAAAGGAAACCCTAGCCACCATAGCCACCTTTGGAAGAAGAAAGCTTAGAGAGGAAGGGAAAGAGGAGGAATTCTGCAGAAAGAGCTTACAAATCCAACACCAAATCCAGAGACAATCAAGGCAAGTGATTTATTCCATTTAAATTTCGGAGAATGCTTCTTCCATGTTAGATTATTCAAAAACTTTATGTGTTCTTGGAAGATAATGAAAAACCCATAAGATTGGAGTTATTAGTTTAATTTTTGGGATATAGGTTGCATGTAGAATGTTACTGGAAGATCATATTAAGAGAATTACTGACTTTTGTGATACCAAAAACGGATTTAAGATGAGGTTTATGAATGTTCTTGAGATAAATTAGAAAACTAGGTTTTTGATGAAGATTGATCCATATGTAGCCTTTAGTTGTTGAAATATTGATTTATGGACGTTAGTAATATTGTAGGATGGTTATATGACATTACTATAACGTTATATTAGAGAATCATGCTTTAAAAATAAGTTTTGGGATGTTTTCAAATCTGCAAATCGAAACAGTCCGTAACCATACATGTGTAATCGATCGATCGACATTCATCAGTCGATCGATCGACAAAATCGATCGATCGAAGGTCAAGGTCGATCGATCGACCTTCCCAGAATAAATGAAGTTTTCCCTTAATTGAATTTTAGTGGTGTTAACCCTTGGATAATATTATTAGAGACTTTATGAATACCCTTAACTTTAAGGAAGACCAGTAGGCATGATTATGAGATGGGACTTTATTTGGAATGTAATTTGAGGAATTATTCTAAATAAATGAAATTTGTCATGTGAGATAATATTTGGGTTAATAGTACAAATTTGAATAAGTTGATGAAATGAGGTTTGGGGCAGAAGCAAAGACCTTAGGTATAAAGATGTCATATGTGGGAATTATGGGAGACTTAATAGTCTATTTGAGATAGGTTTTAAGTTTAAGGAATTACGACGTGAGACGTGTCGACCATTTAAATTATATATTATCGGGATACTTGAAATATATGGATTCGGAATAATGTTATAATGATGTAGAGTATAACTTTATTAATATTGAGATATCTAAGATGTGTGAATGCTTAGCATAAAATCTTATGTGTATGACATACCTACCATACTTGCTATCACGGGAGGTTTACGTTCGCTTAGGGCCTTCTTATCCTTGTGTTGCCCGGATTTAGATTGGTTACCTCGATGAACATAGGTCATAGAAAGACTTATTGTGATATTAATAAGTCCGCTGATCATGGGAGCGTAGGTATGTGCGTGACCCATGTGATGGTGACTGTTTTCGCCTCCATTATTTGTGATGATGTTATCGGTAAACTATTCCTGAGAGATTCGGAATATGTAATCCTTATGTACGTGATGTACCGGGATGGATAGCAGAGTATGTGTGCACTACAGCTTAGATTGCGGGGTGCTTGTATTGTATATTTATGAGATGAATAATATACATTATATTAATGGAAATCCTCATGTTAATGTTGTAAAAATATTACGGTATTGTTTCGAGTTATATAATGAGTTAACTGATAGTTATATCAATGGCATATTTTGTAACTGAGTTTACGTTAAACCTCTATTTAATTACGAGCATCGTTATGATAAATGAACCGAGTAAAATGGGTAGAACCTTTGGCAGTCTAGCTAGTTATGTTGTCAGTTAGCTAGTAGTATGGGTCGTTATAGATGGGTACTTACGTTAGGAGTGCACAGTTAGACGAGAGGTGAGAATATCATGTGAGTGTACGTCCTAACATGTACTTTGCATTTAATGTTTTAAATGTTTTTAAAGCACTTGCAGGTTTTTAAAATATAACTCCACATTCGGGCTCTGACCCGTTTGCTTTTCAAATCTCTTTTTCTTTGTAAAACCATTTTTAGGTGCCCAGCCACAGGGACACCAAGCATAGGATACTCATTCAGGTGACGAGTTGTAGCTGCTTGTGGAAGCTACAGGGATTTGCATGTAGACGCTTCTATCTTTTGGATTCCAGAGTTACCCTCTATCAGTTGTAGGGCATGTTGCCCATTTCTATTTAGAGCATCTTTTACATTTCAGTTTTCAGACTTTAGCATGTTTTATTTCAGTTCAGTTTATTTATTTCAGTTATGGGATTGTAGTGAGGGGTTTCCTCCAGACTTTATTTACTCTATTTGTGATGGTTATTCATTTTACTTCAGCATGGTGAATGGTGTTATTTATTTCTTCATTACATTTGTTGCATGATAATCAGACTTAAATTAAAATTTGGCAACTTTCTTTTTAAATACTAGGTGGTTAGTAATAATAAAATGTTTTCGACAGTGATGCTATTAACTGAGCCAACTTGGCATTTTGAATTAATTTTATAAAGGAGTAGCTACCCGGTATTTAATTAGTCGGGGTGTCACACATTGTCGAGGAGTACATTATGGAAGAGGCTTCATTATATGCAAAGGAATATATGCATAATACAAACATTGGTGGTCGTGAACGATTTGTTGATGAATTAAAAGAGTTTGCAGATGAAGAGGCTATGGGGAATGGTAAGGTAGTGAAGCTAACAAGCACACAATATAATCAGGTGGCTCGATATGTATTCGAGACGCATGACAACATAGATAAATGGAAAATGTGAGTTTATTAAAAATATTTTGTAAAATAATGTAATATGTTCGATGTTATATTCATAAAAATTTAATATTAATGATTTCAATCTAGGCAATATAATGTGTGCGGGAGTGCCAAGAGGGGGAAGGGAGGCGCAAGCGCAGACAATGACTTTAAGCATTGGGTTGCTTCTGAGGTGACTATAGTAATACCTCAATTTTATTTACTGTCTTTGCAACATATTCATAATGCAAATACTTTCATGGTTTCAGTTATTGAAAGCTGGTGAAGTATCGACAAGGATTGCACGTCAAATGGGCCTAGTTTTGCAGCCAAGGAGTTTGGACAATATCGTGTCAATGGTTTTGTGTTCTCTTCAAGCACACATGAGCTAAAACTCACTGGGAAACAAAACAGCAGCATTTCATATAAAGTGTTAACTTATTTTAGGGCAAGCGCGAAAGATAAAAACTTGATAGAAGCTGAGATGATGTATTACGGAATTATAAGAAAAATTGTGTTATTAGATTATATATCTTTCAGCGTACCTGTATTCTACTGCGATTAGGTGAGAGTGGAGGACAAGAATGCATGTATGGTCGACCCTGACACCCACATGGTGAAGGTTGAAGTTGAAGAGTAAAGATAATGTGAATGACGAGCCATTCGTTTGTGAATTCCAAAATTTAAAGCAAGATTTTTATGCAAAGAGCCCTAACAACGATCCATGGTCTGTTGTTTTACATTCCCCTAAGCGCTTGACTAGATCAGTTGACGACATAGCGGCACCAATAGAGATTCAATCTGTTCTGGATGACAACCCAGAATTAAAGAAATTATTAGACACATTAGAGGAGTAGATGTTCAATTGTAGCATGTTCTGTTGTTTTAAATGTTGACTTAAAATTTATTTATAATAGCATGTTTCAGTTATTTCGTAGCACGTATTCATAGTGCATTTTGTTCACAAGTTATTATAACTTTTTTCAGGAAGTCATATATTGTTTATACATGCAACGACTTTCAAAACAGGTCTTTTATAGATAACACATCAATTTATCGGCAAGGCTATCGAAAAATCAAACAATGGAATTACTTACGAGATCACGGGTGGAATATACCTGAACCATATTTATTTCAATCAATACTAGGCACGCTACCTCAAAGTTGGGACGAAGAAGTTGAAAGGGTATTTGTAAAACACAATCCAAGTAATGCGATGCAGTTAGAAGAGTTTTTAGAACTCGAAGAAAGAAAAACCCATCATTTGTGGATAGAACTAAAGAGGATAATGATGCGTTCATACTCTACCGTGAGAAAACATATGCATAACAAAGTTGACATATATTATCGGCTTAGGAGAGAAGGCGTACGTCCTAACATGTTTAGTGTTAGAAATGCAATTATCAACACACTTCCATGGACATGGACAATAAAAACTTTGCGCAAAATGATGAAGTATGAAACTTATGACATGATCGAATTATCAAAACTTTTAGAATATGTTGAAAATGTATAACTTATATTATATTATTTCCTTACTCTTGCATTAACATATGGACTAATGCATAAATATATAAATGCAAAAAATGACGTTCGAGGATGAAATTCCATCATCATGACCAGAAAGTTGAAGCCACAATGAACATTCGTCCATTGATTCTCATGCAGAGGTTTCCCTTAACCTATTTGGTTTGCCAATAGGTGGAAAGAATCCTTTGAAAGCTCGAGCCTTGTCTTTGTTAAAATCGTGTATCGGCTTACAATATGAGAATTGTGACATGGTTGAGCAAGTAAAAAAAGATGACTTGTGGAATAGACTCATAAAAGAGTTCAATCTTTCGGCCAACCGGACGGAGGAGAACATTAAAGCCCTTTGTATTCAATTAAAGACGTTTAGAAGTAACCTCCGCTCGGCTTATTTTATGGGATTAGACTGTGATGGGATTAAGGCCCTGAAGGATCGAGTACCGAAGAAAGAGCTTATCCCCGTCAATGAGTGGAATGAATTCATCTTACGCGAAGCATCTGAGACGAAATTGACACAAAGACACCAAGTTCGGGTGAACAGAGCTAAAAAGATTGACGTCCATTGTCTTGGTCGGATGTCATATGCTGAGAAAATCGAGGAGATAGTACCTACACTTTCTTATTTTAATATGTGTGTGTGTGTGTGTATATATATATATATATATATATAATATGTCTTGCTCAAATAGTTAATGCAAAATTAATTTGTAGGTGCTTAAAAATAAACAAATTGTTGATCGTTCGAAAGTGTATATCGAAAGTCGTAGGCGAAAAACTGGGGAGTTTCACCCAAAGGTAGCAGATGATATCGTGAGTTTCCTAACCTCGATTGTAGTAATTAAATTCCTTCAAGTTTAGTCGTTCGAGCATTTTAAACGATTCATTAATAATTTTGAAGCAAAAATTGAGTGAGTTAAGAAGTAGCCAAGGTTCTTCAAGCCAAACCAGTTTGGATACTGATGCTTTGACTGTCTTTAAAGGAAAGGACACTAGGGGGGCGACTCGAGGTGTTGGACCCGTGTCTAAAACTAAACTTGAGTCCATTGCTCCTATAGTATCACAGTTGATTGGAGTATTATCCCCACAGTCACAGTTGAATGCGAATATAGTTTTTCTCAAATCGTCTGTTACCATATTTTTAAGCGCTTTTGAAAGAACGGTCTCAAACTACCAAATCAAACCGACCTATTATCACCGCATCCAAGTCCCCACGATTGCAATCATGTCCCACATCCAACTTCTCAAGATTACACACCTATCCCACATCCAAGTTCTCAAGATTACACGCCTATCCCTCCGTCAGTTGAGCCAAACTTTGGAGATATAACTGAGCCAGACTTTGGAGCTTCTGGTGATCCTCCACATGATCCATATGTCGATTTATTAGATTTTTCAAGTCAAAGGAAGATTACAAGTGGATAAGTTATTGCTTCATCTACTATTGAAACGGTGGTGCATTGCCATCAACTGTTGATATTTGAACATAAGGTTTACATTAGTGGTGTTGAGCCAGGAGAAGAGAATCATCCATTGTATCAAAAAATTCATGGGGTGGACAATATTAAGGATGTCGAGAAATCTTGGGTGGTTTGGTCGTTGCTCTGCCTTAGCCCTAAGTGATCGTGGATGCAACTCAAGATGTTATTTTTCCATTTTTTTTGCAATTGTTAGGCAAACTATTGAATTATGTAACTGTTCAGATTATATTTTGATTATGGAACTGTTTGGATTCTATTCGAATTTTGTTTGTTATTATATGTGTCGAAATCTTATAACTTTAAGTCTTCTTATAATTTGATTTAAGTTCCTCTAACTTTAGGTGTGGATTATACTTCCATTCAACTTCTCAAGATCATTGGTTAGATCTATTTGGATAAGTTGATTTAAGTTCCTCTAACTGTAGATGTGGACTGTAGCTTATTTTATTTAATGTATATTATCCTTTGTTTGCTCGTATGACCTTTATTTTTCATCTCTCATTGTTGTTGCAGCTATATTTGAGACTATAGCTTATTTGATAATACCATAGCCCTAAATCTCAGTGAGAAGTACACAGCCAGAAGCTATAATTTGTACTAAATTATTAAGTCCCGACAGATCAGGTAAATTTTCATAACTGTATGCTTTAAAATGAACTTTTCTTTGCACTGAGTTGGCTTCCAATGTCTTTTCCCATGGGTCATTATTGGCTTTATTTTGAACTTTCTCTTCTTAATTCATTCTCTGAGTAATTATTGTGTTCTGCGATTTATTATGGTTATTGACTTCTTTATCAAATTCTTTTTAAACCTAGTCTTTTGTCCTTTCTTCTGCTCTAGCAAGAACATTTTCTTCTTTATTAAAGTGTGTGCTCTAGAAAGAACATTCCCTTGTTTTTATTTAGTAACATTTAAGATGTTGCTCATGTTCGTTGATAATCTTCTGAATGGGTATGTACTTGTATTCCAAAAAGTTATTGAAGTTGATTTGAGTTGTTGACATTCTGAATTTGAGTTGTTAACATTTTGAATTTCAGTGATATATGCATTTAGAACTAGCATGCAGTTCAAACACTGATATTCTTTATGCAGCACTATATGAATGTCACAGATAGACTCAGTGAAATAGCACTGTACTAGCATACAGTGCTTTTTGCAGCACTGTGGGAGACCACAGCACTTTGTCTATATATACCACGGCGCACTTCTGTTTTGTCTGTCATTTTCTATGATGTAATTCATAACTAGCCTACAACACTGATATACAGTTCAAACTAGCCTACACTGATATGCTTTATGCAGCACTGTATGAATAAACTAGCATACAGTTCAAACTTGCATTTCAGTCCCAAACATCACTGATATCCTAGCATTGAAATTGTTTAGTGAATTAACTAGCATACAGTTCAAACTAGTATACATGTATGGCCTTTACCATTGAATAATCCTTGATTGCGAGCTCTCCAAGACACGTCAACAATGCCCAAGATAGAAGCAGTCCATAAAAATTTAATGTAAAGGATGAACTTAACATTCAAAGAATGCTTCCAAAAAGAGTCTATATCACTGATTTTGTAGACTAGTTTGAACTGTATAAAACTGATTTTGTATGATTTTGGACCACCCAATTCAAACATCACTGATATGCTAGCATACAACACTGATATGCTTTATGCACATATCAGTGATATATGCATTTAGAAGAGCATGCATATATCACTGATATATGCATAAAGTAGAGCATATATCAATGATATATGCCTACAGCAAGAGAGAGCATGCATATATCACTGATATATGCTCTATGCCTACATCAAGAGCATATATCACTTATATATGCAAAAATCACACCATATATCAGTGATATATGTATACAAAAAGAGCAGTATTAAAATGGTGGCCTATTTCACTGAGTTTTCTTTTTCGAGGAGGGGACCTATTTCAGTAGTATGTGGTCGATAATTATGTCAAAATCAAAACTCAAAAGTTAAGATAGATACGTAATCATCATTAGAGTGGTATTAGATCTGAATTGTATCAAAGTGAAGCATTGCGAGTGCCAAAATGTTATTCGACTTTGAAGGAGGCAAGGGAAAGTAGCTTTAGGTAGTTCTGACTGGTTACATCTTTATGAAGTCCTCACATATTGTGCTATACTCTACTAGTCTGAGCTTTATTGTTAAATATATAAAAAAAACTTGAATTGAGGAGTAATTGTATCAACCTATACTAGTCTGAGTTATTTCTCTATTAACAGTTATGGTTGTTCATTTATATGGAAATTATTCATTTATCTTGAGATCATTACCCTATTTTTTTATCAATTTAACTATAATTTTTATTGAGGAAAATAATACCATTAGGCCTCGTTTGATGCGCCGTATAAGAGGTTCGTATTGGATAAAATTATTCTATCCAATGTTTGGTGTAATTTAGGATGGGATATGAAATGGAATAAGTTATCCAAAGTGAGCTCCTTATCCGACAAGGAGTGGGTTAAAAAAATCCCACCTCCAATGTCGTATAAAATTATACGGTGTCAAATTTTTATTGAAAATTACTACTCTAGTCTTATTAAGTTATAAAAAAACTCACGCAACTTGCACTATCTCAAGTATTAGATAGCAGTTGGCGATCCCTTTGATTCACATAACTCTCCATTCATATTTTTCATCACGGTAGGTAACCTCCTTTTTTTTCATTTTTTTTCTATTTTTTCTATTTGTTGTTTTATCATGAATTACTATTTTAGTTTAAATCGATGCAAATATTATATTAACTCACTTACTAGACAAGTCGAAAGTTATGTGTTCTTAATTCACTGCTAATATTTTGATATACATATTTTTTTTAATGTATTATTAACCTATATGCTAGACAAGTTGAAAGTTGTGTAGAATTCAATTTATTTGTTTCTGTATGTTTCCGGTGACTATTTTGGGTAAAATCGATGTTATTCAGTTGTGACTTCAAGCAATTTTCTGCAACTGATTTGTTTTGAATCCAAAGAGAAGATAGTAAGCAACCAATTTTACTATTTCATTATTTATGGCGGCTAGTTTGTGTACACATGATTTTTGTATGCGTGTAAGTGATTACTAGTGGTTGAGTGTGTACAAATTATAAATACAAATACATATTTTTTTCTCATAATATTATTTTTTTTAACATCCCACGTGGAATTAAATATTATGTTATTGAGTTAAAATATGTGATAACGATATATTTTTTTATTATTAAATACAAAAGAATGGTATTTTTGGAAAACTGGAGATAAATTAATCCTATCCGAAGCATTTCAAACACATGACTGTATTATTATATCCCATCCCATCTTCTTATTCGTAACTGTTCCAAACCCAGTATTGGAATAAGCCTTATACGGTCTATCCTTATCCTATCCAATCCGACTCTTATCCTATCCTATCATATCCTATCTGGATCCCTTATACGGCGAATCAAACGAGGCCTTAATGTTGTTTCAGCTATATTTGAGACGGTTGAGAATCACCTGGACCTCGGGAGCATCAAGAGGGCATTGGAAGCACTTGTTCAACAGAGATATACTTTCCATCTTAAGACACTGCTATTATTTACCATTGACTACGGTTATTTCTAGTGTAACTAACATAGTTATATTTTATTGTTTGCGGGCATGCGTAGTATTTAAAGGCTTAAATCCAGGTGTTTATACTTCGTGGAAAGCAACACAAGCACAAGTCAATGGATATCGAGGTACCGTATTCAAAAAAATTGAGTCCATTAAATTTGCTCAGTAGGCGTACTCCGAGTACACGAGGGAGGATGTCACCGCACTAATACCCCCCACAGTTGATTTACCTAGAGTTCACGAAGCCTATCCACCGCGTCGTGACCCGTGGTCTAGGTTTAGAATGATTTGTTACATGTTCATGACATTTCATGTCATCGAAGTGATGTGTCTTTAATTTATTTATTATTATATGTTCATTTTGTACTTGGCGGCCAAGAATGGTTTGTTTGATATTAAATTATGTTTAAACAAGTTTTATGTGTACCGAATATTTGCAATCTTGAAATTATAAATGATATGTTGTTGAATCTTTTAGACTTGTCACATGTTCATGATATTTATTCTACTCTCATCATTTTATCATTTTGTGAAAAAATAAAGATTTTCGTAATAGCTCTAATCGTATTTAACAAATACAACTTTTGTAACTGCTAATAGCACTCACAAATATTAGATTCGTAAGTCACAAATATTAAACTTGTTGTTGATACCAAATTTAGTCTGCTGACATGGCTCAATCGAGTGAAGACATGTCGCAATCTACGTGGCAACAACAAGCATTTCCGAGGAACTCAAACGCTCTAAGGAACCATACTACAACGAGGAACACTGCTTCCCCGAGTAACTCAGACGCTCCAACTTACAAGAACTCTCCGAGGAACTTTTGAGTACCGAGGAACTTTGAGCACCGAGGAACCTTAGGCGGTCCGAGCAGCTTAGGCGGTCCGAGCTGCACAAAGAATTAATAGCAGGAAAACCAACAGTCTGACTGTTCATTAAATGCTTATCATTCAGACGTATACGCTTAAGGGGCATTTAATATATTACCCTTTCACATTACAGCCTCAGGGCTATAAATACATTGTACAATCCTCATTGTAAGGGGACCGAAATTTCTTGATTGAACTTGTAATCAAGAATTCCCAAACAGTCATCAATAGCAGAAACAGTGGACGTAGGCCATTCTTATAAGGCTGAACCACTTTAAAACTTCTTTGTCACGTTTATTTTATCTGTGATTAAATAATTAGATACAATCTATTTTTTTACATCAACAGATTGGCGTCGTCTGTGGGAAACGACTGGTAATATCATTTTTCATCAAGAACAATTCATCACAAATGGCTGATATTCCAGAATCCAGTAATCGAAACGTTGGAAGCCCTCCAAATCCATCTGCTCCGCCAAATATTCCAGATCTGGCTGGAATAATGACAAATCTGGCTCAGGGCCAGACAGTCATGCAAGAAACGATGCGACAACTCATACAAGCCCTCCATGGCGGTGCACCAACCCATTCAGGGTTGCGAAGTATTCAAAGAAATACATGTGCACCTTCTTCGCGCACTAGGCGGATCGATTCATATCGTAATGAGGAGTCTGAAGATTTTTCTTATCAACCTGGACGAACTTCGTCAGTGCGAGCCACAAATACTAAACAACGTATCACTCTTTCTCCAGAAAGGACTAGTGCGCTAGAGAGGTTAAGCAGGGTATCACCTTTCAATCGATTAGGACCAAGAAGGAGTAGAAGTCCTCCTAAAGTCGCATCGAGAAGTTTTCGACGACCATCAGATTTAAGGGAAGGATCTGCCCAGTCGCGACCAGTTGCTCGTCAAGATAGATCCTAGGAAGCCACACCAACTCGATCAATTGCTCGAATCAACAGGCCCGAGGAAGGAAATGATGCATGGAAAGGCTCTATTCAAAGGCTGTAGGATAGATTAGGGGAAATGGCCAAGGCCAAGAACCCTCTACAGCGAACTTTTGTTCGAGGAACACCTTTTGTCCAGGCCATTGTAGATTTTCCAACACCGTCAAAGTTTAAAGAAACCTGTTGTGACCCCCAAATATGATGGAAAGACTGATCCTGTCCTTCATATAGAACAATACCAAGCTGCAGCCGACATCTATGTTGTTCCAGATGAGATGAGATGAGATGCAGAGCATTCTCGGGAACTCTTATCGGATCTGCTCAAATGTGGTATAATAATCTTCCTCGGGGTAAGATCTCAACTTTTCTTCAACTGGCCGAGTTATTCATTGGGAATTTATGTTTTGGGGCAAAGCCAGTTAAACGAGTAGCGCATTTTTTAAGTGTTAGACAAAAGGCTGGTGAAAGTACCAGAGATTATATAACTCGTTTTAATAACGAGAAGCTCGAATTAATTGATTATGAGGAGAAGACAGCGATTACCTCCTTGATGAGTGGACTACTGCCCAATAAATTATACTACACTTTGGCCAAAGATCCACCTAGAACCATGTCAGACCTGATGGGAAAAGCGTCCAAGATTATGAATGCCGAGGAGGCTATGGCTGCGAAGAAGAACATGGATGCTAAAGAAACCAAGGTGGAAGGTGATAAAGCTAAGAAGAAAGAGCATAAGAACAATGGTAATGACAAACATTCAAAAACTAGGTCGGTATGGGACGTAATGAAGAAATTCGATAATCATACTCCTTTGAAGAAGGATATCAACCATATTTTAGAAGAAATCAAGAACAACGAGGAATTAAACTGGCCAGAGAAAATGAAGGCAGACCCTGATCGGAGGAATAAAGCAAAGTATTGCGAGTTTCATAAAGATCATGGCCATATGACCAAAAATTGCATAGCTCTTCAGAATGAGATTGAAACACTCATCAGACGAGGAAAACTGGCAAAGTATGTTGATTGTGGAAACAAAAGAAGAAACAACGACCGAACAAGAGAGAGGTCTAGATCTCCTCGTCGAGCAGAGGAGAACAAGAAAAGAAACCATGAAGTTGATCCAGATGATGAACCCAATCTTCCCAAGAGACCAAGGCAGCCAGAACGTGAGGTATTTTCAATACGCTTTGGGTCATTTGATTGTAATGTTATTACAGGTGGAGATGCAGGAGGAGGAGACCTTACTGCAGAAAGAAAAGCTTACCTCTCTGAGGCTCAAGCTTGCTCGTACATTCAGCGAATAAATCTAGCTGAGGAGGATCGCCCGAGAAAGGTGAACAAAGAGAAACTGGTCATTGGTTTCTCAAAGAACGACCTCGCAGGTGTTCTATATCCTCATGATGACCCATTAGTGATCAAAATGAGGATGAATAAGGTAATGGTTTCAAGAGTATTGGTAGATAATGGTAGCTCGGCAGACATCATGTTCTACTCGTGCTTCGACAGTTTAAATCTAAAGTTATCTCAACTGGAGCCTTATCATAGACCCCTCCTCGGTTTTGCTGGCGAGAAAGTATTCCCACTTGGGACGATCAAGTTGGATATATTCATTGGTACGTGGCTTGCTTGTCGGACAGAAAGAATACGCTTCTTCGTGATGGATAAGGATGTTCAATCATCATACAATATCATCATGGCAAGAGTAGGATTGAAGAAATTTGAGGTTGTACCATCTACAGTGCATCAGTGCCTAAAATTTCCAACAAATTTTGGAGTAGGAGTTGTGAAAGGTGACCAGAAGGTAGCTCGGAAATGCTATTATTCATCCGCCGAGCAAGAGGAATCAAGGAAAAGGACTACTACTTATCAAGTGGAAGAAGGTGCCGAAATTGAAACATTGGATCCTAGAGATGAGTCGCAACTCGTGAAGGGTCAAGTGGTAGAAGCTACGGAAAACATCATTCTGGACGACGAGCACCCTGAACGAACTACTCAAGTAGGTTCATCTTCGGAAGCCTCACTAAAACAGGAATTGATAACTTTCCTAAGAAGCAGAAAGCAAACCTTTGCGTGGAGTCATGAGGATATGCTTGGGATAGACCCAAATTTCCTATGTCACGAACTCAATGTGAATAAGGAGATCAAGACCGTGAAGCAGAGAAGAAGAGTATTCAGTCCCGAGAAGAATCAAGCTATATAGGAGGAAGTCGAGAAGCTCCAGAAAGCTTGCTTCATTGAAGATGTTACATATCTAGACTGGTTAGCAAATGTGGTGATGGTGAAAAATAAGAACAACAAGTGGAGGATGTGTGTAGACTTCACCGACCTCAATAAAGCATGCCCAAAGGATCACTTTCCACTGCCCCGAATTGATCAACTGGTGGATGATACCTCGGGACACGAGTTGCTGAGCTTCATGGATGCTTATTCTGGTTACAATCAGATTAAAATGAAACCTGAAGACAGGGAGAGTACTTCTTTCATTACCCCTAGGGAAACTTATTGTTATAATGTTATGCCTTTTGGTTTGAAAAATGCAGGTGCGACATATCAGTGGCTGATGAACAAGGTCTTTGCTGAACAAATCAGTTGCAATATGAAAGTCTATGTTGACGATATGCTGATAAAGAGCAAGAAGGTTGCCGATCATTTAGTTGACTTAAGTCAGACTTTTGATCAACTAGATAAATATCAAATGAAGCTGAACCCGACGAAGTGCATATTTGGAGTACGAGAAGGAATGTTTCTCGGGTACATTGTCAATCAACGAGGCATTGAGGAAAATCCTGAAAAGATCAAAGATATATTAGGGCTGCGATCTCCAACGACGAAGAAAGAGGTGCAAAGTCTTACAGGACGAGTAGCAGCACTCAACAGATTTGTATCGCGAGCAACTGATCGATGTCTTCCATTCTTCAAGACACTCCGAAAGACTTTTGAGTGGAATGATGAATGTGAGAAGGCTTTTCAAGACTTGAAGAAATACTTGGGAGCACCTCCACTGTTATCCAGGCTAGTGATGGGAGAAAAATTATACTTGTATCTGGCAGTGTCCGAGAATGCATTCAGTTCGGCATTGATAAGAGTGGAGAATGGAGTACAAAAACCAATCTACTATACAAGTAAGGCCTTCCGAGGAGCAGAGATCAGATATCCAAGGCTGGAAAAGTTAGCACTGGCGCTGATTGAGACGAGTAAGAGAATGAGGCCATACTTCCAGGCTCATACTATAGTCGTATATACTGATATGTCGTTGAGGCAAGCCCTTCATAAACCAGAAAAATCAGGGAGATTGATGTACTGGGCAATAGAGCTCGGTGAATACGATATAGTCTATGAACCCAGATCATCGCTTAAAGGGCAAGCTGTAGCGGATTTTATAGCAGAATTCACCTATCCTGATACCTTCGAGGAGAAAAAATTCCTCGCTGATCAACCTGTGGATGTTACAGGGTCATCAAACACAAGCTCAGACCAACTTAGGTTGGTAAAAGGGCAAGTGGATGTTACAGGATCATCAAATTCGAGCTCAGACCAACTCCGGTTGGTAAAAGGGAAAGAAAAGATGATCGACGAAGAGTAAAAAATATCAGGGGAGGATGAAAGGAAGCAACAAATATTTCACCGAGGAACTCTGTCAGATCAGAAATTTGAAGACGAATTACCAATATGGAGGCTATATGTAGATGGCTCATCTTGCACAACAAGAAGTGGGGCAGGGATCGTTTTGAATAGCTCGGACAAGGTCGACATGGAATACGCCCTACGATTCAAATTCAAAGCTTCCAATAATGAGGCTGAGTATGAGGCCATGATTGCAGGTCTTAATTTGGCAAAAATTATGGAGGCGCAGCAGGTTATTGTCTTCAGTGATTCTCAATTGATCGTAAATCAAATGTTGGGAATATATGCAGCCAAAGGAGAATTAATGATCAAGTATCATACAAAGGTGATGGAGTTGGTATCAGAATTTGCTGCTATTCAGCTGGTCAGAATACCAAGAATGGAGAATGCAAGAGCAGACACCCAAGATCGATTAGCATCAGTTACTCGTACCGAGATACGAAGAACAATCCCAATTGAAGTTTTAGCTGGTCGGAGTATAGATGAAGATTTGACGACAAACTTTATTACCCTCAATTTAGGATCATCATGGATGGATCCCATCAGGGCATATATTGAGAAGGGAGAATTACCAATTGACAAGCTCGAAGCCAAGAAATTAAAGTTTAAAGTTGCTCGGTATGTATTAACTAACGATATTCTATATAGACGAGGAATTATGGCAGGTTTGCAAAGATGTGTGCATCCCATCGAGGTGAAAGATTTTATTGAAGAGATCCATGAAGGGTCCTGTGGAGCCCATGTAGCAGGTCAGACGCTTTTGCAAAGGGTGATGACGTAGGGATACTACTGGCCGACGATGAGGGCTGATTGTGTATCCTATGCCAAGAAATGTGATAAGTGCCAGCGCTTTTCCTCCATCAGAAGAACTCCACAAGCATTTTTGACACCCATCACTTCCCCTTGGCTATTTTCCATGTGGGGAATAGATTTGGTCGGACCACTGCCAACGACCAGAGGAAGGTTCAAATATCTCTTCGTCGCAGTGGATTATTTTACTAAGTGGGTAGAAGCTGAGCCCCTCATTGATATGACGTACGAGAAGGTGTACCAATTTATTTGGAAGAACATCATTTGTCGATATGGTCTTCCTCATGCTTTCATCACAGACCATGGTACACAATTTGACAACGAGGAGTTTGTTGCCTATTGTCATCAGTCAAACATTTTGAAAATTCACTCAGCGCCAGGCCATCCTCAAAGCAATGGACAAACTGAAGTCACAAACAGAACACTGCTGAATGGCTTGAAGAAAAGACTAAGTGACGTAAAAGCAAACTGGATCAACGAGTTACAGTCAGTATTGTGGGCTTATCGAACTACTCCCCGAGTAGCAACTGGAGAATCACCGTATATGCTGGCGTTTGGAAGTAAAGTTGTTATACCTGCCAAGTTGGGCCTCCCAACACACAGGGTACTGAATTTCAATTCCCCTGTCAGCGACTTAATGAGAAGATTGGATTTAGACATGCTAGAGGAAGTTAGAGAAGAAGCAGCCATCAGGAATGTTGCATACCAACAACGAACAGCTTTGTTCTACAATAAGAGGGTGAAGAAGTGCGACCTGAAAGAAAGAGACTATGTGCTAAAGAAAGTGATTCAAAAGCACAACAAACTAGAGACAAACTGGCATGGACCATACCGAGTTACAAAAGTTGTTCGACCAGGAACTTACCGAATAGCAACTTTAGAAGGGGAGGAGTTTAAGAATGCATGGAACGCAGAGTACCTGCGCAAGTATTATCAGTGATGTATATTCTCTCCTTTAATTGAAAGTTTTTCGGGGAATACTAGTGCTACACACTACTCGACAAAAGTCGGACTAAGGTTGGTCGAGAAACAAATGTATTCCTACGGGAAGTAAAACTTGTATTCCTCCGGAAAGTAAAACTTGTATTCCTCCGGGAAGTAAAAAACTTGTATTCCTCCGGGAAGTAAAACTTGTATTCCTCCGGGAAGTAAAGCTACTTGTATTCCTCCGGGAAGTAAAACTTGTATTCCTCCGGGAAGTAAAACTTGTATTCCTCCGGGAAGTAAAGCTACTTGTATTCCTCCAGGAAGTAAAGCTACTTGTATTCCTCCGGGAAGTAAAACTTGTATTCCTCCGGGAAGTAAAACGTGTATTCCTACGGAAAGTAAAACTATGTGTTCCTCGGGAAGTAAAAGTATTCTTAAAAATGCCAATTTATGTTGGTTAGGAAGTAAATATATTCTCGAAAATGCCAACTAAGGTTGGTCGGGAGCTACAACTATTCCAAAAAGTGCCAAAGTTGCTCGTAGAGGAAAAACCCACTAATTGTAGTTGGTCGAAAAGGAAAATTTACCGACCTTGGTTGGTCGGAAACATTTTATGAAAACGAGAAAGTGAGCGAGCAACATTTTTTATGCTCGTAACTTTTTACTAAGTTGGTCGAGAAACAAAACATCATTTTTGCCAAATGATTACCACAAATTCAAGCTAGTCGACAATAAGTTGATCGACAAACAACATAATATTGTTATCTTTTTAACAGATACACATTCACAGATGTAAAGTGTTTTACAAGACAATAGCAATTAAGATTGCGAACAAAAATAAAAGTCTTTCATTAAATCCAAAAACAGATTACATTAAGAATGAAATGTATACTAACTATTACATCAAAATTCCTACTCTATTGGTTTCTTCCCCTCTGCTTTTGAAACAGGTTCCTCGCCAGCAGGCGGATCATTTAAAGCAAGAGGAGAATTTATAAAGTTAAGATCTTTTAACATCCTGATATTCATCACGGATGGTCGATCTAAGAGGTGCTCGGGACGAGATATATCGACATTTGAATGGAGATTGTAGTCGCCAAGATATTTAGAAATTAAGCATTGAGGGATGGCCCGAGCAGGGATCCAACTCATGTCAAGCTTGAATGGTGGCACTGGAAGGTCGAGTAACCCAGGATTATGGTAATCCCACAGGTAATGACCCTATTTCAATTGTAGCACACCTAAGGCATTCAACCAGCCTTATTTGTAGCCCTCGTTATTGGCATTCTAGATACGATCGTCCAAGTGGTAGAGAGCCTAATTGTACCCAGCCATCCAGAACTCCCTGGGCTATTTGTGGAATTGATATGTTAATCTTTCCAGCTGTTCGTGGAGATTTTTGATGAAGAGTTCTTTATTCTCCAATACAGACTTCTTCGCAGAAAGATGCTTTTCCAGATCCCTGATTTGCTTAGACATCTCAGCCAATTCCTGGTTCTTCGCCATCAGCTGGAAGGCCTGGTTCTCTAAAGCAGACTGAGTCCTTTGTTCCTCGACAGGAACCCGAGCTTCTCTTGCTCTTCCCCGAGGAGCTCTTGCTCGTCCACGGGCAGAAGAAGAAGGCCCAGACCTTTTCAAGGTTTCTAACTCATCCCTCAGGTTGGCGTTCTCGACCTCCAAGAACGAAAATCCCTCATCAGTCACTGGGATCAAGGATTTTGAAGTGGAATCTGCAGACTTCAACTGCGACAACTCTCTTTGCAGGTTGTTATTCTCTTACTCTAATAATTCAGCTATTTATCTGCACTCTTCGACCTCTGCCCTCAGAGTTCTTTCCCGTACGTCGTAAGCAGCAAAACGCTTCTCGTATCCTTTGTCGACAACGATTTGCTGATACTTCTTCTCATACCCCTCGTGCAAGAGGGCGGTGGATTCCTTATATTGTTGCTGAAGGTCTTCGAGAGTGCCTTGGAGATACTCGATCATGTCATAATAAGCTACATTATTGTCCACCGCACGATCAAGCAGACACTTCAAGTATTGGTAGGCCTCAATTGCCTGTTCCGAAGCATCTTGGCCGAGGATGTCGACGATTTGTGCTGCACTCAGATCTGTGTGACCTGCCTTAAAATAATCATTGCATTGCCTCAACATCTTTGTATCGTGAGCAGATAATAATTCCATCCTGGCCAGAAACTAGCAGAGGGAGAAAAAGCAATAATCAATAAGAGTCCCAACAGAGCATGAAGAGGAGAAACAGCAGTATGCAAAAGCAAAAGTTCAAGTTTTATTATATCACAAGATTCAGAGTTACATGATTCAGGATTACATTTGTCAAAGAAAAATAAAATAGATAGAAGTCCGAACAACTCTACACCTTTTCCTTGTCTCCCAAAACTTTCTCGGGAGGCTGGGACGAGGAGGTAGGTTGCTCGAATGGAGAAGATAGTAGCTGGGGAAGTGTTGGAGGTTGCTCGGAGGAAGTAGTGAGCTGCTGAAGTTCCTCGTTAGCAGGATGGATGGCTGGGGGATGATCTCCCATCACCATGAAAGACTCTTCGGAGGCAGCTTCGTCCTCTTCTTCGTCTTTAGGAGTTGGAGGGGGACCAGGGATGTGTCGCTGAAAGAGTTCGGATTTTTCATCAACCTTCATCTCCTGTAGAGCAGCGACCCACCCATCTCTAAAGTATTTAAGGCTGCCATATTCTACTTGAGACATCATAGCAGCCAAGCCTTTGTTCCACCCCTTGTCCCAGCCGGCGCTGAAAGACTTCTTCACAGCCATTTTCCTCTTTAACTTCTCCGAGGAAAGCTTCTCGGACAGAAGACTTTCAGCAGTCTTCAGTTTATTCTCAACTTCTTCCTTCTGGCGACTTACTTCGCGAAGTTGGATTAGTTCTTCCTCAGCAACCTTGAGCTTATTCTCAAGCCCTCCAGCATCTTTTAGCTTCCCTTCAAGCTCTTTATTTTTCTCCTCCAAGTTCTTTATTTTCTTCTCCAACCCCTTGGAGATTTCAACAACTTGAGCCTTCTCCTTCTCGGTGGAGGTAAGTTTCTTCTCCCAAACAGCCTTGTCAGCATCGTACCTATGACGAGAATCTTCCAAAGACTGCCTCACGCCCATCAGAGCTTCCTCCACACCAGATGAGGATCTTGAAGCTTTAATAGCTTCATCTTTCTTCAAAATTATGTTAAAGCAGCTCACCAACTGTGAAAAGAAAATGAAAGCAAGTCAGAGACAGATATAACAAGGGAAAGATGAAATGTTCAAAACAATAAGACTTACAGAAGCAATGTGACGAGCTGCTAGTGTAGTAACAGTGTCCCGAGGAAGGTTCTCTTCAATACCTTGGATCTCGGAAATGATCCAAGTCTTCACCGAGCTCATGGAAGAGCTCGGGGGAACGAAAGTAGGAACTCCACTAGTCGGGGGCTGAGAGACGGTGTCAGCCAAATTGACCGAGGAGCTCTTCTTCAGCTTCCTCGGGGGAACAGGAATAGTTTCGACCAAGGAAGAACTCTCGGTCGATGATATTACAATCACTTCTCCTGGAGCAGCAGACTTGCTCGGGACCACTTGGGGCTTCTCGGCAACCTTCACAGGAGCAGCCGAGGAAGGTGCATCAATTTTCTTCGTCCCCTCTCCTGGGACGTCAATCTTACTTCTTTTTGCCTCTACAGCACCAGAGGCAGGTTTCTCGAACAGGGTGGGAGGTCGTCTTTTCTTCATCCTTTCACTTAAAGGAACGTGTGACTCAGGCAAAGAACTGGTGGAAGCTGGTACTGGCTCTGCGTCACTTATCAGCGGATGAGCAGTAAAAGAAGTTATGTAACTCTTGTACTGAAGCAGATATGAAACTGACCTAATGTGCTCGTCGGCAACAGTTTGATGCAAACTCCAAATAAGTTTCAAGTGCCTTATGTTAACGTCTGCCTCTTTTGGATACTTTCTTTTGCTGTCAACTACAAATAAATCAAAATTGCAATATCAGTGGCACATTTTGTCAAACACATAAGAAGCATGATTTCAAAATAAGTAAAATAAAATAAAAATAACCTATCCCATTGCCATAGGGAGGGCATCTGGGACCCTGATAAACTTCGTCTCCAGATAAAGGAGCATGTTGCCAATTTTTTATAACAACCCCGTGCTCAAAATAGTCCCTATTGGCATCCGGGAGATTGACCACTAAAGCTTTATTTAAAAATCTAGTTTTTAAATAAAAAGTGTTATCACCAACGACCCATCTATAACAAAACATGATTTCTGGAATTCCTATGCGAGTTTCATGAATTTGATTTAATCTATGAACCCCATAAACTATTTTCCATATATTGGGGGCTATTCTTGCAGGAACCACGTCAAAGTATTGACAGAATTCCAGACATAGAGGGTTGGGAGGAAAAGAAAATCCACACTCAACAACAAAGAGACTGGGGAACCAATGTCCCTCAGCCAAACGAAAATAGTCTGAAGGCTCAGAAAGCTCTTCCAAAATAACCCAGGAGGGAATAGAGAAATCAGAGCGAAATTTATCAAGAGATTCTACAGTATAAACCATGATGAAAGAAGGAAATGAAGAAGAAGAAGGAAGAAGATCTTACAGAAAAAGAGTGGATCTGTTGACAACGAACGATGGAAAGGATGAACGCACAAGAGAGTAAGACAATGGAAAATTCGAAGATACAAATTTGAAAAAGTAGAAGACGATGGGATTGTCTGTGACGCTCAAATACTCTGCCTTGGGAAACGGTAAAGTTAATGATTACAAAAAGAAACGATTACGCTACCGACGGCTAAAAGGACAAAAAGTACGCGGAGATCGAGGCGATTATAAAAATTCAAAAAAGCCTGATTCTACGAATTTGGAAGGAAAAATAAATACAAAGGAAACACTCCTAAAAATCAGGAGGACCATTTAAAACTACCATATTCCGAGAAAGAATGTCCCACACTCCTCAAATTTCGAACTATGAAACATTGGGGGCTTCTGTTGATACCAAATTTAGTCTGCTGGCATGGCTCAATCGAGTGAAGACAAGTTGCAATCTACGTGGCAACAACAAGCATTTCTGAGGAACTCAGACGCTCCGAGGAACCATACTACAACGAGGAACACTGTTTCCCCGAGTAACTCAGACGCTCCGACCTACAAGAACTCTCCGAGGAACTTTTGAGTACTGAGGAACTTTGAGCACCGAGGAACCTTAGGCGGTTCGAGCTGCACAAAGCATTAATAGCAGGAAAACCAACAGTCTGACTGTTCATTAAATGCTTATCATTCAGATGTATACGCTTAAGGGGCATTTAATATATTACCCTTTCACATGCACAGCATTGAATGTATTACCCTTTCACATTACAGCCTCAGGGATATAAATACATTGTACAATCCTCATTGTAAGGAGACCGGAATTTCTTGATTTAACTTGTAATCGAGAATTTCCAAACAGTCATCAATAGAAGAAACAGTGGACGTAGGCCATTCTTATAAGGCTGAACCACTTTAAAACTTCTTTGTCTCATTTATTTTATTTGTGATTAAATAATTAGATACAATCTAATTTTTTACATCAACACTTGTCATTATTGTTAATTTTGTAACCCCTGACAACGGTTATAAATATTAGATTCGTAACTGCTGACAGCGGTTACAAATTAGGGTCATCAATCATAACCCCCATAGGGGTTATAAAAATTTGTGACGCTGTTAAGGGTGATAATTATTGTTTTATGACCCCCCAAATCGTGACCGCAAAGAGCAGTTATAAAGGTCATTTGTAACTGCTATTAGCAATTACAAATCTCCTTTTTTGGTATAGTGTAATGAAAACTTTTTCTCTCTCTAAAATTCTCTCTGTGCCCTATTTCTCTTAACACGTTATCAGCACGAAGAGCTTATAACCGTCATTCTCAATCTGCAATTTATGACCAACTTTCATCGTCTTTTGACTACCGGGTTCTTTTTCTTTCCACTCATGGACTTGTATCAGTTTAGATGGGATCGTCGTCTACTTTTATATTAGATATATCTCATATGTGTTGTCAATCCATGTCATATATATACCTCATATGTATTATTTTTAGAATCGTGTCATGTTTATGAACCTTGGGAGTTTGTCTATCTTAAAGGCAACATTCTGCACATTCTTCATCAAGAATATAAGACATCACATGGACTTTTATATCAGGAGCATGATATATATATATATATATATATAATGGATTTTAGTTCAAATAACCATCTCTTACAATTTTTGAGGGGACAACATCGTTGTGTGAATTTTATTATGATATGACTTTAAAAGTTATGAAGTTTTAATATTTTTTATGTCATGCAAATTTTTTTTGTTTTTGTTCCCATTTTTAATACTTTATTGTGTGCATTTATGCTCCTTATTAAAAAAAAAATCTTCATCAAATTAGTTTATGCACAAATGATTAAATTTTGAGACCCGAAGAAATCTAATAATTCATATTTTGGGGACTCAAAGTTCCCAATCCTATTAAAAAAATTAGGCCTGCAGTTCGTAATTGATATTCATTTTTTCTACATGATAATAACATGTACCATAAAATCAAACCTGAAGTTTTGATTTTTGGAACCGAATGTTCCAAGTAATTGGGGCTGAAGTTCTCAATTACCTTTAAAATTTCGGTTCTAAATAATATATACCCTCCATCAAACCCGAAGTTTTGAATATTTCTATCATAGAGTAAGGGACATTAAACGTCCCCAAATAATTTATAATTTGGACCTGAAGTTCCAAATAATTTTTTTTTAAATCTCATCAAACCTGAAGTTTTGACACAATAGGGTAAAGACTTTAAAGTCCCTATACTTATTAAGATTGACCCGAAGTTCAGTTATTTTATGTGTTGATCTAAAGTTCAAACAAATAAATAACACGGACCTAAAGTTCTAATTATATTTTTTTATTATGCATTACATATTTCTGATTGTAATTTACTTATTGGACAGTTTAAAAATGTCAAATATCTCTAAACTCAAATTTGAAGCACTTGAAATTTCTAGGGTGAATTTTTCTTAATTGGTCTCAAGACACTGAACTCCACCTCCAAGCACAAAATCTTGGTGATGCAATAACACTTGAAAATACCATGTCCCGACAGGACAAAGCTAAGGCTCTGATATTCCTTAAACATCACATACATAATGATTTGAAAAGTGAGTACCTAACTGTGAAAGATCCTCTTGATTTATGGAAATCCCTGAAGAATCGCTATGACCATAAAAAATCGATAATACTTCCATGTGCACGCCATGAATGGCTCAACTTGAGATTTCAAGATTTTAAGACTGTGTCTTCAAGATTACCTCCAAGTTAAATCTATGTGGAGAAAAGGTAGAGGATGCAGATATGTTGGAGAAAACATTCTTAACATTTTCTGCCTCGAATATACTCCTACAACTGCAATATCAAGAGCGAGGGTTTAAAAGGTACTCGAAACTAATCTCATGTCTCCTAGTTGCTGAGTAAAATAATGACTTACTGATGAAGAATCATACATCTAGACCCACTGGATCTGTAGCACTCCCTGAAGTGAATGTTAACTCTGTTCAGAATAACGAAAGAGGCTGAGAAAATATGCGGCGGGGCCGTGACAACTCCAGAAGAGGTGGATACCATAATCAAGAGCTTAGATAAAATAAGAAATTCAAGAACCACCAAAAGTGGAATAATCACAACAATAAAAATAATCAAAAGTCAAATCCACATAATCCAAATGATATTTGCTATAGATGTGGCCGCAATGGGCATTGGACATGTTCCTGTCATTCGTCCAAGAAATTTATGGAAAAATATCAAGCCTCGAAAAATAAAGTAGAGACAAACATTGTGGAAGGTCCTGAAGACCGTTGGAAACTTGACGATACTGATCTCAATTTAAATGATTTTTTTAAGATGATGATGGAAATGCTATTAATGATGAGACATTTCGTTATATGCTTGGAGAACCACCAGAGACGGTCCTGAAGACCTAAATGATTATGTTTTATTTATTTATCTGCTTTATCTTTTCTATTGAGACATTAGTAGTTTATCATTAGAACTTAGACAATTTTATTTAATATCTTTATTTTGAGAATTTATTAGTTAATGGAATGGTTTTGATATTTTTTTTTATGCTTATATGATTGGTGGATTGAATTTCAATTTATATTTAGTTATATTAAAGGTATGGATTCGAAAATAAGCTCAAACGATGACACTTGTCTGATAGACAGTGGGACAATCCACACCATTTTAAAAAACCACAAGTTTTTATCAGACTTGGTATACAATACAACGAATGTTTCCACTATAGCTGGTCCTGCTAAGATTATTGAAGGCTCCGAAAGAGCCCATATGGTGTTACCTAATGGTACCCACTTATTCATAAATAATGCTATATACTCAAGAAATTTCAGAAGAAATTTATTGAGTTTTAAGGACATAAAAGTGAATGGGTATCATATTGAAACATGTAATGAAGCTAATAAAGAGTTCATTTGCATTGCTTCTAGTGTTGGAAGCCAAAAGTTCACACTAGAGAAATTGCGTGCATTATCCATGAGGTTATACCATACAACAATTAATGTTTTAGAATCACATATTGTCATGAGCCGGATGCTCAATGATCCTTGTAATTTAATATTGTGGCATGACCAATTGGGTCACCCTGGATCAAATATGTTGCGTCGAATCATAAACAACACATATGAGCACTCTTTAACAAACAAACAACTTACCTTACCTGATGATCATTTTTGCACCCCTTGTTCTCAAGGTAAATTAATCATTAAACCATCTTTTCTCAAAATTGCTTCTGAGTCACCATCCTTTTTACAAAGAATTTAAGGGGATATTTGTGGTCCCATCCACGCTTTTAATGGACCTTTTAAATATTTTATAATTTTAATTGATGCATCTACTCATTGGTCACATGTTTATTTGTTATCTACTTGTAATTTGACTTTTGCAAAATTACTTGCTCAAATCATAAAACTTAAACTTAGGGCATAATTTCCTGATCAACACATTAAATAATACAGGAGAATTTACTTCTCAAGTTTTTTATGACTATTATTTATCACAAGGAATTGATGTTCAGCACCCAGTCCCCCATGTCCACACCCAAAATGGTTTAACTGAGTCTTTGATTAAACGTTTGCAACTTATTGCACAACCTTTACTTATGCAATCCAAACTCCCAATCTCTGCTTGGTGACATGCTATCCTACAAGCTGCTAAGTTAATTATTAAGCTTAGGCCCACTGCTTATCACCCTTTTTCACCTTTTTAACTTATGTCTGGATGTCAACCAAATATATCACACTTGCATAAATTTGGTTGTGTAGTGCACGTGCCCATCCCCCACCCCAGTGTACCAAAATGGGTCCCCAACGTCGTTTGGGAATATATATTGGTTATGATTCGCCATCAATTATTCGTTATATTGAGACACTGATAGGTGATACGTTTACCTCCAGATTTGCGGATTATTATTTTTATGAGACACTCTTCCCGCCATTAGGGGGAGGAAAGAACGTACCAGAAGTACGGTCTGTTTCTGAAAAACGACAAGAATTAACATGGAACACTTCCACTTTGTCTCTTCTAGATCCTCGTACTGCTCAATGTGAGCATGAAGTGAGAAGGATATTGCATCTTCTGGAAATTGCAAATAAATTACCCGATGCATTCAATGATGCTGCAAAAGTAACCAAGTCTCATGTACCCGCTGTAAATGTGCCTACAAGAATTAATGTACCAGTGGGACAAACGTTCACATCAGCAGCAAATGAATCTATTGCACGCCAAAAGCGTGGAAGACCTATAGGTTCCAAAGACTCTGCTCCCCCGAAGCGGAGATCAAATGAAAAATCATGCCCAAATAATCCTCCCAAAGAGGTTATGAATAAAAGATCCACTTTCTCTGAAAACCCTAAAGAGGATATGGTTTCTGAAAACACACAAGCCCCTGACGAGGCAAATGTACCTAATAATAATAATAGTGAGATCTCTATGTTTTATACATATTTGGGAGAAATGTGAGATCATAAAGACACTGTGATCGATGATATATTTTCATATGCAATAGCTACACAAATTTCAAAGCGCGGTGATAAGGACAATGAACCACTCACTCTAAATGAATGTCGACAACTAGTAGATTGCCAAAATGGAAAATTGCCATCAAGGCAGAACTCGAGTCTGTAAATAAACGTGGTGTATTTGGACCTATAATACAAACCCCAAAAGGTTTTAACCCAGTAGGTTACCAATGGGTTTTTATAAGAAAAAAAATTGAAAAGAATTAAATCACTTGATATAGGCACGACTTGTGGCACAAGGTTTCTCGCAGAAACCTGAGATTGATTTTGAGGAAACATACTCCCCCGTTATGGACAGTATAACTTTCAGATATCTAATTAGCCTAGTTGTTTCTGAAAATCTTGATATGAGACTCATAGATGTTGTGACCGCTTATTTATACGGGAACTTAGACACGAAAATATACATGAAAATTCCTAAAGGATTTCCTTTTCCTGAAGCAAAGCCAAGGAGTACGCATTCAATCCGACTAAGACGTTCGTTATACAGTTTAAAGCAATCCGAAAGAATGTGATACAATCGTCTTAGTGAATACTTATCTAAGGAAAGGTATGAAAACAATCCAATTTGCCCTTATGTATTTATAAAGAAATCCTCAAAGGGATATGCAATAGTAGCAGTCTATGTGGATGACATAAATTTAATATGGACTCTAGAAGAGCTCGAAATAACTGCTAGCTACTTGAAAAAGGAATTTGAGATGAAAGACCTTGGGAAAACTAAATTTTGTCTCGGCTTGCCGATCGAGAAAAATTCTAGTGGGATTTTACTCCATCAATCTAATCATACTGAAAATGTATTAAAACGCTTTAATATGGATAAAGCACACCCACTAAGTACCCCCATGGTTGTCCGGTCTTTGGATATAAAGAAAGATCCATATTGTCCTAAAAAGGAAGATAGGGAAATATTAAGTCAAAAAGTACCCTATTTAAGTGCAATTGGTGCATTATTATACTTGACACAATGCACTAAACCGGATATATCATTCTCTGTGAACATGCTTGCTAGATATAGTTTTGAACCAACCAAAAGGCATTGCGCTGGTGTTAAACATATACTAAGATATCTACGTGGAACCACTGACATGGGTTTATTTTATTCCTATAACTCTAATAGTTCCAAATTAGTTGGTTATGCAGATTCTGAATATCTCTCTGATCCTCATAAGGGTTGATCTCAGACAGGTTATGGATTTCTTTGTGGTCATGCTGCTATTTCTTGGCGTTCTACTAAACAAACTTTAGTATCTACTTCTTCTAACCACTCTGAAACTTTAGCTCTTCATGAAGCTAGCCGTGAATGTGTATGGCTAAGATCTTTAATTCAACATATTCGTAATTCTTGTCAATTGTCTTCTATTACAGATATTCCAATTACTATCTATGAAGATAATGCAATATGTATATCACAAATTAAAGAAGGATTCATCAAAGGAGACAGAATCAAACACATTTCACCAAAAAAAATCTTCACTCATGAGCGTCAGAAGAAAAATGAGATTGAAGTCATCCACGTTAGTTCAAGTGATAACATAACGGATCTCTTCACAAAGTCACTACCAAAGGCGACATTTCAGAAGTTTGTGTACGAGATTGAAATCTGTCGACTCCGCCAACAATGAAATTGAAGATATCAATCAAGGGAGCATCTTATCAGGGAGAGGATACAAGAACGTGTAATTTGGAACATATATATGTGCGTTGTATCCTTTTTCCTTTGATTATGTTTTGTTCCACTGGGTTTCCTAACAAATGTTTTAACGAAACAACATTAAGCACGTCCAACACTAATTCACTGATCACAATAGTTGTACTCTTTTTTCTTCACTTTGATTTTTCCCAATAGATTTTTTCTTAGTAAGGTTTTAATGAGACAACAATAAATGGATGGTGAAAATAGTATACATCCAATGGGGAGTGTTATAAAAGTTGTATTTTAATGTAAATGTCCACTATAACACATCCCACATTGAAAAGTAGGCTTTTGGGATGAGATGATTTGTATTATAAATAAAGGGGGACCCCCGCACTATTGACACACCAATTAATGAGAACTTTTCCTCTCTAAAATTCTCGGTGTCCTATTTTTGTCAGGGACAACGGACACGCATATTTTTTAATACATACCTTAACCTCACCCGACCTACGTGTCACACGCGTATCCGTTGCCTCTGGCGCGGGCAATTACAACATAGGAATTACAATTAATAGGTTGATAAAGGTATTTTCTGTTAAGGTTCATTAAAATGTTCATCTTTTAGGTTCACTTTTGACCCTCTCTCTCTCTCTCTCTCTCTCTCTCTCTCTCTATATATATATATATATATATATATATATATATATATATATATATATATATATATATATATATAAAGACCCAAATCTTAATATAACTAAAAAGAACCAGTTAATCCAACAAATTCAGTCAACATATACTGAATATGAATGTCTTTTAACTCACTTCAAATTTAAGTTGAACTACGACTCAGATAATGAAGTAGAACCTCCTTACACTATAATCAGTAGTGAAGGAAAAAGAAAATCCCAAGAACCCCTTGAGGAATATTTTAATTGGGAAGAATACTCCCAAGCACATCCTGAAGAAGCAGAAGAATATTTTAAAAAGGAATCACATAATGATTACATCAATACATCTACAAGTCAAGCTTCTACCAGTGGTGTTAAGGAAGAAGAGCCAACTGTACTTCTCCAGAAGAGATGATTTAAATAAATGCAATGTCGCTACCGGCGGTATTTATTTAAATCCTTAAAATATTCCCTTCAAAGATCAAGAGCAAACTATTAATGATTGGGCACAATCAATGTCTATCTTGATAACAAATTATAAAAATACTTCGTATAAGGAGAAATTCTTAGATTATCTTGCTGCAACACTACAAGGTGATTGTCTTATGTGGTTACAGCAATGGGAAAAATCTACAGCTGGAAAAGCAGAAAAAGATGCACTTCTAGCTATAGGCAATTCTTTTGATAACATATTAAAAGATTTTGTCAATATAATAAAAGAACATCTTATAGGTTTTACAGGTGACCCACGCCTACAAGAAGACGCTAGATACATACTTGCTAAACTAGAATTGTGTGATATCTGTCGTTTTGAAGAATTTGCGAACCTCTATAAAAAATATTATTTTCTGGTAAACCCTCCAGAAAATACTTTCTGGTTAGAGCAATTCTTCCACAAACTCCCACAACCATGGGATTAAGAATCTATAAAAACATATGATGATTATATACATAGTATAAATAAAACAGATAATATTGGTCACATGATAAATTGGGTAATGCGTTGCATAACTAAAAAATGTTTTGATATTAAGGCCAAAAAACAAATCAAAAATGATATATCTGCTAACCGTGCAGGATATCTTTGTTGCAATAAAATATTAAAAGAAGAATGGAAAATTGGATGTAACCCACTTCCAAAAAACCATAAATCGTCAAAGAAAAACAAGAAGAAATTTAAATGGAAACCTTAGCGTAAAAAGAAATTTAATACTTCTAAACATAAAAAATATGTGAAGAAGAAAAAGAAATCTCCTAAAAAGGGAGATATCTCAGCAAAAAAATGCAAATGTTATATTTGCAATGAAGAAGGTCACTATGCGCCTGAATGCCCCAAAAAGGGGAAAAGTGCAAGAAAAATTATCAAGTTTCTTAAAGAACAAGAACTTGAAATATCATTTGGAGACGAACTATCAGACGTCTCAGATGATGAAATATTGTATAAAATAGAATCTGAAACAGAGTTTGATGATTCTGATAATGAGATGTTTTTATGTTCAATACAATGGAAATCGAATCTAGTGATCCGACTGAAACACAGTCTATCACTTTAAAAGATATAGTTGGAGAAGAACTCACTTTTACCAACGAACAATTAATGGAAATCGAAAACCAGAAACAACTGGTTAAGAAAGAAGATGTCTATAAATTGTCCAAATTTAATTTTTTATCTACAAGAATATTTGAACAATTTGCAGGCAACACTACTGCAGGCTCAACTGATAATGATACTACGAAAATTACAATCTTTGATTTAAACAAAATCAAAATATGGAAAAAGAAACATCCACATATTAAATATGTTCATGTAGGTTTAATCCAAATCTGCATAAGAGTTTTATTTAGACAAGGAATGGATACCCCAATTGCCATACTTATGCTAGATAAAAGATTTAATAATCCTGTAAATGCCATAATTGAAGGAATCCAATCCAATTTGGTAAATGAAATTATTTGGTTTAACATAAAACCAAATTTCTTCATATCTATCGATGACCCCAATATTACAGATACTGTAAAAATAAAAATTCAAACTAGGGGGTAGGTATGAAAGATACTTCCCATAATTTGGTTGTTCATTGGAAAACAATCCATGAATTAACCAATTTACCTAAAACACACACTCAAAATCTTGATAAAAACATTATTGAGATTTTTGAAGCAAGACTTATGAAACGGCAATCCAGCCTAAACTCATAAATTGAAGAGATTTGGAAATCCTAAAACAATGGATAATTCCCCAAATCACAGAAAATCCACAAAGGAAACAACCTGAAAAGGAAATACAAGTATCAGGAAGTAATGTTTATTTTAAACATAAAGATACAAACTGACAAACTAATTTCCCTAAAAATGACTGGAAAAAATTCAAACGCACTAAATCCTTACACGAAGGAAGTAGTAGCATTAACAGCAAAGCTAACAAAGTTATTGCTATGAAAAATATTTAAATTCCTATCCTGCCAGGTACTTCATTTGAAAGAGATAATGATGTATCACCTTCAAATCGGTAAGGAAGATATCATCTTTTCCACTAGCCATGGGAAAAAGAGATATACCTATGTATTAGGATACTTTAATTTTGCGGGCTATAAACAATATAGTCTTTGCACTTTAATTGATACTGGAGCTACTGTATGCTCTTGTAAACCTAATGCTTTACCTCCAAAAAAATGGATTGTAATGAAAAACCCCATTGCAGTCATAAGAATTAATGGCACCCAAAGCTTAATTCAACTAAAAGCTAAAAAAGTTGCAATTTGGTTTAATGATAAAAAATTCATTATACCCAAAATCTTATGTTTCCCTGACATGCGTGGTGATTTTATTCTAAGTAATAATTTTATCTCAGAATATTTACCACTATCTGTCAATGAAGGAACCATAAGTCTCACATTGAAAAAAGAGGTAGTAGAGATCCCACTACTCCAACAACATAAATATAAATGTGAGAAAAAACGTCATCCAGTTAAAAAGGAATTTAATAGTATGAAAGTATTAGCTAAAACACATTGGCTATACACAATATTAGAAGATAATTTTAGCGAAAATCCGTTAAAATTATGGGACAAAAGTCCACGATATTGCTCATTTAAACTTCGAAATCCTGATGTAATCATTAGAGTAAAACCTATGGTTTACAATAGAAAGGATATTTAAGAATTCGATAAGAAAATAAAAGAATTATTGGATTTAAAGTTAATCTCAGAAACTTTAAGTCCATACTCTAGTCCAGCTTTCATTGTGAAAAAACACAATGAAATAATAAGTGGAAAAGCCGAATTGTAATCAACTATAAAAGGCCTAATGAACAAATTGATTTCGATGGTTATTTTATACCTCGAAAAGATGTCTTAATAAATCATAATAAATATAGCACAGAAAACTAGAATGTGATGCCCTTTGGACTCAATATAGCACCACAAATTTTTCAAAGATGGATGGATAATATATTCAGCGATCTTAAAGATTTTTGTATTGTCTATATTGATGATATTTTAGTGTTCTCAAACAACATTGAGGAACACAGAAAACATTTAAAAAAATTCAGTGAGAAAATACTAAAATATGGTATTATTCTCTCTTCAAAGAAAATTAAAACTGAAAAAATTGAAATCAATTTTCTAGGACTAATCCTTACTAAAGAAGGATTACAACTCCAAGATCATATTATTGCCAAAATAAAAGATTTTGATGAAAATATCTTGGATAAAAAACAACTACAAAGTTTTTTGGAAATTTTAAACTTTGGTAGGAATTTTATTCCACATTTATCCCAAAAAGAATTACCTCTCCTTGAGAAACTCAAGAAAAATAATTCTTTTCATGGTTTAAAAAGGACTCTGAGACTGTCCGAAATATTAAACTTCATATTCATAACCATTGTCCTAAAGTTTATTTTCCTAACCTAGGAGATAAACTTATCCTTGAAACAGATGCTTCTGACTTATGTTGGGGGTGTGTGCTCAAGGCAATACCACAACAATATTGGTCTGAACCACAAACCAATAATGTAGTAGGTACAAGGAGTAGAAAAACAACTATTCCAAAATCTATTTTCAAGAATGAGTTAATTTGTGGTTACAATTCAGGCAAATTCAAGTCTAATGAACTCAATTATATAATTTTTGAAAAAGAATTATTAGCCATCAAATTAGCTGTTAAAAAGTTTCATATATTTTTAGCACCTGAAGATTTTATAATAAGAACCGATAATCAAGTTGTCCGTGATTTTTTAACCAACAAAAGAAATATTTTAGAAGGACGCAGATTAAAATGGTTTAATCAACTTGCTCTCTACACCTTTGAGGTAGAACACTTTAAAGGCACAAATAATTTCCTTGCAGACTTTTTAAGTAGGGAAAATTGTTAAAACCTGCTAAACAAGTGGAGAATTTGTGAAAACCCCACTAACCCAGTGGATTAAAAGTAAACTACTCAGTGTAAACAGCATATGAGTAGACCTAGGTTGTTAATATACTTTAATCCGAAGGATATTAATATTATTTCAGGTATGGAAGATGGTCAAAAGGGACAAAACATCCCTAGAGAGGTGCGAGGACCTTGGATTACAATAGCCAAAAAGGCTAGTAGTTCAAGAAGAATTCCAGAAGCCACAGTTAAACCAGCTGTTGCTTCAACATCTAATACACAACCTAAAAAGGATAATGTGTATGTTGTTTTTTGTGCTCGAAGATCAGGTTTTTACTATTCTTGATATCAATGCCAAGAACAAACAAATGGCTTCCCCGGAGCATGTTATAAAAAATATACTAATGAGGTGGAAGCAATCACAGATTGGGAAGAATTTCTAAAAAAGTTAAACCCTCCTAATCTGATTTATCAATTCTCAAGACTTCAAAACAAGGAAACCACCATTGTTTCTGATCTACAAGATTTTGTAAACCTAGGAATTCCTTTCCACATTTATAAACCCTTAAATGATTCCTGGAAGACTCATTTGGAAGGCAAGAAAAAATATTTCAGAAAAAATTTAAGTTTACTTGCCACTAGCATTGCTGAACAAACAGCAGAGCTAGATTAACTAAAATCTTTAGCACTTCAAATTTTGAAAAACATCAATTTTGAAGATGAAGATTTTTCTTTACATAAAATCAATATATTTTTGTCCACTGCAGAACTCCTGCAGAATGACTTTTCTGATAAAATTTTCAATAAAATCAGAAGAATATGTCTCTTTGAAAAAGCCAAACAAATTTTACCTGAAACTATTTTCAATAATGAGATTCTGCCAAGAATTGAAGATCATGATCAGAAGATAAAACATCTACTGATTAGCCATGGTGAATTTTTGAATACTCTTGATGAAATTCCTAAGCTCCACATGCACCTTGATAATGAATGGGAACCAGAAATCTTAAACTGGAGCTTATGCAACAAAATTATTTATCAAGTTCATCTAAATTCGAAATTCACAGCTCTACCCATGATGGTCAAAATAATGATCACTCATGTCATGGATTTGGTGATGAGATTTAATCGTTCTTTTACTCTGGAGATTACTGGAGGAATTGGATGGAGATTGAGAGAAATTTTTATTCCCCTTATCAGATCTATTACCTTCATAATACCGAAACTTGGGATTGGGATAAAATGGAAAAACAAGACCAACATAGTATGACTTTAATACCATTTATGAATATTGAATCATACTGGATTAAATCATTCCTTTCTGTAACAGAAAAACCCAGAGTTTATATGCAGAAAAAGAATTCAAGTTCATGGTAACGAATGGTAAACAACTATTCGCTACTTCTTTGCCTGTCAATTATCAACTTACTGATGAACAGAAGGCTGAAGCAGAAAATTTTCTTGATAATCTCAGGAGGAAAAATAATCTGAATATTCCTTATGAATAATTGACAAGTGTTGAAATGTATGAGGAAGACAGATTAAACCCACATCTTCATAGTCCAGATAATAATTATGCCTTTGATGAGATTGCATTTGCTAACCTGACCAATGCAATGGGAGAATAACAAATGGTCGGTAAAGATTATTACAACTGGACGACTGCAAATCCATCTAGCACACGATGTGATAATCCCCACGTAAGCACTGACGTTTGTTGCCGACAAACTACTATTTCTCTTTTTGAAAAACGAAAAGAGAATAACTTTGTGCTATTGTCTTTTTGAAAAAACGAAAAAGCAACTTTGTTTTATTAATTAGCTGTAAAGTAAGAAGTTTCTCGTCTTCTTTTTTCTTCTGTCTTGTAATGATCCAAAGCAGTATAAAAGAGGATACTCACCTCAGTTATGGATCATAGAAATATATAGAACTCCTTAGTAAGATAGCTCTTGTAAATTGATAGGTTTTCCCATCATCTTGTAATATGAACTATCAATATATAAAGTTTTATGTTGTGCTGCGCTACTCTATTTGGTATCAGCACTATTATGGTATAAGACCTCGCCTTTAAGAGGAACCAGACTCATAGGGGGTTCTCGCCTCATAACAGTTCTTCACGATTGGTGACGAAGTGATGACTCTTACCCCTAGAGTGACTCGTCGATTAAGGCCCGGAGTGGGTTGTAGTTGTCGAGAGGCAACATGCGTAAAAAGTAGTTCTGAGGGACCTTTGCATGCCACACGCACGCTTCGCGCTGTGTACCCCAGTGCAAATATAGTTTTAATCCCTATTTTTGAATAAAGCCGCTGGCACGGACCCATATTCATAAAACGTCAACCAATCACAGCATGCCACGTGTCCCTTTAATTTGAAAATAGGGACTAAAAATGAAAACGAAATGTTTGTTGTCCTATGTCCGGTCCGCATTCTTAAAATGCGGACTAGTCCGCACAGGAGCATTATTATTATTATTATTATTATTATTATTATTATTATTATTATATATACAGAAAGGATCTCATGCATACCCAGTTTGCATACCCTCCGTGCGGACCATTTTTTTAAAATAGTAAAAAAAATAATTTCGGGCTGATTTTTTTTTTATTGTTTCTAAACATTTCAATAGGACCATAAAAAAAAATTCAACTCAAAATGAATTTTTTTGCTATTTTAAAAAAATCGGTCAAACTTTGTCAGCTTAAAAACTGACAAAGTTTGACCGATTTTTTTAAAATAGCAAAAAAATTCATTTTGAGTTGAATTTTTTTTTATGGTCCTATTGAAATGTTTAGAAACTATAAAAAAAAAATTACATCAAAAATATTTTTTTTACTATTTTATCAAAATTGGTCCGCGCCAGCGGTATGCAAACTGTGGTATGCATGAGAACCGCTCTCTCTCTCTCTCTCTCTCTCTCTCTCTCTCTCTATATATATATATATATATATAAACATTAAAAAAAATTAAATTTGTAATAGAGAGGACACAAATATACTCAACCCAATACAGCCTTTTTCCCAATTATTTTTGGGATCGGCAGAAATATAAAATAATTAAAAAAGCGAAAAGCTTTGCAGAAAAAGGAAGATAGAATTCAATTCTTGAAAGGTTTCTTAGTCACCGACACTCATGTGGACTTCTTGTAGTAACGAAGAAGGGAATAAAAGGAATACTAAAAAGCATTTCCAAGTAGAACAAAAGCAGCTGCAGCAGCTCATCAGAATCAGGCAAAAACTAAAACCTTCCCACCCTCCTTGAATATAATAGTGAAGGAACATGGGAAATCTCCTCAACCCACAAACCTGTACATTTCTAACCCCTAAATCCCCATATTACTATCCCCAATTGCACAACAGAGCATCAAAATAAGCTCTCTACTCGAAACAAAAGCTCAAAAAAAAAAAAATCCAGGTTACCTACGTTCAAGAATTCTTACTTTTACGGCTAATACTTGCATCCGCCACTCTTCAATAACACAATTTTTTTTCCGATACAACAGCTCGAGCGAGCAAGCATGCCAAGATCGCATATACTCCTCGCATTATTGCCTTGCAGCAACACTAATCCGAATTCACTTGCCCCCACTCCCCCCACCATTACTGCTAAATCCAAGCACGGGCATGGATCGCTGTGCAAAATCCAATAGCAGCTTCCTCTGGTTTTCATTGGTGTGAGGAAGACTCGCGCGTAAGAGCTCAACCGGCATCTCCCTACTAATAGCTCTTGCTGCATCTGAACCAATAGCAGCCATGTCTGGTTGGCCCTGAGCTATCAATGATTGCATAGTAGTATCATATTTATTGAAGCAATAGTCCGTGAGTAGTCCAAAGAATGCATCAAAAGAGGCCTGCCAAAAGTTGCGATTGGGCATGCTGCAATTGCACGCAGCGTGAGGGTCCGTTAAGAGCTCAGTGGCCCTCTCTAGGACCCGTTTCAGGACAACAGAAGCTCCATCTCCAGCAGAGCTTCCAATGGGTCGAAGGGGAGGATGCTCTGCAGAACAAACCACCGATGCAAGACAGGAACCGAGCGATTTAAGATCCATGCCGCCAACACAAGATAAAATCGTCCTCACAAGGCTGGTCACAGTTTCGGCTGCTCCTGAGTCAGCTGGAAGGACCCCAAACAAGAACCTTAAATGGCGAAAAATGGCCATGCATACTACTCGCGTGAGTTCAGTGCCTGGAAAGAGAAGCTGAAGGTACTTTGATAGGAGCTTTCGGCCCTTGGCGAGAGAGACTAATCGTAAGAATACGAGGTCATCCTTAGGGGACAGTTCCACCGTGTGGCCGTTTTTGCCGAGTGGGTCGACGAGTTGAAGTGATGAAGCCAACCCATCTAGCAAGACCTGCCGCCTCTGCCTCAACTGGACACCACCGTCTTGGAGTTGACTGAATTGTAGGAAACGATCAATATCATCAACATCGAGAAGAAGTGAGAGGCCATCCTCGATAGTTACTCTAGCAGCAAGCATCGGCTCCTGTTCCAACGGCTTCTCAGAGACGTTATGTTCGCTGCCGCCAGTTACAGATGTATTTGGTGGGTCAACTTCAAGAAGTGGGCGGGGCCTACGAATTGAAGAGAAGCAAATCCTTCCGAGAGCATCAACCTGGAGAAAAGCATGTTGCTCAGCATTGGCACGGGATCGAGGAGGACAGTCCTTCAGTTGATTTGGACAGAAATGGTGTTTTAACTTTGCGCCAGCAGATTTTTTTGTCAGACAAGCCTGGTGATAATAATCATCTACATATGGGTCATTACTGTGAGTAGCAGAAAGCTGCATTCTGAGTATACTCTCGATTTCATCGGCTGTCATATACTTGGATTTGAACTGTGGCCACCCACTATCACTCTTCTGACTACTGGTATCAAAGTCCTGTTGAGAATACCTCAAGCCCTGTCTACCTTTGGGAAATGATTTTGGTCTTTGATCTCTCAAATCAGGCAATCCAAGAACTTCAAAGTTGTTCATTGATGGTGGGGATGGAGATAGATGGTGATTAATTAATTGGGACTGCAGCCCTGACAAATGACCGAATGAAGGGTGAAACAGATGGCGCAGTCTATGTTGCTGTTGAGGCATCAACTGTGGGGGCATTAAACCATTTTGAGGAGGTACCAGACTGTTTGAGAGGCTGGGATGATCTCCAGGAAATAAACTGGTCTGACTGGCCCGTTGGTTCTGCAGTCGACCATTGGACGAGAGACCAGGAGTAGCAAACTGAGGCGGAAAATTTCCACCAAATTGGGAACCATGTGGTAATACATTCAACTGAAGCTGAGGAGGGTTAGAGAAGGGAGAGAGATTCGATGAAGACAGAGGCATCTGGGGCCCACCAGGATGATATGGAATATTAGAATGGCGTGAATGGTGGTTTGGAGAAGGGTGCTGAGATCCACCACCAGGAGGAGGGTATGAAGTGAAAGAAGATTTCGAAGCAAGAATTGGTTCGCTGGAGAAATGATGGTGGTGAAAACGTTGTGGCTGTTGTTGCTGCTGATGTTCGGGGTACGAAGATGCTCTATACAAAAGCTGGGATTCCACCTGCTGCTGCTGTTCGGGGTACGAAGATGTTCTATACAAAAACTGGGATTCCACCTGCTGCTGCTGCTGTTGCTGCTGCTCGGGGTACGATGATGCTCGATACAAAAGCTTTGATTCCGAAACACGGGCAGAGGAAGAATTTGGTTGTGGTGACCATCTTTTGCTGTCCTGGGTGCTGTCAGCTTCAAACATATGTTGATCAAACCAACTGGGAAAATCTCCTTCTTTGGCCCATTCAGCAGCAGATGAACCTGGAATTATAACGCAGTGAAAAGAAAGGCAACTAATTTCTATTAATCACAAAAGTGGAAGTAACATCAAGGATGAGATGCATATGACAGGTCTCTATAAAGAAAAACATGTAGTTTTATTTTATGCAAACACAATCTGTCAATATATAATACAGGTCTCAAGCCCCACAAGCTTTTGTTAATGGATTTTGCATGCTCAGAAGCCTCGCACTGATTTTGCAGTATACCTATCAGCAATTTTGCGAGTAAAAACTGAAAAAATCATTTTACCTGCCCATGCTTCTACAATTCACATCAGAAGTTGGTAAAGAATGACGAGCAATCTAAGATTTCATTCCCACCACATTTCTTTAAAGAATCAAAGGGTGATACACAAAATTAATCATGTGCATTTTTCGTCGTTGAAATTTGTGATAAACATCACCACTAAGTGGTTGAATTTTCAGATGAAATTTGGTCAGAGATATCTGCTCCCAGTGGACATCTTCACCAATTTAATGTAAACACTCATTTACCCCCCAAAAAGGAATGCCCGTTCAACTGGTCCGCTAACATGATCGAATTACAATTCTGTAATCAATCGCTTAACATGTATGAGACTGCATATATGAACTTATCAAAAAAAAAAAAAACTCGGACCATGCTAGCAATAAAATCTCTCGATCTTTCCTAGTTTACATTTTTGTTTGAAAGTATTCTTATGGCGGTTAAATAGAGATCCAACTTTTTATATTCATGGATGGATGACAAACTATTTGTACCTTCCATTCTCCTGGGGAAGCGGGGATTATTTCATGATTTGCATGGTACCTTGTCCTTCAGACAATTAGGACTCCTTCATTTGTTCCCAATTACTCATTGGTTGGTTACAATAGGAGGAATAAATATATATATATATATATATTGGCTCAATCGGCTTATATATAGAGAGGCTCAATTGGCTTGGAGCTCATGCAACCCTAGAGAGACTACATAGTAAAATAGATTATGCACTTTTACGACATAAAATAATATTGGTTATAGAAGGATTTTGTGATGTAATATTGGTTATAAAATAATGGTTTGCCGAAAATGAAGGCCAAATAAGTGTATTTATACTAATACATGGATGGTTCTAGAACATACATGTAAAGAAGGCCAAAAACACCTAAAGCCCAACCTCGGAGACAAGCACAAACAACACCCATAATATCAGCCTCGGAGAGGAGCACAAACAACAATCACCAAATAAGGCCAAAAAATTGGCAACCAAGAATACGACGCCGCCGAAAAAATTACCGGCAACCCTCAAAGTCATAAAGAGTGGATCAACTTAAGAGATCAAAGCAGAGAGAAGAGAAATAACCCTAGAGAAAGGGTAGCGTAGCGGGGAAGAGAAACCCTAGATCTAGGGTTTTGCTATCCAAAAACGAGCAAAGGTACCAAGAACAACACTGTTTCTCAAAGCCTAGCACAATACCTGGGTCAAACCCCCTGGTTGCAGTGAAGCCAAACCGCGACCCTTGTAGGGTTGGCGGCGATCGGAATGGGAGCTAGGGGTTGTTAGGGCTACGGTTTGTGGTGGTTTGTGGTGGAAGAAGGTGGCTGCTAGGGTTAGGGTTTGGTTATGGTTAGGGATTGTTTGAAAAGAAGGGTTTGGCTCTGATACCAAGAAGGATTTTGAAATGTAATCACTTATCCAAAATGGGGGCCAAATAAATGTATTTATACTATACTACTATATGGATAGTTCTAGACATACATGATATGAAAATAAAGAAGACTAAAAATACATAAAGCCCAACACAATACGGACCCAAATAAAAAAAATATAAAATAACATGAAATCCAACAGTTATGGATATTGTACATTCAACTTATTTTTGAAAATATAGTCCCTATTTTTTTTAGTTGATTTCTTTTTTTTAAGTACCAATTTTACCCTAATATTAAAAATATAGAATAAAGTATAAATCCCTATTATGATTCTAGGACAATCAACTTTTCTTTTACAAAAATGATCCCCGTTTCTTGTCCTTAATAAAAAAAATGACTTTCGTAGAATTAGGACTTAAATATTAGCAGTTAAGCTTTTAGGACAGTCAATATATTTTTGTAAAAATGATCCTTATTTTTATTTTTCCTTAATACTCGAATCACATGAGCCATGTGATGTTTTGTAGAAATGGTCCCTATTTTTTACTTTTGAGGGACAAAATGGAATGAAATTATTACGTGTCCTATATCTATCTATATGTGGAATGAAAAAGTTAAGAAGCCCTATATACATAAAGCCCCATAAAAAAAATTATTTATGGAGAATTAAGTTCAAATCCCTATTATGGTTTTAAGATAGTCAAATTTTCTTTTATAAAAATGGTCCCTCTTTCTTTTGTCCTTAATAATTAAAAATTCTTTTCAAAATACCGTTTTATAAGTTACTTTTCCTTTACAAATCTAGTTCTTAAAATGAGGTGTTTTATCAAGAAAATAAAATACTAATTCTATAGTCTTTTCAAACATTAGACCATGGATGTTGCCGAGCTTCCGGTCATTAGAATGCAACCACCCGTGCTCTTTCGTCAAAGTGCAAAATTAAATTTCCACTGTCATTTTTTTGCCTTTTTTAGTTGTTTAAAATTTTTATATCCTTAAACTATAATTACGCTAGATACTAATTTTTTTAGTATTACATTGTGAAATAAGTTTGTTGTATAAACATTGAAAAGTTAATTTTGCAACGAAAAAAAATGCAATAATAATTTTGTAATCTAGCGGCAAAGCAAAGATGATAAGATAATGAACAATGATTCAATGATATTACATCTAAAACATCAAAATAAAGTAGAAAATATAAAAATTTGAAAATGCAAAACTAATTTTGCACTCTTAACGAAGGAGGTGGCGGGAGTTTTAATGACAAGAGGTTCGGTGAAATCCTTAGTCCAATGTTTGAAAAGAAAACAAATTTAATATTTTTTTAAAATAAAACACCCTATTTAAGGCAAAAAAAATAGGGCACTGTTCTAAAAAACCCGCCTAGGCTCCGTCTAGGCACGCCTAGGCTTAAGGCTTGGGAGAAACGCCTCGCCTTACGCTTTTCACGCCTTATTCTTGGTAAAACCCTTAAGGCACACTTTTTTATAAAAACAACAATGATTTAGTGAAATGATGTCGCCTTTTAAAGAATTCGTTTACAAACCAGACCATTATCTCATCCAAAATAATCAAATAGTATTTTAATTTGCATATATTCAGACATATTTTTATGATCTATGCAAGTTTTGTATTTTAATAGCCTTGTTATGGTTAAAATATATTAAAATATATTAAGAACGCCTAAACGCCTTTTCACGCCTTTTTATGCCTAGGCCCGCCTAAGCTTCCAAGGCTTAAGGCTTGGCCTCCACGCCTCAATCACGCCCCGCGTTTTTTAGAACCTTGGTCTAGATTTATAAAGAAAAATAAAGGATAAATTCATTTCTTTAAAAAGCAAATTTAATTAAGTACAAATAATATAGGGACTACTTTTGATGTGAATCGAGGGCATTATTGTCATTTTGGGCAAATTAATATTTTATCTTCTTTTTGTTATTTTTCTTTTATTTTGTTATTGTATTTTCATTTGTTTTGCTATAGTATTTAAAGGTAAGAAGTAGTAATGGCATTTTTATAATTAGGGCCCTAGCTTGGAGCCTAAGTTACTCCTCCCCTTTAAATACCCCATGTAAGCCTCATTTGAGGTAGACTTGAATTTTAAAATAGACAAGAATATTTCTCTCTCTACTAAAGTGTGTGTTTAGATATTTGTAGGAGCCTTTTGACGTGTAGTTTACATCAACTTTTATAAAAGAAAAGTTGATTGTCCTTTCGTGGAGTAGACTGTGGGTCTGGAAAATGAACGAAATATTAAAACAATTGTATTTTAAGATTATAAAGGGCATTTTTTACATTGAATAATTTTAAGAGCTAATTTTATATAAAAAAATGTAATTGTGTGTCCTACAGATATAATGAAAATGTTAATAAGTCTTTTTTCTACATTGTCCCATAGTAAAATACCTCTAACTAGTTATGAAAATATTCTTTAAAGGAATATTGCCTTCATCTAACAATACTAAAGCCTTAAATTTGAACAAAAAGCTACAACTAAAATTTGGTATTCAATTGGGTCCCACTATCATTCCCCACACACATGACCGTATTCTATGTACACATCATTCTACCCTCCTTGGAAAAAGCTCGACCTTGAGCTTTCGAGGAAAATTGAAAACGCCTAAGCCGAATGAATAAATATTTTATTATCTCAGCCACCCTAATATTAATCCAAAAGAATTTTCAAATATTTGTGTAAATTGTGGAACCACGCGCGGCAACGACCTAGAAAATTTGAGCTCCTTCACTTATTACCATTTCATAGTCATTGGTTGGTTACAAGAGTATATATATATATATATATATATATATATATATATATATATATAGGGAGAGGTTCAGAAGCAAACATAAAAGATGAACATTTTAATGAACCTTAACAAAAAAACACCTAACACTCGATCAATTGTAATTCCTTTGCTGTAATTGGTTTGCGCCAGTCACAACGGACACGCGTATTTTTTAATACACCCGTGTGACGGGTGTCCGTTACCGCTGGCGCGAACCAATTATAACATAGGAATTATAATTGATTGGGTGTTAGGTGTTTTTTGTTAAGGTTCATTAAGATATTCATCTTTTATGTTCACTTCTGAACATCTACCTATATTAATATATATGCTCAATAGGCATGGAGCTCAAGCAACCCTGCAGAGACTAAATAGTAAAATACCTCTAACTAGTTATGAAAATATTCTTGAAAGTTATTTTGCCTTAATCTAACAATACTAAAGCCTCTTGAGCTTTTAGGGAAAATCGAAAAACATTTAAACCAAATGAATAAATATTTCAATACTTTTGCCACTCTAATATTGACCCAAAACAATTTTCAAATATATTGATGGCACCAAAGATTACAATTGCCACCGTTTGTGAATTTGAGGCCAACCCAATGTCTTCCCTCCCAATAAAATCCATATCTAAATTTGTTAATGGGGTAACTACATCCGAATTTAGGTTGGGGCCCAATTTCAAACTGTTAGCCAATATTCTTTAAAAACAGCGAAGACCCACTTTTATCTCATATTTAATAGGTGCGGTAGTGGAAAAGGCCCATCTCCTCATTATATCCACAGTCCAAGCCACCTGCAGTTACTCTATCCCAACACTCTGTCGCAACCGCCAAATATCCCACAATCCCTCTACAAACCCTTTTCGCTCTGTGTTCGAAGCTATCCCGCTCATAGCGATTAACTCTGTGAAGGCATCTCAACAAACGACAGACTGAGGCCGCAGGGAAGCTGCCTGTGAGAGGCAGTCTCCCTTAGATGATTTCAATCGCCTAAGTCGTGACCACATATTTACAAAAAGTCATCGTAAGTGCAGTTGCAAGCATCGCTGAATGATGGCCATCAACCTCATATAAAACCTGCTCTTCCATCCCATCACACTGAGCCCTAGCCTAGGCTCTACAACCTTTGAAGTTGATCAAGTCAATGGTTCTTGTCGCCGATTAATTTTGTGAAGAAACGATGGCCATTGGGCCCTTTTTCGATGACAACTACTTGCGGTTGCTCGTGAGTAATTCCTTAGGTCATGCAAGAGTCGGGAGCAACTTTAGTGATCCTCAACGATGATCGTAGGCGCCTCGCTCCGAGATTGATATGTGGCACGTCGCTTTAGTATTGAGTCGAATCACTAATGACCATTGATAAAAACAATCAAGATTGCAGAGACAAGAGGTGGTGGCATTAAGGGTTGGCTCGCACCAAACCAATCAACCAAATAATTGTAGCGCCTTCATCGCAATCTCAGGTCAGCATCAAACCTGCGGAGCAAATCTCCATTATTGATGTTATCGATTTCTCGAGTTCCAAGAGAAAGCCCATTCAATTTGTAACATATATTGTTCCAACCCACTCGGTAGACCAATCAGTTGTTCCAAGTTACTGCCACAGCTAAAAGACCTACAATAACTTCCCGCAAACAATCGCTCTAGTACCACTTTGATGTGAATTATATTCTATGAATCACGGACTCGACACGCAATACGTGTTTCAACACGACACGTGACACATGATTTTTCTAAAAACTAGAATACGACACGCTAGGATACGTATATTATATAATATATATAAAAGAAATAAAACATATTTTTTTCATAAAATACATTATTAGAGCATTCTTAACATAAAATTAAGAAAATGGACCATACAAAACAATATTCAAACACACTTTTAACATTAAAAATCACAAATAAATAAAACAGAAGTTGGACAGCTACAATGGAGGAGAAACTTACTCGCGATTAGAAGAGTAGGAGATGGGTTGTGTTGGACAGTTGCGATGGAGAGAGCGAGCGAGCGAGAGAGAGAGAGAGAGAGAGAGAGGTTGCGATGGAGGAGTGTTTCCGCTGGTTGGGTTAGGGTTGTGAGATGAAGAGGAAGGAGAGAAAGAAGTGGCAATGGAGATGAGAGATTAGGGTTGTGTTGGATTTCATTTTGGTTTGCCCCGTAATGATGTTTTGTTGGTATGCGAACAACTATTTGTTTAAGGGTATATAAGTAACTTCGGTTTCTTTTTTTTTTTTGGTATGTTATTTAGTTATAGTTTTAATAATTATACTTTTGACCACATTTTAAGTTTTTAAGTATTCTATATTTTACTCCCCGTGTCCTATTTTATGTGTTCCCAGCATGTCCGGACGTGTCCAACTGAAAAAAAAAAAAAAAGGACATTTTGGGACTCGGGTGTACCAGCGTGTCGGGAGCATGTCGCGTGTCCGACACGTGTCAAAATAGATCCGTGCCTTCCGAGAGAGTGTCCGTGCTTCAGAGATTATATTTATGATAGCGTGCACAGCTTCTTAGAAAATTAAGGTTCCTCGACTTATTCATATTTTTGTATTATTGAAGACAAAAGTTTTTATTAAAATAAGTAAGATCATTATAAGTAAGATCATTACTATGTTCTTTACATAAGCTATGAATTTAACTCCATCCTATGTTTCCCCGTAGGTTATTTCTTTTTCCTTGAATATTCTTTCATTTCTCTCATTCGAAACATTCCAAGCTAGAGCCAACATTATGCATCTACTTTGACTCATGGCTTTCTTTCCATCCCCATTCAGCATCCATTCCAAGCAAAAAATAGCCTATGACCTTGTGACCCACCATGCCAAGTTAAAAATATACTTTGTTCAATAAAAATCTTAGAAACTCACAATGCAATAAGAGAGGATCAATATCTTCACCATTGATCTAGCACATTACGCACCAACGTGGTCATCGGTTGCTTACGAAAGAAGGAATTATAATATATTTATAGTAACTATGGACTTGGCAGGAATTATAATATATTTATAGTAACTATGGACTTGGCATAAGTAACCCTAAAGTGACTAAACACTAAAATAGGTTTAACTAATTACAAGAATATTCTTTAAATGAAGAGTACATTATTCTAATAATACTAAAGCCTTAAAATTAAATATCGGTAACTAATAAAATGTGACCTTCGATTGGGTCCCATTTCCATTCGACATGCTCCATAGTCTTTGTACACATTAAATTTAATTTATAAACTCGGTTATTTACCCCAAAAGAGGAGGTCCATTCAATTAGGCCGAGAACATAGATCCGTTGAAGAGACTTGCTAAATATACATTCATTTTTGTTCAATTATATTATGATCAGTTTATTGTTTAGTTGATTTACCAAACAAATGATTAGATGACCTTGTTTCACATTATCAGGACTTTTATATTCATTCATATTCATGCAACTATGCCCATTTACAGATTTTGTCAATTATAATTTATTCGCAATGTACATAGTTTGGGTGAATCACAAACTTTTATCCCCCCACAAATTTGTTGAATACCAGCCCATTGCCTTAATTAAATTATGCCCATAAACTTCCAGTCTTATAGTTAAACCCCCACCACATCCTACAAGTGGTGGCAACCCCACCACACCCCATCCATCGTTGAAAAAATGAAAGGAAGGCTGGGAGCCTGGGGTAGGGTCCATATTGAATCACCATAAACTACCTACTTAGTACCAAGACAACCATAATGTTACATGCATCCCTGTACAGTGGCTTAAGTTTAGACCTATTAAGTTTATGTTTATTAATGTATTGTAGCTACAATCTAACTTTATTCCAATACACATTCAACTAAAATCACGATAATGCATATATAATATGTGATAGTTGCACTCACTTTCTCTGGATCCCCTATCACCAATAACTCCGGTACTTCTTGGCCCATTGACTGCCATGTCCAACTGTAGACATGTGAGAAGATTATATGAAGTTGAATAGCCCAAAATAAGATGCTGCATGACTATAATTTTGAGGAATGTAATCAACAAAAAACATACTCCAACTGAGAATACGCCAAAATCATCAACATTACGTGCAATATACAAGAGTGACATACAACAAAAAGATGCCAAGTAAGCACATGATGGACACATAAAAGTTGTTTTTCCATATGCACCCCACCCCCCCCCCCCCCCCCCACCCCCAAAACACACACACAGAATAGGGGTTGAAACCAAGGAATTCAACATGATTGCAAAAGGTTCGTTCGATTCATTTTCACATAATTATCATTATGAAGGGTATTAAATATATTGACAACAAAATGTTCAGGGTAGAAGGCATCATTCTGAAAGCTATTTAATGACTTAATTTTCTGAAATGAACAAACTAATTTTCTCTCTTCTTTTCTGTTTCTGGTGACCCAATCACAATTCTTTTTCAGAAACTGTGTCAAAAAGGTGCATCGGTTTTCATTTCTCTGTGCGCTCACTAAAAAGAGTGATGCAACAATTCAATAACTACAGCTAACAAAAAATAACAAGAAAAGATATATATATAGAGAGAGAGAAAGAGAGAGGCAGGCTCCTGTACATACCAAACGGTACATACCGACGGTGCATACCGACGGCGCGGACCTATTTCCATAAAGGATTTTGAGTTGAGTTTTTTTATGTGGGATTTAAACATTTTAAAGGGCCCATATAAAAAAAATCAGCTCAAAATAACTTTTTTTGCTATTTTTAAAAAATCAGTCAGACTTTCACAGCTTTTAAGTGCTTTAAAAAGCTGTGAAAGTTTGACCGATGTTTTAAAAATAGAAAAAAAAAGTCATTTTGAGCTGATTTTTTTTATATGGATTCATTGAAATGTTTAAATACCATATAAAAAACTCAGCTCAAAAATATTTTTTTTACTATTTTTAAATATTTGTATGCACCGTTGGTATGTACCGTTTGGTATGTATAGAAGCCTCTCCCTATATATATATATATATATATATATATATATATATATATATATATTATATATATCACTTTCTAGCGTATATATAACTCTAGCTGACAATATGACTGACAAAAACCTATAGAACTGGTATGGTCATACAAAACGATATTCGCCAGCCTCATTGTAAAAAATGAAGCCTTAGATTTACTTTTTAACATTTTGCAATGAACACTAACCTAAGAACCCACTTTCTCAGAAATGCATCCAATTATGTATTAAATAAAATTGATAAACATTCAGAGTTTCATACTTCACAACCTCCAATCAAACAAAGAAAAATTGTGTCTATAATATATTAAAAATAAAACACAATAGATCTTATTTATGTTAATAAATTTTAGACGAGAATAAACAAGTAAAAATGTGAGTCTGTAGAAACTACTACCCTCTACCCCCGACTTGGCAACCCAAAGGTGGCACTTACAAAAAAATATATAAATGTACACCCAAAATTATAAACAGATTCTACTTTCTGAAAGCATATGGGTGTGCTTGGATGCCTAGGATTGAAATTCAATTGGAATTGGAATTCAATGAATTCCTAATCCGTGACATCTGAATTCAGTTGTTTGGTTCCCCTGTGGAATTTTATTAGAATTCTGAAGTAATGCTCGTGTGTTGTAGCGTGTGTGTAGTGTGTGTAATATTGTTTGTGTACAGTGTGCCGGGGTGTGTGGAACTCCATGCAATGTGTATGTGTGGAACTGAGTGCGCGTGCAGTGTGTGAAACTCTATGTGCAATGTGTGTGTAGTGTTGTGTGTAACTTTGTTTGTGTGCAGTGTGTCCCCCTGCAAAGTGTGTGGAACCGTGTGAAGCAGTGTGTAAAACTCTATGTGCAATGTGTGTGTGTGCAACTCTGTATTTGAAACTGTGTGTAAGCAGTGTGTGCGCGTGCTAAGTTTTCATGTAGATTTGTTTGCGTAAAATCAATTCCACAAAAAATATAATTTTGTAATTTTCTATTTTTAGTTTGGAATTCAATTTATGGAATTGGAATTCCATGACAATTCCGAACTCGAATTTTCAAACCAAACAATTGAATCAGAAATTCAAGGCCCCAATTCTAATTCCAACAAAGCTGCCAAACACACCCTAAAAGAAATTCAGATATCTAGCTTAAAATTATTAATCAACCCATTCATTAAAAAGAGATGATCAACAATCATATACAAAAATCAATGACGTGAATAGAAGTTTCAGAGTTGATTCTTCTAAACTTTATTAATTATTCCATAAAGCTCATGTCCGCGGTTTTTGCACTTAGGAGGACCAACCTTTGAAAATGTGGCGGCAAGATCATCTTCAGGTAACGATCCTAATACTAGACCCTGCAAAAGATAAAAGCCAATTAGTTGCACAACTTAATGATTAATACATTTGGAAATTTGAAACTGAAGTTCACATTCAACAACATCCAGGCCCGTTTAAATAACTAAACGGTAAGGATTTTAAAATGTCAGGCATGTGATCAATGTACAGAAAAGACAGCACCCCGAATGTGCGAACACATGCAGTTGTCTACTGAAGCTCATAATCCACTGCTAGTGTTTCATTCGTCACAAGAACCTCCATCAATTCCATAGTTACCTTCACATATAAAATAGATAATTCTCGAGTACTTTATGGGGCATGGTTGACTACTTGCTGAGTGTATCCCTATAGCTTTTGCTAGTAAATGTATTTTGAGAAAAATCATAAGAAATTCCATGATAGTTCACAAGGAATCACATTCACTATAGAAAGGTAAGCAAATCTATCAAAAGTTTATAACCAATATAAACAATGCATCATATGTGAAACCTTGCAACAGAGATTCTCTAAATTTCATTTTCTTGAAATATCATGGATATTCGTGTCTTTTGCCTAGTTGAGCTATTTGTGGAACTTATACCCTCTTTTGGATATTCGCTTGTTCTTACCAGAGCTAGTTTTCTTTTACCTTTTAGCAACATCATGGGCACACTTCCAAGCCTATATAAACTCTTGTACTCCAATTATGAAAGATTTCACTACAATCACTATCAATATAGTAAATAATATACTATGATCCTAAACTATATTGTAAATCATAGTACAGTATTTCATTTAAGTATCTTGTATAATACGCTTGCCCCAGACCCAAATTTTTTTTTCCACCTACATTCCTTTATTATGAATTTTATATTATGAATTTTATTTTCAATTCGAACGTACATTTGGGATTATTTTACATTTTTTATAGAAAGAGTTTATTCTAATATGTGCTCAAGTCAAAGACACTAAAATGCACTCAGGAAAAGTGATCTAAACTTACAAACCCTCAAGAATTAACAAAAAACACAAAATGGCGGAAAACAAAAGAGAATACTGAGCATTATTTCATAACAGGCCTCAGTACCCAGAATTACCATTTGGATAACGACAAGTACCCAGGCCGCTTAGATCACCTGACCAACTCCCCAAGGATACGTTTATACCCTCCATTCCACACGCACCAAGGAACAAGCCATAAGAGGACTCGAACATTTGACCTCCCAGTGGGTTCTATAAAGCAATCGCATTTAAGAAACATATGGGTGACTAAGTAGTGAAAACAAATAAAAATATAGATCAATGCAGTGAGACATATAAATCAATGTAGTGAAAACCCAATATTTTCTTTCACTCTATCCCTCGAGAAAATTGCAACACTGCAAGGTACGTGTTAGCAGAGAATGTTGGACCATGTGCTCCATTCAACTCGGTGAAAAGTTGAAAAGTTATCTGCCATAATTTCCGCTACACCACAAGTTACTGGATCACAGAATTATCATACTAATGCTTAGAAGACGACACGTGAAAAATAAAATTCTAGAACAGCATCTGAGTAAGAAACACACCCGCAAAATATCGACAATTGGTAGCTGGGTGCTAGGTTGCATAGATACTGATAATACTAGATGTGCGATACAAAATAATATGTCGATATGATCAATTACAAAAATAAGAGTTTGGATCCAGTATATATGGGTAAAATAATATATATTACAGTTTTCTAAAAATAGGCTCAAACAACGGGCATGGGTACCTGGATGACTCGCATAGGCATATCTAATCAGTGATATGATCGAGTTGGGCAGACAATCAGGTGGTTGGGGAGGGCAGGCCTCGGTGCATAGGCGGATACGGCACTACGATAAATCAAGGTGGACATGGTGGGCCTAGGGTGGCTAGAAACTTTCTGCTAATCCTTTTAGTCAGACCAATTTTTAATTTTGAGAAACTTGTGGAAGCGTCAAAGAACTTTCTCCTCATTTCCTTCTATTTAACATTGGTCCGGTGGAAAAAGTCCTTGAAGAATGTGAAGACAAGTTAAGAGAGACATAGTTGACCACATTTTTGTTTATGTTTGATTATGAAAAATATATGTTTGGATCTCTTGCGTCTTTTTAAGATGTTTGGTGTCTTGTATAATAATTTTTATTGAACATCTCACAGTCCACACTTTACTTTGGCACACACTAATACTACTCTTGCACAAACTCACCAGACAACACTGTGACGACTCATGAGCACAACATTAACAGAACATAGCCAACACACAACAGCAATCAATAATCGCTCTGATGATAGCCAAAGTACGCAACTGATAGCACACAGCGCTTCCGGTGAAGGCATGATGCTCCGTGCACACAACAAAATTGTTGACATGTGGGACAAGACAGGTTATTCGGCGCAGCATAACTCATGGTGGAGAATCACAACGCGAACATCATGCAGAGTTGTAAACACAGGCGGGATGACCAGTGCACAATCAAAAAAGGTTGCGCAGCCAGCACATAATAACACAAACACCCACTCACGACCGCGAAGTAGATGGTCAATAACGTCCGCAAGCAGACCAGTGCAAAAAGAAATCTTCAAAATCAATCGTGCTGAAGCATTGGAGGTATGATGCTCCAACAACTACATGAAGGCCAAACAACACCAATTGGCATGTGTGTGGAATTGTGCATACAACTTATAGTTTTAAATGGAATTGAATCTGAAATTATTAGCAATTAGGGTTTATTGTAAAGGAATTAGGGTTAGGGTTAGGGTTGATTATTGGAAGAATAAGTGGCAAAAAAACTGAGTGTATTTTGGTCTGTAAACTTACAAGGGGTAAAATTCAAATATCAATTACAGAAACAAACTAACAGAGTTCAAAGTCTTCAGAGGGGGTAACTCTAGAAGTTTAATTCTCTAGCTTTACAACTTCTAAGGTGTGTAAGTCTAAATTTATATAAATTTTCAAAAAAAAAAAAATATATATATATATATAAAATAAAGGAGGGGGGTTTTGCCACATCATATAACTTTTTATATACAAAATCTATATAAACAGATTTTGTATCTATGTGTACACGTGGCTGAAATTGATGGTAGGGATATGAATCTAATGGTAATATTTGATAACGCGAGGCACGCTGCAATTAATAGGGAGGTTGACGCTTACTTTCAATCTCACCCATTTCAATGTCAAGAATGCGCGTCTCAAGAAGCATGGGGAAGTGTACACAATCTCCAGATATGGCCATATCTCTTCAAATACTCTCAAAACACAATCTTCAGCATAGCAGCTCTCTCTCTCTCTATCTATCTTGCGTTGGGAAGCCACACGGCATACACCAGTTCCGTCGATGCAAGTTCTCGAGTTTTACAGCCCAGTTTTTTTCTCTTCAGGTAGGTTTGGGTTCCTCTCAAGAGCAAAGAAGTACCACATTTATGTTCTCCCATTTTATCTCTCCCATTTATGAATGAGATGGTAGAGTTGAGTTGTGTTTTTGCTGAGTAACTATGAATACAGATTTATGAATAAGATTTTTTGTTGAGTATGAATACAGATCTTTAATAAGATTTGTTGCACGACATGGGTTTTTACGGAGTTTTATAGAGGAGAGTAATGTTTTTGTTCTGTTTTGAGGGATTTTTTTTTCTATTTCTCAAAATAATTTTATACTTGGAGATTGACAGCTGATGATTGTTGATATTTTTCCTCTTCAGGTTATCGTCTCTCCTTCGTGACTGTAAAGGCATCGTAACTGTGGAGGTGAGAGAGGTGAGGCAAGTCGTGTTATCGGGCGACGATAACTCATCTCTGCCACTTATTGACATTTTAATTATATTTTACTATTTTTTACGAGAACTCGTCACCGCCACTACCGAACAGATCTGGGACGAGAAAATACCCTGTTGAGTTCATAGAATTTTAGACGGGAAAATACCTGTTGAGAAAATACAGAGCAAGTCCATGGTATTTACCAGATAGTCTCACAGTAGTATCATTGGTATTACGAGATCCAAAAATCACAGTTCTTGATTTTCCAGTTTTCAGATCTTGATTTTTTAAGATTTTGGAATTTGAGATCTTTAACAGCAGCATATCGCACCACCTCCAATTGGATGAACGAAGGTATTTTCCCTTTTACTTTGGTTTGGGTATTTACTTTGGTTCACGAAGCAACAGGGAACATTTGTGTAAAATTCTACACAAATGTAGAAGAGGACGAAGTGGGCTTTCAAGCAACAGTGGACATTTGTGTAAAATTTTTACACAACGAAGACATTTGTGTAATTACTTTGGTTCACGAAGTGGGTTTTCACGTAATCAAGGTTCTAAAAAACGCGGGGCGTGATCGAGGCGTGGAGGCCAAGCCTTAAGCCTTAGAAGCCTAAGCGGGTCTTAGGAGTGAAAAGGCGTTTAGGCCTTTTTTAATATATTTTAATATTTTTTTACTATGACAATGCTATTAAAAATACTAAAATGGTACATACCTTAAAAATATGTCTAAATATTTGTAAATTAAAATACTATTTTTTTAAAATACAAAAAAATTGTCTTTTTTCACGCCTTACTTCTAAAAAACTCGCTTTCTTTCACGCCTTACCCCTACCCCAAAAAACGTTGACCATCGTTGACCACGCCTAGGGCCAAAACTTGGCGTATCTAAAAAGCCTCGCGCTTAGGCGCATTTTTTAGAACACTCCACGCAATAGTGGACTTTTCTGTAAAAAAATTCGAAGATTTGAACAGCCTGTCTTGAAAATATCTGAATTCTCTAATTCAATTTTTAGATCCGAACGCCCTGCATCTAGAGTCTTCTTCCGTGTTTTACATAGCGTTTTGAACGCCCCTGCTTTCCAAATATCTGAAGTTTTTAATTAGATTTTTTTATTTAAATGATCGTTTTAGATTTAATTTTTAGTTTGGACTTTCTTTTGATACCTGGTTTTACATTCAAATGACTTTTCCATATTATAGCTAACTATGTTTTCACACTACATATCATCTCCATTCCAAACAAACTGGAGCTTCGAGTTCAGAAAACCAGCATTCTTGGTTTACCTTTGTGTAAAATCTTCTCTCTAGAAATCGATAAATGGATTTCTCTCTAAAGGATTTTGTGTGTTGTTGATTGAATATTTTTAAAATGAAGCGGATGGTGTTGACTAGTTAGTGACATGGGTGTTGGGTACAAAAAAAAGGGGCTCAATGTTAATTTTGACGCACACATTCTGTGCGTATCTTTTTGTTCGTAGTAGTAGTTCTTTGGTATGTGGGTATTTTTTTGGGACGATTGGTTTTGAGAGTTTGGATTACTCGATCAATGCTATGTCAATTGACTTACTGAGTAAAACATTTACTATTGGTTCAATAAAGAATTTTTAAATCTTACAAAAAGCTTATTAGTTCTTTAATGAATTTTCGAAGATTTTGCTCAGTTCAGTAAACATTCACTATTATTTTTATAAAGAATTTTTTGTTCACCATGATATTCATTTTCTATAAATGCAAAAAGTTTTACTTAGTATTTAACTAATTTAAAATAATGTACCATTTTGACATGATATTTACCACAAAGGTGATAGAAATTTATTGAAAAAATTTATGAGGACATTTTTATGCGAATAAGTACCATGTGTGGATGGCATCATGTGTCTGTGCTCATACAAATGAGAACACGACGCGACAAGTATGTGATGCGTGTTCTACATGTTTTTCACTATACATATAAGAATCATAAATGTGCACACTTGTCGTGTCCTTATTTGTGTTGATCATGAACACATGGTGCTTTCTACACTTTTATTAACATTTTTCTACTCACACAATGATGTGTCTTCTATGTATTCTCCATTCAAACTGTATTAGTTATGATTATGTCATCCCAAAAACATTGTATTGACCATTATTTGATAGAAGATTTAATATAACTCTGCGACGGAGTTGATTTTAAATATTTGAATTTAAGTTCACTCAATTATACAATTGGAAAATTATTCCAATACAAATAAGTTATACACTATAATGTGAGTTTTTTAAGTAAATTAAGTAAAAGTGTAAAAAAAAGCATTATAGTGTGAGTTTTTTAGTAGCACACGTAAAATATTTATGAGACAAATTGACTTATGTTACATTTATTTGGATATTTCAAATCACATATATTTGAATGAATTTCAAAGGTATTATTATTATTATTTTCAATGGGTTATCAACACGGGCAAGCGTGACATGTAGTATCACATAACATGTAGCTAAAAAATATAGTGTAACAAAAGGTGTGTGTAACATCGTTATTAAATAAGATGAAATATAGTCTGCATTTTTAAGTTTTCCTTTAAGTGAATAATACCATAAATAGGAGTGCGAGTGTTCTATAAGCATACACACCTGGGAGCAAATTTATCACCATGCCATCGGCACGGGTACACCCTATATATATATCAAGCTTACTTGCATCAATAAAATACCGAACATGCATAAAATCCTAAAAATAAAGGTTTGCAAAAGAACCCACCTCTTCTAGATCCAGACGATACTCTCCATCAAATCCAACGGCAGGAAGATCTTCCTCCTCATCTTCCAACCCTCCCAACTCAACTTCTTCAACAGAATCATTACCAAAGAATGCATACTGTGATGCGTCAAATACAGCATCTTCTGCATCAAATAAGAAGAAATCCCCTCGTGTTAGCCTACACATACATACGTGGAACAGCTCAAGCTATAAATTATGAGCAGGAATACATGCATACGGAGTGAATAAATTAACCTGTCATTGAATTAAGATTGAATTATAAACATTCATATATGCCACTTGGAAGTGCATAAAACATTCAAGCCTGTAGCTCTTAAATTCGATGAATTAAATATCTTATATCCAAATCATGACGGACGCATAATATCTCAATAAATCCGAAATAAATTGCGGAAATCTCATGAACAATTCAAACAACCTTTACAACTATTGATTAGAAAACCCATTATAAGTACATAACAAATATAACGTAGAACAATTAATGGTAGCAATAACTAAGTTGACAACTATTCAACTTAGTTTTTTTAATTCTTTGTTCATTAATCCCTTTAGACAAGAGGGTTGATATTGTTTTCATTTGTATCCAAACATATAGTAAATTTTAAAACTAGAAAAACACATGAACAAAGGAAATTCAAAATTACCAGAAACCCAGATCTAGATAACATGGTAGAGCAATTTTTTAAAGTTAGAAAAGAAAATGAAGCTAAGAAAATCAAAACAAACCTGAGGAACTGGAACCCAATTGCTTAAGATCTTGAGGGTTAAGAGTTTCTTGAAAACCACCCCCACCTTCAAATCCATCCATAATCAACACTTTCACCAAAAAATAAACAAATTGATACCAAAAAATAATCTAAAGAGAGAACATAAGAAATATAGGACGTGTCAAACCCTTGACCAATAAATCCTAGGGTTTGTGTGAAGCAAAGATCTGTACAGTTAATTGAGGCAAATTTTATTCAGTAGTAGGAAGAAACAAATGAAATTTGAGGACCCCAAGTACAAGATAACGATACCAATTTATTTATTTTTAAAGAGAGGACGGTGGTGAGCGTCAAAATGGTGGGTTGTTGTATTTTAGAAAGGCACGTAGGCTTTTTGTGCATATGAATAATGAATAATGAATAATATAATAATATTTCTCAAATCACCAACACCTAGAGGGACCCATTTTGTCAAAAGGAATGGACCCCGCCATTCCAGTTCCAGTGGATTTGCGACAACGAGACATGATGATTCATCATTGATGAACAATAATACAAGTTAATTTATATTTTGGACCGTTTGGCAATCAAATTTCAAGATTTGGAATTAAAATTGGAAGGCCAATTTAAATTTCACGAAATTGAAATTGACCTTCCAATTCCAACCAATTCCAAGGCTTGGAATTGGATTGCCAAACGGACCCATGAATTCCTTTATCATCATACAACATGCTAAAAAATAGGCTTAGCGGTGTTTGCGTGTATCTCCTTGGAGTGTTCCACAAATGGTAATTAAGTTAAACCCATTTGAACTCTTTGGGATCATATACTTTAATGATTAGTTTTAGGGCTATATACTAAATAGTTTTTTAAACTTTGTTTAATACATATTTAATATAAATTAGTTATACCCACGTGCATTGTACGTGTGGCGGTTTTCAGATATTAACCTTTCACTGTAAATCTGTGAAGGACAAAGTAATAAAAATACTTGCAACATATTATGTAGAATCTGTTTTGTTAGAATATAATATAAAGTACCTAGTACGAAGCATCAATCATTACCCCAAAAATTAACCCTACATTCAACTATAAACTATACAAGATATTCATGTGCTTGCTTAGTTATTGTCAGCCGACTAACAGGCAAGCAACAGCAGTTGCTGCTGTTGCCAGCCTGTCATGCATGTGGGCGATATCGACTGATGACTAAATCTTATTTAGGACTCGAAGGCCTTCATGGTATGACTAAATTCACGTGTGGGACTTTTTCTTCGGAAGCTTTTTTCCATTTGACCGTGGGCGTAGAGTGGCACTAAGATTTATTCTGTAATTTCAGCCTTGCACACCGGGCATTGAGGCTTTTCGTGATCTTGGATTTCAGTAGATACACTTGGGTAATGAATCCATTTATAAATACAAGGGCAACAATAGAGGTAATTATAGGGTCTTGAACCATGTCTAGGCAAATGTTACAGTCGAAACCATTGGTCGCATTATTTTTCGTTAAGTTGGTAGAGTGTTTTCTAACGATTTCGACTTGATATTGGTCTACTTTTCTACCGTACCAAAGAAATAGGATTCTCATTATTGACTTTATTAATTGGGTACCTAACGACTTGTCTCTTTTTCTTACTACCTGTAATACCCCGTATTTTTATGACTTTTAAATTTTGGGGATGTATTAAATTTAATTAGAGATATTAATTTAATATTAATCCGAAAAATAATTTAAATACTTACTAGCGTGATGAGAGTTAATAATTATTAGAATTTTGTTGTAAGTTACTTTATGGGTAAAGTAAGAGGTATAATTGAATTTAGTAAAATTATCACGAGAATCTAATTTGATAATTTTGGAAATTTATCGGGACGCGCTTGTGTCATGTCGGGATTAAATTTGAATTATTAAAAGTGAATAAATTATAAGTCACCCTTATGGTCATTTTGAGTGTGTCAATGTGTCCGGAAGGATCGATATAGTCAAAATAATGTACCCGGGGGTTTAGTTTTGGTCCCGAGGCGTTTTTAGGCCTAATTAACATCCCGGGAGGACGTTTTAGACATTTTGCATTTTTTGGCATGGAAACCCACGAATTTTCTAAGGTTATATCAGATAATAGGAGTTGTCTTCTAGGGTTAGAATAACCAAAAACTAAAGACGGCCATTGGATGGGAAGAGGAGAAGTTTTCAAAGGAGTTTTAGGCCAAGAACTCCATCGGTTGCATCGTCGTCGCCGCCAAATTGTAGATCGCGCAACGAGGATCAAAACCACACCAATTTTTTCCACAAATCTGAGCCAAATATTTCCAGGCAAGTATCTATCTTGCCCTATTTTAGTTAATGCTTCAATGATATTAGTCTAAGGTTGATTAGGACTAGTTTTTGTGAAAGAAAGCATGTATGGAAGACTCGAATTCGCATGTTGTAGAGGTAAAAGACGTATTCTGGAAATCTAATTCATATGTAGAGGTTGAACCACGAAATTTCATTGAGTTAGGAGTAGAAAATCTGGGAAAAGAATGGGAAGAACTAAGTTAAAGAAATATTAGGGTTCTTGTTATTTTTATGGATTTTGGCCCTTTTAAGTCGTTATAATTGATGAAAACTCGCATGTCTTACGTAGAATATTAACTAGTTGGGGATACAACACTTGTAGTATTATTTGTTGGAAGTTTGGAAATCAAATATGATGATTTGGATGATTTTGAATAGCATTCCCGTAACTGGTATTTCTACAGTTTCGCCATAATTGCTTGATCGATCGATCGACGCATCGATCGATCGAGCCCCTGACATCGATCGATCGACCCCTCCTGAAAAACTCACATTCCCCTTTTTAAATAGGTTATTCCAACTTAAATGAATAGAAATCCTTGGACATTATTATTAGAACATTTGGGGATATAAAGAAGACCAGTAGGACTTTATAAAAATGGAACCTTTAATGTAAGACGAGATTTACATTTAACGGAGGTATTTTACACTTAAGGAATAATGGGAACGTGTGTCTAAAGGGTGATACTCGTAAGGAAGTTACGTCGTAAAATAAAAGAGTACCTACTGAAATTACACTTAGGCAGATAGGATTTCACGAGTGTTACGAAGTAAGTTTGGAATAATCCCATAAATAAGAATAAAAGAGACGAAACGCTATACGAGATAATCTAGTAATGTGCAATAAGAATAAATACCATAAGTATGGGTCATGGGTGTACCTAAATTAGAAATGGCAATGGTAGTATACATACATGACTGTGTTTGTGCATATACTATATACGTGTAAAAATCATGTCCACGCTACTTGCTATCACTGAGGTTACCGCGTCGGGACAGTCTTATCTCGATGGGACCTTTATGGGGGATATTGACTTGTACCCTAAAACATAGGAATCCTTTTTTACAGGCTATCGGATAGATAATCAGACGGTCCTAAGAGACGTGAGGGTATGTGCTGACCTCTTAGTGACTTGGAACTATGGTTCGCCTCAATTTGTATGTGTTTTGTGTTAATATAGTTCGAGAGTGATTCCGAACTAGTATTTTCCTTAGTACGAGTGATACGGAGACTTGATAGCAGAGTATGCCAACACTATAAATTTATGTGGGGTGCCGATAGTGTGTGTGTGTGTATATATATATATATATATATATATATATATATATATATAATTTAAATTGGGAAACTTTCTACTGTGATTAAAAGTAGTTGAGTAATGAATAAATATTCCGATATTTAAAAGTGTGTGAAAAGTTTGAGACAACACTGAGAAATTTTATAATAAAATGAGAGTTATATGAAAACCTTGCCTTTAGAAATTAACTATCTTAGCACTAGTAGTTGTCGGCACAAAACCTTATGAGAATTTTAAGAAAAGCTAAATTGTTGGGATAAATAGTGCGGTAGGTGTGCACATTAGAAGAGAGGTGGTAATTCCTCAAGAGAGTGTCGCACTAATATGATTGTTGCATTAGCCGGTAAGCATTTTAAATACTTGCTAAACTAATTTTAAACTGTTTTATAATCGGGCTCTGACCCGTTTCCTATTTTCTCTTATCTCTTGTATATATATGTATATATTACAGGTGCCCAGCCACAGGGGGGTCTTGCATAGGATCCTTTGGAAGGAACATGTTGCAGCTTAGGTGGGAGTTGCAGGCCTCTTGCTTAAACGACCTTATTATTGATTCCACTTCTAGTTTTATTTTATCCAGTTGGGCATGTGTCGCCCTTTTCCATTATTCTGTTGGTTTTATCAGAGATTGTGATTCGTTTATTTCCAGTATTTATACTTTGGGATTGTTACTGTCAGGATGTTTTCCTTTGAAGTTTTAAAGTTGGAATTATTTAGTTAAATGCTTATATTGCTTGGATTATTTTTCTAGTCTAGTTTTTTTGTGATTTTTAAACCATGGATTATGAAAGGTTTTAAACATTGGTTTTAAATTAAATTTGGAAATTGATGTCTTAAAATGGTTTTGTCACTTAGCTTAATTATTTAGGGTGTTTAATTGAAAAAGTTATTTTTGCGACAGTGATGCTAAGAATGAACCAACCGTTCACCTTGGTTATAATTTAATAAAGGACTGATCACCCGGTATTTAATTAGGCGGGGTGTCATAGGTGGTATTAGAGCATCAGGTTCTATTGTCCTTTAGGATCTGTACGGCTTATTTCGCTTTTAGATTAGCGTTCTTGCTATAAAGCCCAATTTTTAGGATTGTTATATTATTGCATTTACGATTACGTCTTCAGCTATTTGGGGATTTGATAATAACTGTAGACTAATAAAATTTTATGTACGTTTCAGATGCCTCCGAGACGTGCACCCAAGGACAGACGTGCCCAGGCCGAGCAGCCAGCAGCTCCGGTTCAGGGAATGATGAACGCAATAGAGGTAGCCGATATCGTTGCTCAGGCGGTGAATGCCGCGTTGGCAGTAGTGCAGCAAGCTCCACCCCAGGTTCAGGTAGTGGCGCCAGTACCGGCACAGCTTCCTTATGCATGAGAGCAAGTTAGGGATGCATTCCAGAAGGCGCATCCCCCCAGAGTTTGCGGGTAGTTCGGATATCATTGTAGCCAGCCAATGGAAGAAAGTTATCTAGAGGCATCTGCGCATGTACGAGTGCACGAACGTGCAGAAACAGCTGTTGGCTTCCTTCAAGCTAGTGGGGGCCGCTTTGCATTGGTGGGAATCCACCACCACCTTGGAAGAGAGGGATATTATCACTAGTCAGTCATTTTGGGTGCGGTTTGACAACAAATACTTTCCATCCGTCGTGCAGACCGAGATGAGGCGAAAGTTACTGAATCTGAAATAGGAGAATACGACTATTGCTGAGTACGAGGAGGAGTTCACTAGAATTCTCACTATAGTGCCAGATGAGGCACCCACTAAGGGAAATAAGATACTGTTGTTTGTGGATGGGTTGGCTTGGAGGATCCGTCAGCACCTCATAGGCAATCTGTCACTGAGTACTTACACAGACATACTCAATGCTGCTTTGTTACACTGCTAGGATCACCGCTTCCATCTGCAGGGAAGCAAACGAGCAGGAGAGTCCAGCCAGCAGGGCAGGATAGGGGGTAGTGGTACTAGTGGAGCACCGACATCCCACGGGAAGACTCGTCAGCATGAGCAGAGTTCCCATCAGGGGGACCCTGCCAAGCGGTTCCGATCAGGTGACTCCAGGCAGGGATTTGGGGGATTTAGGTAGGGCCAGCAGGGCCAGTCTAATCAGCAGGGCCAGCAGGGGGAACATCGTCAGCCGCAGGGTCAGCAGGGCCAACAACATTTTTAGCAGGGCCAGCAGGGCCAATGGCGGGGTGGTAACGGCCAGCAGGGCCAATGGTGGGGTGGTAACGGTCAGCAGGGTCGTAATCAGCATGGACAGAAGGGAAGAAATTTCAGGGGCCGATGCTTCGGGTGTGGTAAAAATGGCCATAGGCGCCATGATTGTCCAGAGGGAGATAGGGCCCCACAACAATAGGGTGCCTGTAATGAGCCACAGAGGCCACTTTTTCCAGTCGCCTTCCTAGCACCAGCTCAGACACCAGCCCTACCAGCCATTCCAGCAGCTCCAGCGCAGCAGGGGCAATTACAGTACGGACGTGTCTATAACGTCAACCAGGCAGCAGCTCCTCAGGCACCACCAGCGATTGAAGGTACGTTTCCTATCCATAGTACTATGGGTCGGGTTTTATTTGATACTGGGGCAACACACTATTTTATAGCTACTCATTTTGCTAAGGCCTTAAGGTTATTAGCCACAGCAGAGAGCACTGTGACATGCGTAGACTCACCACTGGGAAATGGATCGTTAATTTTCTTTATATGTCGAGGTGTAGGAGTAGAGATTGGTAGCTTAATCTTACCAGCAGACATGTTAGTCTTAGATATGCATGAGCACGACGTTATTATTGGCATGGATTGGCTCGCAGCATACAGAGCCATGATAGATTATTTCGATGGGAGTATTGTCTTTGCCATTCCGGGGTAGGAGATGTTTGTAGTGGCAATGCCTCACCCATAGGGAGGCTCTACCGCTCATTTGTATTACATAGAGGAGGATACCTATAAGGAGGTCGTGATTCCCTTAGACTCGATCCCAGTTGTTCGTGAGTATTCTAATGTATTTCAGGAGATACCAGGCCCACCCCCTAGTCGAGAGATAGATTTTATCATAGATTTGTTACCGAACACTCGACCGATAACACGCGCTCCATACCGTATGGCTCCGACGAAAATGCGAGAGTTACGAGATCAGATAAAGCAGCTGTTAGGTCAGGGCTTAATTCGTAGGAGTACCTCACCTTGGGGCGCTCCAGTTTTATTTGTAAAAAAGAGAGATGGTTCATAGAGACTATGTGTGGACTACCGAGAGCTGAACAAGGTCACGATACGGAACAAATATCTGTTGCCTCGAATCGATGATCTATTCGACCAGCTGAGAGGAGCAACTTTCTTTCGAAGATAGATTTGAGGTCAGGATACCATCAGCTACGGATTAGGGAGCAGGATGTTTCGAAGACTGCTTTCTTGACGAGTTATGGATCCTATGAGTTCAGAGTGATGCCATCTGGACTCACGAATGCTCCAATCATATTCGTGGATTTAATGAACCGAGTGTTCAGAGAGTTCTTGGATCAGTTTGTCATTGTCTTCATAGATGATATCCTGATATATTCACACACCAAGGAAGAGCATGCTGAGCACTTGAGGCAGGTTCTTTAGACTCTACGAGAGCACCAACTATATGCTAAGTACGAGAGGTACGGATTCTGATTACGGGAGGTGCAGTTCTTGTGACATGTTATTTCTGAACTGGGGATAGCGGTTGACCCGAGTAAAGTGTCAGCAGTGAGGGAGTGGGGACAGCCCAAGACATCGATGGAAGTGCTTAGTTTCTTGGGGTTAGCCGGGTACTACAGGAGATTCATTCGAGGGTTCTCCAAGATAGCGGGTCCATTGAAGAACCTGACTCGTAAGGGGGTACCATATGTTTGGGACGATACTTGTCAATTGGCTTTCGATGAGATGAAAGACAAGCTGACTTCGACACCAGTTCTTGCTTTACCCGAGCCAGGCGTGGAGTATTTGGTTTACACCAATGCCTCCTTACGGGGACTTGGGGGAGTACTTCAGCAGGAGGAGAAGGCTATCGCTTTTGCCTCCCGCAAGCTTAAGTCGTACGAGAGAAATTACCTTACTCACGATATAGAGTTACCAGCGGTCGTCTTTGCATTGAGGATATAGAGATATTATTTATTGGGGGAGAAATTTCGCTTGTTCACAGACCACAAGTCACTGCAGTACCTGTTCACTCAGCGAGAGCGGAATATGCGTCAGCGCAGGTGGTTAGAGTTTGTGAAGGACTATTAGTTTGACATACAGTACCATCCGGGAAAGGCCAATGTGGTTGTTGATGCGTTGATCCGTAAACCGGTAGACGATGTAGTGGACGTTTGGAGAGCAAAGTGAAAAGAGTTGGGTCACCAGAATGCGATAGCCCGTTCCTTCATATCTGTCATGACAGTGGCACCCGAGATTGTTATGAGGGTAATACAGGCACAGATAACAGACCCATTTTGCCAAGAGAAGATTGTACGGCTTTTAGATGAGGGTTCTAAGTCCTATTCAGTTAGTTCCGATGGAGGTTTGAGGTTTAATGGGAGATTAGTAGTCCCAGAAGAAGAAGACTTACGTCATGCAGTGATGACACAGTCTCACGGGTCCAGATTTGCAGTGCATCCTGGGGGAGATAAGATGTACCAGGATATGAGGCGACAATACTGGTGGAGTGGGATGAAGAAGGACATTGCTGAGTTCGTGTCCAAGTGTTCTACTTGCCAGATGGTAAAAGTAGACCACCAAAAATTGCCAGGGTTGCTTCAGCCTTTGGAAATACCCACGTGGAAGCGGAAGAGCATCTCCATGGATTTTATTACTAGGTTGCCTACATCACAGCAGGATCACGACTCCATTTGGGTGATTGTGGACCGTTTGACCAAGGTGGCTCATTTTTTGCCTGTACGGACAGACTATACCACGGGTCAATATGCTCAGTTGTTTATTATCGAGATTGTTAAACTACATAGGGTGCCCCTAGATATTGTGTCAGACAGAGATAAGATTTTTGTGTCGCATTTCTGGGAGAGTTTTCAGGAGGCCATGGGTATAGACTTGAGGTTGAGTTCAGCTTATCACCCACAGACAAATGGACAAACAGAGCGTACCAATTAGATGCTGAAAGATATGTTACACATGTGTGTCCTTGATTTTGGGAGATGTTGGGAGCCACATCTTCCATTGGTAGAGTTTGCTTATAATAACTCTTATCAGTTCATGATTGGCATGGTTCCATTTGAGGCATTATATGGCAGGCCTTGTCATTCTCCCACTTGTTGATTAGAGGTGGGGGATAACAAGTTGCTCGGACCAGAGGTAATCCAGGAAACCTCCGTTAGGGTTGAGCTTATCAGGAGTCGTATTCGGGTAGCCCAGGACAGGCAGAAAAGCTACGCCCATGCAAAACGGTTTTTTCGAGAATTTAATGTGGGGGACCAAGTATTACTACGTGTATCTCCTATGAAAGGAGTGATGAGGCTTGGGAAGAAAGGGAAACTGGCCTCGAGGTATGTGGGACCATTTCCCATTATCGAGAGGATTGGGCCGGTAACATACAGATTGGGACTGCCAGAGCATTTATACCGCATTCACGATGTATTCCACATCTCGTCGTTAAGACGATACCTTCGGGATGACATGGCCCACACTCACATCACAATTGAGGAGATTGACTTATAGCCTGATAGCTCTTACGAGGAGAGGCCAGTGGCTATTCTAGACCATAGCGAAAGGAGATTGAGGTCAAAAGTAGTACCACTTGTACGGGTTCAGTGGGAGCATCATAATGTGGAGGAAATCACTTGGGAGCGTGAGGCTGACATGCGTGAGAAATACCCAGAGTTATTCTTACAAGGTATACTTTATTTTTCAAATTTCGGGACGAAATTTCGTTATTAGGGGAGAAGTATGCAATACCCCGTATTTTTATGACTTTTAAATTTTGGGGATGTATTAAATTTAATTAGAGATATTAATTTAATATTAATTCGAAAAATCATTTAAATACTTACTAGCGTGATGAGAGTTAGTAATTATTGGAATTTTGTTGTAAGTTACTTTATGGGTAAAGTAAGAGGTGTAATTGAATTTATTAAAATTATCACGAGAATCTAATTTGATAATTTTGGAAATTTATCGGGACGCGCCTGTGTCGTGTCGGGATTAAATTTGAATTATTAAAAGTGAATAAATTATAAGTCACCCGTATGGTCATTTTGAGTGTGTCAATGTGTCCGGAAGGGTCTAAATAGTCAAAATAATGTACCCGGGGGTTTAGTTTTGGTCCTGAGACGTTTTTAGGCCTAATTAACATCCTGGGATGGCGTTTTAGATATTTTGCATTTTTGGGCATGGAAACGCACAAATTTTCTAAGGTTATATCACATAATAGGAGTTGTCTTCTAGGGTTAGAATAACCAAAAACCAAAGACAGCCATTGGAGGGGAAGAGGAGAAGCTTTCCAATGAGTTTTAGGCCAAGAACTTCACCGGTTGCACCACCGTCGCCGCCAAATTGTAGATCGCGCAACGAGGATCACAACCACATCAATCTTTTCCACAAATCTGAGCCAAATATTTCCAGTCAAGTATCTATCTTTCTCTATTTTAGTTAATGCTTCAATGATATTAGTCTATGGTTGATTAGGACTAGTTTTTATGAAAGAAATCATGTATGCGAGACTCGAATTCGCATGTTGTAGAGGTAAAAGACGTATTCTGGAAATCTAATTCATATGTAGAGGTTGAACCACGAAATTTCATTGAGTTATGAGTAGAAAATCTGGGAAAAGAATGGGAAGAACTAAGTTAAAGAAATATTAGGGTTCTTGTTATTTTTATGGATTTTGGCCCTTTTAAGTCGTTATAATTGATGAAAACTCGCATGTCTTACGTAGAATATTAACTAGTTGGGGATACAACACTTGTAGTATTATTTGTTGGAAGTTTGGAAATCAAATATGATGATTTGGATGATTTTGAATAGCATTCCCGTAACTGGTATTTCTACAGTTTCGCCATAACTGCTTAATCGATTGATCGATCGACCCAAGAGCATCGATCGATCGATGCATCGATCGATCGAGCCCCTGACATCGATCAATCGACCCCTCCTGGAAAACTCACATTCCCCTTTTTAAATAGGTTGTTCCAACTTAAATGAATAGAAATCCTTGGACATTATTATTAGAACATTTTGGGATATAAAGAAGACCAGTAGGACTTTATAAAAATGGAACCTTTAATGTAAGACGAGATTTACATTTAATGGAGGTGTTTTACACTTAAGGAATAATGGGAACGTGTGTCTAAAGGGTGAGACTCGTAAGGAATTTACGTCATAAAATAGAAGAGTACCTACTGAAATTACACTTAGGGAGATAGGATTTCACGAGTGTTACGAAGTAAGTTTGGAATAATCTCATAAATACGAATAAAAGAGACGAACCGTTATACGGGATAATCTAGTAATGTGCAATAAGAATAAATATCATAAGTATGGGTCGTGGGTGTACCTAAATTAGAAATGGTAATGGTAGTATACATATATGACTGTGTTTGTGCATATACTATATACGTGTAAAAATTATGCCCGCACTACTTGCTATCACTGAGATTACCGCACCGGGACAGTCTTATCTCGATGGGACCTTTATGGTGGATATTGACTTGTACCCTAGAACATAGGATTCCTTTGTACAGGCTATCAGATAGATAGTCAGACGATCCTAAGAGACGTGAGGTATGTGCTGACCTCTTAGTGACTTGGAACTATGGTTCGCCTCAATTTGTATGTGTTTTGTGTTAATATAGTTCGAGAGTGATTCCGGACTAGTATTTCCTTTAGTACGAGTGATAAGGGGACTTGATAGCAGAGTATGCCAGCACCATAAATTTATGTGGTGTGCCGATAGTATATATATATATATTATGAGAGTGATCGATATATTTATATATATATAGAATTTAAATTGAGAAACTTTCTACTGTGATTAAAAGTAGTTGAGTAATGAATAAATATTCCAATATTTAAAAGTGTGTGAAAAGTTTGAGACGACACTGAGAAATTTTATAATAAATTGAGAGTTATGTGAAAACCTTGCCTTTAGAAATTAACTATCTTAGCACTAGTTGTCAGCATGAAACCTTATGAGAATTTTAAGAAAAGCTAAACTGTTGGGATAACTAGTGCGGTAGGGGTGCACATTAGAAGAGAGGTGAGAATTCCTCAAGAGAGTGGCGTATATTAATATGATTGTTGCATTAGCCGGTAAGCATTTTAAATACTTGATAACTAAATTTTAAACTGTTTTACAATCGGGCTCTGACCCGTTTCCTATTTTCTCTTCTCCCTTGTATATATATGTATATATTACAGGTGCCCAGCCACAGGAGCGTCATGCATAGGATCCTTTGGAAGGAACGTGCTGTAGCTTTGGTGGGAGTTGGAGGCCTCTTGCTTAGACGACCTCATTATTGATTCCACTTCTAGTTCTATTTTATCTAGTTGGGCACGTGTCTCCCTTTTTCCCTTATTCAGTTGGTTTTATCAGAGATGGTGATTCTTTTACTTTCAGTAGTTATACTTTGGGATTGTTACTGTCAGTATGTTTTTCCTTTGAAGTTTTAAAGTTGGAATTAATTAGTTGAATGCTTAAATTGCTTGGATTATCTTTTCCAGTTTAGTTGTTGTGTGACTCTTAAACTATGGTTTATGAAAGGTTTTGAATGTTGGTTTTAAATTAAATATGGAATTGATGTCTTAAAAATGGTTTTTGTCACTTAGCTTAATTATTTAGGGTGTTTAATATGAAAAATTATTTTGCGACAGTGATGCTAAGAATGAACCAACTGTTCACCTTGGTTATAATTTAATAAATGACTGATCACCCGGTATTTAATTAGGCGGGGTGTCACACTACCATAAAAAATTAAAATGTTATTTACCATTTTTATAACTTACCAATCACATGTACCATACACAAATCACGTGGAAAAAAAATCTACTCTCCGATGTAGGCGAAAGACGGTAGTATTTTGCCAAGTGCTAAATTTTGAGGATTAAATAAATGGGAGAATATGTGTCATCATCTTCATTATACTCAACAATTTATGTCGCAACCTATAAAATCAATGCCAAACGTATCCACATTCTCTCTATATACGTATTGATTTAGTCTCCCATATATATGAATCCAACAATTATGACATAATGAAAATAGTTTGATAATTTTAAGTTAAAAAACATACATTCGGCTAATACTTTTTTATTTGTTATTTTTTTTCAATAAAGAATGGTATTTTAAACTGTTTTTATAATATTTTTTTAATTTTTAAATTAAAAAATAACTGTTTTTTTATCAAAATTGTTACAATAGTTTTAAAAACCGTTTTTTTTATTTAAAAAGTTGTTATGATAGTTTAATTTTTTTTAAAGATAGATTTAAAAACTTTTTTTTTCAAAAAAAATATTTTTTCCATAAAATTGGGAAAAAAATTAACAAATAAAAAAACTATTCTTTATACTGAAAGTTGTTTTTTATATTTTTTAAGTAACACAATCACGACCCAAATAAAACGCGACGTGACATGGAGTCGTACTTTTTTTATACCGGTGGGGAGGACCATTATTTATTATTTCAAAAATAATATTTTTACTATTTAAAAAAATGGTCCGCGTCAGCGGTATGCATAGACGGTCCAACCACCTATAAATACCGCTGACGATGACCATTTTTTTAGTATGTTGGTATGCGTTAGCGGTATGTATAGACGGTATTATAAAATATTTTAAATAAAATGTAAAAAAAAACTTTAAATAATTTTTTAAGTGCGTAAAGATTTTATTTAAAAAATTATTTTAAGTAAAATCCAAGTAGGGGAGTGTTTTAAGAAAATTGTTACAAAAATTGTTTTATAAAAATAAAAAGTCAGTAGTTCCAAAACAGTAACTATTAGAATCTTAATTTTTTTAAATAAAATCTTTAGGCACTTAAAAAATTGTTTAAAACTGTTTTTTTTTTACATTTTATTTAAAATATTTTATAATACGCAACCAAAATAAAATTAACACGACATGACACGACACACCTCAAAATCTTAATTTTACGTAAAATGAATATGACATATATGAAAGTAACATGGCATGACACAAAATCTTTTTTTTTTATGAAATGCGAACACCGTCCACTTGTCGTGTTGCATTTTAAGTGGGTTGTGTTAGTATTTGGTAAAAAATGAGATTTCGTGTTGTGTTATATTACCTTAATAGGTGAAAATAAGATTTTACGGCGTATCGTGTTACCTTTATAGGTGTGTCATATTACCTTTATAGGCGTGTTATGTCATTTTTATTTTGGTTGGGTTCCTGTTTGGTTAAAAAAATATATATACTGTGGCGTGACACTTTTACTTGGGTCGTGTTAATGTTTTGTAAAAAAATAATATTTTATGTTGTGTCGTATCACTTTTATTAGGATCTTGTTCATGTTTGGTTAAAATTTTTTTTTGTCATGTCGTGTTGTGTCTAGTGATTTTTATTTGAGTCGTGTTCGGTTATAAAAACAATTTTCAATTTAAAAAACAATTTTTTATTTGTTCCTTTTTCCCCTAATTTTATGTAAAAAAAACCTTTTTTTTTGAAAAAAAAAATTGTTTTTAAATATATCTTAAAAAAAACTTCTATAAAAGTATCATAACAATTTTTAAATAAAAAAAGGTTTTTAAAACTATCATAACAGTTTTTTTTTATATAAAAAACAATTATTTTTTAATTTTAAAAAATGGACATATACCAAATAGCCTCTCGAACATTTTTTAATACCCATTTAGTCTAAGTTTTTTTATTTTGCTTCAAAAAGTTATTTGCCACATATTTTGGAGAGGGAGTGCCGCTGGCGCGGACCTCTAAAAATAAGAGAATATTGAGTGCTTGAGGGAGTAAATGGGTTAAACTAAAAACATGTGTCCTTTTAAAAAAATATGTATTTATAGTAGAGACTATTCAATAATTGACCCTTTAAAAAATAAAAAAATGTTTTAAAAACAGTTTAAAATACTGTTTTTTATTAAAAAAAAATTAACAAATAAAAAAGTATTTGTTTGATCTTTAGAGCAAAGGGTGAGTTTGTCTTTTAAAAAGTAATTGGAGTGTTCTAAGAAATAAATATGAATACAAACATGTCCAACTGGAAAATACACATGAATGCATAAAAAATAATAATCTAATAAGGTGTGAACTTGGTAATTCCTTAACTTAAAAAATCTATCTAATTTTTCTGAAATTAACATTGAATTTAGAATTATTATAAAACATGAATAGAACAACAATAAAATTGAAAATAAAAAATTTGAGCACAAAAGAGAGAGAACATTCATGAATGAGATAAATATAATTACAAAAATTATGTATTTGCTTTGAAATTAACAAATGCATACTTTTGATGGCAATATGAATCTGATGGGAAGATGAAGGAATTTAGGCAGCTGACTTTTGATTTCTAGGGTTTCAAGATAAATGTATTTGGAAGTTTATTAGATGAATGTATTAGGAGAGAGAACGTATTAAGTTAAGATTCGTGGAATGATTTTAATTTAATAAATGTGTGAGACTAATATTAAGGGTATGATAGGAAATATTAATTTAATGAGGGTAGTTTAGTACTTTGAGATTTGAAGAGGAACTTTTCTCTTTTTAAGTAGTAGAGATAGAGATCTTTCAATTTTGCATCAAAAAGTCATTTACCATGTTAAAAATGTTTTACCATGCCGCTGGCGCGGACCTTTAAAGATAAGAGAATAAGGGACTTTTTGGTACAAAATAAAAGGCCTGGACTAAATGTGTATTAAAAAATGTTTGGGAAACTTTTTAGTATTTGATCCTTAGTTTTATTGGAGTTTTATTCGAATTTTAAATGTTATTTGCACGTGCAAGTTAAATTAATTTTAATAACTAATTTTGCTTTTATATTTATTAAACCCTCGACTTATTATTTGATACTAATTATATTTATCGTACTGGCACCCACTAGCATCATGAATCCCATCGTCCGCTATTAAATCACATAAAGTATAAAATTAGTCGCAATTAACACTTTAAGTAAATTACACCAAAAATACAAGTGGGTCGTATTGATCCCAAATCATGCTTCAAGTAAGGATTGAAATGAAACAACACAAATCAAATAGTGCAAATCAAGGAACATTGGAGTTTTTTCGACCTCAGCTCGTGATTCAAATCATAACACACGTCGGTTCATGATTTAATAATATGAATGGATGCGTAAGGAATTGAAACTTAGATCGATCGTATCATTATCAACCAGTTCAAAAAGGCAGTGTATGTTTCATTTGCGTAAACATTAGCTGCTTAGAAACATTAAAACCTTCTTTGTCCATGGAATTGAGAATACCTCCCCAGCAGAGTCGCCAAATGTAGGAGGGTAGTGAGACTGGGGTCTATGAATATCTGGAAAGGGTGAGGCATGACCCACTCCAATGGACACTGCCTGCAAGGTCTTTAAGGTCTTCTGGTGCAACTTCTCAAGAAACCTTCTCCTTTTGGTAATAATGGAACTTAAGCTTCAACTCACTCTCTGCAAGAAGATGAATTTTCATAGCAAAAATAGTTTCTTAAGAGAAACACCTGAGAATGATGGCTGTCAATGGGGAGCGAAAGAACAAGGCACTCAACACTAACAGAATGAGCAGGGAGAGAATACTAGGTAGGTCTGGTCTGATTTTGGCAGAGTAACAGTGCAATTTCAATTGTGTGTCCATTTGACCTTGCCCATAGGTCTATTTATACTTGGGCATTAGAGCTGAGTTGGCACTTTTGGGCTCCAAAATTGAGAGGGTTGGTGGGAAATAATGTCTGAAGTGTACCATTTATCCCTATATGTAGGCAGCCCTGCCTGTCCCCTCTTGCAGGCGTCACCTGGCGCCAACCCAAGTCAAAAAGCAAATATGTCTCCCAATGAAGATAACATATTGATTTGGTAAATATCTTTTGAAGCGGTAACTTGTGGTGCAATCTTTACAAGTCTTGAGAGATGAGGCCTTAAGGGCCCCTCTCTTATAAAATCATTATTTTTCTTGAGAGGGACCTCGAGGACCCCCTCTCCTGAAAAAAGTCATTTTTTGTAAAGAGTTTATTCCTTGTGAGCAACCAGCTCTTTGACTCTCACTTCCCTTGTGACCAAGTGTGAAGCGTGTGTAGTCTTGAGTGACTTCTAAGTCTTCCTGCTAGTATTCTCTCAATCCTATAGTGCTAAGTGGTTGAGCTTGTTCAACATACCTTGTCCCTCAGCCGCCAAGCCAAAACTCCCAAGAGATCCCAACTGGCCTACTTGAGCCCTGCTTGCTCAACTAGGCAACTTGTACAAGAGGTGTTAGTACTTCTGCTCTTTTTCATAATGAGGTGTTGCTTATGGTAGACATCCCATCATCCTAACTTGGTTTTCTGGGATCTAAGGGGGAAGGACTTTGCGGTTCCCTCCTCCCATATAAGTTTCTGCTGTTGAGGAACCCTAGTGGGGGTTCCTTCTCAAACATCATTTTTACTGTTGAGGAATCCTTGGGGGTTCCTTCTCAAATGTCATTTCTACAGGGACACTGGGGGAGTCCTTCTCAATCGGGATTCTGCCGCCATCTAAGCCACTTTGGTGGGGTTCCTCTCATCGTGAGTTTCTACGGAGACCTTGGGGAAGTCCCTCTTAACAATGGTTCCTTATCAACTTGAGTTCTTGCAGGTACCCTTGCATGGGCCCTCTTAGCTTGGGCTTCTGCAGGGACCCTTGCGGTGGCCCTTCTCAATTTGAGTTTCTGCAGGGACCCTTGCGGTGGTGATCGTGCATAAATATTGTATCTTTATTCCCTTAACTTCGGTACCTTGGTGAACCTGAGCAGTGCAATTGATATGGATTTAACTCATAATTATACTACTAACCTTCGTTGGCAAGCATTTCGTGTTTTGTATTTCTCTTATGTGTTTTACAGGTAAATTATGTAAACGGCGCGAAAGAGAAATCGAAATGATGAAAGAAAGGCTATGAAGGCAAGTTCAAGGGCATTTTTGTAATTTTGCAGCCCAATCTCGTAGGAGGAGCCAACTGGAAAGTTGAAAATCTTGAAACAACGACAATACTGGAAAAAGTGGCACCCAAATCCGAGGTACGGTTAAGGAGTTATGATCATTTGAAGTTGAAGAAAAATTCTAGAAAGAAAAGAAGAAAGCTTGAAAATTTTGTAAGTGTGGAAATGAAGAAAAGTAGTCGCCAAACCAACAAGATTTCCCGAACCACAGTGTGAACCAATTCGGGGGTGAACCGGTTCGAGGTACCTGCGAACCGATTCGAGGTGCCTGATACGCGAAATTCCACTTGAAAGTTGATTGGTCTAAAGAGTCCTATAATGTACTAACTCTTCTAAAACGTACATGTATCTTTGTATTGACTTAAAAAACATAGTTTTTGATAGTTTTGAATAGTTTTTTATAGAGATAAAAGTAGGAGAATACCCGAGGAACATAGCTTTGATTTGGCGATTCAAGATTGATTTTTTCCGGGTTTGATCTCAAGTTTCATTCTCTCTATTATTGTTTTTGCATGTTATTCTTATTGCACGATTCAATTTGTTTCTAAGTTCATAATAATTCATTGCATGTTTCAGTCCACTTCCATCATGATTTCTTTCACATGCAATGTAATTAATTCATGCATAGTTAGGTTCAATATGTCCAGCTAGATTTTTTTAGGGTCGGGATGCATGAACTCAACTTGATGTGATAGTTGCATGTGTATAAAATTAATCCTCTAAACTTAAGGATTTATTATGACCGTATTACGTAGCGAACACAACCATTATAGATCTTTGGATCTCGATTGCTTCAGGGTAATCGGGATGCATTAGAATGCAATGCGAGTGTAGCTAGCGTGTTACCTCTTTACTCGTCCTCTAATTACGTATACTGCGGGCTTGAACCTCGTATATGTAATGATTGGGAGTACTAAAGTCTAGATCTAATCAATCACTTAAATTTACGATTAGTTTTATACCAGCAATACACTAGGGTTGAGGGATTGTATTCTCGACCTGTTTTTCTCATCATATAGTTCAAGTTTTAGTTCAATCATCATCAGTCTTCTAGGTAATTTAAAGTAATTGTATTCCATCCATTCCTGATTTCATTAAGTAATCATTTTCAAAATTTCATCTAGTTGTAGCTGTTACACCATTCAAATCACCTATTCCTTCTTTTTAGAGTCAAAGTTAGGTTAACCGTCTGTCCTTCCGTCGTCATGATTTTCTCGTCCTATTTCCCTGTGGAGACGATCCCGACTTACCGAGTTTATTACTAACTCAACAAGCTTGCACTTGAGCCTAGAGAGAACGCACTTTAGAGACACATTCTTAGTCGCGTAAAGTTTTTGGCGCCGTTGCCGGGGAATTATGTAGACTTTAGGTTATGTTGGTTAATCCCGAATTTGACCTTAAAAATAAATATATATATATATATATATTCAAAAATATGTGTGTCACGTTTTTTAATTGCCCAATTTGAAATGTCTTACTCTAACTCCTTTGGTGGGTTTAATTGTTATGATAATAGGAGGAGGAGGCACTCAAGATTTATGAACATTTGATCAATATCACTAAAGATGAGTCTCATAAATACAAGCTCAGTGCTAAAGCCATCCAAATTTATCAAAATGAATTGCTTGAAGAAAACATACTTTAAAAAGAATATCGGGAAAAAAATCGTTATTGGGAGCAAGAGTTAGATGCATTATTTGAACCCAATGAGGATTTTTCTTCCGATATTTTTGAAGTTGAAGAATGTTTTCAACCAAATGAGGAATTCGAGGTGCTAGAACCAAGGAAGCCTACTTTTGAAGAACTCGTGCTTATTAGCAAAAAGAAATTTGATGACCTTGCTGTTACAGAGTTGAAAATTAGAGCAAATTGTAAGGAGTTTAATGATTATTTGGACAACTTAAAGAAGGTCGATACTTGCACTTCACCGAACACTTTTGAGGATGAAATCATTGAGAGTGATCCAAGTTCTTTTGAATATCAACCTCTTATAAATATTCCAAAATCTACTAAGGTTGAAGATCATTTGTCTCCTTGTGTACCCACTATTATCGAACCATTAAATCCATCACAAGAACTGGATGAATATCTTGAGGACGTTGATCCGATTCATGTATGGGAACGTTTTTTTGAGATGCTTGATCTTATGGGCCATACACTTAGATGTGTCACTAAACTAGATCCAGTTGAAAATTTTGGGGGAGAAGATTTTAAGGACAAGGACTCTATGCTTTAATTGTTTTCTAAGATGGACTCTTTCGGTTTGTGTGCTCCGCTTCCCATTCTACCGAAAAATCTTTGGGACGTGATTCTATTTTTCTTGTATTCCAATGGTACTTGTCCACCGTGCACTCAAATCCCTCATTATCCCCCTAAAATTTTAATTGGTGATGGTTCATCTCTTCCGCTTTTCATATGCCTTCCTTTGTTCAAACGGAATTCTTATTTTTCAGGAGGCATGTTTTCTAGTGAGGGTACACCATTAATCCCTCAAAGTCATATTGTATTTTGGGTGGACCCTCAAATTTTTCGACTTCTAGTGTATAACTTATTAGAATTTCAAATCGTAGGTTGTACAATAGTTAGCTTATTTCTTTTTTTTCTTTAGTTTAAAGTTTTTGTTATTCTTTTTCCTATGCTTGGTTCTAACATGTTTTGTAGATTCAATGGACTCGTACATTTCGGGGATCGTTCCATTTTGGGTAATATCTTTATTTTCCTCTCTTTATGTTGTGTTCTTGATTCGCATTGAGGACAATGCAACATTTAAGTTAGGGGTGTGGGATATGCTTCTGGTTTATTGTTTAGATTCATTGATTCGATCATATGTTCTTTCCAAGTGTGTGTTTTTTTAAGAAAATTTAAAAAAAAAAATTAAAAAAGTTTGAAAATTCCAAAAATATTTTGCTTCAAAATAAATAAAAATTGGAATTTAAAATTTTCAAAAATATCACCTTTATTCTATTTGAAGTCTCAAATTGTTAAATCTCAATTGCACTAAACCAAAATTGGCCAAAGATGGAAATTGTGCGAAAATTGACGAATTTACGAATAAGTGTGGAGATTAACAAACCCGGTGAGATTTCGAGCCTATCATTTTTTAGAGTTTATAAATCAATCCGAGTTAATTGTTAACCCAAAGTTCTTTTCAGCGTTTTAATAAGTCGTTGATGATCTCTATTTTATTGTTTTGATCGGTTATGGAAAACGTGTGAGACATTGTCTCGAAAAGCGCACTAAAATATCTCTAGACTTAATTAATCTCGTGACGCATATGGTAAGGTAATTAGTAATTTGGGCAATGAAGTAGGCCCTCGCTTGTCTCCCAAAAATTTTGGCCAGAAGAAAATGTGAAAAATTATCCCTTTGCTACCCAATTTGAGCCTAATAAAAAAAATCCTTTTCGTTTGATAACCCAAAAAAACCCAATTAGCCCGGAATTGTGAAGATTGAATATTCATCAAATAAAGTCCGAAAAGTGCATAAAAAGGGGCAAGAAAAAAATAGTCGAAAAATGCTTAACAGAAATAACAAGAAATGAGAAGAAGTAAAAAAAAATAGAGAAAAAGAATAGAAAATGTGCAAAAGCCCGAAAAAGCACTAAGGGACATCATAAGAAAAAAATTCCAATTCCGAAGTTCTCAACCATTTCCACGATACTCAATACACCTTTAACCCGAAAAGTCCTACCGAGTTCGAATTGCGAAATTGATTACCGCGTGGAGAGAGAAGATACAAAAAGATAATATGAGAGATTAAATGGTGTGAATTTTAGGCGATGTTTCCCGTTTTTCCAATTACCGTAATTCGATGAAGATATCATTTTAATAAATAATTCCCTCTCTCATAATTACGTGCGTGAACTTGTGTTCCATTACATTTACTCTTATAAATCACGCATACCAATAGAAAAGCCACACTTCCGAGTGATTCGTTTGTGAGTGTATTCGGTGAGATTTTGAAATCAAAGCGAATTTTCGAAAAGTAACGTAATGATCAATCGATGAAAATTAGCGATTCGATTTTTGGCTTTGCACACACACACGACAACTTGAGACTCTTTTGAATATGAATTTATGGTGACTATTTTTCGATAGGTTTAAATTGTACAATTTTTAAGTATTTTGATTTTTCTTTGAGTCAATAACGAATTTTGTGGGTATATTCACTGCAAACCCTCACGAGACACCACTCGTCCTACTGGGATAACGTAGGGGTTTAACGGCTTGTTGCATATGATAAATGAAATCGCTTGCCTGCGAAAAAGGTATTCTATCCCAATAAAGTGTTTAGAAGACCTGTGACGTTATTCTTTTTCTTTTACTTTGCTCGTGGCGCGCAAAGTTCTAAGTTAGGGGGTTTGATAGGGCATAAATATTGTATCTTTATCCCCTTAATTTCGGTACCTTGGTGAACCTGAGAGGTGCAATTGATATGAATTTAACTCGTAATTATGCTACTAACCTTCGTTGGTATGTATTTCGTGTTTTGTATTTCTCTTATGTGTTTTACATGTAAATTATGAAAACGGTGCGAAAGAGAAATCGAAACGATGAAAGAAAGGTTAGGAAGGCAAGTTTAAGTGCATTTTCATAATTCTACAACTCGATCCCGGAGGAGGATCCAACTGTAAAGTTGAAAATCTCGAAACAACGACAACACTGGAAAAAACGGCACCCAAATTCGAGCTACAGTTAAGGAATTATGATCATTTAAAGTTGAAGAAAAATCCTAGAAAGAAAAGAAGAAAGCTTGAAAATTTTCTAAGTGTGGAAATGAAGAAAATAAGTCTCCAAACCAGCAAGATTTCCCGAACCACAGTGCGAACCAATTCGGGTTACCTGCGAACCGGTTCGAGGTGCCTGATGTGCGAAGTTCCACTTAAAAGTTGATTCGTCCAAAGAGTCCTATAATGTACAAACTCTTCTAAAACGCACATGTATCATTGTATTGACTTAAAAACGTAGTTTTTGATAGTTTTGAATAGTTTTTTATAGAGAGAAAAGTAGGAGAATACTCGAGTAACATAGCTTTGATTTGGAGATTCAAGATTGATTTTTTCCGAATTTGATCTCAAGTTTTAATTCAAGTTTCATTCTCTCTATTATTGTTTTTACATGTTATTATTCTTGCACGATTCAATTCATTTCTAAGTTCATAATAATTCCTTGCATGTTTCAGTACACTTCCATCATGATTTCTTTCACATGCAACGCAGTTAATTCATGCATAGTTAGGTTCAATATGTCCAGTTAGATTTTTTTAGGGTCGGGATGCATGAACTCAACCCGATGTGATAGTTGCATGTGTATAAAATTAATCCTCTAAACTTATGGATTTATTATAACCGTCTTGCGTAGTGAACACAACCACTGTAGATCTATGAATCTCGATTGCTTCAGGGTAATCGGGATACTTTAGAATGCAATGCGAGTGTAGCTATCGTGTTATCGCTTTACTCATCCTCTGATCACGTATGGTGCAGGCTTGAACCTCATATACTTAATGCTTGGGATTACTAAAGTTTGGGTCTGATCAATCACTTAAATTTACGATTAGTTTTATACCAGCAATACACTAGGGTTGAGGGATTGTATTCCCGGCCTATTTTTCTCATCATATAGTTCAAGTTTTAGTTCAATCATCATCTGTCTTTTAGGTAATTTAGAGTAATTGCATTCCATCCATTCCTGATTTCATTAAGTAATCATTTTCAAAATTGCATCTAGTTGTATATGTTACACCATTCAAATCACCTTTTCCTTCTTTTTAGAGTCAAAGTTAGGTTAACCGTCTGTCTTTCTGTCGTCATGATTTTCTTATCCTATTTCCCCGTGGAGACGATCCCGACTTATCGAGTTTTTTACTAACATGACAGGATTGCACTTGAGCCTAGAGAGAACGTACTTTAGAGACACATTCTTAGTCGCGTCAGGTGGTCCTTCTTAACTTGGGCTTCTGCAGGGACCCTTGCGATGGCCCTTCTTAATTTGCGCTTCTGCAGGGACCTTTGTGGTGGCCCTTCTCAAATTGAGTTTCTACAAAGACCCTTGCGATGACCCTTCTCAACTTGGGGTTCTACACGGACCCTTGCGGTGGCCCTTCTCAACTTGAGTTCTGCAGGGACCCTTGCGGTGGACCTTTTCAACTTTATCTTCTGCAAGGACCCTTGCGGTGGCCCTTCTCGACTTGAGTTTCTGCAGTGACCCTTGCGGTGGCCCTTCTCAACTTTAGTTTCTGCAGGGACCTTTGCGGTGGCCCTTCTCAGCTTGGGCTTCTGCAGGGACCTTTGCGGTGGCCCTTCCTGACTTGAGTTTCTGTAGGGACCCTTGCGGTGGCCCTTCTCAACTTGGGCTTCTGTTGCTACCTAAGTGGGTTCCCTCTTAACTTGGATTTTTACAGTGACCCTTGTAGTGGCCCTTCTGAACATAGGCTTCTGCAGGGACCCTTGTGGAGTCCCTCTCAACTTAGGCTTCTGCAGTGACCCTTATGGGGTCCCTTCTCAATATAGGCTTCTATTGTTATCTTGGTGGGGTTCCCTCTTAACTTGAATTTCTGCAGTGACCCTTACGGAGGCCCTTCTCAAAATAGGCTTCTGTTGTTACTTAGGTGGGTTTCCCTCTTAACTTGGATTTTTACAATGACCCTTGCGGTGGCCCTTCTCAACATAGGCTTCTGTAGGGACCCTTGCGGAGTCCCTCTCAACTTGGGCTTATGCAGTGACCTTGGTCGGTTCTTTCTCGACGTGAGTTTCTGCGGAGACCTTAGGGGAGGTCCCTCTCAATAGCGGTTCCTTCTCAACTTGAGTTTTTGCAGGGACCCCCCCCCCCAAAAAAAAAGTATATTGGGAAGACACCCTTTTATATTTTCCCCTCATGCAAAGTCTTTTGTGTTGGGCAAACCAAAAGGATTTGTACGCCATAAATTTTATTTATAATTTTGAGGGACTCTAGGGTTCCTTCATCATTCCCCTTAGGGTCATTAAATGTTTTGTCACTTCATCCCAAGTTTTGTAAATTAGGCCACTTATAGTGGACCTCCTTATTTGGGTATCAACTTGGGTGGAGGGGCTACTCGTGGTGAGCCCCTCATTTTTAGACTTCTTCTATGGCCTTCTTCTTTGTTTAGAGGGGTTGCTCATGGTGAGCCCCTCATTGTTGGCCTTTTTTCTTTGGCATTCTATCCTGGGTAGAGGGTTTTCTCAAAGTGAGCCCTTCTCCCTTGGCCTTCTTCTGTGGCCTTCTATCTTAGGCGGAGGGGTTGCTCGCAGTGAGCCCCTCGCCCCTGGCCTTCTTCTGTGGCCTTCTATCTTGGGCGGAGGGGTTGCTCGCGGTGAGCCCCTCGCCCCTGGCCTTCTTCTGTGGCCTTCTATCTTGGGCGAAGGGGTTACTTGCGGTGTGCCCTTCGCCCTTGGCCTTATTCTGTGGCCTTTCATCTTGGGCGTAGGGGTTACTCGCGGTAAGCCCCTCGCTATTGGCCTTCTTTTATGGCCTTCCATCTTGGGCAGAGGGTTTGCTTGCGGTGAGCCCCTCGCCCTTGGCCTTCTAGCTTGGGTGGAGGGGTTGGTCACGGTGATCCACTCGCCCTTGGCCTTCTTCTATGGCCTTCTATCTTTGGTAGAGGGGTTGCTCGCGGTGAGCCCCTCGCCCTTGGCCTTCTTATGTGGCCTTTTATCTTGGGCAGAGGGGTTTCTTGCGGTGATCCCATCGCCTTTGGCCTTCTTTTGTGGCCCTTAGCTTGAGTAGAGGGGTTGCTCGTGGTGAGCCCCTCGCCCTTGGCTATTTTTTTTCAAACTTGCAATCTTGGGAAAGTGGAGCCACTCTAAGTGGATCCCCATACTCCAGGCTATTTCACTATTTATTCACTGACTTTAGGACTTCTCAATATTAGACTATTACTTGCATTAGTCTTGGCGAAGGGGCCACTCGAAGTGGTCCCCTTGCCCTGAGTCATTTTTTGTAGCATCAAGTTTTAGAAGAGGGGATACTCAAGGTCGATCCCCTTACCCTAGACTATTTTCTGTCAATCTTGCAATCTTGGGCAGGCGGATCACTCTAAGTGAATCCACATGCTCTGGGCTATTTCACTCTTTGTTCACTTGCTTGGGGACTTCTCAATATTAGCCACCTCGTGCAGAAGTGTCTTGTAGTGTCAAGAGACTTGTGCACGAAATTTCATAATAAAGATTTCATTCTTTATTCATTGTCTTGAGGACTTATAACCATTAAACCGCTTTGAACAGAATACAGGTTAATGGTATGAGCGCTTCGGTGCCCTTAGAGACTGCGGTACTAAGCTATCGTACCTTTTATTTACACTTGGCATTTGCTCAATACTGTGAGCGCTCCTATGCCCTTGGAGTCTTAGGTACTAAATGGACGTACCTTTTATTTATACTTGGCATTTGCTCAATACTGTGAGCGCTCTGGTTCTCTTGGATCTTTAGGTACTAAACTGTCATACCTTATACTTATACTTGGCAGTTTCTCGATATGATGAGCGCTCCGTTGCCCTTGGAGCCTGGGTACTAAACTGTCGTACCTTATACTTATACTTGGAAGTTGCTCGATATGATGAGCGCTCTATTGCCCTTGGAGCCTGGGGTACTAAACTGTCGTACCTTATACTTACACTTGACACTTGCTCAAGACTGTGAGAGCTCCGGTTCCCTTGGAGCCTTAGGTACAAAACTGTCATACTTATATGTATACTTGGCACTTTCTCAATACTGTGCGCGCTCTGGTGCCCTTAGAGCCTTAGGTACAAAACTGTCGTACCTTATATTTATACTTGGCAGTTGCTCAAAACTGTGAGCACTCCCATGCCCTTGGAGCCTTTAGGTACTAAACAGTCGTGCCTTAAATTTATACTTGGCACTTGCTCAAGACTGTGAGCGCTCCTACGCCCTTGGAGCCTTAGGTATTTAACTGTCGTACCTTATATGTATACTTCCACTTGCTCAATACTTTGAGTTGCTCTATTTTATGTGAGAACTTTAAGATTGAACTTCCCCCTTCTAACTGTGGGGTATTTGCATATGAGATGAACAAGTTAAAGTTTGGAAGTTCCCCTCTAGCTGCGGGGTACTTGCATATAACTGAGTAAGTTAAAATTTGAAAGCTGCCCCTCTAGCTGCGGGGTACTTGCATATAACTGAGCATGTTAAAATTTTGAAGCTCCCCCTCTAACTGTGGGGTACTTGCATATAACTGAGCATGTTAAAATTTTGAAGCTCCCCCTCTAACTGCGGGGTACTTGTTAAAATTTGGAAGTTTCGGGGTACTTTCATATAACTGAGCAAGTTAAAAAATTTTGAAGTTGTCCCTCTAACTACGGGGTACTTGCATATAACTCAGCAAGTTAAAATTTTGAAGCTACCCCTCTAACTGCGGGGTACTTGCACATGAGCTGAGAAAGTTAAAATTTGGAAGTTGCCCCTATAGCTGCAGGGTACTTGCACATAACTGAGCAAGTTAAAATTTTGAATCTGCCCCTCTAACTACGGGGTACTTTCATATAACTGAGCAAGTTATATATTTTTTAGCGCAGCCCCGTGTGACTGTACGGTACTTTTTAGTGCAACTCCGTGTGACTTTGGGATATTATTTTTTTTAGATCAACCCCAAGTGACTGTGGGGTATTTTGTTATGCACATTCCTTTATTAGGAAGTAGCTAGGAGATGGGGTTAGTCATTCTCCTTCCCACAAACTTTGAATAAAATTTCGCATATATCATAAGTAAATAAATAATTATTTATTTATACTGAAAATTTCCCTTGGTCTGCAGGGTCCTTGTTCCAAACGTTTCTTAGGAACCTTTTTGTCTTATAAAAATAACAAGTTTAGAGAGGGGGTAGACCCGCTTCTCCCTATTTTCTGAAAACTGGTCAAGTAAATTTTTCTTGAGAACAAAGATTAGGACTTGTTCTCTAGGCTATAAATTTGTATGGAATAATAATAAAAAAATGCACTGATTTTTTTTTTTTTATTATTACTAAGAGGATAACCTCCTGCTGGTCCTGTCGTGTCTGCAGGGGTTTTACTCACTATACTTTTACTTTTGAGTTGGATATATCCCCAAGTATAATGAGGACAGTTCTTATATCATAGGCCCTCTTCTAATCTAGTAGAGGTTTTACTGTACTATTAAGAAGGAGAAAGCATTAGTCTGGTGTACCTTTTGTTGAGCAATTATATGCCCTTCTGTCTATATTTCGGTCGCTTATACTTATTTTGTTGTTTAAATGCTTCAGGGGGTTCCTTGTGCGAGGTATCAATCATGGGAAGTTCTCTGTCTAGGATTTCAGCCATCCCGTGTTCCTCGCTTATAGCACCGTCGACGACGGGCTCCTTGCCCGCCTCTTCGCGCGCAGAGGGTTCCTTGCCTATGACTCGAGTTGAGAGTTATTCCTTGCTCATTTTTGTGTCCAGGGCTTGGAACTTATGGGTTCCTCGCCGAAAATAATTTTCTATGAGGGGTCCTCGTGCGAGGTTTTGACCACAAGGGGTATCTCATTTTATGTTTTAACTTCAAAGGGTCCATCGCCTGCTACCGAGGTTATGAGATGTTTCTCTCATGTCGCGGGTTCCTAGCGATCACCCTCAATTATGGTGGTTTCCTCGTTCAAATCATTTGCGACAAAAAGTTCCCCTTTTTCCAGGTCGGGTTCCTCGATTGCATTATCTCCCATAAGGGGTTCCTACCAAAGAACTTTAGCGCGAGGAGTTCTTCACTGTTGCTTGAGATGGGAAGGGGTCCTCGCACATAGGCTCCTCGTCACAGTCTGCTGTCGTCGGCAGTTGCTCATTAGAAATCCCATTATTTTTGTCTTCCTCGCATTGTGGTTTGAACGTGGTTGGTTCTTCACTGTTGCTTGAGGTGAGAGAGGGTTCCTCATGTGGGAGGCCCTCATCTGAATCTGAGTTGGGTTCCTCACGCAACTGATCCTGCTGCTATGTTTTTTTTACTATTCCAGTAGTGGGTTCCTCATTGGAAAGTTATGCAAGAACCTCATTTCGTCTTTGGTTCCTCACCGACGGTGTCTCAGTTTCTTGATATGGGCTTTGCTACTAAAAAGGGTTCCTCGCCTGCTGGGTTGCATTTCGAGGGCTCCTTAACACTTAGGGGTTCCTCGCCTGTTGGATTCCTCGTCCGCCCCCTCAATATTTGGGAGTTCATTATGCGCGATTGGTTTAGGACTTATTGGTTGCTCGCCAAACAGAGCTTCAACTATGGGACCCACTGCTAAGGGTCCCTTGTCCATAGTTAACACTGCCAAGGTCCCCTCATACAAAGGTAGTTTCAACTTGAATGACTAATACTTCTGGGGTTCCTCACCGACTATAGTTATCATGAGTGTGTTGACAGTTGAGGGTCCCTCGCGACCCACCTTATTGGTGGGTCCCTCGACGGCTGTGTCCCAACTACCTTCGGGTTCCTTGTGGTTTGCCTTTGATATGGAGGGTTCCTCGCATTACACAACTGAGGGTTCCTCGCCTATTGGTGGGTGTTCCTCGCTACAACCTATAAGTAGTGAAAGTGTTTTCTTGGCGCCACTCGTTCTGACCAATGATGGTTTCTCGCTGCCTTCCACGGATGCCAAGGTTGTTGGCATTCTTTACTTGGGTTCCTCGCACTCAAACAAGGGTTCTCTGACTGGATTTATTTCCAACCTAGGCGGTGATTCTTTATCAAGTGTGACTTTGAGCCCATACGATATAAGAGGTTCCTCGCGCATTGGTTCGCTGCCATTGGGTTCCTCACGTGTCGACTTCCTATCCGGGGATATCTCGAACTCATGTTTTGTTTAGGGTTCCTTATTTGGTGGTATTATGTTTGGAAGTTCCTCTCACTTAGACTTGCCACTTGGGGCTGCTACCACGACTTCCTTTTTGGCGATGAGGGATACCCAGGACTCCTCGCGAGTTGATGTCTCTACAAGGTTACTGCTGCCACTTTTTTTTTTGGGGGGGGGGCAACGGGGGACACCCAAGTGTTTCTCATCCATGGGATCCTCACAAGTTAGTGTTTATAGAGGGGATGCTGCAGCTGAGAGTTCCTTACTTGGAATTTCTGCCACGATGGGTTCTTTTCTTGAGGGTTCCTCATCGCTATCATTGAGCGCGAGGAGTTCCTCGACCATACCGAATTCCTCGCCAAACACTTAGAGTTCCTGGGGTTCTTGCCAGTGAACTTGATGGTTGTCGCAACTTGCTCAAGCGCCGTCCTCCGCGGCTGAGCTACTTCTACCGGAATAGTCGCCGGAACGGCTTCCCCTCCAGAGGGGGTTACTGCTAGTGTTACACAACCTTGACCCAAACTCGCCAAGTTTAGTTATTTTCTTTCAAAAGATCAAAAAGCATACTCTTAAGTCTCTGCCATCGGAGCTGCTACCGGTGAGTTGGTCTGCCTTGTCGGAGGAGTAGGTATCTTTGCTCCGGTCACCACCACATCCTCCGGAGTGGTCTGGTCTCTTTGAGCTCCATTACTAGATGAAATGTCTTCAAACATTAGCTACTTAGAAACATTCAAACCTTCTTTGTCCATAGAAGTGATGATACCTCCCCAGCAGAGTCGCCAAATGTAGGAGGGTAGTGATACTAGGGTCTATGAATATCTAGAAAGGGTGAGGCGTGAACCATTACAATAAGTATTAGTCTTTATGTTTTTTTCATGATGAGGGGTTGCTTATGGTAGACATCCCATCATCCTAACTTGGTTTTCTGGGATCTGAGGGGGAAGGTCTTTGCGGGTCCCTCTTCCCATGTAAGTTTCTGCTATTAAGGACCCCTAGTGGGGTTTCTTCTCAAGCATCATTTTTGCTGTTGAGGAAGCCTTGGGGGTTCCTTCTCAAATGTTATTTTTGTAGGGGCCCTCGGGGGAGTCCTTCTCAACCTAGGCTTCTACCGCCATCTAAGCCACTTTGATGGGGTTCCTCTCATCGTGAGTGTCTACGGAGACCTTGGGGAAGTCCCTCTTAATAATGGTTCCTTATCAACTTGAGTTCCTGTAGGGACCCTTGCAGGGCCCCTCTCAGCTTGGGATTCTGCAGGGGCCCTTCTCAATTTTAGTTTCTGCAGGGACTCTTGCGGTCGCCCTTCTCAACTTGGGCTTCGACAGGGACCCTTGCGGTGGCCCTTATCAACTTGAGTTTTTACAAGGACCCTTGAGGTGGACCTTCTCCACTTGCGCTTCTGTAGGGACCCTTGCGTTGGCCCTTCTCAACTTGAGTTTCTACAAGGACCCTTGCGATGGCCCTTCTCAACTTGGGCTTTTCTAGGGATCCTTACGGTGGCCCTTATCACCTTGAGTTTCTGAAGAGACTCTTGCAGTGGTCCTTCTCAACTTTGGCTTCTGCAGGGACCCTTGCGGTGGCCCTTCTCCACTTGAGTTTCTGCAGGGACCCTTGCGGTGGCCCTTCTCAATTTGGGCTTCTGCTGCTACCTAAGCGGGTTCCCTCTTAACATGGATTTCTGTAGTGACCCTTGCGGTGGCCCTTTTCAACTTGAGTTTCTACAGGGACCTTTGCGGTGGCCCTTCTCAACTTGGGCTTCTGCTGGGACCTTTGTGGTGGCCCTTCTCGACTTGAGTTTCTGCAGGGACCTTTGCGGTGACCCTTCGTAACTCGGGCTTATGCTGCTACCTAAGTGGGTTCCCTCTTAACTTGGATTTTTGTAGTGGCCCTTCTCAACATAGGCTTCTGCAGGGACCCTTATGGAGTCCCTCTCAACTTGGGCTTCTGTAGTGACCCTTGCGGGGGCCCTTCTCAACATATGCTTCTGATGTTACCTAGGTGGGGTTCCCTCTTAACTTGGATTTCTGCAGTGACACTTGCGGTAGCCCTTCTCAACATAGGCTTCTACAGGGTCCCTTGCAGAGTCCCTCTCAACTTGTGCTTCTACAGTGACCCTTGCGGTGGTCCTTCTCAACATAGGCTTTTGTTGTTACTCAGGTGGGGTTGCCTCTTATTAACTTGGATTTCTGCAGTGACCCTTGTAGTGGCCCTTCTCAACATAGGTTTCTGCAGTGACCCTTATGGAGTCCCTCTCAAATTGGGCTTCTACAGTGACCCTGGTGGGGGTTCCTTCTCAACGCGAGTTTCTGTGGAGACCTTAGGGGAAGTCCCTCTCAATAGCGGTTCCTTCTCAACTTGAGTTTCTGCAGGGACCTCCCCCAAAAAAAGTATTTTAGGAAGACACCCTTCTACAATTATATACACGCATATATATGGGTTTGTGTATGCATATGTGATAAGGGATTATGAGAGAGGCTGCCCTCGTGGTATTACACTTGCATACAAAGATTCCTACATCACAATGAGTCATTGCGGCCCTGTGACTACAACCTAAATAAGGATAACTTTTTTGATAATAATGATAATATGACCAGATACTGATATACATAAGTGTAGCCTCGTCTAGATGACACTCTGAAGAAAATGATTGTCACAACCATCCTTCAGAAGATACCATTATATCCACGCAACCCCATGTGGAAAGTCTCGTCCACAACTGTCTCATTCAATTAAAGGCTCATCTGGATAACATTCGGGCGACCTACTAAGCTCTATAGTCTTATATCATGACAGAGAGACCTCATCTCCACCAATATTAGTGTCGGCCTCAGATGACACCAGTGCACCGAGTCAGTAATCCCAGTCTGAGATGGTTGCATCAGTCACCTCACAAACGATCACCCAATCTCTTCTCGACCTTTAACAATGTGCAGTTCTTTAGCAGTCTCGGCTTGGGCAAGACCCCATACATCCGACACATTATGTGAGAATGAAAATACTGACAAGGGCATTCCATACATACTACATAAGACTATTATCGAATATCAATAACCCACGTGAGAGAATATTATGAAAATACTCTTATTAAATCGTTAAACAAAAGTTAAATCAGTTAAGTAAGATCTGAGTTAATTTCTTAAGGAAACTCTTTTCGAAAACAATATAAGAATACGGGATGTGTGTTGATTATTATGAACGAGATATTTCAGTTACTTGAAATCAGGTTTTAAAGTCCCAACAAATCTGCCTAATTGTCACGGTCACTGACTTTGACAAGTTCAACTTGTCAAGGTCAATAACCGTGACAATTCGGGCGAAACAACTTTTTTTTTCACGGACATGTCACGGTCATGGACCTATGTTTCATTTAATTATGTCTTATTTATATTCAAATTCAATTATTAATAATTATATATAGTATGTTTCATTTAATTATGTGTTATTTATATTCAAATTCAATTATTCAAAAGTTGAAAAATTCCACCCCCATATGGACAATAATCCAGTGGTCATGCCACTTTTAAAACTAACCAACCCAACATTTACTAAACAAAATAATCCAACAACAATGTCTACAACAAATGTGTATATTCAAATTCAATTATTAATAATTATATGTAGTATGTCTTATTTAATTATGTCTTATTTATCTTCAAATTCAATTATTAATAATTATATATAGTATATATTAATTTACTAATTTACAATAAGGGGCAATCATATATTAATTTACTAAAAAAATTAATAATCAATAAATTTTTTACAAGGGACACTACGCGCACACACACATAGACACAAACACACATATATACAAACACATATACACACATATATATACACACATATATATACACACATACACAACATATAGAAATGAAAGAGAAAGAGAGGAAAAAAATATACCTTAGAGAGAGATAGAGAGAGCGCTGAAATCGCTTGTAGAGAGAGAAAGAGGGAAACCAAAAATGGTGAAAAAAAAAGAGTCTAGGTCTTTTTCTACTGATGATATTGTCACGGTCGTGGCAAGGTCCTTGACCTTGACAATTATTTTAATAATTGTCACGTTCAATGACCGTGACAAGTCCGTGATAAATATATTTGTCACGGACTTGTCACGGTCAACGACCATGACAACACTTTGTCACGGTCTTGTCACGGTCATTGATCGTGACACAAAATGCGAGATTCTTGTCACGATCAATGACCGTGACAAGGGTGATCGGCTGAAAGGTGACATTTTGACCATTTTGGTGTAGTGTAACAACTAAGTCTATCTATGCAATAGTAGGAATGAAGAAACAAAAAAAAAACACATGCAAGAGAGTTTTTTGACGTGGTAAAACCCCACCAAATTGGAAAAACATTCACGGAGGTCTCTACACCTCAAAACAAAAATCAACTAGAATAGAGTTTAAGTTACAACTGCTAAACGAATTATACACACAAATACAGACTTATTATAAGTTCAAAAGTTATACCAGCTCCATTAGGTTACTCTGACTTCTTTAAGGCTCTGATGTGGTCTTTAGTATTCTTTAGTTTATCTCATTCCTCCTTCAGCTTTCAGTCTACTCAAATGGTCAAAATCTCTGAACCAACAACACTATTTTAGTGATTTTATGTGATAGTGTTGTGAGTGAAATGCCTAATACACATGCATGAAATGCGATTACACAAATTTCCTCACACGCACTTATACAAGCTATTTCCTACAAATTACAGAAATCTTTATAAGTATGAAATGCGATTTTTTGCACTACTAAATCAGGTTTTGATTTTGAACTCTTGTTTTCAGATTTGCATACACAAAAATCTTTCAAAAATAAAAGATCCTTCGAAGCTTATTTATCTACAAGTTTTTCAAAATGAAAAACTTATAGCTGAAATATGTAAACCTTTATTTCAGTTTTGAAAAATAGAGAGATGTTGGATAAACGAAATAATATGAGTAAAAATCAGATCCAACATTAACAAAATTTCTTAAACAGAAATCAACCTAAATAACTATGTGACTGTATCACTTGTTGAATTAACATCCCGTTTAATTAAATACCGGGCGATCAGTGCTTGATTAAATTAAATCACAGTATCCGGTTGGTTCATTCTTATCAACACTGTCGAAAACAATTTTTATTATTAATCACCTAATAAATAATTATGTTAAGTGTAAAAAATGATCTAAGAACTCTCTGAACACCCGATTCATTAAGTCCATGAATACGACTGGAGCATTTGTCAGCCCAAATGGCATGACTCGGAACTCGTAGGAACCATACCATATCAAGAAAGTAGTCTTCGACACATCCTGCTCCCTAATCCGTAGCTGATGATATTCCGATCTCAAATCTATCTTTAAGAAGAAGGCAACTCCTCTCAACTGGTCGAATAAGTCATCGATTTGGGGCAACGAATACTTATTTCGTATCGTGACTTTGTTTAACTCACGGTAGTCCACACATAACCTCAACGAACCATCTCTCTTTTTTATAAATAGCATGGGAGCACCCCAAGGTGATGTACTCCTACGAATGAAGCCTTATCCCAATAGCTGCTCAATCTGATCTCTAACTCCCTCATCTCAGTTGGAGCCATACGGTACGGTGCGCGGGCTATCGGCCGAGTGCCCTGCATCAAATTTATAACGAAATCTATTTCTCGGCTAGGTAATAATCCCGATATATCTTGGAACACGTCGAAAAACTCGTAAACTACAGGAATCGAATCAATAGGAATCACTATCTCCTTAGAGGTCTGCTCCTCTATATAGTATAAATGGGTGGACGATCATTCCTCAGGACGAGGCACCGCCACCAAAAACATCTACTGGCTCGGAATAGCAAAAATAATGGTCTTACTGAAACAGTCTATCATGGATCTATATGCAACATGCCAATCCAAGCCAATAATGGTGTCATGCTCATGCATATCTAAGACTAGCATATTTATAGGAAAAATCAAACTCCCGATCTCTATACCTACTCCCTGACATATAAAGAAAAAAACAACCCATTACCCAATGGTGAGTCTACACATGTCACTATACTTTCTGCAGTATCTAACAACCCCGTGGCCCATGCAAAACTAGTGGCTATGATGCAGTGTGATGCCCCTGTGTCAAATAAAATGCACTCCATAGTCCATGAATAAAAAATTTACCCTCAATGGCGGGTGGTACCTGTTGTGGTGCTGCTTCCCGATGAACATTATAAACACGTCCGTACTATAACTGCCCTACTGAATCGGGGGTACGGGAAAAGTTAGGACCGGTGCCACTGCTAGTAGGGCAGCGGGAAAGATTTGTCTCTGGGGCTCCAGCTGGGCTCCCTACTGCTGGGGTAACCTACCCTTGTCGGGGCAATCATGTTTCCTATGGCCAGTCTTTCCACAAGAAAAACACCTGCAGCTAAAGTTACCTCCCCTCTGCCTCTGTTGGCCTCGGCCCTGCTGGCCATTGTCGCCCCTCCACTGGCCCTGTTAATGCCTCTGTTGGCACCGATGATAACGAGGTTGGCCCTACTGGCCATGCTGACTGGATTGGCCCTTCCTATAACCCTCATATCCCTACCTGGAATCACCAGATCGAAATCTCTCAGTAGGGTCTCCCTGATGGGAACTCTCTTCACCCTGACGGACCTGCCCCTGAGCTACTGGTGCCCCACTAGCACTGCTACCTCTTTTCCGATCCTGCTGGCTGGGCTCCCCTAATTGTTTGCTCCCCTACTGATGGAAGCAATGGTCCTGGCAATGTAACAGGGCGGCGTTGAGCACATCAGTGTAAGTACACAATGACAGATTGCCTATGAGGTGCTGTCGAATCCTCCAATTCAACCCATCCATGAACATTCGAATCTTCTTATCTTCAATGGGTGCCTCATCTGGCACGAAAGTGATCAGTCATGTGAACTACTCCTCATAGTCAATGACAGTTATACTCTCCTACTTGAGATTCAGCAGTTTCTGCCTCATTTCTGTCTGCACAGCGGAAGGAAATTATTTGCGATCAAATCGCACCCAAAAGCTCTGAACCGTCATAGTATCCCTCTCCTCCAAGGTGGTAGTGGACTCCCACCACTGTAAAGTGACCCCCACTAGCTTGTAGGAAGCCAGTAACTGCCTTTGAATGTCGGTACACTCGTACATGCGAAGATGCCTCTGAATATCTTTCTTCCATTGGCTCGCTATGATGATGTTAGAACCGCCCGAGAACTCCGGGGGATGTTCCCACTAAAAAGCATCCTTGACCCTCTCCCATGCAGTGGGAAATTAAGCTGGGACCGGTGCCACAACCCGGACCTGGGGTGGGGCCTGCTGCACCACCGCTAAAGCTGCATAGGTTTTTTTTTCCGAACTTCCGATTTTTCCGAATTCCGATCCGATTTCGGAACAAAATTTTGTAATCCGATTTCTGATTTTCCGATTTTTGAATTTTTTGAAAAAAATCGGATCGAAAATCATTTTTTTTTTCAAATTCCGAATTTTCAATTTTTGCCAATCCGAATTTCCGAAAATTTTTCCAATCCGAATTTTCGAAATATATCCCGATTATTTTTCCGAATATTTTCCCGATTATAATTTCCGAAATACATGTATCTTATTTTTAGTTTCATTCATTTCACCTCAACTAATATATACCTTTAGATCTGTCTTGGCACAACATGACCGTTAGATTAGCTTTTTAGGGTTAAAAGTTAGGAGATAACTTGGATAAGCTGCCATTTATCATTTCAGTTCTCTCTCTCCAAAAACGGCTGTCACTCTCTCTCTCTCTCTCTCTCTCTCTCTCTCTTTCTCTATTGCAAGGTAAATCGTTTATGCCCTTACACTAGTTCGTGTATAGATCGTTCATTTGTTATATATATCGTCTGTATAGATCGTTTATATATCGTTTCTATAACAGATCGTTCGTGTATAGATCGTTCATTTATTACTCTGTATAGAATCTATAGATCTGATGATCTGTTACTCTGTAAAACCATAACGTTCATTTGTATATATATATATATGTTGATACAAAAATTAGTATGCTGATGTGGACGAATAATAAGAAGACACGTGTCAATCTACGTGGCACAATAGCAACGAGGAAAATTATTCCCCCGACCAACATACTCACTCCGAGCAACAGGTATACTCCGAGGAACGCCAGTCTTCCGAGGAACACCAACCCTCCGAGGAACTCTTATCCTCCGAGGAACTCCAATGCTCCGAGGAACTCTTGGACGACGAGCAACTAAGGCGGTTCGAGCTGCATCTCGACCACAACATTAATTACCAGATAATCAACAGTTCAACTATTCATTGAATGCTTATCATCTTGACGCGCATGTTTGAAGAACATTAAGTGAATTACCCTTTCATATGTGTATCATTTAATGTAACACCCTTTCATGTACAGCTTAAGGGTTATAAATACCTTGTATCATCATCATTCAAGGGGACCGGAATTTCTTGAGAGCACTTGTAATCGAGAATTCCCAAATACTCAGCAATAACATAACAGTGGACGTAGGCCATTCATATAAGGCTGAACCACTTTAAAATCTTTTGTCTTATTTATTTATCTGTGATTAAATAATTAGAGTAATCTAGTTTTTTACATCAACAGATTGGCGCCGTCTGTGGGAAAGATTGTTATTATCGTTTTTCACCAAAAATCATTCATCATCAATGGCGGATAATTCAGAATCTAGCAATCGAAACGCTGGAAATGCTGGAAATCCTCCAAATCCCTCTGCACGTCCAGATCCGGCCGGGATTATGACGAATCTGGCTCAAGGACAAACCGCCATGCAAGAAATAATGAGGCAACTCATACAAACCCTTCATGGCGGTGCACCTGCACGTTCAGGATAGCGAAGCGGTCAGAAGCAAACTTATTTACTTTCTTCACGATCCAGGCGTACTGAGTCATATCGTAATGAGGAGTGTGATGATTTCTCTTATCAACCTGGGCGAACTTCGTCAATAAGGGCTACAGATACTGATCAACATATCACTCTCTCTCCAGAAAAACCCAGTGCCTTAGAAAGACTGAGTAGGGTGTCTCCTTTCAGTCGATTAGGCCCTAGGAGGAATAGGAGTCCACCTAAGACCATGTCGAGGAGTTTTCGACAACCATCAGATCTAAGAGAAGGATCAGCACAATCACGACCAGTTGCTCGTCAAGATATATCTCATGAGGCTACTTCAGAACGATCTATTGCTCGAACCAATAGGCCCGAGGAAGGAAATGAAGCGTGGAAAGGATCCCTTCAGCGGTTGGAGGATAGATTGGGAGAAATGGCTAAGGCGAAGAATACCCTACAACGAACTTTTGTTCAAGGGACACCTTTTGTCCAGTCCATTGTGAATTTTCCTACACCGTCAAAGTTTAAAGCACCAGTAGTGACCCCCAAATATGATGGAAAGGCAGATCCTGTTTTTCATATAGAGCAATATCAAGTTGCCGCCGATATCTATGCTGTCCCCAACGAGATGAGATGCAGAGCGTCCTCAGGAACTCTTACTGGAGCTGCCCAGATATGGTACAACAATCTTCCTCAGGGTAAGATTTTAACTTTCTTTCAGTTGGCCGAGTTGTTCATCGACAATTTCTGTTTTGGAGCAAAGCCAGTAAAATGAGTAGCGCACTTGTTAAGTGTTAGACAAAAATCTGGTGAGAGTACTAGAGATTACATAACTCGTTTCAATAACGAGAAGCTGGAAGTCATAGATTACGAGGAGAAGACAGCAATCACCGCCTTGATGAGTGGGTTGTTGCCTAATAAGTTGTATTACACCTTGGCGAAAGATCCACCTAAAACTATGTTAGAGTTGATGACAAAAGCGGCCAAAATCATGAATACCGAGGAAGCTATGGCTGCAAAGAAGAATATGGATAAAGACACCAAGGTGGACGTCGACAAGTCTAAAAATAAAGAGCATAAGGGCAATGGCGGTGACAAGCGTTCCAGAAATAATAAGTCATCATGGGAAGTCCTGAAGAAATTCGATAATTATACTCCCTTGAAAATGGGTATTAATCATGTCTTGGAAGAAATCAAGAATAGCGAGGAGGTAAAGTGGCCGAAGAAACTGAGGTCAGATCCTGATGCGAGGAACAGGGATAAATATTGCGAGTTCCACAAAGATCATGGCCATATGACTAAAAATTGCATAGCTCTTCAGAACGAGATTGAAACACTCATCCGAAGAGGAAAGCTAGCAAAGTATGTTGATCGGGGAGGTGAAAGAAGAAATAATGACCGAACTAGAGAAAGATCTAGATCTCCTCGTCGAGCAGAGGAGAAAAAGAAGAGAGGCCATGAAGATGATGCCGAGGATGACCCCGATCTTCCCAAGAAACCAAGGCAGCCAGAACGAGAGGTATTTTCCATACGTTTTAGGTCATTTGATTGTAATGTTATTACAGGAGGAGATGCAGGAGGAGGAGATCTTACTGCAGAAAGAAAAGCTTACCTCGGAGAGGCACAAGCTTGCTCGTACAGTTAGCAAATAAATTTGGTCGAGGAGGATCGTCCAAGGAAGGTAAACAAAGAGAAGCTGGTTATTGGCTTTTCAAAAAATGACCTGGCAGGTGTTCTTTACCCTCACGATGACCCTTTGGTGATCAAAATGAGGATGAAAGAAGTAGTGATTTCAAGGGTGCTGGTAGACAATGGCAGTTCGGCAGACATCATGTACTATTCATGCTTTGACAGTTTAAATTTGAAATTATCTCAATTGGAGCCTTATCACAGACCTCTTCGGGGTTTCGCTGGCGAGAAAGTTTTTTCACTGGGGACGATTAAGTTGGATATATTCATTGGAACTTGGCCTGCTTGTCGAACAGAGAGAATACGCTTCTTTGTGATGGATAAGAATGTGCAGTCAGCCTACAATATCATCATGGGAAGAGTTGGTTTGAAGAAGTTCGAAGCAGTCCCATCTACAGTACATCAATGTTTAAAATTCCCAACAAATTTCGGAGTGGGAGTGGTGAAAGGTGATTAAAAAGTAGCTCGAGAATGCTATTATTCATCTGCCGAGCAAGAGGAGCTTGAAGAGTCAAGAAAAAAGACTACTACTTACCAGGTGGATGAAAGTACAGAAATTGAAACACTTGATCCGAGAGATGAATCCCAACTTGTAAAAGGACAGGTGGTAGAATCTACAAAAAATGTTATTCTGGACGACGAACACCCTAAACGAGTAACCCAGATAGGTTCATCGTTGGATGCTTCAATAAAACAGGAGTTGATAATTTTCTTGAGAAACAGAAAGAAAACTTTTGCGTGGAGTCATGAAGACATGCCAGGAATAGATCCAAACTTCTTATGTCATGAGCTCAATGTGAATAAAGAGATCAAGCCTGTAAAGCAGAGAAGAAGGGTATTTAGCCCCGAGAAGAATCAAGCTATTCAAGAGGAGGTCGACAAGCTCCAGAAAGCCCAATTCATTGAAGATGTGAAGTATCCGGACTGGTTGGCAAATGTGGTGATGGTAAAGAAGAAAAATAATAAATGGAGAATGTGTGTTGATTTCAATGATCTCAACAAGGCCTGCCCAAAGGATCACTTCCCATTGCCCAGAATTGACCAACTAGTGGATGCTACCTCGGGGCACGAGCTGCTCAGCTTCATGGATGCTTACTCTGGTTACAACCAGATCAAAATGAAACCTGAAGACAGGGAAAACACTTCTTTTATTACCCCTAGGGGAACTTATTGTTATAATGTTATGCCTTTTGGTTTGAAAAATGCAGGAGCGACATATCAACGGCTGATGAACAAGGTTTTTTTCGAACAAATCAGTTGCAACATGGAAGTCTATGTCGACGATATGCTGACAAAGAGCAAGAAAGCTGCTGAGCATCTAGTTGACTTAGGTCAGACCTTTGATCAATTGGATAAATACCAGATGAAGCTCAACTCGACGAAGTGCACCTTTGGAGTACGAGAAGGAATGTTCCTCGGATACATCGTCAACCAGCGAGGCATTGAGGCAAATCCAGAAAAGATCAAAGCTCTTTTAGGGTTGCGATCCCCAACGACGAAGAAAGAAGTGCAGAGTCTTATAGGACGAGTCGCAACGCTCAATAGATTTGTATCTCGAGCAACTGATAGGTGCCTTCCATTCTTCAAAACACTCCGAAAAACTTTCGAGTGGAATGATGAATGTGAAAAAGCTTTTCAAGACTTGAAGAAATATGTGGGAACACCTCCATTGCTGTCCAGACCAGTGATGGGAGAAGAGTTGTACTTATACTTGGCAGTATAAGAAAATGCAGTCAGCTCGGCATTGATCAGATTAGAGAATGGAGTCCAGAAGCCGATTTATTACACAAGTAAGGCTTTCCAAGGTGCAGAGATCAGGTACCCAAAGTTAGAAAAATTGGCATTGGCATTAATTGAAGCAAGTATAAGAATGAGGCCTTATTTCCATAATGGACAACGGCGCCATTTGATAAAAAGAAAAATTGCTTCTCTTGTAGATTTGTCGTTGTGCAACTTCTCTCTATCAAAATTTCCCTTGAACCTACAAAATTATAACAAAACTAGTGTAGAGGTAAGTAAGGGAGTCAATCCATATCTAAGGGTGAAACACAAAATTGGAGAGGACATAAATAGATTCATTTGAATTTTATTATTATTTATTTATTTTTGCTTTTTATATTTTTTTTATGGATTTTTCAAGGGATTTTTTTAGCTAACTAACTATACTAATTTTTATAACTACTAATTAAGAAGTAAAAGCTACTTTAAGAAAGGTGAGATAAACAAAATTGTCCTTATAAGTAAACTAACAAAATTGGACTCATGAGGGCTTCAAAATTTCATCCCATAAATGGGAGATTAGCCCTCAATAATCATCATCCAAAAATATAAGCTAAACAATTGAAAGCATGAGATGATTAAACTAAACGTAAAAGAGAGGAATAGATCAAACCCATTTAAGCCTTGAATTGACATGAAATCTTCAATTACATCATCAATCTCTCAATTACAATTCTTCACTCATGTATTTATTGAAGCTAAACTAGAAATTACAAACTAAAAATTAAAAGGATAGTGGATGAATTCATAATGGACAATTAAATAATAAAAGAGATTTGCTAAAAATGCAAATCCTAAAATTATAAAATTGTACATTAGAATTCACCCAAAGAAATAAATTCTAGATCATTAATTTATATTGAGATAATTGCTAAAAATGCAAAATCTCAACATAAATGAATGGGTTAGAATTTATCTCCCATAAGGGATAAATTTCACTACATCAATCTATTTTGAATTAATTGCTAAAAATGCAATAATTCATAATAGAGGGGTGGGGTGAATTTTATCCTAGAGATAATTTTCAACACACACCTCTATATTGAGGTATTTGCTAAAAATGAAAATACTCAACATAGAGGGGTGGGGAGAATTTTATCACACCTAGCTTAAAACTAATTTTGAGATCCTCTTTCAAATGGGTCTTCATCCTCAATATATAGGAGGCATGGAGCATGAGGGGTAAAAGTGGAAATTGGCAAGGGTGTGCATGTGGGAATGGTGAAAGGAGCATGGGGTGTGAGGTCATGTGGGTGAGAAAAAATCTGATTTGTGTGCACATGGGGTATTTGGGTAATTGGGGTAGAAGTGGTTGTTGGGGGTATATTGGGGTATTTTGGGTAAAAAGAGGATAAGTGGGTTTATGGCATGTGGGGAATTGTTGACTTAGTCTTTGGTTTTGCAATTGGCAGGTAGAAGTCGTGCAAAGCTAGAAGAAAAGGGAAATGGGATTACAAGGTGAAATGGGTCTTGGAATTCAAAGTGGGTAAGAGATTGAAAAATGGGTTTGGTTGGTTAATGGGTGGAATGGATTCAAGGTTTGATGGGTATGGAGTTGGGTAGTAGATCCGGGTTTGATGTTTTCGGGTTTGGTCCGAGAGGAGAGAGAGGGGGGCTGGTTTGGTGTTGGGTGGAGTTTCGAAACCGCCGGGGTTTGAACGCAGGTGGGTCTCGCCGGCGCGAGTAGAGAGAGAGGGTCGGAGTTGGGGTTTTAGGATGAGGTCGCCGGAGGTGCAGGGGCGCGCTGGGATGGATATCGGAGCTCCGGGGTAGAGCGCCGGAGATTGGCAGTGGTTGAGTATGGGGGCGGGAGCTGCGAGGTAGGAGATAGGAGGTTCAGGTATGGGTTTGTTTGGGTAAGAGAGAGATGAAATGTGTGGGTGATTGTTAATGGTGGTTGGAGGAGAGGGAGGTGAGAGAGAGGGTGTGAGGTTGAAGATGATAGGGGGATGTTAGTGTGGGTAAGGGTGTAGAGTAGTTGAGTGTGGGTGAGTGGGTTTAGGTGTAGGATAAGGTTATGTGGGTTTAGGATAAGTGTAGGATAAGGGGGTTGTGTTTGGTAGTAGTGATGGGTTTTATGGTGTGTGTTTAATTTGGACCCCTAATAAAAACTAAGACTCAAAATAAAATTAATAAAACTAAAACTAAAAAAATAAAATCCAACTAAAAATAAAACAAACTAAAAAATCAATAAGAAAAAAATATTAAAACTTAAACAAAATAAAATAATAAGCTAAAAAAAACTAAACTAAACTAAACTAAAATAACAGAAATAAAAACATAAAATTAAATGAAAACTAAAGTCCTAAAAAAAATAGAAAATAAAATAAAAATGAACTCCTAAAACTAATCCTAATAAGACTAAACTAAAAACTAATAAAAATCAAAATAAAATAAAATTATAATAATAAAGATATAAAAATAGAAATTAAAATCTAAAAATTCTTAATAAATCTAAAATAAATCCTAAAAATAGAAAAGACTCAAACTAAAAATCTAAAAAATAATAAAAGGGCAAATTAGACACACACGGGGTTCGGGGGTAGGTTTAGGCTCATGTTAGGGTACGGAAGAGGTATTAGCTCCATAAAACGCGCAATTGCCTTAAAATATAGCTTTTGACACCGCAATTGACGTTAAGCCTGCATGATAAACATTTAAGCACATAAGACCCATATTGTCGAGAAATAGCAACTAAAGTACGACTATTCGGGGTATAAAATGTACAGTTTTGGGTGCTTATCAATCCCCAACGACGAAGAAAGAAGTGTAGAGTCTTATAGGACGAGTCGCAGCGCTCAATAGATTTGTATCTCGAGCAACTGATAGGTGCCTTCCATTCTTCAAAACACTCCGAAAAACTTTAGAGTGGAATGATGAATGTGAAAAAGCTTTTCAAGACTTGAAGAAATATCTGGGAACGCCTCCATTGCTGTCCAGACCAGTGATGGGAGAAAAGTTGTACTTATACTTGGCAGTATAAGAAAATGCAGTCAACTCGGCATTGATCAGATTGGAGAATGGAGTCCAGAAGCCGATTTATTACACAAGTAAGGCTTTCCGAGGTGCAGAGATCAAGTACCCAAAGTTAGAAAAATTGGCATTGGCATTAATTCAAGCAAGTATAAGAATGAGGCCTTATTTCCAGGCCCATACCATCGTTGTATACACCGACATGCCATTGAGACAAGCTCTTCATAAGCCAGAAAAATCAGGAAGACTGATGTATTGGGCAATAGAGCTTGGTGAATATGATATTGTATATGAACCCAGATCGTCATTAAAAGGACAGGCTGTAGCAGACTTTATAGCAGAATTTACATATCCTGATACCCCCGAGGAGAAAAAGTTGCTCGCTAACCAACCTGTGGAAGTTACAGGATCAACAGACATGAGTCCAGATCAACTCCGGTTGGAAAAAGGGCTTGTGGATGTAGAAAGATCATCAAATTCAAACTCAGACCAACTCCGGTTGGTAAAAGGGCGAGAAGAGATGGTCGACGAAGAACAAAAAATACCAGGGGAGAATGAAAGGAAACAATAGATATTTCATCGAGGAACTCTATCAGAAAAGAAATTTGAAGACGAGTTACCTATATGGAAATTATATGTAGATGGGTCATCTTGCACAACAGGTTGTGGGGCAGGGATTGTTTTGAACACCCCAGACGAGATTGACGTGGAATATGCCTTATGATTCCAATTCAAAGCTTCCAATAATGAGGCTGAGTATGAAGCCTATATAGCAGGTCTTAATTTAACAAAGATTATGGAAGCGCAACAAGTGATGGTATTCAGTGATTCTCAATTAATTGTGAATCAGATGATGGGAACGTATGCAGTTAAAGGAGAATTAATGGCCAAGTATCATGCAAAGGCGATGGAGTTGTTGGCAGAATTTGATGCCATTCAGTTAATTAGAATACCAAGAATGGAGAATGCACAAGCAGACGCACTGGCCCGATTAGCATCATCTACTCGTACCGAGTTGCGAAGAACGATACCAATTGAGGTGTTAGAAAGTCAAAGCATAGATGAAGGCCTGACGATGAATGTTATTTCCCTTGATTTAGGACCATCTTGGATGGATCCCATCAGGGCATATATCGAGGAAGGAGAATTACCGGAGGATAAGATCGCTGCCAAGAAATTAAAGTTTAAAACTGCTCGGTATGTACTAACTAATGGTGTTTTGTATAGACGAGGAATTATGGCAGGTTTGCAAAGATGTGTACATCCCTCCGAGGTGAAAGAATTGATTGAAGAGATCCATGAAGGGTCCTGTGGAGCCCATGTAGCAGGGCGGACACTGTTGCAAAGGGTGATGATGCAGGGATACTACTGGCCAACGATGAGGGCTGATTGTATAGCCTATGCTAAGATATGTGATAAATGCCAACGTTTTTCTTCCGTCCGACGAACTCCACAAGCATTGTTGACACCCATAACTTCCCCTTGGCCTTTTTCCATATGGGGAATTGATTTGGTTGGACCACTAGCAACGACCCGAGGAAGATTCAAGTACCTCGTCGTCGCAGTGGATTATTTTACTAAGTATTATTTTGCAATCACAAATATAAAAGTGTTAGACAAGTACAGAACAATTGCAATACAGATTTACAAACAGAAAATGAAAGTCTTTCATTTAAATTCAAAACGAATTACAAATTACATGTATACTAACTATTACATTGAGATCCCTACTCTATTGGTTTCTTTCCCTCAGCTTTTGAAATAGGTTCCTCGCCAGCAGGAGGATCATTTAAGGTCTGAGGAGAATTAATAAAATTCAAGTCCTTCAGCATTCTGACATTTATTACTGAAGGTGTGCCCAAAAGATGCTCGGGACGAGATACCTCGATCTGAGAATGAAGATTGTAATCATCGAGGTATTGTGCAATTAAGCTCCGAGGAATGGCACGAGCTGGGATCCATTCCTTGTCCAAATTGAACGGTGTCACAGGCAAGTCAAGCACCCCGGGGTCATAATAGTCCCACAAGTAATGTCCCTGTTCAAGTTTCAACACGCATAAGGCATTCAACCAGCCTTGTTTATAGCCCTCATTAGTGGCATTCTGGATACGAGCATCTAAATGGAATAATGCCTCGTTATACCCATCCATCCAAAATTCCCTGGGCTGCTTATGGAATTGGAAGGTTAGTCTCTCCAACTGCTCGTGAAGGCCTTTTGCAAAAATGTCCTTATTCTCTAAAGCAGACTTCGTCGCAGTAAGTTGATCCTCCAAAGTTAGGATTTTCTTGGACATTTCAGACAAAGCCCGATCTTTTGCATTCAGTTGGTACGCTTGGGTTTCCAATGTTGACAGAGTACGAACTTCTTCAATACTACAAGGAGTTTATGATTGACCCCGAGCAGGTGGAGTACTTCGTTCCTCGATAACATCCTGGGCAACTATTCCTCGCCCACGAGAACCTCTTCCTCGTCCCCGAGTAGAAGTAGAAGTACCAGATCTTCGCAGGATATCCAACTCTTGCCTTAATTTGTCATTCTCAACCTCTAAGAAGGAAAATCCCTCATCGGTCACTGGGATTACCGTTGTTGAAGAAGAGGCTGCAGACTTATATTATGCTAGTTCTTTCTGTAAATTATTATTCTCCTGCTCCAGCAGTTCAGCAATTTGTCTACAAGCTTCAACTTCTCCCTTTAGGGTCCTCTCCCTGACATCATACCCAGCAAGGAGTTTGTCGTAGCCCTTCTCGGCAGAAAGCTGTTGATATTTCTTTTCATACCCCTCATGTAATAAGGCATTTGACTCCTTGTACTGAGTCTAAAGATCTTCTAGAGTATATTGGACCTCCTCGATCATATCATAGTATGCCACGTTATTGGCCACAGCTCGATCAAGTAAGCCCTTCAGATATTGATAAGCTTCTACTGCCTGCTCTGAAGCACCATGGCCAAGGATGTCGGCAACTTCTGATGCACTGAGGTCTGTGTGACCAGCTTTATAATATTCATGGCATTGCTGCATCAACTTTGTGTCATTAGCAGACAAAAGATCCATCCTGGCCAGAAACTAACAGAGAAAGAAAAAGAAGATCAAGAAAGAGTGCAGATAAAGAAAAGACAATCATATGGAAGAAAAGAACTCAAAATTTATTAGATCATAAGGCAAAGTTACAAAGATCTGGGATACAAAGTACAAGTAAAAGAAAAACAAAAAGATAATATCGAACAACTTCGCACCTTTTCCTTGTCTCCCAAGACTTTCTCGGGAGGCTGGGACGAGGAGCTTGGTTGCTCGTTGGAAATAATGAGTTGGTCGGCGGGAGCTGGAACTTGTTCTGGAGGAGCTGGCAGAGATGAAAGCTCCTCGTCAGCAGGCTGGGTAAGGATGATATCACCCACTACTAATGAAGATTCTTCTGAGGCATCTTCGTCCTCTTCTTCATCCTCTATGGCTGGGGGAGGACCAGGGAGATGCTGTTGAAATAGCTCGGAGTTCTCGCTCACCTTCAATTCTTGCAAAGCAGCAACCCAACCATCTCGGAAGTATTTCAAACTTCCATATTGAACCTGAGTCATCATAGCAGCTACTCCCTTATTCCACCCTTTGTTCCAACATGTGCTGAAAGACTTCTTTATTGCCTTCTTTCTTTTTATTTTCTCTGAGGAGAGATTTTCGGATAGAAGGTCCTCGGAGGCTTTCAGCTTGGACTCCAACTCCTCCTTCTGACGATTTGTTTCGCGCAGAAGGGTCAGCTCTTCCTCAGCTGATTTCAGTTTATTTTCAAGCTCCCCGAAGGTAGTGAGCTTCTCGGAGTATTTCTTATTCTCCCTCTCCAAGTCCTTCACTTTATTTCCCAACTGCACCTTCTCTGCTTCAGATGCAGCCAGTTTCTTCTCCCATTCACCTTCATCCTCGTCGTACTTTTGACGGGATTCCTTCAGATATTGGAACAAACCCTGGAATGCATCCTCTACTCAAGACGAGGAGCTTGAAGCCTTGAGCGCTTCATCTTTCTTCACAATGGTGTTAAAGCAACTCACCAGCTGAAAAAAGAAGGTAGTGATGAGTTAGTGCCGAGATACATATATTGATGGAAGGAAATAAGAATTCAAAATAAGAAGAAACTTACTGAAGCAATGTGACGAGTAGCTAGGGATGTCAGCATATCCCTAGGCATGTTTTCCTCGATGCCTTGGACTTTTGGAATAATCCAAGTCTTTACCGAGCTCATTGCAGAGCTCGGGGGAATAATGGTTGGAACACCAGCTCCACTAGTTTGGAGCTGGGGAATGACTTCAGAAAAACTAACCGAGGAAGACTTCTTCAATCTCCTCGGTGTCTTCTCAACAACCTCAACTAAAGAAGAATTTTTGGTTGGAGAGATAGTGATTACTTCCACAGGCGCATCCTTCTGTACAGGAGCCACTGGGGGCTTCTCGACGACCTTCTAAGGAGCAGCAGAAGGGAAAGCATCCATTTTCTTTGTCCCCTTTGGGACATCAGCTTTATTTCTCTTTCCATCTCCAGCAAAGGAGGTCTCTTCAAAGAGAGCAGGAACTCTTCTCTTGCCCATCTTCGGAACGCTAAATTTTTTACTTCGGAACGCTAAATTTTTTTCTTCGGAATTCGGCTTCGGAACGCTAAATTTTTTGCCGATTTTTTTGGAAAATTTTTCGAAACATGTTTTTTTTATCCGATCCGGCCGAAACACACCCCTAAAGCTGCATTTACTGCCTGAGCAACTATGGCGGCAACTTCAGCTGCATTAATCATTCCCTGAGCCTGAGCTGCTGGCTGCTCTGGCTGGGCATTTCTGTTCCTCGGGGATCATCTCGGAGGTATCTGAAACGAGAAGGAATTTTATTAGTCCATAATTATGATTAAATCTCAAATAGCTGAAGATGTAAACCCATAAATAAGATTACAACAGTCCTAAAGATAAGGCTCTATATCAAAGAACGCTAAGCGAAAAGCATAGTAAGTCGTACAAATCCTAAAGGACACTAGAACCCAATGCTCCGATACCACCTGCGACACCTCGCCTAATTAAAATCCCCGGTGATCAGTCCTTCATTAAATTAAATCATAATGCCCGGTTGGTTAATTCTTAGCATCACTGTTGAAAAATATTTTTTATTATTAATCACCTAATAAATAATTAAGCTAAGTGTCAAAATATTTTCCATTTAATTATGCCCACTTAATCCATTAATAAATTTCCATACTTTAAAATATAAGCTACTCACATTCCACAAGAATGAAATAAATACTGAACATGAATCATTTACTGAAATAAATCGGACTGGATAAAACATTCCAGTTCAAAGTCACACACCAATAATCCATAATATCCTCAAGTGAAATAGAAATAAAATCCTGAACTGAACCGAGTACAATCTCTACTAAATGATAAGGAAAATGGCGTAACATGCCCTAAATGAAATATCTAAAAATAGTGGAGAGAAATGATAGAAGCGTATAAGTGCAAAGGATTGCAACTCCCACAACTGTTGCCGCTCGCTAAATGATCAACGCATCTAAGTCTGATACCCCTGTGGCTGGGCACCGGATAAATAATATATATATATATATATATATATATATATATATATATATATATATATATATATATATATATAGTAAAAGAGAAAAGAGTAGAAGGAAACGAGTCAGAGCCCGAGTTGTTAAAATATTTGTTTTAGAAAGTATTTAAAACTCTAATGATTCAATTATTAAGTGCATGTTAGTTTCGACTCTCACATGCGATTCTCATCTCTCCATTATTGTTGATGTAAAAAACTAGATTACTCTAATTATTTAATCACAGATAAATAAATGAGACAAAAGATTTTAAAGTGGTTCAACCTTATATGAATGGCCTACGTCCACTGCTATGTTATTGCTTAGTGTTTGGGAATTCTCGATTACAAGTGCTATCAAGAAATTCCGGTCCCCTTGAATGAGGATGATACAACTATTTATAACCCTTAGGCTGTACATGAAAGGGTGCTACATTAAATGATACACATATGAAAGGGTAATTCACTTAATGTTCATCAAACGTGCGCGTCAAGATGATAAGCATTCAATGAATAGTTGAACTGTTGATTATCTGGCAATTAATGTTGTGGTCGAGATGCAGCTCGAACCGCCTTAGTTGCTCGTCGTCCAAGAGTTCCTCGGAGCATTGGAGTTCCTCAGAGGATAAGAGTTCCTTGGAGGGTTGGTGTTCCTCGGAAGACTGGCGTTCCTCGGAGTATACCTGTTGCTCGGAGTGAGTATGTTGGTCGGGGGAATAATTTTCCTCATTGCTATTGTGCCACGTAGATTGACACGTGTCTTCTTATTATTCTTCCACATCAGCATACTAATTTTGGTATCAACAGAAGCCCCCAATGTTTCATATTTCGAACTTTGAGGAGTATGGAACATTCTTTCTCGGTATATGGCGATATTAAATGACCTTCCTGGGTTTTAGGAGCCTTTTCTTCATATTTGAATTTCCTTCCAAATTCGCAGAATCCGCCTTTTTGCATTTTTATAGGCGCTTTGATCTTCGTGCCCTTTTTGTCCTTTTAGCCGCCGGTAGCGTAATAGTTTCCTTTTTGTAATCATTTCTTTCGCCGTTTCCCAAGGCAAATTATTTAAGCTTCAGAGGCAATCCCATCGTCTTCTACTTTTTCAATTTCTGCTTTCGAGTTTTCTATAGCTTTTCTCTCTCCTGTGCGTCCATCCCTTTCTTCGTTTGTTTGTCAACATATCTCCTTTTTCCCTGTAAGCTCTTCTTCCTTCTTCTTTTATTCATCATGGTTTACATTATTGAGTCTCTTGAGAAATTTCGTTCTGATTTCTCTATTCCATCTTGGGTAATTTTGGAGGTTCTTTCTGAGCCTTCAAGTTATTTTGATTTGGCTGAGGGACATTGGTTCCCTAGCCTCTTTATTGCTGAATGTGGATTTTCTTTTCCACCAAACCCTTTATGCTTAGAGTTCTGTCAGTATTTCGACGTTGTCCCTGCAAAAATAGCCCCCAACACATGGAGAATAGTTAATGGGGTGTATAGGTTAAATCAAACTCATGGAACTCGTATAGGAATTCCTGAGATCATGTACTGTTATAGATGGGATGTTTTAGACAATGTTTATTATTTAAAAACTAGATTTTTGAATAGGGCTTTAGTAGTCAACCTCCCTGATGCCAACAAGGATTATTTTGAACATGGAGTAGTTGTAAAAAATTGGCAACATGCCCCTTTGGTTGGAGACGAAGTATATGAGGGTCCCAAATGCCCTCCATATGGCAATGGGATAGGTTATTTTCATCTTATTTTGTTTTTTGAAATTATGATTTCATTGTGTTTGACAAAATGTATGACTGATATTTCACTATGTTTTTATTTACAGTTGACAGCAAGAGAAAAACTCCAAAAGAAACAGAAGTTAATATCAAGCATTTAAAACATATCTGGAGTTTGCATCAGAAGGTTACAGACGAGCACATTAGGTCTGCTTCATACTTGCTGCAGTACAGGAGCTATACATCCTCTATACTGCTCGTCTTGTGGCTAGCATTAGCGAACCATTGCCAGCTTCTGAAGACTCTTCACCAGACTCTCACATTCCTTTGAGTCAGAAGATGGGCAAGAGAAGAGTTCCTGCTCTTTTTGAAGAGACCTCCTTTGCTGGAGATGGAAAGAGAAATAAAGCTGATCTCCCAAAGGGGACAAAGAAAATGGATGCTGCCCCTTCTGCTGCTCCTCAGAAGGTCGTCGAGAAGCCCCCAGTGGCTCCTGTACAGAAGGATGCGCCTGTGGAAGTAATCACTATCTCTCCAACCAAAAATTCTTCTTTAGTTGAGGTTGTTGAGAAGACACCGAGGAGATTGAAGAAGTCTTCCTCGGTTAGTTTTTCTGAAGTCATTCCCCAGCTCCAAACTAGTGGAGCTGGTGTTTCAACCATTATTCCCCCGAGCTCGGTAAAGACTTGGATTATTCCTGAAGTCCAAGGCATCGAGGAAAACATGCCTAGGGATATGCTGACATCCCTAGCTACTCGTCACATTGCTTCAGTAAGTTTCTTCTTATTTTGAGTTTTTATTTCCTTCTATCAATATATGTATCTCGGCACTAACTCATCACTACCTTCTTTTTTCAGCTGGTGAGTTGTTTTGACACCATTGTGAAGAAAGATGAAGCGCTCAAAGCTTCAAGCTCCTCGTCTGGAGTAGAGGATGCATTCCAGGGTTTGGCCCAATCTCTGAAGGAATCCCGTCAGAAGTACGACGAGGATAAAGGTGAATGAGAGAAGAAACTGGCTGCATCTGAAGCAGAGAAGGTGCAGTTGGGAAATAAAGCGAAGGACTTGGAGAGGGAGAATAAGAAATACTCCGAGAAGCTCATTACCTTCGGGGAGCTTAAAAATAAGCTGAGGAAGAGCTAACCCTTCTGCGCGAAACAAATCGTCAGAAGGAGGAGTTAGAGGCCAAGCTGAAAGCCTCCGAGGACCTTCTATCCGAGAAGCTCTCCTCGGAGAAAATGAAAAGAAAGAAGGCAATAAAGAAGTCTTTCATGACAGGTTGGGATAAAGGGTGGAACAAGGGAGTAGCTTCTATGATGAGTCAGGTGCAATATGGAAGTTTGAAATACTTCCGAGATGGCTGGGTTGCTGCTTTGCAAGAATTGAAGGTGAGCGAGGACTCCGAGCTATTTCAACAGCATCTCCCTGGTCCTCCCCCAGCCATCGAGGATGAAGAAGAGGACGAAGCTGCCTTAGAAGAATCTTCATTGGTAGTGGGTGATATCATACTTACCCAGCCTGCTAACGAGGATCTTTCATCTCTGCCAGCTCCTCCAGAATAAGTTCCAGCTCCCGTCGACCAACTCATTATTTCCACCGAGCAACCAAGCTCCTCGTCCCAGCCTCCCGAGAAAGTCTTGGGAGACAAGGAAAAGGTGTGAAGTTTTTCGGTATTCTCTTTCTGTTTTTCTTTTACTTGTACTTTGTATCCCAGATCTTTGTAACTTTGCCTTATGATCTAATAAAATTTGAGTTCTTTTCTTCCATATGATTGTCTCTTCTTTATCTGCACTCTGTCTTGATCTTCTTTTTCTTTCTTTGTTAGTTTCTGGCCAGGATGGATCTTTTGTCTGCTAATGACACAAAGTTGATGCAGCAATGCCATGAATATTATAAAGCTGGTCACACAGACCTCAGTGCATCAGAAGTTGCCAACATCCTTGGCCATGGCGCTTCAGATCAGGCAGTAGAATCTTATCAATATCTGAAGGGCTTACTTGATCGAGCTGTGGCCAATAACGTGGCTTACTATGATATGATCGAGGAGGTCCAATATACTCTAGAAGATCTTCAGACTCAGTACAAGGAGTCAAATGTCTTGTTACATGAGGGGTATGAAAAGAAATATCAACAGCTTTCTGCCGAGAAGGGCTACGACAAACTCCTTGCTGGGTATGATGTCAGGGAGAGGACCCTAAAGGGAGAAGTTGAAGCTTGTAGACAAATTGCTGAACTGCTGGAGCAAGAGAATAATAATTTGCAGAAAGAACTAGCACAATATAAGTCTGCAGCCTCTTCTTCAACAGCGGTAATCCCAGTGACCGATGAGGGATTTTCCTTCTTAGAGGTTGAGAATGCCAAATTAAGGCAAGAGTTGGATATCCTGCGAAGATATGGTACTTCTACTTCTACTTCTACTCGGGGACGAGGAAGAGGTTCTCGTGGGCGAGGAAGAGTTGCCCAGGATGTTGTCGAGGAACGAAGTACTCCACCTGCTCGGAGTCGATCAAGAACTCCTCGTAGTATTGAAGAAGCTCGTACTCTGTCAACATTGGAAACCCAAGCGTACCAACTGAATGCAAAAGATCGGGCTTTATCTTAAATGTCCAAGAAAATCCTAACTTTGGAGGATCAACTTACTGCGACGAAGTCTGCTTTAGAGAATAAGGACATTTTTGCAAAAAGACTTCACGAGCAGTTGGAGAGACTAGCCTTCCAATTCCATAAGCAGCCCAGGGAATTTTGGATGGCTGGGTACAACGAGGCATTATTCCATTTAGATGCTCGTATCCAGAATGCCACTAACGAGGGCTATAAACAAGGCTGGTTGAATGCCTTATGCGTGTTGAAACTTGAACATGGACATTACTTGTGGGACTATTATGACCCCAGGGTGCTTGACTTGCCTGTGACACCGTTCAATTTGGACAAGGAATGGATCCCAGCTCGTGCCATTCCTCGGAGCTTAATTGCATAATACCTCGGTGATTAAAATCTTCATTCTCAGATCGAGGTATCTCGTCCCGAGCATCTTTTGAACACACCTTCAGTAATGAATGTCAGAATACTGAAGGACTTGAATTTTATTAATTCTCCTCAGACCTTAAATGATCCTCCTGCTGGCGAGGAACCTATTTCAAAAGCTGAGGGAAAGAAACCAATAGAGTAGGGATCTCAATGTAATAGTTAGTATACATGTAATTTATAATTCATTTTGAATTTTAATGAAAGACTTTCATTTTCTGTTTGCAAATATGTATTGCTATTATTTTGTACTTGTCAAACGCTTTTATATTTGTGATTGCATAACAATAATTTGTGGTTCATCGACCAATCTAGTAATAAAAGGTTACAAGTAAAAAAAATGTTGCTCGATCACTTAATAATAAAGTAATGAGTATAAAAATGTTTAAAATTTTTCCAACCAACAAAGGTTGTTAAATTGTGCTCGTCGACCAATTATAATTAGTGAGAGTTTTTATCCTCGACTAACCATACTTGGTAATTTTTTTTCATAAAATGTGTCCGACCAACCAAGGTCGATAATTTTATCCTCGTTGACCAACTACAGTTAGTGGATTTTTATCCCCGACCAACCATACTTGGTTGAGTTTGGAATATTTTATTCTTCAAGGAACTTTTATATTTTCTGTAATAATCTTACCTCCCGACCAACACAAGTTGGCATTTGAGAGCATATTTTGTTTTCAAGCCAACCGAGATTGGCATTTGTAAGAATGTTGTTCTTGCCCTTTTACCAACCAGAGTTGGTCATGGGTTTGAACTATCATGTCCACTAAATCTTTTACCAACCGAAGTTGATCACGCTCGAACTTTCATGTCCACTAGTTATTTTACCAACCGGAGTTGATCACGCTAGTGTATGCCTCCTAACCAAAGGAGTATAGTTTGTTCTCGCCCTTTTACCAACCGGAGTTGGTCGTGGGTCTGAACTATCAGTGTCCACTAGTTATTTTACCAACCGGAGTTGGTCACGCTAGTGTATGCCTCCTAACCAAAGGAGTATAGTTTGTTCTCGCTCTTTTACCTACCGGAGTTGGTCGTGGGTCTGAACTATCGTCTTCTTTTTGCTGTCGAGCAGCGTAGTGTTGTACACTAGTATTTCCCGAAAAACTTTCAATAAAAGGAGAGAAGATGATGAAACATCATCGTTTTATTCATATCGATAGAACTGCTTTACATTTTACATTACTGATAATACTTGCGTAGGTGTTCAGCATTCCATGCTTTCTTGAATTCCTCTCCTTCTAGAGTTGCTATTCGGTAAGTTCCTGGTCGAACAACTTATGTAACTCGGTAAGGTCCATGCCAATTTGCTTCCAATTTATTGTGCTTCTGAATGACCTTCTTTAGCACGTAATCTCCTTCTTTTAAATCGCATTTCTTCACCCTCTTGTTGTAGAACAGAGTTGTTCGTTGTTGATATGCAGCATTCCTAATGGCTGCTTCTTCTCTAACCTCCTCGAGCATGTCCAAATCTAATCTTCTCATCAAGTCACTGACTGGGGATTTGAAATTCAGCACTCTGTGTGTTGGGAGACCCAACTCAGCAGGTTTTACAGCCTCACTTCCAAATGCCAGCATATATGGTGATTCTCCAGTTGCTGCTCGGGGAGTTGTTCGGTAAGCCCACAATACTGATTGTAGCTCATTAATCCAATTAGCTTTAGCCTCACTTAACCTCTTCTTCAAACCATTTAATAATGTTCTGTTCGTCACTTCAGTCTGTCCATTGCTTTGAGGATGGCCTGGTGCTGAATGAACCTTCAAAATGTTTGACTGATGACAATAGGCGGCAAACTCCTCGTTATCAAACTGTGTTCCATGGTCTGTTATGAAGGCATGAGGGAGACCATATCGACAGATGATATTCTTCCAAACGAATTGGTACACCTTCTCGTATGTCATATCAATCAGAGGCTCAGCTTCTACCCACTTAGTAAAATAATCCATTGCGACGACGAGGTACTTGAATCTTCCTCGGGTCGTTGGTAGTGGTCCAACCAAATCAATTCCCCACATGGAAAAAGGCCAAGGGGAAGTTATGGGTGTCAATAATGCTTGTGGAGTTCGTCGAACGGAAGAAAAACGTTGGCATTTATCACATATCTTAGCATAGGCTATACAATCAGCCCTCATCGTTGGCCAGTAGTATCCCTGCGTTATCACCTTTTGCAACAGTGTCTGCCCTGCTACATGGGCTCCACAGGACCCTTCATGGATCTCTTCAATCAATTCTTTCACCTCGGAGGGATGTACACATCTTTGCAAACCTTCCATAATTCCTCGTCTATACAAAACACCATTAGTTAGTACATACCGAGCAACTTTAAACTTCAATTTCTTGGCAGCGATCTTATCCTCCGGTAATTCTCCTTCCTCGACATATGCCCTGATGGGATCCATCCAAGATGGTCCTAAATCAAGGGAAATAACATTCATCGTCAGGCCTTCATCTATGCTTCGACTTTCTAACATCTCAATTGGTATCGTTATTCACAACTCGGTACGAGTAGCTGATGCTAGTCGGGCCAGTGTGTCTACTTGTGCATTCTCCATTCTTGGTATTCTAATTAACTAAATGGCATCAAATTATGCCAACAACTCCATCGCCTTTGCATGATACTTGGCCATTAATTCTCCTTTAACTGCATACGTTCCCATAATCTGATTCACAATTAATTGAGAATCACTGAATACCATCACTTGTTGCGCTTCCATAATCTTTGCTAAATTAAGACCTACTATCAAGGCTTCATACTCAGCCTCATTATTGGAAGCTTTGAATTGGAATCATAAGGCATATTCCACGTCAATCTCGTCTGGGGTGTTTAAAACAATCCCTGCCCCACAACCTGTTGTGCAAGATGACCCATCTACATATAATTTCCATATAGGTAACTCGTCTTCAAATTTCTTTTCTGATAGAGTTCCTCGGTGAAATATCTGCTGTTTCCTTTCGTCCTCCCCTGGTATTTTTTGTTCTTCGTCGACCATCTCTTCTCGCCCTTTTACCAATCGGAGTTGGTCTGGGTTTGAATTTGATGATCTTTCTACATCCACAAGCCCTTTTTCCAATCGGAGTTGATCTGGACTCATGTCTGTTGATCCTGTAACATCCACAGGTTGGTTAGCGAGCAACTTTTGCTCCTCGGGGGTATCAGGATATGTAAATTCTGCTATAAAGTCTGCTACAGCCTGTCCTTTTAATGACGATCTGGGTTCATATACAATATCATATTCACCAAGCTCCATTGCCCAATACATCAGTCTTCCTGATTTTTCTGGCTTATGAAGAGCTTGTCTCAATGGCATGTCGGTGTATACAACGATGGTATGGGCCTGTAAATAAGGCCTCATTCTTCTACTTGCTTCAATTAATGCCAATGACAATTTTTTCAACTTTGGGTACCTGATCTCTGCACCTCAGAAAGCCTTACTTGTGTAATAAATCGGCTTCTGGACTCCATTCTCCAATCTGATCAATGCTGAGCTGACTGCATTTTCTGATACTGCCAGGTATAAGTACAACTTTTCTCCCATCACTGGTCTGGACAGCAATGGAGGTGTTCCCAGATATTTCTTCAAGTCTTGAAAGGCTTTTTCACATTCATCATTCCACTCGAAATTTTTTCGGAGTGTTTTGAAGAATGGAAGGTACCTATCAGTTGCTCGAGATACAAATCTATTGAGCGCTGTAACTCGTCCTGTAAGACTCTGCATTTCTTTCTTCGTCATTGGAGATCGCAACCCTAAAAGAGCTTTGATCTTTGCTGGATTTGCCTCAATGCCTCGCTGGTTGACGATGTACCGGAGGAACATTCCTTCTCGTACTCCAAAGGTGCACTTCGTCGGGTTGAGCTTCGTCTGGTATTTATCCAGTTGATCAAAGGTCTGACCTAAGTCAACTAGATGCTCAACAACTTTCTTGCTCTTTGTCAGCATATCGTCGACATAGACTTCCATGTTGCAACTGATTTGTTCGGAAAAAACCTTGTTCATCAGCCGTTGATATGTCGGTCGTGCATTTTTCAAACCAAAAGGCATAACATTATAACAATAAGTTCCCCTAGGGGTAATAAAAGAAGTGATTCCCCGTCTTCAGGTTTCATTTTGATCTGGTTGTAACCAGAGTAAGCATCCATGAAGCTGAGCAGCTCGTGCCCCGAGGTAGCATCCACTAGTTGGTCAATTCTGGGCAATGGGAAGTGATCCTTTGGGCAGGCCTTGTTGAGATCAGTGAAATCAACACACATTCTCCATTTATTATTTTTCTCCTTTACCATCACCACATTTGCCAACCAGTCCAGATACTTCACATCTTCAATGAATTGGGATTTCTGGAGCTTGTCGACCTCCTCTTGAATAACTTGATTCTTCTCGGGGCTAAATACCCTTCTTCTCTGCTTTACAGGCTTGATCTCCTTATTTACATTGAGCTCATGACATAAGAAGTTTGGATCTATTCCTGGCATGTCTTCATGACTCCACGCAAAAGTTTTCTTTCTGTTTCTCAAGAAAGTTATCAACTCCTGTTTTATTGAAGCATCCAATGATGAACCTATCTGGGTTACTCGTTCAGGGTGTTCGTCGTCCAGAATAACATTTTTTATAGATTCTACCACCTGTCCTTTTACAAGTTGGGATTCATCTCTCGGATCAAGTGTTTCAATTTCTGTACTTTCATCCACCTGGTAAGTAGTAGTCTTTTTCCCTGACTCTTCAAGCTCCTCTTGCTCGGCAGATGAATAATAGAATTCTCGAGCTACTTTTTGATCACATTTCACCACTCCCACTCCGAAATTTGTTGGGAATTTTAAACATTGATGTACTGTAGATGGGACTGCTTCGAACTTCTTCAAACCAACTCTTCCCATGATGATGTTGTAGGCTGACTGCACATTCTTATACATCACAAAGAAGCGTATTCTCTCTGTTCGACAAGAAGGCCAAGTTCCAATGAATATATCCAACTTGATCGTCCCGAGTGGAAAAACTTTCTCGCCAGCGAAACCCAGAAGAGGTCTGTGATAAGGCTCCAATTGAGATAATTTCAAATTTAAACTGTCAAAGCATGAATAGTACATGATGTCTGCCGAACTGCCATTGTCTACCAGCACCCTAGAAAACACTACTTCTTTCATCCTCATTTTGATCACCAAAGGGTCGTCGTGAGGGTAAAGAACACCTGCCAAGTCATTTTTTGAAAAGCCAATAACAAACTTCTCTTTGTTTACCTTCCTCGGACGATCCTCCTCGGCCAAATTTATTCGCTGAATGTACGAGCAAGCTTGTGCCTCTCCGAGGTAAGCTTTTCTTTCTACAGTAAGATCTCCTCCTCCTGCATCTCCTCCTGTAATAACATTACAATCAAATGACCCAAAAGGTATGGAAAATACGTCTCGTTCTGGCTGCCTTGGTTTCTTGGGAAGATTAGGGTCATCCTCGGCATCATCTTCATGGCCTCTCTTCTTTTTCTCCTCTGCTCGACGAGGAGATCTAGATCTTTCTCTAGTTCGATCATTATTTCTTCTTTCACCTCCCCGATCAACATACTTTGCTAGCTTTCCTCTTCGGATGAGTGTTTCAATCTCGTTCTGAAGAGCTATGCAATTTTTAGTCATATGGCCATGATCTTTGTGGAACTCGCAATATTTATCCATGTTCCTCGCATCAGGATCTGACCTTAGTTTCTTCGGCCACTTTACCTCCTCGCTATTCTTGATTTCTTCCAAGACATGATTAATACCCATTTTCAAGGGAGTATAATTATTGAATTTCTTCAGGACTTCCCATGATGACTTATTATTTCTGGAACGCTTGTCACCGCCATTGCCCTTATGCTCTTTATTTTTAGACTTGTCGACGTCCACCTTGGTGTCTTTATCCATATTCTTCTTTGCAGCCATAGCTTCCTCGGCATTCATGATTTTGGCCGCTTTTGCCATCAACTCTAACATAGTTTTAGGTGGATCTTTCGCCAAGGTGTAATACAACTTATTAGGCAATAACCCACTCATCAAGGCGGTGATTGCTGTCTTCTCCTCGTAATCTATGACTTCCAGCTTCTCGTTATTGAAACGAGTTATGTAATCTCTAGTACTCTCACCAGATTTTTTTTAACACTTAACAAGTGTGCTACTTGTTTTACTGGCTTTGCTCTAAAATAGAAATTGTCGATGAACAACTCGGCCAACTGAAAGAAAGTTGAAATCTTACCCCGAGGAAGATTGTTGTACCATATCTGGGCAGCTCCAGTAAGAGTTCCTGAGAACGCTCTGCATCTCGTCTCGTCGGGGACAACATAGATATCGGTGGCAACTTGATATTGCTCTATATGAAGAACAGGATCTGTCTTTCCATCATATTTGGGGGTCACTACTGGTGCTTTAAACTTTGACGGTGTAGGAAAATTCACAATGGCCTTGACAAAAGGTGTCCCTTGAACAAAAGTTCGTTGTAGGGGATTCTTCGTCTTAGCCATTTCTCCCAATCTATCCTCCAACCGCTGAAGGGATCCTTTCCACGCTTCATTTTCTTCCTCGGGCCTATTGGTTCGAGCAATAGATCGTTCTGAAGTAGCCTCCTGAGATCTATCTTGACGAGCAACTGGTCGTGATTGTGCTCATCCTTCTCTTAGATCTGATGGTTGTCGAAAACTCCTCGACATGGTCTTAGGTGGACTCATATTCCTCCTAGGGCCTAATCGACTGAAAGGAGACACCCTACTCAGTCTTTCTAAGTCACTGGGTCTTTCTGGAGAGAGAGTGATACGTTGATCAGTATCTGTAGCCCTTATTGACGAAGTTCGCCCAGGTTGATAAGAGAAATCATCAGACTCCTCATTACGATATGACTCAGTACGCCTGGATCGTGAAGAAAGTAAATAAGTTTGCCTCTGACCACTTCGTTGTCCTGAACGTGCAGGTGCACCGCCATTAAGGGTTTGTATGAGTTGCCTCATTGTTTCTTGCATGGCGATTTGTCCTTGAGCCAGATTCGTCATACTCCCGGCCAGATCTGGAGGTGCAGATCGATTTGGAGGATTTCCAGCATTTTCAGCGTTTCGATTGCTAGATTCTGGATTATCCGCCATTGATGATGAATGATTTTTGGTGAAAAACGAGAATAACAATCTTTCCCACAGATGGCGCCAATCTGTTGATGTAAAAAACTAGATTACTCTAATTATTTAATCACAGATAAATAAATGAGACAAAAGATTTTAAAGTGTTTCAGCCTTATATGAATGGCCTACGTCCACTGTTATGTTATTGCTGAGGGTTTGGGAATTCTCGATTACAAGTGCTATCAATAAATTCTGGTCCCCTGGAATGAGGATGATACAAGGTATTTATAGCCCTTAGGATGTACATGAAAGGGTGTTACATTAAATGATACACATATGAAAGGGTAATTCACTTAATGTTCTTCAAACGTGCGCGTCAAGATGATAAGCATTCAATGAATAGTTGAACTGTTGATTATCTGGCAATTAATGCTGTGGTCGAGATGCAGCTCGAACCGCCTTAGTTGCTCGTCGTCCAAGAGTTCCTTGGAGCATTAGAGTTCCTCAGAGGATAAGAGTTCCTCGGAGGGTTGGTGTTCCTCGGAAGACTGGCGTTCCTCGGAGTATACCTGTTGCTCGGGGTGAGTATGTTGGCCGGGGGAATAATTTTCCTCGTTGCTATTGTGCCACGTAGATTGACACATGTCTTCTTATTATTCGTCCACATCAGCATACTAATTTTGGTATCAACAATTATTATGTGCATGCCTAACGTACGTCTATCCTAACCTAGTTATCCATAATGTTCCCAACTAGATCATAGACTTATACTTCTAAATATATCTCGAAGGAGTAACCCGTGTCGCCTATACCATACGCTAGCAAGATTATTTATTCCCATTAACCGTATATTACATCCACTATTCTGATAGTAATTCTTTTACCCGCTGAAAATACTTTGCTTACCAACATTTATTAGTTTGCTAATTTCACACATTATAATCATTCACAATATATATATATTTAGTCACATTATCCTTATACATATATGTGCAAATCCTGTGCCCCTTGGTTAGGACCACTTGGCGCAATGCATATTCTGCTATCGTGTCTCGATGCATCGCTCACTGCGTAAAGGATAATTGGTTCGGCGTCTCTCACGAACCATGAATCTCATAACACAAATATTTGAGGCGAGCATACTCACCAGCCAAATGGGTCACGCACATACCTACGCTCCCATTCAGCCGTCGAAACTATCCTACGTCTCAGATTGCATGTATCCAAGTTCATATGATCCGGGTACAAGTCAAATATCCCCCATTGGGTCACCCAGGATAAGACTGTACACTGCACGATAACCTCCTCCCGATATCAAACAGCGTAGGTATGCTATACACACAATAAAAATAATAATATAATAATAGGCGCTCCCACGTCCTATTAAAGTCCTGTCTAATACCTCGTATTTTTGAGGATATATAAATTAATTAAATTAGTGATTTGAAATTTATTTAATTTGGTGATTTAATTTATTTAAATTAGAGAAATTATTGAAATTGGAGATTTATAACTTTCATTTATATTTGGGGATTTAAAAATTTAAATTAATTAGGACTATTTCAATTTTTGCACATGTGTCGCATTTTGAGGTTGAAATGGGAAAATTTTATAAAGTGTATCGGATGACAATTCTGAGTGCACGGTTGACTCCAAAAGGGTCGAGATAGTAGAAAAAGAGTACCCAAGGGTAATAAACGGGGCTCGGGATATTTTTAGACATGACCGAGCCCATACGGGGGCATTTAAGTCATTTTTAATTGGTCAACAGGCTTAATTATGGGATTGAGGAATTTTAACCTAGGTTTAGGTATGTTGGGCATCCACGAGTCATTCCAAAACACAAAGGGTTGAGAGAGGGGAGAAAGAAGAAAGAAGGAGAAGGAAAGAAGGATGACAAGAGCAATCCGGGCAAGATATTCGACATGGCATCGTCGGATTTAATCCACCAAGGCAAGTGTTTTATTGCTTTAATTTAAGTTGTAGTTAATGATGTAAATAGTTGTAATTATGTCAATTAATTCTGGAAATTTGGAAGTAGAAATTTGAATTGAAATTTTTGGGTTTATGATGAAGAAGATGAAGAGTAACCATTAATGAGGGATTTTTAATTTTGCGAGAAATTGGGTTAACGGTAAGATTATAACTTAATTTGAGAAGTGAATAACATGATTAGATCTTGGTTTTGGAATCTCCATCAGTGATGTTGTTGGAAGAAATTATTAATGAGGAAGTTTGGGTGGATTTAGGATGAATCTTGGGAGGTTTTTTGGGGGTTAAAGATCTGGGCTTAATCGTAGGTTTTGGAGCTTTAATGGCGATTATGTTCATGTCACCTTGTAGAAACTCGCATTTTCTACATTTTTTTCTCTCACGCGCGTCCTCTAAAACTGCTCCAAAATGCCTCAAAACAACAATTTATTAATCTGGGCAGAATGTGGGGCAAATTTTTAAGAAAGTTTTTTTTTTTAAATCTTCTTCGAGGTGAATCTTTATAATGCCCTAACTTTTGCATACGGACTCGGATCAGTGTGTCGTTCGTGGACACGCGTAGATAGCGAAGAGTATTACGTTGTCCTGGGAATTTTTTTTAATTCGACACAAAAATTGAAAGGTCTAAAATACCCTTGAATATGGAACGAGTTATTTAATTTTTAGCATAATTTTGAATGAGCATGGCTTTGTCATATAAATTCGGATTTACGTTCCATTTGCGTCCAGGCGTAGCTAACGGAGAGTAGTACGCTGCCATATAGAAATTTCTATTTAGGCATAAGTTGTGAAATGTCTAAAATGCCCTTGGAGTTTTATTTAGAGACAAAACTTTCCAAAAATGGGAACCAAAATTTTTGGGGACCTTTGTGATATTAATATGAACTTAATAGGGTATGTGAGGTGGAATATACCATCCTATAAATTATAATAAATAGCGGGGTGTAGATATTTTGGTATTGAAGCGTATCTAGTATGAACGAACTCGATAATAATTGGGATATATATATATATATGTGTGTGTGTGTGTGTGTGTGAATTATATATAAATATAGGGATACATAATCCAATAGAAAAATGATGATAGGTTGTGTGAATACCAAAAACAATGAAAGGTTGTGTAATTACTTAAGGTTTTAATAGGGTGCGTGAATACCTATTTGATTATTTTGTTATGTGTATGACATACCTATGCTGCTTGCTATCGAGTGGAGGTTGCGCGTGGTGGATAATCACGCCTTGAGGATCCTTCGGGTGGGATATTGAATTGTACTACTAGAGCGTAGAACCTAGGTACAAACTATCTGTGAGAACGATAGTGATGACAGTCGTATAGGTGCGTAGGTATGTGCGTAGCCCATTGGCTTGGAACTATGTTCGCCTCCAATATGTGTGATTTGTTTCATGGTTCGCGAGAAATTGAACCTGTAGCCCTTTATGCAATGAGTGATGTAATAGGACATGATAGCAGAGTATGCAGGCACCGCCACTTTGTCTCGAGGTGTAGTATAATATATTTATATAAGATAGTGTGCTTATATATATACATGTACTTGTGATGATATCTACTGTGTGAATTAAGTAGACATGAATAATAAAATTTGAAATGAATAGTAGTCCTCCATGCAGTGAGTAATGCACCGGGACATGATAACATAATATACATTGTGCCGAGAGGTCATAACCTAGGGGTGCAGGATTGGAATATATATCTCTGTGTGTGTGTTGTGTGTGTTGTGTGTGTTGAGTGATTAAATATATACACTGGTAAACAATTCAACTGTGTGTAGTTAGTAGACGTGAATGCCATGATAAGTAAAATAATGTTAGTGAGAAAAGGATTATGTAATACCCCGTATTTCTGAATATTCCAAATAATTCTATTTAATTAGATTGGAGAATTAAATGAGAAAATTACGGCTTAATTTAAATTACGTAAGAGTAGTAATTTTGAGTTTTATTTAAAAATTTTAATTATGGAATATTAATCGAGAGATAGATACCGGTTTATATTGCCTCATTTTATTTACTTAGTGCGAGTAGTAAATAGTTACCTAACGCGTGTAGATCGTGTTGGGGTGAGAACGAGTAATATTTTTAAGTGACTCAAACGATAATTTAGAGGTCACCGATGAGTCCGGAAGGGTCAAATTAGTCAAAATAGTATACCCGGGGGTACTAGTTAAGTCCCGGGGTAATTTTGGACTAAACCGAGACCGTTCGGGGGCGTTTTAGTCTTTTAACATAAGAGGGTATGGAGACCTACGAAATTGAGAGCTTTATATCAGCCGTATGATAGAGGAATTAGGGTTAGAACACCCATGACAACACCAATACCATTAGAGAGAAGAGAGGCACAACTTTCTAAGGCAAAAGAAAGAATTGGGAAAGATTCAAAGGAGATTGTCACTATTAACTTGTTGGGGAAGAAGGATTGAAGGATGAAGATCATCAATCACCAACAATAACCACGAAATCAGACCCTACTGATCATAAGGCAAGTTGTTTATTGCAAAAATTATAAAGTTATAATACCCATGTGTAGGGTTTTTGAATAGTTTTGTTTAAATCATTGTCTTGATTGGAGAAAGATGATATTTATACATGTTGGGATAAGAATCGCATGTAGAATGATTTACTTTATGTAGAGGATTAAGATTCATATTAGACTTGATGATTTTTCGGATTAAAATCTGGATTTTGAATGATAATATGGGAAGAATACCATAACTAGGGTTTCAAGAAATTCTGAGTTTAATTCATTATTTCTTTAAAGGAATTGGAGTTTTGATGAATTTGACACATTAGAAACTGTCCTAGTATATGTGGAAACATGTTAGGATCATTGGGCCGAAGTTTGGTGGACAATAATGGAGTTTAGAGATTTGTTAATGGAGGAAAGGATTAACGAAGAAGACAAACTGCGTCTGTCCCTGTTCGATCGATCGATCGATCTCGAACTATCGATCGATCGACTATGTCGATCGATCGAACCCAGCCGTCGATCGATCGACGCAAGCTGTTTCCCGAATTTTTTTTGTGTTTAATTCTTTGTTGAGTTCGGGAATGAATGAGTATTCTAGGATTTACATTATACTTATATGGGAGTGAGAATAATACCAATAGGTGTATTTTTGAGTCCGATAAGGCCATTGGGTGTAGGGCTTGGATTACAGACCGAGGAGAATAATCCGATTTAGTAGAGTATTGGGGACTTTGAAAATTGAGTTACGGGGCGAAGTAAATTCAATTTAAGTAATAGACCAGTAGGGTAAGCAATAACTACTGAAAATATATGTAAGGGGTAACTAGGACCCTTAGAGTTGTGTGAATACTAAAATAAATGCGATTTATGAGATAAATCGTAAAGCGAATATTGTACGGTAGATATATGAGATTAAAATATTACGTACTTATATAATTAATTGGTCGTGCGTGTACCTACTGAATTATGTGATCTTTTAGGTCGAGAGATTTGTACCTAAATTAATTATGTTAGGGTCGATGAGACATTCCTAACTAACATAAAGTTATTATATGTTTGGGGTCGATGAGAAATGCCGAACCAAACTTTGAACTGGTGTCACGATGAAAGAGTCCTAAACCAGAATATGTGTATATATATATTTAAAAAAAAATAGTTGGGGTCGATGGATAATTCCGAACCAACTCTCACTTGGGGTCGATGTATCATTCCGAACCAAGAATCATTTACGTGTGTATATAAATAATTGGGGTCGATGTATCATTCCGAACCAATTCTTACTTGGGGTCAATGAATCATTCCGAACCAAGAGTCCTTTATGTGTATAAAAAGGGCAAAATAGTAATGACTGATATTTAGTATGTATTGTGTGTGAAATATATACACTTGATGATATTCTACTTCTGTGTATTAGTAGATTGATATATATTATGTATTTAAAGATACATACTGAATTGGTAAGTTAATTAGTGAAACTTAATTACGAAATGCACCTTTAGATACATAAAATCTATTTAGTAATTCAAGTAGCGAAACTTAATTACACAAGTGGGAAGTCAACAATTGTGAGAATTGTGGTAATTTTAGTAGTGAAACTAAATGAGAAGTCTTGAAAAATAACATATATGAAATGTTACTTGAGAATTAATTAGCATACTCGAGATGTTAGTGAAACGGTTGTACTGTATGGGCGGTACTGGAACTTGGGTACAGATAGGTTCTGTTGACTACTTTGATTTTAGTTAGCTTGGGAGGTATGGCTAGATAAACTAAGTGTAGAACGTTAGGTGTGCACAAAAGATGAGGGGTGAGTTAACTCAAGAGAGTGTACGAGGACCTAACATGTGTAATCAGTAACCGCATTTTATATTGTGATAAACGCTTGTTAAATATTTTCAAAATGTTTTGAGTACTAACTCTTGCTATAAAATATTTTCAAAACCTTTTAGGTGTCCAGCCACAGGGACGCCATGTATGATGATTCCATTCTAGAGACTCGGTACTGTAGCACAGTGGATGCTTACAGGATTTTGACTAGACGATATCTCTCATTCAGATCTAGTACAGGATCTCACACTCTTCTATGTATGGACTTGTGGTCCGGTATTAGTCTCAGATGTTAGTTTCAGACTAGTGGTTATTCTATTGTTGTTTGGGATTTTTGCCGATGGTTTATTCGGTAATACTTTTGTTTTGTTGTACTTTTACTTTGTTGTTTGAATTATAGTACATGATTATTTGTACTTGGTTCCACATGGTTGATTTATCTGTTTTAAGAAAGATAAAATTTGGCACCGGTCTAATTTTACTTAGGGGATTAGTAATTAAAAAGTTTTCGACAGTGATGCTAAGAATGAACCATTTGAGAAATCTGTTTTAATTTAATAAAGGCCTGATCACCCGATGTTTAATTAGGCGGGGTGTCACAGATTAACTATACAAATAATGAACTTAATTGACTTTTCAGTACAATCTATTTTGATATCGTATCGTATGGGTGATATGGGTATTCTAGAGTGAACGTAGGTAGTAATAAAACTAGGTTGAACTAATGTCATATATATATATATATATATATATATATATATAAAGAGAGAGAGAGAGAGAGAGTATGTAACTAAGCATTGACAGTATTGAGGTAATATTTAAAAATATTCGTAACGTCGATAATTTACATACGTGATTCTAATCATAAAAGTACGCTTAACTTGCGACGGGAGGATTAGCGGGCTAGTTATGTAGATGTTATGGACTAGTTTGATAGAGAAACGACTAGGCGGAATAATTGAATGCGATAGATGTGCACTATATAAGAGAGGTGAGATTGTCCTTAAGAGAGTGTGACTGTAAAAGCAATTATGAACATGATATACTACGCATTTCATTTATTGCAATAAAATGCTTGCTAAACATTTTTTATATATCGGGCTCTGACCCGTTTCTTATACTTCCTCTCTCTTGTCTATATATATGTATATTAACAGGTGTCCATCCATCGGATGCATTAGTTGACTTATCTATTCCAGGGTTATGTAGCTGCAAAAATGTGGATGGTTGCAGGGCTTGATTTAAACGTATCATTTCTTTATTCCTAGAGTAGGATTCTTATCTCATTTGTAGATTTATCCAGGGCATGTTTCCCCTTTTACTTTTAGACTCGGTATTTGGTTTTTGTATTCATTTATTGGATTATTATATTGGGATGTTGAGCCGATTGTTTATTCGGCAGGTCATTTATTCATTTAGTACTGTTTTAGACTCATGGTTTGGATGTATGGTTTATTTGTTATTTAGCATGCATATTTAATTGTTTAATAAAAACATAAAATATAACATTGGTCTTTTTGAATACTACATGGTTAGTAAAGTTTTAAAAAGTTTTCGGCAGTGATGCTAAGAATGAACCCCTGAGATTTTTGTTTTAAATTTTATGTAGGACTGATCACCCGATATTTATTTGGGCGGGGTGTCACAGGTGGTATCAGAGCATCAGGTTCTAATGTCCCTAGGATCTGTACGGTTTTTCACGATTCAGCTTTGCGTTCTTTGATATAGAGCCTTATGATAGGATCGTTGAATTCCACTATGTATGCGATTTTTGTTCTCCTGCTATTAAGTATAGTTGATGTGATTCATGTACAAACTCGGTTAGATTTCGAACCCCGAACATTATAGGATGACCGACAAGGGCCATTTGAAGGAATGCGGGAGGAAAGCGATAGAAGCCATAGAGTAATCTGAAAATGGTGATTGCGATAGAAGTCACCATAATTATTGTTTAGAAAAGTGATGATAGGATAATCTCGAGGACAGTAGTTTCCCCTATCATAATTAAAGATGACAATGGTGCAAATCTTACACTCACCCAGCGTAGTCGACAAGGGGTGGGGAAAGTCGAAAGGACTCTTTCGAGAAGCCATCGATAAGAATCCAGAAAGGAGGAAGTGTGATAAGACAATGGAAGGGAAAATCCAACGACAACTGTGTAGGGTAGAGTATAGCGATACCGGGTGGTATATTTTGGGCAATAAAGTTTAAGCTCATAGGAGCAACGTAAAGTGATGAGAGTCAGTCACTACAATAAGAAGTATATAAGATTAAATGAGAAATTTTGAATATAATTTGATCGTTACATTTTCGATCTGCTGTTCGGACAAAGGTGCGAATAAAGTTTCAAAACTTATCATAAGTGAGTGAGATTGAGGTTGATCATGAGAGAGAAGTTAACTAGGTCAGTGAACTTCATACCCGACGAAGGGGATACGAAAAAAATAAAGGACTCGTGAGTTGAAAATAGACTCGTGAGTAGAATACACAAGCATGCGTGTAAAATTTGGATAGGATGACTAGTGTCGATATCGTCAAGGTCGTACATTTACAAGTTTATATCAACGCTTCCATGGGAAGGAATCCTAGAGAATTGAAAATCGAACTGAAGAGCAAGGCTGAATTTAACAATGTTAGTGAAGCACCATATGAGGGTATACCCAGTAGGGACCTAGTTAAATGTTTCAAATAAATTGAAATTCTACCAACTGATGGTGGATTCAGTCCGGGCCATTGAGGACAACAAATAGTCCCAAAGGGCTGGCGAAGCCAAAGGTACAACGGGGGTAGCAATCGGGGACCCGATGATCAGGCAAGACATATATAATAGAGAGGTGTCTTATGTGTAAAGAGTGGGAACACATGTGTAGACCGTGTCTACTACGAATCGGGGGACAAAAAAAATAGGATGATAGTAGGGGCAACTGTTATAAGAAGTTTTGGTTCGGTTAGGACGAGGGTGTTATGTCGAAGAACCATTTGAATCGCCAACACTTGTGACAATAGAAATATAAGTTTTATCTCGAGGTGATTGAGATATGTTTTGTGTGAAAAAAACGAGTCAAAGTAGTTGGTGAACACTAAATTCACATGTGAAACAGGTTTGATAGAGATGCCGTTAATATTATTATTGTGTATATATCTTTACTGTCACGTAACGGGGCTCTCGTTAGTTCCCTCTGCAGAGGAGAAGGTGTGGACACTAAGAGGATCTTGTATATTATGTGGTAGCTTTTCTCCTTTTGAGGGATATGAAAGGGAGCATATTATTATCTTACGTAGTGACTGAATACCGAAGGCTGGAGCAATAGTAGACTGTATGGGGAGTCTATGGTGCTCGCTATGCCAGGGTAAGATACACTAATTTGTAACTCATCACCTGGAGGAGGGTAGAGCCAAAATAAATTTTAATATATTATAGAATTTGACGAGTAAAATGGTGTTATTACTTTTAATCCCAGTGAGTGGGGTATTCTACCTACATAATTTAAGGTATATCGGGTTTACCATTGAGCAGGGCATTTTAACTCATTATTGTCTACGTATTGAGAATTTAGTGATAGCTTGAACATCGTAATGTGTGACGCCTTGAGATACGTAGGCTTAGGTAATTGGATTATGTGTCGAGATACAGGATTTGTGATATCTTAGTTATGTGCTTTGTATCTACGAATTTTGTTAAAAATGCTAGAGAATAGTGCACTGAGAAATTATTTTGAACTTTGTTGCGGGATGTTACATGTAGGGACCTTAATTTACGTCCGCAATGATGAGACGTAGTTGGATGCTAATGCATCGGGTTTAAAATTTTAATTATTGAACGCGTAGAAAAAACACCATAAGCTGAGGGTTATTAAAAAATATATATATATATATATATATATATATATATATATATATATATATATATATATATATATATATATATATATATATATACGTGTATATATATGATACTGTGTTTCATAATAGAGATATGGGAATATGTTGGTATTGTTATATGTAATCCCGGTGAGTAGGGACACTTACTGATGTGAGTCAGGGTAGACCGACTTATTATCGAGCAAAGAAATATAACTCGTGATTTATTCGCGCTAAGAAACTAGTGATAGTAAGAGCATCGTATTATATGTTGTCTTGTGTAACATGGGAATGGATGAGTATACTTTTATGTTAAGTGACGGGGAATTGGGGGTATGTGATATGGACTGAGGGCTTAACGGATCTCAACAACCGACAATGTTAGGTAGTAATGTATCGGGGGGTTCCTTATTTGGATTTTGCTTTGCGAGACATCCCACACATGAAACCTAGCGCAACGTTGGAAGTGGGAGATGTTTATCCATTAAGAAATGGGTTTGGAATCTTGGTTATTATACATATATATAATTATACTATGACTTAAGGCCGGTAGAGCCGTATAGTGTTGATGTGAGAAAATATTGTAGAACACTCTCACCATGAGTAGATAGGTGGGATAAATTCGATGATAATTAAGTTTCAATTGGTAGGTTAGTTGAGTATAACCTTACCGTATAATATGGTCAAATGTGAAAGGCTTAGTGAGAGCAAGTTTATTATGTTCAGTTGAATTGGGCAGTTACGTGCAGTATTTAGGGTGTATGGGCGCCCTAGGTGGTTAATTTATATATATTATCCGCATCGATAGATGTGGAAATACATGTACCAAAGAGTAAGAGAATAAGGGAGTTATCACAAGGCAATGTTGGAGTTTTCCCCAGTCGAGGGGGTATGGTAGCCATCCGTTATTAGGCTCATAGTACTGTCAGAAGCTGGAAGTTTTAAAGTGTTGTGTAGGCAACAATGTAAGATGATAAATTATATGATGGAACATTTTAGTATGAGATGACTAAAGCAAATTGGCCACATAATTGAACGGTAGTATAGGGACCGTTAGGCTAAGGGCTATCATTAGGAGAAGTATAACGAGAACATCATAAAAAAGTAGATTGTGTGGGAAATGAGGGATGTGTAAGATAATACATCCAAAACTTTGAGTATTAGTATTACCCGAATTTCGAGAACTAAATTCCTTTGTAGGGGGGAGTATGTAATACCCCGTATTTTTTAGGATATATAAATAAATTAAATTAGTGATTTGAAATTTATTAAATATGGTGATTTAATTTTTTTAAATTGTAGTAATTATTAAAATTGGAGATTTAGAACTTTCATTTATATTTGGGGATTTAGAAATTTAAATTAAGTCGGACTATTTAAATTTTTTCATATGTGTCGCATTTTAAGGTTGAAATGGGAAAATTTTATAAAGTGTCTCGGATGACAATTCTGAGTGCACGGTTGACTCCAAAAGGGTCTAAATAGTCGAAAAAGAGTATCCAAGGGTAATAAACGGGTCTCGAGATATTTTTAGACATGACCGAGCCCATACGGGGGCATTTAAGTAATTTTTAATTGGCCAGTAGGCTTAATTACGGGATTGAGGAATTTTAACCTAGGTTTAAGTATGTTGGGCAGCCACAATTCATTCCAAAACAAAAAGAGTTGAGAGAGGAGAGAAAGAAGAAGACGGATGACAAGAGCAATCCGGGCAAGAATTTCGACATGGAATCGTCGGATTTAATCCACCAAGGAAACTTTTTTCTTGCTTTAATTTGAGTTGTAATTAATGATGTAAATAGTTGTAATTATGTCAATTAATTCTGGAAATTTGGAAGTAGGAATTTGAATTGAAATTTTTGGGTTTATGGTGAAGAAGATGAAGAATAACCATTAATGGGGGATTTTTAATTTTGTGAGAAATTGGGTTAATAGTGAGATTATAAATTAATTTGAAAAGTGAATAACATGATTAGATCTTAGTTTTTGAATCTCCATTGGTGATATTTTTGGAAGAAATTATTAATGAGGAAGTTTGAGAAGATTTAGGATGAATCTTGGGAGTTTTTTTGGGGGTAAAAGATCTGGGCATAATCGCAGGGTTTGGAGCTTTAATGGCGATTATGTACGTGTTGCCCTGTAGCAAATCGCGTTTTCTACATTTTGTTCTATCACGCGCGTCCTCTAAAACTGCTCCAAAATGCCTCAAAACAACAATTTATTAATCTAGGCAGAATGTGGGGCAAATTTTTAAGAAAGTTTTTTTTTAAAAATCTTCTTTGAGGTGAATCTTTATAATGCCCTAACTTTTGCATACAAACTCGAATTAGTGTGTCGTTCACGGCCACGCGTAGGTAGCGAAGAGTATTACGCTGACCTGGGAATGTTTTTAATTTGACACAAAAATTGAAAGGTCTAAAATATCCTTGAAGATGGAACGAGTTATTTGATTTTTAGCATAACTTTGAATGAGCATGGCCTTGTCATACAAATTCGGATTTACGTGCCATTTGCGGCCACGCGTAGCTAACGAAGAGTAGTACGACGCCATATAGAGATTTTTATTTAGGCATAAGGTGTGAAATATCTAAAATGCCCTTGGAGTTTTATTTAGAGACGAAACTTTTTCGAAATGGGAACCAAAATTTTTGGGGACCTTTGTGAGATTAATATGAACTTAATAGGGTATATGTGAGGTGGAATATACCATCCTATGAATTATAATAAATAGCGGGGTGTAGCTATTTTGGTATTGGAACGTATCTAGTACGAACGAACTCGATAATAACTGGGATATATATATATATATATATATATGTGTGTGTGTGTGTGTGTGTGTGTGTGAATTATATATAAATATGGGAATACATAATCCAATAGAAAAATGATGATAGGTTGTGTGAATACCTAAAACAATGAAAGGTTGTGTAATTACCTAAGGTTTTAATAGGGTGCGTAAATACCTATTTGATTGTTTTGTTATGTGTATGACATACTTACGTTGCTTGCTATCGAGTGGAGGTTGCGCGTTGTGGAGAATCATGCCTTGAGGATTCTTCGGGTGGGATATTGAATTGTACCACTAGAGCATAGAACCTAGGTATAGACTATCTGTGAGAACGATAGTGATGACGATCGTATGGGTGGGTAGGTATGTGCGTAGCCCATCGGCTTGGAACCATGTTCGCCTCCTATATGTGTGATTTGTTTGATGGTTCGCGAGAAATTGAACCTATAATCCTTTATGCAATGAGTGATGCAATGGGACATGATAGCAGAGTATGCAGGCACCGCAGCTTTGTCTCTAGGTGAAGTATAGTATATTTATATAAGATAGTGTGCTTATATATATACATGTAGTTGTGATGATATCTACTGTGTGAATTAAGTAGACATGAATAATAATAAAATTTGAAATGAATAGTAGTCCTCCATGCAGTGAGTAATGCACAGGGACATGATAACAGGGTATACATTGCGCCAAGAGGTCATAACCTAGGGGTGTAGGATTATAATATATATATATATATATATATATATATATATATATATATATATATATATATATATATATATATATATATATATATATATGTGTGTGTGTGTGTGTGTGTGTGTGTGTGTGTGTGTGTGTGTGTGTGTGTGTGTGTTTGGAGTGATTAAATATATACATTGGTAAAGAATTCTACTATGTATAATTAGTAGAGGTGAATGTCATGATAAGTAAAATAATCTTAGTGAGAAAAGGATTAAAATAATCTTAGTGAGAAAAGGATTAACTATACAAATGATGAACTTACTTGACTTTTCAGTACAAACTATTTTGATATCGTATCGTATGGGTGATACGGGCATTCTAGAGTGAACATAGGTAGTAATAACACTAGGTTGAACTAATGTCATATTTAGCATACATATATATATATATATATATATATATATATATATATATATATATATATATATTGAGAGTGTGTGTGTGTGTGTGCGTGTGTGTGTGTGTGAGAGAGAGAGTATGTAACTAAGCATTGACAGTATTAAGGTAATATTTAAAAATATTCGTAAAGCCGAGAATTTACATACGTTATTCTAATCATAAAAGTACGCTTAACTTGCGACGGGAGGATTAGCGGGCTAGTTATATAGATATTTTGGACTAGTTGGATAGAGAAACGACTAGGTGGAATAAATGAATACGATAGGTGTGCACTATAGAAGAGAGGTGATATTGTCCTCAAGAGAGTGCGATCGTAAAAGCAATTATGAACACTATATACTATGCATTTCATTTATTGTAATAAAATGCTTGCTAAACATTTTTTATATATCGGTCTCTGACCCGTTTCTTGTACTTCTTCTCTCTAATCTATATATATGTATATTAACAGGTGTCTAGCCACAGGGATGCTATAGTTGACTTATCTATTCCAGGGTTACACAACTGCAACATTGTTGATGGTTTCATTTAGACGTATCATTTCTTTATTCCTAGAGTAGGATTCTTATCTCAGTTGTAGATTCATTCAGGGCATGTTTTCCCTTTTACTTTTAGACTCGGTATTTGGTTTATGTATTCATTTACTGGATTATTATATTGGGATGTTGAGCCGATTGTTTATTCGGCAGGTCATTTATTCATTTAGTACTATTTTAGACTCATGGTTTGGATGTATGGTTTATTTGTTATTTAGCATGCATATTTAATTGTTTAATAAAAATATAGAATTTGACATCAGTATTTTTGAATACTAGGTGGTTAGTATAGTTTTATAAAGTTTTCGAGAGTGATGCTAAGAATGAACTCCTGAGATTCCTGTTTTAAATTTGATATAGGACTGATCACCCTGTATTTATTTGGGCGGGGTGTTACATCCTAGTATTCACCCAACCCATACATACATTTCTACACGCAATGTACTTCCCATTATTACTTATAATGTAAATAATTCGATTATTCACTCTCTCAAAATTTCCAAAGTTAATTCACCTATCCAAGCCATAAGGTATCATCGTGAGAATGCTTCCCAAAAATTCTTCACTAAGCTAATATCAATAAATGACAGTTTTCCTCACTCAACTTACTATGTCACAAGATTTTTGGGGGAAAATAGGAATTTCAAAATTTTCTGGGAACTGTCGTTCGAACCAGAACTGGTTTCGTTCGAACGAATCAACAAGTTGTTCGAACGACTCTACATCTCATTCGAATGAGACGTCGTCGTCTCCATTCTGCTACCTGCTGCATTTTTCTAATATTTTTCAACCTACAACCTCTACAAATTTATCCCTAACTCCCCAAAATTACTTCCAATCAATAATTAAACATGTAGGGATAATATCTAACAACCTAGAATCATTTAATTATGCATAAACCTTAATAAATTATGAGAATCCCCAAAATTAATCAAACGAACCCTAGTTCTTCAAATTTCTATATAAGAACTCAAAATCGGATTCATCCATCATTAATAGTTTATCAATTCTTGATTTCCAACCCATCTACATGAAGGATTCATCCCAATTAGATATCAGATTTCAATTAATGTCCTTAGTTCACCGATTTCATCAAAATTTATGAATCACAAATGGGTATTATATACCTATATTAACATGAACATGATTGTTGCTACAATTTTGCAAGGATTAAACACTTGCCTCAATTTTGAAGGTCTGATCTCCCGGTGATGTTGATATAAGCGTGTTCCTCATCTCACGATCTACACTGTGGTGAGTTTTTTGGTGTATTTTATTGAGTTATGCACTAAGAACTCCTATGGCTTCTTCTTCCTTCCTCTGTACGTTTCTCTTTTCTCACTCGTAGGTTTAGAACTGATAACTCCCCTCTAACCCACGTCCCTCCATATTTAATTTCCTAATTTTCGTCCATAATATTTCCCTAAAAATTTAAAGGACAAAAATACCCCTATGGAATGCCCGTTAGGCCTAAAAATATCCCGGAGTCCAAATAAAATACCCGGGTAGAGTTTTCTGAGTATTTCGACCCTTTCGGACTCAACGGCGCACTCGAAATTACCATAAGAGTTACTTAAAAATAATTTACTTCTTTAACCCATTAAATTAGTCCTGACACGACTCACACAACGCATCCTGACTTAATGTACCAAACTGTCGTATTTTCCCCTCTCGATAATTTATACAAATTTCATAATTCCACAGTACGTATTTACACAGTAATATCCCATAATTCTCAACAATAAGTATTAACCCTTGGCACGCTAGTTAATATTTTTTTAATCCGAATTAATTAATAATCAATTTTCTCACATTTTTAATTTAATTAATCCAACAATAATAATTAATCCCACAATTATTTAGCATAATAAAAATACGGGGTATTACATACTTCCCCTCTAATAACAGAATTTCGACCCGAAATTTGAAAAGTAAACCATACCTGGTAAGAATAAGTTTGGATATTTCTCGCGCATATCCTCCTCTCGCTCCCAAATATACTCCTCTACATTATGATGCTCACACTGAACCCACACAAGTGGAACTACCTTTGACCTCAATTTCCTCTCGTTACGGTCTAAGATAGTGACAGTTCTCTCCTCATAGGAACTGTCGGGTTATAAGTCAATCTCCTCAATCGCAATGTGGGTGTGGGCCAACTCATCCCGAAGATACCGCCTCAATGATGAGATGTGTAACACATCATGAATGCGGTGCAAGTGTTCCGGCAACCCAAGCCTATATGCCACCGGTTCGATCCTCTTGACAATGGGAAATGGTCCTACGTATCTCGGGGCCAATTTTCCTTTCTTCTAGAACCTCATCACTCCTTTCATAGGAGACACTCGCAGTAATACCCGACCCCCCTCGTTAAACTCCCTGAAGGACCGCTTCGCATCGGCATAGCTTTTTTGTCGATCTTGGGCTACCCGAGTGAGGCTTCTGATCAACTCAATCTTGGTTGACGTCTCCTGAATTACCTCTGCCCCAAGTAACTTGATGTCCCACACCACTAGCCAACAAATGGGAGAACGAAAAGGTCTACCGTACAATGCCTCAAACAAGGCCATGCTAATCGTAAACTAGTAGGAGTTATTATAAGAAAACTCCACCAGTGGAAGGTATTGCTCACAACCCCCGCCAAAATCAAGGAAACACATGTGTAGCATATTCTCCATCATCTGATTCGTACGCTCAATCTGTCCATCTGTTGGATGATAAGTTGTATTCAACCACAGCTCGGTACCCATAGCCTCGTGAAAACTCTCCCAGAAGCGCGACATAAAAATCTTATCTCTGTCAGACACGATATCCAGGGCACCCCATGCGACCTCATTATCTCAGCAATAAATAACTTGGCATACTATCATGTAGTGTAGTCTGTCTGCACTGGTAGAAAATATGCTACCTTGGTCAAACGATCCGCCACTACCCATATAGAGCCGTGACCACACTATGATGTAGGCAACCTAGTGATAAAATCCATGGAAATGCTCACCCATTTCCACGTAGGAATTTCTAGCGGCTGAAGTAACATCGACGGTATTTGATGGTCACAAACTCAGTAATGTCCTTCATTCCACTCCACCAGTATTATCGCTTCATATCATGGTACATCTTATCCCCTCCGGGATATAATGCAAATCGAGATCCATGCGACTCTGTCATTTCTGCATGACGTAAGTCCTCACCCTCTTGGACCACTAACCTCCCATTAAATCGCAGTCCTCCATCTGAACTAACTGAGTAGGACTCCGCGCCTTCGACTAGAAGATGTACAATCTGGTACTGGCAAAATGAATCATCTTCTTAGGCCTAGATCATTCTTATAATAATCTCTGGCGTGACTGTCATGATGGACATAAAGGATCGGGCCGCAGCATCCTGATGTCCCAACTCTTTCCACTTCGCCTTCCACACTTCCTCCACCCCACCTACTGGCCTACGGTTCAAAGCATCAGTAACTACGTTGGCCTTCCCCAGGTGATACTGAATCTCGAACTGGTAATCTTTCACAAAATCCAGCCATCTGTGCTGACGAATATTCAACTGCCGCTGAGTGAACAAATACTGCAGTGACTTGTGGCCTGTGAAGAGGCGAAATTTCTCCCCTAATAAGTAGTGAATTCAAATCCGTAGGGCAAACATGACCGCTGCTAACTCCAAGTCGTGGGTGGGGTAATTCCTCTCATAAGGCTTAAGCTTGCGGGAGGCATAAGCTATATCCTGCTCCTCCTGCTGGAGTACTCCACCAAGTCCCTATAGAGAAGCGTCAGTATATACCAGGTACTCCACCCCTAGCCTGGGTAAGGCAAGAACTGGCACCGAATTCAACTTATCCTTTATCTCATCGAAAGTTAACTAACAAGCATCATCCCAAATGAAATCCACCCCTTTGCGAGTCAAATTTGTCAATGGGACCGCAATCTTTGAGAACCCTCAGATCAACTTCCTGTAATATCCGGCTAACCCCAAGAAGCTATGCACCTCCATCAATGTCGTGGGTTGTCCCCAATCCCTCACCGCTGATACCTTGCCCGGGTCCACTGATATCCCCATCTCTGACACAATGTGCCCCATAAAATGTACTTCTCGTAACCAAAATCCGCACTTTTCATACTTGGCATACAACTGATGCTCTCGCAGAGTCTGAAGAACTCGTCTCTAATGCTCGGCATGCTCCTCCTCAGTCTAAGAATAAATTAGGATGTCATCAATGAATACAATGATAAACTGATCTAAGAACTCTCTGAACACCCGATTCATTAAGTCCATGAATACGACTGGAGCATTTGTCAGCCCAAACTACATGACTCGGAACTCGTAAGACCCATACCATATCAAGAAAGCAGTCTTCGACACATCCTGCTCCCTAATCCGTAGCTGATGATATTCCGATCTCAAATCTATCTTTAAAAAGAAGGCAGCTCCTCTCAACTGGTCTAATAAGTCATCGATTTGGGGAAACGAATACTTATTTCGTATCGTGACTTTGTTCAACTCAAGGTAGTCCACACATAACCTCAACGAACCATCTCTCTTTTTTATAAACAGCACGAGAGCACCCCAAGGTGAGGTACTCCTATGAATGAAGCCTTATCCCAATAGCTGCTCAATCTGATCTCGTAATTCCCTCATCTCAATTGGAGCCATACGGTACGGTGCGCGGGATATCGATCGAGTGCCCTGCATCAAATCTATAACAAAATCTATTTCTCGGCTAGGCAATAGTACCGGTATATCTTAGAACACGTCGAAAAACTCGTAAACTACAGGAATCGAATCAACAGGAATCACTATCTCCTTAGAGGTCTCCTCCTCTATATAGTATAAATGGGTGGACGATCATTCCTCAGGATGAGGCAGCGCCACCAAAAACATCTACTGGCTCGGAATAGCAAAAATAATGGTCTTAGTGAAACAGTCTATCATGGCTCTATATGCAACAAGCCAATCGAAGCCAATAATGGTGTCATGCTCATGCAAATCTAAGACTAACATATTTATAGGCAAAAAATCAAACTCCCGATCTCTATACCTATTCCCTGACATATAAAGAAACTCACTACCCATTACCCAATTGTGAGTCTACACATGTCACTATACTCTCTGCAGTATCTAACAACCCCGTGGCCCATGCAAAACTAGTGGCTATGATGCAGTGTGATGCCCCTGTGTCAAATAGAATGCACCCCATAGTACCATGAATAAAATTTTTACCCTCAATGGTGGGTGGTGCCTGTTGTGGTGCTGCTTCCTGATGAACATTATAAACATGTCTGTACTGTAACTGCCCTACATAATCGGGGGTGCGGGAAAGGTTGGGACTGGTGCCACTGCTAGTAGGGCGACGGGAAAGATTTGTCTCTGGGGCTCCTGCTGGGCTCCCTACTGCTGGGGGAACCTACCCTTATCGGGGCAATCCTGTTTCCTACGGCCAGTCTTTCCACAAGAAAAACACCTGCCGCTAAAGTTACCTCCCCTCTGCCCCTGATGGCCTCGGCCTTGCTGGCCATTGCCGCCCATCCACTGGCCCTGTTGATGCCTCTGATGATAACGAGGTTGGCCCTACTAGCCATGCTGACTGGATTGGCCCTGCCTATAACCCCCATATCCCTACCTGGAATCACCAGATCGAAATCTCTCAGTAGGGTCTCCCTGATGGGAACTCTCCTCACCCTGACGGACCTGCCCCTGAGCTGCTGGTGCCCCACTAGCACTACTACCTCTTGTTCAACCCTGCTGGCTGGGATCCCTTACTCGTTTGCTCCCCTACTGAAGGAAGCAGTCGTCCTGGCAATGTAACAGGGCGGCGTTGAGCACATCAGTGTAAGTACCCAATGACAGATTGCCTATGAGGTGCTGTCGAATCCTCCAATTCAACCCATCCATGAACGTTCAAATCTTCTTATCTTCGGTGGGTGCCTCATCTGGCACGATAGTGATCAGTCGTGTGAACTACTCCTCATACTCAGCGACAGTTATACTCTCCTACTTGAGATTCAGCAGTTTCTGCCTCATTTCTGTCTACACAGCGGAAGGAAATTATTTGCGATCAAATCGCACCTAAAAGCTCTGAACCGTCATAGTATCCCTCTCCTCCAAGGTGGTAGTGTACTCCCACCACTGCAAAGTGACCCCCACTAGCTTATATGAAGCCAGTAACTGCCTCTGAATGTCGGTACACTCGTACATGCGAAGATGCCTCTGGATATCTTTCTTCCATTGGCTCGCTAAGATGATGTTGGAACCGCCCGAGAACTCTGGGGGATGTTCCCACTAAAAAGCATCCCTGACCCTCTCCCAAGCAGTGGGAAACTAAGCTGGGACAGGTGCCACAACCTGGACCTAGTGTGGTGCCTGCTGCACCACTGCTAAAGCTGCATTTACTGCCTGAGCAACTGTGACGACAACTTCAGCTGCATTAATCATTCCCTGAGCCTGAGCTGCTGGCTGCTCTGGCTGAGCATTTCTGTTCCTCGGGGCTCATCTCGGAGGTATCTGAAACGAGAAGGAATTTTATTAGTCCATAATTATTATTAAATCTCAAATAGCTGAAGATGTAAACCCATAAATAAGATTACAACAGTCCTAAAGATAGGGCTCCTTATCAAAGAACTCTAAGCGAAAAGCATAGTAAGTCGTACAGATCCTAAAGTACACTAGAACCTAATGCTCTGATACCACCTGCGACACCTCGCCTAATTAAAATCCCCGGTGATCAGTCCTTCATTAAATTAAATCATAATGTCCGGTTGGTTCATTCTTAGCATCACTGTTGAAAAATAATTTTTATTATTAATCACCTAATAAATAATTAAGCTAAGTGTCAAAATACTTTCCATTTAATTATGCCCACTTAATCCATTAATAAATTTCCATACTTTAAAATATAAGCTATTCACATTCCACAAGAATGAAATAAATACTGAACATGAATCATTTACTGAAATAAATCAGACTGGATAAAACATTCCAGTTCAAAGTCACACACCAATAATCCATAATATCCTCAAGTGAAATAGAAATAAAATCCTGAACTGAACCGAGTACAATCTCTACTAAATGATAAGGAAAATGGCGTAACATGCCCTAAATAAAATATCTGAAAATAGTGGAGAGAAATGATAGAAGCGTATAAGTGCAAAGGATTGCAACTCCCACAACTGTTGCCGCTCGCTAAATGATCAACGCATCTAAGCCTGATACCCCTGTGGCTGGGCACCGGATAAATAATATATATATAGTAAAAGAGAAAAGAGTAGCAAGAAACGGGTTAGAGCCCGAGTTGTTAAAATATTTGTTTTAGCAAGTATTTAAAACTCTAATGATGCAATTATTAAGTGCATGTTAGTTTCGACTCTCACATGCGATTCTCATCTCTCCATTATTGTGTGCATGCCTAACGTATGTCTATCCTAACCTAGTTATCCATAATGTTCCCAACTAGATCATATACTTATACTTCTAAATATATCTCGAAGGAGTAACCCGTGTCGTCTATACCATACGCTAGCAAGATTATTTATTCCAATTAATCGTATATTACATCCATTATTCTGATAGTAATTCTTTTACCCCCTGAAAATACTTTGCTTACCAACATTTATTAGTTTGCTAATTTCACACATTAGAATCATTCACAATATATATATATATATATATAGTCACATTATCCTTATACAAATATATGCAAATCCTGTGCCCCTTGGTTAGGACCACTTGGCGCAATGCATATTCTGCTATCGTGTCTCGATGCATCGCTCACTGCGTAAAGGATAATTGGTTCGGCGTCTCTCACGAACCATGAATCTCATAACATAAATATTTGAGGCGAGCATACTCACCAGCCAAATGGGTCACGCACATAACTACGCTCCCATTTAGCTGTCGAAACTATCCTACGTCTCAGATAACATGTATCCAAGTTCATATGCTCCGGGTTCAAGTCAAATATCCCCCCAATGGGTCACCCAGGATAATATTGTACACTACACGATAACCTCCTCCCGATATCAAACAGCGTAGGTATGCTATACACACAATAAAAATAATAATATAGTAATTGGCGCTCCCACGTCTTATTAAAGTCATGGTATTCACCCAACCCATACATACATTTCTACACGTAGTGTACTTCCCATTATTACTTATAATGTAATTAATTCTACTATTCACTCTCTCAAAATGATCAAAGTTAATTCACCTATCCAAGCCTTAAGGTATCATCCTAAGAATGCTTCCCAAAAATCATGCACTAAGCTAATATCAATAAATGACAGTTTTCCTCACTCAACTTACCGTGTCACAAGATTTTGTGGTGGTGGTGGGGGGGGGGGGGGGGGGGGGGGAGGGGGAGGAATAGGAATTTCTAATTTTTTTGGGACCCTTCGTTCGAACCTGAACTGGTTTCGTTCGAACGAATCAGCAGGTCATTTGAGCGACTCCGCATCTCATTCGAACGAGACGTCGTCGTCTCCAGTCTGCTACGTGCTACATTTTCCCAACATTTTTCAACCTACAACCTCTATAGATTTATCCCAAACTCCTAGAAATTACTTCCAATCAATAATTAAACATGTAGGGATAATATCTAACAACCTAGAATCATTTAATGAAGCATAAACCTTAATAAATTATGAGAATCCCCAAAATTAATCATACAAATCCCAGTTCTTCCAATTTCTATATAAGAACTCAAAATCGAATTCATCCATCATTAATAATTCATCAATTCATGATTTCCAACCCATCTACATTAAGGATTCATCCTAATTAGATATTAGATTTCAATTAATGTCCTTAGTTGTCCAATTTTATCAAAATTTATGAATCACAAATGGGTATTATATACGTAATTAACATAAACATGATTGTTGCTACTATTTTGCAAGGATTAAACACTTGCCTCAATTTTGAAGGTCTGATCTCCTAGTGATGTTGATATAAGTGTGTTCCTCATCTCACGATCTACACTTTGGTGAGATTTTTGGTATGTTTTCTTGAGTTATGCACCAAGAACTCCTATGGCTTCTTCTTCCTTCCTCTATGCCTTTATCTTTTCTCTCTCGTAGGTTTAAAACTCATAACTCCCATCTAACCCACGTTCCTTCATATTTAATTTCCTAATTTTCGTCCGTAATATTTCCCCAAAAATTCAAAGGACAAAAATACCCCTACGGAATGCCGGTTAGGCCTAAAAACATCCCGAAGTCTAAATAAAATACCTGGGTAGAGTTTTCTGACTATATCGACCCTTTTGGACTCAACGGCGCACTCAAAATTGTCATACGAGTTACTTAAAAATAATTTACTTCTTTAACCCAATAAATTAGTCCCGACATGACTCACACGCGCGTCCTGACTTAATGTACCAAATTATCATATTTCCCACTCTTGATAATTTATACAAATTACATAATTCCATATTACGTATTTACACAGTAATATCCCATAATTATCAACAATAAGTATTAACCCTTGGCACACTAGTTAATATTTATTTATATTAATCCGAATTAATTAATAATCAATTTTCTCACATTTTAATTTAATTAAAATACTAATTAATCCCACAATTATTTAGCATAATAAAAATACGGGGTATTACAATAAGAAACTAGATCATTTTCAAGTGAGGTTGTCGGTTAAGAGATAAAGACTAAAGAGGGTTTTTAACTTTGAACCAGAAACCCGTAAAACCCTAACCCTCTCTTTTTTTTTCTGAAACAATTTTGGTAGAGTTTGGTTTGGATTTTGAAATTTCCTCTCTTTCTATCTCTCTCTCTCTCTCTCTCCCCCTCTCTCTCAAACCTAAATTCTCCCAAAGATTGCAAATGTGGGAATGACGGTATCTATTTATAGGGAGGTTAGAATGATCTAGAATGTCGAACGAAATCAATGGCTAAAATCAACTCTCATCAGTCGATGTAAATCACATGGCTCACAATGCACCGCATTTAAATGGTTGATGATGTACACTCAAGTGAGACTCAAGTGAGTCAAAGATTAACTAGTGTGTAAAAGATATAGTGATGTAGACTCAAGTGAGTCAAAGATATAGTGTGTTTCATTATCCCCCTTTGGAAATGAGAAACAAAATATCCTTTGAGTCATCTAGAATTTGTAGGGATAAGAAAGAATAGAAAAACCTATTTTTATACAAAATTTTATATACCTCAGATCCTAGAAACCAAAAAGTACATAATTCAACTATTTATAGACCAATACCCTAAATATATCCAATGCAAGTAATGGTACTGGATTTATGAAAAATAAAACAATCTCAAGGCAATGATCAAGGATTTTAGTTGAACTATACAACAAAATGTCCAAGATGGACTTAAATATCTCTGCATCATTTTTTCTCAAATGGACAAAGGGTGAAAAAATCACAAAAATTCATATATAAAGAATAAATGGAATATATATCTATCAAATTATAATAATCAACGGGTCACATTATGGATCTCCTATATAAAATAGATATAAGAGGAGTCTTTTGTCATTTTTTAAACGACCTTGCTCTATACCCTCAAAGATCAATTATAAGCATGTGTATGACAAGAGGATATATTAAAAGAAGATAAATACTATTCAGGATGTCTCAAGTCAATAAACTTCCTTAAATATTTATCTAGAGGCTTAGTGAACAAATCTGCTAATTCAAGTGTTGTTGGTAAATAATTTATTTCCAATTACTTTGATTCTACTAATTCACGTATAAAGTGACCTCGAATATTTATGCGTTTTGTGCGCGAATGTTGAATCGAATTTTTAAAAATATTAATCGCACTTTGATTATCGTAATAGATATGAAATTTATCTTCATTACTGCCATAGTCGCTTTGCTTAATCCACATCAATTGAGCGCATCAGTTACCCGTGGCTATATACTCTGATTTGGCTGTGGAAAGCGAAGTGAAGTATTATTTCTTACTATTCCATCCTACCAAGTTACTATATATGTAATAACACGTGCTTGATGTGATTTTTCTATCATCGGAATAGCCAGCCCAATCAATGTCGGTGTATCCTATAATCGTGTTAGATGTGTCATTCGTGTACCAAATTCCTAGATTGATAGTTCATTTGACATATTTTGTAATCCTTTTGACACATAGTAAGTGCCTTTATTTATGAGCGCTTTGATAGCGGGCACACGCTCATATAACATACATTATATCCGAACACGAGGCGGTGAGGTATAATAGTTTACCTATCATACTTCTATATAAAGTAAAATCAATAGGTTTCCCGTGTTCATCTTTCGATAATTTGACTGAGGTACTCTTGGGTGTCCTAGCTTATTTGGCATTTTCTAGTCTAAAATTATTTACCAACTCTATCGCATATTTAGATTGTGAAATAAATAACCCATCATACATTTGTTTGATTTGAACACCTAAGAAATATTGTAGCTTCACCATTAATGACATTTGGAAGTCCCCATGCATAATATTTGAAAAGTTTTTAACTTCAGTAGGGGATGTTGATCCAAAGATAATGTCATCTGTGTAAACCTGAGCGATTAATACATGTTTGATAAAAAATTTAACGAATAATGTCGGGTAATTACCACATCGTCGAAAACCTTTATTAATAAGAAAGGTTGGCAGACATTCATACTAGGACCTGGCGGTTTGCTTTAAAACATATAATGCCTTTTTCAATATATAGACATGGTTTGGATAATGAGGGTAAATGAAGGTTTTAGGCTATTCAACATAGGTTTCTTCTGTCAAAATACCATTAAGAAATGCGGATTTTACATCCATTTGAAAAAGTGTGAAGTATAAATGACAGGTTATTACTAAGAGTAATTGAACAGACTCGAGGGTAAGAGGGAAAATATTTCCTCGAAGTCTATCCCTTCAATATAAGAGTAACCTTGAGCCACTAATCTGGCTTTATTTCTAACTATTATCCCATATTCATCCGTTTTATTTTTAAAAATCCATATAGTTCCGTTAACCCTTTTATTTTTTGGCTGAGGTACTAGATACCACACGTCGTGACTCTTGAATTGAGCGAGCTCCTCTTGCATAACATCAATACAAAAGGTGTCATTTAGTTCTTCATTCACATTTTTGGTTCTACTAGATAAACAAAGCATGCAAAATGAGCAACATTACGTAATTGGTATCTTGTTCGAACAAGTTCATCAGGTTTACCAACTACTTTATCTAAAGGATGATCTTTAGAAACCCAGTTAGGTACTTCAGGGATCTTTGTTGGTAAAGAATCAACTATCTCTATAGAGTCATAATTTCAAACATTTTCAGACTCATCCACTATAGTTGGCTCTTGTTCTTTACTTTCAATATTAGTATTTCTAACAATCACATTTATAGATTCTATAAGAACTTTGGTACGCATATTATAAACACGATAGGCCTGACTATTGAGTGAGTAACCCAAAAATATTGCTTTGTTTCCACGGTTTTCAAATTTAGACAAGTGTTCTCAGTCTTTGCAAACATAGCAAATACTCCCAAATGTTCGAAAATAATTTAAATTAGGATTTTTGCAATACTAGAGTTCATAGGGAGTCTGTTTGGTATTTTTCCTAATATAAACCCTATTGATTATGTGATATGCTGTCTGAACTGCCTCAACCCAGAAGTATTTTGGCAAGTTCTTAGCATGTATAATTAATCTTATCCATCTCTTGGATTGTGAAATTTTTACGCTCGGCTATACCGTTTTGTTGTGGCATTTTAGGAGCACTGAATTTGTATTTGCAACCATTATATTCACAATATTATATTTCACCCAAGTCTTTAAATTCACCTCCTATATCACTACGACTTCAATTTACGTGGGTATCCTTTTCATTTTCAGTACGTAAAAGAAATTTAAAAAAAGCACGAAATATATCGAATTTTTGTTCCCTTTCTTTCTTTTATTTAAAAGAAAAAAAAGCAGTACAAGGATATTAGACTCTCGGATGAGACTAAGCAGCTACCGACCGTTCCGACACGCCCTTAACCTATCTTGATTAAGACCAAAAAACCCATCTAAAGTGGGGCTTGATTTAAGCTGTCAAACAAATAATAGAATGGAAAATAAAGAATAACCACTAGCAAGGATATGGATGGAGTCTCGCTCAGTAAATAGAGTTGTAGATTCGTAGAATAAGAGAAGATTCAAGGAAAGATACCCAAGTTAATCGAGTAAAATCGTCCACCATTACCAAAATATAATTATTACCATAAAGGCTTACAGTTCATGAAGCACCCATCAGATCCATGTGAATGAGCTCTAAAGGTTTTGTTGTGAGGGTGTATTTAACTTTCTTGTTAGCAGTTTTAACTATATTTGCTTCTTGGCAGGGCCCACAGACGACATTTGAAATATATTTTATTTTGGGAAGACCTCTAACTATTTCTTAGGAGCTTAATTTGCCAGGGCTGTCGTAATTTATGTGAACCAACCTCTTATGCAAGATTTCATTATCTTCCATCCTGACTATATTACAAATCTGAGTACCTGGATTTACTGTATAATAGTTATCAAGAGTTCTAAGACCTGTAATAATCCAGTCTCTATTCTCGTTTAAAATCTTACAGTTTGTTTTTGAGAATGCAACAGTGTGGTTGGAGTCGCAAAATTGAGACATACTTAACAAGTTTGCCTTAATACCTTTTACTAAACGGACGTCTTTGAGAATAAGTAGTCCATTTTCTTTAAGTGCCCCTTTACCTATGATCTGAGTTGATACTCCATCTCCAAATAAAACTTTTCCTCCTAAGAAGTCAGTTCTATTGATTAGTTTAGTAATATCTCCGTTCATATATTTGGAACAACCAGAGTCTAAATACCATCCAGAATTAGTGTGTTTAGCTTTTAAAGCTCTAATCACAATGTTATGCATCATCTGGGGTATTATATCATCATTTCTAACCCAAATTTCTCTTATTTTAAAATGTTTGTGCGCATTTTCTCGAATCTTGAAGGGTTTGTACGCAATTGGTTTAGTCATGAATCTGGGACTCTTTCTCTTGGACTTCTTTTAAGCATTAGACCGTTTATTCCTATTTCTACAGTTGGAGTTCTTGGTGGGCTACCTGGGAAGGACACAATTATTTATGTTCTATCTAAAATAGTTAGTTTTTTTTATAAACTGGTGAATTAAAGACATGCTTATTCTGACATTTTTGAAAACATTCTTCAATGCAGTGTCCATAAACATCGCAATAAGAACAGTATAGACGGCTAGATGGTTTCTTAATATGTTTTAAATCTTTGAAAATAGGCTTGTCCATTTGTTGGACTTTGCCTTATGTCTAACTACTACAGGTTGATACAAAGGGCTCCTTGTCTTATAGGGGGAAAACATACTTATCTTTAGGCTAAACACTTGTCTTAAAACGATTTCCCATAGCAAAGTCTGGTCTTTTCTATTTTTTATCAAAGTCATTTTTCAATGCTTGAAACTCTGGACATATGTCTTTAGGTCTTATTCGACTAGGCACAAATTTCACATTTTGAAAAGGTTTATTTGGTGACTTTGATTTTTGTTCAAATCCCATGCCAGTTTTATCATCAGAATTGGTTTTACTTGACGCTACACAATCTTCAAAATAATTAGCATTACTTTTAAGTTTAGAGAATTATTTGAAGAATGTTGAGACGTTATCTTTAAATTATTCCAATTCCAGTAAAGTAGCTTTGTATTTCTTTTCCAAAATCTCATTTGACTCTAAAAGATTTCTTATTTTTTTTAAAAAAATACTTAATTTTATTTTCATGAGCAGACATTGAGTGGTGTAATCCTCATCACTCTATTTTATCGTAAGACTTAAGGCTTTTATTTTCTCAGTAAGGTCCTTGACTGTTTTTCAAGTTTAGTGCTCTTGCTAAGAGTTTTGGTGTACAATGTGTGAATATCAAGGAGATTGTCATTATTGGAGTCACCAAGATTGGTGTGTGGATTGTCCCCAAACGCTTCATTTTTAGGACTTACGCATACATTTAATTCGTTATTCAAGTTTTTCCTTTGACTCACACACCCTGTTGATGAATTACTAACAATATCATTAATATAATCTAGACATAGAGCAAATAAACCAGTAAGCAAGTTATCACAGGACATCGCATAATCAAGCATTATAATTTCAGGTTCAACATGATTTGTAGGCACACCATCAGTATATTCATTTTAATGAAAAAATATATGCAAGAGTCAAAGACATTGGATGATTCAGGCTCATCTTCATCAGAGTTACTTGAATCGTCCCAAGTTGTACAAAAGTTGGCCTTATTATTTCTGTATTTCAACTTAACCCTACAATTACTAGAAATATGACCTAATTTGCCAAATCTAAAGCATTCAATCTTCTTAGGTTCTCTGTCAGGTTTATTGTTGTTCTCAGTGTGGTTTCTATCTTGTTTTTTCTCATGAGGTTTGTCGTTAGAGAAATTTAGAAATCAACCTTTCCTTGTTTATAAATAATTTTGCTTATAAACTTAAGAACTTTCTTAATCTGTTTAGCTATGAGGGCTAGCTGATTGTCCAAATTATCTAAGTCACACTCCTCACCAGAGTCCAAGTCAAGGTTAGGGGCAAAAACCTGTGGTTTGGTCACTTTGGTTTGGTAACTTTAGATTGGTATGGTTCTTTTGATTGTTTGGGAGATGTTTATTAAATTCTTATTCCATTTCCACAGTTCGAAGCTTGCTACTGAGGAGTTCTAGAGTCAAATTGGGATTATCCATCTCCTCAATTGCATTGAGTTTGTTATCAAAATTTGGGGGAAGTGATCTTAGAATTTTAGATACAATCTCTCGTCTATCATATATTATACCATTGTCATGAAGTTTTGTAACAATATCAGTCAATCTTATATAGAATTCATCAAAATTTTCAGACACAGCCATTAACAAAGTGTTATACTATTGGATCAATATTTGGGTCTTGGCAGCCTTAACATGTGTGTCACCTTCTTGGGCAGGGATCAACGTGTCCCAGGATTCATTGGAGGTATAACAAATAGATATTATTTTGAATTCATGTTTATTTGCTGACATAAATATATCATTATTTCCTTTATTGTTACTCGGAGAGGAAGATTTTTCTTCTTTAGTGAACTCGCTTAGGAGTTTTTTAATTCTTACAGTAGTAACCTCTGCAGCAAGCTTAGTTGGATATATATAACTATTTTTAATAGCATCCGAGATATCTTCTCCCAAAGTCCCTTAAGTGAAGGCTATCATCCTTACTTTCTAGTAAGGAAAATTAGTCCCATCGAAGAGGGGAGGCCCGGACAAGTTTCCCAATCTCTCAAATTTCTCGTCCATAGTTGGTTATTTTTTAAAACAGTTTAAATAAAAACAGGATCTTAGAAAGTTTGAAAACTAAGTACAGTGGTCTGATACCAATTGAAAATACTCTTACCAGATCGTTTAACAAAAGTTAAATCAGTTAAGTAAGATCTGAGTTGTTTTCTTGAGTAAACTCTTTTCTAAAACAATATAAGAACACAAGATATGTTGATTATTATGAACGAGATATTTTAGTTACTTGAAATTAGGTTTTAAAGTATCAAAAACTAAGTGTATATATGCAGCAGTAGAAATGAAGAAAATTAAAAAAAAACATGTAAGAGAGTTTTTTAATGTGGTAAAACCTGACTCAATTGGGAAAACATCTGCGGTGGCCTCTACACCTCAAAAAAAAATCCACTAGAATATAGTTTAGGTTACAATCACTAAACGAATTATACACACAAATACAGACCTATTATAAATTCAGCAATTATACCAGCTCCATTAGATTACTTTGATTTCTTTAAGGATATGATGTGGTCTTTAGCGTTCTTTAGTTTGTCTCCTTCCTCCTTCAGCTTTCAGTCGACTAAAATGGTTAAAATATCTTAATCAACTATGCTATTTTATTGATGTTGTGTGACAGTGCTGTGAGTGAAGTTCCTAATACATATGCATATACTCACACACACTTATACAAGAAATTTCCTACAAATTATAAAAATCTTTCTAAGAATGAAGTGCGATTTTTCACAGTATTAAAATCAGGTTTTGATTTTGAACTCTTATTTTCAGATCTGCGTACACAAGAATCTTTTAAAAATAAAAAATCCTTCGAAGCTTATTTATCTACAAGTTTTCAAAATGAAAAGGTTAAATCTAAAATTTTAAACCTTTACTTTAGTTTTGAAATATATAGAGATATTGGATAAACGAAATAATATGAGTAAAAATCAGATCCAACATTAACAAGATTTCTTAAACACAAATCAGCCTAAACAACTATGTGACTGTATCACTTATCAAATTAGATCTAAAGTTTCAAAATAAAAAACTAGATCGTTTTCAAGAGAGGTTGTTGGTTAAGTGATAAAGACCAAAGAGGGTTTGTAATATCGAACCAGAAACCCAAAAAACCTTAACTCTCTCTCTGAAACAATTTTGGTAGAGTTTGGTTTGGATTTTGAAATCTTCTCTCTCTCTCTCTTGTAATACCCCGTACTTTTGGCTATATTTATTTTTGGGATTAATTAATTAAATGCGTATTAATTGGAAATTAATCCGGGTTATAAATACTAACGAGATGTGAGTTGGTATTTAATTATGTGCATATATGAGTATATATGAAATTGGAATTATGAAAGTTGTCGTGAGATTTATATACGGCATTTTAGAAATTTTGTTGAGACGCGTGGGACCGCCGCGTCACGGTGTAATATTTTGACTATAAAAGTGAATTTAAAATATATAATCCGTATGGTCGTTTTGAGTGCGCCAACGCGTCCGGAAGGGTCGAGATAGTCAGAAAACACTAGCCGGGGGTGTAGTTTGGGTTCAGGGGTATTTTTAGGCTATACCGGCAACTTAAAGGGTATTTTGGTAATTTTACATTTTGAGGAATTAAAAGTGACGAAAATTGGGAGTTTTAATCTGATGTGGATTTAACCCACTAAACCCACTAAACAACCCATATTAACCCATTAAGCTACAGAGGCTATCATTAGGTTTACAAATTTTCCCAAAGAAAACCCTAGCCACCTTAAGCCACCGTTGGAGGAGAAGCTTGGAGATAGGAAATTCTGTAGAAATCTTCACCAAACCAACACCAAAATCAGAAATCCAATCAAGGCAAGTGTTTTAATCATATTTAAATTCGTATAATGTTTCTTCCATGTTAGAAAATTGATGAATTATAACTGTTCTTGAGAGATAATGAAAACCCATGTAGTTTGGAGCTTAGAACTTGAAAATATTGAGGAGAATTGCATGTAGAATGATAGGTAGATAATTATTCTCATGATTTCTGTGATAGGAAGGAATTAAAACGGATTTATAGTGAGTTAATTCATGATTCAAAAGTTAGGGTTCATGTTCTTGAAATAATTGGGGAAAAAGTGTAGAGATTTATATTTTGATTGATGTTAAAGAGATTTAATTCTTGAAAACATGTTAGGAGTTGACTTGAATATGTTTAGGATGAATTAGAGACCCTAAAACGTTGTTGGGATTAACTTTGGAAGAGATTAGGAGTGATAAAATGGATAAAAAACGAGATGGGGAAAATTCTGGGCCGAAACTGGTCCCTCGTTAGAAGACCTTCCCAGGTCGTTCGAACGAGCTCGTTCGAACGAGCTTCTAACGAGCTCGTTCGAACGAGCTTCTAACGAGTTGACCAGTCGCTTCTAACAAAAAGGAATTTCGTTCGATACTTCGTTCGAACGAGATCTCGTTAGAAGGTACAGTTCGTTCGAACGAACTGGAATCTCGTTCGAACAGTCTCGTTCGAACGAGACTTCTAACGAGCTGACAGTCCAATCTCGTTCGAACAGCCTCGTTTGAATGAGACTTCTAACGAGCTGGCAGTCTGGGCCTTTTTGGACTGTTTTGATTTTTGGAGTCCCGTAAACTTGTTCGAGGATATAGATATCATTCCGTTGATGTTGTAATGATAGAATTGGGACATTTGGGTATTTATGATAAGGAAATTATATACGAGAGTTAAATTAAATGGACGGTTTGGGTTGAGACGTGAGTGTCTACTACGACGTGAGAAAATTATGGCGCGTATGATTATAAATCGGAATAGTATAAATTGTGATAATTATAGTTAGTACGAGAATGCGATATGTACTACGATTAAACTACGGTATTACTAAGACGTGTGTTTACTTAGTATTGGTATATGAATTGTGTGTATGACATACCTACCATACTTGCTATCACGGGAGGTTTGCGTTCGCTTAGGGCCCTCTAATCCTTGTGTTGCCCGGATTTAGACTGGTTACCTCGATGAACATAGGTCAGAGAAAGACTTATTGGGATGTTAATAAGTCCGCTGGTCGTGAATGCGTAGGTATGTACGCGACCCATGTGATGTGACTGTGTTCGCCTCCACTATTTGTGATTTGTGTTAACTGATCTATTCCTGAGAGATTCGGAATATGTGATCCTTATGTACGTGATGTACCGGGATGGATAACAGAGTATGTGTGCACCACAGCTTAGTTCTCGGGGTGCTTGTATTGTATATTTATGACGTGAATAATATACGTTTAATTAATAAGAACCTTCATGATTAATGTTGTGAATATAATCACGGTATTGTTTCGAGAAAAATATAATGAGTTAACTGATAGTGATATATATTGCATATTGAGCATCTGTGTTTGCGTTAAACCCCTACTTAATTACGAGCGTTATAATGTTAATAGAACCGAGTAATAAGGGTAGGACCTATGACAGTCTAGCTAGATATGATGGCACTTAGCTAGTGGTTTGTGTTGTTATAGATGGGTACTTACGTTAGGAGTGCACAGTTAGACGAGAGGTGAGAATATCATGTGAGTGCACGTCCTAACATGTACTTTGCATTTAATGTTTTAAATGTTTTTAAAGCACTTGCAGATTTTTAAAATATAACTCCACATTCGGGCTCTGACCCGTTTGCTTTTCAAATCTACTTCTCTTGTAAAACCATTTTAGGTGCCCAGCCATAAGGACACTAAGCATATGATACTCATTCAGGTGACGAGCTGTAGCTGTTTGTGGAAGCTACAGGGATTTGCTTGTAGACGCTTCTATCTTTTGGATTCCAGAGTCACTATCTATCAGTTGTAGGGCATGTTGCCCATTTCTATTAGAGACATCTTTTACATTTCAGTTTTCAGACTTTAGCATGTATTGTTTTAGTATTCAGCTTATTTTTCAGTTGTGGGTTTGTAGTGAGGAGTTTTCCTCCAGACTTTATTTACATTATGTGATGGTTATTCGTTTTACTTCAGTATGGTGAATGGTGTTATTTATTTCTTCATTATACTTATTGCATGTTAATCAGACTTAAATTAAAATTTGGCAACTTACTTTTTAAATACTAGGTGGATAGTAATAATAAAATGTCCTCGACAGTGATGCTATTAACTGAGCCAACTTGGCATTTTGAATTAATTTAATAAAGGAGTAGCTACCCGGTATTTAATTAGTCGGGGTGTCACAGTAACCATAATTTATCAATTATGAAAATCATTTATCTTTCCATTTTGAAAACATTTATATTTACATTTTTAAAATCATTTACATCATACTATACATATATACTTTAGTCACATAGTATATACATATACCATATATTCCTCCTAGAATATATATATAATGGCCATTTTTGCCAATTACATATAGCGATGACCATTAATCCCAAAGATTCTCTCAAAGAATCATAATCATGCTTTCATATAAGAGTGATACTAAACCCAAAGTATTTTCTTACTTTAATTAGTAATACATACCTTAATCCCATCTACGGATTTAGCGAATATCCCCAAATATGCTAATTCACTCTAACTGAATTTACACACACACACACACACACACATATATATATATATTCCCAATTCACCAAGTCCTTAAGCTGCAATGTTTTAAATGTTTTTAAAGCACTTGCAGGTTTTTAAAATATAACTCCACATTCGGGCTCTGACCCGTTTGCTTTTCAAATCTCTTTTTCTTGTAAAACCATTTTAGGTGCCCCACCACAGGGACACCAAGCATAGGATACTCATTCAGGTAACGAGCTGTAGCTGTTTGTGGAAGCTACAGGGATTTGCTTGTAGACGCTTCTATCTTTTGGATTCCAGAGTCACTATCTATCAGTTGTAGGGCATGTTGCCCATTTCTATTAGAGACATCTTTTACATTTCAGTTTTCAGACTTTAGCATGCATTGTTTTAGTATTCAGTTTACTTTTCAGTTGTGGGTTTGTAGTGAGGAGTTTTCCTCCAGACTTTATTTACATTATGTGATGGTTATTCGTTTTACTTCAGTATGGTGAATGGTGTTATTTATTTCTTCATTACACTTGTTGCATGTTAATCGGACTTTCGTTAAAATTTGGCATCTTACTTTTTAAATACTAGGTGGTTAGTAATAATAAAATGTTTTCGACAGTGATGCTATTAACTGAGCCAACTTGGCATTTTGAATTAATTTAATAAAGGAGTAGCTACCCGGTATTTAATTAGTCGGGGTGTCACAGGTGGTATCAGAGCATTAGGTTCTAGTGTCCTTTAGGATCTGTACGGCTATTATGTTTCCGCTACGTTTCTTTGATATAGAGCCCTATATTTTAGGACTGTTGTACTCTTTTTGTGTATGCTTCGTTCTTCAGCTATATTAAGTTTATAACCGTGAACTTATAAACTTTGTTCTTATTTCATATGCCTCCACGATGTGAACGACGAGTTCCCAGGGATGCAACGCCCGAACCCCTGCCCGCTCCAGTTCAGGGTATCATGAACGCCGCTGAGGTTGCAGCTATAGTAGCCCAAGCGGTAAATGCCGCGATTGTCGTGATTCAGCAGGCACCGCCTCAGGCGCCGGTTGCCGCGCCAGCACAGGTTAATGCATTCCCGTCTGCTTGGGAGCGTGTACGTGACGCTTTTCAGAAAGAGCATCCGCCAGAGTTTGCAGGTAGCTCAGATGTGGTAGTCTCGAGCCAATGGAGGAAAGACATGCAGAGGCACTTGAGGATGCATGAGTGCACTGATGTTCAGAAGCAGGTGCTAGCTACTTTCAAGCTAGTTGGATCTGCGCTACAGTGGTGGGAGTCTATTACCACCGCGGAGGAGAGGGATACTCTCACTATTCAGGACTTCTGGGTGCGGTTTGACCGCAAGTACTTTCTGTCGGCTGTTCACACGGAAATGAGGAGGAAATTGATGAGTCTGAGGCAAGAGGGTAAGACCGTGGCCGAGTATGAGGCCGAGTTCACGAACCTGTTGAATATCGTTCCAGATGAGATACCAACAGAGAAGAAGAAGATTGAGAAGTTCACGAACGGGTTGACATGGAGGATCCATCAGCATCTGTTAGGGAACCTTTCATTGGCCACGTATTCTGATGTGGTTAACGCTGCGTTATTACACTGCCAGGACCACCGTTTTCATATGGCCGAGGGCAAGAGGTCAGGGGAGTCTAGCCATCAGGGCAGGACAGGAGGACATGGTGCTAGCGGGGCACAATCTGGTCAGGGGCAGAGACAGAATGAGCAGGGCTCCCAGCAGGGGGATAATAAGAGGTTCTGGTCAGGGAACTACAGACAGGGACAGGGAGGTTTCCGTCAGGGCCATCAGGGTCCAAACGGCCATCAGGGCCAACAGGGACAGAATGGGCAGCAGTTTCACCGGGGCCAGCAGGGCCAAGGGAGGAACGGTAATGGCCACCAAGGCCGAGGACAGCAGGGTCAGAGAGGAGGGAGCTTCCCGGGGAAGTGTTTTGTTTGTGGCAAGACTGGCCATAAGTGACAGGATTGTCCTGATAGGGGTAGGGCCCCACAGCAGCAGTAGCAGGGTGCTCGCCAGGAGCCACAGAGGCCTATGTTTCCCGCCTCTCTCCCCGCACCGCCACAGATGGCAGCATTGCCACCCATTCCAGCGGTCCCAGTTCAGCATGGGCAGCTACAGTATGGACGTGTCTACAACGTCCACCAGGTTGCAGTTCCACAGGCACCGCCCGCGATTGAGGTTACGTTTCCTATCCATGGCACTATGGGTCAGGTATTGTTTGATACGGGTTCTACACACTGTTTTATAGCTACACACTTCGCGAAAGCTTTAGGATTGTTAGCTACGGCAGAGAGCACAGTGACGTGTGTCGACTCACCATCGGGGAGTGGGACACTTATATTCTTTATATGCCGGGGAGTGGGAGTAGAGATTGGTGGTTTGGTATTACCTGCAGACATGTTGGTATTAGATATGCATGTTCACGATGTGATCATCGGTATGGATTGGCTCGTAGCTTATAGGGCCATGATTGATTGCTTCAGCGGAAGCATTATTTTTTCCATTCCGGGGCAAGAGATGTTCGTAGTGGCGATGCCTCGCCCAGAGGGAGGATCGACCGCTCATCTGTATTACATAGAGGAGGATACCTCTAAGGAAGTTATGATTCCTTTAGATTCGATCCCAGTTGTCAGGGAGTATTCGGATGTGTTTCAGGAGATACCAGGCTTACCACCCAGTCGAGAGATAGACTTTGTTATAGATTTGCTACCGGGTGCGAGACCTATAGCACGAGCACCGTACCGTATGGCTCCAGCTGAGATGAGGGAGTTACGGGATCAGATAAAGCAGCTGTTAGGACAGGGATTTATTCGCAGGAGTACCTCACCTTGGGGCGCTCCAGTTTTGTTTGTGAAGAAGAGGGACGGTTCACTGAGATTGTGTGTGGACTCCAGAGAGTTGAATAAGGTCACGATACGGAATAAGTATCCGTTGCCTCGAATCGATGACTTATTCGACCAGTTGAGAGGAGCTTCTTTCTTCTCGAAGATTGACTTGAGATCGGGATACCATCAGTTGCGTATCAGGGAGGAGGATGTCTCGAAGACTGCGTTCTTGTCGAGATATGGTTCTTACGAGTTTGGGGTTATGCCTTTCGGTTTGACCAATGATCCAGCAGTGTTTATGGACTTGATGAACAGAGTGTTCAGGGATTTCCTAGACCAGTTTGTCATTGTCTTCATTGATGATATTCTGGTTTACTCCCAGACAGAGGAGGAGCACGCCGAGCATTTGAGGCAGGTTTTGCAGACACTTCGTCAGAACGAGTTGTATGCAAAATATGAGAAGTGCGGGTTTTGGCTGAAGGAAGTCCAGTTTTTGGGACATATCATTTCCGATCGGGGAATATCTGTTGATCCGGAGAAAGTATCAGCGGTGAGGGAGTGGGGGCAGCCCACGACACCGACTAAGATTCGTAGTTTTTTGGGTCTAGCAGGATACTACAGGAGGTTTAATCGGGGCTTCTCTGAGATAGCAGGTCCTTTGACACATCTGACTCGTAAAGGCGGGCCATACATCTGGAGTGATGCCTGTCAGTTGGCATTCGATGAATTGAAGGACAAATTGACCTCAGCACCTGTGTTAGCATTGCCGAGACCGGGAGTTGAGTATTTGGTTTACACCGATGCGTCTTTGCAAGGACTTGGAGGTGTATTACAACAGGAGAGACAGGCCATAGCTTATGCTTCTTGTAAGCTTAAGCCTCACGAGAAGAATTACCCCACGCATGATTTGAAGTTGGCAGCAGTGGTATTCTCCCTACGGATTTGGAGGCACTATCTTTTGGGGGAGAAGTTCCAACTGTTCACGGACCACAAGTCCCTACAGTACCTGTTCACGCAGAAAGAGTTGAACATGCGGCAGCGTAGGTGGCTTGAATTTATGAAAGACTACCAGTTCGACATCCAGTATCACCCGGGGAAGGCTAACGTGGTAGCAGACGCGTTGAGCCGTAGGCCAGCAGATGAGGTGGCAGAGGTGTGGAAAGCAAAGTGGAAGGAATTGGGACACCAGGATGCAGTGGCCCGCTCTTTCATGTCTGTGATGATTGTTACACCACAGATTGTCACGAAGGTAGTACGGGCACAGGCTAATGACTCGTTCTGTCAAGAGCATATAGTTCGATTACTAGCAGAGGGAGCCGAGTCCTATACCGTCAGCTCAGACGGGGGATTACGCTTCAATGGGAGATTGGTGGTTCCGGAAGGAGAGGAATTGTGACACAATGTGATGGTAGAGTCGCACGGCTCACGGTTCGTGGTACATCCCGGAGGGGACAAAATGTACCAAGACATGAGACGGCAGTATTGGTGGAGCGGTATGAAGAGAGATATCGCTGAGTTCGTTTCGAAATGCGCCACTTGTCAGCTTGTAAAAGTGGATCATCAGAGACCGACAGGGTTGCTACAGCCGTTGGAGGTCCCGGTGTGGATGTGGGAGAGCATATCCATGGACTTTATCACGGGGTTGCCTACGTCGCAGAGGGTCACGACTCCGTTTGGGTAATTATGGACAGGTTGTCCAAGGTCGCTCACTTTTTACCCGTAAGGATTGACTACACTACGGGACAGTATGCCCAGCTTTTCATTTCAGAGGTTGTGAGACTTCACGGTGTGCCCCTAAATATCGTGTCTGACAGAGACAAGATATTTATTTCGAGGTTTTGGGAGAGTTTCCAGGAGGCCATGGGCACGGAATTACGGTTGAGTACGACTTATCATCCGCAGACCGATGGGCAGACCGAGCACACCAATCAGATGTTAGAGGACATGCTACGCATGTGCATTATTGACTTTGGGGGTGGATGAGAGCAGTACCTTCCATTGGTGGAGTTTGCTTACAACAACTCCTATCATGGCTCCATTTGAGGCGTTGTACGGTAGGCCTTGTCGTTCCCCAGCATGTTGGTTGGAGGTGGGGGATAACAAACTACTTGGGCCGGAAGTGATTCAGGATACTTCGGCAAGGATTGAGTTGATTCGGAGTCGCATTCGGGTAGCTCAAGACAGGCAGAAGAGTTATGCTGATGCGAAGAGATTTTTCAGAGAATTCCAAGTGGGGGACCAGGTTTTGCTCACGGTATCTCCTATGAAGGGGATTATGCGTTTTGGGAAGAAAGGGAAGTTGGCAACAAGGTATGTGGGGCCGTTTCCTATTATTGAGCGGATCAGACCGGTTGCGTATAGACTTGGACTACCGGAGCATTTGCATCGGATTCACGATGTGTTCCATATTTCCTCGCTGAGGAAATACCTTAGAGATAATCTGGCTCATTCTCACATTGCTGGGGAGGACATCGATCTCCAACCGGATAGCTCCTACGAGGAGGGGCCGATTGCCATTTTGGACCGAAGCGAGAGGAAACTACGGTCAAAGATAGTTCCGTTAGTGCGTGTTCAGTGGCGACATCACAATGTCGAGGAGTCCACATGGGAGCGCGAGGATGAGATGCGTGAACGTTATCCAGAGCTGTTTTTAGCAGGTACTTTTTAGTTTCGAATTTCGGGACGAAATTCAGTTATTAGGGAGGGAGTATGTAATACCCCGTACTTTTGGCTATATTTATTTTTGGGATTAATTAATTAAATGCGTATTAATTGGAAATTAATTCGGGTTATAAATACTAACGAGATGTGAGTTGGTATTTAATTATGTGCATATATGAGTATATATGAAATTGGAATTATGAAAGTTGTCGTGAGATTTATATACGGAATTTTAGAAATTTTGTTGAGACGCGTGGGACCGCCGCGTCACGGTGTAATATTTTGACTATAAAAGTGAATTTAAAATCTATAATACGTATGGTCATTTTGAGTGCGCCAACGCGTCCAGAAGGGTCGAGATAGTCAGAAAACACTAGCCGGGGGTGTAGTTTGGGTTCCGGGGTATTTTTAGGCTATACCGGCAACTTAAAGGGTATTTTGGTAATTTTACATTTTGAGGAATTAAAAGTGACGAAAATTGGGAGTTTTAATCTGATGTGGATTTAACCCACTAAACCCACTAACCAACCCATATTAACCCATTAAGCTACGGAGGCTATCATTAGGTTTACAAATTTTCCCAAAGAAAACCCTAGCCACCTTAAGCCACCATTGGAGGAGAAGCTTGGAGAGAGGAAATTCTGCTGAAATCTTCACCAAACCAACACCAAAATCAGAAATCCAATCAAGGAAAGTGTTTTAATCATATTTAAATTCGTAGAATGTTTCTTCCATGTTAGAAAATTGATGAATTATAACTGTTCTTGAGAGATAATGAAAACCCATGTAGTTTGGAGCTTAGAACTTGAAAATATTGAGGAGAATTGCATGTAGAATGATAGGTAGATAATTATTCTCATGATATCTGTGATAGGAAGGAATTAAAACGGATTTATAGTGAGTTAATTCATGATTCAAAAGTTAGGGTTCATGTTCTTGAAATAATTGGGGAAAAAGTGTAGAGATTTATATTTTGATTGATGTTAAAGAGATTTAATTCTTGAAAACATGTTAGGAGTTGACTTGAATATGTTTAGGATGAATTAGAGACCCTAAAACGTTGTTGGGATGAACTTTGGAAGAGATTAGGAGTGATAAAATGGATAAAAAACGAGATGGGGAAAATTCTGGGCCGAAACTGGTCCCTCGTTAGAAGACCTTCCCAGGTCGTTCGAACGAGCTCGTTCGAACGAGCTCGTTCGAATGAGCTTCTAACGAGTTGACCAGTCGCTTCTAACGAAAAGGAATTTCGTTTGATACTTCGTTCGAACGAGATCTCGTTAGAAGGTACAGTTCGTTCGAACGAACTGGAATCTCTTTCGAACAGTCTCGTTCGAACGAGACTTCTAACGAGCTGACAGTCCAATCTCGTTCGAACAGCCTCGTTCGAACGAGACTTCTAACGAGCTGGCAGTCTGGGCCTTTTTGGACTGTTTTGATTTTTGGAGTCCCGTAAACTTGTTCGAGGATATAGATATCATTCCGTTGATGTTGAAATGATAGAATTGGGACATTTGGGTATTTATGATAAGGAAATTATATACGAGAGTTAAATTAAATGGACGGTTTGGGTTGAGACGTGAGTGTCTACTACGACGTGAGAAAATTATGGCGCGTATGATTATAAATCGGAATAGTATAAATTGTGATAATTATAGTTAGTACGAGAATGCGATATGTACTACGATTAAACTACGGTATTACTAAGACGTGTGTTTACTTAGTATTGGTATATGAATTGTGTGTATGACATACCTACCATACTTGCTATCACGGGAGGTTTGCGTTCGCTTAGGGCCCTCTAATCCTTGTGTTGCCCAGATTTAGACTGGTTACCTCGATGAACATAGGTCAGAGAAAGACTTATTGGGATGTTAATAAGTCCGCTGGTCGTGGGAGCGTAGGTATGTACGTGACCCATGTGATGTGACTGTGTTCACCTCCACTATTTGTGATTTGTGTTATCTGATCTATTCATGAGAGATTCGGAATATGTGATCCTTATGTACGTGATGTACCGGGATGGATAGCAGAGTATGTGTGCACCACAGCTTAGTTCTCGGGGTGCTTGTATTGTATATTTATGATGTAAATAATATACGTTTAATTAATAAGAACCTTCATGATTAATGTTGTGAATATAATCACGGTATTGTTTCGAGAAAAATATAACGAGTTAACTGATAGTGATATATATTGCATATTGAGCATCTGAGTTTGCGTTAAACCCCTACTTAATTACGAGCGTTATAATGTTAATAGAACCGAGTAATAAGGGTAGGACCTATGACAATCTAGCTAGATATGATGGCACTTAGCTAGTGGTTTGTGTTGTTATAGATGGGTACTTACGTTATTAGTGCACAATTAGACGAGAGGTGAGAATATCATGTGAGTGCACGTCCTAACATGTACTTTGCATTTAATGTTTTAAATGTTTTTAAAGCACTTGCAGATTTTTAAAATATAACTCCACGTTCCGGCTCTGACCCGTTTGCTTTTCAAATCTACTTCTCTTGTAAAACCATTTTAGGTGCCCATCCACAAGGACACCAAGCATAGGATACTCATTCAGGTGACGAGCTGTAGCTGTTTGTGGAAACTACATGGATTTGCTTGTAGACGCTTCTATCTTTTGGATTCCAGAGTCACTATCTATCAGTTGTAGGGCATGTTGCCCATTTCTATTAGAGACATCTTTTACATTTCAGTTTTCAGACTTTAGCATGTATTGTTTTAGTATTCTGTTTACTTTTCAGTTGTGGGTTTGTAGTGAGGAGTTTTCCTCCAGACTTTATTTACATTATGTGATGGTTATTCGTTTTACTTCAGTATGGTGAATGGTGTTATTTATTTATTCATTACACTTGTTGCATGTTAATCGGACTTTCGTTAAAATTTGGCAACTTACTTTTTAAATACTAGGTGGTTAGTAATAATAAAATGTTTTCGACAGTGATGCTATTAACTGAGCCAACTTGGCATTTTGAATTAATTTAATAAAGGAGTAGCTACCCGGTATTTAATTAGTCGGGGTGTCACATCTCTCTCTCTCTCTCTTTTCTTTCTGACTTAAAGTCTCCCAAAGATTGTATATGTGGGAAAGATGATATCTATTTATAGGGAGGTTAGAAGGCTCTGGAATGTTGAACGAAATCAACGGCTAAGATCAACTATGATCAGTCGATGTAAATCTCACGGCTCACAATACACCGCATTTAAATGGTCGCTGATTGGTTCAAAGGGATGGGACATGGATTGGTTTAAGATGCATTCAGAATGTTGGTAGCTTTTAATCCAACATTGTCAAATGAATATCAGACATGTGAGAGTAAACGAACACAAATCCATCCGCGAAATTCTCAACACGTGTAAGGCTCAGATTCATTCTCACACGCATGTTTTTGAATTCCAAATAATCCCATTTTCTACCCCAATATTATCTAGTGCTTTTGGTTCCTACCCACGGCTGTTTTTAGGAAGGTTTTATATTTGCAAATTGAACCCAAACATTTTAAAACCTTAATTTTAATTTCTTAAGAAATAGATTTTAAATGTTTAAAAATTCCTAAAAATCCTTAAAAAATGTAAAAAAATAATTGTAGGCCAAATTAATGCACACAACTCATAAATGTAATGAAATGAAATCCTATAGTGTGTAGTATTGTTGGTTTACTACCTTGGGGACCATTTTTCTTTTTGTTGATGCAGACTTGAAGAGTTTGGAGATGCAATGGAGGAACCAGGGATGACTCCAATTTTGACTTATTTTCCAAATTAGATGAGCTCCTATATAATATAGACTCAAGTGAGTCAAATATATAGTGTGCTTTGTATTCTTCATGATTATATATACTCATCACACCTACAGTTGTCACTGCGTACTATATGGATCACTCCTTAGCCTATATAAGGCACCATTTGTCTTTTTCATATGGATCGAATTTTTGCAACCCCATTGTTACTATATTAAACTGTTTCTAGAGATAGAGAGAGAACTTGTATATCATATATGGCCTTTTGAGTCGTATTCTAGTGAAAACACCATCTCACTTTGCACAATGGACGTAGGCCAGTGGCCGAACCACTTATATTTTTATATTCATCTATATTTCTCTAATCTCTTCTACTAAATTGCTCAATATTTACTGTCTTACCATATTTGAGCAAGACCCAATCTTGGGTTGAATCCATTGTATGAACTTGGTATAATCATTTTGGTGCCATATGTGGGAATGTTGTCATCATTCTCATCTTAGCTTGTATTTTCTCTCCCATCTCTGGTGGTGATCCGAGTCCACCATCATTAGAGTTAAATACCTATTTAAAGAGCTTAGGTGGAAGAGTTCATCAGCTTTCTCATCTGATTAATCCTATTTTCTGAGTTTTTTGTACCCCTGTTCTTGTTGTTGTCGTACTTTTCACTAATTGAAGATGTCTTTCGACCCACCGCCAAATGTCGGGGTTAATTCCAGCTAACCACCCCCATAATCTGAGATTGAAGACATAGCGGAAACGATTAGGGCGTTAGTGGCCTGTCTACAACAGTTGCAGTACTAGTCCTGGGTGTTCAACCAATATATCATGAGCTAAATCCTAAAGGATCCAACTTACAGTCTCATAACTCTAGTCGTCAGAGAGGTCGCGCAACCAACAATTGGGGGACCACCCCCAGCTCATACATATTAAGTACAATATGGTCTTGGGCAAAAAGAGATCACCGATCCTCGCTGCCTTAGTCTCAATAAGGACGTGGTGTGTAGAGATGAACATTATTGGGACTATGGGGAAAGGTACGAGATGTCAGACACATCGTATCAATCAGGTGCCCCATGCTCCTACTCATCATGGTAAAAGTGTTCAATACTCCCCTCAAAGTCATCAGAGGGATAATACATTCACCACGCTAACTATGGGGTATCATCTCGACCCAAAAGGAAATTATAGTCGAGACATCATCCCTAACATTATCTGTGGAACATGTATCACTGGTGGTTTCGGCGAAGCTCAGTCGAAATGCTGCCTAGACCAGAGGGAGTGTAGAGAGGTGAATAGTTCACAGAGGACCACTTGCGGGATCGACTTTGAGGTAAATGGTACAAGTTATAGTGAAAATCAGGATGATTAGCCTTGGAACAACTCATGCAAGAGGTTAGAGGATAAGAACATTTGTCTCATCAAAAGTCAAACGGTCATAGGGAGATAAGTAGGGTTCTCCGTTCATGTTGAGTATAGTCAATTATCCAATGCCTAGCAAGTTTAAGTCGTCGGTTGTGATGCTTAGGTATTATAATAGTATGAGCACTATTAATCACATAGAGATGTATCAGTCAGCTGCCGATATATATTCCACCCCAGACAAGATAAGACGTCGATCTTTCTTTAACACTCTTACCGGAGATGCCCACATGTGGTATACGGACCTACCGAGGGTATCTATAGAGAGCTTCAAGAAGCTCGATAAAAAATTTATTCATAACTTTCGTTTCGGCATGAAGCCCGCAAAACTTATGACTCGCTTGCTAAATGTCTGAGAAGGAAATAACGAACTGTTAAGATATTTCATATCTCGATCCAACAAAACAATTTGGAGGTTGAAGACTATGATGAGATAATTGACATAACAACCCTTATCGGTGGGCTCCGGCCGAGTAAGCTCTATTGGAACCTCTTTGAAGATACTCTAAAGTCCATGACAAAACTTCTACCTAAGGCCTGGAGAATCATGAACACGGAGGAGGCCGTGGTGGCCAAGAGAGGTGACCAAAAAGAGGTCAGCGGTAGAAAATCTGGGCAAGACCAAGATAATGAAAAAGATAAGGAAGGAAATAAGAAGTTAAACCCCCTAACAGTTAGTCCATATCTTATTTTGAACGAGTTTGAGGATGAAAAGGAACTTTGATGGTCCAAGAAATTGAGGGATTCTCCTCATAAAAGGGACAAGATCAAATGGTGTGAATCCCATTAGGATTGCGACCACATTTGACAAGAATTCACTCTAAAGGACGAGATTAAGAAGTTGCTGAATCAAGAAAAATTGAGAAAGTATGTTAATAAAGGGGGGGGGGGGGGGGACGACAACGGGAAAAAGGATTTCCTCATCAAAAGATGACAGGGCCAAGAAGAAGAAAGTCCAGGTGAACTGAAATGATCCAGAGTCGGATGAGGACGATGAGGATGATCCAGACCTCCCAGTTAAACTTGGCGCAGTTAAATGATATCTGGGGGAATGGCAGGTGGAGGAATGAAATTGATTGATAGAAATGCTCACATAGTTGAGGCCAAAGCGGGACCAAAAAGGGTGGATGTAAATTTGATAGAAGTTGAAGTGAAACTAAGCAAGTTAAAAAAATTCTACATGGAGAGTCTCGTAGTAAGAATCTCTTGGAAAGACTTCAAGGGGATTTTATCCTCACGTGACGACCCGCTCATTGTCAACACAAGAGTTCATGGTTACAACATGTCTCGTATCCTGGTTGACGGGGGGAGCTCAACCAACATCATGTTTCGAGATTATATCAAATGACTCGGGCTCAGTAAGAAAAGACTCTTCTTATATCATCATCCTTTGATTGGGTTCAGCGAAGAGAAAGTCCACTCATTGGGAGCATTTGACATGGACATTTGCATGGGTACCTATCCAAGATGCTTAATGAGGACGATAAGTTTTTTTTATGATGGAAGATAATGTCTTCTCGGCCTATAACATTATACTGGGGAGGGTATCTGTAATATCACATATTTTTACATATTCGAGATTTAATTAATTCAAAAATTAATTATGAAAAATACGTTATTTAAATTACTCGAGTGAAGTAGTTTAATACGGTTTAATAGTAATTGTGATTATTGAATATTAATCGAGAGATAGATACTGATTAATATTATGAAATGAAATTTACTAAGTGTAAATAGTAATTAATTAATTATTATCAAGTTACGTCATAACGAGTGTTATGGGCATAATAGAGTTATCTCACCGGGAGTCGTGTGTAGACTATTTAGAGATGAGAAATGAGAGATATATTTTAAGTAACTCGAATGATAATTTAGAGGTCACGAATGAGTCCAGAGGGGTCAAATTAGTCAAAATAGTATACCTGGGGATGTCAATCGTGTCACGGGGAAATTTTAGACTAAAACGAGACCATAGGAGGGTAATTTGGTCATTTTATATTAAGAGGTTAGGAGACCTGCGAATTTACAAACTTTATAGAATCTTATAAGGGTTGGAGACTATGGCTTATAGATTAGAAAACTCAGAGAAGCCTTTAGAGAAGGAAAGGAGAGAGTTCTTGAAGATTCTTGGGAAAATTCTTAGAGCTTTCATCATATTCTTGCACACAAACAACCTAAAAAGGAGGATTGAAGGAGAAATCAATCAACCCAACACGTAAGCCATGAAATCAGACCCTACCAACCTATAGGAAAATTGTTTATTGCAATATTCATGAAGTTATAATACCCATTTGTAGGGTTTTAAGATTTGTTTTTGTTAAATCTGTGTTCTTGGGAGAAAAATAATGTTTTTTATGCATGTTGGAATATGATCTGCATGTAGAACGATTTGACATATGTAGAGGATCAATAACCAAATGAGACTTTTTCATTAATACAAATTAAATTTGGGTTTTGATGATTATTAGAGGAAGAACATGAAAACCTAAGATTTTTTAGGATTAGAGATTTAAATCCATTATTGAATAATTTATAATGTTTTTATCCAAAAGTTACATTAAAAATCGTCCTTATACATGTGGGAAGAGTTTGGGACAATTAGTTTAGAGTTTAGTGGGAGAACATGGAAGAGTAAGGCGCGTTAATGGTGGAAAATTCACCTGCTATAACTGCAGAAACGAGTTGCTGAAAAATAAACCGGTCCGATCCACATGGATGCGGTTCGGTTGGACGTTTACAGAACAACGGATCGATTATGTCCTAAGAAGTCATATCGGTTCGGCTCCCTAAATTAAATATGAAATTTCCTTTTTGGTCCTAGTGTTCCTAAATCGATGTTGTGGATATCTTTAGGACTTTGTAAAAATAATGATGGGAGATTTTTTATATTATGGTAGGCCTATTATATAGGTATTAAGTAGTCTTATTGAGAGGTTTAAGATGATATTGAATTTGAGATGAATGACATCGTAATTAATCTAAGATACGGATAAATAATTATGAGAATCGAATAAATTGATGTATCGACTAGTAGGGTAAGTTAGACTTATATACCGAATTTAGAAAAAGGGTAACTAGGACCTTAGAGTTGTGTAAATACTTACATAAATACGATAGCGAGATAAATCGTAAAATAAAATGTACGGTAAGTATTAGAGAGAAATATACTACGTACCAATGTGAATCATTAGGTTGTGTGAATACCTATAGTATAAGTACTTAGGTTGTGTGAATACTTAAAGTATGTTAATAGTATTGGGGTCGATGGTTATCCGGACCAATACATGAAAGTTCAAATTTGGGGTCGATGATTATCCGGACTAAATCGAAAGTAAATAATATTTATGGTCGATGGAAAATCCGGACCAATATACATATGCATAACATTTACATTAGGGTCGAGGGATATCCGAACCAATGTAAATGATAGGATAATTGGTGTCAATGGTTATCCGTGTAGACGTGTAGATGATATATATAGATATACATCTAAGAGATACATTTTGAAGAGAAACTTAATCCCAAATATTGAAAGATAAATAGTGATATCTACTAGAATAAATTTATTAGCGAGACTTAATTATATGATTTTGATCATAAAAAATGTAAGTGTTGCATGAGAAATAAATTATATATGGGATGCTAATGAAAATAATGTACTGTACGGGCGGTGCGGGGAACTTAGGCAAATAGATAAGTTTAGTTAATTCTATAGTCTAGTTAGCTTGGGAAGTATAGCTAGGTGGGATAAGTATAGAATGTTAGACGTGCACAATAGATGAGAGGTGAGTAAACTTAAGAGAGTGTACGATCACCTAACACGTGTAATAAATAACCGATTCAAAATTTGTGATAAACGCTTGCTAAATATTTTCAAAATGTTTTGAGTACTAACCCTTGCTATAAAATATTCTCAAAACCTTTTAGGTGTCCAACCACGGGGGTGCCGTACTTGATTATTCATTCCAGGTACGCGTAGTTGCAGCATTGTGGAGGCTTGCAGGAGTTGAGTAGACGCATCCATATTTCATTCAGATATTGTGTAGGATCTTTTATCAGTTTTTCTATGTATGGACATGCTGTCCGTTGTCATTATTTTGGTTATTTTAGTTTCAGACTAGTGTTTCTTTATTTCATTAACTTTGGATTTTTAGCCGATGGTTTATTTCGGAAAGACTGTAATCTTTCATATATTATGATGGTTTGGATTCTAGTATATTGTGAATGTTTAATTTAGTTTTTTGCATTGTTCTAGTATTTGTTTAATTAAAGATAAAATTTGGCACCGAATTATTTGACTATTAGGTGGCTTGTAATTTCTTTGATTTTCGACAGTAATGCTAAGAATGAGCCATATGAGAAACCTGTTTTAATTTAATAAAGTCCTGATGACCCGATATTTAATTAGGCGGGGTGTCACAATATCTTTTAAACAATTTAAAGCCATGCCTTACACTGTACACCAAATAACGAAATTCTCGACTCCTTATGGAATAGGGTAAGTAAAATAAAATTTTGTGGAGGCACGCGAATAATACTTCACCTCAACGGAATAAAGAGAGGCCGACTGGAGAAAGATGATCTCATACATCATTGATACTCTCGGCCCAAGAGAAGAGCAAAAACTAATGAAGGGAGAGCCTGCAAAATAGGTAAAATCTGCTGTCCTCAATGAGGACTAATCGAAAAAAATCATCCAAATTGACTCATCCCTAAAAACATCAGTAAAGAAGGAGATCATTATATTATTAAGGAAAATACAAGGTGTCTTCGCATGGAGTCACAATGACATACCGAGGATTGACCGTAATGAAATATGTCAGCGCTTTAACCTAGACGACACAGTGAAGCCAGTAAAATAGATGCAGCATACCTTCACTTGAGATAGGTACAAAGTTATTCGATAAGAGGTGAAAAAACTGCAGACAACAGACTTCATTAAAGAAGTACAATATCCCAAGCGACTATCCAAATGTTGTCATGGTGCTTAAGAATAATGACTAATGGAGGATGTGTGTAGATTTTACCGATATCAACAAAGCTTGTATAAATGACATCTTTTCTTTATCCAGAATTAATCAGATGGTAGATACTATAGCAGGTCATGAGCTGATGAGCTTCATGGATGCTTGATTGAGTTATAATCAAATCTTTATATATGAAGGTAATGTTGAGAAGACGTCCTTTATAATTGAAAAAAGGGACGTATTTCTACAAGGTAATGTCTTTCGAACTAAAGAATGCAGGGGTTACCTACCAAAGGCTAGTCAATCAAATGTTCAAAGATAACATTGAGAAAATAGTGGGGGTTTATATCAATAAAATGTTGACGATACATTCGAAAATCATATGACCAACTTTGAGATAACTTTTGATACAGTAAACTTAAACCTAGTTGCGTGCTCAGTGTCGAAGCAGGAAAGTTTTTTGGGGTTATAGTCTATTAGAGGGGCATTAAAGCCAATCTGGCGAAGACAAGGGCACCGATCAACATAAAGACACTGAGGAACACTAAAGACATATAGAGGCTGACAAGCCGAGTTATTGTGCTTAACAGATTTGTCTCAAAAATAATTGATAAATGTCTGCCATTTTTTGAAATCTTGAGGAAAGTATTCGTTTGGTACGAAGAATGTGAGAAAGCATTTCGAGAGTAAAAGGCCTATTTAGTCTCGCTAATGATCTTATCTAGGTCCCTTCATAGGGAAACGTTGTATCATTACCTAGCCAGCTCTAAGTCATCCATTAGCGCCGTTATTGTCAGATACGGTACTCCAATTCAGAAGCCAATATATTTTAATAACAAAGCACTGTAGGGGGATGAGATGAGGTACCCAAAGATGAAAAAGCTTGTGTATACCTTGATTCACGTGTCAAGATTGATAAAGCCAACACCACATAATGCTTTAATATGAACTTGGGACCATCATGGATGAAATCAATCATTAAATACCTGAAGGAGGAGAAATTATCAGAAAGAAAAGTCGATAAGAGAAAGGTACAATACCGAGCAAAGAAGTTTACTATTATAGGTAATGCTTTGTATAAAAGTGTCAACCTTCTCCCCTTCTTAAGGTGTGTGCACCCAACATAGGTCAGCTATGTGCTCATAGATATACATGTAGGAACTTCTGTGAGCCACCTCAATGGATGATCTTTGGCAAAGAGGATTATCACTTAGGGCTATTATTGCCCGAACTTTGCCAAGAATATGACCATGTATATCCTGAAGTGTGATAAATATCAGCTCTTTGCTAACATACCCCATCAGTGCCACCAACCCTTCTCTACTATCTCGGCTCCATAGCCTTTCGCAATGCGGGGTATTAATTTGGTCGGCCCACTACCGAGAGCTAAGGGAAACATTCAATTTTTTATCGTCACGATTGATTACTTTTCCAAATGAGTAGAAGATTAGGCCATGGTAACTATTTTGAAAGAAAAGTATTTCAGACTTGTTTGGAGGAACATCATTTGCTAATATGGTCTCCCCAATACCCTAATATCGAACAATGGAAAATGATTCAAGAATAAGTCCCTAGCGGCCTACTGTGGAAGAGTCGACATAAAGCAATTCTTCTATACGCTAGGATGACCACAAGCGAACGGGAAAACGAAAGTAACGAACAAGACAATATGGAATAAGAAAGAAGTTGGAAGATGCAAAGGGAAAATGGGTCGATGAATTGCAGAATATGATGTGGGCATACCGGATACCCGAGAGGACACCAAAACGTGAGACTCCTATTATATTAACATATGAGTTGGAGGATGCTATCCCAACTGAGATAGGATTATCGAGTCATAGGGTCCAAACTGAATTTAGAGGAGGGGAGAATAGATTTGGACCTCATTGAGGAATGAAGGGAGGATGCGGCTATAAGACAATCAACATACTAATAAAGGTTCGCCAAATTATATAATAAGAGAGTCAAGTCTTGCCCAATCAAAGATGGCGATCTCGTACTTAAAAAGGTCATTCAAAAACCAATAAGCCTCACCCTATCTAGCACGGGCCCTAAAGTCACATAAGAAATCGTCCCTGGCACATACCAGGTGGAAAATCGTACGGGGTAACCAATCGCCAATCCATGGAATGTCGATCACTTGAAAAAGTACTATAAATGAATGTGTTAAATGTAATAGCTTGAAAGCATTTATCCATTATATATTCAAATATTTTAGAGTGAAAATTTCAATTAAAATGAAATGAAATAAAGTGTTATCTATACTAATTATATCTCCCAAATATCCTACATAGTAGTCAAATCTCTCTCTCAACGATACAAAAGTGTTTTAAAGTTTCGCCTCCAAACATATCTCATTAAAAACTCGGAGAGGTGAGAAGTTAAACATCATTTCATTATGGTGAAACTTAGTATCATTTCATCATGGTGAATAATTAAATGTGAATTTCTCTCTCGGTGGTACGAGAGGGTTTTGCAGTCTTGTCTCCGAAACTTATTTCATTAAAAATTCCGAGAGGTGGGAAAATTAAATATCATTTAATTATGGTGAAAATAAACATCATTTTACTATTATAAATAGTTAAATGTGAACCTCTTTCTCTGTCGGTGGTATGAGAGTGTTTTGGAGTTTAGTCTCCAAAACATATCCTAATAAAAACCTTGGCAAGTAGGAAGTTAAACATCATTTCGTTAAAATAAAAATTAACATCATTTCATCAAGGTGAATGGTTGAACGTGAATCTCTCTCTCTGTAGTATGAGAGTATTTTTTAGTCTCGTCTCCTAAACTTATCTCATTAAAAACTCTGTGAGGTGGGAGAATTAAACATCATTTGATTATGGTGAAATTTAACATCATTTTATTACGATGAATAGTTAAATGCGAACCTTCTCTCGGCGGTACGAGAGTTTTTTGGAGTCTGGATCCAAAGTCTATCTCATTAAAAAACCTAAAAGGGGGGCAAATTAAACATCGTTATTGTTATTATGGTGAAAATAAGTCTCAAGCCCACTGGTAAAGACATATCATCCGAATATCCTAAATGAAACATCATTAATTTTATGGTGATATCTAAACATCACATGGCATGGTGAATGTAAAAGTAGATTTTACACTTTACCTGATGAATGTAAAGGTAATTATTATAGAAAATAAAATGAGTTATATTAAATATAAATTGGAGTTATATACATTGAAGTTCAAATGTTAATAAATAAACTGCAGTTACAAATTAACGGCATCTAAGACCACATACGGTCGCCCAAAGAAGTAGAACAAGAAAAAGTTAAATCTTGACCGCCAAGACATTAGTGGTTGTGACTCCAGGGATGACTGTTTCCTCCTGGATAGTGGTGGTGGCATCTTGGTCACCAACTTATCCTTTTTCTTCTTTAACCATTTGGGTCGTCTCGTCCCCTGCAGCCTCCTGGTCGACAGCTCTAGCATTGTCAATCTCAACCTAAACACCTGAAGAACAGTGATACTTTAAGGATCAGTGAAGTTGAAGGAGTTGAGAACTTCGGCTAACTCAAGAAAATTGGAGATGAGGATAGGGAACTGGATGACCAGTCATCTACAATCCACATTCGCCCTTGTTCAAAATACTGGACGGTATATCCAGTAAATTATTCTGACTCCTTGAACTCGGCCACGACTTTTGTCGCACCCTATCTGAGACGGTCATTATCAGATTCCTTTTAATTCTTGAAGTTGTCCTTTAGATTTGTTAAGTAAGTCGTGTAGTTCTCCCTCAAACTAGAAACACATTCCTGCTATCATTCTCGAAGACTTTGAGTCTCGTCCTCATAAGCAATCTTTCGGTTAACAAGCTACTTCTTCAAGTCAGACAACTGAGACGCACCTCGTCAGCAAGCCTAACTTTAGACTCGGCCTCCAACACCCACTGATGGAGATGTTCAAGAATAGGGACTTGCTGGAAATAAAAAGGAAAATAGGTTAATATGTAAAAAATAAAGGATGATATCATACTTAATAAAAATCACAAGATAATGAATATTGAGTTGAATAATTTAACTGAGCAAATCCTAACACCCTATAGTTGTCCTAGACCTTAAAGTATCGTCCATCATAGGAGGAAGCCATGGATTGAATTACCTCCCTGGCCTTAGCATGACTCTTAAGAAGAAAGTCAGGGTTCGGGGAAAGTTGGGCCAGCCGCACAACTATCGACACATCATTCAAAATCGGGACGCTTGAGGCCGAGGGTCGTCTTGATTGACCCTTGGTTTTTTTCTATTAGGTTGGGGTTGAAAAATTCCCATCAACTTCCTTCTTCTTCTTGGTCCCCTCGGCTATATCGTGACTAGTTGTTGTGGTTTTTTGCCTAGTGTAGGTCGGCTATACTGCCTTCCCTTGGATTCAGGCGAGGATATTTCCAGTCGTCGGAGCTCCTATTTACCAAATATTATCAGAAATGCTTGCTAGACGATCTACAAAATGAGAAACATCAATATCGGCCTGTGTGGAAAATAAAATGAATGAAAGACGATGATAAAGTTAAAAAAATCAACAAACTATTCAAAAGTGCTTAAAAAGGGATTCTAATGGGTCTACACCCATTCCAGTGTATCTAAGGATCTATGGAGTCATTAGATCCTAAAAAATAATCAGGACTTTAGGACCTCTCATCTAATATATGTTTAGTCTCGTTTCGGCGCTTAGGCCTGGATCAACCTTAGTTGAGACCATAATGCGGTCCCACTAGCGAGGCACAGTCGTATCATGAAGGCAAGATAACTCATCATCTCCGAACTTCGATGAACCAAAAATAAAAAAGTATTGAGACTTCCAATCATGGTTATAACTCTAGTTCATATGAATAATTTTATAGTCGGGTAGGCATGCTACGTAATGGTATTAGCAAGGATTGAACTTTATGGAGAAAATCGAGTAATATGCTCGAAAGACATCGATAAGAAAGTCTTTGTTATACACAAGCTTTCAGAGGACGAACGACCCCAATAAGATCCTATAGTAATTTGGGGTCAACTATGTTGGGGTAACCCCAGTAGAAGAAAGGATAACCCTATTGGCAAAATTAAAATGAAGACGAAAGTTGACCCTAAACATTTGTTCGTACACGATAATCTCGTCCTTATTTCTAAGGTTGTATGTCCGCTTATCCTTAATAGGTAATCTCACATTGATGGGCGAGTTTATTCCATACATGTGTCGCCATATAATCAGTTCAGTCTTTTGGACGTCGCTGGGTTAGAATGAGGCAACACTTGTATCCAGTGTGTAGGCATCCTTACCATTGTCATCCTCAATGAATAGAACCTTGCCATGAGAGTATCGGTCTTAAAATTTTACCTCAATTATGGTAGTCAAGGGTTAAGGCTTGAGGGTCTTGGGGAATATGATCCCCAATCTCATTGTCGGAGATATCATAAATTTAGGACTCGGGATCCCCTTGTTGATGAGAAGAGGTGCTTAGACGACCTCTGTTGCTTGATTCGATAAAGTTTTCCCTCTCGGTTGTACCAAAATGAGCCATATTGACCCTTATAACTAAAGTTTATAGGTTCATCGCAGAGACCCAAATGTACAGATGGACTACAATCCTTAAAGGAAAATGATATTGTATTACCACTAATAGTGATAACAATTTATGATTGAAGTGTGGTGTAGTAATTGGGGTAATTGGTTAAGTACATGGAAGGCTTATATACTGCTAAGGGTGTCAAACTCAGAAGCATTGGACCTTGGTCGATTAAAGTAAGCCTCGACCTCTTCCCTCCATCGGACAACACGATTGTGAAGATGACACAACTCTTCCACAATCTCGTACAAATGATGGTACATTAACAAATAATGAATTGCTAAGGTTTTTCAGGGTAAAAGATCATACAAGGAAATGGTATGACTTTTAAGAAGAACACCTAAACCCAGTTCTAGGTAACCCACACCAAGGACGAAGCCGAAAAACCAAAAAACATAACCAGACATTACTAAAACCTCAATTCCTTACAATATTGCCTCTTAATAACCTAGGACCACCACCCAATGACCACCATAAAAGGAGGACATATGTATAAAAATGGTCACTGAAAAACACAATGTTTGCTAAAAAATAAAAAAGCTGAAAGAACAATGGTTTAAATAATGAAATGAATGAAAGAAGAAGTCGGGAATACCTAAAGAGGAAGGGAATGACTTGGAAGAAGACAAAAAAGTTGGAGAAAAAGAAGATCAGAGAGAAAGTGATGGTAAGAGTTGCCTCTGGTATTTTTTGAGAAATGATAAGGGTAAGGAAAGTTAGTGCCTAAACCAAACCTCGCAAGAATCAAATTAGCTGTGATGATTAGGCACAACTCCCAAGATATATATATGACGCAATGACTGCGTGCGTGGACGAAGCATTCCTAGGAAGTTATGTATCCTCTAGCCTAACTGAATAATGGATAATATATGGACAATTTGTCATAAGTGGGTGACACTAAAGAAAGTGGGCTGATATGATCGTTACACCTGACTTGACCTTTGGGTACCCTCGAATGCAACTTATGAACTATATATTAGGACAAAAAGAGATAACCAAAACACTCTTAAATCTCAACCTCCTACTAAAATGGAAGGTTAAGGTATAGTTTTGATTGATATGCATAAGTGTGGTCTCGTCCATACGACCCCCTGAAGATAGCGACGATCATAGACATCCTTCAAAACAGACCATTATATCCACCCAAACCCACATGGGCAGTCTCGTTCATAGTTGTCTCATCCAATGAAGGGCTCGTTTGGATAACACCTAGGAGACCTACTTGGTTCCATAGCCTCATTTACAGACAGAGTCCAATCTCATCTCCACTACCATCAGTGTTAGCCTTAGACGACACCAGTGCGCCAAGTCAATAATCCCAGTATGAGATGGGTGCATCGGTGATAAACGAGCACTCGATCTCTTCTTAACCTTTAATATTATGCATTACTTCATCAGTCTCGTCTCGATCGAGACCTCCTACCTCCAACACATTCTGTGAGCATAGAAAACATGGCAAGGGCATTCTAGGAATACTAGATAAGATTGTTATCGAATATTAATAACCCACATAAAGGAATATTATTCATGATGATATCTACAATGCACACCTACAGCTAACACTCTCTCATTGGTAATGACCTCAACTGGGCATGTAACACATACTTAGGGTTGACACTGTGTACCCCCAGCCTATATAAGGCACCATGTGTATTTTTCATGGGGATCGACTTTTTGTAACCCCACTGTTAATCTTTTAAACCAGTTCTAGAGATAACCTGTATATCATTTATGGTCTTTTGAGACTTATTCTACTGAAAACACCATCTCACTTTGCACAGTGGACAATTGAACCATTTATATCTCTATGTTCGTATCTATTTTTATCACCTCCTTTACTAAACTACTCTCTATTTAGTGTCTTACCATATTTGCGCAAGACATAAACTCAGGTTGAATCCATTGTATGATCCTGGTATCATCAAATACAATCATACTAAAATTCTACAACATAAAAGATAAGGCTTGAGAAATAAGTTAAATCTATCATGAGTGATCAAGGCAGTAGTTTACATAGTTAACAGGTTCACCCCGAAAAATGATGACGTGCGGGGATCAAGGAAGATTAAACTTTTTTTGTCATTTATGCGATGTTCACGGGCTCCCATGAACATAAGTTGGTTGTCGATAGGAAAAAGATGTAGCTTTCCCCGAAGAAACAACATCAAGAAATAAAATAATGCATACGACACCAAATAGATCATGGGTGTAGGGACTAATTTACAAAATGGGAATGTGTTAGGCACCTATTCTGCCCTTTCGATCTCTCACGGGTTATGATAATGTTCTCTTTTTTCTTAAAAATGCAATTTTTGTGTTTCATGTGTGTGGAGTGAAATAAGTGAGAGAATAAATTATCATACCCACATCATGGAGAATATGAGGGCGAGTCATTCTAAGGAGAACATATAAAAAAGGAAATGAAATAATCTAAAGGGTAGACGAAATGTGAGAAGGACAACGAATTCCGATCCATCGCATATAATGGAATATGCATCTCTGATTGGGCCGCTAAAAATATAATAAAGACAAAAAGGCTATGCTATCCGCAGTACATCGGATCATAAGGAAATGGATATGCTTGTCTGACGAGATTGCAAAAACAAAAGGGAATAAAAAATATGAAAATATAATATAATGGGAGCGATACACCGGATCATGATTCACTATAAGGAAGTGAATATGCATGTCCGACTAGGTTGCTAAGAATATATAAACTTGTGTGTGTGTGTGTGTGTATATATATATATATATATATATATATAATACTAATAAATGTAAGAACAAATAAAGTCATAAAGCAATAAAAGAGGACTCTAATCTTGAGGAAAACTCAAGACGCTTGTGTAATCAAGAGTGGCATCAAAGTTCGCTTAATTTGTAAACACATAAGGTTATGAGTTTATAAAAATAAATTTGGTGAATATATAAGTAGTAAAAAGATGATTAAGGCGAGTAAATGACAACTACATGTGAATAGTATACAAGTAAGTAAAAAAAGTGAGTAATATCACTAAAGTATCAAGTTTGAATTAATAGGATTTGAACCTTCTATGAAGCTTGAATTCTTACTTTGATGGTGACGTGGGTTGATTGCGATGGTGGTGTAATCGTGGTAAGTGGGTAAGAAAGGTGAGGGGTGTGGATGATGTAATGAAATGTTAGAGGTATGTTTTGAAAGGGATGTGTAAAAGGCTACGCACTCATTTCGAGGAAAAGAGGTCTTGGGATATGGAAAAAAATTCCTTTAAAATGAGGTCATGACTTCCTTAAATAGGATATTTTTAGTGCAGGGGGTCTGCCGATCGTCATAGGCCTAAGACTCCTTTTGGCATACCCCCTGACTTGAAGGACAAGTAAAATACATTTATGCTAATAGGCAGAGGGCCAAGGGTGCCTATAAGCAGTCCAAAATGTTTTTTTTTTTGAGAAAATAGACATAAAATGCAAACCCTAAGTTCGTTTTGGGCATGGTCGGGACCATTCAAAAGAATATTCAGATCTATACAAAAGTTCATTAAGAAATTATTGAGTTTGAGAGTTGATCAAAGTCAAATGTAGCTCGGAAGTGCCAGATGACCTCTAGTTTAGGATTTTGGAGGTAAATGGTAAGTCAATGCGAATCTTAAGGCATAATAGCGCATGTTATGGACCGTTAGAAAGGGTATTTAGATCCCTATTAGAAAGGCATAATAGCGCATTGCTCTACTCTCAGTTTTGAGAGTTGATAGAAGTCAAATGGATCCTAGAAGCATCACATTGCCTTTACTTTGTGTTTTGAAGGGAAAGACACGTAAAGGAATTGTGTTAGGCACCTATGAAGGTGCATTAGGGGTAATAAAATGGGGGTATTATAATTGGGTGTCAACAGAGCCAATCGATGGACGATCTTAGGATGAGTGACGATCATCGAAAGATATAACCTTAAAGAAGGTGAGTAATGGGGGTAAAGTCTGATTCTGAGGACCTAGTGAGGGTAAACGACCTGATTCAGAGGGTAAAGGCCAATTCTGCGGACCTAAAGAGTATGAACAACCGATTAAGAGGGTTGAGACTAATTATGTGTCCCTAAGGAGTGTGAACAATCGATTCTGAGGGTCGAGCCCAACTATGCGTGCCTAAGGGGTAGAAGCGACTTGATTCAGAGGGTGGAGGACAATTTTGTAGGACTGAGGAGTGGAAGCGACCAATTTCATAGGGTCGAGGCTGATTTAGCCGGCCTAAGGAGTGAAAAGGACCCGATTAACAGGATCAAGGCTAATTATGCGTGCCTAAGGATTGGAAACGACCTGATTTAGAGGGTCGAGGCCAATTATACGGGCCTAAGGAGTGGAAGAAACCTAATTCCGAGGGTCGAGGCCAATTATGGGGGCCTAAGTTAAGTATATAGGCTTAAAGGGTGAAAGACACTTAATTCAAAGGGTCGAGAAAAATTTTGTGGTCCTACGTCAATTATGTGAACCTAAAGAGTATGGACGGCGAATTCAAAGGGTCGAGGTTAATTTTGTGGGCCTTGGTCAATTCTGCAGACCTAAAGGGTGAAAGCCACATGACTTTTCGGGTTTAGGTCAATTCTATAGATCTAAAAAAGTGATAGTGATCTGATTCAGAGGGTCGAGGCCAATTCTGTGTGCCTGAAGAGTGTTGGAGCGGATGTGAGATGCATTTTGAGAGTTTTGATGTTTTGTTAATGCTTATGAAATTTGATTCTTGCTTTTTAGAATACTCTAGAATTTTCTAGACTTTCTGGTTTTTCTATGAAATTTTTAATGTATTCTGCATTTTTGAAAATGGATTATTTTCATGAAAAATTATGTTTTGATGAATTTTGAAGTTTTTGACGTTTGGAGATTTTTTGTGAATTTTTCGGGCAATTTATGATTTTTTTTGAATTTTTATAATAAAATTTAGGGGCTATGGCGATAGGCATAGGCCGGGGTGTGCCAGTTGACAATGGCATGGAATCCTGAGAGTTTTTTAGCATACCAAGGGACCCTACCTATGGGCATAGGCAGGTACCCCTAAACACCTCCTTAGGTCCCTAACACTTACTTATTCACTACAAAACCCTAGGTCATACTCCAAGTACAGATCTGGAGGCCACCGGGAGATCCCGGATCGCGCTTGACTCTAGTGAATATTGAAAAGGCTATGAATACCCTTTCCAATGGTCTGTCCTATGTGTGAATAGGCCTTAAATTTCAGATAATGATCCATTTTACTATCGAAAATCGACCTGGAGACCACTAGGCGCTCTCGAGCCCCGTTTGACTCCGGTCAACTTTCTCGCCAAAGCGAAAACTTAATGAATCTTTGAATGACTCTGAATCCCCTTTCTAACGGTTCTCCCAATGGGCAAAATGTACTTACGATTTGGGCGAACAATCTGGTTTACCCCAAAAACTGATCTAGAGGTCACCGAGCGCTCCCGGGATTGGTTAGACTCCTTTTAAATCTTTAGCTCGAATGAAGCTGAATGAATATTTGAAGGGATCAGAATACCCTTTCCAACGATCCACCCCATGCGCGAATCAACCTTAAGGTACGGACGAACGACCAATTTTACTCCGAAGGGTCATTGGGTGCTTCTAGGCCCCGTTTGACTTAGGTTAACTCTCTGAACCAGAAAAATCTGAATGAAATCTTAAAGGGAACTAAATATCCTTTCTAATGGTCCACACCGTCCATGAATAATCCTTACGGTTCGGATGAACAATTCATTTTTTCTCCGAGAATTTCCTGTTCAGTGATCAACGGATGCTTCCAGGCCCTATTTGACTTCGATCAACTTCCAAACCGGGGAGTGGTTTAATGGATTCTTATAGGGATTTGAATACCGTTTTAAACGGTCTACCCCGTGCACGATTTTGACTTACGGTTCTCACTTTACGCCCATTTTTCTGAAAAACCTGCCTCAGACTATCAAATAGTAACCCTAGGACCCTGCCTCTCGGCATTTTTACGGGGTTCTATGCCGATAGGAAGGTCTATGACCATGCTGATCGGCACCCCCTTGGCCCTATAAATAGAGGACATGACTTCACTTTGAAAAGAACCCCTGAACATCCCTCTCAGTAATTCAGAGAGAATTGTTCCCCACTTAGAAGCCCATTTCTCACATTTCTTCCATCTTTTCATACTCTTTTGAGTAAATTCTCACCCATCTCCTTATACCGCCATCAGCTCATCGTGAGATCAGTGCACCTACATTCAAGATCCATGTCAAGTCTTCATAAGTAGGTCTAATTCTTCCCCTTTGTTTTTAAATTATCTTATTTTTGCATTAGTTATTTCATTTCCACTTTAGGACTTTACTTCATCACATCACATATCTTAATTTCAAATTTTTTATTATTAGTATTTGTACATACTTTATTTTCATAAGAAAACCCCAAAACAATAAGAAGCGGGTTTCCTTTTAAATTCCAAACGGGGAATTCTCATCATATATTTCGCATTAAAATACCTTTTTCTATACACACACATATAATCAAAATCCCGGGTTGGATTTATGGGTCAAACTCCACCTCGTATTGTCATCAAACTACATGGACTTTGATGCCCCCCTCGGGCTATGTAGGCGTCTTGGATAAATACCTAGACTCGAGTCATCCCACATACATTTGTTACGTTGTTATTATTATATATTATTAATACACACACACACATTTTTAATGGTTTTTAAATATTTCAATAGGATCATGAAAAAATAATCAGCTTAAAATAATTTTTTTGCTAATTTAAAATAATTGATCAAACTATGTCAGTTTCTAAGTTGTTAAAAACTGACAAAGTTTGATCCATTTTTTTAAAATAGTAAAAAAATCATTTTGAGTTGATTTTTTTCTATATGCCCCTACTGAAATGTTTAACCCTCCCCCCCCCCCCCCCCCCCAAAAAAAAAAAAAACAACCCAAAGATATTTTTTTTACTATTTTAAAAAAGTGGACCTTATTCAGGGACCTCAAACTGGGGGACATCATGAGATCCTCTCTCTCTCTCTCTCTATATATATATATATATTCTTGCTTGCTTGTGTCTTGTCCGATATACGCAATCGTTCTTCTATAACGACTTGTGAATTGGTAAACATTTACATCATACTTTTAATTATTATTCTGGGAACACTCCTAAGGATGACCTCGCTCCTCCTTTATCCATGATGTGAGTCGAGCAATTCCATCCTCCATTTATATTATGAACTTAAGCACACACATCACGGAGTTTTACAAGAGAAGATTAACACATGCATATGAGATATTGAAAGGGCGGGATGGGTGCCTAACACCTTCCCATTTCGTAACTTAGTCCCCGGACCCTTGAATTACTTGGTTTCGCAATCATCAGTATTGTCCTTGATGCCGTTCAGTTTTGTGCAATACAAGTTGGCAACTCTATCTCTACATATCACCTCACATCGATGATGCCTGAGCACCCAGAAAAAGAATTCAATCCTTCACGCACACGAGGGAAAGGGGAAGGAATGAGGGATCCACCTCGGGATATATAGCCCCGTGGACGCCCAAAAAAACCCTCTAGATAGCCACAGTAGCGACTCTGTTGGGGAATGACTTTAAGAGGACTAGACTTTATTTCTGCATGGGTGTTATTCTTTTCTGCATGAATGTGTATGCATCTACTTGTATGTTCCCTTTTCTCCTCTATTTACCTTTTTGTATAAATGCATATATCACTTTCCTCTCACTTATACACTTGTATATAATCTTCATGTACACTTCACACACTTACACTTAGCTTTATTTTACACTCACACACCACTTAGAATATCCATGCTTAGTCTTCACTAGCACACACCCGCACTTCATACACTTGAATATATGCTCACTTACGCATATCACACATCACTTATAGTTGATTTATGTATTGGCTCACTGCCACACACATTCACTTATATATTCCCATGTTACTTACTCACTCATATGTATCCATGCGTTGTATAGCCTCCATGTTAGATTTATTTTTCGCAATACTTGTATATTCTCCTCATTAGTGTAGTATTCCCTTTACATATCATGCCAATAAAAATGATAAAAAATAACTCTAAAAATGATAAAAAAATATCTCTCTCTCCATAATATGTTAATCATTTTTCCACACTACATCATCGAAGAGCATGGCTATATTGACCAAAAAAATTTCTCGTACTTGGAGGTCACTTTGTGATGGATGCTGGTCCTACGGATCACAGTGAGACTAAGTGATATGACTCTCAAATTCAATTGGCCTAGTACCTTTAATATATATCGAACGGTTTCTCCCGTATCGTACCGCTTGACTGAACTCGTGACGGGAGGTATATGGCATAAAACTCGTTCACTTACATCGAGTATATCGAATTCTCTCTCACACGTACTGTCCCCACGAGGTATATAGTGAGGCAATTCACATACACTCAGGTATATCAAATGGCTTATCTACACGTATCGATAAATGATTGCCTTATACGCAAACGGTATATCATGGAAGGGGGAACCCTTCCACTAACCCAATAATTGCATAAACTTCATGTAGGTGTCAAATCGAAGACACTCACATTTAGTTTGTCGGTTATCGTGCGAAACCCAATCAAAATTTTGGGTTAGCGTTCTGCCTGAATTTTTGCGCGATTTCTCCCTTTTTCCAAAATAGGACCCCGTACGTGAGCCTGAAAACAAGTCCAACCGCATCTTACATATTTTCAATCCCTATTTTCCCAGGCCTGGGTCCTGTCCGACATTTTTTTTTGCATTTAGGAAAACCTAATACAAGTGATAACGTAATAATGACATAAATAATAATCAAGATAAGATTCCTTTCCCTTTTTCCTCCTTTTTCGAAAATTCAAATAAAAAAACCCCCTCCTTCCAAAATTCCAGAAAATCTCCTTCCTTTAAAAAATAAATTCGAGTCATTTCCCTCTCCGGTCGATCGCATACCTGATTTTATCCTGGCTCCCTATTGGTTTCGGTTTTCTATCAAATCGACCCGAAGCTATGTCGATTTCTCTACTACCTCATCCGAGTTTGGCATTTACTTTCATGAGCTCTTCATAGAGAACTCCGACCAAGCACCGAATGTGTAACCCGATTTGATGATTGTCTTAGCCGAGATCAGTGCCAATATTGACAACCTTTAAATTGAGGTCCATGAGATACAACATCATCGAGCCTTGATTCTCAAAGAACCTGAGGTTTTATTTTCTCGTGCAATGGGTCCACCAGCTCTAGAGACTATTTGGATCCCAAAATAGTATCATCATACCTCGCGTTCCCCACATACTAATGGGCAACCTTCAACTCAACTCCTTATTCTGAACCTTAACCAGCCAGGGGCTGACCTGCCAATACCCACAGATCATAAGGAAGAGGAACTGAACAAGGTTAAGGAAGACCTCAAATTACTATCAAAGAAGTTTAACCAAGTTAAGATATTCGTGAACTATATGGACTACACCTAAATGTCTTCGTATCCTAAATCCAGATTTCTAGAAAAGTTTAGGATATCAGATATCGAAAAGTTTGGGGGAGGCAGGCCCCCAATTATTCACCTTCAAAGCTATCACAGAGCCATAACCCTCCTTGGTGCCTTCGAAGAGATAATGGTGCGGATGTTCTAGCAGACCTTGAAAGAAAGCGCCCTCTATTGGTTTCTGTCCCTCGAGGAATCCAGAATTCGTAGTTGGGAAGATGTGGCTCGAGAATTCATGTCTCAATACAAGTACAATAAGGAGTCAGAGGTTATACATCGAGATCTAGATCTTCTTAAGCAGAACCCTGGGGAAACAGTCAGTATCTTTATAGGAAGGTGGAGACAGAAAGCTACTACCATGACTAATAGACCCTTCGAGGAGGAACAAGTTAGTATCGTGAAGATAAACTTATTGCCTCATATTCGAGCATCCATAGGAGGATAATATTAAAAATACTTTCGAGCCCTTCGAGAAGATGGTGTTGAAATTTAGTTAGGCGTTGCCAAAGTTGAATCTTATCCAAAGAAAGTGACTGAATAATTCACTCCCCGAAAGTATGAGAAGCCAGCCAGTGCTACAGTCTTAACCATCAGCAACATTTATCAACTTGCTACCTCTTGGGCACCAAAAAATCATCTTAATCCTACCAAGAAATAGTAAAATGAGCTTTATGTTGCCCTTCCCAAAGTCTACCATGCCCTGTTAAGTCAAAACCTTATCAAACCTTTGGATCCCCGTCCATTACCAAATCCACTCCATAAAACTTCAAAGTTGATGGTTGTTGTGATTTCCACCAGTCCGCTGGTCATATTACCGACCAATGTTTCCATTTTAGAAATGTGATCCAAGGTTTAATTGATCGGGGTATCATCGCCTCACCATCCAATCCTAAATCTAATACCACTTATAACCCACTTTCAACCCATAAAAATGCCATCTTTCTAGAGAGTGGCCCATAATTTGATCCATCTGCTCAAATTGTGCCAAGCAAAGCACCCATCATACCCATAATCTCACCCAAACCACTCAAGATTCACCCATATTTTCTCCTACACCCTACATGCTTCACCGATCAAGCGTTGTCACTCTTTACAAGGGCCTGCATTTCCGTCCGTACCTGATCTGAAGGGAAAGATATGGAGTTACCAGCTATATTGAACAAACTCTTGGAGTTTGGGCTGAAATTACCCACCGAGATGACTGCTGATTACCGCAAATTCAGTGGTTTATTCACGAAAGCACGAAAATGGGCTCAGGAATTAGATGAATGGGTGGTACCCGTTGAAGAAGTCCATATATATTTTAAAGTACTGATAATGGTCGATGCATTTTAACAGACAAGTGAAATTTACAGCATTGATAATCTACACACCGCTTTAAAGCTTTAGGGACGGTTGGTCTCTTCACTCCTATACCTTCTTGTTGAGTGGGAAGATATGTATGATGAAGCCATCAAGGTTATTGAATGTATTAATTTCTCTTCGAAAGAAGACATAATCGCCACTGGATGGGGGAAAGACTTTGATTGTTCATATGATGAACCCAGTCAAGAAAAAACCTGTTTAGTAGCCATCCTGTGCGAAATGATATAGTTTAAAGAACTATTTGAGGAAATCAACAAGGTATCTATTCAGCCAAAGGTAGATGAAGACATGGAGTTCTTGTTCTTCCCCTCCTCAGTAAATCACATAACCAAGTCAGGGAGACCCTAATACTACAAAGATTCGATTCCTCGTGTGATCGAAACAAATAAGGGAAAGGGGTTAGGGCGACGCCAGCAAGGGATCCTTGAACCCAAAGTCCTGGATAAGGACTGTCCCCCATGTGGACTGGGTTACCATCCCTCACTAGAAGAACTCAAAGCACTCCAACGACCACTATAAAAAAGAAGCTTAAAAGAAGAAAATATGGTTTCGAGATACTCTTTGAACTAAAGGTTTATTAAGGAGGGTGAAGACTTCCCTTTCTGCTTCTTCCCTGAATAATGGTATGACCATGTCGACAAGAAGATGAAGTTGGGGATGGATTTTTTTTCCAAGATAACAACTCTTGGGCCAAAAACTGCCAAAATGAAATGTAACCTCTCACCGAGAAAATAGTGATAATTACCTAGGATTCCAGGGAAAGTGATTTCAAGGAATCATTCAACCTGCAGACACTGGGGATGAGTCTCTGCATGACCCACTCAGATGCCAAGCCGTTGGACCCGTCTACTTAAATCAGAACTGCTAACATGCCTCTTCTCAACTAGAATGTCAAGCCTGTCCAACCCACTCAGATTTAACCTGACCCTACTATCTACCCTATCCAAATCCCTTCATTTGTTGTTGTTGTCATTCCTTTTTCTGATATTAATGTCACTGAGACCTCTTTTGGCAAGGTTCTCATTGTTGTTTTTCTCGAAAATGAAATAAACGAGGATTTTGAGTATCTTGCTACCTCTTACATTAATTGTCTTGTATCTAATCACCTTTGATGATGATAATTTTACAAATGAACAATTCTTAACTGATCTTAATAAGGACAACAACAAAAAACATAACTGCTTTTAAAAGAATGATGATGAGACTGTTTTTTTATTAATCTCGGTTCTAGTAGCCATCAACACGAGATTAGGATAGGGTCCACCCTTAACGATATGAGTGTGCATAATTTGAAAAGTTACTAAAGGAATTCATGGATGTATTTACATGGTTCCACGATGACATACCTAGTATTGAACCAAAAATAGCTTAACACGAGATCCCAACATTACCAAAATGTAAGCCAGTTAAACAAAAGCTAAGGAAGCTCCACACCGAATGGTTTCTCAAAGTCGAAGAAGAAGTGGTCAACAATTGAATGTGGGTTTCATTCGTATCGAATATCCTACATGGATCACCAATATCGTCTTCGTACTGAAATCAGGATGAAAAGTCCACATGTACATCGTCTATCGAGATTTGAATAAATATTTCCAAATGACGATTACCTATTACTCAACATCAATATGTCGTCGACAACAGGGCTAGCCACGCCCTCAAGTCATTTATTGATGGATTTTACAAATACAACTAGATCAATATGGACTTTGACCATAAAGAGAAAATGGCCTTCATCACCTTATAGGGAACCTTTTGTTATACTGTCATGCCATTCAGACTCAAGAACGCTGGAGCTACTTACCAATAGGCTGCCGCAACCATCATGTACAATCGTATTCATAAAAAGGTTGAGGTGTATATTGAATGATAATATCCTAAAGTCTAAGACTCGGGAAGGTCATATTCTCTCTCTCCAAAAGTTTCTCGAGCGACTTCAATAATACCAGATGTGGCTAAATCCATAAAAATGCATTTTTAGCGTCACAAAAGGAAAACTTTTGGGGTTCAAGCGAGAATGGAATCAAAGCAGACCCTGCCAAGCTGGAAACCATGCTTGAGATGTCACCGCCACAGATGGATAAGGAAGTTCGAGGATTCCTGTGTAAGCTACAGTATATTAGTCGATTCATTAGTCAGTTGACTTTTATCTGCAAACCCATTTCCAAACTTCTCCGATAAGACTCGACTAAAGTCTAGAATAAGGCCCGCCAAGAAGCCTTTAACCGAATGAAGCGATACCTTACCCTACCTCCGGTGCTTATGCTTCGTAGTTAGGTCTCCCCCTCCTCCTATACTTGACCATCACAGATTCTACAGCAGGGGCTTTGCTAAACCAATCCCGTGAAGAAAGAGACATTTATTATGCCAATCAGTATTGACTAAGTACGAAGTCAACTATACTTCTTTGGAGAAAGCAAGTGTCACCTTGTTCTAAGTGACGTGAAAATTACGGCACTACATGCTTATCTTCCTTATCAGACTAGTAAACCGCATGGATCCCATTAAATATCTACTAGAAAAGCCCGCTTTATCTAGACGAATGGCTCGTTAGTTGATGTTGCTATCCGAATTCGATATTGTATATATCATACAGAAAACTATGAAAGGGAGAGCCATCTCCATCTATCTTGCTGATTACACCATGAAAGAAGTTGGTTTTTGGGTCTTTGAATTTTGGGACGAAGATATTCACTACGCCTCTCAAGAGGACCTTAAATGGGAGATGTTCTTTGACGAAGCTACTAACAAGAAAGGATATGACATTGGGATACTCCTAATCACCCCTGATGACTCTCACACCCCCATTACCATCAAACTAGACTTCCCTTGCACCAACAACATGACTGAGTAAAAGCATACACTGTAGCCTCAAGATCTCCATCAAAAAAGGAATCTAGCACCTAGATGTCTACGAAGACTCTGCCCTCATTGTCGTCCAAATCCTCAAAAAAAGGAAAGTCAAAGACGAGAATCTCCTACCCTTCCATACCCACCTAGAAGAGTTGGCTTCCCAGTACTACCTGCCTCATGAAAAGAACAACCTAGCTGACACTCTTGTCACCCTGGCCTCTATGGCCGACATGCTTGGAGGAAAAACAATAGCCCCTTTCCTAGTTCATAAACAAGTTAATCCCACCTACTGCTACCATATTGAACTCATTACCGAGGAAGATTCCGATATGATCGGGTCATAGTACTATAGGGGTGACAATATGTGTATTTGGGTCGTGTTTTAACCTCATACGAAACAACAAGACAACAAAATATTAAACACAAACACGACACAACACGACTTCGTGTTTTTTTAGGTGCCACGGACACGACCCACCAAAAACACGACACGAAATGTTTAACACGAATTATAATTTTCCATTCCATTTAACACGAGAAACACGATTTATAATTTCTATTCCAATTTTTATTTTCGGCTCTAGATTCTAAAGCATTTTTAGTTAATGAATGATCAACAACAATTATAAAAAGTATTTAAATTCTACACAAAAATAATTTTGCAAAATTCTGCATTAACAATTAAAGTGTTTTGGTGTGAAAATTCTGCATTAAACATACAGTCCAAATAAAATCCATACAGTCCAAATAAAATTTTGCTCTAAACATACAGTCCAAATAAGTCTGCAATAACAAAAAAGTGCAAAAAAAGTTCGTTCTTCCATTATTATGAATTGTTATGCCATTCCAAAAAAATAGGGCAATTGTTATGCTGTTATGAATTGTTATGTCATTCCAAATAAAATCCATTCTTTCATAAGAATGACATAATAGACAAAAAAGAATTATGCATATTACAGTTCAAAAATAACAATAAATATGCAATTCCAAAATGGTGAGAGTGCAAAATAATAGCTCCCCCTATTCCCTCCCCAGCCCTGCAAAATCATCAAACATAAAGTTTGTTAATATACATCACACTTATTACTATGTCAAAAAATAGAGACAGTGACCAAACTATTAAATATAATGATATATACTTGGGCTTAATTATCGGATGGATTTTTATCACTTTTTTCGTCAACTTGAATGATATCCTCAATTAGCTCATGTAAACTCAGGTCCTCGTCACCTACAAGGTAAAAAAGAGAATAAAAAAATCAACAACTTTCTATTATTAAATTTTTGAAAGTTATAACTCAAATTATATACCTTTCACTCCAAACAACTAGTCACGAGTGAAAATCGAAGCTTCCACGGTATCACCTTTTAATGTACTCCGGTATTGGTCAAATACACGACCTCCATTACTAAACACTGACTCCGACGCTATGGTAGAAATCGAAATGCTCAAAATGTCACGGGCCATACAATCAAGGTCTGGATAAAAATATTGATGGGATCTCGAAAAACCAAGCACATCTAAATTTTCTTCTAAATCACTCCTTGGCTTATCCAAATACATTTGAAGTTGGGACTTTTGCATACAAGCAAGTTATAGGCTCTCATAAGAATTAAATTACTATATTACAAATGACAATAAGTAATAGATTTGATAAGTAAAAATAAAGTAAACTCAATTTAAATACTTTTAAAATAAAAATCCAAATTTACCTTAAACATATTTTGTGTGCTCCTACTAAGAATGATCTAATTCTTTTTCTCCAAAACAAGCTTAGAACTATCACTACTTAGAGAGTTAGATGTGCTTAGAATGGTGGGGGAGTTACTCATGTACTCATCGAAAAGAGAAAATATTTTCTCTCGAACAATAACACTTTGGTATGAATCATTGCTATATAGTTTTTTGTATCACACCTTAGATAGTTGGTGGGGTATTTGTTCCTCGAGAAAATACAAGTAACTTCATAAAAAACTTCCAAAAAACTTAAATATTCTCTCAATTTTACTCCACCCATCTTCATTTGGACAACGTGTGAAATTTGAATCACTTAGTGCTAAACGAACAAATGCACGGTGATAGCACTCTCAATCATAAGAAAGGTTGCATTCCACCTAGTTGGAACATATTGTAGCAAAACTTTTTTAGGATTTAAATGAACAAATTTCACACACTCTATAAACTTTTGTTTTCGTACTTGTGAACTTTTAACATACTTCACACATTCACGAACCTTTACCACCCCTTTATCAATTGCTTTTAACCCATCTTGCACAACCAAATTCAAAAATGAGCACAACAACGAACTTGAAAATAATCACCATTACTCAAAAGTGGATTTTCATTGCTTAGCTGACTCTTTAACAACTCCACAAAAGTATCATTACTAGATGCATTATCCAGTGTAATAGTGAATAGTTTCTTCTCAATCCGCCATTCAGATAACAATGATGATATTTTTTCAATCAAGCATATACCATTATATGGCGGAGGCATAAATTGAAAATTGAGAATCAGTTTTTGTAATTTCCACTATTTATCAATGAAATGCAAAGTGATGCACACAAATCCGTCAGCGTTTATCGAGGACCATAAATCAGATGTCAAATAAACTCTACCGGGAGCAATCTCAAGCATTTTTTTAAGTTTATCTTCTCTTTCTTATGCATTTTTAACACATCGGCTTTCGCAGTATTTCTAGAGATGAAGAATACATTTTCATGCGAATATTAAAAAATTGCTCTTATACCCTCATACGCAGCAAATTGAAAAGGTAGGTCATGCCGAATGATGGCCTCGTTAATTAGTTCACGAAATATTTCATTATTAAATTTAGTGGAGCACGCTATCAAAGACCCTTTATTGGGATCCATAACTAATTGACCAAAAATCAATCCTATCCCTCATTGGAAACCTACTTATATGTTTTTTCAAACTTGTAGTTCCGATCTTAGTTTCACATATATAGCATTTTCCACACTTTTTACACTTGGCCCTTTCCCTCCCATCATCCCAAATTAGAAGCAAATTATAAAATTACCATACCTGAGACCAACGGTCTCTTTGACGTTTGACTCCATGCGCCTCTTGTGCTTCAATTTTCACCTCAAGCTCAACTGCATTTTCATTGTCATCTTCGTACGATGTCTCGTCTTTGCTCTCCTCCACCTAAAACTCCAATAATAAAAATAATGATGAGAAATTTTCAATATATATAACATTTCAGTGTTAAAAAAAATACAGTGTTAAAAAAATATTAAAGTACTTCATATATACAGTGTTAAAAAAATATACACTGTTAAAAAAATCCCCAATTGTTGAGACATGCACTGTCAAAAATATACACTGAGTCAAAAATATATAGTGTCAAAAATAAATATGAGAATGTCAAAAAAATTATTTTTGAGATATTTTTATAGTAACAAAATAATTACATTGTCAAAAAAATTATACACTCTAAAAAATTTCAGAATGGGTAAATACATGGAAAAAAATATACAGTGTCAAAAAAACTATGAGTGTCAAAAAAATAATTTTTGAGATATTTTTCAGGTAACGAAATAAATACGTTGTCAAATAAATCCAGATCGGGTAAATACATGATATATTATTGAGATCGAGTTCAATACATAAAAAATATTATTGAGATATCGTTTTAGGTTTTACCTCGTCATTTTCATCCAGACCGGATTCAATCTCAACAGATTTTTTGTGTGAAAGGTGACTTTAGCTTTCTTCTTCACATTTATGGTGTTCAGATTATTGTAGAGTGATCATACCCTTTTTTCTATTATAGTGTTAGAGATGGATATTGAGCCCTTTTCTTTCGTTCTTCTTCGACGGGAAATGGAGATGGAGATGTTGTTATAGTGTTGAGAGAATGGAGGGATGGAAGATGGATGGAGAGAGAGAAACAGAGAGAGGGTGATATCTTCATTTGTTTAGGTTTTCATTTGCAGCTGAAAATGAGAATAACTGAACAAAACAATTTAGGTCTCATTTGTTTAAAGTGAGATGAATTGAGATGGTGACAAATGACATAAATGAAGGGTTTGGATTAAAGTGCAAGTGGGTACAGTATATCATGCCTGGAAAAAAAAGAATACATTCCAAGGGAAGGCTCTGACGTTACTGTTAATCCTTTCCTCATATATAAGTGCATTAATCCCTCTCTTTTAATCAATCGGAAGGGAAAAAAAGTGTCTAATTCGTGTCTTTAATTTTGTTTTAATTGGGTCGTGTTTTTGGGTCAATTTCGTGTCTAATTTTTTTACACGAACACGACAAGTCGTGTTAATTTTGAGGTAATTTTATGTCGTGATGTGTCGTATTGTCGTGTCGTGTATGAAATTTCCACCCCTATGGTACTATGACATTTGGCACCTCCTCAAACATGGTAGGTATCCTCAAGATGCCAATAAGAAAGACCGTGTGACCCTTCGCAAACTGGTTGTCCAATATATCATTTGCTATATAGCGTTGTTCATGAGAATCTTCAATGGAACCAATTTGCACTGCATAGCAGTAACTGAAGTTGAAAAAATGATGCTAAAGATCCACAGTGGGGAATGCGGGCCCCACATAAATGGTCACTTGCTTTCTAAGAAGATCAAACGTTAAGGATACTATTAGACCACTATGGTTTAAGATTGCACGACCAGTGTCTGAAGATGCCTCAAATGCTAAAAGTTTGCTAATCTCCAACACTTGCCTCCCCGAGAACTATACAACATGACCTCTCCTTGGCCCTTCTCCATTCGAGGCATTGACATCATAGGGAAGGCTACTCCCAAAGTTTCAAACGGTCATGAATTCATCATGGTCACCATTGATTACTTCACTAAGTGGGTCAAAGGTGAATCATACGAGATGCTGAATGCCAATAAAGTGGCCAAGTTTATCAAAAATAACATCATCTATTGATACAGAGTTCCCCACAAGTTAGTGTTAGATCATGGGATCCATTTCGAAGATGAGGTCACAAAACTAGTCGACGAGTATGAGATTCAGAGACACAAATCTTCTCCCTACCGACTCCAAACTAATGGTGTTGTCGAAGCCGTCAATAAAAGCCTTATAACCATAATAAGCAAAATGATTGTGAGTTGCACACATTGGCCGACTGGATCCGTTACGCCCTTTGGGGATATTGCACTTTAATCTGAACGCCTACTGGGGCTACTATTTATTCTTTAGTGTACTACATGGAAGCCTTTGTACCCGTCGAGCTGGAAATACTATCAGAGACATTTTGAAGAACTATCACTCTTGGATGAAAAAAGACTGAAGGCTCTATAGCATGTAAAGGGGTACCATCGTCGGATAGCTCGATCATTCAATAAAAAAGTCAAAGACCATGGTGTCCAGGAAGGATACCTTTCCCTCAAAGAGATTATAACCCCAGAGGAAAATTCAAACCTAATTAGAGCGACCCCTACATCATGAAGAAAATTTTCTCAGGAAGCATCACTATGCTCACAGACCTCGATGGAGAAGAGATAGCACGTCCAGTCAACCTGGACCGTCTCAAGAAATTTTACCCTTAGTCCAAAATCTCGGCGCAATACGACTCTTCTCATCCCCTTTCTATTATAAAAAAATAAAAAATAAAAAATTCTTAATTTCCCCTACCCAGAATTACGTGGGACCTAATCCTCTTAAAAATATTTTCTTTTCAAATTAAAACTCATGAATTTTTTTAAAATCCCCAGAGGTACGTAGGCAGCCCATACTCCATACATGGATATGGCCCCTTTTCCCCCCCAAAATGCTATTCTTTTTTTACTTTCAAGAACGGCGGTCCATTTTATCATTTACACGAACGAAAGGATTATGTTTGCCTTAGAGATTGGTATAGATAATTCAAATGAAAAACTCATTAAGAGGAACAACAAAATATGATCAAAATCATTTTTTATTTCTAATAAGGAATACAACGTTGTTACATGAAGTATCGATAAAGGGAGTTAAACCAACCACCCCTTTTTGCTGACCAAACTGTTCTTAAACAAACCTAACCCTAAACCAAGCCACACAAAACAACGAAATTACCATAGATTTATAAAAAATCACCCAAGCTTCACAAAACATTGCCTTCAACCGCCTGATAGCCTCGCTTCATCATCGTTACCAGCCACTACAGGTCCCCAAGTTTCCTATTCTTGGTTTACATTTCTTATGTGCTCCATGGAGCGGTATTCCCTCACAAGCCTGGACAGAACCATGACACTGTCTTCTATAGTGTTGAAGGCAACGAACCACCTTTGATCGGTCTCTTTCGCAATAATTTTATCTAGTACCCGCTTCCATAACCACTTCAAGTAGTCCCCAAACACATGTCAGGCCCCTCCCACAGATTGTGACAGACGGATAGACGGTCGACGACGCTGCCACAAAGAGTCAAAAATCATTCTCAGTGATTTAGTTAAATCCTCCATCGGGAAGAAGTTTCTTATGCAAGGGGGAACAATTTGTTCCCAATGGACTTAGCGTAGGTGTCGCCAGGGGAAATAGAAGGAAGTCTGCCAAAGGCCCACCAACCTCACATACCCATACTCTTTAAGCTACAAGATCGACAGTAAGTCACCTCACTATGGTACTGACCTACGAAGATACCGAGCTCCATGCTTTACAAATCGGTTAACCCAACTCTCTATAGATGAGTCAAAGCTAAAGAAAGGTCTAACAAAGAAATTGGGCATAACCGCCAAGGGATACCCTGGAAGGGCTGCCAGATGAATCCCCTCTGTAATCTACATGAATAACATTATCAGGTACCCCCTCAGAAAGTCAAAACGACCTTTCTTTCAAGCATCTAGACTGTTCAGGGTTTCAGCCAGCACCACTATCATAGGATTATGGCAGCAAGACATACACGCCATTATTGCAGCCACCTGGGGATCCGCTGTCAAGTCCTCCATCACCAGGAAAAGGCTCGTAGTAAGGCTTAAGGCGACATCTCTGGCAAAGACAATGTACGAGGGTAGTGAGACTGGGGTTTACGAATAATTGGAAAGGGTAACGCGTGACCCACTACAATGGACACTGCTTGCAAGGTCTTCAAGGTCTTTTGGAGCAGCTTCTGATGAGACCTTATCCTTTTGGTAAAAATAGAGCTCAAGCCAGAACTCACTCCCTGCAAAAAAGATGAACTTCCACAATAATAATAGTAATTTTCTCAAGAGGAGCTCCTGAGAGTGATGGTTGTCAGTGGGGAGTGAAAGAACAAGGCACTTAACAGTTAGAGAGAGAGAGCAGGTAAAGAATACTAGAGAGGTTCTGGTATGATTTTGACAGAGTAACTTTGCTATTGAGTTTTTTTCTATCTTTCCTTTTATGACCTTGCCCAGGGGTCCTATTTATACTTGGGCACTAGGGCTGGGTTGGCACTTTTGGTGCCAAAACTTAGAGGGTTGGTGAGGGACAAAGTTTGCAGTGTATTATTTGTCCCTACCTGCAGGCAGCTCTGCCTGTCCCTTCTGGCAGGTGCCCCCTGGTGCCAACCAAAGTTCAAAATAAATTATATCTTCTAATAGAGACAAAATATTTGATTTGCTAAATATCTTTTGAAACGGTAACTTTTGGTACAAACTTTGTAAACTTGAGGAGGGTCTCGAGGACCACCTCCTCTAAAATCTTTTTAAGCTTGAGGGGGATCTTGAGGACCCCCTTTTAAAATCATTTTTCTTGAGAGGGGTCTAGAGGACCCTCTCCTTTAAATCATTTTATAAATAGTTCTTTTCTTATGAGCAGTTAGCCCTTTGGCTGCTCACTTCACTTGTGACTAAGTATGAGGTGTGTGAGGACTGGGCAACCCTAGGGTCTTCCTACTAGTATTATCTCAATCCTATAGTGCTAAGTGGTTGATCTTTCTCAATATACCTCATCCCTCAGTCGCCAAGCCAAAACTCCCAGGAGATCCCAACTGGCCTACTTGAGCCCTGCTTGCACAAATAGGCAACTTGTATAAGAAAATAAGTGTATGTAATTCTGTTTTTTCATGATGAGGGGTTACTTATGGTAGACACCCCATCATCCTAACTTATTTTTCTGGGAGCTGGGCGGGAATGACGTTTCGGGTACCTCCTCCGATGTAAGTTTCTGCTGTTGAGGAACCCTAGTGTGGGGTTCCCTCTCAAACATCATTTTTGCTATTGAAGAAGCCTTGGGGGGTTCCTTCTCAAATGTCATTTCTACGGGGACCCTTGCAGAGTCCCTCTCAACTTTAGCTTCTGCACGGACCCTTGCGATGACTCTTCTCAACTTGAGTTTCTGCAGGGACCCTTGCAGTGGTCCTTCTGAATTTGGACTTCTATAGTGGCCCTTACGGGCACTTCATCAAATGTCATTTCCGCAGTGACCCTTGAGGTGGCCCTTCTCAACTTGGATTTCTACCGTGGCCCTTACGGGTCACATCTCAAATGTCATTTCTGTAGTGACCCTTGCGGTGGCCCTCTCAATCTTACACTTCTACAATGGCCCTTGCGGGGCACTTCTTCAAATGTCATTTTCGCAGTGGCCCTTCTCAACTTGGACTTCTGCAGTGGCCCTTGTGGTGAACTTCTTAAATGTCATTTCTGTAGTGGACCTTGCGGGGCACTTCTCGAATGTCATTTCTGTAGTGAGCCTTGCGGTGGCCCATCTCAATCTTGGACTTCTGCAATGGCCCTTGCGCGACACTTCTTTAAATGTCATTTTTGCAGTGACCCTTGTGGTGGACCTTCTCAATCTTGGACTTCTTTAGTGGCCATTGCGAGGCATTTCTTTAAATGTCATTTTCGCAGTGACCCTTGCAGTGGCCCTTCTCAACTTGGACTTCTGTAGTGGTCCTTGCGGGGCACTTCTCGAATGTCTTTTCTGTAGTGACCCTTGCGGTGACCCTTTTCAACTTGGAATTCTACAGTGGTCCTTGTGGGGAACTTCTCGAATGTTATTTCTATAGTGACCCTTGCGGTGGCCCTTCTCAACTTGGACTTCTGCAGTGGTCTTTACGGGGCACTTCTCGAATGTCATTTCTACAGTGACCCTTGCGATGGAGCTTCTCAATCTTGGGCTTCTGTAGTGGCACTTGTGGGGAACTTCTTCAAATGTTAGGTGGGTTCCCTTCTCCAATATGGCATTTCTACAGCGGAGGGACCCTGGAGGTTCCATCTCCAATATGGCACTTTTGCGGTGAAGGGACCCTGGGGGTTCCTTCTCCAATATGGCACTTTTATGGTGGGGGGACCTTAGGGGTTCCTTATCCAATATGGCACTTCTACGGTGGAGGGACCCGGGGAGTTCCTTCTCTAATATGTCACTTCTGTGATGAAGGGACCCTGGGGGTTCCCTCAACCTCATATTTTCTATAAGCTGAAGGGGGTGTCTTTGAGGGACCCTCACCCACAAATATAGTGGTGAAGCTTGAAACACCCTTCTACATTAGCCCCTCATGCAAAGTCTTTTATGTTGGGTAGACCAAAAGGCTTTGTACGCCATAAATTATTTTTTTATTTTGAGGGACCCTAGGGGCTTCTTCATCATTCCCTTTAGGGTCATTAAATGTTCTGTCACTTCATCCCAAGTTTTGTAGATGAGGCCACTTATAGTGGACCCCCTTATCTGGGTATCAACTTGGGCGGAGGGGTTACTCGCGGTGAGCCCCTCTTTCTTGACCTTCTTTTATGGCCTTCTACTTTATTTAGAGGGATATCTCATGGTGAGCCCCTCGCCCTTGGCCTTCTTCTGTATCCTTCCATATTGGGTAGAGGGGTTGCTCACGATGAGCCCTCGCCCTTGGCCTTCAATCTTGGGCGAAGGGGTTACTTACGGTGAGCCCCCTCGCCCTTGGCCTTCTTCTATGGCCTTTCATCTTGGGTAGAGGTATTTCTCATGGTGAGGACCTCGTCCTTGGCCTTATTCTGTGTCCTTCTTTATTGGCTAGAGGGTTTGCTCGTGGTGAGCCCCTCACCCTTGGCCTTCTTTTATGGCCTTCTTTCTTGGGTATAGGGATTACTTACGGTGAGACCCTCATAATTGGCTTTGGTGGAGGGGTTGATCATGGTGAGATCTTCGCCCTTGGCCTACTTCTGTGGCATTCTGTCTTGGGCGGAGCGGTTGCTCGCGGTGAGACCCTCACCCCTGGCCTTCTTCTGTGGCCTTCTGTCTTGGGTGGAGGGGTTACTCGCTGTGAGCCTCTCGCCCTTGGCCTTCTTCTGTGGCCTTCTCTCTTAGGTGGAGGGGTTGCTCGCGGTGAGACCCTCGTCCTTGGCCTTCTTCTGTGGACTTTTGTCTTGGGCGGAGGGGTTGCTCACGGTGAGCTCCTCGCCCTTGGCCTTCTTCTACAACCTTTTATCTTGGGTGAAGGTGTTGCTCGTGGTTATCCCCTCGCCCTTGGCTTTCTTCTGTGGCCTTCTATCTTGGGCGGAGGGGCTACTTGCGGTGAGCCCCTCGTCTTTGGCCTTCTTCTGTGGCCTTCTATCTTGGGCGGAGGGGTTTCTCGCCGTGATCCCCTTGCCCTTGGCCTTCTTTTGTAGCCTTCTATCTTGGGCGGAGGTGTTTCTCGCTGTGAGCCCTTAACCTTTGGCCTTCTTTTGTGGCCTTCTATCTTGGGCGGAGGGGTTGCTCGCCATGAGCCCTCTCCCTTGGCCTTCTTCTGTGGCATTCTATCTTGGGCGGAGGGGCTGCTCGCGGTAAGCCCCTCGCCCTTGGCTATTTTCTTTCAAACTTACAATCTTGGGCAGGTGGAGCCACTCTAAATGGATCCCTATACTCCAGGACATTTCACTATTTATTCACTCGCTTGAGGAGTTCTCAATATTATCCCCCTCGTGCAGAAGTGTCTTGTAGTGTCAAGAGACTTGTGCACGAAATTTCATAATAAAGATTTCACTCTTTGTTCACTATCTTGAGGACTTCTAACCATTAGACCCCCTTTGAACAGAATATAGGTTAATAATATGAGTGCTCCGGCGCCCTTAGAGACTGCGGTACTAAGCTATCGTACCTTTTATTTACACTTGGCATTTGCTCAATACTATGAGCGCTCCTATGCCCTTGGAGCCTTAGGTACTAAATGGTCGTACCTTTTATTTATACTTGCCATTTGCTCAATACTGTGAGCGATCTAGTGCCCTTGGAGCCTTAGGTACTAAACTGTCATACCTTATGTTCATCCTTGGCAGTTGCTTAAGAGTGTGAGTGCTCCGGTGCCCTTGGAGCCTTAAGTGCTAAACTGTCGCACGCTATATTTATACTTGGCACTTGCTTGAGACTATGAGCTCTTTGGTTCCCTTGGAGCCTTAGGTGCTGAATTGTCACACCTTATATTTATACTTGGTAGTTACTCTAGACTGTGAGCGCTCCGGTGCCCTTGGAGCTTTAGGTACTAAACTATCGTACCTTATATGTATACTTGGCAGTTGCTCAATATGTTGATCTCTCCGTTGCCCATGGATCATGAGGTACTAGATTATCGTACCTTATATTTATACTTGGCAATTGATCAATATTGTGAGCGCTTCGGTGCCCTTGGAGCCTTAGGTATTAGATTGTCGTACCTTATATGTAGGCTTGAAATTTTCTCAATACTATGAGCGCTCCGGTGCCCTCGGAGCCTTAGGTACTAAGCTGTCGTACCTTATATTTATACTTGGCACTTGATCACGTCTGTGAGCGCTCCTATACCCTTAGAACCTGAAGTACTATGAGTTGCTCTACTTTTTATGAGAATTTTGGGATTGAACTGCCCCATAGTCTGTGGGGTACTTGCTTATGCTCTGAGCAAGTTATCATTCTAAAGTTTCCCCTCTAACCGTGGAGGTACTTGCATATGAGATGAGAAAGTTACCATTTTATAGGTGTCCCTTCTAACTGCGAGGTATCGACATTAGGTATGAGTAAGTTATCTTTTTTCAAGGCCCTCTAACTGCGGGATACTTGCATATAGGCGAGCATGTTAAAATTTTGGAGCTACCCCTCTAATTGCGGAGGTAGTTGCATACAACTGAGCAAGTTAAAATTTGGAAGTTGCCCCTCTAGCTGTGGGGTACTTGCATATAACTGAGCAAGTTAAAATTTTAAAGCCGCCTCTCTAACTGCGGGGTACTTGCATATAACTGAGCAAGTTAAAATTTGGAAGTTGCCCCTCTAGCTGTGGGGTACTTGCATATAATTGAGCAAGTTAAAATTTTGAAGCTGCCCCTCTGTCTATGGGATAGTTGCATATAACCGAGCAAGTTAAAATTTTGAAGCTACCCCTTTAACTGTGGGGTACTTGCATATGCGCTGAGCAAGTTAAATTTTTTAGTGCAGCCCCGTGTGACTGTGCAATACTTTTTAGTGCAACCCCGTGTGACTTTGGGGTATTTTATTTTTAGAGCAACCCCATGTGACTATGGGGTATTTTATTATGCACATTCATTTCTTAGGGAGTAACTAGGAGATGGGGTTGGCCCTTCTCCTTCCCACAAACTTTGAATAAAATTTCATATATATCATAAGTAAAGAAATAATTATTTCTTTATACTCAAAATTTTCCTTGGTCTGCAGGGTCCTTGTTCCAAACTTTCCTTAGGAACTTGTTTGTCTTATAAAAATAACAAGTTTAGAGAGGGGGGTAGACCCACTTCTCCCTATTTTCTGAAAACCGGTCAAGTAAATGTTTCTTGAGAATAGAGGTTAGGACTTGTTCTCTAGGCTATAAATCTGTATTGAATAGTAGATAAAAAAATGTAGTGAATTTTTTTTATTATTATTACTAGGAGGATAACCCCTGCTGGTCCTGTCGTGTTTGCAGGGGCTTTACTCATTATACTTTTACTTTTGGGTTAGATATACCCCCAAGTATAATGAGGAAAGTTCCTTATATCATGGGTCCTCTTATAATCTAGTAGGGGTTCTACCATTCTTTTAAGAAGAACATAAATCTGGTGTGCCCACCGCACAATGTAGGTAAATGAGTCGTGCACAAAATTTCAGGTGCCAACAAAAATAACTAGTGTTTCTTTTCTTCATTGCAGTCACTCTTTGCATTTCTTACAAAGAGTGTGCTCATATAATTGTTTTTTTTTAAAAAAACTTTTCTGCACTGAGAGCAAGTCGTTCAATCTTTTAAGAAAATGAAACTTGGCAAGAGTTAGGCATGTTACCTCTTCAACCGTAGTGGTAAGGATGTCTGCTGACAACGGGTTGAATTTTGGGGTGAGGAATTTGAGGATTCCTCGCCGCTTTCTGTCATAGACAAGATTCCACGTCTACTGTTCTAAACTTGGGGGATGTCTCATTCGATCCTCTGATTGCGAGGGGTTCCTCTACCAGACACACTGCTACAGAGTTATTTGTATGAAGGTTTGAACTTGGGGGGTACCTCGTTCATTGCCTTAATTTTGAGGGATTCCTTAGTTATAGCTTTGCCAACAACGGGTTCCTCGACCGCCATTATGACTTCTAGGGGTCTCTCGATCCTTTTAAGGGTGGCTATGGGTTTTTCCATTATGAATCTGGGGAAGTGAGCATGCCTATTGGTGATAGATTGTTGTTTGGGATGAAGACCCCTAAGGGTTCCTCATTACTGACTAAAATAGCGACTGAATTCTCCCTGGGTTCCTCGCAACTATATAAAAAATGTTAAGGGTTCCTCGACTGAATTTTCACTTCCGAGGATTTTTTTTATGCTTTTACTTTGGTACCGACTGTCTGCGTCAGTGGGTTCCTCGCGTGTTAATGATTTGAGACATGGGGTTAGCTCACTTCATGGAATTTCAACTATGGGACCCACTGCTAAGGGCCCCTCGCCAATAGCTGTTGTTGCCACGGGTTTCTCATTGGAATTTGGAAATTAAACTCAATTTGGTCGTTAATTGAGGCCAATATGGCTGGAAGTTCCTCACAGTTGCCTTTTTCCGCAATGGGTTCCACGCCAAATATTTTTTTAGATATGATGAGTTCCTCGCAATTTGCGATAGTGGGTTCCTCGTCAAAGGTTACTACCACAAATCATACATTGATTGATGAAGGTTCCTCGACGATGGCTGGTATTTCTATGGGTTCCTCGCCAACCATGGCTACCATGGGGAGTGCACTGCCGAGGGTGGGCATCTCACGACCCAGTACGTTAGTGGGTAGTGGGTTTGCAGTCTTTGGGTTCCTCGTGACCCACCCTATTGGTGGGTTCCTCGCTGATTCTACCGTCAGAAACTTTGAGGGTTCCTCGTGCACAGTTGCTTTAGGACTTAGGGGTTTCTCGCCCTATAGAATTTCAACTATGGGACCCACTGCCAAGGGTCCCTCGCCAATAGATGCTTTTGCCATGTCCTCGTGCGCTGGATCTGTTTCCGTGGTTGGAGGTTCTGCCGCCACAAGTTTTTCACTGACGAGGGGTATTACTTGGGGTTCCTCGCGAGTTGGGTGCATATTTGAGGGTGTTTTGCCAACTGCCAATACTAGTAGGAGTTCCTCGCGCATCGACCTCATGTCTGAGGGTGACTCACCGACTGCCAATGTTAATAGGGGTTCCTCGCCGCCCATTATTTCCTTAGGCTTTATTGCTATCAAGGGGTCCTCGCCAATTATTGCTGCTATGGGGAGCGCGTTTCTAAACGCAAGTGCCTCGTGACCCACTATATTAGTGAGTTCCTCGTTTATTAAGGCATATGGTAGCACTTTTTTTTGTTGGAGGTTTGCAGCCTTTGGGTTCCTCGCGTTCCATTACTGCCCATGGGTTCTTCGATCGCTGTCGTGAATGAGGGGTGTCTCGACCTCTAGTTTCGTCGAGGGTTCATCATCTCATGGTACCGCGTTTGGTGAAATGGGAAATTTGCAACTTGCTTCAAGTGGGGGTATCTCGACCTCACACTTCGTCGAGGGTTTCTCTCCTGGTGGTATTGGGTTTGGAGAAGCGAGCACTTTGCAGCTTGCTTCAAATGGGGGTATCTCGACTTTATGCTTCGTCGAGGGTTCCTCGTCTGGTGGAATTTTCACCCGGCTCGCGAATTGGTCTCATATTCGAGGGCCCCTCACGGGTTGACTTTGTACCTACCCCTTCCAGGGGGTCCTCACCGATAACTAATATCTTCAGGGGTTCCTCAACGACTGTTGTTACCATGAGGAGTGCGCTGCCAGCTGAGGGTGTCTCGCAACCTTTTTTATTGGGGAGTTCCTCACACCCTATTTCTGCTGAGGGTGCCTGATGGAAGTTTTCTGTTGGGAGTTCCTCGCACCCCATTTCTGATGAGGTTGCCTCGTTTGGCGGAAGGTACCCTCTGTGTTTGTCTTCTCGTTCACCTTTTGTAGGTAGGGGTCCTGCAACTCCTCCTACAGAGGATGTCCCTCCCCCCGGGAGAAGGAGAGAAGCTTCCTCACCTCCTCAATAGTAATGACTTTGGAGTGTGATTCCTCTAAATTCATGCTCTCCGCTGCTGGTGAGACTGATGGTGTCAAACTTTCTCCGGTGCCACCCTCAGCGGCGGAGCGACTTCTATCGAAAGCATTGTTGCAGGCTGCGGCGGTTGCCCCTTCGGAGGAGGCTACTGTTGGTGTTCCGTAGCATTGACCCCAAACTTTCTAGGTCTTTGTTGTTTTGCTTCAAAAACTCAAAAAAACATACTCATAAGATTGATACCTATCATCGGAGCCACCGTCGGTGAACTGGTCTTCCCTCTCAGACGAGCAGGTACCTTGGCTCCGATCACCACCTCTTCTTCCTGAGTAGTCTGGCCACTGTGAGCTCCATTTCCAGATGGAAAGCCATAAAAATGTGCTGCTTAGACACATTAAAACTGTCTTTGTCCATGGAAGTGAGGATACCTCCCCAACAGAGTCGTCAAATGTAGGAGGGTAGTGAGACTGGGGTCTATGAATAACTGGAAAGGGTGAGGCGTGACCCACTCTAATGGACACTGCCATTAAGGTATTCAAGGTGTTTTGGAGCAGCTTCTGATGAGACCTTATCCTTTTGGTAAAAATGGAGCTCAAGCTAAAACTCACTCCTTGCAAGAAGATTAGCTTCCACAACAATAATAATAATTTTCTCAAGAGGAGTTCCTGAGAGTGATGGCTGTGAGTGGGGAGTGAAATAACAAGGCACTTAGCACTTAGAGAGAGAGTAAGGAGAGAATACTATAGATGTTATGGTGTGATTTTGACAGAGTAACTTTGCTATTGAGTTTTTCTCTATCTGTCCTTTTATGACCTTACCCATGGGTCCTATTTATACTTGGGCACTAGGGCTGGGTTGGCATTTTTGGAGCCAAAACTTTGAGGTTTGGTGAGGGACAAAGTCTGCAGTGTACTATTTATCCCTACCTGCAGGCATCTCTGCATGTCCCCTCTGGCAGGTGACCCCTGGTGCCAACCAAAGTTCAAAAGCAAATATATCTTCTAATGGAGACAAAATACATGATTTGCTAATTAACTTTTGAAACGGTAACTTTTGGTACAAACTTTGTAAACTTGAGGGGGGTCTCGAGGACTACTTCCTCTAAAATCTTTAGGAGGGGGATATTGAGGACCCCCTTCTAAAATCATTTTTCTTTTGATGGGTCTAGAGAACCCTCTCCTTTAAAATCATTTTATAAACAGTTCTTTTCTTGTGACCAGCCGACCCCTTAGCTGCTCACTTCACTTGTGACTAAGTGTGAGGACTTGGCGACCCTAGGGTCTTCCTACTAGTATTATCGCAATCCTATAGTGCTAAGTGGTTGATCTTGATCAACATAACTTGCCCCTCAGCCGCAAAGCCAAAACTCCTAGGAGATCCCAGTTGGCCTACTTGAGCCCTGCTTGATCAACTAGGCAACCTGTACAATAAAATAAGTGTTAGTTATTATGTTCTTTTTCATGATGAGGGGTTGCTTATGGTAGACACCCCATCATCCTAACTTTGTTTTTTAGGAGCTAGGGGGAAGGACCTTGCGGGTTCCTCCTCCCATGTAAGTTTTTGCTGTCGAGGAACCCTAGTGGGGGGTTCCCTCTCAAACATCATTTTTTCTATTGAAGAAGCCTTAGGGGGTTTCTTCTCAAATGTCATTTCTATGGGGACCCTTGCAGAATCCCTCTCAAGTTGGGCTTCTCACGGACCCTTGCGGTGACTCTTCTCAACTTAATTTTTTGCAGGGACCCTTGCGGTGGTCCTTCTGAATTTGGACTTCTGCAGTGGCCCTTGCGGGGACTTCTTCAAGTGTTTTTTCTGCAGTGGCCCTTGCAGTGGCCCTTCTCAACTTGGACTTCTACCGTGGCCCTTGTGGGTCACTTATCTAATGTCATTTCTGCAGTGACCCTTGAGGCGACCCTTCTCAATCTTGGACTTCTGTAGTGGCCCTTGTGGGTCACTTCTTCAAATGTCATTTCTGTAGTGACCCTTGCGGTGGCCCTTCTCAACTTTTACTTCTGGAGTGGCCCTTACGAGGCACTTCTCAAATGTCATTTCTGCAGTGGCCCTTGCGGGGGATTTTTCGAATGTCATTTCCGCAGTGACCCTTGCGATGGCCTTTCTCAATCTTGGACTTCTGCAGTGGCCCTTGCGGGGCACTTCTTCAAATGTCATGTCTGTAGTGACCCTTATGGTGGACCTTCTCAATCTTAGACTTCTCCAGTGGCCTTTGTGGGGCACTTCTTCAAATGTCATTTTCGCAGTGACCCTTGTGGTGGCCCTTCTCAACTTGGACCTCTGCAGTGGTCCTTGCTGGGTACTTCTCGAATGTCATTTCTGCAGTGACCCTTGCGGTGGCCCTTCTAAACTTAGACTTCTTCAGTGGTCCTTACGAGGCACTTCTCGAATGTCATTTCTGCAGTGACCCTTGCGGTGGACCTTCTCAATCTTGAACTTCTACAATGGCCATTGCAGGGAACTTTTTCAAATGTCAGGCGGGTTCCCTTCTCGAATATGGAATTTCTGTAATGGAGGGACCCTAGGGGTTACTTCTCCAATATGTCACTTTTGCAGTGAAGGGACCCCGGGGGTTCCTTCTCCAATATGGCACTTTTGTGGTGGAGGGACCTTGGGGGTTCCTTCTCTAATATGGCACTTCTGCGGTGGGGGGACGCTGGGGGTTCCTTATCCAATATGTCACTTCTATGGTGGAGGGACCTTGGGTGTTCCTTCTCCAATATAGCACTTCTGTGATGGAGGGACCCTGGGGGTTCCCTCAACCTCATATTTTCGGTAAGCTGAAGGGGGGTCTTTTAGGGACCCTCACCCACAAATATAGTGGTGAAGCTTGAAACACCCTTCTACAGACAACATCTTTAAAACCCCTTACACGCATTGAATACATAACCGCCTAAAGAGAAATAGCCGCTATGGTAACCAACGATCGAGCCATCGAGGGATAATTATGAAGTAACTCGAACAAGAATACATGGGGGAGATAAAAAAAAATCGAGCATAACCGACACCACACTGGGGTTGATCCCCAACATGGACGAGAACTCCTTATAGGTGGAACAAACCTCGTCTAGGCCAAAACAAAAGACATGGTCCTCAGAGTACCGAAACTTTACCGTTGTTACATACAAGTTACAGTCTATAGTTCAATTACGCCACAGAGAAACCTGATGCAAGTTAAAATCATCATAATCGACATTGTATAACCACATGACCTCCAGACCATCAAGGTAAGAAGCAAATCCTTTATACATTGGAAGATCCATTTGATAATAAAAAACATGAAGCTATACGAGAAATGTGGGTATTGGTGGAGAAAGCACATCCCACATCCCTCCTTCTATACTCAAAATCTTTGGAAAAAAATAAGAGCTCTAGAAACCCAATTAAATTTCAGCTCTATAAGAGTACACTGATGTGCAGGAAAGTGCAATTAAGGCCTACGGATGATATGACTTGTCCCCCATGCCGATAGGCAGGTCAAGGGTTATGCCGATCGATAACCCCCTATTTTGGAACATTCCATTTTCCTCTTTTATCAAAATCAATTTCAGAAAAATCATGATTTTAAAAAATTACCCCCCGGTTATTTACTCATTTTTTCTCTCAAGAAAAAAATCATTTTTTCTCAAAATAAAGTCTTACTCAAAAAACTTTTTGGAGTTAAGTACTTTTACTCATTTTTGAAACATTTTTCCTTCCAATTCCATACTTATCTTTATCTTTGTATGAAATGAACAATCTCAATAGAAAATTAAAAGTGCATATATGAAGAAAATGCATATTTCTTCATATATATTGTAATGACCCCATTTTCTTATGCCAATATATAATTGTCTTCTTTCAATTTCGTCATACTTACTATCTAATAATGATATATTATTACATATATGATATTCCAAGTTCTTAATATGACAGATCCCGTTTTTAAATTTGAAGAATCAACGGTAAAATGGGTCAGATTGAGATTTTATGGCACATCCTAAGCTAAGTGATAAGTTTTGGGGTAGAAAATGTAAGTTTATGAAACTTTAGGGACTTGGTTTTAATAAAGAAAGTTTTAGGGACCAAAATGAAAAGTAAAAGGGGCCTTTTCATAAATAAAATATTTTCAGGGACCTATAAGAAATATTGAAAATATATGGTGTGAAATTACCAAAATGCCCTTCAGGTCCGAAATGACCATTATACCCTTAATACCTATCCACCTCGTGCTCGACACCTCGTGCTCGGTTTTGACACCTCCACTGTAACGTGTCGTCATTAGAGGAGAAGCCAAAACACGTGTCTTTGTTAAAGGAGAAGCAAAAACACGTGTCGCAGTCCGATGAAATAAGACTGCAAGACGCCTCCGTTACGCAACATGTCAACGTTGACTCCCATTGTAAAAGCTTGGTCAGCATGGACATATGTCAACCCCGGGATATCTTTGGAAGACTATAAATAGGGCCTTTGGGGGATCATTTGAAACTCACACCAATTCCTTGAGAATTATAGAAAGAAATTGTGAGAGAAATTGTGAGAAAGTTTAAGAAAAAGTTCTTAGGGATATTCATCTTAAGGTAATCTTAATGTTATAATGCATCTTTATAGTTTTAATTTATTATTTTATAGCTTTACTTAGTAGTTATGCTGGTAAAATACAATAAAGAATTCACTAATCAAAACTTAAAATTTAGAACAAATCCAAGTTGATTTTATAAACTTGTTTGAAATTATACGCTTTTAAAAATGATTCTTTTTAAAGAAATTGCTCGTTGTTATGGAATCCGATTTAAGTAATTCCAAAGTCAGGCCCGTTGAAGTTCTATCTAGATGAGATGGTATTTAAGTGGTGCCCCTGTGACCCTCCATCTCTACTGGGAACCGACTGATGAGGAAAGACTATGAATTGAATTCTTCAATTACGATCAATGAGTTTTAAAAGTTAACAAATAGGGATTCAGTAATCCTTTAAAATAATAGGTTAGTATAGTATAAACTGGACCTTAGAATCTGTACTTAAATCTAATCAGATTAACCTGTGATCGAAGACCAATACCAGTAAATTTGACCTCCATTTTGGGTGAGTACTCTATGCAATTTCTTGCGCATTTTGATTGTATTATATTATGCAAACTATGTATATTTTATGAAATGCTTTTATTCTCAAAATGCATCTGATACCGATGATTCCGTCATTTGTTATATGTTTATATCTCTCCATATAAACATCTGATTTGAATTCTAAAATTATTGATTCGGCCTATGGAAACTCTCTTACTATGTTGGCCTTGACTACCGGGTGGAAATATATGGGTGGTACCTTCCCAGCTGGTTTATTGCTGGTGTGCACTAAATAAGGCGTTGTGACGAACTAGTTCGATTGACCCTCAACTACCGGGGTATAATACAGTAGAAGAATACGGTATTAGAGTGTACTTGGCAATCAAAATGATATGATTGAAAGAAAAAGATATCACATTTGATTTGTTGCATTCGTCTTATTCTGAGCTATCCAATTGTGATATATATACTTTAATTTCATAATATATATCTATTTACTGCAAGTTCCTCTCCATATATGTATATGCCTTCTCTTTTGACTTGTATATCTATTTTCTGAAAACCCTGGAATGTCTGGAGATTGAACCTCATTCGGCTTTTAGCTGATGTTGCATAAATAACCATTTTTCAGGAAACGTTTAGGCTCACGGACGGAACGAAAATGGACTATAATGAAGATTTAGCTTTTAGAGCTCTTTTTGTAAAGGGTTTATTTAGAGCATGTCCGTCTCTCTTGTAATAAGGTTTAAAATTTCTCTTAAGTTGTAACTCATTGTTACTTTTAATATATATGAAGTTTCCTTTAGAAAGCTCTGATGACGTAATTCCTTTACTTTCAGTATTTTACGATTCATAACCATGTGATAATACATCCGTTGCATTTATTTAAGGAAACAATTGAATCGAAATATTTGTTGCCTTGGTGGCATGTCAAGACACTCGTTCCCTAATACTATTTTGGGTCGGGGTCGTGACATATATTTTTTGCTTCACTTTGTCAAAATTTTCAAATAGAAAAGAAGAAAAGAAAAATACAATTCTCAACCCCACGGTGGATGTGCTTTCCCATGTGACGAGTGATGAATCCTCCACTTCTAAAACCTAAACCCTTATTTGAAGTGATAGTTGGAACAAAACATTAAAGAGCCGACTTCTTGATATACTCAGACGTAAAGGACGCCCAATCCTTGATATTCTACATATAGTTAGTTGGCACCCCAACAAACTGCAAGCAAAAGGAAAATTAGTCAGTATAGAAGCAAAGAGAAGTCAACAGAACAAGATAAGAAAAAGAGAAGTTACCTCAAACCGAAGTGCCTCATCTGTAAGCCTCGTTAACCCAGACACCGACGCATGAGGATGGTGCGGCACGCTCAATTACTCCTCACTACTCAGTCAAAAGTTGTAGGAAGAGGGAGTAACCTAAATGATTAGAGCCTCATTTACCGTCGTCAATGTGCTACTACCTACGCTATGGGTCGATCCCAGCGATGCGCTAGTCCCCCTGCCCGAGGCCATAATGGGTGAAAGCATGTTATCCATGTCATAGACACAGGAGGGCATCAACCAACTCATTACAAAGTCAAAATAATCATTGCTTGCCATTGTATCTGTATAGAGTGTATAGGGCTCGTCGATCATTGTCGTCGATAGGGTTTCGTCTGACATCTCCCGCACCCGCCTCATGAACATAGGAGGCAACCAAACTCATGGGCGATTAACTGCTTCTTCCTCCTCCACAATTTACGTCACCACCCTCTCCCCTAGGTACCAAACATACCTAAACTCATGCGCGATCAACCACCGCATCTGCACATGTAGGCCTGTTACCCTCGTATCCTTCGGAGTCACCCCCAGGGGTAGAAGGTTACCTGCAATCCCCAATAGGGAATCAATATCTACTCAAGAAATGAAGATGCCAAAAAGGACCCAGAAAAGATAAAAAGAAAAACCGATCACTCATTAGGGCATTTAAATCCCGTCAAACGTTTGTTAAGTAAAAATACTGATTCGACCTCCAATTGGAGGTTTGCCACTAGAGCATCCGACAGAAGTCCCCCCAAACCTCATCCATCAGGGCTATTAACCCCGCATTGTACCTGATCACCTCATAAAACCACGTCTGCAAAAGACAGGAATCATAAAAAAAATAAATAAAAGAAGAATGTAAGGAAATGTATAAAAAGAAAATTCAAAATTACCTCCAAAACGTATGTGGCTCCCGTAAAAGTTTACCAATAGCACCGACTGAAAACAACCAAATATAAATAAAGGGACGCCAAGGTCAGGCTCCCCCAGTCATACAGCTGGACGTCCAAGATCGTCCTCAAATATGGGAAGAACTAAAGATGGATGACGTCGCCGCTCGTCGCCACCATAAAGCCGCCCAACAGAAGCAAAATAAACGAATGTGCCATCTGTCTCACCTTTCACCTGTCAGTCACATCCACCCTCATCTTCCGGAGTGTCTCATTCAAATAAGAATTACAGATCGAATCTCCAGATACGATCCTACCCACGTCCCTTAAAGTTGCATGTACTGCCTTTGGTGTCACTCTCACCGTGCGAAAGTCCCTCACAATCAACCCTCGTTAGTTATAGAACGTCTATATAGGCATATCCCCGAAGCCAAGATGTAAAGTGTGGGTAGTGTCCCACCACCTCTCTCCAAGAGCACACAACACCACAGTAGAACGCGGTGTCTCATCCAAAGCCTGAGCCAAACAGCCAAAACCCGTATAAGAAACCATCTAGTGCACCACACTAGGGATCTTTTCTTAAACCTCATTCAACCCCATCATTTATCGAGACTGAATACTCAAAGGAGAAATGTGAGTCTGCAAAAGAAAAAGAAGAAGAAGAAGAAGAAGAAGAAGAAGAAGAAGAAGAAGAAGAAGAAGAAGAAGAAGAAGAAGAAGAAGAAGAAGAAGAAGAAGAAGAAGAAGAAGAGGAAAAACCCATCATTAGCACAAAGAAGAAAGATAAAAATAAAATACAATACCGAAGGTCACAGTACTTACATACTCACTAGAGTTCCTCACCCTAGACGAACGGTAGTATGTTGAATTGCGTACTAGGATACGCTTATTAGATACAGGCTTGAACAAATCAAAGGAATTTCCATTTTCTAAGGTAAACGGCACCCGAGACTGCCACTCCAGGCCAACACAGTCATCAATGGCCATGCATTTTTTATTGTACTGCTCACTTGAAAACCTAACCATTTAAAGTCTTGAAGTAAAAAGGACTTAGGAACAATTTTTAAAGAGAGAAAGCAGAAGATTCAAAAACTTGAAGGTGTAAAAAATGGGGAGGATTCGCCCTTTTTTTATAGAAGGCTAAAGGACGTGCCGATCGGTAATCCCCTGACTATACCGATCGACAACTGCCTTTTCCTCTTCCTAAGGAAACCTAGGAGTCCGTGCCCTTACCGATTGGCACCCTCCCAAGACTACCTATCGGCACCCCCTTCCCAATTTTGTATAAAAAATGCCAAAAATTCCAAAAAAACAATCTGAAATTTCCCGAAAAATCCCCAAAACATATAGAACCTCAATTTCTTCAAGAACATAATCTTTTGAAAGTACTAAGCCCCTTACAAACTCTCAAATTCCCATCCGTATTAATCTTACACTCTTATCCCCAGCACAATCCCCAACAAGATTAATCCTACACACCAATCCTCAACAAATTTTTGGAGTAAATCCAGCAATGCGCCCATATTACTACAATTCCCAGCTACAATCCCAAAAATAAAGCATCCCCCAATGGAGTCTCAAAATAAACAATCCTCAGCAGAACCACAAGAAACTTAAATTCCCCAGGAGATCAATTCCCCACGCTATAACTTATGGTCCTCATAATTGACCTCGGCATGCAGAATTGGTCGTCCCAACTGAAGGTTCTCAGAATTGACCTTAGCCCTCAGAATTGGTCGTCACAATATAAGGTCCTCAGACTTGACCTCGACTCACATAATTGATCGCTATAACTTAAAGTCCTCTACCCACAACATTGGTCATCATAACTTAAGATCCTCAAAATTGACCTTGGCCATCAGAATTGGTTGTCTCAACTTAACGTCCTCAGAACTGACCCCCGACCCTCAGAATTGGTCGTCATAACTTAAGGTCCTCAGAATTGACCTCGACCCTCAGAATTGGTCATTATAACTTAAGGTCCTTAGAATTGAACTCGATCCTCATAATTGGTCGTTACAACTTAAGGTCCTCGTAATTGACCTCGACCCTCAGAATTGGTCATCATAACTTCAAGTCATAAGAATTAATCTCGCCCCTCATAATTGGTCATCATAACTTAAGGTCCTCAGAATTGACCTCGACCCTCAAAATTGGTGATTACAAACTTAAGGTCCTTAGAATTGACCTCGCCCCACAAAATTGGTCATCCCCAGCACAACTTGAGAGTTAACCTCAACCTTCTTAATCAACAATCCTTATCTTTTTAGGTCCTTAAAATTGGCCTCGACCCGCTGAATTGGTCTCCCTAAGACATTAAAACAAATCATCACACATTCTTGACCCGCTAAATTGGTCATCCTCATCTCCTTAGGTCCTCAGAACCGATCTTAACCAGCTGAATCGACCATCCTCATCTCCTTAGGCCCTCAAAACTGACCTCGACCTACTGAATCAGTCATCTTGGTCTCCTTAGGTCCTCAGAATTGACCTCGACCCCCTGGATCGGTCAATCCCACCCTCTAGGTCCACATAATTGACAAAAAAATTATTTTCCCTAACGTCGATGTGGTATCTATCAGTCGACGACCTTTATTTGATCCAATCTCGACCGCCGAAGGGCTTTCTATAGACATCCCATTCTATGACCTCCATAAGCACCTCCCTAGGTCCTTAGCCCTCACTCATTAACAAAAAAATCCTAGGTTATACGTCGAGTACTGTTCTAGAGGCCACCGAGCACTCCCGAACCCTGTTTGACTCCAGTCAATTTCTCGTCTGAGTAAAAGCTCAATGAATCTTTGAAGGACTCTGAATTCCCTTTCCAACAGTCCATCCCGTGCATAAATCGGCCTTACGATTGGTAAGAACGATTCATGTTACTATCTGTTATATGTAAAAATTATTCATCTACGTGGACCAATAAAACTCTTATGTGACTACCATAGCTTTCTTGGTCGGCTCCAAAGGCACTTCATTCGCCAGCAGGCTGACCAACCTCAAGTATAACAAAGGTTACTCGGGTGGAATAGCCTTAAGAACCTCTCAATATCAATAGTATTATTTATTGTATACAGATTTAAGTGCCTGAATATATAAAGGCATTCCGTATTTTGGGTTCCTAACCACTATAAATACATGATCTCCCTTAGCTCAAAGGGACGATTCAATTCAGCACAAGCACACTTAATACTGAGCTATTATAACCACTAGTAATAATACCAACAGTGGATGTAGGCTTTTCTTATAGCTAAACCACTTTAAAAACTTTATTTGTTTTGTTTGTTTGACTTATTTATTTATCTTTATTTATCTATGATTATTAATTTGGACCCCCTTCATTTTTAGAAATCATCAGATTGGCTCCGTCTGGAACGTTTTTCTGTCATTTTTCTCTACCACTTGTTTCATTTATTTTTCCTTGAAGAAATGACTGACCTAAAAAATAACCTTAGGAATGAAGGCAACACTGTTATTCTCTATGCTCCTCATAGTGTGGCAGATCTCCAAGTAATTTTACGCAATCTTATTAAAGGCTAAGAAGCCATGTATGAGTCAGTTCGTTAATTGGCTCGAACGTTGCAAGATAAATTGACCACTGAACCATCCGGGAGGGATATGCCACCTCCATTAGCTAGAAATGAGAGAAGTAATCGCTCTAGATCTTACCACCCTGGAGCATTATCATTAATTCGATCTATGAATTATTACGATGGTCGGTCTTTCTCTAACAAATTATCGAGCGCGTTAGAATGCCTAAGTGAGGCTTTTTCCTTTGATCATTTGGGGCCCCGAGCAGCTAGGGGTTATCACAGAGAGCCAAATCAATCCCCGAACACATAGAAGGACCTTTGAGGTCTAAGGCTAGCATAAGAGGCTCTATGCATGCTGAGAAAATTTCTAAGGAAGAGATCTTAGTACATGTGTATAGTAAACCACCAAATATGCTTCATCTAAGTCTAAGCCAGATGAACATTCATGGAAAGGATCCATGTAGTGATTAGAAGATCATTTGCGAAAATGGCTAATGCTAAAACCCTTTTCAGATGAGTTTTGTGAAAGGATATCCCTTTATTCAAGCCATTGTGGATTATCCCACACCTACTAAATTCAAGCCACCAGTTATCACTCCCAAGTATGATGGGAAGACTTGTCCAGTCCTCTATATTGAGCAATATTAAGTTGTTGTTGACATCTACTATGTACTCGACAAGATGCATTGCTAAGCATTCTCAAGTTCCATTACAAGTCTATCTCAGATATGGTACAACAACGTGCCCATAAGGAAAATTTCTATTTTTCATCAGTTGGCCAAGTTATTTATCGATAAATTTTATTTTGGGGAAAAATCAATCAAGAATGTCAGTCATCTCTTGACCGTTCGTTAAAGACCTGGAGAAAGAATTCAACCAAGAAAGATCAGAAAGACAAGAAGGTTGATAAAATAAAAAAGTATGACGAGTATACCCCTCTCACCAAAGGTGTCCATAATATATTGGAGGAAATCAGGGAAAACAAGGATTTAAATTGACCTGGAAAACTGAAGTCACCTCCTAACAGGAGAGAAAAATCAAAATATTGCGATTTTCATAGAGATCACAGACACACCAATGACAATTTCATTCCCCTGAAAAATGAAGTGGAAAATCTTATCCAGGGAGGAAAGTTAACCAAATTTATTAATTGGGCTGGTTGTCGGGACATCAGTAGAAGGTCTGAGTCACCTGGCTGAGGAAAAGATGACATAAAAAGGGCATGCAACAATAATTATAAGGATGTCCTGACCTATCGAACAAGCTTGTGGAGCTCGAAGTTGAGGTAGGAATGATTTTTTTGGCTATCATTTCATTGTAGGAGGAGACGTTGATGGAGGAGATGAGATAAACGAGAGAAAGGCTTATTTGAATGAAGCCAAATTTTGTCCTTATATTATACATATTGACATGCTCGAATACATAAATGGTCGGCCGAGGAAAGTTAACAAGGACAAATTATTTATCAATTTCTCTAAGAATGATCTGAGTGGAGTAATTTACCCTCATTATGACCCGTTGGTCATCACTTGAAGGGTTCATCATGGCTGTGTAGCAAGAATCTTGGTAGACAATGAGAGCTTTGTAAACATCATGTTTAATAACTATTTCCATAACCTTGGGCTATAAGACAGTAAATAGGAATCTTACCACGACCCTCTCATAGGATAATCTAGAGAAAGAGTTTATCCCTTGAGGATAATCAAGCTGCACGTGTCGATCGACACTTGGCCAGCAAGCATAAAGGAGAAGATTCTCTTCTTCGTACTAGTAAAAATTTCCCTTAAGCCCACAACCTGATTCTCAACAGAGTTGGGGTAAAGCAATTGGAAGCAGTTATGTCTATAGTACATCAGTGTATGAAGTATCCTAATAATTATGGATTCAAAGTAGTGAATGGAAATCTAATGGAAGTTGGGGAGTGATTTTTCACCTCTACTAACTAATAAGAAGTTTAGAAGAGTGCTACCACCTATCATATTAACACCCTAGATCCTAGGGAGGAAGAAAATCTAGTAAGGGGACAGGTTATGGAAATAATAGAGACTATTTTGCTTGATGATGAGAAGCCAAAAAGAACCGGATAAATTGGATCGAACTTAACACCTTCTTTTAAATAAGAGTTATTTGAATTCCTAAGAGAACGGAAGAATGTGTTCGCCTGGATCCATGGGGATATGCCATGAATTGATCCTAATTTCATCTACCACGAGCTCAATATTTACAAAGACTCTAAGTCAATTTATCAAAACTGCATAGTGTTTAGTCTCGATAAGAACATGGCCATCCAAGATGAGGTGGAAAAATTATAGAGATCTCAATTTATAGAAGACATCAAATATCCCAACTAGTTGGTAATGTAGTGATGGTAAAAAAGAAGAATAAAAAGTGGCGCATGTGCATAAACTTCCCTGACCTCAATAAAACATGCCCAACGGATCCTTTTCCTTTACCAAAAACTGATCAGTTGGTAGATGTAACTACAGGTCATGATTTACTTACCAAAGGCTAGTGAACAAATTATTTAAAGAGCATATTGGCAAGAACATAGAAGTGTATGTGGATGTATGCTCACTAAGAGCAAGGTTGTTGTCGACCACATCAAAGGTGTGGCTCAGACGTTTGACCAGCTGGAGAAGTACCAACTTAAACTCAACTAGACCAAATTCATATTTGAGGTAAAAAAAGGAATGTTCTTAGGATATATTATGAACCAGAGGTGAATCGAAGACAATCGGGACAAGATAAGGGTTTTGATTCAGATGTAGTCCCCCACATACAAGAAAGACGTGCAAAAAATGACTGGAATAATAGCAACCCTAAACCGTTTTGTGTCCCAAGTAACAGAAAAATGTTTTCCATTCTTTAAGATGCTAAAAAATACCTTTGAGTGGAATGACGAATGTGATAAAGCTTTTCTGGAGCTGAAGAAGTATTTAGGGTCTCCGTCACTCCTCTCCTACCCAGTATTGGGGAAAAAGTTATATATGTACTTGGCTATTTTAGAGTCAACTGCAAGCTCAACTTCGGTCAGATTAGAAGGGGGAGTTCGGAAGCCTGTTTACTACACCAATAAAGCATTCTGAGAAGTGAAAATTCGGTATCCACACTTGAAAAAACTAGTACTTGCTCTTATTGAAGCCTCAAAGAGGATGGGAACATATTTCGAGGCACACACTATTGTAGTATACGTAGATTTGCCCTATGCGACAAACTTTAAACAAACCAAAAAAATCAGGAAGATTGATGCTCTGGGCAATTAAACTAGGGGAATATGAGATTATCTATGAGCCAAGGATTTCATTGAAAGGACAAGCAGTGGAAGACTTTATTGTAGAATTCACATATGAATAGGTGACTAATAATCCCAATTTGCCTATCGAGTATGCTATTTCATAGGAGAGCTTAACTCAAAAGAAAATTGAGATGGTCGTTGACAAACTAAGATCAATGGCTACATAAGAAAGAGCTCAACGATTGGCTGAACAAAGCAAGAAAATATTCAGACATTGAGTGTTATCAGAGGAAGACTTTAATAATGATATTCCGATTTGGAAATTATTTGTGGATGGATCTTTATGCACCACTAGCAGTGGCAGTGGAGCCGAACGTATCATCAACACTGAAGGTAATTTAGACGTGGAATATGCTTTGTGATTTTGGTTCCAAGATTCCAACAACGAGGATGAATACGAGGCTTTGATTACAGGTTTAAAACTCATTTTATTTATGGGTGTCGAGCAGGTTATAACACATAGTGATTTTCAACTCATTGTTAGTCAGATGCTTTAGATATATGGAGTTAAAGGAGAATTTATGGCAGGATATTTGAACAATGTTATGGAGGTTATATCTTTATTTCTGGCAGTTAAGATGGTCCCGATCCCAAAGGTGGAAATTTCCCTAGGAGATGCCCTTGCTCGGCTACACTCAGTAATTCAGGTAGAACTCAAACGAAGCATTTTAGTAGAGATCCTCATACATAGAAGTGTCGATGTGGAAGTTGTCAAAAATATATATTTAGAATTGGGTCATTCCTGGATGGATCCGATCAAGGACACATTGACAAAGGGTTGCTTCCATCCGACTAGAAAGAAGTCCGAAAGTTGGGATACAAAGCAGCTAATTATGTTCTGGAAAAAGGCATCTTGTATAAAAGGGGATACACTGTCTCCTCACTTCGTTGTGTTCATCCAACGAAAGTATTGGACTTAATCAAGGAAGTACATGAAGGTTCATTTGAAGCTCATTCAGTCGGCCGATCATTAGTACAAAGAATAGGCATACATGGTTACTACTGGCCAATTATGAAGGAAAATTAAGTTTTCCCCCAAGAAGTGTGATAAGTGACAGAAGTTTGCTACTATCCATAGAAGACCGTGGAAGCCCTATCTCCCATCACTTCTCCCTTAACTTTTGCTATTTTAGGAATAAATTTGGTCGGTCTATTTTCGACCACCACCAAATGAAGGTTCAAGTATTTGGTTGTAGTAGTGGATTACTTCACCAAATAAATGGAGGCTGAGCCTTTGGTTGATATGACTTATCGAAAGGTTTTCTAGTTCATACGAAATCAGATCATATGTCGCTATGGGATGCCCTATACTTTCATCACCGACCATAGTACTTAGTTTGATAACGATGAGCTAGAGGAATACTGCATCCGGTCCAAGAGTCAGAAGCTTTATTCAGCACCTAGACACCTATAGTGTAATGGTAAGATAAAGATTACTAATAAGACTTTGCTTGAAGGGTCAAAGAAAAGGTTAGATAATGCTAAGGGAAATTGGATCAACGAGCTGCACAGTGTGCTTTGGGCTTACAGGAATACACTATGAACAACAACGGGGGAGACTCCATATATGCTCGCTTTTGTCACCAAGGCAGTGGTACCAGCTGAAATAGGTATGCAAAATCATATGGTACTGAATTTTGATTATCCAAAGAATGATCTCTTGAGGAGACTAGATTTAAACATGATTGAATAAGTCAGAGAGGATGCTACAATTCGAATGACTGCCTATCAATAAAGGACTGCTAGATTCTACAACAAGAGGGTCCAGCCGACCAACCTGAAAGAAAAAGACCTCATCCTTTAAAAAGTGATTAAAAAGGCAAAAATTTGGAGGCCGATCGGGATGATCCTTATCCCATCTCAGTAGTCATCCGACCAGGTACCTATCACTTGGAAACGTATAAAGGGGAGGAATTCAAGAATTCATGGAATGCCGACCACCTGCGAAAATATTATCAATAATTATAATTGATGTAAGCATTTATTCAATTTAATGAAGTTACGAGTATCTATAAATTATGCTTACTTTTTATGTTTTCTTTTGGGGTAAGGTGATATACACCAACAAACTTTTCCAATTACAAAAAAGTCAAACTTTTCCAACTTCAAAAAAGTTTAGTTTGGAAATTTCTTTAATTCAAACCTTTCCTACTTATAAAAGTTCATTTTGGGAATTTATTTAATTCAAACTTTTCAAACTTAAAAAATGTTTAGTTTGGAAATTCCATTAATTCAAACTTTTCCAACTTCAAAAAAGTTTGGACATTTCTTTTAGACTTCATGTATGATTTCGTCTTCGACAAGTCAAGAACAAGAAGTCAGTAAAGCTTCATGTACAAACACAAAAAGTTTTACCCGGTTGGGTTAAGCGCATGAATCAATATACATTCCTAACACACTTGGTCGCTAATGATAACTAATGCAAACACTTGGTTTAATCAAAAGACTTACAGTTTTATCTAAGTGCATTAGTAGAATCTAAGGCATTGAATATAAGGTTCAACATTAGACTAAGCACTTATCATTTAAGCAACTTTCTTAGTCGACAAACTAATTAACTAATCATATGGCAGATTACCTAGTCGACAAGGTAATTAAAACTAATCACAAGCTTAAATAAGGACGAAAATGTATCACAAGCATACATATTGAAAAATATCTCCGTTTTATTCCCAACACTTTGTGTTGCAATATGGAAAGCAAACAACAAGAAATACAAGCCTATATTACAAGATGTTTTCCTTCAGTTTACTCATCCCAGTAGGAGGCTCATCAAGGGTGCTCAGCAAGGTGGTAGATCTGAAATCTCCTAGCCTATTCCATCTGTTGCTGCTCACCCGATCTATTAGATGTGGGGGGAGAGCATATTCATCATCTCCTTAAAGGCTATAAATTCCATTGTATTTTTTTACTAGGCTTTGAGGAATGGCATCAGTCGAGATCAATTTACATCAATCTTAAAGGGTGGATCAGGGATCATGCCAGTACCACAATTCATTGCCCATGGGGATCTTTAACAATCCCAAAAAGTTCAACCAACCCAATTTATACCCATCCTACCTAGCTTTCTTCATGTGTTTATCCAAGTGAATTAAACCTTCATCAAATCCATCCATCCAGACAGCCTTGGGTTGCTTATGAAAGTGACATGTTAGTCGGTCCACCCTGTCTTAAAGTTTTTTTATGGCCTTATCATTTTCCTGTAACAGAGTTGCTTGGTAGGCCAAGACTTTTTTTTTCTCTTCATCCACTATTGGACGAGCAACCATAACTTGCCTAAAAGATTGGCCAGCCTTAGTTTTTCTCTTCCTCAAGTTCTTCAGTTCCTCTAGTAGATTGGCATTCTCCATCTCTAAGAAAGAGACTCCTTCATTTGGCCTAGTGCCAACTGTCGTCTTCAGGCTATCCAGCTCATTCCTTAAAGCATTATTTTCTTTTTCCAGGAGTGCAACAACCTCTTGAGAAGTTTTAGCCTCTTTATTCAGCATAATTTCATTTTTCTTCAAGGAATAAATGACGTTTTACAATTTCTTGTGAAAACCCCAACCACCACTCTGGGCTTTGTACTTAGCTTGATAGTCAGAGTGAAGCAATGCTAGAGAAAGTTTGTGATCTACTTGCAGTTGTTCAATCATTTCATAGTATGCAATGTTGTTAGCCATAGCCCTATCAAGAAGATAGTAGAGATGAACATAGGCATCTTTCACTTGGTCGGAGGCATCTGCACCGAGAAAACTTATCAACTCTTCTTCAGTCAAAGCTACATGACCTGCTTTAAGAAGACTTTTGCAACATCGCAATAGGTCATATTCAAAAGAAACTATCATATTTTTCCTGGCATGAAACTGGAAGTTTACAAGTATAAGTATATAAGCCCCACCAAGGAAGACAAACAATATTGATCAAATAAGCATTGGAAATATTGAACAAAACTGTTTCATTTCATTGACAAGTCGGAGGTTACAGGGGTGGTTCCATTACAAAGGAAGAAATAAGAAAAGAAAAATACATAAAAGGAAAAATAAAAAACTAGCTGAAAGGAGTTAAACCTCCTATTTGTCCTTATCTTGGCCAATAATTAGCTCAGGAGGAGGTAGGTCGAAAGTATCAACAGGTACCAATGAAGATTTTCCATAACCCTCCTCATCATTAAATTCCTCATCCAAGTTGGGAGGAGTTCCTAAGTCATGCCTCTGAAATGATTCCGAGTCTACCTGCATGCTGATCTCCTTCATGTCATCCGACCAACCATAAATTCGGATGGCTGCAGTAGAAAAGGCTTTATGCATCCTTTATTGGTGACCTCTTCTTTATTCCTTTTTCTCTTGGCCATCAGAGTAGTAATTTTAGTATTAAGGATATAGGTCTTACCTTCAACCATCTTTACCCTGCTCTCAGCTTCCTTTATTTTCTACTCGATCAGGGTTACTATTTCATCGGTAGCCTTTAGTTTGTCCTCTGCTGGAGTTGCCCTTTTCTCAGCAGCTTTGAGATGGTTCTGCCAAGTTTTTCTCTCTTTATCTAAGGCCTCAGTAAATGCCTGTAAGGACTTTTGCAAGCCTGGAAAAGCTTCCTCTACATCAGTCGAGAAAGCCTTCAGCTGGTCATCCTTCTCTAATATTTGGTTGTAGTCCACTAAGAACTGTAAAATAATACATATGCAACATCAATACAGAAAAATTATAGCCAACATTATTAAAGATAAATAAAAAAGTTAAGTACCTACCAAGGCCAAGGTTTGGCTAGCCCTTTCCACTAACTAGGCTCTAGACATAGGGGTTATTGTCGACCTTTCTGCTGGAAGAGTACTAACCTTTATTAAACCCCTGGCCATTCCAAGGTTTATTACCATAGAGGTATCTTTAATTCTACCTTGGTCGACAGAGGATTTTTAGTCCAACTCTCGGTGGCTGGGCAAACTTTTCTTCAACCTCTTGAATTGAGGTTCCGTAGTTTGGTCTTCTTCAGTGTTGAAGACTTGAGGCCTCTTCTCACTAACCCGAGGCCTCTTATCAGTAGCAGTAGTACTTTTCTTTACTTGAGGAGGAGATCCAAATCCAGTCAATAAGTTAATCATTCTTCTTTTCACCATTTTTGCGATGGGTGAAGTGGGCATGGTAGTAAGGTCAAGGGATTCAAAGAAGATGAAGTTCCTCCTTGTAAAAGCTCTCTCTCTAATCCATTTGACTCGATAGCAGAAGAGATAGAAATTAGTTCCTCATCCAAGTTGATAGGGTATTGGGGAAGGATGATTATTGGTCGGGCAACAAAAAAAGTTATAAAACTCTTATATTCAAGCAAGACAGAAGTTGCTCAGGGGTACTCCTCTCCATCTATTTAATAAACGAACCATAAATATTTCAGGTTGTCAATGCTAACCTCACTTTCTTTTGGGCACTTCGTTCTGCTTTCCTCTCCATAATAACAAAGCAAGACAGTTAGTCAGAAAATCAACAAACAATTAGCAAACATAGAAATTAAAAGTAAAAGTACGACCTTATCCACTCCCTTCTTGGGGGCACCTGGGTCTAGTATATATTACCCTCTCATGAAGGGGGACGTATTGCCAATTATTCACTATAACGTCATAATTCCACTAATCTTTATTGGAATCTATCAAGTTAACCACCAATGCCATATTATCCTGCATAGTCTTCATATAGTAAGTAGTGTCAATAATAGTTCCCCACTTATGGCAAAACATTAACTCGTGAATCCCAATACGAGTCCCATAGATTTGGTTTAACCTATTTACCCCGTATATAACTCTCCATGTATTGGGGGATACTCGCGCTAGGAATAGATTGAAATACAGTTAAAATTGAAGAAAAAGTGAGTTTGGAGGAAAGGTTATACTACACTCAGCAATAAACAAGGTTGGGATCCAATGTTCCTCAGCCAGTGATAACCCATTCACAGGGACACTAGCTATTTATAAACCTACCCGATTGGGAGTTTTTCTTTTTCCCTAAATTACTCTAAACAACACTCGTCTATAATGTACACCGTGATGACAAATAAAAAAAAATCAAATAAGATAGTAAGAAAGCTTACAAAGGTGAAAAATAACAGCAAAAAGCAAGCAACGAAACTCAGAGAAGGAAAACTTGAGAAGAAAAGGGAGAGTCTAAAGTTAAAAATATTTGAGGTAAAAAGAAATGGAGGGGAATATCCATCCCTTTTATAAATTACCTCGAAAATATTAAAAAAATGATTAACTGAACGAACGATTGAACTACCGGCGATCGCACGCTTCCCAACATATCAAAACATAAACATAACCTTTGACGGTTCTATAAAGTTTGGGTTATTTATAAAAATTCCATTATCAGGAATCCTAATGAAAATTTTTACAAGTCCGGGAGGTTGACTACTGACCAATTTCCAGATAGCACGCCGAGCAAGTTTTTGGCATAAATACTCCATACTTTCGATCAATCATCAAGCATGGATCATTGGGGTCTTTTGTTGTATGTAAAAACCATTCATATTTGTAGACCAATGAAAAATAGACACATGTCCTCCTACGTGGATACCCTAGCTTACTTGTTCAGCTCCAGAGGCACTTCGACGGCTAGTAGGCCAACCAACCTCTAGAATATGAACCATCAAGAATAGCAAAGGTAACTTGGGTAGAATAGCGACAAACACCACTGAATATCCACTGTCTTATTTATTATATACAAATATAAATGCCTGAATATATAAATAAGTTTCATCTTTTGGGTTCCTACCCACTATAAATACATGATCTCCCTAAGCTCAAAGGGACAATTAAATCCACCACAAGTAATAATACCAACAGTGGACGCAGGCTTTTCTTATAGCTGAATCACTTTAGAAACTTTGTTGTTGTGTGTGTTTGCTTTTCTAGGTTATCTTTATTTATCTGTGATTATAAATTTAGGCCCCCTCCATTTTTATACATCAACACTATCGAAAATCAATTTGGAGGCCACTGGGCGCTCCTGTGCCTCGTTTGACTCTGGTCGTCTTTCTCACCTGAGTGAAAGCTTGATGAATCTTCAAATGGCTCTGAATCCCCTTTTTAATGGTCTGCCCCATGCACGAATTGACCTTACGATTCGGACGAACGATCCGTTTTACCCTGGAAACTAATCTGAAGGCCACCGAGCGCTCTCGAGCTCCGTTTAACTCCTATAGACTCGTTAGCTCGAATGAAGCTTAATGATTTTAGAAAGTTCTCTAAATACCCTTTACAAAGGTCCGCCCAGTGTGCAAATCAGCCTTAAGGTGCGGATGAACGACCCATTTTACTCTGAAGGGTCACCGGGTGCTTTCGGGCTCCGTTTGACCTAGGTCAACTCTTCGAACCAGACGAAGCTAAATGAAATATCAAAGGTAATTAAATGTCCTTTCCAATGGTCCAGCTCGTCCACGAATCACCCTTACGTTTCGGACGAACGATCCATTTTCCTCCGAATATTTCCTATTTAGTGAGCAACGGATGCTTCCTGGCCCCATTTGACTTCAGTCAACCCCTGAACCCTCGAGTGACTAAATGGATTCTTAAAGAGACCTGAATAACCTTTCCAACAATCCACCCCAACTCAGACTGCCAAATGGAAACTCAAGAACCCTGCCTATCGGTAGTGTGTTTGGGGTTATATGCCGATAGGTAGGTCTAGGACTATTCAAATTGGCACTCCTTTGTCCCTATAAATAGAGGCCATGTCCTCACTTTGAAAAGAACCCCTGAACACCCCTCTCAACAATTCAAAGAGAATTATCTTGAATTCAGATTCGTTCCCCCATCCCATTTCCCATATTCCTTCCATCCTTTTCATACTATTTTGAGTAAATTCTCACCCATTTCCTCATACCACCATCATCTCATCATGACAACAGCGCATCTACAATCACAATCCACTTCAAGTCTTCATAAGGAGATCTAATTATCCCCCCTTGTCTTTAAATTATCTTATTTTTACATTAGTTACTTCATTTCCACTTTAGTACTTTATTTCGTCACATCTGAATACATTAATTTAAAACTTTTTATTATTAGTATTTGCACATACTTTATTTTCATAGGACAACCCAAAAATAAGAAAAATAAGGTTTACTTGTAAATTCCAAATGGGGAATTCTCACCACATTTTCTCACACTAAAGCACCTTTTTCTGCACACAAATATAATCAAAATCCCCGTTTGGATTTATGGACTAAATCCCACCTTGTATTGTCTCAGAACAATATGGAGTTTGACGTCTCCCCTGGGCTACGTAGGCATCTGTTACATTTGTTACTTTGTTCTTACTATATATTTTTAATATAAATACTTTATATGCTTGCTTATGTCTTGCCCGATATACGCAATTGTTGTTCTATAACGACTTGTGAATCGACAAACACTTACATCATACTTTGAATTACTATTTTGGGAACACTCCTAAGGATGACCTCGCTCCACGTTAATCCATGAGGCGACCCGAGCGATCCATCCTCTATTTATATTATGCACATAAGCACACACATCACGAAATTTTACAGGAGAAGATTAACACATTCCCATGAGAGACCGAAAGGGCGGGATTGGTGCCTAACACCTTCTCATTCCATAACTTAGTTCCCAAACCCTTGAACTACTTTATTTTACAAGCATTAATATTGTCCTTGATGTCGTTCTCTCGAGGCTGTAACATTCCTTTTGCCCGTTTTATGCAAAACAGGCTGGCGATTCTATCTCTACATATCATCCCACATCGACGATGATCGAGCGCCTCCAAAAAGGATACAATCTCGCACGAATGCTAAAAAAAGCGGAGATATAATGCCCCCGAACCCCAAAAACCCTCGGGATGGCCACATTAACAAAGAGTTTAGAGTAGTATTGGGTTTAGGATTGGTTGGAGTAGTGACCCCCTTACCGATAAGTCCTTGAATGACTTTTCAGGTGGAAACATTGGTTAGTGGTATGCTTGGTAATCTGATGGAAATCACTATAGGCATCATGCTTAGAGTTCCTTAGATGTGGGTCTGACAATGGGTGCAAAGGCTTGGCGAGGTTTCTTGACAATAGGGTTTGGTATACTTTTGAGAGAGGAGCATGAAGATCGTTATAATCCTTCATAGATATAGTGGAATGAGCATCTGGCACCCACGATGTAGTAGGATTAGAAATTTTATTGATGGTTGAAACTTTGGTATTAGTTAGTTTTATAGGGAGTGAACTGCCATGTTGCCTTTTTCATATTAGACTCGATTTTATGATTATTAACACTCTTTTCGATTTCTACATGTTCTTCCTATAAGGCTATGCTGTGTGGTAATATTGGTTTCCCATTGAGATTTGGATATATCGCAGAAAATTCTTCTTCACGATGCTCACATGTTCCTCCTCAGAAGGTCGGTTTGTAGAGATATAAATTTTTTCTCTCCACCTGTTAACAAATATGTTTTCTAACTCTTCAGGTTTGTACTTAAGTAGTTAGAGCTCTCGATGAGTGATTTCTGACCCCTCATTTTATTTATATCACTCCTTGAATTGTGGGTTCCCATCCTCCCAACTGCAAATTCAGAACACTTCTAATGACAATTACGATCGAAGAACCCTTTCTTTAAGAGCCTGTTAAAATATTTGGGCCATTATCACCTCGATGGCCCCAATAGGATCGGGGAATAGTGATAATTGTTGCATCCATACCGAGGGGGGCCGAGGAGGGCCTCCCCTTCTGGAGTGCGTACTAGATTGTGACTTTTCTTAGGGCGCTCAACCATCCCCGATGTGGGGTAATATGTAGAGTTGGAGTCGTTAGCCAATTTTGCACAAAACTAGCAAATGAAATATTGCCACCTCAATAGAATATCATCAAGGACAATACTGATGCTTGTGAAACCAAGTAGTTTAAAGGTCTGTTGACTAATTTATGGAATGGAAGGGTGTGAGTCACCCAACCCACCCTTCAGGTCTCTCATGGGCATGTGTGAATCTTCTTCCTTTTAAAGACAAAGGTGGATAATTGGATCTCCTTTTAAAGAATTGAAATGGATCTTGATTGTAGATGTGCTTATCTTATAATGAGGCAATGTATTTTAGTTCTGAGGACCCAAGGAGGCGAGGATGACCAATTCAGGGGTTCGAAGATGTGTGAAGATTGGTTCTGTGGGGCTAGGGTGACCAATTCAGTGGGTCGAGGTTAATTTGTGGACCTAAAGTGATGCTGGGGATGACCGATTAAGTAGTTTGAGGTTGACTTTGAGGACCAAGGGAGATGAGTATGATCAATTTTATGGGCCGAGGTCAGTTTTGAGGACCTAATGTTGTGTCGACCCATTCTGAGGCCTGAGGTTAATTATGAGGACCTTGAGTTGTAACTCTGAGGGTCGAGGTCAATTCAGAGGACCTAAAGTTGTGATGACCAATTTTGAGGGTCGAGGTCAATTCAGAGACTCTAAAGTTATGATGACCAATTTTTAGGGCCGAGGTCAATTCTGAGGACCTGAAATTCTGACGACCAATTCTGAGGGTCGAGGTAAATTATGAGTACCTTGAGTTAAGGGCGACCAATTTTGAGGGTCAAGGTCAATTTTGAGGGCCTAAAGTTGTGACGACCAATTCTGAGGGCCGAGGTCAATTCTGAGGACCTTGAGTTGTGTTGACCAATTCTAAGGGTTGAGGTTAATTATGAGGAACTTAAGTCATGGCATAGGGAATAGATCTCCTAGGAAAATTTTGATCAACTTTGGGGTACAAGTGCACTTGTAGTTCTGTTGGAGATTGTGTTATCTTAAAACTCCACTGGGGGATGTTTAGTTTTGGGATCTCGGCTTGGGTTGTTGTAGTAGACTTGGATGTGGGCATATTATTGGTTATATAGTATGCTGAGGATAAGAGTGTATGATTAATCCCGTTGGGTTTTGAGAGTTTTTAAGGGGCTTAGTGATCCATGTATGATTTTTTTGGGGAAAATGAAGTTCCATATTTTCAAGGATTTTTAGGAGTTTTCTGGGCAATTTCTGGAATTTTCTGGCACTTTTTATACAAAATTTGAAAAGGGCTTGAGAGGGACAATTGAGGGTTCGGGCAAAGTCCTATTTGCATTTTTTTTGTTTTCTTTCTGCAAAATGTAAACAAGTGAAGCAAAACATATATGAAAAATATGCATTTTCCTTTTTAAGAATTTTTCTTGATTTATTGACTTACCCTATATGTGCTTTTAATTTTCTGCTGAGATTGTTTATTTTATGCAGAGATGGAGATAAGTATGGAAATTATAAAGAAAGGCAAAATGTTTAATATTATTATTTTAGAAAAGGGAAGTAAAAGTAGTTAACTCAAGGAAAAGATTTTGGAGTAAGAATTTATTTTGAGAATGAAAATGATTTTTCGAGGAGAATAAAATAGAGAAAATGAGTAATTGAAAAGGAATGGTTTGGGGGCAATTTTTCAAAATAACGATTTTTTCTAGAAATCGATTTTAGTAAAAGAGGACAGATGGAATTTTCCAAAATAAAGGGGGTGCCGATCGGCATACCCCTTGACCTAGCTATCGACATGGGGGTCAAGTCAAATTATTCCTAGGATTTGATTTCACTTTCTTGCACATCAATATACTCCTGTAGGGCTGAGAATTAATCAGGTTTCTAGAGTTTTTTATTTTTACCAAGCATTTTGATTATAAAAGGAGGGGTATGGGATGTGTTTTCTCCACCAATACCTACATTTATCTTCTTTATTCTCATTTTTTATTCCCAAATGGATCTTCCCATGTATAAATAATTCTCCTCTTACCTTGATAGTCTGTAGGCTATGTGTCTATGTAATGTGGACTATGATGCTTTCAACTTGCATCAGGTTTCTCTATGGCATAATCGAGCCATAAATAGGAACTTGCTAGCAGCGGCGATACAGTTCTGATACCCCAAGGACCATGTCTTTCATTTTGTCTTGGATGAGGTTTGTCCTACCTATGAGGAATTCTCGATAAGGTTGGTGGTCATCCCTAGTGTGGCGGCGGCTATGCCTAATTTTCCTCGTTCTCCCTGGGAATTTCTAGTGGAATTGCTCCATATTTCTTCTTCGATGACTTATCCGCTAGTTACTATAGGGATTATTTCTCTTAAGGAGGCTATGAATTTCATGGGCTTGAGGGGTTTTAAGAATGTGGCTTTGTCGGAGCTATTGCCTTGGGCTTTACTGTGAGTCTTTTACTGGTGACAGGGGAATTGATGGCGGATCCCCAAGTGGCTGCGATAATGGCATGGATGTCTTACCGCCATAATCCTGCGGCAGTGGTACTGGTTGAGAGCGTGAACGATTGAGATACTTAAAGGGAGGGTCGTTCTGACTTTCTAAGGGGGAGTCCGATAATATTATTCATATGGATTGCATAGAGGTTTCATTTAGTGCCCCCTCCTGAGCATCCCTTGGCATGTGTGCCTAATTTATTTGTCCGACTTTTTTTTAGTTTTAACCCATAATTAGAGAACTGGGTTAACTGGTTGGTGGAGCACAGATCCCGGTGTCTTTGTTGGTCGGTGCTATAGTGGGGAGACTTGAGGCCTATTTTGCAACTCGGAGAGTACGTGTATGTGCGTTTGGTTGGTCGTCTCCAGACTTCCTTCTATTTCCCGTTGTGGCTTTTACGCCAAGTCGGATGTGAACAAATTGTGCCTCCTCGCATAATGAACTTCTTTCTGGTGGAGGACCTGACCGAATCATTACAGATGATGTTGGGCTCCTTGTGGCAGTGCAGTCAGCTGTCTACCCGTCCGTCACAGTTTATAGGAGGGGACTGACGTATGTCCGGGAACTACTTGAAGTGGTTATGGAATTGGGTAGTGGAGAAAATCATGGATAAAGAGATCGGCCAAAGGTGGTTCATTGCCTTCGATGACATGTAGGAAGGTGTTGTGGTTTTTTCCAGGCTTGTCAGGGCGTATCGCTCCATGGAGCACCTACGGAGTGTTAACCAAGAATGGGAGACTTGGGGACATCCAGGGGTAAAAAATGATGACGAAGCGGGCTATCAGACAGTTGAAGGCAATGTCTTATGATGAATGGGTAATTTTTTGTGAAGCTATGGTAATTTTGGGTGTTTTGGGTTTTTGGGGTTTGAAATAATTTTTATGTAGCTTGGTAAGGGTTATGTTTGATTAAGATGGTTTAGTCAGTGGAAGGGGGTGGTCTATTTAACTCCCTTCGCTGATACTTCATGTAACAACGATATATTCATTAATTAGAAATAAAAATGATTTTGATCACATTTTGTTGTGCCTCTTGATGTGTTTTGCATTTGTCTTATCTATACCAATCGTTAAGGCATATGTAATCCTTTTGTTCATGTAAATAATAAAATGGACTGCCATTCTTAGAGGTTAGAAAAGAATAGTATTTTATGAAAAATAAGGAACCGTGCCCATGTATGGCATATGGGTTGCCTACATACCTCTAGGGGTTTTGAAAATTTTCAAGAGTTTCATTTTGAAAAGAAAATGTTTTTGAGAGGATAAGGCCCCATGTAGTTCTGGGTAGAGGGAAATGAAGACTTATTTTTATAATATAAGGGGTATAAGAAGAGTCGTAGTTTCTCGAGATTGAGGACTGAGGGTAAATTTTTTGAGACGGTCCAGGTTGGCTAGAAACTCCATCTCTTGTCCTTTGAGGTCTGTGAGCATGGCAGCACTGCCCGATAGAATTTTTTTCATAATGTAGGGGCCGCTTCAATTCTGTTTGAATTTCCCTCTAGGGTCCCAGGTGGGTTTTGTGATCTCCTCGAGGGCAAGGTCTCCTTTCTTGACACCAAGGTCCTTGAATTTTTGGTTGAATGATCACACTATTCGATAATGGTACCCCTGTATATAGTATAGAGGCTTAAGTCTCTTTTCATCCAAGAGTGACAGTTCATCAAAGCCGCTTGGATGCCAGTCTTCTTCGCTAATTTTTCTTTCGAGCATGACTCACGGGGAAGGAATTTCTATCTCAATGGGTAGGACTGCTTCCATAGTGTACACTAGAGAATAAGGGGTAGCTCCATTAGGAGTTATGATTAAAGTGTGATAGACCTAGAGGGCGTAAGGGATCCAGTCGTCCCAATATCTACAACCCTCAGTCATCTTGCTGATTATGGTTTTGAGGCTTTTATTGGTGGATTTGACAACACCATTAGTTTGGGGTCGGTAGGGAGAAGATTGGTGTCTCTAAATCCCATACTCACCGACTAGTTTTATGACCTCATCTTTGAAATGGAGCCCATTATCTAACACTAACTCGTAGGGAACTCTGTATCGATAGATGATGTTCTTTGTGATAAAGTTGGTCACTTTCTTGTTATTCATCACCGCATATGACTCAACTTCGACCCACTTAGTGAAGTAATCAATGTCAACCATGATGAATTCGTGACCGTTTGAAACTTTGGGAGTAACTTTCCCTATAATGTCAATGCCCCAGGTGGAGAAGGGCCAAGGAAAGGTTATATTGTATAGTTCTCGAGGAGGCAAGTGTTCGAGATTGGCAAACTATTGGCATTGAGGCATCTCCGGACATAGGTCGTGAAATCTTGAACCATGGTGGTCTAATAATATCCTTGATGTTTGATCTTCTTAGAAATAATGTGACCATTCATATAGGGAAGCCTGCATTCCCCGTTGTAGATCTTCTACATCATTTCTTTAACATCAGTCGCTGTTATGCAGTGCAAATGGGTTCCATTGAAGTTTCTCATGAAAATCTCTTTGTCACGATGATGTACACTAGTCAGCCAATTTATGAAGGGTCGAATGGTCTTTCTAGTCGTATTGGGGATATTTACCATGTATAAGGAGGTACCAAATGTCTCAGTACCATAATATGGCCATAACAAAATCTTCCTCAGTGATGAGTTCAATGTGGTAGTAGTGGGTGGGCATAGCTTGTTTCTGAACCAAGAAAGGGGCCATTGTTATTCCCTCGGGCATGTCAACCATGAAATCCAGGGTGGCAAGGCCATCAACTAGCATGTTCTTTGCACGAGGAAGGTAATGGAAGGTGACATCTTTGAATTGGGAGGCCAACTTTTCTAGGTGGGCGTGGAAGGATAAGAGTTTATCATCTTTAACTTACCATTTCCTAAGGATTTGATCGATAAATGTCTAGGTGCTTCATAACTATATTGAGGGCGATCTTGAGGCCTACAATGCATTTATGATACTTAGTCATGTTATTGGTGTAAGGGAAGTTTAGTTTGATGGCAATGGGGTATGAGAGTCATCAGGGGTGATAAGAAGTATCCCAATGTCGTTTCCTTTCTTGTTGGCAGATCCATCAAAGAATGTTTGCATCTAAGGTCCTCTTGAAAGGTGTAGATAATATCTTCATCCGGGGATTCAGATGCCCAAACATCAGTCCCTTCCATGGGGTAATCAGTAAGGTAATTACAAATGGCTCTCCCTTTCATAGCTTTCTGCGTGATATAAACAATATTGAACTCGGCTAGCAACATCAACCAACAAGCCATTCGGCTAGACAAAGTGGGATTTTCTAGAAAGTATTTGATGGGATCCATTCAGGATACTAGTCTGATGGGAAAGGCAGGCATGTAATGTCATAATTTCGGCGTGACCCAGACCAGGGTAACACATGCTTTTTTCAAAGTTATGTAGTTAACTTTATGCCCGGTTAGTTTTTAACTGGCATAATAAATGCCTCTTTTCTTATGGTCAATGTATTTAGCTTGAAAAGCCCCTACTGCAGTATCTGTTACGATCGAGTATAGGAGGAGGGGGAGACTTGGTTGCGAAGACTCCAGCACCGAAGGTCGGGTTAGGTATTGCTTGATTAGGTCATAGGTATCTTGGCAGGCCTCATTCCAGAATTTAGTTGAATTATTTCGGAAAAATTTAAAAATGGGTTCTCAAATATAAGTTAATTGGCTAATGAATCGACTGATATACTATAGTTTACCTAGGAATCCTCGGACTTCCTTCTCCATTTATAGTGGTAGTATCTCAAGTATTACTTTTAGCTTGGAAGGGTCTACTTCGATTCCCTTATCACTGACCATGATCCTTTCATGACGTCGAAAACACATTTATGTGGATTTAGCTGCATGTGGTAATGTCGCGATAGTTCGAAGAACTTTCGAAGGGCGGGAATATGAAATTTTTGAGTTATAGATTTAATGATCATGTTGTCTACGTAAATTTTAACCTCCTTATGAATAAGGTCGTGCAAGAAGGTTGTGGCAACCCTTTGGTAGGTAGTCCCGGCATTTTTGAGTCCAAATGGCATGATAGTATAGTAGAAGGCTCCCCATAGGGTAGTGAAGGAGGTTTTCTCCTGGTGGTCAGGGTGCATCTTGATTTAGTTATATTCGACGAATCCATTAACAAATGACCTGAGGGCATGGCTAGATGTGTTGTCCACGATCATGATAATATTGGGCAATGGGTAATCGTCTTTTGGGGATGCTTTATTCAAATCCCGGTAGTCAGCGTACATGCGGACTTTACCTCCTAACTTCGGTACGGGGATGATGTTAGCGAGCCATATAGGATATTCAACTACGTGAATGAAACCCACGTTCAATTACTTGACCACTTCCTCTTTGACTTTGAGCGACCATTTGGTCCAGAGTTTCCTAAGCTTCTATTTGAACAGCTTGCATTCTGGGAACGTCGGGATCCCATACTGAGCTATTTCTAGGTCAATGTCGGGAATGTCATCAAAGGCCTATGCAAAGACGTTCACGAATTCTTTCAGTAGCTCTTCAAATTGTACATGCTCATGCTCGTTAAGGGTGGGCCCTATCATAATCTCGCGCAGATGGCTACTAGAATCAATATTTTATAATAATAGTATCGTCATAATTAATTTGAATGTTGTTATGTTATTTGTCATTCTCTTTATAAATATCAGTTAAGAATTATTCGTTTACAAAATCATCATTATCAAAGGTTTTATTAGAATCAAGACAATTAATGTAAGGCATAATAAGATACTCAAAATCCCCATTTAATTCATTTTCAAGAAAAACAACATTGAGAACCTCGTCAAAAGAGGTCTCAGTTACATTGATATCAGGAAAAGGAAAAATAACATCAGGTGAAGAGACTTGGATAGGGTGAACAACAGAGTTAGGTTGTATCTGAGCAGGTTGGATTGGTATGGCATTCTAGTTGAGGAGAGGTATGTCGACAACTTTAATTTGAGCAGACGGGTCCAACGGCGCGACATCTGAGCGGATCATGTAGAGACTCAGCCCTTGTGTTTACAGGTTAAATGAGTCTTCGAATTCTCTTCGTTCAGAGTCCCTTGTAACTATCACGACTTTCTTAGTGAGAGGTTACACTTTATGTTTGCAGTCTTCAACCCAAGAGTTACTATCTTGAAAAAATATTTTTGGCCCTAGTTTCATCTTTTAGTCAATATGGCCATACCACGGTTTAGGGAAACCAAAGAATGGAAAGTCTTCACCCTCCTTGTTAAATATTCCATTCAAAGAGTATCTTGAAATATTCTTTTCATCTTCCCAACCTCTTTTTGGTCTCGATCGACGAAGTGCTTTGAGTTCATCCGGTGAAGGTTGGTAACCCAGGTCTCATCGGGGAAAGGCCTCCTTCCAGGCATGAAGTGCATGTTTTTAAACATCTGAATCACATTGACGTTGCCACGAGGGTTGTGTTCTGGACAGACTCAGTCTTTGAAACTATCTCCTATTTGGAGGGGAAGTGGATCAACCCTGAAGCTAGAGACGAGCATGTAATTCGTCCTATGCTAGATATCTAATACTCGATTGCTAGTACTAGCATTGTTTGTGCTGTTATCGTCCCCTAAAATGATGATAACCTGGCCTTTGGTGAAGAACTTCAGTTTCTGATGGAGAGAAGAATATACTCCTCGAATGCTATGGAGCCATGGATGGCCAAGGAGTATATTGAAGCATGCAGGCATGTCAATGACTTGGAACTCGATAACAGGATTGAAAGGGTAGTCCCTAGTGTGAGTTTATGGACCCCGTTACTTATCGGCGGACATTGTCACAAGCATGAACAACGACGGAATTGGGAGTGAGATCACTGACTTTTAGTCCCAAGAAATTGAAGGTTATGATAAGACAAACATTGAGAGGAGATCCATTGTCGAAAACTGATAGTGGGATTATCTTTCCCAAGAATTCAACGCAGATGTTGAGGGCATAATTGTGATTAGGGATGAACTTCGGTATCTCTTCTTCAAAAAAGAAGAGGAGTCTGGAAGAGGTCTGGGACCAAACTATATTTACAGCTTCTTCGGGAGTAGTGGTGATAACTTTGCTTCTATGTGTAAATCGTTGTCTTCAAAAGCCGAGTCTCAAAATCCTTTGCATTGCCTACGAAATTTGTTAAACAACTTATATTGTGGTAAGTACGGGTATTAATCCAACTTTTAAGGTGAAGAATCAAATAATGAAGATAAAGTAAATTCACTTTCAAATGTTTTAATTATTATTATTATTTTTTCTTTGTGATTATATAAAAAAAAATTGCTTTTAATTTTCTTTTAAAAAAATTTTCAAGGGTTGAATGAAACTAAGTAACCGTGTGACTAAAAATTTAAAGTAATCTAAGCAAGGTTCTAAAAGGCGCGAGGTGTGATCGAGACGTAGAGGTCAAGCCTCAAGCCTTAGGAGCCTAGGCGTAAAAAGACATTTTTTTTTTATTATTTTAATTATTCCAAGGGTAGTAATATAATAAAATAGTACATACCTTGAATTTTGAAAATATATCCATATTTTGGTAGCCATTTTTCTCATATTCATGCTCCATAATCAATATTTGTCAACTAATCCTTTGTTTTTTAAAAAAAAAAGTGTGCCTTAAGCCTTTTACCAAGAATAAGTTGTAATAAGGCGTAGGCGATGCGTTTCTCTCAAGCTTAGGCGGGCCTAGGCGGAGCTTAGGCGACCCTTTTAGAACAGAGAATCTAAGTGGTAAGATGATGAAAAATGAAACAAGTAATGTAATTAATATGAAAAAGAAACAAGGAATGAAATCCACCCCCACTTCACACAATTAACACTAATTTGAAATAATACAATTTAGTTAACTTCCAACCATATTTATTTAATTTAAAAGTAGATTCTCAACAAACTAATGAATTAAAACAAACATGAGTTTAGAAAAGTAATTTTAATTCCTAAAAACTCTACTCCCAAAAGATTAAAATCAAATTAGATGAACCACCCCCATGGAAAATTCATGTAACTAATTTTAATTCAATCCATTATAAAACAAGAGTATCAGAAGGTTAGATCATAATTTTCATAATAGGATAAGTCAATCTCTAGTTTGAATCTTAGAACTAAAATTATAAAACTAACTTTCAATCCTTTCACAAGGATTGTTTACCATTTCTTAATGCATAAACAAGTGTAAGAATTAAAAATTATTAAGCAAAGTAAGTTATATAAACGAAAAGTTATCAAATTAATTCAATTGGATTCATGGGGCTTCATTTCATCCCTTTAATGGGATGATTAGCCTAACATACTCATCATCCAAGCATGCGATAAAAATTAAAGAGCATAAAGAACTAAACAAGAGTAATTAAGAGAACAAGTGATCAAACAAAAAATGCTTGAATTCCAATCAATCTTCCTTCAATTACATCCACAATTACTCTCAAATGAAAATCACTCAAACATATATGTTTTTTTCAAAATATAAACTAAAAATAACTATATCCCTCTATTAATTTTTCTCTAGAATTAAGTTACTAAAATAACACTCTCTAAAGTCCAGTCTCCGATGGGTCTTCACTCCTTTTATAAATGGCACAATGGGGGTTAGGGGTAATTCGACAATGTCCACAAGTGCATGTGGGAAGAGGGGTGAAAGGGCCAATTTAGGAAAAAGGAACAATCATTCATTTAACACATGTGGGGTAAGTTGGGGGCGGTTAAGGAAATGAGTAGAAGTTTTTTAAACACATGTGACTTTTTATTTTTTATATTTGGTTTTATTTGGGCAGAATCGGGTGGGGGGTGCTCTATGGGTTAACGATGTTTGGGTTGGAGGTTTAAACTAGTATGGGTTACGGGTTTAATTTGTGTTATGTATCAAATGGTTTACGGTTCTGGGTAGGAGGTGGGTTTCACCGCGAGTTGAGCAGGTGGGAAGGCAGGCCGGAGGTGGGTTTCACCAGAGATGTGGGTATCCGGGTAGAATAGTAGGTTCGACGGGTTTGGGAGGCCTGTTCAGGGTTGGTATGGTCCAGAACAGGTGTTGGGGTCTCCGAATGCGGGTTGGAGTAGGGGCCGCCAAGGGGTAGACCCAGGTTAAACCCGGGTCGCTGGCAGGTAGATATAAGGTGGGTCCGGGTTTGGGTATGGGTATGGGTATGGGTATGGGTGTAGTGACTTGGTTGGAGTTTGGATTGTGTGAGGTGGGTATAAGTAGTGGGGTTAGAATGTTGGTAGAAAGAGAACGAAGCGAGATGGGTTGGTGTTTTAATGAAGGTGGAAGTTTGTTTTGATGGAGGAAGAAGAGAGAGAAGGTGGGTTGAAGAAGATGATGGGTCAGAGAGTAGAGAAAAAAGAAAATCTTATTTTGTTAATTGTTGTTAACTTGTTTTGAGCATGTGAGCTTTGAGAGGTAATTAGGTGTGGAGGGTGTAGGAGATAAGGTGTACGTGAGAGAGTGTGTGAGGTGTATGAATGTGTATGAAAATAATGTGTGTGTAGGTACTTTATTATATATACAAAAAAGAGAAAATATATATATTTATATTTACAACACACGCAATAAAAATATAAAAACTCAAACACACACACATATATATAATATAAAAATACTCACAATAAAATAAAAATAAAAATATAAAAAAAGAACACTAAAAACATAATAAAGAAAGTATTAAACACACACTTAAATATATATAGACACTGACATGACGACACACACATTTTATATAATATTTACACAGAATAATAAAATACTAAAAATAAAGACCTTAAAATAAAATAATATAAAATAAAATAAAAATAAATAAAAGCTGACACAACCTGAATAAAATATATATCTATATTAAAAATAAAAATAATAATACCACACACACACTGAGCAAATATATGACAGGCTAGGGATGGTCTGGGCTTGGTTAAGGGATAGGTTCAGGCTCTTTTACCACACATTTGCTTTGATTTGAAGCGTTTGAAACCGCAAGTAGCATTTGACATACAAGAAAGATATATACACACATAAGACCAATTTTACCTTGAATTAGAAATTAAAAACTATCTATTTGAGATATTATTTCAACACTATTGGGTATTTATTAAATGGAAGGAGGGACTATGGGTCCGATGAGGAGTTTTATCAAGGCATTCCGGTTCAACTGAGAGGATATGAAAAGCCCACTCTTTGGGTGATATCGACTTGGGTATTCTTGAGTTGATCAAGGACTTTGCTTTATTCGATGGTTATTTCTGGCCCCTTTCCCTTATCCATTTCGGTTGCATGAGGAATTGGATATTTGTAGTGTCTCCCTAACCTGATCATGTGGTCTACAAAAGCGGGGAAGGATAAGAACCCCATGGCTTCATCTACCTCGGGTTGAATGGCCACCTTATTAATTTCCCCCAATAAATCTTTAAAGGATATCATTCCATACAGGGTGGCTACTTAACTGACTTCTTCTTGACTTGGTTCATCATCTGAGCTGTCAAAATCATCCCACAATCTGATGGCGGCTATGTCTTCTTGTCAAGAGTAATCAAAACATTCAATAACCTCAACAACTTCATCGCACAAATTTTCCCACTCAGAGGGGATGTGCATGAGTGAAGTGACCAACCGTCCCATCCTTGAAGCTTCAAAATGGTGAGTAACTCATAAAAGCTGCAAATTTCACTTGTCTGTCGAAACATATCGGCCATGGTTTGTACCACATCATCTAGATTGACTTCTTCAACAAGTACAGCTGGTAACTACATGTCCCTCCCTTTAGATCGAGTGCAGATGGCGATGCAGGCATTGTAAGGAGTGTCAAAGCTTGATCGGTGAAGCATGTAGGGTGTAGGAGAAAATATGGGGAAACTTTGAGCGGTTTGGGTGAGATTATAGGTGGGTAAGATTATAGGGATGATAGGTGCTTTGTTGGGTACGATTTGAGTAGACGGGTCAAATTTTGGGTCATTTTCTAGAAATATAGCATTTGTACGAGTTGGAAGTGGGTTATGAGTGGTGTTAGGTTTAGTATTAGATGGTGGGGCGATGATACCTCACTCAATTAGGCTTTGTGTCACATTCCTAATGTGGAAGCATTGGTCAGTTGTATGACGTGCAAATCGGTGAAAATCACAACGGGCATCGAATTTGAAGTTTTTAGGGAGTGGATTTGGTAATGGACGGTAGTCTAAGGATTTGAGGAGATTTCGGCTTAACAGGTCTTGGTAGACTTTGGAAAGGGGAGCATAGATTTTGGTGTATGCTTTCTTGGTAGGATTAAGGCGACTTTCTGGTGCCCAAGAGGTTACAGGTTGGGAAATATTATTGATGGTTGATACTGTAGCAGTGGTGGTCTTCTCATATTTTTGGGAAGTGAACTGTCTGGTCACTTTCTTTGGTTCGGTTTTGACTTTGGAAACACCTTCATCAATTTTTACACCAGCCCCTCGAAGGCCTCAAAAGTTTTGTAATGCTGTCCTCTAATGGACGTTCGGATATGAGGTAATAAGTTCTTCTTCACGATATTGATTTGTTCCTCCTCGAAGGGTCTGTTGGTCATGGTAACATCTTTCTCTCTCCACCTTCCTATGAATCTACTGATTGTTTCCCCAGGGTTTTGCTTAAAAAGATCTAGATCTCGGCATGTAACCTCTATCTCCTCATTGTACTAATACTGAGACATGAATTCTTAGGCGACATCCTCCCAACTGTGGATCTTGGATTCTTTGAGGGATAAAAACTATCGGAGGGCACTTTCTTTCAAGATCTGCTTGGAATATATATAAGTGAGTGTGTATGATAGTGAGACTATACATGGATCAACTACAAGTGGTATGTGATACGTATAAGTGAGCACGGATATATATATATATATATATATATATATATATATATAAGTCTGGAAAGTGTGGGTGTATGATAGTGAAGCCTAAGCATGGATATTCTAAGTGGTGTGTGGAACATGCGAGCAGAAATGAAGCTAACTAAAAGTGTGTGAAGTATACATGGAGAGTACATACAAGTGTGTGAAGTGCATAGGTGAGTGAAAAGTGATATATACATGAGAGAAATATATGCAAAAAGTAAATTGAGGAGAAAAGGGATCATAGAGGTAGGTACATACGCAAACATGCATAAAAGAATAACACCCATATAGAAAATATAGTCCAATCATCTTAAAATGCAGTCCCCAGTAGAGTCTCCACTGTGGCCATCGTGAGGGATCGGAGGAGGGCTTACCCCTTTTGGAGTGTGCACGGGATTGTTCCCTTTATCGAGGCACTCAGACACTATCGATGTGGGGTAATATGTAGAGATGGAGTCGCAAGCCTATTTTTCACAAAATAGGCAAAAAAAATGTTGTCTCCTTAAGAGAATGACATCAAGGACAATATGATGCTTGAAAATTGAGTAGTTCAAAGTTACAGAATGGGAAGGTGTTAGGAACCCATCACACCCTTTCTATCTCTCATGGGCATGTGTTAATCTTCTCATGTTAAGCTCCGTGAAGTGTGTGCTTATGTGCATAACATAGATGGAGAATGGAATCACTCAACTCGCGTCATGGAAGAGGACAGAGTGAGTTCATCCTTAGGAGTGTTCCCAAAATAATAATTTAAAATATCATGTAAGTGTTTGTCGATTCACAGTCGTTATAGATGAACGAATGTATACATCGGACATGACACAAGCATTCACTCATATAAAATCCATTAAGAATATATATAATAAAAACATGGTAATAAATGTGTATAAAGAAGGACTCGAGTCTAGGTATTTACCTAAGACGCCTACGTAGCCCAAGGGGCATCAAATTCCACGTGGTTCGAAGATAACATCAGGTGGGGTTTAACCCATGAATCCAAACGGGGGATTTCTCTTATATGTGTTCGTAGAGATAAACGTGCTTCAAGTGTGAGGATGTGTAGTGAAGATCCCTCTTTTGGAATTTATAGGTTAACCCTCATTTCCTTTTCTTTTTTAATGAAAATAAAGTATGTGCAAATACTAATAATAAATATTTGAGATTAAGGTATGTGATGTAATGAAATAAAGCGCTAAAGTAAAATAGAGCAACCAATGATAAAATAAGAGAATTTAAAGACAAGGGTGGATAATTGGACCTCTTTATGAAGACTTGAAACGGATCTTGATTGTAGATGCGCTGATATCACAACGAGGTGATGGTGGTATGAGGAGATGGGTGAGAATTTACTAAATGTAGTATGGAAAGGATGGAAACATTATGGGATATGGGCTTTTCAGGAGAGGAACATCTCTGAATTCGAGAGAATGTTCTCTGAATTGCTGAAACGGATGTTCAGGATTGATTTTCAAAGTGAGGTAATGGACTCTATTTATAGGTCCAGGGGGTGCCGATCAGCATAATCCTTGACCTACTTATTGGAATAGAAACCTAGACACACTATCGATTAGTAGGGTCCTAGGGATGCCATTTGGCCGTCTCAGAGAGATGCTTTGAAAAAATGGTCGTAAAATGCGAATCGTAAGTCATAATTGCACACGGGATGAACCGTTGGAAAGGGTATTCGGAGACCTTTAATAATACATTAAACCACTCTCGAGTTTAAGAGTTGATCGATGTCAAACGGCGCTCGAAAGCACCTGTTGGTCACTGTATAAGAATTTTTTGGAGGAAAACGAATCGTTCGTCCGAACCATAAGGTCGATTTGCACACGGGGTGGACCATTGGAAATGGTATTAAGTGATCTTCGAGATTTCATTCAGCTTCATTCGTTTTGGAGAGTTAACCAAGTTCAAACGGGGCCCGAAAGCGTCTGGTGACACTTCAGAGTGAAATGGGTGGTTCATCTGTACCGTAAGGCTGATTCACAAATGGGGTGGACCGTTGAAAAGAGGATTGAGAGTCCTTCGAAGATTCAATCAGATTCATTTAAGCTGAGAGTTAAGGGGGGTCAATGTTCGTAAATATTCAATGTGCGTAAATGTTCAATGTACAGGCTTGATTACAGTTGCGGTGTCAAAAGCATTATTTTGAGAAAATTTGAAGTCAAATGGAGCTAATTACCTTGCCCCGTAACCTCACCCGAGCCTAAACCTGTCCCTAAACCTACCCCGAAGCCCGTGTGTGTTTAGTTTGTGCCTTTTTATTTTTTTTAGATTTTTAGTACGAGTCGTTTTTATTTTGAGTTTTATTTTAGATGTATTTAGAATTTTTAGGTTTTATTTTTATTAGTTTTTAGTTTTATTTTATTAGGATTAGTTTTTTTTTAGGATTTCATTCATTTTTAGATTTATTAGATTTTACATTTTTTTAGGATTTTAGTTTTTAGATTAATAGATTTTTTATTTCTATTTAGTTTCATTCTTTTTAATTTGTGCCTTTTAATTTTCAGAGTAGAATTTTATTTTAGATTTATTTATAATTTTGTAGGATTTAGTTAGTGTTATTTTTAGGGTCACAACAAACACACACACCCTATACCCGCATACACTTATCCTAAACCCAACCTCACCACACCTTATTCCTCCCTCACCCATCTTCTACCTCCCACCATCTCTCACTCTCTCTCCTCTCTCTCCAAACTCCATTAACAACCCAACAAACAACCACCTTCCACTCTCTCTCACCTCCATCTTCATTTCTACACCACCCAACATCCCATAACCAAAAATAAACCCACTTATCTCTCCTATCTCCATACCCACCTTAACCCACTTCCATGGCAAAAACCTCCATTAAAACACCCACCAACACCCTCACTCTCTCTCTCTCTCCCAAAACCGAGACACCACCAGCCCCTCAACCCGACCAACAGCGTTGCCAGGCGAACCCAACCTTTTCTGCCTGAGACCTTCGGAAGCCAACCCATGACCCACTGTCCCAGTCGCGCCTGCCTAAACACCGGTGCTCCGATCAACCCGACCTCCATAACCTCTTATTCGAGCTCCTGTCCCCGACCCACCTGCACAAATCCCTGCAGCCCTCTTTCCCCATACCCGCTGCTGACCCATTTCCGACCCTTACCTGTTACCCTCCAACCATTCCCAACTTTAACCAAACCCATTTCTAAGCCACGAATTGTCACCTGCATAAAACAAACTAAACCAAGACAAATAAAACAACTAAAGACCCACATGTGTTTTATCCCCATTTACCATTTTTTTCAAAACTAACCCCAACTAACCACTTACACCTTTTACCCAAAAATACCCTTTTAACAAATCTGAGTTTTATTCCCTCACACTCTCATTTTACGTCCTACACCATAACAACATGCTCACCCCTAACCTATTTCCACATATACCCCTAGCTCCATGGGCTACTATAAAATGAAGACCTCAAGGCCATTTTTTAGGGTGATTAGAGAAGAGACTTGGAGAAGAAGAGAGAGAGTTTAGTGTAGAAAATAAATTAGGATAAACAACATATTGTAAATAGTTTTATTTTATTATTTTTATTTTTGTTAGAGATTTATGAGGATAATTTTTGTGAGAGATTTAATTGAGTGGGTATTTTATTGCAAATAAATTGGATGCTCAATTAGAGTGGTGTATGCTTTAAATTGGAATCTCAAAGAAATTTGGTTTGATTATTCTTTTCTCTACTTTTATTTCATTGCCTTGTTAATTTGATTATCATGCTTTATACTATGTTAGGCTAGAGAACCCCTTTCATTAATTTGATGTTAATTGAATTTAATTAGTTTAATTAAATTAAATTTTTCTTTGATAATTAACTTTGCACTCTTACTTTTGATTTACGCCTCGAGAGAGGGTAAATGATTTTCGAGAGAAAATAGAATTTCTAGTATTAATTTTCATTTTAGAATCGAACTAGAGATATGTTTTTCTAAAATGCGAAATTATTTCTTCGAAATTCAACTCTACCTTATTTTTATGATTTCAACTAATTTAGCAAATCGAGCCTAGCGGGTGATTTGTTAGATGATGTTTGGATCTATATTTTCAAGAGTTGTAGGAGTGTAAATTTAATTTTCTAAAATATTATTGTTAAAATTACATTTGCAATAAGAGTTGATTTGTAACTTTGATACTAGCTTGGGATATTTAATTTAAATGAACTAATTAATTAAATTAACTATAATTTATGGTGTAATCCCATCTCTTATTAGCTCTCACTTTGATTTTCTCACTCATATCATATTTTACATGTTCATTTAGTTAGATTTCATTTCAAGTTCATCATTGCTTTTTAGTTTGTCATTTGATCTTTGATTTTAGTTTAGTTTAGTTTCACCTCACCTCACCAAATTGTTTTAATATTAAAAAAGGCATAAAAAAAGTAGAAAACCCCAAAAAAATAAAAAGAAAATAAAAGTGAATTACAATTGGTTTCCCCTCGCTTTACCCCCTTGATATGGATTGACATCCTTACTTACCTCTATTCTAGTTTGTTATATTTTTGTGTAGGTGATAAAGGTTTTGATTAACTTGTCTTCAACAACGACATCCACATAAAAATCGAGTTATCAAATGGCGTCGTTGCCGGGGATATAAAAAAAAGCAAAGTCAAAGTTATTAGCTTCTCCACAAGAAATCATGTTTTCAAAATCCAGTACATTTTGCTCGTATATTTCAAAATATCCGCTTCTTGTCCCAGTAGGGGATGACTTCAAGGAGAGAGTATGTCCCAAAAAAATCCGCTTACCAATGTCAATGTGATCTAGATGTTTAAGAATATGCATTCCATGCTTGGAATGGGGCTGGATTACCAACAATAAAGAATACTTAAACCAATAGTATTGAAAGAAGCATTTCCTCCACATTGTTTAGGATATCAGCCATCCTCGACTGAACTCATGGCTCTCCGCCATCTATATCGAAAGTGAGTACTAAAAAGAAAAGAAGTAATTTTTGGTAATTCCTTGAATGAGTTATATATCAAAGCAGACAAAGACTTCCCTTACCGTGGCTTCCCTGAACCGTGGAATGACTATACTGAGAAAAAATTGAAACTAGGATTTGAAATCTCATTTGAAGATAATATCACTTTAACTGAAGGGCTGAAGCATGAGGTAATGACTTTAACCATCATATCTTCAGACGTAAGTTCCTCTGACATTGAGAGCACCAACAACATAGAAAGTACTGAGAATAGTAGTAACGGTGAATCATTTAACTTCCACATACTGGGGCTGGATTTCTACATGATCCACACCAAGGTTGATTCGTCCAACTTGTTTGTTAAGATTGTCTCTGTTGATAAACCACTTCATAACTGGAAAAGTGTCACTATCTTCCCAACTCTGCCTATCCATAACCTTGTTGTTTATGCCCAACAAAATGGGCCTAAATTTATCCCTTGTTTTTCTGTTACTGATATGAATGTAAACGAGACCTCCTTTGATGAGGTTCTCACTGTTGTATTTATAAAAAATGCTTCTAATGAAATGAATGAAGATTTTGAGTATCTTATTGTGCCTTATATTAATTGTGTTGATTATAATCAAACGAATGGTGAAGATGATATAATAAATGAGCAATTCTTAATTGATATCAATAAAGAAAAGGTTAAACAACATAACCGTATTTGAACAAATGATTGTGACACTGTGTTATTAACTTGAATCATGGTATAACTTTGTTGAGAAGAAGTTGAAACCAAGATTTTAAATCTTCTTTGAAGATAAAATCACTTGGACTTAAAGGCTGAAGTATGAGGTAAAGCCTTTAACCATTAAGTCCTTAGACACTAGATCCTTCACTGAGAGCCCTAACAACACTGAAAAGTACTGAAAATACTAGCAACGATGAATTATTTGGCTTCCATAACAATGGGATTAGATATCTGCATGGTCTACGCTGGAGATGATTCATTTGACTCGTCTTAAAAAATTATCCATGCTGATAGACCACTTCTCAACTGGCATAATGTCACTATCAACCCAGCTCTGACCATCCAAAACCCAATTATCTATCCCTTACAAGATGAACCCGAATTTGTCCTCTCCTTTTCTATTACTGATATGAACGTAAATGAGAAATCCTTTACTGAGGTTCTCACTATTGTATTTCTAAAAAATATTTCAAATGAAATGAATGAAGATTTTAAGTATCTTGTTGTGCCTTATATTAATTGCACTGATTCTTATCAAAAAATTTATGAAGATGATCTAATAAATGAACAATTCTTATCTAATCTCAATAAGAAAAAAATTAAACAACATAACCGCATTCAAACTAATGATGATGACACTGTTGTTAATAACCTTAGTTAAAGTATAGTCCACGTGAGATTTGGATAGGGTCAACCCTCAATGAGCATGAGCAATTATAATTCATGAAAACGCTAAAGGAATTTGTAGACATTTTTTCATGGTCCTATAATGACATGCTTGGCATCGATACAAAGATTGTAAAGCATAAGATCCCTACTTATAAGCATGTCAAATAGAATTTGAGAAAGCTCCGTCCTGAGTGGTCTTTCAAAGTTAAATATGAAACCGTAAAACAACTGAGCGTGAGTTTTACCTGCATAGTCGAATATTCGACGTGGCTCGCCAAATTCGTCCCTGTACTAAAATCAAGAGGTAAAGTTTGTATGTGCATTGACTACTAGTATTTGAACAAATCTTCCCCAAAGGATGATTATCCCTTGCCGAACCTTAACATGATCATTAATAGCATTGCCAATTATTCCCTTAACTCATTCATTGATGGTTTCGCGGAGTACAATGAGATTAGGATGCATCACGATCAACAAGAGAAAACTGGTCTCATTATCCCTCGGGGAACATTTTGCTACACCGTTATGCCTTTCAGTCTAAAAAATGTTGAGGCTACCTACCAGAGAGCATATACGATCATTTTACATGATCTTCACTATAAATAATTTGAGGTATATGTAGATGACATGATTGTCAAGTCCAAAAATCCAGAAGGTCACATCCCCGACTTGAGGAAATTCTCTTAATGATTGCGAAAGTAATAGATGTGTCTCAATACATAAAAATGTGTCTTCGGCATCACGAAAGGCAATCTCCTTGGTTTAAGATCGGTGAGAGAGGAATCAAGGCATACCCTATAAAACTCAAATCCATCCTCGAAATGTAGCCTCCTCGGACAAAGAAAGAAGTTCACGATTATTAGGTAAACTCTAATTCATTAACCAACTTACTTCCATCTGTAAGACCATCTTAAAGCCCCTCCGAAAAGACTCAATCAAGGTCTATAATGAGGCATGTCAAGAAGCTTTTGACGAGATCAAGCAGTATCGCACCCAACCTCTGATGCTCATATCACCTCAACCTGCTTTTCTTCTCCTTTTATACCTCATAATCAAAGACACCGTAGCGGGGGATATGATAGACCAATACTTTAAGGAATCATGCAAAGAGAGATCCATCCATTACGCCAATCGAAAACTGGCACAGTATGAAATAAATTACACTGCATTGGCGAAGGCTTGCATTGCTTTAGTTTGGGTCACTCAGAAGCTCTAACATAACATGATTTTACTCCCCATCAAGTTGGTAGATATTCTTTGACGGGAACTCTAGTAAGAAGGGGTATGGATTTGGATACCCCTGATTTAGCCTGATTATTCTCACACTTCCATTGCCATTAAGTTAAACTTCCCTTGCACTAACAACATGACATAATACAAATCTTGAACAACGAGCCTCAAGTTTACCCTCAAGAAAGGAATTCACTACCTTGATGTTTATAAAGACTTAGCCCTCATCAGAGGACAAGTTATCCGAAAATGGAAAGTCAAAGAGGAGAAGATCCTACCTTTTCATGCTCGCCTCGAAGAGCTTACCTCCCAATTCAAAGATGTCACCTTCCACTACCTTTCTCGATCCAAGAATTACTTTGCTGGTGCATTGGTAACTTTTGCCTCCACGGTCAATATGTCATGCTAGGTGGAATATCAATGACCTCCTTCCAAGTTTAAAAACTCGCTATGACAACTCATGTTACCATATCAAAATCTCAATAGAAAATAACTCAGATAAGTCCAGGTTGTGGTATTACGACAACTTATGTCTCTTGAGTATGGTCGATATCCTTCAGGGGCTGAGCAAAAAGATCATGTATCTCTTCACAAGCTTGAATCTCAGTACATTATCTATGACAAGGCACTTTTCAAGAGAAATTTTGATATAACCCATTTGCAATGCATATCATGAGATAACACTGAAGAAATAATACAAAATATCCACAACGGGGAATGTGGATCCTATATGAAAGCTCATATGCTTGCCAAGAAGATTATCCATCAAGGGTTTTATGAGACTACTAAGGTTCAAAACTACGTTGCTTATTTCAAAAGGATCCTCAAATACCAATAATTCGCTAACCTTCCGCATTTTCCTTGCAGCGAGTTGTACAACGTGACTTCACCTTGGCCCTTCTCAACTTAAGGTATTGACATAATTAGGAAAGTACCTCATAAAGCATCAAATGGAGATGAATTCATCATGGTCGCATTTTATTATTTCACCAAATGGGTTAAAGCTGAGTCATTTACTGTAATGAATGAAATATAAACGTTCATCGGGAAGAATATTATATATCGCTACGGGTCTCTCGCGAGTTAGTATCAGGTAATGGGATCCATTTCGAAGAAGAAGTTATAGAACTAGTCGGCGAGTACGAGATTAAGAGGCACAAAACATCTCCCTATCGACCTCAAACTAATGGGGTTATCGAAGTTAATAACAAAAGCCTTAAGACCATAATCAACAAGATGATCGAAAGTTACCGTGACTAGGTTGATAGAATTCTTTATGCACTCTGGGGCTACTACACATCCGTCAAAACACCAATTGGGTAAACCCCTTATTCTTTATTAATATCATGAAGGCATGTACTGCTTGTGGAGCTTGATATACCCTCTCTAAAAGTTATGCTTAAAAGTAAAGTTGGAGAAGTTGATTGGCAATAAAGTCGTTATGACAATCTTTTAACCTTGTATGAAAAGAGATTGAAGGATTTATACTATATAGAAGGGTACCACCACCTTATTTCATGTTCGTTCAATAGGAAGGTGAAAGATAACGGGGTGTGAGATCTTGCCTCGCTCTCAAGGAGATAGTAAAACCCATCTGGGACCTAAGAGGGAAGTTTAAACCCAATCAGAGTTGGCCATACCTTGTATAAAAAATTCTGTCAGGCAGTATCGTTATGTTCACGGACCTCGACGAAGAAGAAATAACGCGTCGAATCAATTTGAACCATCTCTAGAAATTTTATCCTTGATCTGATTGTCATCGCGCTACGACTCTTCTCATTTCCCTTATATTTATAAAAAAAAAATCTCTTTTTTTCTCCCTGTCTAGAACTAGGTAAGTCCTTATCCTCTCGAAAATAAATTTTTCTAAAAATTTCAAATAAACTTTTGTCCCAAGAGAGGTACATAGGCATCCCATAAACTCACTTTAGGCGCAATCTTTTCTTCTTCACAAATTTATATTCTTCCACCAAGGGACACTGGTCGCACTCATCATCATCTTCCTTGCCTTAATCCCATCATATGGGGTCATCCACATGGATTCTCCTTTTTCATTCTAATCTATTATAAGCAATATTAGCATTCAAATTTAATTCCTTGATATCTCTCCTAATAGTTTCATCCCATAATAGCTTGGGGCAACCCTTTGCACTTTTACCCTATGTTTTCAATAATCTTTCAATTGTTATAGGTGCATCTATGGGTCTGCGCAACACATGATCGTACCATTTAAGTCTACTTTCTCTTAATTTATCGCTAATGGGAGCTACTCCTAAATTTTCTCTCACATAATGATTTTTAATCTTGTCCTTTCTAGTAATTTCTGTCATTTATCGGAGCATCCTCAATTCACTAACATGGAGACTTTTTTCATGTTTTTTCTTTAAAGTCCGACATTTCGCTCTATGAAGAGTCGCTAGCATAACAATTTTTCTATAATATTTTCCTTTGAATTTATTAGTTACCCTCTTATCGCTGAACACCCCACTTGGTTGTCTCTATTTTATCCAACCATTTGATATTTTACTCATAAAATCCTCATCAATATCTCCATTACTTTATATCACTAAACCTAAAGACCGAAATTTATTAGTTTGGTTTATCACTTTTTCTTCAATCTTTAATATTATGCTATCAAATGCCTGATTATTAAATTTACATTTCATAAATTCAGTTTTATTTCTATTGATTTTTAGCCCCTTAAACTCTAAGGCATTTCTCCAAGTATCTACTCTCATCCCTAAGGCCTCCTTTGAAGTGTCAACTAAAACTATATCATCCACAAACAACATACATCATGGGACATCTTCTTGTATGTTCTTAGTAATCTCATCCAATACTACGATAAATATGCAAGGACTTAAGGTCGATCCTTGATGTATACCCACTTTAATCATAAAATCATTAGTTTCACCACTAATAGTTCTTACTCTAGTCTTTCTGTTATCATACATATCTTCAATCACTTTAATATATCTCATTAGGATTCTTTCCTTCTTAAAGCCCGCCATATTATTTCTTTAGGTACTCTATCATATACCTAGTCTCACTCATCATTAAAAATGAACAATAAGATTATGTATGTCATAGCGATCGGTATAGGTAGTTCAAATAATAAGAAATTCTTCCAAAGTCACAACAAGATACGATAAAAATCATCATTTGTTTATCTTATTAAAAATAATTGTTGAAATTACATGAAAATTATTACTGACAAAAAGTCCCTAAAACCTACATAAACAGCCCATCCATATACAACAGCACAAACCTACCAAATCTATACCTAAACATAAACATTAACGTACCCCATACTAATAAAGCCTCACAAACTCTCCTTAACTACCAGAAGGCCCTGCCTCATCATCACCAATTCCCTAAGGGCCCTAAAAATCCCAATCTTCACGGAACCTCCTTATGCGCTCGATACGAAGATAAGCCTTGATGATCTTGGATGAAATCATAATATCCTCCTCCTTAGTTTCAAACATCGTAAGCCACCTTTGTCAAGTGTCCTAAGCACAAACCTTTGTAACCCCATTCTCCCATTACCACCTCAAATAGTCTTTAGATATTACCCTAGGATCACCAGCAGATTGGGACGGACGGCGACATAAAGAGTCCTTAAGGTCACCCTCAGGGATTCAGTCAAGTCCTCCTCCAAAAAGAAGTTGGTTATGCGCGAATGGGATAATTTGATCTCAATCCACTTGGCATAAAATCCTAAAATGTAAGTAGAAGGAGGTTTGGTGAAGGCCTATTAGCCAAACATACCGGTATTCATCCAATTACAGGATAGGCTACCAATCACCTTGTCATGGAATAAACCAATAAAGGTGTTTGGCCCCATGCTACATGATCCAGTTAATCTAGTTCCTCGTGGAAGGGACAAAACTCTTAAAATGTTATGAATAGAAATTCAGAACACCAATAAGAGGATACTCGGGAAGGTATATCAAATGAATCCTCTTTACCAACTACGTGAATAACATTATAGGGCTATCGCACAAGAAATTCACCCAACCTTCCTTCCAGTGATCAAGACCACTCAACATCTTCACTAGTAGGTTAGCGGTAGGGTTATGGTGATAAGACATACACAATATAATGGTGGTAATCTGGGGATTAGCAATCATATCTGATGTCACCCAAAGCATCTTAGCAGTGAATCCCAAAGCTACGACGCTATCAAAGTTGTTATCACTATACCCTCTATGATGCATAGATTCAATATCGTATAAAGGTTGATACTTCCCCTATGCACCAGCGGTATGGAAATAGAAGGAGAGATATGTAATAATTCATCCAAAGACACCCGAGGAGGACAAGACAGGTCAGACATAGCAGCAAAAATGCTTGGGTCAACACCCATCATAATAAAAAAAAATCTTCGTAGGTGGCACATACCTCATCTAGGCCAAAGCAGAACATATGATCTTCGGGGTACCAAAACTGCAAAGTCGCCTCCAAAAATTCCAGTCAATTAAATGGTTACGCCACAAAGTAACTGTGCCAAAGTTGAATGCCTCATAATCGATGTTGTATAGGCGCATAGCCTTCAAACCCTCAAAGTAAGTTGCAAAACCTTCGGTCACTGGAATGGCCATTGCATAAAGAAAAAAAGGTTGTAAGAACAAAGAAATAAGGAAAGAAGTCTAAGTTTGGTTTAAAACTCCACCCAAAAGGCCACTTTTATACTTGAAACTGCCCACAAAAGACGAAGTAATTAATTTGTTGCCACAACAACAGTTCCTAAGTACCAAGAAGTGCAAAAGTAGGACAATAATGGGTGCAAAACAACCATGCTTGCAGGAGTATGCCGACAGGCAGGCCAATGGGGTATCTTGATCGCCCCCCCTCCCCCCCCCCCCCCCCGAAAGATTCCCTTTTCATTTTTTTACCTCCTTAATTTTGAAATAAGCCCCTCTGTAAATTACACTCTTGCAACAAGGTTTTTCGACCCCTTTTTTAGTATTTTTTCAAAAATACATATTTTTATCATCTTTTCTTACTTTTCATCACAAAATAAAATCCCACATGGAAAATTAAAAGTGCATGTAGGCTAGGTAATTAAAATAAGAAAAACTCGAATATATATATATATATATATATATATATATATATATATATATATATATATATACAGAGAGAGAGAGAGAGAGAGAGAGAGAGAGAGAGAGAGAGAGAGAGAGGCACGCTCTCGTACGTACCAAGTTTACATACTGACGCAGATATATTTAAATAAAATATAAAAAAAATTGAGTTGAATTTTCTGATGTAATATTTAAACATTTCAAGGGACCCATATAAACAAATCAGCTCAAAATAATATTTTTGTTATTTTAAAAAATCGATCAAACTTTCACAGCTTTTAAAGTGCTTTAATAGCTGTGAAAGTTTGATCGATTTTTTAAAAATAGCAAAAAAAATATTTTGAGCTGATTTTTTATATGGGTCCCTTGAAATGTTTAAATACCATATAAAAAATTCAACTCAATGTAAATACGCACAATAAATGCGGTGTGTGATATCGATTTAAAATTATTCGCAAGTTTCCAAGTAAACCTTGTTTAATTAGAGTCTATTTTTAAACCAATTTAATTGAGCCCCTAAACTTGCAACAACGTGTGTGCGTGTGTCAACCCATAAATAAATAAAGCATGTGACACAAATATTCAGGAAAAATCACCGCAGCGCAAAACCTTTTATTTCTAGAACTTTGACAAGTTTACAAGACCATTGACTTACATACCATCTTGCTTTCGCCCACAAGAGTAACGCACGGTGCCTTCGTGAAACCTTCAAAGCATTGGCTAGAAATCAGCAGTGGTTCACGCGCCGCTATACCACAAGGACCGCAACCCAAAACACTCCCTAGAGACTCCCTCCACAATAGCACACAGCTCTCTGGTTGTAGAGTTCTCCCCACAATGGTAAACAACAACAAAAGTTGTGCTCTTGAACACCAAAACAATTCACTAAAGCATATAGGAGTTTTGTGAAATGAAAATAAAAAAAGGATTAAACCCTAAAAGGAAGAAGCCAAAAGAATTCTGCTTTCGCAGTTTTTCTGTTCCGTAAAACGCCAAGACTTCTTAAGAAAAATGTTACCATTTAATGAGTATTTATAATAAAAATGCGTCGCCTTGAAATACGAGCTCGTTCGAATGAGATAGCAATCTCGAGTTAACGAAGGACAGTTGTCGCTCGAACGAGATCGCACGACACTGCCATGTCATTCGAACGATGTATAAATGTCGTTTGAACGACTGTTGCGTCAAAAAATTAATATTTTAATGTCCGCTTCAATACTTAGAAAAAATACTAATTTTCAAATTCTGATGAAAAAGTCCTCTCCAACACTTGGAAAATATTTTGTAAAAATATTCCAAAAGCTCTAAGTGAAAAGTTAAGGTATTTAAAACAAAACCTTACCAAAGTTAACTTTGCGGAGTCTTTTTGATGAAGAACTTGATTAATTCGGATCCGCCTTGACGTAGATGGCTCATGAATGCTCTTCGACGGTGTAGCGGTATGTGACATAACAAATTGGTAACGGACTTATAAAAATATGTCCTTACACTCAAAAATAATATATTTATTATTTTAAAAAAATCGGTATGTAAACTTGGTATGTATAGGTGCTTGGCTCTCTCTCTCTCTTTATTTATATATATATATATATATATATATATATATATATATATATATATGTGTGTGTGTGTGTGTGTGTGTGTGTGTGTGTGTGTGTGTGTGTGTGTCATTGCATTTACATTTTTCTAGAATAAAAGAAAGAGGAAAAAAGCAAATTATTAGGACGCAACTAGACTTTCCAACCTAAATCTAATCAAGTGTCACCTCCTCAAGGATCTCGATGCACACGTTTCCTATGATGAAGAGAAGTTTACCCTCTCTTTCCCAAATCGAGGCCCTCATGTTCCTCAGCAGTCGCCGACGTTGCCACACATGATCGAAATGTCTGCATTATTTGATCAACAAAAGAAGCCATCCAATCTCTGATGTCATGCAAACAATATGTTGATACACACACACTTTGCAAGAGATAATTCAAGGAACAATAAGTAAGTCAGCAAAAGAATAAAGAAATCAGAATCCAAGTGCAGAAATCAAAAGATAAGGTAAAACCTCCCTCTAAAGAACCTCCTTGGAGAATTGATGGAATCCATCTATTGTCACCTAAAGACGATGAGTCACTGACACCACGGGACCTCTACCCGTTGGATGTGACAAGAAGGAGGTTAAAGATAATGGATATGAACGACATGTAGCGTTGTACCACTCCCCCAAGCCTGCGCCCTAGGACCTGGCGCACTGGTACCACCTCTAGTCCCTACCGATGATGAGGGCATACCCTCCATGCCGTATATGGATGGAGGCATAAATCAACTGGTCACAAAGTCTATATAATCATACCCAACTGTTGTATTAGTGTAGAACATATCGAGCTCACCCTTCATTGTCGCTGCCCTCTCTCATCCGTCCCCCAATTTCCACATGTAGGTAAGAGGTGTTAATGGTGGGACCTCTACCTTACCCCCCATCACATGCCTCACCACTCTTTTTCCTGGGTATTAGACATACCCAAACTCGTACACAAAAAACATCTGCATTAGTGTATGCATGCCAGTAACCCCATCCCCCCAAGGATGAATGCCAAGGAAAGAAAGTCATTTGTCCCAAAATAAAATAATTCATTAACAAAATCCATAAAACATAAGAAAAATACACAAAAATATATAAACAAGGTCAAACCTGATCATTCGGTGGGGCATTCAGAACCACCCTCACATCTTTTAGGGCCAAGAATTCCTTCGATACCCTGTTTGATATCCTCTATCTATTCATCCTTGGTAACTCCCCCACCTTAATCGCCTTCAACGACACCAATCCCTTTGTAAGATGTGGGTTCTTCCAACATGATTAGTATCATGCGAGACATAACCCCATATCAAGACTGTGATTAATATCCAAGACTATGTTTAACAACGGCGATACATGAGAGTAAGAGAGAATAATATTCAGCACCCAAGATGGTATTAAATGAGGTCTTTTACACCATAAATGCACTATGGACATAATAAATAAGGGGAACCAGTAGGTAACTTAGCCGGAGGGAGAAATACCAACCACTCTTGTCATAATAAAGGCAAGGCAGGAATTTCAGGTTAAGTTAATGCTCAATGATATTGGTATAAATGGACACAAAAGGGAATGTTTGGGATAATAAATGTTCTCAAAGAGGCTCTCGTGTATCTAAAAAATCCAGCAACAATTCTAGGTTCGAATTGTCGTTTGTGAAAACTGTTCGATTGGTCTATTTATAAGAAGATGAGGTTACTCGAGTAACCTTACTGGCATTAAATGCGAAAGTACTGTCACCTTAATGTCAAAGATATTGCATTAAATTCATAAGATGTTGTATTTTGGAAGGAAACTGCTCAACCAATTAGGAGCGTGGTGGCATTAATGGGATATGACATGGAAGCTCAAAGGTTTACCTCAAAATGACTATGAAATCAGACTTGATTAACTAGGACTGCCATCCTACGAATAAAACTCACTTGAGCGATGTTATCTTGAGTCCCTATATGCCAAGTATTATAACGTTATAAAGTTAGTGAACAGTGACCCCCACCAAATGTGTGGTCGCATCAATAAAAGGGGATAATGTATGAAGTTGAGGTTGTGCGGTTGGAAGTAGCTCGAACATCAAGTGTGTTGTTTATTGGCTAGGAAATGTCTCCAGGCAATATGTCTGAGGTTAGGGTTCCTCGAGGAGGTTCCCCCGAGTATGGACTAAATGAAGTTTTGCCTAAGTATGCCAATAGGGTTGATTATTTCTTTTCCAACGTTGCCTTATTCCCAATCCTCCAAACCAAATCCCTGTGAGGTTCCCAAGAAGAGATCATTTGATAGAGCATGTAAGCTCTCCCATGCCTAGCTAGGAATGGTACCTCGAGGGTTCCGAACATCCTCGCCCATATTACAAAGTAAATTGTTCAACAAGTAAAAAATAAGATGAAATATATCAGGTTTTCTATTACAAGTATTGTCACTCGAGTAATCTTGGTCTTTCGAGAAGCATCTGTGGAGGGTCCTTTGTCTTCATTCTTTAGTTAGCCTTCTACTAAGTGTAGGACCATCTCAGTTGATCAACCTTTTATGACGACTCCCCCTATATATGCCCTGTCGTAGAGATATTTATTTATTGCATGAAGAAATATCTATATACAAAATACTTAGATGATCTTCGAACCACTCTATTAAGAAAACGTTATTTTCCATAGGTATACAACATAGGATAATAGGTATTAAATTATTCAGTAAGGAGAAGTCTGGACGAGGGACTCATTTAATCCTCCTTTCGAACTAGTTCGTCTTTAACTGCTTTGTGGTTTGTCTAATAGCACTCGTGTAACCACTTTCTTTGGGGGGGGGGGGGGGGTGAAGGGATTTTTTCAAATTTCCCCCTAAACACTTCATTTCCCCCAAGTTGAGAACTCTTAATATGTACCATCATTACTCTGGTTGCATTGCATTTAATGAGATTGACGTTTGCTCCTTCGCACTTTACACGTGGAGGCTTGGGGTTAGCGCGTTCTTCTCATGCAGGGGCATCCGGGCTCACCTCTTGGAGCGTTATCATTATAGCATTTGAATTTGTGCACCTATGCGTGCGTGTAGGCTACGCGGAGCAATTAAATCGTTACCACGTTTCCAAAGGTGCTAATGATCTATTGCCTGTTGCGTCTTGTGTTGCCCCTATAAAAATCATACTCGACATTTTTCAAACCCTTATCTTTGGGTTCATTATCATTTGACTTCGTCTCTTTTGAGAGAGAGAGAGATTTCAGTGCTTGATTTTGCCTTTGTTCTTCACTACAATTATTTGTTCTTCTTCCCTTTTCTCCATTATTTCTTCATTCATGGCTCCTATAGTCTAAAGGACTCTCTCTGCAAGGGGTGTTTCTCCCCGAACTTAGGAACGCCAGAATCAATGGGCCCGATATCATCGTGCACCTTACTTTGGGGAACCTGACCATTTTTGGGCTTTGGTCGAGCATTTTTTAGGGGAGCTTATTCTGGTAGATCCGAAAAACTTATTAATGGATGAAAGTGATAATGCAGAAGACTTCACTTACATTCCTATAATCACCGTAATTTCTCTTCAAATTGAACGGGGAGACTATCTTTTCTCGAAGGTAGAATTTAAGTCTACCTCTAGTGCCTGTGAGGGTCTCAGCTCGTGGATTGAATATACTGATACCAAATTCTTCATGTAGCTGGCTTTAGTTAGTTTATCTTCCACCTGTTGTCTGGGTGATCTCACTCTTGCCAAGAATAACAACACTATCCAACTGCTTATTTTATGGTGGTGACATCGGACTCATTTGTACGTGGCTGCGTGGGGTGAGTTCACTATCACCCTCAAAGATGTTTATGAACTTATGGGCTTGGAAGCGGACGACTTTGATACTTTCTTCTAGAAGGCCACCTCTAGTGCTAAGAAAGTTATCCGAGCAGAGTTGGAGGCAGTAGTGAAGGATTGTATGGTAACCTATAATAATTGCTCATATTCGGAGCTAATCCGTTACTTCTATTTCATTGAGGACAAAGCAATGATTAAAGCCCGTGAGGCAGCTAAGAAATATCCAAAAGGAAAGAAGGTGCTTGAGACTCCGTCCATTAGGGAAAGGTCTCGATTCAAAGATTGAGTTGGCGGGATATATATGGGTTGTGCTCTCCAAGATATTTCTTCCTGACAAGCCCCATGATTGCCCTAGGAAAGACTTAATCAACATCGTTGTTCATATAGCCTATGGTATTAAACTCCCCTTAGCTCCAATCACTTTGGGTTCATTGTACACGTGGTTAGATCGCGTGCAGGTTGATTCTGCTAGAAGCATCGAGTAGGTTTGATGTTTTGAATTACGCCAACCATGTTCTGTTGATGGCTTTCCTATATGCCCACTTTCCAGAGTATGCTCCAGTTGGTAGTTTCCCTCATTCTCATCTTATTAAAGTGACCCAAATTTATTGTTGGAACAAGAGTTCCAATAAACCCTTTGCCTCCTTTATTGATAAAGTTAACAAATTTGTCCCTCGACATTACGTTGGGGTTGATAAATTTTTTACTAATTATTTCTTTGCAGACGAAAAGCGTCCTATTATCCCTGCTCATGGAATTAATGGCCAGGAACTTTCTTGTGAACAGCGTTCCTTTGATCTTGGTTCCTTCTACTCACCCTCGTATACTGAGTGGTCCTATTTTATTTTATCTATTACCCCAATCGCGTGGTCATGTATTTCGGGTATGACCAAGGTAACCCGATGCTGAGTCAATTCACTCGCGAGAAGCCCACAAATTTTTCTTTTACATGTACTAATTTTCTGACCTCAAATGTTGTTAATATTTACTCCAACTATGTTTTTAACCCCATCATTCTAGGCAAGAGTGCTCGAGGAGGTAGGTCAGCCATATATTTAATCATGTTTTGGCCGAATCAATTAGGAATATTTCATAGAAACCTCGTCAAAGAACCCCTCTACCCTGACATTGAGAGATTTCCCCCTACGGAGCTAGGGTTGAGGAGTTGTTCTACTTTTAATTATTTATTTTCTCTCAGTATCATTAATGAATAAACCCCTTTCGAGTTACCTCCCTTGGCCCCTTTGGAGAAGGCCATAGTGAAAAAGAACAAGGGTGCTTAAACATCAGTCCTGGGAAAAGCGACTGTTATTGCCTCTGGTACCTCGAGATCGATTGAGGAATGTGATACTCCTCACGTTGCTTTAACTGGGGCAACTATTAGAGCAATCTGAAAAGATACTTCAAAGAAGCATAAAACTAGTCAAGTAATTTCTCCAATAATGGCCCATGATATTTCTCCGGATTTGGCCAAGCAAGTTGAACAGATGTGGGCTAGTCTGTAACAAACTTGGGATGCTTGTTTGCCAGCAGATAGGGCTACTATGTCTACCCACTTGGATTCCCGTGGCTTTAGTTACACTCCTACTGCTGTGGAGGGAAGCAGAAAGTGCAGCAGATCTATCGTCGAGCTAGACAGTCCATCAGGGTATCTTTCGAAGAAGTAGTTGAGGAGGAGGAACAATCTGAGGAAGAAGAAGTTGAGGATGAGGAAGAATAAAGTGATGATGAAGAAGAGGAAGAGGAATTTGGAGAGAAGTAGGTGGAGGATGAGTCTGATGAGGAGTCCAAGGAGGATGATTCCAAGCTCATTCGAAAACGCAAGCTACAAAAGATGGTTTCCCTTTCAAAGCCATTTTCACCCACGCGGGACGTCACTCTCTTAGAGGATAGTCTTGCTGACGAGGAGGTATGACTACTCCCTTTTTTACTTGTAACTTCTCACATTTCTTCTTATAATATTAACTTTTACTTTTTAACTTCAGGTTGATGTCCTAGGTGATCCCCACGAGGATGTTAGAGCGGGTGATAATTTTGAGGCCCCCTAGCAGATTTGGAGACAACTGAAATTTTTCCCACTTTCGAGGATGTTCTATCAAAAGGAATAGTTTTCCCTACAGCTTCGAAGGTAACTATAAATTTCCCCTTAGAGGTAGATATTGATCTTTGTTCTGTTATGTTCTGTTTAGTCCAGTAGGGTCGGGTTTTAACTTCCCATAACCGCCCCCGTTAGAAATACCATTACCTTTCCCCACCCCATTCCCTGTTATAATGGGTTCGGGGATCCCTGTCCCCGTTTAAAATAAGTATCGATTGTCCCGTGACGAACCCATTAGAAATACAGTTGGAGTGTGTTGAGGATCAAACAAATACAACATCAACAAATTATCCAACGGTCCCTTCTCCAGACTTCGTGGACCACTCCAATACATAACTTAGTTGTGTTAGTAGTTGTCCCAACATAACCCCTATGCGGCTGTCTAATGAAGGCGTACTAAACCAGGATAAGAACCTTCAAGACCTGCACGCAAAGTGCTGCTACAAAGTTGTCTGACAAGGCAGACCGATCACAAGACCATGGCTTACTACCCCAGTAGTCCCATTATGTCATTGACCCACTATGGTATGAGACCACGCAAGCATTGTCCAATGTAACATTTGATATAACAACTCTTGCAAAAAAATAATTGGAACTTCCACCACATATTGACCTTACATCCAATCCCATTATTACCAATCCTATATATATATATATATATATTTTGGGTATCCCCGTGGAGAGCCGAGGCTATACCCGAAACCAACCTGAAATTTTTTGGGGATTTTTTTAACTCGCCGAACCCGTCCCGATCCCCGAATTTTTGAGGATTTGGGGGGGATTTTTTTCAGGTATCCGTGGATACTCGAATTTTTGGGGAAAACTTGCCATCCCTACCAGTAGTGGCTATTCGCCTGACTCTGACTTCTTGCGTAACCAGGCTGGCCTTAAGGAGGGCGTCCCCAACGAATGTGTTGTGGAGCCCAGTGTTAGGAAGTCCCCAGCATTTGTACCCTCTGTTACGGTAACACTTGAACTCATTCGAGCTTCTTAGCCTTTTTTAATAACTCTTTGCTTTAATTTTGATTCCTTCTTTGATAATCTTCGCATGCCCTATTACCTGAGAAGGCAGCCTTGGTTCCTCATCCCACAAATAATTAGATGCAAGCTACTCTGATTGGGCCTTTAATCCTCAGTCGCGAGGGGGTGAGGTTGTTGCTTCTGTTGGCCAGGTAGGATTGGGGCTATAAGGTGCTTCTACCCTAGGGGGTTCTCCTATTGTTCAGGTGGATCAACACTCGTTGGTGGTTCAAGGAGGCTCTCATAAGGAAGAAGGTGTGGTACAGATGGCCACCAGGCAGTTTACCAATGTTCCTCATCCAGAGGTATGATATCGCCCCATTTTCGGCACTAACTCCTGCATTAAATGTTACTAGAGTTGCCTAGTAAATTGAACTTTAAATTTCCCATGAACGAGGGTCGAGCACGCCAAGTAATATTGGACTATAATCTCCCATAATCAAGGGTCGAGTGGGCCAAGTAATTTTGGACTTTAATCTCCCATAACCGAGGGTTAGGAGGGCCAAGTAATGTAAGACTTTAATCACCCATAACCGAGGGTCATACAGGCCTAGGAATGTAGGAATTTTAATCTCCCATAATCGAGGGTCAGGTGGGCCTAGTAATGTAGGACTTTAATCTCCCATAACTAAGGGTCAGGCGGGCCAAGTAATATTGGACTTTAATCTCCCATAACCGAGGGTCAGGTGGGTCAAGTAATATTGGACTTTAATCTACCATAACCAAGGGTCTGGTGGGCCTAGTGACGTAGGACTTTAATCTCCCATAACCGAGGGTGAGGTGGGCAAAGTAATATTGGACTTTAATTTCTCATAAAGAGTTTGTGCATTCTTCTGACTTGGTAACTTCTTATGTTTCAGGTTGAATTGGAGCAGTCAGTTGCTCATGAACTAGAGCCTAGAGATCTTGCACATGAGGTTGCCCAAGCGAGGACTATAGCTGAGTTAGTTGCGCTGGGCAAAGCTTTTTGTTTGCAAAATCAACCGTTGGCCACAACTGTTGGTGAGGTGCCTCGAACAGGTATTTCTGGTCTGAAAGAAGGTGATAGTGCTTCCCATTCCCGATGCCCCTCTGCTAATGATAACGTTTTCAGCATACATCCTCCTGAGGAATCTCCCGAGGATATTATGAGATGAACCTTGCATTATTTCCCCCATATAATGAGTGTTGTTCCTCGAGAGTTGATAGAGAAGCTCTTAGATCGATTTCCATCTACTTTTATTCCTCGCGGCATCCAATCCCTTATTGTGATGATGGCTTGTAGATTGTTTGGCCTTGTAACTATTTTAGTGAGGTCCTCAACACCCCTCTAGAATCCTTAAGTTATGATGCTGTGTCCATCCCGATCGGCGCCTGGGGGAGGGGAGAGAGTGAGAAAGATACAACTTCCCTCGGGAAGGCTGCGCCGCGGTCTCGCACTTCTCTTGGGAAGGTTGCTTCGACTGTCGTCGGTGTGGGGGAAAATGTGAAGATATAGAGTAGCCAGCCTTTTTTCACAAAATAATCAAAATAAATGTTTCCACTTCGAGAGAGCGGCATCAAGGACAAACTGATTCATATGAGACTAATAGTTCGAAGGTTCGGGGGCTAAGTTGCGGAACGGGAAGGTGTTAGGCACCCATTTCACCCTTTCAGGATCTCATGGGCTAGTGTTATTATCATTCTTTATATCCCCGTGGAGTGTGTGTGCATGTTTATATAATGGATATTGGAATCATTCAACTCATATCATGGACAAGGTAGAGTAAGGTCATCCATAGGAATATTCCTAAAATAACATATGTAGAAAGTATAATTTATGCGTTCATCACGATATTGATCGTTATTAGGAAACGATAATATGTGTTGGATGAAACGCGAACAAGTATGATATATATATATATATATATATATATATATATATATATATATATATATATATATATGTGTGTGTGTGTGTGTGTGTGTGAAAATGGGATATTTTAGAAAATTTGAGAAATTTTGGAAAATTGGACTTGAGTCTTAGATTTTAATTCAAGACGCCTACGTATCCTATAAAGTCATTAAAGTCCACATAGTTCTAATGTAGCATTGGGGTGGGGGTTATCCCATAGATTCGAATGGAATTTTCTTATATGTGTATGTGTATAAAGTGTGTTATTTTAATTTTGAAACAAAGTGTGATGGATAATTTCGTTCGGAATTTACGGGTGTAACCCTCTTTTATTTGTTTTTGAGATTTTGTGTAGAAAATAAAGTATGTTCAATATACTAATAAAAGTGTAGATATTAATGTGTATGAACTAAAGTAAGAACTAGATTATGAATCTAATGTTTATTATGCAAAACCAAGGAATTTAAATAGAGGGGGAAGGAATTGGACCTTCTTTGAAGCTTGATCTTTGATCTTGGATGAACTACCTTGAGGGTTGATGAATGTTGATGAGAGAGAAGGATATTTTGCCAATTTGGGTACGAAAAGGATGAGAATGTAAGCTTGGATTTAACTTCACATGAGGAACTTCGCTGATTTCGAGGGAATGTTGTTGATATGACTTGTGCTGATGGATCTGTTCCTTCTACTTGGAGTGAGTTCATGGCCCCTAATTATTGGGTCAGGGGGTGCCGATCGGCATGTGACCCTAGACATAGTGCTGATCGACGGGGATCAGGACCGGCCAATTGGCAGTCCCGTGCAGATTTTCCTAAAAAAATGGTCGTAAAACACAAAACGTTAATCTGAATCATGAACGGGGCATACCGTTAGTAAGATATTTCAATTACCTTCAAGATTCCTTTGGACTGCTCCCGAGTTCAGGAGTTGACTTTAGGTCAAATGTGGCTTGGAAGCACACGTCAGTCCTTTGGACAGGAGATCGTCGGACGCAAACGGATCGTTCGTTCGCATGGTAAGTCAGAATCTCGCACGGGGTAGACCGTTGGAAAGGTTAGGATGTGTACTTCAACATTCTAAAAAGTTTTGCTCAGTTCGGAAAGTTGACCCTGTCAATCAGGGCTCAAAAACTCTCGGGGACCTCTCGGAGTAAAACGAATCATTCGTCCGTATCATAGGTCAAAATCGCACACAGGGTGGACCGTTAGAAATGGTATTCATTTCCTTTTGGATATTCATTCAGTCTCATTCGAGCGAAAGAGCTTACTTTGGTCAAACGGAGCTCGAGAGCGCCCGGTGGCCTCCGGATCGATTTTGTAAGGAAAATTGATCGTTCGTCCGAACGGTTATGCTTTTTTATTCACAAGGTGGACCATTGGAAAGGGGTTTCAGTGACCTTCTAAGATTCAAAGATCTTTCACTCTGATAGTGAAGTTGATTGGGGTCAAATCGGGGCCTGGGAGTGTTCGGTGGCCCCCGAATCAATTTTTGGTAGTAAAATAATTCGTTCATTCGAACCATTATGTTGATTCGTGCACGGGACAGACAATTTGATAGGGTATTCATGGCCCTTCAAAGATTCAAATGGCTTTCGCTCTGACGATAGAGTTAACTGGGGTCAAACGGGGCCCAAGGGCGCTCGATGGGCTCTAAATCGGTACTCAAAGTGTGACCTAGGGTTTACAGTGAGATGGGGATGTGTTAGGGACCTAGGGGGTCCTAGAATGTGGTGTCTATAGATCCCCTCTACGGGTGAGCTTGGAATAAGTGATAGCAATCAAATAGACACCATATGATAGAGGTCGTTTCTGTGGACCTAAGGGATGAGGATGACCGATTCAGAGGGTCGAGGTCGATGCTAAGTACCTAAGGTGATGTTGGGGTGGCCGATTCTGAGCACCTAGAGCAGGTGAGGAGTAATGAGGCGACCAATTCTGTGGGTCGGGGTTAGTTTTGTGGATCTAAATTATAGCGACCAATTTTGCATGTCGAAGCCAATTTTGAGGGTTTAAAATAGGGGTGACCAATTTCGCGGGTCAAAGCCAATTATGAGGGCTTAAGTAAAAGTGACCAATTCTGAAGGTCAAAGCCAATGCTGAGGGCTTAAGATAGAAGTGACGAATTCTGAGGGTCGAAGCCAATTCTGCGGGCTTAAGATAGAAACGACCAATTCTGAGGGTCGAAGCCAATTATGCGGGCTTAAGTGAAAGCGAAAAATTCTGAGGGTCGAAGCCAATTCTATGGGCTTAAGTAGAAGCGACCAATTATGAGGGTCGAATCCAATTTTGAGGTGTTAAGATAGGGGTGACCAATTATGCGGGTCAAAGCCAATTCTGAGGTTTGAAGACAATTCTACGGGCTTAAGTAGAAGTGATCAATTATGAGGGTCGAAGTCAATTATGAGGGATTAAGATAGGGGTGACCAATTATGAGGGTCAAAGCCAATTCTATGGACTTAAGTAGAAGCGAACAATTCTGAGGGCTTACGATAAGGATGACCAATTCTGTTGGTCGAAGCCAATTCTGAGGGCTTAAGATAGGGGTGACCAATTATGCAGGTCAAAGCCAATTATATGGGATAATTTTTCCTTTGGGAAGTTTGGGGAGTCCATTGGGGATGTGTGATCTTTCTCTGGGGATTTGGGGAAGCATTTGGTTTTAAGTTCCGCTGGGGAAGAGGGAATGATCCAAGGATTTTGAGATGGGGAATTTTTTGGAATTTTGGAGTGTCCTATGGAGACCTTGCTGAGGAGAATTATTTTCTGGAATTTCGCTGGGGATGTAAAAAAAAATTCTTGGTGAAAAGGTTCCAAAGTTTATCTGGTGATTTAGGAATTTTTCGGGGATTTTTATAGAGATTTTCTGGTATATTTTTGGACTTTTTGTATGAAATTTTAAAGGGGGTTCCGATCGGCATAGATGGAGAGGTGCCAAACGGCAGTGGCAGGGTGTTTTGGGGTGCCTCGAGCATGTGTAGGGTCAGTGTCGATCAGTGATGGCAGGGCGATACCCCTTAGCCTCTTATAAAAAGGGGGCGGGTTCTCCTCATTTTTCACAGTTTTTCGACTTGCCTTCTTCTGCAATTACCTTCTGCAAATCGTTCCAAAGTTTTAAAGTCAAGATATGGATAAGTTTTCAAGCAGCGCTACTCACATGGTATGACTCAATGCCAACGATTTGGCAGGGTTGGAGTGGAGGACAAAGGTGCCCCTTGCACTGGGCAGTGAGAACTCATTTGACGCATTTGAGTTGGTGGTGGATAATCGAATTCTTCAAAATGAACCCTCGCATCATCGTTCTTCTAGGGCGGTTAACCCTGGTGGCTATGTAAGTATTGAATAACCTTTGGTATTCTTTTCCTTTTTTCTTGATGAGGTTGCTTTATTTCTTGAACTTGACAATGGTTTTCTTTATTTCTTCGACAGTCCGATGTTTCCATGTCGACTATACGTGCCCGAGGAACAACGAAACTTAAGGATGTTTGGGAGCACCTTCCATCTATGGTGCGTTAGATGGTGTTATCAGTCGATTTTGGGAGACTAGCGTTAGCTCTGGATGAGACGCCTCGTTCCACGTCCGTTCTGTGTGCTCTTTGAGAGAGGTGGTGGGACACTACCCACACCTTCAATTTTAGCTTTGGAGAGATTACGGTGACTCCCATTGATGTGCAACAGATGTTAGGGCTGGACTGCGATGGTGCTCATATTGAGGTGGACAGAATGCTGAGGGTGATGCTAGAGGCGGTGACTGCGGCCTTAGGTGATGTGGAGAGGGTGGTTTCTGGGTACTCTCTCCGTTTGTCTCTATTGAGGGAGCTATTGTTGAGGAGGAAGGTTAATGAGAGCGATGGGAAGCAAGTGCGTCAGATGGATCGCTTGTTCATTCTGCTTGTGTTGGGAGGTTTTCTGGTGTCGACGATTGGAGACGTCGTGCACTTGTGGTTTTTGCCATTTTTGAAGGTGTTCTCGGACAACCGTCTTTATGATTATGGGAGACTGACTTTAGCAACCTTTATTATTCTCTTGATGCATTCAGTCGGTGCTCCCGACAGTCTTTTGTTGGAGCCATGTATCTTCTGGAGGTATTCTTTATTTTTTGGCATTTTTCCTTTATGCATTCGCATTTTCCTTCATGTGCACTTTCTTGATTTCTTAAATGCTGACCTTTGCCCTTTACAGGCGTGGTTTTATGAGGTGATTAGGCTAAACACCCAGTTGATATCTTTAAAGGACGACTCTGTTGGGGACTTCAGTCGGATGTACCGGTGGCGGAGGTCCAACTAACAATCGAAGAAGTCTCTCTCTCTCTCTGAAGGCAGTGCATCAGGTCTAGAATGGCCTGACGAGGGAGCGGGTAACCCCTATTTTATCTCGGGACTATCCTTTCCTTTGATGATTTTAATATTAATATTGATCTTTTGCTCTTTTTGGGGATTTACAGGTGACCTTTTATCCTCGGGGGACGGCCATTCAGCACATTGGGGTGACTGGGGGACATTCACAGATGCGGCGTCTTCTGGCGCATGAGTTTGGCTATTCTTGGTACCTCATGGAGAGGGTAGTCCAACATATTGTGGAGGATTAGGTTGCGGTGTCGCCGACGAAGCCCCCAATGTTCATGAGGCGAGTGCGGGAGATATCAGAGGATGCCCGGGTGGCGGTAATGATGGGAGAGTCATACTCACTGTATACCGACACGGCTGTATGACTATACGGATTTTATGTCGAGCTGGATGATGCCCCCCAGTATATACGATGTGATGCCTCTTTCTCACGCGGGTTCGAGTCGATAAGTGGGGTCCTCCTACAGTGCGGGTGGTGCGATGATGACTTTGAAGGCTCCCTTTGTACGGCTGTTCTTACCTGGTTACAACATCCGACAAGTTGATGGAGGATTAGTTCATTTACAGCATCGTCCCAATGCGACGGACTCGGAGGAGCTGGGCCTGACAAAAGAGGTCCTTTGACCTAAGGTACACTTTGTGTTTCTTCGTCTTTTGATTTCCTGATTCCTTTTTTTTTCTTTCAGACTTGACTAATTTTTTATTTTCTATTTTCTTTTGCAGTACATCCGGGTCTCCACCACTTGGATGAGGGATATTAGGGATTGGAGATCTTCAGCGACTACCCATATTAGGGATACTATTTCGGTTCCCTCTTGCTTGGTGTCGTCTTCCTCGTCCAAGGAAGGATCGAGTTCTAGAAATGGTGGCCCATCGTCTCGCCGCAGGGGGAAAGAGCGCGTTGTAGGGATGGAGGCTCTTAGAGAGAGATAATAGAGAGGAAAAGTTTGTAGAGAGAGAGAGAGAGAGAGAGGGAGAGAGAGAGAGAGAGAGAAAGAGAGAGAGAGAGAATTGGATTCAGGCTGAGCCCCGTTGTTTTGTTTTTTTATTTTTTCATGCAAGTCATCAATGTAACACAAAAAAATATGCAAATAAAGATAAAGTTTTTATCAATTCGTGATTTAGTGATTAATGCACATGATCTTTTTACTTTGATGCTGAGACTATAAAAATAATTTGAAAATTGATTTGAAAAGGATTTTATTTTGAAATGAGGTAAGTAAAAGCATGAGGAGATTCGAAATTCCCTTAAGATAAAAATTATTTTTATTGCTTTTTTTTTTTTACAAAAGAGGAAAAAGGGAATTTTCCAAAGATAGGGGGTTGCCGATAGGCATGACCCCTATCCTTCCTATCGGCATATCAGTCTAGTCTAATCAACCGAAGGCTTTGATTGCACTTTCTTCAAATGCTCGGTACTTGGTGGGGCAAGTTTTCCTCCAATTTCTACAGGGTTTCTTATCTTCGCTTGAGAGTTTTTAAGTATAAATAGGGGTGCGAATAAGGCTTTTTTTCTCACACTTTCATTTCCTTTCTTTCTCAAATTATTATTTTTTTGTCATCCCTTTGTTTTGCAAGATGTCTCTCCCTATAGCATTGATTTTTCCAATTACCTTGAAGCCTTGGAAGCAATGTGTTCTTACAATATTGATTATGATGCTTTCCACATGCGGCGAGTCTCTTTGTGCCGCAATCGACCCATTGAGTGGAATATGTTGATGGCGGAAGTTGAGTTCTGGTATCTCGAGGATCATGTCTTTCGCTTCGAGTTGGATGAAATTTATCCTACCAACGAGAAATTTTCTGCCATGCTGGGGATAAATCCCAGTGTTGCTGACTCTTTGCTTAAATTTTCCCATTCTCCTAGGGAATTATTGGCTGGGCTTCTCTATACCTCGACTTTGACAGCCAGGCCGTTGGTTACGGGAGGCCTGATTTCTCTTCCGACAGTGCTGCGATCCGTGCGTTCGCAGGATGTGGGTGATGTTGGCTATGTTGGGGCTGTTATTCTGGGACTGGTTTCAAAAGTGTTGTTGGTGACTGGGGAAACGCTAGTGGAACCCCAACTTACGACTATCATTTCCTAAATGTCGTATCGTCGCAATTCTGTGGCGGTGATACTAGCAAAGACTTTGAATGGCCTGGATACCTGGCGGGAAGGTCGTTCTGACTTTCTGAGGGGTAGTCTTATAATGATGTTCATGTGTCTGTTAGAGAGGTTTCGTATGGAGGTCCCACCTAAGTATCCTTTGTCGGTGGTGCCAAACTTATTCTCGTGTTATTTCATTAGCGTAGGCCTGGACATTGATAGTTGGGGGAACTGGTTTGTAGAGCATGGGGCTCGAGGCTTGCGTTGGTCTGTGCCTTGGTGGGGGGAGCTGCTGCCCATTCTGGAACTCGGGGAGTACCAATATATCTGGTTTGTTGGCCTCAGGCAGACCTCTTTTTACTTTCCCTGGCGGCTGCTATGCCAATTTGGTTGGGAGAAAATCGTGCCACCGCGGACATTGAACTTCTTTCCCGTGTAGGACCTGACAGAGCGTATGCGCATGCGGTTTGGATCTTTATGGGAGAATCATCGTCCACCGACCCATCCTTCCCAATCTATGGGAAGTGTCTAGAACGTCTCTGGGACTACATGAAGTGGTTGTGCAAGAAGGTAGTGCCCAAGATGCAGGTTGTGGAGACTGGGCAAAGGTGGGTTACCATCTGATACCATTGAGGGAGGCGTTGTGGTTTTCCCTAATCTAGTCTGGGATTATCGTTCTATGGAGTGTCTGCGATACTTCAGGCAAGCAGGGGAAGTTTAGGGACCCCAAGATGTAGGTGATATTGGGTTCTGTCAGTTGCGGATAAGATTTTGTGAAGCTTTTTGTAATGGGTGTGGCTTTGTGCTTTGGAAATAATTGGAGGGTGATTTTCAGGAGTAGTGGGGCTTATTTTTATCTATTTTTTTTTAGGAATGTAGGAATAGGCTTGACAAGGGAAGTTGTTTGACTCCCTATGCTGATGTAATCGTACTGAAATTTTGAATAATGAAATAAAGGAGTTTTTTAGCATCTAGTTGAGCGTCCTTATGACCTTTGCCTTTTGAATTATCTATACCAATCGTTAAGGCATTCATAATTCGTTTATTTATGTATATGTTAAAAATCAACTGTCGTTCTCGGGGATAAGAAAAGAATTGCATTTTGTGAAAAAGAAGGTCGTCGTGCTCATGTAAGGCGGATGAGCTGCCTATGTACCTCTGAGGGTTTTGAAAATTTTTTGAAATTTTTTTTAAAGCAAAAAGGGTTTTAGAGGATGAGGCCCCAGTAGTTCTGATTAGAGGAAAAGGAATATATTTTCTCTTCTTTTTTTTTAGAATAAAGAGGGGATGAGAAGAGTCGTAGCACGCCGAGATTTCGGATTAGGGGTAGAATTTCTTGAGACGGTCCAGGTTAACTGGACACGCCTTTTCTTCTCGATCAGGGTCGGTGAGTATAGCGGCACCGCCTGACAGGATCTTTTTCACGATGTACGGGTCGCTCCAATTGGGCTTGAATTTCCCTCTGGGGTCCCCAGATGGGCTCTACTATTTCTTTGAGGGCCAAGTCCCCTTATCGGACATCACGGTCCTTGACTCTCTTATGGAATTATCACGCTATGCGGTGATGATACCCTTGTATGTGATATAGAGCTTTCAGCCTTCTTTCGTCTAAGAGGGGCAGCTTATTAAGATGACTTTGGTGCTAGTCTTCCTCACTGACCTTAATTTCAAGCATCATGCGCAGCGAAGGGATTTCTAGCTCCACGCGTAGGACAACTTCCATGCCGTAGACTAGAGAGTAAGGGGTAGCCCCAGTAGAGGTCCGAACTGAAGTACGGTAGTCCCCGAAGGCGTAAGGGATCCTGTCAGCCCAATCTCGATAACTCTCGATCATCTTGCTGATAATAGCTTTGAGGTTCTTATTGGTTGTCTCGAATGCGAGATTGGTTTAAGGTCGGTATGGAGAAGATTTGTGTCTTGAATTCCATACTCGTCGACCATTTTTATAACTTCTGCCTCAAATTGCAACCCATTGTCTGCCACCAGCTCGTGCAGGACCCCATATCGGCAGATAATGTTTTTCTTGATGAATTTGGCCATTTTCTTGACATTCAGGACTGCGTATGACTCGTCTTTGACCCATTCGGTAAAGTAGTCAATGGATACTAAGATGAACTCATGCCCATTGTATGCCTTCGGTGTAACTTTCCCTATGATGTCAATGCCCCATATAGAGAACGGTTAGGAAAAAGTCATGTTGTACAATTCCTACAGAGGTAAGTGTTGTAGGTTAGAAAATTATTAGCATTTGAGGCATCTTCAGACGTAGGTTGCACAATCTTGAACCATGGTAATCCAGTAGTAGTCTTGTCGGATGATCTTGTTTGCGAGCATATGGTCGTTCATGTCGGGTCCGTATTCCCCGCTGTGGATTTTCTACATCATTTCTTCAATGTCAGCCCCTAGGATGCAGTGCAAATGGGTTCCATCGAAGTTTATCTTAAATAATGCTTTATCACAGACAATATACTAGGCATCCAGTTTGTGAAGAGTTGCTCGGTCTTTCTTGTCAGATCCTTGGGGATACCTACCATTTTTTAGGAGGCGCCAAATATTATAGTACCAGCAGCCAGCTATTTTAAGATCTTCCTCCGTGCCAAGCTCAATATGGTAGCAATGGGTGGGGTTGTTTGTTTTTGGACAAGTAAAGGGGCCATGGTTATTCCCTCAGGCATGTCCATTATGGAGGCTAAGGTAGTAAGGGCATCGACTAGGTTATTCTTTGCTCGGGGCAGGTAGTGGAAGGAGATTTCTTGGAATTGGGAAGCCAACTCTTTAAGGTAGGCATGGAAGGGTAAGACTTTCTCATCCTTGACTTTCTATTTTTTAAGTACTTGACCGATGATGAGGGTTGAATCCCCGTAGGCATCGAGGTATTGAATTCCTTTCTTGAGGGAAAATTTGAGGCCTATCGTGCACTCCTCATATTCAGTCATGTTGTTGGTGCAAGGGAAGTCCAGCTTGATGGCAATGGGAGTGTGAGAGTCATCAGGGGAAATTAAGAGGATCCTAATGCCATACCCTTTTTTGTTGGCAGCGCCGTCGAAGAACATTTTCCATCTAAGGTCTTCTTAGAAGGTACAAAGGATATTCTCATATGGTAACTCAGAGATCCTGACATCGGACTCTTCCATAGGGTAGTCAGTAAGGTAATCAAATATGGCTCTTCCTTTTATGGCCTTTTGCTAGGATCATAAACCAATGGGCCATTCGGTTGGATAGGGCGGGCTTCTCGAGTATGTACTTGATAGGATCCATTCGGGATACAAGCTTAATGGGTAAGGCGATCATGTAGTGCCGCAATATTTGGGTAACCCAAACAAGAGCGACACATGCTTTTTCCAAGGTAGTGTAGTTAACTTCGTAACCGATCAACTTTCGACTAGCATAGTAGATGAATCTCTCTTTATGGGTTTCTTCGAGGTATTGGGCTAGCAAAGTCCCAGCGGCAGTATCAGTTATGGTTAGGTATAGTGAAGAGCGCGCTTGCATTCAAATTAGAAGTCATATAATTAAATCTCAATTTTTTAATTAAATCCTAAAACATGCATCTAGGTGTGATTGAAATCAATATGATCATATAAGAATAATTAATCACACGCAAAACACACAAATGAGGAAAAAAACCCCAAAGGGGCAAAACCTTTTTATTTTCACTATAATTTGTAAAAACAGTTACACGGATTACAATGAAAATAAGAGCGACATACTAAATACCCTCAGGCGTCTGTTTCGATGTCTCAGTTGGAATCTTCCACAAGAACTCCAGGTGGGCAGCAATGAAGAAGAGAACGGCTTCTCCACAAATTACTCCAAATGAGTAAAAACGATCCTCATGAAGCTTTAACAATTCACATATATAGATGGGAGTGTTTATGGGAATAAATAAGGTGTAAAACCTTAAAAAGTGAAGTATATTTTCTGGGAAGTTTTTCACAGAAGTCGTGTTGTGAAAAGACTTGAAAAACGTATAGAATGCACACTGGTATTTATACGAAAATCGAGGCAGCGACGTCGCTCGAATGAGATAGGCATCTCGCTCGAACGAAGGACACGTGTCTTTCAAACAACTTCGTACGAGATGCTTATCTCGCTCGAACAACATAGCTAGCTCATTTGAACAGGCTTGTTGACCAAGTCACTCCGCTTCTACACTTAGAAAAAAATTCTACTTTTGATAAAAATAATTCAGACTTCGAAAAAACATTTTCTGAAAAATTTCCCAAATATTTATGCAAATATAAACAACTCTAATAAATAATTTTACCATTGTTACGTAGTGGAGTAGTGGGAAACGATTGAGCAGCACATCGCATGTATCATGATGCACGTGAGAAGATGATGAATGCATGGATTTGGATAAAGGTCGTCGTGGATGATCGTGTTGACGTGCCGAATGTAGCGGTATCAGACATACATATAAGAGTAAGGGAAGATCAGGCTTCGACGGTATGAGCACCGGAGGTTGGGTTAGGTATTGCTTGATTCGGTTGAAGGCTTCTTGGTAAGCTTCGTTCCAGACCTTGGTTGAATCCTTTCGGAGGAGTTTGAAGATGGGTTCTCAGATGGAAGTCAGTTAGCTGATGAACCGACTGATATGCTATAATTTCCCAAGGAATCCCTGGACTTCCTTCTCCGTTCGAGGTAGTGGCATCTCAAGTATGGCTTTTAGCTTGGCAGGATCTGCTTTTATCCCTTTCTCACTAACCATGAATCTCAAGAGTTTTCCTTTAGTGACGTCGAAGACACATTTCTATGGGTTGAGCCACATCTGGTACTGTCGGCGGTCGTTCGAAGAACTTTCGGAGGGAGGGAACATGGCCTTCCCTAGTATTAGACTTGATAATCATGTTGTCTACATAGACCTCGACTTCCTTGTGTATCAGATCATGCAAAATAGTTGTAGCATCCCTCTAGTAGGTGCCCCTGCGTTCTTTAGACCAAACGGCATGACAGTGTAGCAAAAGGTTCCCCAAGGGGTGATGAATGCGATTTTCTCTTGGTGATCTGGGTGCATCTTGATATGATTATATTCAGTAAACCCGTCAATGAATGACTTAAAAATGTGACTGGCCGTATTTTCCAAAATCATGCCAATGTTGGGTAGCGGGTAATCGTCCTTTCGAGAGGCCTTGTTCAAGTCTCGGTAGTCAACACGCATGCGACCCTTCCCTCCTGATTTTGAAACATGTATGATATCGGCTAGCCATGTGGGATACTTTATCACACATATGAAGCCCACGTTCAGTTGCTTGACTACTTCATCTTTAATTTTGAGTGACCATTCGGTGCAGAGCTTTTGCAGTTTTTGTTTGATCGATTTGCATTCTGGGAGAGTTGGAATCTCATATTGTGCTATCTCAGGGTCAATGTCGTGCATATCATCATAGGACCATGCGAAGACATCCATGAATTCCTTAATAGTTTTTCGAGTTGCGTGCGCTCGTGCTCATTAAAGGTGACCCCTATCCTAATTTTGCTCATTTGGCTACTAGAACCGAGATTAATAAAACCAGTTTCACCTTTGTTAACTTGAACGCGATTATGTCATTTGTTATTAACATTATTTATATCAGTCAAGAATTCTTCATTTTCAAATCATAATCATTAAGAGTTTTATTAGAATCAAGACAATTAATGTAAGGCACAACAAGGTACTCAAAATCTTTGTTTATTTCATTGATAGGAAAAATAGCATTGATAATATCATCAAAGGAGGTCTCGATTACATCATAATGAGGGGAAACAACTAAAGGGGAAGGGGAAAAACACACGGGTTACGTTGAACATTAGCAGGTGGCACAGGTGCAACATGCCAGTTGAGAAGAGGTGCATTAACATCTTTGATGAGGTAGGATGGATTCAACGACGTAGTCCCTAAGTGGATCATTCAGAGTGTCAGCCCCAGTATCTATAAATTAAAAGAATCCTCGGAGTCACTGCCCTCAGAATCCCTGGTATCAGTTATGGTCTCTTCAGTGAGTCATTGTACACGATCTTGGGAACTCTCGGCCCATGGATAGCTGTCTTGAAAGTAGATCTCCATTTATAGTTTCATCCTCTTATCTACATGGTCATACCAAGGCTCAGGGAAGCCGCAGAAGGGGAAATCTTCACTTTCTCTAATGAATCTTCCATTTAGGGAATCTCCCAGGACCATTTTGGCACATTCTAACCTCCTCTTTAGTCGAGGCTGATAGATCAATTTGAGTTCTTCTTCTGATGGCTGATAGCCCAAGCCACGGGGAGGAAAGGCCTCATTCAACACAATAGGTTAAACTATCCCTTGCTGTCTTTGCCCTAGCCACAGTCCGGGCATGAAGTGCCTGTTCTTGAACATCTGGATTACATTGACATTTTGATAAGGGTCATATTCTGGACAAACCCTGTCTTTAAAGTCATCCCGTGCTAAAGTAGGAGTGGTTAAGCTTGGAATCCTAACAGAAGCATACCGTTCACCCCGTGTTGTATTTCAAGTACTGGATTACTGATGCTTCCATTCTCAGTGTTGACACTGTCTCCTACGATAGTAATAACTTGTCCGCTGGCGAAGAACTTGAATTTCTGATGAAGGGAAAAAGACACCTCTTTAATGCTATGGATCCATGGTCATCTGAGCAGTAGATTAAAATAGGCTGGGATGTCAATGACTCGGAAATCAATAGCAGGATTTATAGGGCCAGCCCCTATTACAAGCTTGATAGATCCCATTAATTCTCGGCGGTGTTTTCGTAGGCACGTACAATAGCAGAGGTTGGAGCAAGGCTGCTCACTTTCAATCCTAGATAATTGAGAGTTCTTAGCGGGAAAACATTTAGAGTTGATCCATTATTGACGAGAGAGAGGGGGATAGTTTTCCCCATAACTTTAATAGAGATATAAAGAGAATGATAGTGGTTGGGACCAGTCTTGGGTATTTCTTCTTCAGAAAAATAAAGTGACATCAAGGACAAACTGATGAATACAAAACCAATAATTAGAAGGTTCGGGGGCTAAGTTACGAAATGGGAAGGTGTTAGGCACCTATTCCGCACTTTTGGTCTCTCATGGGCTAGTGTTATTATATTCCTTTATATCCCCCTGGAGTGTGTGTGCATGTTTATATAATGGAGATTGAAATCATTCAACTCATATATATATATATATATATATGAAAATGGGAGATTTTAGAAAATTAGGGAATTTGAGAAATTGAGAAAATTTGGAAAATTGGACTCGAGTCTTGGATTTTAATCCAAGACGCCTACGTGGCCCATAAAGGTATCAAAGTCCACGTAGTTCGAATGTAGCATAGGGGTGGGGGTTATCCCATATATTCGAAGGGAATTTTATTATATGTGTATGTGTAGAAAATGTGTTCTTTTGATTTTGGAAAGTGTGATGGATAATTCCGTTCGGAATTTACGGGTGTAACCCTCTTTTATTTGTTTTTGGGATTTTTTGTAGAAAATAAAGTATATGCAATATACTAATAAAAGTGTATATATTAATTTGTATGAACTAATGTAAGAACTAGATTATGAATCTAATGTTTATTATCAAAAATAAGGAATTTGAAGAGAGGGGGAAGGAATTGGACCTTCTTTGAAGCTTGATCTTTGATCTTGGATGAACCACCTTGACTTTTGATGAATGTTGATGAGAGAGAATGATATTTTGTCAAATTCGGTATGAAAAGCATGGGAATGTAAGCATAGATGGAACTTCACATGAGGGACTTCGTTGATTTCAAGTGAATGTTGCTGAGATCACTGATGCTGATAGATCTGTTCCTTCTGCTTGTAGTGAGGTCATGACCCTTATTTATAGGGTCGGGGGGTGCTGATCGTCCTACCCCTGGGGGTGCCTATCGGCATGTGACCCCAGACACAGTGTCGATAGGCAGGGATCAGGACCTGTTAAATGGCAGTCCTATACAGATTTTTTCCAGGAAAAATAGTCGTAGAACACAAACCGTTGATCCAAATCATGCACGGGGCATACCGTTAGAAAGGCATTTCAAATACCTTCAATATTCCTTTGGACTACTCTTATGTCCGGGAGTTGTCTTTAGGTAAAATGTGTCTTGGAAGCGCACATCGGTCCTTTGGACGGGAGATCATCAGATGCAAACGGATCTTTCGTCCGCTTAGTAAGTCAGAATCGCACACGGGGTGGACCGTTGGAAAGTTTAGGATATTTAATTTGAAATTCCAAAGAGTTTTGCTCGATTCGAAAAGTTAAAATTAGTCAATCGGGGCTCGAAAGTGCCCGGGGACCTCTCGGAGTAAAACGAATCGTTCGTCCATACCGTAGGTCAGAATCATGCACGGGACGGACCGTTAGAAAGGGTATTGAGTTACCTTTTGAAAATTCATTCAGTCTCATTCGAACTGAAGAGTTGACTTTGGTCAAACAAATCTCGGGAGCTCCCGGTGGCCTCTGGATTAATTTTTGAGGGAAAACTGATCGTTCGTCTGAACGGTTCTGTTGTTTTACGTACGGGGCGGACCATTGGAAAGGGGTTCCAGTGCCCTTCAAAGATTCAAAGAGATTTCTCTCTGACGGTGAAGTTGATTAGGGTTAAATCGGGGCCCGGGAGTGCCCGGTGTCCCCCGAATCGATTTTCGATATTAAAATGATTTGTTCATCCAAATCGTTATGCCAATTTTCTCATGGGGTGGACCGTTGGAAAGGGTATTCAGGGCCCTTCAAAGAGATTTTGCTCTGACGATAGAGTTGATCGGGGTCAAACGGGACCTGTGAGCTCCCAATGGGCTCTAGATCTGTACTCAGAGTGTGACCTAGGGTTTACAGTGAGATGGGGAGGTGCTAGGGACCTAAGAGGTCCTAGAATGTGGTGTCTGCAGATGCCATTAAGGTTTTGTTGGGTAAGATCAATCTTCTCATTAGCGATGGGTTTTCATTGTCTTGGTTGGTCAAACTCTTGCGTGACTTCAAGAAAGCTGATTTACCTGCTCTTTATGTTTGGTTGCAAGCCTGTCATCGTTCATAAATAGCCATTCGTGAGGAGTTGGTGAGTTTAAGAGATGAATTAGTTAGATCTATACAAGAGTATGAGGCTACTCATGAGGCCACTATTAAAGCGGAAGCCAAGTTAGATGACCTTCAACAAAGAATAGAGTGACATTAGAAGGATCTCATTGATTTGATTGTGGACCAGAGTAATCTTGAGCAGATTCTGCCCCAGCACCATCACCATCTTATTGGCTCAACCAACTTGTGGTTCATAATGGATGCCCCGACGACCTACCCGCTCTTCCTAATTTCCCCATCTTTTGTATTTTTATTGCCTTGGAACTTTTATTGAATGTAACTCAGTAATTCTATTCTATTCGAATATATTTCTTTACATTTGGTCCCCTCCCCCCTCTCCCCCCCCCCCCCCCCCGATTTTCTGTTTTGACTTAATGTTTAATGAGATGACACATCCATACAATATAAATTACATTATGCATAATAAAGAAAAAATAGACCATAGCTTTCAAAATAAATAGGACTTTATACTTCTATGTAAAATAGATAACCCAACATTGTGGGGAGCATTCTCCCGAACAAGTACCAACAAAACATAATGAAACAAATTGGTGTGTTAGAAGCAAATCAAATACATTTAAACATAGTAAACTTTGAGCCATTAAAAGTGACATCATCCTCCACCTTAGATATTTCATAGTAGCCCGAACCATGAGCTGCTCGAACAATATAGGGGCCTTCCTATGTGGCCTCAACCTTGGATATTAAAAGTCCCCTGATATGCCTCGTGAAATATTTTAAGACTAAGTCTCCTTCTTTAAAATTCCTTGGCCTCACCATTTGATCATATGATCTAAACAACTATTTTTTGTACATTTTAAAGTGCCTCGTAGTGTTATCTATATTATCTTCTAGTACTTCGAGTTGTACATGGAAGTTGTGGATGGGGGCATGGCACATTGTAAATTATATCGAGCGAAAGGTACCTCGAGCTTTATTGGTAAAATAACTTCCGCCCCAAAAGCCAAAGAGAAAGGGGTAAACCCCGTGGGCTTTCTCTTAGTTCCTAGATAGTCTCATAGGATCTCAGGTATATTGTCATCCCACATTCCTGGAAAGTCCTCTAGCATTTTTTACAAGAGGTTCACCAGAGTCTTATTAGTAGATCTTGCTTGCCTGTTGCACTTTGGGTACGCTGCGGTTTACTTGTGATGAATGATGGATTACTTATCCATGAACAAACTTACTACATTATTTACAAAAGGAGTGCCATTATCTGAGAGGAAGATCTTTGGGATACCAAAACGACAAATGATGTACTTCTTTATGATTCGAGTAACTACCCCCTCTGTGGCACTTTTTAGTGGTATGGTCTCTGCGCACTTGGTAAAACATTCAGTGGAAACAAGTATCCAAATATTTCCTCTCGAGGAGGGATTTATTTCCCTAACTAAGTCGAATGCCCATGTGTGTAATGGGAAAGGGGGGAGAGAGAATGCAGGTCCACCAAAGGAGCATAAATTATATTCCCGCGTAGCTGGTAAGCCTTGCATTTGCGAACAAACTCCGCAATCATTTTTCATCGTAGGCCAATAATACCCCAAAGCCATGAGTTGGCCATAAAGTTTGGCTCCTCCAATGTGACCCGGCTCATTGGTCTACTTCAGTACTTCCTCGCCTTTTTCCCCCTGATTCACCTCAAAGGCCTGTCATGATAGCCTTTTTGGTACAACTGGCATTCTTGGACGTAGTACCTAGGCACTCACCTTTTTATCCTCATGGCATCATCTTTGTCTGTCGGCATCACTCCATCTACCAGTATGTCCATGTAAGGTTGCCTTCAATCTTAAGGTTGATCAATGAAGTTGTATTCTTCTTCTTGGAAAAATAATTGGCATTTCCCACAGTCCCTCTGTATCGTCGCAGCATCATGCCTTATCGAATGCCAGAAGTAACCTGATTGTTAGACCCTTCTATACAAGGGATCTCAGTGGTTTCACAGCTATCTCTGTGGACTTCTATCAGTCTTCTCTTGGCCTCATCAGGATCCACACATCTGGATATCCACCCTCATTTATTTTATAGCACAAGTTTCCCATAGCAACGAAATACTGCGCGAGGTCATCTAAACTCAACGAGCTTACACTTGTTTTTATCTTCTTCCTTATCTCGCCCCTTTAATCATTGTTATCATCAGTGGGTAGAATTTCGAGTTTGGTCGAGGGAGTTGTCCTCTTAGTAATTTGAATCACTGTTGACTCCCTATTAAAAGAAATCTTTTGGGTAATAGTGGTGTAAGCATCAGCATGTCTGTTCATCATTCGCGTGTGCCTTTTAATTTTTACCACTTCGAATTACCCTAGAAACCTTTGTATGATCGTTCAGTAGGGTGCCAAACTCATGTGCTTCAAAACAAACTTGCTCGTCACTTATTTAACCTCTAGGTTTGAGTTCCCCTTTATTGTAAGCACTTGGATGCCCCTTCTAAGAGCTTCGAGCAGTCCTAGCACCAGTGTCTCGTACTCAGCTTCATTGTTCGAACATCTTAAATTCAACTTGAAGGATAGTTGTACCTCTTCCCCATTCTTGCTCAAAATCACACCTGCTCCTCCCTTATTTTCAATCGAAAAGACATCAAATTCCATGCTCCATTCGTCCAGGCTGGCTGTTAAAAAGATAGCCTAAAGATAATCCCCCGACTGTTCATCCATAGGTGGTTCGAACGTTCCAGAAGGAAAAATTGCTAAAATTTCTACATAAGCTCGACTCTTTTTAGCTTAAGGAACTAAGCATTTGAGGTCATATTCTGAGAGGATTATAAACCATTTTACTACCCTTCCTATTAGTACAGTTCTAGCAAGAAAAAAACTTTATAGGATCACATCTACTTATAATGTGAATCGTGAATGACAATAAATAATGCCTAAGTTTTTGTGCTACAAATACAAGGGCCAAATAATGCCTCTCGATGCTAGTATATATGTCCTTCTGCCCATGTATAATCCTGCTTGAGTAATAAATAAGTTTCTCTACACCCATCCATCTCTTGGGCTAGCAATGCCCCAATAGATCGTTCAGTAGATGTAAGATATAGACGTAAAGGGATACCTGCCTTCAGAGGGATCATCGTTTGAGGATATGTGAGAAGCATTTTTATCTTGTCCATGGCCTCCAGGTGCATCATTCCCACACAAACTTTAAACCTTTTTTCAACAGCTCTATTAGTGGGTGGGTCACCTCTGCCAGCTCAGGCACGAACCTCCTCAAGTAGGAGACTCTTCCCAAGAATCTCTTTAACTCCCTCGTCGACTTTGGCCTTAGCATAACTAGGATGGACAGTTACTTGTCTATGTTCATCTGGGCGCCTCACTGGTTTACCACAAACCTGAGGAACTTCCCATTTGTCACCCCGAACGCACATTTGAAAGGGTTCATTTTTAACTTGTACTTTCTGCATCGGGTGAATACCTTCCTCAAATCATATAAGTGGGAAGCCTCATTTTTGGATTTGATCACCAAGTCATCGACAAAAAATTCCACAATCTTGTGGAAGATATCCATCATGGTCCAATGATAGGTGGGTCCTATATTTTTTAAATCAAAAGGCATGATTGTGTACATGAAGTTGCCCAAAGGAGTTCGAAAAATAGTCTTCTTAGAGCCAGCCAAATCCGTCTTGATCTAGTTATAACCCACATAACCATCCATGAATTTATATATCTCATGCCCCGTAGTTGCATCTATATAGTTGTTGATGGAGGGCAGCAGAAATTTATCTTTCCGATATGCACGGTTCATGTCCCAAAAATCCATGCAGATCCTGATTTGGCTCTTATCGTTATTTACTACTAGCACAATGCTAGACAGCAAAATAGGATGCTGAATAGGGATAATAAAACCGACTCCGATCAGCCTTTGAACTTCTTACTTGATCTTTAAATCCAATTCTTCTTTATATGTCCGGGTGGCTTATTTCACTAGGATAGCATATGGCAAAACATCCAGCTTATGGTAGATAACCTCTTTATCAACTCTAGGCATATCGATGTACTTCCATGCTAAGACATCCCTAAACTCTTGTATCAGCTCAATCAAACCCTCTCGTGATGCCCCTTTTAGGTCCTTCGAGATAAAGATAGGGCTAGGGTCATTGCATTCCTTAGCCAGATTTATCTTTTTTAACTCTTGGATTTGTGGCCTGGGTCTATCTTTCATGCACTCAGGTTCCACCTCTACCCATTCTCTAAATTCTTAGATGCTCGAGTTATCAATCACCAAACATTGTCCTTGGTTGTCCACCAAGAAACACCCGTAAATCGGGCCAGCTTCATCATTCAAGCCTCCAGTTGCCTTCTCACACCTTCATAATTTGTAAATAATTATGTCGTTAGGCAAAACTACTCATTTGCACTGCTAGGAGTTTTCTTCTATACAAGACCTTTTTTGGTAATTTTCTTCTAACTCTATCGCAGAGTGTCTACTGAGCATCCCCTAGCATTGAACTTAGTGTTCTATAGGGTCAATACGTGGAGTCATTCGGTCTCGAAGCTGGCTCGAGAAACTAGGAGGCCTAACCGCATCATGCTCGCATTCTTCTTCATAGGTCATTACCGTTCGATCTAGTGCGTGCATTCTTTCTCGACTACTTGGGACCCTGATGCCCCCAGTATACCTCGTAACAACCGTAGCCTCTTCGGCCAGCTCAGTATAGAAGACTGCATCTACTAGGCGAGCTTCCTCTTTTCCGAACGGCTTTTTAGATGCTCGAATCACCACCTCCTTACCCTTTACATTTGATTTAGAACATTGGTGGTAAGTATAAGGCATTAACCCGTGGTTGTGCATCCACACTCTTCCCACTAACAGTTGATACGATGGCTCACAGTCCATAATGTGGAATTTTATGTGGGAAGTAATATTCCCCATCGTAATTCCCACGTTAACATATCCCATAGATTTTGAAGACTCGTTATCATACCCCGAGATTGACAAATAATGTTGTACCTCCGATAGGCCAATAGAATAGAAGGACCCAATGGGCATGATGCTTATGGATGCCCCCCATCTAATAAAACACAATTAAAAATACAATGATTTATAGTGGTTGTGACATAAATAGGCCTATTGTAAGGGTACCTAATCGATCTGTCAGCCTCCAAAAACCTAACCTCAAAGAGGTACTTCTTTACAAGCTTGGTCGCGGTCCCCTTCATTTCAAGTGTAGAGTCATATTCTTCTTGGCAATCTCTAAGATAGCTCTCGTGACCTCCAATCGTGAGCGCTCGGGAAGCCCAAGTTGGTTAAAGAAGCAACCAAACTTCTACGAGCGTTCTACAGGTTCACATTCGGTCTAAGGGTCAGTTTGATCCTCCTCGAGTTCATACACTTCTTCCACGTCTCTATAAGCATCCTCATCATAAGCTATCATAGCATGCATTGTCTCTAGTGGGCAGGCCTCCATCTGTCTGCTTAATCTTTTGATGGGGTTTTCTTCATCTTCAGGTTCATCTTCCTCATCTGTCTCGTCTTCCAACTGCAATTGAGCCAGCTCGAGGGTACACTCCACCAATAACTCTTAGAAGTCTTCCTCGAGGATCTACTACTCCCTCAATAGTTGCTCAACTTCTTCGTCAAAGGCACTAGCCATGTGTACCCCGTGAGTTGGTAAAGGATTATCGTTCACATTACCTTTGGGTAATTCAATCTCCCCTTTCTTCACGTGATGGCCGATCAACCTTATAAGCGAAAAATATAACCTAGTTTGGTGATTAACTCTTTTATAGATCTCACAAAAGTTTGTCTTTTCTTTGTCTTCTCGAGATACCTGGGTCGTATTGCTATTGACTGTTCTGTAAACTTTATCTCAAACCATGAGGTCATAAAGGTTTAAGGATTTCTCTACCGTATATGGTAGCTCGGGAGGATCCTCTTTGCCTTCGAACCTCTTCTTGTTGCCCCTATTTCTTCTTCTTCTCTAGCCCCCATTACCTTCCCCTCTTCCTTCATCATTTGCGTAGTTTACCCTCAGGGGTACTCCACTCCCCGAGCTAGTTGATGGCCTTAGTAAAAAAAACTTGCCAAGGCAGACGGGGGTGGTGTAGGTTTTACCACTAGAGCGATGTTCCTTGTTGCTTTTAGAAATGTTGCAAATATTCCCTCTTGTGTCTCATTGATCAAATGGAAAATATATTCGGTCAGTAGCCCTTTTGCACAGACTTACAAAAGCTTATCCTCTCGCATTTTTTTCCCTCACATCTAGGGAATGTTTGCGAAACCTCCTAATGTAGGCAATAACATCATCACCTGGATTTTGCTTCCCGCAATCCTGTTGCGTGAGTGTGAACTCATCTTTAGCCAAAAATAAGCTTTATACAAATAACACGTACAATTCTTCCCAATAGGCCACGTTGCCCGACGCCATGTGGGAATACCACGTATAAGCCTTCTCTGTCAGGGACTTTGAGAATTACCTCAGCCTTAGCTTTTTGTCTTTATAGTAAGCCCCCAGGCTTTCATTGAATCTTTTCACATGCTCCTTGGGATTAGCACTTTTTCCCGTTATTTCTCGAAGATGGGTGGAATATACCCTACTGGGTAGGGCTCATTATTGTACTCCTCCGGGTACGGAGTACGAAAGTCATCGTAAACTAATGAACTATCTCCTCCATCTTTAGACACCGTTATGAACTTCAAGAGCTCCTACTTCATTTCCTCCATGTTAGCGGGTGGCGAGCTAGTTGTTAGTGTCACCATAGCAGCAGGAGTTATTGGTTCAACCAGTGGACTCCCTCATACGTTAACAATTATTGTCAGCATTGCACTTATCGATCATACACTTGGTAGGGTTGTTCTCGCAGCCAAGGTTGGGGTAACTGTTAGTGGAGCTATGGGGGAAACAATATTAATAATTTATGTGGTAACTCCTCCTCTGATAGAGGGAGATGGTATTCATGTCAGTGGCACCATGAAAGAGTTGGATCCTCCGGTGATTCCCAACATCGCTTTGGCCCCAAGGGTTTTAATGAACTCTGTAAACAAACCCATGAGCCCCATCATTTGCATTGGGCCTATTCTTTCACCCATGCTAACCATCTTCGTCACACCAGTAGAAGTTGTGCTAGGTTTCACTCGCGTTACGCTTGCTCTTTTAGGCAAGATAGTGAGATTTACCTCCTCCGGACACTGCATGGCATCAAAGTCAATAGTCTTGGCAACTATATCCTCTGGCATCTTTTCAAAAGCGAATACCTCCCCAGCGGAGTCGCCAAATGTAAGATGTAGTTTCTTGAAATACGATTAGTACCAAGCGATGCGTAACCCCTTATCAAGACCTTTATTAATAGCCAAGACTATGTTCAATAATGACAATACATGAGAGTAAGAGAGAATAGTATTTAACACCCTATATGGTATTAAATGAGGTCTTTTACACCATAAATGCATTGTGAACACAATAAATAAGGGGAACCAGCAGGTAACTTAACCTAAGGGAGAAAGAGCAAGCACTTTCTTCACAATAAAGATAAGGCAGGAACTCCAGGCTCAGTTAATGGACACAAAATGGAATGTTTGGGACAAGAAATGTTGTCACAGAGGCTCTTGTATATGAGAAATATCCAGCAACAATTCTAGGTTTGAATTGTCATCCGTGTAAACGGTTTATTTGATCTATTTATAAGAAGGAAAGGTAACTCGAGTAACCTTGCAGGCATTAAATATGATTGATCGGGCATTAAATGCGAACGTAATGTCGCCTAATGTCAAAGATATTGCATTAAATGCATAAGATGTTGTGTTTGGGGGGGAAATTGCTCAACCAATTAGGAGCGGGGTGGCATTAATGGGGATATGATGTGGCAGCTTAAAGGTTTAACTTATAACGGCTATGAAATTTAACTTGGTTAACTAGGCCTATCATCCTAAGGATAAAACTCACTTGACTGTTGTTATCTCGAGTCCCTAAATGCTAAGTATTATGACGTCATAAAGTAAATGAACAGTGACCCCCATCAAACGTGTGGTCACATCAATCAAAGGATATAATGTATGAAGTTGAGGTTGCTCGGCTGGAAGTATCTTAAACATCAAGTTTGTTGTTTGTTGGATGGAAAATGTCTCCAGGCGATATATCTGAGGTTAGGGTCCCTCGAGGAGGTTCCCCCGAGTATGTGCTAAATGAAGTTTTGCCTAAATGTGCCAAGAGGGTTAACTATTATTTTCCCAACGTTGCCTTGCTCCCAATCCTCCAAATCAAATCCTTACGAGGTTCCCAAGAGGAGGTTGTTCGATAGAGCATGTAAGATTTCCCATTCCCTTCCAGGCATGGTCCTTCCAAGGTACCGAACGTCCTCGCCCATATTACAAAGTAAATTATTTAACAAGTAAAATACAAGATCAAATATATCAAGTTTCCTATTACAAGTATTGTCACTCGAGTAAGCTTGGTCTTTCTAGAAGCCTCTGTGGAGGGTCTTCGTGGGAGGTCATTCGAGAGGCCTTTGTATGCATTATTTAGTTAGCCTTCTGCTAAGTGTAGGATCATCTCGACTAATCGACCTTAGTGAAGATCGCCCCCTACACCCTTGTTGTGCCCTATCACCTCGTAAAACCACATCTGCGAAAGATAACGCAATTCTCTAAATTAAAAATATCATAAAATAATAATAATAATAATAATAATAATAATAATAATAATAATAATAATAATAATAATAATAATAATAATAATAATAATAATAATAATAATAATAATAATAATGTTGATACCAAATTTAGTCTGCTGACATGGCTCAATTGGGTGAAGACATGTGGCAATTTACATGGCAACGACAAACACTTACGAACAACACCTCGACTCCGAGGAACCATACTGCAACGAGGAACTCTGTTTCCCCGACCAACTCAGATGCTCCGACCTACAAGAACTCTCCAAGGAACTTTTGAGTACCGAGGAACTTTTGAGCACCGAGGAACTTAGGCGGTACGAGCTGTACCTCGGACAAAATATTAATAGCCGGATAACCAACAGTTTGACTGTGCATTAAATGCTTATTATTATCATACAGATGTATACGCTTAAGGAGAATTAAATGTATTACCCTTTCACATTACAACCTTAGGGCTATAAATACATTGTATTATCCTCATTGTAAGGGGACCGGAGTTTCTTGAGAAAATTTGTAATCTAGAATTGCCAAATAGTCAGCAATAACAGAAACGGTGGACGTAGGCCATTCTTATAAGGCTGAACCACTTTAAAAATTCTTTGTCTCATTTTATTTATCTGTGATTAAATAATTAGACGGTCCGAGCTGCACCTCGGACAAAACATTAATAGCCGGATAACTAACAGTTTCACTGCGCATTAAATGCTTATTATTATCATACAGATGTATACGCTTAAGGAGCATTAAATGTATTACCCTTTCACATTACAGCCTTAGGGTTATAAATACATTGTATTATCCTCATTATAAGGGGATCTGAATTTCTTGAGAAAACTTGTAATCGAGAATTCCCAAATAGTCAGCAATAACAGAAACAGCGGACGTAGGCCATTCTTATAAGGCTGAACCACTTTAAAAGTTCTTTGTCTCATTTTATTTATCTGTGATTAAATAATTAGATATAATCTAATTTTTTACATCAACAGATTGGCGCCGTCTGTGGGAAACGACTGGTAATAACGTTTTTCATCAAAAATAATACATCATAAATGGCTGATATTCCAGCAATCGAAATGCTGGAAGCCCTCCAAATCCATCTGCTCCGCCAAATATTCCAGATCTGGCTGAAATAATGACAAATCTGGCCCAGGGCCAAACAGTCATGCAAGAAACGATACGACAACTCATACGAACCCTCCATGGCGGTGCACCAACCCACTCAGAATTGCGAAGTATTCAAAGAAATACTCATTTACCCTCTTCGCGTATTAGGCGTACCGATTCATATCGTACTGAGGAGTCTGAAGATTTTTCTTATCAACCTGGACGAAATTCGTTAGTACGAGCCACAGATACTGAACAATGTATTACTCTCTCTCCAGAAAGGACTAGTGCGCTAGAAAGATTAAGCAGAGTATCTCCTTTTGATCGATTAGGTCCTAGGAGGAGCAAAAGTCCTCCTAGAGCCGCATCGAGGAGTTTTCAACGACCATCAGACTTAAGGGAAGGATCTGCCCAGTCGTGATCAGCTGCTCGTCAAGATAGATCCCAGGAAGCCACATCAACGCGATCAGTTGCTCGAACCAACATGCCCGAGGAAAGAAATGATGCGTGGAAAGGCTCTATTCAGAGGCTGGAGGATAGATTAGGGGAAATAGCTAAGGCCAAGAACCCTCTACAACGAACTTTTGTTCAAGGAACACCTTTTGTCCAAGCCATTGTAGATTTTCTAACACCATCAAAATTCAAAGCACCTGTTGTGACCCCCAAATATGATGGAAAGACCGATCCTGTCCTTCATATAGAACAATACCAAGCTGCAGCCGACATCTACGTTGTTCCAGATGAGATAAGATGCAGAGCATTCTCGGGAACTCTTACCGGATCTGCTCAAATATGGTATAATAACCTTCCTCGGGGTAAGATCTCAACTTTCTTTTAACTGGCCGAGTTATTCATAGGGAATTTATGTTTTGGGGAAAAGCTAGTTAAATGAGTAGCGCATTTGTTAAGTGTTAGACAAAAAGCTGGTGAAAGTACCAGAGATTATATAACTCATTTTAATAACGAGAAGCTCGAAGTAATTGATTATGAGGAAAAGACAGCGATTACTGCCTTGATGAGTGGATTACTGCCCAACAAGTTATACTACACTTTGGCCAAAGATCCACCTAGAACTATGTCAGATCTGATGGGAAAAGTGGCCAAGATTATGAATGTCGAGGAGGCTATGGTTGCGAAGAAGAATATGGATGCCAAAGAAACCAAGGTGGAAGGTGATAAAGCTAAGAAGAAAGAGCATAATAACAATGGTAGTGACAAACACTCAAGAACAAGGTCGTCATGGAAAGTATTGAAGAAATTTGATAATTATACTCCTTTGAAGAAAGACATCAACCACGTTCTAGAAGAAATTAAGAACAACGAGGAATTAAATTGGCCAGAGAAAATGAAGGCAGACCCTGACAGGAGAAATAAGGCAAAATATTGCGAGTTTCACAAAGATCATGGCCATATGACTAAAAATTGCATAGCTCTTCAGAATGAGATTGAAACACTCATCAGACGAGGAAAACTGGCAATGTATGTTGATCGGAGGAATGATAGAAGAACCAACGACCGAGCAAGAGAGAGTTCTAGATCTCCTCGTCGAGCAAAGGAGAACAAGAAGAGAGACCATGAAGTTGATCCAGAAGACGACCCCGATCTTCCAAAGAGACCAAGGCAGCCAGAACGTGAGGTATTTTCAATACGCTTTGGGTCATTTGACTGTAATGTTATTATAAGTGGAGATGCAGGAGGAGGAGACCTTACTGTCGAGAGAAAAGCTTACCTCTCTGAGGCTCGAGCTTTCTCATACATTCAACGAATAAATCTATCTGAAGGGGATCGCCCGAGAAAGGTGAATAAAGAGAAATTGGTCATTAGTTTCTTGAAGAACGACCTTGTAGGTGTTCTATATCCTCATGATGACCCATTGGTGATCAAAATGAGGATGAAGGAGGTAATGATTTCAAGAGTACTGGTAGACAATGGTAGCTCGGCAGACATCATGTTCTACTCGTGCTTCGACAGTTTAAATTTAAAGCTATCTCAACTGGAGCCTTATCATAGACCCCTCCTCGATTTTGCTGGCGAGAAAGTATTTCCACTTGGGACGATCAAATTGGATATATTCATTGGTACGTGGCCTGCTTGTCGAACAGAAAGAATACGCTTCTTCGTGATGGATAAGAATGTTCAATCATCATACAATATCATCATGGTAAGAGTAGGATTGAAGAAGTTCGAGGTTGTACCATCTACGGTACATCAATGCCTAAAATTTTCAACAAATTTTAGAGTAGGAATTGTGAAAGGTGATCAGAAAGTAGCTCGGGAATGCTATTATTCATCCGCCGAGCAAGAGTAAATGGAGGAATCAAGGAAAAAGACTACTACCTATCAAGTGGATGAGGGTGCAGAGATTGAAACATTGGATCCTAGAGATGAGTCGCAACTCGTAAAGGGTCAAGTAGTGGAAACTACTGAAAACATCATCCTGGACGACGAGCACCCTGAACGAACTACTCAAGTAGGTTCGTCGTTGGAAGCCTTACTAAAGCAGAAATTGATAACTTTCCTAAGAAGCAGAAAGCAAACTTTTGCGTGGAGTCATGAGGATATGCCTGGGATAGACCCAAATTTCTTATATCACGAACTCAATGTGAATAAGGAGATCAAGCCTGTGAAGCAGAGAATAAGAGTATTCAGTCCCGAGAAGAATCAAGCTATACAGGAGGAAGTCAAGAAGCTCCAAAAAGCTTGCATTATTGAAGATGTTAAATATCCAGACTGGTTAGCAAATGTGGTGATGGTGAAAAAGAAGAACAACAAATGGAGGATGTGTGTAGACTTCACCGACCTCAACAAAGCATGCCCAAAGGATCACTTTTCGCTACCCCGAATTGATCAACTAATGGATGCTACCTCGGGACACGAGCTGCTGAGCTTCATAGATGCTTATTCTAGTTATAATCAGATTAAAATGAAACCTAAAGACAGGGAGAGTACTTCTTTCATTACCCCTAGGGGAACTTATTGTTATAATGTTATGCCTTTTGGTTTGAAAAATGCAGGTGCAACATATCAGCGGCTGATGAACAAAGTGTTTGCAGATCAAATCAGTTGCAATATGGAAGTCTATGTTGACGATATGCTTACAAAGAGCAAGAAAGTTGTTGATCATCTAGTTGACTTAGGCCAGACCTTTGATCAACTAGATAAATATCAAATGAAGTTGAACCCGACGAAGTGCACATTTGGAGTACAAGAAGGCATGTTTCTCGGGTACATTGTCAATCAGCGAGGCATTGAAGCTAACCCTGAAAAGATCAAAGATTTGTTAGGTCTACGATCCCCAACGACGAAGAAAGAGGTACAAAGTCTTATAGGACGAGTAGCAGCACTCAAAAGATTTGTATCGCGAGCAACTGATCGATGTCTCCCATTCTTCAAGACGCTCAAAAAAACTTTTGAGTGGAATGATGAATGTGAAAAGGCTTTCCAAGACTTGAAGAAATATTTGGAAAAACCTCCAATGTTATCCAGGCCAGAGATGGGAGAAAAATTATACTTATATCTGGCAGTGTTCGAGAATGCAGTTAGTTCGGCATTGATAAGAATGGAGAATGGAGTACAAAAACTAATATACTACACAAGTAAGGCCTTCCGAGGAGCAGAGATCAGATATCCAAGGCTGGGAAAATTGGCACTAGCATTGATAGAAGCAAGTAGAAGAATGAAGCCATACTTCCAGGCTCATACCATAGTAGTATATACTGATATGCCATTGATGCAAGCCCTTCATAAACCAGAAAAGTTAGGAAGGTTGATGTGTTGGGCAATAGAACTCGGTGAATATGATATAGTTTATGAACCCAGATCATCGCTAAAAGGGCAAGCGGTAGCAGATTTTATAGTAGAGTTCACCTATCCTGATATCCCCGAGGAGCAAAAGTTGCTCGCTGATCAACCTGTGGATGTTACAGGATCATCAAATGCAAGCCCAGACCAACTTAGCTTGGTAAAAGGGCAAGTAGATGTTACAGGATCATCAAATTCAAGCCCAGACCAGCTTAGGTTGGTAAAAGGGCAAGAAAAGATGATCGACGAACAATAAGAAATATCAGGAGATGGTTAAAGGGAGCAGCAAATTTTCCACCGAGGAACTCTGTGAGATCAACAATTTGAAGATGAGTTGCCTATATGGAGTCTGTATGTGGATGGTTCATCCTGCACTACAAGATGTGGCGCAGGGATAGTTTTGAACAGTCCGAATGAGGTCGACATAGAATACACCCTACATTTCCAATTCAAAGCTTCGAATAATGAGGCTGAATATGAAGCCATGATTGCAGGTCTTAGTTTGGCAAAAACCATGGGGGCAGAACAAGTTATTATTTTTAGTGACTCGCAAATGGTCATAAATCAAATGATGGGAGTATATGCAGCTAAAGGAGAATTAATGATCAGATACCATGCAAAGGCAAAGGAATTGGTGTCGGAATTTATTGCTATTCAGCTGGTAAGAATACCAAGAATGGAGAATGCAAGAGCAGACGCCTTAGCTCGATTAGCATCAGCTACTCGTACCGAGCTACAAAGAACAATCCCAATTGAAGTTTTAGCTGGTCGGAGTATAGATGAAGATCTGACGATAAACTTTAATACCCTCGATTTAGGGTCATCATGGATGGATCCCACCAGGGAATATATTGAGAAAAGGAAATTACCAACTGACAAACTTGCAGCCAAGAAACTGAAGTTTAAGGTTGCTCGTTATGTACTGACCAATGGTATTTTATACAGACGAGGAACTATAGCAGGTTTGCAAAGATGTGTGCATCCCACCGAGGTGAAAGATTTGATTGAAGAGGTCCATGAAGGGTCCTGTGGAGCCCATGTAGCAGGTCAGACTCTTTTGCAAAGAATGATGACTCAAGGATACTACTGGCCGACGATGAGGGCTGATTGCATAGCCTATGCTAAGAAATGTCACAAGTGTCAGCGCTTCTCCACCATCCGAAGAACTCCCCAAGCGTTATTGACACCCATTACTTCCCCTTGGCCATTTTCCATATGGGGAATAGATTTGGTCGGGCCATTGCCGACGACCAGGGGAAGATTTAAGTATCTCGTGGTCGCTGTGGATTATTTTACTAAATGGTTTGAGGCTGAGCCTCTCATTGATATGACGTACGACAAGGTGTACCAATTTATTTAGAAGAACATCATTTGTCGATATGGTCTTCCTCATGCCTTCATCACAGACCATGGAACACAATTTGACAATGAGGAGTTCGCTGCCTATTGTCATCAGTCAAATATCTTGAAGATCCACTCGGAACCAGGCCATCCTCAAAGAAATGGACCAACCGAAGTGACAAACAGAACGCTGCTGAATGGTTTGAAAAAAAGACTGAACGACGCGAAAGCAAACTGGATCAACGAGCTACAATCAGTGTTATGGGCTTACCGAACTACTCCCCGAGCAGTAACAGGGGAATCTCCATATATGCTGGCATTTGGAAGTGAAGTTATTATACCCGCCGAATTGGGTCTCTCAACACACAGAATACTGAATTTCAATTCCCCTGTCAGCGATTTAATGAGAAGGTTAGACTTGGACATGCTCGAGTAGGTTAGGGAAGAAGCAGCCATTAGAAATGCTGCTTACCAGAAACGAATAGCTTTGTTCTACGACAAGAGAGTGAAGAAGTGCGACTTGAAAGAAGGAGACTATGTGCTAAAGAAGGTGATTCAAAAGCACAACAAACTGGAAGCCAACTAGCATGGACCCTACAGAGTTAGGGAAGTTGTTCGACCAAGGACATACAAAATAGAAACTTTAGAGGGGGAGGAGTTTAAGAATGCATGGAATGCAGAGCACCTGCGCAAATATTATCAGTAATGTAAACTCTCATGTAATGCAGTTTCATCAGTATGAATAAAGTGACAATGTTCTGCCAAGTTTCTTTCCTTTTATTGGAAATTTTTTGCGGAATACTAGTGCTACACACTACTCAGCAAAACTCGGACTACTCAAATCTATTCCTAAAAATTCCAACTGGGTTGGTTAAGAAGTAAATCTATTCCTAAAAATGCCAACTCGGTTGGTTAGGAAGTAAATCTATTCCTAAAAATGCCAACTCGGTTGGTTAGGAAGTAAATTTATTCCTAAAAATGCCAACTCGGTTGGTTAGGAAGTAAATCTATTCCTAAAAATGCCAACTCGGTTGGTTAGGAAGTAAATATATTCCTAAAAATACCAACTTGGTTGGTTAGGAAGTAAATATATTCCTAAAAATGCCAACTTGGTTGGTTAGGAAGTAAATATATTCTCGAAAACGCCAACTAAGGTTGGTCGGGAAGTAAAACTATTTCAAAAAGTGCCAAAGATTGGTTGTTAAGAAAAACCCACTAACTATAGTTGGTCGAGAAGAAAAATTTACCGACCTTGGTTGGTTGGAAACATTTTATGAGTACGAGAAAGTGATCGAGCAAAATTTTTGATACTCGTGACTTTTTAAATTACTACCAAGTTAGTCAAGAAATAAAATATCATCAATTTTGGTTAGTCATCAAATGATTACCACAAATTCAAGATAGTCGACAATAAGTTTTAACAAACTCTAGTTGATCGACAAATAACACAATGTTGTTATCTTTTTAACAGATATACATGCACAAATGTAAAGTGTTTTATAATTACAAGACAATAGCAGTCAAGATTTATAAATAAAATTATTTCATTAAATGTAGAACAAAATGCATCAAGAATGAAATACAAATTTATTACATAAAGATTCCTATTCTATTGATTTCTTCCCCTCTGCTTTTGAAACAGGTTCCTCGCCAGCAGGTGGATCATTTAAAGCATGAGGGGAATTTATGAAGTTAAGATCTTCAAGCATCCTGATATTCATCACAGATGGTTGATCTGAGAGAGCAGCTACAGCGGAAATATTGCGACTTCTCAAATAAAAACCAATTTTAATTAATTCCAAATTTTAGTTAAACCCTAAGACATGCATCAGGATGATTTATCAAATAAAATATAGCATGCAGGATAAAAACAACCAATTTCAGGAAAAATCCCCCAAAGGGGCAAAACCTTTTATTTTCATTATAATATTGTAACATACAATTTCGGATTACAATGAAAATACAGTGACTAAAAATTACCCTCATGTATCGGATTCTGTAGTCGGCGGCTGGAAATATCCCTTTCCAGGAGGGCTGCAATGAAGAAGAGAAACGGCTTCTCCACAAGGGTTGAACAATAGCAAAGCTTATGTTCTAGGGTTCCAAAAGATTCACAAAAGTAATTGGAATTTTTGTGTGTGAATCAAAAAGATGTTTGGCACATCAAAAAACGAAGTCTTATTGTGTTTTATCTCTTAAAAACGTTTTCTCAAAGACTTGAAAAAATACACCATCGGAATAGTAATATATATAGGAAATATAAGATGGTGGGTAAAAATCTCACGGAATTGCTCGAGTTTATCCCAGGCGGACCGGTCCGGCTTGGGGGCGGATCAGTCCGGATGACCGGATCGGTTCTTTTAAAATATGGCTCCATCGGTTTGCATTCGATCCGGGGTATACTGGATCAGCAGCAAGCGGATCGGTCCGATTGAGGGGCGGACCGATCCGGTGGCGGATCGGTCCGGTATAGAGGCGGACCGGTCCGGCTTCCCAGAAAAATAAAAAAAACTTTTAAAAGCATCATTTTGATTTAAAAAACTTACTTCTTATTTTTATAAAAAACATTTTATAAAAATTTCCCAATACTAAATATGAACTTTAAGGAACGTAAAAACAAAATTTTACCAAGTTCATTCTCGCAGAGGCTATGATGTTGAAGACGCTTTGATATTCGGATCCGTTGATGTAGATGCGATCTTGAATTTCTTCAACGGTGTAACGGCGTACGACATACAAATTGATAATGGACAAAAATGTCCTTACACAATCTAGTAGGTGCTCGGGACGAGATATCTCGACATTGGAATGGAGATTGTAATCACCGAGGTATTTGGAAATCAGACACCGAGGGATGGCCTGATCAGGGATCCAACTCATATCAGCTTGAATGGTGGCACTGGTAGGTCGAGCAGCCCAGGATTATGGTAATCCCACAGGTAATGACCCTGTTCCAGTTGCAGCACACCAAAGGAATTCAACCACCCCTGTTTGTAACCCTCATTGTTTGCATTTTGGATACGATTATCCAAATGGTAGAGAGCCTCGTTGTAGCCAGCCATTCAGAATTCTCTGGGCTGCTTGTGGAATTGATATGTCAATCTTTCCAGCTGCTCGTGGAGATTTTTGATAAAGAGTTCTTTATTCTCCAAGACAGACTTCTGCGTAGAAAGCTGCTCTTCCAGATCCCTGATCTTCTTAGACATCTCAGCCAATGCCTGGTTCTTTGCCATCAGTTGGAAGTCCTGGTTCTCTAGAGCAGATTGAGTCCTCTATTCCTCAACGGGAATCCGAGAAGCTCTTGCTCGTCCTCGAGTAGATGTAGAAGGGCCAGACCTCTTCAAGGTTTCTAACTCATCCCTCAGGTTGGCGTTTTCGACCTCCAAGAACGAGAATCCCTCGTCAGTCACTGGGATCAAAGCATTTGAGGTGGAAGCTGCAGACTTCAACTGAGACACCTCTCTTTGCAGGTTATTATTTTCTTATTTTAATAACTCAGCTATCTGTCTGTGTTCTTCAACCCCAGCCTTCAACGTTCTCTCCCGCACATCGTAAGCAGCAAACCGTTTATCATATCCCTTATCGGCATAGATTTGCTGATACTTCTTCTCGTACACCTCGTGCAAAAGGGCAGTGGACTCCTTATATTGTTGCTGAAGTTCTTCAAGAGTGCCTTGGAGATCCTCAATCATATCATAGTATGCTACGTTGTTAGCCACTGCACGATCGAGTAGGCACTTCAAATATTGATAGGCTTCAATAGCTTGCTCTGAAGCACCCTGACCGAGGATGTCAGTAATTTGAGCTGCACTCATGTCTGTATGACCGGCTTTAAAATATTCATTGCATTGCCTTAACAGCTTTGTATCATGAGCAGACAATAATTCCATCCTGGCCAGAAACTAGTAGAGGAAGAAAAAGCAATAATCAATAAGAGTATAAACAGAGCATGAAGAAGAGAATCAACAGTATGCATAAGCAAAAGTTCAAATTTTATTACATCACAAAGTTCAGAAGTACAAGGTTCAGAGTTACATGTTCAGAAGTTACATTTAACAAAGAAAAATAAAATAGAGAGAGAAATCCGAATAACTCTACACCTTTTCCTTGTCTCCCAAAACTTTCTCGGGAGGTCGGGACGAGGAGGTAGGTTGCTCGAATGGAGCAGAGGGTTTCTCGGGAAGTGCTGGAGGTTGCTCGGAGGAAGTAGCAGGTAGTTGAAGTTCCTCGTTAGGGGGCTGGATGGCTGGGGGATGAGAAACTTGATCTCCCATCACCATGGAAGACTCCTCAGAGGCAGCTTCATCCTCTTCTTCGTCTTCAGGAGTTGGAGGGGGGCCAAGGATGTGTCGCTGAAATAATTCAGAAGTTTCATCAACTTTCATTTCTTGTAGAGCAGCGACCCATCCATCTCTAAAGTATTTGAGGCTGCCATATTCGACTTGCGACATCATGGCAGCCAAACCTTTATTCCACCCTTTGTCCCAGCCGGCACTGAAAGATTTTTTCACAGCCAACTTCCTCTTTGTCTTCTCCGAGGAAAGCTTCTCGAAAAGAAGATTGTCAGCAGCCTTCAGTTTATTCTCAACTTCCTCTTTCTGACGACTTACTTCCCGAAGTTGACCCAACTCCTCCTCCGCAGCCTTGAGCTTATTTTCAAGCGCCCCAGCATTTTTGAGCTTCCCTTCGAGCTCTTTATTTTTCTTCTCCAAATCATTTATTTTTTTATCCAACCCCTTGGAGACCTCAATAACCTGAGCCTTCTCCTGCTCAGTCGAAGTAAGATTTTTCTCCCAAATTGCCTTATCATCATCATATTTCTGACGAGAATCTTTCAGAGACTGCGCTAGGCCTACCAAAGCTTCCTCTACACCAGACGAGGAGCTTAAAGCTTTAATAGCTTTATCTTTTTTCAAATTGTATTAAAAAAGCTCACCAACTGTGAAAAGAAAACGAAAGCAAGTCAGGGAACAGATACAAAAAGGAAAGAATGAAAATTTAAGACTATAAAACTTACAGAAGCAATGTGACGAGCTGTTAATGTGCTAACAGTGTCCCGGGAAAGGTTTTCTTCAATACCTTGGATCTCGGGAATGATCCAAGTCTTCACCGAGCTCATAGCAGAGCTCGGGGGAACAAAAGTGGGAACACCACTAGTCGGGGGCTGATAGATGGATTCAGCCAAATTGGCAGAGGAGCCTTTCTTCAGCCTCCTCAGAGGAGCATCAACTTTCTCGACTAACGTTGTAGTCTTAGTCGGAGAAATGACGATCACCTCGCCTGGAGCAGCAGCCTTTCTCAGGGCTACTGGGGGCTTCTCGACCACCTTCACAGGAGCAACCGAGGGAGGTGCATCAATTTTCTTTGTCCCTTCTCTTGGGACATCAAGCTTACTTCTTTTTGCCTCACCAGCACCAGAGGCAGGTTTCTCAAAAAGGGTAGGAGGTTTTCTTTTCTTCATCTTTTCACTCAAAGGAATATGTGACTCAGGTGAAGAACTGGTAGAGGCTGGTATTGGTTCTGCATCGCCTATCACTGGACGAGCAGTAAAAGAGGAGGTGTAACTCTTGTACTACAGCAAATATGAAGCTGACCTAATATGCTCGTCGGCAACAGTCTGATGCAAACTCCAGATAAGTTTTAAGTGCCTTATATTAACGTCTGCCTCTTTTGGAGATTTTCTTTTGCTGTCAACTGCAAATAAATCAAAATTAAAATATCAGTGGCACATTTTATCAAACACAAAGGAAGCATAATTTTGAAAATAAAATAAAATAAAAACAACCTATCCCATTGCCATAGGGAGGACATTTGGGACCCTGGTAAACATCATCTCCAGTTAATGGAGGGTGTTGCCAATTCTTCATAACAACCCCATGCTCAAAGTAGTCCCTATTGGCATTTGGAAGATTGACTACTAAAGCTCTATTTAAAAACCTAGTTTTTAAATAAAAATTATTATCACTCACAGCCCATCTATAACAAAACATGATTTCAGGAATTCCTATACGGGTTCCATGTAATTGATTTAATCTATAAACTCCGTTAACTATTCTCCACGTATTGGGAGCTATTCTTATAGGAACTACGTCAAAGTATTGACAGAATTCCAGACATAGAGGGTTTGGGGGGAAAGAAAAGCCACACGCAGCAACAAAGAGACTGGGGAACTAATGTCCCTCAGCCAAACAAAAATAGTCTGAAGGCTCAGAAAGCTCTTCCAAAATAACCCAATAGGGAATAGAGAAATCAAAGCGAAATTTATCAATCGATTGTACAGGATAAACCATGATGAAAGAAGGAAATCAAAGAGAAAGAAGAAAATCTTACAGGAAAGAGATGAGTCTGTTGACAACAAATGATGGAAGAGATGAACGCATAGCAGAGAGAGAGAGACGATGGAAAACTCAAAGAGACAAATTTGAAAAAGTAGAAGACAATGGGATTTTTTGCAACGTTTAAATACTTTGCCTTGGGAAAGGGTAAAAGTAATGATTACAAAAAGAGACGGTTACGTTACCGGCGGCTAAAAAGACAAAAGGGGCGCGGGAATTGAAGCAGTTAGAAAAATTCAAAAAAGCGCGATTCTACGAATTTGGAAGAAGAAATAAATACAAGAGAAAATACTCCTAAATTTCAGGATAACATTTAAAACCGCCATATATCGAGAAAGAATGTTCCACACTCCTCAAATTTCAAACTATGAAACATTGGGGCCTTCTGTTGATACCAAATTTAGTCTGCTGACATGGCTCAATTGGGTGAAAACACGTGGCAATCTACATGGCAACGACAAACACTTACGAACAACACCTCGACTCCGAGGAACCATACTGCAACGAGGAACTCTGTTTCCCGACCAACTCAGACGCTCCAACCTACAAGAACTCTCCGAGGAACTTTTGAGCACCGAGGAACTTAGGCTGTCCGAGCTGCACCTCGGACAAAACATTAATAGCCGGATAACCAAGAGTTTGACTGCGCATTAAATGCTTATTATTATCATACAGATGTATACGCTTAAGGAGAATTAAATGTATTACCCTTTCACATTACAGCCTTAGGGCTATAAATACATTGTATTATCCTCATTGTAAGGGGACCGAAATTTCTTGAGAAAAGTTGTAATCGAGAATTCCCAAATAGTCAGCAATAACAGAAACGGTGGACGTAGGCCATTCTTATAAGGTTGAACCACTTTAAAAGTTCTTTGTCTCATTTTATTTATCTGTGATTAAATAATTAGATATAATCTAATTTTTAACATCAACAAATAATAATAATAATAATAATAATAATAATAATAATAATAATAATAATAATAATAATAATAATAATAATAATAAAGAAAATGAAAAATATAAAGGCTACCTCATGAAGATGCCTGGGCCCCGAAAAATTATGTCAGCACCACCGCCCAAAAGAATCCAGAGAAGCATAGAGGTACGTCAACGTGAAGCTCCCCCAATCATACAAGTGAATCTTAGATGAATTGAAGGAAGGGCAAGAACGACAGGTGAATAACATCACCGCTCGGTGCCACTGTGAAGCCTCTCAACATAAGCAAAATTAACTCATGGGTTGTCTGCCGCACGTGTCATTTGTCCATGACGTTAATCTTACGCCAGTAAGGTTTCTTTTAACACCGATATCTCACAGTTTCCCTTGAAATAATCTGCCCAAAGTCCCCCTAAGTCAACCCAAATTGCAACCTTAATAATGCGCAGTGTTCGATCGACCATGATCCATTAACCCTTACATTCTAATAACATTAGTTGTTTCACATCTAACGAAGTGACTGTCATCTCACCCATACCCAGATGAAATGTGTGAGAAGTGTCCCACTAACACTTTCCTAATTCATACAGAACAACCGACGATCTCGGCATGTTATCCAGAGCCCCCGCAAGAAGACCAAGCCCCGCAACCACCACCATCAACTTCACTTCCCTAAGAATCTTCTCTAATAACTTCTTAATTTTCATCGATCCTCGAGAATGTATGCTTGACAAAGCGACGTCCACCTACATAAAAGAGATAATCCTTAATCCCACATATAAAATAAATCAGAAAGAAAAATTCAAAAATAAAGAAAAAACAATCGCATAGCCATTTGGGTTCTTCACCCTCGCAGAGCGGTGCTTCCGACGCTCCTTTAAAAGTATTCTCTCGCATCCATGTATTTGATATCATGGCACACATTCTCATTACCAATCGCCAATGCATCTACTCGACGTCACTCGATGCTAGACCAGTCGTCGATGTTAATAAAAGGTTTACTAGCCACGTCTTCCATGAATCTTTTGAAGGAAAAAGCGCCTAAAGTTTTTTACCTGGGGAGAAAGAGAATAGATTTGTTTTGATGGTGTGATGAAAATGAGGAGATCACACTTTTTTATAAAGATCCAATGGGTATGTCGATTGGAAGTTCTCTGGTTATGCCTATCGGTAGGGCCCCTTGGTATGCTCAAAAGCCCTTTGTATTCCCTGCCACCTTTAGTAGGCACACCCTTGCATATGCCTATCAGCAGCCCCCAAAGTTTTTTTCAAGAAATTAAAAAAAATAAAAAAAATTGCCTGAAAATATACAAAACAAAATTCAAAAATGGTCAAAAATCTCAAAATTCATCAAAAACACAATTTTTCATAAAAATTATTTACTTTTAAAAATACGATATGCATATAAAAAATCTTCAAAACTACTAAAAATTCTAGAAAATTCAAAAAAAATTTAAAAATCAAGAATCGAAATGAACAAGCGTTAACAAATCGATGGAATTCTCAATTACATTACACATCCATGCTAACACTTTTTAGGCCCGTAAAATTGGCCTTGACCCTCTGAATCGGCCGCTCACACTCTTTAGATTCACAAAATTGGCTTGAATCCTTTTAATCGGTTTCTCACACTCCTTAGGTTTGCAGAATTGGCCTCGACCCTCCTAATCGGTCTTTACACTCTTTAGGTCTGTAGAATTATCCCAAATCCTCTCAATCAGTTGCTCACACTCCTTAGGTCTGTCTAATTGGCCTCGAACCTATGAATCGATCGTTCACGCCCATAGGTATGAATAATTGGCTTCAACACCCTGAATCGGTCACTTACCCTCTTTAGGTCCTCAGAATCGGACCTTTACCCCCATCACTCCTTTTATCAAGGTGTTTATCTTTTAATGGCCTTCGCTTATCCTAAGCTCTTACGTCGAAGGGATCTATCGACACCCAATTATAATACCCTCATTTTAGTACCCCTCATACACCTTCATAGGTCCCAAGCACAAACCCTTTAACCATTGGACCTAGGTCCTCCCTTCGGAGCCCTAATTCGAAGACCGTCGGATGTTTTTGAGCTCCCTTTGATTCTCGTCAACTATCAAAACCAATGATAAGAGAATGAACTTTCACACGTCTCTAGTTATCCTTTCTACCAATCCATACCATGCGCGAATCTGCCTTACGGTTCACATTTACTTGCCTTTTCCCTTCAAAACCCTAATCTAGAGATCGTCGGATGCTTTCGAGCTATGTTTGACTCCTGTCAACTCTTGAAACCAAGGATAACCAAATGAACTTTTAAAGGTCTTTGAATAACCTTTCTAACAGTCCATACCATTCTCAAATATACCTTATGATTCGCATTTACATAGCGTTTCCCCCGAAACCCTAATTCAAAGGTAATCGGCCATTCTCCATTTGGCTTTATTCAAACGTCAGATCTGAGATTTCTCAAAGAACTTTTGAAGATCTATTAATCCTATTTCCAACGGTCCCGGCCTTATGCGATTGGACTTACGATTTGCATTTTACACTCGTTTAAAAAAAAAATTGGACTGCATATAGGCACCCCTGACCCTATGTCGATCGACATAAGACTACTTTACTTCTCCCCCAAGTCAGGGGATATGCCGATAGGTAGGCCTAGTCCTATGATGATTGGCAGAGCCTGAAACCTAAAGTTTTCTATTTAAGGGAGCCATGACCTCATTTGAAAGGACCACCAGATCCCAAAAAAGCTTTGCCTTGAAATTAGTGCGTAGTCTTTTGTACATCCATTTCAAACATTCTTCCCACATTCCATTACATCACCCATACACTTCACCTTTGCTCACTCACCTTACCACTATTATACCACCACCAAAATTAGCCTATATCACCATAAAAGTCAGAATTTATTCTTCATAGAAGGTCCAAATCATATCCATTCAAACTTGTTATTTTAGTGTTATTATTCACTTTTTTACTTACTATTATATTGTTCAAATTTAGTTTCATTTCCCCACCTTAATAACCTTTTTTTTAACTATTTATATATTCACTAAATATATTTTTACAAAAAATCAAAAAAATAGGATTTGATCCTTAAACTCGAAATTAAAACTTTCCTTCCATTTTTACTACACATACCTCACGTGTGCACATTTTTTTAATAAACCAAAATAAAGCAGTTATACTTTTGGGTTCATAGATTAAATCCCACCCTTATGGGTTTTCGGACTACATAAACTTTTATGCCATTTCTGACTACGTAAATGTCTCGAGTTTTTCTCGAGATTCGAGTCCATTTTTCTTAATTTTTGACTTTATTCATTCTCACTTTTATTAGTATTTTATGTACATATGTATATACTATTTTATATGTTCTTGGAAACTCCATCGGACATGCATATTCACGTCGTCATAGTGAATCATGATCCGGTGTGTTGCTCACATTATGTTATATTTTCATATTTGTTATTCTCTTTTGTTTTCGCAATCCCGACAGACATACATATTCATTTCCTTTTAGTGGATTATGATCCAGTGTATTACATATAGCGTAACCCTTTCTATTTATTATATTTTTAATGGCCCCATTGGACATTCTTATTCCATTCTTTTCGATGGATTGTGATCTGTGTGTTTCTCACATTTCAACTACCTTTTAGATTATTTTCTTGCCTTTTATTTATACTCTTCATAATAACTCATCCCTATCTTTTCCATTAACATGGGCATGATGGTTTCTTTTCCCACCGATTTCACCCCGCACACATTATACACACAAATTGAGTTTTGGAGGAAAAAAAAAGAATATTGTCATAACCCATGAGAGATCGAAAAGGTAGAATGGGTGCCTAACACCTTCCAATCCCGTAACTTAGTCCCTGGACCCGTGATCTATTTAGTTTCGCATGTATTAGTTTGTCTCGTGATGTCGTTTCTTCGGTGATAACTACATTCTTTTGCTCATTTTGAGCAAAATAGGCTCACGAATCCATTTTTTACATTTTTACACCCCTTGAAAACGACCGATTATATCTGTGGGAGACCACGAATATCACTAGTGGAGGAAAAAGGATTTTCATCCTTGATCCCCGCACGCAATCTCTTTTCGATGCGAACCCCAATCGAATATCGGATGGCCACAATTGTATCCTTAAAGTATAATTGGATATATCCTTCATATTAAAAAAAAAAACTTGGTATTGACATTTAAACGCAAAAAAATTGAGCTTTATGGATATTTGATTAATCATGCATTTCAAGAATTCGCACAATAGTAAATCTACTTGTGATTAGTATGAGGATAAATTATTTGATGAATAACATGATGTTGCTACCCATCCAAGGTCTCCAAAACCTTTCTTAACCTGTTGTAAAGCTTGGATCTTTGGGGGTACGGTCCTCCCCAAAGTTAAGTAGGTGGGTGGACACCTTTTGAGATGAAAACCCTTCCTTATGAGTGATATATGGTGGTCTCTCTCTAGGCCTATTAAAAAAGATCAATAGTGTTTTCTTCCACCTCTCTCCAATCGTAACGAACCATAAATAAGAATCAAACCCCTTCACATACCTTTATATACAAGTACAAAGGGTGGGCTTGGGCCAAACAGGGTTTTTTGAGAGTATGGGCCTGACTACTTGAGTATATGAACTACAGGAGGTACCCAAGACAAATAATTAAATTAGATCCAAATAAATACTCAAAAATCCCAAATTAAATTTACCGCAATTTATTTTATTCATTTATTTAATCATAAATTAACTCCACTAAATATTCATGATCACACTCCAATTTGATTGTCTTAGAAATTACTCGGATATAATGAGGTATTATTTGCAAGGTTGATTATAATACATAATATGATTCCCCACGTTGAATTCGACACCCGCTCTGTCAAATCAATTTGTTGTTAATTGATTTTAATCAACATTTAATCAATTTCCTTCATTCTCAGACTTAACTTATCTGTCTACTTCCACCAGGATTATAAAATAATCCACCGGTTGTGTTTAACTTGAGGAAACAAAATCACATATGGGGGTCTCACAATCCCATGTATCCCCAGATGTGGATTCATCCAAATTAAGATCTCATACCTACTTAAATAACCGTCACAAAATATGTGGGGATTATTTGATTCATTTTAAGATTGAATCACACCCATAGCAATCAAAGTGAAAACTAGATAAGCATCCTAATCCTCATAATTCTAGGGATTAAGAATCTATGCACCGTTTGCAAATGGTGTGAGAATTATTGAGTCTAATTTAGATAATCCTTAAACTAAAATCTCATGGGTGGCTCTGTTCAATACATTCCTGAGATGTGCCGATCACAATCCTCTATTGAACTACGGAATAAGTTTTTGAACCATCAAATAGGTTCTCGTAGTTTGAGATAGACTACTGGGATTTCATCACACCCATTCTGATAGGATGTCAAATCTCTATCTACGTTATGAACATTTTAATAGTGCAAGAACTGAAATTCCAATCTCCTTGTGATCAACCCGAAGTCGCAGCACTAGAATTGCTATTAATATATATCATCGACACTAATATGAAATAATATATTAAATAAATATAAAGTATTCACGAAACCATAAATTTTACTTCAAAATGAAATGACACTACTTTACTTAAAAGTAACCGTCATATATGGTAATCTACCCTTAAAGCCATGTATCCAACTCCCAACCCATCTTTATGGCAGTTTGATGCCTATCGGTAGAAGATTAATCGAGTGTTATCCAATACAACCTTGGTCTTAAATTCATCACCCATTTCATTTGATCTCTCGAACTAGGTGAAGCCTACGCTCAATGTTCTTAATCCATTTATGGGTTACAGGTTCTCTCGAACTTACAATCATACTGCTACGAACATTATAAGTGTAATAGCTAATTGTACATAAAGGAACCTTACCCAAGATACTTAGTAAGTAATTTAGCTATATATCTATTTGGTTGTCTCTGAATTGATGACAACTTTGGCCTTCTCTAGTGGAGTCAGTAATCCAAGATAGCTTCACACACCTCCAACTGCTAGCTTAACCTTCTTGGGTAAACACATAATTCAAGGGAGAAAACTTAAAATCCTTATCTGATTGAAAACTCAGTCTTTGTAACACGATAGTATAAGATAATTAGACTAAAATCTATTAACCATGCTAAAGGCACAATAGATTTTGGTCTTTGCACATAATACATAACATTCATGAGGTTACCCGCCGCCAAAGCATTAGGTATATTCATCTTTCATTACCTCTAATAAAGTGTCCTAAGACATTTATTTCTAGATAAAATGATTCCATACTTGTAAAAAAAATATTCTTATGGAATCTCGATGCCAATCTTATGTAGCAACATTAATATAATCGATATGGGATAATCCCAACATCTTTCGTAACCGATCTAGTGAAATCTTAATCATAAAGATGTGCCTAGATTGTCCTAAGTAATTTATATATGAAATTCACATAACCAAACTCCTATGTAAGATAATACTCCCACTTCGTTCCTAATTGGTAAAGCATTACCCACAAATTGTACTTAAAAATACCTCCACATTTCTGTTATGCTTCTTATACTAATAAGTGCTTTTCGGGCCTTGATCAAATCAAAGATTAATTACCCGATCAATCAAAATGACCCAAGACATTGAAGTTAGCTTAAATTTATAAATGGATCTTACATACTAACATCACTTTACCTTTCTGACTTCTTACTATGTACATGTCAAGACAATCATTAAAGAATGTAGTCTTCACGTTAAAAGAATCCTAATAGATTTTAGCATGCCTATCACAAGAAGATATGCTCATAGTCAATCCCTTTTTTTAGTAAACCCTTTTGCAATACTTGTCTTGAGGGTTTTCACCTTCTCATTTATCTATCTTTTAACTTCTTGCAGGTTCACTTGTGCAGGATGGGTTTTACCCCATCAATAATTCTAAAAGTCCCAAAACATGATTCAAACAGATCGAATACTTTGGGTATCCATAAGTCAAAGAAAAATTTATCCATAAGTCAAATCAAAATCCTTGTCTTGGAATGCATCGTGGTTTGTACGTTTCGATTCGTGTTTGCCTAGGATCTCATCAAAACGATCACACAAAACACTAACCATTCAGGATAACTCGTGATGTTTCCATTATGAAATAACACTAATTGATATTGAGTATAACTGACACATGTATCATGATCATTGATAATGTTCCCACTACAATAAAATTGTCTATTATAAATATTAAGTTGTATTTCATCCTGTATGGGTGGTCTAACAGCATTCGTAATATGATGTTCCACTATATCTTGTAAGTTTAACTTACACTAGGTCCCGTAGTTCATTATATAATCCTCTTACAATTACTGGGAATTGATGTAATCAATGTGCTTCTTGTACTTTGGAATATTTCATAAACTACTTTTATAACCTTTTAGGGTAACTAACGAAGAGACATACTTATACCCTTAATTTTAATTTCTTTGGATCCTTCCATAGCACGAGTGTCGGGCACCCCTAAGTTCAAACATAACTTAGAATGAACTTGCACCCACACTAATGTTCAATGGGAGTTGAAGAGACCAATTATGAACAAATTAAATTGAGAATGTATATGACGTCCTTACGTAAAATTTCAAAAAGAATATTGTTGTCCTGAATAACTAGTCATGGGCCTTATCATAACTTATAGAGTCTAAATCATGATTTTTTTTCTCTTTAATGATTATCCATCAATGTTACTCGTATTAATTTTTAGCAGTATCGGTGAGACAAACCTTATAAAGTATAAATTATTTCCCAATGTACCACAACAAATAAAATATATCCTACTTTTAATAAAATAATTCTATAAAATCAATCGAATATCTTTTCAAAATCAATTCAGAAAACTGAAAACAACATTTATAAAACCTGAGTACATTAATAATTTACCTACATTAACTTTTGATCAACACCAAAATTCATAAGAATATCCCACCACTAATATTGTTGCCTTATTCTAATAGCCCGTAACAAGGAACATCTCTCTTAAAGTAATTATTTGGTTACCTCCCGAGTCTACATACCAGTTTACCGTAGATCGGACCATTAATCATGAATTAACTTTTTAAGAGATAAACTATTACTGTATCCTTTTTATTTACGAACCAAGGAGAAATCCGTACACGTTGCTATAAAAAATTTAATTACTTGTGGTGAGAATATCTTCCTACTGGCTATTCCACTAATACTAAGGAACATGAAATTTCCTTAACACCAAATCATTATACTCGAGACTTAGACTTATCCTTCTAACTCCCCATTGGGAAATAAGTAAAGCTCTTCTCAAATAACTAACACCAACCTTTGTCTACTCAATATCCTCACTCTCGGATTACGAAATGGTATTGGCATTTCCCACTGTGTCTAGTCCAAAGAATCCTTAGTTTAATCAACGATGGAGATCATTTCAAGAACATGTGTGACACCCCGCCTAATTAAATACCGGGCGATCACTCCTTTATTAAATTAAATCAAGGTAAACAGTTGGTTCATTCCAGCATCACTGTCGATAGAAATACATTTTTCCAATTTAACACCCTAAATAATTAAGCTAAGTGTCAAAACCATTTTCATACAGGCTTTCCAAATTTTAATTTAAGAAAAAGATTTATTTATTTAAAAACAACATTTCTACAACTTAGAATCACATCACAGTAAACCAAATAATATAATACATTCATCAATCGAATGTCAACATAAGAAAACTAAAGTCACCAATACAAACTGAATAAAACCCATAGTAACAATACTAAAAACAACTGATATACAAATGTCCCAATAACAACGGGATAATGGAGAGAGATACACATGCTCAACTGGTGAAAGTACTAAGAGTAGATCCGAATGAATGAAGTCGTCTAATCCAGAGACCTGCAACTCCCACCTAAGCTGCAGCGCGTTCCTTCCAAGTGATCCTAATCAAGACGCCCTTGTGGCTGGACACCTGTAATACATACATATATATACAAGAGAGAGAGAGAGAGAGAGAGAGGAAACAGGTCAGAGCCCGAAAGTGTGTTTGATTTTAAAATACGTTTAGCAAGTATTTAAATTGATACAAAACATATTAGTGTGTCACTCTCTTGAGAAATACTCACCTCTCTTCTAATGTGCACACCTATCGCACTAACCTTCCCAACGGTTTATCTTAGCATTTTATTATACTAACCTTCCCAATAATTTAGCGTATCTACTTACTCGTAAGATTTCAAAACCAAACTATATTTTTGTTTACAAAGAATACTTCCAATTAGAAGCACAACTCTCGTTTTAGCTTTTTAATTAATACATAAAGTTCCTCGGTGACATATTATTTTTCACAAACAAGTATTTACTATAAGAGTCATCAACCATGTCCTACTTATCAAATCACAGTAGGCAGTTTCAAATTTCAGAATCTCATATATATATTAACTACTCGTATAATATATATAAATTAACAGCACCCCTCATAAAACTATGGTGCGTGCATAATCTACTATCCAGAACCCCATATCACTCATATTAAGGGGAATACAATCGGAATCACTCGCGAATTGTATTAACATGAATACACAAACAATATTGAGGCGAATCATAGATTCCAAGTCTCTAAGAGGATGGCACATACCTGCGTCTCTTAGGACCGTCTGAACTATCACACCGATAGCCTGTACCAAGGATATCTATCTCCTAGGGTACAAGTCAATATCCCCCATAAAGGTCCCATCGAGATAAGACTTGTCCCAGCGCGGTAACCTCAGGGATAGCAAGTAGCGTGGGCATGAATTTTCACAAGTATATAATATATGTACACACAATCATATAAATATACCACTTTATCATATTAATATAGGTTCTTCTCGTCACCCATTATTATACTATTTATCCTTAATTTCACATTTATAGAATTACGTATAAGGTTTCATTCCTAACCTTAACTCGAAGGGTTTTCTCACTTATTACCTAACACTCGTGGGCTATATCCTCACAAATCTGAATTTCAGTAAGTGTCTTTATTAGGTTCCAACGTAACTCTCTTACGCACCTCACCCTTTAAATTCATAAATCTACCAACCTAAAGTAATTATCCCATATATACCATTCTCGTTGAAGATTAAAGGTTCCAACATTTATTCATATACCCTACATGTCCTCAATGTCTCCCAAATCAATTTATCAAGAATGCCCAAGAATTATAACACGACAATTAGAATTTAACGCATTTAAAGAGGGAATTAGGAGTCTGCCAGGAGGGGTCGATCGATCGAAGCTTGGGGCTCGATCGATCGAACCTTCGATCGATCGAAGCTCTAGGCTCGATCGATCGATCAAGCAGGTCTGGGCAAAATTCTGCAGAATGCAGTTACGGGTTTCATCACCAAAATTACACCAAATCGATATTTCCAAGTTCCAATCGTCCCAGAATTCTACTACTAACATCATAACAATATACTAGATGATTCTAACGTAAGTCATGTTCATATACATCATTTAAACATGAATTTTCCACCTAAAATTGTCTCCAATTGTCAAGAACCCTAGAATTTTCTTAAACAGTTTTCTAATCAATCTTTCTCCAGAATTTCTTTCTTATGATCATCAAAATTTTGTGATTTAATTTCCTCTACATGGCAAGGGTTTCAGAATTTCATATAAATCATTTCTACATGCATTTTCCTAACACAAATTGGGTGTTCTTCCATATTTATCATCTCTAATCAAATCCTAAACACATATGAAGATTGCATTAACGAAAATACGCAAGTTAAACACTTGCCTGGGATTTTTGGTATTCTGATTCACGCTGATTTTGGTATGACTGCGTTCCTCGTCTCGCGATCTACGCGGTGGTGGTGGCGGTGGTGCAAACCGGTGGTTTCTTGGCCTTGAATTGCCTTGGAGCTCTCTCCTCTCTTCTCCAATGGCCGTCATTTGATTTCTGAATATTCTAACCCTAAAAGCTAACCTAAATGGCTGATATAGGTTGCTGAATTTCGTGGGTTTAATTACCCAATTATGTAAAATGACTAAAATGCCCTCCCGGGGTACTAATTAAGCCTAAAATTGCCCCGAGACCCAAACTACACCCCCGGGTACACTTTTCTGACTATCTCGACCCTACCGGGCGCATTGGCGCACTCAAAACGACCATACGGACAACTTATAAAATATTCACTTTTTATTTAACCAAATTAGTCCCGACGTGACACGAGCACGTTCCGACTTAAATTTACGAAATCGTCATTTAATTCACTCATGACAACATTATAAAAATAAATCTCATATATTACTATACTCATCCAGTAATATGCAACAAATAACAAATTTCCAATAATTACTAACTTTCGTCACGCTAGTAAATATTCAAAGCAACATTCCGGATTAAAATTAAATTAATTTATCTCAATTAAATTTAATAAATACCATAATTTAAAAGCTATAAAAATACGGGGTATTACATACTTCCCCCCTAATAACTGAATTTCGTCCCTAAATTCAGAAAATAAGGCCTATCCGATAGCACAATTCTGGATATCCTTTTTCCCGTACACAAACTAACTACACATTACGGCGCTCAATTTCTATAGCCCTTGCTTCACAGCAACATTGTTTTACATTCCCATTAGAGATACTTCACCTTGTGGTCCCAACTGACAACAATCGCATAAGTCACGCTTATACGTTATACATTTCATTATCTCACTAACATTAAGAGGCCGCACCCTACTATAGACAAATACTCGGATCATTCATATACAAAACTCCCATTCTGAGAAAATATTACGAACATTTGATCACTCTAGCTCGCCTAATACAGTCGTGGAATTCTACCACATTTATCGGAAGTTCTCTTGACCGATCCAAAAATTTTGTTTAAGTACCTTGTACGCGACAAACAGGTACGAGTGTTCCTACCGAGCATGCTTGAAATCATAGTACCAAGATTTCAAAATCTCCTTCACATGGCTCTCCTAATCTTTAATCACCATGCGCTTATTCCCTGGCTAAGGGTGATACATCCTACTCGAAATGAAATCTTAACTCCGCTGGTTCCTGAAATCCCAGTTGAAGGTGGGATTGACCAATCTCATCCTGATTCAAAAATTTGTACTGCACCGGACTATGCACTGACGCGATCCTTTCTTTTGAAGGAAGTCTGGGGCATACTAGTTAATATTGTAAGCCAGCCCAAAGGAATATCAATCATTTCCTTCTCGACGACTTAATTCACAAGTTCGGGATAAACCCTTGATCATGTTTTGAGGATGGTAACCCATCCAAGGACTGTACCAACTTTTCCGACCTCTTCCAATTTCAGGAATTGTCGATAAACACAAAATTCTTTGGTTGATTCTCCGCTTTCAACCAAACCTTACTTACGGGAGGTGCATGTAGAGACTACTCACTACGTCTCGCTAAACATCGATTCTCCCCATGAAATATCTTACATTAAGTGACACGTAATACTCCCCTTCCTCCTTGGAGTATGCCGAAAGTTCCGACCCGGGCTCTTCTCTCCACGATGTGCACTTCTGGATCTCTTATACCATACTAACATCCTTACTCTTTGTATGCGTAAGTCCCTCTCATGCTTGACTAATAATAACTCCGCTCCGGGTGTTCTTCATAATCATTAAATTCTACTCTATTCAAGGAATACCAATTCTTGAACGGCTTCCACAGCCTTCCAATCAAGTTAGGGCGTGCTATTCAATTGCACACTTATGTATGGATTATCGCCCCTCATGTGACGTTTAATCCACTCTAACACTTCCACTTCATCATAATATTCCCACAAACATATATTTCACACGTCTATTTCCACGTCCCTCCGATTCGGACCATTTTAACTGTAGTTAACCAAGATGCCCACATTTTTGCAACACTTCAACCGCCCTGGGAGAGCAAACGGCGTGCTAATCATCTGTAGAACTAACTAAATTCAACAGAATAGAAGAAATAGGGCATCCAAATTCCATGATAATAAAAGAGGAATAATAATCTCCACCTTCCTCAGATAAGTACAACAATTTTTCCCAAATAGGTACAACAACCAAAATAAATCACTAACGCTCTATTCATCAGAATAATTACAGGTCATCTCTTTTGTATGATATAAAGTTCTTTCCAGGTAATCCATGCTAAAAATCATTCCAACTCTTTATTCACCTTGTGTTATGTACGCAGTTATGATATTCGGGTACTTCAATCACCCTAGAAATCAGAATTCTTAAATTCTCCTTATCATAGTTCCACCCCTCAACCCGTGGGGATAACTTTCAATGTTTTCCTACCACAAGATCCGGCTCCAAAAACCTTAAAACAAAATTCAACTTCCAACTTACATACATAATTACTTGATCCCATTTCGACCAGGGTACCAAACTCGTGGAAAAGTGACCAAACGTCTCCCTATTTCCAACCTTACGCTAAGTTTCATGCGTGGGATGTCTCGCAAAGCGAAATCCAAACAAGGAACCCCCCCCCCGATACACTACTACCTAGCATTGTCGGTTATCGAAATCCGTTAGGTCCTCTGTCCATAGAATATACCCCTTTATTCCGTCCCTTGACAGAAAAGTTACAAGTTCTCCGCAATTATGCTTAACAAAGAACGTTTCACCAATTTCACAATCGTCCCGTATTGGTTAATGGTAATTGGATTTAAAAACTTCGAATACATACACTCGGAATTCTCGAAATTCCTTTCCCTAATAATAGGGTATAAAGATTAACTCCCACATCTCTAAAGGTTAAATATAGAAATGCACTCTTCCTATCACTAAGTCCGGAGTGCTAAACATAATACTGAGTTAAATCTTTTCGCTCAATGGTAAATCCCGATACATACGGAATTATACTAACAAAGTCTATACATACATTGGCATCGAATATCTCGAGCCCACTATCTCCTCCTAAGTCTCTAGGATAGATAATATAAGTGCGAGTCCAACTCTCTTACATATAAGCCTCGCTAAAACAAACATGAAACATGTTGCACCAATGCAACTACTCCAATAGCCTCGCAATAAATGCCCACTATCATACTACCCATTTCTATAACGTTTTAACAAGGATAATATCATACTCGTGTATCGTATCACTACAACGAGTAACCTCAATAAAGTTTAAAACACTGTAATATGCTCATTCATCCCCCGCGGATAGCACCAAAGAAAAATCCCGTTATACTAAGAGAAATATTCACATAGTGGTAACATTTATAATGATATGCATTAAACTCATCTCACATGCCAATCTAGCAATAAACAAAATATGGTGACTCGCTCATGTCACATAAACACGCCGCATCCTAAGGATACAACTTATACTTCCATCCTGGCAATCGTTTTGACTGCACAAATGGTTTTCGGACGTAACACGTCTGCCCAAACCAAAACAAAATTACTTTACTCGTTGCCTTTTTACTAGGCACCGTATTCTTGCCCATATACTTACTTCGGAACATATTATCGTGAGCGATCTCACTCCGCACAAAATACCTCAACACATAATTCACCTATCACCTGTCCTACTAACCCGGTTAGGATTGTCCTTTCCTCGGACATTAGTAGACTCGATTTCTGTTAACCATCCCGGCTGTTCCATAGCCTTCTTAGGCCATAAAGATCATGCTATTATCTATACTAGTACTTACTGAATTTACCATCGATTGGTAAGAATTTAACTGCCTGAAGCATTTTAATGGTTTTCCTGATGTGTATCCACATCCTTCTGTGGTGCTATACCACCACCGTTGCATTCAGTCTCATTCTCGACTAAATTCTTCGATTCTTTTAACTTCCTCCACAAAGAGGCGTTATCATTTATTCTGACACCATATGACAATGTCAACCTCAGGATCGTTCGTCCACCAGAATTTCCTCCTCGAATTTTATCAACTATTTTTACGAGTTGGTCTTCCACTTGGAGTCGTTTCCCCCACTTGTACCTACATCTTCCGATACAAAATTGGCTAACGGTTAAGATTCAAATTCACGAATGGACCCTTGATATGCCCTCCCTCGAAGAGTTCAGGACCACATTTGCTTCTCATCCTGAACGGTTAAGGAAGGAACATACGGTCAACACTGTACCTCAGGTCCTCCTATAGGCATAGCATTCCACTTCTAAAATTGGTAGTTGTCTCCAACCATTATAATTTCGTCCCGAAAGACAAGAAAATTTTTCTCTAAATTTTCACTTTCGGTTTGCCACACTCCATTCTACATTTAAGCCTTTGGATACTTTACCACCTTTGGTAAAGACACATACAATTTTCGTGTTTTTAAAACTTCCCGTTGATAGTCTCTACACTTTTTTGTAAAACGTTGGGTAAGTTTACCCCCGCACCCCATTTGACTGTAACAGCATTTGAAAATTATTGCTGCATCTTAGTCGCCTTTCAAGTCTTGGCTTCTCGTGCCATAATGGAGGTGACCTCGACTACGGTCGTCATCCTCGAATATATTTCCTAATCTCAACTGAGCCCTGCCTCCTGATGTACGCTTAACGATCTTCTTCTGACATCCATCATCGCTCGGCACACGCACACATCCGAACGAAATTAGAATTCACTAATGTATACACATTATAGCAGGAGAACGGAATCTCGCCAAAGGAATCGACAATCCTAAACATAGGGCTCTATAACAAACAAAGTAACGCTGAAAGCATAATAAGCCGTAAAGATCCTAAGGACACTAGAACCTGATGCTCTGATACCACTTGTGACACCCCGCCTAAGTAAATACCGGGCGATCACTCCTTTATTAAATTAAATCAAGGTAAACAGTTGGTTCATTCTCAGCATCACTGTCGATAGAAATACATTTTTCCAATTTAACACCCTAAATAATTAAGCTAAGTGTCAAAACCATTTTCATACATGCTTTCCAAATTTTAATTTAAGAAAAAGATTTATTTATTTAAAAACAACATTTCTACAACTTAGAATCACATCACAGTAAACCAAATAATATAATACATTCGTCAATCGAATGTCAACATAAGAAAACTTAAGTCACCAATACAAACTGAATAAAACCCATAGTAACAATACTGAAAACAACTGATATACAAATGTCCCAATAACAACGGGATAATGGAGAGAGCTACACATGCTCAACTGGTGAAAGTACTAAGAGTAGATCCGAATGAATGAAGTCGTCTAATCCAGAGACCTGCAACTCCCACCTAAGCTGCAGCGCGTTCCTTCCAAGTGATCCTAATCAAGACGCCCCTGTGGATGGACACCTGTAATACATACATATATATACAAGAGAGAGAGAGAGAGAGAGAGAGAGAGAGAGAGAGAGAGAGAGAGAGAGAGGAAACGGGTCAGAGCCCGAAAGTGTGTTTGATTTTAAAATACGTTTAGCAAGTATTTAAATTGATACAGGCTAATGCAACAACATATTAGTGCGTCACTCTCTTGAGAAATACTCACCTCTCTTCTAATGTGCACACCTATCGCACTAACCTTCCCAACGGTTTATCTGAGCATTTTATTATACTAACCTTCCCAATAATTTAGCGTATCTACTTACTCGTAAGATTTCAAAACCAAACTATATTTTTGTTTACAAAGAATACTTCCAATTAGAAGCACAACTCTCGTTTTAGCTTTTTAATTAATACATAAAGTTCCTCGGTGACATATTATTTTTCACAAACAAGTATTTACTATAAGAGTCATCAACCATGTCCTACTTATCAAATCACAGTAGGCAGTTTCAAATTTCAGAATCTCATATATATATTAACTACTCGTATAATATATATAAATTAACAGCACCCCTCATAAAACTATGGTGCGTGCATAATCTACTATCCAGAACCCCATATCACTCATATTAAGGGGAATACAATCGGAATCACTCGCGAATTGTATTAACATGAATACACAAACAATATTGAGGCGAAGCATAGATTCCAAGTCTCTAAGAGGATGGCACATACCTGCGTCTCTTAGGACCGTCTGAACTATCACACCGATAGCCTGTACCAAGGATATCTATCTCCTAGGGTACAAGTCAATATCCCCCATAAAGGTCCCATCGAGATAAGACTTGTCCCAGCGCGGTAACCTCAGGGATAGCAAGTAGCGTGGGCATGAATTTTCACAAGTATATAATATATGTACACACAATCATATAAATATACCACTTTATCATATTAATATAGGTTCTTCTCGTCACCCATTATTATACTATTTATCCTTAATTTCACATTTATAGAATTACGTATAAGGTTTCATTCCTAACCTTAACTCGAAGGGTTTTCTCACTTATTACCTAACACTCGTGGGCTATATCCTCACAAATCTGAATTTCAGTAAGTGTCTTTATTAGGTTCCAACGTAACTCTCTTACGCACCTCACCCTTTAAATTCATAAATCTACCAACCTAAAGTAATTATCCCATAAATACCATTATCGTTGAAGATTAAAGGTTCCAACATTTATTCATATACCCTACTGGTCCTCAATGTCTCCCAAATCAATTTATTAAGAATGCCCAAGAATTATAACACGACAATTAGAATTTAACGCATTTAAAGAGGGAATTAGGAGTCTGGCAGGAGGGGTCGATCGATCGAAGCTTGGGGCTCGATCGATCGAAGCTCTAGGCTCGATCGATCGATCAAGCAGGTCTGGGCAAAATTCTGCAGAATGCAGTTACGGGTTTCATCACCAAAATTACACCAAATCGATATTTCCAAGTTCCAATCATCCCAGAATTCTACTACTAACATCATAACAATATACTAGATGGTTCTAACGTAAGGCATGTTCATATACATCATTTAAACATGGATTTTCCACCTAAAATTGTCTCCAATTATCAAGAACCCTAGAATTTTCTTAAACAGTTTTCTAATCAATCTTTCTCCGGAATTTCTTTCTTATGATCATCAAAATTTTGTGATTTAATTTCCTCTACATGGCAAGGGTTTCAGAATTTCATATAAATTATTTTTACATGCATTTTCCTAACACAAATTGGGTGTTCTTCCATATTTATCATCTCTAATCAAATCCTAAACCAATATGAAGATTGCATTAACGAAAATACGCAAGTTAAACACTTGCCTGGGATTTTTCGTATTCTGATTCACGGATGATTTTGGTATGGCTGCTTTCCTCGTCTCGCGATCTACGCGGTGGTGGTGGCGGTGGTGCAAACCGGTGGTTTCTTGGCCTTGAATTGCCTTGGAGCTCTCTCCTCTCTTCTCCAATGGCCGTCATTTGATTTCTGGATATTCTAACCCTAAAAGCTAACCTAAATGGCTGATATAGGTTGCTGAATTTCGTGGGTTTAATTACCCAATTATGTAAATTGACTAAAATGACCTCCCGGGGTACTAATTAAGCCTAAAATTGCTCCGAGACCCAAACTACACCCCCGGGTACACTTTTCTGACTATCTCGACCCTACCCGACGCGTTGGCGCACTCAAAACGGCCATACGGACAACTTATAAAATATTCACTTTTTATTTAACCAAATTAGTCCCGACGTGACAAGAGCACGTTCCGACTTAAATTTCCGAAATCGTCATTTAATTCACTCATGACAACATTATAAAAATAAATCTCATATATTACTATACTCATCCAGTAATATGCAACAAATAACAAATTTTCAATAATTACTAACTTTCGTCACGCTAGTAAATATTCAAAGCAACATTCCGGATTAAAATAAAATTAATTTATCTCAATTAAATTTAATAAATCCCATAATTTAAAAGCTATAAAAATACGGGGTATTACAACATGATTCTTACTTGAGTGTCATCAACCAACAAAGGTACTTACAAAGTCTCATCAGTCAATTCTTTAAAAATTAAAGATGTTCATGTAGAATTTCCTCGATAGAGGGTGGGGGTGGGTGGTTCGAACACATTTAACACTTAATTTCAAAGAATTACCACTTATTTTAAAATGCCATGATTTCGTGATCAAAACCATCCGATGGGGGCTGAATCAAGTTGACATAAGGAATCAATTGTACCACAATTTAAAATATCGATATAAATTATGTGTTAAATAAATTTATTATCCCCTTAAGTTATATCAATATCCAATTACATTTCAGTTCCTTGAAATTTATGCTAATTAAAACCTTTAAGACTAAAACAGTGAGAAAGCGTTGAATTCATTTTTGCAAAACTTAGAATCACAAAATCGCAACAAATAATTTTCAATTAAGAAACGAGAATTAATTCGATTAAATTTTCAAATGACACCCCTTGACTGCAAATATTTTAAAAATTAATTCGTTAGACATTCTAGTTCCCTTACGAGATAAGATTTCTCATTAGGGGCTTAAATCGCCCTGCATGGAACCACACATATTTTCATCTTTCGTTATTCTATTCGAACAATTCATGATCCTTTGTCCAGCGTAATGAATATCCGACGAATTTTGGTCCCATTCCTAATGACAGTGTCTCCGATGGGGATGATATCAAAAGATAATTCTAAGTGTATACCAGCGATTTATTTATTGAAATCAAACCCGCATGTGTAGAAATCCCTCGAGAGGAGGACTAAACTCACTTACTTTTAATTTGAGTAAACTATCACGTAAGAATCTCAAAAATACCGGATGCCCTGATTAAATCCATGCGATGGGGGCCCAGATCAAGATAACACGAGGAAACATCACAATTATCAAGACACCATACCGCAGGATTTATGAGAAACCCCTCTCCCACTTAGTATTTTAAAAACTTGGGGGTTTGAAAAACTATTCATTCAATTATAAAAGTACGAATTTGTTGGTAAAGAATATGTCACAAACCCAATTTTCCTCATGGATCGCTACTTGCCAAGGACACAATATACAACCCCGTGTAAATATATCCAAGCCTTACACGAGCCAAAACACATGGGACCCACAATATATACCATGGTAGAAGTCAGCATTGGTGGGCCTTCACCTTATGACTGAACACCACATAAACTAGAGGAATGAGTTTTCAAGGGGGCATGGGACCCCTAACTAGATACAACTATCTTAAACAGGAAGGAAATACCAAGCCTTTCTTATATTTTTGTCCTCTAATCATTACCCCACAAAAAGTGATTTGCAACGGTTCAAAACCGTTGCAAAATGGTATTTAAATTGGTTTATTACGAACGAATGTTCGTTTTGGATAAACGTTGCAAATAAAATTTTTGCAATTTTTTTGAATCGTTGCAATATTCAGTAAGAATTTTTGTTTTGCAAAAGTTCTGAAGACTTAAAGATAAAAAAAATATTTTTTTTGTAGCGGTTCAGAATAGTTACAAATATTAATATGAAAACAAAAGAATGCTCATCTTGTAAGTGTTATGAACCATTACATAAATTAAAATATAAAAAATTATCCATCACATGCCACCACCCTCAAATCTAAAACCACCACTATAAATGGCAAGGTGCTATACTATCCATCATATAAGTAGAAAGAATATAATATTTACCAAAGTCTTGAGAAATAATAAATCAATCCAACTATGCAATTGTGTCCATGTCAATAATTATTTTGTTATGCAACATTTACTCAAGATATAAGAAGAAAATTTTATACAACATTTAATCTTGTGCTTGATGCCTTTAGCTCCTTTAATACTAGTTGCCTATTTATTTTCTTTATGATCATATTCATTATTCAATCTAGACACCCCGTGTGTGCCAATAACTACCAATAATGTGACAAAAGTCACCTAGCCAATTGTTGCCCTGATAATGATTTTCACTATGGATTTTCTTGGGAGATCCTCGACAAAGGGGAAAAAGGCCTCCCACAAAGCTCTGCATTATTTCCATAGCTTTCAGCTAAAACAATAGAATTGCTAAATTATGGAACTTGCCCACTCAAGTGATTATTTGCTATACCAAATGTCCTGATCCAGAAGTTGAGACTACGAGTTGTGTAGTTGCAAGTTTCATCATCGCACTGAAATTGGAAAAATTGACTATTTGTCGAAGTTAACAATTGCATATCAAATAAATTACCACCCAGCACTCTAGTAATTAATAAAAGTATCTGCAAGTTCATATTGCTCTTTATATCATTGAGAAGAAACTCACATTAAACACATACACATCAAATCAAATAAGAAGAGCGGTAAGTCAGCAACAAGGTAAGGAAATTTTCACAAGTGCGGATTATAAACTTTCACATTAGGATAAAGTTTCCTTTCTTGTGGATTATAAACTCTTGCTTCTGCTGGGCATGCCCAAATGTGCAAATATCTTAAACTAGGTTTCGTTCCCGTCTATAGTTCAAAAGGAGTCTTTGGAACTGCCTTACTAGGAACCCTATTTAAGATGTACACATTAGTTTTAAGAGCATATAACCATAATGATTTAGGTAAATTAGTTCCACTTATCATACTCCTAACCATATCCATAAGAGTACGATCATGCTTTTAAGCTACACCATTTTGTTGGGGCGTACCAGGCATTGTGTATTGCGCACAAATACCCAAACGTTCTAGGAGTTTAGCAAAAGGACCAGGGTGTTGTCCCGTTTTATTATATCTACCGTAGTATTCACCGCCTCTATCAGACCTAATGATTTTGACCTTCTTTCCTATTTGTCTTTTGACTTTAGTTATGTATATATCAACAAAATCTACAGATTGAGATTTATCTTTTAATGTATAAAGGTAACAATAACGGGAAAAATCATTTATGAAGGTGATGAAATAGTGTTCTCCACCAAATGATGAAACATCAAAAGGTCCAAAAATATCAATATGGATCATTTTAAGAAGCTCTTTACTTCTTGTGGTTCCTTTTTTGGATTGTTTTCCTTTAATACAATACAAACAATTTTAAAATCATTAAAATCCAAGTTAGGGAGAATCCCTTCTTTTAAAAGTCTTTGGACTCGTTCTTTAGATATATGACCTAATCTTTTATGCCACAAAAATGACGAATTCTCATTGACTATTGTAAGGACATTTTTGTCCATTGTCAATATGTATGTCGTACGTCGTTACACCGTTGAAGAAACTCAAGATCGCATCTACGTCAACGGATCTGAATATCAAAGCGTCTTCAACATCATAACCTCTGCGAGAATGAACTTGGTAAAGTTTTGTTTTTAAGTCCCTTAAAGTTTCATACTTAGCATTGAGAAATTTTTTATGAAAGGTTTTTTATAAAAATAAGAAGTAAGTTTTTTCAAGCAAAAAGAGGCGTTTAAAAGATTTTTTATTTTCTGGTAAACCGGACCGGTCTTCCCGTTTTAAAAACGAGCCGATCCGCCTCCAGACCAGTCCGCCTCTATACCGGACCGATCCGCTGTGCATAGAACCAGTATACCTCGGATGGCAGGTAAACCGAAGAAGCCCATTTTAAAAACGAACCGATCCGAGGTCGGACCGATCCGCCTTGGATAATTTCGAACAGATCCGTGAGTGTTTTACCCACCAACTCAAAATTCCTATATATATACCTATTTCGGTGGTGAATTTTAGCAAGTCTTTGAGAAAACGTTTCTAAGAGTTCAAACACAACAAGACTTCGATTTTTGATGTGCCAAACATCTTTTTTATTCACACACAAAAATTCCAATTACTTTTGTGAATCTTTTGGAACCCTAGAACACAAGCTTTGCTATTGTTAAACCTTTGTGGGGAGATCTTTGCAACCGAGGGCTGCGTGTCATTGCTGAGAGAGTCTCTACAAAATGTTATGGCTGCGTGTCATTGAGGAGAGCTGCGTTTCTTCCTTTGTTGTTTGGGTTGCGAGTCCTTGGAGGGTTTTGCATGTATTCTCTTGCTGAGTTCAAGACTGCATGCCTTTGTGGGTTGGTTGCGCGTTGATCCATTGCAGATCTCTCTATGTAATTGTAAGTTGCGATTTATATATTCATAGTGAAATAAAGGTTTTACCCGAAAGGTTTTTTTTCTGAAATCTGTGTCTCAGCATATTTTTGTGTCACATGCTTTATTTATTCATGGGTTGACACACGCACCTTAGATGCATGTTTAGGGACTCTAATTAAATAAGGGTTACTTGGAAACTTGCGAATTTAATTTAAATCAATTATCACATAGTCTCACTTTTCAACTAAAGTACGTTTAATGCCTACATTATGATGCAAAGAAATGAGGGATTCAGTAAAATTATAATCTAAATTAATACGGTATAATCCATTTCCATAAATCCTAGAACCAATAATATTAGAATCTTTAAGCAAATCAAACCTGTTATTGCCAAAATTCTAACAAAAACCTTCTAAATCCAGTTTTAAAACATAAATTAAACTACGATAAAAGGAAGGGACATAAAGAGTTTTATTAAGATATGAGCAAAATCTAGTGTCCAGAATTAGGTGATAAGTGCCTACTGCAGAAACTAGTGTTTTTCCTCCATTTCTCGTATATACAAAGCCTTCACTATTTTTTGTGTTCTGAATGGTAAGGTATCCCTGCATCGAATTAGATATATGAGTGTTATCTCCATAATCAATCCACCAAGTATTAGAAGGTACATTAACTAGATTTGACTCAAAACATGTGAAAGATAAAAACTTGCCCTTCTTTTCAAACCAAGCTTTGCGCTTCACGCAATCTTTCTGAAAATGTCTAGGTTTCTTGTAGAAATAGCATTTTTCTACCTTCTTGTCCTTCTTTTTAGTAGCCTGATTCCCATTATCTTTCTTCAGTGGGCCACGCTTGATGCCCTTGCCATTTTTCTTATAGGAGCTACCCTTTCCCGTTGCTTGAGTGGCCAAATTAGCTACTAAACCCTTGCCCTACTTCTTAAGCCTTTCTTCCTCTTGAATTAATTTTGAGATAACTTCAATCAAATTCCACTTGTCTTTACTTACATTATAATTAACGACAAAAGGGTAATATAGATCCGGTAAGGTGTTGAGAACAAATTGGACAAGGAATGGCTCTTCGACTTTTAATCCAAGATTTCCTAGCTTCGTGGCCATGCAAGTCATCTCAATGATATGTTCATTCAGGGTGCGGGTGACATCAAAACTCATTGTGGTGAGCATCAACATAAGGGACCCGGCAAGAGATTTGTCTGCTTCTTGAAATTGTTCTTTAAGATTTGTCAAAAATTGTTTAGCATTATCAGTTTTGGATAAGGAATTCCTAATGTTGGGAACTATGGTTAACATGATGAGGGCAAGACTTAGTTTGTTAGCCCCGTGCCAAGCTTCATAAAATGCTACTTCGGTCTCATTACTCTCATCAGTGGGTTCGGAAGGTTGGTCACATTCCAAAGCTATGTCAAGGTTCAGAAGGCCTAATTGCAAACTTATATGTATCTCTCATTCTTTTAGGTTTGGTCCATCAAATTTCATAACATCAGATGCTTTGAGATTAGCACCATTGGAGAAACCTAATTCATTGGAATAAATTATACTCACAAATTAGCTCAATAATTTCAACATACCATTACTTTTCAAGGGATATTATCGACTGTTAATATTTTTGTATTTATGACTTTTATTGGGAAAAATATTTTTAAAGAAAACTAGGATCTTTAGATGGCCAATGATTTCTTTATTCAAACATTTTATCAACCCTTAATATTTATTTAATCATGAAAATTACACCTTTGCGCGACTAATTTAGAATGATTAAATAAACATCTTAATAAATATTAATGGTCAAGACATTATAATAATATTTGTACCTTTGGGCAACCAAATATTTATCTACGTTAATCTAATATACGTTAACATAGGGTAGGGCACTTTGGTGGACACGTATCCTATCTTTATGAGAATATTAGTACATGAGATTATTAACATGAGAAATATCAATACAATGATTTGGAATTATATAAAGTACATAAGAACATCTAAACAATATAAACATTACATATGTAGTGAAAAAAAAATCTCGTAAAATATAGAATACTACAAAATGTCCAAAAATGGAAAAATTAGTTTTCACCATAAATATGTTTAGAATTGCAAAAGAATCACTATCCAATTCACGGAATCGAAAGTATAATTTTCGTGAGAGAGATATAAAAGTAAACGTTATTTCCAAATCACTTTTTTTATTGGTGATACAAAAAAAATTCTCGCTTGAAATACAAAGTTCATAATAGGCAATAAGAGTTTCAGGGAAGAAAATATTCAAAACGTCACAAAAATAAATCTAGACAGATTCAGTGACAGAAAACAGAAACATCACATAAGATTTTCATACATAAACGATTCAACGACAAAAAACTAAAAAGTCGCAGAAAGTTTCATACTCAAGTCTTAATAGTTTCAGCGACAGAATATAAAAGATCGCAAAAAGTTTTATACATAAATCCTAACAGATTCTGCAACACAAAACTAAAACATCACATTAAGTTTTACACATCAATATAAACAGATTCAGTAACGGAAAATCAGAATGTCGCGAAAAGTTTTATTCATGAACATAATTTTTTTTATTCAATCCAATTTGAGTAATACATTAAAATGCTCAAAATTCAAGATACAATATAATTTTCAGCTATAATTTTCATATTTAGACACAAGGATAATTATGTGATCTAAACTAATGCTCTGATACCACATGTTAGATTTATGTTTAATAAATCATTAACAGTTTTTATGGATCAATAATACAATACATTAAAATATAAACTATTATGTAAATACCGGATCTTAATATACATAATCATCACATGTGTTTGAAAATAGGGTTGAAAAAACATACCCAAGTCAGCATTAAATTTGACGAATGAAGAGGTTGTCATGGGTGCCTCGAACTTGAGATCCAAAATTGATATGAATTATAGGTTACCCACCCCTAGCCTTTCTATATTTTGTTGCTCATTATTAGTGCTATTGTTATGGAGTTTAGGGCACTATTTATAGATATGGAAAGGTCTTAAATCCCAAAAGTCATGTGATCTTGACCGTCCATTACGATTAAATCAAGAGTTTACTTTAATTTATTTTTAAACAATACCTTGTTAATATAATTAACCAAAAACGAAATTGATCATTGGCTAGATTTTGGTGACCTTTTATTTATCCAATATAACTTATTACTTAATTTAATAATGAACCACTTAAATGGTATTTGATTATTTGATATTTCCAAAATTTCATCCACGTCAGACTTTCACATTAAACCATCTTATTAGATGGAACCTAGTACAGCTAATCACCAAAATCTTAAACTTATTCACTAATAAAAAGCTGAGGCGACCAAAAGGAAAGCCAAAACCGAGGCCAAAAAGAAGGTTGAAGTCGAGGCTTTGAAAAAGACAGGAAGGGTCGCCACTAATCTCCGGCAAACTCATGGTGATCCTAGGAATATGGTGGAGTCTTCACTTGATTCTATTAAGGCGCTACTTGGGCTTCCCACCTCCCAGACTGATCTTAAAATCTGAGGTTGGAGTAGGCGAGGACTATGAGACCCGAGAAAATGCACATGATGATCGATGGGCAGCCAACTCGTCAGTTGGACAGGGAGGTAGAAACATCTTATCAATATGCCATGGTTGAGGAGTACTTCAGGAATTTTAATAACCCAATGACTCGTAAAACGTTGAAGAAAGACAAGAGGTCCATTATTCATGTTCACAATCCAAATTATAATTATCTCTCGACTCTAACAAATGATTGTCTATGTACCTTTGCCCATCACAAGATGTTTTTGGTGATCTTTTGATATTTTATTTACTTTAATATTTTTTTATTATTCGTCGATCCCATATTATTTGCTCATTTTTAGGGCGACATGGCAGTCACGATTCTTTGGGGTAGAGATTATTAAATAATTATTTGACGTGTAATAAGTTGTTAGTTTTGTTATTGCATCTGTTATTAGTTTGTTATTTTGTAACCAACATGAGCTGGCAAGTCTGTAACCGACATAGCCTCTCATATATATATATACTTGTATTGGTTCTTTGATTTTGGAGTAATGAGAATAATCTCCTCTTCTCATTTTATTTCCTTTGTTTTTGTAATATGGTATCAGAGTAAAATTTTGGCTCTGTTGTTTCTTATCTTTCCTTCTGATCATGGCTCGTGGAGGTGGAGCTATTGGAAGTAACACTGGTAGCAACCACGGAGGAAATAGATTTGCAAATCTTGAGATTTCCAATCCCGAACAATCTCCAGGAGAGGATTCGAATAATCCTTATTTTCTCAGTAATGGTGATCATCCAGGTCTGAATTTGGTCTCGCATCAATTGATGGGAGATAATTACAATACTTGGAGCAGCGCAATGTCCATAGCTCTCAATGCGAAGAATAAACTTTATTTCGTCGATGGTACTCTTTCTCGACCAAACTCCAATGATGTTCTATTCAATTCTTGGTCTCGTTGTAATAGCATGGTTATATCGTGGATTCTCAATGTTGTGACTAAAAAAATTACTGATAGTCTCATGTATATTGATACTGCTATTGATGTTTGGGCCGATTTACATGATCGATTTCATCATAGTAATGGTCCTAGGGTTTTTTCAGATCAAGCAGCATTTGAATAGTTTTTCCCAAAGTTCTAATGATGTTACTACCTACTACACCAAACTTAAGATTCTTTAGGATGAGCTTAAAAATTTTAGTCCTATTTCAGTGTGTAATTGTGGAGGTACGAAGGCTTGGATGGACTATCAAGAACAAGAGTATGTTTTGCAGTTTCTTATGGGTCTCAATGAGTCTTATGCTCAGATATTTGCTAAAGTTCTTATGTTAGATCCTCTTCCTCCAATCAACAAGGTTTTCTCTCTTGTTGTTCAAGAAGAGAGAGATATAGACGTACAAGAGCTTCTATAGACTCATCTAGTGACTCTGTAGCTTTTGATATGAATACTACTTCTTCTAAAAATTTCAAAAGCGTGATAAGCCCTTGTGTACTCACTGTGGTATTGTTGGTCACATTATTAACAAATGTTATAAACTTCATGTTTACCCTCTCGGCTATAAATTCAAGAATCGATCCTCACAGAGTAAACCAGTTGCAAATCAGACTAGTATAGCTTCTAACAGTGCTGAAAATAACTTTCCTTCTCCTACTCTTCTCAGTTCTCATCTTCAACAGACTTCATCTCTGTCTTCTGAACAGTAATCTATAGTATATAATTTTACTAGTATACACTCTTTAATTCCTACTAATGCTTGGATTTTAGATACTGGTGCTACTCATCATGTCTGTCACACTTTGCACTCGTTTGAGTCTTTTGTCTCTTCAACTATTTCTCATGTTACTTTGCCTAATGGTCAAACTTCACCTATAGCTCGAATAAGTAATATTCGATTATCACCTCATATCACATTGCACAATGTTTTGTTTGTGCCAAGTTTCAAATATAATCTCCTATATGTCAGTTCTCTTACTAAATCCCTTTCGTTTTCTCTCACATTCTCTTCTAATTCTTGCATGAATCAGAACCTCACCTAAGGAACCAAGATTGGGATGGGTAAAAGACTTGGCAATCTCTACTACTTAGTTTAGCAAGATTTTCCTCTTCTTTCAAATCTTGTAAGACCGATGTGTAGCTCCTATTTTCTTTCCAATAATAAGCTTTGGCATTATAGGTTAGGCCATCCTTCTTGTGTAAAGTTGCAACAATTGAACAAAGAATTATAGATTTCTTGTAAAAATAATTCAAACTTTCATTGTTCAGTTTGTCATTTTACTAAAAAGAAAAGGTTGCCTTTTGTTTCTCACAATTTTTTGTCTAAATTTCCTTTTGAGTTGATACATTATGATATATGGGGGTCATTTAATACTATGACTATTGAGGGATTTAAATATTTTCTAACCATAGTGGAGGACTGTTCTCGTGTTACTTGGATCTATCTATTACGTGCTAAGTCTGATGTCCAGCAGATAATTCCTGATTTTTTTGCTATGGTGCAAACTCAGTATGGTGTTTCTGTTAAGGTTGTTCGATCAGATAATGCAAGGGAATTGTCTTTCAAATACTTCTATCAATCACGACGAGTAGTACTTTATCATTCATGTGTTGAAAGGCCTGAGCAAAACTCAATAGTGGAAAGGAAACATCAGCATCTATTGAATGTTGCTCGAGCTTTATTATTTCAGTCTTCCATTCCATTAGCGTACTGGGGTGATTGTGTATTGACAACATCATATTTTATTAATCGTATACCTTCTCCCCTATTGAATGACAAGACTCCTTTTGAAATTCTACATCATAAAGTACCTTCTTACAATCATCTTAAAGCTTTTAGTTGCTTATGCTATGGTTCAACTCTTTTGAGTGCTCGAGATAGGTTTTCCCCAAGGTCTCGAGCTTGTGTTTTTCTTAGTTATCCTCCTGGTGTCAAAAGTTATACACTTTTGGATCTAAAGTCTAACCATATTTTCGTTTCTCGAGATGTTCTCTTTCATGAGAATATATTTCCTTTTTTTAATGTTTCTCAAACTAAATAGCCTTCGGATATTTTTAGTGACAAGGTCCTTCCCTTCTCTATTCCCTCTTCATCCTATTCTTCCCCACCCGTCTCTGAGCCTTCACTTGACATTCAAAATCCATAATTTATTCCTATTCAAACCAAATCTTCTCGAGTTGTTAACAAGCCTTTTTATCTTCAAGATTATCATTGCTCACTTGTATCGCATTCACCAAACTTACTTGCTTCTCCTTCTTACATTACTTATCCTCTTTCTCAAGCCATAGGTTATCATAATTTATCACCCTCTTTTAGAGTTGTTGTGCTTTCTATTTTTAGTCATCCCGAACCTCAGTTCTATTCTCAAGCTGTTGGTATACCAGAATGGGAGCAAGCCATGTCTGTCGAGCTTAATGCTTTGGAAGCTAATAATACTTGGTCCATTATTAATCTCCCACAAGGTAAATATGTTGTTGGTTATAAATGGGTATACAAAGTTAATCATAAGGCCGGTGAATCTATAGAGAGGTATAAATCTCATTTGGTTGCCAAGGGGTATACTCAACAAGAGGGGGTTGATTACACTGATACTTTTTCTCCTGTTACAAAGCTTGTTACTGCCAAAGTGTTGTTTGCTCTAGCTTCTGTTCATGGTTGGATCTTACAATAACTTGATGTCAACAATGCATTTCTACATGGTGACTTATATGAGGAAGTATATATGGCCATACTACAGGGATATAGGCATAAGGGGGAGTGTTTACCTACTAATTCTATTTGTAAGTTGCATAAGTCTCTATATGGTTTAAAACAAGCCTCAAGACAGTGGTATGCAAAGTTTTCTAGTGCACTTTTAGAGGAGGGTTTTCATCAATCATCCTCTGATCATTCTTTGTTTATCAAGGCTAAAGGTACTCTTTTCATTGCTTTATTGGTCTATGTGGATGATATCATCCTTGCTAGTAATAATGAAGAAGTTGTGAAGTGTTTAAAAGATTCATTGGATAAGAGATTTAAGATAAAAGACTTGGGAAATATGAGGTTCTTTCTTAGTTCAGAAGTAGCCAAGTCTGATAAGGGAATTTTTTTATCTCAAAAACCTTATGCTCTTCAATTGCTTTCTGATGTTGGCTACTTGAATTGCAAACCCGTCAAGACTCCTATGGAGCCAAATCTCAAATTATCTCAAGATGATGGTGAGCTTCTTAAGGATCCTTCTATGTACAGAATAATGATAGGTAAATTGTTATATTTGACCATTACCACGCCTGATTTGTCCTATTCAGTAAACCGGTTGAGTCAATTTCTGACCAAGCCTCGGTTACCATATCTCAAAGCAGCTCAAAAAGTATTGCAGTATATCAAGTGCACACCTAGACAAGGGCTACTCTTCCCTCCAAATTTATAAATGCAACTTAAAGTTTTTACTGATTCTGATTGGGCATCTTGCCCCGATAGTAGAAGATCTATATTAATTTTTGGTGTGTTTTTAGGTAATTCCTTGATATCATGAAAGTCAAAGAAATAACACACAATGTCCAGATCTTCTACTGAGGCAGAATATAGGTCCATGGTTAATGCTAAGTGTGATATTACATGGTTGTTGTCCTTATTGAAAGAGATGAATATATCTCATCCAAAGCATGCTCTCATTTACTGTGATAACCAAGTAGCCCTGCACATAGCAGCTAATCCCGTTTTTCATGAGCGTAATAAGAATATAGAGATTGATTGTCATCTTGTTAGAGAAAAGATTCAATCTGGCAGTTTGAAAACTTTGTATATGTCCACACAACATCAGTTAGTTGATGTATTCACTAAAGCCTTGCATCCAAATCAGTTTTAGTTTCTGATTAGCAAGATGGGCCTTTATAACATATATAGTCCATCTTGAGGGGGAGTGTTAAATAATTAACTGACGTGTAATAAGTTGTTAGTTTTGTTATTACATCTGTTATTAGTTTGTTATTTTGTAACCAACATGAGCTGGCAAGTCTGTAACCGACATAGCCTCTCATATATATACTTGTATTGGTTCTTTGATTTAAGAGTAATGAGAATAATCTCCTCTTAACATTTAATTTCCTTTGTTTTTGTAATAGAGATACCATAGTTAAAGTAATAAGTAGACCTTTGAAAATAAGAAGAAAATGAACCAAGATCTTTATAAACAGGTCTCCAGTTTGAGTGGTCGGGTGCTAACTTTGTAAGAGGAGGATACTAAAACCGATGATGTGCAAGAAGAAAGATAAGGAGATTATGAGAAAGGATAATTAGTTGGTCGAGAAGATCTAAGCTCTCAACATGGTTGATAAGGAGGTCTAGAAGCTCACGGAGCAGGCCAACATCACTGCAACTAAGATTAAGAGTCTGAATGAAGCATTCGCTAAGTTTAAGGAAAATGGCATTGCCAAATATAAGTCCTTATATGAATTTATGGTGGAGACGATGTCTTTCTTCATTGAAGGATATGCAGAGCTGAAGAAGAGGGTAATAGAGCATTACTATAATATTATTGAGGTCGTTGGAACTTGGAAAGGAGATGAGGAGGAGGCCATGGCCTTAGCTAATGTTGTAGCTGTTATGGAGGTGGAAAACCCTGTACCAGAAGTCCAGCCGATTGCACAAGCTGATCTTTCACAACAACAAAGCCTACTCTTCCCATTGCTTATGTGGTGGTCCAAGAGAACCCTCTGGAAATTCCGATGACTGATGCACCTCCTGGAAACCCTACATAAGATCCTATAGCTTCCTCTGCTCTTCTTGTGATGATTTGTTCGTATTTTTCTCGTAAATTTTGAACAATGATACTTGTAATACTGAACTCTTGATTTGTTATTGGTTTTAATATGAATGGGTATGGTTTTTATTGAATGATGTTCATCCTTTTCTGTTGCCTATGTAATATTTCATCTCACTTGATGTATGTTTAGATTTTTTTCTAAGATGTTTTACTCGATCACGTTATTAGCCCCACATATGACGTGTTTTAGGGGTATACCTTTGTATGCAAAATATTTTAAACAAAGTTAATTTTATCGACTGCTTTTTGGAACTATGCTTTGAGTTAGCATATGCCTACCAATATTTGAGTCTTTATGGTCTTGTGGTCGGCTCTTGTCTGATCAGACCTGACTTATTAACTACAAGTAGATGAACTTGAGTTGTCCTGATAGGGTTGTTATAATTGTAAAATTAAGTTTCCCTTACCAATTTTATGTGTACAGTCTTTGACCATAACTAGTGACGTGCTCGTATATGCTAGTGATCACCAAAGATTTAGTCAACTTATTGGTCAATTATGTCGACTTGATCTAACTTTACTTCTTGATTATGGCATGTCCAATGGACAAAGCCCCTCGTGATATATGGTCTGATCGTAGTTAGTTTGTTCTGGTCAGCCTTTTTAAGATGCTTCAAGCCTAAGCTTCTTGCCTATATATTGAAACTTATCATCTTTTTATTGATAATAGTGGAACCGTTTGCATGAACTTCCTCATTCCATAATCTTCCTCCTCAAATGATTCTAATAAGCCCAATAATAATATTTTGTTAGATATTATGTATTCCAAGGGTTTTTCAATGGTTCTCCTTTCAGAGTTTCGATCTTATTGGCGCCTGATTAGACCAACGCACTAACCCTGTAAGGACCGCGCTAGGTTGGCTTGAGCTTGTTCCCTTTTTGGATCACTTTCTTCTGGACAAAGTCCCATCTTTCAGTGTGAGCGACTTGATTCTCTTATAATAGAACCTCGTCGTTCTCTGTTAATATGTTGCTACTCCGTGGTCTACCTATTCTCTGACCTCTTGCACCAAATTAAGATCAAGATGATGTATCAAATGGCTCCTTGACGAATTAAAATCTAGTATCATATAACTTCGTAAACTAATCTCTATTGGGACCACTACTTTTGTCCCAAAATCTATTATAAAGGGGGTTTATCTTATGGTAGTTCTCAGAGTCATCCTGTATGCCTAGAGGACATTCTGTAATTCAATGATCCAGTTATCCTTGGCATTGTCCAATATTTTCTTCATCTCGTTATGTAAAGTCTTGATGGTGACCTCGGACTTCCTATTACATTGAGGGTGACCAGGTGCGGAGTGCAACTTTTTGATTTTGGATCTAATGCAGTGACCCTCGAACTCGTCAATATCGATCTACATGTCATGATCTGTAATAAACGCAAAGGGAATTTAGTAACGATAGATAGTGTTCTTCTATATGGAGTAGAAGACCTTTGCATAAGCCATCATAAACAATGGTTAGGCCTCAACCTAATTCATAAAGTAGTCCACTGCGATGGCCAGATAATTGAACTCACCCTTGGTCTTCGACAGTGGACTGACCATATCTCTTCCCTACATGGTAAAGTTCCTTAGGATGTGAAGGTCTCTAATGAATGACATCATATCTCTAGCACTTGTCGCACTTCCTGGCATAGTCTGAACAGTCTTCGATTTAGTACGACCAGACTCCTTTCTTACCATTTCCTCTTAGACATTCATTATTGGCTAGAAGCTCGACATTAATGTTTAGAGGTTCTTTCCATAACGCCCATTAGAGCTTCACAGGTAGTAAACCACTCATAATTGTAACGACTATTATTTTCTCATCATAATCTATCACCTATAATTTCTTAGTGTTGAACCTGGTAATGTACTCTCTTGTCACTTCACCATCCTTTTGTTTGACGTTTAACAAGTCATCCACACTCTTCCCAAGTTTTATACCACAACTGAAGTTGATGAAAAACATGTCGGACATCCGTTTAAAGCTTGTTATTTTCCCCCTCAAGAGCCCATTATACCATATATGGGCCAATTCAGTTAGAATACTAAAAAAAGCCTACACCTCATCACGTATGGGATATAATATATATCTGAAATAGCTTGGTACTGATACATGTGGTACATCACATCGGTTTTTTCACCCTACCTTGGCATTATAACTAGCGTCTTCAACTTCATCGGGGTATGATAGCGCGTGATAGATGTTGAGAAGGGGGATCCTTGGACGTAACCCCTTTAAGATGGGTTTTTCATTTTGATCAGGTATCCCAGTTTGTCCTCTAGCCATTAAATCGATCCTTTCCACGGCTCTCCTTTATCTGTATGTTCGGTCCGGACTAACTTCTCTGCTCGACACTGGCTTTTGGTCGAGCCCTCCTCTCTTATATGAGTGTGCTCGGATCCGATCGATCCTCCCACGTTATGTCTAGATCGGGATGAGCATGTAATCTTCCTCCCATTTTAAATGGATTTTAAGTTAATTACGTTACCCAACCCAAACTACCCTAAATATCACATGCGTCCAATCCCAAGGCCTTGTTAGTCCAATGTTTAATTATTGTTCATCTCAAGTGAAATATTAAGTGATAGTACGATCTTGACATATAAAAGAAATTGGACTAATATTTATGTAAGTACAATCTTGACATATATTAAAAATTTGGTACAATCCTGACATGGACTAGAAATTTGGACTAATATATATGTAAGTACAATCAGACATGTACTAGACATTTGGCACAATCCTTACATATACCAGAAATTTGGACTAATATCTATGTAAGTATAATCCTGACATGTGCGGAAATTTACGCTATAAGCACGATCGTGACATATACTAAAAATTGGGTATAATCGTGATATGTACCAGAAATTTTAACTATAAGTACCATCTTGAAACGTACACAAAATTTGGACTAATATTCATAAAAGTAAAATCCTATAATGTACTAGAAATTTGGGTTAATATTCATATGAGTACAATCGTGACATGTACTGGAAATTTGGTCTAATATTCATATCAGTACAATCCCGACATATACTAGAAATAATATACTAACACGTTAAACACAAAAAGAAGCACAACCATGAGTAACAAGTTTCAAACAAATACATACAACTATACATAAATGGGGTACACATAAAGTTTCTTTATATTATTAGCTAATACTCACGTTAACTAAAATTGGTTATTTCCAACCCTAGTCTGAACTCCTAAAACCCCAACCTATTTCATAATCATTCTAAAACAATCATAAACTCATTTTAATTGATTTTAGCCACAAAATAACTCCCCAAATCAAAATCCTAACAAAACGAATGCAACACAAATTCCAAACCCAACATACCAGCCCAGAATTTCAGCCTTGCGCACAGTTGGTAAAATATTAATAAGAAATTCAATAAAAATCAGAAAAATACAAAATTAATGCTCACACTTTCGTAGTTCAATCATATACAATTAATTTTTTTTTTAAAACCATGCTCACATCCCAAATATGTTACCGTTCGCACACCTTAAAATCCTAAATCTCATAAACGAGTCTTTCTTTAACACTGAGTCCACTGTGACAAGCCCGGACCCTAAATCTGCTATTAATGGCATGGACCAAGGTTCTATTACCTCTAATACACCCAAATATGGACTAAAAACTCTAATAGATCAAATTCCAAGCTATCTCTACAAATATTATATAATTGAACAAAGATTTCGGTATCAATTTTTATTTTAAGCTTAAGAACAGTAACTTTACATTTTTAACAATTTAATCTTAGATTTGTTGCAATATACGAATAAATCAAGGGGCTTTTACATAATTTAATAACAGGAATTCAATATATAACAATTTTATTTATATTTCAAGGTCCAATCATAGGATTTTACATCAAACTATCCTAATGTAAAATCATGACATTAAGGTTTAACTTATCAATTAAACAATTTCTAAAGTTGGTTTTTACAAGATAAAAATCAAAATATCAAAATATTAGTTCAGAATCATATGAAATACTACTGCCATAACAAAATCTCAATTAGATTTATTAAACGATGCAAACTTTCCTGAGGCCAAATGTAAGAATTCAAGTCTCAAATCCCCAAATCTTCTTTCCCTTGAGTGCCTCTTCACTCCTTAGCCTCTTTGGGTTTCTCCCATACTCCAAATGTATTTAAGGTTTCATCTTTTAACCTTATTAACCTATTTCCCCCAAAATTGCCATTGGTCCCAACCTAAGCCCCAACCTAATGAGCCCAAATAACTTTTGAAATGGTCTAAAAATCTTTCCAAGTTATGTACCAACCCAATGGGCTTAAACCCCACTATTTTAAGTCCAAAACGGACGTTCCCAATGTCCAGAAGGTCAATACAAATAGTAACTAATTCTATTAAATTAATTAACCCATTTACTTAAAATGTAAACTCATAAAAGTTAAATTAATTTCGTACGACTCAGTATTATAAGAAACTACTTCACAATTGCTGGAACTTGATCTTGATGGGATAATCCAAACAAGGAAACCCTTGACACCTAGTCCCTGACTATTCCATAGTCACCCATGAATACTAAGTCATTTCCAATATTTAATTAATGAATTATCGTGTATTATCTTCCATTTCATTTATGAATTATATAACACATATAAAATACAAATAGTGACATCAATGTCACAATATGCATGCATAATTAATTTTCACAATTAAAATGATGCACATAAATTAAGGGGTATTACAATATGCCTTCATAAACTTTCTCCTATTCTAAATGAACCTAGCATTTCTCGCTTTAAACCACCTACAAATTTGGTTAGAATGTCCCTGTAGCCTACAATAAGTCCAAAAGGCACATATCTCATTAACTTAGGTTTCGATTTATGAGTTATCTTTTCAACTTTAGCCAGATTTTTTCTTTTAAAACAAAAGTGGGAAATGTGATTGCTTTTCCAACGAAATTAAAATCCATACGCATGAGGCCTAAATGAAAGCATAAGTGCAAACTTTTTTTCTTTAATTTTGGACTTTGTTTCTTAGTCTTGTTCTTTCCACAAAAAGAGATTTCAAATTTTAATTTTAAAATAATATGTTTTCCTTTCATTGCTTCAACACAACCAATACTACATTTGTAATTTTTTATCTGACCACGTCTCGTAAAAATGTTATCCATAACATTTGTTCGATCAGTCATGTCAATTTTTAAATATTTGGAACTGTTGATACAAAAAATTATCCTGATACGTGGACCATTAACGTATGAACACGTGTTATCCATCTGGGCATTAATCCAGATCAGTAAGGGCGAGTCACCGACCAACTGAAGGAATGACGACGAACAGGTTAAAGAAGCCGGACCAATACCGGGAAGACCGACCAATAATGACAGCAAATCGCCAATAGTTGTATACATTATTAACATTATACAGATATAAATGCCTATTTTATAAAGGCATTTCATCCTTTAATATTCCGACTCTTGTATACCCTCAAGGGGATATAAATACATTGTAAACCCTAATTCCAAGGGACATGAAAAAGAGATAAAAATCAATTGAACAAACCAAAGGCAATACACAACAGTGGGCATAGGCTTTTCCTTTAGCCGAACCACTTTAAAAATACTTTGTCTATTTTTCTTATATTTATCTGTGATCAATTAATTAGATTAATCTAGTTTTTTGCGTCAGCAGATTGACGTCATTTGTGGGAACATATTTCTAATCCTTCTCATTCATTCAAACATTTAAATGGTTGATATTCATTAATCAAGTCTCAGGAACGATGGCATTTTGCATGTCCCTTCTGCCCCACCAGCAGCGAATGAATTAACTGGAATTCTGGCGAGTCTTACAAGAGGCCAAAAGGCCATGCAGAACACTATCACGCAACTCATGCAAACTCTTCAAATAGGAGAACCTACTCTATCTGCCCACATAAATATGCCACCACCACCACCAAGAGGTGGTAGGCGAAGTCAGTCAAAAACTACAGGGGATACTTCCTATCATCCAGGGTCAAATTCATTACTTAGGGGGTCAGAATCCTTCAATACAAAGTCCTACTATCCAGAGAGGCTAAATGCTTTAGAAAGGCTAAGTCGTGCTTCTCCCTTCGGTCGTTTGGGACCCAGGAGGAACATAAATGCTCCTAGGGCATTATCGAAAAACACTTAAAGACCATCTGATCGAAGGGAAGGCTCTAATCAGTCTAGATCAGACGTTCAACGTATTGCTCGGGCCGAGCAATAATCCTAAGAAGAATGTTTAGCGAATAACAAAGCAGCAACGCATAGATCTGATGCTGGTAATAATGCTTGGAAAGGTTCTATCCAGAGATTGGAGGATCGGCTAGGAGAGATGGCTAAGGCCAAAAACCCACTACAAAGAAGCTTTGTAAAAGGATCTCCCTTCGTACAAGTAATTGTGTATTTACCCACTCCAACAAAGTTCAAAGCTCCAGTAGTTACACCTAATTATGATGGGAAAACTGACTCAGTCCTCCATATAGAGCAATACCAAGCAGTCGTCGATATTTATGCAGTTCCCGACAAAATGAGATGTATAGCATTCTATAGAATAATTACTGGATCTGCCCAAATCTGGTATAATAGCCTTCCTCGGGTACGGATTTCTAGCTTCAACTAGTTGGCTGAGTTATTTATTATCAACTTTTGTTTTGGAGCCAAGAATGTAAAAAGGGTAGCACATTTGCTCAGTGTACGACAGAAGGAAAGAGAGAGCACCAGGGACTACATCACTCGTTTCAGTAACGAGAAGCTGGAGGTTGTGGATTATGAGGAGAAAACTACTATAATAGCCCTTATGAGTGGATTGTTTCCCAAGAAGCTCTATTATACACTTGCTAAGGGCCCTCAAAAGACCATGGCAGAATTGATGGCCAAAGAAGTCAAAATCATGAATGTTAAGGAAGCAATGGCAGCCAAGCGAAGCTCGAGAGTAAAAGCTGAAGGAAAAAATGACAAGAAGGATCATAAAGATTATAGGGAGCACAAGGCATCAAAACAGAAAAGAATTATAGAAAGGATCAAGAAGTATAACAACTACACTCCACTAACCATGGGCATTCAGCATGTCTTGGAGGAGATCAAACACAATAAAGAGGTGCATTGGCCTGATAAATTTAGGAGTTCCCCTACTAAGAGGGACGACGGATCGTTACATTTCCCTTCAAAATGAGATTAAAACTCTCATCCAAAGAGGAAAATTAAATCAGTTTGTCAATCAATAGAATAACGAAGGAGCTTAGAACATATTAAAATCTCATTGCAGACTTAGAGAGGAGAAGAAGAGGGCTCATAAAGATGACCAGGATGATGATCCCAACATACCCAAAAAGCCTCGATAATCGTAACACGAGGTATTCGCACTCAATTTTGGTTCTTTTGATTGCTAAATGATTATAGGTGGAGATGCAGGAGGAGGAGATTATACTGCAAAGCATAAAGCTTATCTCAATGAGGCTCAAGCTTGCTCGTACATACAGAGGATTATTCTTACCAGAGAAGACATACCGAGGAAGGTTAATAAAGACAAGCTAGTAATAGTCTTCTCTAAAAATGATCTCTCGGGAATACCGTATCCCCATGACGATCCTCTGGTAATTAAAATCAGAAAGGATAGTGTCATTATTTCCAGGGTGTTAGTAGATAATGGTAGCTCGGCACATATAATATTATATCCTTGTTTTAACAACCTGTACTGTAAGCTCAGCCAGTTAGAGCCCTATCATCGACCACTAATAGGTTTTGTAGGTGAGAAAGTCTTCCTTTTGGGAACCATTAAGATGGAAGTGATGATTGGTACATGGCCAGCCAGTCGAACAGAGAAAATTCATTTCTTTGTAATGGATAAAAATGTCCATTCAGCTTATAATGTAATTATGGGAAGAGTTAGACTGAAGAAGTTCAAGGCAGTTCCCTCTACTGTTTATCAATGCTCGAAATTCCCAACTAACTTTGGCATAAGAATTGTGAAGGGTGACCAAAAAGTAGCTCGAGAATGCTACTATTCATCTGTCGAGTAGGAAGATCTAAAATAAATAAAGAGGAAAACCACCACTTACCAAGTGGATACCTCTGAACCTGATAAATAATTTGAGGTTGAAACCTTAGACCCAAGGAAGGAAACAGAACTGGTGATAGGCCAGATTGTGGAGGCCACAGAAAATATTATGTTAGATGATGACAAACCAGAGAGCACCACTCAAATTGGAATAACGTTGGATCATGTTCTTAAACATGAACTGATGAGCTTCCTTAGATAGAGAAAATATGTGTTCGCCTGAAGTAATGAAGATATGCCAGGAATTGATCCTAGCTTCCTTTGCCATGAGCTCGACGTTAATAAAGAAGTCAAGCCGGTAAAGTAGAGAGGAAGAGTATTCAACCCCGAAAAGAACCAAGTCATACAAGAGGAGGTTGAAAAGCTTCAAAAAGCTGCCTTCATTGACGAGGTGAAATATCCAGATTGGTTGGTAAATATAATTATAGTCGAGAAGAAAAATAATAAGTGGAGGATGTGCGTAAACTTCAAAAATCTTAACAAAGCATGTCCAAAGGATCACTTTCCTTTGCCCCGAATAGATCAGCTTGTGGATGATACCTCAAGACATGAGTTACTCAGTTTTATGGATGTTAATTCTGGTTATAACCAAATCAAAATGAAGAGAGCACTTCTTTCATCACTCCCCGAAAAACTTACTGCTATAATGTTATGCCTTTTGGTTTGAAAAATGCAGGTGCTACGTATCAAAGGTTGTGAATAAAGTCTTTGAGGAGAAAATAGGCAAAAACATGGAAGTATATGGATGATATACTAACAAAGAGCAAAAAAGTGTCTGATCATATTGCCGACCTCAGCTAGACTTTTAACCAACTAGAAAAACACCAAATGAGACTACCCGACCAAGTGCATGTTTGGACTACAAGAAGGAATGTTCCTTGGGTACATAGTAAATCAACGGGGAATTGAATCAAACCCAGATAGGATCAAGGCATTGATTGAGATGTAGTCCCCTACTTTTAAAAAGGATGTACAAAGGCTAACTGGGAGAGTAGTAGCTCTGAACAGCTTTATGTCTCGAGCTACAGATAAGTGCCTGCCATTCTTTGAAGTGAACTTTGAATGGAGCGACAAGTGTGAAGAAGATTTTTTAGAGTTAAAAAAGTACTTAGGGTCACCTCCCCTACTTTTTTAAGTAATTATGGAGGAAAATTGTACCTATACTTAGCTGTTTCTGAATTAACCGTGAGCTTTGCTTTGATCAGAGAGGAGAATGGAGTTCAAAAGCCTGTTTACTACACCAGTAAAGCTTTTCGAGGAGTAGAAATCAGGTACCCTCGCCTAGAAAAGTTGGCACTAATATTGATTAAAGCGGATAGACGTATGAAGCCTTATTTTCAAGCCCATGCGATAGTAGTGTACACTGATATGCCACTAAGGCAGGCTTTGCACAAGACAAATAAGTTTGGAAGATTAATGTATTGGGTAGTGGAATTGGGGGAGTATGATATTATCTATGAACCAAGGTCTTCTTTAAAAGGCCAAGCAGTAGTAGATTTCATAGATGAATTCACTTACCCCGAGGTTCCCGAGTAACAAAATTGACAGGCCGAGCAAGATTCCGGAGAAAATAAAGTGAAAGAAATTATTGACAATCAAGCTCCCGAGGAACTTTTACCAGAAGAAACCGTTGTCAGCCTACCAGATTCTTCTTCTCGAACATAGGAGATGTCTAAAAAGTGTGAGGAACCAAGGAGAAAAACATTCCACTCTGGGATTTTGACAGACTAAGCGTTTGACAATGATTTCCCAATATGGAACTTGTACGTTGATGGGTCATCTTGTGCAACAGGTAGTGGAGCAGGTATAATACTTAACACTCCTGATAATATTGATATTAAACATGCCCTACGATTTTAATTTTAATACTCAAATAACAAAGCAGAATATGAAGCTCTCATTGTGGGCTTAAGTCTAGCTCAATCACTGAATGCCGAGGAAGTTATGGCACATAGTGATTCCCAGTTGGTAGTAAATCAAATACTGAGCTTGTATGGAGCTAAAGGAGAATTAACAGCCAGATACCTATAAAAAATAATGGAGATAATAGAAAACTTACCAGTTGTTCGGATGAATGGAATCCCAAGAGTGAAAAATGCTCGGGCATATGCTCTTGCTCGGCTAGCTTCAGCTACCAGAGTTGAACTCCGACGAACTATTCCTATTGAGATTTTTTCCAATAGGAGTATAAATGAGGATTCGATGATCAATTTTATCGCTGTAGACATGGGGCCATCTTGGATGGATCCCATCAGAGCGTACATTAAATAAGGAACTTTGACAACAGATATAGTTGAAACTAAAAAGTTAAAGTATAAAGCTGCCAGATATGTGCTAGATAAATGAGTTTTGTACAGGAGAGGATTGACAGTTAATTTGTAGCGCTGCGTTCATCCATCAGAAGTTCCAGACCTAATTCAAGAAGTACATGAAGGACCTCGCGGACCTCATATAGAAGGAATAACACTTCTGGAGCGAATAAGTGCGCAAGGATACTACTGGCCAACGATGCGAGCAGATTGTTCAGCTTTTGCTAAAAAGTGTGACAAGTGCTTAAGGTATTCCAACATTCGTAAGACTCCACAGGCTGATCTCACCCCAATCAATTTACCTTGGGCATTTGTCATGTGGGTTATAAACTTAGTAGGTCCACACCCGAAGAAGATTCAAGTACTTGGTTGTTGCTATGGAATACTTTACAAAATGGGTTGAGGCAGAGCCATTAATAGACATGCCTTATGAGAAGGTCTAACAATTCATTTGGAAGAACATAATTTCCAGATATGGGATGCCCTATGCCTTCATCACCGACCATAGAACGCAATTTGATAATGATAAATTTGCTGCCTATTGTGCTCAGTCCAAAATTCAAAAATTACATTATGTTCCAGGTCATCCTTAGAGTAATGGGAGAACTGAAGTTGTAAATAGAACTCTGCTAAATGGGTTGAAGAAAAGGCTTAATGATGCAAAAGGAAAATGGATGAATGAGCTACACTCTGTTTTATGGGCGTACCGAACAACCCCGGGGACTGCAACTGGAGAATCCCCATATATGTTAGCATTTGGGACTAAAGCAGTCATACCTTCTGAGCTGGGTCTCCCATACCGTAGAGTTTTAAATTTTAACTCTCCTATAAGTGATCTAATGTGAAGATTGGATTTGGATATGCTGGAAGAAGTGAGAGAAGATGTTTCTTTGAGAAATGCAGCTTACCAGCAACAAACAACTCGATTTTATAATAAACAGATGAAGCCGATCAACTTAAAATAAGGAGATTATGTGCTGAAGAAGGTTCTCCAGAAAAGCAATAAACTTGAGGCTAATTGGAATGGGCCCTATCGTAATTCAGCAGTCATTCGATCGGAAACTTACCGGATTGAGACTTTGGAGGGGGAATAATTCAAGAATTTGTGGCATGCTGAGCATCTTAGAAAATATTACCAGTGATGTAATCAATTATACTCACTTTAATAATAATTTTTAGTATCAATAAAATGATCTTTCCTCCAATTTTTTTTTTTTTTTAAATTGTGAATACTAGTGCTATGCACTACACTACCCATACTTGATCTATATACTTGATCTTGAATAGTGATGAAGCTTGAAAGTTTCTAGAAAAACTTCAAAATGTTGATCGGCGTAAGCAATAAGTTGCTCGGCACAAGCAAAACTTCATCGACAGTATGCCAAACAGAATATTACGACCTCAAGATGGTCAATAAGTATAAGGATAAAATAAGATCTTTATCCTACTGGGCAAAGTGCATGAAGAACGTTGCAAAGATTCCTCAAGAGAAATGTAGGCACATATTCCACATACGCCTGGTCACACCACTGATAACTAATATAGAAAACCTAAACACTTGGGTGTGTTAGTGAAACCTTTGGAGACACATGGGAAACTAGCTCCAAATTTAGATTTTAATCTAAGTATGCTAGTAGAACCTATGTATTCATTGGTAATTGATACTAAATTTATATTTTAATGTAAGTGTGTCAATAGAACTAATGAAAAAGAAGAAATCATTCACATTAAGAAAACAGTGACATCCAATGATTAACCAGATAAGTTGATCAGGTACACTTCATTTCATTTTTCATTACCTAACGGTGTTTATAAAATAAATATAAGACATTATTCTAAAGAGCGTTTTCCCTCATCTTTGGACACTGGATCCATGCCAACAGGAGGATCATTTAAAGTGTAAGGAGAATTGATGAAATTAAAGTCTTAAATCATTCTTCTATTGTTGTTGCTTGGCCAATTTAGAAAATGAGGAGGTCGGACGATTTCTAGCTCGTCGTGCAGCTCATAGTCTCCCAGATATTTAAAAATCAGGCACTGGGGAATTATATTGACGGGAACCCAATTAACATCCAACTTGAAGGGAAGATCTTCAAGGTCTAACAACCCAGGATCATACCATTTTCAGAAAGGACTATTTTGTTCTACCTTCAGTACTGTCAGACAATTAGTTTAACCCCATTTATAACCTTTATTCTGGGCTTATTTAAACTGCTCATCAAAATGCCCTAAAGCTTCATTGTACCCCTCCATCTAAATTTATCTAGGTTGCTTGTGGAATTTAAAGGTTAAATTATCAACTTGGTGTTGCAACTGCTTCAGCACCCCATCATTGGCTTGTAACTGAGAAGATTGAGTAACAAGTTGCATAAATTGTGTTTAAAGCTTCTAGGACATCTCAGTAAGGGCTTGGTTTTTAGCCTTCAGCTGGGCAACTTGGTTAAAAATGGTTTGTTGAGTTCTAGCCTCATCTGTAGTACCTCATCCAGGTTTAATTTTTTCTCGGGAAGAAGATACAGACTTGGTATTTTTCAGTGCTTCTAATTTCTCCCTTAATGCAACATTTTCAACCTCCAAGAAAGAATTTCCTTTATCGGTAGTAGTAGTAGTAGTAGTAGTAGTAGTAGTAGTAGTAGTAGCAGCAGCAGCAGCAGCAGCAGCAGCAGCAGCAGCTAGTAGTGGTAGTAGTGGTAGTAGTGGTGGTAGTGGTGGTAGTAGTGATAGTAGTAGTGGTAGTAGTAGTAGTAGTAGTAGTAGTGGTAGTAGTGGTAGTAGTAGTAGTAGTAGTAGTAGTAGTAGTAGTGGTAGTGGTAGTGGTAGTGGTAGTGGTGGTGGTAGTAGTAGTAGTAGTAGTAGTAGTAGTAGTAGTAGTAGTAGTAGTAGTAGTAGTAGTAGTAGTAGTAGTAGTAGTAGTAGTAGTAGTAGTAGTAGTAGTAGTAGTAGTAGTAGTAGTAGTAGTAGTAGGTGGTGGTGGTGGTGGTGGTGGTAGTAGTAGTAGTAGTAGTAGTAGTAGTAGTAGTAGTAGTAGTAGTAGTAGTAGTAGTAGTAGTAGTAGTAGTAGTAGTAGTAGTAGTAGTAGTAGTAGTAGTAGTAGTAGTAGTAGTAGGTGGTGGTGGTGGTGGTGGTAGTAGTAGTAGTAGTAGTAGTAGTAGTAGTAGTAGTAGTAGTAGTAGTAGTAGTAGTAGTAGTAGTAGTAGTAGTGGTAGTGGTGGTGGTGGTGGTGGTGGTGGTGGTGGTGGTGGTGGTGGTGGTGGTGGTGGTGGTGGTGGTGGTGGTGGTAGTAGTAGTAGTAGTAGTAGTAGTAGTAGTAGTAGTAGTAGTGGTAGTGGTAGTGGTAGTAGTGGTAGTGGTAGTGGTAGTAGTAGTAGTAGTAGTAGTAGTAGTAGTAGTAGTAGTAGTAGTAGTAGTAGTAGTAGTAGTAGTAGTAGTAGTAGTAGTAGTAGTAGTAGTAGTAGTAGTGGTAGTAGTAGTAGTGACTTCAAGGCATTTATCTAATCTCTTAAATTATTATTCTCCTCCTCCAACAGTTTGGATATGTCTCTAGATTCCTCCACTTCATGGTTAAGCAATAATTCTTGTATCCGAAAATAATAAGCAGCTTGCTTAGAGGAACTAGTAGCAGCAATATCACCTAAAATATTGGGAAACTTCATCTTCCCCATGGCAGCGGTAAGAGGTAAATCTGAATCTAAGGAAGAGGGGAAAATAACAACAGGTTCACCACTGCCAGATACAGTGGCAGAGGATGTGGAGATGGGTTCTTGGTCAAGATCGATTAAACGAGAGGGTATAACAACAGTGGGGCAAGCAATGAAAGAAGTGATGGTATTCCGGTACTGCAACAAATATGAGGCTGGTATGCTCCTCCCCAACTTTCTGGTGAATGCCCCAGATGAATTTCAACTCTTTAAGGTTGATATCACTCTCTTTGGGACACTTTATTTTTCTATCAACTGCAACCAATAAATTACAGAGCAAGAATTAGTATTATCTTTTGCAAAAAATTTATGCAAGGCAAAATATTTAATAAAAAAATGACCTATCCCATTGCCAGAAGGTGGGAATCTAGGCCCCTGGTACTCAGCATTCCCAGTCAAAACATATTGCCATTTTTTAACAATTACTCTATGCTCGAAGTAATATCTATTGGAGTTAGGAAGATTAACTACTAATGCTTTGTTCACAACCCTGGTTTTCAAATAGAAAGTGGTATCACTAGTTATCCACTTATATCAAAACATAATTTATGTGATCCCTAGATGAGTCCCATGGAGTTGGTTTAATCTATATACCCCATTAACTACTCTCCGGGCATTGGGGGATACCCTAGTTGGAACGACATCAAAATATCGGATAAATTCAAGATAAAAATGGGTTTGGGGGAAAGGTAAACCCACATTCAGCAATAAAAATTGAGGGAAACCAATGACCCTCAGCTAATGAAAAAACATCAGTAGGCAAACTGGGATGTTGTAGTTCTACACATGAAGGGATATTTCATTCATTTCTGAATTCATAAAGAGAAGTAACAAGATAAACCATGATTGATGAAGAAGAAAAGGAGAAGGGAAAAGATTCTTACATAATTTAAGGTTTCAGCAAGAACTGAAGAGAAGAGAACGATCGCACAATAGAGAGAGAGAGAGAGCGAGAGAGAGAGAGAAAAGAGCTTGAAGACACAATGGCAGAAATAACTCAAATAGTTTGAGGTAAAAGATGATTGTGACTTTTCCCGCCTTTATAGGTTGCCTCAAAAATTGGAAATGTAATGATTAAAAGGAAACGTCGATTGAATTATTGGCGGCTAAAGAAAAAAAAGACATATTTGCCCAAAAATGATTCGCTAAAGTTGTGGATAATTACAAAAATACCACACACATTATGTGCCGATAGTTAAAGTCATTAAATTTACAAGTGTGGGAAGTCGGTAACCTATGAAGCCTCAAAATTGTTTCCGAGTAACTTTAAGAGTTAAATGTTCCATACTCTTGTAAAAACCTCAAGAATGAAACATTAGAGGCTTCTGTTGATCCAAAATTATCCTGCTATGTGAACCATTCATGTATGAACACGTGTTATCCATCTGGGCACTAATTCAGGTCAACAAGGGCGAGTCACTGACCAACTTAAGGAATGCCGATCAATAGGTCAAAGAAGCCCGACCAACACCAGGAAAACCAACCAACAATGACACTAAATCGCCAATAGTTGTATACATTATTAACATTGTACAGATGCAATGTTATAAAGGCATTCCATCCTTTAATATTTTGACTCGTGTATACCCTCAAGGGGCTATAAATACATTGTAAATCCTATATCCAAGGGACATGAAAAATGAGACAAAAAACAATTAAACAAGCCTAAGGCAATACACAACGGTGGGCGTACGCTTTTTCTTTAGCCGAACCACTTTAAAAATCCTTTGTCTCTTTTTCTTATATATTTATGTGATCAATTAATTAGATCAATCTAGTTTTTTGCATCAACAGGAATGTTGAAGCTTAGTTTTCAATTTTTCAAAATTAACAATTAAAACTTCTCTTTGAAGCTCAAATTATTTTTTCTTCTTTCAAAATAACCTCATTTTTGCTTTAAACAAAACATTAATCTTTTCTTTTAGTTTTAAATACTTTAATTGAACATTTTTAGTTTTTTTAGTTTTTCATTTTGTTTAAATTGAAAACATTAATTTTTGTTTAAAAGTTTAATTTTTGACCTTTTTAATTTCAAAGACTCTTGATAAAGTTTTTCAAAGGAGTCATGCATGTCTTGAACTTTATCATCACTCTAATTAAGTGGCCTATGGTATGATGTGTGCGAACTTACACTTTTAGACGATGAAGAATCACCAGGAGACCTATGATTAGACTATTTAACTCTATTTTTCTTCACAACATCATCAAATGACATATTCTGATCGCAGGAGTTTTCACTTTCTGTTAATCTTACCATGAATGCAATTTCATTCCCACATTCATCATTTGAAGAACTCTTATCAGACTCACTCTCTGTTGCTTTGTATACTTTTTTCTTTTACTCAAAGTCTTTATTACTCTCTTGCTTTCTCAAGCGTGTTGGACATAAATTCACGTGATGTCCTAATCCACCACAACCCAAACATTTATCTTCCTCTATTTGTTTTCCTCTCTTGAGCACATTCTTATCATGGCTACCTTGAGAGTTATGTCTAGTGGACTTATGTTGCTTAGGTTAAAAAAAATTACATGTTATTTTTATAAAATTTGCTAAACCTTTTTATAAATAAAGTAATATCCACTTCAACATTCTCTTTTCGTCTATCTTCACTCTAACTGTACACAACCGTTAGTGGTAAAATTGTACAATTAATAATCAACACACATAAAGCCGATTATAAAACATACATAATCACACACGAGAATAGGATGCATGTGGTTTAACAACGTACCTACGTCCATGGGTTTTTTTCATCTCCCTCCCCCCCCCCCCCCTCTCTGTCTTTCTATTAATCTTCCTACGGTAACAAAGGTTACGTGCCCCTTTTTCTTGGAGTAAGGGTTAGATTTATAGAGAAAATAAAAGATATTGAGTCGTGTAAGAGTCTTTGACCTTAAATATCTATCTAAATTGATCGGTCGTATCTAAGTTCGAGATTTTGGCAGGTCGGCATTACCAAGCTTTATCTTCTCATTTGAGATATTTAATAAGATCCTTGGAAATGTGTCCTCTCCTTATATATGATTTAATTACCCCCTCACAACAACCTTCTCACTATATTCAATAATAAATGTAGCATCCTTTTTAGGTTTAGACTCTTAAATGTTCTTCTTGAACATAAATTTGAAGTGACCTAACCAACTCTTCTAAACTACATGTGTCTGTATCCGTTATGTCATTAAGGATAACATAACAACCTTAGTTTTGGACCTGGAAACTAGCATTCTAAATATATTTTTCACAACCTTGTTCTATGATATCTTTTGTCACTTGTTAAAAGAGGTATTGATAACCTCAGTCAATCTAATATAATAATTACTAAAGCTCTCCTTTTTATTAATTTTCATGGTTTCAAACATATATAATCATAATGTTTTGCAACTTGGCTCTCTTATCATTTGAAGTTCCCTCATTAGTATTTATCAAAATATCCCAAGCTTCCCTTGTTGTTTCACAATTGAATATACGAATATACTCTTGTGTGATAACCACTATTAATATATAATTAAACACAATAAAATTATAATTGCAAGTAACAAACTCAGAATCCGATCAAACAACTTTTAGTTTCTTAATCCTAGCACCGTCTTTTTTAATTACGGGACTGCTCCACCTATCTTTTAAATTCATCCATACTCGTGCATGCTTAAGCTTCAAATAATAAAGCATTTTGAATTTAAAATGGCCATAATTTGAGCCAAGAAAATAAGGAGGATAATTCATTAACCTATTATCACGACATTGATCCATTATCCAAACGAGATCTAAAGACGTCCTCAAGCTAGATCTAAGAGCAAATAATGCAACTAAAAACACACAAACGAGCAAAATCTACTATAACATGTGAGTGCTTGAAAGATCAAACGCTCTCAACAATTGAGGGTGGTGTTTTTTTGGTAAAACGTTCACCTCAAATAAACCTAGAAGGGTGGGGGTGAATAGTTTTTTGGGAAAATTTTGCTAATTTCAAGTTTAGCTTAACCAACGTTTATATCAAACCCAATTAACATGTATCTTGGTGAAAAAACTAACAAAATTAAGTAAATTACCCAGGTTAGGATAAAATCTTGGTTAATTATGTGAATTAACTAAATGCAAGTCCTAAGTCAAATTTAGCAATGGATCGTGTTGGATCCAATCTTAGATTTCAGTGTGTGTGTGTGTGTGATATCAATTGTGTATATGAATAACAAACAACCACACAAAAAGCACAAGTCAAGATCTGCAAGGAAAACCCAACTAGGAGTGAAAAATCTCGGTGCATCATAGTCTCTCATTCAATTTGGAAAGTAATTTCACACAAACACAAGAAGGTACCTCTTTATTGTTCCCCAATAAGAAGTTGCCAATGTGCATTAAAACACTGCCTCGTTTGAATGAGTGATTTGCTCGAAACTCCATTAAGCGAACATGGAAGTCATATGCTCCATCCTCGGATCGCATCACAATTTAAATCCCCAATTGTTAACTCGCCTCCTTTTAGATCTAGAGTGTATATCTTCAAATTTAGATAAGAATAGGTCAAATTGAATATAGGCTATGTGTTTTTGATCTCATATCACTCTAAAATCTCACAATTCATGAATTAAGTATAGTTCCAAGTTTTTCTCTCAAAATTGAATTGATAAAGTTAAATTAATAATTAAATGGTGTTTCCACGATCATTTACCTTGAAATTTCTCTCTTTGTATATGTGAGAAGTACTTAAGAAAGAGATAAGACAAAATGAGAAGGAAAAGTCCTATTTATAATTTCTTAAAAAAAAATTAGCTTCGTGCGTACGATAAAAAATTCCTCCATGCGCATGGTCTTGGACATTGAAAAAAGTCAGGTTTAACATGTGACAACTATATGCACAGAGAGATTTTAAGTAATGCGTACACTTTAAGCAACAAACACAATAAGTCAAAAAAACGTGTTTGCCATGCACACAATAAGGTTTTGCAGTAATGCACACGATTTGAGTCATCTTCCTTGCCTAAACCATATTGCCATGCGCACGGGTCCAAAACCCATATGTGCGCACGCTGGTAGGTATAATTCAAGATTCACTTAAATAAGCAAACACGACAGTGACTTTTTGAAAAATTTCACTTGATAAGTTCCCAAAAATCATTTTTTTTAAAATATAACCATGTATGTGTGTGTATTAGCCTTGAGACAAATCAATTAAAATTACCACAAAAAGAATATAGTCTTCAATCTTCAGAATTTTTGTGCGAAAACTTTGATGTAAAGAAGCCGTTTGATCTTCAATTTCAATGTCCATAGATTCTAATGAACAAAACTCCCTCTATTTATCCTTTATCCATGAATCAAGCGTCTTGGCTCCATTTGTGAATAACTTAATGTTTTATCATGGGAAGTAGTTATCCAAAGTATAATAAAACCTAATACAATATCTGTTACATCTTCAAATTGCAACTTAGGGTATAGTAATATAAACAATGATCATATGTTGTCTGAATTATGCAGTGTTAAGTGTTTGTTAAATATATATTAAATATTTACTCTATGTATTTCGAAATAACTTCGTGTATTTGTTATGGCTAGTGTATTTTTAATGTCTATTTTATAAAGTGACAAACCAAGTAACAATCTTACATGTTATAAATATTTACCGTGTACTTAACAATGTTGAAACTCGTATAGAATTTTCAACTCAACAAACAATTACATATATGAAAACATGATTGAGTATGTTTAATAATGTACCCACTAATTATACCATATATATTCAACAAACATATATGCTATCGTATTCCTTGTCACTATAAATTTCTATTGCCTACACTGTTCAATAAATATGTTGAATAATAATGTATACAATAGATATAATTTTTAAAAAACATATTTTCTCTCATTGTTCAAATAGCTTACGCTTACATAAGTTTTTGGCATATCCCGCTACCGTTTGATTCGAGTCGAGATGAAGTCTCAAGATCCAACATATCCAATGTTCAAGCATATCCATACTTTGAAGGTATAATGCTTTAGTGTTTGAATTATTTTGGGATGTTCGTTTTTATTAAAACTGGAAACAAGATTTTTTTTCTTTAAAAATCCAGGCATTTTTTCTTTGTTTAAAAATAATTTTTTGTACGTGTATCTCGTTCAAACGAGATTGGTATCTCGTTAGAATGGTTCATTATAAGTTTTCTTCGATCGAACATCTCATGAGGGCGTACTATTTTAGCTCGTTCGAAGCTCGTTCAAACGAGATTTGGATGTTGTTCAAATGACCTTGTTGTCGTTCAAACGATGTCCATTTCTCATTCAAACGACTCTGTGATTTTGTTCGAATGATGCCACCGCCTCAAAAATTGTGAATGTCCTATAAATACCTATTTCATGTTTGATTTCTTTAAGACTTTTGCCATAACTGATTCTGTATAACTTTAACAAAAGTTTTCAACCTTTTGAGTTTGAAAACCCTTTTTGATTCACAAATCATCATCCCCAAAATTTATTTAAGTGAATCAATTTTAAACCCTATAGCTTGTATCTAGCAAAAAACTCTTGTGGAGAGAGTTTCTTCACTCCTGATCTTATGATACCCGAGGGAATTCACTACTGACAACGAAGGATAATCGGTGGATACCGAGCGTGGAAGGCCGCGTGTGGATGACTCTAGATGGAGCCGTATTCTTTAGAGATTTACTAGGCACTGCGCATTATACTTGTGGCGGTTATCAAGTAGTCCATAAGTCAATAATCTTCTAAACTATCTAAAGTGCTGAAAAAGGTTTAACCCGAAAGTTTTTTTTTTCCTTAATTTGCCTTTGTTGTATGCATGGTTTATTTTACCAACTTTATCACCTAGATGCATGTTTAGGATAATAAGATAAAATTTGGACTTGTGTGTGGTGGAAACTTTATTATATAAATATTCCATTAAGATCGAGATATGGCACTCTCAAATTTATATATTACAAACGAAATTAAGAATTCATCCCATTTATTTGGAGTTAAAAATGAAATAAATTGAATTATAACTCCACAACGTTGTATATATTAAGTTTTCAATAATAATACCAACCTCTATAATTATTTTCAAATAACGTACTCTGACAAAATTTGCATAAATTCTCATTACGCACCAAACATGGTTACATACAATTAATTTGTACTCCATATAGTAAACAATATATTATCTTCCCATTTAGGGCTCAAATTTGAAACCAATGCATATGTCGATTGTTTGGCTTACCATACAGTAAATGTAACACCCCGTATTTTTGTGCATTTAATAGTTAATTAATTCGGAAATTCAAAATTACTTGTGTGTCATAATTTTAACTGAATTAATTATGGTATTATATAATTAAATATTAATCGGAGAGTGAATGGTTAATATTTAGGAAAATTAAATTACTAAGTGAATAGTGATAATTTATTTACGTCATTTCGAGTATTAATGGAGGGATATGTACTTATCTCAGCTGGGAGTCGGTATAGACTAATTTGGGTGTGAGATAAGAATTTTTATAAATTAATTCGGATACCAATTCTGAGTGTACGGTTGAGTTCGGATGGGCTGAGATAGTCAGAAAAGTGTACCCGGGGGTAATAAACGGGTCACGGGACATTTTTAGGGATAGCCGGGCCCACACAGGAGTATTGGGATCACTTGGACTTGGCTCATTAGGCCAAAAATGGGATTTAGCCTAATTACCTAATTAAAAGAAAAGGGAAACGATTGATTGAAGTTTAGGAAACACTTAGTGGGAGAGGAAAACCTAAGAGGCAGTTAAAGGCAAATTGGGGGACACAGGAAAGAGCCAAAAAGAGGAAATCTCATCTCCAACCTTGGGAATTCACAACTTCAAATCAGACCCTACGAATCATAAGGCAAGTGGTTAACTTGTTGTAGCATTTTATTTGCCCTTCGATTCATATTTATGTGATGTGAGTAATTAAAATTCATTTTAGGATTTAAAGGGTATAAACACGGGGTTTTTGTAAACCAATATTCTGATTTCTAAATTATGTAGAAATTCACGTGTAAAATGAGAGAAGTATATATATATCTGGTAGAATGTAATTCGGATGAACTAGAAACAAATTTGAGGCAAAGATTTGATGTTTAAATGGGTTAAAAGTTAAATCGGATTTTCCCCCAATTTATGAAAATAGTAGAGAACGTAAATTAAATGGTGTTTGTAGACTTTATGGGAGTCCCTTATGAGGTTTTTGATATATGTTGATGATGAGAAGGATTGGGTTTCACTGTAGAACAAATTAGGATTTGAAGCTTTTCATCCATGGCTGAAACAGAACGGGGAAGAAGACGCTGACCTGTACGATCGATCGATCGTGGGTTCGGGATCGATCGAACGATGGTTCGAAATTTCTGGCAATTCGGCTAGTTTATGTATATAAAGGGAAATTAAGTTAAATTCTTTTCCATGCCATATTTAATGAGAAATAAATATAGGACTTTCAAGCTAATTAATTATGAGTAAAATTAATTAGGATTTGAAGGAAATTACGTGTGTCACACCATGATTAAAATTAATTGGGATTTGGAGGAAATTTATGTGTGACACACTATGGTTAAATTTTGGGAATAATATTTCAAAATCATTAAATACGGATTGAGTGGGCAAGTTTGGGGTTATTGGTTGAGCGATACCAAGACGTTAATTTTATTTAGAGTGAAGGCTAAATAATTTGGAGTCGAGAATTTAGACTTGGGTATTGTTTATTTAGGGCCACGAGAGTAAGTCCGAATATATTGGTTGGGGGCGATACCAAAAGTAATTTAATTAATGTCTGAATTAATTAATAATTAGAGTTGGACCATAAACTCGTAATAATTTGAAGAGGCGTGTGTTACGGACTTAGTACACGGGATAGCCGGGATAGTTTATTTTAATTATATATATATATATATATATATATATATATATATATATATACGATGTGCGATAGTATATATATATGGTGTGTGCATCAATATCAGTGGCTAGATATTATTATTATATCGACTCTAGTGCTATAGGAGGGAGGTTGCGCATAGTGGATGAATCCCCTAGCTTCATGACCAAGCGTAAATTCTTCTGAATTTAGCCCCTTAATTTGATGATTTTAATATCTCGAGCAAGGTAATTGAATCATTTTTAGTCCATATCACTCTATTATCTGTTTTTAATAATATTCCCTAGTTTTTGTGTAATTGTGATGAAGTTTTCAGGAATGGAATGCAAGAAAGGAAAAGAAGAAAATCAGAAGAAAAGTTAATGGGAAAAAGAGTAAAGTTTCACTCAAAAATCGAAGGCGACACCAAAAGTGAAGTTGAAGAGCATGAGTTCACAAGAGCATAGGAAGAAACGGCACCCAAATCGGAGTTCTAGATCAAAAGATATGGCTAGTCAAAGTTGCAAGGAAAAAGTCAAAGTAGAAGACAATCGGACCGATGGAAACCGGACCGATCCGAATTAACCAAGTCCAGTATACCTCGGATGGATAGCAAACCGATGGAAATGGAAAAAGAACCGATCCGACTAGGACTGGACCGATCCGGTAGAAATAAAAGAACCGATCCGGTGGATATCGGACCGATCCGAGGGTAATCCGGACCGGTCCGGTCATGTGAAATCCTGGCATTAATTATGCAGATTTTTGGCGTGCTAGATGGTGAAACTTGTGTTACAAGCAAATTGAGCTGTCAATTTCAATTCTTTGTGCTATAAAAGCCCATGCCCTACATCATTTGGAGGAGGGTTGCTAGGTTGAGAGTTCTAGAGAGAATTAGAGGTTGAATTTTAGGGTTAGATTTTGAGAGAAAATTTTCTATTCCTTCAAGAGTTTTCATGAACCCTAGTTTGTAAGAAATTCTGAATTCCAATTCCGTTTTTGTTGCTGAACTCAAGTAAAATCTTTCCATTCTCTAGTTTTATTGTTTGCAAATTATTTACAATGTCTTGTAGATCCATAATTTTATATGTGAATTTATTCTTGAACCAAATCATGAGTAGCTAAATTCCCAAGGGTTGGGGTACATGAACTCAATCCAAGGCAAATTATTTATGTAGAAAATAGAGGTTAAATTAAAATATTGATTGAATCGTGAAAGAAACTCATACAAACATTGTCAATCTTTTAATCTCTCTTGCCCTAGGTACTTGAGATGTTTAAGAACGCTTTGCGAGTATAATTTAGCATTCGCCGCTTTATATCTATCTTTGATTTCATATGATACGGGTTAGATCCCTCATATATGTAATGCTTAGAATTTATAAAGACCGGATCTAGTCAATAATTTTAATTTACAATTCTAGTATTCTATACGGTAATTTGTTAAGGATTGAGGGGTTGTACCCTACCCTATTTTCTCCCATTTGTCAGATCTAATTTTTTTTTTGCAATTTTCAGTTTGTTTGTCTTAAGTAAATTTTTATTTCACTAGAATTTTTCCCAATCATTAATCATCTTTTTGTTTCTTTTAAGAAATCATTTCAAGATTTAATAATTTTTCTTATTACTATTTGGCAATCTCGATCCCTTTGGATACGATCCCGACTTACCGGGTTACTACTTGAGCGACAGGCTTGCACTTGAGCCTAAAGTAAAACGCACTTTTGAGACAAATTCTTAGTCGCGTCAAGTTTTTGGCGCCGTTGCCGGGGATCCGAAATTGTTAAATTTTCAAGAAAGTTATTTTTATCTACAAGTGATTTCGAAAAAAAAAATATGAAATGTCTTGAATATATGGGTGTCACGTTCTTGAATTGCCCAATTTGAAATGTCTTATTTTAACTCTTTTGGTAGCTTTAATTGTTATGCTAATAGTGAGGAGGAGAATGAACTCACGATTTATGAACATTGGATCAATATCACTAAAGATGAGTCTCATAAATACAAGCCCGGTGCTAAGGCAATCCAAATTTATCAAAATCAATTGCTTGAAGAAGAAAGACTTGAAAAAGAATATCGAGAAAAAAATCGTTATTGGGAGCAAGAGTTAGATGCATTATTTGAACCCAATGAGGATTTTTCTTCCGATAGTTTTGAAGATGAAGTAAGTTTTCAACCAAATGAGGAATTCGAGGTGCTAGAACCAAGGAAGCCTACTTTGGAAGAACTCTTTCTTGTTATAAAAAAGCAATCTGATGACCTTGCTGCTACCGAGTTGAAAATTACAGCAACTTGCAAGGAGTTGAATGATTATTTGGACAACTTAGAGAAGGTCGAGACTTGTGCTTCACCTAATACTTTTGAGAATGAAATCATTGAGAGTGATCCAAGTTCTTTTGAATATCAACCTCTTATAAATATTTCAAAACCTATTGAGGGTGAAGATCATTTGTCTCCTTGTGTCCCCACTATTATCGAACCATTAAATCCATCACAAGAACTGGATGAATGTCTTGAGGATGTTGATCCGATTCTTGTATGGGAATGTTTTTTTGAGATGCTTCATCTTACGGGTCATACACTTAGACGTGTCACTCCACCAAATCCATTTGAAAATTTTGAGGGAGAAGACTTTGAGGACAAGGACTCTATACTTCAATTATTTTCCAAGATGGGCTCTTTCTGTTTGTGTGATCCGCTTCCCATACTACTTGAAAAATCTTTGGGAAGTGATTCTATTTTTCTTGGATCCCGATGGTACTTGTCCCCCTGTGCACTCAAATCCCACATTATCCCCCTAAATTTTTTAATTGGTGATGGTTTATTTTTTTAAATTTGTACATGCCTTCCGTTTTTCAAATGGAATTCTTATTTTTCGGGAGGCATGCTTTATAGTGAGGGTACACTATTAATCACTCAAAGTCAAATTGTATTTTGGGTGGACCCCCAAAATTTTCGACTTCTAGTGTATAACTTATTAGAAGTTCAAATCGTAGGTTGTACATAATTAGCTTTTTCTTTTTCCTTTTTTTTATAGTTTAGAGTAATTAGTTAAAGTTTTTGTTATTCTTTTTGCTACGCTTGGTTCTAACATGTTTTGTAGATTCAATGGACTCGCACTCATCGGGGATCGCTCTATTTGGGTAATATCTTTCTTTTCCTCTCTTTATGTTGTGTTCTTGATTCGCATTGAGGACAATGCAACAATTAAGTTAGGGGGTGTGGGATATTCGTCCCATTTATTGTTTAGATTCATTGATTCAATCTCATGTTCTTTCCAAGTGTGTGTTTTTTATAGAAAATTTCAAAAAAAAAAAAAATACCAAAAATATTTTTCTTCAAAATAAATAAAAATTGGAATTTAAATTTATCAAAAATATCACCTTTATTCTGTTTGAAGTCTCAAATTGTTAAATTTCAATTGCACTAAGCCAAAATTGACTGAATATGGAAATTGAAAGAAAATTGACGACTTAACGAATAAGTGTGGAGATTGATCAAACCCGGTGAGATTTCGAGCCTTTCAATTTTTTGAGTTTTTAAATCAATCCGAGTTTATGATTAACTCAAAGTTCTTTTCAGCGTTTTAATAAGTCGTTGATGATCTCAATCCTTTGTTTTGATCGGTTATGAGGAATGTGTGAAATGTCGTCTCGAAATTCATGCTAAATATATTTCTAAACTGAATTAATCTCGAGATGCATATGGTAATGTGATTAGCAATTTGGACAATGAAGTAGGCCCTCGTTTGTTACCCAAAAATATTAGCCATAAAAAGTTGTGAAAAACAAAATTATCCCTTTGTAACCCACTTTGAGCCTAATAAAATATTTTCCTTTCGTTTGATAACCCGAAAAACTCAAATAGCCCGGAATTGTGAAAATCGAATATTCATCAAGTAAGTCCAAATTGTGCAATAAAAAAAAATAGATATGCTCAACAAAAATAGCAAAAAAAAAATGAAAATTGAAAAAGAAAGAGAAAAATGAGCAAATGCCCGAAAATGCACTAATGGACATCATAATGAGATTTTCCAATTCCAAACATTCCGTCCATTCCCATTTTTACCCTTTACACCTTTTAACCCAAAAAGTCCTAATTGAGTCCAAATGGCGAAATTAATAACTGCATGGAGAGCTAAGACATGGAAAGATAAAATGAGAGATTAAATGGTGTGAAATAGAGGTGATGTTCCTGTTTCCTAATAACTGTACTCCGATGATGAGATCTTTTCACCATATATTTCCTTCTTCTCAATTTTGTATGCGTGAATTTGTGTCCATTAGATTTACTCTTTATATCATGCATACCGAGAGAAAACAACCACAATCCGAGTGATTCGTTTGTGAGTGAAATCCGTAAGAATTTGAATCAAAACGAATTTTCGGAAGGTAACGTAATGCTCAATCGGTGGAAATTTGAGGTTGAATTTTTGGCTTTGCACACACACACTATGGTTTGAGACAGCTGAATATGAGTTAATGGTGATTATTTTTTCGAAAAGTTTAAATTGTACAATTTTTAAGTATTTTGATATTTATTTGAGTCAATAAAGAATTTTGTGGATAAATTCACTGCAAACCCTCACGAGACAAAACTCGTCCTACTAGGGTAACCTAGAGGTCTAAAGGCTTGTTGCATACGCTAAATGCAATCGCGTGCCTACGAAAGTGGAATTTTATTTTAATAAAGGAATTTTCAAGAGTAAAATTTTGGTTAGATTCAGTTACATTGCCCGGGACGTGCAAAGTCCTAAGTTAGGGGGATTTGACCAAGCGTAAATTCTTCTGAATTTAGCCCCTTAATTTGATGATTTTAATATCTCGAGCAAGGTAATTGAATCATTTTTAGTCCATATCACTCTATTGTCTGTTTTTAATAATATTCCCTAGTTTTTGTGTAATTGTGATGAAGTTTTCAGGAATGGAATGCAAGAAAGGAAAAGAAGAAAATCAGAAGAAAAGTCAAAGGGCAAAAGAGTAAAGTTTCACTCAAAAATCGAAGGCGACACCAAAAGTGAAGTTGAAGAGCATGAGTTCACAAGAGCATAGGAAGAAACGGCACCCAAATCGGAGTTCTAGATCAAAGGATATGGCTAGTCAAAATTGCAAGGAAAAAGTCAAAGTAGAAGAAAATTGGACCGATCCGATGGAAACCGGACCGATCCGAATTAACCAAGTCCAGTATACCTCGGATGGATAGCAAACCGATGGAAATGGAAAAAGAACCGATTCGACTAGGACCGGACCGATCCTGTAGAAATAAAAGAACCGATCCGATGGATATCGGACCGATCCGAGGGTAATCCGGACCGGTCCGGTCATGTGAAATCCTGGCATTAATTATGCAGATTTTTGGCGTGCTAGATGGTGAAACTTGTGTCACAAGCAAATTGAGCTGTCAATTTCGATTCTTTGTGCTATAAAAGCCCATGCCCTACATCATTTGGAGGAGGGTTGCTAGGTTGAGAGTTCTAGAGAGAATTAGAGGTTGAATTTTAGGGTTAGATTTTGAGAGAAAATTTTTTATTCCTTCAAGAGTTTTCATGAACCCTAGTTTGTAAGAAATTCTGAATTTCAATTCCGTTTTTGTTGCTGAATTCAAGTAAAATCTTTCCATTCTCTAGTTTTATTATTTGCAAATTATTTACAATGTCTTGTAGATCCATAATTTTATATGTGAATTTATTCTTGAACCAAATCATGAGTAGCTAAATTCCCAAGGGTTGGGGTACATGAACTCAATCCAAGGCAAATTATTTATGTAGAAAATAGAGGTTAAATTAAAATATTGATTGAATCGTGAAAGAAACTCATACAAACATTGTCAATCTTTTAATCTCTCTTGCCCTAGGTACTTGAGATGTTTAAGAACGCTTTGCGAGTATAATTTATCATTCACCGCTTTATATCTATCTTTGATTTCATATGATGCGGGCTAGATCCCTCATATATGTAATGCTTATAATTTATAAAGACTGGATCTAGTAAATAATTTTAATTCACAATTCTAGTATTCTATACGGTAATTTGTTAGGATTGAGGGGTTGTACCCTACCCTATTTTCTCCCATTTGTCAGATCTAAATTTTTTTTTGCAATTTTCAGTTTGTTTTTCTTAAGTAAATTTTTATTTCACTAGAAATTTTCCCAATCATTAATCATCTTTTTGTTTCTTTTAAGAAATCATTTCAAGATTTAATAATTTTTCTTATTACTATATGGCAATCTCGATCCCTGTGGATACGATCCCAACTTACCGGGTTACTACTTGAGCGACAGGCTTGCACTTGAGCCTAGAGTAAAACGCACTTTTGAGACAAATTCTTAGTCGCGTCACTTCAGCAGTAGGGCGAGTATATTCCCAGGTCATAGCGTCCATTATATGGGTGAGGGACATCTCACTTGCAGGGAAGGAATATGACTGCCTCCAATTTTTATGTATTATCCAAGTTAGTGAGCGATTCCGACTTGGGGTAACTAGGTTATGTGAATATGCCTAGTGGGATAGCACTTTAGAGGATTTGTATCCGGTGAGTTATTACTCGGGAGGATGTTTAGTATTAATTATTATTTCAGCATGTTTGTGAACCAACTGAGAAACCTGTTCTAATTTGATTTAGGACTGGTCACCCGGGGTTAATTAGGCAGGGTGTCACACATGGTATCAGAGTATCAGGTTCTAGTATCCTTAGGATCTGTGCAGCTTACTACGTTTTAGCGTAACGTTCGGTTGATATAGATCCCTATTATTAGGACTGTTGATTCATTTTCTGCTTTTCAGTTATCGTATTTCTTCTATTAGATATTTTTGTATAAAATGTGTACTTATACGATTCAATCTATTTTCAGATGCCACCGAAGAGGCAGAGAACGAAGAGGGTTGAGGCTAGGGATGAGTTAAGGGAGGCTCGTCAGGAGCCACAGGTACCGCCACCACCACTCCCACCCCCACCCGAGTTGATCTTCACTACTCAGGCGGCCGTGATAGTGGACCAGGTAGTTGAGACAGCAATGAGGGCTATGGTAACCCATTTTTCTCAGCCCCAGGCACCACCTCTCGTGGCACAAACAGTTCAGGCTCCAGTGGATCCACCGTCTTAACAGCGAGTTAGGGAGACCTTTCAGAAGGGTCACCCACCCGACTTTTGGGGTAGCACCGATGTGGTAGAGGCTTGTGACTGGAAGAAGAATATTCAACACCATCTGCACATGCTGGAGTGTACTGATGTGCAGAAACAGATACTTTCTACCTTTCATCTGTCGGGGGCATCCTTACAGTGGTGGGAGTCAGTTACCACCGCTGATGAGAGGGATTTGATGACGATATTCGAGTTTTGGGTGCGGTTTGATCGTAAATACTTCCCACCAGCGGTAGAGGCTGAGATGAGGAAGAAGTTCAGTGAGTTAGTGCAGGGTGACCGGTCAGTGGCAGATTATGAGAAAGAGTTCACCCGTTTGGTAAACTTTGTGCCAAATGAGGTGAGTGATGAGTAGCGAAAGAAGTTGAGGTTCATGGATGGCTTGGCCTGGAGGATCAGGCAATATTTGATTGGGAATTCGACATTAGTGACTTATACAGATGTCGTTAATGCCACCCTCGTACATTTCCAGAATCATCGCTTCCATGCGAAGGGGAGCAAGAGAGTAGGGGAGTTGAGCCAGCAGGGCAAGGCAGTTACTGATGGTGACACGAGTGGTACTCAGCAGCAGACTAGCAGTCATCAGGGGAATCAGGCTAAGAAATTTAGGCCTGGTGGGTTCCGACCGAGAGGACAGGGGTTCAGGCAGGGGGCATCCAGGCCCCAAATCAGTAGCAGCACGTTCCTCAGGCCGTCGGGAGCAAGGGAACAATGGGGGAGGCCATCAGGGCCAGCCACATCAGGGCCAACGATAGGGGGACGATCAGAAACTCTATTTTATCTGTGGCCAGCTAGGACACTTCAAGGGGGGAGTGACCACAGAGGGGCAGAGGTCATAAACAGGGTGCCCAATAGGGGAAACAAGGGCAGATGCCGCCGGTAGCACCAGTTGCACTCGCTCCACAGCATCTGGGGCAAATGCACTACGGACGTGTGTATAACGTCCGGGATGTTCCTAATCCTCCAGCACAGCAGGCCCCGCCAGCAGTTGAGGGTATGTTTCTCATTCATGGTCATGAAGGTAGTATACTTTTTGATACGGGATCATCACATTCATTCATTAAATCTAATTTTGCTAAATGGGTCGGGTTACTAGAGATCGCGGGTAGTCTTCGTATGTATATAGAGTCACCAGTAGGCAGTGGGGCTTTGATTCACTCCATTTGTCGGAGGGTGGACATTATAATTGGGAGGCTTAGTTTAGCAGTAGACCTCTTTGTGTTAGATATGGAGGGGTACGATGTCATCCTGGGTATGGATTGGTTGGTAGGTTATCGGAAGACTGTGGATTGTTACGAGAGGACAATCGTATTCTCCATTTTGGGACAGGAGATGTTCTTAATAACGATGCCGCCACCTGAGGGAGAGTCGCGCATACACTTGTACTACATCGAGGAGGAGACCTCACAGGAGGAGGTGGTTCCGTTGGACTCAATCCCAGTAGTGAGGGACGTTGAGGATGTGTTCCAGGAAATACCAGGGATGCCACCCAGTAGGGAAATCGAATTTGTAATCGACTTAGCTCCGGGGATGAGGTCGATTGCTCGAACCCCATATCTTATGGCCTCTTCAGAGATGCATGAGTTGAGAGAACAGATTCAGCAGCTCCTGTGACAGGTTTTCATTCGGCGGAGTACATCATCGTGGGGTGCACCGTTGTTATTTGTAAAGAAGCGGGATGGTTCACTTTGATTGTGCGTGGACTACAGGGAGTTGAACAAGGTGATGATACAGAATAAGTATCCGTTGCCTAGGATCGATGATCTTTTTGACTAATTGAGAGGGGAATCTTACTTCCCCGAGATCGATTTGAGGTCAGGGTATCATCAACTACGTATTCGAGAGGAGGATGTTTCTAAGAATGCTTTCCTGTCGCGGTATGGATCTTACGAGTTCAGGGTGATGCCATTTGGGCTCATAAATATGCCAGTAGTGTTCATGGATCTCATGAACAGGGTTTTCAGATAGTACCTCGACCAGTTTGTCATCGTGTTTATTGATGACATCCTGATCTACTCGCACACCGAGAAGGAGCAAGCAGAGCATCTGCGTAAGGTTCTAAAGACACTGCGGGATCACCAACTCTATGCCAAATTTGGGAAGTGTGGATTTTAGCTGCGGGAGGTGTAATTTCTTAGCCACGTGGTGTCAGACCGGGGTATTGTGGTGGATCCAAGTAAGGTGTCGGTGGTGAGGGAGTGGGGACAGCCCATGAAACTTTCTGAGGTGCGCAGTTTTCTGGGATTGGCAGGCTATTACAGGCAATTTATTAAAGGATTCTCAAAGATTGCGGGCCCTCTGACGAATCTGACTCGGAAAGGGGTGCCTTTCACTTGGAGTGATCATTGTCAATTAGCTTTCGACGAGCTAAAGGACAAGTTGACATCTGCACATGTACTTTCTTTATCGAAGGGAGGACTAGGGTATCGGGTTTACACTGATGCATCTCTACAAGGACTTGAGGGTGTGCTTCAGTAGGAGGAAAGGGCTATAGCCTATGCGTCCAGAAAGCTAAAGCCCTACGAGAGGAATTACCCCACTCACGACCTAGAGCTAGCAGCGGTCGTTTTTACTTTGAGGATATGGAGACATTATCTTCTAGGAGAACAGTTCACTTTATTCACGAATCACAAGTCACTTCAGTATCTCTTCACACATAAGGATCTGAACATGAGACAGAGGCGGTGGATAAAATTTATGAAAGACTACCAGTTTGATATTCAGTATCATCCTAGTAAGGCTAATGTGGTAGCAGACGCATTGAGCCGGAGACTGACTAGGGAAATATCAGAAATCTGGAAAGCGAAGTGGAGAGAGCTTCGATATGAGGATAATGTAGCTAGGGCCTTCATGTCAGCATTATCCATCACACCTGAGATCATTATGCGGGTTATGAGGGATCAGGCAGAGGATAAAATCTACCGGGATAGGGTGAGCCAGTTGTTAGCCGAGGGAGCAGAGGGTTACTCGATCAGCTCGGAAGGAGGCTTACACCTTAATGGGAGGTTAGTGGTGCCAGAGGATGAGGAGTTGAGACACGCTGTTATGACAGAGTCCCATGGTTCGAGGTTTGCGATACATACCGACGAGGATATAATGTATCAGGATATGAGAAGGCAGTATTGGTGGGCAGGAATGAAACGGGACATAACAGAGTTTATCTCGAAATGTGCCACGTGTCAGCTCGTGAAAGTTGACCATCAGAGACCATCAGAGATGCTACAGTCGCTAGAAATTCCTGTGTGGAAGTGGGAGAGCATCTCCATGGACTTCATTACAGGGTTACTTGCATCGCAGAGGGGTCACGATTCCATATGGGTCATTGTGGATCGATTGACCAAGGTGGCCCACTTCCTGCCTGTCCGCACAGATTTTGAGACGATACGTTATGCGCAGCTATTCATAGCAGAGATTGTTAAGCTGCACAAGGTACCGATAAATATTATGTCCGACAGAGACAAAATTTTTGTGGCCCACTTTTGGCAGAGCTTCTAGGAGGCAATGGGTACGGAGTTACGTTTGAGTACAACCTATCACCCACAGACCGACGGACAGACTGAGAGAGTCAATCAAATGCTAGAAGATATGCTCAGAATGTGCATTTTAGACTTTGTGGGAGGTTGGGAGAAATATCTTCCTTTGGTAGAGTTCGCGTATAACAACTATTACCAATTCACGATTGGCATGGCACCGTTCGAGGACTGTACGGGAGAGCTTGTCGCTCACCCACTTATTGGTTAGAGGTAGGGGACAATAAGCTATTGGGGCCGGAGATTGTCCAAGAGACATCTGCCAAGATAGAGCTGATCCGAGGGCGGATTCAGATAGCTCAGGATAGGCAGAAGAGTTATGCTGATACTTCACGGAGACATGTGGACTTAGAGGTTGGGGACCAGGTATTAGTCCGAGTGTCCCCTATGAAAGGGGTAATGAGGTTCGGTAAGAAGGATAAGTTAGCACCGAGGTACCACTACAAGAAAAATGGTCATTTATGTCAGTTTTAAAAAATTTCAAAACTGACATATAAATCCCTGACATAAATATTCGTAAAACTGACACAAATAAGATCACATTTATCTCAGTTTTAAGAACACGCATAAAAACAATGGTATTCACCCTATTTTTAATCACATTTTTATGAAAAACTGACATAAATAACATCACATTTATGTCAGTTTTAGTCATTTTTATGAGAGTTTTATCAAAACTGACATAAATATTGATATGGAAATTAAAAAAAAAAAGCAGTACTCCATCAAAGACAACTATTATTTGAGGTTAAATCAACCCTTGTAAATAGATAATAAATAGTCGAACAACATTCAAGTAGTCTCATCAAACAAATTCACATAGAACATGAAATATACAATACTCATCAAAGAAAATCACATTGTGCCTCAAATAAACTATGTGTCAATTTTAAAAAAAAAATGGACAGAATCTCCTTTGTTTATTGGACTATCCGCCCAGGGAGCAACAACCAATCCAATAAAATGTAAAATTGAAATACAGGGCAACCTTTTAAGAATTTTCCTACGGAAGGTAGTTGCGGCCATCTTTGAATCAACACTTGGCATTGCTCGATTAGTTTTCACTTGGCAGTGCTTGGTCTGTTTGGTTTCACTTAGTAGTGCTTAGTTTTGTTGCTACCGGTCTGATTTCAGTCATTGGATTGCTGGTCAGTTCTGCCCCATTTATTATCTGGTTCTTCCCCATTTATTATCGAGTTGATCTTGCGCCGATCAAAATCGAACAAATAAAAAATGGGTAAAAATGGAATATACAAACTACAGAATCCTTACCTGAGAAACAATCAAACATGTAAGTAAGCATTAGAAGATGACAACATAAACTACGTATTTAACCATTTCACAGAAGTAAATTCAAATTCATCTCCAAACTTATACAACCATTATAAACTGAACTGAAGTCTAATGTGAGCCAATTTAATCTACTATGAGGCGTCGTGCTGACCAAGCTGCAAAACTCACCAAGTTGAAGAGGGAATTTACCGGCAAGTTCATTGTGAGATACATCAAGTGATTCCAGTTTGGACAGTGTTGTAATGAAAGATGGTGTTTGGCCAGTAATTCAAACCATAATGAAAGGAGAAGTAGGGAAGGAATGCATCACAAAAAAGGGAGAAACCTCTGCACTTTCTCTGTTTTTATAAGATTTTCGGGTTGTCCAAAAGACAATAAAATACTAACGATCTATACCTACATTTTGTTATGAACCTAATGATATATCATATATAAATACAATACTAATGATCCTTATCTGTATATATATATAGAGAGAGGGCTGCTATATATATGCAGCTTATGCAGCAGGGCTATATATATATATATATATATATATACACACACACACACATACAACAGGGCTGCAAAACCACTTCTTAAGGGATTTTTGAATTTTATATGACAAAGTGGGAAAAGAACGGTAAGGTAATAGAATTAACGTAATAAAATATATAATGAATCAGAATATGGTATGAGGAGGAAGCAGAGTTAACGTTTGATCTGAGAGGAGGAAGATATACATGTCCACCATAGTCCTACAAATGAAAAATGAAAAGAAACACAGTTTTAGTTTTGATAATCTACATCAACAACAAAGAGAAAGCTTATATATACCTATCCAAAAAATTGAGTACAAACTTCACTTCAATAAAAGCATAATCATTCCAAAAGTGGAATCAAATTTGCTTAAATAAGGGGCAGTATAAATCAAGAATTTTGACACTCTCAAAATTCATAAAACCACATTAAAATCATAAGTCAATAGGCATAGGAAGTTACTAAAAATTTACCAAGATCGATTCTTGAACATGCCTAAGGAAATTGTCCAAGATCAGTTCCCCTAAATTCAATTGATATTGGTTTCCCATGTTCAAGCCTAAATTGTCCAAGCCCAATTTTCCTTGAAATTATGTAACATGTTTATAGTCCTGAAACAAAAAAGAATAGTACACTGAGTTAATTGAACATGTAACTTTAAATCACAAAAGTCAGATAGATGAAAAGAAAAAATGAAGTATGTGAGTGAAGTTTGATATGTTTAATGAAAAGTTTCAATCTTCACGTATGATTAATGTAGTACATGGTGAATATTTACTAACGTTCAATATCCGATTAACCGTGTTTAAATTACAATGTACCAAGGAACTTTAGAATAGTAAAAATCATACAAACAGCAAAGCAGAGTAAGTAGTCAAGATTAGAAACTTCCAATTATAAATAAAAAGTACAATATATGCTGAGAAAGAGAAATTAGAAATTGAAATCCGCTTAATAAACAATTTAGTGGAAAACTTAAAGTAAAATATATGCTTCATACCTTAAATTTGCTTGGTTGTCAACACCAATCTGGTGGATACCAAATAAGTACAAAAGTGAAATAATATAAAAAATACCAAGTCTTATAAATTTCAATCGATTCCAAAACTGTAAAAGACAAAATTCCCATTGCAAGCAAACACAAATGACATTGGTGGCTTACTTGGAAAATGGGTGACATTCATCGCATAAGGTCTACTATGTTGGGAGCTTGGCCTCAATCAGTGGTGCCTTCTGAAAACAACAAAATACAATAACAATTTGTCAATTAAAAACAAAACTTTAAGTTAAAATAAGAGGTAAAGTACATCAACAGTACAAGAAGTTAATATGTGTAACATGAATATCTTTAGTCTATATCGTTGATATTTTAACTCTCACTCAATATTGTAAATTGTAATCAGGCTGCATTGACTACTGAAATTCAGCCTCCATGATCGCCCCGTCCATTTTATATACAATGATCTTCCCTTTACTAAGATATACCTGCTTTATTTGAACTCCATTAACTATTGACATTCTATTTATGTCTTTCAATATAAATAAATTAAATATCGATAACACAAATAGAGCATCATTATTACCTTTGTATGAGCGAGAACACAAATAGTAGTCGCATACTTTTTCATTTTCTATAGCTAGTATGAATATATTTCTTCTCATCATCACTTCTTTGAGTACTTAGTAAAAGCCTTCTTTGGGGGCTAGCACCAATTCTTGAAAACCTTCTCTTCACAAACGCACTTAGATGTTGAGTGCAAACAGTGTCTTCATGTAAGCCACCATTCCAATGACTATCATTAGAGGGGTCTTAACGATTGTTACAGCCTCGCGTGTCTCCTTATGAAGTTGTATGAGAACAAACATCACAAATTATGAAACGAAACATTAAGTTTAACAAAATGAAAAACCGATACAGAAATATAAGTGAAACTATTTTGAAATCAATAAATATACTGAATATTTACGTTACAAAAGTAACTAAAATTAAGTATATAAGACCGCATATTACAAATTAATTATGTAACATTTTTGTCAAAGCCGAAATGAAACAAATGTTGCAGCATAATGTTTCAAAATCCAAAAGCGAATAATGTCATCAGAGTATCAAAAGGTTCAACAAAATTAAACAAGCTAGAATAAAACCATCCACATAATATTGCTGAAAAGAATTTAACCAAGTTAACACTAGTTTCAGCTCAGCAATTACAAAGGCTCATTGACATTGGTGATTATATGAAACTATTTTTTTAAAGCTTATTCCATTGCCAAAAAAACATTAAATTCCTTTTGATTAATGTACTATAACATTTGGGAGTATAATTGTCATATGATTACGAGTATTGATAAATATGATATTGGGCAGCAAAAATGCTGAACAACAAGACATATGACACAACTAGTGGTTTAATTAAAGTAGTCCCATAACCTAGAGTGAAGCCTACACATTCGACATTAAGGCATGATTTTAAACATCTCATGCAAGTATTATCAGGTTGGCAGAGCAGACAAAGTGAAGCCTACATACAAATTTATCAATAACATATTGGAAAAAAGTCTGTTAAGTACTCTTCCATCATTTACAGTATCATTTAGCCTTAATCAATGGTAGAACTATGAATGTGAGTAATCTTCAACCTAATACCATTAATATAATGTTAGAATGGAATGACAGTATTAAAGATGGATCAATAAATCAAAAAACTGATAATGAGAAAACATGGGAAAATAATGGCCCGGGTAGGAGGGAACACCTAACTAGTAAATCAACGCACTGCTTCCTATAGAGTGCACAGTGGTCATAAAGTAGTTGATCAGTTCCCTACTCCTGAGAGTGTACGGTGATACTGCCCTAGTTGATCAGGCCCTACTCATAGGGAAGTGCATGGTGATCCTACACCTTTAGGGTTGTGCCTGAAATTACTTCAAAAGCGGATAATGTACAAACTAGTAAAGAATTAATGGGAGAGATTGAGACTCATATTGAAGGAATTGAGAAGGCAATTACAAGAACATGGGCAAATATTTTAGCTCCAATCAGAGACACAAACTCTGGATTATAGCTAGAAGAATTCAAAATTAAAGGGAAAAAAAGATAAGAGTGTGTGGTTTATGAATTAAATGACGTGGAAGAGGAAATCGAAAGATTGGAGAATGCTACGAGATCCAATGCAGAACGAAGGGATGAAAATAATTTTAATGGCCCACCAAATGTTTGTGAAAATGAGATTATGGTGCCTATGACTGTTTCCATACAGCAAGATGAATCATGTCCTAAAACATCATATGCTATTATGAAATCCATTGAATTTTGGAGGCTACTTAGCGAAAAAAAGCCAGCTCTAAATAATATGGTTCAAGCAGCTTTTCTGGAGCAGGAAAATAATATGATTTTCAATGGGATTGGAGGTTCTGATGATGAACTAGGTGTAAGAGTGTAATTATTAACTCTTTAGATTATATTATCTTTATTCGGGAAAGCTTCAAGCTAAGATCATCGCCCCAGACTTCTCCTCATGGCCACAATAGGGAGTATTTTCTACTTAAGATGAAGGTAATATATTTCGCGAACTTAGTTTGCCCTACTTTAACTTGGTTTATTTTTTTGGATTACCATATAAGTATGCAAATTTACTTCTATATAATCAAAATATATTTTAAAGATTGCATATACGTATTTTGGAATGTTTGGTCTAAGGTTACCCAAAAGTTCCAAATAGTTGCCCCTTCGCTGCCTGCGAATAGTAGCCTCGATTATAGGGAGATCCACACTACTATTCTTTCACGACCTGCGAAGTTTTCACTGGAATCTAAATTGATTCCAGAATGCAATAATATCTATGGGGACTATATAATCAGTAATTACTACAGGTAAATAAAGGGAAAGAACTTGCCTTGATGAGTTAGAAACTTTAATCTTGAAATGATTTCGCTAATGGAAGCAAACTAATAGGGAAAGTCTCACTAACGACATCTAATGCATCTTTAAAAAAATAAGAAACAAGAAAAGAGGATAAGAAAAAAAAGAACACATAGCTAGAAGAAAGTATAATGAAGAGTAATTTCACTTGGGAACTACCAACTGAGAGGAAGGAACAATTGAAGATGTAGATGGTGACTCGAAAAAGAAGGGGAGCAAATGAAATTAATGGTATGGCAGTTTTTCTTGAGCCATATTAAGACTGTGGCACCATTAGAAGTTTCTTTACAATGTACGATGGCAAGACAATTCAAAATCTATCTTGAATTTATTTAAAAACAAGCTCCTTTGTTAAGAATAGTGGCAATGAAGAAGCTTGAACATCTGCATCCTCAGCAACAGAGATTGAGGGACCATCCTTGAGAGGAATGTCATCAGTAATTAGAATAACCTCGGAGCTATAGGAAGCAACTACATGTCTAGCATACTGAGGCGTGGTGTCCTGAGAAAAAATGAAGATAAAACATACAAAGATGTATGTACCTTGGGTAGCTAAACGTTTGCCGATGAAGGACGATCATGAGTGGTCACATCCATAAAATAAACTTTTGGTTTGATTTCCACAGTAAAGGGGTAAGAGTGGGATTCAAAAGTTTCCCAGTGTGTTTCATTACTAACGTCATGCCACACGACTAGAGAAACCTCATCCACTTAATACTCCTACACAATAATTATCGAACAACCAGAGGAAAGGCAATCAAATGGTAAATTAAGGGCTATCTTTCTAAACCTAAAATAATATTTTTAATAGATTAAGGTTTAGAATCCATCGAGGAAATAACCTCAGACATAACATATTTCACCATTTCTGCCAAGGTTGGGTCCATAGGTTTGACTTTAAAGCCTAAAAGGTAGAGAATGGTGTGCATATCTATAGCAGTGAAATGCTTAAATTTGAAGAGATGTTCCATTTGGGATAAACGGAGACTTAAAAATTTCCAACTAAACATATAGCCTTAAGATAAACGGAGACTTAAAAATACAAAACTTTCTCGTTGACTTCACATTTAAACAGAATGACAGATTAGAAAAGTATTTAAAAGCAGTCACACATAGAAAATACACACATGCTAACTAAATAGTTATGTAAAATCTATATATAATTGAGCGACCAACAAATGAGGAGGAGAAGAATAAAGCATGATGTACTGGTCTAATTAGGGTACTGGTTTAGCATATTTAAATTGTACTGGCTACCATATCATGGTATAACTATAATAAACACACCTTAGCATAGCATGGTCTTATTGGGGTATTGGTTTAGCATATTTAAAATGTAATGCTACTTAGTTATACTGGTTTAGCATAGTTATAACATAAATTGCTTACGGTGTACTAGTTTAGTATGGTGTAGCATATTTAAACTATAATGTTGCTTATTGTGTACTGGTTTAGCATAACATAAACATAATCGTTTTAGATTTACATTGTTATTTGTCTATGACCCATTGATTGGGAGTACAATATATTATTTGTACAATATAAGTTATATGATCAAAATTACCATAATTTCTTTTATAGTTGGTTTTTCAGATCTGTCATTACATTTTAATTTATATTTGATACATTTGAGTGTTAAACTTGTACCATGAAAATTTGAAGTGTTAATGTCACAAGACACAGTAAGCTTAGTGCATAAAGGGAATGGGCCAAATAATCTGAAAATGGCCCATTGAATATAAATAGAATAAACTCAATGAGCCAATAAATTATAAAACCGACAAAAGCTCGTCAATGGGAGTTCTACAACCATTCCACCACCACATATGAATGAATATAGGTATAACTAGTCAGGCCAAGGGAACTTGGATCTTCAGGTTAATGTGGATCACTCTTGGTTACTTAAGGAATTTAGAGCATTGACTAATAAGTGGAACTCGACCAAAATTAACTCTCATGTTCCTCAAGAGATTATGCATTTTTTCATTGATGTGGAAATGATTTCTCCATATCAGTTTGACAAACCAATTTTGTCAATCAAAAGTTAATGACATCGGGTGATCAGAGATAGAGTGTTGTGTAGATATTCAAAGCATGTGATTGGAGAGAAAGGGCGGAGTATACACAGAATCTTGGTTGCGAAAAAAAGGCCAGAGTAAAATTATGATGAGAAATATGATCATAACATAAATGGATAATGAGGATACACATATTCACAGATATTGCAGTAACAAAATAAGGATCAATAGGATAGATGAACTTGCATGGTTAAGAAGTGACTTCTGACTAAAACCAATGGTCCTAGCATTCCAAATTACTAAAGTAACTATCGGTGATTGAACGCTAAGTCGTATCATAAGCAACTCAAAACTGATAATACGAGGTCCTACGATATATATATATATATATATATATATATATATATACATATATATATATATACAGACATGCTCCTGTGCACATCAAGTTTGCACATCTATTTTTTAAAATATTAAAAAATATATTTTTGACTTGATTTTTTATGTGATATTTAAACATTTCAACAGACCCATATAAAAAATCAACTCAAAAAAAGTTTTTTTGCTATTTAAAAAAATATGTCAAACTTTTGCAACTTTTAAAGCACTTAAAAGTTGCGAAAGTTTGACCGATTTTTTTAAATAGCAAAAAAACTTTTTTTGAACCGATTTTTTTATATGGATCCGTTGAGATGTTTAAATTCACATTAAAAAATCAACTCAAAAATATATATTTTTTAATATTTTAAAAAAATAGGTGTGCGCCAGTACTTGTGTGTATATATAAGCTGTTGTATATAAGAATATTGGTTAGTCCCCAAAATCGTAATTGGTCGACCACTGTATGCTTGCTCTCCCATTGAATATTAATGAATTGAGAGATAATATGGGTTAGTCCCTTGAATCAAATGAACTTTTAGACTAAATAGTGAGGCCTCAAGAACCTCTAATATTGTTGTTAAAGGCGCGCCTAGGCTCCAGGCTCACCTAGGCTCAGCATCAGCGCCTTGCCTCACTCAGGCTTGGCTCCTTCAATATAGCGCTTGCCTTGTGCACCTAGGCTCCAGGCTCAAGATGTGGCTTAGGCGCGCCTTATTGAATTTTTTTTGGATAACGTCCCCAATACAAGAATGAACCAGTTGATATGTTTATTTTACATACTTTTCAATAGAATAAAGAAGATTAGATGATTTTCCACCCAAAACGAACCAAAGTAAGTCCTTGAGATTCTTAGGGAGACTTTATATTTCTAAAAAAAAAAAAAATTAACCCCAATAATATTGCTTCTTAGAACAATTTATATGTTGATTTTGTTTTTTTCTTTTCACACATGGGAGTATTTATTATTCAAATATTTCAATATCTTTTCTTTTATTGATTATTGGATAGTCAAATTGTTACATAAATTTTATATTTAAATATATACATTTTTTCATATGGTGGTATAAGCTATATCTCCTTTTGACTTGTCTCTTCATAATCGTGTATAATAAAAATTTATGCTATATATTTCTAATTTTAGAACACGAATGATATTATTTATAAATAATCAATTTTCGCATATCCTATAAACTTTGCGCCTCACTTCGATCAGGCACGCGCCTCGCGCCTAGGCTCCACGGGGACCTTGGCGCCTTTCGCCTCTGACTCGAAACTGTATGTTAACATACACAAACCATATGAATAACATCATCTCTTCTCAAGTTTAGAGTTCACCAAAACTCTAAATTACATGTCAGAGTATAATGGATGATAATTGGAACTGAACAGAAGCTAAATGTGAAGGGAAATTACCAAGGAGGGGAATAATAGAGCAGATCACTGACATTCTTAGAAGTAGAAGTACAATTGTTAGTGGCAGGACATAATGCTAGGCCAGGAGTATATTTTATTCCACATATTACCAAGTGTGACAGTGATGCCTTACTCTAACACTGCGCAATGCAATACACAAACTATTTATGATGTAGTATATATAGATACGTCATACAAGAAATCTAAAAGATTTTGTATAGTTTAGGGGAAGCTAGAACAAAAACTTTTAATACTTACGGAGCCAAATAACATTGAGATCAACCGATGCAGCAAGCAATATGAAACTGAAGAAATCTGGTAAGGCCCAATGTCGAATTCCAATGCAGTTCAAGTTGGTGACGCTCGATGCAGCCGATCCAACACTCCTCATCATCTGTGCACACCCATGATCAGCTACAAAGATGAGACATGCATGATTCTTATAATAGATAATAGGAGACTTCTGCAGCAGCTGTAACCCCAAATTTAAACTACCTTGCCTTCATGACTCAATTCACAGGACTCAATTCATAGCAAGTTGCCTTCATAACCAAAGAATACCACAATTTAAAACTACCTTGCATTTATTATATTTGGAAAGAAAAAACTCCCTTGCATTTATTAGTTTTGGAAGGAATTGAGATGCAGCTGTCAAGAAGTTTATTCTAGTAAATTGAGGATGGAACAGAATGTCTGTTCTAATAACAAATTGAAAAAGGGAAAATTGAGGACTGTACTAGTAACAATTGAATGTGTGGAACATAATTGAACTTTGTTTTAGTAACAAATTGAAAGAGGAAAAATTAAAATTTTTTACACATCATGATGAATAATAGCATATAAAAACTTTAGTATATGTTGTTGTTGAATAGGCAACGTATGTGTATTTTTTATACATCATGATGAATACGCATACGTTGTTGTTGAATACGCAAAAAAATTTATTCAATGTATGCGTATTCTACAGCAGTAAATAATATATATAATGCACCCTAAGCCTTGTCATTTTTCCCGTGTAACCTGCAACCAAGTATGAAATTTACATAAATTAGGCATAAACAAATTGATAATATATCTGGACAGGAGGGTAAATATTAGTGAGAAGGATATGAATATTAGGCCGGCGTCCCTAAAACATAAGGCCAACATGTTTTCAAAAAAAAAATCAATGTAAAAGTAATTTTTCATATAAATATGATTAATAACCAAAAATATGTATGTGAATGTTTGGATTCCGAGACTGATTTGAGAAGTAAAACAATAAACTATTAAAACAATAAATAAGTTCAAAAGCCAAACCCTCATTTCAATCATCATCCGAAATCATACCTGACAGGAATAAAATATTAAAATAATGTGAGCATGTAGTAACCAAGTATATAATGTGCAAAAATATTTTCAGTAATTAATTATTGTCAAAGAATTGATGACCCATCAATGTGTATTAGGTAATACCATAAATCATGTTCATTAGGAAATTCTGAATTAATCTAAAGGGTAATTCCATGTATGCAATAGTGCAATGAGAGCCAATCCAAAATATATATCCCCATCAGTTACAGAACAAAGTTTGGTGTCTTCATACTAAACGTCTACAATAGAAAAAAAATAGCTTTATGCGTGTGGCACAGTAATATATTAAACAACTTCAGGTAATTGTGCCTCCGGAACACCACACATTGCTCCAACAGACCATAAATTTTGAACCACCACCATACCATGAATTCACAATTAGTACATAAAATATTAAGTGAGAAAAATAAGTGAGAAAATCTTTCTACATTTAGAATAATCTTTCTACATTTAGAAGATGTTAAAGGCTCAGAGATTCAACAGTGTGCAAATCTAATAGATATACACTGCTACCTGCCATCCCTACTGAAACTTGAAATTTATGATTGTAAAAATTTGAGTGGTTAACCAAGTTGGATCGAAGCCTGCTCACATATTGAGGAACTGATCATATCAAACTGCTCTAGTGTAGTGCAGTTAGACATATGTAGTCCTTAAATCTGTCTTCAAAAAACATGAAACATAACAGATAAAAGAAACTAAAAAAAAACATAACATATGCCCCATGTATGGTTTAAATACAATTACTAATCATACACCATCCATTATATATATAAACACACAGTTCTATCTTGACTAATTCGTCTAGCAATAATAATATTGTGTTTTGGGTTAAACTAAAAACATAACAAAAAATTAAACATAGTGAAATGAATACCAAAAACCTAACCAAAAAAACTTAAAAGACCTAAAACCAAACTCAAGAGTCGTGATTATATACCCAATGTCTATGCACCTTATAATAGTTTAATAGTTTAACAGTCATGATTATATACCCCATGCCAAATTCAAGAGTCATTATTGACGTAAATATAAACTCCCAAATACAATAAAAAATCATAATTATAATTAAACTAATTGGGAAATATAAGAAATTTATATTTACTTCAACAATGATATAACATTCCACGGTGATTAACGCCTTTTCTTGAAAAAAAAAAATCAACCGTATGACCTGCAATAGTAAAATCACATTTATCATAAATTATAGTCAAATAATCCTATCCAACTTGTAATCTTTAGTTTTAGCTATTTTTCAAATGAAACCGTGTGATGAACCAAATAGTTAGAACTACAAAACTAACCAGTGATACCAGGGACTTTAGTAAGAGAGTAAACTAAAGAAGTCCCTCGCATTCACAATAAAAATCGTCCAAATCAAGGTAAGGAATTAAGTAACAGGGGAAAATAAAGAACATGCAAACCACCTATAATTCAAGTGAGCAATGAAAGCCTCAAATTGGGCAAAACAAAGACAAATTAAAATCAAAGCAAAATTAAACACTATAACATAAACTATAAACAGTGCAAATTAAGCCAAACTAAATTGTGCAAAACATAGCCAAATAAAAACCTACAAACATAAACTATTACAGTGCAAAACAAAGCCAAATTAAATACTACTATGATTCAAAATACTACTTTTTTAGTTTATACTTTTAGACTGCAATACAAATATATCAACATTGACAAAAATATTTTCCCAAGCATATTCCCCCAAATTCTAAATTAGTTTACCTAACAAACAAAATTAAAATTACCAAACAAATAAACACAATTAATTGCAATCTAGAGCATCATACACACTGAAATTAATTGCAATCTAGAACATCATACACACTGAATTTAATTGCAATCTAGAAAACTGAACACTGAAGGATCTGAACATCAAGGCATACAGAAACACACACACACACACATACACAAATCGAATCAATAAATCGTAATCTAGACAAAAAATTCTTGCAAATCCATATATATCCAAAAAGTTGGGCAATCCTTATATCTAAATAAATTCAAATACAAGAATAATAAGAAAATCAAACATATTTTAGAACTCAATCTGAGAAACCCTAAAAAATTAAGACAAAAGCTTTTTTACTTGCGTAATGGAGCCTCGCCGGTACCCTAGAAATCTGCATGATCTCTCTAAAGGGAAGAGATATGTATGAGGGAGTGAGAGGAAGAGGGAGAGGGAGATGTACCAGAGAGCGAGCGAGAGTGAGCGAACAAGAGAGAGCGAAAGTGAGAGCGGGGAAAGAATTTGATGAGTGAAAGAGAGAACGGGAATGGAAAAAAATAAGACCCGCTTCTTTTTTCCATTTATCTTAGTTTCAGGTTAAAGTTTAAAATAATTAAAATTAGGAAGGGTATATTTATGTCATATATACATAAATATGAGATAAATAGTTTTTTTTATCCCAATTTTACTTAAATTGAAATAAGAATTTGCCTTAAAAAAGAAATTGACATAAATGTATATCATTTATGTCAATTTACATTTATCTGACATAATGTAAATTTTTAAACTGACATAAATGATACTTTTTCTTGTAGTGTACGTGGAACCTTTCCTTATTATTGAGAGGGTGGGAGCGATAGCATATAGACTAGGATTGCCTGAGCACCTTCACTAGATACACGACGTGTTCCATGTGGCATCGCTGAAGAAATATCGAAGAAGCGAGAGAGCCTTCTGGCACATTCCACTCGAGGAGATTGATTTACAGCCAGACATCTCATATGAGGAGAGACCGGTGGCTATTCTGGATCGTAGTGAGCGAAAGTTACGATCCAAGGTTGTTCCACTAGTTAGAGTATAGTGGGGTCATCACAATGTTGACGAGGAGGATATGCGGGAACAATATCCAGAGTTATTTACCACAGGTACGACCTAATTTCGGGGACGAAATTCCTTTGTAGGGGGGAGTATGTAACACCCCGTATTTATGTAACACTCCGTATTTTTGTGTATTTAATATTTAATTAATTCGGGAATTCAAAATTACTTGTGTGTCGTAATTTTAATTGAATTAATTATGGCATTATATAATTAAATATTAATCGGAGAGTGAATGGTTAATATTTAGGGAAATTAAATTACTAAGTGAATAGTGATAATTTATTTACGTCATTTCGGATATTAATGACGGGATATGTACTTATCTCAGCTGGAAGTCGGTATAGACTAATTTGGGTGTGAGATAAGAATTTTTATAAATTAATTTGGATGCCAATTCTGAGTGTACGGTTGAGTTCGGATGGGCCGAGATAGTCAAAAAAGTGTACCCGAGGGTAATAAACGGGTCACGGGACGTTTTTAAGCATAGTTGTGCCCACACGGGGGTATTGGGATCACTTGGACTTGGCTCATTAGGTCAAAAATGGGATTTAGCCTAATTACTTAATTAAAAGAAAAGGGAAACGGCTGATTGAAGTTTAGAAAACATTTAGTGGGAGAGGAAAACCAAAGAGGTAGTTAAAGGAAAATTGGGATACAAATGGAATAGCCAAAAAGATAAAATCTCATCTCCAACCTTGGGAATTCACAACTCCAAATCAGACCCTACTAATCATAAGGCAAGTGGTTAACTTGCTGTAGCATTTAATTTGCCTTTCGATTCATATTTATGTGATGTGAGTAATTAAAATTCGTTTTGGGATTTAAAGGGTATAAACATGGGGTTTTTGTAAACCAATATTCTGAATTCTAAATTATGTAGAAATTCGTGTGTAAAATGAGAGAAGTATATATATATATATCTGGTAGGATGTAATCCGGATGAACTAGAAACGAATTTGAGGCAAAGATTTGATGTTTGAATGGGTTAAAGGTTAAATCAGATTTTCCCCCAATTTATGAAAACAGTAGAGAACATAAATTAAATGGTGTTTGTAGACTTTATGGGAGTCCCTTATGAGGTTTTTGATATATGTTGTTGATGAGAAGACTTGGGTTTCACTGTAGAAGAAATTAGGGTTTGAAGCTTTTCATCCATGGCTGAAACAGAAGGGGGAAGAAGACGCTGACCTGTATGATCGATCGTTCGAGGGTTGGGGATCGATCGATCGATGGTTCGAAATTTCTGGCAGTTCGGCCAGTTTATGTATATAAAGGGAAATTAAGTTAAATTCTTTTCCATGCCTTATTTAATGAGAAATAAATATAGGACTTTCAAGCTAATTAATTATGAGTGTTGATGTAAAAAACTAGATTCGATCTAATTATTTTAATCACAGATAAAAATGAATAAATAAATATAAGACAATGGATTTTTAAAGTGGTTCAGCCTTCGGAGAATGGCCTACGTCCACTGTTTTTGTATTCCTGACTGTTTGACTAGAATTCTCGATAATAGGTTTACCAAGAGATCAAGAGTCCCCATCTAATGAGGAGGTTACAATGTATTTATAGCCCTGAGCCTGTTCATGTGAAAGGACAATGCGCTGTTATCTAGTAGACATATACATTTGTACGATAATAATGAGTATTTAATGCGCAGTTGTCTTTTTTATTCTCATGATTTGGATGCTCTACACGCTAAGTAGCTCGGACCGCTTAAGTTGCTCGGTACGCTTGAGTTGCTCGGAGCTATGAGTTGCTCGGAGCTATGAGTTGCTCGGTATGATTAAGTTACTCAGAATGTATGTGTATTTGCCATGTGGTTGACACGTGTCTTCAGGTGATTGGTCCATGTCAGCAGACTAAATTTGGTATCAACAGAAGCCCCCAATATTTCACAGTTGAGGTTGAATGAGAGTGTGGAACATTTTGTTTAAAAACTGCTTGGATTACTGGTCTTCATGGATTTTAGGAAAATTTTCCTTGTAGAAAATTCCTTTTTGAGCGTACAATATCAAGCTTCATAAATATTTTGAATTTTCATGATTGCATCGATATTTGTGCCCTTTTTCTTCTTTTAGCCACCGAAAACGCAAACGTCTTTTCTTGTAATCATTATTTTTCTCTATTCCCGAGGTAAAGTATTCAAGTGTGACAGAAATCCTATCATTTTTCAGTTTTCAAATCTGTATCTTTGAACTCTTCATCTTCTCTCTATCTTGTGCCTTCGTTATTTCCATCGCTCATTGACAAGTGATCTCTATTTTCTCTGTAAGATTTTCTTCCTTCCTCTATATTTTCTTTATTTACCATGGTTTATCCTGTTGAATCGCTAGACAAATTTCAGTCTGAGTTCTCAATCCCTTCGTGGGTTATCTTGGAAGAAATTTCTAGCCCTTCTGATTATTTTTCTTTAGTTGAGGGACATTGGTTCCCAAGTCTTTTTATAGCCGAATGTGGCTTTTCTTTCCCGCCAAATCTCATGTGTTTGGAGTTTCTGCAAGAGTAGCCCCAAACACATGGAGGATAGTTAATGGAGTATATAGGTTGAATCAACTTTATGGAACCCGTTTAGGGATTCTAGAGATTATGTATTGCTACAGATGGGTTACCAGTGATAGTACTTTCTATTTAAAAACTAGATTTTTGAATAGAGCGTTAGTTGTCAATCTTCCTGATGCCAATAGGGATTATTTTGATCATGGGGTTGCGATGAAAAATTGGCAACACCCTCCATTAAATGGAGATGATGTATACCAAGGTCCCAGGTGTCCACTTTATGGAAATGGGATAGGTTGTTTTTATTTTTAAAATCTTATTTTCTTTGTATTTGATAAAATGCATCACTGACATTTGATTTTTGTTTATTACAATTGACAGTAAAAGAAAACCTCCAAAGGAAATTGATGTTAATATAAAGCATTTAAAACTTATCTAGAGCTTGCACCAATCTTTTGCTGAGGAGCATATTAGATCTGCTTCTTACTTGTTGCAATACAAAAGCTACACTTCATCTTTCACTGCTTGTCCTCGTCCAGTGGTGGTCGATCTTGACCAAGTACCAGCCTTTGAGACTAGTGTGGAAGGTTCTTCTTCTGAATCAAATATTCCTATCACTTAACTAATGAAGAAGAGAAAAGCTCCTGCCTTTTTTGACAAGTCTGCCTCTGCCACTGTGGAGGCAAAGAAAAGTAAACAAGATGTCCCAGAAGAAGGGACAAAGATTATAGATGTACCCCCTCCCACTGCTGCCAAGGAAGCTGACAAGAAGCCCCCTGTGGCTCCAAGTAAGACTGTTGCTATCTCTCCTTCGAGTGATTTTGTTGTCATATCTCCAATAAAGACAACATCTTTAATTGAAACTGCTCCAGCTCCTCTGAGGAGATTAAAGAAAAGCTCTTATGAGAGACCTACTGAACCTATCTCTCAACCTTCAAACGTTGAAGGTAGTGTTATAATTCTTGTTCCTCCGAGCTCTGTTGTGGGCTTGGTAAGATCCTGGACTGTCCCAGAAGTCCAAAGTCATGAAGATACTCTTTCTCGTGAGAGAATTACTACTCTGGCTGCTCAACACATAGCCTCAGTAAGTATTGTTAGCCTGAGTCTTTTACTTTCTAATATTATGTTCGTACATTGACTTAAATCTCTTTCTTTTTTCAGCTGGTGACGTGCTTCAACAGCATTTTGAAGAAGGATGAAGTTATCAGGGCTTCAAGCTCCTCGAGTGGAGTAGAGGAAGCTTTTGTTGGGCTGACCCAATCTTTGAAATATTCTCATCAAAAGTACGAGGAAGATAAAGGTGCTTGGGAAAAGCAATTTAAGTCCGTTGAGATAGACAGAGATCAAGCTGTGAATGCCTCTAAGGAATTGGATAAAAAGTTGAAGGAGTTTGAACAAAGCAACAAGGAGTTTGAACAGAGCAACAAGGAGCTTGTCGTTAAGCTTAAGTCTGATGAAGAGAAAGTTGTTAAACTTCAAGATATTGAGCGACAGAAAATGGAGGTGGAAGAAAAATTGAAGTCTGCCGAGGAGCTCCTTAGGGAAAGGACCTCCTCGGAGAAGGTAAGAAGAGCTGCAGTTAAAAAATCATTCAGTGCTGGTTGGGATAAAGGTTGAAACAAAGGCCTGGCTGTCATGTCTTCTTAAATGGAGTATGCAGGTGTTAAATATTTTAGAGATAGATGGGTAGCAGCCTTGAAGGAGCTGAAGGTTACTGAGAATTTTGAGTTATTCCAGCAGCACACTCATGGCCCTCTTCCCTCTCCTAGAGAAGAAGAAGAGGATGAAGTTGCTTCAGATGAATCTTCCATGATGACCGAAGATCAGGCCCCTACTGTTCCTATTGTTCTTCCTTCAGAGCAACTCCAACTAACCAGCACTTCTACCGAGCAGCTACCATTGTCTTCTGAGCAACCAACCCCTTCATCCAAAACTTCTGAGGAAGTCGTAGGACACAAGGAGAGGGTGTAAAGTTGTTCGAGTTTTCTATTTTGTTATTTTCTTGAATATAACTTGGAACTATGTATCTCCTCTTATGATGAATAAAAATTCAAACTTTGGTTGTTCGTCTTGAATTTCTCTTTTACTTGCTCTATCTGCATCATTATTGATTCTTTTTATTTCTTATCTTTACTAGTTTATGGCCAGGATGGAGATCTTATCAGATCATGATACATAATTAATGAAGAAATGCAATAACTATTTTAAAGCTGGTCATGCAAATCTTAATGAGGCCCAAATCATTGATATCCTTGATTCAGATGCTTCTGAACGAGCAGTTGAAGCTTACCAATACTTGAAGTGCTTACTTGATCGTGTTGTGGCCAATAATGTGGCCTACTACGAAATGATTGAAGACCTTCAAGGAATGATCGAGGAACTTCAATAACAATATAAAGAATCCACTACCCTTTTGCATCAAATATACGAGAAAAAATATAAATAATTGAGTGCTGACAAAGGGTATGACAAATTTATCTTTGCTCATGAGAAGAAGGAGAGTGTTATGAAGCTTGAAGTTGAAGAGCACAAGCATATCGCCAAGTTATTGGAACAGGAGAACATTGTTTTGCAAGAGGAAATAAAGCAACTTAAATCTCCTGCTTCTTCTTCGGGAGCCTTGGTCCCAGTAAATGATGATGGTTTTTCATTCTTGGAAGTTGAAAATGCTAACTTAAGGGATGAGTTAGAAACCTTGAAACGAGTTGGACCCTCCACATCTACTCGTGGATAAACAAGATCTTTTCGTGGACGAGCAAGGGCTGGTTGGGTCACCATTGAAGAAGTTAGAACGTAGTCGGCTTTAGAGAATCAAGTCGTTCAGTTAATGGCGAAGAACCAAGCCTTGGCAAAAATGTCTAAGAAGATTTTGAACTTCACCGAATAACTCTCTAATCAAAGCTCTGCTGTGGAAAGTAAAGAAATTCTAGTGAAGAAACTCCACGAGCAACTTGAGAGGTTAACTTATCAGTTCCACAAGCAGCCCATGGAATTTTGGATGACTGGGTATAACGAAGCTCTGTACTATCTCGATGCTCGGTTGCAGCAGTCAAATAATTAGGGATATAAGCACGGGTGGTTGAATGCCTTGTGTGTGCTAAAATTGGAGCAGGGACACTACTTATGGGATTATTATGATCCTGGAGTTCTCGATTTTCCCGTGCCTCCTTTTAAGCTTGATATCAATTGGATTCCTGCTCGTGCATTCCTCAATGCTTGATTTCCAAGTATCTCGATGATTACAGTCTTCATGCAAACTTTGAGATATCTCGCCCAAAGCATTTGCTTGATCGGCCCTCCGCAATGAATGTTAGAATGCTATCCTTATGCATTAGATGATCCTCCAGTCAGGGTAGAACCTGTTTCAAAAGCAGAGGGGAAGAAACCTATAGAGTAGGATATTCTTATGTAATGAATCAGACTTTTCACATCATATGTAATTTTACTTGATTTGAATGAAGAAATTTTTAGTCTTTTACCATTTCATTTTCTTCTAAATAATTTGTAGAATGTCTTTGCTTGTTGGTTGGCAAATATATATACTATACTTATCCCATTTGTTGTTTGATTATAGTGACTTGTCACTGTTTGGGCCTAAACAATGGGATGATTTGCATCCCATGTTCCTGCTTAGTTGTAGTAATCTCGTATGGATTACCTTGTTGCCTAGACAATGGATGCCCCGGGAGGTCATCCAGCTTCTTGCCTAGTTTGCTACTAACCAACCGGAGTTGATTGTAATTGGTTTACCGACCAACCGTAGTTGGTGGTAATTAGTTCCCGACCAACCAGAGTTGGTGGTAATTGATTCCCGACCAACCGGAGTTGGTGGTAATTAGTTCTTGACCAACTGGAGTTGGTTGTAATTGATTTTCGACCAATTGAAGTTGGTGGTAATTAGTTCCCGACCAATCGGAGTTGGTGGTAATTGATTCCCGACCAACCGAAGTTGGTGGTAATTGATTCCCGACCAACCGGAGTTGGTGGTAATTAGTTCCTGACCAATCGGAGTTGGTGGTAATTGATTCCCGACCAATCGAAGTTGGTGGTAATTGATTTGCTGCGTTGTTACGAATTTGGGTTTGTGGTTTGTGTAATGTGTTGCACCAATACTTAAAAAAAACTTCAACAAAAAGAAATAGGGGTGAAATATCACTTTATTTATTTTGAAAAAACTGCGTTACATATGAGTTTTAACTACTGATAATACTTGCGCAGATGCTCTGCATTCCATGCATTCTTGAATTCTTCTCCTTCCAAGGTTTCAATTCTATATGTCAGTTGGCTTCGAGTTTATTATGCTTTTGGATCACTTTCTTCAACACATAATCCCCTTCCTTGAAATCACACTTCTTCACTCTTTTATTATAGAACAAAGTTGTTCATTGTTGATATGTCGCATTCCTGATTATTGCTTCTTCCCTAACTTCTCCAAGCATATCCAGGTCTAATCTTCTCATCAAGTCACTGACAGGAGAATTTAAATTAAGCACCCTATGCGTGGGTAGACCTAATTCAGCAGGTATGACAACCTCACTCCCAAATGCCAGCATATATGGAGACTCTCCTGTCGCTGTTCGTGATGTGGTACGATAAGACCACAGCATAGAATGTAGCTCGTTAATCCAATTTCCTTTTGCATCATCCAGTCGCTTTTTTAAACCATTCAGTAGCGTTCTGTTTGTCACCTCAGTTTTCCCATTGCTTTGGGGATGGCCTGGTGCAGAGTGGATCTTCAGTACATTGGATTAATGACAATACGCAGCAAACTCCTCGTTATCAAACTGGATTCCATGGTCAGTAATGAATGCATGTGGGAGACCATATTTGTAGATAATATTCTTCTAAATAAATTTATAGACTTTGTCGTATGTCATATCAATGAGAGGCTCAGCTTTCACTTATTTGGTAAATTAATCCACAGCAACCACGAGGTATTTGAATCTTCCCTTGGTCGTTGGGAGTGGTCCTAGGCGAATGGCCAAGGGGACGTTATGGGTGTTAACAATGCTTGGGGAGTTCTTCGGATGGAAGAGAAGCGTTGACATTTATCGCACTTCTTAGCATAAGCTACGCAATCAGCTCTCATCGTTAGCTAGTAATACCCATGCGTTGTTATTCTCTGTAAAAGCGTCCGACCTGCTACATGGGCTCCATAAGACCCTTCATGAACCTTTTCGATAAAATCTTTTACTTTAGAGGGATGAGCACATCTTTGTAGCCCTGCTATAACTCCTCGTCTATATAAAATTCCACTGGTCAATACATAACGAGCAGCTTTAAACTTCAGTTTCTTGGTTGCAAGTTTATCAGTTGGTAAAGCCCCCTCTTCAATATAGGCCCTGATGGGATCCATCCAAGATGGTCCCAAGTCGAGGGCAGTAAAGTTCATCATTAGATATTCGTCTATGCTCCGACCAGCCAGGATTTCTATTGGGATTATTCTTCGTAGCTCGGTGCGTATGGCTGATGTTAACCGAGCTAGGGCGTCTGCTCTTGCATTCTCCAATCTGGGTATTATAACAACTGAACTGCAGTAAAACTCGATACCACCTCCATTGCTTTTGTATGATACTTGACCATTAATTCTCTTTTTGCTACATACACCCCCAGAATTTGATTTACGATTAACTGGGAATCACTGAATACAATGACCTGCTCTGCCTTCATGGTTTTAGCCAAATTTAAGCCCAAGATCATAGCTTCATATTCGGCCTCATTATTAGAAGCTTTAAATTGAAAGCGCAGAGCATACTCCATATCAATCTCATCCGGACTGTTTAAAATAATTCCTGCTCCACTGCCTGTAGTGCACGAAGAGCCATCCACATAAAAATTCCATATAGGTACTTCATTATCAAACTCTTGATCAGACAGAGTTCCTCGATAGAATATTTGATGCTTCCTTTTGTCCTCCTCCGACACTTCTCGCTGCTCGTTGATCATCTTCTCTTGCTCGTCTACCGACGTAAGTTGGTCGGGGCTTAAATTTGATGATCCTGTAACATCCACAGGGTGGTCTGCATTAAACTCCTGTTCTTCGGAGGCACTTTCCTGAGTAAACTCTACGATAAAATCCGCTACTGCCTGCCCCTTGAGTGACGATATAGGCTCATTAATTATATCATATTCATTAAATTCTAATGCCCAGTACATCAATCTTCCTGATTTCTCCGGTTTATGCAGAGCCTATCTTAATGGCATATCGGTGTACACCACTATAGTATGGGCTTGGAAGTATGGCCGCATCCTTCTGCTTGCTTCGATCAGTGCTAGTGCCAACTTCTTCAACCTTGGATATCTGATTTCTGCTCCTCGAAAAGCCTTGCTGGTGTAATAGACTGGTTTTTGTACTCCATCCTCCACTCTTATCAACGCCGAGCTTACTGGATTTTCTGAAACTGCCAGGTACAAGTATAGTTTTTCTCCCATCACTGGTCTAGATAATAATGGAGGTGTCCCCAGATATTTTTTCAATTCTTGAAAAGCCTCCTCGCATTCATTATTCCATTCAAAAGTTTTTCGGAGTGTTTTGAAGAATGGGAGGCATCTGTCAGTTGCTCGTGACACAAACCTATTAAGTGCTGCAACTCGCCGCGTGAGACTTTGCACTTCCTTCTTCATGGTTGGAGATCATAACTCCAATAGAGCCTTGATCTTTTCAGGGTTTGCCTTAATTCCTCGTTGGTTAACAATATATCCAAGAAACATGCCTTCTCGTACTCCGAATATGCATGTGGTGGGATTCAGCTTCATTTGATATTTCTCTAGTTGATCAAAGGTATGACCTTGGTCAACTAGATGATCAACAACTTTCTTACTCTTCGTCAGCATATCATCAACATAAACCTCCATGTTATGACTGATTTGCTCTGCAAACACCTTATTCATCAGCCGTTAATATGTCGCACCTGCATTTTTAAGTCCAAAAGGCATAACATTATAGCAATAAGTTCCCCTTAGGGTGATAAAAGAGGTACTCTCCCTGTCCTCGGGCCTCATTTTAATCTAGTTGTAACCAGAATAAGTATCCATGAAACTCAACAATTCATACCCCGAGGTAACATCCACTAGTTGATCGATTCGGGGCAAAGGAAAATGATCGTTTGGGCATGCCTTATTAAGATCAGTGAAGTCTACACACATCCTCCACTTGTTATTTTTCTTCTTTACCGTCACCATATTTGCTATCCAATCAGGATATTTGACATCCTCAATAAAAAAAGGCTTTTTGTAGCTTCTCTACTTCTTCCTGTATGGCTTGGTTCTTCTCAGGACTGAACACTCTTCTTCGCTGCTTCACTGGCTTGATTTTCTTGTTCACGTTGAGCTCGTGACACAGGAAATTCGGGTCTATCCCTGACATGTCTTCATGACTCCATGCAAAATTCTGCTTTCCGTGCCTTAGAAATGCTATTAATTCCTGTTTTATCGATACATCCAGTGATGCACCAATTTAAGTTGTTCGTTCTGGATACTCGTCGTCCAAAATAATATTTTTGGTAGCCTCCATGACCTGGCCCTTTACGAGATGAGACTCGTCTCTAGGGTCTAACGTTTCAATCTCTGCATCTTCTATTTCATCCATTTGATAAGTAGTAGTCTTTTTTCTGGATTCTTCGCGTTCCTCATGTTCGACAGATGAATAGTAGCATTCCTAAGCTACTTTCTGATTGCCTTTCACTACTCCTACTCTAAAGTTGGTTGGGAATTTTAAACATTGATGTATAGTAGATGATATTGCTTCGAACTTCTTCAGATCGACCCTTCCCATGATGATATTGTAAGCTGATTGGAAATTTTTTTCCATTATGAAAAAGCGTACTCTTTCTATTTGACAAGCAGGCCATGTACCGATAAGCATATCTAACTTGATCGTCCCAAGTGGAAAAACCTTCTCGCCAGTGAAGCCAAGGAAAGGCCTATGATATGGCTCCAACCGGACTAGCTTCAGATTCAAATTGTCAAAGTATGGATAGAACATGATATCTGTCGAGCTACCATTATCCACCAGTACTCATGAAATCACTACTTCCTTCATTCTCATCTTGATCACCAATGGGTCATCATGAGGATATACTACACTTTCCAGGTCATTCTTAGAGAAACCAATGACCAGTTTGTCTTTATTCACCTTCCTCGTGCGATCATCCTCAGCCAAATTTATTCACTGAATGTACGAGCAAGCTTGAGCCTCATTGATGTAAGCTTTTCTCTCCGCAGTCAGATCTCCACCTCCTGCATCTCCACCTGTAATAACATTACATTCAAATGATAAGAAATGGATTGAAAATACGTCACGTTCTGGCTGCCTTGGTCTTTTGGGGAGATCGGGGTCATCTTGGTCATCTTCTGGATCTTCTTCGTGACTTCTCTTTTTGTCTTCTTTTGCTCGACCAGGAGACCTAGACCTTTGCCTTCCTCGGTCACTGGTCTTTCCACCATTTTGGCGATCAACATACTTAGCCAATTTTCCTCATCTGATGAGTGCTTCAATTTCATTCTGGAGAGCTTTGCAACTTTTTATCGTGTGACCATGGTCTTTATAGAACTCGTAATATTTGGATTTATTCCTCTTGTCAGGACCTGCCTTTATTTTTTCTGGTCAGTTTAGCTCCTCGCTGTTCTTGATCTCTTCCAGAATGTGGTTTATATCTACCTTCAAAGGAGTATAATTTCTAAATTTCTTCAATTGTTCCAGTGCTTGCTTTGCTTTTGACTGCCTGTTGCCACCATTATTCTTCTGATCCTTCTTCTCAGTCTTGTCAGCCTCGACCTTGGTTTCCTTAGTGTCTGTATTCTTCTTCGCAGCCATAGCTTCCTCGGCGTTCATAATCTTAGTTGCCTTTGCCATTTGTTCTGCCATGATCCTAGGTGGATCTTTGGCTAGAGTATAGTACAACTTGTCTGGCAATAGTCCACTCATCAGGGCAGTAATTGCTGTTTTCTCCTCGTAATCAATAACTTCAAGTTTCTCGTTATTGAAACGAGTAATATAGTCCCTGGTGCTTTCACCTGCCTTCTGTCTAACACTCAGCAAGTGCGCTACTCGTTTGACTGGTTTCGCTCCAAAATATAAGTTCCCTATAAAGAGCTTTGCCAGTTGAAGGAAAGTCGCAATCTTCCGCCAAGGAAGGTTGTTGTACCATATCTGAGTTGATCCGGTAAGAGTTCCTAAAAATACCCTGCATCTCATCTCGTTTGGAACTGCATAGATGTTGACAGCAGCTTGGTATTGTTCTATATGGAGGACAGGGTCAGTTTTTCCATCATACTTAAGCGTCACCACAGGAGCTTTGAATTTTGATGGTGTGGGAAAATCCACAATTGCCTGTACGAATGGTGTCCCTTGGACAAAAGTTCTTTGTAGAGGATTCTTGGCCTTAACCATTTTTCCTAACCCGTCCTCCAACCTTTGAATAGAACCTTTACATGCATCGTTTCCCACCTCGGCCTATTTGTTCGAGCGACTGATCGAGCTGAGTTTTCCTCTTGGGATCTTTCATTACGGGCTGTTGGTCGTGATTGGGCAGAGCCTTCTCCTAGATCAGATGGTCGTTGAGAGTTCCTCGACGCAATCCTAGGAGGACTTTTATTCCTACTAAGGCCCAAACGATCAAAAGGAGAGACTTTACTCAACCTTTCTAGAGCACTAGTCATTTTTGGAGATAGAGTGACGTTTCGTTGAAAATCTGTAGCTCGTACTGAGGAAGTCCGACCAGGTTGATAAGAAGGATCATTGAATCTCTCAGTACGATATGATTCGGTACGTCTAGATCGAGATTCCTCTGGGAATAGCGTTCGCCTAGTTCGCTAAGAGGGTAAACGGGTATTTCTCTGAACACTTCGTTGTCCTCATTAGGCTGGTACTCCACCTTAAACAGTTTGTATAAGTTAACGCATGGTTTCTTGCATGGCCGTTTGGCCTTGGGCTAAATTAGCCATTATGCCAGCCATATCTGGAATATTTGGGGGAATAAATGGATTTGGAGGGATCCCAACATTTCGATTACTGGATTCCGGATTATCGGCCATTGGTGATGAATTGTTTTGGTGAAAAACGCTAAGTAATGTCGTTTCCCATAGACGACGCCAATCTGTTGATGTAAAAAACTAGATTCGATCTAATTATTTTAATCACAGATAAAAATGAATAAATAAATATAAGACAATGGATTTTTAAAGTGGTTCAGCCTTAGGAGAATGGCCCACGTCCACTGTTTTTGTATTGCTGACTGTTTGCCTGGAATTATCGATAATAGGTTTACCAAGAGATCAAGAGTCCCCATATAATGAGGAGGTTACAATGTATTTATAGCCCTGAGACTGTTCATGTGAAAGGACAATGCGTTGTTATCTAGTAAACATATACATCGTACGATAATAATGAGTATTTAATGCGCAGTTGTCTTTTTAATTCTCTTGATTTGGATGCTCTACACGCTAAGTAGCTCGGACCGCTTAAGTTACTCGGTACGCTTAAGTTGCTCGGAGCTATGAGTTGCTCGGTATGATTAAGTTGCTCGAAATGTATGTGTATTTGCCACGTGGTTGACACGTGTCTTCAGGTGATTGGTCCATATCAGCAAACTAAATTTGGTATCAACAATGAGTAAAATTAATTAAGACTTGGAGGAAATTACGTGTGTCACACCATGATTAAAATTAATTGGGATTTGGAGGAAATTTATGTGTGACACACCATGGTTAAATGTTGGGAATAATATTTCAAAATCATTAAATACAGATTGAGTGGGCAAGTCCGGGATTATTGGTTGAGCGATACCAAGACGTTAATTTTATTTAGAGTGAAGGCTAAATAATTTGGAGTCGGGAATTGAGACTCGGGTATTGTTTATTTCGGGCCACGAGAGTAAGTCCAAATATATTGGTTGGGGGCGACACCAAAAATTTAATTAGTGTGTGAATTAATTAATAATTAGAGTTAGACCATAAACTCATAATAATTTGAAGAGGCTTGTGTTATGGACTTAGTACACGGGATAGCCGGGATAGTTTATTATATATATATATATATATACAGTGTGCGATAGTATATATATGGTGTGTGCATCAATATCAGTGGCTAGATATTATTATTTTATCGACTCTAGTGCTATAGGAGGGAGGTTGCGCATAGTGGATGAATCCCCTAGCTTGAGGAGTAGGGCGAGTATATTCTCAGGTCATAACGTCCATTATATGGGTGAGGGACATCTCACTTTCAGGGAAGAAATATGACCGCCTCCAATTTTTATGTATTATCTAAGTTAGTGAGCGATTCTGACTTGGGGTAACTAGGTTATATGAATATGCCTAGTGGGATAGCACTTTAGAGGATTTGCATCCGGTGAGTTATTACTCGGGAGGATGTTTAGTATTAATTATTATTTCAGCATGTTTGTGAATGTTGTGATATAACTATACGTATATAATGAGGTAAATAATTATATACGGGTAAATTAATACAGGCTGTGAATTGTATTAAATATATAATAGGTGTGAAAGTTATATGAAATTTAAAAAGGAAATGATTATTTAAGTTAATGTTGATAACAACTTAGAAATCATAATTATGTCACGCTCGGTTAATGTAGGGTGGTGGCAAGGGAATTATATCAGTTATCTAGTCATGAGATAAACAACTGGGTAAATTAATCAAGGCGTTATTAGTGCACATTAGAGGAAGGGTGAGGATGTCTTCTAGGGAGTGCGACACTAACTAAAATATGGAGAGCATGCATATTTACTTATTACTGCAAGTTAATCATTTGCTAAATGTTTTCCAAATATTTTGGGTACTAACCTTTGCTATAAAAATACTTTTCAAAACTTTTTAGGTGTCCAGCCACAGGGACGTTAGGCTTGACTCATTCCAGGGATCCATTGTTGCAGCATGTGTGGATGTTGCGGGAGTTTGATAGGCGCCTCGTTCTTTACATTCTTAGTGTAGAGACTTCCTATCAGTTATTCGAGCATGTCGCTCACAGTTTTATTTCAGTACTTATGTCAGACCTGTTGAGATTTATTACTTGTCTTTACTTTTGTTGGATTTGAAACCGATGGTTTAGTCGGTCAGATATTTATTTGTGAATGGTTGAATTCAGTTAATTGTGATTGTTTATATTATTCTGTTTCCGCATGAGTATTTAATTTTAGTTAATGAAAGAAAAACTTGGCACCAGTCTAATTTTCTCACTTAGGTGGTTAGTAATTAAAAAGAGCGACAGTGATGCTAGGAATGACAACTGAGAAACCTGTTCTAATTTGATTTAGGACTGATCACCCGGGGTTAATTAGGCGGGGTGTCACAGTAAATATTTTAAATTAAATTTTGAATTGAAAAAACCCTAGAATTAGCCAATAATTCAATCATTTGCAATTTTTTTTTGAATTCCCCCTAACTACAAATTAATGATAACAAAAGCCATTATTTGACTATTTTCATAGAATCATAGATTGGGTTTTGGGTGTTATTACCTTCTTAATATCGATTAACTCGCGAAAAAGATCAACTATTTTCTTTAAATAATGAGAGATGTTTCAAAACCAAAACGGGGCCAAAATTTTGAGGAATGGAATTCCAAAATATATTCTTAATTGATTAGAGATATGACCAAGTTTATTTTTAGGGTTATTTTGGTCAAAATACACGACATTGTTAAAACCGTGTGAGACCTATCTAGTGGAAAAAAAACTGGGATAAGACCTGTATATGAAGTCCCCTTTGATTAAATATTTGAGACGAAGTTAGAGGGAGAGTCAACATCACCACACCATCTCTTTTTTAAGGTTGAAATTGGGAAAACTAAAAATTTGAGGTCAAATTGACAAAAATCTCAAATTTAGCTACGTAATTGTATGGGACGCTCTAACAACCTGTTTAGAAGTTTGAAAATGGAGAGAAAGCTAGGGATATTTTCGGTCCTAGCTGTTTGGGAGTTTTTTTTAGGGGAGAGAAGGAGGAATACTTTTCATGCTTTTTTCCTCTTAAAGCTTTTTATTTCGAAAATGGATGGAAAGTGAGGGAAGATAAAATTATTACAATATACAAATTAGTGGAGCGACAGAATGAAGTGTTCCCATGTACTACATACAAGATAAATACAAATATCTCAAAATCCTAGGTTTACTCACCTTATTAATATTTACCTATAGTTATGGTTCATTTATTTTCACATTTTCATCACACTCTCTCTCCATCATGTATGTTCAAGCTCTGCAATTTTTGTTAACTTCTTTATTTTGCTATATTATATGCTTCCATGGCTTTACTTTTCCAAGTCAAAAATATAATACCCAACTCTTTTACCTTTAAATACATCAATACACACTATTATATTAGTACACTATACATTGCAAATATTTTTTAATAAATAAAACATAAAAAAAACACTTTTTTTTTCCTAAATATTTTTTACATAAAACATTTTTCATAAAAACAATAGTTTTTAATTTCTTTTATATATAATGTTTTTTAACTGTAAATTATTTTTAAATGTATTAAAAACTGTAAACTGTTTTTCAAAAACTTATTTAAAACATTTCTCAAAAAAATATTATATATATATCATTTTTTGACGATAAATTGGGACTTGGTCATATCTTTTTTTTTTTCAACTCACAAATAAGGAAAATATTTTTTTTTTTCTTTCTTTCTTTTCTCCTCTTATTTCCCATTAAAATTTTCTGATCCTCCCTCTGAAACCCAAAACTCCCAAACAGGATGTAAATGAATACAAAACGAGTCTTGAAAATCAAAATTGCTAAAGTGCAAGAATCCTCCTCTATACAAATCCAGAAAAACAAATAACCAGCATATTGCGCTTGGAGACAGACAATCGCTGAGCAAAGTACGTATACACACTGAAACTGTATATTGAAACGGTTTGACGTAGTATTTAAAAACTGAGAAATGAGATCGTCATCATCTTGGAAGCACGGTGCAGAGAATAATCGTGGAATAAGCGGTCATTTTTCTTCACTCCATAAACGCCTTTACCATGCCCTCAATCTTGGTGTCAGGTTTACTAACACACTGTTCTATTATCCAATTTCAATGTTATGTCAACATATCTGTTTCTTTCTTATTTTGGAATTTGAAATTCTTACCTGGAACTTATTTTGGATATGGAGCCATAATTCTAGGGTTTTGAGGTAAATTGGGCTGTTTTGTTCTATTTTAGGTTAGGAGTTACTCAACAACTCAAAGATTCAGGCATTATGTTTCTGGTGATTTTAGGGGAGGCCCGAGCCGAACTCTTGAATTGGGCCGGGATAATTTTTTTATTAATTTATAAATTGAAAAAATATTTATTACTCAAAATAAAATTAGTTTTTTATTATTATTTTAATGAGATGCTAATATCCAAATTAATCAACTCCTTCTCCCCCCCAAAATTAAATTCACAATAAACCTGTGTCAAATAGTAAAATATATTAGTGAATTGAAATTAAAAAAAACAGAATTTTAAAACATAAAACAAAAGCGAAGTGTTTATGAGATTACTAAAATGTATATGGGTTGGAAAAAAATAATACAATATATGCTTTGAAAAAAACTATATAGTATATGCGTTGGAAAAAAAACAATACAGAATATGATTATTCTATTGAAAGAAAAAACAATACGGGGAGTATTTCCCCAAATGTGTTACACTTTTGTCATACAAAACGGAAAACCCATTTACCACCATAAAATTTCCCCGAAGGTATCCACCCTTATTAGTCCATTGTAAGGGACGAATGGAAAAATACCATATGTCTCGAGTTCGAAACTCCCGAAAGGATATTGAACTTAAAGTGGGGCGTGTGCTAGGTGGTTCTAGCACAGCGTTCCCCCTGTTTGGCTCGCATGGGGGAGTCCAAAGGGTTCATTTGTATGGAGGTTCAGGGTTATCAAAAGATTTTTTTTTTCCCCCCAAGGTGCGTTCAAAACCCACTCATCCATATAGAATGAAAACCCATTTACCATATATGATCTTTTCATCAAAGTCATTTCAGATTTGCGAGTGATTTTCCCCTCCTTTTGGCAGGTTGCATTATGAATTGGGTGGGTCTTTTTGGGGTAAATCTAGTTTGGGGAGATCTTGGTTGGTTTTTTAGGTAAATAATGGGTGAAAGTTTTGGTTGATACGGATTGATGTTTTGGGTGAAAGTTTGATGGGTTTTGTTTAATTTATATAGTGTATGGGGCCATGACTACAGTAAGAACATCAACCGGAGAAAGTAGTGAATTTTCAATTACTGTAGTTCTACACCAGGGTTCAACATTAAGCCCTTATCTCTTTGCTCTTGTTATGGATGAGTTGACTGGATAAATACAAGATGAGGTGCTATGGTGTATGCTATTTGCGGATGATATTGTTATAGTGGATGAGACGAAGACGGGGATTGATACTAGGTTGGAACTGTGGAGAGAAACTCTAGAAACAAAAGGATTTAAAATAAGCAGAACTAAAACAGAATATGTGAAGTGCAATTTTAGTAATAATATGAGGACAAATGGAGACTGGTGAAATTGGAGGGTCAAGAGATACCTAGAAATGATCATTTCGTTATTTAGGCTCGATTATCTAAAAAGATGGAGATATTAGTAATGATGTTACTCATAGGATTAGAGCAGACTGAGTTAAGTGGAGAAGTGCTACCGGCGTTTTGGGTGATAGGCGTATACCTTTGAAGTTAAAAGGAAAATTTTATAGGACGACCATTAGGCCCGCCATGTTACATGGGATAAGTGTTGGACAACAAAAAAATAAAATGTGCAGAAAATGAGTGTGGCGGAGATGCGAATGCTAAGATGGATTTGTGGTAAAACTCGAAAGGATAAATTATAAATGAACAAATTTGTGAAACGGTAAAAGTAGCTCCTATAGAAGATAAATTGAGAGAAAATCAACTTAGATGGTTTTGACACGTCAAGCGTAGACCAATGGATGCTCCTGTAAGGAAGAGTGATTTAGTTAGTATTGATGGTAACACATGGGGTAGAGGTAGGCGTAAATTTACTTGATGGGATATTATAAAAAAGGACATGATGTCATGTGGTTTAATCGAAGATATTGCGCTGGACATAATGGAATGGAAAAACAAGATTCATGTAGTCGACCCCAAATAATTGAGAAAAGACTTTATTGAGTTGAGTTGAGTTGAGTATTGTTTGGGATTGAAGTATTTGTAGAGTCCAAAGGCTTTGTGTGTGTTGCTTGGTGTTTTGATATATTGTAGTTTTTTTCTTTTAATCGCAAGGATGCCGAGTTATTTTTCGGGAGTTGCGACAATTTTAAAGGTTCGTCTGTTCAGTTTTCAACAATTTTTTTAGGGACGATGAGAAAATGTCGCTATAGATATATATGCACACATAAAACTTTGGGCTGCCTAAAATGCGTCGAAAATCGAGGGCCCGAGGTGGTCGCCTCCCATGCTCCCCTCAAGACCGACTCTGGGTGAAGGGCATGAAGTGCTCTGTTCCTTCAAATTCGACTATTCATGTCATATTCGGGTTGTATTGTTTTGGGTTTGATTACAAGTTTTGATAGTAATAAATCTAATATGAGCTAATTGTGTTCTTTGGGTCATATCGGGTTATTATTGTAAACGGATTATCGTGTAAACTATTGCTACCCTTCAGATAGGAAAGGAGAACTCCACATTATGTGTGTGCATGCGCTACGGATGGCAACGGAGCGGGTTTGTTAAAATCCTAACCCTCCCCGCGAGGGAAGAAATTAACCCGAACCCGCCTCACAACCGGCGAAGATTTTTTTAAGCTCCGATCCCCTTTAAATATAAACCCACTTAACCCGCCCCTTCCCGTTTATATTAAACGAGTCAAAAACCCGCTCGGGCGTGTTAAAACTCGCATTTTTCACTTTTCCTACAAAAATATTTTTGTTATATAACACATAACAATAAAGAGCTTGTATGACAATTTGTCAAGCAAATAATTCAACCACCATTTACATCCAACATTTTAATGCAAACAAAATACAAAAATATAGCAAGTCCTCGTCAAGCAAAGAAACTAGTGCATTTTAACATGTAAGAACCCTCATTTTTTCACGTAAAGGCTGACCAAGCACGATACGCCGAAGATGGGGCTTGTTTGTCTATTAATACCATTCTCAACATCAACATAATATAAATCATATTTTAATAACCCATAATTGAGTTTAAATCAACATTTCAATAGTAATAAAGTCCAATAAAAAACCAAGCATATGAGAAGTTTGACATAAATGTAAATATCTCAAACCAGCGTAAGGTAAATAAATCTCGGGCTTATGCCCATACAATAATTTCAAATAAAATAAATAACTGGAGCTGAAAAGCACCTAAGCTAGAATCAATAGATCTGAAATGAAATGCCTGAGGAGCAAAAGGAGAATGCGAGACTGCTATGTCAACAGTCCCGCTATCCCCGTCTAGGAACACTTAAGGGGGAGAAACATTTAAATTCGGGTCAGAGCCCTAGACGTACAAGAATTAACTTATTCAATTTAAAGTGCAATAAATACAGTCGATGCAAAGTAAGTATCCCCCATCGTCACTCACATGCGATTAACGTCTTACCCCTCATCTAAGTGTGATATTACCCGCATTCAAACAAGTCACAATATAATGTATGACAGCCATACCAATTTAATATTAAATGAATTAACTATAATCTTGCTAACACGAAGCCGACTATATTCAATTATCAATGCCCAAGGTATCACAGTCTTATATATCATGGAAGTGACATAAACATTCAGTATGCACAACACAGTAAGGGTCTGTAAGTTCTGTCTACCCTTAAACAAATGTATTAATCTCATTTAATCCGGGTAACTTATATATATATATATATATGTCCTTTCATATATGCGACACTCAAAGGCTTTTGCCTGTGGTGTCTTGTTCGTGCTCTATCGGCAAGTCCGAAGGAATCTCTATCGAAGTCAGACATCACAAAACACACATAAGTGGGGCGGTTCCTACGCCGTACACCAGTTCACGGCTCATACCCAACGGTGAGAAAGCATCCCAACATCAACACCTACCTCTCATAGATGGCACTGCTGCGTAGTACCTAAATGACATGCACAACGTCTAGCCCACCCGTGCCGACGTGTGCTACGGTCCCGAACGCGCGAAACTCCAAACTGATAGGTCCGTCCACGAACATTGGTATGTCCACACAGATACACATAAATACATATTATTATTCCCGTATAATGTGTGCAGGTAACTACTCTATAATTACCTAAAGTATTCCACATGATGTTATTAAATATTTATCCATTAATTATTGACCATTTAGTTAATTATTACTTTCCTCGTCTTTAAAAGTTTATTTAGCCATCTAGTTGAATATAATTTTTCAATAATTATATGTGCAACATTTGCATTTTTAATAAATTCCTCGTTGACCCAAACACCGTCCCACCAACTCGTATGGACTTCTAAAAATGCCCCGGAACTAACCCTAGTCCCAGCTCACTCATCCCCAGGACTGAATCGATTCGGTTCTTGGCCGAATCGATTCGCTGCCAAACCGAATCGATTCGCTCCAAGGCCGAATCGATTCGCTCCAAGGCCGAATCGATTCGCTTGAATGGGGCAGTAGACCAGATCTGACAGTTTTGTTTGTTACGAATTTTCTTAATTCTTCCCCAAAATCTATTATAATCGTGATTTCCTTTTTATAAACATGTGAATGGGTCTTTATTACTCAGTTACACGTCACAGAACAATTAATTCCATATAACAACACCAATTTCTAACCCCAAATCCAAGTTTTCATATGAATATATTAAGAACCTTACCGCAGATTTCTTCGACAATACTAACTATGTGTAAATCAAATTATGGGGCATATAACATGGAATTAAAGTCAAAATTTGCAAATCATAAACATTTGTCAAAATCCTCTACATGTGATTCCCAGATTCTCCAACTTTACCCCCAAGAACCCTAAGGCATCTATCATTAAATATCAAGAATTGGATCCCTAGATTTCTGGGTTAATTCTAATGTTCCAATTTATCCTCTACATGCATAAGATTAATTCCTAACATTAAATCATCAAATTTCAACCTAAAACTCAGAAATCATATGGGGTCATTACAATGAATTGAGAAGCAAATTGAAAATTAAATTGAGCAAGAGAATTCTTGCCTGAATAGGTGGTTGATGAAACCCCCTTTGAATTCCTCTTCAGTTCTTTGTCGTGGTCTTCCTCACAGTGGTGTTGGCTAGGGTTCTTAGATGATATCTCCAGGGAGTTTATTAACTTCTTAATATAAGTGATTAACTCTCTAATTCCTAGTTGGGTTAAATTTCGAAATTTTGGACCCCCAAATGGGCCCGAACCCATAACCAGACTAGCCCAAAAGTCTCCCAACTTATATACTTATTACCCCGGGACCATTTCTAAAGGTTTAAAACACCTAAAAGAGCCTATATACTTTCCGAATACGTCCCAATTATTTTATCACAACATTACTTTTTTTTATAATCGCGTCACACATCTTTATGAATTTTCTACCACATATGCAATTGTTATAATTATTGACATCCCAAAAATCAACCACACATACTTACGACATAACAACGAACTACAAGTTCGCAATTAAATTAAATTTCCACGAATTTTTATTTTATTCCAAAAATATAGTTTTATTATTTATTCTAGAAAAATACAGGGTATTACACAACAAAATAAGTAAAATGTCTCAAATGCACTCCTCCAAGTGTCGATTATTAAAAAAGGACGCAATTAAGATGTCCAACGTATTTTTAAAATAACACAACTATCAAGTGCCATTGCCAACATATCACCATTGCAATCTCCTCCTCCTCAGCTACTCAAACTTGGAAAAAAAATGTTTATCAGGAAAAAAAATGTCAACTAATTTAAAAAAAAGGTCCCATTTATCTACTGTTTATCAATGTAATTTATCAGCCTTGTTTATATAAAAATTTCTTATAAAATAGGGTAAAACAATGCACAAAATCATAACATGGTCATGGGCAAGTAAAAAAATCAAACCGAGAACAAAAATGCTGGGTAAAAAATTAACCGAACACAAATAGAGAACACATATTCATTGTATTTTTTTAAGGTGAACACTACAGTTAATTTTTAAACAGAACATACTAGCATATATATACAAAAATTAACCCTTTGTATTTTTTCTCCTTAAAAAAATTAAGAGAACACGTACCAGGTCGTCGACGATGGAGGTCGGGTGAGGTCTCATGTCAGCGATGATAGAGGTCGGCGACGATGGAGATGGCCAGCGCTGGAGGAGATGAATGATGGCCGGCGATGGTCAACGCAGGAGGTTGAGGTGGAGATGCTTAGGAGGTTGAAAGAGGGGGAGAGATGAGATTAAGAGGGGGGAGGCCGATTGAGAGAGAGAGAGGGAGCCCTTTTTTGTGGCTAAATGTTAGTGTTAGGATTTTGTTAGTTTATATATATAGGTGGTTGGGAAGTATAAATAATATAACTAATAAAGGTATTTAAGTAAATATATTAAATAAACGGGGTGGGGTGGGTCAGATTTATATATACAAAACCCGAACCCGCCCCGTTTAATTAACGTTTTTTTTGAAAACCCATACCCGCCCCTAATTTTCAAAACGGGTTTTAAAACCCGCCCCATTAAGGTCAGGCCGGGTTGGGAACCCTACAGGTCGGGTTAAATTGCCATCCCAAGCGTGCACTTGAGAGAGAGAGAGGGAGAATTGGACGGGGCATATTTGATTACAATTAGATTTATGATAGGTAAAGATTATGGTGAATTTGTCATTTTAAGGAGTTAATTAAGTGGAGTGAGTATTATAGGGATTAGAGGATTGAAAAAGGTTGGATCTAAATTTTTTTTACATAAGTTTCCTACAATTAGATTTAGGATGGACTGAGGAGGTTATGGAGACTCTGCAAGTCAGAGGTTTGAAAAAATGTTATTCAACTATTATTGGCATTTGAAGATTGACAACCGCGTTTTCAGATAAAATGTGAAATTAAGACAACAGTATAAAAAAAAAACCCACATGCACACAGAAAATCAGCATATCAAAGTTATAGAATAAAAGAAGACAGGGAAGAATATGAAACGGGGAGGGGTGCAAGTCCTTAGGGCATTTCTATTGACGCTTAGAAGTATTTAGGGGATGGAGTGTATTAATTTGTTTAATGAGAGAATAATGAATAAGAAGATGCCAAATGAGAGGTGAAGGTTCAATTTTCACGTGACCTGGCCCCGATGGGGGGAGGAGGGGGGGAGGTCGCTCAGTTTAGAGACAGGATTATCTTATTTTTATTCTATTTTTTATTTTAACTAGTTATTATCTCTTAGATTATCCTTAGGTGATTTGTTTAATTTTAAACTTATTTTAGTCCTTAATTATCAAGGTTGATTTGGTAGACTTAGGTATGCAGTTGATTTTTCTCTACAAGGCTATTGGGCCAACATTCTAATCATTTAGAATTTTAGTCTCAGACTGATAAATATGCTGCCATAGAATTCCGACTGCGTGGAGGAACCAAACGACTCAGGTTTAAGCATTAGTGGTGTTCCTCACCCCACCGGCTCCGCTCCCGTTGGCATCCGGCAGTAACAGCTACCGCCACCGACCTGCAAATATGACGTTTGACCTCCACGGGTCTTAGTCAATCTCGGTCTCTCCCAGCCACCCATGCCACAAGGAAGCGCCACCGCCGCAACCCACTAGATACACGTCATGACGCTTCGCCTCCATATTTGCCATTGCCCGATGCCTTTACGGTCCCCTATATGGAATTTGACCCAGTCCCTTTTCCTCCCTTGGCGTATAGCCACCAACCCTCTGGCTAACCTACCATTGGCCTCACTCATTGCACCCCCTTATACTTGAACCTCCCTGTTTTTGTCACCTCTATCACCCTACAGTTGACTTGCGCAGCCCTGGGGACCTTCGACCTAATACCAACCCCACCGCTTTCATATCTGCCCTGTTTTCCCTTTCTACCACCACCCATTCGCGGCCCGCAGTGCCTCGACTCTTGGATCTGACCAAGTCTACCAAAGGGCGTCGTTCGGCTCGCTCCCACCACTCTTGAGATCTTTACGATGTGTATTTCACCCCGGTCTAAACCCTTTTTCTAGTGTGATCATGGAAAGAAAGACCCTGATTAAATTCCCACAATTGGCCCGCTCTGCCCGCTGCCTGTCGAGGCCCGAGCCCAGCAGCTCGACATTCCCCTCCACAGCTGAGGTTGCACGATACACGTCAATGATGATCCCGACTTTCTTTCCTTCGAAGAACAACCTAACGACAATAATATGGAACAACTTTTGAATTTATTGGAACAAAGTATAATGTTGGCATTATGGTCGATGTGCCGATCATTAGCGGATGTCTTGCGCCCGAAGCATTTATTGGTTGGTTCAATTCACTGGCGTCGGTAAGCATATTTCAAGCGTCTGTTGTGTTCGTTTGACTTCGTTTGACTGCCACGAAATTCTAGGGCTTGCAGGAGTGTGGTAACAAAAGTTTACACATGCGTCGCACATTTGATCATTGGCCTCCTGTTTGTACTTGGACCTAGTTAAAGGCAACTATGAGCGCATAGTTCCTCCCCTGTAATTATGGTAGACCTCTTCATGCGCATTCAAATGCTACGCCAAGTTACTTTTAAGCCCTTTGCATAGTTAAACCCAAACGTGCCTAACAAAATCTGATGAACGAGTATGTCGATACTCAACAACCTTCAAACAACGATTTCGTTGCCACAAGGTTGGGCATTCGTTGAGTATCCCACTCGTTTGACATTGTTACTGATGGTGAAGGTCTTCTACTTAATACTGATTGAAGAAGCAGTGTTAAAAAAAACGCTAGGCGGATACCTCGCGGTCGAAGGCCTTCTCGTGCCTAAACAGCTACCCGGGGATCAACCGACTTTTTAGGCGGCTTTTTTATTATATATTTTAATATGCCTACTCCTTAACAAAATTATTTACTGTAATGTCTTATTCAAACGAAAATAAGTCCTGGCATAAAAAAAGCATATGACAAAACAAAATGATACAATACTTGCACAAACGAGGTATAAGAACTCAAATTTAGTGAAAATTAAAAATTAAAGAACAAATCGAGTTTTGAGACTTCTGCAACTATATATGATTATGAGAGAGAGAAAGTTCAACAACACTGTTTGGACAGTTGACCGAAGAGTTTTTAACAAGAACAACAAATCAAATTCATTATATTCATAAAATCAGAAGTAGGGAACAAAAGTGTTATTCGTGGACTGAGCAATGGATGGGTGGAGTTTATGAAAGCTATACAAAATGATTCTATAAGAACTCGTTCGAGAGAGAGAGAGAGGGAATATGCATCATAAGATTTGAGGGTAGGGTTTCTTTTGTAATTATTTAACTCCCCATCTCCCTTTTTTTTTAATAACTCAACTACAAAACGGTTTTGTTTGTAGTCGAAATATATATAGAAGCCCAAATCAGATCCGTAACAAACCATTAATCGGTACCTAGATAATTAAATTGGCCTGATTAATCAGTTAATTTCATTTTTTGTTGATATGCAGTTACTTTGAGTGGCCAGTCACCTTACCTCCTAGGCGAGGACTAATCGGCCTTTATAAGAATATTGTGAAGAAGTACAAGCTGCAACTCTCGTTTCATGTCCCACTCGACACATTATTAACTGATGGTAAAGGGCTCCCACCTAATACCGATATTGAATACAGACCACAACCCTCCCGCGTCATCCAGTTGTACCATGACATGACAAGGCTGGTGATCCCCTTTGAGTTAAAGGCAAACTCTTTTTCAAAAAGGTGGGGTGGGGGTGGAATGATGTGATGCGGGCCAGGGGGAGTTGTCCGCCCAATTTAGAGAAGGATTATTAATTTTTTTTTAGTTATTACTCCCTCCCTATGCTCCAAATTAATACTGATTGTTTGAAATCAACATGTTAAACAAACATTTTACTTTGCAAATTTATCGCCAGGGGGAGTTGTCCGCCTAAATTATTTTTTATTTAGTTATTACTCCATCCCTTTACTTGAAATTAATACTCGTTTTTTGAAAATCAACATTTTACTTTGCAAATTTATCTTCTTAAAAATGATGAATGCAAGACATGCACTTGCATTGCTCTTGCATGAGTATTATTCTAACGGGTAACTTGCAATCTCACCTTATTTTATATATTATTTTTAGAAACAAAATCATTAATTTAACGGGCCTATTAATTTGGGATAGAGTAGTATCTCTAAGGTTATTTAGGTAGTTTTATTTTTAACCTTTTATTGGAGTCCTTAGTTATCTAGTGGTTATTTGGTAGATTTGGTCTCTTGTTAGTTTTCCTCTATAAATAAGGCCATTGGCTCAACATTATAATCGATTAATGTTAATGAGAGTTTAGTAATAATTGTTTGTTCACATCAATTTTAGTACGTGATTGTAATTAATATATATATATATATATATATATATGGGAAAAATGCAAATTTAACCCGAAAGTTTGGAGTGATTTTCAATTTTAGACCTGATGTTTTAAAAGTTGCAATGTTAACCTTCATCTTTAAAAATTGTTTCAATTCGACCTAATGTTACATTTCCGTTGTGAAATGTAACGGAAAGTGTTGAGTTGATATCTTATGTGGCAAAAAGTTTTATTGTCCAATAAGAGTTTGACACCTTGCAACCCCTAAAAAAACACTCTTCACCCAACTCTCTCTCTCACCTCTTAAGCCATTTCAACCACCTCTCCCACTCCCTAGCACACCACCGCCCCCTCCCACTCCCACAACAGCCCATCATCCCCCCCCCCCCCCCGCCTCCTCCTTCCCCCACACGTTACCAAAAAGATTCTACATCAACAACAAATTTTTTTCTCTCTACAAAACACAGTTTTGTATTATTTTTTCTGATGAGTAATTCTTATCTAGATTACTAAGATTATTTTTAATCCGTTGCGTGTGTTATATACTTAGTTTGATGCTGTTGGGTGTGTTGCAAACATTTGGATTTAAGAGTGCAATAGAGAAGGTAAGTGGGTATGTATGGTTACAGGGGTCTATGAGTGGGTTGGTGGTGTGTGTATATATATAGTTTGTATATATACATAGGTATGGATATTTGAGAGTTTGTGTCTTTGTAGCTATTGATGTGCAATTGTACATGTCATATGTGCATGTGAGTTTTATGGAAGAAGTAGAAGAGAGAAGTGGGTATGTGTTGGGTATGTTTCCATGGGTGGGTGGGTGTAGAAAAAGGAGAAGTCATAGAAGGGGTCTGTGTGTATATATGCGTGTGTGTGTGTTGAGGAGAGAGAAAGGTATGCGGGTTGGGTCTATATGTGTGGGGAGGGGGCGGGGGGTGGGAGGGCTGGTGATGAGGTGATAGAGAGAATGCTTTTTTTTTAAAACGGGTTGCAAGGTGTTAAACTCTTATCGGACAATATAACTTTTTTGCCATGTAAGATATCTACTAACACTTTCCCATTACAGTTCATAACGGAAATGTAACGGTAGGTCGAAAATCACCCCAAACTTTGGGCTTAAATTTGTATATTTTCATATCTATCTATCTATCTATCTATCTATCTATCTATCTATCTATCTATATATCTATATCTATATCTATATCTATCTATATATATATATATATATATGTATGTACGATGAGGCTCTACCTCACTTAACACACCAAATAGCACACCTCACTTTTCTTAAGTGTAATTGGTTATAACATTTTGGTCGGGTTTTTCCGCACTATGTGTATGTGTGTGTGTGTGTGTGTGTGTGTGTGTGTATATATATATATATATATTTATTTATTTATTTATTTAAAGCTTTTTAAATGATCGTGGTGTTGAATTAGTGAGTTATAGATTCCCCTTCCCCTAACTACCCACCCACTAAAAAAGGAAAAAAAAATACGAATGAGTTAACAGTGAAAATTTTAAATCGATAATCGAAGCTATATATTTAGATCCTTGGGAAATTAAACATAAAAAAATAAAAATAATCATATGCTTTTTATGGATTTGTAGGCTGCATGTATGATAGTTCGTAATTTCATAAGGATTTGACGAAGTTTTATGTTGGCTGTTAGCTACTTAACGCAATCCTCCTTTATCTGGGCTTTGGATCGTCGGTGTCTAAAATAAGATATAAAAATTAAGCACGGCGGAGTTTAGATAGTCCTTTGAGAAATAATATGATGAATTTATATAAGAAATGAGTTAATAATAAATATGTTGAGATTATTAGGACATGCATAGTAGAACCGCGACTAAAACAAAAAAATATAGTGAAATTTAGTAGAGATAAATGGGCTATCAAAACTGCAATTTGTAGGATGAGGCTTTTTAACTAGGAATTTTGAGAATTTGAATACTGACTACTAAGAACATTCTAGACTTGGTAGACTTGCTATAGGACGCATCATTTGGACAACTACTACAGTGTATGCAAAAATCTGGAATTACTAAACAACTTCAATTGTAAACATTTAATGAAATATAGAACCAATGATTGGAAGTTGATGTTGGTTTGAGTGCTCTAGCATGCTCTTTACGAGATCCCAAAATTTACCGCTTTGTTTTGGTATGCCCTACACCATCTTATATTTGTCTATAGTGCTCTTATATTTCTTGAATACCTATTGAACATTTACTTGTAGTGATATAATTTTTTTACAAATGTGAAATGTTGTTATTTGGCTTCTTAAATTGGTTGGTGTGTGTGCAGATGTCCCAGTGAGAGAGAATGGAAATGGCAATGCACAGATATCGAGATACAAAGACTTGTTATTCGCTCAATTGATGCATTTCTCGATTGTATTTCTAGCGAGACATCACAACACCCTCTTGTTAAGGTATATAATGTATGTTCAAGAAATTAAAGTTCGATACGATTTTTTTTTTGAAAATTTGATGTTGGTTATATGAATCCATGTCTATGAAGCCGTCAAGACTCTTGGGGTGCATTTATGAAGTTGAAAATAGAAAAAACAATTCATTTTGTATGAAAAGTTGTAAAAAATAGATGGTGACCCCGCCTCCAAAAAGAATTGTATTCCTTCAAAAACTCCTTTTCCACTATTTATCATTGAAATGAACTATTTTTCAATCTTTACCAACTTTGTTATCAAACGCATCCTTAATTATACCAGTTCAAATCCTTCATCGAATTGCGAAGTGTTGTTTTTGCATCTCTTTTCTTGGGATAACCACCGGGTTTAATTAAAATCTTTTAGCATTTGCAATGTAGAAAGAATATTTTAAGATATTTTACATAATATTAGATGTAAACTCTCATAGATTGGCACTCTTTTAATTCGGAAATTAACACAATTCATGTATATTAACTAGAGTTATTAGCGAGGAAATATGAATCATGTTACTTTGGTATACACTAATAGAGTTATTTTTATTTTATTCTATTTTTAATCTTCCTGGACATCTGCGTAGATGCCCTGTTTAAAGTGGTAAGTGAGAATTGATTTTTTTCCCTAATAAATGAGGTACCATTGGAATTATGGATATATATCTTCATATCGTAAATGAGATACCAATGACACTATTTATATCTTCATCTGATTGTACCAATACCCAACTACCTGCTTACTTCTTCCACTCCTGATGTCATTTTTCTACCTATTGCAGAATTCTGTAGCTCATATGGTTGGGGCATTGGAATGTATTCTTCAATTTAAAAATGAATCCATTTTGAGCTTGGCATCAAATGTGGCTGTAAAGATGGTCAAAGTTTTACCCAACTCAATACTTAAATCTAATGTATTGGATCTTGTTCGTCCATTGTCCTGTTTGTTATCTTCTAGTCAATTACAAGTTGCTGTTTCATGTGCCACTGCTTTGAGTTTGATCCTATCAACTTTTAGTATAAAAAAAGAAAGAGAATTGTGGGAGATCTTGAGAGAAACAAACACAATTGTTAATTCCGGTCGCAATATACAAGATTTTCCAATTGGGGATAAGCCAGTTGAATATCTTCAAGCTATGATTTCTCTTTTGAGTAAAATATTATGGTTGTGGCCGGCCTCTAGGTTTTCTGTTTGGAATGATGCGAAACTAATGGAAGTATTACATACTATCAGTCTCGAGCCAGAATTTTCTGTCAAGGTTGTTATATTGAAATTGTATTCTACCATAGGTATGCGTCTTCTTCTTCTTCTTCTTTTTTTTTTCTTTTCATTTTTCTAAATGATAAATTTACGACTTTATTGTGTTGAACTTTTTTTCGGTTATTCTTTAATTTTGAACTTGTAAATATATGATCTTGAATGCCAGCTTTATGTGGTAATGGGGCAAATAAGCTTTTAGAAAATGGAGAAGCCCTTATACAAATGATGGTGCACTGCATGAACAACACAAACTTTCCTTGTCTACAGCTGGAGGGCTTCAAACTTGCTCAATGTTTCACGGTAATAATTGTCAATTTTACCCTTTCACGAATCTTTCAAATTTTTCATATTCACACATTCAAACTATTTATTGTGCATCATCTATTGCTCTTAGATCAGTGAACGAGGATGTTTTAAAATGATGAAAATATGTTGCGAACCTCTTATCAAATCCATAATTAGTGGACTGAGCAATTGGAGCTTGCAATCTGTTAAGGGTCAAATGCCCATATTGGTGGAAGCGTGCCGTCTATCTATGATCACTCGTTGGGCGGGAGAGCATCACAATTATTTTTGGAAACTAGGAATTGACAGTGTTCTACTTGATCTCGTTTTGAACAAATTTCACAGTGCTCCTTGTAATATTATCTTGTTGAAAGAACAAATAATCATAGCGAAGGATGGTCTAAATTCAAATTTACTTCTTGATCTAAGACCTTATATATGGGATATTCTTGGGTGCCTTGCAACACACTGTGCAGAAGATTTTGACCCCAAGAAGCGTGGAAATGAACTATACATCAATTTGCTTATTACATGTGCGTGGTAATATTTCTATCTTATGCACACACACATACACAAATAAAAATAAATTAATTCGTACTAATAAAAAAGAAAAATCATCACTTATTCACCATTGGATTCAATTATGCAACTTAATCTCATTTATAAATAATTTTTTCGTATTTATTGTTTCTCAATTAATTTTTTAAACTAATAAACAGTAAATATTGTTATAATGTTGGTGTGTTAATTGTTAGATTTTAACATTATTTCTATGTTCTGATATAATTGTGTATATTGGCTTATGCTAACAGCCTATCCTTCATGGACTCTATTCATTCTACACGTCAAATATATCGAAATACCAATACATCTGGGAATGAATCAGCATCTAGAGCTGTTTTACTTATGATCTATTCTCCCTGCAAATACATTGCATCTCAAGCCAGGTTGGTTCTGTCTGAAATTCTGAAGCCAAATGGCAAGGAGGATCTCAAGTACTTGCTGAATTCTCTGAATGCCACGTCATCTGGAGATAAATTCAGAGTTCCATATAACCTTCACATTGTTATAAACTTGATGAGTTTGGTATGTTATTTGGGTCTTCCGCAATATCGGAAGCGAGTTATAGAAAGCCGGGGGATAAAGACATTTTTGGCCTTTATACGGTGGTGGTTAAGCAGTCCTGTCCACATAAAAAGGTTAACCGTGGCACCCCATTTGCGGAATCCTTTCAATGAGACAACTTGTTGCTATGATTATTTGGATGATTGGGAGGGCGACGACATGATTTTGCTTTTCTCTCTGTGGGGATTTGGCGAGTTGATTCATCATTCTGGTTGTGTGAAAAATCATGCAGACAGTCAGATGGATTACACTGAAGGTGAACTTGTTAGTCTACTTGAGGAGATCTGCAGTGACTCTTATGCCCCTGGACCTAGATGGTTTGCCGCTTATATTCTTAGTTATTTTGGACTGTACGGGATTCCAAGCAAACTTGGAAAAAGGATTGGGAAAGCACTTAACGAGAAAGAATATACTGATTTGAAACTCTTGCTTACAAATCAAGATTTTTTAAGTGTTCATGGTGTCATTGTTGTTGTTCGATGCCCATCATTGCTGCCTTGTATGCCTCTTAAAGAAACATCTGATGGTTCTTCTCTAAGGCAGGATGTCGAGACGCGTGAGAGGTTAACAACAGAAGTACGCCTATCCGCTCATGTGGATCATGAGGTACTGTTGAAGGTGCTGGAATTTGTTTACTCAGGATATATACAGGCAGGTGAAGATCTTGTGAAGAAGTTGAAAATTCTTGCTAGGCATTGTAATTTGCATCTGCTACTGCAAATGCTTTACAAGAAAAGTCCAAAATGGAACACTCCCGTGCCAAGCATTGATCTTACATTTGCTCTTGGGCCGGCTGGACATCATTTTTCGTAAGGATTTCTCCTTGATAATTGAACCAAGGCAATCTCTTATGTTTTATAAGATGTTGATCTTTTATTTCCTTTTTCACTACCCAATTTGTATATAAGGAGGATGAATTTCAAAAGTCCACTAGTAGGTTAGTATTCAGAACTCCCATGCCTTCTCATTTCGTCAATGAAATTTCTGTCTCTTTGCTGTGTGTCATACCGAGACACATCTCTTAGACTTGACATTGAATGTGACTACATTTATGAACTTGTAGTAACCCAATAAGGAATGGAAATACACTTATGAACTTGTAGTAACCTAATTAGGAATCTTATTCAATTAAATATCTTTTTTTTGATAAGTAAACAAAGTATATTAAATATAATAACCGTGTAAGGGAGCGGAATCCTCTGTACAAGAGATATACAAAGTCTATAGAAGACCAAAAAACAAAAAAATGGGGAAAGGGAAACAAAAACCCTCCCACCCTCCCCTCATTCCCAACGCATGCCACGAAACATGACAATTAGAACCCCAACTCCAACTCCTCCAAAAGATTTAACAAGCACTGGACCGTAGAATGCGCATCCTCCTTAAACCACACATGTAAAGAACTCAAAAAAATGTATCGTAGCATTGCAGGCTTAATCTCTTCTCCCTCAAACCACCTCCCGTTCCTCTTGCTCCAAATTAATTAAATATCTAAGCTATATTTTGGTCTTTTGGATCATTATCCCTAAAATTTGTGGTGTTTATTCAAAAGGCTACTTGTAGACCAAAGTGGAGTCTTTACCAATAAGATCCTCAATTGATTGAATGTGAAAACTAGGAAGGAAATTGCTTTTAGGTAGCTCAAATTTTTGTAATCCTGCATATGTACTGTTCTCTGGTCTTAGGATTCTAATTAAACCTGTTTACTATGTCAGGGACATCATCTTGGAAGCTAAAGCAAATGAATTGGTGCAGTCTACTTGCAATATATGCTCCCTAGCAGAGCCACATATGCATGCTCACAAAGTTATATTGTGTTCAAGCTGTGATTATTTGCGTGCTTTATTTCAGTCAGGAATGCAGGAAAGGTGCTTGCATTAGTTAAAATTTATTTTTATAATTCTTATTATTAATGAATTAGCATTAGATAATTAATTTTCTTTTTATTTTAAAAAAGGAAATCTCGTAAAATGATATATCACCTGTAGAACAGTTTTTGATATATTTATGTTCACCCTCTTATGAGTTACAACTTACTCGCAAGTTATGTGGAAACATTGGTTCACAAACAAAATGTCAACCCACCCAAAAGTAGGTTTGCACATACTTGAATATGTTTTCAGTTTGCCTGTTAGAGTGAATGTTATATCAGTAATGAACTGTAATTTAAGGCGCTATTTAGTTGTGGAACACTGTTTTCTGTTTTCTATTTCTAATTTTCATTTTCCATGGAAAATTTTAGAAAACTAGAAAATGTGTTCATATGGTAGATAAATTATTGTTGTTAAAATGTAGTTTATAGAAAATTCGGGGGTCAAATATAATTTACATGAAGTTTAGGGTTATAATGTAATTACAGAAAGTTCAAGTTCCAAATGTAATTTGTAAACAGTCAAAAGAGCCAAAATAAAATTTATAGAAAGTTTAGGGGGCAAAATGTAATTTTCAAAAATTACAAGGCCAAAACATTATTTTCGAAAACTAAGAGATTAAAATGTAATTTATCAAAAGGTTAAGGATCTAGATGTAAGTAATAGAATGTGTGACACCCTGCCTATTAAAATAATGGGTGACCAACCCTCTACCAAAATAAAACGTTGGTCTCATTCTTAACATCACTGTCGAAACATGATTATTTACTAATCACTTAATTACTTTAACAAGCACTATCAAATTTTATTTTTCATTAACATATAAAAATATTAAACAATACACAATAAGTCCATACACAGTGAGTGACAATATAAATGAAACACCAGATAATGTCTAAAGCTGAGATAAATAATTAAGGTTTCCGAATAAACCATCGGGTAAGAATCCAATACAATAAATCCAACCAACTAAGAAAATTCTAAAAATATAAGTCTGAATAAAAGGGGTGACATGCTCAACAATACTATAATAGAGAACCTAATCTAGAATATTAAGAATGAAATCGGCTACTCAGAAGTCCTGCAAGCTTCCACATCAGCTGCAACTACGTGTACCTGGAAAGAGCAATCATCCTTGGCATCCCTGTGGTTGGGCACCTAAAAGTTTTGAAAATAGATTTGAAACGGGTCAAAGCCCAAAACCTTTTAAAAACATTTAGCAAGTAATTAAGATGCAGTAAATAAATATGCAGTTAAATTTTTCATATTTAAGCCGGTGTCGCACTCTCATGAGATTACCCCTCATCTCCCAACTATTGTGCACACCTAGCGCCTACATCTTAACCCACCCAGTTACACTACCCTGTCCAACTAATCTTATTTGCAAATCTCACTAGCACACTACCTTGACTCGAGTATTGTCTAACTTTCATCTCTTAATTAGCTATGTCTCTCATTAGCTTATTAAATCATTAATCATATTATAACTTTACTCCAGTTATATAACCACTTTTATCATTAACGTATCAAACCTGTATATAACTTACTACACTATTTTATAAGTTTATCAAACATGTCACACCCAGTCACTATATACATATATATCACTCGTAATATATGCAACTGCATTCCCAAATGTCCTTCACATTCTGAAAGCGAGCTCACTAGCATGCTATCGTGCTCTAGGAATGTCCACCACATTCTGGGCAACTGGTTCGGATTCTCACTCACCGGACCCAAAAATCACAAATGAACATTGGAGGCGGTCATGGCCTTAAGTCCGTGGTCATAACCACACCACATTATTTCACGGTACTCCAACCCTACATCACACGGGGGTGTACAACACCTATGACCCTGGGGAACGGTACTATCTCTGCTGGGATTCGCCAGAGTGACCTCCCACGGCGCGCAACCTCCCTGATAGCACAACGGCTAGTATATGTATGTTTCATATAAATATCATACACACATATTATTCTTAATCGTATATATACTGTCTCTATACCCGTATATATAAATTAAATCACAAAATCCGACTAACCTGTGCCTATCGCTCAAAGCACTAGCCTACAAATAGAGAGTCTATCTCACGACTCTTAATTAATTAAATTCTCATCTTTAATTAAAATATAATAGCGTCACCCTGTTACAATGCTCAGACTTACCCAACCAGCTCGTCGTATAATCATTCAAGTTCATCAAGTAACATTACTCCGATAAAACACCCGGACTTAATCCAACTAGCCCGTTCATTTATTTCCGAATTTAACTCGTCAATTCGATATTTAAATTTTATCTTCAATTATCTCTCTCACGATTTCTAATTCGAATTTAATTACCCACTCACCCTTAGGCGATAAAAGCTCTTTAAATCACTTCACTAAACTCTCTTTGACCTTTAGGGCTTATAAATTTCATTTAGAAATTCTTGGAATTTACCCAATAACCAAACCCCAAAATTCTTCAAAAATAAGCTTTCATTGATCGATAAATAATCCCAAACTACTTAAGTTATGGTTCCAATAATTTATTTTAAGTTTTACACCTAAACTAACAAAATTTCCATTTTCTAAGCAATCGAATGGGGTCATAAATTTTTTGGCAGATTAAACACCCGATAGTAAAATTGCGATTTCTCCCTCTACCGTAGTCCAAGTGACCTCATTCAAAGAGCTCATTGGAAAGCTAAGACCTAGACCTTTACATGCATCTATGGCCCACAATCTAATTCTAAGTACAATTAAAATGACATATGTTTAAAGTGACGTCCAAAATTCTGGCGGATTAAACACCCTTTAGTAAAATCGCGATATCTCCCTCTACAGATTCCAAATGACCTCATTCAAAGCTCATTGGAAAACTAAGACCTAGAGTTTTTCAGATATTTGTGGCACGCAATCTAATTCTAAGTACAATTAAAACGGCATAGGTTTAAAGTAACGTAAAAAATTCTGGCTGATTGTCATCTTATGTTCATCAATTAAACCCTAAGTTATTCAAGATTCACGTTCTTCAACCAAGAACCCAACAAGATTCCATCTTTATGTGTCTTAAAAATCAAATTTCGAAATATAATCTAATTCCAGCAATTGTAAATGGTTTTACTTTAACAATTGATCATCTAAACTACACATGATATCAATTTCATCAAAAACCCCCATTTACATGTGAGATCCCTTCCCAAAATTTCTTTTGTTCTACACCTACCATGATATGAACATGAATACACCTCAGTATTAAAGCAAGTTAATTACTTGCTTTGGATTGTTTGTAGGGTCTGATCTCTCTCCTGTGTGTATTGATTTGATGTTAGAATCCTTGAATCTCCGCCCATATTATTAGCCTCTTCTAGCTTTCTCTTCTTCCTCCTCTCTTCCATCTCTCTTAGGGTTTAGAATAAATGTTGTGGTAGCCTCACATCTCTAACCCTTATATTTTAATTTACAAATCCGGAAATTAGGTTATTCGCCTACATTAAAATGACCCAAATACCCCTACATGAGTCCAGGGCCGGGCTAGTCTAAAAAGCCCCCGGAACCCACTTACTATCCCCGGGTATATAATTATGACTATTTCGACCTATTCCAGATCAACCGTGCACTCGAAATTAACATCCAAGTCACTAAACCTAATTATCCTATCTCATCCCAATAATAGCCCGCACAAATGTCCCTATTGCGATACCGTCAATTCCCGACGTTTTTACTCACATACGACGCATTACAATTGACTTAATTAAATTTACTTAAACACGCTAGTAAATTTATCACATATATATTAATCTTATTCTCACAAATTAATATTTACTAATTTTACATTATTTCCCATTTAAATTAAATTACTTCACACATGCAATTTAAGCGTTAAAAGAAATCACTCAAAATTACGGAGTGTTACAGAATGCTCAGGGTGAAAATGTAATTTTGGGGATATTGAAAACTGATGGAAAACTTGCTAAAGTTGTTTTCTTTCATGAAAAATTGAAAAATTTGGAAAACTGTTTTTCAATTTTCTGTTTTGGAAAAATATCATACTTGAACGCATTTTCTAATTTTTCATTTTTGTAGATTTTTTTTCTGGAAAACAGTCTTGTTTTCCACAACTAAACAGGGCCTAATATTTTTGAAAATGCATTTTTCACTTGTTAGTTAGTTTTTAATATATCCTCTCTTCCTAAACTTCCCTTTGCTAAAATAAAAAAAATAAAATCAAAGAAAACGTACAGTTATCAGTTACCTATTCTTGGATGTTACTGACAATTCGCAAGGCTGTGAACTACTAGATTAAGTCTTAGTATTATTTTGATTCAAAAGGGTTGTTATGCTATTTAGCCTATTTTCACATTTTTGTTATATAGTAGTTGTGCTTATTCAACATATTTGTACTCTTCCCGTCATTGTTTAATTCATATGATCCAATTCCGTGGGACAAAAGGCCTAAAATCGAGAGTTTACTTGCACCAGTTTGTCATTTTACTACTTGCGCTAAATTCTCTTTTAGTTTCTTCTCTCTTTTTTTTTTCCCTCTAATTTTCATAAAGCCTTTGTTAATATTATTAACTTCAAATTTAACGTGTTTGCAGTCAGTCACAAACCATAAAGGTCCCCATAAGCTGGGAAGCATTGTTTAAACTAGTTAATTGGTTTTATTCTGACGAGTTGCTGAAGCCCATATCTGGGTGTTTATGGGATAATTTGGAGGCCGAAGAGAAGCTAAATGAACTGAAACCATATTTAGAGCTTTGTTCACTTGCTGAATTTTGGCTTTTGGAAGACCTTCAACGAGACTGCACAAGAGTGATTATATCTTGCTTGGATTCTGCTAGATACTTGTCTATCCAAGTAATTCAAATCGCTGCTAATTGCTCTCTGTCCGAGGTGACCAACGTCGCAGCAAATTATATGGCACCTTTATATCACCGCCTACGCAACTCTGGGGAGCTTGAAGAACTAGATGATCAGCTCATTGATATGGTCCGCACTGCCTCTGTTCGCCTTTCTCAGGGGGGTGATCATCGCTCTAGTTGATATTTGGAGGTCAGTACAAATTAACAATTATGCATAGCTATTCTTTTGGGAATATAAAATTGTGTTGGCACATCAAGTACACATACTTCTGGGAGTTCAAAGGTGGGGGGTATCAAGCATGTAAGTAGTGTATGCTCAGTTAGATAGTTTTGTTATAGTACTCCCTTGGTCCCAAATTAATAGTCTTGCTTTTCCTTTTGACCATACCAAATTAGTAGTCGCTTTCCTTTTTTGGACGTAATGAGCGAAGCAATTTCACGATAGTGGACGAGTCTTGATTTTGGCCATTGATCGAGTGAATCCTGAAAAACGTCCTTTTCAAAAGAGACTATTAATTTGGGACGGAAGTAGTAATTGTTTTTCTTCTTTTTTAATTTTTTTTTTTATGGTTAGCTCATTGATTACCCCCTTGTAGAGTTTTAATAAACTTCATGTTACATTTTTTTATGATATAAAATGTCATATATTGGAGATACCACGTAATAACAAATTAGACATAATCCGCTAGAAAGTAACGGCATCTAAACTCCGTTAAAAAATCCAAGTATTTGTATTTAAACTTGCCCCCTCATATTTCGTGGACCAAAATATCTTCGTCTCTTGCCAAATTCCTAACCTTAATTGCCTTACTGTAAGCCCTAATATTTCACTCCAAATCAGTGTATAAACCGTTATCACAAAATCTGAATACAAATTGCAAATCATAATCCGGAACGAAGTCCGGGGGTAAGGGTGCGGGAGCCCTCGAGCTGATTTTTTTGGGTTGTTTTTACCTTTTTTTTAATGCAATTTTTAACCTTAAAAATGTTTGAGGTAGCAATTAACTAAATTTGGATTCCTACTTTGTTCGTGGATTTTTTTATAATATTTCAACATAATATTACCCTAACGGGTTGTGTGTTGTCTCATATTTTCCGTTTAAAAAATTTCTCCACGATTTCCTATATTTACAAATTTACTCACAAATTTAAACACAATCTAGGGATTTTAATTTTAAAATACATAAATTAAACACAGTAAAAAAATATGCAGCACATATAAAAATATGCACATATAAACAAACAACACATAAAAAATATGCAGCACACAAAAAATACATATAAAAAATATACCTGTAGGCTGTTTTGTTGATTGAACTTCCGGCAAATCAGGGAGAGGAGGGAGGGCTGCTGCTGAGCAGGGTTCCGGCGGTGATGTGAGCTACTGAGCAGGGGAGGGGCGAGGGAATTGAGGCCGAGCTGAGTGGCGAGACGGTAGGGTAACAGAATAGTGAGGTGAGAGAAGAGAGGGAAGAGTTCATTTAGGTTAAACGTGTTTTGGTCGTGTGCGCGTTGATATAAACGTTGGTTGATTTTTTTTAAAAATTAATTACAGACCCTCATCTTCGTAAACAATAAGAGGTGGTTACCTTTAAGTTTGTATCTTTACCAAAAAATCCCTATTTTTTTTTCATCTTTTGAACTGGGGCGGCCGCCCCCCTTGGGCCCTATGTGCGTCCACCCATGTGTACGTGTACGTGTAGAAAAATCATAATGTGTACAAATCATAATCTTTGTATTCGCAAAATCTGAAATCTATACAAATTGCAAAGTTGCCAATGGAACCAAGTAAAAATCTCAAATTGTAGTGAAATGCATAAAAAAACTCAAATTGCAGTTGGAATTGGGTACCAATATTTTTAAATATCTTCTTTCGTGTATGATCATTTTGCTTGCAAGATTGTCAATTCATTTACATCACTTTAGTACTTAATGTGCAGCGCATAGATACAGTTGCAACATGAAATCACAACCACTAGTCATGCACTATATTTTTAATAAAATTATCTTGTCTAGAGTTTTTTACACAGATTACTATTAAATATAATATGACATCAATCATCTTATTACAATAGCAATAATAAATTTATATTAAAATGCAAAGCTTTTCGTCTTGCACGCATCGTGTGCAACAATTTTTTTTTACTATACATGTACTGTAACGTTAGGAATGCACACAATCTCAGTTACAGCAAGACTTGCATAATCTCATTGTTTGCTCATGTGTTTCTAGGGCTGATTTTCGGTCGGTTTGGTCGGTAAATGGAGCATACCAATACCATACCAACTTTGAAATCATCAAACCAAAATTACTAATTTCACCAGCCGATACACTAACCCATAAACCAAAATCAAATCGTGCGGCACATCGGTAAAATTGGTTTTTTGCGGTAAAATCATTTTTTCGGAAAATATGATAGATTTCGTTAAATTTCTCTTTACGGTAATTTTGATACTACTCGGTACATAATGATAATATTTTGTACCACTTACCTAAATCTTTTCATATGCATATTTAAAAAAAAATCAGAAAATAACCTACATAATTGCAAGGTCCTAAAAAACGCGGGTGTGATCGAGGCGTGGAGGCCAAACCTTAACCTTTAGAAGCCTAGTCGGGCCTTAGGCGTAAAAAGACGTGAAAAGGCGTTTAGGTCTTTTATAATATATTTTAACATTTTAAATTATAACAAGGCTATTAAAAATACTAAAATAGTTCATACCTTAAAATATGTCTGAATATATGCAAACTAAAATACTATTTTTTTAAATACTAAAAAAAAAACGCGCGTAGCTTTGTACGAGAGGCAGAGAGGTTTTGAATACCATTTGTCTTTTGATTGTTTTGATTTTGAATGAGATATTGGTCCATTTTTTAAAAAAGTCTTTAAAAGGCGATATCGTTTCACTAAAGCGTTTTTATTTTTAAAAAAGGTACACCTCAAGCCTTTTACCAAGAATAATGCGTAAAAGGCGTAAGGCGAGACGTTTTTTTCAGGCCTCAAGCCTAGGCGGAGCTTAGACGCGCCTTTTAGAACATTGCATAATTGTGTCATCTCCATAACTATATATAAACATTAAACTCCAAAATAAACATCACAAATTGTAATTCAAGTTTCATTATTGTCCAAATAACTCGAATAAATATCAATGTGAATCGTCATATTAAATAACAAACCAAAATGAAAATATTTCACGTTTTTTTGTGTCTTGCACTCCCCACTTTTTCATATATAAAAGAAAATATGAATATCATCAACATATTGCAAAAAAAAAAAAAAATTAGTCGAAACTTACAAAAAAATCACGTGTACAACAAAATTACAAAAAGAAGCACAAAACATAATACAAAATAGAGTGAACAACTTACACCCATGTAAAACTTAAACTTGCCTTACAATTTGCATTCATTCAAAGCAGATTGTACGTTGTTGCCCAACAACTTGCACCATCCATAAGAATCTTAAAGTACACGAGGTAAATTGTTATACTTTAAAAGGGGTTTTGTGAGGGAGGAGAGAGGAAATGGTGTTGTTTTACCAGATTAGAGAGCCTTAAGTTGTGTTAGGATATGAATCATTAACTTTAGTCTTGTTAGAAGTTGTATTGTGAATGATCCAAGGGCTGTAAAATCTTGTATTGATCCAAGGGTTACGAAAAAGGTTGACTACTTAAAGAAAAACAAAGAACCTATAAAATAAGTGTGGTGGTGTTTGGCTTTAGCCATTGGGTATTCTTGTTTGATTTAATTTGGTAAGTTCGATAATATTATTTTGGTATTTTCGGTACATTAATTTCGATATTTCATTTCATTTCGTACTGTATGGTTGGTAAATCGGTTTTTAAAACGTTAAAACCAAAGCCAACCACGAGAAATTCGGTAATTTTGGTTTCAGTGGTTTCGATTTCGATAAGTAAAAAATGTAAACCGTTACCATTAATTTTTGGTACAAAACGGTACGATACAGACTTTTACCGTACTGCGAACACCCGTGTTTCACAGTAGTAGTGGGTGCATGCATATATGAATTGATATTACTGATTCACCAAATTTCATTGATCACAGTAATTTATTTTGGGGTAAGTAAGAAATGTTTTCCATGAAAACCTATAAAACTATTGATCACTTTTCATATTTAACACTATGAACTAATATAAGTATTTTTTATGGAAAACAAATCAACGCCAATCAAACGAACCCTTAATGTAATTTGCCCTCATTAATAAAAATAGTTTTTTAAAATAAAATTAGGGGCACTAGCTAATAAATCTATTAAAAGTCTATTTATATATGATCAGTCCAAGCGATAATTTTGTTGGTACTTTAAACCCGTAAACTTTTTAATTAATTAACGATAAGTCCAAATAATACAGTTACACTTATTAATTAAGATACAATTATACTTATTAATATTGATGCAATTGCAATTGTAACTCTATTTACATTAATAACTGTAATTGTATTTACATTTGTATTTCTAATCATGTATCCATATTAATAATTGTAATACATGTGAACTTAGTGAAAAAAATTATTGTTAGTTTGTCCTTGTCATTAATTTCTGAGGAGTAATGATTTATCACCATGTTTCTCATAAAATTATAGTTTATAAGTATGTTAATATTTATCTTATTTCAAACGGGAGCCTATGCGCTAAAACAAATACATCCCTTTAATTTCATTTGACGATGTTAAAAGAATAAAGAAATGCCTAATATGAGTAAATTACAGAGGTTACCTCGAAACTTTTTGTCGGGTAGAATTTTGATCCTCAAATATTTTTTGATTGTAATAATTAAGCTTTGAAGTATGTTAAGTTTGCGTTAATGGCCCTAGTCCCATCTTTCCTATTTAATCATGTTTAACAAATCACACCTACCCAAAATATCTTTGAATCACATCTAGACCCATTATTGTAAACTAATAACATGTTTAATCCGAGTTTTTTTTTTAATTACTATAACGAGTGTGTATTGTTGGAAATTATTTTGGGTTTGAAGGTGCTTAAAAATATTTTTGCCTTGATTTAAGTCATGTGGGCTAATTCCGTTAGATTTAATTGAAAAGTTAATGGAAGGGTTGCTGGTGCGAGCTTAACACACTTAGGGGCTTAAATATTACAAAATCAAAAGGTTTGAGGACCATAACGTTATAAGATGCAAAGTTTGGGGCCTCTAGTGTAATCAACCCAACTATTATTAAAGAACACAATGCAAATTATCGACCCATGTAATCTACAAGTTATGTCTAATTACTGAGTAGGGGTGTAAACGGATTTCAAATATCTAAGCCCATTCGGTAATTGGATATGAATTTGATATTTATTCGAATAAATTTTCAAAGTAGCAATTCAAATATCAAGTTTATATATCTGAGAAAACTGATACAAATACAAATACAGACGTTATATGTAAATATGATTCTGTCACTGATAATCAGTATTCAAGTCGGAATATCCCTATTTGTGGATATCTATATTCACATATTTTTGCATCTTCAGAATATTTAAATATACATTTTTATGATTCTATTCTTAATCCTATATTTATATATTTATTTTATAATGAAAATATCTACACAGTTCATTTAACATGATCTTAGCCATTATAGGTCCAAAAATATTTTTTCACTCTTAATCGTTTTTTCAAATAGTAAAACAAATTGTAACTTTTGACCTCATCTTAGGACTTCAATGGGGAATGTTTAAATTCTTGAAAAATATCAGTTCAAAATAATTTTTTGATATTTATTAAAAAATGGTTTGCAATTTAAGATCTCATCTTAGGACTTCACTTCATCCCGCCTTCATAATATATATATATATATATATATATATATATATATATATATATATCTGTTCTAAAAGTCCCGCCTAGGCTTGAGGCTTGAGAGAAACGCATCGCCTACGCCTTATTCTTGGTAAAATGCTTAAGGCACATTTTTCTTTTAAAAAACAAAGGATTAGTTGACAAATATTGGTTATGGAGCATGAATATGAGAAAGATGGCTACCAAACATATGGATATATTGTCAAAATTCAAGGTATGTACTATTTTATTATATTACTAGCCTTAGAATAATTAAAATAATAAAAAAAGGAAAAACGTCTTTTTACGTCTAGGCTTCGCCTATGCTCCTAAGGCTTGAGGCTTGACCTCTATGCCTCGACCACGCCTCGCGCCTTTTAGAACCTTGATATATATATATATATATATATATATATATATAAAGTTTCATGTAAGGACTCCCTATGGTACAGAGTACATTCCATTTTTTAAAATAGTAATTTTTTTTGATGAAACTTCATAGATCTCCACGATGAGAAGATCATCTCCAATTTTTTTCATAAAAAAATTAAATAAAAAAATCGTTGAGATGATGTGATATGTCAAATAATGGTATAAAAATACATTTTCGACCATTGAAAGTTTGGGTCGGCACCAACCACTTGATTGATTAAATTTTTTGATGAAACTTCATGGATATGATCTTCTCACTGTCGAGATCATATTCATGGAGTTTCATAAAAAATTTCAATAAAAAAGTGAGGAGATGATTGTCAAAATTTCAACGGTTGAAAATGCATATTTATATCATTTTTTTACATATCACCTCATCTCAAAGGATTTTTTTATTGAATTTTTTTGATGAAAAAATTTGAGATGATCTTCTCACAGTGAATATCATATTAAAGTCCGCACATTATTTTTTTAAAATATTAAAAAAATATTTTTGAGTTATTTTTTTTGGTGATATTTAAACATTTCAAGGAACCCATATAAACAATTCAGCTAAAAAAACTTTTTTTGCTATTATAAAAAAAGGGTCAAACCTTCGTAACTTTTAAGCACTTTAAAATTTGCGAAAGTTTGACCGACTCAAAAATATTTTTTTAATATTTAAAAAAAATGATGTGCAAACTTAGTGTGCACATGAGTCTCTTTCTCTCTCTCTCTCACTCTCTCTCTCTCTCTCTCTATATATATATATATATACAGAAAGGATCTCATGCATACCCAGTTTGCATACCCTCCGTGCGGACCATTTTTTTAAAATAGTAAAAAAAATAATTTCGGGCTGATTTTTTTTTTCGTTTCTAAACATTTCAATAGGACCATAAAAAAAAATTCAACTCAAAATGAATTTTTTTGCTATTTTAAAAAAATCGGTCAAACTTTGTCAGTTTTTAAGTTGTTTTTATTAAAAACTGACAAAGTTTGACCGATTTTTTTAAAATAGCAAAAAAATTCATTTTGAGTTGAATTTTTTTTATGGTCCTATTGAAATGTTTAGAAACTATAAAAAAAAAATTACATCAAAAATATTTTTTTTACCATTTTATCAAAATTGGTCCGCGCCAGCGGTATGCAAACTGGGGTATGCATGAGAACCGCTCTCTCTCTCTCTCTCTCTCTGTATATATATATATATATATATATATCACTGTTCTAAAAAATCCGCCTAGGCTTGAGGCTTGGGAGAAACGCCTCGCCTTAAGATTTTGACGCCTTATGCTTGGTAAAATCGTTAAGGCACACTTTTTCTTTAAAAACAATAATGCTTTAGTGAAATGATATCGCATTTTAAAGATTTTTTTTACAAAACGGACCATTATCTCATGCAAAATAATCAAATAGCATTATAATTTGCAAATATCTAGACATATTTTTATGATATGTACAATTTTAGTATTTTAATAGCCTTGTTATGGTTAAAAAATATTAAAAAGCCCTAAACGTCTTTTCACGCCTTTTTACGCCTAAGGCCCGCCTAGGGTTCTAAGGGTTAAGGCTTGGCCTCCACGCCTCGATTACGCACCGCGTTTTTTAGAACCTTGATATATATATATATATATATATATTCGACGTGTCACCAAGAATGGGTCCTTTTTTCAGAATAATTTTTTTTTGTGTGTGGTTTTTAAACATTTTAGTGGACTTGTATAAAAAAAATCAACTCAAATTGCATTTTTTGGATGTTTAAAAAAAAGGGTGAAAATATGTCAATTTTTAACAAATTAAAATAATGGCATATTTTGACCTTTTGTTTTCTTAAAATAGCAAAAAAATGCATTTTGAGTCGATTATTTTTACAAGTCCCCTGAAATGTTAAGACACCACAAAAAAAAAAAAATTGTTTTTTGATATTTTAAGAAAAGGACTTGTTTGTGGCACCCGTTCTGGGTGATCCGTTGGATATATATATATCGCAGTGATGTACAACGATGATGTTTTACCCTAATAAAATCATGAAAAATCTACCTAAAATATAATAAATCGAGTTGGGTTAGCTGACGCCGACTTCAAAACGACACACCAAGTTCTCTTTTTCCATACATTAACCTAAACTTTTCAGATATCTTTTGGGAAACACGTAAAGTCGAGTTGTAATAAAGAGGAAGCGGAGTTAGATGCATGCACTGTGTTATTGTAAATAATATTAACAGACCAATTCCGGGTAATTCAAAAAGATATTGATAACGATAGTTATATGTACTATCCGACGGATACTAATACAGACAATGCACTTTTAAGCGAATACAGATAAAGAATAATATATCTTTCGATCCATAATCATATATTTACCACCCCAATTACTCAGTATTTCTTGTAGGCTCATAGCTATTGTGACGTATGATTGGCGCATAAATAAATTCTAAACAAGTGGGTAGTGACAGTGTGACACTTTGTTGCAAACATTGCGATAAGATTAGGTTATGTATACGTGTAAAAAAGAGTGTTTATTTTTCTTCTCTATTCTATTTATCTTGACAATTAAGTATTCATTCATTTAGGAATGAAATCACCATATTTTCTCCACACATAAATTTGGGAAAATAATTTTGATCGTTCCACTTAAATTCCTATTACTACAACAATTATCTAACTATAAGCATACGAGTGAAAACGAATATTCGAAATTCGAATCCGTTTGGCATCTAAGTTCGAGTATTCCACATATTTGTACGAATTCATATATGAAAATGGCAGATTCTTATAGACTTTTCAATTATCAAAGAGAATAGATACAAGCATGTATTCATCATGATAATCCGCATTCGATGCGAACTATCCATATTTACGGATATCCAAAATGGATATTTATATTTGTATATTAAATATAAATTTTTTTAAAAGTTTTTTGGTATTATATAGTACATATATTATGGAATGCGCATTTATTATTATTTCATCAAGTCCATCACACCAATTCTCACTAGCAAAAAGCTCCATTAGATACATATATAAATGTACATAATCATAATTTAATTTGTGCTTACTGATTTGTTCATGCAACAATTGGAGAGAGGTCTAGTAAAATAATGTTGGAGCCAATTAAATATTAAAAAAAAGAATAACGTGGGAACTTAAGGTGGTTGAATGCCATAGGTTCTATTTGTACCACATCAAACATATCTGTAGTTTATTTACATTGATGTCGTATTTGAGAAATTGCGTTTTTGAGGGCGAAGCATATCTCATGCAATGAGAAGTGAAGAGAACTCTAAGAGATTGATATTAAATGTTAGTAGTTGTTTTGATCTATTATCCTAAAGTTTTATTTATGGTTTGCTATAATAAAATGATTTATCTTACTTAGAATATCATTTAGAAATGATCTTGATTTATATTTATATAATTCTTAAATTGTTGTTAGATGAACATCATGTATGTTTATTAAATTTTGAAAATGGATAAGGATATTATTTAATTCGGGGAATATGGGAGGATACGGATAATGATAGTTGCATGCACTATTTGGGCAAGTATGAATACTAATACTAATAGTGCATTGTGTTTACTCACTTTAACACAACCAATATTGGTGTTTACTCACTCTAATGCAACTGCCATTCTTACAAATCTTTGAAACCCTGTTAGGATTCCCTTTCTTTACCTTGTTAGGACTTTAACGGGTTAAAACAAGTCTATTATCCTCCACAGTTGGAATAATGTCCAATAATTTTTCAGTTCTTGAAATTTATTCCAATTAATCTTTTAATTTTAAGACTAAAACAAGTGGGTTGAAAGTTGAGCTCTCATATTTTTTAAATCTGGGAGTCATTATTGAAATAAAATTTCAATTAAATAGGCTAAAATTATACTCGATGAGAGGTATTTTCGGTCAATTTGAGTATGGATGGGAAACATCACGATCATCGAATGGGTTGGAGGGGCAAGCGGTTTACAAACGAAGGAATGACAAATTAACGATTGGATAGATTACAGAACGGGGTGTTGGTTAACATAAGAACAATGGAACATATGAATTGGTAATCAGATGGATGATCAACACGCAACATCAATATAAGGAATATGACTACTTCGTAGAGACAAATGACTTTTCATGGTCATCCCAAGACTTAGCTTCATCAGACGAACACTCCACTTCGGTCAGCAGGGCATCCAGCTTCATCGGACGAATGACATCTAAGACGTTTGAACCTCCAAGACTTTGTCAATATGCCGTTACTTCAAACGACTAACATGTTCGGGAATCTCGGTGAATAGGCAACGTGGGAATATATGGAGGAGTCAGAGACAAGCACGTGCCTTCTTCAAATTCAAACTCTTCCAACGTGCATGCTATGAATTAGGAGAGACACTGTAAATGCTGAGTGTATAAAGCCTCTAGTAGTATTGAACGAGGTGAAGCTTATGAGCTTTGTTGCCTTTTGTAACTCTCTCTTCCCAAAAAAGTAATCAAAGAACTCCCCTACTCCTTCACCCGTGGACGTAGGTCAAGCCCGATTGAACCACGTATATTTGTTGTTTCTCTCCTCTCATCTCCCTCACTTGATTGGCATATACGATATTCTTGTGGAGAAGCTGACCACTCCATCTTTAGCTACCACACTTCCTCCTGCGAGTGCCCTTAAGGATCACCCTGTGCCTTATTAGGAGTGTGTGTCCCCCACTCTTGAGTTGGATCATCTTTCTCTACTATTTATCCCGCCCGACCCACCCTTTATACTTTTCATCCCACCACCTGGTTTGGATCTTGATTTTACAAATTTTAAATTTCCATCTACATTTTTAGATCCTCCCTAAAACCAACCTCCACCTTCCACGAGAGTATTTGTGGTGCTACTCTCCACTTCCGTGACACCGATCTTGTTACCCCATGCCCGCCACTCTCTTGTGGTGTTGATTTTTTCCTTCGACAACTCCTTGACGTGTCATGGCGCGACCATCATCTTCGTCCATTCATAGAACGATCGTGTGATTTTTATGAGCCCCACCCCATTCCACTTTCCAAACCATTCTGCCTCCCCGTAAAACTAGAGCACCATGCTTATAGGGCCCTTGTTTCCCTCACCTTCCGACTCAATAAGGCCCGTGATCGATACCTCTTGACCCTTACCCTAATCCCCACCCGCCCGTGGTCCACCGATGCTTTACATCGTGTGATGAACTTTTCCATACAAATGCATTAACCATTCTTAGCCCTGATCCAACAAGACTGACGCTTCAGTCTTGTTTGGGGGTGATTATCGTCACCCAATTTTTCTGCTACCCTACACTTTCATAGATCTTATCTTTAGGGTGAGAATGATTCGGTCTGGCTGAAGACATTAAACTTAGCGCTACCGGGAGGCAGCTCGCTATTCTGTATAAGTCTCATCCTATTTGGGGGTGGTGTTTCACATCACCCTATGTTTTGCCATGTTTATAGACTTGTACACAATTTTTATCTCATTACTTATTCAGGTTTATTCTTGGTTTTATCTGTCCACTTCATTAGCGGTTGATTCTGGTAATCTCTTTCCTCCATTCTAGTCTCAATTTTAAAAATCATTTTACTTAACATCGAGGACGATGTTCCTGTTTGTTTGGGGGTGGGGAAATTTATCAAAATCGTACCTCTTTTGAAATTTTTTGATTTTTAAACCTGATTTTTAAAATTTCGTGCAGTTTCTTTCATCTCACTCATTGACGTGAATTTTCTATCATCCATCTTTTTAGGTCTAGGAATTAAGCTAGAGGATTTATCTTTTTATAAATAGCTTATGCAATACGTATCAAGGCATTTTGCACTATGAATTTCTAGACTCAATAAAATTTGTGCACTTATCACGTCACTACGGTTTGGAGTTGAAGAGTATTACTATTCTGAAGAAAACCTTAAGGATCACTACTAGAGACTTTAACTTGTGAGATTTGTGTCTTTCACCATTTCAGAGTGTTTTACGCAAACTCTGAGTCACAAGTTGATTCAACTTCTTTTGGGTTCGCACTTTAAATCATTGTATGATCTCATTATTCTTCATTATAATTTTGGCTTGATCACTCAGAACGACATCTTTTTCGAGTTGTAAGAAACGCGTGTCTTGAAATTTGTCCCGATCACTAGGTTTTCACTCATACACTTCACTCATTACACTCCCATACTCTTGTGACACCCCGACTAATTAAGTACCGGGTAGCTACTCATTTATTAAATTAATACAAAATACCAAGTTGGTTCAGTTAATAGCATCACTGTCGAAAACATTTTAATGATTACTAACCACCTAGTATTTAAAAAGTAAGTTGTCAAATTTTAAATTAAATCTGATTAACATGCAATAAAAGAATTATGAAAGAATATTATAACCATACACCATAAAGTCTCAATAAAGTAACCAACAAATAATAATAAGTCCGGAGGAAAACTCCTCACAACAATCCAACCACTGAAATAAATAAAACAGTATATCCTGAATTAATTATATGCCAACAATCTGAATAACTGAAATATGAAATGTCTCTAATAGAAATGGGCGACATGCCCTACAAATGATGAAACTGAATATGGAGTCAAGACTAGAAAAGGAGGCGTCTACTATCAAGGCCCTGTAACTTCCACAACAGCTACAGCTCGTCACCTGAATGGAAATCCTATGCATGGTGTCCTTGTGGCTGGGCACCTAAAAAAGTTTATACAAAAAAAATAGATTTGAAAGCAAACGGGTCAGAGCCCGAAAGTGGAGAGTATTTTAAAAACAGCAAGTGTTTTAATAACATTAAAGCAATGAATGCAAAATACATGTTAGGACGTGCTCTCACATGAAATACTCGCCTCTCGACTAATTGTGCACTCCTAGCGTACCGTACCCATACACGTGATATCCATATCTAACTAAACCGACATAAGTTCTAACCTTTCTACTCGATTCATAATATAAATTCCCAACGTCATCACTTAAATAGATAGCTTTACTCAAACTCGGATTCGCAATTATTAGCATTACAATTCACAGCAAGTTATCCCTTTTTAGCTTTATCGAGGCGTTACTATAATTATTCTCGCAATGAAACATAACAATTCCTTTTCATTTAACCGTATATTATTCACATCATAAATATACAATACAAGCACCCCGAGGCTAAGCTGCGGTGCACACATACTCTGCTATCCATCCCGGTACATCACGTACATAAGGATCACGCATTCCGAATCTCTCAGGAATCGTTCTCAGATAACAAAAATCACAATCAATGGAGGCGAACACAGTCACATCACATGGGTCACGCACATACCTACGCTCCCATGATCAATAGACTTATTAGCTTCACAATAAGTCCTTCTCTGACCTATGTCCTCGAGGTACCAATCTATATCCTCCCCGTAGGCACGCAAAGATTAGATGGTCCTAAACGAACGCAAACCTCCCGTGATAGCAAGTATGGTAGGTATGTCATACACATAAAATCATACATACTAAACATGCACACATCTTAGTAATTACCATATTTTATTAGTGGTATACTTCTCATTCTTATACCAACTGTTAATGTCACACAAACTATATGCCCCCGGTTTATATGCATTTAAGTCATTAATTATCCTCGCATCGTGATTAGTCGCACGCGTCCTAATCCACAAATACCATTTGGTTCAAATCATTCTTCTATATTTTACTCCTCAATATATCCCGAATATCCCAACTATATCAATTAGTCATCAAGGGAATGTTATCTCTACAATTAAACAAGGTTACGGGACACTAGAAATCAAATCAGGCCAAAAAGGCCAATCTGTTTACTCGTTAGAAGTCTCGTTCGAACGAAAGGGGCATCTAACGAACATCCAACTCGTTAGAAGGCAAACTGTCACCTCGTTAGAAGCTCGTTCGAACGAGCTCGTTCGAACGACCTGGGCAGGTCTTCTAACGAGATGGCAGTTTCGAGCCCAGAATTTTTCTATCTCGTTTTTCTCAATTTTCTTCACCTCTAATATCATTTAAAAATCATCCCAACAGTATTTCAAGGTTCCTGAACATTACTAAACCTTCCTAGGTCGTATTTTAACATATTTATAGGTTCGAATCTTCCTGAACAACATGAAATTATCATCAATCCCCAATTTTACCCAACCCTCATGAGTATGAACCCTAGAAATTTAAAGTCATCAATTTCCCTTAATAAATTCGTTTTTGTATCATCAAAGTCGTATTTCTATTAGTATAATCACCCAATAACAATTCTACATGAAATCCCTATATCACAACCTAAATTTACAACTCCAATTTCATGGGTTTTTATAAATCTCCCAATACAATGCAATTATGTAGATTTCTAAGCATGGAAGAAACATTCGCTTGAAATTAACGTAATTAAACCACTTGCCTTGGATTTGTTCTCTGAATTTGATGTTGGATCTTGGATGTTGCTTTCTTTTCCTCTACAATCTATCACAAGGTTGAAGGTTGAAGGTGGTGGTTAGGGTTTCTCTTTTGGGAACCTCTCCTAACTTCTCCTATAACTCCCGTTGCCCTTTAGTTGGTTAAGTGCTGGTAATGGCTTAGTGGGTCACTAAATATCCTAATATTTAACTCCCAAAATTCGTTGGTTAATTATCCTAAAATTTCAAAATTACCAAAATACCCTTTTAAGTTGCCGGTATGGCCCCGAGACCCAAACTAAACCCCCGGCTAGTGTTTTCTTACTATTTCGACCCTTCCGGACTCGTTGGCGCACTCAAAATGACCATATGGTTGATAAAAATAAAATTCACTTTTTAATTTAAATAATTACATTCTTGACGCGACTGTCACGCGCGTCCCAACAAAATTTCCCAAATTGCCGTATTTCAGTCTCGCGACAATTTTAATATTTTCAATATTCATATACTACCATATATGCACATTATGATCAAATACCAACTCACATCTCGTTAGTATTTTATCCGGATTAATTCTCAATTAATTCACATTTAATTTAATTAATCCCGTAAATAAATATCAATAAAAGTACGGGGTATTACATACTCCCTCCTAATAACAGAATTTTGTCCCGAAATTCGGAAAAATAAGGCATACCTGAAAAAATTCGGTGCCCTCCAGTGTTCCAAACAAAATATAAAGAAAATCCCAATCACTAAAGCCCTTGTTCACAACAAGCTTGTTTAACAGACTTGATACCTTATCAGAATACACTTCAATAAATGTACCTCACGTTGCGCTCTTATTAAACAACAATCGAAGAAAAATGGCCTATACGTCGTTAGCCGCATCGTTTCAATATTATTGTTAGCCCGTGCCTCTCTACGCATTACTTCCGCGTTTAGCAACACACCAAACTCCCACCTGGAAGAAATTAATAACACAGCTGACTACTTCTTGTCCATTCCTTGAATCTCTGTTCCCTGCGTTGTGAATTACACAAGGTAAAAATACATTCGGGTGGTGTTTCACAAAACAATTTTCGGCACCTTGTCCATAATAAAATAGATACGGGTGGTTTCACCCAGCTCTACTATTAGATAATATTTTCTTCCCATTACCACAATGTACCTTGCTTACTAGTTTCTCGATTTGGAAATAAAAATATCGAAATGAATTCAACATTATTTTATACAGCCCACCAGTCGTCAATCACCTTGCGCTTACACCTCAGGCCATAGGTGATACAACCTTGTCCAAGTGAAACGTATTTCCACTATTTCTTGTTACCCCACGTTAAAGGTGGATTTCGGGGATCTCCTCTTAGTTCTGAATAGTACTGTATCGAACCATGTACCTGCTTGTTCACTATCTAATAGTGTAAATCACTCCAAGTATATAACAATTTCTCTCCTTCTGGACAACATGTCCCACATAATCGAAAGAACTCATTACTTATCAATAAGTTGGCTGCCTCTCAAGAAAATTCTCCAACTTGACCCTCCCATTCTTGGAATCGTCGTCTTGATACAAAATTATTTTGTTGATCATCTAACCCCAACTGTTCTACTACTTACTATACCTCTTTCAATGCCGATATTCCCATAAAATTTTCCCCGTTAAATGATACTTAATGATCTTATTCTCCCGACGAATACCAAAAGTTTGGACCTTTACACTTTTCACCACTTTGTGCATATCTGGACTTTATACCTGATTGACATCCTCTTTCTATTTACTCTTGAGTCACCCTCAACATTCGATTGATCGGAACTCTACTCCAAATTGCTCATAATAATTTATTCGCCTTCTCAAGAGATATCCTTTTATTAAATGGCTTTCTACTGCCTTTTCTCCAAATTTGAACGTGCTACACTTACTACACATGATATTCACTTACACCTTTTCTTATGACGTTTAATATCATAAGTAATAATCTCACCCGTCTATGTTCCCTCTTCCTTTGATTTACACTTTAGCAAATCAAGGTGTCTACGCCCCTTATAACCCAACCATACGGTTTTTAAACATTATATACGCTTCATACAAATCCCAAACTCTTTATTGTCACTGTAAATACAACGGTGCTATACCACTTGGGCGTTCTCAATTGCTTCTGAATTAGAAATCCTAAATCCTCCTTATCCTCAATGCGTCCTTCAACACGCCGTGACAAGACCAACATTATTAGTACTTATATCGTAATTTACTAGCAACTGGCTCTAATGGCCGTACATCATAATTTACTCCTTGTAACTTCCCATTATAACTACGTACTCCCATAACGATAGAGGTATCCAAATCATGAACGAAGGGCCACACATTTCCTTACTACCAACCTTACTCTAAGTTTCATGCGTCGGGTGTCTCGCAAAGCGAAATCCAAACAAGGAACCCCCCCCGATACACTACTACGTAACATTGTTGGTCATCGGAATCTGTTAAGCCCTGTCCATAATATGTACCCCTACACTCTCATCTTTTAACAACAAAGTTTCATCTCAGTTCGCAATTATACATAAACAAAGAACTCCTTCTGAATGACACTTTTCTCTTTACAGTGATGGAAATCACATTTCATATACAACATGCGAGACATTTTGAGACCCTCAAATTCCCGTCCCCAAACACACAACTATGAGTATAAACTTCCAAATCTCTAACGAGTGATAAGACAATGCACTCTTTTTGTTACGACCTCTCTATCGTTAATTATAAAAACCAACTAACTCTTTGTTGACTAGTAAATCAATTACATATGACTCATAACAATGAAATCCCTACGCATACTGGGATTAAATATCTGAGACCATTATACCCTTTGAAATCACAACATATATATGCACGAAAGTACAATTGCGAGCCCGGCCCTCTAACAGATGGGGCCTCGCCAGAACAAAACATGCTACCCCGATGTAGTAATCCCAATAAACTTGCAATACCAGCACACTATCGGTATAATCATATATAAAACAATAATTAAAATCATATCATACTCGTATAACACAGCACTAAAACGAGTAATTTCGATAAAGCATAAACCGCTATTAATATACCCATTCATCCTCCGCGGATGACAATAAAAGTAACCCCCACACTATCAGGGAAAATGTTCTTATATACAATAAACTTACTGATATACTCACTAAACTCGACTCTCAAGTGAAAATACTAGTAACTCATTCATGCCACAAATAACATGCATCCTCGTCTGAGGATATAACTCATACTTTTATCCTAATAATCGTCCCGGCTGCTCAAATGGTTCCTGGACTTACTACACATGTCTGTCCCAAACCGGATATTTCAATAAATGTTGCCCTCGCCAGGCACAATACCTTGATCCCTACTCTTGTATCGGGAAAAATTTATAATGTACGGGTTTTCACTCCCACAAAGTACCTCTACACATACTCCACTTATTTTCGGTCACCCTGACCATGTTAAAGTGGTCCTTTCCTCTGACGTTGGTAGTCTCAGCTCTGAAGACTATCTCCATTGTTCCCTTAGCTTGATGTACCTAAGGAACACGCTACTAGTTTTCCACATCTCTTACTGAAATTACCATCGCTCGGTAGTAATTTCGCTATCGAATTATTTTAACGGTTTCTCCATTGGGTCTTCCTCCTTGTGGTGTTTCTCCAACACCATTTTCCCAGTCTTATTCTATAAAAAAAAATTTGATTTTTGTATCTCCCTACCCAAGGGAACATTTACCTCCAAATTTACACTACGCGATATAATTACTATATGTATTTATCATCCAAGCAGAATTCCCCATAAGAGCTAACAATTTTTCTTGTATGTAGATTCTCCCTTTAACATCCTCTTCTCCATACCACCTTCTCCACCCGGTGTAAGGTTCGCTACAACATTAAATTTCTCCTCACAAGTTGACCCCTGTTTGGCCCTCTTATGTGAGTTCAGAATAACATTCGCCTTTCAACCTGAACATCTGATGAAGGAACTTATGGTCAAACCATACGTGTACACCCTCTCGACATCACATTCCACTTTTAAGTGGGTTGCTTGTTTCTCACCATTGAATCTCCGCTCTTACGAGTCAAGGAAAAATTTCTCTAAATTTTCACTCTCAATTGGTCATATCCTGACATATGTCCAAGCCTTTGGATACATTGCGTTCGTTTGGCTAGCACATGCCGTCTTCGCCTTTCAAGTATTGCTACTGCTGGTTCTCTTCAATGTTACACCTAACTCTTTCTCTCCCATTCCAACCTTGTTTTATGTGTCTAATTTGACCCCATTCCTACTATAGCTGTACCCGGAAGTCTCAAGTCGCGCCTTAGCCTTCTATATCATCCAGGACTTCCGTGCCATAATATCGGTGACTTCAACTACGGTCATCCTTCTTTAAATAAATCAATTAACCTCAATATATATTTGCCTCCTGCTGTTCACCCAACTGTCTTCGCCTGACGTACTATACAGTTTGGCACACGAACACACCTGATTGCAAATAAGATTCACTATCATATATATCGAAGCAGGAGAACGAAATCTCACCAAAGAGATCAACAATCCTAAGCATAGGGCTCTACATTAAAGAAAATTACGCTGGAAGCATAATAAGTCGTACAGATCCTAAATGACACTAGAACCTGATGCTCTGATACCACCTGTGACACCCCGACTAATTAAATACCGGGTAGCTACTCCTTTATTAAATTAATACAAAATGCCAAGTTGGTTCAGTTAATAGCATCACTGTCGAAAACATTTTAATGATTACTAACCACCTAGTATTTAAAAAGTAAGTTGTCAAATTTTAAATTAAATCTGATTAATATGCAATAAAAGAATTATGAAAGAATATTATAACCATACACCATAAAGTCTCAATAAAGTAACCAACAAATAATAATAAGTCTGGAGGAAAACTCCTCACAACAATCCCACCACTGAAATAAATAAAACAGTATATCCTGAATTAATTACATGCCAACAATCTGAATAACTGAAATATGAAATGTCTCTAATAGAAATGGGCGGCATGCCCTACAAATGATGAAACTGAATATGGAGTCAAGACTAGAAAAGGAGTCGTCTACTATCGAGGCCCTGTAACTTCCACAACAGCTACAGCTCGTCACCTGAATGGAAATCCTATGCATGGTGTCCTTGTGGCTGGGCACCTAAAAAGGTTTTTACAAAAAAAATAGATTTGAAAGCAAACGGGTCAGAGCCCGAAAGTGGAGAGTATTTTAAAAACAACAAGTGTTTTAATAACATTAAAACAATGAATGCAAAATACATTTTAGGACGTGCTCTCACATGAAATACTCGCCTCTCGACTAATTGTGCACTCCTAGCGTACCGTACCCATACACGTGATATCCATATCTAACTAAACCGACATAAGTTCTAACCTTTCTACTCGATTCATAATATAAATTCCCAACGTCATCACTTAAATAGATAGCTTTACTCAAACTCGGATTCGCAATTATTAGCATTACAATTCACACCAAGTTATCCCTTTTTAGCTTTATCGAGGCGTTACTATAATTATTCTCGCAATGAAACATAACAATTCCTTTTCATTTAACCGTATATTATTCACATCATAAATATACAATACAAGCACCCCGAGGCTAAGCTACGGTGCACACATACTCTGCTATCCATCCCGGTACATCACGTACATAAGGATCACGCATTCCGAATCTCTCAGGAATCGTTCTCAGATAACAAAAATCACAATCAATGGAGGCGAACACAGTCACATCACATGGGTCACGCACATACCTACGCTCCCATGATCAACAGACTTATTAACTTCACAATAAGTCCTTCTCTGACCTATGTCCTCGAGGTACCAATCTATATCCTCCCCGTAGGCACGCAAAGATTAGATGGTCCTAAACGAACGCAAACCTCCCGTGATAGCAAGTATGGTAGGTATGTCATACACATAAAATCATACATACTAAACATGCACACATCTTAGTAATTACCATATTTTATTAGTGGTATACTTCTCATTCTTATACCAACTGTTAATGTCACACAAACTATATGCCCCCGGTTTATATGCATTTAAGTCATTAATTATTCTCGCATCGTGATTAGTCGCACGCGTCCTAATCCACAAATACCATTTGGATCAAATCATTCTTCTATATTTTAGTCCTCAATATATCCCGAATATCCCAACTATATCAATTAGTCATCAAGGGAATGTTATCTCTACAATTAAACAAGGTTACGGGACACTAGAAATCAAATCAGGCCAAAAAGGCCAATCTGTTTACTCGTTAGAAGTCTCGTTCGAACGAAAGGGGCATCTAACGAACATCCAACTCGTTAGAAGGCAAACTGTCACCTCGTTAGAAGTTCGTTCGAACGAGCTCGTTCGAACGACCTGGGCAGGTCTTCTAACGAGATGGCAGTTTCGAGCCCAGAATTTTCCTATCTCGTTTTTCTCAATTTTCTTCACCTCTAATATCATTTAAAAATCATCCCAACAGTATTTCAAGGTTCCTGAACATTACTAAACCTTCCTAGGTCGTATTTTAACATATTTATAGGTTCGAATCTTCCTGAACAACATGAAATTATCATCAATCCCCAATTTTACCCAACCCTCATGAGTATGAACCCTAGAAATTTAAAGTCATCAATTTCCCTTAATAAATCCGTTTTTGTATCATCAAAGTCGTATTTCTATTAGTATAATCACCCAATAACAATTCTACATGAAATCCCTATATCACAACCTAAATTTACAACTCCAATTTCATGGGTTTTTATAAATCTCCCAATACAATGCAATTATGTAGATTTCTAAGCATGGAAGAAACATTCGCTTGAAATTAACGTAATTAAACCACTTGCCTTGGATTTGTTCTCTGAATTTGATGTTGGATCTTGGATGTTGCTCTCTTTTCCTCTACAATCTATCACAAGGTTGAAGGTTGAAGGTGGTGGTTAGGGTTTCTCTTTTGGGAGCCTCTCCTAACTTCTCCTATAACTCCCGTTGCCCTTTAGTTGGTTAAGTGCTGGTAATGGCTTAGTGGGTCACTAAATATCCTAATATTTAACTCCCAAAATTCGTTGGTTAATTATCCTAAAATTTCAAAATTACCAAAATACCCTTTTAAGTTGCCGGTATGGCCCCGAGACCCAAACTAAACCCCCGGCTAGTGTTTTCTTACTATTTCGACCCTTCCGGACTCGTTGGCGCACTCAAAATGACCATATGGTTGATAAAAATAAAATTCACTTTTTAATTTAAATAATTACATTCCTGACGCGACTGTCACGCGCGTCCCAACAAAATTTCCCAAATTGCCGTATTTCAGTCTCACGACAATTTTAATATTTTCAATATTCATATACTACCATATATGCACATTATGATCAAATACCAACTCACATCTCGTTAGTATTTTATCCGGATTAATTCTCAATTAATTCACATTTAATTTAATTAATCCCGTAAATAAATATCAATAAAAGTACGGGGTATTACAACTCTTCCATATTTTCACATATTTCCCCACACCATCACCTATCATCTCCATATCATCTTTCATTTTCAAAAAATTGAGTGTTGATTCCAAATGTTAAATGTCTTCAGTGTTGAGAGTATAAAAACAAAAGAGAGAAAAACAACAACAAAAAAAAAAGAGAAAGAAATAAAAAAAATAAAAAAATAGAGAAAAAGAAAAGAAAAAAAAAGAGAGAGAAAAGAAAGGAAAGAGAGTTTGTAGTTAGTAGTTAGTTTTTAAATAAAGACATTTGTTCTTCAGGTGCTATACACCCTTCTCAATCTTATCGCATATCCATCCATTTTACATCCATCATTTCACACATTCATCACTCATCATTCATATCACTATCCTACTTCACCTCATAACATATTTCCCATTTCATTTTCCCCTCACCAATAAACATATATATTTTCCCTAAGTGTTCGGGCAAATGAAAGTCAACGTGGTGAATAACTCGACATTCTCACTACAGTGATTAACATTCTTTCATGAGATCATTTTCTTTCTAAATGTTCGTTCTTTCTTTTACGTGTGTGATACGTTTGAACTTGATTACATTTACTCACCTCCTCACACACAAGAGCGATACACTTACCTTAATCTCGAGAGTTCATTTGAGAGAGATATATTCGTGAGATTTGAAGTTGAAGCGTTGATTCCAAGAGGCTGTCTAGGAATTATTCTGATGATGATCGACCCGTTTTGATTGATTCACACTACACACGTTGAGTTCTAGGAAGGATGTGCCTTGAGTATTCACATAGCTAAAATTTTTACATATTCTAGCTTGTGTTTGAAAATATTTCTCTTATGATGGATTGTACGAGTATTCTACGTCTAAGAAGAGATTGACTGTCTCTCAATAAATCTTTTTAAATAAAGAATTTTGTGGGTATATTCCCTGTAAATCCTCACGAGACACAACTCGTCCCGTAGGCAACCTATATGTTTAAAGGCTTGTTGCACATGCTAAGTGCAATCGCAAGTGCCTGCGAAAGTGGTACACTTTTGGTTTCTTATCTTTCTTTCTCGTTATCTTATTGCTCGAGGACTAGCAACGCTCTGTTTGGGGGTGGTGTGATAAGCATCCAAAAGTGTACATTTTATACCCCGAATAGACATATTTTAGTTACTAATTCTCTACTAGAATGGTCTTATGCGTGTAAATGTTATTGTGCAGGTTAATTATCGTTTACGGAGTTCAAATGCTTAATTTAAAGCAAATGCGCATCAAATGGAGCTAAATACCTTGTCCCATAACCCTAGCCTACCCTCACCCGAGCCTAAACATGTCCCAAAACCTATCCCGAAGCCCGTGTGTGTTTAGTTTATTCCTTTTTAATTTTTTTAGATTTTTAGTTTGAGTCGTTTTTATTTTTAGGGTTTATTTTAGATTTATTTATAATTTCTAGGTTTTATTTTCTACTTTTCTATTTTATTTTATTTTTATTAGTATAATTTTATTTTTATTAGTTTTTATTTTTATTTTATTAGGATTAGTTTATTTTAGGATTTCATTTATTTTTAGTTTTATTAGATTTTACATTTTTTTTAGGACTTTAGTTTTTATTTTTATTTCTTTTATTTTATAGATTAAGATTTTATTTTTAGTTGATTTTATTATTTTTAGTTTTGTTAGTTTTTTTTAAGTTAGTTAAAATTTCATTTAATTCTAAAGATACAAACTAATACATACACACACACACACTGCCCCATACACAACATCACACCAAAATAACTCACCCATCCACACCTTACTCCCCTACACCTCACCCACACACAACCCTTACCCTCCATCATCTTCAACCTCACTCCCACATCCCATTTCTCTCTCCTCTCACACCATTAACAACCAACACCCCTTATACCTCCCATCGCAGCCACAACCAAACCCGGATCAATACCCGAGCTGCCTTATACCATTTTTCAAACCCGAAACCAACAATTTCAACCTTCCAACCATAATCCGATAACCTAGTTAACCCATTTGCCAACCCATTTCTCCATTTCAACGAAACCAAAAAAAAACACATGCCATATAACCTCTTTTAACCCCTTTACCCTATATACCCTCAACTACCAATTTTAACCCAACTTTCCAAATAGCCCCTCACCCAAATCTGATTTTTATTCCCCTCATTCACATGACCTCACACCTCTCAAACCTCATGTGCACACACCCCAAGCTCTTGCACTCCCATTACCAAATTTACCCCCATGCTCCATGTGCCTACTATATAAGATGGATGACCCCATTTGAAGAAGGATCATAAAAAATTGTAGAGAGAATTTTAGAGAGAGAAACACCATTTTTTAGTTTAGTTTTTTTTTTTTTGGGTTAGAATTTATTTTATTTTACTTTTTTTTTAGATTAGTGAGAAAAATAAATTAGTGAGAATCCATTTTTGAGTGTAATTGTTGATGTAATTTTGGTTTGATCACATAAATTGGAGGGATGTAAATTGCAAATTCAAGGATTGGAGTTCAATTTTACTCAAAGAGATTTGGTTTGATTGTTCTCTTCTCTACTTTTATTTTAATTGCCTAGTTTATTTGATTATCATGTTTAATATCATGTTAGGCTAAATTCCCTTTCAAGGGGTGGGGTGAGCCCTTATTTGATGTTAATTTAATTTAATTAGTTTGATTACTTTAAAATTCGCTTTGAATATTAATTTTGATCCCCCACCCTTAAATTTACACCTCGAGAGAGGGTAAATGATTTCCGAGATAAAATCAAAATTTTAAGTTATAATACCTGTGGAGGCAATTATTATGCAACACAAATAAATATGAAAGAGGTGACAACCAAGAAAAAAACAAATAAAGGGCCAATCACACAACAACAGGAGTACGTGGTTCAGCAAAGAAGTGCCTACGTCCACGGTGGTTCAGTCAGTGTTATTTCTCTATATTCTGAAAAGTAAGTACAGAGAATACAACTTGTCATTTGCCCCGGACTTGGGGTTTAATTTATACATGTATGTGTTGGAGTAGTGGGGGTGATAGGTTCCTCTTTATTAGCCATCTCCCTTTCATGGGATCGTGTACTCCCACAACTTCTCTTCATGGCATCGTGGAGTAAATGGATGAATACCAGAGGTGATGGGCCTGGGTTTTGGGCCGCTGAGGATGGGCTACTCGTCCAGGCCTTATGGTGATAAAATCGGGGTACCCACAATTGCCCCTGAATTTGTTGGGCCGTTCTTTATGGGTCCGATGAATTTAAATGATCAGCAATGATGGTCGATTTCTTTGAAAACTGTGAAGTTGCTTTGGCGGCACCCGCTTCGCTATCTGTGCGTTATGATTAGTTTTGAAGGCTTGTTGGAATAAGACACATTTTTTCTTCGTCGTTCCAGCTCTTCCAGCAATCTTCTATCTTCTGAGAACTCTTGAGTTTTGTACCTTCTGTTTTCGGTCTCCACTCTCGTCGCTTCTTCGCCTTTTGATCTGATCTTCTGTCCTGTAAGTCTTTCGTGCCCTTTTTCTTGAGTTTATAGTTTTTCTTGTATTTTTCCAATGGCGAAGATTGGAAATAGGTCGGTAACTGAGTTTAGAAAATTCTACGGTATTCCTGAGTGGGTAGAGATTGAGTGTTGTGCCTCGCCGCCTAGGAACGTTAGGGACATAGAGGATGCACATTGGATTCACGTCCTGTTGCTCTCCCAGGGGGGTCTCACCTTTCCCCCTAATGGTTTGTTTATGCACTTTTTTAGTTATTTTGGTATTGTGCCTGCACAATGTTCACCCAATGTATGGAAAATAGTGAACGGTGTGCACAGGATAAATCAATTGTACGGCACGAGGTTAGGGCTTGCCGAGGTCTGCTTTTGTTATTCTTTTTCTCGTACGAGTTCAGGTGTTCTGTACCTTAAGGCTAGGAGCCCTGATAGGGTTTTGGTAGTAAATTTACCTGATTCCCATAAGGACTTCTGGCAAGAAGGGTTTCTCGTTAGGAACTGGCAGTACTCCCCTCAATTTGAAGGGTCGAGGTCTGAGAGGTTCACTATTCCCTTTTATGGGGAAGAATATATAGGTAGATGTTGTATTATTGTTTCAACCTTTGCGGACTTTGTGATTTCTCTAACTTCTCCTTGCTTTCTCTTTTTCAGCGAAGATAAAGAATTTGGAGCCAGCTCTCAGCGAGGTTCGTATCTCGGAACTGGTGAAAGCTTGGAACATCAGGGAACCTTTGGGTGACGGCGAGCATCCTAGGTATGCTGCTTTTCTGCTTGAATACAAGAACACATGCTCCAGCTTCATAGCCCGACCTGTGGAAAGTGTTTCGAACTTTGACTCTTCCGAAGAGATTTCAGCTGAGCCCATCCAATTGGACGAGGAGGAGAGCAGCTCGGAGAGCGAGCCTGCAGGTGTTGTGAGTAACTTGGGTGGAGGCAGTGCTGATAGTAGCAGTTCATCGAGTACTACCAGCAGTCCAGGTGAAGAAATGCCTCCCAGGAAGAATCTAATCCGGGATGATGATGATGATGTGCTTCTTGCACAGAGGTCCAAAAAATCGAAGACTGTCTCCGGGGCCATAGCTACTGGTTCTCGGCCTCCCTCTCAAGAGCAAGAGAAGAAGAAGAGAGAGGAGGAGCAGACGAGGGAGAGGGAGAAGAAAAAGGAGGAGGAGAGGAAGAAGGTGGAAGAGAGAAAGAGGAGGGAGAAAGAGAAGGAGGAGGAGAGGAGGAAGATGGAACTGAGGACCAAGACTGGTCAAGCCTTGGTCCCGGTATCTGCTTTGCCTGAGGGGGCTTCGGTGGCCACCTCTCCTCAACTCGCCCCTGCGCTGCTTGAGAGGGCAGTCCTCCCTGCAGATCGCGAGAGGGCGTCAGGGTCTGATCAACTGGCCTTGCAAGCTAGCCAGAGGCTTGCCTTGGTAAGGTTTCTTTTCTACTTCCCAACTTCTTCTAATCTGTTTTGATGGTTTCTTCTTTCTGATCTGTTTTGATGGTTTCTTCTTTCTGATCTTTCCCTTGTTTTCTGCAGTTTGTGACTGACTTCGCTGTGCTCTATCGCTCTCGCGACGAGCTGTTGAGAAAGAACAGCGAGCTGGAGCAGCAGAATTCTACTCTGGTGGCCAGGGGTTCTCAGCTGGAGGCCGATCTGAAGGCTGCTGATGCGGCTCGAGCTTCTTCTGCCTTGGCCCTTGCTAATTCTGCTCGCGAGAGAGATAATGCTGTCAGAGAGCTCGGCGAGCTGAAGAAGTCGTATGAACAGGTCTGCTCTAGCAAGCTGGACTTTGTGGAGAAGAACAGGGTTCTTGCCGAGCAGCTGGAAGCGGAGAAGGCCCAGGCAGCCACTGTTAAAGAAGATTCATACAATTCTGGCTGGGCTGCTGCGTATGAAGACGCCGAGGTTCAGATAGGCTATATTAACCGTCTGAACTTCAAGAAGGGGTGGAACAAGGCCCTTGTGGCTGCAGGGGTGGATGTTGCATCCCCACTTTTTGACGAACATGATCCAGGGCCCAAGCCAGTTGTGGATGAGGAGCCAGCCCCAACTGCTGAAGGGGTCAATCCTGCTTCTCAGGCGACTCTTGCTGATGCTTCCTTGGTCGAGGGGGCAGTGCACACCTCTGCAGAGGGTAACGCCCCTGCTGATGCTGATAAGGACAAGGGTCCGTCCACCGAGGTTGCTAAGTGATAGGGATTTCTTTGTAATTTTTTTCTTTTTTGTTCTGATGTAACCTCGCTCATTATCAATAAAAAGGCTTCGTTTTTGTTTATGCTGATTTCTTTCTGTTCTCTTCCTTCCTTTTTTACTTGTAGTTGGTTGACGCTGATGGATATATCCCCGTCACTTCACATCTGGGTAGGACTCTCGGTCCCAGTGCGAGTCCTGCTGTTCGCCAGGCCTTCGCTAGACTCTGCCGGTTTGCTAAGTTAAGTAACAAAAAATACAAGGATCAGTCTGAGCTGGTGGCCAAATTGAAGGACAGGCTCCAGGAAATGGAAGAGATCGGAGCTTCAGTGCAAGAAGAAGTTAGCGAGCTGAGAGCCAAGTTACTGGAGGCCACCGAGATCAATCAAGTCGTGGAGTTTCTTCAGCGGGAGAATGACGACCTGAGGCGGGAGGTCTCGAGGCTTAAGGAGCATTCGCCGAGCACTGCTCCGGCAGTCCTACAAGGTTCTTCCTCGTCGCGAGCTGCTCGACCTCCCCTCCCGCGTGTTGGTAGGAGTACAAGGGGTAGGAGTAGGGAAGTTGAGGATCAGCGTTAGAGGGAAATAGAGGAGCTGCGCGGTGATGTCCGACGAGCTTACGTAACTGCTGCTGGGCTCCAGAGGGACGTCACCCGACTGCGGCATCTATTCAAGAAGGGCCCTCGCCAAGTGTGGACTGATGGCTATGATCAGGGCTGGTTCGATGCTCCCACGAGATTATTAGAGTTCGAGGAGCTTTCCTTCATCAGGGGGTGGTTGAGTGCTCTCAGAGAGCTACAGGTCCCAAGGAATTCGATATTGTGGTATCGGCATGAGATGTCTCCGTCTGCTCTGATGCCCAATCCATTCAGGCGAGATGACCGATGGATTCCTATCGATGCTATTCCTCGGCGGCTACTGGAGTTGGACACAGATGAAGTTGTTGAGGAACTCGATCCTGCCCCTGATGACGGGAGGAGAGCTAAGGTTGCTGATTACCTTGCTCGGAGGCTTCCCCCTTCTTGATAGTTTGTTTTTTTTAATAATTGTAAATGCTTTGGGCGAACCTTTGCCGACTAAACATGTACTATTATTGTTTGTAAATATAAAAGATTAATGGAAAGTTTGAGTTTTGGGCGATTTTGCCGACTAAACGTGTTTATCCAATCTCTGTTATATTTTTGCAGCTTCACAATCTTTATCTTGTCATGTGAGTGTCCGCCCAGTCCAGTATTAAGAATACCATTGTGCTCTCTCTTTACCTTTTAGGTTGTGTCGTCACACTCCCTTAGGTCTAAGAGGGGCAATTGGCGAGGACACACCTGTTTTTGGATGTCTTCATCCAGTTAGGATTTTGTTTAACCAAAATAGGTTTGATGCCTAAGAATATTCTGTAGGGCTTCATATATTGCCATGGGCAATGCTAAGAGGTCTGTCGTGCTTCGTGACGATGACCTGAGGAGGGGTGTTCCCCTGCTATGTCAACTATGATACCTGTGATTTGAAAAGGATGTGCAATAAGATATAATTGTTACTTTTTTAGAGAGTAATTAACTGAGAGATTCTTATTGGTGAATAGAGAAATAAACTGTCTTTCCCCAAAATGAGTACAATAAAAGATCTAGCAATAGAACTCCTAAAAGTAGAATTTCTTGAGATTAGCTGCGTTCCATGCTCGTGGTATCTCTCTGCCTTCCATCGTTTTCAAATGATAGGCACCTTGGAGATCGTCTCTAATTATCTCATAAGGTCCTTCCCAGTTTGGGCCCAGTTTACCATCTGATGGCTTCACTGTGTTGCCCAGGACCTTTCTTAGGACATAGTCTCTAACTTCGAACTTCCTCGGATTGACCTTTTTGCTGTAGTGCTTCGCGAGCTGTTGCTGATAACTCGCTAGTTTTACTAGGGCAAGTTCCCTGCGCTCGTCGGCCAAGTCGAGTTCAGCGAGCAAAGCCTGATCGTTCTGGTTCTGCTCGACAAGGTCGGATCTCATTGTAGGCAATCCTGCCTCTAATGGGATGACCGCTTCCATACCATATGCTAGTGAGAATGGCGTCTGACCTGTGGCTCGTCTGGGAGTCGTTCTGTATGCCCATAGGACATGTGGTAGCTCGGTAGTCCACGCGCCTTTTGCTCGTTCTAACCGCTTTCTTAATCCAGCGATCACTGTTTTGTTGGAAGCCTCAGCTTGTCCGTTGCTCTGAGGATAAGCTACCGAGCTGAGTGGTGCCTGATTCCGTGTTGGTCGCAGAAGTCCCGAAAGGGGCCACTTTCGAACTGTGTCCCATTGTCAGTGATGATGGTTCTGGGGATCCCGAATCGAGTGATTATATTTTTCCATATGAATTTCATCATGTCAGCATCTCGGATGTTCGCCAGAGATTCTACCTCGATCCACTTGGTAAAGTAATCGGTGGCGACCAACAGGTATTTGCGATTGCCGGCAGCGGTGGGTAGTGGTCCCACGATGTCCATTCCCCACTGGGCGAAAGGCCAGGGGCTGGTCAGGGATTTCAATTCGCTGGCAGGCTGGTGGACCATGGGCGCGTGAAACTGGCATTTTAGGCATCTGCGGACATATACTGCGGAGTCCCTTTGCATATACGGCCACCAGTAACCTTCTTTCATTGCTCGGAAGGCTAGAGATCTTCCTCCGACGTGACTTCCGCAGATTCCTTCGTGAAGCTCGTGAAGCACCTTCTCGACCTCGCCTGGGTGGACGCATCTAAGGTAGGGGCCGGAGAAAGATCTTTTATACAAGTCGCCTCCCGTGGATAAGTGAAAGCGAGCAGCTTTGACTCTTATCTGGTGGGCGGTCCTTTTATCATCTGGGAGCGTTCCGTTCTTCAAATAGCCTCTTAAGGGATCCATCCAGCTAGGGGCTGGTTCCAATTGGAGTATTTGTTTCGCTCTTGTTAGCTCGCAGTTGGGGTGAATGCTCGGGTAGCTAAGGAAATCGATAGGGATTATCCTTTTAAGGCTGGAATCAACTGCCGAGCTCAGGGCTGCCAAAGCGTCAGCGTGGCTGTTCTGCCCCCTGGGAAACTGCTGGATGTTGATTTCTTCAAAGTTTGTCATCAAGTTTCTTACCAACGAGAGGTAGGCTGCCATCCTCTCGTCCTTCGCGTTGTAGTCTCCACTTATCTGATTGGAAACTAGTTGCGAGTCTCCGAATACCTGTAAATGCTTTGCTCCTAGAGTTTGCGCCCTTTGGAGACCTGCAATTAAGGCTTCGTATTCTGCTTCGTTGTTGGAGGCTGCAAATCCCAGCCTAATTCCTTGCTCGAGGACTGCATTTTCTGGAGTGATGAGAATAATTCCTACTCCTGCCCCCTTTGAGTTGGAGGCTCCATCAACGAATAGCTTCCAGCTTCCCCCTGTAGCCTGGCTGTTTTGTTCTGTTGGTTTAGGCTGGTCGAGAGGTTCTTCGCCCGTGAATTCAGCTATGAAGTCAGCGAGGACTTGACCCTTGATAGCTGTCCTTGGTTGAAATTGGATGTCAAACCGGCCGAGCTCGACTGACCACTTAGACAGCCTGCCTGACAAATCCGCCTTCCTTAGGATAGCCTTGAAGGGGTGTGATGTAAGGACGATGATCGTGTGAGCTTCGAAGTAATGCTTTAGTTTCCTCGATGACATTACTAGGGCGAATGCGAGCTTTTCCAATGGCAGGTATCTCTGCTCGGCGTCTAGTAAGGTTTTGCTCGCGTAATAGACTGGATGTTGGATCCCTGTGACTTCACATATTAGCGCTGAGCTGATAGTATGGCTGGATACAGAGAGGTAGAGGTACAAAGGGTCCGTTTGCTGTGGCATGACGAGCAGTGGTGGGGAGCTTAGGTAGGATTTGAGCTCGCCTAATGCTTGCGAGCAATCTGGGGTCCATTCTACCGTTTTGCTGCCTTTTAAGAGTTGGAAGAAGGGCTTGCATCTCTCGGAGGATTTAGAAATGAAACGATTAAGTGCAGCGAGCATTCCAGTGAGCTTCTGTACATCGCGGATTGTGCGAGGAGGTTGCACCCGTTTAATTGCCTCAATCTGGTCCGGATTTGCCTCTATGCCACGCTTGCTGACCAAATACCCAAGGAACTTTCCTGACTGGACACCGAAGGAACACTTGCTCGCGTTGAGTTTCATTCGGTATTTCCTGAGGATTTCGAAGGTACTTGCCAGGTCAGAAAGGTGGTTTTCTTTCTCCTTGCTTTTAACGAGCATGTCGTCGATGTAGACCTCCATCGTGTTTCCCATCTGATTTTTGAACATTTTAGTAACCAGCCGCTGATAAGTTGCCCCTGCATTTTTTAGCCCGAAAGGCATGACCTTGTAACAGTATAAACCAACCGTCGTGATAAACGCCATTTTATCCTGATCTGGGGCATATAAGGGAATCTGGTGATAGCCCGAGTATGCGTCCAGGAAACTCATTCGCTCGTGAGCTGCAGTGGCGTCTACTAGTTGGTCTATTTTTGGAAGAGGCAAGCTATCCTTGGGGCAGGCTTTGTTGAGGTCAGTGAAGTCTATGCAAACTCTCCACTTACCGTTGCTTTTTGGAACTACCACTGGGTTGGATAACCATTTGGGGAACTGCACTTCCCGTATGGATCCTGCATCCAGCAGTTTTTCGACTTCCTGTTCTATTGCTTTGGCTTTCTCGGGAGCAGTTCGTCGTGCCTTTTGTGCTATCGGTTTGAATGTGGGATTGACGTGCAACCGATGGCAGACCATATTGGGATCGATCCCTGGCAGCTCGTAGGGTTCCCAGGCGAAAACATCTATGTTGCTTCTGAGTAAGGTTAACAAATCCTTTTGCTCTTTGTTAGTGAGTGAAGTCCCGATCAGAAAGACTCTGCTGTTGTCGCCTTCCCTAGCAATGACTTCTACCAGGTCTTCTACAACCCGTTCGGAGGGGAGGAGCCTGGTCTCTTCCACTCCGGGCCTTCCATATTTTAATTGCTATTTGGAAGGGATTGCATCTTCCTCCACTTTCTCGCTGGTTCGAACGTCTTTTTTCTCTGGCTTCGGTCGGATAGCCGCTATGAAGCACTTTCTCGCCATCGCCTGGTCGCCATGTATCTCCATCACACCCCGCTCGGTGATATATTTGAGTTTCTGGTGGTAGGTCGAGGAGACTGCCTTCATTGCATGGAGCCATCCCCTGCCGAGGATGGCTTGATATGGTGAGTCGATGTCGACCACCAAGAATTCGATCATTTTTGAAACACTCCCAGCGAGCACTGGTAGTACTATCTTGCCTAAAGGCATGGTCATTTTTCCAGCGAAGCCGACCAGAGGGACAGTGGTTCCCTTCAGGTCGGCGATGTCCAACTTCAATTTCCTGAACAGGTCGATGTACATTACTTCGGATGAGCTTCCTTGATCGACGAGCAGTCTGTCGATATCAAAGTTGGCTATCCTGAGTGTAATGACTAAGGCATCGTGATGTGGGGTCCTCACTCCCACAAGATCTTCATCCGTGAAGACAATATGCTTGTTGTAGTTGATGTCCTCTGCTCGGCGGCGTTTTCCTGCCTGTGATTTCGCTGGATCAATTTGAAAACCTTGCATTACTGCTGTCAGCTTCTTTACCTCCATCCGAGCTGAGTTGCCCTGGATTTGCTTAACATCGGATACTCCATGGATTACTGCGAATTCGTGTCCGGTGTCGTCTTCTAATACGTTGTCGGGTTTTGCCTCCTTGTGGACAGTCACTCTCTCTACCTTCCTTTCCACAAAGTCATTCAAATGTCCGGATTGGGCCAACTCCTCGAGGTGGGACTTAAGAGCCTTGCAGTGCTCGGTCTTATGTCCTCCCTCTTTGTGGAAGGTGCATCTCAGCGCATTGTTTCTTTTCGATGGGTCTCCTCCCATTTTCCGGGGCCATTTGATGAACGGCTCATCCTTGATCTTAGTGAGAATCTTGTAAATTGGTTCTTTGAAGACGGTGTTGACTGCCTGGAACGACTTTGCAACGTCAGGGCTCCCTCCGTTCTTGGGGCCATTCTTGCTCCCATTCTTTCCTCCTTTTTTCTGGTTATCAACTTTCTCACTTCCCTTCGTGGCGAGCTTGGCTCGACCGTTCTCACCTACGTTAAGGCGGGTGACATCTTTCACCTTTGCGTATTTCTCAATCCGGGCCATCAGGTCATCAATGGTGGTTGCTTCCTTCTTTGTCAAGGACTGGTAGAGGAGGGAAGAGCTAGGTAGCCCAATTTTGAATGAAGCCACTGCCACCTCTTCTGCGCAGTCTTCGACTTCGTTGAATAACTCCCAGTACCTTTTCGCGTAGTCTCGAAGTGTCTCCTGAGGAGTTTTCTTCATCGTCAATAGAGCATCCATCCTTTTGGGATGGGAGCTGCTGGTGATGAACCTGGCCGTAAAGAGCTCGGCCAGGGATTTGAAATTTCTGATGGATCGGTGAGGGAGTTTCTCGAACCATTTCTGGGCCACGTCATGAAGGCTTGAGGGGAAAATACGGCACATCAACGCATCTCGGTGATTCCAGAGGGTCATAGCCTGCCGGTACTGCCTGACATGATCAATGGGATCAGTCTTTCCGTCATAAATCTTGAACCTTGGAATAGCAAACTTTTTGGGAGCTTCTTCTTCTTCAATTTCCCTTGTGAAGGGCGATTTCATCTGGGTCTTGAGGGCTCTCCTGGCGAGTTCTCTGGTTGACCTGGTGCCGCGGTGAGCTGGATGTTGGTCCATTTCTCTGCGGACTAGGTTCCGTATGTTGTCGTCGCTGCGAGCAGGGCTCTGATAGCGGCGAGCTTTTCTTAGTTGCTCGCGGAGGTCGTCGTCTGAGTCGCCACCTTCGAACCCTTGATGTTGCCGCCTAGGGCTCCTTCCTCGGCTGCGAGATTTGCTCGCCTGAGGGCTAGGAGTGCGATAGGGGCGTCTCCTGGTATCAGGACGTAGTTCTTTTTCCAGTTTTTCCAGTCTTCTTTTCAGGCGAGCATTCTCAGCCTCATACCTGCGAGAAGACTCCCTCTGCTCGTGGAGCCTTGCTTCGTATGCATCGATCAATCTGGATATCTGAGTGGACCTCGCTGGTCCTTGACTTTCTTCTGAGGCTGGCCTTTCTAAGCGAGCCCCTTGATCGGAACGTCGGACTTCAGACCTGATCCTGCGAGGAGCGGGTGGCTCCTGAATGTCTCCTGCTTGAGGAGCGTTGTTGCTGTGACCAGACATCTTAGATTTTTTCTTGGTGTGGGCTCTTCTCAAGGAAAGATAAACGTTTCCCACAGACGGCGCCAATTGTGGAGGCAATTATTATGCAACACAAATAAATATGAAAGAGGTGACAACCAAGAAAAAACAAATAAAGGGCCAATCACACAACAACGGGAGTACGTGGTTCAGCAAAGAAGTGCCTACGTCCACGGTGGTTCAGTCAGTGTTATTTCTCTGTATTCTGAAAAGTAAGTACAGAGAATACAACTTGTCATTTGCCCCGGACTTGGGGTTTAATTTATACATGTATGTGTTGGAGTAGTGGGGGTGATAGGTTCCTCTTTATTAGCCATCTCCCTTTAATGGGATCGTGTACTCCCACAACTTCTCTTCATGGCATCGTGGAGTAAATGGATGAATACCAGAGGTGATGGGCCTGGGTTTTGGGCCGCTGAGGATGGGCTACTCGTCCAGGCCTTATGGTGATAAAATCGGTAGATTCGAACTAGAGGTAGGTTTTTTCTTAAGTGTGGTATTATTCCTTGAATTTCAACTCTAAATTTATTTTTTAAGATTTACATAAATTTTAATCAATCGATCCTAGTGGGTGATTAATTAAAAGGAGTGTAGATCTATTTTCTAGAGTTGTGGGGGGTTAAACTTAATTTTCTAAAAGATTACTATTAAAATTATACTTGCAACGAGAGTTGATTTGTAATTTTGATATTAATTTGGAAAAATTCAATTAATTAAATTAATTAGTTCGAATAGCTAAAATTTGTGGTGTAGTCCCACTCCTTGACTGTTCTCACATTTATTTACCTCACTTTATCTCTTATTTTTGTGTTAGACTTTATTTTTCATTTTTAGTCACTTTTTAGTTTTTTATTTGAACTTACATTTAGTTTAGTATTATTTCACTTCATCTCACACAAAAATTGTTTTAATATTTGAAAAGCTAAAAAAAATTTGAAAAAGTAAAAAAGCCCCCAAAAAATAAAATAAAATTGAGTTACAATTGAGTTTGTCTCTAGCTTACCCCCTTGATGTGGATTGATACCGTTACTTACCTCTACACTTTAGTTTGATGTTATATTTTGTAGGTATTTTAAGGTTTTGATTAACTTGGCTTCAACAACGACTACAAAAAAAAAGCTAAGTTATTTGATAACTATGACTTTTGTGTGGATGTCGTTGTTGCAAGCCAAGTCAATCAAAACCTTAAAATACCTACAAAGTATAACATCAAACTAAAGTGTAGAGGTAAGTAAGGGTATCAATCCACATCAAGGGGGTGAAACTAGAGACAAACTCAATTGTAATTCACTTTTATTTTCTTTTTGGGGTTTTTTGGTTTTTCTACTTTTTTATGCCTTTTTCTATATTGAAATAATTTTTTTAGATGAGGTGAAATAAGACTAAACTAAATCAAGATGTAAATAACTAACTAGAAAGTGTGATGAAAAATAAGTGAAATTTAACTAAAATAAAAGAATAAGTGAGGAAGTAAATGTGAGAACAATCAAGGAATGAGATTACACAACAAATTTTAGCTATTCTAACTATTTAATTTAATTATTTGAATTCTCCCAAATTAGTATCAAAATTACATTCACTTCGAACACTTGCACTTAGCTTCACTTTAGACTCACATGCTTTACATGCCACTTAGAATATCCACGCTTAGGCTTCACTAGATCACAACCACACTTCCTACACTTTTATGTATGCTTACATGTCGCACACCACTTGTAGTTGACCCATGCATAGGTTCACTACCACACTCACTCACTTGTATATACTCCTATGACACATACTCACTCACATGTATACATGCGTAGTATAGTTGTCATGCTAGATATACTTGTATATGCTCCCCATTTAGTGTAGTATTCTCTTTACTTATCATGCAAATACAAAAATTGATAAAAAAATACTCTCTCTCCATAATATGTTAATTAAGACTCATGCATTTTTGCACACTACATCACCAAGAGCATGGCTATTGACTAAAATTGTGTCCCGTATTAGGGGATCACTTTGTGATGAGCGCTGGACCTGCGGGGCGCAATTAGCCTAAGTGATATAACGCTCACCTTCCATTGGCCTCGTACCTTAAACGTATATCGAATGGTTCCCCCTGCATCGTACTGCTTGACCGAACCAATGACAGGAGGTACATAACAGGGAACTCGTTCACGTACATCGAGTATATCAAATCCGCTCACTCGTACTATCCCCACGAGGTATATAGTGAGGAAATTCACATATGGTCAGGTATATAAATGGTTTGTCCACACGTACCGATGAATGGTTACCCTTATAGGCAAGAGGAATATTGTGGAAGTCATGACAAAGGGGGGACTCATCCACCAACCCAACAATTACATAAACCTCATATAGATGTCAAATCTAGGACACTCATATTTAGTTTGCCGGTAACCATGCTAAACTTTGTCAAAATTCTGGGTTGGCATACCGCTTGAATTTTTATGTAATTTTGCCTTTTTTCAAAATAGGGCCCCATCTGTGAGCCTGGAAACAAGCCCAAATGTGTTTTACATATTTTTTTCAAACCCCATTTTCCCAGGCTCGGGTCCCGTTCGACATTTTTTCTGCATTTAGGCAAACCTAATACAATTGAGAAACTAATAATAACATTAATAATAATCATGTTGAGATTCCTCTAATTTTTCGTCCTTTTCCAAAAAATACCAAAAACATTTTTCGTCCTTACGAAATACCCAAAATCTTCTCCCTCCCTCTCTTGAAAATAAATTTGAAACATTTTCCATCTCAGGTCAATTTCTCTATTGGCTTCGGTCATCCATCAAACCACCCCGAAGCTCCGTCGATTCTTCTGCTACATCATCCGAGTTTAGGATTTACTTTCACGAGATCTTCATGGAGAATGTCGACCAAGCGCCAAATGTGCAGCCCAATCTAATAACTGTCTTGGCGTAGCTCAGTGCCAATATTGATAACTTTCAAATCGAGGTCCATGAGATACAACGTCACCGGGTCTAGATTCCCAAAGAACTCGAAGTTATCTTTCTTTGTCCCATAGGTCCACCCGCTTTCGAGCTTGTTTGGGTCCCAAAAGAGTATTAGCATGCTCCACGCGCCCCACCTACAAATGGGCCACCTGCCAGCTCATTTCCTTATCCTGAACCTTACCCAACCAGGGGCTAACATGCCAGTACCCACAGATCCTAAAGAAGAGGGACTGAACAAGGTCAAGGAAGACCTCAAGATATTATCGAAGAAGTTTGACCAAGTCAAGATATCCAGGAACTACATGGACTATACCCATATGTCTTCCTGTCCCAAATCCAGACTTTAGAGAAGTCCAAGATGCCTGACATCGATAAGTTTAGGGGAAGTGGACCCTATCTATTCAACTTCGAAGCTATCACCAAGCCAGAACCCTACTTGGTGCCTCTAAAGAGATAATGGCCCAGATGTTCCAGCAGACCTTGAAAGAAGGCACCCTTAGTTGGTTTTTATCCGTCGAGGAATCCATAATCCGTAATTAGGAGGATGTCGCTCAAGAATTTATGTCACAATAAAAGTACAATAAGTAGCTAGAAGTTACACATCGAGATCTAGAGCTTCTTAAGCAGAACCCTTGGGAAATAATTAGTAGCTTCATAGGTAGGTGAAGAGAGAAAGCTTCTACCATGACAAACATACCCTCCGAGGAGTAATAAGTCAGTATCATGACGAAGAACTTTTTACCGCATATTCGAACGTCCATGGAAGGATAATACTACCCACACTTCCGAGCCCTCTGAGAGGGTGGTGTAGAAATTGAGGAAGGCGTTGCCAAAGTCGAATATGCGCCAAAGAAAGTAACCGAACAGTTCACTCCACAAAAATATGAGAAGCCCGCCAGTGCTACAGTCTCAACCATCAATAACATCTCCCAACCTGCTACCTATTAGGCACCGAAAAGTTGCCCCAACCCTACCAAACTTTATTCTCCCCTCTTAAAAGTCTACCAAGCCCTGCTGAGCCTAAACCTCATTAAACCCTTGGACCCTCATCCATTACCAAATCCACTCCCAAAAATTTCAAAGTCGTTTCTCGTTGTGATTTCCACTAATCTACCGACCATACTAAGGACGAGTACTTCCATATTCGAAATGTGATCCAACATTTAATTAATTGGGGTATCATTGCCCCACCAGCCAATCCTAAAACCAAAACCACTCATAACCCACTTTCAATAAAACAAATTCCATCTTTCTAGAGAATAACCTAGAATTCAATCCATCTACTCAGATTGTACCCAGTAAAGCACCCATCATACTCGTAATTTCATCCAAACCGCTAAAAGTTTGCCCATATTTTATCCTACACCCTACCTACTTCACCAACCAAGATTTGTCACTCTTCATAAGGGTTGTATTATCGTACGTACCTGGACTGAAGGGAAGGATATGGAGTTACCCACTGTATTAAATCAACTATAAGATTTCAGACTAAAATTGCCTTCTACGATGACCGTCGATTGTCGCAAATTCAGTGGCCCATTCATGGAAGCCTGAAAATGGTATCGGGTGTCAGATGATTGGGTGGTACCTGTTAATGAAGTCAATCTAGATGATGTAGTGAAGATTATGGCCAATGCATTTCGACAGACAAGTAAAATTTACAGTATTGATGAGCTACTCCCTGCTTTGAAGCTTTAGGAATGGTTGGTCCCTTCACTCCTGCACCTCCCCATTGAGTTGGAAGATCTGTACGATGAAGTTGTCGAGGTTATTGAATGCATTAATTTCTCTTAATAAGAGGATATAGTCGCCAGTGGATGGGGAGACAACTTTAACAACTTAAATGACAAGCCCAATCAGGAAGGCACCAGTCTAGTAGCCAGTCAGTGCGAAAATATATCCTTTGAAGATTTGTTGAAAAAATCAATAAGGAAGTTATTCAACCAGAAATAGATGAAGACACATGGTTCTTATTCTTCCCCACCTTAGTAAATCACATAACCAGATCAGGAAGACACTACAAAGACCCGACTCCTCATTTGACCAAGATAGATAAGGGAAAGGGAGTTGTCGAAGAACTTCCCATGCCAAAGATAACAATCGAAGAAAGTAAAGTCCTTAACCAACTCAAGAAAACCCAAGCCAACATCACCTTATGAGGTCTTTTCATATCCTCCTAGTTGCACCGAAATGCTCTGAAAACACTCCTCGTCAGGCTTACAGTCTCTCCTTTCACTACTCCCGAAGAAGCCGTAAACATGGTTGGATCCTTGACTTCTTCCAGACTTTGAAGCAGAGATACTAAAGATCGGCCCTGACTATAATTATTACCTTAACATATCCGTTGAAATGTTGGGAAAGATATTCCCATGCTCACTTGTTGATAATGGATTTTCCCTTAACATTTGCCCTCTCATAACGTTAAATTTCTTGGGCTTGAAAGTCAGTGATCTCACTCCCACTTACGCCATTGTGCATGTTTACGAAGATACCCACCGAGAGGTAACGGGGTCCATAAAACTCACAATAGGGGTTGGCCCTATAAATCCTGTCACTGGGTTCCTGGTTATTGACATATCGATATGTTTTAACCTTCTTCTTATCCGTCCATGGCTCCACAATATCCGATGGGTATCATCTTTGTAGGAGGGTAGTGTGACTGAGGTCTGTAAGATGCTGAATCGGGTGGGGCGTGACCCACTTTAATGAACTTTATCTTCAAGGTTCTCAAGAACTTTTAGAGCAGCTTCTGGTAAAACCTTATACTTTTGGTAAAAATGGAACACACGCAGGAACTCACTCCCTTCAAGAAGATAAACTTCACAACAATAATGGTAACTTTTCCCAAGAGAAACTCTAGATAATAATGGTTATCAGTGAGGAGTGAAAGAACAAGGTACTTAGCACTAGAGAGAGCAGGGAAAGAATACTAGGAGGTTCTGGTGTGATTTTGACAGATTAACAGTATGAATTGAGTTATGATTGTTACTTGGCCTTTCCCGGAGGTCCTATTTATACTTGGGCACTAGGGCTGAGTTGGCACTTTTGGGTGCCAAAATTGAGAGGGTTGGTGAGGGACAAGGTCTGAAATGTACCAGTTGTCCTTACATGTATGCAGCTGCCTGTCCCCTCTGATAGGTGCCATCTGGTGTGAGCTAAGGTGAAAAAGTAAATATGTCTCCTAATGGAGACAAAATATCAGATTTGGTAAATACCTTTTAAAATGGTAACTTATGGTACAAACTTTGTAAACTTGAGAGGAGGGGTCTTGAAGACCCCCTTCTCTAAAATTATTTTTTATAAAGAAAGTTCATCTCATTTCGGTTATGACTGGGTGTGAACTGTGTAAAACCCTATGGTCTTCCTAGTATTATTCTCTTAATCCTAAAGTGCTAAGTGGTTGAGCTTGCTCAAAAAACCTTATTCCTCAGTCGCCAAGCCAAAACTCCCAAAAGATCCCAACTGGCCTATCTAAGCCCTAACTGCTCAACTAGACTACCTGTAGAAGAAAATAAATATTAGTGCTTTTATTTTTTAAAAGAATGACTTTTCATGATGAGGGGTTACTCATGGGAGCCCCTCCCTCATCTTGACTTGTTTTTTTCTTTGGGTCACTATTTTAGACCTTCTCACTGTAGAATAAAGACTTTTTGATCATTTTCTAGGGAAGTCCTTTACTGTGGACTTCCATACTAGATTTTACATTTTTAGCTGGTCATGGAAGTTGAGGGGAGGGCCTGGAGTTTCCCTTGCCTAATATTTTGGCAGTTGAGGGGGGGGGGGGGGGGGGGGGGCTGAAGGGTCCTCGCCCAAAATACTGAAAGTTGAGGGGGAGGGCCTTAAGGGTCCCTCGCCTAAAATTTTGTAAGTTAAGGGGGAGGGGTTTGAGGGTTTTGGAGGTTGAGGGGGAGGGCCTTGAGGGTTCCTCATCCAAAATGCTGGAAGTTGAAGGAGAGGGCCTTGAGGGTCCCTCGCCAAAAGTTTTCTGGAGGTTGAGGGGGAGGGCCTTGAGGGTCCCTCGCCCAAAATGCTAAAAAGTTGAGGGGGAGGGCCTTGAGGGTCCCTCGCCCAAAGTTTTCTGGAAGTTGAGGGGAGGCTTGAGGGTTTATCACCCCAAAATATAGTGGCCAAGCTTGAAACACCCTTCTAAATTAGCCCCTCATGCAAACTATTTTATGTTGTGGAGATCGAAAGGCTTTGTATGCCATAAATTCAATTTTTAATTTTTGAGGGACCCTAGGGTTTCCTCATCATTACCCCTAGGGTCATTAAATGCGATGTTCCTTCATTCTCGGTTTTGGGGTCTCGAGGAGCCACGTGTCATCATGAGAACTATCATCTAATCATTTGGAAAAAAAGTTGCTAACCTTTTGGTATTCCCACACATTTTCCCATTTTCATATAAAGCTAATTTTTGAATAAAAGCTTTCACTTTTACCATATTCTCAAAACATGCACATAGGGTTGAGATTTCTAGTCAGAGAGAAAAAAGACTCCATATTTTTTTTCAAGCTTCATCACCAATGACTTCGTCATCGCCAAATGCTTCTTCCGATATCGCTACTACTATTATTCCCATTATAATCGGCTCTTTACCCATCTATATTTACATATCTACGGTGGTGGCCACTTGAACCACCACCATAACCACTGCCCTAGGTGATTCTGACGTCCCGATGCCTACAGACTGTCATTTGGTTGCTAACATCACCATGGGTGACCGGTTGCGACTAGGGGTTCCTTCCTCTGATGGGATGGTTTTTGAATCAAGTTCGGCTAGGGGTTTTGTTGATGGTGGATTGGATTTTGGGCAAGAGCCTCTAAGTGTTCCTCGTCGCTGCCTGTAATTGACGAGGGTTGATTGATTTGGGGTTCCTCATTTGGGGTTGGTATTAGTGGGGGTTCCTCGCTGTTGCTTGTTATTGACGAGGGCTCCCCGCTCAGAGGTTCCTCGCTTGGGGTTGGCATCAGTGAGGGTTCCTCACCGTTGCTTGTTATTGACGAAGGTTCCTCGCTTAGAGGTTCCTTTATTTGGGTTGGCATAAGTGGGGGTTCCTCGCTACGGCTTTTTATTGGCAAGGGTTCCTCGCTTAGAGGTTCCATGCTTGGAGTTTGTGCGCCTGTGGGTTCCTCACGTGAAATGTTTCGCATGGGAGTTTCTTCGCCAACCGTGACTTCTGCCACTACTAGGGGTTATTCGCTTGGAACTTCCATCACAGTGGGTTCTTCGCTTGAACTAGTGGCTATTGGTAGTTCCTCAATCATTTATCCTCTTCTCAAGCTTGGGAAGATTACATGCGCACTCTTCGGGGAAGGGATTTTGGCCTTTACTGGCATGCACCATACTTTGGGCCAAATGATAACTTCATGGCTTCTTTTACCCAATTTTAAGAGAAATTTATGGCTAATATTATCGAGTAACCACATGTGGGGTTAGGTGAGTGTGGCCATCCCTGGATATACCCCATCGGGCGGGAGAGGGTCCCTCTAGGTCTTGCGCGTCCCTATCGGGAGCGCTTTGGTCAGCATCAGTGAATGAGGTGAAAAATGTAGAAAGATAGAGTCACCAGTCTATTTTACTCAAAAAAGACAAAAGAAAAGGGAGCCATACCGAAGGACAATATCCAAAGACATACTGATACATACGAAACCAAAATGATTCGAAAAGGGTCCGGAGGCTAAGTTACGAAATGGGAAGGTGTTAGGCACCCATTCCGCCCTTACGGTCTCTCATGGGTTGCTGCTATTTTCCTTTATTTCCTCGTGATATGTGTGCATGTGTATACGTAGTGGAGATAGGAATCATCGACTAGTATCATGGAAGGGATAAAGCGAGTCATCCATAGGAATGTTTCTAAAAGTAATGTTAGAAAATAGGATTTATGCGATTATCCTAGCGTCGATCATTATAAGGGAGTGATAATGCATGTGGAGTAATACGCCATTAAAAACAAGTATATATATATATGTATATACATGGAATTTAAGAGAGTTAAGTCCAAAGAGAATGGAAAAATGGAAAAAAGTAAAAAAAAAAAAGACTCGAGTCTCGGGTTTTACCCCGAGACGCCTAAGTAGCCTATAGAGGCATCAAAGTCCACGTAGTTCGTATGCAAAATGAGGGGTGGGATTTATTCCATAAATCCAATCGAGGACTTCTCTTGTATTTGTGTGTGTGTAAAAAAGTGTTTTAGGTGTGAGAAAAGTGTGAGAATTCCCATTTGGAATTTATGAGTAAATCCTCTTTTTCTTATTTTTTTAAGTTTTTATTTATATGAAAATAAGAGATGTGCAATAATACTAAATAAAAAGTATATTAGGATATGTGAGATGAGAGAATAAAAGTGCTAAGTAATAAAATAAGTTAATGCTAATATATGAGAATTTAAGGAGAGAATTGAGAAAATTGGACCTTCTTGAAGATCTTGAGCTTGATGTTAAATGTTGGAGAGAAGCCCTTGCATTTAGATGATGATGGAGGGTAGTTAATTCACCAAGTTTGATGAAAAGGATGACGAAAAGTGAAGGTTGGAAAGGGATTTGGATGTGGAAATCACGCTGACTTCGAGAGTGGTTTTCTGGATTCGTTGAGAGTGATGTATTTCAGATCTGGTCTCCTTTGCTATGAGTTCAAGCCCTCCTTTTTATAGGCCCAGGGCATTGATGATCGACATAGCCCTGGTCTTGCCAATTGGCAGGTGTGTTTAGGCACACTGTCGATAGGCAGGGTCTAGGACCTGCCATTTGGCAGTCTCTTTCAGGCTCCTTTAAAAAATCGGTCGCCGAGCGCAAACCGTTGATCTGAATCATGCACGGGGTGGATCATTGGAAAGGTAATTTAAAGACCTTCGAAAGTACTTGGACTTATACTGGGTTCGGGAGTTGACTTTGGGTCAAATGTATCTCGGAAGCGCTCGTCAGTCCTTTGGACGGGAAAACTTCGGACGCAAATGGATCGTTTGTCCACATGGTAAGTCAGAATCGCGCACGGGGTGGACCGTTGGAAAGGTGAGGAGATTTACTTAGACATTCCAAAGAGTTTGACTCAGTTTGGGGATTTGACCTTGGTCAACCGAGGTCTGGAAGCGCTCGGCGACCTTTTAAAGTAAACTGAATCGTTCGTCCGTACTACAAGTCAGAATCACGCATAGGGCGAACCGTTAGAAAAGGGTTTCAGTTCCCTTCGAAGATTCATTCAGTCTTGGTTGAGATGAAGAGTTAAATTTTGTCAAACGGAGCCTGGGAGTGCTCGGTGGCTTCTAGATCAGGTTTCGGGGGAAAATGGGTCGTTCGTCTGCATGGTAAGTCAGAATCGCGCACAGGTTGGACTATTGGAAAGGAGTTTCAGTGCCCTTTGAAGATTCATTCAGTTTCGGTCGAGCTGAAGAGTTTGATGTTTTGGTCAAACGGAGCCTGGGAGTGTCTGATGACCTCTAGGTCAGTACCCGGGGTATGACTTGGGTTTTTAATGATGAAGGGAGGTGCTAGGGACCTTACGAGAAGTTAGGGGGTATTAGAATGAGGTGTCTACAGATCCCCTCGACGGGTGAGTTTGGAACAAATGGTAGCCGTCGAATAGACATCACATGATACCTTTGAAAGAGTATGACCGGAGGGTCGATGTCGATTCTGAGAACCTAAGGATGAGGATGACCGATTCTGTGGGTTGAAGTCAATTAGGAGAGCTTGAAGATAAGGGTGATCGATTCTGCGGGTCGAAGTCAATTCTGCGGGCTTAAATGAACATGCTGGGGATGGTTTTAAAGGAATTAATGACCAAAGCAATGATGGGGGTGACCAATTCTGTGGGTCGAAGCCAATTCTGCGGTCTTAAGGTGAGATTACCAATTTTACGGGACAAAGCCAATTCTGCGTGCTTAAGGTGAGATGACCAATTCTGCGGATCGAAGCCAATTCTGCGGGCTTGAGGTGAGATGACCAATTCTACAGGTCGAAGCTGATTCTGAGAGCTTGAAGATGAGGGTGATCGATTCTGCGGGTTGTAGCCAATTCTGCGGGCTTGAAGGTGACATAACCAATTCTGCGGGTCGAAGCCAATTCTGTGGGCTTAAGGTGGGGGTGATCGATTCTGCGGGCCAAAGCCAATTATGCGGGATTAAGGTGAGATTACCAATTCTGCGGGTTGAAGCTAATTCTGCGGGCTTGAGGTGACGATTCAAGACCGAGGTAAATTCTGACCTAACTAAGGTGACGATCCAAGACCGAGGTCAATTCTGACCTAAGAGAGGTGACGACCGAGGTTAATTCTGACCTAACTAAAGTGACGATCCAAGACCGAGGCCAATTCTGACCTAAGAGAGGTGATGACCGAGGATCGAGGTCAATTCTGACCTAACTAAGGTGACGATCCGGGACCGAGGTCAATTCTAACCTAAGAGAGGTGACGATCGAGGATCGAGGTCAATTCTGACCTAAAGTGACGATCTAAGACCGAGATTAATTCTGACCTAAGAGAGGTGACGACCGAGGACCTATGTCGATTCTGACCTAACTAAGGTGATGATCCAGGACTGAGGTCAATTCTGACCTAAGAGAGGTGACGACCGAGGTCCATTTTGACCTAACTAAGGTGACGATCCAGGACCGAGGTCAATTCTGACCTAAGAGAGGTGATGACCGAGGATCGAGGTCAATTCTGACCTAACTAAGGTGATGATCCAAGATCGAGGTTAATTTTGACCTAAGAGAGGTGATGGCTGTGGACCGAGGTCAATTCTGACCTAACTAAGGTGACGATCTAGGATCAAGGCCAATTTTGACCTAAGAAAGGTGACGACCGAGGACCGAGGTCAATTTTAACCTAACCAAGGTGATAATCCAAGACCGAGGTCAATTCTGACCTAAGAGAGGTAACGATCGAGGAACGAAGTCAATTCTAACCTAATTAAGGTGACGATCAAGGACCGAGATCAATTCTGACCTAACTAAGGTGACTATCCAAGACCGAGGTCAATTCTGACCTAAGAGAGGTAACGATCGAGGATCGAGGTCAATTCTGACCTAACTAAGGTGATGAACTAAGATCGAGGTCAATTCTGATCTAAGAGAGGTGACGATCGAGGACCAAGGTCAATTCTGACCTAACTAAGGTAACGATCCAAGACCGAGGTCAATTCTGACCTAAGAGAGGTAACAACCCAGGACCGAGGTCAATTTTGACCTAACTAAGGTGTTGATCCAAGACCGAGGTCAATTTTAACCTAAGAGAGGTGACGACCAAGGACCGAGGTCAATTCTAACCTAACAAAGGTGACGATCTAGGATCGAGGTCAATTCTGACCTAAGAGAGGTAACGACCGAGGACCGAGGTCAATTCTGACCTAACTAAGGTGATGATCCAAGATCGAGGTCAATTCTGACCTAAGAGAGGTGACGACCGAGGACCGAGGTCAATTCTAACCTAACTAAGGTGACGATCCAGACTAAGGTCAATTCTGACCTAAAGAGAGGTGTACATTTCCTTCGAAAAAATCAGGGATTTTGCTGGTGATAAAGATTAGATTTTGGGTTTTGCTGGGGGAATAGCGAATGAGCTGGGGAAAATTTAGAGCATACTTTGGAGACATTGATGAGGAGAATGATTCTCTAGAATTATGCTGGGGAAATTACCTCACGATGTTGTTTTGAGCTGGGGAGACGATTGCTGGGGAAGTCCTTGTGTCTTTTGGAGGCTTTGCGGAGGAAAGGCAAATTTGATGCTGTAAACTCCACTGGGGAAGTGATTAGGTGGTCCAGGTGTTGGACGTATTGCTTGGGGAGGTTTGAGACCTTTGGGGTATATGAGGCGATCCTTAGAGATCCTCCGGGGACGTTACCGGGAGAAGATTCACTTGGCTTTTGAGAGTTCCACTAGGGAAATATGGGTTTCGCTTGAGGGAGTGCGAAATTTCCTTGATGAAGATGTTCTAAATCTTTCCTAGGGTTTTTAGGAATTTTCTGAGGATTTTTCAGGGTTTTCTGATATTTTTGGGGAATTTTTGTATGAAAATTCAAGGGAGGTGTCGGTCGACATGGTGTGGAGGGTGGCATTTAGCAGTGGTACGGTCTTTTGGACTGCTTCGGGAAGGTAAACGGGGAGTGCCGATCGGTAGATGGGGGTGCAGTGCCGATCGGCATGACCCTTGATTGAAGAGATCCATGAAGGGTCTTGTGGAGCACATGTGGCAGGTCAGACACTTTTACAAAGGGTAATGACTCAAGGATACTACTGGCCGACGATGAGGGCTGATTGTATAGCCTATGCTAAGAAATGTGACAAGTGCCAACGTTTTTCCTCCATCTGACGAACTCCATAAGCATTGTTGACACCAATAACTTCCCCTTGGCCATTTGCCATATGGGGAATTGATTTGGTTGGACCACTGCCGACCACCCGAGGAAGATTCAAGTACCTCGTCGTTGCAGTGGACTATTTTACTAAGTGGGTAGAAGCTGAGCCGCTTATTGATATGACATACGAGAAGGTATACCAGTTCGTTTGGAAGAACATCATCTGTAGATATGGTCTCCCTCATGCCTTCATCACAGACCATGGAACACAATTCGACAACGAGGAGTTTGCTGCCTATTGTCAACAATCAAACATCCTGAAGACCCATTCAGCACCAGGTCATCCTCAAAGCAATGGGCAGACTGAGGTGACGAACAAAACACTGCTAAATGGTTTGAAGAAGAGGCTAAGTGAAGCTAAAGCTAACTGGATTAATGAATTACAATCCGTATTGTGGGCTTACCGAACAACTCCCCGAGCAGCGACTGGAGAATCACCATATATGCTGGCATTTGGAAGTGAGGCTGTAATACCTGCCGAGTTGGGTCTTCCAACACATAGAGTGCTGAATTTTAATTCTCCTGTCAGTGACTTGATGAGAAGACTGGATTTGGATATGCTCGAGGAGGTCAGAGAAGAGGCAGCCATTAGGAATGCTGCTTATCAACAACGAACAGCTCTGTTATACAACAAAAGGGTGAGGAAATGCGATTTAAAAGAAGGAGATTATGTGCTAAAGAAGGTCATTCAGAAGCACAATAAATTGGAGGCAAACTGGCATGGACCTTACCGAGTTATAGAAGTTGTTCGACCGGGAACTTACCGAATAGCAACTCTAGAAGGAGAGGAATTCAAGAATGCTTGGAATGCTGAACACCTTCGCAAGTATTATCAATGATGTAAAATGTACAACGGTTCCATCAATATGAATAAAATGATGATGTTTTCACCATTTTTCTCTCCTTTGTTTGAAAGTTTTTCGGGGAATACTAGTGTTGTACACTACGTTGCTTGACAGCAAAAAGAAGACGATAGTTCAGACCCAAGACCAACTCCGGTTGGTAAAAGGGCGAGAACAAATTATACTCCTTTGGTTAGGAGGCGTACACTTGCGTGATCAACTTCGATTGGTAAAAGAGCTTGTGGACAAGATAGTTCGAAAGCACCTGATAGTTCGAGCGTGATCAACTTCGGTTGGTAAAATAGCGAGAACAAATTATACTCCTTTGGTTAGGAGGCGTACACTTGCGTGATCAACTTCGGTTGGTAAAAGATCTTGTGGACAAGATAGTTCGAAAGAACCTGATAGTTCGAGCGTGATCAACTTCGGTTGATAAAATAGCGAGAACAAATTATACTCCTTTGGTTAGGAGGCGTACACTTGCGTGATCAACTTCGATTGGTAAAAGAGCTTGTGGACAAGATAGTTCGAAAGAACCAGATAGTTCAAACTCATGACCTACTCCGGTTGGTAAGAGGGCAAGAACAACATTCTTAAAAATGCCAATTTTGGCTGGTTAAGAGGGCAAGATATGCCAATTTATGTTGGTCGGAAGGTAAAATCATTCCAGAAAATACAAGAATTCCAAACTGAACCAAGTATAGTTGGTCGGTGATCAAAACTGTAATTGGTCGACGAGGATAAATTATCAACCTTGGTTGGTCGGACACATTTTATGAAAAAAATTTACCAAGTATGGCTGATTGGAGATAAAAACCCATCAACTGTAGTTGGTCGACAAACACAATTTAACAACCTTGGTTGGTTGTAAACATTTTAAACATTTTATACTCATTACTTTATTATTAAGTGATTGAGCAACATTGATACTTGTAATTTTGATTACTAAGTTGGTTGATGAACAGCACCATATTGTTATCTTTTTAACAGATACATATGCACAAATGTAAAAATGTTTGATAAACACAAAACAATAGCAATACGGATTTGCAAACAGAAAATGAAAGTCTTTCATTAAAATCAAAATAAATTACAAGCTACATATATGTGCTAACTGTTACATTGAAAAACCTATTCTATTGGTTTCTTTCCTTTAGCTTTTGAAACAGGCTCCTCGCCAGCAGGAGGATCCTCCAGGCAAAGAGGAGAATTAATGAAATTAACATCTCTGAGCATTCTGACGTTCATCACAGAAGGTGTATCCAAGAGATGCTCGGGACGAGATAATTCAATCTGAGAATGAAGACTATAGTCACCAAGGTATTTTGAAATTAAGCTACGAGGAATGGCACGAGCTGGGATCCATTCCATGTCTAGTTTATAAGGCGGTGCAGGCAAGTCTAGTAGCCCAGGAGCATGATAATCCCATAAAAAATGGCCCTGCTCTAGCTTTAACACACCCAGGGCGTTCAACCATCCTTGTTTATAACCTTCGTTATTGGCATTTTCAAGACGAGCATCCAAGTGACAAAGGGCTTCATTGTAGCCTGCCATCCAAAAATCCCGAGGTTGTTTGTGGACTTGGAAAGTTATTTTCTCTAGTTGCTCGTGATGGCTCCTGGCAAAAACATCTTTATCATTCAAAGCAGACTTCATCGCAGTAAGTTGATCTTCCAAAGATAGGTTTTTCTTGGACATTTCAGACAAAGCCCGATCTTTGGCGTTCAGTTGGTACGCTTGGGTTTCCAATGTTGACAGAATACGAGATTCTTCAACATTATGGCTGAGAACTCTTGATCGACTCCGAGCAGGTGGAGAATTTTGCTCCTCGACAATATTTTGAACAGCTCTTCCTCGCCCACGAGACCCTCTTCCTCGTCCCCGAGCAGTAGTAGAAATGCCAGACTTTCTTAACGTATCCAATTCTTGCCTTAATTTGGCGTTTTCAACCTCTAAGAATGAGAATCCTTCATCAGTGACCGGTACAAAGGCAGTAGAGGATGAAGCTGCAGACTCATATTGCGCCAAATTTTTCTGCAAATTGTTGTTCTCATGTTCCATCAGCTCGGCGATCTGTCTGCAGGCCTCAACTTCACCTTTTAGGGTTCTCTCCCTAACATCGTACCCAGCGATGATCTTTTTGTGACGTGTCTTAGAGGAAAGCTGTTGATACCTACTCTCATATTCCTTGTGCAACAGGGCAGTTGATTAATTGTGATGATCCTGAAGATCTTCTAAGGTACAATGAAGATCCTCGATCAATTCATAGTAGGCCACATTATTGGCCACAGCTCGGTCGAGTAAAGCTTTCAAGTACCTATAAGCCTCAATTGCCTGTTCTGAAGCATCATGGCCAAGGATGTCAGCAATTTCTGATACATTTAGCTCTGTGTGACCAGCCTTATAGTATTCGTGACATTGCTGCATCAGTTTTGTATCATTGGAAGATAGCAATTCCATCCTAGCCATAAACTAATGAAGAGGAGACAACAGTCAACAAAAACAAATCATCAACAACAGAGAAGAACAAAGATGTATTTTATTAGATCATAAAAAGATTATATTGTTTGATTACAAATGATAACGAAAGATAGAAACGATACCGAACAACTTCACACCTTTTCCTTGTCTCCCAAGACTTTCTCGGGAGGCTGGGACGAGGATCTTGGTTGCTCGGTGGTAACAGCAGCTTGATCAGCAGGAGTTGAAATTTTCTCAGGAGGAGGAGGCATGGAAGAAATGTCCTCATTGGCAGAAGGTAGAGAGGCAGAGACTTGATCACCCATGGCCATGGAAGATTCGTCAGAGATAGCCTCATCTTCTTCTTCTTCTACAATTGGTGGGGGAGGACCAGGGAGGTGTAGCTGAAATAGCTCAGAGTCTTCTTTGATCTTCAATTCCTGCAGGGAAGCTACCCAGCCATCTCGGAAGTATTTCAACTTCCCGTATTGTACTTGGGATGTCATCGCAGCAATTCCTTTGTCTCATCCTTTATCCCAGCCAGCGCTGAAGGATTTTTTAACTGCGAGCTTTCTTTTCAGTTTCTCCGAGGAGAGCTTCTCGGATAGAAGATCCTCGGTAGTCTTTAACTTCGCATCCAATTCTTCTTTTTGGCGCTTAACATCTCGCAGGACGGACAACTCTTCCTCTGCCTTTTTCAGCTTATCTTCAAGCTCTCTAAAGTTCTTGAGCTTGTCGTCATATTTTTGATGCTCAACCTCTAAACTTTTCACCTTATTCTCCAAACTCTTGGAGATCTCAGCCAACTTCACTTTCTCAGCTTCAACTATAGACAACTTTTTCTCCCAGTCAGCTTTGTCCTCACTATACTGCTGACGAGAATCCTTCAAGGATTGGGTCAAACCCAGCAGAGCATCCTCTACCCCCGACGAGGAGCTGGAAGCTTTAATTACTTCATCTTTCTTCACGATGTTGTTAAAACAATTCACCAGCTAAACAAAGGAAAAAGTGACAGGTCAGTACAAAAATACAAGTATTCAAAGAAAGAAAGGAAATTCAGAGTGTGAGAAATTTACTGAAGCAAGGTGACGGGTAGCTAGGGATGTCCGCATATCCCTAGAAATCTTTTCATCAATTCCTTGGACCTCGGGTATGATCCAAGTTTTTACCGAGCTCATGGCAGAGCTCGGAGGAATGATGGTTGGAACACCAACACCACCAGTTGGTAGAGAGGAGATGGTTTCAGCCAGATTGGCAGTTTCAGCCAAATTGACTGAGGACGATTTCCTCAATCTCCTCAAAGGGACTTCAGCAGTTTCAACCAAGGAAGAGCTCTTGGTCGGAGAGATAGCAGTCATCTCCACATGAGCAACCTTCTTGCTCGGAGCCACTGGGGGCTTCTCGGTAGCTTTGGAAGGCGCAACATCCACCTTCTTAGTCCCCTCTGGGACATCAATTTTGCTTTTCTTGGCTTCAGCAGCAGAAGTAGTGTCATCAAATAGAGCAGGGGGAGCTCTTTTCCTGCCCATTCTTTGACTTAAAGGGATGTGAGAATCTGAAGAAGAATCCTGTGGAGTTGAGGCTGGCTCAACAGATCTAATCACAGGACGAGCATTATAAGAAGTCGTATAGCTCCTATACTGCAGCAAATATGAAGCAGGCCTATTGTGCTCGTCTGCAACGTTCTTATGCAAACCCAGATAAGTTTCAGATGCTTAATATTAACCTCTGATTCTTTTGGAGTTTTTCTTTTACTATCAACTGCAAATAAATACATAATGAAATATCAGTCATACATTTTGTCAAATATGATAAAAGCATAATTTCATAAGTAAAGGAAAATGAGAATAAACCTATCCCATTGCCATATGGGGGGCATTTAGGACCCTGGTATACTGCATCTCCAACCAAGGGGGCATATTGCCAATTTTTAATAACCACCCCATGTTCAAAATAATCTCTATTTGCATCAGGGAGGTTAACTACAAGGGCCCTATTTAAAAACCTAGTTTTTAAGTAATAAACATTATCTAAAATAGCCCATCTATAGCAATACATAATCTCAGGAATCCCTATACGAGTTCCATGAGTTAGATTTAATTTATACACCCCATTAATTATTCTCCATGAATTGGGGGCTATTTTTACAGGAACAACGCCAAAGTACTGACAGAACTCTAAGCATAAGGGGTTTGGCGGAAAAGAAAATCCACATTCAGTAATGAATAGACTGGGGAACCAATGTCCCTCAGCCAATCGAAAATAATCTAAAGGCTTAGAAAGAACCTCCAGAGTTACCCAGGAAGGAATGGAAAAATCGGAACGAAATTTCTCAACAGACTCCACAAGATAAACCATAATGAATAAAAGAAATACAGAAGAAAAGAAGAGAATCTTACAGGAAAAAGGAAGAGCTGACAACTAGCGAAGGAAAAGATGAACGCACAAGGGAGAGAGAGAACAGAAAGCTTGAATGCAGAAAATTGGAAAAGGTAGAAGACGGTATGGTTACCTAAGAAGTTTAAATACTTTACCTTGGGAAGCTGCGATGGAAATGATTACACAAAAGAAACTAATACGCCACCGGCGGCTAAAAGGACAAAAATGCACGAAGATCGAAGCACTCATAAAAATTCGAAAAAGGCGGATTCTGTGAATTTGAAAGAAATTCAAATATGAAGAAAAGGCTCCTAAAACCCAGAAAAGTCATTTAATATCGCCATATACCGAGAAAGAATGTTCCATACTCCTCAAAGTTCGAAATATGAAAAATTGGGGGCTTCTGTTGATACCAAAATTAATATGCTGATATGGAAGAATGATATGAAGACACGTGTCAATCTACTTAGCACAATAGCAACGAGGAAATTCGTTTCCCCGACCAACTCATGAACTCCCGAGCAACGAGGATACACCGAGGAACTTCAGCACTCCGAGGTACTCTAGCGCTCCGAGGAACTCCTGAGCAACGAGCAACTAAGGCGGTTCGAGCTGCATCTCGGCCGTAGCATTAATTGCCAGATAATCAAAAGTTCAACTATTCATTGAATGTTTATCATCTTGAAGCACACGCTGCATTAAATGTATTACCATTTCATATGTATATCATTTAATGTATCAACCCTTTCATGTACAGCCTAAGGGCTATAAATACCTTGTATCACCCTCATTCAAAGGGACCAGAATTTCTTGATAGAACTTGTAATCGAGAATTTCCAAACACTCAGCAATAACATAACAGTGGACGTAGGCCATTCATATAAGGCTGAACCACTTTAAAATCTTTGTCTCATTTTATTTATCTGTGATTGAATAATTAGAGCGATCTAATTTTTTACATCAACAATTATGATAAATCATGCTTAACTTATGTGGTATGAATAATGTGTTATTAGTGTGTATACTGTTAAGTTATTGTTTTTAGTCTAATCCTACCTTCATAACTCATGAAATATCAAATTAGTTACAAGCACAGGATTTTGAAGTTTTCGATATGAATGTTCATGTTGGAGACTAGTTTTAACCCTTATAATATAATAATTGACTTAAGGTGAAAACTAAATAGTTGTAGATATATGAGTTAATTTTGTAACACAACATACGGTGCATTAAACGGAGGTCCGAATAAGAAATTATATCAAAATTACGAAATAGTGGCAAAGTTGTCCATTCGTTAAGCCGTATTTTGTCTTATTAGTATGACAAATGGTTTGTTTTGATTGGTTGGAGAAGAAGGTGGGTTTGGTCGACTTTAAACACTTAAAATAACCTCCTCCTTCATCATATTTTAGGAATGAAATATTTTTGCCTGAAGAGAGAGAGAGAGTCGGGAAGGAAGAAGAAAAGGTGAGGAAAAGTTGGAGAAAAATTCGTAGGAAATTACAAAAACGTCCCTAAGGTAATTACATACGTAAATCTTGTTATATGTTTGGTATAAATGATTAAAATGGTATAATCCTTGATTGTTAATATAAATTTCATGACTTGGTGTATATGTATGGATAGATGCGAGTTTAAGCAAGTTGAACGTGTAAACCATTGAAATTGATTCGTTTAGAAACCTTATTATATTCAAACTTCTATATATTTTCGTATGCTTACTGGAATTAAGTAATTCCAGTTAGAGATTAAAATAAAATCATATATGTATAGCATATCCAAAAATTATGTAAAAATACCAAGAAATGAATCTTGGGTGATAGTTTGAAGTTCAAGTATAGAATCTGCCCCAGAAGAGTAAGTATGCACACCATGAGTTCGATGTTTTGCTTGACATAGAAAATGAACCTTAATAATTATGAAACTTTAATTTGGTATTATTAAATATGGTTATTGAAATATGATGTAATATCATAGAAATTTATGACATAGAAAAATTATGATAATTCCTGGAACTTGACTAAACGATAGAGGAGCCTATAGGGCGAATTTGCTTTGTAGTAAAGAAATGGGCATATCTTGCTCTAGGAAAGTTGAAATGATATGTCGTCTTTTGTATTGGAAACACAATATGATAAATATTGAATTTTAATTGTTTATTATGAGTTATGATATGATTTATATATGTTAAATCTCTTGACACGAATGTGGATGAGACTTCATTTATGATAAATAATATGAATGGGATCATAAGATGCTTATTAATTGAGTTATGTTTAAGTTATTATTTGGATTGTTAATTCTTATGATGATACTAATATTGTAAAAATGATTGGAAGGTAAAGAGATTCAGTTATACAAGTTCCAGATAAAGACAAAGGAAAAACACATTAAATGGCTAAAGTGAGTGTACTCACTGGTAAGATGCATTTATGCATGGCTATGGATAAGCTTCGAATATTACTCACTAGTAAGATGTATTTATGCATGGTTATGGATATTATCATAATGTTATGAATATGAAAATGCTCATTTCAGTTTACTGAAATGGGAGGTTACTCCCCGCCCCGGAATGGGGGAGAATCGTCTATTGCAGACAGGATATGTGAATCATGATTAAAAAAATTTGTCATTTTTTATGAATGAGCCGGATAAGTATATAATTGGTCATTCTTTATGAATGAGCCAGATAAGTATATAACTTGTCACCCCCTAACCCCATTAGGATGTAATTAACTAAATAGCTTACAAACCACAATTATAATTTATTTATTATTTAGGTAATACATATTGAAACACTTCAAGGTTGAAATGCGTAATATTAAAAAAATCCAATCGTTTTAAGGAGCATAATTTCAACAGAACTCACATATCATTTAACTTAATTACAACTAGTGCAGTTTATAAAACAAACTAACAAGAGCCTACTTCTATGTACTCAAACTCCTAGACTTGGCAGTGGCAGCTGGAAAACCTGAAAATGTAAACATATAAAACCATGAGTTTAAAAACTCAGTGAATGTACTACATCTCTATATAGTAAAAGTACTATATTAACATCTCAACATATAAATATATACATCTCTGTGCCAAATTAGGCCATATACATATCCAGAGTTAATAAACCCCACATCTCCTGCCCGTAGGCAATAATCATATCCATAGGTTTTAAAAACCTAACATCTCCTGAATTGCATAGCAACTCAACATATCCTGACTTTTATAAAGCCATAACATCTCAACATCTCTTGGATTTTAAATAAGCCATAACATATCAACATCTCTTGGCTTTTAAATAAGCCATAACATCTCAACATATAATACATATACATCATATCCAAAATTAACTCAGTAAGTACACTCACCTTGTGTTGTCAACTATGTATTCACGTTTCCCTCAGGTGGAGCTGAACTTGGTTGATTTGACCTTACACCTGTTAATCCAACTAAATCAGTACTAAAGCTCAATCATAAGTATTATTTTAATATAATTATGTAACTTTAAATGAGTACACAACCACAATATGATTCTACTCGAGTCATATTCCATGAAACATATGTAAAGACGAAATGATGGTATATATGTTGATAAGGTCATGAATATTCAACCCTAGAAACTACCTCGTAAGGAATTTATAACTAAACTCAAGTAAACATAAAAGTATACTTCTGAATATATATACACATGAAACATGTACTCAAAATACCCTTGGGAAGGAGTAGATACAAACATTCTTTCACGGGGTATCCAATATGGCGTCAAATCATTGTCGTCCATACTTAACCATCCCATATTCATACATAGTACAGATACAGGTGTTCAAGATTATCAATATGAAAACACATCTTAATATAATTTCCGTTACAAGTGACGGTGTAATTTTTCAAGCTTCCTAGGGCAAGTTATGGCCATTTCTTTACAACACAAGAAATCTGCCCTACAAACTCCTCTATTGTTCCTTCGACTTCCAAGAATTTTCATAATTTTTATACAGCATAAATTTTCATGATTTTCAACACAATTTCATTAGACATAATGAATAGTACATAATTAAAGTTTCATAATATTTTTACTTCATTTGCTATCTCAAAAGCTTGACCAAACTCAGGGCATACCGAAATGAAATATTCAAACAACAACTATATACCAACTTGCAACCATCACTAAGACCTAACCATAAGGAGTTAAATTCTGATTTTCGGATATGATATGAATATATAAGTCTATTTTCATATCCAATTGGAATTTATGAACTCCAGTAAGCAGACAAGGAGATATGCAAGTTTGAATACAAAGGGTTTCAATACAAGGCAATATGACCTATAACACCACTTATCTCACATATGAACCAATACATATTATCACAAAGGAGGATGGAATTTGGATCAATACTTCACGATTTATATACTTTGAAATAAGTATAATAGAAGATTAAAACAATATTAACACATAATATTACCTTGGAAATACCTTAAGGATTTTCTTGGAATTGTTTTCCTAGATTTTCCTTGTAACCCTTTCTTCCTTAACTTCTACCTCTCTTTCCTCAAGCTAATAATACCTCAAACTGAACCTAGGGACTTATTTGCTGAAGAAATAAGGTTAAGGGAGAGTTTTAAGTTGTCCAAGGCTGCCTCCCAATCCATCCAATCAAATTAAAACATTTGGTTTAATAAAAGACAATTTACAACTTAAGGGGATTGACAGGTTTGCCCCTTGTTCGTAATTTCGGCCTAACGTCTCACTCGAACATCCGTTTGATGCACCGTTTGTTGTGTTACAACCCTAACTCACATGTATACAACTATGTAGTTTTCACCTCAAGTCAATTGTAATGTTACAAGGGTCAAAACTAGTCTTAAACAGGAACATTTCTATCGAAAATAACCAAATCTTGTGTTCGTAAATAATTCGACATTTCATGATTTATGAAAGTAGAAGTATAAAAAACATAATCACTTAACATTAGATATACTAATAACACATTATTAATATCACATATGATAAGTATGATTTAAATATAATTTATCATAATTATATACGGGTTGTCACAACCTCCCCCCCTTAGAAAATTTCGTCCCCGAAATTTAATAGAATGTCACTTACCAAACAAATGGAGATATTGTTTCTTCATGCTATCCTCCGTTTCCCAAGTTGATTATTTAATTCCATGGCTCATCCACATAACTTTAACTAAGGGAATAACCTTATTCCTCAATACTTGCTCCTTACGATCAATAATTTCCACCGGTTCCTCGATGTACGACAAGTCTTCTTTCAGTTCAATAGGTTGGGTTTTCAGTTGATGAGATGGATCTGCCAAATACTTACGAAGCATTGATACATGGAACACGTCATGCAAACGAGATAACTCTGGAGGTAATGCTAATCTATAGGCCAGGGTTCCAATTCTTTCCAACACTTCATATGGTCCAATGTATCTTGGACTTAGTTTCCCCTTATTTCCAAATCTCATAACGCCTTTCCACGGTGAAATACGTAAGAATACAAAATCCCCCTTCTTAAATTCCAATGGATACTTCCTCTTATCTGCATAAAATTTCTGCCTACTTTGTGCTATCTTTATCCGTTCCCGAATCATTTTGATCTTTTCAGTTGTCATATCTATCAATTCAGGACCCAAAAGTTTCCTTTCACCTACTTCATCCCAACACAAAGGCGTTCTACATCTCCTCCCATATAAAGCTTCATATGGAGCCATACCAATGGTGGACTGGTAACTATTATTATACGAGAATTCCATCAATGGCAAATGATCATCCCAACTGCCCTTGAAGTCAAATACACAAGCTCTTAACATGTATTCTAATATTTGAATCGTCCTCTCAGATTGCCCATCGGTTTGTGGATGAAATGCAGTGCTAAACTTCAAACTTGTGCCCATGGCATTCTGTAAACGAGGCCAAAACTTAGAAGTGAACGTTGGATCTCTATCTGATACAATTGACACTGGTGCCCCATGTAAACGGATAATCTCATCAACGTACATATGTGCATACTTGTCAACCGTGTAGGTGGTCTTAACTGGAAGAAAATGGGCCGACTTTGTCAATCGATCTACAATCACCCAAATAGAATCATTCCCCTTTGGTGACCGTGGTAATCCTGTAACAAAATCCATCGTTATATGCTCCCACTTCCATTCCGGAATAGGCAATGACTGCAATAATCCTGCCGGCTTCTGATGCTCCGCTTTCACTTGCTGACATACTAAACATTTAGCTACAAATTCTGCAATCTCACGTTTCATATTGTTCCACCAGTAATACTCCTTCAAATCTCTGTACATTTTGGTACCTCCCGAATGCATAGAATAAATAGAACTATGTGCCTCTTCCAATATATCCTTCTTTAAGGGTGGATCATTCGGTACACAAATCCTGTTTTTATAACACAACGATTCATCATTCTTAATTTTGAAGTCACTCTCTTTACCCTCTAAGACATCTTGTTTCTTCTTCTCAAGGAATGGATAACTGACCTGCAAATTTCTTATGCGTTCTGCCAATAAAGGTCTCACTATAACATGTGCTAATAAGCCTCCCCTTTTTGAAAAACTTAATTCAATGCCCATCGATGCCAAGTCAAGGATATTTCCCAAACGTGCACACTGTATGCAACCTAGAATCCCCGATGATTTTTGACTCAAAGCATCTGCTACTACATTGGCCTTTCTTGGATGATGATGAATGGTACAGTCAAAGTCTTTAATTAACTCCATCCAACGTCTTTGTCTCAAATTCAAGTCTCTCTGTGTAAATAAATACTTCAAACTTTGATGGTCAGTGAAAATTTCACACGTCTCTCCATACAAATGATGTCTCCATAATTTCAAGGCAAAAACAATAGCCGCAAGGTCTAAATCATGTGTAGGATAATTACGTTCATGCGTTTTCAACTGTCTAGATGCATAAGAAATTACCTTTCCATGTTGCATGAAAACACAACCCAGGCCCTGATGTGAAGCGTCAGTATAAATCACAAAACCTTCTCCACTGTATGGAACAGTGAGAACTGGAGCTGATACTAGCCTATTTTTCAACATTTCAAAGTTGTGCTGACATTCATCACTCCACACAAATTTCACTTCCTTTCGGGTCAATTTAGTCAACGGCAAGGCTATAGATGAAAACCCCTTTATGAATCTTCTATAATATCCATCCAATCCTAGGAAACTCCTTATCTCCGTTACATTCCTCGGTCTTTCCCATTGCACAATTGCCTCTACCTTCTTAGGGTCAACATAAATTCCATCTCCCGAAACAACATGCCCCAGAAATACTACCTGATTTAACCAAAACTCACATTTGCTAAACTTCGCAAACAATTGACTATCTCGCAAAACTAGCAATACAACTCTTAGATGCTTCTCATGTTCCTCTTGTCTAGGTGAGTATATCAAAACATCATCGATAAAGACAATCACAAACGAATCTATGAAAGGATGAAATACTCGATTCATTAAATCCATAAACACCGCAGGAGCACTTGTTAACCCAAATGGCATCACCAAAAATTCATAATGACCATAGCGAGAACGAAAAGCTGTCTTAGAAATGTCACAATCTCTCACCCTTAATTGATGATAACCCGATCTCAAATCAATTTTTGAAAACACTTTAGCACCCTGTAATTGATCAAACAAATCATCAATACGAGGCAATGGATATTTATTTCGAATAGTCACCTTGTTCAACTGTCGATAATCAATGCAGAGTCGCATGGTGCCATCTTTCTTCTTCACAAATAATACTGGAGCGCCCCATGGTGATACACTGGGTCAAATAAAACCTCTATCTAGCAAATCTTGTAGTTGAACCTTTAACTCCTTTAGTTCCACAGGTGCCATTCTATATGGAGAAATAGAAACTGGAGTTGTACCAGGCACTAAATCGATAGTAAACTCTACCTCTCTGCTAGGTGGCAATCCTGGTAATTCATCTGGGAACACATCTGCAAAATCCTTAACGACTGGGATATCTTCTAATTTTTGCAATTCCCTGTTTGTATCCACAATATATGCTAAAAAGCCTTGACAACCCTTATTTAATAATTTTCTCGCCTGAAGGGCTGAAATAAGACAGTTCGGAACCACATTTCTTTCCCCAGTAAATTTGAATTCTTCGTCCCCCGGCATATTAAATGTAACCTCCTTACGAAAATAGTCAATTGATGCATGGTAGGAAGATAGCCAGTCCATACCCAAGATAATATCAAAATCTTGAATATCTAGGGGAATTAAATCAATGGTCCACTCCCTCTCCCCCATATACAATACATAATTTTTATACACAAGCTCCACTAACATCACATCCCCCATAGGTGTAGAAATATATAAACCACAATCTAGATAAGAACATGGTCTACCCAAATGCATGGTAAATGACAGTGCTACAAATCAATGAGTAGAACCTGGATCAATAAGCACGTAAGCATGTTTGTTCATGACAGAAAATGTACCTGTCACCACCTCTGGAGTAGCCTGAGCATCCTGTAAAGTCATAGCAAATATCCTTCCCGGAGCCCGGATCCACTAGCCTGTCCTCTACCTCCTCCTCTCCCTATGCCTCCAGGTGATGAGCCTCGACTAGTAGTAGCTGATTGAATCCCTCCCAGTAGCATAGGACAGTTCTTCTTGGTATGACCAATTTGATGACAGTGATAACACTCTACCCCTTTTAACTTGGGACAATCTGGACTGATATGGCCCTCAGCTTTGCAAAAATAGCATATAACAGGCTTAGACTGCCCATTGTCATTCTCCTGCTGTCTATTCTGTTGGCCCATCGATCCTGCACCCCTAAAACTGCTTGGTGTCCTATTCTGAACAAAATTTCCAGACCCTCTACCGCGCTGAAATCTTTGACTCCCCTGTTTCGAGTATTCTACATTGCCTTCCTTTTGCTGAGATGGATCAAATCTACTCCTCTTTCCCCTTTGTTCCCTATTCTTTATTGCGTCGTTAACATCTCCTTCAACCATCATAGCTTTATTAACTAAGGAAGAATAATCTACCATCTCAAGTGCAGTGAGTCTAGACTTGATAACCAAATTCAACCCATCCTGAAATCTGGTGCATTTATCCTCCTCATCACGTAAGAAATGTAATGAAAATCGAGACAAAGATGTGAATTTAGTTTCATACTCCCTGACCGACATATTCCCCTGAGTCAATGATAAAAATTCTCTCTCCTTTTGCTTCCGGTACATGCGAGGAAAATACTTTTCATATAAGACTTTAATAAAGGAATCCCAAGTAATTACCTCACCTCCCTCCGGAGTAAGAAATAAATGTTTGGAAGACTCCCACCAATATTTAGCTTCTCCCTTTAACATGAAAGTAGCGAAAATCACCTTCTGCTCGCCAGGTACATTCATCACCCCGAAGATAGTTTCTGTGTCTCTGACCCAAGTCTCAACTTCTAAAGGATCTACAGAACCTGAGAATGCTGGGGGGTTCAATTTGATAAACTTCTCATACAAAGTATTCTTCTCCTCTCGTTGTATTTCCCTTTCTCTTCTTTCCAAAGTCTGCTCCTCCAAGTACTTGGCTTGTCGTTCTGCTATTTGCATCATAAACATGTTTTGTTGTTCTGCCATTAAAGTCATGGCACGAGCCATCTTCTGCATATCTGTAAGTTGTTCAGGAGCCCCCTCAACATTATTTGGATTTTGTTGGTTTACTGTATTTGAAGACTCCTCATCTACCCTCTCATGAACATTTTCTCCTTCCATAGCTTACTATCTGTAATAAACCATAATTATAGAAACAAGAATACAACATTTATTTCTAACATAATGGTTAGTATTTCTCATAAATTAATATAAATGACCCACACAACGCTATTTCTGCCACTGCCATATCTAGACTCTATAACCCCAGAATATAAAAACCTAAAGCTCTGATACCAAGTTGTCACCCCCTAATCCCATTAGGATGTAATTAACTAAATAGCTTACAAACCACAATTATAATTTATTTATTATTTAGGTAATACATATTGAAACACTTCAAGGTTGAAATGCGTAATATTAAAAAAATCCAATCGTTTTAAGGAGGCATAATTTCAACAGAACTCACATATCATTTAACTTAATTACAACTAGTGCAGTTTATAAAACAAACTAACAAGACCCTACTTCTATGTACTCAACCTCCTAGACTTGGCAGTGGCAGCTGGAAAACCTGAAAATGTAAACATATAAAACCATGAGTTTAAAAACTCAGTGAATGTACTACATCTCTATATAGTAAAAGTACTATATTAACATCTCCACATATTAATATATACATCTCTATGTCAAATTAGTCCATATACATATCCGGAGTTAATAAACCCCACATCTCCTGCCCGTAGGCAATAATCATATCCATAGGTTTTAAAAACCTAACATCTCCTGAATTGCATAGAAACTCAACATATCCTGACTTTTATAAAGCCATAACATCTCAACATCTCTTGGCTTTTAAATGAGACATAACATATCAACATCTCTTGGCTTTTAAATAATCCATAACATCTCAACATATAATACATATACATCATATCCAAAATTAACTCAGTAAGTACACTCACCTTGTGTTGTCAACTATGTATTCACGTTTCCCTCAGGTGGAGCTGAACTTGGTTGATTTGACCTTACACCTGTTAATCCAACTAAATCAGTACTAAAGCTCAATCATAAGTATTATTTTAATATAATTATGTAACTTTAAATGAGTACACAACCACAATATGATTCTACTCGAGTCATATTCCATGAAACATATGTAAAGACGAAATGATGGTATATATGTTGATAAGGTCATGAATATTCAACCCTAGAAACTACCTCGTAAGGAATTTATAACTAAACTCAAGTAAACATAAAAGTATACTTCTGAATATATATACACATGAAACATGTACTCAAATTACCCTTGGGAAGGAGTAGATACAAACATTCTTTCACGGGGTATCCAATATGGCGTCAAATCATTGTCGTCCATACTTAACCATCCCATATTCATACATAGTACACATACAGGTGTTCAAGCTTATCAATATAAAAACACATCTGAATATACTTTCCGTTACAAGTGACGGTGTAATTTTTCAAGCTTCCTAGGGCAAGTTATGGCCATTTCTTTACAACACAAGAAATCTGCCCTACAAACTCCTCTATTGTTCCTTCGACTTCCAAGAATTTTCATAATTTTTATACAGCATAAATTTTCATGATTTTCAATACAATTTCATTAGACATACTGAATAGTACAGAATTAAAGTTTCATAATATTTGGACTTCATTTGCTATCTCAAAAGCTTGACCAAACTCAGGGCATACCGAAATGAAATATTCAAACAGCAACTATATACCAACTTGCAACCATCACTAAGACCTAACCATAAGGAGTTAAATTCTGATTTTCGGATATGATATGAATATATAAGTCTATTTTCATATCCAATTGGAATTTATGAATTCCAGTAAGCAGACAAAGAGATATGCAAGTTTGAATACAAAGGGTTTCAATACAAGGCAATATGACCTATAACACCACTTATCTCACATATGAACCAATACATATTATCACAAAGGAGGATGGAATTTGGATCAATACTTCACGATTTATATACTTTGAAATAAGTATAATATAATTGTTGATACCAAAATTAGTATACTAATGTGGACGAATAATAAGAAGACACGTGTCAATCTACGTGGCACAATAGCAACGGGGAAGATCATTCCCCCGACCAACATACTCACTCCGACCAACATACTCACTTCGAGCAACAGGTGTACTCCGAGGAACACCAGCCCTCCGAGGAACTCTTGTCCTCCTAGGAACTCCAGCGCTCCGAGGAACTCTTGGACGATGAGCAACTAAGGCGGTTCGAGCTGCATCTAGACCACAGCATTGATTGCCAGATAATCAACAGTTCAACTATTCATTGAATGCTTATCATCTTGACGCACACGCTTAAAGAGCATTAAATGAGTTACCCTTTCATATGTATATCATTTAATGTATCACCCTTTCATGTACAGCCTAAGGGCTATAAATACCTTGTATCACCCTCATTCAAGGGGACGGGAATTTCTTGATAGCACTTGTAATCGAGAATTCTCAAACACTCAGCAATACATAACAGTGGACGTAGGCCATTCATATAAGGCTGAACCACTTTAAAATCTTTTGTCTTATTTATTTATCTGTGATTGAATAATTAGAGTAATCTAGTTTTTTACATCAACAGATTGGCGCCGTCTGTGGGAAACGATTGTTATTATCGTTTTTCACCAAAATTCATTCATCATCAATGGCAGATAATCCGAAATCCAGCAATCGAAACGCTGGAAATGCTGGAAATCCTCCAAATCTCTCTGCACCTCCAGATCTGGCTGGGATTATGACGAATCTGGCTCAAGGACAAACCGCCATGCAGGAAACAATGCGACAACTCATACAGACCCTTCATGGCGGTGCACCTGCGCGTTCCGGACAGCGAAGTGGTCAGAGGCAAACCTATTTACATTCTTTACGATCCAGGCGTACTGAGTCATATCGTAATGAGAAATCTGATGATTTCTCTTATCAACCTGGGCGAACTTCGTCAATAAGTGCTACAGATACTGATCAACGCATCACTCTCTCTCCAGAAAGACCCAGTGCCTTGGAAAGACTGAGTAGGGTATCTCCTTTCAGTCGATTAGGCCCTAGGAGGAATAGGAGTCCACCTAAGACCATGTCGAGGAGTTTTCGATGACCATCAGATCTAAGAGAAGGATCAGCACAATCACGACCAGTTGCTCGTCAAGATAGATCTCAAGAGGCCACATCAGAACAATCAATTTCCTGAACTAATAATCCCGAGGAAGGAAACGATGCGTGGAAGGGTTCCATTCAGCGCTTGGAGGATAGATTGGGAGAAATGGCTAAGGCGAAGAATCCCTTACAACGAACTTTTGTTCAAGGGACACCTTTTGTCCAGGCCATTGTGGGTTTTCCTACCCCGTCGAAGTTTAAAGCACCAGTAGTGACCCCCAAATATGATGGAAAGATAGACCCTGTTCTTCATATAGAGCAAGATCAAGCTGCCGCCGATATCTATGCTGTCCCCGACGAGATGAGATGTAGAGCATTCTCAGGAACTCTTACTGGACCTGCCCAGATATGGTACAACAATCTTCCTCGGGGTAAGATTTCAACTTTCTTTCAGTTAGCCGAGTTGTTTATCGGTAATTTCTGTTTTGGAGCAAAACCAGTAAAAAGAGTAGCACACTTGTTAAGTGTTAGATAAAAATCTGGTGAGAGTACTAGAGATTACATAACTCGTTTCAATAACGAGAAGATGGAAGTCATAGATTATGAAGAAAAGACAGCAATCACAGCCTTGATGAGTGGGTTGTTGCCTAACAAGTTGTATTACACTTTGGCCAAAGATCCACCTACAACTATGTCAGAGTTGATGGCGAAAGCGGCCAAAATCATGAATGCCGAGGAGGCCATGGCTGCGAAGAAGAATATGGATAAAGAAACCAAGGTGGAAGACGACAAATCCAAGAATAAAGAGCATAAGGGCAATGGCCGTGACAAGCATTCCAAGAATAATAAATCGTCATGGGAAGTCCTGAAGAAATTCGATAATTGTACTCCTTTGAAAATGGGTATTAATCATGTCTTGGAAGAAATCAAGAATAACGAGGAAGTAAAGTGGCCAAAGAAACTGAGGTCAGACCCTGACCTGAGGAACAGGGATAAATATTGTGAGTTTCATAAGGATCACGGCCATATGACCAAAAATTGCATAGCTCTTCAGAACGAGATTGAAACACTCATTCGAAGAGGGAAACTAGAAAAGTATGTTGATCGGGAAGGCGAAAGAAGAAATTCTGACCGAACTAGAGAAAGGTCTAGATCTCCTCGTCGAGCAGAGGAGAAAAAGAAAAGGGATCATGAAGATGATACAGAGGATGACCCCGATCTTCCCAAGAAACCAAGGCAGCCAGAACGAGAGGTATTTTCAATACGCTTTGGGTCATTTGATTGTAATGTCATTACATGTGGAGATGCAGGAGGAGGAGACCTTACTGCAGAAAGAAAAGCTTACCTTAGTGAGGCTCAGGCTTGCTCATACATTCAACGGATAAATTTGGCTGAAGAGGATCGCCCGAGGAAGGTAAACAAAGAGAAGCTGGTCATCGGTTTTTCAAAAAACGACCTGGCAGGTGTTCTTTACCCTCACGACGACCCTTTGGTGATCAAAATGAGGATGAAAGAAGTAGTGATTTCAAGGGTGCTGGTAGATAATGGTAGTTCGGCAGACATCATGTACTATTCATGCTTTGACAGTTTAAATTTGAAATTATCTCAATTGGAACCTTATCACAGACCTCTATTGGGTTTTGCTGGCGAGAAAGTCTTTCCACTTGGGACGATCAAGTTGGATATATTCATTGGAACTTGGCCTGCTTGTCGAACAGAAAAAATACGCTTTTTTGTGATGGATAAGAATGTGCAGTCAGCTTACAACATCATCATGGGAAGAGTTGGTTTGAAGAAGTTCGAAGCAGTTCCATCTACAGTACATCAGTGTTTAAAATTCCCTACAAATTTCGGAGTAGGAGTTGTGAAAGGCGATCAGAAAGTAGCTGGGGAATGTTATTATTCGTCAGCCGAGCAAGAGATCCATGAAGAGTCAAGGAAAAATACTACCACCTACCAGGTGGAGGAAGGTACAGAAATTGAAACACTTGATCCCAGAGATGAATCCCAACTTGTAAAAGGACAGGCGGTGGAATCTATAGAAAATGTTATTCTGGACGACGAGCATCCTGAACGAGTAACCCAGATAGGTTCGTCGTTAGATGCTTCAATAAAACAGGAGTTAATAACTTTCTTGAGAAACAGGAAGGAAACTTTTACGTGGAGTCATGAAGACATGCCAGGAATAGATCCAAACTTCTTATGTCACGAGTTCAATGCGAATAAGGAGATCAAGCCTGTAAAGCAGAGAAGAAGAGTATTTAGTCCCGAGAAGAATCAGGCTATACAAGAGGAGGTCAAGAAGCTCCAGAAAGCCCAATTCATTGAAGATGTGAAGTATCCAGACTGGTTGGAAAATGTGGTGATGGTGAAGAAGAAAAACAATAAATGGAGAATGTGTGTTGATTTCACTGATCTCAATAAGGCATGCCCAAAGGATCATTTTCCATTGCCCAGAATTGATCAACTGGTGGATTCTACCTCGGGACACGAACTGCTCAGCTTCATGGATGCTTACTCTGGATACAACCAGATCAAAATGAAACCTGAAGACAGGGAAAGCACTTCTTTTATTACCCCTAGGGGAACTTATTGCTATAATGTTATGCCTTTTGGTTTGAAAAATGCAGGTGCGACATATCAGCGGCTAATGAACAAGGTTTTTGCCGAATAAATCAGTTGCAATATGGAAGTCTATGTCGACGATATGCTGACAAAGAGCAAAAAAGCTGTTGATCATCTAGTTGACTTAGGTCAGACCTTTGATCAACTGGATAAATACCAAATGAAGCTCAACCCGACGAAGTGCACTTTTGGAGTAGGAGAAGGAATGTTCCTCGGGTACATCGTCAACCAGCCAGGCATTGAGGCAAATCCAGCAAAGATCAAAGCTCTTTTAGGGTTGCGATCTCCAACGACGAAGAAAGAAGTGCAGAGTCTTACAGGACGAGTTGCAGCGCTCAACAGATTTGTATCTCGAGCAACTGATAGATGCCTCCCATTCTTCAAAACGCTTCAAAAAACTTTCGAGTGGAATGATGAATGTGAGAAAGCCTTTCAAGACTTGAAGAAATATTTGGGAGCACCTCCATTTTTATCCAGACCAGTAATGGGAGAGAAATTGTACTTGTACCTGGCAGTATCAGAGAATGCAGTCAGCTCGGCATTGATCAGATTGGAGAATGGAGTCCAGAAGCCAATTTATTACACAAGTAAGGCTTTTCGAGGTGCAGAGATCAGGTACCCAAAGCTGGAAAAATTGGCATTAGCATTAATTGAGGCAAGTAGAAGAATGAGGCCATATTTTCAGGCCCATACCATCGTCGTGTATACCGACATGCCATTGAGACAAGCCATTCATAAGCCAGAAAAATCAGGGAGATTGATGTATTGGGCAATAGAGCTCGATGAATATGATTTTGTGTATGAACCCAGATCATCATAAAAAGGGCAGGCTATAGCAGACTTTATAGCAGAATTTACATATCCTGATACCCCCGAGGAACAAAAGTTGCTCGCTGACCAACCTGTGGATGTTACAGGATCAACAGACATAAGTCCAGATCAACTCCGGTTGGTAAAAGGACTTGTGGATGTAGAAAGATCATCAAATTCAAACCCAGACCAACTCCGGTTGGTAAAAGGGCGAGAAGAGATGGTCGATGAGGAGCGAAAAATACCAGGGGAGGATGAAAGGAAACATCAGATATTTCACCGAGGAACTCTGTCAGATAAGAAATTTGAAGACGAGTTACCTACATGGAGATTATATGTAGATGGGTCATCTTGCACAACAGGTTGTGGGGCAGGGATTGTTTTGAAAACCCCAGACGAGATTGATATGGAATATGCCTTGCGATTCTAATTCAAAGCTTCCAATAATGAGGCTGAGTATGAAGCCTTGATAGCAGGTTTTAATTTAGCAAAGATTATGGAAGCGCAACAAGTGATAGTATTCAGTGATTCTCAATTAATTGTGAATCAGATGATGGGAACATCTGCAGTTAAAGGAGAATTAATGATCAAGTATCATGCAAAGGCGATGGAGTTGTTGGCAGAATTTGATGCCATTCAGTTGATCAGAATACCAAGAATGGAGAATGCACAAGCAGACGCACTGGCCCGATTAGCATCAGATATTCGTACTGAGCTGCGAAGAACGATACCAATTGAAGTATTAGAAGCTCGGAGCATAGATGAAGACCTGACGATGAATATTATTACCCTTGATTTAGGACCATCTTGGATGGATCCCATCAGGGCATATATTGAGGAGGGAGAATTGCCGGAGGATAAGCTCTCAGCAAATAAATTGAAGTTTAAAGCTGCTCGGTATGTACTAACTAATGGTGTATTGTATAGATGAAGAATCATGGCAGGTTTACAAAGATGTGTGCATCCCTCCGAGGTGAAAGAATTGATTGAAGAGATCCATGAAGGGTCCTATGGCGCCCATGTAGCAGGTCGGACACTTTTGCAAAGGGTGATGACACAAGGATACTACTGGCCAACGATGAGGGCTGATTGTATAGCCTATGATAAGAGATGTGATAAATGCCAACGTTTTTCCTCCATCCGACGAACTCCACAAGCATTGTTGACACCCATAACTTCCCCTTGGCCTTTTGCCATGTGGGGAATGGATTTGGTTGGACCACTGCCAATGACCCGAGGAAGATTCAAGTACCTCGTCGTCGCAGTGGATTATTTTACTAAGTGGGTAGAAGCTGAGCCTCTGATTGATATGACATACGAGAAGGTGTACCAATTCGTTTGGAGGAACATCATCTGCCGATATGGTCTCCCTCATGCCTTCATCACAGACCATGGAACACAATTCGATAACGAGGAGTTTGCCGCCTATTGTCATCAGTCAAACATTTTGAAGGTACATTCAGCACCAGGCCATCCTCAAAGCAAAGGGCAGACTGAAGTGACGAATAGAACATTATTAAATGGTTTGAAGAAAAGGCTAAGTGAGGCTAAAGCTAATTGGATTAATGAGCTACAGTCAGTATTGTGGGCTTACCGAATAACTCCCCGAGCAGCGACTGGAGAATCACCATATATGCTGGCTTTTGGAAGTGAAGCTGTAATACCTGCCGAGTTGGGTCTTCCAACACACAGAGTGCTGAATTTCAATTCCCCAGTCAGCGACCTGATGAGGAGATTAGATTTGAACATGCTCGAGGAAGTTAGAGAAGAGGCAGCCATTAGGAATGCAGCTTATCAACAATGAAGAGCCCTGTTCTACAACAAGAGGGTGAAAAAATGCGACTTAAAAGAAGGAGATTACGTGCTAAAGAAGGTCATTCAGAAGCACAATAAGTTGGAAGCAAACTGGCATGGACCTTACCGAGTTACTGCAGTTGTTCGACCAGGAACTTACCGAATAGCAACTCTAGAAGGAGAAGAATTTAAGAATGCATGGAATGCTGAACACCTACGCAAGTATTATCAGTGATGTAAAATGTAAAGCAGTTCCATCAATATGAATAAAACAATGATATTTCACAATCTTCTTTCCTTTTATTGAAAGTTTTTCGGGGAATACTAGTGTGTTTAACACTACGCTGCTTGGTACGCAACGCTGCTCGGCAGTAAAAAGAAGATGATAGTTCAAACCCACGACCAACTCCGGTTGGTAAAAGGGCGAGAACAAACTACACTCCTTTGGTTAGGAGGCGTACACTAGCGTGACCAACTAAGGTTGGTAAAAGAACTAGTGGACATGATAGTTCAAACCCACGACCAACTCCGGTTGGTAAAAGGGCGAGAACAAACTACACTCCTTTGGTTAGGAGGCGTACACTAGCGTGACCAACTAAGGTTGGTAAAAGAACTAGTGGAGATGATAGTTCAAACCCACGACCAACTCCGGTTGGTAAAAGGGCGAGAACAAACTACACTCCTTTGGTTAGGAGGCGTACACTAGCGTGACCAACTAAGGTTGGTAAAAGAGCTAGTGGACATAATAGTTCAAACCCACGACCAACTCCGGTTGGTAAAAGGGCGAGAACAAAAGATGATCGACGGTTGGTCGGGAAACTAGACATGCTCTCAAATGCCAACTTATGTTGGTCGGGAAGTAAGTTTATTACATAAAAGTTCATCGGAGAACAAATATTCCAAACTAAACCAAGTATAGTTGGTCGGGGATAAAAACCCACTAACTGTAGTTGGTCGACGAGGAAAAATCTTTGACATTGGTTGGTCGGGTACATTTTATGAAAAAGACAAAGTTTACCAAGTATAGCTGGTCGGGGATAAAAACCCATTAACTATAATTGGTCGACGAGCTCAACTTAACAACCTTGGTTGGTTGGAAGAATTTTTAACATTTTTATACTCATTGCTTTATTATTAAGTGATCGAGCAACATTACTAATACTTGTAATTTTTTATTACTAAGATGGTCGAGGAACCACACAATATTGTTATGAAAGCACAAATATAAAGTGTTTGACAAGCACAAAACAATAGCAATACAGATTTGCAAACAGAAAATGAAAGTCTTTCATTAAAATTCAAAACGAATTACAATTTACATATGTGTACTAACTATTACATTGAGATCCCTACTCTATTGGTTTCTTTCCCTCAGCTTTTGAAATAGGTTCCTCGCCAGCATGTGGATCATTTAAAGTCTGAGGAGAGTTAATAAAGTTCAAGTCCTTCAGCATCCTAACCTTCATCACAGAAGGTATGTCCAGTAGATGCTCGGGACGAGATACCTCGATCTGAGAATGAAGATTGTAGTCACCAAGGTATTTTGAAATTAAGCTCCGAGGAATGGCACGAGCTGGGATCCATTCCATGTCCAATTTATAAGGTGGCACAGGCAAGTCTAGTAGCCCAGGAGCATGATAATCCCATAAATAATGGCCCTGCTCTAGTTTTAATACACCCATAGCGTTCAACCATCCTTGTTTATAACCTTCATTATTGGCATTTTCAATGCGAGCATCCAAGTGACAAAGGGCCTCATTGTAGCCTGCCATCCAGAACTCACGAGGTTGTTTGTGGAATTGGAAAGTTATTCTCTCTAACTGCTCATGAAGGTTCCTGGCAAAAACATCTTTATTATCCAGAGCAGACTTTGTCGATGCAAGTTGATCCTCCAGAGTTTGGATTTTCTTGGACATTTAAGATAAATTCCGATCTTTCGCGCTCAATTGGAACGCTTGAGTTTCCAACGTTGATCGAGTACGAGCTTATTCAACATTACGACTAAGAGCTCTTGATCCTCCCCGAGCAGGTTGAGAACTTGGTTCCTCGACGACATTCTGAGCAATTCTTCCTCGACCACGAGAACCTCTTCCTCGTCCCCAAGCAACAGCAGAAGTACCAGACCTTCTCAATGTATCCAACTCTTGCCTTAATTTGGCATTCTCAACCTCTAAGAATGAGAATCCTTCATCGGTGACCGGTACCAAGGCAGTGGAAGATGAAGCTGCCGACTTATACTGTGCCAACTCTTTCTGCAAATTGTTGTTCTCTTGCTCCAGCAGCTCAGCGATCTGTCTACAAGCTTCAACTTCACCCTTTAGGGTTCTCTCCCTGACATCGTACCCAGCAATGATCTTTTTGTGGCCTGTCTCGGCAGAAAGTTGTTGATACCTCTTTTCATACCCCTCGTGCAAAAGGGCAGTTGATTCTTTGTACTGAGTCTGAAGATCTTCTAAAGTATATTGAAGTTCCTCGATCATGTCATAGTAAGCCACGTTATTGGCCACAACTCGATCAAGTAAGCCCTTCAGGTATTGATAAGCTTCTACTGCCTGCTCTGAAGCACCATGGCCAAGGATGTCGGCAACTTCTGATGCACTTAGGTCTGTGTGACCAGCTTTATAATATTCATGGCATTGTTGCATCAGCTTAGTGTCATTAGAAGATATCATATCCATCCTGGCCAGAAACTAGCAAAGAAAGAAAAAGTGATCATCAAAAAGAAGATCAAGACAGAGTGCAGATAGAGAAGAGACAATCATATGGAAGAAAAGAACTCAAATTTTATTAGATCATAAGGCAAAGTTATAAAGATCTGGGATACAAAGTACAAGTAAAAGGAAAAATAAAAGAGAATACCGAACAACTTCACACCTTTTCCTTGTCTCCCAAGACTTTCTCGGGAGGCTGGGACGAGGAGCTTGGTTGCTCGGTGGGAACAATAATCTGATCGGCTGGAGTTGGGATTTGTTCAGGAGGAGCAGGCAAAGAAGAAATCTCCTCAGTAGATGTCTGGTTGGGTTGTGTAGCAATGACTTGATCACCCACTATCAGTGAAGACTCCTCGGATGCAGCTTCATCCTCTTCTTCATCTTTAATAGCTGGAGGAGGACCAGGAAGATGTTATTGAAATAGTTCAGAGTCCTCGCTCACCTTCAATTCTTGCAAGGCAGCAACCCAACCATCTCGGAAGTATTTCAAACTCCCACACTGCACCTGAGCCATCATTGCAGCTACCCCCTATCCCATCCTTTGTCCCAACCAGTTCGAAAGGATTTTTTAACAGCCATTTTTCTCTTCATTTTCTCCGAGGAGAGCTTCTTGGATAGAAGATCCTCGGTGGCTTTCAATTTGGCCTCCACCTCCTCTTTCTGGCGATTTACTTCTCGCAGAAGGGACAGCTCTTCCTCGGCCGATTTCAACTTATTCTCAAGCTCCCCAAAATTTGTGAGCTTCTCGGCGTATTTTTTATTCTCTCTCTCCAAGTCCTTCACCTTCTTTCCCAACTGCACTTTTTCTGCCTCAGACGCAGTCAACTTCTTCTCCCATTCACCCTTATCCTCGTCGTATTTTTGACGGGATTCCTTCAGAGATTGGTCCAAACCCACAAAAGCATCCTCCACTCCAGACGAGGAGCTAGAAGCCTTGAGTGCTTCATCTTTCTTCACTATGGTGTTAAAGCAACTCACCAGCTGAAAAAGAAGGTAACGATAAGTCAATGCCGAGATACATGAATTGATGTAAAGAAAGAAAAATTCAAGATGAGAGAAACTTACTGAAGCAATGTGACGAGTAGCTAGGGATGTCAGCATATCCCTAGACATGTTTTCTTCTATCCATTGGACTTCAGGAATAGTCCAAGTCTTTACCGAGCTCATCGCAGAACTCGGGAGAATAATGGTTGGAACACCAGCTCCACTAGCTTGGAGCTGGGGAATGGTCTCAGTCAAAGTGACCGAGGAGGATTTCTTCAATCTCCTCAGTGGCACTTCAGTAGTTTCAACCAAAGAACTTTTGGTTGGGACCACTTCCACAGGTGCATTCTTCTTGCTCGGAGCCACTGGGGGCTTCTCGGCAGCCTTCTGAGGAGCAGCAGAAGGGGCACCATCTACTTTCTTTGTCCCTTTTGGGACTTCAGCCTTGTTTCTTTTTCCATCCCCGGCAGAGGAAGTCTCCTCGAAGATAGTAGGAACTCTTCTTTTGCCCATCTTCTGACTTAGAGGAATGTGAGATTCTGGGGAAGATTCCTCAGAAGCTGGCAATGGGTCACTAATGCTGACCACAGGACGAGCAGTAAAAGATGATGTGTATCTCCTGTACTGCAACAAATATGAAGTAGACCTGATGTGCTTGTCTACAACTCTTCGATGCAAATTCCAGATATGTTTCAAATGCTTTATATTAACTTCTGATTCTTTGGGAGTTTTTCTCTTGCTGTCGACTGCAAACAAAAACATTTTGAAATGTCAATCATGCATTTATTCAAACATAATGAAATTATAATTTCAGAAATGAAATAATATGAAAATAACCTATCCCATTGCCATATGGAGGGCATTTGGGACCCTCATATACTGCATCTCCAACCAAAGGGGCATGTCGCCAATTTTTTATAACTACCCCATGTTCAAAATAATCCCTGTTTGCATCAGGGAGGTTGACTACTAAGGCCCTATTCAAAAACCTAGTTTTTAGATAAAAAAACATTGTCTAAAACAGCCCATCTATAACAGTACATAATCTCAGGAATTCCTATACGAGTTCCATGAGTTTGATTTAACCTATACACCCCATTAACTATTCTCCATGTGTTGGGGGCTATTTTTGCAGGGACAACGTCGAAATACTGACAGAACTCTAAACACAAAGGGTTTGGTGGAAAAGAAAATCCACATTCAGCAATAAAGAGGCTAGGGAACCAATGTCCCTCAGCCAAATTAAAATAAGTTGAAGGTTCCAAAGTTACCCAAGAAGGAATAGAAAAGTCAGAACGGAACTTCTCAAGAGATTCGATAATATAAATAATGGTGAACAAAAAGAAATGAAGAAGAAGGAAGAAAATCTTACAGGAAAAAGGAGATCTGTTGACAAACAAACGAAGAAAGGGATGAACGCACAGGAGAGAGAAAAGCTATAGAAAACTCAAAAGCAGAAATTGAAAAGGTAGAAGACGATGGGATTACCTCTGTAGCTTAAATACTTTGCCTTGGGAAACGACGAAAGAAATGATTACAAAAAGGAAACTATTGCGCTACCGGCGGCTAAAAGGACAAAAAGTGCACGAAGATCGAAGCGCTTATAAAAATGCAAAAAGGAGGATTCTGCGAATTTGGAAGGAAATTCAAATACGAAGAAAAGGCTCCTAAAACCTAGGAAGGTCATTTTAATATTGCCATATACCGAGAAAGAATGTTCCATACTCCTCAAAGTTCGAAATATGAAACATTGGGGGCTTCTGTTGATACCAAAATTAGTATACTAATGTGGACGAATAATAAGAAGGCACGTGTCAATCTACGTGGCACAATAGCAATGAGGAAGATCATTCCCCCGACCAACATACTCACTCCGACCAACATACTCACTCCGAGCAACAGGTGTACTCCGAGGAACACCAGCCCTCCGAGGAACTCTTGTCCTCCGAGGAACTCCAGCGCTCCGAGGAACTCTTGGACGATGAGCAACTAAGGCGGTTCGAGCTGCATCTCGACCACAGCATTGATTGCCAGATAATCAACAGTTCAACTATTCATTGAATGCTTATCATCTTGACGCACACGCTTGAAGAGCATTAAATGAGTTACCCTTTCATATGTATATCATTTAATGTATCACCCTTTCATGTACAACCTAAGGGCTATAAATACCTTGTATCACCCTCATTCAAGGGGACTGGAATTTCTTGATAGCACTTGTAATCGAGAATTCTCAAACACTCAGCAATACATAACAGTGGACGTAGGCCATTCATATAAGGCTGAACCACTTTAAAATCTTTTGTCTTATTTATTTATCTGTGATTGAATAATTAGAGTAATCTAGTTTTTTACATCAACAAGAAGATTAAAACAATATTAACACATAATATTACCTTGGAAACACCTTAAGGATTTTCTTGGAATTGTTTTCCTAGATTTTCCTGGTAACCCTTTCTTCCTTAACTTCTACCTCTCTTTCCTCAAGCTAATAACACCTCAAACTGAACCTAGGGACTTATTTGCTGAAGAAATAAGGTTAAGGGAGAGTTTTAAGTCGGCCAAGGCTGCCTCCCAATCCATCCAATCAAATTAAAACATTTGGTTTAATAAAAGACAATTTACAACTTAAGGGGATTGATAGGTTTGCCCCTTGTTCGTAATTTCGGCCTAACTTCTCACTCGAACATCCGTTTGATGCACCGTTTGTTGTGTTACAACCCTAACTCACATGTATACAACTATGTAGTTTTCACCTCAAGTCAATTGTAATGTTACAAGGGTCAAAACTAGTCTTAAACAGGAACATTTCTATCGAAAATAACCAAATCTTGTGTTCGTAAATAATTCGACATTTCATGATTTATGAAAGTAGAAGTATACTAACCATAATCACTTAACATTAGATATACTAATAACACATCATTAATATCACATATGATAAGTATGATTTAAATATAATTTATCATAATTATATACAGGTTGTCACATAACTGGTCATTCTTTATGAATGATACAATTAAATATATAATTTGTCATTCTTTATGAATGAATTGCATGAGTATAAAATTGGTCATGCTTCATGAATGAGCTGGATCAGTATAAAATTGGTCATTCTTTATGAATGAGTCGGATAAGTATATAACTGTTCATTATTTATGAATGAGTCGGATAATTATATATATATATATATATATATATATATATATATATATATATATATATATATATATATATATAACATGGGTATGATTATTACACTTAATTTTATGCAATAGTGTAGTAGTGATGCATTCGCTGAGCTATTTTGCTCACGGTACCTATGCTTATGTTTTTCAGGTATAGTGATATCATTGCCAAATGTAGGAGGTCGGTGGGGTTAGCCAGGGATGCATAAAACCATGGTTTTGGTCAAATGTAATGGGGTAATTTAATCCTACTTGTCTTTTCAGTAAGTTTCAATAAGTATAATTACTTTAAAATTGTGAAGAGTTTTAGTTTTATGGATTCATGTTAACAATTGAAAAAGGATACTCGTGTTTATGGTTTGATTAAGGTAATTATGATTTGACTCAATTTGACTTTCAAACTTAATTATAAGTGACTGGGTTAGGGTGTGTCAGGTACTCTTACACATTATTATGTCTGTTTATAAGGAATAACTTAGAGGGGAGTGACCCCATCTCCTTCCTTTAAGTTATGTTTCAAAAGAATAAATGAATTATGGCTGATTCTTTTCTCCCCCTTTTTTTAAAAAAGGTTAGAATAGCCCCTGGTCTACGGGGTCCTTGCTCTACATTTTCCTTAAGAGCTTTCATGGTCTTAAAATATTAAATAGGGGGGTTTGGCCTCTTTCTCCACATTTCTATTGAACTGGTCAAGTAAAGCATTTCTTTGAGAACAAAGGTTGGAACTTGTTCTCTAGGCTATAAATCTAAAAAAAATTGTATTACTTCCAGGATATCCTCCCACTGGTTAGCTGACAAAAAATAAAAATCCCTTATTTGCTATGTCTAGAAGGACTTTGCTCAATATACTTTCTCTTACAATGGATGTACCCCCTAAAGTGTAATGAGCAAAGTTCTTCTTCTTTTTTATGCACCCCCTTCTAGCCTAGCAGAGAGCCTTTTTGAAAAGAATTATTCTATTGGGTCTACCTTATATAGTAGGTAAGTAATCAAAATAAACATCAACAATGATCAAAAGTATTACTATTCATTTCTTTTCTACTGTATACAGTTTACAAGATGGAATTGCTCTATCATTTTTTTACAAAAAAAAATAGCTTTTCTGGTATGAGAGCAAACCGCTCAGATTTTGTTACAGAAATGAAATTTGAACAAAACTAGGCATAGTACCTCTTTAGCCACTTGCAATTGATGGATTGGAGGCAATCGCTTTTCGGGTCTGAAATCTTCAAATATCCTGACTTCCCCACCCCTCTTACTACAAAGGAGCCTTCCCAGTTGGGTTTGAATTTTGATGCTGACATGTTGCGGAGGTGATGAGTAGAGTCTCGGTGGACCAAGTCTCCCACTTGAAATTCTTTGGGCTTGACTAGGTTTTCATAAGCTCTGGACAACTGTTGGGTGTAAACATTGAAGTTCTCCCTTGCCTTATCTTTGTACTCATCCAACACCTCCAGCTGCACGTGCCGTGGGTCAGGGATGAATCCATGGGTTAGAGTGACCCTAGCTGAGAGTACTGCTTGTTCTACTAGTAGGATAACTTCGGTCCCATACACAAGTGAGAATGGAGTAAACCCGGTCGGCTTTCTCTTTGAAGTGCAGTAAGCCCATCACACCATGAGTAACTTCTCATCCCATGCCCTTGGCATGTCTTCTAGCATCTTTTTCAGGATATGGATCAAGGTTTTGTTGGTAGCCTCCGCCTGACCGTTTCCTTTTGGATAGGAGATGGTTGAGCTGTTGTGTATAATTTTATACTTGTCAGTGAGAAGTTCCATCTCCTTGCATATGAATTATTTCCCATTGTCTGCTAGAATCACCTTGGGTATACCAAACCTGCATATGATATATTCCTTGATAAACTGGGTTACCACTTGGGCAGTCACCCTCCTTAGAGGAATGCCTTCTGCCCATTTGGTATACAATTCCGTAGGTACAATGATGAAAGCTTTTCCATGAGAAGCTGGGATAATCTTTCCCATTAGATCAAATTGACCATGTGTGGAAGGGGAAGGGAGTTACAAGGATTTATAAGATGACAGAAGAGGCATGCACCATGTTTTCATGTACTTGGCAATCTCTTAACCTCTTCACATAACTAATGGAGTCAGCCTCCATGGTTGACTAATAATACCCCAATATCATTAGTTGATCATATACAGTTTGGCACCTCTTATGTGGGAAGGCTTGTGAGATTCTTTCAATACTCTCCACGTGTCTTCCTTAGCAATGCATTTCAGTGCCTTCTCATTATAGCCTTTTCTATAGAGCTCTCCTTCCACCATATAGAAACGGGTTACCCTCTTTCGGAGATAAATTTCATCCACTCTTTTTGTGGGAAACTCACCGTCTTTAAGGTACACTATGTATGGTTACCTCCAATCTTTGAAGGCCTCAACAAAATTGGATTATGGTGGCTGGTTGAAATGGGTTTGGCACTCTAAACAACCTTATTGCAAATGATCAACCTCTACGATCATGATGGGCCAATAGTACCCCCTCTCATTATAACTCGTGATAAAGTGGGATATTAGTGTCCCCACAATGATTTTTATGCATATCTTCCAAACTCTGTTTAGATTCTCGTTACCCGACACACCTTGCTAAGAACCCTTTAGGGATCTTGAAGTAAAGTGTTCTCTGCAGCAGGTGGTAGTTAGCTAACTTTAACATCTTCATTGTCCTCTTTCTTGTCTCTAGCTGCTTCACCACTAGGTGCCTCTAATCTTTCGGCTCATTGCTTAGGAGTAAAGACTTCACTGTGGTAGGCACTATTCTCCGCCGCACTGTGATCGTTACTTCTGTCTCATCCATGTCTAACTTATGTGCTATTGTAGCTAGTGCGTGGGGGTGCCTATTCGTTGTTGTCGCATGTCTCTCAACAGTTACCTCCAGGAATTATCCCAGTAACCTCTGGATGATGTATTTGTAGGGTGCCAAGTTAGCATGCTTGAGAGAGAACTCCCCATTAACCTATTTCACCACTAGGTTAGAGTCCCCCATATGCATAATACTATGACGCCCCTCCGGAGTGCTTCCAACATACCCAACATGAGAGCTTTATATTCAGACTCATTGTTTGAGCATTTGAAGTCTAACTTGAAAGAGAGGGTGATCTTCTCCTTACTATTTGAAAGTATAATACCCGTACCTCCTGTTCCTTGGGCATTAGAGCCATCAAACTCTATTTCACAGCTTTCCATCTCTTCTGCCATGCATGCTTGGAAATTCTTCCTAGGTAACTCTTTACTGGGGAGCTCAAAATTCCCACTTTTTAAATAGGCCAGCAGATCTGCCACCTCTTGGTTTTTGATGGCTTTGGGCACTATGCACTTTAGATCATACTGTGACAAAATTAAGAACCATCTTGCTGGTTGTCCTACCAGTACTGTTCCTGCTAGAAGGTATTTAATAGGGTCACACTTGGTGACTATAGGAACTGTAAAGGCTAGAAAATAGTGTCTCAACATTTGAGCCACAAACACTAGGGCAAGCAGTGTCTCTCCATATTAGTGTATCTGGATTTTGTACCTGAGATTACTCTCGACAAGTAGTACACCGACTTCTTTACTCCTTCCTTCTCTTGGGATATTAATGTCCCTATAGACCTTTGTAACAACCCGATTTTTTTTAGATGGGAAATTTTAAATTAATTTTGAAAATCGGAGAAAAATGAAATTTTGGATTTTATAAATTTTATAATTTAAAATGTTAATTTTTATATTTGAAAAATAAATTTTCAAACGGAATTGGAATCGGAATTAAAATGGAGATTTAATTGAATTTTTATTATATAGAAGAGTCATCAAAACATGAAACTCTCTAGAAAAAAATATTTTTAGAAATCCGATCGTCCGATCGAGCTGAATTTTTCACAATAGTCCTGTCTCGCCATTCAATACAACATACTAAAATTTCAAACCATTATGACGGTCCGATCGTCCGTAATGATTTTTCGAGTGTTTATTTTTTTCATTAGAACTCTTTTCTTAATCAAACTCTTAATCCTTTATATAGCAACTAATTCGTGGCTGGACTTTTCAAATCACTTTTTCTCAAACTTTTTAACCAGAAAACTCTTCAAAATTACTCCCTTCATCTATAAACCATATCCCCAAACTTATTCAAGATTTCAACCTTAGATTAGAAGGCTTATTTGGTGTTTTCTCGAGTTTGGGCTAGAACGTGATTGGATTATTTTCGCGAGAGGAACGTGATGGTGCGATATGATTTTTTAGGCTGAAATTATGTGATGATTCATGTGATGGTTTAAGGTATGGGGTTTTACATAATATGCTCCTTAATCTCGCGAGTGTTATTCCCTTTGATTTCATGTGATTATTGACTCATATTTGAATTGTTAAATTCAATTGGAATCTGGAAATTATTGTTGGAATCTATTTTTGATTCGTGTGGTATTATTTTTGTGTTGGTCATGTTGTCATGAGATTTTAATATAGCATGGAGAATGGCCACCCATCAATAGTCCAAAATCCGAATATGCTTTAGAATGCATAGGCGCGATGAGGTGAGATGGTATCAGAGCTTAGGTATACGGACACCCTCGGGTCTTGGGTTTTGGATCTGTTGCATTTTTGTGGCGCGTATTTGGGGATAGAAATTTTAGATGATCATTTCATGTTAGGTTCTAAGATTAGATGTGAAGAATTTATTTTTGGGAGACAAGATTATTTTTAGAGATTGTTGGTGTGGCCTGATTTTTCAGTGTTAGGCTTCGTTGAATTTCGAGGGCGAAATTCCTTATTAGTGGGGAAGTATGTAACGACCCGAATTTCTTTTAAATGGGAATTTTTAAATTAATTTTGGATTTTATAAATTTTATAATTTAAAATGTTGTTTTTTATATTTGAAAAATAAATTTTCAAACGGAATTGGAATCGGAATTAAAATGGAGTTTTAATTGAATTTTTATTATATAGAAGAGTCATCAAAACTTAAAACTCTCTAAGAGTCCTCAAAACATAAAACTCTCTAGAAAAAAATAAAATTTTTAGAAATCCGACCGTCCGATCGAGCTAAATTTCACAGCAGCCCTGTTTTGTGATAACCCTGCTTTTTATATCTAATTCGGTTAGCTACGCCCAATTAAATTAAAGCGGAGCGTCAATATGTTGGCATTAGAAACAAAATTTAAATAAATGCAGTAAAGTAAACATGTACACTCTCATATGTGTAACCAAATCATATAATAACAACTATAACAAGTGAAACCAACTCATAATTATTAACTGCAATAATCCATCAGTAATCTCAAACTGAAAATATAAAATGCCAATACATGCGGCCCAACACAAAACGGGAAAGAATAATACAACAATTATCTCAAATACCAAGTATAAACGACGTGATATTAATCTCTGATACCACCCTCAAGAAAAGGGAAACAAGCGACATAAATTAAAATAGAATAACTCCACAGCTATAGGAATCCTAAGATTGACATGATCTCATCAAGCTCTATAGTCTATTGTCCATCGGGATAAGGACCTGTCATATATTATGATATATAGGAGAGGATCAAGAAGCAAGATAGACGAACGTCAAAGCAAGAAAACAAGCTATAAGATTATAAGATGTACTTATAATGAAAGCACACTAGTCATTACTCGTCTCCAATAATTAAGTTGTTCAATTACCCGACCAATGTTCCTATGTCGTGACTACCCAACCCCAACTCGAGTAACGTGTAGTCTCATAGCGTATCATGATTAATCATTATTAATCTCATTTCAGTATTTAACGTATCAAAATATTTCCCTCAAGTATAATATCAAATGCATTGATTCGGGATATTATTTTAAGACACAAGCATAATATCTCACACAACAAGTCATATCGGGTCACTATCGTTACCCGGGGGAACAAGTCGTAACAATAGGCCTACACACGAATACTCCCCATTATTATGTGGCAAGGTCAATCGTACTAAGTCCTAAATCACATGGCGTTTCAAGGTCTTTCTATCCGACCCGCATTACAACCATGTGTTCGGTTCCGGTGGTTTATCTCCGACACGGCACTCGAGCGGAACCTAACCGGATCAATCACAAAAAATCGCATTCAACATGTGCCTACGTCGACCGGAGGACTAGTCTAGTGTATACTCGACAATATACATGTAAAATAATTTCACGCTTATGTATATATACAATCGTGTCAAGTCTCGTACTCGAGTTATACAATAGTCATTATTTATAATATAACATAATTTACATCACTAATTTACTAATTCAACATCAAATCATTTCAAGGTTATATATCCCTAATAACCATAAGTATGTGATCAAGTTAGGATATTAGGCACAACACCACAATTATCTTACTAACAACATGAAAAATATTATCACTCTTATTTGAACAACATGCTGCCCATACTTTAAAATGCAGATTCGAGGCTCTTCCGATCTGTTTTTGGTAAAACTTAAAACTACAAAGTTGTTCGGAACGTGATTTTCTATAAGGACACGCAAGCACGTTTCCATATCCTGCATAAAACGGACTCGAAACTAATATATAATATTCTCCCCTATTTTCGACAACTTTCTGCCCAGAATTTTAAAATGCTGATTTGAGGCTTTTTCGATCCGTTTTTGGAAAAACTTAAAACTACAAAGTTGTTCGGAACGTGATTTTCTACAAGGACATGCGATCACACTACCTTAGCCTTCTTAAAACAAACCCAAAACTAACATATACAGTTCGGACCTGTTCACGATAACTTTCTGCGTAGAATATTAAAATGCCGATTTGAGACTTTTCTGATCCGTTTTCGGAAAAACTAAAAACTACAAAGTTGTTCGGAATATAATTTTATGTCGGGCATTGCGGACGAAACATCCATTTTCGGAACCAAAACAGTTCAAAATAGTTTTTAATATGATGATTTACAAGTTCATAGATTTCTCAAATTCAAGAGGTTGTTCTACATCTCAATCCCTATAATGATGTTATTGAATTTGAATCTATATGGATGATGATCCTAATACATTGCATATAATTTTTAACATCAATTTCATATTAATTTAGGGATCCAAATACATGTTCATGTGAAATTTCATTATAGATACATAATATAGACATATAGGTTATTAACTTGCCTTTGATTGTATGGAGAAGTTGAATCTTCTTGAAATCCTCTTAGCTTTCTTCTCTTCTTACTCTCTCTCTCTACCAAAACCTAGCCCCCATTGTGAAATGATAAAATGAAGACTTCTTCTCTTCTTTTCTATTTATACCCAGGGTTAGTTTATTTACAAAAATGCCATTACCCCAAATTTAACCCTATCGATTCTTTTACGCGTTAATTCGCTTCTAATATTTAAGTCGCACATTCGTATCTCAATGAATTCATTTTAGCTTTTCATTTCCAATCATTTTGAATATATATACTGACATAGTTTTATTTCCAAACATTTCGAATATATATACTGCCATAGTTTTTTTTTTCATTTTCAATTCAATCAAAAATGCGGGGTATTACATGTTTCGCCGTTCGCTATAACATACTAAAATTTCAAGCCATTCTGACAGTCCGATCGTCCGTAATGATTTTTCGAGTGTTTGTATTTGATTAGAACTCTTTTCTTAATCAAACTCTTAATCCTTTATATATCAACTAATTCGTGGCTGGACTTTTCAAATCACTTTTTTTCAAACTTTTCAACCAGAAAACCTCTTCAAAATTACTCCCTTTCATCTACGAACCATAGCCCCAAACTTATTCAAGATTTCAACCTTATATTAAAAGGCATATTTGGTGTTTTCTCGAGTTTGGGGGAGAACGTGATTGGATTATTTTCGCGAGAGGAACGTGATGGTGCGATATGATTTTTGAGGCTGAAATTATGTGATGATTCATATGATGGTTTAAGGTATGGGGTTTTACACAATATGCTCCTTAATCTCGCGAGTGTTATTCCCCTTGATTTCATGTGATTATTGACTCATATTTGAATTGCTAAATTCAATTGGAATCTGGAAATTATTGTTGGAATCTATTTTTGATTCATGTGGTATTATTTTTGTGTTGGGCATCTTGTCATGAGATTTTAATATGGCACTGATGTTGGGCACCCGCCAAGATTCCTATTCCGACTACTTGATAAAGTATGGCGCGGTATGGTGAGGCCTGGTGACTCCGGTTAATGTGTTGCTGAGAAATTATATTGATATAATGCTTATGAGATTTGCATTTGATTTGAATATTCGTACTCGTGTTATTACGCTTTATTCACTGCTAATATTTATTGAACATCTTTCCTTCCGTATTATGTACTTGCCCATATTTTCTTTTAGTGGCAGGTTAGCGCGAATTTGGGGTGCTATGGAGATTGATTTTCAGCTTGGATATTTTGGGAAGAATATTCAAGAATACAACATGATGTTAATAGATGCTCCTCCATCCGTTAATTCTCTGGGGAATGAGACTCCATTGATCATACCTCTAACATACAACGGGCGGTTGTGAAAGTAAGGCACCTGCCTATTTGCCTCGGAAAAGACCACTTCAGAAGTGTATCTTTTGATCAACCTTACAATTGGTCCCTTCCAATTCAGTGATGGGTCTCCGCATTGTTACACAAATTCTAAAACTTTACTTGTGATGACTACCCTGGTGTAATACTCTACTCCTATCTGATCGAAGAACCATTTGAACTTTGGACTCCTCACTATGGCTTCACACTCAGAGTCTAAGTCCCCTTCATACGTATGGGAATTACAAACATATTCTGCTTCGGATGTCCCCCCTATCCAGATCAATAATGATATCCACTTCAGCTTTCGGGGAGTTCACGTGCTCAACTTCCTCGCCTCCAAGCTATACTTAGTAGGGAGTGAAAAACCACTCTTCGCGTATCCTTTCTAGCTCAGTTATCTGTTTACTATCTAGGGCTAGCCCCTCTAGCTCTTCGCATATTTTCTCACTACCTTCCCACTCCATCTGATATCGAGCTTCTTCTTCATCACACGTCACTATTATATTAGTAGTGCCGAAGTGATGTTCTGGGAGTGGGTTCTCGTTAACATCCACCGACGGTATTTATAAGATACCATTGGCCACCTGCTCGCCAATGATTCTACTAAGATAGTAGCAGTCCTTAGTGGAGTGATGCACCCTTTGATGCAACTCACAATACTTAACATTGGCTTTGTCAGCTGTTGTTGGTATTTCCCCATTCAAGTGAGGGGGACCTGCTACCCCCTCTCGTACCAATGTACGATAGTAATCCATTGCCTCTGCTATGCTGCAAGGTAGCGGTGGTGGGGCATCTTCTCTAAACTTTCTCTTGTTACCTGGACTGTTGTTCTTGGATCCGAAGCCTCCCTTCTTACCTTTGGTATTTCCATCCACATAGTTGACTACTTATCTCCTCGAGACTTGAAACCTCCCTGAAGTTAGTGGCACTTGCGTCCTTCAACTTGAGGACCTAGGCTTGATTATCATGGTCATATTACTTGAAGCCCTGGCGATCTCTCTGGAGGTTCTATCTCTCGTCTCATTGATCACATACAACTTGTATTCCTCTAGGAGTCCCTCAACATATATTTGCAGCATCCTTACCTCTGCTACATCCGGTGCCCTCTTGCGAAAATGTTAGATATACTGGATTAACTCCTCACCGGACTTTTTAACCTCTTGTGTCAGGTGTCTCATCGTGAATTCATCCTCAGCTACAAAGAAATTTTGGAAGAACTGCCGTGCATCTCTTCCCATGTAAGGATATTGTTGGGTGCTAAATGGGAGTACAATGTATAGGACTTCCCTATGAGGGTCTTGGAGAACTCCCTTAACCTCAGATTTTTATCATTTGTATGCACTCCCAGGTACTCAACGAACCTCTTCACGTGCTCTCTTGAATTCTCCCCTTTGCCGCTGAACTTGCTAAACTTTGGTGGAATATACCCCTCTGGGTATGGCTTCTCATTCACCTCTTGTAGGTAGGGATCCTACAACTCCTCGTATAAATGAGGACCCTCCCTCCAAGAGGAGGAGAGCAGCTTCCTCACCTCTTCTATAGTAACATCTTTGGAGGGTGATTCCCCCAAATTCGTGCCATTTTCTGTGGGTGAACCTGATGGTGCCACAACTTTCTCCAGTACCACCTTCCACTACGGAGCCACCTCCGTTGAAATTATTGTTGGAGTGGCTGCCCCTTCAGAGGGGGAAGTTACTGGTGTTACACAGTCTTGACCTAAACTTGCCAGGTCTACATTGTTGTGCTTCAAAAACTCAAAAAACATGCTTATAAGGCTCATACCTATCATCGGAGCTGTTGTAGATGAGCTGGTCTGCCCTCCTTGAGCAGAAGGTGTCATAAGTTCGCTCACCACCACATCCTTCTATGTGGTCTGATCACTTTGAGTTCCATTCCCAGATGGAATGTCTTCAAAAACCAACTGCTTAGACATGTTGAAACCTTCTTTGAATGTCTTCAAAAACCAACTGCTTAGACATGTTGAAACCTTCTTTGTCCATTAAAGCAAGGATACCTCCCTTGCAGAGTCGTAAAATATTGGAGGATAGTGTGACTCGGGTCTGTAAGATGCTGGATCGGTTGAGGTATGACCCACTTTAATGAACTTTGCCTTCAAGGTTCTTAATAACTTCTGGAGCAACTTCTGGTAAAACCTTCTCCTTTTGGTAAAAATAGAACTCAAGCAAGAACTCACCCCTTGTAAGAAAATGAACCTCACAACAATAATGATAACTATTCCCAAGAGAAACTCCTGAGGATGATGGTTGTCACTAAGGAGTGAAAAAATAAGTCACTTAGCACTAGAGAGAGATCAGAGAGAGAATACTAGGATTTTTTGGTGTGATTTTGACAGAGTAACAGTATGACTTGAGTTATGATTGTTACTTGACCTTGCTCAGGGTTCCTATTTATATTTGGGCACTAGGGCTGAGTTGGCACTTTGGGGTGCTAAAATTGAGAGGGTTAGTGAGGGAAAAGGTCTAAAATATACCATTTGTCCCTACCCGTGTGCAGCCACATGTCCTCTCTGATAGGTGCCAGTGTGAGCCAATGTCAAAAAGCAAATATGTCTCCTAATGGAGACAAAATATTTGATTTGGTAAATATCTTTTAAAATGGTAACTTCTGGTATAAACTTTGTAAACTTGAGAGGAGGGTTGAGGACCCCCTTCTCTAAAATCCATTTTTTTTATAAAGAAGGTTCATTTCTGGTGAGCAACCTCTTGGTTGCTCATTTTATTTATGATTGGGTGTGAACTGTGTAAAACCCTATGGTCTTCCTTATAGTATTCTCTTAATCCTACAGTGCTAAGTGGTTGAGCTTGCTCAACAAACCTTGTTCCTCAGTCGCCAAGCCAAAACTCCCAAGAGATCCTAACTGGCCAATTTGAGCCCTGTCTGCTCAATTAGGCTACCTGTACAAGAAAATAAATATTAGTACTTTTGTTCTTTAAAGAATAGATTTTCATGATGAAGGGTTGATCATGGTAGCCCCTCCCTCATCCTGACCCGTTTTGTTCTTTGGGTCACTATTTTAGACCCTCTCATTGTAGAATAAAGTATTTTTTTGAACATTTTCAAGAGAAGTCCTTTACTATGGGCTTCCTTACTAGATTTTACATTTTTAGCTGGTCATGGAAGTTGAGGGGAGGGCCTGAAGGTTCCCTCACCCAAAATGCTGGAAGTTGAGGGGGAGGCCCTTGAGGATCCCTCGCCCAAAATGCTGAAAGTTGAGGGGGGGGGGGGGACTTGATGGTCCCTCGCCCAAAATAGTGGAAGTTGAGGGGGAGGGCCTTAAGGGTCCCTCGCCTAAAATTTTCTGGAGGTTGGGGGGAGGGCCTTGAGGGTCCCTCGCTCAAAATGCTGGAAGTTAAGGGGGAGGGCCGTGAGGGTCCCTCGCTCAAAGTTTTCCAGAGGTTAAGGGGGAGGACCTTGAGGGTCCATTGCCCAAAGTTTTCTGGAGGTTGAGGGGGAGGGCCTTGAGGGTCCCTCACCCAAAATTTTCTAAAAGTTGAGGGGGGAAGGCCTTGAGGGTCTCTCTCCCCAAAATATCATGGGCAAGCTGTAAATACCCTTCTACAATCTTCTCTTCATCAGAAACTGAAATTCTTTTCAAATGGCCAAGTTATCACCATCTTGGGGGATGAAGACAGTTTCGACACTACCAGTACTAGTAATCCAGTATTAGAGATTCAGCATAGAATGAATGGCATGCTTCTCTCTAGCTTTAGAGTCGACCCACTTCCCCTTCTAGCAGGCGATAGTTTTAAAGTCTGGGTCTATCCAAAATACAACCCTTATAGCAACGTCAATGTGATTCAGATGTTTAAAAACATGCATTCCATGCCTGGAATGGGGCTGAGATGACGCCATCCAAGGATCCTTGAGCCCATAGTCTTGAAGGAGGTCTTTCCCCTATGTGGCCTAGGCTATCAAGCATCACTAGAAGAACTCAAAGCCCACCAATGACCACGACCAAGAAGAAGGGAAGATTGTTTCGATAGACTCTTTAAATGGAAGGTTTAATAAGGAAGGATAAGACTTACCTTTTGCATCTTCCCTGAACCATGGTATGACTGCGTTGATAAGAAGATGAAACTGGGTCAAAAATATTCTTTAAAGACAACAATCCTTGCGCCACAAACTGTCAGCATGAAGTTTAAACCTCACTAAGAAGGCCGTAACAGTTATCGAGGATTTTGAATAAAGTGATTTAGAGGAGTCATTCAACCTGCAAACACTGGGGTTGAGTCTCTACATGACCCGTTCAGATGTTGCGCCGCCTGACGTGACTAAGAATGTGTCTCAGAAATGCGTACTCTCTAAGCTCAAGTGCAAGCTTGTCGCTCAAGTAATAATTAAATAAGTCGGGTATCGATCCTCAGGGAAATAGGACAACAGAGTTGTAACGACGTTGGACATACGAAGGAATCCTAACTCTGACTCTAAGGAAAAAGGAAAAGATGATCTGTTTTGGGAATTGACTACAACTAAATGCAATTTTGAAAATATTTATTTAATGCACCAAAGTATGAATGGAATGCAACTATTCTAAATTACCCAAATTACTGATAATGATTGAACTGAAACTTGAACTATATGATGAAGAAAACAGGACGGGAATACAATCCCTCAACCCTAGTGTATTGATGGTATAAAACTAATCGTAAATTTAAGTAATTAATTAGATCCAGAATTTAGTACTCCCAAGCATTACGTATATGAGGTTCAATCCCGCACCATACTTAATCAGAGGATGAGTAAATCAGTATTGCGATAGTTACACTCAAATTGCATTCTGAAGCATCCCGGTTACCCTGAAGCAAATGAGATCCAAAGATCTACAATTATCGTATTTCTATGCAATACAGTCATATTCAAATCATTAATTTTAGAGGATTAATTTTATACACATGCAGCTACCACATCAGGTTGAGTTCATGCATCCCGACCTTAGAAATCTAGCCTGACATATGAAAATTTGTAGACAACACGTTTGGAATGAAAGAAAACATTTTTAATACTGAATGAAGATGAGGAGAATAACCAATACTTACTAACAAAATAACTACTACAATAGTAAAAGAAGGAATTGGAAAAAATTTACTTGAATTGCAATTGGAATCAAAACTAGGGTTTATATGTTATTCTTCTCTAAAAGTGATTAAAGAGCTTCCCTAATGAATCATAAGTCTCCCTTGAATGTTGGGAGGACTTTACAATTTATATTCTACGAAATAAAAGAGTTTGAACCAAGTAGGAGTCTAATTTTTATAAGTGGATAATTTCAAAAAATCGAGAACGGAACCGATCCTGTTAAGGGGTTCGGTTTGGTTATGTCTTTGACATCTTTTATAGAGAATTCTTTGAGCATGGGATCAGTTCTTTATTTTTCTGCTTCGATTCGGTTCCATCTTTTCAACTCTTCACAGGAAGTTTTCCAAGTGTAGGATCGGTTCATTTTCTCTTCACTTCGGTTCGGTTATGTTCTTGACAGTCTTTACAGAGCACTTTCCCAGGATGGATTCGATTCTTTTTCTTCCCCTTGGGTTCGGTTCTGTTTTGTCAACTGTTGAAGAAACCTTTCCTTCTTGTTCTTCTCTGGAGCTTTTGGTATGGAACTCGAATCAAATCACTAAACACTTGCGAAATAGATGAAACATACACGAAACTCGGCGTACTCATTAGAACTTGTCAATATTAAAGATATGATATAAATCCACTTGAATTATAATTCGCAGCGCGATAAAAGCTTCTAAATTAAGGGGATAAATGGGAAGAATTTATGCATAATCAAACCCCCATACCTTAGAACTTTGGTCGTCCCGAGCAATGTAAAAGAATCAAAATATGATCTAACTCAAAAATGGGATATGATAGCTCTTTCGCGGGCGAGCGATTGCATTTAGTGCATGCAACAAGCCTTTAAACCCCTAAGTTACCCTAGTAAGACGAGTTGTGTCTCGTGAGGATTTGCACAGAATATACCCATAAAATTCGACTCAAAGAAACCTCAAAATACACAAAAATTGTATAATTCAAAGTTTTTCAGAAACTAGTCATCATCAAATCATGTCCAAGAGTCTCAAATCATAGTGTGCGTGTGTGAAACTGGAAATGTAACCACAGATTTCCACCAATTGACCATTGCGTTACTTATCCAAAAATTCGTTTTGATTTCAAAATCTCATAAAATGCTCTCACAAACGAATCACTCAGAATGTGGCAATTCTCTCGGTATGCATGATTTATAAGAGTAAATGTAGTGAAACAATGTTCACGCATACAAGTAGAAAGACGAAAATTTATAGCAACCGGATCTCATCATTGGATTACGGATATAAGAAGACGGGAACATTGCCTCTAATTCACGTTTTTTTATCTCTTTTATTATCTTTTGGTGTTTTAGCTCTCCACGCGGTAACCAATTTCGTAATTTTGGACTCGGTTAGGACTTTTACGGGTTGAAGGTGTATTGGGTCATATTGTAAAAGGTTAAGAACTTCGAAATTGGAAAATTTTGCTTATGATGTCCTTTAGTGCTTTTTCGAGCTTTTGCTCATTTTCTACTTCTTTTACTATTTTTTTTCTATTTTTGCGCTTTTCTTTTCTTTCTATTTTTGTTGAGCATAACTATTTTTTTCTTGCCCCTTTTTCTGGACTTTCCGGACTTAATTTATGGGATTGTTCCCTTTTCACAATTTCGGGCCAGTTAGGGTATTTTGGGTTGTCAAACGAAAGGGCAAAATTTATTTGGCTCAATTTGGGTTACAAAAGGGGTAATTTTTTGCTACTTTTTCTGGCCAATATTTTTGGCTACAAATGAAGGCCTACTTCATTGTCCAAAATACTAATTGCGTTACCATATGCGTTTTGAGATGAATTAAGTTTAGAGATCTATTTAACACGTTTTTCGAAGCAATATCACACACATTTTCCATAACCGTTCAAAGTGAAAGAATTAAGATCCTCGACGACTAATTTGACTCTGAAAAGAACTTTTGAGTTAACAATTAACTCAGATTGATTTATAAATTTCACAAAGATGAAAGGCTCGAATCTCACCGGGGTTGCTAATCTCCACATTTATTCGTTAAGTCGCCTATGATCGCTCAATTTCCATCTTTGGTCAATTCCGGCTTTGTGCATTTTGAATTTTACAACTTGAGACTTTAAATTGACTTTTAATGATATTTTTGAAAAATTTAAATTCCAATTTTTTATTTATTTTGAACAAAAAATATTTTTGTGTTTTTCAAGATTTTGTCATTTTTTTAAAATTTCTGGGCATTTTTGAAAATTTGTGAAGTTTTAGAAATACGCATTTGTGACCCCCCCTAACTTAGACTTTTGCTGTTGCATTGTCCTCAAGCAAAAAGGACTAAAATCTAACTCAAAGCGAATTAAAAATGCGAGAAAATAAAACAAACAAATAAAACAGAAATGCAGCATTTTTATAGATAGATAACAACTGAGTTACAAGGGGTAAGGAAGTACACACATAACCAACACTGTGTAAACAACAATCACAAACCACACAAATAGCTAAAAATAGACAAGGGCATCATTGGGGCGGCGGATTAGAGGGCCCGGTGCGCTGGATCATAGGGATCATAGAAGAAAGTGGGGGGCGTCCCACCAAAGTTGAGCTTGTATAGGTGGGCTTGGAGTTAGTTCATCATGCTCGTGTCCCTCCGGTAGGCGTCCTGATCCCTTTAATTGGCTTCTTTATCGCAGTTGTATTGGGCGATGAACCCATCAAAACGGGAGTCCACCGCTGCAAGGCGCCTATCAAAATCTGTACCTGGGGGATCGAAATCCGAATCATCATCCTCGTTGTACTCTTCTTCTTCAGCCCCGCCCATCTCGACGTCCTCATCCACGGGCTCTTCAACAGGGATTTCCTCCTCGGACTCTACATTAATCGCCTCCTGGGCCGCTCGAATGGCAGCCTTTTGCTGTCCACTCCGAATGCATGATACCTTCCCAATGGGCTCCGGGAGGCGTGGGAAGGCGTTAGGTGGATGGAGACCAGCATCGGCTAGGAGGGAGATGATGAGGCGGGCATAAGGGAGGGGTACAACACCTTTTTGCTCCCAGGCCCCGTAAAGGATATCAGCGTAAAGCATGCGTGCCAGATTTAAGGTGAAATTGGGGTAGAAAAGGTGGTACACGAGCGTGGCTTGGCGAGGGCGCATCGTCGAGTCGTTGGTGGTTTGATGCAAGTTGGCGCACACTATATGGAAAGTGATGCACGCCTTATCATTTAGGCGGCCCACGGGGAAGGTACCTCGGTCCCAATTATCGTTGGGTGCGAGCCGGTCAATGCATTGTTGTTTGGGAATGGTGGGGGCGTTGGTTGTGTAGTCATAAATTTCTGGGTGGGGGATGCTCTTTTCAGCAAGTTTGCCTGCGAGAATGGCTAAGGAGAATGGGATGGGTCGGCCGTCAACAAAGGATTGGCACTCAAACTCGCCCGTGCGGACAGGAGAGCCGTAGAAGGACCGGACTTCGTCCGTCCACACGACATGGTGAGGTTCTTATAGGTATTGCGTCCACCCCTGTCGGCTAAAAAGGGTGATGACGGGGAGGGGCAGCTCCGCCCAGTTGACTACTCGTTCAATGTACAATTGTCGGGAGAAATTAAAAAACTTTCCGCACCATACGCGCTCCATTTGGGAGCGGTATTCTCCATTGCCGTTTGGCAGAACTTCGGTGGACATGTATTTGCCGGGAAGTGCGGGTTTAGCCATTGGGAAAATCGGGAATTAGGGAGATAAAAGACGAGGGTTGTATAGAGGGAGAGTATAGTGGAGGTTTGATTGGAAGGGTAAGATAGAGGTGAATTTTATAGGTGGTGGGGAGGGTTGGGTGGAGGGATTTTTGGAGGGAAAGGGGGATGAATGTTTTTTTTGGGCGGGGGGGGGGGGGGGGGGGGGAGGGGAATAATGGAGGGAAGGGAGAGGATTAGGGGGAGGAATAGGCTCCTCGGGAAGAACCAAAATCACAGGAACTAAACCGATCTGGTTCAGGGGCGATTCGGTTCGATTTTGAGATTTTTTATTTTTTGATTTTTCTAAACCGAACCGATCCAGTTTGGGGATTCAGTTCGGTTCCCTTTTGAGCAGAACCCTCTTCTCTCTCTGCTGCACAAGAATTTCAACCCCTCGACTTTCTGGACACTTTCTCACTTATTCTCCCACATAGATTTCTCGACGTCCTCGCAAAGTGTGTGTTGGAAACCGTGATATTAACCTTACCTCATGTAACCTACCTACGGACTCAATCTAATCTACCACGTCACAACTACTATACACAAGAAATCACCCCATACACGTCGAGGGTGCGACGACCTCTCTGTCAAGCTCATTTGACCTCGTAAACGGGGTCCGACAACCAAACGGTGTTGAATTCTTCCACACACGCCTCTAGATATGTCTTTAGGCATTGCCCATTAACTTTGAATGCATTTCCCCCTTTCAAATCATCTAACTCCACAGCTCCATGAGGGAATACATTCTTCACAATGAATGGACCAGACCATCGTGACCGTAATTTGCCCAGAAATAGATGAAGCTGAGAGTTATAGAGAAGCACTTTTTGTCCGAGAAGAAACTCTTTGCGTCGAATAATGTTATCATGAGCTAGTCTCATTCTTTATTTGGAAATTTTTGCGTTCTCATACGCGTCATTGCGTATCTCTTCTATTTCGTTTAGTTAAAGCTTGCGAGCTTCACTGGCTTTATCCATGTCATAATTTAACTTCTTAATTGCTCAATACGCCTTGTGCACTATTTCAATGGGAAGATGGCAAGGTTTGTCATACATAAAGCGGAATGGGGACATGCCGAGTGGATATTTGTATGCGGTACGATAGGCCCAGAGCGAATCGTTCAATCGAAGGGACCAATCTTTCCAATCGGGATTGACAGTCTTCTCAAGAATGTTCTTGATTTCTCGATTCGCTAATTCGGCTTTCCCATTCGTTTGTGGGCGATAGGTTGTTCCAACCTTGTGAACGAAGCCATACTTTCTCATGAGCTTTGCGAATGGCCTATTGTAAAAGTGCATGTCATTATCACTAATTATCACTTTCGGAGCACCGAAGCGGGAAAGTATCTGTAGGAACCTAATCACCACATTGCTATCATTTGTCTTAGTAGCTATAACTTCCACCCATTTAAAAATGTAATCTACCGCGGCCAGGATGTATAGGAAACCAAAAGATGGGGGAAAAGGACCAATGAAGTCAATACCCCAGCAGTCAAAGATCTCAATAATGAGTATCGGGGTTAATGGCATCATGTCTCATTGGGTAATCGCTCCCATCCTTTGACACCTATCGTGAGATTTGCAACAATTATTCACATTCCAGAAAATTGTGGGCCAATAGAGGCCGCATTGAATAATCTTAGCGGCCATCTTTTTTGTCGAAAAGTGACCTCCACAAGCTTCTGAATGATAGAATTGGATGACTTTTGGGATCTCGTCATCTGGTACACATCGTCGAATGATTTGGTGGGAATAATATTTAAAGAGGAAAGGATCGTCATAGAAAAACATGCGCGACCAAGTGATAAACCTCTTCTTATCTTACGGTGTCCAATCGGGAGGGACGACTTCCGTGACAAGGTAGTTCACTATATCCACAAACTAGGGGAAAAAGTAGGTAGCAAAGAGTTGCTCATTCAAAAAATATTCGTTTATGGGTATCGGATCACTAGGTACGTCGAACGAGAGCCATGGAAAGTGGTCGACAACGACGTTTTCTACTCCTTTCTTATATTTAAAGGAGAGATTAAACTCTTGTAGGAGTAGGATCCACTTTATGACGTGCAGCTTTGCATCTTTCTGCGCAAGTAGGTATTTCAATGACGCGTGGTCAGTGAAGCAAGTGATGGGAGAACCGATAAGGTAGGACCTAAATTTATCAAGAGCAAAAACTACCGCTAGCAAATCCTTCTCTGTGGTGGAGTAATTGAGTTGTGGTTCGATAAGAGTCCGGCTAGCGTAGTAGATGAAATAAGCCTTATTGTATTTTCTTTGGCTTAAAACAACCCCTATTGCATAATCGCTAGTATCACACATAAGCTTGAATTGTAAGGACCAATCCGGAACTTACATGATGGGAGCGAACACAAGCATGGTTTTCAATTTTTCAAAAATGTTATGGCATGCTTCTTTCCACTCAAATGGGGTGTCCTTCATGAGGAGATTACTTAAGGGTCAAGCGATGGCGCTAAAGTCCTTAATGAATCGTCGATAAAATCCTGCGTAGCCCAAGAAGGAGCACACTTCTTTCAGCGATTTAGGTGGGGGTAGATCGGCTATGACATCAATCTTAGCTCTATCAACTTCAATCCCTTTGGATGAAACTATGTGGCCAAGAACTATTCCCTCAGTGACCATAAAATGGCATTTCTCCCAATTTAGGACTGAGTTCTTCTCCACACACCGGGCAAGTACTTTTTCCAGTTTTTCCAGACAAAGATTGAAAGAGGTTCCAAAAATGCTAAAATCGTCCATGAACACTTCGAGTCCTCTCTCAACCATGTCACTAAATAGGCTCAACATGCACCTTTGAAAGGTCGCGGGTGCATTACACAAGCCAAATGGCATATGTTTGTAGGTAAACGTACTAAAGGGGCAAGTGAAGGTCGTTTTCTCCTGGTCGAGTACATCTACCTCAATTTGGTTATATTCAAAATAACCATCAAGGAAGCAATAGTAAGGGTGGCCCGCTACTCTCTCAAGCATCTGATCAATAAATGGCAAGGGGAAATGGTATTTCCTAGTTCCCGCATTGAGTTTTTGATAATCAAGATGGTTGAAAAGGACCAATGAAGTCAATAGCCCAGCACTCAATTGTGATAATTGCTTGCAAAATATTTTCAAATGTTTTGAGTACTAACTCTTGCTATGTAAAAAATTTTAAAAACCGTTTAGGTGCCCAGCCACAGGGACACCCAGCATGATTTCATTCCAGAGATTTGGGAGCTGCAGCACGTGTGGATGTTGCAGGGATTGTTTAGACGCTTCCTCTTTTTCAGTTCTAGTGCAGGATCTCAGTTTTAGTATTCTTAGTTGGGACATGTTGTCCTATATTTACTTTTACAGTTTATTCTAGTTATGGATTTTTAGTTGTGTTTTATTGGCCGTGGTTTTCGGCAAGACATTACCCGCATTCAATTATTTATGCAAATTGTTTTAGTATTACTAGAATTGTAATGTGTTGATATGGATTATTTATTCTGCTTAAGAAAGATAAAATTTGGCACTCGTTTAATTTCACTTAGGTGATTAGTAAATTAAAAAGCTTTCAGCAGTGATGCTAAGAATGGACCATTTAAGAAACCTGTTTAAATTGAATTAAGGCTTGATCACCCAAGGTTTAATTAGGCGGGGTGCCACAGATGGTATTAGAGCATCAGGTTCTAGTGTCCATAGGATCTGTAAGACTTACTACGATTCAGCGTAACGTTTGGTTGTATTAGAGCCCTACTATTAGGATTGTTGATTCAAAATTTCCACTGTTACGTTATCATACTTCTGCTCTTAAATTTAGTACAAACTGTGTACTTATACAATTTGAATCTTATTTCAGATGCCACCAAGGAGACAGAGAGCAGAGAGGGCTGAAGCCAGAGAGGAGGTGAGGGAGGCTCATCAGGAGCCACAGGTACTGATACCACCACCCCCACCAGAGTTAATCTCCACTACTCAGGTTGTAGTGATAGTGGCTCAGGCAGTCGAGATAGCTATGAGGGCCATGGCAGCCCACTTTCCTCAGCCCCAAGTACCTCCCCCTGTGGCACCGGTAGTGAAAGTTCCAGCAGGACCATCTACTTGGCAGCGAGTCAGGGAGACATTTCAGAAAGGACACCCACCCGAGTTTCAGGGCAGTACCGATGTAGTGGAAGCGTGCAACTGGAAGAAAAATATCCAGCGCCACTTGCGCATGCTAGAGTGCACCGACGTACAGGAACAGATGCTAGCCACTTTCCGTCTGCCAGGAGCGGCCCTACAGTGGTGGGAGTCAGTTACCACCACCGAGGAAAGGAACACTTTGACTATTTCTGAGTTTTGGGTGCGGTTTGACCGCAAGTATTTCCCTCCAGCAGTGGAGTCAGAGATGAGGAAGAAATTCAGCGAAGTGGTTCAGGGTGATCGCTCAGTTGTTGACTACGAGGAGGAGTTTACCCGCTTGGCCAATTTTTTGCCAAACGAGGTGAGCAATGAGGAGAGGAAGAAGTCCAAATTTATGGAGGGCCTAACCTGGAGAATCAGACAACATTTGATTGGTAATCCGGCGTTGGTAACCTACACAGATGTCGTCAATGACGCTTTACTACACTGTCAGGATCACCGTTTTCATACGAAGGGAAATAAGAGTGGTGAGCCTAGCCAACCGGGCAAGGTGGATGGGGGTAGTGGCAGCAGCGCATCACAGCAGCAAACAGCGGGCCAGATAGGGCAGGATTCCCGACAGGGGAACTCTACCAAGAAGTTTAAGCACGGGAGGCATCGCTTTGATCGGCAGGGCCAGCAGGGTCCCCAGCAACCAGTCCCTCAGGGCCGACAGGGCCAAGATAATCAAAATGGGGGACAACAAGGCCAAGGTCGACAGGGCCAACGTCAGGGCCAAGGACAGAGACAGTTCCTGGGCCAGTGTTTCACTTGTGGCCAGCAGGGTCACAAGAGGAGAAATTGTCCACAGCCAGTCAGGGCACAAGAACAGGGTGTCCAACAGGGACAACAGGCTCCATTAGCCCCAGCAGCAGTACAGGCCCCACAGCCAGGGCAGATGCAGTACAGACGTGTGTTCAACATCCGTGATATTCCATTTCAGCCGGCACCTCCAGCACCGCCGGCAGTTGCAGGTATGTTTCCTATTCATGGGCTTGAGGGGAGTATTTTGTTTGACACGGGAGCGACGCATTCGTTTATTTCCACTAGATTTGCACGGGCAGCCGGCCTATTAGCGACAGCAGACACTCATCTTATGTGTGTGGAGTCACCGATGGGTAGTGGGTCCCTTATACACTCGATTTGTAAGGGTGTGGACATTATGGTCGGAAGATTGAGTCTAGCGGCGAACCTCCTAGTGCTGGATATTGAGGGATATGACGTCATCCTAGGCATGGATTGGTTGGCACATAATAGGGCAATGGTAGATTGTTATGAGAGGACCATCGTGTTCTCCATCCCGGGACAAGAGATGTTACTTGTGGCAATGCCACTTCCCAGGGGAGGATCGCGAACTCATTTATATTATATTGAGGAGGAGACCTCACATGGGGTTGTCGTTTCTCTGGACTCAATCCCAGTTGTGAGGGATTTTGAGGATGTCTTTCAGGAGATACCAGGGTTACCACCTAGCAGAGAGATAGAGTTCGTTATTGACCTAGCACCGGGGACGAGACCGATTGCCAGAGCACCGTATCGCATGGCTCCTTCGAAGATGCGGGAACTGAGAGAACAGATTCAGCAACTATTAGGACAGGGTTTCATTCGATGGAGTACATCGCCATGGGGTGCGCCGGTGTTGTTTGTAAAGAAAAGGGATGGATCACTTCGTCTGTGTGTGGATTATAGAGAGTTGAACAAAGTGACGATACGTAATAAGTATCCATTGCCGAGGATTGACGACTTGTTTGATCAATTAAGAGGGGCTGCATACTTCTCAAAGATCGATTTGAGGTCGGGCTACCACCAATTGCGCATTCGTGAAGAAGATGTACCTAAGACCGCTTTCCTGTCGCGGTACGGGTCATACGAGTTCAGAGTGATGCCTTTTGGGCTAACTAATGCGCCGACAGTATTCATGGATCTCATGAACAGGGTATTCAGGGAGTTTTTGGATCAGTTTTTGATTGTATTCATAGACGACATTCTAATTTACTCTCGCATGGAGGAGGATCTCGCTGAACACTTACGATTGGTTCTACAGACATTGTGGGACCATTAGTTGTACGCCAAATTTGAGAAGTGTGGATTTTGGCTTCGGGAGGTTAAGTTCCTAGGCCACGTCGTATCTAGCAGAGGCATTGCTGTTGACCCGAGTAAGGTATCGGCGGTAAGGGAGTGGGGACAGCCCACGACACCGACCGAAATTCGCAGTTTCTTGGGATTGGCCGGTTATTATCGTCGCTTCATCAAGGGATTCTAAAAAATTGCCGGACCGTTGAGGAATTTGACTCGGAAGGGAGTTCCCTTCGTATGGAGTGACAGTTGTCAGTTAGCATTTGATGAATTAAAGGACAAGTTGACTTCAGCCCCCATTCTTGCCTTGCCTAGGAGCGGAGTGGAGTACCGAGTCTATACTGATGCGTCCTTACAAGGGCTTGGGGGTGTATTACAGCAGGAGGAGAAGGCTATAGCTTATGCTTCCCGAAAGCTTAATCCACATGAGAAGAATTACCCCACCCATGACCCCGAGTTGGCAGCGGTTGTTTTTGCATTGAGAATATGGAGGCACTATCTTCTGGGCGAGCAGTTCACTCTATTCACGGATCATAAGTCATTGCAGTATCTGTTCACTCAGAAGGACCTGAATATGAGGCAAAGAAGGTGGCTTGAATTCGTGAAGGACTACCAATTTGATATACAGTATCATCCTGGTAAGGCTAACGTGGTGGCAGATGCGTTAAGCAGAAGACCTACCGGGGAGTTGGCAGAAATTTGGAAGGCGAAGTGGAGTGAACTTCGACACGAGGATGAAATGGCGAGAGCATGCATGGCAGTTCTAGCTATCACTCCTGAGAGTGTTATGCGGGTAGTGAGGGCACAGGCAGAAGACCCATTTTGTCAGGACAAAGTACGACAGTTACTGGCCAAGGGGGCAAAGTCCTACTCCATCAGTTCAGAGGGTGGACTACGGTTCAATGGTAGGCTGATAGTACCCGAAGATGATGATTTGAGGCATACCATTATGACAGAGTCACACAGGTCAAAATTCTGGGTACATCCAGGTGGGGACAAAATGTACCAGGATATGCGACGAGTATATTGGTGGTCAGGTATGAAACGAGATATTGCAGAATTTGTCTCAAGGTGTGTTACAATCCAGCTCATAAAAGTTGACCATCAGAGACCTTCAGGGATGCTACAACCACTAGAGATTCCCGTGTGGAAGTGGGAGAGTATCACAATGGATTTTCTTACAGGGTTACCAGCCTCACAGAAGGGTCACGATTCCATATGGTTGATAGTGGATCGTTTGACTAAGGTAGCCCATTTCTTACCGGTTCGTACGGATTATGATACTATGCCGTACGCACAGCTATTCATTTCAGAGATTATTAAGCTGCACGGAGTTCCTATTAATATTGTGTCGAACCGAGATAAGATATTTGTGTCACATTTCTGGCAGAGCTTTCAGGAGGCCATGGGCACCGACTTACGGTTGAGTACAGCGTATCACCCACAGACGGACGGTCAGATGGAGAGAGTAAACCAGATGATAGAATACATGCTAAGGATGTGTATTCTGGATTTTGGGGGAGGTTGGGAGCCATACCTTCCTTTGGTGGAGTTTGCATATAATAACTCTTACCAATTCACTATTGGCATGGCTCCATTCGAGGTGCTTTACGGGAGGCCTTGTCGTTCACCCGCCTGTTGGTTAGAGGTGGGGGATAACAAGCTATTGGGGCCAGAGATGATACAGAAGACTTCCTCCAAAATAGAGTTGATTCGAGGACGTATTCGAATAGCCCAGGATAGGCAGAAGAGTTATGCTGACGCCGGTAGGAGACACGTGGAACTAGATGTGGGCGACCAGATGTTAATTCGGGTATCTCTTATGAAAGGGATTATGAGGTTCGGTAAAAAGGGGAAATTATCACCGAGATATGTAGGACCGTTTCCTATCATTGAGAAGGTGGGACCGGTAGCTTACAGATTGGGACTCCCTGAACATCTTCAGCGAATACACGATGTGTTCCATGTGGCATCGCAGAAGAAATACAAGAGGAGCGAGAGAGCCTCCTGGAACATTCCACTGGAGGAGATCGATTTGCAGCCAGATGTCTCGTATGAAGAAAGACCCGTGGCTATTCTGGATTATAGTGAGCGCAAATTACGATCCAAGGTGGTACCCTTAGTGCGAGTACAGTGGGGACATCACAATATGGATGAGTCCACTTAGGAACGGGAGGAGGATATGCGAGAGCAATATCCAGAATTATTCACAGCAGGTATTTTCTAATTTTGAGGATGAAATTCCTTTTGTAAGAGGTGAAGTATGTAATACCCCGTAATTCTGCTTAATTAGGAAAATACGTTTTATTTAAATTACGTGACTAGAGTAATTTAATGTGTGTTTTATTTAAATTACGTGAGTAGAGTAATTTAATGTGATTAAATACGTTTTATTTAAATTACGTGAGAAGAGTAATTTAATGAGATAAAATGTTAATAAAGATGAATATGACGATTCAAAATTTACTAAATATGAGTAGTAAGTTTTAATGTTGATATGTACGGTCTAGTGACTATATGAATGTACCGGAGTTATCTCAACCGAGTGTCGCGTGTAGGACAAAAATTAAGGATGAGAGTAGAAAAATATTTAAGAGACTCAAACGATAATTTAGAGTCCACAGTTGATTCCGAAAGGGTCGAATTAGTCAAAATAGTGTACCCGGGGGTACTAGTTGAGTGCCGGGTCATTTTCGGGCTAAACCGGGATCATTCGGTGGCATTTTGGTCTCTTTACAATTATGGGTAAGTAGACCTACGAATTTTGAAACCCTAGATCAGATTATAAGAGTTGAGGCTAGGGTTAGAAAGAAGGAAAATACACCATAGCCATTAGATAAGAGAGAGAGACAATTTCCTAAGGCAAAAGAAGGAAGGAAGGGAAATTCTAAGGAGATTTCACCATAAAGTTATTGGGAAGGAGGATTGAAGGATCAAAATCATCAACCATCATCAACAACCACGAAATCAGACCCTAAAAATCATAAGGCAAGTGGTTATTTGCAAAATAAATTGAGTTATAATACCCATATTTAAGCTTTATGAAGAACATAGTTTTTATGATATTTTTGGGAGAAAAACAATTGATTATGATCCATGATTGGTAGGGATTGCATGTAGGACGTTTTTGGATCTCCAAATATTCTGATATCATAGAAAACTAGATGATTAAATCGAACTAAAAATCTGGACTTATGATGAAAGATGTAAAGAATGTATTTTTAGGGTTCTTGAATACTAGAAAGATTTTTAGTTAATTTGGCCAAGATTTATAATGATTTGGTTGTTTTAAATCGTTAGTAATCATCCCAGAACATGTAAGGAATGATTCGTAATTGTTGGTTGCAAATATGGTGAATTATCATGAAAGATAGATAGATAAAAATGGTGAAACCCGCATGAAGAAGATGAACTGGGTCTGTCACTGCTTGATCGATCGATCGACCCTTGAATGTCGATCGATCGAGTAGTCGATCGATCGACCATATCCCCTCGATCGATCGACCCTGGCTGGACTTTAGAGAATTTTGTGAATAAATTTCTTTTAATTACCGTTGCTTAATGGGAACCTTAGTAATGATATTTTACCTATGAGGAGACCTTATAATCACCAGTAGGTGTACCATTAAATTTCTTCATAAATGATTGAGTGGGAATTTTGGAGAAATGGACCAACGGGAGAACGATCGATTGAGCTGTATATTGAATTGTGAGAATTTAATTACAGAAAGAGTGAGATTTAATTCCGGAAAAATACCAGTAGGTTAAAGTTAACTTAACTACTGAATTAAGGGAGGGTTAACTAGGGCCCTTAGAGTTGCGTGAATACTCGAATAAATACAATAGTGAAATAAATTGTAAATTAATGAGTACTGTGAATATAAGTAAAATATATTACGTACGGGCATGATTTGATAAGTTGGGTGTGTACCTACTAAATCATATAAAGTTTGGGTTAATAGAATTTTACCTAAATTAATTATGTTAGGGTCGATGTGACATTCCGAACTAACATAAAGTTATTATATGTTTGGGGTCGATGAAAAATGCCGAACCAAACTTTAAACTGGTGTCGCGATGAAAGAGTCCCGAACCAGAATATGTGTATATATTTATATTTTTAAATAGTTGGGGTCGATGGATTATTCCGAACAAACTTTTACTTGGGGTCGATGAATCATTATGAACCAAGAGTCCTTTATGTGTAATAAAAGGATATGTTAGTGATCACTGATATTAAATACATTATTGTGTGACAAAATATATTCTATGTGTATAATCTACTGATTTAGAATAGTAGACAATGAAATGAATTGTAAATGTCTTAGTAATAATTTATAGCGTGATGTAATTATTACAAGAATAAGGACAACGAACAGTAAATAAGTTACCTACGGTTATGGGTAGTATAACTAGGTAGACTAAGTATCCTCAATAGTTACGTACTATAAAAGAGAGGTGAGGAAGTCCAAGGGAGTTCTGTGAAACTTTAATATGTGTAATCAATAACTCAATTGTGATTATTGCTCGCAAAATATTTTCAAATGTTTTGAGTACTAACTCTTGCTATGTAAAAAATTTTAAAAACCTTTTAGGTGCCCAGCCACAGGATCACCCAGCATGATTACATTCTAGAGATTTGGGAGCTGCAGCACGTGTGGATGTTGTAGGGATTGTTTATACGCTTCCTCTTTTTCAGTTCTAGTGCAGGATCTCAGTTTTAGTATTCTTAGTTGGGACATGTTGTCCTATATTTACTTTTACAGTTTATTCTAGTTATGGATTTTTAGTTGTCTTTTATTGGCCGTGGTTTTCGACAAGACATTACCTGCATTCAGTTATTTATGCAAACTGTTTTAGTATTACTAGAATTGTAATGTCTTGGTATGGATTATTTATTCTGCTTAAGAAAGATAAAATTTGGCACTCGTTTAATTTCACTTAGGTGATTAGTAAATTAAAAAGCTTTCGGCAGTGATGCTAAGAATGGACCATTTAAGAAACCTGTTTAAATTGAATTAAGGCTTGATCACCCAAGGTTTAATTAGGTGGGGTGCCACAGAATGTTGTTTTTCTTGAGAATGAAATAAACGAAGATTTTGAGTATCTTATTGTGCCTTACATTAATTGTCTTGATTCGAATCAAACTCTTGATGATGATGATTTGGCAAATGAATAATTCTTAATTAATCTTAATAAGTATTATAACATATAACATAATCACGTTCGAATTAATGATGATGAAACTGTTATTATTAATCTTTATTCTAGTAGCCATTGGTGAAAATAGGATAGGGTCCACCTTTAATGAGCATGAGCGTGCGCAAATTCGAGGAGATACTGAAGTAATTCACGGACATCTTTGCATGGTCCTACAATGACATGACCGATATTAACCCTAAAATAGCTCAACACGAGATCCCAACATTCTCGGAGTGCAAACCAGTCAATCAAAAGTTACGAAAGCTCCGCACCAAATGGTCGCTCAAAGTCAAAGAAGAAGAGGTTAAGTAACTGAGCATAGGTTTCATTCACGTAGTCGGATATTCTACATGACTCGCCAACATTGTCCTTGTGCCGAAGTCAGGAGGGAAAGTCCGTATATGCATTGACTACCAGGATTTGAACAAAGTATCTCCGAAAGACAATTACCCATTACCCAGCATCGATATGATCGTAGACAACATGGTTAGCCACTCCCTTAAGTCATTTGTCGATGGATTTTCCAGATACAATCAGATCAAGATGCACCCTGACCATTAGGAGAAAATCGTCTTTATCACCCCATGGGGAACCTTCTACTACACTTTCATGACATTCAGACTCAAGAATGTTGAGGCTACCTACTAGAGGGCTGCCACAACCATCCTACTTGACTGTATTCATAAAGAAGTCAAAGTTTAAGTGGATAATATGATCATCACATCTAAGACTCGAGAAGGTCATATTCTCACCCTCCGAAAGTTTTTCGAGTGATTGCGGCAATACCAGATGCGTTTAAACCCACATAAATGCATTTTTGGCATCGCAGAAGGAGAACTCTTGGGATTCATGGTCAGGAAAAAGGGAATCGAATCAGACCCTGCCAAATTAAAAGCCATACTTGAGATGTCACCACCACGGACGGAGAAGTAAGCATGAGGATTCCTGGGAAAATTACAGTACATCAGTCGATTCAGCTTCTATCTGTGAACCCATTTTCAAGGTTCTCCAAAATAATTCTACCAAGGCCTGGAATGAGGCCTGCCAAGAAGCCTTTGACTGAATTAAGAGATACCTTACCCGACCTTCAGTACTAATGCCTTCACATTTAGATCCCCCTCTCATCTTGTACTTGACTATAACACATACTACTGCAAGGACTTTTCTAGCCCAATAACTCAAAGAATCTTGTAAGGAAATCCATTTACTATGCCAGTAAAAAATTAGTCGGGTACGAAGTCGAGTACACTACTTTGGAGAAATCATGTTTTGCCCTGGTCTGGATCATACAGAAATTATGACATTACATGCTTGCCTTCCCTATTAGACTTGTATCCCATATGGATCCCATCAAGTACTTGCTAAAAAATCCTGCCCCGTCCAATAAAATAGCCCGATGGTTGATGTTGTTAGCCGAGTTTGATATTGTATATGTAATGCAAAAATCTATGAAAGGTAGAGCCATCTCCGATTCGCTTACTGATTACCCCATGGAAGAAGACGATGTTTAGGTCTCTAAATTCCTAAACAAAGATATTCTATGCACCTCTTAGGAGGATCTTCGATGGCAAATTTTCTTTGACGGAGCTTCCAATAAGAACGGATATGGCATTGGGATACTTCTAATCGCCCCTGATGACTCTTACGCCCTTATTGCCATCAAAGTAGATTTTTCATGCACCAACAATATGATCGAGTATGAGGCATGCACTATATCCCTCAAGATTTCCCTCCAAAAAAGAATCTGGCACCTGAACATTTACGGAGACTCTTTCCTTATTGTTGGCCAAATCCTCAAAAAATGGAAAGTCAAAGATGAAAAACTCCTACCCTTCCATGCCCATCTAGAAGAACTGGCCTCCCAGTTTAATGATGTCACCTTTCGCTACTTGTCTCATGCAAAGAACAGCCTGACTAATGCCCTTGCTACCCTAGCCTCCATGGTCAATATGTCTAAGGGAATAACAATGGCCCATTTCTTATTTTAGAACAAGCTAAGACTACGCATGCTACCACATTGAATCTATTCTTGAGGAAAATTATGATAAGGTCAGGTTATGGTACTATGGAATTTGGCCCCTCATCAAACATGGTAGGTTCCCCAAGACATCGATAAGACAGACCGTGCGACCCTTCACAAGCTGGTTAACCAATATATCATCTAAAATAAAGCACTGTTTAAGAGAAACTTCGATGGAACTCACTTGCACTGCATTATAGGGGCTGATGTTGAAGAAATGACACGGAAGATTCACAGTGAGGAATACGGCCCCCATATGAACGGTCACATGCTTGCCACAAAGATCTTTCGTCAAGGGTACTATTGCACCACCATGGTTCAAAATTGCATTGCATATGTTCGAAGATGCCTCAAATGACAACAGTTCGCCAATATTTAACACTTGCCTCCCCGAGAGCTATACAACATGACCTCTCCTTGGCCCTCTATACCTAGGGCATCGACATCATAGGGAAAGTAACTCACAAATCTTTAAATGTCGCAAATTAATGTTGATCTCCATTGATTACTTCACCAAATGGTTCAAAGCTGAGTCATATACGATACTGAATGCCAAGAAAGTGGCCAAGTTTATCATTAAAGAACAACATCTTTCGATATGGAGTTCCCCATGAGTTAGTGTCTAATAATAGGCTCCACTTTGAAGCCAAAGTTACACGATTGGTTGATGAGTATTGGATTCAGAGACACAAATCTTCTCCCTATCGACACCAAACCAACAATGTTGTCTAAGCCACTAATAAAAGCCTTAAGACCATAATCAACAAGAAGACTGAGAGTTATAGAGATTGGGCCGATCAGGTATCTTAAGCCCTTTGGGGCTATCGCACTTTAATCAGAACATCTACTGGGATACCCCTTACTCTATAGTATAAAACATTGAAGTAGTTCTACCTATTGAGATGGAAATACCTTCCCTCCGCGTATTGCTCGAAAGCAAGGTAGACGAAGAAGAATGGCACCAGAGCCGCTTGGACAAATTATCACTCTTGGATAAAAAGAGACTGAAGGCTTTCTACCATATACAGGGATACTATCACTGGATAACACGATCATTCAATAGGAAAGTCAAGGACTATAGTGTCCATGAAGGAGAACTTTCCCTCAAAGAAATCACAGAACCCGTCCGAACCCTAAAGGGAAATTCAAACTGAATTGGAATGGCCCCTACACCGTGAAGAGGATTCTCTCAGGAAGTGTCACTATGCTCACACACTTCGATGGAGAAGAGACGGCACGTCCAGTCAACCTGGACCGTCTCAAGAAATTTTACCCTTAGTCTGAAATCTGACGCACTACGACTCTTCTTATGCCCCTTATATTAAAAAAAAAATTCTTTTCCCTTCCCCCTACCCAAAACTACATGGGACCTAATCCTCTCAATAACATTTTCATTTTAAAATGAAACTCATAAAATTTTTCAAAACGCCTAGAGGTACGTAGGCAGCCCATACGCCATACATGGATCCAGTCCCCTTCTTTTCAGAAAATGCTATTCTTTTCTAATCTTTGAGAACAATGGTTCATCTTATCATTTATATGAACAGAAGGAATATGTATGCCTTAACGATTAGTATAGATAATTTAAATTTAAAAATCATTAAGAGTCACAACAAAATATGTTTAAAATAAACTTTTATTCTCAATTAGGAGAATACAGTGCTATTATATGAAGTATCAGTGAAGAAAGTCAAACCAAACACCCCTCTTCGTTGACCAAATCGTTCTTAAACAATCCTAACCCTAATCAAACTACAAAAAATTACCCCCAAAACCTCATAAACAAAAATAACACCCCAATCACCATAGCTTCACAAAATTCACCAAAAGCTTCATAATATTCACTGCCTTCAACTGTCGGATGGCCCTTCTTCATCATTATTACCAGCCTCGGGAGGTCCCTAAGTTTCTCACTTTTTATTGGTACTCCGTATGCATTCCATGGAGCGGTACCCCCTGACAAACTTGAACAAAACCACAACACTGTTTCCCATGGTGTCAAAATCCACGAACCATCTTTGATCAGTCTCTTATGTCAGAACGTTCTCTACTACCCGCTTACATAGACATTTCAGGTAGTCCCAAGATAGATGTCAGGCCCCTCCTATGGACTGTGATGGACGGATAGATGATCGATAGTGATTTTACAAAGATACCAGCATCATCCTCAATAGTTCACTTAATTCCTCCACCGGAAAGAAATTTATTATATGAGGGGGGACGATATGTTTCCACCGGACTTGGGGCAGGAGTCGCTACGAGAAATAGAAGGAAGTCTGTCGAAGGGCCACCAATCGCACATACTGATAATCTCCAAGCTACAAGACAGGGAGTAAGTCCCCCCACCATAGCAATAACTAGTGAAGGCACCGAGCTCCATGCTCTACAAGCCCATTTACCCAACTCTCCACAGATGGGTCGAAGCTGAAGAAAGGTAAAAAAAAAAATTAGGAACAACAGCTAAAGGGTACTAAGGAGGGTCCGCTAAACGAAACCTTTCTGCAAGCCACATAAACAACATTATGGGATTCCCCTCAGAAAGTGAGAGTGACCTTCCTTCCAAGCATCCAGGACATTCAGGGTCTTAGACAGCACCACCGTCGCAAGGTTATAGAAGTAAGACATCTAGGCCATTATCGTAATAATTTGGGGATTCACACTCAAGTCCCCCATCACCAATAATAGCCTTAGAGTAAGGCCTAAAGCAACAGTCCCCGCAAACTCGACATCCTCGAACCCCCTCAGACGCATGAAATACATAACAACATGGAGAGAAATGGCCCCTCCGTAACTAATGGTATAGCCACCGAAGGAGATATGTGAAGCAACTCTGATTAGAAAACCCAGGGAAAATGGGAGAAATCACGCATAGCCACCGCCACACTGGGATTGAACTCAACATAGTCGAGAACTCCTCATAAGTGGGACAAACCTTATCCATGACAAAAAGGAAAACGTGATCTTCAAGATACCAAAACTTTACCTCTGCAGCCAACAGGTTCTAGTCTATAGAACGATTGCACCATAAAGAAACTCGACACAAGTTGAATGTGTCGTAGCCCACATTATACAAGCACATATTCTCCAGACTGTCAAGATACGAAGAAAATCCTTCATGAATAGGAAGAGCCATTTAAAAAGGAGGAAGTTGGAGCAAGAAAGAAGAACGTAGGTATTAGTGGAGATAAACCCATCACACACACTCCTATTTTATACTTGAAAACTTTGGCTAAAGACAAGGGCCTTAGAAACTCGAGCAAAATCTAACCCCGCCAGACTACTCTAAAGTGCAGGATTGTGCAATCAAGGCCTAGGGATGATTTGACTTGACCCCTATGCCAATAGGCAGATGAAGGGGTATGTCGATTGGAGACCCCCCTATTTTGGAAAATTCCATCTTTACTCTTTTGTCAAAATCAATATCAGAAAAATCCTCAATTTGAAAAATTACCCCCGGGTTATTTACTCAATTCTTTCTCTCAAGAAAATCATTTTCTCTTAAAAATAAATTCATACTCAAAAATCATTTTTTCGGAGTTTGCCATTTAATAATAATTCTTATGCTTGTCATTATCAGAAAAGAAACGATCTCAGCAGAAAATTAAAAGTGCATGTAGGATAAGTCACTAAATCAAGAGAAAGTCTAAAAGGAAAATGCATGTTCCTTCATATATATTGTTTCATTGTGTTACATTTTTGTAGATAAAAAAATAGAAAAATAATGGGACTCAACCCGATCCCACAATCTCTCTCTCTCTCTCTCTCTCTCTCTCTCTCTAAGCATCAACCCCCACGGCGGACGCATTTTTCCCGACAGTGAGTGGTGGATCCTCCACTCCCAGAGCCCGAGCCTCATCTGAAGTGGCAGGCGACATAAAGCATGAAGAAACCGAGCTCTTAATATGCTCCGACATGGAAGACATCCAATCCTTGATAACCCTGAGCCAAGTAATCGACACCCAAACATACGACAAGTAGAAATAGCAAAAGGCAAATCAACCAGTCAATAAAACAAGGAAAGTTAATAAAACAAGAAGAAATGAAAAGGATATACTTCAGGTTGAAGGGCATCATCGGTAAGCCCCGTCAATTCAGACACCGACGTGTCAGGGCGATGCGACAGGCTCAGTAACTCCCCGCTACGCAATTGAAAATTGTAAGAATGGGGAGTAATCTTAATAATCAGAACCTCCTCTGTCATCGTCGATGTGCCACCCCCTGTACTTTGGGTCAATCCCACTGGCGCACTAGTCCCCTTGGCCGAAGTTGTAGCGGGTGGAGGCATATTCTCCACGTCGTGGATATAAGGGTGCATTATCCATCTCGTCATAAAGTCTAAGTAGTCATAGCTCACCATCGTATCGTGTAGAGCATGTAAGGCTCACCAATCATCATCGTCATCCAGGCATCATCCGACATCTCCCTCACCTGCCTCATGTACATCGGTGGCACCAATGGTGGAACCACCACCTCGTCCTCCACGATCTGTCTAACCACCCTTTCCCCTAGATACTAGACGTCCCCGAACTCATGCACGATCAATCGTCGCATCTGCGCATGTAGGTCCGTCGCCCCCATATCATGTGGAGTTACCCCAGGGTAGAAGGTCACTTGCAATCCCCAATAGAAAATCGATATCTATTAAAGAATGAAGAAACCAAAAGACTCAAAGAAGATAGAAAGATAACCTGATAACTCATCAGGGCGTTCAAAGGCCATCGCGTGTCCACCATAGACGAAGCATGATTCGACCTCCAGTTAGAATTTTGTCATCGAAACATCCAACAAAAGTCCCCTAGGCTATCATCCTTTAGGGCTATCAACCCTGGGTTATACCCAATCACCTTGTAGAACCACGTCTGCAAAATACAGGAATCAACATAAAGAAACCAAAAAAAGAATGCAAGGAAATTCATGAAAAAGAAAATGAATTCAAAATTACCTCCAAAAGATACGTGGCCCCTGTAAAAGTCTGTCGACAGCACCGACTAAAAGTATCCAAAGAAAATTAAATGGACGCTAAGGTCAGGCTCCCCAAATCATAAATACGGACTTCAGAAATGGACGATGTCGCACCAGTCGTCGCCACTAGATAACCACCCAACATGAGCAAAATAAATAAACGGGTTATCTGCCTCACCTACCTCTCGCCAGTCACATCCACCAACCTATGCAGAAGAGTCTCATTCAAAGCAAAAATACAGATTGAATCCCCAAAAATAAACCTATCCACATCACCCAATACCGCATGCACTGCCTCCGACATCACCCTCAGCGTGTGGTCCACCACTATCTAAAATCCCTCATAATGTCAGCTGCTGAACATTTATGGGAGTCACTATCATCTCCCTAAAGCCAAGATGGAAAGTGTGGGTAGTGTTCCACCACTTCTCTCCTAGAGCACATAAACCGTAGTAGAGAGCAGTATCTCGTCCAAAGCCTCCGCCAAGCGACCAAAGCACGGATAGGAGACCATCCAGTATGCCTCACTAGGAAGCTTCTCCCAAACCTCCTTCAGTCTTATCGTCCCCGGGACCGGGTAACCAAAGGAATGATGTCAGTCTGCAAAACAAAAAGAAGAAAAATCCATCACTAACACAAAGGAAGAAAAGGAAAAATGAAATGGAATACCAAAAGTCACTACACTTACAAAGCCACTAGGGTTCCTTACCCTAGATGAACGATGGTGTGCCAACTCGCATAGAAGTGTACGCTCATCAGCCACAGGCTTAAACAGGTCAAATACATTATCGTTGCCCAAGGAAAGAGGCACCCTAGATTGCCACTCCAGGCCGACCCAATCATCGACGGCCAACGACACATTATTGTACACCTCACTTGAACTTTCAATTTGAACCCATGAAGTAAGAAGGACTTAGGAACAATTTTTAGAGAGAGAAAGCAAGAGATTCAAACATCTGAAGGTGTGAAAATGGAGAGGATTCACCCCCTTTTTATAGAAGGCTAAAAAGCGAGCCTGCTGATCGACATCCCCCCTGATCATGCCTGTCGATAGGTGTCTTTTCCCTTTCCCAAGGAAGTCCAGGAGTCCATGCCCTTGCCAATTGGCACCTCCTAGGACTGCCTATCGTCACCCCTCCAAATTTCGTACGACAATGAAAGAAAAATCCCAAAAATTAACCTCGGCCCTCAGAATCAATCGCTACAACTTTAGGTCCTTAGAATCGATCTCGGCCCTCAGAATTTGTCGTTACAACTCTAGGTCCTCAGAATCAACCTCGGCCCTCAGAATCGGCCGTCACAACTTTAAGTCCTCAGAATTGACCTCGACCCTCACAATTGGTCGCTATAACTTTAGATCATTATAATCAACCTCGACCCTCAGAATTGATCGTCACAACTTTAGGTCCTTAGAATAGACCTTGACCCTCAGAATCGGCCATAATCACTTAAGGTCCTCAAAATTGACCTCGGCCCTCATAATCGGTTCTCACAACTTTAGGTCCTCAGAATTGACCTCGGCCCTCAAAATTGATCGTAACAACTTTAGGTCCTCAGGATGGACCTTGACCCTCAGAAATAGTGATCCCTAGCACAACTTTGAAATTAACCTCGACAGCTGAATTGGTCTCTCTATCCGCTTAAAACTAATCTTAACACATCTTCAACCCATTAAATTGGTCGTCTTCGTCTCTTTAGGTCCTCATAACTAACCTCGACTCGTTGAATCAGTCATCCTCGTCTCTTTAGGTCTTCATAACTGATCTTGGCCCACTAAATCGATCATCCTTGTCTCTCTAAGTCGTCAGAATTAGGGCTGTAAAATGAACCAAGCTACTCGAGCTCGGATCATGTTCGCTAAAAAAAAAGCTCGTTCGAGACTAGCTCGTAAAATAAATGAGCCAAGCTTGAACAAAAATTTAAGCTCGTTGCCTTATTGAGCTCGACTCGGATTCTGCTCGATCATCGATATCCATATTAAACTAGTGTAAAATAACCAAGCTACTCGAGCTCGGCTCGTATTCGTTTGCTTAGAAGCTCGTTCGAGCTTGGATCGTAGGATAAATGAATCGAGATTGAACATACTTGTAGGCTCATTTACATTTACAAGCCAAGCTTGAGCAATCTTAAGCTCGGTTTGGCTCGTCTCATTTTCACCCCTAGTCAGAATTGACCTCGACTCATCGAATTGGTCATCTTCATCTCCTTAGGTCCTGAGAACTAACCCCGGCCCACTGAATCGATTATCCTCGTCTCTTTAGGTCCTCAAAACTGACCTCGACCTGACGAATCGATCAGCTTTGTCTCCTTAGGTCATCAAAATTGGCCCTGACCCATTGAATCGATCAACCACGGCCTCTTGCTCCTCAGAATCGACTTACAAAACCTATTTTCCAATGTCAATGTGGTGTCTATCATTCGACGACCTTGACCTATTCCAAGATCTCCCATTAAGGGGATCTTTGTAGACACCCCATCTTGGGACCCTCCCAAGCACCTCCTTAGGTCCCTAGCACTCACTCATCCATCGCAAACCCTAGGTCATACTTCGACTACCGATCTAGAGGTCGTCAGGGGTTCTCGAGATCGTTTGACTCCAATAAACTTTCTCGTCAGAGTGAAATGTCAATGAATCTTCGAAGGGCTCTAAATCACTTTTCCAATGGTTTGCCCCTTGGACAAATCAGCTTTATGGTTCAGAAGAACAATCCATTTTACTATCAAAAATCGATCTAGAGGACCTTTTGACCCCAATCAACTTCCTCGCCTGAGGAAAATCTCAATGGATCTTCTAAGGGATATAAATCCATTTCTAACGGTCCGTCCTGTGCGTGAATTGGACTTATGGTTCGGATGAATGGTCCGTTTTACCTTAAAAACTGATCTGAAGGCCACCGGGCACTCCTGGGCTCCGTTTGACCCATGTCAACTCTTGAGATCGAATGAGACTGAATGAATCTTTAAAGGTCCCTGAATACCCTTTCTAACAGTCTGCCACGTACGCGAATCAACTATATGATATGAACGATCAACCCATTTTACTTTGAAGGGTCACCGAGCGCTTTCGGGCCCCATTTGACCAAAGTAAACTCTCTGAAACGAACGAAGCTGAATGGAATCTCGAAGGGCACTGAATACCCTTTCCAATAGTCCATCCCAATTCTAAATTATGATTCGGACGAACGATTCATTTTCCTCAAGAATTTCCTATTTAATAACTAACAAGCACTTTTAGGCCCCATTTAACCTCGGTCAACTCCCAAAATCGGGAGTGGCTCAATGGATTATTAAATGTCTATGGATACCCTTTTAAACGGTCTTCCCCGTGCATAATTCTGACTTATGGGTCGCCTTTTACGATTATTTTTCCAAAAACCTACCTCAGACTATAGAATGGCAACCCCAGAACCCTACCTATAGACAGTGTGTCTACTGGTCTATACCAATAGGCAAGTCTAGGACCATGTCGATTGGCACCCCCTTGGCCTTATAAATACAGGCCATGACCTCACTTTGAAATGCACCCCTGAACATCCCTCTCAACAATTCAGAGAGAATTCCCTCAAATTCAGAGTTGTTCTTTCCTAAAAAAATCCATATCCCACATTCCTTCCATCATTTTCATATTCTTTTGAGTAAATTTCCATCCACCTCCTCAAAACACCATCACTTCACCTTGAGGTCAGAGCATCTACAAGGAAGATGTACTTCAAGTCATCATAAGGAGGTCCATTTCTTCCTCTTTGTCTTTAACTTCTCTTAATTTGGCATTAGTTAAACTCATTTTTGCTTTATTATTTTACTTTATTACATCACACATCTTAATTCTAAGTTTTATTACTAGTATTGGCTGATAAATTATTTTCATAGAAAAACCCAAAAATAAGAAAAAGAGGGTTCATTTGTAAATTCTAAACGAGGATTTCTCATCACACTTTCACACACTAAAACACCTTTTTCTACACACACACATATAATAAAGTCATCGGTTGGATTTATGGGTTTGACCCCACCTCGTATTATTTTCGAACTACGTGGACATTAATGCCCCTTGGGCTACGTAGGTGTAACACCCCGCCCGCCCGGGGAGAGCGAACGGAGCGCTAATACGATAAAATAAATCCAAATCCACAAGTGACAAGGTATAGAGCATCTAAATAAACCTATAATAATATAAATCCACTAATCTCAATCTCTTCAATTATAACAAGTCTCTCGAATTACATACAACAACTAACTCGAAAATAAAATACAAATCTCCAAAGCTCTATACATCAAAATAATACAAATCTTTCCCAAACAATCCTCGCTAAAATCATCTATATTGGTCCATAGCGCTCAAATCCACGCTAACCTGCCAACTAAAAGAAAATATGGGGAAGTACACAATACGACAAGAAAGATGCTCAACAAATATATATTAACGATGAACAAAGCGTAACAACACGAGTACGATTATTCAAATCAAAATACAAATCTCAAAGCATTTATCAATATAATTTCTCAACAACAATTTAATCGGGTCACCAGGCCTCACCACATCCGTATATGCTTTATCAAGCCATAGCCCGGGAAACAGGAATTTCGGCGGGTGCCCAACCTTCGTGCCATATTAAAATCTCATGACAACGTGCTCAACAACAATAGAGTGATACCACATGAATCAAAATAATTCAACAATTATTTTTCAGATTTCAATGAATTTAACGATTCAAATATGAGCTCAATTAACAAGAATTCAAAGAGAATGACACTCGCGAGATTTAAGGAGCATATTGTGTAAAACCCCATACCTCAAGCCATGATGAGAAACCAATGATCACATCCTCAATATCAACACAAAAGATCTACAAAAGCTCCTCCAAGAAAATAGCCCCAAGAACACCTCTAATCTAAGGTTAGAACTCACAAATCTCAAGGGCCAATATGTATATAAAAAGAAGAGGAATATAATATATATTTTCTGCCAAAATTTGTGCCAGAAGTAGGTTAAAAGGGTTGTCCACGACTCCTTTTTATAATGCAAAGAAATGAAGAGTTGGAATCCAAAAGACTCCTTTAAATAAGGCAAAGAAATGAAGAGTTGGAAGTCAAAACAACTCCAAGAGTTAAAAACATTTAAAAATCATTTTAAAATCCGTTTTAACTCCGTTTTCGAAACCGTTTGAAGTTCTTGCCTTTAAAAATAATATCCAACATATTTGAGCAATAAAAATAATTTTATTAAAAACTTTATTTTCCTCCATTTTCCAAAAATTAATTAAAATAGCCCAAAATTACGCGGGTTGTTACACTTCCCCACTAACAATGGAATTTCGCCCTCGAAATTCGCCGAATGCCTAACTCTCAAAAATCAGGCCACTACACTAACTCCAAAAAATAAATCACGTCACCAAAAATAAATTCCTCACCTCTAATCTCGAAACCAAACTCGAATATCATCTAAAATTTACTATCTCCAAAAGTTGCTAACCACGCAATGAACCCAAAATCCAAGCCCCGAGGGTTGCCGTATACCTAAGCTCTGTTACCATTTGTAACACCCCCCCCGCCCGGAGAGAGCGAACGGAGCGCTAATGCGATAAAATAAATCAAAATTCACAAGTGACAAGGTATAGAGCATCTAAATAAACCCACAATAATATAAATCCACTAATCTCAATCTCTTCAATTACAACAAGTCTCTCGAATTACATACAACAACTAACTCGAAAATAAAATACAAATCTCCAAAGCTCTATACATCAAAATAATACAAATCTTTCCCAAACAATCCTCGCTAAAATCATCTCTATTGGTCCATAGCGCTCAAATCCACGCTAACCTGCCAACTAAAAGAAAATATGGGGAAGTACACAATACGACAAGAAAGATGCTCAACAAATATATATTAACGATGAACAAAGCGTAACAACACGAGTACGATTTTTCAAATCAAAATGCAAATCTCAAAGCATTTATCAATATAATTTCTCAACAACACTTTAATCGGGTCACCAGGCCTCACCACATCCGTATATGCTTTATCAAGCCATAGTCCAGGAAACAGGAATTTCGGCGGGTGCCCAACCTCCGTGCCATATTAAAATCTCATGACAACGTGCTCAACAACAATATAGTGATACCACATGAATCAAAATAATTCAACAATTATTTTTCAGATTTCAATGAATTTAACGATTCAAATATGAGTTCAATTAACAAGAATTCAAAGAGAATGACACTCGCGAGATTTAAGGAGCATATTGTGTAAAACCCCATACCTCAAACCATAATGAGAAACCAATGATCACATCCTCAATATCAACACAAAAGATCTACAAAAGCTCATCCAAGAAAATAGCCCCAAGAACACCTCTAATCTAAGGTTAAAACTCACAAATCTCAAGGGCCAATGTGTATATAAAAAGAAGAGGAATATAAAATATATTTTCTGCCAAAATTTGTGCCAGAAGTAGGTTAAAAGGGTTGTCTACGACTCCTTTTTATAATGCAAAGAAATGAAGAGTTGGAGTCCAAAAGACTCCTTTAAATAAGGCAAAGAAATGAAGAGTTGGAAGTCAAAACAACTCCAAGAGTTAAAAACATTTAAAAATCATTTTAAAATCCGTTTTAACTCCGTTTTCGAAACCGTTTGAAGTTCTTGCCTTTAAAAATAATATCCAACATATTTGAGCAATAAAAATAATTTTATTAAAAACTTTATTTTCCTCCATTTTCCAAAAATTAATTAAAATAGCCCAAAATTACGCGGGTTGTTACAGTAGGCATCTTGGGTGAATCCCTTGAATCGAGTCCTCCCACCTACATTTGTTATTTTATTCTCATATATTCATGATATATACAATCGTTCCTTCATAATGATTTGTGAATCAACAAACACTTACATCATATTTTTTATTACTAGTTTGGAAACACTTCTAAGGATGACCTCGCTCCGCTTTTATCCATGATGCGAGTCGATTGATTCCATCCTCCATTTATATTATGCACATAAGAACACACATCACGGAGTATAGGAGAAGATTAACACATGCCCATGAGAGATCGAAAGGGCGGGATGGGTGCCTAACAACTTTCCATTCCGCAACTTAGTCCTTGGACCTTTGAACTATTTGGTTTCGCAAGCATCAGTATTGTCCTCGATGTCGTTCTCTCGAGGTGGCAACATTTCTTTTGCCTGTTTTGTGCGAAATACGTTGGCGACTCTATCTCTATATATCACCCCACATCAACGACGATTGGGCGCCCTTATAAAGGACGTGATCATGTGTGCACGTCGAAAAAGGAAGGGTGAAGGAATGAGGGATCCAATTTCGGAGACCCCGACCCCTCGACATCGGTATGGCCACAACGACACAGTCAAGCACCGTCCACAGTAAGCAATTTTTGCCTCGGTATCCACAGATCAGCCTCAGGAAATGGGTTCCTTTTTTTCTTCAGCAGTAGAGATCAAATCTCTACAAATATCAGCAGTAAAGCATCACTCTATAGGAATTTGATTGTATATGTGGTTCCAGGGTTTGAGTAAACTCAACAAATCGTCATTGGGAATGTGATTTTGGAAAACCAAAAGTGTTTTTGAAAAACTAAACTTGTGAGATTTTGGGATATCAAAGCAAAATCATTTTTCACTAAAAGTTCTGATCAAATCAATCCACAAGAATACAATTTATAGAAAATACGATTTTCAAGGCGGTGGACCTCGTTCAAATGAAAATGGACTTTCGTTCAAATGAAATCATAGGTGTCGTTCTAACGAGGTTAAGACTCGCTCGAACGAACCTCCTATTTATTTCCAAAGACCTTCTAACATGTGGACCTCAAAACTCATTTAATTAATATTTTTTTTAGTTTTAAACGTTCGCACTGGCGAAAACATTACATATTTTTTGAGGGACTTTTTGGTAATCAATCCATTAAATATTTGTATTTGATGTCATTGTATTCGATGTTGTTTAATTTGAGTTCTAATTATCTAAAAGTACAAATTATCAATTAAATATTTCTAAAAACGTACAAATAACCCTATTTTTTTTTTTGTAATTGATCCATTAAATATTTGTATTATATCTCATTGTATTCGATGTTGTTTAATTTGGGTTATAATTGTCTAAAAATACAAATTATTAATTAAATATTTGTAATAACATAAATATAACCCAATTTTTTTTCGGGGAACCCCCCTTCCTTGGGTTGTGCTCCACCCAGACTAAATTTCTGGCTCTGCCACTGAGTGTGTGAGATATTAATTAGTAAAACAATGAGTGAATAATGGATTTTGTTTTATAAATTGCTTCCACCGAGCAGATAATGGATTTTGAACACATAATTATTTTGTCAAAGTGTGTTGTAATATGAGGTCAACCTAAAACACTAAAGTAGTGTTATTTACATGTTAAAAATTTGTGACATTTATAGCTATCTACACAATCTTCTTCTATATTTACGACAATGTTGTATTATTTTTCATTATACAATATATTTGTTGTATTTGTCTTCTTGCACTTATATTTTTTTTATTGATGGCTAGATAATCTAATGCAAAATGCATGTGAAATTTTTTCATGTTTTGTAAAATGAATTTTAAATCTTTCAACATCACTTTGAATGAGATACTATTTTGCCAAATTTATATTTATAAATAATATTTAAAAATGATTATAAAATTATACATATTTTTTTAAAGAGCTCGCTCATCGTTCGAAGTTAAAATCTAGTACATTTTTAAAATCCGAGGGTCTAGTCCCTATCTGAGACAATGTAGGGGCAATCCATAGAAAATTGACTCTAGAGTCGCTCTGCGATAGAGTGATTTTTTTAATTGATCATCTCACATTGCGGTGCATTAGTGACTCTAGAGGATCCTTATCCGTAGTAAATAATAAATAAAATTATGAAATGTGCCCCCCAAACTTTCAAAACTCTCGCTCGTGGAAACCTCGTTACCAAACAAAGGGGTGCACTGCATGTACAAGTAGTGAAGATGTTGATGTAAAGTGGAATTGTTAGACACATATAATGAAGAGCTTAAATTGTGGCTGTAGTTTAGTGGTGAGAGTTCCACATTGTGGCCGTGGAGACCTGGGCTCGAATCCCAGCAGCCACATTTGTAAACATTTTTCCCGAACTAAGTTTATTTTTTTTCTAAAACTCATCCTAGCCCTCACCTTGCTGTGTTCACAGTCCTCTATTGTTAATATTTAAGTATTAAATTAATCGTAATTAAAGATGAAAGCAACTTTATTGAGCATATTTTGATTAGTAAATAATATTTTTTAAATATAAATTTGTAAAAATATCTTCATTCATAGTAAAGTTAATTGTAATATCAATATATTAATTTTATTTTTAAAAAATTGTTAAAAAACTAATTAAGAAAAAAGACTGCAATGATCAATTTATCAATTTTTGGTTTATCAACAGAAGGAAGTTCCGTAGATTTTTCTTCTCTCTCTTTATTTGTATGTAAGAACTTAAGTAGTAGATACTAGAAAGATATAAATTGGGTCGAGTTTTCGGCTGATTGGGCCGACTACACAGCCCAACGTAAAAGCCTCAGATCAGAATATAACCCAATAAAAAACTAGGTGCGCAGTTAACCCTAATTGAACCTCTATAAATACCTACGTTTCATATGCTATTCATGTACTAGCTTCTCTTTCGACGTCTTTTGTGTTACTTTGTTTATAGCTTTATATTTTGTTTTTGTTTGTGTTTTTTCTGTTAAATAAAGGGAATATGATGAATATTATTGTCGCCCCAGTCTTACTAGCATCTTATCACTTAAGATGCTGCATGGTGATGGACATTTTAAATCTGATTCGATTCTTTTCAATTCCATCAATCATACACACATCATATGGATATTTCTTTTTATGGTATGCTCTATCTGTGGCTATTTTCTGTATTATGTTTTTTATTGCCTACATCCAAATATTCAAGAAGAGACGTGATGATGTATTTACCCAGTTTATTCTGTAAAATTGGATGATGATTTTATATACAATGCACTACCATCTGATCTCTCTTTTAAATCTTTTGCAATTATATATTTATATATTTTGATTTTTGGGGTACGGATGTTTTTTCATATTTTAATGGCAATTTGTGTGCAATCCATGATGAATATATTGTTATACAATAATGAAAATTTTAGTGATTAATGCAAATATATCACCATCTTTCGGCTGAGATTGCACAAAACGGCTGTATTTTATATTTTGATTATATCTTGGAGTAAATGCAACTTATGAATTTTAAAAATGTTTTTTTATAACTTCAGATTTGCTCAGTAGAATTACTATAATTTAATGTTGATAATGGTTTTGTTGCCCACGGTATCTGATGCTCTTTTATAAATGAAATGAGATGGGCATCTCGTTGGATGGGCAAAAATCGAAGAACAGGACTTGCGACACAGTTTGCTATATATCTTTTCAAAAGCTTACTGTTACTTTATGCCTGCTCACATCTTTTATAGTTTTATGTTTTGACACAATATGCCTTGTATACTAGTTGTCTCAATTTAAGATTGACAAAATCAATTTATTTAGGCGTCGTTGTTTACCTATTGGAAGTTTTGATCTGTGAATCTACAAAACCGAGTTAAATTTTGAGTGGAGCAAACTTTTGAGTAATTTAGAGCAACGGAGCTTAGTATTGGTAATATTTAACTATTGAGTAATTTTTTTACTGTAAATAATAAATGTTATGTTTTTAGGTCTTATAGATTGATATTACTTTTTAAGGGTAAAAGATAAATATTATCTTAATATAAGTAAAATTTGCTGTTTAAAAAATATAAGGGTTAGTTTGATGGTTAAATTTGTCTTGGCAGATGACAAATAAATGGGCAAATATATTATTTGTGTACTTTTTGGAAATGTTTTGTTAAAAGGTTTAAAAATTATTTTGAATAATTAAAAAATTATTTCGGGTATTGTAAAAATTGTTTTATAAAAATGTTTTTATAAATAGTTTTAAAATTATTGTTAAAGTTGTTTTCATTATGCTTTATAAAAGGGGCGTGAAATTAGAATTTATCTTGAGATTTTTGTTGTTTGATTTTTCATTTCAACAAGAGATTATGTGATGATAAATGATTTAGAACATAGGGTTCATGTACCTCATGATGGTGTATAGAGTTTTTTATATGAATAATCACGAGAAGATCCATTCACTTTTTCTCTTTTGTTTCTATTTCTCACAAATTTAAATTAGGGGTTTTTGAGTTTAAAAAAACAGAGACTTGTTTATATGGTACCTAAAGTCCTTTTTTTTCAAGCCCCTACAAGATGAAATTAGGGTTTACCTTGTGAAATCTTTGGTTTGATCTTATTTCGGTGTGAACAATATGTGATGATGATTGATCTAGAATGTAGATAGTCATAATCTTATCTTTTCACTTTTTCTTTTTTTATTAGAAAAAAAGAGTCTTAGAGAGGTTATCACCATAAAAGACTTTTCATTCATAAAAGACTTTTCCATACCGAGATGTGAATTTCATTCATAAAAGACTTTTCCATACATTAATCATTATTACTCAAATCATAAAAAGGTTATTGATTCAATAATGAATCTCACTCATATGTCAAAGTAATAAATAACAAGTTCATGTGTACATTATTTTATACTATATCGTAATTAAGATAAACTTGCTAAAATAGTGTTGCAGCCCTATTAATGGTGTTTAGTTCCATCTATGAGTATGAACGATAAAATTTATATTCATAAGAATTAGTTATATGATCATGTGGGTGAGTTGTATTTTACACATCAGAACACTTACTAAACAAAATGAAAGGCTCCAATAAAATATAAAATAATGCAAACATTATATTCATACATGATTCTCATTAAAATAGGAAAATTTAATTTAATTTTAACAACAAATTCATGACTAAAACTATTACATAAAGTATGGTTTTAGTCTACTCTTGCGTCAATGTATCTCACTCCTAACCCTTTACTTTACTATCAAAAGTCTTGGTTGGTAATCTCTTCGTGGAAAGGTTTGCCATATTATTATATTGATGCAACCTTGTTAATTATAACATCAGCCCGCTTCATAAATTCTTGAATAAGATGATACTTACGATTGGTGTCTTTACCACTCTTATGGCTATTGGGTTTCTTTGAGTTAGCAATTGCACTACTATTATCACAATAAAGCGTAATAGACAATTGAACTAAAAGTACCACTCTTAGATCCAGTAAGAAGTTTTTAAGCCATATTGCTTCCTTGGCTGTGTTTGAGGCTGTCACATATTCATCTTTCATGGTGGAATTAACAATGCATGATTGCTTGATACCCCTCCAATTAATGGCTCCATCTACTACGATAAACACATATATCGAGGTAGATGTGACACCCCGACTAATTAAATACCGGGTAACTACTCCTTTATTAAATTAATTCAAATTGCCAAGTTGGCTCAGTTAATAGCATCACTGTCGAAAACATTTTATTATTACTAACCACCTAGTATTTAAAAAGTAAGTTGCCAAATTTTAATATAAGTCTGATTAACATGCAACAAGTGTAATAAATAATAACAACACCATTCATCATACTGAAGTAAAACGAATAACCATCACATAGTGTAAATAAAGTCTGGAGGAAAACTCCTCACTACAATCCCATACTGAAATAAATAACCAAATGCTAAAACAATACAAATCAAAGTCTGAAAACTGTAATGTAAAAGATGTCTCTAATAGAAATGGGCAACATGCTCTACAACTGATAGATAGTGACTCTGGAATCCAAAAGATAGAAACGTCTACAAGCAAATCCCTGTAGCTTCCACAAACAGTTACAGCTCGTCACCTGAATGAGAATCCTATGCTTGGTGTCCCTGTGGCTGGGCACCTAAAATGGTTTTACAAGAAAAAGATTTGAAAAGCAAACGAGTCAGAGCCCGAATGTGGAGTTATATTTTAAAAACCTGCAAGTGCTTTAAAAACATTTAAAACATTAAATGCAAAGTACATGTTAGTACGTGCACTCACATGATATTTTCACCTCTCGTCTAACTGTGCACTCCTAACGTAAGTACCCATCTAGAGTGATACAGACTACTAGCTACGGGACAACATATCTAGCTAGACTATCATAGGTCCTACTCTTATTACTTGGTTCTCTTAACACAATAACGCTCGTAATTAAGTAGGGGTTTAACGTAACTCAGATGCTCAATATGCAATATATATCACTATCAGTTAACTCGCTATATTTCTCGAAGCAATACCGTAATTATATTTACAACATTAATATGAAGGTTCCCATTAATTAAGTGTATATTATTCACATCATAAATATACAATATAAGCACCCCGAGAACTAAGCTGCGGTGCACACATACTCTGCTATTCATCCCGGTACATCACGTACATAAGGATCACATATTCCGAATCTCTCAGGAATAGTTCACAGATAACAACATCACAAAGAATGGAGGCGAACACAGTCACATCACATAGGTCACGCACATACCTACGCTCCTACGATCAGCGGACTTATTAATAGCCCAATAAGTCTTTCTATGCCCTATGTTCATCAAGGTAACCAGTATAAATCCGGGCAACACAAGGATTAGAAGGCCCTAAGCGAACGCAAACCTCCCGTGATAGCAAGTATGGTAGGTATGTTATACACACAATTCATATACCAATACTAAGTAAACACACGTCTTAGTAATCCCGTAGTTTAATCGTAGTACATATCGCTTTCTCGTACTAACTTATAATATCTACACTTATTTTATTCCGGTTTATCATCATACGCGCCATAATCGATTCTCACGTCGTAGTAGACACTCACGTCTCAACCCAAACGGTTCATAGAATTAAATCTCTCGTATATAAATTTTCTCCTCGCAGTAACCCAAAAGTCCCAAATCTATCCTTACATCATCAAGGAATGTTAACTCTACCCTCGAACCAGTTTACGGGACTCCAAAAATCAAAACAGTCCAAAAAGGAACAAACTGTCAACTCGTTAGAAGTCTCGTTCGAACGAGACTGTTCGAACGAGATTCCTCTGTCAACTCGTTAGAAGTCTCGTTTGAACGAGGCTGTTCGAACGAGATTCCAGTTCGTTCGAACGAACTGTACCTTCTAACGATATCTCGTTCGAACGAGATATCGAACGAAATCCCTTTTCGTTAGCAGCGACTGGTCAACTCGTTAGAAGCTCATTCGAACGAGTTCGTTCGAACGACCTGGGTAGGGGCTTCTAACGAGCTGCCAGATTCGTCCCAGATTTTCTAAGTTACGTTTCTCACCATTTTTAACACCTCAATCCTTCTCCAAAGTTCGTTCTAACAGAGTTTTAAGTCCTCTAATCATACTATAACATGCTAAGGTCATATACTAACATCTCTTAATACATTAATGCATCCTAAACATCATTAAATCACAAGATTTTATAATTTTCCCCAATTTTATCAAGAACATGAACATTAGGTTTATATCATCATCAAATCCCAGAATTTAATTCGTTTTAATTTCTTCTAATCACAATTATTATGAGAGAAATCATCTACCTATCATTCTGCATGCAATTCTCTTCAAAATTTTCAAGTTCTAAACTCCAAACTACATGGGTTTTCATTCATCTTTCAAGAACAATTAAAATTCCTCAATTTCTAACATGGAAAAGACATTCTCTGAAATTATATGGAATAAAGTCACTTGCCTTGATTGGATTTCTGATTTTGGTGTTGGTTTGGTGAAGATTTCTGCAGATTTTCCTCTCTCCAAGCTTCTCCTCCAATGGTGGCTTAAGGTGGCTAGGGTTTTGATTTGGGAAATTTAGAAAACTCTTCTAATAACCTACGTAGCCTTCTAGGTTAATATGGTTTGGTTAATGGGCTTAGTGGGTTTAATCCACATCAGATTTACATCTCCAATTTTCGTCACTTTTAATTCCTAAAAATGTAAAATTACCAAAATACCCTTTATGATGCCGGTATGCCCTAAAAATACCCCGGAATCCAAAGTACACCCCCGGATAGTGTTTCTGACTATCTCGACCCTTCCGGACGCGTTGGCGTACTCAAAACGACCATACGGTTTATAGATTTTAAATTCACTTTTATAATCAAAATATTACACCGTGACGCGGCGGTCCCACGCGTCTCAATAAAATTTCAAAAAATGCCGTATATAAATCTCACGACAAATTTTATAATACCAAGTACATATATCAAAACATGTATGCACATAATCAAATACCAACTCGCATCTCGTTAGTATTTATAACCCGGATTAATTTCCAATTAATACGCATTTAATTAATTAATCCCCCAAAATAAATATAGCCAAAAGTACGGGGTATTACATACTTCCCCCCTAATAACTGAATTTCGTCCCGAAATTCGAAACTAGAAAGTACCTGCTAAAAATAACTCTGGATAACGTTCGCGCATCTCATCCTCGCGCTCCCATGTGGACTCCTCGACATTGTGGTGTCGCCACTGAACACGCACTAACGGGACTATCTTTGACCGCAGTTTCCTCTCGCTTCGGTCCAAAATAGCAATCGGTCCCTCCTCGTAGGAGCTATCAGGCTGGAGATCGATGTCCTCCACAACTATGTGAGAATGAGCCAAATTATCTCTAAGGTATTTCCTCAGCGAGGAAATATGGAATACATCGTGAATCCGATGCAAATGTTCCGGTAGTCCAAGTCTATACGCAACCGGTCCGATTCGCTCAATAATAGGAAACGGCCCCACGTACCTTGGTGCCAACTTCCCCTTCTTCCCGAAACGCATAATCCCCTTCATAGGAGATACTCTGAGCAAAACCTGGTCCCCCACTTGGAACTCTCTGAAAAATCTCTTCGCATTAGCATAACTCTTCTGCCTGTCTTGAGCTACCCGAATGCGACTCCGAATCAACTCAATCCTTGCCGAAGTATCCTGAATCACTTCCGGCCCAAGTAGTTTGTTGTCCCCCACCTCTAACCAACATGCTGGGGAACGACAAGGCCTACCGTACAATGCCTCAAACGGAGCCATGCCAATAGTGAACTGATAGGAGTTGTTGTAAGCAAACTCCACCAGTGGAAGATATTGCTCCCATCCACCACCAAAGTCAATAATGCACATGCGTAGCATGTCCTCCAACATCTGATTCGTGCGCTCAGTCTGCCCATCAGTTTGCGGATGATAAGCCGTACTCAACCGCAATTCCGTGCCCATGGCCTCCTGGAAACTCTCCCAAAACCGCGAAACAAATATCTTGTCTCTGTCAGACACGATATCTAGGGGCACACCACGAAGTCTCACAATCTCTGAAATGAAGAGCTGGGCATACTGTCCCGTAGTGTAGTCAGTCCTTACGGGTAAAAAGTGAGCGACCTTGGACAACCTGTCCACAATTACCCAAACGGAGTCGTGGCCCCTCTGCGACGTAGGCAACCCCGTAATAAAGTCCATGGATATGCTCTCCCACATCCACACCGGGACCTCCAATGGCTGTAGCAATTCTGCTGGTCTCTGATGATCCACTTTTACAAGCTGACAAGTGGCGCATTTCGAAATAAACTCAGCGATATCTCTCTTCATACCGCTCCACCAATACTGCCGTCTCATGTCTTGGTACATTTTGTCCCCTCCGGGATGTACCGCGAATCGTGAGCCGTGCGACTCTGCCATCACATCGTGCCGCAATTCCTCTCCTTCCGGAACTACCAATCTCCAATTGAAGCGTAATCCCCCGTCTGAGCTAATGGTATAGGACTCGGCTCCCTCTGCTAGTAATCGAACTATTTGCTCTTGACAGAACGAGTCATTGGCCTGTGCACGTACTACCTTCGTGACAATCTGCGGTGTAACGGTCATCACAGACATGAAAGATCGGGCCACTGCATCCTGGTGTCCCAATTCCTTCCACTTAGCCTTCCATACCTCTGCCACCTCATCTGCTGGCCTACGGCTCAACGCGTTTGCTACCATGTTAGCCTTACCTGGGTGATATTGGATGTCGAACTGGTAGTCTTTCACAAATTCAAGCCACCTACGCTGCCGCATATTCAATTCCTTCTGCGTGAATAGGTACTGTAGGGACTTGTGGTCCGTGAACAGTTGGAACTTCTCCCCCAAAAGGTAGTGCCTCCAAATCCGTAGGGCAAATACCACTGCTGCCAACTCCAAATCATGCGTGGGGTAATTCTTCTCATGAGGCTTAAGCTTACGGGAAGCATAAGCTATGGCCTGTCTCTCCTGCTGTAATACACCTCCCAGTCCTTGCAAAGACGCATCGGTGTAAACCAAATACTCAACTCCCGGTCTCGGCAATGCTAACACAGGTGCTGAGGTCAATTTGTCCTTCAATTCATCGAATGCCAACTGACAGGCATCACTCCCAATGTAGGGCACACCCTTACGAGTCAGATGTGTCAAAGGACCTGCTATCTCCGAGAAACCCCGAATAAACCTCCTGTAGTATCCTGCTAGACCCAAGAAACTACGAATCTCCGTTGGTGTCGTGGGCTGTCCCCACTCCCTCACCACTGACACCTTCCCCGGATCAACAGATATTCCCCGGTCGAAAATGATATGCCCCAAAAACTGGACTTCCTTCAGCCAAAACCCGCACTTCTCATATTTTGCATACAACTCGTTCTGACGAAGTGTCTGCAAAACCTGCCTCAAATGCTCGGCGTGCTCCTCCTCTGTCTGGGAGTAAACCAGAATATCATCAATGAAGACAATGAAAAACTGGTCTAGGAAATCCCTGAACACTCTGTTCATCAAGTCCATAAACACTGCTGGAGCGTTGGTCAAACCGAAAGGCATAACCCGAAACTCGTAAGAACCATACCTCGACAAGAACGCAGTCTTCGAGACATCCTCCTCCCTGATACGCAACTGATGGTATCCCGATCTCAAGTCAATCTTCGAGAAGAAAGAAGCTCCTCTCAACTGGTCGAATAAATCATCGATTCGAGGCAACGAATACTTATTCCGTATCGTGACCTTATTCAACTCTCAGTAGTCCACACACAATCTTAGTGAACCGTCCCTCTTCTTCACAAACAAAACTGGAGCACCCCAAGGTGAGGTACTCCTGCGAATAAATCCCTGACCTAACAGCTGCTCTATCTGATCCCGTAACTCTCGCATCTCAGCTGGAGCCATACGGTACGGTGCACGTGCTATAGGTCTCGTAGCCGGTAGCAAATCTATAACAAAGTCTATCTCTCGACTGGGGGGTAAGCCTGGTATCTCCTGAAACACATCTGAATACTCCCTGACAACGGGGATAGAATCTAAAGGAATCACAACCTCCTTAGAGGTATCATCCTCTAGGTAATACAAATGAGCGGTCGATCCTCCCTCTGGGTGAGGCATCGCCACTACAAACATCTCTTGCCCAGGAATGGCAAAAACAATGCTCCCGCTGAAGCAATCAATCATGGCCCTATAAGCTACGAGCCAATCCATACCAATAATCACATCGTGAACATGCATGTCTAACACTAACATGTCTGCAGGTAATACCAAACCACCAATCTCTACCCCCACTCCCCGGCATATAAAGAAAAGAAGTGACCCACTCTCCAATGGTGAGTCGACACACGTCACTGTGCTCTCTGCCGTGGCTAATAATACTAAAGCTTTCGCGAAGTGTGTAGCTATAAAACAGTGTGTAGCACCCGTATCAAATAACACCCGACCCATAGTGCCATGGATAGGAAACGTACCCTCAATCGCGGGCGGTGCCTGTGGAACTGCAGCCTGGTGAACGTTGTAGACACGTCCATACTGTAGCTGTCCCTGCTGAGCTGGGACTGCTGGAATGGGTGGCAATGCTGCCATCTGTGGCGGTGCGGGAAGAGCGGCGGGAAACATAGGCCTCTGTGGCTCCTGGCGAGCACCCTGCTGCTGCTGCTGTGGGGCCCTGCCCCTATCAGGACAATCCTGTCGCTTATGGCCAGTCTTGCCACAAACAAAGCACTTCCCTGGGAAGTTCCCTCCTATCTGCCCCTGCTGTCCCCGGCCCTGGTGGCCGTTACCATTTCTCCCTTGGCCCTGCTGGCCCTGGTGAAACTGCTGCCCATTCTGCCCCTGTTGGCCCTGATGGCCGTTTGGACCCTCATGGCCCTGACGGAAACCTCCCTGTCCCTGTCTGTAGTTCCCTGATCGGAACCTCTTATTATCCCCCTGCTGGAAGCCCTGCTCATTCTGTCTCTGCCCCTGACCAGATTGTGCCCCGCTGGCACCATGTCCTCCAGTCCTTCCCTGATGGCTAGACTCCCCCGACCTCTTGCCCTCGGCCATATGAAAACGGTGGTCCTGGCAGTGTAACAATGCAGCGTTAACCACATCAGAATAAGTGGCAAACGATAGGTTCCTAGCAGATGCTGACGGATCCTCCAAGTCAACCCGTCGGTGAACTTCTCAATTTTCTTCTTCTCTGTTGGTATCTCGTCTGGAACGATGTTCAACAGATTAGTGAACTCGGCCTCATACTCGGCCACTGTCTTACCTTCCTGCTTCAAACTCATCAATCTCCTCCTCATTTCCGTATGAACAGCTGACGGAAAGTACTTGCGGTCGAACCGCACCCAGAACTCCTGAATCGTGAGGGTATCCCTCTCCTCCATGGTGGTAATAGACTCCCACCACTATAGTGCAGAACCAACTAGCTTGAAAGTAGCTAGTACCTGCTTCTGGACGTCCGTGCACTCATACATCCTCAAGTGCCTCTGCATATCTTTCCTCCATTGGCTCGAGACTACCACATCTGAGCTACCTGCAAACTCTGGCGGATGCGCTTTCTGAAAAGCGTCACGTACACGCTCCCAAGCAGACGGGAATGCATTAGCCTGTACTGGCGCGACAACCGGCGCCTGAGGTGGTGCCTGCTGAACAACGGCAATGGCGGCATTTATCGCTTGGGCTACTATAGCTGCAACCTCAGCGGCGTTCATCATGCCCTGAACTGGAGCGGGCTGGGGTTTGGGCGTTGCATCCCTGGGAACTCGTCGTGCACGTCGTGGAGGCATCAGAAATAAGAACAAAGTTTATAAGTTCGCTGTTATAAACTTAAAATAGCTGAAGAACGAAGCATCCACAAAAAGAGTACAACAGTCCTAAAATATAGGGCTCTATATCAAAGAAACGTAGCGAAAACATAATAGCCGTACAGATCCTAAAGGACACTAGAACCTGATGCTCTGATACCACCTGTGACACCCCGACTAATTAAATACCGGGTAGCTACTCCTTTATTAAATTAATTCAAAATGCCAAGTTGGCTCAGTTAATAGCATCACTGTCGAAAACATTTTATTATTACTAACCACCTAGTATTTAAAAAGTAAGTTGCCAAATTTTAATATAAGTCTGATTAACATGCAACAAGTGTAATAAAGAATAACAACACCATTCACCATACTGAAGTAAAACGAATAACCATCACATAGTGTAAATAAAGTCTGGAGGAAAACTCCTCACTACAATCCCATACTGAAATAAATAACCAAATGCTAAAACAATACAAATCAAAGTCTGAAAACTGTAATGTAAAAGATGTATCTAATAGAAATGGGCAACATGCCCTACAACTGATAGATAGTGACTCTGGAATCCAAAAGATAGAAGCGTCTACAAGCAAATCCCTGTAGCTTCCACAAACAGCTACAGCTCGTCACCTGAATGAGAATCCTATGCTTGGTGTCCCTGTGGCTGGGCACCTAAAATGGTTTTACAAGAAAAAGATTTGAAAAGCAAACGGGTCAGAGCCCGAATGTGGAGTTATATTTTAAAAACCTGCAAGTGCTTTAAAAACATTTAAAACATTAAATCCAAAGTACATGTTAGGACGTGCACTCACATGATATTCTCACCTCTTGTCTAACTGTGCACTCCTAACGTAAGTACCCATCTAGAGTGATACAGACTACTAGCTACGGGACAACATATCTAGCTAGACTATCATAGGTCCTACCCTTATTACTCGGTTCTCTTAACATAATAACGCTCGTAATTAAGTAGGGGTTTAACGTACCTCAGATGCTCAATATGCAATATATATCACTATCAGTTAACTCGCTATATTTCTCGAAGCAATACCGTAATTATATTCACAACATTAACATGAAGGTTCCCATTAATTAAGTGTATATTATTCACATCATAAATATACAATATGAGCACCCCGAGAACTAAGCTGCGGTGCACACATACTCTGCTATCCATCCCGGTACATCACGTACATAAGGATCACATATTCCGAATCTCTCAGGAATAGTTCACAGATAACAACATCACAAAGAATGGAGGCGAACACAGTCACATCACATAGGTCACGCACATACCTACGCTCCTATGATCAGCGAACTTATTAATATCCCAATAAGTCTTTCTATGACCTATGTTCATCAAGGTAACCAGTCTAAATCCGGGCAACACAAGGATTAGAGGGCCCTAAGCGAACGCAAACCTCCCGTGATAGCAAGTATGGTAGGTATGTCATACACACAATTCATATACCAATACTAAGTAAACACACGTCTTAGTAATCCCGTAGTTTAATCGTAGTACATATCGCTTTCTCGTACTAACTTATAATATCTACACTTATTTTATTCCGGTTTATCATCATACGCGCCATAATCAATTCTCACGTCGTAGTAGACACTCACGTCTCAACCCAAACGGTTCATAGAATTAAATCTCTCGTATATAAATTTTCGCCTCGCAGTAACCCAAAAGTTCCAAATCTATCCTTACATCATCAAGGAATGTTAACTCTACCCTCGAACCAGTTTACGGGACTCCAAAAATCAAAACAGTCCAAAAAGGAACAAACTGTCAACTCGTTAGAAGTCTCGTTCGAACGAGACTGTTCGAACGAGATTCCTCTGTCAACTCGTTAGAAGTCTCGTTCGAACGAGGCTGTTCGAACGAGATTCCAGTTCGTTCGAACGAACTGTACCTTCTAACGATATCAAGTTCTAAACTCCAAACTACATGGGTTTTCATTCATCTTTCAAGAACAATTAAAATTCCTCAATTTCTAACATGGAAAAGACATTCTCTGAAATTAAATGGAATAAAGTCACTTGCCTTGATTGGATTTCTGATTTTGGTGTTGGTTTGGTGAAGGTTTCTGCAGATTTTCCTCTCTCCAAGCTTCTCCTCCAATGGTGGCTTAAGGTGGCTAGGGTTTTGATTTGGGAAATTTAGAAAACTCTTCTAATAACCTACGTAGCCTTCTAGGTTAATATGGTTTGGTTAATGGGCTTAGTGGGTTTAATCCACATCAGATTTACATCTCCAATTTTCGTCACTTTTAATTCCTAAAAATGTAAAATTACCAAAATACCCTTTATGATGCCGGTATGCCCTAAAAATACCCCGGAATCCAAACTACACCCCCGGCTAGTGTTTCTGACTATCTCGACCCTTTCGGACGCGTTGGCGTACTCAAAACGACCATACGGTTTATAGATTTTAAATTCACTTTTATAATCAAAATATTACACCGTGACGCGGCGGTCCCACGCGTCTCAATAAAATTTCTAAAATGCCGTATATAAATCTCACGATAAATTTTATAATACCAAGTAAATATATCAAAACATGTATGCACATAATCAAATACCAACTCGCATCTCGTTAGTATTTATAACCCGGATTAATTTCCAATTAATACGCATTTAATTAATTAATCCCCAAAGATAAATATAGCCAAAAGTACGGGGTATTACAGTAGACTTTTTGAAATTTGTATCAAACTGAAAATTTGAGTCGGTGTACCCCATATATACTAGACTTTTTGCTTGGTAAACTAACATATAATCTCGTGACCTTTTCAGGTATTTGATTATGTGTTTTACTGCAATCCAGTGTTCTTGCCTAGGGTTGGACTGCTATCTACTAACTATGCCAACAATAAAATTGATATCGGGTCTAGTGCATAGCATAACATACATATGCAGAAGCATAAGGGATGCCTTTCATCTTCTATATCTCATCAGATGTCTTAAGACACTGATCCTTGGATAGAGATATCCATGTTTGAAAGGAAGGAGCCCTTTTTTGGAATCTTGCATTCTAAATGTGGCAAGAATGCTTGTGACAGTACCAATATCATGTTCTTGCAATCTCGCATAAGCTTGATCCCAAGGATGTGACAAGCTTCTTTTAAATCCTTCATATCGAATTGGCTAGACAACCACACCCTAATCGAACACAACACTCCAACACCGTGTCTAATGAGAAGAATGTCATCCACATATAGTACTAAAAACACTATTACATTTTCGTTGCACTTCTTATATACACAAGATTCACCCGGACATTGATCAAAAGTAAAAGATTTGATTGCCTGATCGAAACGAATGTTCCAAGTTGCTTAAGTCCATAAATAGACTTTTTAAGCTTACACAATTTATTCTCTTAGCCTTGAGCTATAAAATCGTTCGATTGCACCATATAGATACACTCATCAAGATTCCCATTAAGAAATGCAATTATGACGTCTATTTTCCAAATTTTATAATCGAAATGAGATGCAATGGATAAGAGAATCCCGATGGACTTAAGTATGTCTACCATTGACAAGGTTTCCTCATAATCGATGCCTTTGTTCTGAGTAAATCTTTCGCAACAATTCGTGCCTTGAATGTCTCAACCTTCCCGTCCACCCCACTCTTCCTCAAATCCCTTCAGGTGTATCTACAAGATTACATACCTGATTGGAATACATAGATTTCAACTCAGAATTCATATTGTTAAGCCAAAGTTCTGCATCTTTTTCTTGGATAGCTTTGTTGTAGTTATAGGGATCGACTTCGAGTTCATTAGGATCTTGTCATAAGACTCTCCCAAGAACATAAACTATTCAGGTTATTTTAAAACACTCCCACTATGATGAGGTGGTCCCTATGCTAGTGCACTAGTGTCAACACGCTGTGTTGTTTCATCCTGTAATGGTGGTGTTGAAGAATCTTATTGGTTCTTTTTCAACTCTTCAAGAACAACTTTACTTGTCGGTTTATGATCCATTATATAATCCTCTTCCAAGAATCGGGCATTGGTGTTAACAATGACCTTCTGATCCTTAAGATTATATAATAAATAACCTTTAGTTTCCTTAGGATATCCTATAAAGAAACACACTTCTGACCTTGATTCCTGCTTACGAGGATCTTTCTTCATCACATGTGCTTAAATGATGAAGAAAATGATGATAGTGAGCATGATGATGACGACCCTGACCTCCCACTAAAGATCCAGGAACCAAAGGGACGTTGCAATATGATTTTATTTGATGTGAGAATAATCAGTGGGGGGATGGCCAACGGAGGGATAGAGTCGACCGATCACATGGAGCACGTGATAGAGGCTAAGTCAGCGCCCAAGCGGATGGAAGTAAACTCTGCTTCTTCAGAGCCTAAGTCGTGGAAGATAGATTTGGACACTTCGAATGTAGTATTCTCATGGTAGGATTTTAAGGGCATCTTGGCCCCCCATGACAACCCATTGGTCATCAGCACCAGGGTTCATGGGTATGATATGTCTAGAATTTTAGTGGACGGTGGAAGCTCAGACGACATCATGTTATTGGAATGTTTTAGAAGGTTAACTCTCAGTAATAAGAGGTTGATTCCTTATCATCAACCCTTAATAAGGTTCAGAGGAGAAAAAGTGCGCCCACTTGAGGTGTTCGAAATGGATATTTGTAAGGGCACCTGGATGAGGTGATTAACAAAGAAAGTTTGTTTTTTCATGATGGATGAAAATTTATTTTTAACCTACAACATCATCCTTGGCCATGTGGCCCTTAAAGAGTTCAAAGCAGTGCCCTCTACTATTCACCAAATGGTAAAATTCTCGACTCCTTATGGAGTAGGGGAAGTCCAAGGTGAGCAGGTAGAGGCCAGGGAGTGTTACTTTAGCTCAACCGAGAAGAGATATGCCCACAAAAAACTCAGAACCTCCTACTACAATCATACTCTTGACCCCAAGGACGAGAAGAAACTAAAGAAGGGCAAGGGTGCAAAGGAGGTAGAATCCATTTTCCTATTTTTTTTTCAAAGAGGGACGATTCCCTCACACATTTTATTTATGATAAAATAATAGAGATAGAGCCTCTTCGTTGCATACAAGCCTAAACTTGCCTAAATCTAGAGGTTGGGTCCAATGCTCTAGATTGAAAACTTAAATGTGAAGCTTTATAAATAGGCCCATTACATATTAAGCAAATTGAATAAGATCAACTTGGGATTTTATTATAATCCCATTTAAAAAATTCTTTCCCTTATTATAATTTGAGGAGAATTTTGTCTATCCATGTTGATATAGCCTTTGATCAGTCTAGGAAGGTTGTTAAATGACTAATAAGTACAAGTGGGGTTAGCTTGAGAATCTTTTGTTACAAATAAATCAGGTATATAATTCTGTTCTCTCCAAATATGGATGATTTGGTATTGAGTATGCTTTTTGATTTTATTGATTATATCAATAGTAAATCAAGGTGGCTTTGCTTGCTTTTGAATCACTTCTATTAGAAACCTGCAATCAGTTTTTATAATAGCATTTTGAATGTTTAACTGAGATAAAAGATTGATACCTTCCTCAAGAGCCATTGCTTCTGAATTGAAAGAAGATTGGAATCCAAATATTTTTTCAAATCCAGCAATGAAAAAGCCTTTTGAGTCTCTAATAATGCCACCTATGCCACTTGGATTAGGGTTTCCTTTAGAAGCACCATCAATGTTTAGCTTAAAAAAGCCAATTGGAGGTTTATTCTAACTAAATTTTATAACTTGAATTTGTTTAGGTCTAATTTAGATGTTAAATCTTTAAGCTAAAAGAAAATCTGTAGATTGGATTTTGTCATAGAATTTACAAGAAGACATGATATCAGAAGCAAGAGAGATAGAGTCTTGAATAATTTTGAGGTGTGTTGTATTAATATTCTCAAAATATTTATTATTTATATATTTCCATAGTTACTATATAATAATTTTTGGCATTATAGAGTATAAAATTCTAAGATAGTCTTTCTTAGTGACGAGCCGAAAAAATGTCCAAATCGGCTCATCACTGAAAAAGGAGGCGAAGGAAAAGTTGATAAAGTTATTAAGGAAGAAGCAAAGCATCTTTGTGTGGAGCCATAAAGACATGCCAGGAATAGACCCAAAGGTCATCTTCCACAAGGTGAATATTGATGAGAAGGCAAAGCCTATAAAACAAAGAAGAAGGACCTGTGCAAGAGAAAAATATGGGGTCATCCAAGAATAAGTAAAAAAACTCCAGTCGGCCGAATTCATTAGGGAGGTGCACTATCCAGAGTGGTTGTCCAACGTCGTAATAGTCCCAAAGGCTGATGGAAAGTGGAGAATGTACATTGACTTCACTGATCTAAATAAAGCTTGTCCTAAAGATAACTTTCCTCTGCCTCGTATAGATTAAATGGCTGATGCCACAGCTGGTCATGAGTTAATGAGTTTTATGGACGCATACTCAAGATACAACCAAATCTTTAAGCATGAAGTCGATGCAAAAAAAGACTTCATTATCACTGACAAAGTAACCTACTGCTACATGGTCATGCCCTTTGGCCATAAGATTGATTAATAATATATTCGAAGAGAAAATCGGCAAGACTATGGAGGTTTATGTGGATGACATGCTAACGAAGAGCCTCAAGGCAGAGGACTATGTGGCTGACCTTGAGAGGACATTTGACATGATGTACCTTAACCAGATGAAGTTAAATCCATCCAAGTGCATGTTTAATGTGGGAGCAGGAAAATTCCTCGGCTTCATAGTCAACCAGAGGGCTATTGAAGCGAACCTAGAGAAAATCAAGGCGATGTAAAGATAAAGATGCCAAAGAAGATAAAAGATGTGCAAAGGCCGACAATAAGAGTCACTGCCTTTAATAAATTTATCTTAAGGGGCACAAATGAGTGTTTTCCCTTCTTCAAAATTTTGAGCAAAGAGTTTTAAGTGGGATGAAGAGTACGAGAGAGACTTTTAAGAACTTAAATCTTATTTGGGTTCTCCAATGCTCTTATCTTGGCCCATTCAATGAGAGAATTTGTTCCTATACTTAGCAGTATCTGAGTCGGTAATTAGTGCAACTATCGTTCGAGATGATGAAAGGGTGGAGAAACCTGTTTACTTCAACATCAAGGCTTTTCAAGGGGATGAGTTAAAATATTAAAGATGGAGAAGTTCGTATATGCTTTGATACATGTATAAAGAAAAATGAAGCCTTACCTTCGAGCCCACGCTGTGGTGGTGATCACCAACACTCCTTTGGGGCAAGTCATCCATAAACCCGAGAAATCAGGTAGGATGATGGCTTGGTCAATTGAGCTGGGGATGATGACTTTCTAATTAAAGGAATGTAATTAAAGGGCATGCATTAACTGACTTTGTAGCTGAGTTCACCTGGGACGAGGATGATACTAAGGAAGATGAGGTAGCAATGTTTCCTGAAAAAGAAACTGTAGGTCTGGCCACAGTCGATAGTTCAACATTCGACCCTACTGAGAAGGATAGTTTTTTCATAAATGGGACAGCAGATGATGGTCCTTTCTCGGTCGACAACCCAGTCTAGAATTTATTTATGGATAGCCCCTTATGTGAAAGCGATAGTGGGGAAGGGCTCATACAGTCGGCTTCAGATGGAATTAACATTGAATATGCATTAAGATACAACTTCAAGGCCTTAAACAATGAATATGAGTATGAAGATTTATTATCAGGCTTATCGTTGTCCAAGGTATTGAATGTTGGCCATGTGATAGTTCACAGTGACTCCCAGTTGGTGGTTAACCAGATCTTGGGGATCTGCGAGGCTAAGGATAAAATAAATGGCCAAGTACTTAGATGGGGTGGAAAAAGGTCTTGAAAAACTTCAGAGAGGTGAAGATAATGAAAGTATCTCCACTTGATAACAACCGAGATGACGCACTAGCAAGGTTAGCATCTTCTATGAGGACGAATATTAGGATAACTATTCAGTTAAGATTTTGCACAAACCAAGCATAGATGAAGACGAGAGTAAACTTGAGTTTTGCTTGAATTTGAACCTTGAAGCTTCATGGATGAATCCTCTTATCAAGTACAGCAAATATGGGGAACTCCCAGAGACAAAAACCGAAAGGAATAAATTCTGGTACAAGGCAACAAAATTCACTATTATTGGAGATATCCAATACAAGAAGGGTTTTTAGATCCCCCTACTACGATGTTTCCATCCGTCTAAGGTGAAATATGTCTTTAAAGACATACATGTGTGATCATGCTCCAGTCATATTGGGGGATAATCTTTGGCAAAGTGGATAGTAACGCATGGCTATTGGTGGTTGACGCTTGCCAAGCATGCGTTCGACTATGTAAAAAAGTGTGACAAGTGCCAAAAATAAGTCTATATCCCCCATCAGCCTCATCAAACCTTATTATCCATTATAGCCCCTTAGCTATTCGCGGTATGGGGAATTGACTTGGTGGGACCTCTATCTAAGGCTGCGTGAAATTAAATATATTTAATAGTGGCGATCAAATACTTTTCAAAGTGTGTGGATGCAGAAGCCATGCTCTCTATCACAGAGATGAAGACCTTCAAATTCATTTGGAGGAACATCATTTGTAGATATGGCCTGCCTCACACTCTGATCTCAGACAATGGAAAACAGTTCAAGAATAAGTCATTGGAAGCTTACTATGAAAAGGTTGGCATTTACTCAACGCCAGGATGACCCCAAGAAAATGGTCAGACAGAGGTCACTAATAGGATAATTCTAAATGGGATAAAAAAAAATTAGAATATGTTAAATGCTTATGGACAGAAAAGGTACATGCCGTCCTGTGGGTTTAGAGGATGATAGAAAGGAAATCGATAGGTGAGGCCCCATTTATGATGGTATATGGCTTATATGCCGTAATTGATTAAGTGCGAAAAGTAGCGCGTGAAAAGACGCTAATCGTTGTTTTCGTTTCGCCAACTCAATACAAAAACCTAAGTTACTACTACACTTGCGAGGCAAGCACAGCGGTAAGTCGGGTATCGAAAATCCACAGAGACGAGATGTTAGAATTTAAGTGATTTAATACTCCGAAATAAAAGTGTAAAAGATGATTACAAACTAAAAGGAAAATTAATCTAGGCAATGTGTTGAAACTAGATTATGAAAGCGAGTAAAGCTGTAGGTGGCGTCGAATATCCCTCACCCGAGTTAATTAGTATAAAATGGTTACATGGGTCGACGAGTTATTACAAGTGCGTCTCGTTTCGACAGTTAATTAAATCAAGGGTTGTTATGCCCTAAATCATCATAAAAGCCTAATAAGATTTTGGCGTCAACAAATATCTCGGAAATTACGCGCGAAAGGTCGTAAGCACGGGACATACATGATATGCCCCGTCAAATCTCCTAGGCGTAATAACTAGGACAACACACTCGAAATAGACCCGTAAACTCCATCACCAAAGCAAAGCAACACGTCAACCCGAGTGAGTTCAATTCAAACACAACCTAATTTAAATTACCTAGAAAGCATGTTAAAAACGCGATAAATGAAAAGCGGTAAATAAACGCGGTAAAATTACACTACAAAGCAAGTAATCAAAGCATGTAAACCTAAATTAGAAAGCTTGTAAATTAACTAGAAAGCAAGGAATGAAGAAATACAAACTATATTAATGGAGAGGATGATGAATAGTCAACATTCAAGCCCAAAAGTGTGTCAATCCAAGAAGAAATGAAGAAGAACTAAGCAAATCACCCAAACCCTAACTATTCTATCTAAAATGAAATATATCTCCAAAGAAATGCCCCTAACACTCTATTTATACCCCAAAATAAATCCCAAACAAAACCAAGCCAAAAAACCCAAAATAAGTCAATTTTCGTACAGATCTGATGGGACCGGTCGACCGCACTTTTGGAATTTGCCTTGGGCTTGAGGCAGCCCCCTTTTCCACTTTGAACCAATTTTGACGCGTTGCACGGAAACGGCTATAACTCCCTCATACGGAATCGAAATGAGGCGTGGTCGGAACCAACGCGAAGCTAATTCAATTCTCTACATGATTATGTTTTGAAACCCTCCAAATTATGCAGTATGAAATTACCAAAATGCCCTTGAAGTAGAAGAAAATACCAAAACCTTCCGGAAATGGGCATAACTTCCACATACGGAGTCAGAATGACGCACGGTCAGTGGCCACGGAAGGATAATTTGATGATATACATGTTGGTAACTTCATTCCATAAAAATAGTGAGTTTGAAAAGACCAAATTGCCCTTGAAGTAGCATTCGACGATGGAACTTCTCTGAAATGCAACCGAACCTCACTTTTAGCGTTCCAATACCTACAAAAGCACAAATAAACCCTACAAAGCATGTATATATCCAAATCCATGGTTGTCTGGTTAATGAGCATAATTATAGGCATTTAGGACCGTAAAAGTGCTAGAATGCATAAAGATAACGGGCGGAAATATGCAATAATCGATACGAATCAGTAATCCCAATTAAACTTGGCTTGCACAATCATAGAGTCCAAACTTACATTTCAAAGACCCACAACGAAGAGAGAAGGTGGGATCCAGACTTTATAGAGGAGAGAAGGGAACACGACGAGGTTAGACAAGTGACATATCAGCAAAGGATGACCAACTTTACAATAAGAGGGTCAAAGGCTTAAGGCTAATAGTTGTGGGGGACCTAGTTTTGAAGAAGGTTTGGCAAATGCTGGACAAACTGCACCAGAATTGGCATGGCCCATATAGGATCACTGAAGATGTTGTCCTTGGGACCTATCGGCTAGAGAACTTAGAGGGAGATCCATTCTCTAACCCATGGAATGCAGACCACTTGAAGAAGAAATATCAGTAAACTTATATACAATTATGTAAAATCCTCTTTGTATTTGAAAGATCGAAAAGTAATAAATGAAAAAAGAACAAGTGTTTCCTCATGTATTTCTTACGCAATTATCTAAATGTATGTTTTAAATTGTCCTAAGGTGAATAACATTATTCATTTAGTGGATTAGTCTTGCTTCACTCTCGGTGATACGAGTAATCATGGGAGATTCTTCTCGTCCATGAACTCTCAGTAACACCGAGAGGGGGGAATAGTGTGATAACATCACTAAGGTGGTGAAAAACACAAAAACCCTATTAAAAATCATTTTATTATGGTTACTTAAAACATCATTAATTTAATGGTTTATACTATTTCGGTTGAGACGAGAGTAGACTTGAGATTTACATCATTATTTGGTGGCCACACATTAAAAATCATTTTATTTTCTTAAACGCCATTGGCTTAATGGAACTAATTTTAGTCTCCCTCGACGAGGACGAGAGTGTATGAAGAGGCGAAACTCGTCCATACACTCCCAAAAAGGACGAGTGGGGACTTGGAGAATTAACATCATTAATTATGGTGGTTTCCAATTAAAAATCATTAAGTTAGTTATCTCTCTCGGCAAAGGACGAGAGTAGACATGAGATTAACATCAGGAATTTGGTGGTATCCAAGTTAAAAATCATTAAGTTGGGTATATAAAATCATTTATGGGTTAAACTATCAGCCGAGATGAGAATAGATGCAGTATAAAGCATAATGACATATAAAGCTAAAAATAAGAAATTTTCCACTCAAGAAGGAGTTTATCACATCATAAAAAATAATACATGAAGTACGGACGATGATAGAAATATTAAATATTTTTCAAGACAATAAATAAAATTGTACAAGAGGAAGGGGGAAAAGATAGGCCACAGGCGATCGCCCAAGAATTATAACAAAAAATAAGATCAGGTCGTCTCCTCTGAAAGAACATTGTCTTGATTAGTGATGACCTTGTCCACAGCTAGTTCATTTTCAGCCATACCGTCATTGGCATCTCCCTCAGTCGTATCAATAACATCTTGCTCAGTATTTTTGGTTGTTGCTTGCTCAGTTGTCTCCGTAGGGGCACCTGCAACAGCTTCCACCCTCGGCCAGAGCAGTATCGATCTGAGGGTCCAAAAGTTCAAGGGCCTCAAAGTCTGGGGGCATCAATGCCCCAACTTCAGGGAGTTTTAAGACGGTCCAACGGAGCTTCATCTTCACTCCCCTTTTGAGTTATTGAAAGGCATAACACACAAACTCACCAGAGGCCTTGAGCTCGGCCACAACTTGTGCCTTAGCCTCATCTAAGCCCGCCTTGACCGCATCATACATGTCAGCCTGCCTCTTATCGGCTAACTCATTGAGGGAATCACCATATTCCTTCTTCAATTTATTTATATCCGGTGCTTCTGCTAGACCTCACCCATAACTTTTTGGTGGTCGATATCCTGGGAGGCTAGCTCGACCCTCAGACTCTTATCCATGTTCGCAACCTCAATTCCCTTTCAGATCAAGGGAAGATTTTTTTCAACCCACTCACCAAAGTGAGGGAAGGTAAGCAGAGACTATAAAAATTACCAAAAAAAGGGGTTAGTATGAGACAACACTTGCAAAACTCAAACAACAAAGTTACAAATGATTGTCTGAGTGGCCAAACTCAATGAGACGAGAAGCATCCATGCCTCTAAAAAACGTCTTTCAATATTAGGCATCATGGAGGTAGAAACGACCATTGACCTAGTGGCATCACCAATCAGAGTCTCATCACTGAGGGTTATCTGCTCGAGATGAGCTACAAGAACCGCATCTCACGATTTTGGGAACGCTTTATTCGATCCCCCCTTTGACGACACATATTTTTTATTCTTCTTTTGTTGGCGAACTATGGTGTTGCCCACCACCTCCTTCCTCTTCTTTGAGACCTTGGGATTACCGGGTCCACTTACAGTTATTTTCTTGGTCAAGGCGGGAAGAGCCGACTTCTTAACAAGCTTATTAAATATAGCGGAGATGTTAGGGGAAACCATTTTCCAGATAGCTTCTGGTGTGTTGTCTGGCCGATCTGCAAAAAGATAAAAGAGATTAATATCAGAAAAGGTCAATTAAAGATGACACCATAGTTCAGCATCAAATATTTACAAGTCAAACAGTAAAGACTAATTAAAGACGACACTACAATTCAGAGGAAAGAATTATGCATTTCAGTCAGGGGGTCAACACCCAATCTTGTCTTGGCTAGGACTTTAGGGTCATAAACTACTTCAGAGCTGAGGGTTCGATAAAAATAGCCAAAAGACTCGATGTCTTCTAAACTTGACCCCAACCTGAATGTAAATGATCGGGATAAGATCAAACTGATCCGAGTACATCCTTCTTGGTGTCTCCCAGTGATGGTTGGATGTTTGGTTAACGTGGATAACCTTCTTGGGGGACTTCATGTCTATGAGGTGGTAATTGCCAAGTTGAGCCTTGGTAGAAGAGACAGTGTAAGAGGCCTTGAAGACGCTAACTGGAAGGTCAAAGCTGAAACAGAACTTCCAGAGATAAATAAAGTCGGGCAAAATTCTCCATGCATTAGGAGAAAGCTGAGCTGGGGCTAGACCTAGACTATCAAGTATCGTTCGGACAGTAGGATGGATGGGAAGGTAGAAGCCGACCTTGAACATCTTTTCATTGATAGCGATCTTGCTCGATCGACCATCAAACGCCCTCTCAGCCTCCTCAAGGACTGTCATATTAGTATCAAATTTGATATCGTACAAGTGACTATAATACAGGAGGTTAACATCTCTAATCGTGCTCTTGAACTTTTGATCATAAGATGTGTCTAGTGTTTTCTCGGTCACATCTTCAGAGTCAACGATCTCAACGACCAGTAATCCACAGTGAGACCTACTCTGAAACTCCCCCCAGTCATGGATGAGATAGGAACTACCATTTGTAAAGGGGCTAGGCAACATTAACTCTCTTCCCCTCAGCGACCGAAGTCTTAGTAGCCTGGTCATGAGCACTAAACTCGATGGCCCTTGAGTCATCTGTACGAGAAGGAGGGGCTCTCATAGCTCGTTTTTAGGAGTCGACTTAACCAAAAACCTATGTTAGAAGAAGGAGGTGATACAGTCCTCTGAGGATGAGGACGAGCTTCCACTTCCACCCATTGAATCTGAAATAATCTTGACTATTGGAGGAGGACAAACAGTGGCTAGGGGGATAGGGAAAATGGGGTGTGTAAGGTCGAACTCAGCTCTTCTTTTAGCCTCGGCCTCTGCCTCACACTTTTGTATTTCCTTAACAATACGACTCTCAAGATGGGGAAATTGGTTAATGAGCTTGTATAAAGTCATAAACATTCAAATGGTTTAACCTAAGTTGACTGAACGATCAAAAGAGGGAAAGAAAATGGTTCTAACCAAGAATGCCCAAGAGCACTCAAGAACACATGAATTGAAACTCACCGAAGAAGGGGATCAGAGCAACTTGGGCAGCCCTCACAGAGGGTGAGAACACAAAAAATGATTGAAAAAATTCTAAATTGTTGACCCCACCTCTCAACCACTCCTAAAACCTCCTAAAACAACCTTAAAGGCACCAATGGAGGAAAACCAGAATGTCACCGAAAAATTAAACAGAAGTTCAAACCACCAAAAATCCTAAAAAAATCTTAAGGAAAGAAGGTGATGGAGGTTACTTGGAAGAAGAAAATGCCTAAGGAACAAGGAAAAGACCCTAAAACTCTCCGAACAAGCTCAAACAGAGGAAAGAGAAATAAAATAAGCTTGGTTTGCCTAGAGAGAGAGTTTGAGGGTGAGGGAAAATGATGAAGAAAGAGAAAATGGTGTTTGAAAACCATTTAAATAGTTCAATCATTATGCACAACGCCCCAATGGATGATCATCATTAGGGCACATCTTCCCAAGAAGGTCTGTAGTTGCCATTCTTAAGCAACACGCTAAGCCATAGGATGCCTGCCAAATGTCACTCCACAGCTCTTATTCAACACCTCAGACTTGACAGTGAAAGGAAATCTTTTCCCTCAATCGAGGACATCTCATCAACATCTGTTCCTAGATACTTTTACCCATAAGCCTCCTACTCATATTGAAGGACAAGGGCTAGGGGTGATTGATATTCCCAAATTTGACCTCGTCTAAGGCCGACCTTATGGGCCATCATATCTGACAGTTATGGCCCCCTCTGCAATGGCCCTTCACCAATAGTTTTGGCTTGTTCTGTGTTTCTTAGATCGAGACCTGTCATCCATCCCAATAGCCCCTCATAAGTCTCATCTCGGCATGGCATCACCATACAACTGAGACTACACTTTAGTCTAGCTTATCATTTGCTCAATAGGATATTGGAGGTATCATCCTCGGTCTGGTCAAGACCTCCTTGGATGATATACAGTCACGTGTAACACAGGTTTCCAGCATGACTAATCCACGTGGGCAAGCAGTTATAACAAGATCACATGAGCACGTGAGGGGAATATTGCATCATCATTACACAATTGTTCTAGTGATAGGTGTCCACGCCCTAGTGGAAGCCTCATCATGCACATGCGTGGGGGTACATTGTGCACCTCCAACTCTATACATACTTATCTTATTCCCCAGTGGAAAGGGATATAAAAAATTTATACCTTAGCCAAAATTTATCTAAATTACAGTAAAGAAAGAGAGCTTGAGTGTTGTACAATTCAGACCATTAAAGCCACTTTTACACAGTGAAAACCTCACATAATTACACAGTGGAGTAGGCTGAAAAGTTAAACCACTTACATACTGGTGTTTTTCCTATTCTCCTCACCCCCTTCTCTTATTTTCATACCTGTTCTATTGCATATGCACATTGGTGTGTTGTGTTTGAGCTTGAGCTGCTTATACAAATTCAAATGGTGATTCTTTAGAATCATAAATCCACAGTCATTAATATAAAAGATTTTTTTACCGTTAGAGGCGTACACAAGAGAGAGAGAGAGAGAGAGAGAGAGAGAGAGAGAGGTGGATACATGAGTATAATGGCCCTGTATAGAGATGGATGCGGCATGTAGAGCAAGGTTTTAGAGGGTTACAATCTGCAGTGGCTCAGGAGGCTTGAGCTGGCTCACAGATGAATAAAGTGTGTGAGTGGAGACTTTGGCAAGGCTTTGCTGCTAAAATATCATCCCCCTGAATGAGGGGTGATCACTTCTATTTATAAAATTCAAGGGATGGGTCACGTGCACGGAGCACGTGATATATGGATAAGTGATGTAAGTGTGGAATATTTATAAAAGTTAAATAACTGAAAAGTGAATGTTGATGTTGCTATGTCTGCAGCAGGGTATGTCTTGCTGATGAGGTATGTGGCCGCAGCCTGTTAAGGATGCGGCCATGGCCTTATCATGTGCTAATTAAGGATCTGTCGTGACCTGTCTGAGCCCAGGCAATGATAATGTAATTAATACTTTCACAACTATGGTACCAGTATTGGGCATATCCATAATCAATCAAAAAATAAGAAAAATATGTCTAAGAAATAAACCAAGAAGAAAAAGTCTAAAAATGGAATGAGTTTTAACTCTTGGTGCAGCACACCAAGAATACCACAAACTCAAAACCAAAAATTCCAAATCTAGATAAAAAACAGGAGATACTAGTTAAATATATGGAATACAACTATTATAACATGGACTATTACTATAAACCCTTAGTAGGGATGATAAATAACTTAAAAAAAAACACAAATACCAACAAATTATTTAAATTCATAAAGAAATGACAAAAAGACTCAAAATTACCAGATCTTGAAAATAGAGATATGGAGAATCTTACCTTAAAGTTTCTAAAAGAGTATTTTGTGAGGAAATTTCCAAGAAACCTTTTAATATATCCTAAAATGGAGGTAAGACCCATTGTAGTCCAAAAGTAAAGAGAGAGAGAGAGGGGTTTCAAAAGTGACAAAAGAAAAGGATTGTATGCCTTTTAAAACCTAGCGTCGCTTCAGAAAGAGGCTTCGCTGATCGCGATGGTCGCTGGAGTGACGAAAAATATCGCTGCGAGGAGAAGTCTTTGTTGGTCGTGGGTTTGACTAGGGAATTAAAAAATCCTCAAATGAGTGTCCAACTCAATGAGGAACTCACAAATGATACAAAGTTATGAGTCTCATAGGATCCACTTTTTAAAATAATCTAGACAAATAAACTCGATATATTTGCATTATGAATTGTCATAGTCAAGGTTTAAATGGTTATTCAAAATAATCTAAATGGAGAACAACTAGCTAGTGAAAGAGTCATAGCATGTTATTAGTTAATATAAAAGAGAACTTAAGAGATAACTCGTGTGGAAGAATTAAGTGTACAAATATGAGCACTTGTCCAATGAAATCAAAACAAATATCGAAGAAGAGGTTTTACTTGGACATCTCAAACTTTAAATTCTTTTAATTGAAAAATTCTCATTTTTCTCAAAAATTAGAATCTTAAACTAATAATTTTTTTTCCTCACTAAGAGATTTTTGTTAAAACCTTTAGTTTCACATCTTTGATGTTATTCAATTTTTGGATGGATACAAATATTTAAAACATCTCTTGAAAATAAATCTTGCATATGGTGTCTTCACACATTCATTATTAAATGTGGGGAACTATATCTAATGAAAAAGTAATTAAATGATTATGATATAACATTTTAAACTCCAACCATAAAGATAAAAATCTCATAACCACTAAGGCTAAGATGACACTATTTTTCAATTCACATTCAATTTGAAAATTCTATAAAGAAATACTCGAAAGTGTTTTGTTCTTTAGTTCATAAGATAATGCTTGGTGCAGTGTAAGTTACACGAGTCATGACATATACTCATGTAATTTCCTTGATTTATGGACCGTGGAATAATCCCAAAAACTTGATAAAGTGAAAAATATTTTTATTGGACTTAGATATTTTAGCATTAATTTTTTTTTGTTTTGATATAAAAATTAAAAGGTTTTGATCGGAATTGAAATTGGGAGAAAAATCCAAAATTTCTAACTTTTATTGGCCAAACTGGGTTGCTCCCAGGTGCCAAATCGATCGGGCTTTAGGGGCGAATTGATTCGCACTGGGTAATGGTTGCTGATATGCTTTTTGTTAAGTTTTTATGTTGGTTTCAAACTCTATTATTCTTATTAATTAAAAAGTCTTTGGAATTAGACTTGTTAAACACTTTTAACCTTTTTCCAAAGGCAGCATCCCAAAAATATTTCCCCATCTTCCACAAACCCTAATCCCCCATTTAAAAAAGATTTCAACCCAAGTTTTGAAGGTGGAGATCAACTTTTCTCAAGTACCTCCAAGAATAACTCTTTTGTGTTTTTACAAGACGATCGAACCTGTGTAACCGAATTTTTGAGATGACTTATATTCAGGTATGAATATCTTTTTATTCTCCTTAAGTGGTGTACGCCTTAAATGTTTCCTAAACCTTAATTAATAATATTTTCTTAAAAATAATTAGAACGATTATTTAGATAAAGTTATAACTAATTAGAGGTTATTTTTATTAAGTTTGAAAATATATTTTTGGGAGTTGAAACATCGCGTGCTTAAACTAGTTGTATTGTGTTATAGTGAATTACTAGGACAAATTGTATGTTAATAATTAAAATATGGAATATGAATAATGTTTTGACTCGTACAATTATGATATTGATGTGTATATTGTATAACGAAATTAATTATTGTAAAATGGAATTAATTATTGTAAAATAGGACCATTTTAAGATCAAAGCAAAACTTCATAAGGTGCCCCTTCCGACCATAATGTGTGCAAGTGAAAACACGGTGTGAAGTATGAATTAAGGATTAATCTTTTACATTGTTCCTAGAAGATTCTCTCAAAATTATGATTTTTGGATTTATTAGCGAAAATATCTTGAGTATCGAAGCCAATACCACACTTGTCGTCTTTGATTTGGAAGGTCCCTAAGATTTTATCCAATTTCTCCAACCTACATTCCAAATCAAATTTGACCCAACTTGAGTCTTTTAATTTTTCTTCAAGTTCCACTATACGAAACTCAAGTAAACACCTACTCTCTTCAAACTCGGGAAGCTTTTTCTTCATAGCCTCCAGTAAACCTCTAAGGCTATCTCTTTCACCTTCTACATACTCTAACTTCTCATGAAGAGTTCTTTCTCGTGCCTTAAGGTCTTAAACTAAAACACTCTTATCATTAGCCACAACACGTTCTCTCATTTTAGCTTCTAACTTCAAGTTAGCCCCTTTTAATTTCAATGATTCCACATACAACTCACGAAAGGCCACTTGAAGTTCACTCTCCTCTTCCTCCTTTTTATTCTCACTCTCTCCTCCACTCTCTTTACCATCAAACTATTGGGATTCACAAACAATGGCCTCAAAAGTTTCATGTAAAGGAATATCTTCATGACGAGATTCATTTTCAATGCTCACATGACTTGCCAAGAATGTGGTGAAGTTTCACTCAATGGGGGAATCGGGTCCCTCTTCTGGATAACTATCACTAAGGGTGACATTATATGAAATTGGTTGCTTGCCCTCCTTCCTTAATATTTAGTGGGACATTCGAATGCCTATGGACATAACCCTCACAACCATAACACCTATTTGACTCGTCCCTATTAAGATCCTAATTATGATTTTTAAGAAATCTCTCGACTTTACTATGTTTAGACTTCTTATACTTCTAGAAATTATTTTTCAATTTCTCTTTATTAGTCTTAAGAAATTTTCTAAACTTTATAGCAAACAAAGCCATATCTTTCGAGTCAATCTCAAACTCATCATCCTAAATCGATGTTTCCTCCTTCCGGGCTTTCAATGCTATGCCCTTGTCTTTCTTATTCTCATCCTTAGAGGGAAACATGTCAAGTTCATAGGTTTTTAAGGCACCTACAATATCTTCTAGTTTCGTAAAGTTTAAAGTGCCTAAAGAATTTTAAATGGACACCTTTGGAATAAATCAATTCGGTTATGACCTCAAAATTTTCTTTACGACACGGTTGTTGGGTATCTTTTCTCCCAAATTAAAACATGAATTCCCAAATTAAAACATGAATTCACAGTATCTGACAATCTCGCATAGAACTCATCAAATGTCTCACTTTCTAGCATTTTAATTGCTCCAAATTGAGTGGTGAGATTTTGGAGTTTCGAAGCTTTAACGACACGTGTTTCCTCATGGGTGAGTTAGAGTATATCCCATTCCTCCTTAGATGTTTCACATATCATAATCTGATGGAACTCATCCGGTGTGACCACCCTAAAAAGGGCATTTAAATCACGAGAATTAAAATTAGCTAACTTAAGCTCAGTTTCATTCCATCTTTCTACGAGTTTAGGTGCATGAGCATCTACTTCTAAACATGTTAGTGATGTCCACCCTTTAACTACCGATAGCTAAACCCGCTCATTTAAGGATTTAAGTGCCGACCTCATATGCTCTTTCCAATACACGTAGTTGAAACCATCAAAAATAGGAAATTTTGCAAAAGGTGAATTTTCCACAATTAAACAACGAATATTAACACAATAATTTTGGGTTTCCACTCTGATACCACTTGTTAGAACGTAGGTTCCCAAAAAATATCAATTTTGATTTCAAAAATACAAGATGGTTCACACAATATTCCAAAATTCGAAACTCTTACACAAATATCCAAATTTTAATTTCTTCAAAATTAAAATGAAATTAAATAAAACAAATATCTACATTTTTTTAAAACAAAATTAAATCAATTCAAGTTCTAAATATGTTAAACAAACCAAGCATGAATATTTTTATATTAAATTAGATGACTTGAATTAAAATAAATTAAAAATACCCAAATATAATTAGCACGAAAATTACACCATTATTGTGATTAAATTAATTTTTATCTTTTTAATCCTACACATGCATCTATGTGATTTTAGCAAGATAAAAATAGAAACAAACACACAACGCCGCAATGTATAAGAAAAACCCACAACGGGGAAAATCTCGAACGACCCAGCTAACAAATCCACTACGTATTATTTTACAAAAAAAAAGACAAAAGACATACTTCTTTGACTTGACTCCCTCTCAAACCATCATGCTTCTTCTTGCTTACACCTACGCCTAATTGATAACTCCGAAATCCACCGTAGTCTCAGAATCCACCGATGGGGCTCAGCTACCATCAAACATACGAAAGCCTCTCCTTTGTATGCGCACCATGAATCACAACAAACGTGGACTTTGCCGTTGGAAATCTTCTCTTTTGGGATGAGAACAAAACCCGATGCCAACTTGATGATCTCAAAACATAATATATTAAGAAACTTGGATCATACTAAACTATGGGTGTAAACTTTGTGTTTTGATGAGAATCAAACCATTGAATTCAAGAACACAAAATATGACTTTTGGGTGAAAATATTTTGCTCTCTAAAACACTTGAAAAGTATGAAGAAAAAAAATTTAAAAATGTTGTAACCGAACATATTAAATCAGGTAAAAAGTTAGTGGGGAAGTGGGACGTTAAATTTAAAAATTGACAAAAATCGCCCAGGTTATTCGAATGACTTTTGAATGTCGTTCGAACGAGTTGGTTCAAACGAGTTACTAACGAGAAAATAGAGACAAATTGCCATATCTCGTTTGATATCTCGTTGCAACGAGTCGTTCGAACAACTTCATTTGAATGAGATTTCTAACGAAAAAAGATAACAAAAATGGCAGAATGTCGTTAGAAGCTTGTTTGATATATCGTTCGAGCGACCTCGTTTGAACGAGGTGAAATATCGTTCGAATGACATTTCAGAAATTTTATTTTTCTTTAAAAAATCAAAAATCATTTTTATAATAATTTTGATAAATATAAAACACCCAAAGTAAATTCCAAGTTCCTATATATATATATATATTAAAGTATTCATAGACCTTGAAAATAATGAAATGTTGATGATGTAAAAACTTGGCACATAAACTGATAGTGATGTAATTTTCAAACTCTTAGCCGTTACATCTGAAACTCAAACTTCATAGGCTTGAAAGGATATGACAAACTACTATTCTAGGACTAAATTAGTTTTGTTCGAAATTAAGTCAACACTACAAATTAACTCAATTGGAAATTTGACCTTACAGTTGGCATTCTTGAATATATGTTATTTTGATTAAGGGGCAGTCTTGTAATGTCTTTAGAATTGAAGGAATTTTTATCGTTGAGTGCTCTAGGGGTACATTGGTAAATATTATTCATGGCATTGAACCACTAATTCATCAATCGTCACACGCGTGTGTAATCATCATTCTTTTCTGGGTAATTGTGAGAGCACTTCCAACTACAAAGTGACAGTTCCCACTATTTTTCCCGTTTTTTAGTTCATTTTAAAATCTTCTAATTTTCAATCTTTTAAATGAGAGATTATCACTTCCTTCATTTCATTGTAAGAATTTCTTTGAAACTCTATCTTCATTTTATTCTTCTCCACTTTCTTTGTTTAGTTCTTTCATTTGAGACATAGTATATGATATTGATGAGAACACTTTGGAAGAATTTAGACTTAAATATCAAATCCTTCCATAGGTATCTATCGAATTAGTTAACGGTCCTTGCGACTTTTGGGCCTTTACTGAAGGCCATTGGTTGCCTGCGATTTTCATTGTTGAGTGTGGGGTCACTTTTCCCCTAAACCGATTCTTTTTGGAGTTTTACTAATATTCGATGTGGTCCCATCCTAGGTTACCCTAAACACGTGGAGGATTGTCACCCATCTCGGCATAATTGTGATTATTTACTATTATCACTAGGTGAATACTACTGAAAATATCAATTATATGAAGAGGACGGAGGCTAATTGATCCCTAGTTGTGAACCTTCTTGATTCCAATAAGGTTATTTGGAAGACGACCTAATTGTAAAGAAATGGTAATATTCCCCCATTCGTGAGGGTGTGGTGTACGAAGGGCCAAGATACCCTTAGGACGGGCAACGAATAGGTTAAAAAGTCTTTCTGTTGGCTTTGTGATCTTCCTTTGATTAATGTTAATTCCTTTTTCTTTTCCCTTTTTGTAGTAAAGAACAAGAAGAAAAATTCCCATGACAACAACATTAATTTTGCTGATCTTCAGGCGGTTTGGTCCATTTAGCAAAGAATTGGAGTTTTTGAGCATCTAAGGTTGGCAATATTCCTACTCGGTTACAAAAGCACCACCACTTCATTTATTTAAAGGCCTATAGAGTCAAGGTGGATTATCACTATCACCTTGGATAACCTAGAGACCTCTACTTCTCCTTAATCAAAGAGTACCCCATAATCAGAGGAGATCATACCCCCCCAACACTTAGAGAGGGACGATCTGATAGAAGAAAGAACATCATCCTCTTTTAAACCACTTAACATTTATTTTGTCCCTTCTACCATTTATCCAAATGTTATAGTGAAGTGAAAAAACACCAATTTGATTTCTTCCAATGTTGGTGCTACATACGCTGGTACCAGATATCATCCTTCTACTCTTCCATCGAATAAATAAAAGTAACTTTCTTGGCCGATGAACAAGAAAACTGATGTTAGGGGTTTCACTAACCCTATGAACCTAGATGAATCTCCTATCAAGGACTGTGAGCCTCTTTCAATGACTTAAAAGAAGGATTATCTTTCTCTAGTGGAGCTTGTGGGGAAGAAAGCTGCTAATAAGAGTAAAGGGGCTACCTAGTCTGTAATTACCTATCCCAATTTGGATAGGGACCTAATTAGATCCGGGGGGCCTTCCCGATAGATAAGGTATCTACCTCTTCTTTTCTCCATTCAAGGTAGCTAGAGTGTGATAATAAAAACCTTTCCCTTATAAGTTGATAGCCTCCATATTATTCCTTTATGTATTTATTTTGTACTTTTCTCATGTTTATATGACCATTTATTCTGCATTTATTGATCAACCACGATCCATTATTGGAAGGGAATGATCGGATGAAGCATTCCTTCAACGATGCTGAAGTTGCATTTGAGGAGTTATGCGAATCTCTCATAGCTGCTCAACATGTTAACGAAACTCAAGGGATCGAGAAGAAAGAGCTTGATAATAAGGTCAAGAGCTTGGAGACTGCTAAGGTCGCTCTCTAAAAAAATATTGATGACTATATTGCTACTATAGCTGCCATTAAGGAAGCCAAAAAAGATGCTAGAAAAGCGAAGCTCGTGTCCGATCTCGCTAAAATATAGGCAATAGAGGCAAAGGTCAAAGCTGAGGAAGCCTTAACTAATGTGGCGAAGGCCAAGAAAGATACTTTCACCCGCAGTTAGGATAAGGCCTTCGTAAACGCTACAATACAAATAACCTATCTTAAAAATAATTTTTTTAAGAATGTCTGGGACGAAGCTCTGGCCATGGTCGACACAGTTGAGGGGTCTGATCTCTTTAATGAGCATATCCCAAGCTCCCCTCCTTAATTTGAGGAAGAGGTTGACAATGATGATGATGAGGTCGTCACATAGGAGAAGACTTCCGATTAAAATCTGGATTCTAATGAGAAAGCTAGCGACCAGAACCAAACGACGGTCGAACATGGGATGAAAAGGAGAAGGTCAAAAAAATGGCTCCTTGAAATGTTAGGGAATATTATACTCCTCTTTTTATTTTTAATTTATATAGAGATGTGCCCCCGTTGTAATCCCTTTTAATGAAATTAATGATTTGACCCAAGCATTGTTGCCTTGTTTTATTTTTGCAAGTGTTCCTTTTAATGAACTCATATATTCGATCAATTATTCATACTATTTCACGTAAAATCTTATAGAAATGGTTATTATTTAGAGCGACTTCCAACAAAGGAGCAATAGATTGTTCATTATTGGTCATCATGAAGATGATAATAAAGAGCTTGATGAACTCCTAGGTCTTGATGTGTTAGACCAAGCTAAAAAGGTATATTTTAACCTACGTTATCTCTTTCATTAAGTAGTTACAGATAACGCTGCCTATCATGACATGATCTTCATTACCCAACACAGCAACAAAGAGTCATTGTCAATTATCATAGCCAACTTTGAAAGAAAGTTGGTCGACCTAATAGAAAGGAGAGACTTTATTCAGAAGCTGGACGTTATAAAATTTTCCTATTTAAAGAAGGAATATGTTCTTCGTTTCGATCTCGTGGGTACTAGGTAGGTCACTGCTATGCTTGAGAAAGAGAATAATGACTTAAGGGTTGAGCTCGAGGGCCTCAAAAATCCCAAATCGATCAAGAAATATGTGTAAGATGCTTCCTTTTTGAAAGAGGAGAATGCTTAGCTGAGGGAGGATCTCAAAATATTTAAAGAGGCCAAGGACCAGTCTTTCTCCCAATGTCAAAAGGGAATTATCTTGCCGACGATTTAGAGATACCAAGAAGACTTTGCTAAATAAGGTGTCAACTATCAAGAGTTTAATCGATAAGGTTGATCGCCTTATATTCCAGTTCCACAAATAACCTCTCCAGGTCTAGATGGAGGGCTAAGACGAGGCTTATCTAAATATGGATTTTTTCTTAAATAATGCTTAAAGTGTTGGTTACAAGAACAGCTAGCTTAATTCCATTATTGTGGCAAAGATCCCATAGAAGTTTGAGTAGTGGTACTAGTATGACCCAAACTTCTTGGAAAATCAAAACCCTCCTTATAAGCTCGACGTGTCATGGATACTAATGTATACCATTCTGATCAGTCTTATCAGGAAACACCTTGGTGATTTCGGACTTGATGGGGATGAGGAACTTTACAAACCTCAACACATGGTTGATCAGGTGATACCAAGTTGGTCGTCAAGCATCAGAGATATGGTTGTGACTGTTACTCCTTATGAATTGGATATTCCACCTACCAGAGTTGGGAGTTTAACAAATGAGCAATCCTGGTTGTATAATTGATCTAGTTATATTCACTATTTTTTGTAAATCGTTTACATTTTTTTTTAATTTCCCTATATTAACTTATAAGTGTTGATGAATTTTTTTTCATTTTTTCTTTCTTATATTATGTGTGGTCTTATGGTCTTACCTTTTAGGTGATGTCATCACATCTAACCTTAGGCAGAAAACTAAAAAAAAATGCACCTATTTGTTAGGTCGTTTTCTAGCAAGGATTTTTGTGACCTAGTTGATTGGGGGTGCTTTAGGTTTCCCAATAGGCCTTTCATTGGAAGTAAGCCATTTTTTATGTTTTTTTATTTGCCAAAACTCTTTGTATTAGCTGACCTGTATCCAGAGTTAATTTCCAATGGCTCATCTAGTTAGTCTTAAAAAAAGACATTCTTGAGAAATTTCTTCTGGTTGGCTGCATTCTAATCCTGAGGAACCTCTCTACCCTCCATTATTTATAAGTGGTAGGCTCCCTTAAGGTCATCACGGATGACTTTGAATGGACCTTCCCAATTAGGCCCTAGTTTCCCATTAAAGGGATTTTTAGCGCTACCCATAATTTTTGTCAGAACATAGTCTCCGACCTTGAATCTTCTTGCCTTTATCCCCCTATTGTACTACTTTGATAACTGCTACCGGTAGGAGGCAAGCTTTACAAGAGCCAATTTCCAAGTCAAGCTCTTCTCTAATTTCTTCGTTGTTGAGATCTTGATCGACTAAAGTGGACTTCATGATTGGTATACCTGCTTCTAAATAGGATCACTGCCTACGACAGGGCAAAGGGTGTCTCCACCATTGATCACTTGGGCATTATTCAAAATACTCAGAGTACACTGGGGAATTGGTTGACCCATGCACTTTTACTTTTTTCAGCCACTTCTTGATTCCATCGAGGACTATGTTGTTGGATGCCTTTGGATGACCGTTGCCTTGGGGTAGGCTACTGAATTGTAGTAATGCTTGATACTATGCTCACCATAAAAGCTTTGTAAGAAGCTAATATTGAATTGATTCTTGTCGTATGTGATGATGATCCCAGGAATATCAAATCGTGTTATGATGTTTTTTTTATATAAACTTGGTTATATCAACATCTCGTATGTTCGATAAGGGTTCCTCTTTAACTCATTTAGAGAATTACTTGGTTCTGATCAACATATACTTCTTACTACTGGATGCAAAGGGAAAATAACCTACGATCTCAAGTCCCTATTAGGAAAATAGCTAAGGGCTTGTGAGGAACTTGAGGTCATTGGCCGATTGGTGCACCAATGGTGAGAAGTGTTGAATTTTTTTTATATATGGCCACTAGCATCCTTCTTTCGTTGCCATAAATGCTAGTGATCTACCACATGTGTGGCTCCCTTTTATTAACTTATGAAGCTCATAGAGGGTCTGTTCGACATCCTCCGGGTGCACACATTAGAGGTAAGGCCCTGAAAAAGAGCATCGATAAAGTTTCTTGTCTGCCTCTAAGTAGAAATGAGAAGATTTCACCCGTTCCTTGTGTGCTTCTTTCCTTTCAACTAGCAGTGCATCTTCCATTGAATAACATATAATGAGATCCATCCATCCTATGGTCCTGTTGATAATCAGAACCTGCTCAATAAATTTCCCTCTGTTGATACTGAGCTAGTCGAGGTACTCCATATATATATATATATATATATATATATATATATATATATATATATTCTCAAGGATTCCGGAATCATCCTAATCCCCAAATGTCGGATTGTTCATTTAATTTTAGGGTTATCAACTCTCAAACCTTAATAAACCCTCAACCTTGAAACACATACTATATCTATCACAAAATAGGATACATATACTCTTAAGTGTACTTGAAACTACCCTAATCCCCATCGACGGATTGTCCATACTTCATTAAAGTTTTATTAAATCTCAAAATCATATTAAAACTACCCCTCAGTTCACCTTTTTTATTATGAGATCACACACACACACAATATATATATATATATATATATATATATTGTTTGATTATGTTAATATACCATTACTTGTGGGGAATCTATCGGTCGGGATTTAGATGATTTTATTTGTGATCGTGTACCACACTCATAGCTGATGACATAGGATTTTGTGTAAGTCAATATGTTGTGATCGTACATTTTCGATGATCACCGCCTCACGATGTGAGATGAAGATGATTCGATCCATCAGGTGAGATATTTTCTGGTGTTACTAGGTGATGACACGTTTAGATCATATGTCCAGGATGGTCACCGCCTCGCGACGTGAGATGCGAAGTGACTCGATCCATCGAGAGAATTTGGATATGAGGACATCTAATGGTCTTACTACCTACTGATCCCTCCATTTATATTTATATATATGTTTCCAAATCTGCTAGGTGATGGACTTCTACGAATTCATCGATAGAAGTACGAGAAAGTCCCCCAAAGGTAGATGCCTGTGTGTGGCTATTACGAGACTTATATACGTGTATACGATATTATTTCGATGATGGATACTTTGATTGAAAGCCTTATATCACATTTATATGTCTTGATATGAGATTATGTATACCTTATTGTACGATTGGCATAAGTGGGGGCTAGTACGGGATCATATTTATGTACATGTGATATAATCCAGTGATGGGCCCATCTAATTAAAAAAATATTAAACAACGAAAATTTCACTTTGTGAGATAGTGTGTGTTTCAATGAGAAAAAGTGGATTTGGGGGTTGTAGACTTACACATGTAGTTAGTTACATCTCATTTACAATTTGTTACGTGTTGTGCATTTAGTGATAAAGAATTGCTCTATCATTTATGCCTTGGGTTGGGACATTCGTGTAGTATTTCACTTATGATAAGGGGTGTGGTATCTTTTGCATGTGAGTGTCGACGGGTTAGCATGTTTCTCGTAAATAAGTTACCCGGTTATTGCTATTTTGATACTATAAGTTATTTTTTGCAACTTTAGGGAGCTGACCCAAATCTATAAATCTCTTTTTCCCCACATGTGTTATTATTATTGTTATATACAAGAATAAAAGAGTTGAGTAGTTAAACTTATAGTGGTTGAAAATTCAACTTGTCATCCTTAGAGTGAGAGTGTTTTTTTATATTTCCATAGTCACTTGTATTCAGGAGTTTTAAATAGAGATGATTATAGTTGTATTTACATTTCAGTTGAGACATTTGTATAAAAAATATTTATGTAGTGGATTCGATTTTATAGGAGTTTCAGTTTTATCTCATCTCGGTTATTCTTATTGGCACCTGTGAGAACAAACTATATGATTGACTTACTTGAGTTTGTACCATATAGGATTTCCAACTACTTTGGATATGAAGACAAAATAGGATATATTTCTTTTGAGCAATCTTCTCCATGGTATTGCAAAGCTTCACTAATAATTGATCATGTCCAAGACATCCTCACTACCATAAAGGGAAGTAATGTGATGCACTGAAGACACTCTAAGACACAAATCATGCATATTATAGTGTGTGTGTGTGTGTGTTTATATGTGTTAAAATATTTTTAAGAATTTTTAAACATTTAAAATAATTTTTTAAATATTTAAAATCGAGGTTTTAAAATTTTGTGGGCTAAAATAGAATTATTTTTTTCCTAATGAACTTCCCAGGGTAGAATATAAAACTAGCAGAGAAATTTGGGGTAGCAATTTGGATTAATTAGAAATTTAAAACACGCGTCTTACAATGGCTAAAATTGTTATACGTTTTGGCTTCTGGTTTGTTATCTTTGCGTTTCTTATATCTCACATTACTGAGGACGTTTGTTAATTATTGGATCAAATCTACTCTACGTACTACATGTCATCTGAGTGAATCCAAGTGATATTATAAATGACTAATAGCAATGAGCGATTGTGCGATCCATTTACCACCATTGGATTAGAATTCAAACAGACATTTTCATCCCAACTGTCCATTTGCTTCGAACGTCCAGAAGGTTCCCCATTCAGTATAAACTCAACACATAGCTGAGGCATTTGAGAACTTTTCAGAGTTCTTCCATTTGAGAGAAAAAATAGAGTAGAGAGAGAAAAGAGAGAGGTTAGAGAGAGAGAGAGAGAGAGAGAGAACCAGAGTTTTGAGATAAAAAATCCTTACGTTTTTTCCCAAACACCAAATCAAACACTTTAATAGTTAAATCAGATCAGAATACCATATTTTGGTGTTAGAAGTCTTAGGTTTTCTTGAGGTTTTGGTAGTTTACAAGTCTGAAGAATACTCTTCACACTTTATCTCTCTTAGGAACCCTAATCTCATTATAGATCTCACCTTTCTTACTAGAAATTGTGAGAAATACGTTGAGATACAATTTCTCATATATCTAGGGCTTATATACCTTCTCTTATTTGGATCTAGTTCTGTATTTTTATATTTTTTAAAGATGCATTCTCTGTTTTCATTTTACTTGAAAAAGAGACTTCAAATCAGTCCACATTTGATATATGAAAATTTTGTTTCTAAAACTAAGTTTTACAATGTTGTGAAACTAGTTTTGTGTGTAAATAAAGTGTTCGAAACATTAGATCTATTTTTTTAAAGATTTACTTCAGATCTGAAATATTTTGTGAAATAAGAAGTCTGATTTTTTGAAAGGTGAAACTCTATATCTCATATAGAAATTTGTGATTCGTAGAAATGGCTGAATAATATTTTGAGAGAAGTAAGTTGCATATTGCATTTGTGTGCACTTCACGGTAATGTAAACTCTCACACGAACACCTAGTAAAAGTGTGGTTCCTTAGAGAGACTTTGTGTTGACTGAGTCCATGAAAGCAAGGAGCAAGGAGTTAAATCAAAGAAACTTCCAGGGAGATCAAAGCCAGAATAAGAATATAGTGGAGGAGATTTTTGCCCATTTAGGTATATTTATGTTCTTTAGCCTAGAATCTTGTGTTGCATGTTTATGTGCTTGTAACTCTTGTACAATTGTTTATAGTGGATTTTTTTGGGTTATGGTGTAGAGATCACCATGGATGTTTCCTCAAATTGAGGTTTTACCACGTAAAAAAACACCGTATCATCTTACTATTTTAGTTCTTAATTTCTTGCTTAGTTTGGTTTCAATACAAAGAAATAGTATAGGTTTTTTTATTTAAAACCTAAGGTAATCGGGGTACCAAGTCTAACATCCAACTAAATCAGTTTTATACACATCTTGTGTTTTAAGATTTTAAAAAAGGAGTTTCCTCAAAGAGTTTTTTTGGGAGTTTACTTAACCTTTTAAGTTTGTGTTAAAAACCTTAGTAAACATTTCTTCAAGTGGCATCAGAGTGGGTTTATCAAAATATTTTTTATCCTGAAACTCCAGATGCTGCTTTTTGAAATCTTTTTCTAAAAATGGGTGAAAGATTTGAGAAGCTAAGTAACCTATTCCGTCTACCCCTCTTTAATGGACATAATTTTCCTCACTGTAAAGTAAGGATGATAGAATTCATCCAAGGGACTTTGGGAGATGATATGTCAGACATAATTGAAAATGGATACCAACACCCAACTAAGTCTTTATCTGAAACCAGCACTGAAAGAGTTAATAAAAATCTTAGTGAGTTTACCAAAGAAGAGAAAAAGATGTCACTTGACAATAATAAGGGAAAGAACTGCATTTTTATGTTCATAAATGAGCACGAATTTAAACGTATATCTTATTGTTCTACTTCCAAGGAAGCCCGAGACACACTCGTCACCGCCCATGAAGTGATGAACGTGTCAAGACTCGAAAAACTCAGATCTTAGTCAAGGAATACAATACTCTTATTATGGATGAAAATGAGTCATTTGATGATTTTTATATAAAATTAACTAATATTGTCACAAAGCTTCATGCTAATGGAATAACCTATAATAGAAAGGAAATTGTACTTAAAATTCTTAAGATCATTTCCTATTAAATTTGACAATAAACATTATGCCATTGAAGAGATGGATGACCTAACCTGAAACCTGAATTACAATATAGTAAATTAAGAACTGTAGGGATGGACTTAGAATATAACAAGCAAATAACTGTCCGAAATAAAAGATCCTCCGGGTCTAATGTTATCTTTTTACCCCAAGTGACTATTGCTAAAATAAACCCACTGGACCTTAACCTTGAACTCGGTAAGGATTGTGATTTGGATAACTTGGATAACCAGATTTCTCTTATGAGCAAACAGTTTAAGAAAATCATTAAGTTTTGTGGCTTCTAAACATGGCATACCTGGTTATCAAAATCACAGACCTCGTTATAGAAATGATGACAAGCAGACCAATAATAACAATAGGCCTAAGAACGATAATCATCACATCAAATGTCATCGTTGTGGGAAAATGGGACATTATGCTACTAAATGTAGAGTTAATCTGAACAACAACAATGTTAAGACTAATATGTGCAAAACTTGGGATGACTCGAGTGATTCTGATGAAGATGAAATTGAGTCAACCAACATTGATGAATCATGCATGTCCTTTTATGCCAAGATCATATATTCTGATGATAATGCATGTTTATTTGCTAATGATTGTATTATGCCTGTTGATGTTGATGTCATTCCTGCTAGTTATATTCATGTATATACTCATATTAAAAATAACGTAGATAATCCTATCTTACGGTGATTCAAAGTGAAAACATTGCTGACGAATTGAACGGGTTTGTGAGTTCCACTGCACAAAATGAATCAATAAGGGACACTACACATAACTCACTTAGTGATTCCGATGATGACCTACCTTACATTCAAGAGTGTACATCAAAACTCTTAAAAAGAGTGCTAAACTAGATAAGATAGTTAAGTAATTGACTAAACGTGCTGATCAACTTAGTAAAACTATTAGGATGAATGCAAAAGATTACACTGGATAATGAATTGCTCATGAGACATAGACAAAAGAGTTTTCTTTAAAATTAAAAGAACTTCCTGAGAAAAATGTTATCATAGAGGAAAGGTATAAGGCTACTTTAATTGAATTGGAAGAATCCAAACAGAAAGTTTCGATGTTTTTTAAAAATGTTTGCATTTTGAAACACAAGCTAAATCTTATGAAGAAATTGCTGTAGGAAGTAAAATGGATTCCGAAGATAAATATGATATAGGTTTTGGAGAAAAAGTTTTTACAATAAAATAACTGTCTACCCTGAAAATGTTATTTTTGTAAAAGAAGACTAGAGTGTTGAAAACTCTCATAAATGAAGTTTTCCTACTAATGTCTCTAAAGCAATGCAGAGTAGGTGTAATCAACAGCTAAAACCTAATGAAAAAGCAAAGTATGTCTATCCGTCGGTAAGAGACCTCGGATAAAACACTAAGACTTGTGTTAATTGGACTAGTGTGTCTTAAAATACCAAACCCATCTTTAAGGACTTAGGTGACAGAGTCAAGCCTACTTCACATCAGTATCGCTCCTATTGCGATGTATATGGGCATCATATTACCGAGTGTTTTAAAAAAGGCATTTTACACCTACCAATCAAAACATTAACTATTCAAGAGATAACAGGAATTCATATATTCTCCCAAAGCAGACCACACATAACTCTAACTATAAGAAAAAGGGAGGACCTAAAACTAGGGGTGTGCAAAAAAATCGATAACCCGAAGAACCGAACCAAACCGACCACCGTGGATTGGGTTGGTTCATTTTTTTTCTCCATGGATTGGTTCTGGTTCCAAAAAATTGAGAACCGAAGTGTTCGATTTGGTTCCCAGTTTTATACCTGAACCAGACTGACCCGAACGGAGAATCGAACCCATGGAACCGAACTAAAGAACCGAACCATAGAATCCACCCCAAGAACCAACCCGAGAATCGACCCGTGAACCTGAACCATTAACCATAACCATGAACCAACTCGAGAACCAACCCACGAACTAGAACCATTAACGAAAACCGTAAACCAGAACCATTAACCAGAACCATAACCTAAACTGCGAACCAGAACCAAGAACCAGAACCATTAACCGACCCGAACCAAATCTAGAATCGATGGTTGAGTTTTGAATCGAACCGACCAATTTCAGTTCTGGTTCTGGTTCCAAAACCACAGAACCGATCAATTTCGATTCTAGTTCTGGTTCCATGGTGGAACCGAACCTAACTATGTGCACCCCTACCTAAAATTAAGAAGAAACCATTCAGAAAGAACCGTCAGACCTATTCTAAATCAAAGGCCAAGACAAATTTTAAAACAAGGCCTATTTGGATTATAATAGATGACTTGTTAACCCACCTCAAGTGCAAAGTGGTGATAACTGCTTTTAAGGCCCAACGCACCTCAGCTGGTTGGTACTTGGATTCCAGGTGTTCCAAACATATGATCGAGGATGCAATGAAATTGAAGAGCAAGAAAAACTTCCTTGGAGGTAGTGTCCTGTTTGGAGATGGCATTTCATCTCAGATCATAGATAAAGGAACACTATGTGAATAAGGCCTCCCTGCTTTAAATGACGTCCTCTTAGTTAAAGGTCTTAAGGCTAACTTACTAAGTATATCTCAATTTTGTGATTCCAATCACACTATTACCTTTTGAAAAACCAATTGCAAAATATTTAATGAAAAGGGTAATTATATCCTTTTAGGAAACAGAACTGTGAATAACAGTTACACAGTGACTCCAAAGACTGAATCTTATAAGGCTTCCAGATTAGATGATTCTGATTTATGGCCCAACATATTGGGACGCATAAATTTTGATAACCTTCATAGGCTAAGCTCTTAAGAAATAGTTCGAGGCCTGCCCAAAATCAAAATACTTTTAACTCCGTTTGTGCTCCTTGGCAAGAGGGGGAGATAAGTAAATTTGCTCATAAGAAAGTTAAAGATATTTTAACCTCGAAACCTCTTGTACTAATCTACATGGACCTTATGGGTCCCTTCGAAACTAAGAGCCTATGGCGTAACAATTATATTCTCGTTATGGTGGATGATTTCACACGATTTACTTAGGTCTTGTTTATGAAATATAAATTTGGCTCCTTCCATTAATTCTTGAAAATTCTTTTAAAAATTGAGAACAGGAAGGATACCTAAGTATGTCGCATAAGAAGTGACAGAGGTGGAGAGTTTAAAGATTCAGGTGTCATATAATACTGTCTAGGTAATGGATATAAACATGAGTTTAGTGCACCTAAGACACCTCGGCAGAATGGCATTACTGAACGTAAAAATTAGACTATACAAGAGATGGCTAGGGTGATGTTACACCCAAAAAGTCAACTAAAATACTTTAGAGTTAAGACTTTATAGACTGAGTGTCATATTAATAACCGTGTATACCTCAGAAAAAATACCAAAGAGATTGCATATGATATAATAAGAAGCCTAACTTAAAGTACTTTAGAACTTTCAGGAGTTTTTCTATATCTGCAAAGACAGAGAAAACCTTTCAAAATTTGATAACCCGGGTGATAAAGCCATTTTTTGGGGTTATTCCCAAACAAGTAGGGCTTACTGTGTTTATAATCTGCTTACAAAGGATTATGGAGTCTATTAATGTAATTGTAAATGACTGTAGCGCGAAGAGTAAGGACAGTCAAACAGTGGTCTTGGATGAGTCTGAAACAGTTTTTACCCCCGACTTTACTGAGACAGCTGATTCATTGCCACTTGAGAACCTTGCGGTACCAACCTAGGTTTCTAAAGACTACCCTCTTGAGAAGGTTATTGGTAACCCGTCTGAGCCAGTGCGAACAAGATCACAACTTCAGAAGGTGGCTACATTTTCATGTTTTGTTTCTCTAGTAGAACAAAAAACTGTAATCGACGCCCGATATGACTCATTATGGATTAATGCTATGAAAGAAGAGCTTATCCAGGTTCAAAGTCATGATATTTCGTATCTAATCCCATGGCCTAAAGACAAGAAGGTTATTGGCACCCGTTGGATTTTTAAAAATATATCACGATTATATTTTATTCTGGACACTAAGCATATCTCAATCCAGCCCGTATCCCAATTTCATCAGAAATTCCCATTCGAATCCATTAATATATTGACGAGTGTCATTCCCCAAAACACTCCTTATTACATACCCCAGTTCTATCCCGACTATTCTAAGGTTTTTAGTAATATCTTTAATTATTTTTCGTAAGTCCTGATCTCATCTACATACCATCTATATTCATTCAGTACCAAACAGTTCTCGAAAATATAAACAATTAAAATTATTCCCCCACAGTAGGTCTGAATTGATTCAGCTTCCAAGCACTAATCGATTCGCCTACCAAATCGATTCAATTTTGGGCAATAGCCCTGTTCTTCTAATATAAGGATTAATATCTCCCCATCACTCAATTAATATATAACACCAATTCAACCCAAAGATTTCATTATCTATCAATCCTAAATATGATTCTACGCATTTTTATATTTGAACTCACCCAAAAATCAGCTATTTCATGGGATTCAACATCAGTTATGCATAATTTATCCTTACTTTAATTCGAATACAATTTTCAAAATTCATAAATCAAAATCCCCTTTTTTCTTAATTTAATCTCAGATTTCTTTATCAAGAATTTATCTTTCATATAGGATTCAATTCTCAAATTTCATAGGTTATACTCATCAATCAATTTTATGAAATCACTTCCCCCAAAATCATATTTGACCTTTAGATCCCACCCAAAAGTTCATATTTGTTTTTCACCATAACACAACATATAATATCAAAGAAAGTTAAACACTTGCCTCTATTTGTAGAAATTCTGATCTTTCTTCTTGAGATCTTCAACACACTAAGATCCAAGCCCCGGACTCATTTAATCTCCTTGCGAAATGGTGTTCTTGAGTTTTCTCTTGATTTCCCCATCTCTCTCTCTCTCTCTCTCTCTCTCTCTCTCAATATTAGGTGAATTTGAATTATTGATTAGGCCACCTCACTCATCCAAAACCACTTAATATTTCCCTAATCTCGAAATTAAGTGAAATTATAACAGTAAAATGACCCGAATATCCCCGTACGGGTACCACATAGATTAAAAAGTCCCTGGAACCCGATTACGATCCCCGAGTACCTAATTCTAACTGTCTCGTTAATTTCTCATCTTATTCCCAACACGACCCCACACGCACGTCCCGAATAAGATCATGTTAACTCGTCGATTTTACCCACATACGATGTAATATAAAACAATACAATTTCATTTAATTATGACAAAAGTAAATATAATAACACATAAATATTAATCAATATTATCTAACAAATATCTATTCTGTTCATTATATTTCTCAAATTAATTAAATTATGAGTACATGTGTAATTTAAATATTCTCAAAAAATACGGAGTGTTACACGGAATTCATCCCTGATTAGCCTAAGGCACTTCCTAATTTTGGGAACTGGTTAATATGAATTTTAAAAATTTCTCACATGATCTCCCTTTAAATACGTAAAAATATAAGAGTCCTTATCCCATTAGAACTCTTAAAAATCATAAATTCGCACAAATCTAATATTGTGACAAAAGACACATTATTTACTAAAACGGTTATTACTCCCTTCACAGAAGTCCAAATGACCTGATTCAAATCTCATTGGAAATATATGATCAATAAACCATACATTTGAAATGACGTCAAAATTCGCAAAAAATAGATATCTTGGAAGATTAAACACCTTTTACTAAAATCGTTATTACTCCCTGCACAAAAGTTCGAATGACCTAATTCAAAGCTCATTAGACAGATAAGATACGTACATTTCTTTACATATATTGATCATATTCTAATTCAAAGTAAAATAAAATGGCATGCATTTGAAGTAACGTCAAAATTTATGCCATATTTATCAATTTAATCAATACATCATTCGATATTAAACCCTAGTTTCAAAATTCACCCTTTTCTCTTTTAAATTAATCAAGAACCTATATTTTTCATTATAATCACACCAGATTTTCCATATTATCATCATTAGCTTCATTTTCAATAGTTATTTTATTCAAAACCCAATTTTGAATGGTTCTCCCAACCCAAAAATTGTGTGTTTTCCAAAACCAATTTTGCATGAATATTTGAAGCTATAATTAACATTAAAAAAATTAAATACTTTCCTTGAGAGATATGAATTTTTGAGATTTACTTCTTGAGTTCCTTTCTTGGAAATGACCTTGAGCCCGAATGAAACTAACCCGAATCCCCTTTTTCTTTATTTTCCCCTCTTTTCTTCTTCTCTTTTCTCTCCTCTCTCAAAACCCTAGGCTCTTGAATGGTCGAATAGTTTCTCCTTTTATCCATCTTGCTTAAATATCAATATAAACACTCCAAATCCTTAAATTAAGCCAGTTCTTATATGTAAAATGACCCAAATACCCTTTTATAGCTCCCGTTTAGCCTAAAAAGCCCCCGGAGCTCAATTATAACCATAGGTACCTATTTATGACTATCTTGACCCATTCCGAATCATCGGTGCACTCAAAATCGCCTTTTGAATTATCTAACATTAATTTCAATCTTATTCCCATCACGACTCTATTCGAACGTTTCGAATGAGATACCGTTAAACCCGTTAATTTTTCTCACTTACGACGTAATACATTTTTAACATGTTTTAATTTACTTCTCACAGACGTAAATGTCATTACACATAATTATTAATTCTTTTATTCCACAATTAATATTTATTTAAGTCGCCTTGTTTCTCAATATAATTAAATTACGTGCACACGTGTAATTTAAAAAAGCTCTAAAATACAGAGTGTTACATACTTTCCCCCTAACAATGAAATTTCATCCCTGAAATTTGGACATACTTGGCATAAAGAGCTCCGAATACTTTTCCTGCATGTCATCCTCACGCTCCTAAGTCCATTCTTCGGCATTATGATGCCCCAACTGTACACACACTAATGGTACTATATTGACCAATCTACTACTTAGTACGACCCAAAATGTTGACAATTCTCTCCTCATAAAGTTGTCTGGCTATAAGCCAATCTCCTCTAATATCATGCGATGATATACCACATTATCCTTGAGATACCTCCTTGATGATAACACACGAAATGCATCATAAGCCTACGGTAATTTCCCTGTAAAACAAGCCTATACACAACTGGCCTTACCCCCTTGATGATGGAGAAAGGCCCCATATAACTAGGTGCCAATTTCCCTTCTTCACAAATCACATCATTCCCTTCCTCCATAGTAAAATCTAACCACTCACGTCAAACTTCAAAAATCTCTTATTACTACCCTTAAAGTCTAGAATGTACATCCTTAGCATATCCTTCAACATCTTTGTCACCCTTCTCGTCTGCCCATCGGTCTGTGGGTGATACCTCTGGCTTAGGCACAATTTCATCCCCTATAGTTTCTTGAAAAATCTGACAAAAGTGGGACACAAAGATATTATCTTGATCTAAAACATTATTGGGCAGCACCTCGTGCCGGCTCACTCTCTTCTTGATAATGAAATAATGGGCACACTGCCCGATCGTGTAATTCACCCGAATTAGTAAAAACTACTCCACCTCGGTCAATCGATCCCAATTACCCATAGGAAATATTAACCCTTCCGCGATATTGGTAGCCCAAAATAACATCCATCTATATAGACTCTGATTCCCTCACTGAAATCTCCAATCGTTACAAAATTCTGATTGATCGCCTATGATCAACCTTCTACATCTAAATAGTGGTGCACCTTAAGATAAAACTTATTATGTCTTGCTTTACACCAATCCACAAGTATTGTATCCAACATTTTATGGCACATCTTTATCCCCCTCATAGGGTATAATAAAAACCATGACCTATGCGTATGCTCCAAAATCGCGCACTTCGTAGGTCCTCCTCGTCTGTTACAATCACTTCCTATTGATGCACAGGCCACCCTCAGAACTAACTGAGTATGAGTTCACTGGACCTTTGTGACACCCTGCTTACTTAAATACCGGGTGATCAATCCTTTATTAAATTAAAATCAAGGTGAACGGTTGGTTCATTCTTAGCATCACTGTCGCAAAATAAAATTTCCAATTTGAACACACTAAGTAATTAAGCTAAGTGTCAAATAAATTTTTAAAACCTTATTTCCATTTTATTAAATCCAAATATGAAAACCTTTTTAAATAACCAACAGTTTAAGAATTTTGAAATACTAAGGATGGATAATAACACACAAGAATTTGATTCATCCAGATAAACCAAACCAGTTTAAACTATAAATAAAACCATCCTGGTAATACTTAAATCTCGAAGAGTACCAAATACTGGAAATATAAATGAACATAAATCTATGACAAATCCAACTGAATAAGGAAACGGGGACACATGCCCTAACTAATAAGAACTAAAAATAAGAGTGGAGTCAACAATGAGGTCGTCTAAGTAGTGGCCTGCAACTCCCACATAAGCTGCAGCGCATTCGATCCAAGGAATCTAAGCATGACGCCCCTGTGGCTGAGAACCTGTAATATTTACATATATATACAAAAGAAGAGAAATAACAGGAAACGGGTCAGAGCCCGAGTGTAAAATAGTTTAAAAATAGTTTAGCAAGTATTTAAAATGCTTACCGACTAATGAAACAACCATATTAGTGTGTGACACTCTCTTGAGAAATTCACACCTCTCATCTAGTGTGCACGCCTACCGAACTATTAATCTCAAAGTTTATTTTAACTTGACTTTCCCATAAGGTTTCATTCCGATAATTACTATTGTTAAGATAACTAATTTATGAAAATTTAGCTCTCTCATATATCTTATGTTATTTAGGATAACCCAGTGATGCCACAAAATTCCCAAACAATTATAATAAAGTTGGAGTATTTATTCATTACTTAACTACTTTTATGCACAGTAGAAAGTTCACATACTTAAGTATATATATATATATATATATATATATATATACTATTTGCACCCCACATAAAATCTATGGTGCTGGCATACTCTGCTATCAAGTCCCCGTATCACTCGTACTAAGGGAAATACTAGTTCGGAATCACTCGCGAACTGTATTAACACAAGACACATACAATTGGAGGCGAAGCATAGTTCCAAGTCACTAAGAGGTCAGCACATACCCTCACGTCTCTTAGGACCGTCTGACTATCAATCAGATAGCCTGTACCAAGGAATCCTATGTTCTAGGGTACGAGTCAATGTCCCCTATAAAGGCCCAATCGAGATAAGACTGTCCCGGCGCGAAAACCCCCGTGATAGCAACTAGCTCAAGTATGATTTTTATACAAATATATAATATATGCACAATCACACAGTCATATATATACATATATCCACATTTCTAAATTAGGTGCGCCCATGACCCATAATTATAATTATCCATCATTTACACATTTTACTCGATTATTTCGCATAACGGACTCGTCATTTTTATTCTCATTTATATTTCACTTCATACTCACTTCTCCTCTCTTGAAGTATTCTAAGTATGATTTCAGTAGGCATACACTCACTTACCTTCTGGTCTAACTCCCTTACGAGTCTCGATCTTTTTATTAAACGTACGCCTGTTTTCTTATACGCATGAATAATTCCCCGTTAACCCAAAATTTCATCCTACATTAAATTTCACTCAACGGGGTCTACCTAAACCCTATAGGTCTTCTCTATATCCCATTATACTCCAACAATAACAATCAAGGGTTCCTACGCATTTTAACTGGATTAAACCATCGGACGAGAAATATGCAGTTTTCCAGAAGGGGTCGTTCAATCGATGTAAGGGGGTCGATCGATCGATGTTCTTGATCGATCAATCAAGCAAGAAGTTATGACAAAACCTGCTCTTTTCCATTTACAGGTTTACCTCTACAACCTCAATAAAATCTCCATTAACGATTCCCAAACTCCCAATTAATAATACTACAAGTACCATATACCTAAGAATAAGATTTTCTACGTAAAACATGTCCGAATTCATCAAGTATCATGATTTAATGGGGGTAAAATTCACATAAACTACAAGAACCCTAATTTTCTTATAATATCCATTCTTTCAATTCTTTCCCAGATTTCTTACTTCTAAACCCGTACAAATTCGTGGCTTATCCTCTACATGTGATTTAGATGTCCAGAATAAGTCTACTTCCTCTACACATGATTTGAAATCTCCAAAAATATAATTTCTTCCATGAAACATGTTCTAAACAACCCTAAGCTAACATGATTGAAACATTAACTAAAATAAAGCAAGATAGATACTTTCGTGGAATTTGAGTTTCTGATTTGTGGACGAAAGTAATATGGTTGCGTTCCTTGTCGCGCGATCTACACTTTGGTGGTGGTGGCGATGTAAACGGTTGAGTCCTTGGAAAGCTCTCCAACCCCTTCTCTAATGAACGTTCTTTGATTTTTTGCTTGTTAACCATAGAAGGCAACTCCTAAGGCTGATTTATCCTTAGAAAATTCGTGGGTTTAATTACCCAAAAATGTAAAATGTCTAAAATACCCTCTCGGGATGCCAATTGGGCTTAAAAACGCCCTGAGATCCAAACTAAACCCTCGGGTACATTATTTTGACTATATTGACCCCTCCGGACACATTGACGCACTCTAAATGACCATACGATCAACTTATAATTTATTCACTCTTAATAATAATAATTAAATCTAAACACGACACAGGCGTGTCTCGATTTAATTTCCACAATTATCAAATTATACACACATTATAATTTAATAAATTCGATTATACATATTATTTTATCCAATAAGTAATAATCAACAGACTCCCAATAATTACTAACTCTCATCACGCTAGTAAATTTTTAATATAATTTCCAGATTAATATTAAATTTATATCTTAATTTAATTTAATAAATCTCCTAATTTAAAAGTTATAAAAATACGGGGTATTACATACTCCCCCCCTAATAACGGAATTTCGTCCCGAAATTCAGAAAATAAGGCATACCTGGTAAGAATAAATCTGGGTATCTCTCGCGCATATCTGTCTCGTGCTCCCAAGTGGATTCCTCCACATTATGATGCTCCCACTGGACCCGTACAAGTGGAACTACCTTCGACCTCAGTTTCCTCTCGCTATGGTCTAGGATAGCCAATGGTCTCTCCTCGTAAGAGCTATCGGGTTGTAAATCAATCTCCTCTATCATGATGTGAGTATGGGCCATGTCATCCTAAAGATATCGTCTCAACGACGAGATGGGGAACACATTGTGAATACGGTGCAAATGCTCTGGAAACCCCAATCTGTATGCCACCGGACCAATCCTCTCGATAATGGGAAATGGTACCACGTACCTCGGAGCCAACTTCTCCTTTTTTCCAAACCCCATTACTCCTCTCATAGGAGATACACGTATTAATACTTGGTCCCCGACGCTAAACTCTCGAAAGAATCGCTTCGCATCAGCGTAGCTCTTCTACCTGTCATGTGTTGCCCGAATGCGACTCCTGATGAGCTCAATCCTAGATGAAGTTTCCTAAATCATATCACGTCCGAGCAACTTGTTGTCCCCCACCTCTAGCCAACAAACGGGAGAACGACAAGTCCTGCGATACAAGGCCTCAAATGGATTCATGTCGATCGTGAACTGATAGGAGTTATTGTAAGCAAACTCCACTAGTGTAAGATACGGCTCCCATCCTCCTCTAAAATCAAGGACACATATGCGTAGCATATCCTCTAACATCTGATTGGTATGCTCTGTTTGTCCATCCGTCTGTGGGTGATAAGCTGAACTCAGTCTCAACTCTGTACCCATGGCCTCTTGAAAGCTCTCCCAGAAGTGCGACATAAAAATTTAGTCTCTATCAGACACAATATCCAAGGGCACCCCATGTAGTCTAACAATTTAGACAATGAACAACTGTCAATACTGGCCCATGGTATCGTCTGTCCGTACTGGCAGAAAATTAGGCACCTTAGTCAATCAATCCACTATAACCCATATGAAGTCGTGACCCTGCTGTGATGTAGGCAACCCAGTAATGAAGTCCATGGAAATACTCTCCCACTTCCAAGTAGGTATCTCCAAAGGCTGAAGTAACCCTGACGGTCTCTGGTGGTCTACCTTTACTATCTGGAAGGTAGAACACTTGGACACGACCTCTGCAATGTCCTTCTTCATCCCACTCCACCAGTATTTCCGCCTCATATCCCAATACATCTTATCTCCTCCAGGATGTACCGCAAATCTGGACCCGTGAGACCATGTCATCACTACATGATGTAAGTCTTCTCCGTCTGGGACCACCAATCTCCCATTAAACCTCAAACCTCCATCAGAACTCACTGAGTAGGACTCAGTACCTTCATCTAAAAGCTGTACAATCTGTTCCTGACAAAACGAATCCACTGACTGTGCCTATATCACACTCGTAACAATCTCTGGTGTGACTGTCATGGCAGATACAAAGGAATGGGCTATCGCGTCCTGGTGTGATTGTGTCAATTGGACTTAAAAATGCCCCGAGACCCAAACTAAACCCAAAGGACATTATTTTGACTATCTCGACCCTTCCGGACATATTGGCGCACTCGAAATGACCATATGGTGACTTATAATTTATTCACTCTTAATAATAATAATTAAATCTCGACACGACACAAGCGCGTGCCGATTTAATTTCCAATATTATCAAATTATACACTCATGATAATTTAATAAATTCGATTATACATATTATTTTATCCAATAAGTAATAATCAATAGATTCCCAATAATTACTAACTCTCATCACGCTAGTAAATATTTAATATAATTTTCGGATTAATATTAAATTTATATTCTAATTTAATTTAATAAATCCCCAAATTTAAAAGTCATAAAAATACGGGGTATTACAACCTTCCAAAAATTTTAAACCCTCCCTTGGCAAGAAGGATCCCTTGCCTTTGTCTCCACAATTCCTTAACCCATCTCGGGGGTGATGGTTCTCCCTACTATAAATGTCCGAACTATCTTCTTCGTCTAATGAAGTTCAATTTACCTCACCATTCCCATTCGGCTGTTAAATTCCCTATAGGCATCTAGCGCAACTCGTATACCTCCACGCTACCTTGCCTTGGACGACACTAAATATGGAACTCATCAGGGCGCTCATACATCATACATGCACAAATATCACAGACGCAATCTACCTACATCCAAATCGACCCCATATTCCCTGCATGACTATACAATAAAGGTAGACTCGATTACCCTACTAATCGTGACTTAATTCTTCTGAGATTGCTCCACTTATCAACTAGTGGTGCAAACACTCCCCAGTGCTTTCTTCACAATACTATTTGGCCCCACTGGCCTAAATTATATAATAGACCTATACTTAAAACCTTATATCTATAGACGTGTAATGACTAATGTACCGAACCAATGTTCTAGAACCCAAACATCTCCCGACACTTACTAAGTTTCATGCGTGGGACGTCTCGTAAGCAAAATCCAAACAAGGAATCCCTCGATACGCTACTACCTAACTTTGTCGATTATCGAGATTATTTGCCCAAGGTACATAATTGGGACACTGAAAATCCTGCACCCAAAATTCACTAAATCAGATCCCCAACTCCCATATCTTTAAAAGAGTCGTACAATATGACAGTCGCACTATCACTAAGTCCCCAGCACTAAGTCAATAACGAACTCAATCTCTCGGCTAACGATAACCCGATATCCCCTGAATCACATCAGTAAAGTCCCTAAATACAAGAATTGAATATAACGATATAACTATGCTCTCTAAAGCCTCATTCCCAAAATAGTATAAATGCAGGCTTGACTCTCAATCATGATGAGACATCGTAAAAAGAAACACATCCTATCCTAGAATAGCGAATAAGATAGCCTTACTGTAACAATCCACCATCGCTCTACACACCGCTAACAAGTTCATAACAAGGATAACATCATACTCATAAATCTCTAAAATAAACAAATCAACTAAAGCATGACCTCCCATTGTCCATACCCATTCTCCTGCATATGGAACGAAAGAGGGCCCCGCTACCCAATGGTAAAAATACACACATAATAATTATTGGTGTTTTATCCACTAAACCCGTCTCATGAATGAATCTAGTGAAAAAAAAAGAACGAGATTCTCCTGTGTCACCCAAAAATCTTTCCCAAGTACCAATAGATAAAAAAATATTCCCTCAATCGCTAATGGCTCTGGCTATAAAACCGGTCCACAATGTGTTCCTCTTGCGAATGGTCAAGGAATATCCTCCTCATCTTCATCTGAACAGCTAAAGGAAACTACTTATGGTCATATCGCACCAAAAATTCCTAAATGGTCATTATGTTTCTCTCCTCAAATGTGGTGACTGACTCCCACCACCACAATGCTGTTCCTACAAGCTTCAAAGTAGCCAAAATTTGCTTTTAAGTGTTGGTGCACTCAACCATATGTAGATCCTTCTGGATGTCTTTCTTCCATTGGCTAGCTGCAAAAATATTTACGCTCCCCTAGAACTCTAGTGGATGGACCTTTTGGAAGGCCTCTCTAATTCTCTCTCCCATACCGATAGCACTGGGTGGGCCTGGACAACTGGTGCCACTAGCAGTTGTGGTTGTGCTTACAAAAACTGTTGCGTCATGGTAGTCATTGCGAAATTAACTATTTGCTTAATATTGGTCGTAACCACAACCGCTGTCACTGTTCCCTATGCAACATGCGACTTCGGCTGACCCTCTCCTATTGTGGCCCTCTTTGCGGACCGAGATAGTCATTCTCTCCTGTTGTTTGGAATCTAAAACTGAACCGAATTCATATGAGATTCACTTTAACTATATACAATAGCAGAAGAACTGAAAAGCACAATCTGAATCAACAAACCTAAGCATAAGGCTCTACATTAAAAAAGCCAATGCTGAAAATATAATAAGTTTGCACAGATCCTAATGACACTAGAATTTGATGCTCTAATACCATCTGTAACACCTCGCCTATTCTAATAATAGGTGGCCAATTCACTACGAAAATAAAACATGAATCTTAGTATGGTTCATACTTAGCATCACTATCGAAAACCAATTACTTGCTAATAACCTATTAAGCCCAATGTCAAATTTTAAAGAAACTTATTAACAGCTATAACACCTCATGATTTTAAACCGTAACATCTTTTATAAATTAAAATTTCAGGAAAAATAAAATTTTTGGAATTAATTAATTTTTATATTTAAAAATGTTGGGTTTTATTTAAGTAAAATAAAATTTTAATCGGAATGAAATCGCGATTTAATTTGAGAAATTATAACTTCTTATATAAAAATGGGGGGATGTTGATTTGATAGGGGGTCCGAACTGATTTAGCCCTGGGTTGAACCGGTTCACTCCCATAGCAAGGCGAAAATCTGGCTTATTTTTGTAGTGTTTGTATTGGACTCAAACTCTTTTCTTTTCTTAAAATAAAAAGGCACGGGTTTAGGATTTTAAAATATTTTTTTAACCCTTTCAAAAAGCAGTAAATTCCCACATTTTAGCTCCTCTCATCTACAGAACCTAAAACCCATTTAAATCAACTTTCAACCCAAGTTTTGAAGATTTAAACCAAGTTTTCTCCAGATCGTCCAAGAACGCATCTTTATTATGTTCTTTAGAGGTACGCAGCCATGCAATCGGATTCTTCAAACGACTTTTTACTGGCATGAATACTTTAATTGTTGCCCTTTAGTATTATGTGTTTTAAAATGTTGCCTCAATACTAATAATTGTTGTTAACTTAAAATAAATTAGAAACATAATTAGGAAAAGTGAAACTAAAGTTGGGAATATTAATATTCAAATATTTAATACGAATATGTGGACGTTCGCATGTTAAAATAAATCATTTGAATTTTATAAATTGAATTCAACTCTTAAAATCATGTTATTTATGTGTAGCTTGTAGAATAAAAATTTATTGTTGTATACTCGAAAAATATGCATGTGAATGGAAATTATATGATTTGCTGAAAAAGAAAGGAATTACTAAATAAATATTATAATTATAATTACACGGACATATTTTGGATAAATAGTAATCTTGTGATTAATTAGAAGAATTATTGTGATAGGTTAAAAATACGCCTTATGTGATCGTTATTTGTGTTAATACTCAATACCAATGGGACAATGGGATTTTGGGAATAGTCATGCTTTCACTTTCCAGGTATGAGGCTAGTTAGTGTTGGTATTACGTATGGGTAATTTCGGGGTAGATCTAAATTCTACGTCGTTCCGTTGGTTCGTTAGCTTATGTGCGTGACTAGTTAGTAGCTATTGGTAAGTATTCTTCCTAAATTATGGGTTAGGATATACTCATATTTTGGAGAACTATAGGTACAGGACTAAGGGTGGTTTGAGTATTTACACTCGATTGAAGGGGGGGGGGGGGGGGGGGGGGGGCTAATAGAAAATAATGAAAACTTAAGAAAATTAAGAAATAATGGCTAAGATACTAAACGGGTATTAAAATGAATTTACGTCGCGATTATGTGTAGGGCTAACAATAAGGGACGAACTAGCTATAGAGACGTGGGTGTGTGTTTGCGTCACGAGTATGTGCAGGACTAACAAAATAGGGTGAACTAACTATTGTGACGTATCGTGCATGGAACCTCACGAATGTGTGCAGTGCTAACGAAATTGGGCGAATTGGCTACAATGAGGGCAATGTGAGTGGAGTAGAACTTAAGCGTATCAGGAGTAAGTTCAGGACCGGTAATATGGTGAGATGGCTATACTGGTGTAGTATAAATAAAATGGATTGAATTAATTTAATTAAATTAGAAAATCTGAATTCTTGTTAAAACATCATAATTGGACTTAAACCTTGGGGTGGTCTAGTTATGTGGGTAGATAGTGATTTTATTTTACTCGCATTGCTAATATATCTCATCTAAGTTAAAATACTCTATGGTGATATTTATTTTGTATAATGCTATTATTTAGGACAACGGATCCTAATTGGGAAGAGGGGCTAGTATGCATGAAGTGGGCTCTGACCCATTGCGTTGACTAACATTTCAGGTATAGTGTTGGAGCAGCTGCATAGTCGGATTGGAGATCTTTGGAGTGAAACTGAAGTATAGTTTATTTTCTTTAGTAGTTTATCTTATCTTTCTATTCCGTCATTTTTATTATGAGACTTTTATTTTTGGATTTCAATAAGTTCCACAATTATTTATGGTTTCAGTAAGATATTTATAGTTAAATTATTTCATTTGAGTTGTAATAATTTAGAATTGAATTTATTTTGGAGATAGCATGGTGATGGATTTTAATTTGCACAAATTTTTACATTTGTTGGATAAATTTGAATTATATCTTATGGAATTAAAGTTTTAAAATGTCTCATATTTCTATCACATGATGAGAATGATATTTTATGTAGTGATACCCGACGTAGTTGGTGACGGACTATGTTAGGGTGCACAAGGTGTTACAGATGATATTAGAGCATGGTCTTAAGTCTCGTAGGTTGTGAGTCCGTTTAGCTTATGCGTTACCGATATTTGATTCCTCTTTGTTAATTCGTAGTCCGCTAGGTATTGGATCTAGCATACATGTTAGCTATGTTTCTTAGAGATATGGAGTTTGGTGTTAGAGAGGTTGTAAGCATTGAGTTTATAACTAGTAATCTCATGTGAGGATACTTAGAATTGATTTTGGAGACGAGATTCATTTTGTAGATCGTTAATACAGATGTTAGGTATCTCTAATATTAATATGGTGATGTGATTTGATTTGAAGACTTAAGGGTTGCGATGGCTTTTGGAGATAGAATCGGGTTGTGATTCGTAGGAGAGCATGGTACGCCGTAATATTCATATATATATATATATATATATTGTATTATGTTTGTGGGGTAGGTGCGTGTAGGATAGGGTGTATGGGCGCCCAATCATGACATTCCATGGGTAGGCATATGTAGGCCTTATTTTATTTGTGCAATTTATGTTTGACGTTTATGCTTCGTCGAATTTTGAGGATGAAATTCCTGTACTAGTGGGGGAGTATGTAAAACCTCGTGATTTTAAACCGTAACATCTTTTATTAATTAAAATTTTGGGGAAAATAAAAATAAAAATAATTAATTTTTCTACATAAAAATGTTAGTTTTGATTTAAGCAAAATGATATTTTAATTAAAATTGATATCGGGATTTAATTCAAAAAATTATAACTAAATGGGGGATCTCGATTTGATAGGGGATCCGAACCGGTTCGGCCCTGGGGGCGAACCGGTTTGCTCCAGTGGCGGGGCGAAAATCTGGCTTATTTTTGTAGTGTTTGTGTTGGACTTAAACTCTTTTCTTTTCTTAAAATAAAAAGGCACGAGTTTATGATTTTTAAAACACATTTTAACCCTCTCACAAAGAAGTAGCCTCCCATATTTTTATCTCCTCTCATCTACAAAATCTAAACCCCATTTAAATCAACTTTTAACCTAAGTTTTGAAGATCTAAATCAAGTTTTCTCAAGATCATATAAAAATGGGACTTTATTATTTTCTCGAGAGGAACGCAACCGTGCAATCAGATTCTTCAAATGACTTTTTACAGACATGAATACTTTTATTATTTCCCTTTAGTATTAAGAGTTTTAAATGTTACCTAAACACTAATAATCATAGTTTTCTTAAAATAAATTAGAAACATTAATTAAAAAAAGTGAAACTAAAGTTGAGGCTGGTTTTACCGATGGGTAATTCAAGGGTGGGGCTGAATTGTATGTCGTTCTATTGGATCGTTAGCTTAGGTGCGAAACTAGGTAGTATTTATTGGTAAGTATTCTTCCTAAATGATAGGTTAGGATATACTTGTGTTTTGGATACCTCTAAGTATGTGACTATGGGTGATTTGAGGATTTATGCTCGATTTAAGGGTCAGGTTCATAGAAAATAATGAGAACTTGAGAAAATTGAGAAATAATGCCTAATATAATAAACGAGTATTAAAATGAATTTGCATCGTGAGCATGTGCATGGCTAACAATAAGGGCCGAATTGGCTAAAGCGACGTGGTGTGCATTGGTGTCACGAGTATGTGCAGCGCTAACGAATTTGGGTGATTGGCTATAGTGGTGTGTCTGTGTGGAACCTCACGAGTATATGCAGTGCTAACAAAATTGGGCGAACTGGCTATAGTGAGGGTAATATGTGTGTGCAGAACTTAAGTGGGCCAAAAGTATGTGTAGGACCCGTAATAGGGTGAACTGGTTATACTGGTATTGCATAAATAAAATGGATTGAATTAATTTAATTAAATTGAAAAATCTGAATTTATGTTAAAACATCATAATTGGACTTGATTCTGGGGGTGGCCTAGTTATGTGGGTAGATAGTGATTATATTATACTCGCATTACTAATATGAATCTTCTAAGTTAAAGTACTCTATCATGATATTTATTATGTATAATGCTACTGTCTGGGTTTACGGACCGTAATTGGGAGGAGCAGATAGTATTCATGCGGTGGACTTTGACCCATTGCGTTGACTATAATTTTAGGTATAGTGCTGGAGTAGCTGCATATGTGGATTGGAGATCTTCGGAGTGCAATTGGAGTTTATTTTATGTGCTTTAGTAGTATTAATTTAGCTTATCTTTTCATTCCGTCATTTTAATAATGAGACTTTCAAATATGGATTTGGTGGGCCAATCGATTCTACAGTTGTTTATGGTTTGAGTAAGATATTTATAGTTGGATTATTTCATTTGAGTTTTAATAATTTGGAGTTGGATTTATTTTGGAGATAGCATGGTGATGGATGTTAATTTGCACGAATATTTACAGTTCTTGGATAAATTTGAATCGTATCTAGTGGAATTAAAGTTTTTAATTGTCTCATATTTCTATCACATGCTGATAATGATAATTTATTTAATGATACCCGACGTAGTATGACGGCGGTTGATGCCGGAGTGCGCGGGGTGTTACACATGATTTGTTAACCCATTCAACCACATTCGATAAACATTCACCATAATAGAACATAATGAGTAGTGACAACATAATTAAATAAATAACTGAATAAACTCTCGGTAAATCCCAAGTATAATAATCCAACCGATAAATGAAATAATATCAACAAAGTCTGATGATAAAAAAAACTGTTTGACTGTGGATAACAAGTCCAAAAAAAATAATTGAATAATCATCCTAACTAGATAAATGGAAAGAGGCGTCTATGCAAATCTTACATTCATCCACAACTACTGCAGCATCGTCTGACTGGAATGACAAGCTAAACATGGCGTCCATCTGGCTGAGCACCTAAAAGGTTTTGAAAATAGTTTTGATACAGATCATCGCCCAAAACATTCTAAAAATATTTACAAGTATTTAAAATGCAATAATGAATATGTAGAAGAATTATTCATGCTCATATGGTGTCGCACTCACAAGAGATTATCCCTACCCCTTATCTATAATGCACACCTAACGCATGTATTTTAACTTCCTAGTTACGCTACCCGCCTAATTAGTCTAGCCATTCTTCATATAGTCTAATACTCTACCTCTAGCCCCATTTGTGTTGCACGTATTTCACTTTACTTCATTTTTCACTTAGCTATCACGTACGTTATGCCATAGTAATTCTCAATAAGACTCGTATTGTTATATAGTCAACATAACTATACACTAGTTATAATTTAACGTTCACGCATTCATTAAGTTCACATATACATATAACACTATTTTATATGCATATACATAACTTCCCTGAGCTGTCCTCCCACATGCATTCCCTAGTATGATATTAGGCTCCAGGTATGACACGTACCACTCCTGGGCCACTGGGTTGGAATCTCACCACCAATCCCAAATCGTAAACACATAAACTGGAGGCCGTCATAGATATACATCCGTAGGTCATAACCATACCACATTACTCCACCGGACTCGAAACTCACCTATAGTGGTCATGCAACCTGTAACATGGGGAAATGACCCAATACTTGTTGGTTATGCCAAAGTGGACCCCCCACTATGCGCAACCTCCAACGATAGCATATCTAAAGGAGGTATGTTCACATATAAATCAATCACACACACACACACACACACACACACACACACACACACACACACACACACACACATATATATATATATATATATATATAATCGGTTAACGTGCATAATATCTCTCGTAGCACTAGCCGACAAAATGTTGAGTCTATCCCGACTTCCCGATTTTTCATCAAGTATTCACTTACTTATTATTAACTCTATAACTTCATATTTCTGGCCAACATGCTATTGTACCTAAGGACTTATCCTAACCAATCCTTAAATCCTAACTCGAGTTTATAATTTTCACCCGAGTACGTTCACCCTATTATTCACATAATTTCTTACCCATAATTCATCCTGATTAGTCCAAGGCATTTCCTAATCTTAGGACTAGGTTAATATGAGTTTTAAAAAGTCCTCCCACGAGCTCCCGTTGAATAAGTGAAAATATAAGAGTCCTTATCCCATTAGAACTCTTAAAAACTACAAATTTGCACAAATCTAATATTTAGACAAATTAAATACTTTTTACTAAAACAGTCTAAATGACTTGATTCAAAGCTCATTGGAAAGCTACGATCCATACCTTTCTTTAAATCTATGGATTATAATCTTTTTCAAAGTACAAATAAAGGGGAATACATTTGAAATGACGTTAAGATTCGTAAAAATCAGATATTCTGCGAGATTAAACACCTTTTACTAAAATAGCTATTACTCCCTCCACCAAAGTTCAAATGACCCGATTCAAAGCTCATCGAAAATATAAGATATGTGCCTTTCTTTACATATATGTCTCATAGTCTAATTGAAAGAAAAAATAAAATGGCATGCGTTTAAAGTGATACCAAATTTTTTATCAGATTCATCAATTAAATCAATACATCATTCAATACTAAACCCTAGTTTCAAGATTCACCCTTTTTTTCCCTTTAAATCAATCAAGAACCTATCTTTTTCATTCAAATCACATCAGATTTACCATATTATCATTATTAGATTCATCTTCAATAGTTACTTTATTCAAAACTCAAATTTGCATGGTTCTCCCAATCCAAAAATTGTGTGTTTTTCTACACCAATTTTGCATGAATATTTGAAACTACAATTAACATTAAAGCAAGTTAAATACTTGCCTTTAGCGACATGAATTCATGATATTTCCTTCTTGATTTCCTTTATTGGCAATGATCATGAACCCGGATGATCTTGATCTCCAATCCGGATCCCATTTTTCTTCGCTATTCTATCTTTCCTTTTTTTTTTCTCTCCTCTCTCAAAACTCTAGCCTATTAAATGGTTAGATAGCTACCCCTTCTATCCATCTTAAATAAAAACCTAAACACTCCAAATCCCAAAATTAAGTCATCCCTTATATGTAAAACGACTTGAATACCCTTTTACGACTCCCCTTTAGCCTAAAAAGCCCCTTGAAGTCAATTATAACTCATGTGTACCTATTTTTGACTATCTCGACCCATTTCAGACAATTGGCACACTCAAAATTGACATCTGCATTATCTAACCTTAATATTTATCTCATTTCCAACACGACTCTATCTGTGCATTCCGAATGAGATATCGTTAAACCCGTCAATTTTTCTCACTTACGATGTAATACAATTTAACATTTTTAATTTTTTTTCTCACACAAGTAAATGTAATTACACATAATTATTAATTCTTTAATCGCGAATTAATGTTTATTTAAGTCATTTTATTTCTCAATATAATTAAATTACGTGCACATGTGCAATTTAAAAAATGCTCAAAATACAGGGTGTTATAACTAGTCCCTTACCTAGCAAGCGAACTACAATAAGGGGTGAAACTACAATTATGCCCAAAATCCAAACGTCCCCGCGTTGTCAATTTACTAACACGAGCTATCTCCACCTAAATTATATTTTTAATTTATTACCATGATCCTCCAATAAAACCTACAATTCCAATTTCATTCTAGTCACATCCATGTAATCATGTAGTAATAAATTTATATGAATTTGTTTCACAACTTGTCAAAGCGTAGAGTCGCCAAGGTCATCAAATCTCGAGAGCGTCGTGTTTTTCTTATGTGGGTTAGGAGGTCCGATTTGGAGACTTTACTTGTCAGATTTATGATTCTCATTTACTTTCACATGATTTCTCACTTGCTAAATCTAAAGGTTGATTGTGTTAGTTTTATTTACATACACTAGCTTTTGTTCCTCATGATATATTCTTGCTAGTTGTATGTTTGTTTGTCATTTTATAGTCTTTGCTTAATCATATATGTGTTGTTAGAATTATGACTTGTTTATCTCTTGTATTTAATTTTTATTTATTGTGTCTTAGTTGAAAAAATACAAAAAGATTTTTATTTGTCTTTTGGGTTGTCTTTGTGATTGTATAAAAAAATTGAAAAACTCAAAAAGATTTTCTATTTTTGTGTATTTTAGTTTTACACATTTTATGCGGTATATGCTTGTTTTGAATCCAATATCATCCGCCCTTCCATGTGGCTAGAACTTTTGGTTAAGCTTTTCAATCCTTAAAGTGTTCTTTATCATGTTTGCATGGGGTAGTTTAACTTTTATTTGATTAATGGATTCTCTTTTTATATGTCTCGATTCACACATGCATGAGCTCATTTGATCTTTAACTGCACATGTACATTTAAGCTAAGTGAGATGTTCTCCTATCAATTTAGTCATCTACATGTTGCTATAACTATGGAGGATTTGTGCATGTAAGAACTGTTGCCCCGATTTAAAAAATAGAAAAATATTTATCCGGTGTAGCTGTTTATCAATGGAATTGAACTGCGAAAGACAAAATTACATTGCGTGAATAACCACCATTGAAATATGGCCTAAACAAATGAGGCATTATTAAAATTAGCCAATTCCAAATTAGTTGATTTTGATATGAACATTAAAAAGAAAATAAAATAATTATTATATTTGAGGTAGTTTGGATGGATATATCAACGGATTTGCACAATGACAATGAATCCTAGTTATGCTTATTTTGCTATGACTTTATTGGTTTGTAGAATCATCAAAATTCTAGACTTGTGTGCATTGTGTATGTTTGTTCCTTGAGTTCACTTTATATTGTCACATGAGACTATATCGAAGTTGATAAAATTTTCCATTCAACTAAGAACTCCGTGAACATGTTTAAGTCATTGGGTCTTATTTCTCTTGTTGCTAGTTCACACCCCTTCACTCCGTTTACCACATGTTATTTAGACACATTTTTACCATATGAGTGTGGAAAGCTTAATATATTCTGTGTCGTGTGTGGTGTTTATACCTTTGTATATATGAGTTTGCATTATTGGTATCTTTTGTGTGTGTGTGTGTGTGTGTGTCTCTCTCTCTCTCTCTACACACACACACACACACACACACACACGATATTTCTTTTGTTTTTGTGTCTTTGCCTTACTATTTAATCCATGTATGATTCATGTTGATATAGATATTTATCTTGTTGCGATTGATATCTCATGCTTATATTAGATTATTCTATTTTGTATTATTTTCTATCATATCATAGTTGGTATTTATAAATCTTTGTGTTGGATTAGTCGCTTCTCATGCCATGTACCTTATTGTTTTCGTTACTTTATTCATCATTGCATGATATACTTGTTTTTCCATTATTCCTATCCCTTGTTTCATTTAGAGGGAGTATTTGATTTAATTGGGGAGAAATATGTTATTTAATGAATTTTAATTTTTGTTTACTCTTGAACAAAAAGGGGGAGAAATGGTATCTAAACCTTTTAATTTGGGAGATCTAGTTTAGGGGTAGACGCCACTTTATTAAGTAGGCCAGGTTAGACAAAGGGGGAGATCTTGTTTATGTACTTTATATTGTTATATTCCCTATGCATTTGATAGTGTTTAAGTGTGCAGGTTCTCATCTTTAGTGGCAACCGTTTAAAGAGGCAAAGCATTTCATTCCATGTGTTTTGTCAAGCGTCTGTATTTTTTATTTTGATTGGTTTTGTGTCTTTTTAGAAGAGCTTGACGTCCCATAGTATTTTATTTTGGTTTTTGTCCCGGAATATCCAAATGGGGAGATTTGTAAGGGCAAATTTCCAATTGAGTCAATTTGTAGTGTTGGCATAATTCCGGACAAAACTAATTGAGTAATAAGATAGTAGTTTGGCATATCCTTTCATGCCTATGATGTTTGAATTGAAGACGTAGCGACCAAGAGTTTAAAGATTACATCATTGTCGGTTTATGTGCATACGCCATCAACATTTCATTATTTCCAAGGTCTCTAAAGGTATGAATGCCTTAATATATACATATACATGAGTTTGGAATTTATTGTGGGTGTTTTATTTTTATTAAAATTATGCTTAAAATGTTGTTTTTATTTTTTAAAGAAAAATAAGATTTTCTAAAATGTCGTTCGAACGACATTTCACCTTATTCAAGCGAGGTCGTTTGAATGAGATATCAAACGATCTTCTAACGACATTTTGCCATTTTTGTTAGAAATCTTGTTCGAACGACTCATTCAAGTGAGATATCAAACGAGATTTGGTGATTTGTCTCTATTTTCTCATTTGTAACTCGATCGAACCAAGTCGTTCGAATGAGATTCAAAAGTCGTTCAAACGACCTGGGTGGTTTTTGTTAGTTTTTGCCAGTTTTAAAATTTAACCTCCCACTTCCCACAAAATTTTACCTAATTTAATATGCGCGAGGACAACATTTTTAGACATACCTTTTCATACTTTTCAAGTGCTTTAGAGAAAAAAATCTTTTCACCAAAAAGTCCTATTTTTTGTTCTTGAATTCTATGGTTTAATTCTCATCAAAATACAAAGTTTACACGCATAGTTTAGTATGATCCAAGTTTCGTAATATATTATGTTTTGACATCATCAAGTTGGCACCGAGTTTTATTCTCATCCCAAAAGAGAAGGCTTCCAATGTAGGAGTCCATTTTTACTGTGATTCGTGGTGTGCATACGGAGGATATACTTTCGTTTGTTTGGCAGGAGCTGAGTCCCATCAGTGGATTTCCACACTACGGTAGATTCCGGAGTTATCAACTAGGCGGAGGTGTAAGCAAGAAGAAGCGTTAAGGCTTGAGAAGGAGTCGAGTTTATGAAGTAAGTCCTTTGTCTTGGTTTTGTAAAAGCATACCTAGTGTATTTGTTGGTTGTGCCGTCCAAGGATTTTTCCGTTGTGAGTTTTCCTCGTACATTGTGGCGTTGTGTGTTTGTTTCTATCTTTATCTTGCTAAAATCACATAGATGCACGTGTAGGATTAAAAAGATAAAAATTGATTTAATCACAACAATGGTGTAATTTTGGTGCTAATTATGTTTTGGTAATTTTAGTTTAATTCAAGTCAGGAAATTTAATTTGAAAACATTCATGCCTTGTTTATTTATTTATCATATGTAGAACTTGAATTAGGTTTATTTAATTTTTGTTTAAAAGAAAATTTAGTTGAGTTTAATTTTAATTTTATGAAAATTAAAATTTGGGAGTCTTAATTGTTTAATTTGAAGGAAATTTTAATTTTAGTATATTGTGTGAACCAAATCGTATTTAGAATTTTAAAATTGGGCTTTTACCAACTTGTTGAGGTCACTATCCGACCAAGTCACAATAATGCCCAACAACCTCAAAGTGACACTAAGATTTAGGGGCAATTGTGAGGACCAGAATTACTGAAGCACATGAATTGCACGTGTTCAACATAGGTTCGCATATTCCTTATGTATGAAGTTAATTGAGAATCCATGTCATGAAGTATTCTCGCATATATATCCATTGGAATGGCTTGAAGAGTTAAGAGATATGTTTGAACTTCTAGGGATAACTATTAATGGAGCTAGGACTCTATTAAGATCCTCTATAAATATAAACCTTCCCCTCCTGGGTATGGGCATACGAGTTTGTAATTTCGAGCTGTACTACAACTCTGTCGACCTGTTCTCTAAGTTAATATAAGACAACCCCCAAATCATGTGGATGTAAGTACGCTGTTTAACCACATATAAACCTGTGTTGTGTGCTTTTTCAATCCTCTCTCTTGAGTGATTTTTCTTATTTAGCTTGTGTGCATAGAATATAAGCATTATAGGAAATTACAACCACAATATCTATCAACTAATAGGTCCACTATTGGCATTGATATTCATCCTTTGGAGTGACCACATTTCAGTTTCTGAAGTCAATGCACACTCTCAGTTAGTCATTTTTCTTGACAACTAATACTATTTTATAGATCCATTCATTATACCTGATAGTTCTACTAAATTCAACCTTCAATAACCTTTTAATTTCTTCTCTTATCTTTGCTGTGACCTCTAGATTCATTTATTGTGGCATTTTTTAACAAGCTTGTATCCTTCTTTATTTAGCAGTACATGTTACACCAATGTACTATTTAAACTAAGCCACTAGTCATATTCCCAAGAAAATTAGTAATTATACTGATGTAAAAGGTCCACAACCAAGTGTTGGTCTTCTTTAGTAAGGTTGGAACTGATATATGTTACCCTTCTATTTTGTTCGGTTCCTAAGTTAATATCTAATAAAAGATCCTATTTAATTACCATGAGTTCTTCACACTCCACTGGTGAACTTATTAATTCATCATTGTTACGAGGTTCTTCGTCCTCTTTATCTTCTTCGAACATATAGTCAACCCAATTAATAGTCCTCTTTCTTCACTAATTTTGGTATTTAGATCTAATTCTCTGAATTTATACAAAACAATGGCCAAAGTTTCATTGGCCTTTTCCATATTAATGGATGTGATAACCATTAATCAACTATTTTTTCTTCTTTGGTTGATCCTATTAGATTAAACTATAGTTCTTCTCATGCCTCATCTAAGACCTCTCCTTTTGATGCCTCTAGTATCAATGCACCCACCTTCACAAGTCCCACATTTTCTTAATAGAGCTTAGCCTCAACATAATTAGAGTTAGTGTGAAAAGGTAAAGGATTAAATTTTAGCTCCTCTCTATGTTCCTATCCTCCTTCATCAATAACAGTTTCTAATGCATAAAAGAAGGGATACATTTATTAAAGCGAATTCAATATTTGCCAAATAAAGCATTTAAACTTGGTTTGCCATCAATGATAAATAAAACAACTTTAGATTTTTTGGTACTTACTTTAATATATATAGACGGAACACCGTTGGTCGACTTTTTATCTCCGACAAAGCTGGAAATTCTGATTTGAGTCTGAACTAATTTAGCATTTTGTTTATTTATTCTAGAAAGCATAGAGTATGGCATTATATTAATGGCAACACTATAATATACCAATAGGCTATTGATTAATATTCCATTCACCCAAGATTTTATAGACAAAGGCTTAATGTGATTGTTCATATCCTTTGCAGACTCTTTGAATCCATATATTCTAAAGAAGAAATAAATAAGTCAAAGTTATCTACCTTTTCTTTGTTATTTTCATCCAATTATATTTCTATAACCTCATGTCCTTCTTCACTTTTAAACCTCTTTAGAAGCATCACAACCATGTTGTTTGGCACTTTCTATAGAAAGGATCCAAATATGATGAACTGTTGTTGAAAATTCACTTGAGTAGGTCCAATTGTATTAATGATCATCATTTCTTTTTCTTCCCCACCATAAAAACTATCTCCAGATGTGTTATCTCCGTCCAGACTCATGGATTTTTCCAACTCTTCAAGACTTCCTTCCTTTATGCTTTCTATAGAACCTTGGATTTGGCTTCGAAGATAAAGATGTGTTTCCTTTTGATCTACTTAGATGTGGAATTTTAGGCCTCTTTCCAGGCCATGTACTTCCTTTAAATCATCATTTGTTAGGTGCTAGTGATTACAATATCTTGCTTTATTTTTAAATTTTTAATTTTGGTGGTTGCACGAAATGCCACATTCCTAAACCTACCTGATGAGTATTTAATGCTTTTAGCCTCTTATGCATCTCATTGAACTACTGGGAATCTTTGGGTCTTGAGGAACAAACCAATCAAGTACCCCTTCACTATAGGAATTGATTTTGGAATTTTTATGGGCCCCGAGACTCCCAAATATTGGCGTGCTTTTACTTTGTTAAAACCATGCCAAATATGTTATTAGTTTCTTGGTGTCTTTATGTACCCCTGAGGAAGATAGGGGCCAGTAAAAGACCTCCTTTCCTTTGGAGCATTCCCTTGGAAAACCTCTTAATTTTTGAATCCTTAGTTTTTGGCAGTGTGACAATAGATTTATTTTTTCTTAAACTTTTGTTACTATTTTGCTGTCACCAGCTCGCACATTTCAACATATTTTTCTCCACACCTAATGCACACATGTTTCATAACATTTTAATCTGGGTTAATACCGTCCTTAGGCTTCGAAACCTTAGATTCGACATTTCTTCATTTTAAATTCAACATGCCCTTTGTTCCTTGGCAGGTGAATGGATTGCATGTTTATCCCCATTTCTTTTACATTAGGAAACAAGTCTTCATCAACCCCACAATATTTCCCTCTTTTCTAGGAATTTTGATCTTTTCTTACCTTATCAAATCTTGTATCATGTCACAAAAAACATCATGCTTCATTAGTTGAATGAGAGAGAACATTAGGCCATTTACATTATTTTTTTCCTTTAATTTCATTTGGTGTCTTCACATCATTAGGCGATTTTTACATTTTGACTTTCAAGAGATAATAAAAAATTTCATCATCATTTGAGATGTCAAATGAATAGTTTTTAATCATTTATTTTGATTTTGGGTGATAAGACTTTGTCATTGTGTTCTTTTTGACTAATGGATCATAAACTATGGCTTCGGATCCAATAATATCAGTCGCATCTATTTATAAGTTCGTGTCTTTATAATAGGTTTTGAAATAAGAGGTATTTCTCTCACATTCTTCTTCTAAAAGAACTTCATATCTAGATACCTTGTCGGTTAATTCCACCAGATCTCTAAACTTCATGATAACGAAATTCTTTTGAAGCCTAAATTCCAGCCCATTTTGGGCCAGTTTGATAAAATCAAATTAAGGTAACATTATTTTGCATTTATTTATATCCCTGTTATACCTATTTATAAAGTAGTTGGTTTTTCATCTAACTTTTTGCTTAACCTAGCTATTTCAGCCATGGATACTTCTTGCTCAGTTTTGAATAATTGTGCGTGGAACATATCTTCCATTTATTTCCTAGGTTGGATATTATTAGGTGGCAAGCTTTTGAAGTAAGAGAATGATGCATCAATGAGGTAACTAAAGAACACACATAATTTAAGTATTCATTTGTTCCAACATCAGCACACTAAGTAATGAATCTTGTTATATGTTCCAAAGTAGATTGACTCCCGTATCCTAAAAAGAGAGAAAATGTTTGGAATTTAAAACCCTTTAAAAGTTCCACCATATTTATCCATTATGTGTATGGCTTCCTATACACTAGAGTTTGCACCCCTGAGCCATACATCCACAAATTTTGTGTATGGGATCTACAAGTTCATTTCTCCTAACTCCCCTAGGTAACTGCCTATTTGGCGGGGGAATCCTTTAGTTTATCATGGGTGTTGGCTGCACTAATGGTGGTCGAATTTATGGAGGGACATTTGGTTGTCTCTGGAAAGGTATTGGCTGGGATCTATGATGAATTTGATTGTCTACCCTTTAATGGGGCTCATTTTCAAACCTCCTATTATTTCCCAACCTCCCGAGTTCATATTTGAACATAGTATTATTGATCACTCTATAGTTCAAAATGCCTGAGAATCCTAAACTAGTCCCATTATAGTATGCTCCACTCCTTCCTACCTTTGGAACATGCATTCTACTAAATGGGTTATTATAATCCATTTATTGGTAAGTGTTATATGTTCTTAAACCCTCCAAAGGGTTGTTTACACCTAAACCAATACCGTTTGTGTAATTCCCTATCTTTAGGTTTGTTTCAAAATTGGTTTCACCAGTATTAGGCCTATAACATACAAGGTGATAAGAATTAGGTTGAGTGGTTGTATTCACACCAATTTATGGTGAATATTCTTGACCATTGGACACTGCGATAGTTAGGGTGGATAACCTATCAGTTACTGTCGTGATCATTGTTATATTATTTTGCATTATATTTTAGAGATGGTCAAACACTGTGTTCAGCTGGTGGAATAACCGATCTTTGGCATTTGAGGATATACTTATAATAGGTGTTATAGTTATATTCTTGACCCTTGGAGTCGTCATCAAATTTGGTTATTGATTGTGAGTAATTGGCCTCAACTCTTGGGAAATTTCTGTAAATGTTTTCTCTATGGTGGTGAAATGTTAGCTGATTGAACCGATTTCACTAACATTCTTTGTACCATTGTTGCTTTGTATAGTCCTAGACATGGTAAACTATTAAATAACACTTGATGTCCCGCTAGACGTGCCAAAAATATATTAGTTCACTAGCTTGGGTGTTTATGTAATTGGTTAATTGGGAGCGTGCCATGCAAGATTATGGTCTTGCCAACCAATTAATTATCTTAACCTTGCGATAATCAGGCGATTGTGCACCTTTCGGTGCTTCAATTAAGAAGACTTTTGCTTCCCTCAATTAAGACTTTACTATGAGTGTTAAATAAAATTTATCAACTAGAAACTAAAGAAGAAGACTTTAAGTGCATAAACAAAGATTAAAATATAATTCGAATTGAGTAAAACAGTAACGGAAGATAAAAAAAAAAATAAAAAAATTATGCTAATGACTGTAGAGTAAGATTACACTAAAGGGAAAAAAAAGGCAATTAGGATGTTAAGGCAAAGGAACTTTTCATAAAATATAAAGGAAAATTATAGTAAATCTAATCTACAAACTACTTCGAAGAAGAGACAAGTTGTAGATAAATAAAAGGGAAATAAAAGGAAAAAAAGATAAAATGTGCAAATGCATTTTTTTAGCGAGTCCTCTTTTCCTTCGTCATTTAACTGTTTATTTATAGAGTTTCTTGCCATACAATTGCCTTTGTAACTACTGGATGATTATCCAATTTGATTTTTCTGGTTATGTGCATTTAAACCCCTAAAATGATCACTTTAGTGATTAACTTATGCCTAGAGTTTTGACAAGTGTCGCACGTTTGATTCGCCATTTGTATTAAATAGGCGCATTACATTTTGGTTGTGATAACCGACTTGCAATTTCATGGGGCAAGATTCCATTAAACAATGATAATATGGTGTAAATAGTAACATAGAGAGCTTCTGTCGTCTTTATTAACGACTCATACAGCTTAGACTTACGTTTTGTTCCATTAAAATATGAAAACTAAAACTTGTACTTACACCAAGTTTTCAATAAGGGAGATATACTATTACTTTTTGGATTTTTGCGTAGTCCAATTCTTTAGTAACGAGTAAAAATTGCAATTTACACCATTTAACCTATCAACTAATCTATTCATCCACTGTTGTTTAACTTAGAAAAAGGGAAATCATTATAATGTTTTCAAATTTGTAGTCAAATACTTTGGCCACTAATTCAACTTTTTACTATGCCTTCAAAAATATCAAAAAATATCTCAAAGCTTGGTTAAAAATAATAGGAGAACGTGAAAAAAGCAAATCAAATCTAAAAAATTTTAAATTTGTATTTATAAGTACACATGACTACCCTACCACAAATTAGAAATCACCCTTTACGGAAAATGATTACTGAAATTACCACGTTGAACTCGATTCGAAATTAGATACTAAATGGATAGTTCCAAGTTGGTAGCCTTAGCCCCAGCTCCTGCTCCTGCTCCTGCTCCTGTCTCAAACACTATAGAGGGTTTTTGTAGTATGCAGAAAATTTAGAAGCACGTCGCCCTAGCTTTGACTGCACAGGAGTCCTTGTATAATTCGTTGACAGCACAGGGCCCACTGTACCAGCGTCGTTATTTATATGCACCCATATATTATGCCGCTGGGGCACCACCTATGCAGCGTACACTTCTCACTCATTACACTACCCCTCTCTCTCCTCTCCAAACCCTATCTAACTTATAAGCTCCAAAACAACACTTCTTTTTTCTATCTCATCTGTGCTTGGCATTTTCTGTCAATGTAATTCCGGCCACTGTACGATTATTTTTTCAGTTGTATGACCGCCGGAGATGGCTTCAGCTTGCGTAAACAACATCGGGGAAAATTTCTTGGACTGTTCCGCTACCTACCCATCTTACGGATGGCTAAGTCCTAGTCCTAGAGTCTCTTGTAGCCGAGACAACCCGGATGAAGAAAAATCAAAGATTGCCGGCGTTAACTCTCCTTCTTCGGCGAATCCGCCGGAGGAATCAGATCTCGTGGATTTCGAGTTCAGACTCGAAGATCCGGTGATGATGCTCCCCGCCGACGAACTCTTCTCAGATGGAAAGCTTGTCCCTTCACAACTCCACATGTTTCGGTCAGCGGCAGCATCAGAGTCTTCATCCAGGTTGCCTGACACGCCAACATCTTGCCGGAGAATGGAGATTTCTAGTACGGATCCATACTTGTTTTCTCCCAAGGCACCCAGATGTTCTAGTCGTTGGAAAGAGATTCTGGGTTTGAAAAAGCTCTACCAAAACAGCAATGCCAAGCAAGAAAACGGCCAAAACACCAAAACCACGTCTCATAGTGTTCCCACTTCTAAATCTTTAAAAAACTTTCTCCACCGAAACTCGAACTCAAAGTCTTCTACTTCCACACTTGATTCATCTCTTAATGTTCCACTCCTTAAAGACTCCGATAACGAGTCACTGTCCATATCATCTCGTTTGTCACTCTCATCTTCCTCTTCAGGTCACGATCACGATCACGATGATCTCCCTAGGCTTTCCCTCGATTCAGAAAAACCAAACCCAACCACTCTACCCCGAAACCCAAATACTAACCCACCCAGAGTCAGAGTTGGCAAAACGAAGTCTGTTTCATCGGAGAATCCGAGAGTGGGACGGAGTCCATTACGTCGACAACCGGAGACTTCACAGGCTTCCATTGATAGTCCTAGAATGAACTCTTCTGGTAAGATCGTGTTTCATAGTTTAGAGAGAAGTTCAAGTAGTCCTAGCAGTTTCAACGCGGGTCCAAGGTTCAAATACAAAGGAGTGGAAAGGTCTTATTCAGCTCATGTTAGGGTTACCCCGGTTCTTAACGTTCCAGTTTGTTCTCTAAGAGGCTCTTCTAAATTTGGGTTTCCACTTTTTTCTGCCCCACACAAGAGAGAAGGTGTTACTAGCAATGGTGGAAGCAAAACCCAACACTGTAATACCAAGAATCGCGCGGATCGAGTTTGAGTAGAGTTGGTAATGGGTATAGTAATACTAATACCTTTGACATTGCTTCACAGTTTTTCTAGTTTCCGTTATTTATTTTTGTTTCCGGTTTAGGTGAAAAGCGGTGACGTTTCCGGGGTTTCATTTTCCTTTTTATAGATTTTAGACTGTATGTATATATGCGGGTTTCCGTTTGTTTGATCCTTTTTTTCTTCTTGTTAGTTATCCTAGCATTTGATTCCACCAAGTTAGTTCATATTTTTGTTTTGGGTTTAAAGTTCATTGTTCACCTGAAAGAAGACTGTGGAGGAGGGGGTTGCGTCTGTACTCCACGCGTTATGGAATTTGTTGGGGGTTGAGTTTGTAGGGTAACACATGGAGTAGCATGTTAATATTAACGATATTGTTGTTTTGCGTTTGGGAAATGATGCGAATATATATATCACAGGCTGCCAGCTGCTGTGCTGGTTATGTCTATGTTGCACGTCAGTCTCATCCCCAACTCATTTTTTTAAGGGAGAATCACAAATCCAAATCCCACCTCGATTTCAAAGCCAAAAAGGCCAAAAGCACACTAACACACCACCACCAGCCTCCAACTACTCTCAGTGTTGAAGTGACCACCATTGAGCGCATATTCTCATCGAATTTATTGGAACTAAATTTCGAAAAAATGAATTGGTCTAATTTTGAATAAGAAAAACCTCATATATATATATATATGAAAATTTTAATATTGAAAATACAATTCTAAAGTTGTTGATTCTAATGCAACGAATATGTGACGTGATAAGTATTATTTTGTTACAGACTCATTATAGGTAGTTTTAAGTGATTATAAAATTTATTACAAATTTAAAAATACATGAAATGAAAATAAAGGCAAACACACTATCTAAAATCACAAGACCTATGACAGCAAAACCCCGTTTCAATCTCCATTAGACATAGTTATGCAATAACAAATTGAAATCAAACCCTCTCACCCACATACAAAGTTTAGTAAAAAGAAAATAATATATCTAATTATTTGTTTATTTACTTGCCTTAACAAAGTTTGGTATGTTGCTCGAAATATTTCTTATTCATATGAAAACGTTAGTAAGCAACAAAAATATATAAATATTAGGGTGAATTCGATTGCAAATATAAAAAATGTGTAGAAAACAGTTTATTTTGATGAGAAGTTGAAGAATGATTGAAAAATGACTTTTTGGTCTTACTTTTTTTTTCATAGATTTTTTTTTTGGTGGTGGATAAAAAATATTTTTCACTAAAAAAAAGGTTTGAAATGGAACACTTGTTATGTGAATAAGTCATGTCAATTAAACACAACCTTAGTAAACAAATTAATGAGGACTAAGGTATTGTTTGATAGAAAAGTGAAAAAATGCTAATGATTCTTGGCAATTGATTATTGGATAAATAATTTCAAGACAAATTAATATTTTTCAACATGTGCCTGTTTGATTCAAGTTGAAAAATCTTTTAATTTTTCACGTTTTCTATCAAACCAGAAAAGATGAAACATAGAAAGAAATATGAATTTATATATATATATATATATATATAAATTTATGAACTATATGTCTTTATATATTTACAAAAATATAAAGTTTAAATTTTTTTTTGGCTGAGTGCAAAAATTACCCCCCAAAGACTTAGTTGCCATTCAAAGGTGACAAATTGTGCTTAACGAATATTGTACATGCCCCCAAAAGACTTAGTTGCCATTCAAAGGTGACAAATTGTGCTTAACGAATATTGTACATGCAAAACAAATTATTAGGTAAATTTAGACTATCAAACAACTTAAAAGTTAGAAAAGTTAAAGTAGAAAAAAATTTATTATTTTTTCCCTACCAATTCTCCATTCATAGAAAAGAAAATAAAGATATTAAAATATAGGAAAAATTTAGTGAAATTTCAGAAAGTAGATACAAAAAGGTTTTATGTTGATAAAAGGATAGTAAAAGTAGCTCTTATTATTTTGGGTTATTTGGGGATTTTGGTCCATTGTTTCTTATTATTTGTGTATTGCGGTAAATTAGTTTTTGTATTAGTTGGCAGGGTGATGGAAACCATCAATTAATCACTTTAATAATCAATCACAATTTTTTTATTTGAAAAAAAGTATTTTGTCTCAAAATACATTAATATTATTAAAGTATTTATATATTAGTATATTTAGACCTTTGTTGTGAGAATGAGGGATGCAGATAAAATTTATAAGGGGAAAACTTTTCATTTCATCAGCTATTCAGAATCAATGGGTTTCCATCCCTAATTGTATTACACTAATAACCCCAACATGCACTATGTGATCCGACTTTCATAGATGTAGATGAATGAAATTAAAAACCGAAGAAAGTTTACAAACCAATTTTTTAAAGGGGTTTATTTGAGGGTTATTATCGAACCCAAGAGGGTATAATTGGCATTTTAAGTGAAAACCAAATTCTCTTGCTTGGGCATAATAGATAGTATTAATACACAAGTTGTTGAGGTGAAAATCTAATGTCCACAACAACATAACAATAAATTTGTAATCTATAATGTCGAATCAGTGAATGAGATAGGGAGAAAATGAAACACTAAATATATGTGGTTAGGATGGGCTTGACCTACGTCCATGGGGTGAAGGGGTAGGGGAGCTTTTTGTTACTTTGGAGAATTACAGAAAATTACAGAGGATTATAGAGCTTGTTAGCTTAACTTCATCCCATATTATGAGAGGCTTTGTATACTCAGTCTTTACAACGTCTTTACTACTTTATAACATGCATGTTGAGAGGATTTAAATTTGAGGAAGACACATGTTCGTCTCTGGCATCTCCCTGTATTCCTTCCCACATTGCTCATTCACCGATATTCTCGACCGCATTAATAGGGAATATTTTACCGTTTGAAATGGCTTGTTGATAAATTCTTGAGGATTCAAATGGTTCAACGGTCGTTCGTCTGATGAAGCTGGGTGGCCAGATGACTGAAGTCGGGCGTTCGTCCTCACAAAGTCATCATACTCTGCATGTCATCGTTGTACGTTCGGTCATCCATCCAATCGCTAATCCACCTCCCCCTCGTCCGTATACTAATTGTTCTCTTATCCACTTGGTGATCATGATGTCCTCCGTTTGGCTTTGGACTAGTCGAAAATACCCCTCATTAGTTATACCCCAGACTATTTTCATTCACAGAGATGAGGCGGAGTGTCTTATGTGTAACTGAATAAGGGCTATTCCACGTGTCTTCTTTCCCACGATGCCCAATGATGGTCGTGTCAGCTGGATCATTTTTGATTTTTTGTGATCCGTTTAGTATTTTATGCTGACGCCAAGATTTGCGAGGAGATTTGGATTCGATGTGAATCATTCCCAACGTGAGATGCCACTTGAGTGGAGATGTAATCATGGCACCCCTAATGATGTGCAGGCTCCTAAGGTGTGTGTGGGAGTATAAACCCACCCCACGCACCCCGACCGAGCATGTCCTTCACAGAACCCCTACGGACCATTCGATCTGTTTAGATCTAGGTGTTGAATTTGAACAGATTTTCCCCATTTGGTATAAAAGCCTCCCCAAGCCTTCATTTCAAACTTTCGCATTTTGTACTCTATGTTTAATATGGGCTTTCACTTTACTCTTTTTGTCCAGGAACCTCATTTCAAATACCCTTTTGTTCTCTAATCCTTTGCTACATTTTACTTGTGAACTCCTCTTTCCTTCGTATTAGGTTCTTGTGCTTGTTCGTCTCAGGAGTTATTGTGTATGTTGTATACTTCAACATTCTTGTTCACTACCGGCACGCTTTCTTCCCCATTTTTGTTTTCTTCAAATCCTTAAAAAGTCTGACGTATCATAGTGTTTTTTTTACTTTACTTGAATTAGTGATTTTGTATCTCAGTTTCCAGAAGTTAATCCTCATATTTTGAACTTTGTTACTTCCGACTCTCCTCTATCATAATACCTTGAATGGCTTCAGCCATTTGGACCAACTCTTAACCTGTCCTAGCAAGATATGCTTCAATACCAGTGAACCCTTGAAATATGGTTGAGATTATTGATGTCTTTGGACCTAAGCACAATAAGCAGATGGCCTCAACCCGAGGGGCCTCTTTATCTAATGCTAGCAGGCCAAGTCGTATGCCCATGGCCTAAAACACAACCCAAAATAATGCCCAAGAAGCTAGACCATTTGATCCTCCACAAGATGGATTTTCTAGGGGGTAACCCTTTAGGGCCTTACCAGGCCATAAGCTATATGGTCGAAGGGACTGTAGACGAATGGGGTGAAGACCTTGCCCTATCGAAGGACTTGTCTATCCGCCTGGCTGTTGATACTGATCACGCTCCGAACGCCCGTAAAGGAAAAGTTTAAATTATGAGAACTATTTTTATGATGGGATTAGAATTCCCCTTTCAAAACCTATTCGTGATGTCCTTGTCTTCATCAGCCTTGCTCCATCCAAACTTATTCCCAACGCTTGGAGAATTCGAGTCGGCTCCATGGTGCACTTTCACAATCTATTCGGTGTTCATCACCCCCTCATAGTGGGGTAATTATTGACTGTCTATAAGCCGATGTTGTTACAAGGGGGTTGGTATACCCTAACTTGTAGGCACAAAGGCGTCGACTTTGTTACCTCACTCTTTTCTTCCAACCACGATTGAAGGCATTTATTCTTCTACATCAAAGGAAAGGGATAAGAGCATGAAGATTAGAATAACGTTAAAGGTCATCTATTTTCCGTTCCCTTAGTTTGGAATAAACTTGACCTCAGTGTGTTGTGCTTCTGTATTTTATGTTAAGACATTTTTTTGTAGCATTCGTCCTTATTAATTGGTCTTCGTCGTGATTTTATGCAAAGTTTTTTAAATAACTTCCTGACATTCTTGAGCCTCAAATGGAGAGGGTTCAAGAAGCTATGGGCAAGGCCCAACCATTAAAACAACTCCGCAACCTAAAAAGACTGAAGGATCTTGGCTTCATTGCAAGAGGAGAAGAGGTTCAGGACCGTGACACCCTTCCAGTTTGGGTTGACACTAAAGAAGGGCGCCTCTTGCTCATCCACTTTCAATGTTTGTATTTCCTCATTTCTTCAGGTACAATTTGCACATGCGAAACAACCCTTTAACTTGTTTTGATAAACTGATAAATTCTTTATCTTTTTGCTTATCTTTGCATCTTTTGGAGAAATGGCCCTCCAAGGGTACCGTACAGTGCTCCAAAGGATGAACTTAGCACTAAACACCCCTCCTCCCACTATTCCTCAGACGAAGATCCCCGCGACTAATGTGAAACCCTAGTCCAATAAAGTGGGGTTGCTGAAATTTTTCATCCTCTCAATGTGATTGATGAGACATCATCCATCCAGCTGGCGGATGAAGAGGCTTTTCAAAGGAGGAGTTGTGGAAAAAAATCCTCTAGAGACTTAGACCACTCCTACATCCACTCGACGAAGGCTGATCATTGATAACGAGGAAGAATATGGAGAGGGTGAAAGGGTACCCATGGTTAGGGAAAGGTCTAGAGTCCCCCCATATCCGATATGATGATTTAAAAGAGAACTAGTTGGCTTTCTAAGATGCTTACCTTCTCGAAAACATTGATCGGCTGAGCGAGCACCCAATTTACAGTGCTAAGGTGATGATCCAACTTAGATTTAGGGTAATTTCATGTCTTCTTATCGAACTATATTTTCGTTATGATTTTCCTTATCTCATTATGGTCATGTTATTTTACTACAAGTAAGGTTTATAGAGGCCTACATGGCCCAAAAGTGGTTGTAAAGAAAAGATGAGTCGAGGACCATTCTTGGACTGTAAGCTGAGATGAAGACTGAGAAGAAGGCTAAGACCGAAGTTGATGATGCCCTTGGGATGCCCAAAATGAGCGTGATGACAAAAAGGCTACTAAACACACCGTCGTGACTGAAGTAACTACCCTAGAGAACTAACTGCTAATTGAGTTTGCTAATTTGAGGCATCTTTTAGATTAAAAAAAATACGGAGAAGGACGAGGCGATCAAAATGGAGAGGTCCTTAGCCCCCTTATCAGGTTCAAATATCTGAATTATTTCCCTATCTCCAAGTCTCGTGAGGTAACGAAGTATCAATCTTTTATCAATGGCTATCTCGACCTCCCGACTGGGACCTCTCTTCATTTAATCTTGGCGACTGTGAAGCTAAAGATGAGCCAATGCCCTCACCCTTATGCTTGGATGAACAGAGTTATACTCAGCATCAAGGGCTGATTATAATACCGTGGCACTGGCCCCCGCCTGATTATGAAGGAGATAATCTTCATACCTCCATATATAAGGAGATGGGCCGATTTCTTTCTTCTACTGTTAAACCTCCTCTTGATCTTCCTCCTCCCCCTCCTCCTCTTCTAACTCCATAATTTTCTCTTCACTTGATAAACATTTGAATTTTAATGATGTGTAATATTGGCTTTGGCCCCTAAATATTTATACTCTTTTGACTATGTCCTGAACTCCTTTATATTTTTTATGATGTGATAGCCCCCCTATTTTTGAATGCATGTCCTAACTTCTTCTTTGCTTGATGTGCTTAGAATTTCTGCATAGGTTGTTTTATATCATACTTGCTTAAAAAATTACGTTACTTTCATACACCCGTATTCAATAACTCATGCTATTTATATTATTGTCGGTGATTGCTAAGACAACTGTTCATACTTGGTTGACGAACCGGGTTGATTATAAAGGTTGTTTATACTTGGTTGATGAATTGAGTTGATTATAAAGGTCATTTATACTCGGTTGGTGAACTAAGTTTATTGCAAAGGTTGTTTGTACTTGGTTGACAAACTGAGTTGTTTATACTTCAAATGTCAATTGGCAAAGGGTGGTGCGAATGACCATTTATGTTCTGACCACTACTTTTATTAAAATAATTTTTTGTGCTCGAACTTATGTTTTTCCAGCCTTATTACCACCACATATCCTCACTTTGATATGAAAATAACTGTGTGATCGGAGACAACTCTTCTTGACTTAGAGTTATCCCAATTTATACTCGAGTCAATCACGCCGTTTAGGCCAGATCAGGTTTAAGGGGGCCCAAGTTATTTTTTCAAGACTTTTGAGCCTAGAAAAGATGTACCAAGATGTGGCCCAATATGTATCTTCTTCAGATATAGAGGTTGGTTCATAATATATTATGACATGAACGCTTAGGTGGGCATCCGACCGCTGTATTGGTGCATAACTGGTATGCTCTGAGTTGGGTGGGTGTGAAAAAAGATTGAATTATTGGAGACAAGCCAATCATTGGAGAAAAACACATCACTTGGAGAAAAAATCCTTTTATTAATAGTAGTGGTGATGCGTAGAGATACATTTTCAACGAAATAGGAAAGGGAAATACATGAATTAAATTGTTAATAATGAAAAAAGAAACAGCGAATATTAAAACAAGTACACTGGGTTATTGATCAGCTACTCGACTATGTTCGGCGATCATCCTCACTGATAGTAAATCTTCAAGTTCTCAACATTCCATGGGCAAGGAAGGGTGCGACCCGCATGGTCTCTAAGGCCATATGTCCTTATTCGTATGATTAATTCCACAACTTAAAGGTCCTTCTAGTTGTCGACTAACTTTCCATAGCTGGATTTTTTTTCAACTGCATCATCTCAATGAGGAAAATATTACCGACTGGAAGGATCGATTTTTTCACTCTTTAATTCTAATACCGAGCCTTAATCTTCTATGTCGTATCCACCCTTAATTTTGCTTCTTCCTTCACTCGTTAAGGAGGCTTAGTTTGGTCCAGAGTCATTCATCATTCTGCTCTTCATTAAAATATTGCACCCTCAAGCTAGGCACTTCTAACTCTATTAGTTTCACGGCTTCAATTCCATACGTCAGATTAAAGGGTGTCGACCCTATTGGTCCCCTCATCATTGTTCTATAGGACCATATGACAAGGATAAACTTTTCCACCCAGAGCCCTTTAGAGTCACTGAGTTCCATTTTGATCCCATAGAAAAGAGTTCGATTTGTCACTTCGACCTGATTTTTACACCTGGGGTGCCTTATAGTTGAGTAGTAGTGCTTGATTTTGAACTTTTTACATAGGTCATCAATTCCCATGCCATAAAATTTCATGTTTTTATCAAAGATGATGTCATGGTACACTCTGAAATGGCTGATGATGTACTTCCATATGAATGAGTGGATTTTTTGATAAGTAATTCTGGCTAACGACTTGACTTCTACCCATTTTGTGAAATAGTCAATTTCCACCAAACAAAATTCGCATTGACCTTTCCCAGTCGAAAATGGACCAAGGATATCTATCCTCTATAAGGAAAATTCCCATGGTGTGACGATTGCTGATAATAATTTGACTGGTTGGTGTACGTCATTGGCGGTCCACTGACACTAAATACAACTCCTGACATATAGTTTTGTGTCTTTGGTCATCATGGGCTTGTAGCAGACCCACATTAATTCTCTATATGCTATTCTCCTTTTCCATGGATGTTCTCCGCAGACGCTTTCCTAAAGCTTCTTCGTAACTAAATCGACTTCAGGCGGGTGAACACAAATCAGAATCGATCGAGAGTATCCCCTCTAGTATAAGTTTCCATTATAAAGTAAGTACTTAGTTGCTTTGACTCTTATCTTCTTTTCCTCCATTCGTTCTTCGGGAAGGATTCCATACTTAATGTATTATACATACCTATCCATCCAATTGGGTGCTTGTTGAGTTATTTGGACCTAACCTACTTCCTTCAACTGAATGCTAGGGCTGTTTAAGGTTTGTAAAAGGGGATTCCCTTGGTCCATTGATGTTAGCCTAACTAGATGGTCAACCTTGGTGTTGCCCTCCCTCAGAATATGCTAAATGGTGAATCTTTTAAACTATACTGCAACTCTCTTAGAACTTATTCAAGTAAGCCATCATGTTCTTTCCTTTGGTCTCGTACTCAACCATTATTGTCTGAACGAACACATTAAAGTCGCTAAGGAATTGCACCTGGTTGACTTTGAGTGATAACTCGAGTTTTTCTCCAACGATCATCACCTCGTACTCGGCTTTATTATTGAATGCTTTGAAGTTAAACATTAGCAAGTATTCTATGCAACTCCCACCTTGCATCTCTAAAGCACCTTATACTCTTGACTCACTTGAGTCTACATTGTATAAGTGCTCATCTAGTTTGGAAATAGTGACAAAATTAGTGTCCCATTCCCTAGAAACCAAAGAGCCTCAGAATCTTCATCTTATAGCCACACTTGATTAATTAGAGGTATAACTATCACCCCCACACACTAGGATTGCATACATTGTTCACATATTGCTTCAGTTGATTGTGTGTGAGTTAAATCCTATTTAAATTAGTTTTAATAATTTTTGGGATTTTTAAAACTTTTTCTAAATAATTTTTTCACAATAAAATTTGGATTATAAAAGTTTTAGGGTCATTCTGCAATTTATGTTTTTACCTATTCACACCTAAAAGTTGGTTTGGGTAGGATTCCAAAGCACTTGAGAACTCAGGGTGCTCTTGTAATTATTTTGGAACGCGTATCTGAGCCTCAATTTCAGCCCTACACCTGTCACAACTCTACCGGCCTGATTTGTGTTTGCTTACCCTCTCAAAACCGTTGTCCTTTATCAGCCCTTAGATCATTGTTATCAACGCTCTGCATGCGTTTGAGGTCAATCCTTGTGAAACCCTTTTAAGCCAATTAGAGAGTGTTCAATCCACAACTTTTATTTCACCGTTGGATCAAAGTCAATTTGGCAAGATTAAATCTCTACCCTTGATTTTGAACAACCTTCTCGAATCTTCTCCCCTCAGTATAAAAGGAGGCTTAGCCTTTGCATCTAAGAACTTTTGCCACTTCGTCTAACCAGAGAGAGAAGAGAGAAGAGAGAGAAGAAAGAAACTAAAGAGAGAGAGAGAGAGAACCCCTAACCCGTTTTCAAACCCTAATCTTCCTTATCCTAAAACAGTTTATACCAAACACCATCCTTGTGTTTGAGAGTGTTGTTGGTAGGATTTTGAAGGACATTGATAGAGTTTTATCCTCTCGAGTTTAAGATCTTGCGTCCAACTTAAAAATTTAGGTTAGATCTGTATTTCTTGTTCATAGAAATTATAGATCTGATCATTTTTTGTTATATTACACTTATATCTACATTTTTAGTTTCTCATCTTGAGAAATCAGTTTGTTGATTTATTTTTTATAAATGTTTTTCAACTCTAGAATCAACAAATTATTTTATGTTTTTAGTTCTTTTGAAACAATACTTTTGACCTAGTTGGAATCGCAATTGGTGGTTCCCAATTTCAAAATCATTTTCAAAATCCTCTGAAATTTGATATGACCTTAGCAGTCTTACGAGCAAGGTAACCTTGGATTCCAGGATTAGATTAAAGGTCAAATATTGTTTTTCTTTCTAAAGAAGAGAGAAACCAAAAAACAGTTCATATTAGATCTGATTTGTAATTCATTTGGACTGTTTGTATAAAATAAGTGTGTGTGTGTGTGCATGCATGTGTTAGAGCACCATCACAAACACTTATCACACTACAACATAGAAGTATTGGGTATAAGATCTTGAATCTAAAGAGTCGACGTAAAGACTAGAAGAAAGTGGAGAAGTTAGCAAACTGAGAAAGCCACATCAACATCAGAACTGCAGAGAAGTCAGAATCAACCAGTGGGTACATTTCTAAACTTGTATAGGTCTGATTTGTGTGCATGTATATTATATAGTTTGTAACATGAGAATTTTATTTTAGTGGATTTTTGGTTTGTGACTTATAAGTCACCGTGGATGTTTCCTCAGTTGGGTGGGGTTTTACCACGTTAAAAATATCTTGTACTTAATCTTTCTACATCTCCTCATCTCATTCTCGTGGTTGTGCTAAGTTTAATTGTTTTAAACTTATTTACTAAACCTGTTATAAAATCTTGAACAGATCTCGTGTATGTTTTATTAAACACATATCGTGATTAAACTGATTTGATTTAAAGAAAAAAGTTTCTTCAAAAAACAGTTCGTAGTCACTTCAATAGTTTAATCTTGTACAACTTTTTCAATTGGTATCAAAGATTGGGAAATTTCTTTTCAAAAGATCTTGTGTTTCTGAAATTGTTTTCTTAAAATCAAACTATGGACGAGAAAAATGAAATATTTGGTAACTTGACCAGACTTCCTCTCTTTGATGGAAACATCTTTGCTTACTGGAAAGTAAGGATGGTTGCTTTCGTACAAGGAACCTTGGGAGATGATGTCTAGGATATTGTTGAAAATGGATATACTTATCCTACAAAACCAGCCACTGAAGGAAGTAATGAGAGGATTAAGAAAGTGTTAAGTGAATTCACTCACGAAGATAAACAGGTTTCTCGAAACAATAACAAAGGAAAGAATGCCATTTTTATGTCTATAAAGGAACATGAGTTCAAAAGGATCTCATCTTGTGCCACTTCTAAGGAAGCTTGGGATACACTGATTACTACACATGAAGGTGACACTAGAGTTAAGGCTGCTAAAATACAGATGCTTGTCCAGCAGTATAATTCTTTAATTATGTCAGACTCTGAATCATTTGATGATTTCTACATGAAATTGACTAACATTGTGACCAAATTGCATGCTAATGGGATAACTTATGATATAAATGAAATTATTTTGAAAATTCTAAGATCATTACCCCAAAAATTTAATAACAAAAGATATGCTATTGAGAAAATGAGTGATCAAAATCTCACTCATGAATTACTTAGTAGTAAACTTAGAACTGTGGAAATGGAATTAGAATTTAAGAAATAATTGACCCAGTCCCCAGCCTAGTTCTATTTTGAGTTTTACCTTTAAGTTGATAAAACCTAATCTTACTATTCCCAATGATGATTCTGATGAGGAATGTGATATAGATAATTTGGATAATCAAATTGCCTTGATGTCAAAACAGATTAAGAAAATTTTCAAATTTTGAAATAAAATGGCAAATAGATAAGGCAAGACAAATTATCCACCTCAATCTAATTACAAATCTCATGAGAAAGGTCAAGACAAACATCATAAGGATACTCATACGAGACCTAACAAAGACTTCAAGAACATTGGATGTTTTAAATGTGGAAAATTGGGTCATATAGCATAAGACTGTAGAGTGAAATTGAACACGACCAATAAACATACTAGGGCCAACATTTGCAAAACATGGGATGATTCAAGTGATTCTGAAAATGAAGAACTTGAATCATCTGATGTTTCTGATCCTTGCATGTCCTTCTTTGCTAAGATAATCTATAATAATGATATGCCTTTTCCTATGTATGATAATGATGATAATAGCTCTACTTCTGTTGTTATGAATCATGTTGCTACTGGTTTAGATGCTTTAATTTATGAGAACATTGCTAGTTCTACTGCGGGGTGTGTGAGTCAAAGGGAAAATGATAATGATGATGTCAATGTGTGTGTGAGTTCAAAAATTGAATCCTTAGGGGTCACTTCACACACTACACTTAGTGACTCGGACACTGAAGACCTCCCTAATATACACACACTTTATGTTAAGACTCTTAAGAAAATCATTAGACTAGAAAAGACTGTGAAAGATCTCCCTAAGAAACTAGAAGACCTTAGTATAATGGTTAAACTTAACGCTGAAGAGTATACTACCCAATATCTAACTCATGAAAATGAAGTCAAAATTTTTGATCAAAAATTAAAGAATTTGATTGAAGTAAATGAAACTGTGGAGAAAAAATATAAAGGAACATTATTAGAATTGGAACAATCTAAAGAAAAGACAACAACTGTTTTCAAAAAAATTGTAAAATTTGAAAATAATTTCAACTGTTTTGATGGTTTTGTTGCTGACTCAAAAACCAACTCTGATGATCGAAATAGAATAGGGTTTTGCCCAACTTTGAAGACACAAACTAAAAACTTTGAACCAATCAAGTTTGTGTCAGGAGGCAAAAGACCTATAAAAACTTTTCCAGACTTTAATTCCCTAAAAAATGAGTTTGATGAAAAATAGCCAAAGTTTGATATTGGGGAATCAAGTAACTCTAAGTGTGTAAGTTCACCTAAGGCTAAATACATCTGCCCTCAGATTAGGAAGAGCGATTATGCTTTTCAAACTGTACTCCCTAGGAATAAGGTTCAACATAAAAATTCCATGAAACCTATGTTTAGAGACTTTCCTAAGGAGATACCCTCATCCAGCAATCTATATTGCTCCTATGGTGATATATACGGTCATTCTTTTGAAGGTTGCTACTATAGACGTTTAGTAAAACCTGTCTATAATACTCCTCTATACTAAAACTTTAACTACTCTAGGAGAAGCCATAACAATTATGTCCTGCCTAGACAACCTGACAAAAACTCTAACTATAGAAAGAGAAAGACCAAACGTAAAAGATCATTTCCAAAAAGGATAATAAGGCACTTTCCTAAACCAAATGCTCATATTTTTCATAAAATTCAACCTCATGCGCAAAACATTTTTCAACAAAAATCTAATGAGAGCAAATATGCGCAAAATAAAAACAAGAGCTATTTGGGTTAGAAAAGATGAGCTGTTACCCCAGATGAAGTGTAATATTGTGATTACTGCTTTAAAAGCTGAACACACCACTTTTGGTTGGTATCTAGATTCTGGATGTTCAAAGCACATGACTGGGGATGATACCAAACTTTTAAACAAAATAAGTTTTGTTAGAGGAAAAGTCATTTTTGGTGATGGTGTATCATCTCAAATCATTGGTAAAGGAACACTCCAAGAAGAAAGAATGCCCATTCTTGAAAATTTTCTTATAGTAAAAGGTCTTAAGGCTAATCTACCCAGTATCTCGCAATTTTGTGACTCAAATAATATTGTCACCTTTTCAAAGAATAATTGCAAAATTTTAAATGAAAAAGGTGAGTGTATTCTTACAGGGTTCAGGACTCCTGACAATTGTTATACTGTCCAGGCTAGTTCTGAGGTCTGTAACATTGCCAGAATGTATGACAATGAAATATGGCATAATAGGATGGGTCACATAAATTATAAAAATCTTAGTAGGTTATCTTCACAAGAAATAGTTAGAGGTATTCCTAAGATCAAACCTATTTCTAATATTGTCTGTGAATCATGTCATGAAGGAAAAATTATTAAGGCACCTCATAAGAAAGTTAAAGATATCCTTACCTCTAAACCCTTGGAGCTCGTCCATATGGACCTAATGGGTCCCTCTCGAACTGTTAGTCTCTATAGACATAGTTACATTCTTGTTATGGTTGATGACTTCACTAGATTTACTTGGGTAGCCTTCTTAAAACACAAGTCTGATACTTTCCAAACTTTTTTAAAAATTTTACATCGGATTGAAAATGAGAAGGACACTCAAGTAAATAGAATTCGTAGTGATAGAGGTGGAGAATTCATAGATACTGGAATTATATAGTACTGTGACTATAATGGTTACAAACATGAATTCATTGCTCCCAAAACTCCCCAACATAATGGATTTGCTGAGCACAAGAATCGTACTCTTCAAGAGATGGCACGTGTTATGATTCATGCAAAGTGCCTACCTAAATACTTTTGGGTAGAATCTATTAGAACTGCATGTCACATCATCAATAGGATCTATCTTAGGAAGAATTGTAAATAAACTCCTTACGAACTATGGTATGGAAAAAGCCCAATCTTAAATATCTTAGAACCTTTGGTAGTACTTGTTATGTCTGCAAAGACAGAGAACACCTATCCAAATTTGAGACTCATGGAGATAAATCTATCTTTCTAGGATATTCTCCTGACAGTAGATCATATCATATTTATAATCTTCGCATTAGACCTTAATGGAATCCATAAATATAATTATAAGTGACACTGCTGTTGAGAGTAAGACTGGAGAACCAACTATTGTGGAAGAGTCTGAAAATGTTTTAAAAAATGACTATCGAGAAATATATGATTCTTTACTAATTGAGACACCTGAAGTACCTAACTGTGTTTCTAAAGATCATCCTATAGATAATGTTGTTGGTAACCCAAGTGAGCCTGTACGTACAAGATCTCAATTAAGAAACTATGCTCATTATGCATATTTTGTTTCCCTTGTGGAACCAAAGAATGTAAATGAGGCATTCAATGACCCTCATTGGATTTCTGCAACGCAGGAAGAACTTCTTCAATTTGTCATTCTTGATGTTTGGTATCTTGTACCTAGGCCTGATCACAAAAAGGTTATTGGCACACGTTGGATATTTAAAAATAAATATGATGAAAGTGGGATAATCATTAGAAACAAAGCCATATTAGTTGCTAAAGGATACTCTCAATTTGAAGGAATATATTTTAACAAGATTTTTGTTGCCCCTATTACTCGATTAGATTCTATTCGTCTTCTTTTCGCTATAGCTTGTTACTTACATTTTACGCTTTACCAAATGGATGTCAAATCTGCCTTCCTTAATGGAATATTGACTGAGGAGACCTATGTAGAACAACCAAAAGGGTTCATTGACCCTTAATATCCAAATCATGTTTTTCATGTTAAAAAGGCTTTGTATGGCCTAAAACAAGCGCCAAGAGCCTGGTATGAATGCCTTTCCAATTTTCTCTTAGACAAAGGATTTAAGATAGGTGGAAATGATCAAACCCTTTTTGTCAAACATTTTGACAAACATATTATTATATCTTAAGTTTATGTTGACGATATCATCTTTGGATCAACATCTCCCTCAGAAGTTAAATCCTTTTATAAAATTATGCATAAAGAATTTCAAATGTCGCTTATAGGGGAGTTGCAATTTTTCTTGGGTCTTTAAGTCAAACTGAATTCAAAAGGTTTGTTCGTTTCACAATCTAAATATGCTTTAGAGATTGTCAAAAAATTCGGCCTTGAAAGTGCCAAAGATGCTAAAACTCCCAAGAGTACTATGGTCAAATTATTTAAGGATAAGAGTGGTAAATCCATTGATCCAATTCTATATCGTAGTATGATAGGAACCTTACTGCTTCTCATCCTGATATTATGTATGCCGTTTGCGTGTGTGCACGTTATCAAAACAATCCTAAAGATATCCATTTAGTGAGTGTTAAAAGAATCATAAAATACATTAAAGGCACTCTAAATTTAGGACTTTGGTGCACCAATGATACTTCTAGTACCATAACAAGATACACTGATGCTGACAGGGCAGGGTGTACTGATGATAGTAAGAGAACATCAAGATCATGCTACTATATTGGTAATAATTTGGTAGGATGGAGTAGTAAGAAGCAAAATTGCACTTCTTTATCCACAGCGGAATCTGAATATATAGCCGCTGGAAGTTGCTGTGCCCAATTACTGTAGCTTAAGAAAATACTATGTGATTATGGTATTCAAGAAGATCAATTAAATCTTTATTGTGATAATCAAAGTGCTATCAATATCTCTAAAAATACTGTTCAACACTCGCGAACAAAACATATAAAAATAAGACATCACTTTATACGCGAATTAGTTGAGACTAAGGAATTAGAAATCAATTATCTTCCTACTGATTTGCAACTCGCAGATATGTTTACCAAACCTTTGGATTACAATAGATTTATTGCTTTGCGTAAATCGATAGGAATGGTTTGTGCTGAATAAACTCCTATGACTTGAGTAATATTTCCTTTGTCCATTTGAGATAAAACGGGGGAAAAATTTGAGTCTTATGACTCAATTTTTTTTGTACATATTTCTAATAAGCTTGATCTTAGTGATTTTTTTGCAAGAATCTGTACAATTGTATTCAGCAGATGTGATTAGAGTATTGATTTGTAATTAGTTCAGTTATGTAATTTTCTGTTTCTAGAAAAATGCATAGACAGAATTTTTGTTTAGGAATAGATTTTTCCTTATTTTTTTGTATCCCTACGAGTCCTAGTTGTCTCAAAGGAGATTTTGTCTCATATTTCCAAAGGGGGAGATTGAAGAACCTTATACTCTTGACTCACTTGAGTCTACATTGTATAAATGCTCATCTAGTTTGGAAATAGTGACAAAATTAGTGTCCCATTCCCTAGAAACCAAAGAGCCTCGGAATCTTCATCTTATAGCCACACTTGATTCATTAGAGGCATAACTATCACCCACACACACTAGGATTGCATACATTGTTCACATATTGCTTCAGTTGATTGTGTGTGAGTTAAATCCCATTTAAATTGGTTTTGATAATTTTTGGGATTTTTTAAAACTTTTTCTAAATAATTTTTTCATAATGAAATTTGGATTATAAAAGTTGTGGGGTCATTCTCTAATTTTTGTTTTTATATTTTCACACCTAAAAGTTGGTTTGGGTAGGATCCGAAAGCACTTGAGAACTCAGAGTGCTCTTGTAATTATTTTGGAACGCACGTCTGTGCCTCAATATCAGCCCTACACTTGTCACAACTCTATCGACCTAATTTTTGTTTGTTTTATCTCTCAAAACCGTTGTCCTTTATCAACCCTTGGATCGTTGTTATCAACACTCTGCATGTGTTTGAGGTCAATCCCTGTGAAACCCTTTTAAGCCAATCAGAGACTGTTTAATCCACCGCTTTTATTTCACCATTGGATCAAAGTCAATTTGTCAAGACTAAATCTTTGCCCTTGATTTTAAACAGCCTTTTAGAATCTTTTCCCCTCAGTATAAAAGGAGGCTTAGCCTTTGCATCTGAGAACTTTTGCCACTACGTCTAACTAGAGAGAAAAGATAGAAGAGAGAAACTAGAGAGAGATAGACAGAGAAACCCTAACCCACTTTCAAACCCTAATCTTCCTTATCCTAAAACAGTTTATACCAAACACTATCCTTGTGTTTGAGAGTGTTGTTGGTAGGAGTTTGAAGGTCGTTGATAGAGTTTTATCCTCTCGAGTTTAAGATCTTGCGTCCAACTTTAACATTTAGGTTAGATCTGTATTTCTTCTTCCTAGAAATTATAGATCTGGTCATTTTATGTTATATTACACTTAGATAAGCATTTTTAGTTTCTCATCTTAATAAATCAGTTTTTTGATTTATTTTCTGTAAATGTTTTTCAACTCTAGAATCAACAAATTATTTTATATTTTTAGTTCTTTTGAAACAAGACTTTTAACCTAGTTGGAATCGTAATTGGTGGTTTTCAATTTCAAAATCATTTTCAAAACCCTTTGAAATTTGATATGACCTTAGCAGTCTTACGAGCAAGGTAGCCTTGGATTTCGGGATTAGATTAAAGGTCAAATATTGTTTTTATTTCTAAAGAAGAGAGAAACCAAAAAACAGTTCATATTAGATCTGATTTGTAATTCATTAGGACTGTTTGTATAAAATACGTGTGTGTGTGTGTGCATGCATGTGTTAGAGCACCATCACAAACACTTATCACACTACAATATAGAAGTATTGGGTATAAGATCTTGAATCTAAAGAGTCGACGTAAAGACTGGAACAAAGTGGAGAAGTTAGTAAACTGAGAAAGCCACATCAACATCAGAACTGCAGAGAAGTCAGAATCAACCAGTGGGTACATTTCTAAACTTGTATAGGTATGATTTGTGCGCATGTGTGTTATATAGTTTGTAACATGAGAATTTTATTTTAGTGGATTTTTGGTTTGTGACTTAGAAGTCACCGTGGATGTTTCCTCAGTTGGGTGAGGTGTTACCACGTTAAAAATATCTTGTAATTAATCTTTCTACATCTCCTCAGCTCATTCTCGTGGTTGTGCTGAGTTTAATTATTTTAAACTGATTTACTAAACCTGTTATAAAATCTTGAACAGATCTCGTGCATGTTTTTATTAAACACATCTTGTGATTAAACTGATTTGATTTAAAGAAAAGAGTTTCTTCAAAAAATAGTTAGGAGTTTCTTCAATAGTTTAATCTTGTATTAAACGGCCTAAGTATCAATTTTTTCAGTCTCCACTATCATCCTTGATCCACAACCTTTCTTATTGAAGGATTCGTCCACTTAGACTACCCATACCTTATTTCCTTCAATAATCTGTTGGGGGCATTATTCCCCTCAATGTTGGAAAATTCTGTTATAAAATCGGTGATTACTTTACCATTGATTACTACTCTCGACTTCTAGTGTATGTCAAATTCCCCAAGCATGAGTGACCACTTCATTAATCATCCAGAGATTTTATACTTTTGGAAGACATATTTGAGTGGGAAGTATGTCAAAACGGCTATGGTATGGGTTTGGAAAAATTGCCTGAGCTTCTGGGCTGAAACAACTAAAGCAAAGATTATTTTTTCCAACTAGGATATCTGGATTCTTCTCCTTTAAAAACTCTTCTTATATAATAAACTTCCATTGGTCTCCTTTATCATCCCTGATTAGGACAGAGCTGGCCGTCGTTAAAGAGATGATAAGGCAAAGGCATAATACTTCCACTGGAATTGGCTTCGACAAGATCATGAATTCTTCTAGATAAGTTTATAAGTCCTGAAAGACCTGTTTGCATTCGTTCATCCAGACGAATGTCTTTTTTAGAGTTTGAAAGAATGGGATGCACCTATCCACCGCCTTACTTACGAATCAATTTTTCGCCACGACCTTCCCAATCAATGACTGTACTTCTTTCATAGTCTTTGGGCTTCTCATACTTAGTATTTCCTGGATCTTTTCAATTTTAGCTTTTAATCCCCTCTACATCTCTATAAATATTAGAAATTTCCTCGACGCCACGTCAAAGGCACATCTTTTCGGATTCGGCTTCATCCGATACTGATCAAGCACTTTGAAGGTTTACTTTAGATTGGCCATGCGGTCATCTCTTTTTATCTCTTCAGCAACATATCATCAACCTAAACTTCCCATTATCTTCCTTATTTGGTCTTCGGACATTTGATTTACAAGACTCGGGTAAGTGGCCCCTGCGTTCTTTAACCCGAATGGCATCACCTGGTAATAGTATGTCCCCCTGTTTGTTACAAAAGAGGTTCTCTCCTCACCGTCTAAGTGCATTTGGATTTGTTTATTTTCGAAATCAACATCCTTGAACGATAAGGTCTCGTGCCCCGCTGTGGCGTCCACAAGGAATTCGATCCTTGGTAGCAGGTATGAGTCCTTTGAACAAGTTTATTTAGATATGAATAATCAACACATAATCTTCATTTTTCGTTCAGTTTTTGGACCATAATAATGTTCGATAACCACTTAGGATACTTGACATCCTTAATAAGTCTCACTTCAACTAACTTTCCTACATCAACATGGATAGCCTAATTCCTCTAGGGGTGATTGCCTCTTTTTTTGACTTATCGGTCTAGATGATGGGACGACCTTCGGTTAGTGAGTAATTACTGAGGCGTCAATCCCTTTCATGTCTTCGTGGCTCCATGCAAACATCTGATGGTGCTTTTTGAGGAAAGATACCAGTTACTCCTTCCTCTTTGCAGTCAATGGTGATCTTATATATACTTCTTTTTATGTTCGATTATTGTATAAAGGAATTTAAATTAGGTTCTCAGCCATAGACTCCATCATTGGATCCTCTATCGGGTCTAATTTGTAAACATTAAAGGTCTCCCTAATTTTCTTTAGAGATGCAAAATAATAATTCCCAACACGTGACTAACTCTTATGCGCTAACTGTATCCCTTTCGACGTAGGAAACCAAAGAGTAAGGGACTAGATTGATAGGACTACATCGAGCGTACTTAAAGTTATTCGTCCGATCAACAAATTATAGGTCCTTGGGGACCTTACTACCAAATATTCCACTTGTAATGTAGTTGACATGGGCTGTTTCCTGATCATGAACGGAAGCTCAATAAACCCCTCTAGGTATACTTACTCTCTGGAGAAGTCCAGCAGTGGGCCTTTCCTTGGATTCAGGCGTGCCCCTCTTGACTCCATTTTCTCAAAACATTCAAAGCAGATGATGTCGGCTGAATCCTTGCATTAACTACGATTCACCTGTCCATTTTGATGTTTGGACTTTTATTAATAGGGTATCATCATGAGGAGTGATCAAATCGCGTAAATCCTTTGGTGTGATGGTGATGCCATCCTATTTCTAAATGGGTTTCTCCGTCTGTACCTCTAAAAATTTCCACTTCTAGCCCTTGTAAGCCCTTCGAGATGGCATTGCCTCTCCCTTGATTGCATATCCATCGAAGATTGTATTTATCCTTCTTTCATTTTTGTCTACATCTACTTCCCTTATTTCCTCTTGTCTTGGTTCTCATTTTTTTGATCGGCTCTCCTCTTATTGCCCCTTGCTCATTGCTCCGTTCGTCCTGATGAGGAGCTCCTATATATACAAACTCTTTCAAATTCTCCCTTTGCACCAATGCTTCGATCTCACTTTTTAGGTGGAGGCAATCATTAATATCATGACCATAGCCTCGATGAAACTGACAATAAATATTAGACTTCAGTTTGAGTGGCCTATTCTTCAATCGTTTTGGAAACCTCAACATATTTAGATCGCCCATGATATTCAGCACCCGCCCCACGATTTTATTGAGGGGAGTGAATTTTTTCTTTTAGGCTTGGTATACCCCATGAGTTCCCCTCGAGGCAAACTTCTTCTTCCTCTACTCGTCCTCAACCATCCTTTCTCTTAAATCTTCCATCTGATGGCTTAATTACCGACTACTAATGTTGTCCTTAGTATGTATGTGTTTCTTCACTTTATTCATGAGCCGAATCTTATTGGTGGATTTATTCTTTGATAGTAAGTAGAGTTTGTTGCTACTGTATAACCCTCGTAAAAAAACTGACACGACCACCTTCTCATCTGAATGATCAATATGAAAGAGTTCTCCATTAAATCTCTTCACGCATTACAAGAAAAAAAGCCTTTTTATGACATTTTTAAGTGTCATAAAATGCATTTTATGACATTTTATGACATTTTATTTTCCAATCAAAAGCGTCATAAATTTGAGTGTCATAATTGATACCCATAAAAAGTGTCATATAAAAGTAACACTTATATATAACTCTTTTTTCAAAATCATTATATCTACTACAAAAAGAGTCATAATATCCTCTATAAGATGTCATATATGATATATATAGCGCCATGACAAATAATTTTCATATATTTAAAAGGGTCATATAAAATATTTCATTACATGAGAGTTTAGTATAAATCATCTTAAATTAAACATATAATAAAAAAAATTAATAACCAACATTAATGTTGAGTTGACAAATAAATTTAAACATAAATCAAACTTCATTGTAACAATAAAAAAAAACTTAAATTTTTTTATATCCAACCCCTTTCAATGTACAACATTCTCAAAAAAATAATGACCTACTACATGTATCTTTATACCCGCTATGTACATCATTAAAAAAAATGTCTCCCAAATAATGTACATAAAAAAATCACACATATATGCGCCAAGGTCAAAAATACACTAAATTAAATTAATTCGTCTATCAAAATTAATGTTCCTCCGTATTAATAATCGCTTCATAGTGCTAGGCCACAATGCACCGAAGTCCTATTCTCACTTGGATTCACGATCGTGTTGTCCGAAAATGATACACCTTTACATGACTCTAAGTATATGCTCCTGCATAAGTTCAAAACTTTAATTCACACATTCGATAATGATGATAAAAAATTCACAAGACTTGCATATCACATTCAACTTAAACTTAAACGTAATGATTGGGCAATATTTCCGAATTTGACCAATTAGTGATCTTATTATATGTATATAAATTGACTTACATTTAGTCTTAGAGTGGGCCTCAGACTCCTAAGTTTCAAGGAAACACAATTAAAAAATTAAATGGATACCTAAAACATATGAAGAATATGTGGTTAAATGTGATTTTCAAATTATTAGACATTAATTAGTGATCTTTTGTTATGATCTGTAATGGGCAACTAACAAAATAGTAAAAATGGAGTGGGGGACGTATGTATATTGAGCATATATAGTGATCTTTTAATACATGTACACGTATATATATTAAGCATGTAATAAGTATCTTTGCATTCGTTTATGTGACAACTAGTACTTGGTTCCAATTTAACTCGCATTTCGTTTTCTCCTTTGATGCATATACAATCTCAGCATCACTAGGGCGCCGCCCAACCATGTATAGAACTGTAAAGCTAAAAAAAATAATGAAACCATCACCAGCGTGTTAAACAACATACCGGTCTGATGCATTGTCCCACCCAGGAGCAATGGTGATCAATAATTCAATAAAATTCAATAAATCGGTAGTTCAATAGAATTCCATTCCATTTTCAGAACTTATGATAGTACAAATAGAAAAATGTGATACGCAACAGGTGGAGAAATTACTTAATAATGTAAAAGAAGGGGTAGCTAAAAAAAACTTTTCTTTTTCGATTTCATTTTCTTTTTGTCGTAATGCCAATTTATTTATCAAGGATTACATGACTATGTGTAAACCTTTCATCATATATTTACTATCATAATAACAAATTTTATTATTGTATTGGATATGCCCAAAGAACATTCGATAATTTTTATGACCTTAGAGAAACATGGAAATTATATAATACTTAACTTCAAGTGGATAAAAAAAATAAAAACATCAATAAATTTCCTGTCACAACACTCACACGGAGAACATTCGGGACTATTAGAAACAATAACAAGACTAGTTTCATAATGAAGTAGAATGTATACTTCAATTAGAGCATAAAATTTGGCCACTTAGAGCATTACATGTTATTCAGTTAGATGAGTAAAAATCTACTATCATCACCCAACATAAATTCCATCACCAACTGTTCTACAAGTTAAATAAAATGTTGAAAAATATTGATTTGGTTACATTATAGACCTTTAAGTAGTTTCAATCTGTAATGGAACATCCAAATTTCAAGAAAACGCAGAAACCGCTCACTGCCTTAATTAGAAGGATTGGGATACTCTAGAGTAGTGAAAAGCTCTATTTAATAGAGTTCTCTTAATGTCATTCATTCACAGAGAAATAAATTTTCAGCATGTTTCATCATAATTTATATGTTTAAAAAACTAGCTACATTTCAAATATATTTTCTATAAAATGGGTTAATCTTTGTTATATATTTAAAATTAAATGGTTTTGTTGTTCACCCTACGAGCCAAACCCCCATCAAAATGTTCCTTTTGTCGAGCTTGAGATACCTTTTTATTTCATTATCTAACAACTTAATGTTTTAGAGTATGTACTGACTAAACATGGTACCTTACCCCCACCCCAACACCATCTTAGTAGTGTTTGCACGATATTCTATGTGTACATATTGATGACCTGGTTTATCTCCCCAAGTGCGAGGAGGACTGTTATATACATTCTTTAACCATTTTATACTAATTTAAACTTGTATGTTACCACCCACATACATGATAGAATGAACAAAAAAATCTTTAAAGTAAACACATAAAGGGTTGAAGACTGTATGGTGTAGCATCATCACCTACCTACATGATGACTACATTATTCTTAAAGGAATTTAAAAAAATATTTTTTATTTTGGTCATTGTTTTATTTTATATTGAATACAACTATAAGCACATTCAACTAGTCTTCGTTCAAACTACTAGTTTTAAGTATTAAAAGGAAAAATAATAGTGAAATTACCTTGCACTAATTTTGCACATAAACTTGAGATGCTAACAATACTTTTTAAACTTGAGCCTCATGGCGTTAACACTCTACTTTCTGTAAATCAATTTTCCTAGCAAGCTTCTTTAGATCGTCATTGTCAGGGGACTGTTCTATCCCTCTTTCATAATAATTTTTCTTTGGTTAACAAATTTAAAGATAATTATGCTTTCACCGCTGTATAAAGTGCATTGACGTTTGTAGCAGAGATATTAATTGATTCCTCATCATACAACAAAGCACATTTGTAATTCCCCGACAATAAATTCACATGGGCTCCATCAATAACGCCATTTCTTATTGCGACTTTGCTACTACCACTACCAACACATTCCTATCCGTCACCCAAAACTAACAGTATTTAGCACATTATGGTACCAAAACTTCAGTAGCCTCATTATCTGTTTCCCCATACATAAACAAAAAATTGCATGATTATATGGTGTGGGGTAGGTGATTTACATGATCAAAACCATAAAGCACCTGCCTGCTTAAGCATTGGCTTCAGAGAGCGGTTGAATATCACTACTGGAATTTCAAGCACTATTTCTTTATCATTTCCATTTCACAAACAGGAAAAAATTGAGAGTGTTAAGATGTAAAAATGTAAATCTTTTAAAAGACGAAAAGAATACAAACTTTGATCAGATTTCACATACTTTACCTTTCCATTTTTACAAATTTTTCACAGTTTAAATTCAAACAATCTATGATGATGTAAGAACTATAGAAAATACCTTAGAGAACATAGTCAAGCCATTCTTGATTTTTGATATAATCATTATATGTGTAGAGCAAGAACCTGTGCATAGAGTATGTTACAAAATCTAGGATACAATAAAGAAATACATGACATAACTTAATAACTCTAAAACTAGAATGTAATTAATTAAACAAATTATTTAAGAATGTTAACGGAATATGAAGATATAAATTTTTTTTATCATGAAGCACTTATAACAAACAAAAACACATACCTCAATATTATTGTTCTTTAAAGAAAAAAAATATAATCCCACAGTACCAAAATAAGAATTTGAATATTCACGAGTTGGGACTCTTAGTTGAGGACATACTATAGAGGGAATAGACCAGAGAGAAGTGGTTGTAAGAGGCTTTCTAAATCAACTCATGAACATGATATTTTTTCCAGTAGAAGGTGTTAAGTACATGATATTTAAAGAATGTTTGTGTTGTAGATTCAACTTTTTCGAATTCTAAAATTGAAAAACAATGTTCTCCTTACTAAACAGTTGAATTTGATAGAAGATTCGCACGTTAAATAAAGGGGGTTACAAGTCAAGATTGGCCTGTGAAAAAATAATTTGAGGCCAAGTATCATAGAAACAATAGTCCTTGAATTATAAAGATTTAAAATAAAAAATTAAGACCTTTAAAAATCTATGGCGCTTAGAGTTGACATGAATTGACTTTATGAAAAAACTACCACAACTCTCTGTGCTTATATAGTGACATAAACTAGTCAGTGGCTCCAATAAAAAAAGTGCATATACTACGATAGACTCTATTGAAATACATCCAATTGTCCATATATCCTTAATGGAGCTACAATAAATAGGGAGAGAGGTAGCGAATATTTACTTAATATACTAACCACTAATGGAATATTACAACATCTTGTGATGTCATGTTCATCCATCAATGCTTTAGTGGTTCAAACGAAAAGTTACAAGACATCTGACTATCTTGTTGGGTTATATGTTAGTTGACCCGTTTTGAGTTCCCAATAGGTCCGCATAATTGAAGGTTGCCAAACTCTCCAGCAATGATGGGAATGATGTTGAAGTATGAGCTGAGGAGGGGTGGTCAGAGGTTTGATGGAGGGATATTTTCCTCTCTAATTAGGTGGTGGAAGCACGATTCAGTGATAAGGTGAGTAATTGTGAAACAATGGAGGGTGGCGAGGGTGAGTGGGAGTTAGGCAAATGAGGAAGATGTAAGGAGAAATTATGGTAAGGGCAACAAGTCCTCTAAGACATCATTCATAGGGGCTGAAACCTCGTCGTCCAACATATGATCTCGGAATGCTAACTCTTTTTTGGCATCATTGATGTAGTCATACGATTGTATTTTACATACAAGAACTACATGCATCCCGAGAGCGATCATTGCTCTGATACAAATAGATGTAAATTAGCCAATGACGTCAACAAAAAAAGCTCTCAAATCAAGATAAACTCAATAAAACACGTTGAGTGATATATTTCATTGTAAAAGGGCTTACTAAATATGGGGGGAGCGGAATAGTCCCCTGTTATCCTAACAAATAATGTAATGTTTTAGAACCCTGTGATGTCATAACATCACTAGGATGGTGGCATACCATGACCCTATAAAAAAACTCACATCCCTTATTTATAAATGGGACAGAAAATATCTGGTCCTAACTAAAAGATACCAAAATAAAAGGGAAAATAGGTCATAAACTAAAATGATTGGAATGAACAAAAAAATACAACACTCTTTTATCCTCTTTAAAATAATGTTTTTTAGGATTTTCTTGTCATTGTTTCAAACCCAAAAATGAAAAAAACATAAGGCATTTGGAGACTAATGTGATATATGAGATAGTCTAACACTAAACAAAATGTAAAAAAATTCTTTTAAGAAAATAGGTATTAAAAGTACAACAATAACTTATTATCCTTGAAAATAATGTTTGTCGGTATTTTCAAGTTAATAATTTTGTCAAATCTGCTAAATTAAACACATAGTTATGAGGATGGATTAGATAAATATGTACCAAATATCTACCCTATGCAAATGAATGTGCTTATAAGCCTTGCAATAAATTACAAATCCTGCAAACTTAAGAGGTACCAAATGATCTTCTGCATTAAAAGAAATCATTAATAATAACAAACTATAAATTACAAACACAATTAACCCGTTTATATATAGTATTTTAAAAGAAAAAAGTGATAAAATTTGGACACATTTCTCACAATGACAAGCTACTGAATCGAAAAAGAAGACAAACCAACATCAACCAATTCATAAATTAATGGTTGTGTTGTTAAATTGTACAAGCCCGCCTTTTTAATCATGTCACCGATTGTCTAAAAAACCAGCCATGATTCAACACTCGTATAGTACCTCAAGTTGTTAACAGTAGCCTACATAGGTATCATGAATAATCAAACACAACAAATACAAACATATATAATGATATTCTAAAAAGGGCTTCTTTTCGTTAAGGAATTTAAAATAGATGATATCCCATAGGTAGAGACCTCCACTAAATTCCTTTACAAAACTCAACCATATATTGTGTGTTATAAGAATGAGACATTTAATAAATTTAAATTTAAGAAACTGTCGGTAAAAGAGAGAGTAAAAGTAAAAAACCTGAACAAAGGTGGTCATTCAAAATAGAGACACGTCATACAAAAGAAACACGCGTATATAATTAGTCACCTCAAAATTTTCTGAACAATTAGAATCTTCAATTTGGAATATATCATATTGAAAATAATCTTACGGCCATCCCAAATCCCAAGCTGAAATGAAGAATCCGAAGACGACTCATTTATGATGAGATTCAATAGCTTACTGAAATTCAAAGCATGGTAGTTTTTTGGGTGAAGAATAGAGGCACAAGCTTTGAAGGTGTTGCCAAATATGGTCATGGTGGAGGGTCGTGGTGGATGGAGAAAGACAGAGAGAAAAGGTAGATAAGTTTTACCTTAGGGATTGCTAGAGAAAGAATCCACCCAATGCTAGTGGGAAATGAAAATATGGTACCCTTTCTTTTGTGTGTTTCTTTTTGCTAAACTTTGAATATTACTGGAAAAAACAGTCATAAAAGATATTGGCATATATGATTCCTATACTAAAAGAGTTGTGTTTGTCGATGTCAATTAACTTTTAATGACATTTTTATTAAATATTGTCATAAAAATAAGTATTGTATATTTTTTATGACTGTTTTATTTAAACCAACATAATGTTATTTTTAAAAATGTCGTAAAAAGGTATTTTTTATGATGTACTTCATGAGATTTTCATCCTTGGTCTAGAGGATGTTAAATAGGTGATCGGTGGTCTTCTTGTAGATCCGTATTTTTATGAAATACCAGACGAAGCGCTTAAAGAGCTCTTTGAAGCGTGTGATTGAATTGGGTGGCATGTGATTGAATTAAGATAGCACCTTAACTGTAAGACATGGTGAAACTTGCCCCACTATGGCACATACCAATACAGATTTCTATCTCCATAATCCACTATAGAAGGACCAAAACTCTGAAAATGCCATGTAAAGAAATTCAGGATGCCAGTAAGAGGATATTTAGGAGGAATCGCTAAATGAAGCCTCTTCGACAACCACATGAATAACATCACAGGGCTGCCTCGAAAGAAAGAGGACTGACCTTCCTTCCAATCATCAAGACCATTTAGTGTCTTAACCAGTATGGCTTTAATAGGATTACAACGATAATTCATCCACAAAACTATAGTATTTATCTGGGTGTGTCACTTGTCGCTAAGAGAATTTTGGCAGTCAAGCCAAAAGCCACCACGCCAGCAAAGAAATTATCCCTATAATCCCTCTGATGCATAAATTTTAGAACAGAAGGAAGATTGGTACCTTCCTCGCACACAAGTGGTCGAGTGATAGAAGGATAAATGTGCATCAATTCAGCTAAAGACACCCAAGGAGAATGGGAAAGGTTGGGTAATATTGAAGAAACTTGAGGGTCAACATTTAGAATGGCAGAAAATTCTTTATAAGTGCTACACACCTGATCCAAACCAAAGATAAACTTATGATCTTCAAGGTACCATAACTACAAAGCTACTTCCAAAAGGTTCCGATCATTGAGCGATTACGCCACAAAGTGGACGGGGGAAAGATGAATACCTCGTAGTTAACATTGTACAAGAACATGACCTCTTAACCCTTCAAGATAAGTGACAAAACATCAATCATAGGAATAATCATTTCAAAAAGAAAAAGAAGTTATGTGGAAGGAATAATAATAATAGTTTAAGTGTGGTTTAAAACTCCATGCAAAGGCCACCTTTTATACTTGGAACTCTCCACAAGAGGATGAAACAATAAGCATCCTGCTGCAATAACAAATTCTAAGTACCAAAGATGTAGGAAGAGGACAATCATGGATGAAAAACTACTACACTGTACAAGTATGTTGACAGGTAGGACAATGGTAATGTCGGTCGACACATCCATTTTGAGAAAGTTATCCATTTCTTATTTTGTCCCCCCTATTTTCAAATAAATTCTTTATAAGGACAATGTTTTATAGAAAGTCTCTCGGGCATTTTCTTTACTTAATATATTTCCAATATTTTTAAAGAAGTCTCAAAAAACACAATATTTAAAATTTTAGTGATTTTTCTTACTTTTAATCCAAATAATACCCTCGAGTGGAAAATTTAAAAAGTACACATAAACTAAGTTATTAATTTAAAATAAGACAAAAATAAAAAATGCATTATTTTATATATATCTATCATTGCTTTTACATTTTTCAAGAATAAAGAAAATGCAAAAAAAAGATAAAAAGATAAAAATTATTGGGACACAACCTGAACATCCCAACCCTAAGCCTAAGCTCTAACCACCATCTCAAGGGTCTCGACGAAAGCGCTTCTCATAATGGCTTGTAGTTGACCCCCACTTCCTGAGATCACCTTCAATGGATAATCATCAATAGTCATTGGAGGTGCCAAGCAAGATCGAGTCGTCATTTGCACATGCTCGACCATCAAATCCCATAGATCTCCCAGTCAAGACGATGAAATGAGCATAGTCTTCAAAAAGAAAGAATCAAGCATAATGTTCAAGTCAGTAATAGGTAAAAAAGTCAAAGGAACTTAAATTTAAAATGCAGAAGTGAAGATAAAGAATTGTACCTCTCTGTGAAGATCCTCCTCTGGAAAAGGATGGAAGTTATCGATTGTTACCTGAGGACAATGAGGCACCGACACAATATGCCCCCCACCTAAATGGATGCAGTAAGAAGGAGTGGAGTAATACCGAAGACTGGGAGCTTCTACCGCCTCCCTCGCACCACTCCCAAATGCCTGTGTTGAAGTTCCTCGTGCACATCCCCCACCCCTAGTTCTGAAAGATGGTGGAGGCACACCCTTTAAGTCATATATCGATGGTGTCATTAAGCAACTAGAAGTGAAGTCCAAATAGTTGTACTCTACCACGACATTAATTTGGATCGCATAATACTCCTCCTCCATCACCGCTGCCCTTGCCTCATTGGACATCTTCCCCACACTCCTCGTATACATAGTAGGGGTAGACTTTGCGACTTAGAACTCTCTCTTGATCACATGCCTGACAACCCTTTCGCCTAGGTACCATATGTACCCAAACTCGTGAGCCATCAACCTCCTCATCTGAGCATAAACAACCCTACACTCCTATATTCTCGAGGGATAACCCCAAGGGTATAACGTCACTAGTACCCCCAAATAAAAATCAAATCATCAATATGAAAAATAAAAATAATAAAAAAATATGCAGTATCCAATAAAGAGAATAAAACCTAACCTGATCACTAGTAAGGCCATTCATCCTAGCCCTTACATCCTTAAGGATAAGGAACTGATTCGACGCCTTGTTTAGTTTTCTCCACCGAATCATTCGAGGACACTCCCACTCCTCCGTTTTCAAAGGCATTAACCCCATGTTATGCCCAAACACCTTATAGAACCATGCCTAAAAAGACAATAAATTTTTTCAATAAAAACCTTCATAAATCTTCAAAAATAATAATAAAAAGAAAAAGAAAAAAGAATAACAAAAAACAACATTTAAAAGTTACTTGTAGACAATATGTGGGCCCAGTAAAATTCTATAGATAGCTCTAGGTGAAGACATCAAGAGAAGAGTAGAGAGATGCCAAAGTCAAAATCCCCCAGTCGTATGGATCTCAGATATGATCCAGAAGAATGGAAAGAACTACATTTGAACTACATCTCTACTCATCACCATCATTAATCCTCCCAAAAGAATCAAGATGAACATGTGGGTCATCTGCTGCACCTTCTGCCTATCTGTAACATTGGTCTTTCGCGACAACAAGGTGTTCTTTATCACCGACCCCTTCATCGACTCCCTAAAGCCAATCCGACCAAAATATGCAAGTGCCACCTGAATCACCTCGTTAGTCAGACGAAGCGACCTCTCTACCTTTATATAATTCCCCTCGTAGTCTGGCCCTGTCAGTTGATGCACGTCTATCGGGGTGACATCCATCTCAACCATACCCAAGGGGAATGTGTGAGTGGTGTTGCACTACCACTCACCCAGATCGCACAAAATTGTTGTCCATCGCATCATGTCATCTAAAGATCCAACAAGGGGACTAAACCCAGTGACACCCACCATAAGCCACATCTCCTCGGGAAGCTTCTACCACTCCTTATTTAACACCGTTTACAAAACTAAAAAAAAATTCTATCTTCAGCAGAAAAATAAACTCAAAAAATAAAATTCAAATAAATTTTAAAAAAAACTAAAATAAATACTCACATAGTTGTTTGGTTTCCTTACCCTTGCAGATCGATGGTGCTCTGGATCTCGCAACAAAATCCTCTCATAATCAATTAGCCCAGCGCCACGATACGCATTCTCGACCCCCTTCGTCATCACTCCGAAACGTCACCACTTAATGCCAATCCAAATTTTGGAATGAACGAAGAGGTTGTTGGCCATTCCTTCCATTGAGAATCTTTGAAAAATTTCATGTAAGACTATGTTCTAGAGAAAGAGAGAGAAGAAGAAGAAGATTTCGTTTGAGAATAGTGATAATGCAAGTTGCCTCAATCCCTTTTTAGAAGGAGCCAGGGGGTATGCCAGTAGGCACCCCCTGGGTATGCTAATTGATAGTGCCACTTAAAAATACCCAAAGTCCCTTTAAAATTTCGTGCCCTGCTTATAAGCGCCTCCCAATTTACACTAGGGGTGACAAAATTTATCAGTTCCATTAGGAGTCACAACATTATTTATAAATGCCATTACAGTCATAAAATATTTTGATAATGAAAAATTTGAGTCAATTGGTTTGTCATTGCTAATGACAGTCACAAATATTATTATATAATTAATTTATGACTGCTATAAGGAGTCACAAGTTTATAACTGCCACAAGGAGTCACAAATTTATCACTACACTTAGTTATGACTCTTAAGAACAGTCACAAAATTATAATTTCTATGAGAAGTCACAAATTTTAGGTTTGTGGCTGCTATTATGAGTCACAAATTTGTGACTGATCGTAACCGTCATAAATTTTGTCTTAAGACTTAATTTGTGACCACTATGAACGGTCAAAAGTTTGTGATTTCTCGTAGCGATCACAAATTTTGGGGTAATAGTTAATTTCTGACTGCTATTAGGGGTCACCAAAATTTTGGCCAAGGTCTAATTTCCATCTTCTCTCTCCTATGCGCTCTTTAATATCTCGCTCCCTCCTCCATCCCTCTTCAATCTCCCACTCCCTTCTTGGAAAATTTTTGGCCTAGGTTAAACTCCCGCTCTCCTAAACTTCGAAGTTGGATAAGAAAGCTCCATCTCCCTCTCTTTACTATAAGCAATTTTTTTAAGCTTGCTCTCGACTACATTAAGTATTAGGGTCGTAAAATTTCAATATGTAGTTGTGTTCCAATCTGTAATGATAACTCATTCTGGTTTCTTAAAATTTACGATCATTGTTTGATTGTTAAATATTGTTATTCATTTCGCGTTTGATTAACTTCATGCTTAACTTCGTGTTTGATTAACTTTTTGCTAATCAAAATAAATGTTTAATTAAATGAAATTAATCATTTTACTGTGAAGAACTGTTATGAGTTTTTCCTTCGTTTCCCTGTGATTTAGGCTTTTTTCATAGTGTTTTTAATGTACAAACACCTAGTTATAATCATTTCATAGTGTTTTTAATATACACATAGTTATAAATAAAAATGGATCTTTTTACCTGTATGCTATTTTACATAGTTCATTTGAAATTAAATAAGATTTAAGTATGACTATATTGAATTTTATTGTGGTGTCAATAATGTTTCGAGCTATGATTTATTATTATATTGTTTGGGACCTGTTTGGTTGTTATCTAATTGATGCTTTCATTTGGAATGCTAGGGTATAGATTGTTTAGGACCCGTTTAGTTGTTACCTATGGGTTATTTATAATTTCAGTATGAATATGGGTTTCTATTTTTAGGGGTATATACATACATACATATAATTATGATTTGTGATTACTTACGGAAACTAGTTGAACTCATTGTAGTTATGTGCACCTCTTTATTGAATTTTTATCAAATGCAGTACTTTTATAAATTGGGGATTTTTTATGTTGTTATTTTTTGTTTATCTCATTTTTTATATATGTTTCAATGGACGATGGATTAGTTGTCGATTGTCACAATTAATAATATACTCTATCTTTCTTAACATTCAAACTCAATTAATTGCTATTAATGTGTCATACTCGCAGTTTAGCGATAGAGCTCCAAATGTGGCCCAATCGTAGCGGTTCTCGAAAAGGTATCAAGATAGTTATGGGTACACTTTTTAACATCTAAAACTTCATATATATAGATCTTCGTGTTGTGTGTTTTGGCGTGCTATTATCAGTTCGATTGTTAACAAATTTACAAACATCATACTTGTATATGTGTGTTTTGGTGTGTTGTCACCGATTATAGTTTTTTTCTAAACATCACATACATTAGGTTTTAGTTTGGAATGATCGACTAAGTCATTGTTACTATTTCTCCTGATGGTTATACAGTGGTCATGTCAATTTCATCTACTATGATATTGATTGGTCTGACCTTTTATGCAAATTGTCTTAGCAATAGGATAGACACCCCATGTGAATTTATGCTCAGCAGATTAGTTGTCCTTATTTTTTAATGAATATTTTTATGGTATATCTCAATAACAATGAGTGATGAAGAAAATCGAAATGATATGAAGGAAGTAGGTGCAGCTGTAGTGTTTTTTAATTTTAGTTAGGTGAAAAAGTAAAATATTTAATAAAAAATAAACCTGGCTTGTAAGGACATTATTTTATAAGTCCGTTATCAATTAATTATGTTGTATACCATTACAACCGTCGAAGAAGTTCAAGAGCAATCTGCATCAAGAGGGATCCGAATATATCAAGGCTCTTCATCAACAAGACTCTGCAAAGTTTATTTTGGTAAGGTTATGTTTTAAATACCTTAACTTTGCACTTAGAGCTTTGGGATATTTTTTCAAAATATTTTCTAAGTGTTGGAGCGGACTTTTTCGTCAAAATTTGAGAATGAGTAATTTTTTATAAGTCCTGTAGCATACCTCAATTTTGATGCCAGGTCGTTCAAGCGAGATGTCATCTCATTCGAGCGACATGTGATGTCACGTAATGTTGTTCAAACGACACGTGTACGTCGTTCGCACGAGATACCTATTTCGTTCGAGCGATTGAGGCAACGCGTTTTTCTATAAACACTCATTAAATGGTTTAGTTTTCATTAAGAAGTCCCAGCGTTTTGAAAGACAGAAAACTGTGAAACTGCAGAATCCTTTTGACCTCTTATTTTAGGGTTTAATCCCTTTTTGTTTTCAATTCACAAAAATCCCATATGATTTGGTGAATTATTTTGGTGTTCAAGAACACACTTTGCCGTTAATCATTCTTTGTGGGGAGAACTCTACAACCGGAGAGCTGCGTGCTATTGTGGAGGGAGTCCTTGCGAAGACTTTAGACTGCGTGTCTGGACTGCGCGTCCTTGTAGTATAACTACGTGTGAACCACAACTGATTTCTAGCCGTTGCTTCAGAGGTTTGACGAAGGCACTGTGCATTACACACTTGTGGGAGATTATCAGGTTGTATGTAAGTCAATGGTCTTGTAACCTTTTCAGAGTTATAGAAATAAAAGGTTTTTCCCAGTGGGGATTTTTCCTGAAATTTGTGTCGCATGCTTTATTTATTTATGGGTTGACACACGCACACACGTAGTTGCATGTTTAGGGGCTGAATTGATTTGATTTAAAAATTAACTCTAATTAAATAAGTGTGCCAAAGTAGAAGTTTGTGAATTTAATCAATTATCACACAGTCATATGTTTTACAAATTGGTATCAGAGCGTGTTGCACTAATTTACTGTATAGATCCTGTAGTGCAATTTGTTTTTGTGGTTATTTGTGTTCCTTTCCTGATTTTGTTTTCTCGATGGATTCTTATACTGTTGATGTTATTAGTCTAGATGAGTTTGATAAAGTTCACGACCATGCTGAAAAATTAACTCTTTTGAATTTAAAACTTATCAAAAGAGTTAAAATTTTAGAAGAAGAAAATTCTTTTTTTTTTTAAAAATAAGTTTGAATATTTGCAAACGTTTCAAACTTAAAGAGATATTTTTCGTGAGAACTTTGGTAAATTGTGTATCGACTTTGACTATTTAAATATTTCCAAAAAGGAGAGTGATGATAAAGTCCTCGTTATAGAGAAGGAATTGGAGGACTTAAAAAATTCTAGGGTTCCCGTTTGTGCCGTCGAGGATAAAAAATTAATTGATGGTTTTACAGCACGTGAAAAGACTCTTTGGGATAAGTTTGTTTTAATTGAGGGGGAGCGCGATAAACTGTTAAGTTTAATTGATAATTTGAAAAAGAAGTCCCTCAAATTGTAAGAGTCTAATTCGTTGCTTGAATTAAATATTTTGAAGTTGAAAAATGATTTTAATGATTCAAGTAGGTTTGATAGTGATGGTAATGGCTCGTCATGTTCTAATGCTTCCGTTGCTAAAGCCAAAAACATTTTTTGTTTTAGAGGGTCAACCGTTCCCAAGGTCATTAGAAAAGGTCAACCCATAGGTGTCGTTCCACCCATTTACAGATGTTCACAATGTGGTAGGAAAGGTCACCTGAGGAGATTTTGTTTTGATCTTCGAAAAGGTCCTCAGAAGTTTATGTCTAGTGTTCCCTTGGTTCCCAAAGTCCCCACACATCGTTTCACACCTGTTTGGGTTAGAAAATCACTTTTAGAAGGACTAGATGGTAGACTTGTTGATTCTCGTATGCTTGCACATGACACTTCTCTTGCCATATCATATAGATGATTGTGTTCGCATGTTTGTCATACGCTAGTTTTCTTTGGTTTCATGATAGTTATGGTTGCTAGCGTTGTGACATGTATTTTTTGTATAAATTTTTGCTTTTGAAAAATACAAAAAGAGTTTATTTTGATAAATTTTTTGAAAAATCCAAAAAGATTTTTGTATTTTGTTTACAGCTTTTATGGATGAACACTTGTGATGACCGAGTCACAATTTCATTCCATTTATTCTTGTGACTATTTGATAGTGTTTTGAGACAATATAACATGTTATCTTTGTGCTTTATAATGTTTGGAGTCATTGAGATGTAATTAAGTATTACTTCCTACATGTTTGACTCCTGATTTCCTTTATTGCACACATGCACGAAATTGTTTGATTATTGTTCTTGTCTTATCACATGTTGGTTGCGTGTTTTCATCTCAATTTGTCTATTAAAACAAATCAAATGCGATAAATCAAGATAATAAAAGGTGTGCATGTTTTAACCGTTTGCCGTGAGTTTGTGTGATTTTTTAAAAACGGTGAAGGGCTACAAAAGGTACACATTTATCCTTTACAATTAAGCTGCCGTTTAAATTGGACCTAAAAAATTGAGGAATTTTATTATCCGGGGTCCTAAGAGGTTTAAAAGAGGCCGAAAAAATTTAAAGGCAATAAAAACAAATTCATGCCAAAAAGGGCTAATTAGGTTTTTGCACCAATTCTCCAAAGTTTGAGAATTTAGTTTATACACCTCTAAAAGAAGATATTTTTGAGGTAGTTTGGTTGGAGATTTTATAACGGGTTTGCACGTCCTTGAAAGTCTTGAAAAACCGTTAAATAGTTTTGGACGTTATTAGTGTGGAAATCACCTTGACTTTTATTTGTTGATTTGCATAAGACGATGTCATCAATAATTTTTATACCTAAGGATATTTTTTATGTTCATTCATTAGGGATACACATATTCATCATGCACATATGATTGATTGAGTTGATTTACCTATCGAATGTGTTCACACCCATACATTCCATTTTCATGACTTGGTTGTTTGAGTTTAAATCCATGGTGTATGATTTTTGGTATCTTATTTTTGTACGAAAAATTTGAAAAATCAAAAATAGTTTGTGAAAGTTTTTGAGATATACATTTGCATGCGCGTATTTTGATTCATATTTTCTATGAATTTTGGCGTGACACTCCATGTTTTGATTGTTTCTTCTTATCTGTATATTTGGGGACATCATAAAAAAGGGGGAGAAAGAATTATCATGTTATGGGGAAGTTTTAGCAATATGGGGGAGATTTGATTTATTAATGACTTATTCTTATATAATTTCAAACTCAATGCTTCACGAAGGTTTTTGCTTAATGTCATGTGTGTAGGTACAAAGATTGATGATCATTTTGTTGCACACCTTGATGAGAAAATCTTTGAGGTTTGATGAAGATTTTTGAAGAACAGTTTGAGATCTTGTAAATTTATTCATGGGAGGTTAGATTTGTATAGGCAATTTTGTCTTTGATAATTCAGATGTTTTTATGTATATACCGGCATAGACATAGGGGAGATCTGTAAGGACATTATTTTATAAGTCCATTATCAATTAATTATGTCGTATACCGTTATAACCGTCGAAGAAGTTCAAGAGCAATCTACATCAAGACGGATCCGAATATATTAAGGTTCTTCATAAAAAAGACTTCGCAAAGTTTACTTTTGTAAGGTTATGGTTTAAATACCTTAACTTTGCACTTAGAGCTTTGGGATATTTTTTCAAAATATTTTCTAAGTGTTGGTGCAGACTTTTTCGTCAAAATTTGAGAATGTGTAATTTTTTCTAAGTCCTGTAGCATACCTCATTTTTTATGCCAGGTCGTTCAAGCGAGATGTCATCTCGTTTGAGCGACATATGATGTCGTGAGATGCCGTTCAATCGAAACGTGTACGTCGTTTGCGCGAGATACCTATTTCGTTCGAGCGATCGAGGTGGCACGTTTTTCTATAAATACTCATTAAATGGTTTCATTTTCATTAAGAAGTCCCAGCATTTTGAAAGACAGAAAACTGCAAAACTGCAGAATCCTTTTGACCTCTTATTTTAGGTTTTAATCCCTTTTTGTTTTCAATTCACAAAAATCCCATATGCTTTGGTGAATTGTTTTGGTGTTCAAGAACACACTTTGCTATTGATCATTATTTGTGGGGAGAACTCTACAACCGGAGAGCTACGTGCTATTGTGGAGGTATTCCTTGTGAAGACTTTAGACTATGTGTCTAGACTGCTAATCCTCATGGTATAGCTGCGTGTGAACCACTACTGATTTTTAGCCATTGCTTTGGAGGTTTGACGAAGACACCATGAATTACACACTTGTGGGTGATTATCAGGTTGTATGTAAGTCAATGGTCTTGTAAACTTTCCAAAGTTCTAGAAATAAAAGGTTTTGCCCTGCGGGGAGTTTTCTTGAAATTTGTGTCGCATGCTTTATTTATTTATGGGTTGACACACGCACACATATAGTTGCATGTTTAGGGGCTGAATTGATTTGATTTAAAAATAGAATCTAATTAAATAAGCGTGCCAAAGTAGAAGTTTGTGAATGTAATCAATTATCACACAGTCATATGTTTTACATAACTAATATATCTAGTCTCTTTGATGTTTTACTTGGTTAGTAAAAGATTCATTTTGATAAAGAAAAAAAGTTCTGAGTACTTTTATTAATTTTATAATTTATTTTTATGTTTAAGAGATGATGTTTTATACAATGCTAATGTTGTTCACATCAGAAAAGGCTACATTTTTGTTTTAGTTGTAATGAATGTCATTGATTTTCTAATGGACCCCATTTGATTTTCTACATAACCATGTAATTGTTTTGATATACATGGGAAATTGCATACCTGATGCATTTACTGTGATCTAATTTTATAGTACTTGGTGTAATATTTTGTTCTAGATTTACCCATTTGATCGTACTAAGAAAAGGAAAAATAAGAAGACTGTAATTCAAGATTCCGCAGATGATTATGTTGATAAGGTGGTTGAGCAAACTTAATGTTTGTTAGGTATGGGAACTCAACTGCCTGCAATATTTTAACTTTCTTTTACTTTTCTTTATTAGTTCCTTGTTACTTTGTCAAGTTGTTTTTATTTTTTGATAGATACATTATGCCATTAATGCATTCACCCAAAATAACCATATTGTTGCGGTTCTTTTGGTTGTAGTGGGTTGGTGGTGTAGGTGGTGGTGGGTGGGAGGGAGTCCGGACAATATTTTATTTGGCCCTCCTGTCTTTTTTCAAAGAACTAAGCAAGACACGTGCACATAATATTATTTGATGAAGAAGTTTTATGTATGATGAAGAGGTTATGTCTTTCTTAACATATGTTGATCTAAGCAACACACACACATGCACACACACACTACACCGTTCAGTTGTCTAATTTATTTTGATCTGATTGTCACCCAAGCCATGTCAAGGTGCAGTAAATCAATACCTTGCAGTGCTTTGAACAATGACGGCTCGATATATGCATATGCGACGTGTCTTGCTTAAAATACGTTTAATCAAACCACGCGATCATGCCCATTTATTATATAGCGCTAACTATGTGTTTGTTCACTCACATGGTGTAGGAATGTGAGGTTAAAGGCAAACCACTTAGAATCGGTGGCCGAAAGTGAAGCTACTTGACTTCCTCTAAAAGAATACGGTTCTTTTTGTACATAAAAGATATTTTTTTCTTTTTTCCTCATTATTTTTTTATTGAATAGATCCCTCTTTCTCATAGTAGCGATATCTAAAAAACTACATGCATGTTTTTTCATTTTAGGGAAATACTAGTCATTTTGTAGTGTTATTTTCTCCTTTTTAGTTCTTATATTTCGTTGGAGTTTATATGCTTTATAGTAATTTTAGAGCACACCACATTCATCTTATCTCTCTCCTTGCATTCAAATTGTTAGCTATCTTCTATTCCATTTTTATGGGAGTTCGGTTGTTGGCTTATGAGGTAGCTGACATCTGTCTTGGGATGTTTCCTCTGAGGTCCATCCTCCTGACTTCCAGCGTGGGAGACTCCTTAGCCGCCCTCAAACCCTATGCCGATAACTACATCAGTGTCCGGAGCTGTGACCACTCCCCCTACGTCACATGCTGCTGTGTTGGAAAAGTTGGCATGGTCGATGTTATTTATTTCCTTTCTAAAAATGAAAATCTTTTATCCCCATCCGCTGATCTCAACTCCCCTCTAACTGCCAATTTATCAAATGTTCCAGTCTTCGTGAAGCACGTGCAGCCCTCTTCCAGTTTGGCAGATGCCATTAATCTCATCCTGGAAGGTACCCAAAATCTTGTGGTTCTAGTTAAGACCAACTCAAGAAGAAAAAACGTCCTCAAATCATTGATTTCGAGTCGAACTAATCATAACGGGCATGAATTCTATTGGCTAACATAAAGAAGATGTGATTATATTTTTACTGAGCTCAATCGGTCTCTTCTCTTCTCCCACTTAAGCACTTTTCATTGAGAGTTTCGGCATTATCACCACTGATTTAACTGTAGTTGGGTATGACTCTCCTACCTCAGAGGAATTTTCCGTAGTCGATGATGACGTAATCTTAATCAGTGAGATATCCCCATTCACTCCGGCCTGCTATGATGAGACAGTGGCTACTGCTATTACAACTCTCTCCTCTTGTGACTTCTGCTATTACAACTCCTTCACTCTGGCCTAAATAGGTTTGTGTTTATCATTTGACTGAAAATAATACTAAAGAAACTTCTTTATTTATGACATTATATGTAACTTTTTATAGTATAATATAAATATTTAGGAACTGGTTCAATGGTTATATACCTGGTGAAATACATCATGTGGACACCAGGGTTGTTCAGCGAGGGGGGTTTGGTTTTCATCTTAACAGCCATGATGGAGGCCTTGGCACAAGTAAACCGACTCACTACTGCATTCTCCATGATGATCGTCGATTTACTTCTGATCTTGTTGCTTATAGGGGAGGATGTTTCAAGTGGTAGTGATGTTGATGCAGTCTCCTTCATCATCTTCCCATTCTGCTGCATCATTAACTACTTTGTCTTCATTTGACGAAAGTTTCTACAAGCTTTATCCCACACTACATAATGTCATGTTTTTCCTCTGAACGACTGCCGAATGAAGGAAGTGCCCAAATAAAATGAAGGTTGAATCTCTTTACCTATGCGTACTAGTTAAGGAGTTTGTGCGTGAATCTACTTTGTGTTCGAGTATGGCCTGATTCTAAATGACTCAGTATCTACTCTTTATTTGCTGAAAATGGGGAATTGTTATGCATATGAAAAACATAGGAGTCATTTTCCACCACCTATTATTCAATTTTAAGTTTGAATGATTTTCTACTATTATTTAATTTTTATGAAACTCGGTGTAACTAATTTCATTGTTGGATCTATTTTGTGTTCATGTAATGTTCTCTATAATACATCATTTTTTAGTTAAATATTCAAAATTTAATCTGTATCGTAGACACAATTGGTGTAGCAATAACTTAAATTTGATCCATTTTATACTGGCTTGTATCCTCACTATTTGCATAGTTCGCTGAAAGAATATGGTTTTACGTTTAATTTCACTGACCATAACAAGTCTACAACATCTTTGGGGTTGAGAATTGGGGGTTATTGTTGTAAATTTTGGCTCAATTTTGGAATCTCATCTGAATGGACCAAACTCTTTGTCAGTGACCAAATTCTTTGTTAAGTTAATTCTAGATTTTATTAAAAGAGCACACATTTTGCAAGGACTTATAAAAGAATTCTATGTTATATTAGGAAGATTACCTAATTTTTTGGTTCCGTATATTCGAGTCGTATTTATCTAGTAAGTAATTGTAGAAATTTGTTGTATTTTTTCCAAGAAGACTATTAGAGACATAAATGAGGTCCACATTGGTTGACTAAAATCCTTTTGGTTAAGCTCCAATTCTTTTTCTAAAGGAGATTTTGTGTTTTATTGTCTTTTTTGTATCTTGTACACTAAAAATCATTAGGCTTCATGTATGATAAAAAACATTAAACTTTATTTATCATATATAATATCTCAAAAATTAGTGCAATAATGTGAAAAACTGTTACTTAGGCCGTTTAATACAAGATTAAACTATTGAAGTAACTCCGAACTATTTTTTTAAGAAACTCTTTTCTTTAAATCAAAATAGATTAATCACAAGATATGTTTAATAAAACATGCACGAGATTTGTTCAAGATTAGGTAACTAGTTTTGAAAAATAAAACTAAAAGGTTTAAATCAGCACACCAGCAAGAATGGGATGAGGAGATGTAGAAAGATTAAGAACAAGGCATTTTTAACGTGGTCAAATCTCATCCAACTGAGAAAACATCCACGGTGACTTCTAAGTCACAAACCAAAAATCCACTAAAACAAAATATACAAGTTACAAACTATTTAACACACATGCACACAAAACAGTCCTATACAAGTTTAGAATATTTACCCACTGGTTTGATTCTAACTTCTCTGGAGTTCTGATGCTGATGTGTCTTTCCCAGTTTGCTAACTTCTCCACTTTATTCCAGTCTTTATGTCGACTCTTGTAGATTCAAAATCTTATTGCCAACACTTCTGTGTTGCAGTGTGATAAGTGTTTGTGAAGGTGCTTCTAACACACACACACACACACTTATTTATACAAACAAGTCCTAGCAAATTACAGATCAGATCTAAATGATGCTTTTTTCACTTTCTCTCTTATTTAGAAACAAAAAGACTTTATTTGGCCTTTCAAATAATCTCGGAATCCAAGGTTACCTTGCTCGAAAGATTGCTAGGTCATATCCAATTTCAGAGGGTTTTGAAAATGAAAACCACCAATTGCGATTCCAACTAGGTCGAAAGCCTTGTTTCGTAAGAACTAGAAACATAAAATATATTTGTTGATTCTAACATTTTGAAAAACATTTACAGACCAGTAATCAACAAATGTGTTTTCTCTAGATGAGAAACAAAATAATGTAGATCTATGTGTAATATGACATGAAATAATCAGATCAACTGTTTCTATGAAAGAGAAATAGAGATCTAATATGAAATGTTTAAGTTGAAATAAGATCTCGAACTTAGAGGATAAAACTCTTTAAACAACCTTCAAACTCCCACCACCAACACTCTCAAACACACAGGTATAATGTTTGATATAAACTGTTTAGGAGAAATGAGTTTAGGGTTTGAAAACAAAATAGGGTTTGGACGATTTAGGGCTTCTTTCTTTCTCTAGTTTCTATCTTTATTTTCTCTCTCTCCCTCTCTCTCTCTCTCTCTTCTCTCTCCTCCATTATCTCTCTGTTTAGACGAACTGCCAAAAGTTCCCAAAAGCTGAGGTAAGCCTCCTTATATAGTAGGCTAGGAAGGATCGAGAAGGTTGATAGAAATCTAAGGGTTGGGATTTGGTCTTGGCCTTTTGACTTTGATCCAACAGTTTAACATCAATGGTGAATTAAACAATTACTGATTGGTCTAGAGAGGTTCACAGGGATTGAGTTAGGACGCATGCAGAACGTTGATAAAAGAGATCCAAGGGATGATAAGGTGTACGAGTTATGAGTCTACTAACAAACACAAATCAGACCGTTGTGCAAAAGACAAGTGTAAGGCCCAGTTGAACACTCACACGTGTGTTTTATAAATAATTACTCACGCACGCTGATGTCTCAAGCTCATTCGGATGCTACCCAACTCAACTTTTAGGTATGAAGACATAAAACCAGTAATTACAAATTGACCCCAAAAGTTTTATAAATCAAGTTTTCATTAAAAAAAAATCTTTTTAAAAAATATTAAAAATTCCCAAAAATTATTAAAATCAATTTAAATGGGATTAAACACACATAAGTCACACACAATCAAATAATACAGTATATGAACAATGTATGCAACCCTAGTGTGTGTGAATGAACATTATACCTTCAATTGAATCAAGTGTGGCATAAGAAGAAGATTTTGAGGCTCTTTCGTATCTAGGGAATGGGACTCTAATTTTGTCACATATTTTGAAACTAGATGAGAACTTATACAATGTAGACTCAAGTGAGTCAATATTATAAGCTGCTTCAATCTCCCCCTTTGGAAACATGAGATAAAATCTCCTTTGAGTCAACTAGGACTCATAGGGCTACAAAGAAATAAGGAAAAACCTATTCCTATACAAAAACTCTATCTACCCATTTCTTAGAAAAAAAAATTACATGACTCAACTAATTACAAATCAATACCTTAATAACATCTGTTGAATACAACTGTACGGATTCCTGCAAATAATACTAAGATCAAGCTTATTAGAAGTATGTAAAAAAATTGAAATCATAAACTCAAATTACTCCCCCATTTTGTCTCAAATGGACAAGTGGAATAATACTTAAGTTATATGAGTTTATTCAGCACACACCATTCTTATCGATTTTCGCAAAGCAAGAAATCTGTTTTAATCCAAAGGTTTCGTAAACATATCTGCGAGTTGCAAATCAGTAGGAAGACAATTTAGTTCTAATTACTTAGCCTCAACTAATTCGAGTATAAAGTGATGTCTAATTTTGATATGTTTATTTCGTGAGTGTTGAACAGGATTTTTAGAGATATTGATCGCGCTTTGATTATCACAATAAAGATGTAGTTGATCTTCTTGAATACCATAATCATTTAGCATTTGTTGAAGCCAAAGTAATTGATCATAGCAACTACCAGCATCTATGTATTCTGATTCAGCTGTAGATAAAGAAGTGCAATTTTGTTTCTTACTACTCCATCCTACCAAATTATTATCGATATAGTAACAAGCTCCTGATGTACTCTTACTATCATCAGTACACCCTACCCAATCGGCATCAGTGTATCCTATTATAGTACTTGGAATATCATTGGTGTACCAAAGTCCTAAATTTGGGGTGCCTTTTATGTATTTAATGTTTCTTTTATACAAACTAAGTGGCTCTCTTTAGGATTGTTTTGATAACGGGCACACACACAAACTACATACATAATATCAGGATGCGAGGCAGTAAGGTATAGTAAGGTTCCTATCATAATACGATACAGAGTTGGATCTATGGATTTACCACTCTCATCTTTAGATAGTTTGACCATAGTACTCATGGGAGTTTTAGCTTCTTTGGCACTTTCAAGACCGAATTTTTTGACAATCTCTAAAGCATATTTCGATTGCGACACAAATAAACCTTCCGAGTTCTGTTTGACTTAAAGACCCAAGAAAAATTGCAACTCCTCCATAAGAGACATTTGAAATTCTTTGTGCATAATTTCAGAGAATGATTTAACTTCTGAAGGGGAAGTGGATCCAAAAATGATATCGTCTACATAGACTTGAGCTATAAGGATATCTTTGTCAAAATGTTTGACAAAAAGGGTTTGATCATTTCCACCTCTCTTAAAACCTTTGTCTAAGAGAAAGTTGGAAAGGCGCTCATACTAGGCTCTTGGAGCTTATTTCAAACCATACAACGCCTTTTTAAGATAATAATAATGACTTGGATATTGAGAGTCAATGAACCCTTTGGGTTATTCAACATAGGTCTCTTTAGTCAAGATTCCATTAAGAAAGGCTGATTTAACATCCATTTGGTAAAGCATAAAATGCCAGTAACAAGCTATTGTGAAAAGAAGACGAACATATTCTAATCGAGTAACAGGGGAAAAAGTCTCGTTAAAATCTATTCCTTCAATTTGAGAGTATCCTTGAGCAACTAATCTGTCTTTGTTTCTAATAATTATCCCACTTTCATCAGATTTATTTTTAAATATCCAACGTGTGCCAATAACCTTTTTATGATCAGGCCTAGGTGCAAGATACCAAACATTATGAATGACAAATTAAAGAAGTTCTTCCTGCATGGCAGAAATCTAATGAGGGTCATTCAATACCTCATTTACATTCTTTGGTTCCATAAGGGAAACAAAACATGCATAATGAGCATAGTTTCTTAATTGAGATCTTGTACGGATAGGCTCACTAGGGTTACCAACAACATTATCTATTGGATGATCTTTAGAAACCCAGTTAGGTACTTCAGGTGTCTCAATTGGTAAAGAATAATCTATTTCTGGAGAGTAATTTTCCAAAACAGTTTCAGGACTCTTCCACGTATGTTGGTTCTCCAATCTTACTCTCAACATTAGTGTCACATACAATAATGTTTATGGATTACATTAAGGTCTTTGTGCAAAGATTATAGACACGGTATGATCTACTGTCAGGAGAATATCCTAGGAAAATAGCTTTATCTCCATGAGTCTCAAATTTGGATAAGTGTTCTCTGTGTTTGTAGACATAATACGTACTACCAAAAGTTCTAAGGTATTTAAGATTGGGCTTTTTCCCATACCATAGTTCGTAAGTAGTTTGTTTAGAATTCTTCCTAAGAGAGACCCTATTGATAATATGACAAGTAGTACGAATAGATTCTACCCAAAAATATTTAGGTAAACACTTGGCATGAATCATAACACGTGCCATCTCTTGAAGAGTACGATTCTTTCTCTCAGCAATTCCATTTTGTTGGGGAGTCTCATGAGCACTAAATTCATGTTTGTACCCATTATAGTCACAATACTCTACAATACCAGTATCTATGAATTTTCCACCTCTATCACTATGAATTTTATTTACTTGAGTGTCCTCCTCATTTTCAATCCGAAGTATAATTTTCAAAAAGGTTTGAAAAGTATCAGACTTGTGTTTTAAGAAGGCCACCCAAGTAAATCTGGTGAAGTCATCAACCATAACAAGAATGTAACTGTGTCCACAAAGACTAACAGTTATAGAGGGACCCATTAGGTCCATATGGATGAGGTCCAAGGGTTTAGAGGTAAGGATATCTTTAACTTTCTTATGAGGTTCCTTAACAGTTTTTCCTCCCTGACATGATCCACATACAATATTAGAGATAGGTTTGATCTTTGGAATTCTTCTAACTATTTCTTGTGAAGACAATCTACTAAGGTTATCTTAATTTATGTGACCCATCCTATTATGCCATATTATATTGTCATCCATTCTGGAAATGTTACAGACCTCAGTACTAGTCTGGACAGTATAACAATTGTCGGGAGTCCTGAGTCCTGTAAGAATGCACTCACCTTTTTCATTAATTTTTTTTTAATTATTCTTTGAAAAGGTGACAGTATGATTTGAGTCACAAAATTGCAAGATACTAAGTAGATTAGCCTTAGTACCTTTTACTAGAAGAATATTTTCAAGTATAGGTAATCCTTTTTCTTGGAGTGTTCCTTTACCAATGATTTGAGATGATACACCATCATCAAAAATAACTTTTCCTCCAGCAAAGCTGGTTTTGTTTAAAGGTTTTGTATCATCCCCAGTCATATGTTTTGAACACGTAGAGTCTAAATACCAACCTGAAGAGGTGTGTTCAGCTTTTAAAGCAGTAATTAGAATGTTACACTTCATATGGGGTAATAGCTCATCTTTTCTAACCCAAATTTCTCTTGTTTTTATTTTGCGCATAGTTGCTCTCATTTGATAAAATTTGCGAGCTTTAGATTTTTGTTGAAAAATGTTTTGCGCATGAGTTTGAATTTTATGGAAAATATGAGCATTCGGTTTAGGAAAGTATCTAGGAATCCATCTTGTAAATGATCTTTTAGGTTTGGTCTTTATTTTTCTATTGTTAGAGTTTTTGTCTGGTTGTCTAGGTAGGACATAATTGTTACGGCATCTCCTAGAGTAGTTAAAGTTCGGGTATAGAGGAGTATTACGAATCAATTTAGCTAAACGTCTAGAGTAGCTACCTTCAAAAGAATGACCATATATATCACAGTAAGAGCAACATAGATTGCTTGAAGCGGATATCTCCTTATGAAAGTCTCTAAACATATGTTTCATGGAATTTTGATGTTGAACTTTATTCCTAGGGAGTACATTTTGAAAAGCAGAATCACTCTTTCTAATCGGGGGGCAGACGTATTTAGCCTTAGTTGGACTATCACACTTAGAGTTATTTGATTCCCCAATATCAAACTTTGTTATTTTTCATCAAAATCACCTTTTAGTGAATGAAAATCTAGGCAAGTTTCTATATGTCTTTTGCCTCCTGACACAAACTTGATTAATTCAAAGTTTTTAGTTTGTGTCTTTAACTTTGGGCAAAATCCTATTCCAGTTCGATCATCAGAATAGGTTTTTGAGTCAGAAACAACATCATCAAAACAGTTGGAGTTTTTTTCAAACTTAGCAATTTTTTTGAAAACAGTTGTTGTCTTTTCTTTAGCTTGTTCCAATTCTAATAATGTCCCTTTTATATTTTTTCACCAGACTTTCATTTGTTTCAATCAAATCTTTCAATTTTTGATCAAAAATTTTGACTTCATTTTCATGAGTTAGACATTGGGTAGTATACTCTTCAGTGTTAAGTTTTACCATTAGACTAAGGTCTTCTAGTTTTTTAGTGAGTTCTTTCACTATCTTCTCTAGTCTGGAGCTTTTCTCGAGAGTTTTGGCATAAAGTGTACGAACATCAGGGAGGTCTTCAGTGTCTGAATCACTAAGTGTAGTGTTTGAAGTGACCCCTAAGGATTCAATTCTTGAACTCACACACACATTGACATCGTCAATATCTCTTTCCCTTTGAGTCACACACCATGCTATAGAACTAGCAATGTTCTCAGAAATTAAAGCATCTAAACCAGTAGCAACATGATTTATAACAACATAAGTAGAACTATTATCATCATTCTCATATATAGGCACAAGAATATCATCATTATAGATTATCTTAGCAAAGAAGGACATGCAAGGATAAAAAACATCAGATGACTCAGGTTCCTCATTATCAGAGTGTGACACCCCGCCTAATAAAATACCGGGTGATCAGTCCTATACCAAATTAAAATATGAATCCCAGTTGGATCATCCTTAGCATCACTGTCGAAAACTTTTTAAAATTTACTAACCACCTAGTATTCCAAAAACTGGTGCCAATTTTAACTTTTTAATTAATCAAAACAATACATGCGGAATTTAATATAAACCATTCACACAACTGAATGAAAGTAAATCGAATAATAATTACACAACTTGACCAATAAATCACCGGCCACCAAATAAAATCAAATACAATTAATCAACACCTGAATGAATTACACCTGAAACTGTACAGAGAAGTCTGGGTGACAAGCCCTAAATATAACTGAAACTGATACAAGATTCCTACTCTTGGAATAAATGAATGATGCGTCTAATCCAAACTCCTGCTAGCATCCACATATGCCGCAGCTCCGTGTCCCTGGAATAGAATATCAATCCTGGCATCCCTGTGGCTGGACACCTAAAAGGTTTTGAAAATAGTTTTATAGCAAGGGTTAGAACCCAAAACATTTTGAAAATATTTAGGAAGTGAATTAACTGCACTAATTTAAAATGCATGAATGCGCTTCATATTTAAGTTAGTGTCGCACTCCCTTGTGGACATTCTCACCCCTCCACTATTGTGCACACCTACCGGTTACCTTAACCCCACCTAGTTGTACTACCCCATCCAACTAGTCCTGGTATAACCTTCCCTTGCCATACTACTCTAACCCGAGTATAATGATTCTTTAATTATAAGTTATTTCACAACTAACTTAATTAACTCCTCTTAAATAGTAACATATAACCGTATCACAAGTTATATAAAGTAAATACATCACCCACTGTATTATTCCCACAAATGAATAACTTAATTAATTTCTCATTAATTAACAACATATAACTGTAACCTGAGTTATATAAGGTAAGTACATTACGCACTGTATTATCACCTACATATAATATTTACTACCATATTATACGTACGTTTAATAACATCCACACATATATCATACAAGTACCCATCCTTCCGAGTTTACCCTAACCGGATGATTCCCTCTAAAATGCTATCTCACTAGGTGTGCTCACAAAACCTAGTTTCCCCAAGTTAGAATCGCTCACCAACTTGGACAAAATATAAACGAAGTGGAGGCGGTCATATTCCTTCCCTGAAAGTGAGATAAATCCCTCACCCATATATACCGGACGCTATGACCTGGGGATATACTCGCCTTACTCCTCAAGCTAGGGGATTCACCCACATCGCGCAACCTCCCTTGATAGTATTAGAGTATATATAAATTTAATAATTATTTAATCACTTATATTTAGTATCACGCACAATAAATACACGTGTATATATATACTATCACGACACCGTATATATATATATAATATAATCTCCGGCTTTACCGTGTACTCAAAATCCCGTACACTGCCTGTAATTTAATATCACACACAATATATACACGTATATATATATATATACTATCACTACACCGTATATATATAATATAAACCCCGGCTCTACCGTGTACTCCAAGTCCGTACACTGCCTGAAATTTCCTGAGTCTGTGGCCCGACTCAATGTAGTTAACTCACTCTTCAATTTATGTAATACTTTCCCCGAGTCTATGGTCCGACTCCAATTAAATTAATTGACACACTTATTAATTTAATACCTTCCCAAGTCTATCACGCGACCCTAATTAAATTAATTATCACATTTATTAATTTAATCCTACCCGAGTCTATAATCCGACTCGAATTAAATTAATTATCACATTTATTAATTTAATCCTACCCGAGTCTATAATCCGACTCTAATTAAATTAATTATCACATTTATTAATTTAATAACTTGGTGACTCTCAACCATTGTCCCCGAACTCACTTACTTGGCCCGTAACTTGATATTTCCCGAGTCTATGTTCCGACTCTAAATTAATTACTCTCTCTTGATAATTAATTTAATATTTTGGTGTCACATTACCAACATACCCGGACTCACTCACTTGGTCCATAATTAAATATTTTTCCGAGTCTATATCCCGACTCAAAATTTATTAGTTTATCTCCAAACTTAATTTACTACCTTGGGGTCGCATGACCAATATACCGGGATTCACTCACTTGATCCGTACCTCACTATTTGGAATAAAGTCTCTCAATTTCATCCATTAAATGCCCCACCTAAGTTCATCCTAGTCCCAATTACTTTTTCCCATAATTGCTAGGAATAATTGTTTCATATTTATTTATCACTAAATAAATGCTTGGGGGTTAAATTTAAATAATTTTCCCCTTATACTTCACCCAAGGCCGAACTGCCCAGGATTTCCCATCGTCGATCGATCGATGCCCACGATCGATCGATCGACCCCTTCGTTACAGCTCTTCTTCCCCCCTGTTTTCCACCATTAACAAATTTCAAGGTTTTTAAACCCTAATTTACCTCTAATCACATCATCCCATCCTCTACACATGGTCAATCCACATCCTACTTATCATAGAGATCATTAAGCTAATCAACCCCTCTAATTATCTCTTAATTTTCGAAATGGGTCTTTCTCACTAAAATTTAATTATCTGTTTTTAAATCCCAATTTCCAGATTCGATTTCCACTCTTTTACATTCTGAATTTCTCATTCAAATCATAAATACATATTCAGATTTCAATCACCCATCTAAATCTTACTTTGAATCTCATTCAAGTATTTCAAAAACAAAAACCCATTTTGTACCCATTTACACCCAAAAACGGATTTACACCCCAAAACGGATTTTCATACCCACATCACTATAATATAAATTGATTATAATGCTTTAAGAATCAAAACAGTTAACCACTTGACTGAAAGTGTTCGTAGTGTCTGATTCCGTTGGCGGAGTCCCTCAATTTGGCTCCAAAAGCTCCCAATTTGTTCTTGATTTGCTTTCCCCCAAATCCCCTCTCAAACCCTAAGTTTGGAGTTGTGTTGGCTGCTGATTTCCTAATCTCCCATTAGGTTAAAAACCCTTAATCCCGTTTTTCACCAAATGGGCTTAATTAAAGTGGCCCAACTCACCCCGTGTGGGCCCGGCTATGCCCAAAAATACCCCGAGACCCAATTACTACCCCCGAGTACTCTTTTCTGACTATCTCGACCCATCCGGACTCAACCGAAGACTCTGAATTGGCATCCGAATTAATTTATAAAAATCCTTATCTCACACCCAATTTCGTCTATACCGACTCCCGGCTGGGATAAGTGTATACCTCGTCATTAATACTCGAAATGACGTAATTAAATTATTACTATTCACTTAGTAAATAAATTTCCCTAAACATTAACCATTCACTCCCAGATTAATATTTAAATATATATATATATATATATATATATATATACATATATAATGCCATAATTAATTCAATTAAAATTACAACACACCAGTAATTTAAAATTCTCGAATTAATTAAATATTAACTATACAAAAATACGGGGTGTTACATACTTTCCCCCTTACAAAGGAATTTCGTCCTCGAAATTAAGATAAACCTAGTGTTCCAGTATTCACATATTACTCACTAGTCAAGTGCCTCCAAGCCCGCTATATCTATCCCATTCGATTCTAACCATACGTTACACAAGTATGCATTTAACTTTACCAGGGCGCCCATATACCCTATACCCGTGCTTAAACGCATAAAATTTGCCTTAATTAACCCGGGTGCCCATACACCCTATCCCCTCACTCAACCGCACGAAAGTTACCCGACTGTGCTAGTCGTAACCCATAATATAACTTCGAACCCATAGTCATATTACATATATTTATACATATATATTTACTGCCCGGGTACTCAACCCATGTGCAACGTCCAAACATCTCCCCATAAATACTTATCTCTCAACACAAAAGTATGTACGCCCTTACCCTTATGTTACCAAAGACAACATAATACCGCGCCCTTACTATCACTAGTCCTTGCGCAAAATAAACCCCTATCTATCTCTCTCTGCTCAAAAATTAAGTTAACCACCCTGATTCACTTCAGTAAACATCCCCACTTACTGGGATAAAATGTGAGAACACAAAACCTCACTACGTGCTATTGCACCACGTAATACAATATATATACCCACCTATATATAGGCTATAAGCCCTCTCCGGTGATACCTAGTACCAACCATACCCTGGTGTCGTGGACACCAAAATTTAACTCCACTATCCACAATATTTAAGTTCCATCGCTATCCAGCCGATGTTTACAAAATATTATCAGTCCTACTCCAATAATTCTCGAAAGTAGTAATTCCTCGCATAATTCAACCAATCACTCAGTGTACGCCTCCACTCTCCCATGAGGAACACTAAGGAACTCCGCTACCCTACGGAAAGTTTATCCATATGCTATGGCTGCTACCGCCAATGCACCCACTAAGTTCGACTCACCTGTGAACTCTAGTGAAAAATAAGTCTTATACTGTGACATCCTCTTTGTCACTCAACAATATACCCCTTGCCCCTAGGGTAAAATAATTACTTCTATACTCCAGCTGCAACGGCTGGTTCTCGATTTCCGGAGCAGCTTCTCCCTGCCCGAATGCACACGTGATTTTTCTTTAGTGGCTGTACATCTAGGACCTCATCCTGTAGTTGACCCCTGCCTCGCTTAAGGCAATATCTCTTCATGTGTCTCGCTTTTCCACAAATGAAACACTTTCTAATATGTTCACCCTGCCACTGATCCCTTTCATGCCAACCTTGTTGGAATTCCTGGCCATCCCGCCGATAGCCTCCAGTTCTAGATCGTTTGGCATGATTTCCTTGCCGAAAATCCTGCCCCTGATCTCCCCCCAATCTTCCGCTGGGATACCCCACTGGTATTGTTCCATTCTGCCTCATCCGACTGGTTAATCCCCACTCCCTTCCCGCTTCCTTTCGCGTGGAAGCGATATTCCCAACAGTGCCGGAGTGTTGCGTTAATGACATCGATATAATCTACTAATGCTGAATTATCAATTTAATGTTGTCTGACTCTCCAGACTAACCCATCCATAAACTTTGTTTTCTTTCTCTTTTCCTAGCTTACCATCATCCGGTAAAAGTTTTGCCAACGAGTGAAATCTTCCTCGCAATCGACCACTGAATGGTCTCCCTTTGAGTTTCTTCACAAAATTTTCTCCTCATTTTGATCTCGACCGTTGAAGGAAAAATTTACTTGCGGCCGAACCGCACTCAAAACTCTGCAGTAGTTAGTGTGTCCCTTTCTTCCACTGTGGTGATCGATCCCCACCACTGTAGTGCTGCTCCCACTAACTAAAAGTGGTTAGCCTTTATTTTCGTACCCCATCGCAATCTCCCATGCATAGGTGACGCTGAATACCTCCCTTCCTTGACACGCTAGTACTACACCTGAACCCCCTCGTAACTCTGGTGGTTCCCGCTAAAATAACCTCTCTTTCTTGCTTCCACCCTGACGACTCCGCGTGAGTCTGAACATCCGGCGCTACTAACACTTGTGGCTGATCCCGTGGAAAGTACCTTGCCGTTGTGACCACCGTTGCTCCAACTGCCTGGGCCACTATTTCAGTGACCTATGCTGCAAAAATAATTTATGGCCGTTGCTGTGGTAGGTCTCGCTCCTAACGAGCCTCCCCCGTCTCATTTCCCCCTGCTTCCCTAATTGCTCTCTCTCCCTCCTGGGCGTCATCTGGAATGAGAATCGAATTCTATGAGTTCACTCTCAAATATAAATTTCGCAGAAGAACGTATATGCGCATACGTATGAGAATACAACAATCCTATGATAGGGCTCTATATCAAAGACTGCTTAGCTGAAACGTGAAAAGCCGCACAGATCCTAAGGACACTAGAACCTGATGCTCTGATACCATCTGTGACACCCCGCCTAATAAAATACCAGGTGATCAGTCCTATACCAAATTAAAACAGGAATCCCAGTTGGATCATCCTTAGCATCACTGTCGAAAACTTTTTAAAACTTACTAACCACCTAGTATTCCAAAAACTGGTGCCAATTCGAACTTTTTAATTAATCAAAACAATACATGCGGAATTTAATATAAACCATTCACACAACTGAATGAAAGTAAATCGAATAATAATTACACAACTTGCCGAATAAATCACCGGCCACCAACTAAAATCAAATACAATTAATCAACACCTGAATGAACTACACCTGAAACTGTACAGAGAAGTCTGGGCGACAAGCCCTAAATATAACTGAAACTGATACAAGATTCCTACTCTAGGAATAAATGAATGATGCGTCTAATCCAAACTCCTGCTAGCATCCACATATGCCGCATCTCCGTGTCCCTGGAATAGAATATCAATCCTGGCGTCCCTGTGGCTGGACACCTAAAAGGTTTTGAAAATAGTTTTATAGCAAGGGTTAGAACCCAAAACATTTTGAAAATATTTAGCAAGTGAATTAACTCCCGTAATTTAAAATGCATGAATGCGCTTCATATTTAAGTTAGTGTCGCACTCCCTTGTGGACATTCTCACCCCTCCACTATTGTGCACACCTACCGATTACCTTAACCCCACCTAGTTGTACTACCCCATCCAACTAGTCTTGGTATAACCTTCCCTTGCCATACTACTCTAACTCGAGTATAATGATTCTTGAATTATAAGTTATTTCACAACTAACTTAATTAACTCCTCTTAAATAGTAACATATAACCGTATCACAAGTTATATAAAGTAAATACATCACCCACTGTATTATTCCCACAAATGAATAACTTAATTAATTTCTCATTAATTAACAACATATAACTGTAACCTGAGTTATATAAGGTAAGTACATTACGCACTGTATTATCACCTACATATAATATTTACAACCATATTATACGTACGTTTAATAACATCCACACATATATCATACAAGTACCCATCCTTCCGAGTTTACCTTCACTGGATGATTCCCTCTAAAATGCTATCTCACTAGGTGTGCTCACAAAACCTAGTTTCCCCAAGTTAGAATCGCTCACCAACTTTGACAAAATATAAACGAAGTGGAGGCGGTCATATTCCTTCCCTGAAAGTGAGATAAATCCTTCACCCATATATACCGGACGCTATGACCTGGGGATATACTCGCCCTACTCCTCAAGCTAGGGGATTCACCCACATCGCGCAACCTCCCTTGATAGCATTAGAGTATATAAATTTAATAAATATCTAATCACTGATATTTAGTAGCACGCACAATAAATACACGTGTATATATATACTATCACGACACCGTATATATATATATATATATATATATATATATATATATATATATATATATATATATATATATATATAATATAATATAAACTCCGGCTTTACCGTGTACTCAAAATCCCGTACACTGCCTGTAATTTAATATCAAACACAATATATACACGTATATATATATATACTATCACTACACCGTATATATATAATATAAACCCCGACTCTACCGTGTACTCCAAGTCCGTACACTGCCTGAAATTTCCTGAGTCTGTGGCCCGACTCAATGTAGTTAACTCACTCTTCAATTTATGTAATACTTTCCCCGAGTCTATGGTTCGACTCCAATTAAATTAATTGACACACTTATTAATTTAATACCTTCCCAAGTCTATCACCCGACCCAAATTAAATTAATTATCACATTTATTAATTTAATCCTACCCGAGTCTATAATCTGACTCTAATTAAATTAATTATCACATTTATTAATTTAATCCTACCCGAGTCTATAATCCGACTCTAATTAAATTAATTATCACATTTATTAATTTAATAACTTGGTGACTCTCAACCATTGTCCCCGGACTCACTTACTTGGCCCGTAACTTGATATTTCCCGAGTCTATGTTCCGACTCTAAATCAATTACTCTCTCTCGATAATTAATTTAATATTTTGGTGTCACATTACCAACATACCCGGACTCACTCACTTGGTCCATAATTAAATATTTTTCCGAGTCTATATCCCGACTCAAAATTTATTAGTTTATCTCCAAACTTAATTTACTACCTTGGGGTCGCATGACCAATATACCCGGATTCACTCACTTGATCCGTACCTCACTATTTGGAATAAAGTCTCTCAATTTCATCCATTAAATGCCCCACCTAAGTTCATCCTAGTCCCAATTACTTTTTCCCATAATTGCTAGGAATAATTGTTTCATATTTATTTATCACTAAATAAATGCTCGGGGGTTAAATTTAAATAATTTTCCCCTTATACTTCACCCAAGGCCGAACTGCCCAGGATTTCCCATCGTCGATCGATCGATGCCCACGATCGATCGATCGACCCCTTCGTTACAGCTCTTCTTCCCCCCTGTTTTCCACCATTAACGAATTTCAAGGTTTTTAAACCCTAATTTACCTCTAATCACATCATCCCATCCTCTACACATGGTCAATCCACATCCTACTCATCATAGACATCATTAAGCTAATCAACCCCTCTAATTATCTCTTAATTTTCGAAATGGGTCTTTCTCACTAAAATTTAATTATCTGTTTTTAAATCCCAATTTCCAGATTCGATTTCCACTCTTTTACATTCTGAATTTCTCATTCAAATCATAAATACATATTCAGATTTCAATCACCCATCTAAATCTTACTTTGAATCTCATTCAAGTATTTCAAAAACAAAAACCCATTTTGTACCCATTTACACCCAAAAACGGATTTACACCCAAAAACGGATTTTCATACCCACATCACTATTATATAAATTGATTATCATTCTTTAAGAATCAAAACAGTTAGCCACTTGCCTAAAAGTGTTCGTAGTGTCTGATTCCGTTGGCGGAGTCCCTCAATTTGGCTCCAAAAGCTCCCAATTTGTTCTTGATTTGCTTTCCCCCAAATCCCCTCTCAAACCCTAGGTTTGGAGTTGTGTTGGCCGCTGATTTCCTAATCTCCCATTAGGTTAAAAACCCTTAATCCCGTTTTTCACCAAATGGGCTTAATTAAAGTGGCCCAACTCACCCCGTGTGGGCCCGACTATGCCCAAAAATACCCCGAGACCCAATTACTACCCCCGGGTACTCTTTTCTGACTATCTCGACCCATCCGGACTCAACCGCGCACTCAGAATTGGCATCCGAATTAATTTATAAAAATCCTTATCTCACACCCAATTTATTCTATACCGACTCCCGGCTGGGATTAGTGTATACCTCGTCATTAATACTCGAAATGACGTAATTAAATTATTACTATTCACTTAGTAAATAAATTTCCCTAAACATTAACCATTCACTCCCAGATTAATATTTAAATATATATATATATATATATATATTGCCATAATTAATTCAATTAAAATTACAACACACCAGTAATTTAAAATTCTCGAATTAATTAAATATTAACTATACAAAAATACGGGGTGTTACACAGAGTCACTTAAATCATCCCATGTCTTGAAAATATTGGCCTTAGTATGTTTATTAGTTTTGTTCAGTTTAACTCTACAGCCTTGTGATATATGACCCAATTTTCCACATCTAAAGCATTCAATATTCTTAAAGTCTTTGTTAGGTCTCGTATGAATGTCCTTGTGTTGTTTGTCTTTACCTTTCTCATGAGGTTTGTGATTTGACTAAGTTGGATAATTTGGCTTGCCTTGTTTGGTTGCCATTTTATTTCTAAATTCGATAATTTTCTTAAACTGCTTTGACATCAAGGCAATCTGATTATCAAAACTATCTATGTCACATTCCTCATCAGAGTCATTATTAAGAATAATGACCTCTGGTTTCATTAGCTTTGAGGAAAAACTCAAATTGGAACTAGTCTGTTTCCTATGGGACTGATTCAATTGTTTCTTAAATTCTAATTCCATTTCCACAGTTCTCAGTTTACTACTGAGTAATTCAGGAGTGAGATTTTGATCACTCATTTCTCAATAGAATATCTTTTGTTATCAAATATCTGTGGTAATGACCTTAGAATGTTCGAGACAATTTCATGTCTATCATAAGTTATTCCATTAGCATGCAATTTGGTAACAATATCAGTCAAATTCATGTAAAAATCATCAAATGATTCAGAGTCAGACATGATTAAAGAGTTATACTGCTGGATAAGCATCTGTGTTTTAGCAGCCTTAACTCTAGTGTCACATTTATGTGTAGTAACCAAAGTATCCTAAGCTTCCTTAGAAGTGGAATAAGATGAGATCCTTTTGAACTCATGTTCATTTATAGACATAAAAATGGCATTCTTGCCTTTGTTATTATTTCGAGAAACTTGCTTCTCTTCTTGAGTAAATTATCTTAATACTTTCTTAATCCTCTCATTACTTCCTTCAGTGGATGATTTTGTAGGATAAGTATATCCATTTTCAACAATGTCCCAGATATCATCTCCTAAAGTTCCCTGTATGAAAGCAACCATCCTTACTTTCCAGTAAGCAAAGTTGTTTCCATCAAAGAGAGGAGGTCTGGTCAAGTTACTAAATCTTTCATTTTTCTCGTCCATTGTTTGATTTTAAGAAAATAATTACAGAAACACAAGATCTTCAAAGAAAATTTCCAAAGCTCTGATAGCAATTGAAAAACTATTACTTAGGCCGTTTAATACAAGATTAAACTATTGAAGTAACTCCGAACTGTTTTTTGAAGAAACTCTTTTCTTTAAATCAAAATAGACTAATCAAAAGATGTGTTTAATAAAATATGCACGAGATTTGTTCAAGATTAGGTAACTAGTTTTGAAAAACCAAACTAAAAGGTTTATATCAGCACACCAACAAGAATGATATGAGGAGAAGTAGAAAGATTAAGGGCAAGGCATTTTTAACGTGGTAAAATCTCACCCAACTGAGGAAACATCCATGGTGACTTCTAAGTCACAAACCAAAAATCCACTAAAACAAAATATACAAGTTACAAACTATTTAACACACATACACACAAAACAGTCCTAAACAAGTTTAGAATATTTACCCACTGGTTTGATTCTAACTTCTTTACAGGTCTGATGTTGATGTGGCTTTCCCAGTTTGCTAACTTCTCCACTTAGTTCCAGTATTTATGTCGAATCTTGTAGATTCAAGATCTTATAGCCAACACTTCTGTGTTGTAGTGTGATAAGTGTTTGTGAAGGTGCTTCTAACACATGCATGGACACACACACACAGACACACACACACACACACACACACACATTTATTTATAAAAACAAGTCCTAGCAAATTAAAGATCATATCTAAATGATGCTGTTTTCAGTTTCTCTCTTATTTAGAAACTAAAAGACTTTATTTGACCTTTCAAATAGTCCCGGAATCCAAGGTTACCTTGCTCGAAAGACTGCCAAGGTCATATCCAATTTCAGAGGGTTTTGAAAAGGAAAACCACCAATTGCAATTCCAACTAGGTCGAAAGCCTTGTTTCGTAAAAACTAGAAATAGAAAATATATTTGTTGATTCTAACATTTTGAAAAACATTTATAGATCAGTAATCAACAAATGTGTTTTCTCAAGATGAGAAACTAAATAATGCAGATCTATGTGTAATATGTAATGCAATAATCAAATCTACTGGTTCTATGAAAAAGAAATAGGGATCTAACATGAAATGTCTAAGTTGGAAATAAGATCTCGAACGCAAAGGATAAAACTATTTAAACAACCTTCAAACCCCCACCAACAACACTCTCAAACACACAGGTATAGTGTTTGGTATAAACTGTTTAGGAGAAATAAATTTAGGGTTTGAAAACAAAATAGGGTTTGGACAATTTAGGGTTTCTTTCTCTCTTTGATTTCTCTCTTTATTTTCTCTCTCTCTTCTCTCTTCTCCATTATCTCTCTATTTAGACGAACTGCCAAAAGTTCCCAAAAGGTGAGGGTAAGCCTCCTTATATAGTAGGCTAGGAAGGATCAAGAAGGTTGATACAAATCTAAGGGCTAAGATTTGGTCTTGGCCTTTTGACTTTGATCTAACGGTTTAACATCAACGGTGAATTAAAAAATTGCTGATTGGTCTAGAGAGGTTCACAGGGATTGAGTTAGAACTCATGCAGAACGTTGATAAAAGAGATCCAAGGGCTGATAAGGTGTACGAGTTATGAGTCTACTAATAAACACAAATCAGACCATTGTGCAAGAGACAAGTGTAAGGGCCAGATGAACACTCACACGCGTGTTTTAAAAATAGTTACACACGTGCCCTGAAGTCTCAAGCGCATTCAGATCCTACCCAACTCAACTTTCAGGTACGAAAACATAAAACCAGTAATTATAAATTGACCCCAAAAGTTTTATAAACCAAGTTTTAATTTAAAAAAATCATTTAAAAAAATATTAAAAATTCCCAAAAATTATTAAAACCAATTTAAATGGGATTAAACACACATAACTCACATACAATCAAATAATATAATATATGAATAATGTATGCGACCCTAGTGTGGTGAATGAGCATTATACCTTCAATTGACTCAAGTGTGGCATAAGAAGAAGATTTTGAGGCTCTTTGGTATCTTGGTTATGGGACTCTAATTTTGTCACATATTTCCAAACTAGATGAGAACTTATACAATGTAGACTCAAGTGAGGCAAGAGTATAAGGTGCTTCATAATGTCATGACTCGTGACCCGTGGTTTAAGTCTTAGTAATATACTCGAATTAACATTTATTGTGTCTGTTCCTAGTTATTTGTCTGTTCCTAGAGTAAAGAGGAATTTACTGTGTTTGTTCCTAGTTATTTATTAATTAATTATTTTGTTTTTATATGCTGAATTTTATAGTGTGAAATTCCTCATTAATTGTTTATGTGTGAAATTATAAGATGGTCGAAACCCCTAAGATATTTATAGATTTTTGTGAGATTTTGTTCTTGTTGTTATTTAATAGGTTAAGGTTGTAGTTGTGATAGTCATAAGAGTGTATATGAATTTACTTTGTGTTTATTTCTAACCCTTACATTAAGGTTATTGCATACAATGGGTTTCATGGCGATTCATTATTTGAATCAATATTATTGAACTGTATGAAATTGAATCAATGCTTGAACAAACAATTTTGTTTTCACCCACTCTTTCGTTATATACCTTGTCTTCATTAGTTGTCCCACCTCTGTTTTGAGTTTTACACTTGAATTTTCTGATTTAGGGACTGATTTCACTTTAGTAATTGGTCTATAAGTAGGGATTGATTTTAGGACTGATTTTAAACGTATCCTTTGGGACACCCCGACTAATTAAACACCGGGTAGCTACTCCTTTATAAAATTAATTCAAAATGCCAAGTTGGCTCAGTTAATAGCATCACTGTCGAAAACATTTTTATTATATCTAACCACCTAGTATTTAAAAAGCAAGTTGCCAAATTTTAACTTAAGTCTGATTAACATGCAACAAGTGTAATGAAGAAATAAATAACACCATTCACCATACTGAAGTAAAACAAATAACCATCACAATAGAGTAAATAAAGTCTGGAGGAAACCCCTCACTACAATCCCATAACTGAAATAAATGAACTGAAACAATAATAAAACGTACTAAAGTCTGAAAACTGAAGTATAAAAGATGTCTCTAAATAGAAATGGGCAACATGCCCTACAATGGATAGATAGTAACTCTGGAATCCAAAAGATAGAAGCGTCTACATGCAAATCCCTGTAGCTTCCACAAGCAGCTACAGCTCGTCACCTGAATGAGTATCCTATGCTTGGTGTCCTTGTGGCTGGGCACCTAAAAAGGTTTTACAAAGAAAAAGAGATTTGAAAAGCAAACGGGTCAGAGCCCGAATGTGGAGTTATATTTTAAAAACCTGCAAGTGCTTTAAAAACATTTAAAACATTAAATGCAAAGTACATGTTAGGACGTACACTCGCATGATATTCTCACCTCTCGTCTAACCGTGCACTCCTAACGTAAGTACCCATCTATAACTACCCTTTCCGCTAGCTAAGTGACAACGTAACTAGCTAGACTACCAAAGGTTCTACCCATAATACTTGGTTCCCTTTTCATATAACGCTCTTAATCAAATAGGGTTTAGTTTAACTCAGATACTCAATATACACTATATATATTACTATTAGTCAACTCACTATATAACTCAAAACAACACCGTAATATATTTACAACATTAACATGAGGATTCCCATTAATATAATGTATATTATTCATCTCATAAATATACAATACAAGCACCCCGCAATTTAAGCTGTAGTGCACACATACTCTGCTATCCATCCCGGTACATCACGTACATAAGGATCACATATTCCGAATCTCTCAGGAATAGTTCAGATAACACAAATCACAAATAGTGGAGGCGAACACAGTCACCATCACATGGGTCACGCACATACCTACGCTCCCATGGTCAGCGGACTTATTAATATCACAATAAGTCTTTCTATGACCTATGTTCATCAAGGTACCAGTCTATATCCCCCCCGTAGGCACCCAAGGATTAGAGGGTCCTAAGCGAACGAAACCTCCCGTGATAGCAAGTATGGTAGGTATGTCATACATACAATCCATATATCAATACTAAGTAAACACACATCTTAGTAATACCGTATTATATTCGTAGTACATTTTTCACTCTCGTACTAATTATAATTATCACAACTTATTTTATTCCGGTTCATAATTATACGTGCCATAATTTATCCTCACATCGTAGAAGACACTCACGTCTCAACCCAAACGGTTCATTGAATATAACTCTAGTGTATGATTTACTCATCTCAATAACCCAAAAGTCCAAAATCAATCACTATATGATCAAAGGAATACTAACTCTACCCTTGAACCAGTTCCCGGGACTTCAAAAGTCAAAACAGTCCAAAAAGGACCAAACTGTCAACTCGTTAGAAGTCTCGTTCGAATGAGGCTTCGAACGAGTTTGGACTGTCAGGTCGTTAGAAGTCTCGTTCGAACGAGGCTGTTCGAACGAGATCCCAGTTCGTTCGAACGAACTGACCCTTCTAACGATATCTCGTTCGAACGAGATATCGAACGAAATCCCCACTCGTTAGTAGCGACTGGTCAACTCGTTAGAAGCTCGTTCGAACGAGTTCGTTCGAACGACCTGGGGGCTGCTTCTAACGAGAGGCCAGTTTCGGCCCAGAATTTCCCAAAAATCGTTTTTCCCCATTTTTACTCCTCAAATCACCTCTAAAATTTATCCCAACGATTGTTTTAAAGTCTTTAAACAATTCTAAACATAGTATAACCACATCCTATCACGTTTGTATGGATTTACTCACCCAAATCATCAATCAATTTACAATTACATAAACTTTTCCCCAATTCATTTATGAACATGAACCCTAAAATTTGGAACCTTCAATTCATCAAATAAAATCCGTTTTTATCTCACCCAAATCATGTATTAACATCAGATTAATCATTTACCTATCCTTCTACATGCAATCCTTCTCAAATTCCTCAAGTTTTATCATCTAGACTACATGGGTTTTCATATTTCATCAAGAACAACCATAAATCTGAATTTTCTAACATGGAAAAGACATTCTCAGTAATTAAATGGAAATAAAGTCACTTGCCTTGGTTTGATTTCTGAATTTGGTGTGGATTTGGTGTAGAATTTCTGCAGAATTCCTCTCTCTCTCTCCTTCTCCAAGCTTTCTTCTCTAAAAAGCTATGGTGGCTAGGGTTTGCTTTGGGGAACTTATGAAAACCTAATTTAATAAACCTCCGTAGCTTGTTGGGTTAATAAGGGTTGGTTGGGTCAAATCCTTATCAAATTACAACTCTCAATTTTCGTCACTTTTAATTACCCAAAAATACCAAATTACTAAAATACCCTTTATGGTGCCGGAATGGCCTAAAAATACCCCGGGACCCAAACTATACCCCCGGCTAGTGTTTTCTGACTATCTCGACCCTTCCGGATGCGTCGGCGCACTCAAAACGACCATACGGATTATAGATTTTAAATTCACTTTTAATATCAAAATATTATACCGTGACGCGGCGGTCCCACGCGTCTCAACAAAATTTCTAAAATGCCGTATGTAAATCCCACGACAAATTTTATCATACCAAGTTCATATATAATCATATATGCACCTAATCAAATACCAATTCGCATCCCATTAGTATTTATAACCTGGATTAATTTCCAATTAATACACATTTAATTAATTAATCCCAAAAATAAATATAGCCAAAAGTACGGGGTATTACATCCTTTTGATAACTGTTATATAACATATATGTTATATAACAGTGTTATATAACATAAGTATGTTATATAACCTTGTTATATAACTTATGTTATATAATAGTGTTAGAATAATTTTCAACTTTCTCTTCTTAAGTCAAAACCGTTTTTTGTTGCGCATAATGATTCATTGTGTTATGTTACATAAATGTTATAACAATTAGTGTTATATAATGCACTGGTGATGAAATCGTGTTTGTTTTTAATTACAACTCTGTCTTAAAAGATGTTGATGACGATAATTTAGAATCCAATTATATTGTATTGGTTGCTGGTTTACACATGGCATACCCGACACACGTAGTATTTAAAGGAATAAATCCAGTTTTTTACACTTAGTGGAAAGCAACACAAGCACAAGTCAATGGATACCGAAGCATCGTATTCAACAAATTTCAGTCCATTGAACTTGCTCAGCAGACGAACTCTGAGTACATGAGGGAGGATGTTACTGCATCAATACCCCCCACAATTGATATACCTAGGCTTCACGTCGTGTATCCACCGCGTGGTGATCCCTAGTCGAGGTTTAGAATGATTTGTTACATGTTCATGACAGTTCATGTCATCCAAGTGATGTGTCATTATTTTTTTTAGTTTATTTTTTATTCCCTGTTCATTTTGTACTTGGCGCCCAAGAAGGGGTTGTTGGATGTTAAATTAAGTTTAAACAAGTTTTATGTGTACCGGATATTTGGAATATCAGAAATATAAATGAAATGTTGTCAAATTTTTTAGACTTGTTACATGTTTATGACATTTATTCGACTCTCATCATTTCATCATTTTGTGAAAATTTAAAAATATTTGTAACAACTCTTACCAAATTTAACAAATTCAACTTTTGTAACTGCTAATACAAGTCACAAATTTGTTTCTACTGTCAATTTTGTAACTTCTAATAACAATTATAAATATATGATTCATAACTGCATATAGTAGCTACAAATATAAGATTCATAACTACTGATAGTAGTTATAAATATAATATTCGTAACTGTTGACAAGAGTTACAAACAACACTTACAAATTGGGGTCACGGGTCATAACCCACATAGGGGTTATAAAAATTTGTGATTGCTGTTAGGAGTTATAGTTTTTCTTTTATCACCTCTTAAATTATGAGGATAAGTAGCAGTTATAAAGGTCATTTGTGACTTCTAACAACATTTACAAATCTCCCATTTTGGTGTAATGTTATGCCAATCGACACCCCTTTCAATTTTGTTACAAAAATAAGAAAAATTCTAAAATATGTCAAAAAAATTCTCAAAAAATCCAAAATCTCAAATTTTATAAAATTACATTTTCTCCATAAAAAATCACCTAAAAACTCGCTAGAAAAATTTAAATAAATTCCTAAAAATTCCAAAAAAATTTATAGAATCATAAAGGCTAAAAACTTTTCTAGATCAACACAATTTGTAATAAAAATGCTAAAATTTTAAAATGTGAAAGCATCTAAAGATAATAAAAAATGCAAAACAGCTCCCCAAAAGTCTGAAATATGCTAGAAAATTCTTAATACATCTCACATCCATTCCAAAACTCCTTAGTTCCATTGAATATAACTCTTCATATCTTCAGGTCCTCAGAATTGACCTTGCCCATCAAAATAGATCGCGATTTTCTAAATCAGTAGTATACACTCTTTAGGTCCTCAAAATTGACTCAGACCCTCAAAATTGGCCCCGACCCTATAAATCAGTCGCATGCACTCTTTAAGTCCTCAGAATTGACCTTGGCCATAAGAATTGGCTACGATACTCTCAATCGGTCACATACACTCTTTAGATCCTGAGAATTGACCTTGGCTATAATCCACTGAATTGATCACATAAACTCTTTAGATCCTAGAATTGACCTTGGCCGCGGTCCTTTAAATCGATTGCATGCACTCTTTAGCTTTTTTGAATTGACGTTGGCCCTCAGAATTGGTCACGATTCTAAGAATTCGTTGCACACACTCTTTGGGACATTAGAATTGACCTTGGCCCTCAGAATTGGCATGATCCTCTGAATCGTTCACATACATTCTTTAGTTCCTCAAAATTGATGTAGGCCTTCAAAATTAGCCATAATCCTCTTAATCTATTGCATACACTTTTTAGGTCCTTAAAAATTAACATTGGACCTCAGAATTAGTCGTGATAATTTGAATCGGTTGTATACACTCTTTCGGTCCTCAGAATTAATATTGGACCTCAAAATTGGCTAAAATCCTCCAAATTAGTTGCATACACTCTGTAGGTCCTCAGAATTGACCTTGGTCCTTATAATCAACCATAATTCTCTAAACCAGTAGCATGCACTCTTTAGGTGCTCAGAATTGACCTAAGCCCTCAGAATTTTCCATAACTCATTGAATCGATCGCATTCACTCTTTAAGTCCTCAAAATCCGTCTTTCATCCTCAACGCTCATAACTCTCATCAGGGTTTCTATCTTTTGATGACATTTTCTTATTCCAAGCTCTCCCATTGAGGTCCTCTGTAGACACCCCGTTCTAATACCCCCTTTTAACCGAAAGGTCACCAGATGCTTCTTGAGATCCATTTGACTTTGGTCAACTTTTAGACCTGATAGTTTCTCAATACACTTTATTGGACTCTGAATCCTCTTCCCAATGATCATAACTATGCGCGAATCGGACTTATAATTCGCATTTAGTAACCCTTTTTCCTGAAAAGTCACCAGACACTTCTCGGGATATGTTTAACTTTGATAACTCTCAGACCCGAGAGTTTCTCAACATACTTTCATAGTAATCTGAATCCCCTATCTAAATGTCCATACCGAGCAGTAATCGGACTTACGATTTGCATTATATGCCCCTTTTACCCAAAAGGTCACTGGATGCTTCCTGATCTTTGCTTAAATTTGGTCAACTCTCGAACCTTAGTGTTTTGCATTGCACTTCCATATAATCCCCTTTTTAATAGTCCATTTCGTTCACAAATCGAACTTATAGTTCATATTTAACTACCTTTTTACTCTGAAACCTTAAACTGTAGGTCATCGAATGTTTCTGTGTTTCATTTGAATTTAGTCAAATCTTAGAACCGAGAGTACCTCAATACGCTTTCATACATCTCTGAATTCTATTTCCAACGATCTCGGCCGTATGTGAATCGGATTTACGATATGTATATTACGAATGTTTTTCCAAAAAATCAATCTCTAGACTACCTATTGGCACCCGACACCCCTGCCTATAGGCAAAGGGTAACTTACTTGGATGCTAAGTTTGGAAGGCCTACGTATCGACATTCCAAGGGTAGACCCCCAGGGGTAGCTAAATATTTTTTTTCGTTTGGGGTCTTCTACTAAAGGGAACCCTGACCAGATTGTGCACTACCTTTTGCCTTGAAATTAGTGCACACCTTTTAAAAACATACCTTTCACAAACACTCTCTCCAATACTATATTTCCTCATTTTTACCTCATGTTTCACCACTAATTTTCCACCATTACATCACTAATCAAAACCAGCCTACTAGTTTAGAATGTCTACTTTCTATCCATTCAAGCTTATTAATTTAGAGTCATTTTCTTAAACTTTACTAGTTTTAACATATCTTTCCACTTAAAATTTTACACTATCACCCCTAATCATCCTTTTATTATCCACTCATAAACTTATTTTCATAAATTCAAAAACCCAAAAAGGGTGTTTAATTCATAATCCCCAAATTAGAGTTTTCTTCCATTTCTTCACATTTTCACCATTTGTGCATGTTTTTCCATAAATCAAAATAGAAAAATCTTGTTTCGATATTATTGGTTAAATTCCACCCTTATTTTATTTCGAACTGCATGGAATTTGATTTTGTTTCTAGTTACGCATGCATCTTGAGTCTTTTCGGGGAGTTGAGTCCTCCTTTTCCTCATTTTCACATTTTACTCATTACTTTTCCATTTGTATTTTCATATATATTTTTGCATACTTTTAGAAGTAACGTCACACATGCATACTCATTTGTTCATAACAAGTCACGATATGGCATTTCTTTATCGGTTCCTTCAGACACGCGTACACATCTAGTCATAGTACGTCATGATTCGGTGCACCGTTAATATTATACCTCCATCCCTATCTCTCACCCCCTCTCTCTATATTTTAGTTCTACTATTTTGAATGATTAATTCCCATCTTTCCTATAACGCAGACATGATGATTTCACTACTTATGCCCTTTTCATGCATATACACATTTTCACACCACAAACATTATACACATTTTGGGAGAAAAATGATGATAGTTTTTATATCCTATGAGAGACTAAAGGTTACAATGGATTCCTAACACCTTTCTATTCCCTAACTTAGTCCCCACAACCGTGATATGTTTGGTTTTGTATGCATCGGTTTGCCTTTGATGCCGTTTCCTAAGGGACGGTTGTATATTTTGCATGTTTTGAGTAAAATAGAATAGCGACTCCATTTTTTTTACACTTTTACCCCTTTAGATGATGATCTCTTGATGTCCTTAGGATCCTATGAATACCGCATCAGTGGCAGAAAGTAAGTTCAATCCCTTAACCCTATTATCACATGATTCTTCCTTCGGGGTGCACCGAATCTCGGATGGACACACTAGCATCCTTGGCCAACTGACGAGCAGGTTTCCTATATAATATTACATTGACTAAGTTATTCCTTATTATCCTCGACTCTTCTATCCCTGGGGTTTTTGGATTATGTTAGGTGGTGGAGCCATCTCTTGGCCTTTTGTTGCCACTAGTAGGGGGATTAGTAGTGCCAGTGAGACCAACCAAAGTGTATCTAGCAAAAACCTTTACCTTATTTTGAGCCTCAACTTCGGCTTTCTTTTTGGTCTCAGCCTCAGATTTCTACTTAGCCTTTGCCTCAACTTTAACCATTTTTCTCTAAGTCTTTGCCTTTTTTGGTGAATAACTTTAAGGGCTTGACAATAAGTTTTTTTGGGGTCCATATAAACAAAAGGTTCCACTTGAAAAGCTGAGGTTGATGGGGCTTCACAAAAAAATACAATATTTAGTAAAACCACAAAGGATGGACGGACACACTCTTATGAAATCTGTCTTTCCTTATTAAATATCTTGATCAACCTCTACTTCAGCCTCAGATGGATTTGGTACTCGAGATAACTCTTAAACCTGATCGCCGATTGTGGAGGTCTATAATAGCCAAGTGCCGTGAATTTATTTAAGGTGGAGACATCCTCAAAGATAAAAGGATAAGTAACATGGATGAAGTTTACCAAGTTCTTCAAGGTAGGGTAGAGATTAGGAGCAACCTTCCATGCAAAGGAAATAACACAAGTTACGATAGAATCAACTAAGAAAGTGATAAATTAAATTAGTGACGATATATACCAATTGTGTTCGTCCCACTCCTTTCAAGAGGAATACTAACAGTTTGATCCCTTTCTTTTGGGACTAACTCCCAATTACCCTAGAAGAACACACATTTGTGTTTCCAATGGTGGTTACTTGTTTGGGATACTTTTGTCAATTTTTGTGTGTTTACCTAGGGCAAATTAATATTACCATGGGGCCTTGGCATTATCCTTTATCCCATTTATGAACCTAAAGACCTCCTAACTTATACCCAACCCATAAATTTCCTTTAGTAAATAATTGATCCAAGGATCATCCTATTGGAAATAAGGATGTTATGTCAAAAGCACTCCATACTCCCTGAAAATTACCCTAATGATAGGATGAAGAGGAAGTAGAAGATCGACCTACATAGACCATAATGGGAGACAAATCTCGTGGGTTGAACACAAATTAGAAACCCTCTCTGTGTAGTTTGGTAATATACATTTTATTTTAAGTAGAATGTTGTACATGTCTTGGAAGGTCATTATATCATCCTCAATTGTATCACAAGCATGATATTGGGCCTCTATGGTCGCAACACCATACAATCTCCCAGAACGCGAGGAACCCTCCTCATCTATTGGAATAACTATAGGTGAAGTTGAAGTTTGGGAAGAAGATTCAGACTCCAAAGCCTCTTGGATAGATGTCCAAAGATCAACTAGAAACACCTTTGAGGTCATGCCTATATAATTCCACTACCACACCGAGGGTTGGCACCATCAAAACTCGTGTAAGCCTATAATTCAGATTATATTCAACACTTAGGGGATGAGGAGCAGACCCAATAGAAGATGGAACATGGGTATAAATTTTGGGTAATCTCTATCATTTTCAGGATGAATAATTTACAAAAGAACAAGCTTTCTCGCTTAAAAAAATATGGGGCCACTCTCGCCTACTCACGAGTGCATGCCAACACCCTCTCAACCCTCGAGGCCTCACTCATAAAGGGTGAGTTTTGAGAAAATAAAATAATAAGGGAGAATTATTGTTGGAAGCAAGATATTTAGGTAGAGAACCTTAAAAAATACAAAAACCCTAAGATTTAATAAATCCTAGGTCAACAACACAATGAGCACCTAAATCGGTAAATGCACCAATCGATAATATAATCAACAATAACAAGCGCAATATTTAGATATTTACTAACCAAAGGATGGAAAAATTGCAAGAAACCCTAGAAATTGGAATAAAATGGGGGAAAGTGGTATTCAAAACTCCAAATAGTAAAAAATGAATTGAGAAACCATCACCAAATAGAAGAGAAACTCTCGTTGTAAACAAATGTTTCAGATAAGAAGGCTGCTGGCAATGGTAGAAAATGGTGTTAGAATGGCCAGAAAAGGGAGATGTTTGAATGGAAGGGAGTTTTTCTCTCTCTATACAACGTGTGGAAGATTTAAGAAGTGAAAAGGTTAAAATGACTTAGGATACCTTTTTATACTTTCCCGGTGGTAATCATTCCTTTTTGAATTAAGGCTTGGCATCATCCCTAGAAAAGACAAACTGGCTCTTCAAAATTATTCGCACACTGCCCTAAGCACACGTGCATCACTTGCGGCTTACTGCCACTCCCAGTGCTTAACACGTGGAAAACTTAAGGCCAAGTATAATTCTAGAAATTCACCAAATGAATTTTCTTAGACATGGATGAAGAGAAAATAAGCCGATGACGTCATGTAGTTAAAACATCTCTCACTCAATTTGCCTAGAACCTACCCAGAAGGTGCAACACTTCAAAAAATCTTCTACAAGCTACAATCACGAGTAAATTCGAGGGGTATATTGTTATATTGTAAATATGGTATGCCTTGTGGATCAATTAGATGAGGACACTTGGACACACATACCAACAAGAATGATCTTGACCTTAACTTACAACCTAGCCGACCCCAGATAGATGTCGGATTGACCATTGTTAATAGAACAATTAACGATGTTAGTTAATTCACTATATCAAGCATTTACTGCATGACCATATGGTATTGGCAATATTTATTACACATGCACATGGAGAAGATATAAAAATATCCTCCTCCATGTGGCAATAACTTACTCATAATTTTTCTCTCACTATGTATGTAGATTGTGTACTCACCTAACTAATAAAGGTAAGCTACATGGAACCCTCTTTTCTCTATCTTTTAACAACCTATAGATACCACATACCACCCTAATTTGGGGGGATCCGAGATTTTCCTTCCTGTTATGATGCCTAACACTAAAGAAAACGTGAGAGCTTAACTACTATACTCGTCAATGTCTTTTTCCCAGTGAATCAATACAATCATCAACGCACCTGTGGACGTAGGCACCATTTTGGGCCAAACCATATAAATTCAACTATTATTATCCTTCCTTCACTTCGCTACTATTTTCTCTAGTGTTTGTATTTTAGTAGTTTATATCTCTTATTTTTTATTTACTAATTATTTGTATATTCAAGCTAACACAATCAATATACCCATTTTAGACGATAACAGGGACCATACCTTTTTTGTCCAAAAAGCTTCTGAACTGAAAGTACCTCCACGTTTAAGTTTAGGTATCGGTCCAACACGCTAGATTATGATTGAACCAAGTGGGTGAATAGGATGGTGGCCTTCAAATCCTTAGATATAAAGAGATTCGACATTTTTTATGCCGTTAAACACAGTTTTTTTAACATTGAGATTGACCCATTTGTTATCCTAAGTACTATTTGCTTTTGTAATTCAGGCTTCAATATCTTTAGATTTAATTGGAATGGTAGGTGGTACCATTTTGGACATTTGCCAATTGACTGGATTAAAATCTCTAGGTGATGAAGTTCACCCATTCAAGCCATCCATTGAGACCACATGGTCAATGAAGCACAAAAATGATGACTTGGCCTACTCCACATTCATGCGTATGCATATGAAAATATCTCTATGTTAACTGACATGTATTATTTTTTCTTTCTCTTATTTTAGTTGCTAAGGCATATTTTCTGTGTCAAAATCCCAAAAAGTATTGTTCGAAAACTCTTTCTTGGCTTCTAATCTTATGAAAGGTGAAGAGGTTGTTCTTACTCCCTATTTTTTAGGCTCTCTTTATAAGAGTTGTTCTAAGCTCACTGCGGACCCCTTAAATGTTAACTAAGATGGACCACTATGGGTTCTTCAAATGTGTCTTTATGCATATTTTCCAAAGATTGTCCATATCAAGTATGATTATAAATTTATCCACTGCAATGCTTATTATAATTCTAAACCTGGAAAAAAAAATCTTTGAAGCATGTCTATTTATAATCTAAGGACTCATTTTCAACCCCTATTAGCACCCATTAAATCACCACTTTCGTTGGTACCAATTTCAAAGAATCACCGCATTACACCATAAGATGATCTCCATTGGGGGACCTTTTTGATCCTCAAAGATTTGTATTATGGAACATGACCTCCCACTCTCCCTAATTCTAAGTCTTATGCAAAAATATATTTACCTACCTAATTTTCAAGGAAGTTTGGTTTCTATCAATCCATTCCTGTCCCAATCAGGAGCTAATCCAATCCTCATGTTTTTCCTAAGTCTTTTAAGCTTTCGATGGGAGTAATTCTTCAAGGTATAGCTGAGTATTGTAGGCTTCGAATCACTTTTAGCATTACAAAAACCGAGTTTATTGCTAGGTAACTCCAAATTTTAAGGATTGGTGGCTGAAGCACATTGAAGTATTTTCTAAACCATTTCTTGTATCTATAGAGCCTTGAAGCCTTCTTCCTCTTGTAAGGCTTTAATTATTTCTTATAATTTTGGTTTTATTTGTATTGGCCTTAACTTAGCCATTTGATTCTCTTGTCGATGATCAGAAAGTGCTACTATACTGCTAGGGTTATATGGATTACCAAATAAATAGTAATTTTTAATTTTTCAAATTAATTAAATGATAAACCCAATTAATCATACACTAATTAAATAAATATTGTGTAAAGAGTTTACCGAATTTTATCTTGAACTAAGAATGCATCTAGGTGAATATATCAAGAGTAAAATAAAGTAATCACACAACACATCGATGTATGAGAAAAATACAAAATGGGAAAAATCTCGGATGACCCAACCATGAAAATTCACTATGATCTAGGAATTACACAAGGATGATAGATGACTTACACAACCGATTAGACTTCTTCAAGACTTGATGATATCTTTGCTCCTTAAACCTTCTTCATAGCGACACATAGTAATCCAACCATGAACCACTTCAATGTGTGCTCCTCAAACGTCCCATTATCCACAGTTATTGGCTAGCAAACCATCACCGTAATAAAAAGTCAACCGCATCAAACCATACTCAATAAAGATGTAGAGTGATCAAACCTTAGTGCTCAAACATAATATCTCAAACTATCATATTATAATGAAACTTGGATCTCAAATGATTAGGTGTAAACTAGGGTTTGGAGGCTCTTGAATATTTCTTGGAAAATCATTTCACCAAAACCTATTGATAAAAACTAATGCCAACAGTCCTATTTATAGAAAACATGAAAAAATGAGGTGGCATAAAAAGTGAGGAAACTCATTCGAACAAAAACACTAGGGTCGTTCAAACGAGTTATGCAATATTTTTTGAAAGAAATAAATATTGTTTGAACGAGATAGACAAACACATCTAAATGTTCTTTGAACGACATCTCGTTGTAAAATAGAAAAATCTCGTTTGATGCTCGTTTGAATGAAACACCACTTCTTGTTTGAACCAGTCAAAACCTCATTCAAACGACTATAAGAAATTCTTTTCAACGAACTAAGTAAGTCTGTTTGAATGACTATAAACAAAAATATTTTCTTATTTTAAAAATCCTTTTTATAAAAAATGGCATGGAAGAACATTTTTGTAGAATAACACCTAAAAGTATCCAGGGATCAAACTAAATATGCATCCATACCTCTTGCGATCCCATGGACGTTGAAGACAAAACTCAACATGAAATTACGGCACAATAAAGAAGTCTCTTCGCTTGGCCCCTATGGTATTCAATTATACATCAAAGGCATGAATGAAAAACTGAATCATATGATATAATAGTGAAGCATATGACAAACCTAGATGAACTGAAAACAAACATACCACACACACACACATATAAATAAAGATATATATATATATATATATATATATATATATATATATATATATATATATATATATATATATATATATATATAATTGCACATATAACAATAACGCATAATTATATATAGGTATAAACACCACAATAAGACATAAAACACATAAGCTTTCCAAAGTCGTATACCATTAGCGTGTCTAAATCCAATGTGTAACGGAGTGAAGGGGCATGGACTATAAAACAAAAGAAAATATCCCAAACACTCAATATATTTCCATGGAGTTGTATTTGATTGTAATAATTTATCAAACTTCGATTTAGCCTCAATTGTCAAATAAATAACTCATAAATGGACAAACATATACAATGAACAGTAGCCTAGAAATCTTAATGATTCTCAAATCAATATCGTTAAACAATTAGATTGACTAGGTCTAACTGTGCAAACCTCTTGATCTTTAACTTATAACACCGTAAAATAATATAGATATTATATCTTTGTCTCTCTTTTTTAAGATACCAATTTTGAAGAATCAATTTATACTAGGAAATTCTATTCTTTTCTTTTGACTCTATTTTATTTTAGGCTTTTATCAATGGTGGCCTTTCATGCAAAGGAGATTTACGTCATTCATAGCCCTTTTCCATTACAGCCTCATACTTTTTCAAACAAAAGAACACTCTTGGGAAATGGTTCTTATGTGCACAAATCCCTATTAAAATATAGATATGTATATGATAAAATTGACAGGAGAACACTTCACTTAGCTCACTTAACATAAATAGTTATAATAAAAAAGAGCTTATGTAAAGTGTGTGCGGAGGCATATGCAAAGTGAATTCATAAACCAAACCAATTTCAAACAACTTCATGAAAGTATGATTAAGAACAATCCAAGGCATTGTAAACCATAATCAATGTCATAGCCACATGGAAAGCATGGAATGAATGGGATTCAAACACATCGATATGAAATATAAAAAACAAAACTATAAAAACAAAACAAAAAATCTTTTTAAGTTTTTGAAAATTTCTCAAAATGACTCAAAAGACAAACAATTTTTTTTTTGTATTTTTCTCAAAAAGAACGAAAACAATGAAAAATCAAAATAAAAAGGACTCAAACATCATACAACTAGCAATAACATATAACATGAAGCACAAAAGCTAGTTTATGAAAACATGCAAATACAATCAACCAATGGATTTAGCATGAGAAAAACCATGTGCAAGCATGCAAGAATCAATAAGTCTAACATTTAATGTCTACAAATCTAATATCCTAACCCTCTTAGGTGTAACATGATGATCTTGGGTTTAAGAAATGTTTGTGACTCTAGACTTAGACTTTAAAGGACTTTTTTAAAGATCATAGCAAAACTACCTAAAGTGACCTTTTCGATCGCAATGTGTGAATGTTAGATAGGATGAGGAATACTACCCCTGGGATGACCTTTTTAATGCCCTTGGGTATAATCAACTCCATCAAAATGTTCGTCTTGGCTTTCATATCGAAAGAATTTTTATCATCGAAGACGAATCCAAAATTATCATTTTTAATTTGGACAGTGCCTAAAATCCTACCAAGCTTCTTCGACCCAGATTTCATATCAAATTTAACATAACTTGAGCATCTCAATATCTCTTCTAATTCCTCAATCCTAGACTCAAGAAAAATACCATAATCTCTAAACATTAGGCACTCCTTCTTCAAATTCTCATACAAACCATAAAGGTTATCTCTCTATTCCTCAATGTACTTTAGCTTCTCCCTAAGAGTCTTCTGACGTGATCTCAAATCCTTAAGCAATTCTCATAATTGTTTCCAATGAAACATTCTTTTAATTTATCTTCCAACTTCAAGTTTTCTTTTTTTCTTTTCAAAGTCTATGTATATAACTCATGGAAGGCAACTTGAATTTCACTTTCTTCTTCTTCTTCTTCTTCTTCTTCTTCTTCTTCTTCTTCTTCTTCTTCTTCTTATTATTATTATTATTATTATTATTATTATTATTATTATTATTATTATTATTATTATTATTATTATTATTATTATTATTATTATTATTATTATTATTATTATTATTATTATTATTATTATTATTATTATTATTATTATTATTATTATTATTATTATTATTATTATTATTATTATTATTATTATTATCCACCACTCACTTTGGAAACAACATACCAGTCCTCAGAACCGTCGTAAAAATTATCATATTCATTGATAAAATATTTTTCATTCAATCCCACATGACTAGCCGTGAATGCGGTGTAATCACGCTCAATGGGGGATTAGATTCCACTTCCGATTCACTATCGCTAAGAGTAATATAGTAGGCCTTAGGCTTCTTTCCTTCCTTAGTTTAGTGGGACACTAGATTGTCCTATATTCATAACCCTCAGGTGCTCCCTTTACCATTGGGATTGATTTTGAGAACTTCTTAGGTCTCGAGTTGTTACCAAATTGATGAAATTTGGCTTCCTTGAAGACATACCTGATATATTGGTTATTATTTATTTATATTTTAGCATTTCCTTGGGGATGAAAAGGACCAAATAATGGCCTCACCTTCCTCGAGGGTCTACGTTGAACTTTTTTCGAATTTTGGAGCGTTTGGAGGTTGGTTGTATCACCATTATTCCCATTCATGTTACTCTTCTACTATTCCTTTCCTTTTGAATCCACCAACTGACACATTTCAACATAATATTCACTACACCCGATACACACATGTTTTGTAATACCTCGTAATTTAAGTTCTTTAAATTAAATAAATAAATTATAAATTATTATATGTTTGCATGCAGTGATATGTGGCATCACAATTTTAATAATCTATCTTTATTACGTGTGTGTGTTCTTAGAAATTTAAATCGAATATAAAATACGGTAATTCACTAATGAAATATTTATAACTAATTATGTAAGTTAATAAATAATTTAATTAGGGAAATAAGACATTTTGTAAGTAAATGTTAGTATAACATATTGAAGACTAATAGGGCATGTGGAATGTCCAAATAGGACATAAAATAATTGGTTTTAGTTCTTATGGGTTGCTAGTGGACTTGGGTTAGGTTTTGGGCTGTTCAAAAAGGAAGAAGGGCTCATTTGGTTGAGGTTTAGAATATGCATAAGTCTAATATTGAAATTTACAAAGCAAAATGATCAATTATTGACCATAATTCATTCCAGACCTTTTAGAGAGAAACCCTAGAGCTAGAGACATAAGGCAACTCGGGGAAGAAGAGAATTGGGGCAATTGGGATTGGATTTCATCTCTTTCAATCAAGGCAAGTTTACTTATAGTAGAATTCTAATTGTTGTTGTGTAATAATGTAATTATTCATTGGAATCAAAACATAATTTGATTAAAATCGGAATTGGAAACTAATTAACTAGTTCGTTAATTAAATTAATAGGATAATTTAGATTACTATTCTTGTTCGTGACATAAATTGGATTTAATTGAAATGTTACTAAATTGGAGATATAATTGATATGAAATTATTAGAAGAAGTCTAATCACTGATAGACATTTGGAAGCACCTGAATAATGTAACGAATTGATATCTAATTTGAGTAAAATTGATCTAAGATGTAATTCTAGGGCTCTTGGGTGAAATTAGGATTTAACTCCATTAAATCTTGTTGGAATCATGTAAAAACCTTAGTTATAGGTTAAGATTGATGTTGGACCACTTATTTATAAATATATTTGCGTATTGTTATGATTTAGAACTTGGAAGATTTTTAATGGAGGTTTTGAGGTTGAAGTATTCATTTTGGGAAAACCTATGCCTTCTGCCTAATGTGAATCAATTCGGTCTCTAGAATTGTAGAAAATTAAATTACGAAGGCGTGGGCGCTAGTTTATGTTTTTTGGATTTTTATTGAATTTATTATGAATATTTTACCTATGCGAAGTTGGCAACATTTTGGAGATTTTATTCTAATTGAAAGATGTTAATTAAGTCATTTGAAACTAGATTTAAGACTTGTAACCTTTATTTAATTAGGATTACTTATTTTGTGTAATAAACATGCCAGGTGTGAGTACTCGTGGGTTACGTACAAATGGGGATATCTTGATGGGTGTGCATTATGTAGACTGAAGAACGTGTGTGCTCGCGTTCAAATGATCAAGTTATATATAAAATCCCTTTAACACAAACAAACCCTAAACATGCAGCAGTATGTGATTGAATAAATTGATAATCTACGCAAGAACATTCAAACACATGCAATTAAGAAAAAATCCCCCTCAGGGGCAAAACCATTTATTTTCACTATAATTTGTAAGAAAACGGCTTACAATCGGATTACAATGAAAATACAAGTTGACTAAGAATTGCCCTCGGGTATCGGATTCTGTAGTCGCGGCTGGAATTATCCCTTTCCAGTAGGGCTACAATGAAGAAGAAGAACGGTCTCCTCCACAAAGGTTGAACAAACCAAAGTTGTGTTCTTGGGTTGCAAAAGGATTCACAAATATTTGGCAAGGATGTGTGAATCAAAACATGAGTCTTGGGACTCAAAAATATGAAGACTAGGTGTATTTGGACTCTCAAATTCGTCTCCTAAAGTCTTGCAAAACAACTCTCCTGAAGTTGGTATTTATAGGGAAAACCATGAAGAGACCCACGATTTTAAACTGCTGAAATTCTATCCAGCGTACAGGTACCCCGAACCGGTTTGGGTACCCATGCGAACCGGTTCACCCCTCCGAACCGGTTTGGGTCTGGGTTCGGGAAAGTGTGCTGGAACAATGCTTTAAACACTTAGAAAAATTTCCAGACTTTTCAATGAACATATCTCCATTTTCAACGGGCCATAACTTGTTCACCGTAGCTCGGATTGAGGTGCCGTTTCTTCGAGTATCTTTGTTGCGGCAAGCTCTTCAACTTTACAGTTGACCGGTCCTCCGGACGGTGGCTTTAAAATTACCAATTTGCCCTTGAACATCCCTATCATGCCTTGTTTCACTGATTTGACTTCTCTTGCGTTCCACTTGCATTACGAGCCTTCAATCAAGGAACGTGAAGTCGTTGCTGCAGATGAGGGACATATTAGTGGAGATAATGCATGCTTGATTTCCGGAATTCGGATAGAGGCCGTCATGTGAGATCGTGAGGTGACACGCCAAATGTAGCGGCGTACGACATAAATAAATGAAACATTTCGGACATGAGAAAAATGTCCTTACAAATCTCCCCCTATGTCTATGCCGGTACATACATAAAAAATCCGAATTCTCAAATATGTAATTGCCTATACAAATCTACCCTCCCATGAACCCAAAACTGGAAAAGGTACAAATGAGTAGTCTTCATCGTTTGTTCTTCAATTCTTCAGGAATCTCAAAACTTTTCTCATCAGGGTGTGCAACATATAGATCTGCAATCTTCATACCTGTACACATGAGACAAAGCAAATACCACGTGACATATCGAGTTTGAAAAGAGATAACATGGATATCAATATATGATAAAAACATAAACAACATCTCAAAAACTCCCCCAAAATTCAAACTCCCCCATAATATGATAATTCTTTCTCACCCTTTTTATGATGTCCCCAAATAGACAAATTAGAGAAAGAAATCAAATAAGCAAGTGCGGGGTGTCACTAGGATAAAAGCACACCATGAATAAACAGAAAGAAACCAAGTCGATGATAGCGTAAATGAAGTGGTGTGATCAAATTCGATAGGAAAATCAAGGCATACAAACATGACAGATGTGCACGATGAATATTGGATATTCTTAGCGAATGAACTCAAATGCTTCCTTTGGTGTAAAAGAGTGACAGTATAAGATATTGACTCAATCAAATCAACAAATCAAAGCTCAAAATTATTTTCACACCAATAACGTCCAAAATGATTTTATGCTTTTTCAGGACTTTCAAGGAAGTGCAAACCCGTTTAAAGATTCTCCAACCAAACTCCCTCAGATATAATTTTGAATAGAGGCATTCTAAATTCTCAAACTTTGGAGAATTGATGGTGAAACCTAAGTGGCCCATATTTGGAATGAATTGCTTTTTATTGCCTTTAAATTTTTTCGGGCTCTTTTAACCTCTTTGGACCTCGGATATTAAAATTCCTCAATTTTTTAGGTCCTTTTTAACGGTGGCTTTTGCGCAAAGAATAGGTGATTACCTTTCGCGGCCCCTCCCCGTTATACAAAAACACACAGTCTCACCAAAACGGTTTTCACATGCATTCCAATCTTGTCAAGTTTTATCGCATATTGTACATTGTATAGACAGGATTGAGATGAAAACACGCAAGCCAACATGAGATAGACAAGTGCAATAATCAAATATAGCCGTGCATGTGTGCAATAAAGGATATAGGAGTCAAACATGTAGGAAGATATCACTAATTACATCTCAAAGACTCCAATCAATGTAAAGCACATGGATGAAATGATGTAGCCTCTCAAATCTCTATCAACCAGTCACATGGATATATGGAATGAAGTTGTGACTTGGCTAACTTAAATGCTCATCCATAAATGGTGCAAAAACAGAAAAATCTTTTTGGCCTTTTTCAAAAAATATTATCAAAATAAAATCTTTTTGTGCTTTTTCTCAAAATTTTTCTTAAAGGAAAATCTTTTTGTATTTTTCAAAAAATATTATAATAAAAAGCAACAAGAATAAAACAAAGCTGTACAACTAAGCAATGGTACATATAAGACAGAATAGCAATAGGAAGCATATGATATGAACATGAAGGAGCATCATATTCTAGACATATACCAACCCCTCAGTCAACTGTGCAAATCCCTAAAGATTTCCTAAGACTCTCAAATCTAAGGGCATCTAAAGGTTTCATGAAAATATCGGCTAACTGACGGTCGGTGGGAACAAAACTGAGGGATACGACTTTCTCTTCAACTAACTGACGTATAAAGTGCTCACGTATCCTGATGTGTTTTGTGCGCGAATGCTGAACTAGATTGCGGGATATGTGTATCGCGCTCGTGTTATCACAGGAAATGGTCATGGTGTCCTGTGATATCCCATAATCCTCCAGCATTTGCTTCATCCACAAGAGTTGTGTGCAACAACTCCCGGCGGCTATGTACTCAGCCTTCGCAGTGGACAAAGAGATGGAATTTTGCTTCTTTCTCAGCTAGGAGACAAAAGCAGAACCAAAATAGAAACACCCACCAGAAGTGCTCCTACATCCATCTACATCCCCAGCCCAATCGGCATCTGAATAGGCGGACAGACGGTCATCGGCATCAAAGGAATACCAAATCCCGTATGAGAGAGTCCCACTTACGTATTTAATAATACGTTTTAGAGCAAGTAAATGTGACTCTTTTGGGGATGACTGATATCGCGCACAGACTCCAACACTAAAGGCGATGTCGGGACGACTGGCAGTCAAGTAGAGAAGACTACCTATCATACTCCGATATAAGGTTTGCTCTACGTCCTTACCTGAAGTGTCCTTACTAAGCTTGGTAGTGGTACTTATAGGTGTACGGGCATGCTTAGCGGAGTCTAAACCAAATTTCTTCACTAGGTCTCTAGCATACTTGGATTGGGAGATGAACATCCCATCCTCTAACTGACGAACCTGAAGACCAAGGAAGAATGTAAGCTCACCAACCATGCTCATTTCAAACTCACTTTTCATCTCCTCCTTAAAGTGATGAGCATGCTGGGAGCATGTGGATCCAAAGACTATGTCGTCCGCATAGACCTGGGAAACCAAAATAGCACCGTCATCTCTCCTGACAAACAACGTCATATCTACTCCCCCTCTCTTAAAGCCACGAGCTAAGAGATAGGAAGTAAGCCTCTCATACCAAGCACGGTGTGCTTGCTTCAAACCATACAAGGATTTCCTCAGATAGTAGACGTGCTCAGGGTGCTGAGGGTCTTCAAATCCTTTTGGTTGTTCCACATAAACCTCCTCCTGTAGAATTCCATTCAAAAAGGCACTCTTGACATCCATCTGATACACCTTGAAGCGCAGATGAAATGCGATGGCGAGCAGAAGACGGACGGACTCAAGCCTCACAACAGGAGCAAATGTCTCCCCAAAGTCTACACCCTCTATCTGTGTGTAGCCTTGAGCGACCAACCTAGCCTTATTTCTGATTATGGTACCATATTCATCCATTTTGTTCTTGAAAATCCACCGGGTACCTATCACATTAGTCTCACTAGGTCGGGGGACTAATTCACAAATATTATTCTTTTTAAACTGAATAAACTCATCCTGCATAGCAGATATCCAGTGTTCATCCTTGAGTGCTTCTTTATGGTTCTTGGGCTCGACTTTGGACGTGTAGCAAAGATGGCTAACAACGTTCTCTAGCTGAGCACGAGTCTTGACCCCTAGAGTGGGATCACCAACAATGGCAGAAGGGTCATGACTCTTGCGAACCCAAGCAGGTGTGTCCCCTAACACAGGAGTAGGATCCACAGAGTGTGAGAGAGGAACAGGTAAATCACTGTCAGAACAATCCTCATCCTCACACTTAAGGTTAGGATCAATATCCGTCGAAGGTTCGTCATCTTGCACGGTAACGTTTATTGATTCAATAACCCTAGAGCTCTTCAGGTTAAATACCCGGTATGCTCTACTATTCGATGAATATCCTAGAAATATTCCCTCGTCGCTCCGGGAGTCGAACTTTTCTAATTGCTCTCTATCCCGTAGGATGTAGCATTTACTCCCCAAAACACGGAAATACGCCAGGTTGGGCTTCTTGCCGGTCCACAACTCATAAGGTGTCTGAAGTGTGTGTGGACGCAAATAAACCCTATTCACCGTGTGGCATGCAGTAGACACTGCCTCTGCCCAAAATCTCCTAGAAACTTTACGACCTAGAAGCATAGATCTAGCCATCTCTTGGATCGTTCTATTCTTTCTCTCAACAATCCCATTTTGCTGAGGAGTTCTCACAGCAGAAAACTCATGTTTGATCCCAAGGCTATCACAGTACAAATCCACCTTTGCTTCCTTAAATTCAGTGCCGTTGTCACTACGTATTCTGTTAATAGTGACACCGTGTTGATTTTGCAGGACACGACACTTAGTCGTTGAGAAATCTACAACATCAGATTTCTCTCTCAGAAAACCTACAATGGAGTACCTGGAGAAATAATCTACCATCACGAGGATGTACCTCTTACCACCTAGACTCTCAGTACGAGTGGGACCCATAAGATCCATGTGAATCAACTCTAGAGCACGAGAGGTGGTAATGGAATGCAACTTCCTATGAGGACTACAAATTTGTTTTCCCAACTAACAGGGTCCACAAACTGTTGAAGTTGCCTTTCCAAGAGATGGTAAGCCACGTACTAGGTCCTTTTTAGATAAACGATTAAGATCTCTAACGTTCACGTGACCTAGACGTTGGTGCCACAGATCCATAGGAGTGATCGTGGCGCTGTTGCAGACAAGTGAGGATGTGGGCTCAGTCCCATAACAATTATCCTCGGTCCTCACCCCTTGCATCAATGGTTTACCGGTTTGATTGTAGACTTTACACGCGTCTCGGTCAAACTTTACTGCAAGGTCAGTGTCGCACAGCTGGCTAATGCTGAGAAGGTTTGCTTTCAAACCTTTGACGTACAAAACATTTTCTAGCTTAGGAAAACCAGGTAACTCGATAGTACCTCGTCCTATATTGCTAGACTTGCTCCCATCTCCAAAGGTGACTCTGCCATCTTGATAATCCTCAAGAGTAGTAAAAAATGAGGCATCACCTGTCATGTGTCTAGAGCACCCACTATCAAAATACCACTGAGAGGTATTATGTGCTTTGAGAGCAACATGAACAACAAAAGCCTTTTTATCTTTCTTAGGTACCCAAGTCGAGATGACCTTTTGTTTGCCTTTGTTGTTGTTGGTTTTAGCTAGAATTTGAGAAGCATTCACTAACGGCGAAGACATCCGTCAGAATTCTTTCATCAAACTCTGAGTCGTGGAAGCTAAGAACTCAACTCGCTCTCTCAGACTAGAAAATTTATCAGTATGACGTGGTGGAGCAGTAGTACGTCGTGTTCGACCCATACTATAGAAAGATTCCCTAAGGTGGCCTTTTCTTTTGCAATAAGTACAAAAGAGCACAGTCAAAGGCGGACCTTGGTTTGCTTTTCTTGGTCGAACTCTCCTTCGAGGTTTTTGACGGTGACCATAAGGAGTTGTAGTAAACTCAGGAACTAGTCCAGGTGCAATTTGGGACATGGAGGCACCATCATATCCAATTCCTTGACGATCACCAAAACCTAAAGCGGGGCCGAGGAGCATCTTTCCCATCTTCCCAGATCTGTCCTCGATTTGTACCTTGACTTCCCGTGCTTTCTCAAGATCATGAGCCAACTGGGCAACAAGGGCTTCAAGTTTCTTTCGAGTCTCCTCGGAGGAATGGAGTTGACTCGTAAGACTAGCCACTTGCTTAATCAAGTCCCCTCTCTCTTTCTCTAAAACACTCTCTCTCTCTCTAAACAAATTCTCATTCTCGACACATGTAGAATCTCTCTCTCTCAGGGCGGTGCAAGTGGAGAAATCTCTTTCTCTTGCTTTCTTTAAATCTTCCTCTAAGCAGGTGATCTTAAGAACTAACTCTTTGTTACGCTTTTTAGTTTTAAATGACTCGGAATATAACTCAGCGTAGGCGCGTTGTATATCACTCTCGCTCTCACTTGTGTCATCCTCCCCTTCACTCACATCGCTCTCACTGTCGAGGTGTCCCTGTGAAGCATCATCCTCAACGTCATGAGGAGAACTAGGAGTGCTCACTTAGCTGGCCATGAATGCGGTGAAGTTACACTCATGCGGTGACTCATCTCCAGAATCCACCGTCTCGAGCTCACTGTCGTCACTAAGGGTAGCATTAAGAACAGCTTTCCCTTTCTCTCTATTCAGACGATTGGCACACTCAAAAGCTCTATGACCCCTACCATCACACTCAAAACATCTCTCACTTTCTTTCAGAGGAGGATTTTTGGAAACTTTTTCAATTTTCTTTTCAAACTTATTTTTCTCAAATTTCTTTTTATCTTTAAAATTGCCATTTTTCTTAAATTTGAGAATCCTCTTGAAATTTTTTGCGAAAAGAGCCAAATCATCTAAGTCAAAATCGCACTCAGAATCTGACGTGTCAGTCTCTCTCTTTCTAGATGACTCTACCCTCTTTCTAGCTGACCCCTCACTCCTTGTTCTAACATTCCCTCACCTCACTTTCCCTCACCTCACTTTCTTACCACACATAGTCATCCACTCATCCTATCATATTACCTTCATACCACTATGAAAACCAACCTACATATATGCTAAATTTAACAACAAAGATCTATAAGGAGGTCAATTACTCACCCTTTTTCTAGTTTTGTTCATTAAGGTGTTATTATTCACTTTATTCTCATTTTATGATATATTATAGTTTAATTTCATTATCTCACATCAAGAACATTTTTATTATTAGTATTTCCTATAACTTATTTTTATAAAAAACCCCAAAATACAAAAAGAGGGTTTATTCAAAGATTTCAAAAGTAAGACTTCCATTTTATCACACTTTTACACTTGAACACGTTTTCCACCAATAACACTCAAAGAGGAGTCCTACATTTGGAATTTATGTGTTGAACCCCAATCCTATGTTATTTTCTAACTATGTAGACTTTGATACCCCTTGGGATATGTAGGTGTCTTGGGCCAATCTCAAGATTTGAGTCCTTCCTTCTCATTTTATGTCTTTAATATTCTATCAAATGTATTTTTGTGAGTCTTGGATTCGTCCATATTTATGTCTCGTCTGACGTGCACATTTTCTTTTCCATATCGATTCATGATTCGACGAACACTTACATCACATGTTTATTTTCGAGTACACTCCTACGGGTGAGTCTGCACCATCCATTCAATGACGCGGGTCGAATAATTCTATTATCCAGTTATTTATATTATACACATGTATAGAGACATCATGGAAAAAAGAGAAGACTAAAATTTCCCATAAGAGACTTAAAGGGAGGGATGGGTGTCTAACACCTTCCCATTCCGTAACTTACTCCCCGGGACTTTTGAATCACTTGGTTCATATGACTCGGTATGAACTTGATTTCGCTCTCTTGAAACGATGACATTCTTTTTTTGTTTTGAGCGAAATTGGCTGGCGACTCTATCCCTTCGAGTTATCCCCATTTGACAATGTCTATTTTTATATCAAGGTAAACCGCATAGACACTGACACAAGTGGAAAAAATAGGACTTTCGTATCCACGAATCACCCACATTCGCACGATGAAGAATGGATATAAAGAGAGGTGAATCCTTTTCCTCCTTCTCCCCCTGTCCCGATTCGGGGCCACGTCCACACAGGAGGAATTTTACTCTGATGCCCACAATAACTGTTCCATTATCTTTTCAAAAATGTTCAAATTCTTGTTGAGATATGAATTTGTTCATGTTAGAGATTATGTTATAAGGTTGGAGTTATGTGAAATTATATTTATTATATGATATATGTGGTATATATGTATGGTTAAGAAACTAGGTTTCATATGGGAGCTAAGTCCTAAATTTAGAGATGGTTATTGTTTGACTCATTGAGTTGATATCATATATGTTTATTTCATTATATAATATAATTGAACATATCTTGTAGTGTTAGAATCAATTTGGATTGAAATGGGTTTGAATTGGATGTCGAGTTTCAAAGCATCCCAAAGTATAAATAAGAAAAAGGACATGCTTCTTGACCCTAATCAATGAGCTATGGGTGGATAGATCGATTAAGGTAGGCTAGCAGGATGGGGTTTGGGTTTTTCGGTGGAATTTCTTGGTTTGTTGCTTTGGGCGTGTTTGGGTTGATATTTGAATGAACATAGGTATTAATTTGGATCAGTAGGTTGAGGTTATGTGTAAATTTAAAGAATATTAAATAGTAGGTATTAGTCGTTTGCCCGAAATGATGTTTGTAATTTACATGCAAAATTAATGGTTATAATACTCCTAGAATGCGAATTAGGACGAGTGAGTATACTTATTTAGTTATTAGGCATTTTATATATTTAGGATATGGTGGCATATGTATGGGATATTAATATAAAACAAGGAATTTATATGAGTTTATTAGTGATTATGTGTAGTTAGTAAGGGCATATTTGGATAGTTATGTTAAGAATTATATGTGGATTTATTTAGATGTGTTATTTAGATTCTTTATATGCATGACACATCACAGTTGGGTGGTATATGTCTACAAACAGTGGTGTTAATGACACTCCTGAATAGGTTTATCATCTTTATCCTACGTACTGATTATAGTCTATGTCTCCTAAGTTAGGGCAATGGTACTAGAACACTTTTACGTAAACATTGGCATGTGGTTAAGAGATGGCTCTAAAATATTGGACCTTGTAATACTCAATACTAGTAGAGGTACAAGATATACCTGGAGGTGTATGAGTAGGACTTTATGAGATACTTTATGTGGGGATCGTAAGAATTTTATACGATTTATATGGTCGATCGAGACTGCCCATGTGACATATTATGATGGCTTTGTTATTGAGACAATTTATTTGGGATGTTTATATGGTCCATATAACTAGGGGTAACATTGTATCCTATAGTTGTGTAAAATCACATGTACCTAATAAAAAGACTAAGAGTTTGAATTTCATAATCAAAGGTCGCGCTGCATTTTTGAATGCTTAATCAAAGACTCAACCAAACCATTTTGGGTATGGACATGGGGGACTAGGTGCTAAACATTAATTTCCAATGAATTTAAATTTTCACAAAAGATAAGTAAATTATCCTAGCATTTTTAATCAGATGGATGTAATGTAGTGATTAAGAAAATGTTATTTAGGTTTAGTTATATGATAAATAAATTTTACAAAAGTAAAATTCGAGTGGACCATTAACAAAAATTTGATCGATGACTGGATGCATCAACTAAACCATAAAGTATTTTAAATGTCCCCTCAAAGGGTGGATGTGGCAAAAAATATCCCTTGAATCCATTGTAAGAAAGATAGTAACAAAGAGTCTATTTTAAAAAATTATGGCACAAGGATTAGTTTCCCTTGATTACAAGGGGTAAAAAAATGATCACTAGGTAGGGTAATATGTTTGTTTGATAAATATTGGGCATTCGAGTTATTTATGATCTTATATAACATATTGGATCCAAGATGACCTAAATAACCTTTCCATAATATCTATGTGTTAGGATCATTGAGCTTTCGACTCATGACATACAAAAATTCTAAACACTAAGTATTGTATACTATAACCCATGTATAATGCAATGAGTTTTTCTAGTGTGAGATTTTTGGCTTCAACCACTATAAGTAATGCAAAGGAATGTTTGTATGTCTTTAAAAATCAATAAATTTCATCCATAATCAATCGTGTATATTATTTTTTTTAAGAATAAGTGGGTACTAATACGTACCACCAAGTGGTCTTTTCCATAGCGTTCAATTATTTTAGTATAACTAACTCATGTAGAAACATTTACGTTATTTTGTAAAGAGTTTATGAAAACTTAGGATTTTTCAAAATAGTATGGGTTGTTCAACTATCTACCAGACAAGTACCACTACTTGATTTTATTTTTGGATCCATACCTTTAAGATTAGTCAAATAAAAGCGTTGTAAAGATAAAACGTTAAACCAAGACATTAAATAATTAAACATAACAACTTAAATAATAACACAAAGGTAAAGATGATTCTATCACAATGTGAAAAACCGTTACTATAGAAACATTAAATGTTAATCAAAAGGAAAAGTAGTCAGGCCTTTATGATCGTATGAGAGGGTTATGCAATCACAGACTTAATTTTTCACTATTAATAACATTTAAATACTCATCTTCGTTCAATTCACCAACATATAGTTGGGTACCATCAATCTTCTAATAATGTTTGTCTCCATCGTTCAGTCATCTTCAGGACCTTCCATATTGTTTGTATTCACTTCATTTCTCTAGACTATATATTTTTTTACCATTTTCTTGGATGAACTACAAGTATATTCCCAATTTCTTCTATTACTACATAAATGGTATATATCTTTCGAATTTCGTGGGGCTGACCTTTGGTTCCTATTATTTTTGTTGCCTTTTAACTTCTATTAGGGCTTAAAGTTTGTATATCTTCATGTTTTGTAATTCCCCTCTTTTGGTGTTTCCATAGCCTCACTGCATGTATCCTTGACTTATGTTATTTTTTAGAACATAGTTAGATTTCACTTCTATGAGTGATAAAGACCCTATATGTTTAAAGGCGTGATTCTTTATGAGTAAATCATTGTTCTTCTCAGTGACCACGAGACAAGAAATTAACTCTGAGTACTTTTTGAATCATTCCTCTTGATATTTCAGCTACATAACCATATTCGAGGCATAAAACGTGGAGAATTTTTTTCTCCAGCATATATGAATCCTTTACTTATTCACCACATATCTTAAGCATGGAGGTAATCATAAACATGGTAGAATTGTATTAAGTACACATTTTAAAATCTTAAAAATTTTCGTTAAGCCACTCATGGCATGTACATGGAAGTATGACCGACTTTTGGTGGCTATAACACTCCTTCAAGGGAGTTCCATAATTACAAAGGATGTTTAATAGCTAAGTATATAGTTTTTAAATAATTATGGATATAATGCTTGAGTAAAAGGAGAGCTTTAGCTTTAACCTAATGGGACATAGTATTGTTGGGTTCTATGGTATCAACAAGATTTTGGGATTGAAGGTGGATATGCATATCTTGAAACCAATTAAAATAATTTACCCTAAAAATTTCAAATTATTCTAATTCATTTATGAAATATTCAACATCTTAAAATAATTCAAGTAATAAATTACCATAAAAATATATAGTGCGTAATTAAATAATCATAAATAGTAATTTAATAATTAGAACTTTACATTCACAATTGGGACTTTAAGTGCTTTGAGAAGGCCCTTTAGTGTGTGCTTTAGGAAAAAATAACTTTTTTCAATTTGTAGTTAAATCCAATTTTATCTTCTAAAATCGTAAACATGCATTTAAGTGGTTTAATCCATTAAATAATTAAAGCATGCGTTCAAAGAAACAATTTAAAAAAAAAAACCCTTTCGGGTAAGACCTTTTTATTTCACTATGAACAGTAAATCGCAACTTACAATATAGAAAAATCTACAACGAATCTACCGTAGCAAATCCACATAGACGCACAGTCCAACTCTGTAAAGGACTCCCACAAGAGCCCTCAAGAACCTCAACTCTCGTCTTCAGCAAGGCACACTCACAAGCATCCCCAATGACCGCAGTCAGCAAATGTGTAATAAATGATGAACTAACATTTGGAAAATATGTTCAAGATCACAAGCTTTGGAATTGAGTAATTTGATCTTGAATAAAATTCGGATGATGAAGAACTTAATGGGAATTTTGTAAACTTTTCTTAAGAAAACGTCTTAGCAGAAGGGTGTATTTATTTCTGAGTAAACAAGAGTCCAAAGAAACTAAAACACAAAAACTGAGGTGGCAGCTCGTTCGAGCGACATACACATGTCATTTGAATGACATGTGTATGTCGTTTGAACGACATATTGTGTCATTCGAACGAGTGCAAAAACATGATTTTCTGTTTAAATTAAATTCTCGAATTTTCTTAAATTATTTTAACTCAGAAATATTTAAAATACGTTTTTGCAAATATTAAATTTAATTCCCAACAATTAAAAACATTTAAATCATCCATTATTTAATCAAAATTCTAAATCACAAAAATTCACTCAAGCATTCATACCTAAGTGATCTAGAACAAACTGAATATGAAGAATGCAACTTTACTCGATTTCTTCTTCAAAGATTTTAATCACAAATTCTTCAACTTGAATTGTCGTAGGATCCATTTAATCTCAAAATAAAAACTAGACTAGACTCAAATTGTTTGTCTGGAGTTAAGTGAATTACAAATCTCCCCATTTGGCTATTTCGAGACAAAGCCAAAAAAATTTGCTATAAGCCGTAAAACATATGTCCTATCCCATAAACCCAAAATTATAAAAATACAGTTAATGAACAAAATTGTAGAACCGATAAGCATCTGAATTCGAATCTTCCTCTGAATGTGATGTAGTACTAAATATTTGAATCTCTGAATAAATATACCTACACACAAGAGACATAAAAAAATACCTAAGTGAAGTATGGAGTAACCACATATTAATAAAACATGAATAAACTCCCCCTACATCATATACCTCTCCCCCTTTTTTCTTGGAATAAACAAATCATGGGACATACCATATCTAGCAAGAGTAAATGGATAATAACAACATGTCTAGATAAAAAATCTCATTATTAGCAAGGAAAAACATTATGACAATTGATAGAGAAGGATTGCAGTAAAACAGGATATAACACAAGTAATAATGGAATAAGACTGCATCATCAAAACTTACACATCCATTTCATCAATACTTAATGTGCTAATATAAAATAGGAGATCCATGATAATATAAGTACATCGCATAGGAGAATAAATAAATATAACATCAAGTACATTCTCAAATGCAATACATCATAAATACGATATCTCAACTACAGTGTACTAAACATCAGCAGGTGTATCATCATCATCACCAATGAATGTATCTGCATCATGTCGTAAACCAAACGAACCTTCTCCTCTGCTCTGATCTCTTCGCCTCATCTCCTCAAAGTACGCTATCATCTAGGAATCTCTAATAGATCTACACTCTGCCTCATCATAAAAACTGACCATCATGGTATCAAATATCTTGGCCAGAGCAACCACCTGCGCCTATAAGATATAGAAATCGTCCTTGGTATGGCGTCGGGGTGAAGATGTGGCAGGGTAAGTCTGAGTCACATCAAGACTGGGACCAGTGGGACCAGCTGGCTCGAAAGTGCGTCCATCTCTCGCTCTCGCCTTATCACCCAAATGTCTCTCTAAATGAGTGAACATAACTTGATCAATAACAGAAGCATCTGAGAGAAATAGATCATCCTCTAAGATGGGAACCCCAGCAGATATGCAGATCCGTGTAATGAGAATCCCATAAGGAAGAGTAGGGCGAACAGGGGTGCGATCGACAATGGTAACAGATGCCATCACGTGGAATAAAATGGCTGGTAGGTAGATATCCCACCCCTAGGATACAACATACGTGAAGTAAATAATCTCAAATCCTATTTGGGTATGATTTATCCTAGGATATATAGATGATGACACAAACCGATAAAGAACTCGAAAGGTCGGGTTTAGCTGTTGGTGAAACATCACTACACCAAATCTGCCCATTTGTTAAGGTCATTGACCTTGACAAATTCACCTTGTCAAGGTCAATGATCGTGACATTTCGAGGCGAGATAACTTTTTTTGTCACGGTCGTATCACGGTCATTGACCTTGACAAAAAACTCGCGTTTTGTGTCACGGTCGTGTCAAGGTCAATGACCGTGACACGTTTGTCACGGTTCTAAACCATGACAGAACCGTGACCACAATTGTCACGGTCAATGACCGTGACACGTCCATGACAACTGTTGTCACGGACTTGTCACGGTCAATGACCGTGACAATTCTGGGCAGAATTTAAAAAAAATCTGCTGGGCAGTATGGCCACCGCCACTGCCCAACAGTATATTTGTACCTGTTATAGCAACGTTGTACCTATTCCAAACATCATATACCCAACACAAACTAAAGATAATGCAAATATATATTCATGACGATATAATCCAAATATTCAAAGTAAAAACAATATACATGACGATATAATCCAAATTTAATTAAAATGGACAAACTTAAAAATAATATTACTACACTTGGATAAAACTGAGGAGGTGAGTAGGCCACACGACATACGAATTGACGCACCCACTAATATACGTCGTGCCGTATTGTTCGCGCAACCACAATAGGGAGTTCTCCTTCCCGGGTATGACATGCGTGACGAGCACCCTGGACTCCATCTCTTGAAGCACACGTCCATGAACTATTCCACCCTCGATGATATTCGGGTCCCTCAACCCCCGCCCTATCCGCTAGCCATTAAATACGTCCAATATGAACACGCTCGGCCAACCAATTGTCGACAATGGTCTGTTGGAGGGCGTCAAATAGGGAAGTGGATCGTCGAAGTACGAACGCGTCGGTGATGAAGCAGCGAGGTCCACATCCTCGTCATCCTGCGCCTCGTCCTCCCGCACCTCCTCCTCCACCGCCTTCTCCTTCCCTTTCCCTTTCCCTTTACGGTCTCCACCCAACGTACGCTTCATGAATGCGTACATATCTTGGACCGTCACCTCCAAACGGGACAGCTTCGCGTCGTGTGAATCCACCGTTCGAGCCAACCCCGTGTCGCTCGTCTCCAAGTCGATGATCCTCGATTTGGCCACCCGCGAGCTCACTCCCCTTGTCCTCCCTTTGCGATCAGAGCCAAGCACTTGGCTGAGTGCGTCTGTGGACAAAGATGCCTTGTCGGCATCAGACTGCGACTCATGCACTTCCTTAAGCTTTGCCTGAAACGATAAAAAGCACATGATTAGTAAAATAAGTAAACTAAAAAATTATAACGTAATTAACAATAATTAAACTGTCGGATTACTTACAATCGTGGCCGCGACGCTCGGGGACACCTCCTTGTCCTTCCCCTTCTTCGTCCGAAGAGCCACATAAGTATCGAGCCTATGTGGCTTACCCCCTGGCCCACTCCCTACCCCCTGAAATAAAATAGAGTAAAGTAAAATTAGTAAAATTAATATCCAATAATATATTTCTGTAGTTATAGATAAATTAAATCTTACCTGTATCCTATGCTCCACCTCAGCGTAAGAGGTCCGGCCGGAGTAGTGCACGTCCGTCTTTTTAGCCCGATTTTCCCTCCCCGATTGGCGAGATGCCAATTGTCGAGCCTCGATCTCATTGTCAATGAACTTTTGCCATTGTGCCAATGAGATCGGCTCCTTGGGCAGGACGGATCCGCGCCATTGTAAAATGGACTCTCGTGTTTTTCCAAAGTACCGTGACCGCATATTTTTCTTCCACGTCTTGTGTTGCTCCCTCAACTGCTCCAAGACGGAATCGCGTAGCTTTGGATCCAAGTTGAATTGTTCCTGTCCAACAAATACAATGTTAGTTGCGAATAAATATAAATATAAATATAAATAGAAATATTCATATAAATATTACCTGTAGTGCCGCCCAAATAGCTAACTTGAGCTCATACGGCACCTCCTTCCAACTCATAAACCCCGGGCCGATGACCGTCTTTAGCAGCTCGAGGGATCTCGCTAAAAGCTCCGACTTGTTTTCGACGGTAATCCTAAATTTTCCATATTTGGGGAGCCTAGCGGCGGAGGAGCCCTCGTCGCCTCCGCTACCACCGAACCCAGACGACATCATCATAAACAACATCATCATCTTCGCCTTTATTTATAGAATTAAGTTTTAGAATCAAGGAATTGATCAGATATTCATTAAAATCGGTTAGTAGAAAATTTATTTAACCAAGAGGGTATCGAAAACATAACGTGGGGAATCATAATATACCGTAATCAACTTTAATAATAAGAACACATTCTTTCGAGTGATTTATAAATAATTAAATTTGAGTGCAATCATGATTATTTAGTGGAATGAATCGTGATTAAATAAATAAAGGATATAAATTAGACGGTTATAAATTGGGATTTCCTAGTATTTACTTTGAATCCAGTTTATTTATTTATCTTTGGCCCCTAGTATAGTCATTGACCAAGTAGTAGGAGCGAAACTCTATAAAACCCTAGTTTAGCTAAAGCCCGTGAATTATACCTATATATATTGTGTAAGCGAGGATTTTAGCATAAGAATCAATTGTGGAGGGTTAGAGAGGGAGTGAAAAAAATTATACCTATTTACACACACACACACACCCCACCCCACCAAGGGCGGACCTAGGTGGTCCCGAGAGTGGGCGGCCGCCCACCCCTTGTTTTCGGAAATTTTTGTACAGGTATGCGCAAAAAAAATAATATTGGGGCCTATGTGTAAACTCTAGGATCGGAAGGTGTATCTGTTTGTTAGTGTTTTAAAGCTAAGGGGCAGAGTATGTAATTTATTATACTTAAATAGAAAAACACGGAAGAAACATTTTACCAAAACCCTAAACAGAAGAGTAGAAGTACCAGGAAGAGAATGTTTTTCAGGTAAGTTATTTGTTAAGTATATAAAACTTTTTTATTCAAATGTTTAATTTTTTTAAATTAAATGTTAAAAAGTATTTTTGTATTCCTTCAAAGGTTTAAATCATTCAATGTTAGGTGTATTTTTGTGTGCATTTGTAAATATTTAGGAAACTAACACTATTCAATGTTAGGAGTATTTTTTTCTCAAATCTTTAAATGTTAGAAATATTTTGTGGTATGTTAGAAATTAGGGGTATTGTATTTTTGTGTTCAATATTTAGGGGTATCGTATTTAGGGGCAATGTTAGAAATATTTAGGAGAATTTTCAAATTTCAGTGTTATTTTTTCAGTTAATTTTCAATATTGAAGTATAATTTTCTTATAATTTCAATGTTAATCCTAAAAAAATTGCCTTTGGGGCTACTGCCCCTGAACCCCTCCACCACCCCCTCCCCCACCACACACCACACACACACACACACACACCACCCCACCCCACCCCACCCCCTGCCCCCCTCCACCACCCCCTCCCCCACCACACACCACCACACATACACACACCCCACCCTACCCCACCCCCTGCCCCCTCCACCACCCCCTCCCCCCCTCCCCCAAAACACACCACAACACACACACACACACCGCACCCCAGCCCAGCCCAGCCCAGCCCAGCCCACCCCCTGCCCCCTCCACCACCCCCCTCCCTCCCCCCACCCTGCCCCACCCCGCCCCACCCCCTGCCTCCTCCACCACCCCCCTCCCTCCCCCACCCTGCCCCCCCCCGCCCCCCCCCCCCCACACACACATACACACACACACATATATATATACACATACACACATAAATATACAGACAAATATATATATAAATGGAAGAGAGAGAGAGAGAGAGAGAGAGAGCAGCGTCGATTCGAGAGAGAGAGAGAGAGAGGGAGGGAACGGTGGGAGGGAAAAAAGAAGGGGGAAAGGGTTTTTGCTGGAAAAGTTGTCACGGTCGTGTCAAGGTCATTGACCGTGACAAGAATTGTCACGGTCATCGACCGTGACAATTAAATTTGTCACGGCCTTGTCACGGTCGTGTCAAGGTCAATGACCGTGACATAAAACGCGTGTTTTTTTGTCACGGTCAATGACCTTGACAAGGCTGGCAGGCTGAAAGGTGACAATTTGCCCATTTTGGTGTAGTGCATAGTGGTGCCCTCCAGAGAAATCTCCTAGAAACAGTGCTGGAGAATAGCCTCATAATATGGACCATAATCAGAGATCCTGGGGAACACGATGTCAGGGATGTGAGGCATATGTAGCATCTTAACTATCATATCAACAGTGAAGATGATAGGAATGCCACATATGGATGTTCAAAGCCCCTAGGAAGTACTGATAGCGCGATAGAAGAACTCTCGCACTATATCAGGATATACGACTCCTTATGCATTAAATAAAGAATCCCACCCCCTACCTGTCAGCCAACGGGGTATGTCGAACTAACTAAACTCTAAGAACCTAAAAAATCTATCCCTAACTATCAACCGAATATGAAGTCTAAGCATACAATATTGCTCGTATTCAACACGTATAACCCATCTCACAGCTGAGTAGGGAGGTCGATTAGCCAGAGCTCGCTGGGTGTGAGAAGATGCAGCTGCTCATTGAGATGGCCGGTAGGGGTACCTCTATCTCTAGGAGGTATAGCTAATGGGATATAAAAAGATAACGTACAGTGTGTGAGAGAATATGGGTGAAACTAATTCCGAAGCACAAACCACTATGAACCTATCTCTGTACACAAGTCCAACCTAACCATCGCGAACACCAACCAATCAACACAAAAAAAATCATATATGAAATGCTAAGACAAATATAACCCCCAAGAAAAACTACACAAGTGTGGATATCCCAAAAAAAATCCAAAGAAATTATATTCCAATGAAATTTTCCACAAAAAAAATTTATTGGATAAATTTTGAGATACACATAGGGGGACAAAAAAATCCCCAAAAAATATATTGGCAACCCCAAACTGAAATCTCTTTGAGTTGAAACAACTTAACTCACCTACACACTGATTTGAAAAAATTAACATTGTAGGTTAGATATGCGTTCTAATTAAAAAAACCATCAAACAACCCCTCTCATCTAATGATTTTTGATCCCAAACAGATATAACAAGGAATGATACACAATAATCAAAGGTAAAAATAAACTAAAACAGTGTACATTCCTATTAAATAAAACTTGGAATCAAAACATCATCAAACCCAACAAACACCAACAACAGTAAGAAAAAATAAAAAATACCTCTATGCAGATAAACATGATTTCAGGGAATATTTGGAGATGAAAACAGTGAGAAATGGCATCAAAACAGAGCTCCAAACCAAGGGTAAAAATGGCAAACTCAGAGACCCAAAAAATGCTTGTCAATCTCCAAACAAGCTTAGAATTGGTGGAATCCGGTGAGAAATCAAACACAGATATAACTTGATTGAAGGCAGTGATTAAATGGACCAAAACGAAGCTTCTAAAGCTTAAAAATGGAGATTTTTTCTTTTTCGCTGCTAGAGAGGAACGTAGTGAGAGAAGAAGGGATACAAAATGGTTAAGTAAGTTGAGCGAGATATAAGCCAAACCCTAAATTCATTTGATAGGTTGCTCGAACGATAGATAACGTTATTTGAACGATAATTCTCGCGATATAGATATGTCTCTCAAACGAAACACGAATGTTATTTGAACGACATATATATATCTCAAAACCAACTAAAAAATGTTCAAGTTTTGTCCAGTGATTTTTTTTTCTAAAAAAGCTGATGATCAAACATAACCAAAACAGACTCTAAACAGAAAAAAATAAAATAAAACGATGTGAGTTTCATGCCAACATAGAATCAATAGGATCAAACATGGACTTGAAGTGAATGGTTGTGTAATACAACAAATGAATCATAAATTCAATACATCGAAATGTTAAAGAAGCTCTAATTGATTGCAATATGTGAACAAACCTTGTTTTAGCCATATGTGACAGTTAAGAATGAGCTAAATGAATTAAACAAGCAGCATATACACAAATCCGGAATTTTGACGAATCTGCAAATATCAGCATCATGATGCAATGTTTTAACACTAGGATTCATGGTGCAAACCCGTTTAATTTTTCCATAAAATATCCCTCAAATTTATATATTCTTTTTCAGATTCTATTGAGGTCTCTATTTTTCTCAACTTAGAGAAAACCTATTGTCCCTGATTTTGGCATATGATTCAACTCTTTTAATAGGGGACTTTCACGATGAGTTAATTTTGTACTCTCGCAGCCCTTTCCTATGAACACTCATCATTTTTTCATTTATGCATTCTAATTCCTCACGGTAAACGGTTCTTACATGCGCACCTCCTCCTAAGTCTACTTACGCATATATGAAAAAATTGAGATAAGAACGTCTCATCAAACTCGAATATGCATGTGATGTCAAACATTCATATAAACTCGTGCATGTGTGAAAGAATGACATATATACAAAGTCGAATCCAAATGCATATAAACTTCGAAACAATCCCATTAAAACAATGATTAAGATCATTCAACGCATCAATAATTATGACCAAATGTCCTAGCCACATGGATAATGAAATGAAGGGGGTCCAAGCACACCTTTATGCCATATCAAACATGAAAGCTCACGACACAAAAACTGAAAATCTTTTTGTGTTTTTTCAAAAAATATTTTTGACCCCAAAAGTAAAATATTTTTATATTTTTCTCAAAAATATTTAAACCCAAAAATATTTTTGAATTTTTCAATAAGACTCAAATACAAACAATACAACTAGCTACACGTCATAACCCTAGACAAGATATATCATGATAACACACTCGAGTATGACAGACCGATGAACATGATCATTTGAAAGATGAAACATGTGGATAACCACAGGCAATGACACGCGTATTACCAAGCCTAATACCTAACACCTCTAAATTCGATTTCCTAACCAAGTAGGTGTGAAATGATGAATGGGGGTTTTTGGAACGAGAACGATCTTATTCTTAGTCTTTCTTGGAGTGTTTTTAAGATCGTAGAAAAACCGTCTAAGATGACCTCTTCTACCGCAATGAGTGCAAGTGTAGATACGACAGGGAGTGTTTTCTATGGAACGATTATTTTTAACGTTCCTAGGTGTCTCTCTCTTAACGACCCTAGGTGGATCTCTTGTTGGCATGTTTTGGCTTTGGGAATGTGTGCAACATGTTTATCGAAGCCAATAATACATTTATTATCTTTGATCCGGACGGTTCCTAAGATTTATCTAACTTTTGAACCTAGCTTCCAAATCCAATTTGACCTTACTCGAACCTCTCAATTTCTCCTCAAGCTCACCTATCCTTGACTCAAATAAATGCCTAGAATTGTCAAACTCAAGAAGTTCCTTTTTCGTAGCCTCCATTAACCCTAGAATATTATCTCTCTCACCCTTGACATATTCTAGCTTCTCTCGAATTTTCTTCTCACGCTCCCTAAGATCCCCAGTTAAAGCATTGGAATTATTATTTTCTATGGAACGTCCTTTCAACTTAGCTTCTAACTTCAAGTTTTCCATATTTACTTTCAATGTTTTTTCATACAACTCATTAAAGGAAGTTTTCAAGTCTCTCTTATCCTCACTCTCATCCTCACTCACCACACCCTAACTTTCTAGGGCATCACAACCTATAGTTGTGGAAGAATCATGCCAAGGTATGTCATCATCACTCACATGATTATCCACAAGGATAGGAAGGTCTCGCTTAGTAGCATAAAAAAATTCTTTTCCAGGTCACTCTCACTAAGGGTAGAAACACGATTTATCAGTTTATTAAAATTCTCCCTAAGTTTAGTGGGCCACTAACTTATGGCCAAACCCCTTGAATCAAAGACTCTTCTCACAATAATCCTTTTTAACCAAATTTGTAAGAGTAGACTTCATGCGTGATTTCCAATTAGAAGTTTCAAACATGTGAATCTAAAATAATCAAAACCACCAAAGGGCATACCTAAAGTAATGTAGTCACAAACACAATAAAGTAGTGCAACCTGCTCTAATACCAATTTGAGAAGTCCCTTTAGTGTGTTCTTTAGGTAAAAATAACTTTTTTCAATTTTTAGTTAAATGTTATTTTATCTTCTCAAACCCTAAACATGAATCTAAGTGGTTTAATCCATTAAACAATTAAAGCACGCGGTAAAAGAAACAATTTCAGGAAGAAACCACTTTCGGGTAAAACCTTTTTATTTCATTATGGACAATAAATCGCAACTTACAACATAGCAAAATCTGCAATGAATCTACCGCAGCAAATTCAGATAAACACACAGTCTAACTCAACAAAGGACTCCCACAAGAACCCTCCAAAATCATAACTCTTATCTTCAACAAGGCACACCCGCAAGCATCCCCAATGACTGGAGTTAGTATATGTGTAATAAATGACGAACTAACTTTTGGAAAACATGTTCAAGATCACAAGCTTTGAAATTAATTAATTTGATCTTGAATAAACTCCGGATGATGAAGAACTTAATGGGAATTTCGTAAACTGTTCCTCTGCAAATGTCTTAGTATAATGGTGTATTTATTTATGAGTAAACAAGAGTCCAAACAAACTAAAACACAAAAATCAAGGCGGTAGATCGTTCGAGCGACATACCCCTGTCGTTTGAATGATATATTGTGTCGTTTGAACGACTGGAAAAACATGAATTTCTTTTTAAATTAAGTACTCGAATTTTCTTAAATTATTTTAACTCAAAAACTTTTAAAATAAGTTTTTGAAAATATTAAATTTAATTCCCAACATTTAAAAACATTTAAATCATCCACCATTTAATCAAAATTCTAAATCACACAAATTCACTTAAGCATTTAAACCTGTGTGATCTAGAATAAACAAAATATGAAGAATGCAACTTAACTTGATTTCTTCTTCAAAGATTGTAATCACAAATTCCTTAACTTGAATTGTCATAGGGTTTAATTAATCTCAAAATAAAAACTAGCCTAGACTCAAATTGTTTTGTCCGAAATTAAGCCAATTACAAACAAATTGGCTCGATTAAAAATTCGTTCCTAAATGCTTGATTTACATAGGACTTCAAGTTCTTATTATTCGTTTGTGAGAAATTATAAGTCTATATGAAAGAATATATGAACTTCAGGTTCAATTTTATTAATACCTAGGGACTTTGAAGTCTCTAGCCTATTGCATAAAAACATCAAGTTTAATAAGGGGTGAAAAATGCTTATAACTTGAAGTCCAAACTACAAATAATCATTATGGGAGTTTTATTATTCTTACTCTTATTATGAAAAGAATCAAACTTCGTGTTTGATATAGAGAAATATTTTTTTTAGATCTTTGTGTCGAAATTATAAATAATTGGTTGGGGACTAGTAGTGACCTTTACCCCTATTATACATATAATCAAAATTCAAGTTTGAGTTTAAGGAATATATTATTGCAACTTTAGGCCCAAAATATAAATATCAATTGAGAACTCCAGCCCCCAAATTTAAACAGTAATTGAAAATTATAGGCCCCCATACGCAAATTTTAATAGTCACTGGGAACGTCGAGTACCAAATTTAAATTAGTCATTAGAAACTTCGAGAGCGTGTGTGCTCGAAATCGAGATGGATCAAGGAAACCCATTCAAAATCTCTTGTCAAGTTATGACAAGGTTTTCTTCAAATGTTCAAGTTGTGATATCAATTACAAGACCTAAGGTCTACGTGATAACTTTTTTACCAACTTAGATTACACCAAATTTTATGTTCAAGATTTAGGTGACTTAACCTAAGTGCGAAAAGATACACAATATATCACAACAAGCCGTACGAGAAAACTCCACAATGGAAAGAAATCTCAGATCGATGGAACGACAAATGTACTATCACAGTGTTTTATGTAACACCCCGTGCGCCCGAAAAGATACGCGGTGTGCTACTGCGATAAAACTAAACTAAAACCATCAAGAATGAGTATAGAGCATCTATATTCCACAAAATAATATAATGAGTCCAAAATTCTTCTATTTCCATAATAAAGATTACAATAATTTTCTCCCAAAATACACAATTCTCCAACTAAAAATTACACCACTAATTATTACATTGAAAATAAATCTTCCAATCCAAGCTCTAAAATAATTCTCTAAAATAGTCCATAGCGCCGCAAATCCGTGCTAACCCTCCATTAAGAAAAAAAATATGGGGAAGTACATAATAAGACAATACGAGAGTATCAACCCGAAAAAGTTTGATGTGTAATAATTTCATCCTTCTGAACGAAAAAGTTATATACCGCTTACAACAGTCTGCGCGGGTGGCATTTTGCAATGAGAGTATCAACCCGACATCGAAATGTTTTGTGGTAGATGAGTTACATATTATAGAGCATGTGGAGGAACATGAGTAAGTGTTTGGATGCATCTAAGATGGTCCAAGGGGGCAGCTACAGGAGCTGGAAGAAATAAACTTAGGTTTAAAAGGGGAAGAAGGTAAACTCATTATAATTTGCAAGGGGTTGAACTTTAAGCAAAGAGAAGAGATCATCAGCCTTCTAAGATAATTACCATATTTTTTTACCTAGAAATACACTGAAATGACTAGGATAGATCCGGAGGTGATCTCTCATAAATTAAATGTTCTTCTCAATGATGTACCAGTAAGGCAAGCCATTCGCACTTACAAAGCATAGCTAGACCTCAAGATCAAGGTAGAGGGGTAAAGCTATTAGTGCAAGAGTTCATCAAACCCATCTAGCATCCGATATCGCTTTTCAGCATTATACCGCTAGCAAAGAAAGACATGAGTCAAATACGGATTTTTATGGACTTTAGTGATTTGGACCGGGCCTGCCCAAAGGATAAATTTCCATTGCCCAATATTGGTAGTTTTGTAGATGCTACCGCGGGTTAAGGAATGTATAGTTTCATGGATGGGTAAATCGACTATAATAAGATCAGAATAGATCCCGTCGATGCGGAAAAGACTTATTTTCACACACCATTGGAAAATTTTCACTACGCGGTCGTGCCATTCGGGCTGAAGAATGCGGGTTCCATGTATCAACTTACTATAAAGGAAATATTTCATGATTTATTCCATGACATATTGGAATCCTATGAGGATGACCTAGTGGTGAAGTCAAAGAAGGACATTATGCACATCTAAGTTCTGAGGCGGGGTGTTTGAAAGGCGTCGTGACTATTAGATGAAGATGAACCCTTCAAAATGTTCTTTTGGAGCAACAACTGGAAAATTTCTGGGTTTTGTAGTAAATTGGTTAGGGGTGAAAGTAGACGAGAAAATGAAGAAGGTCATCCTATTGATGCCAATGCCAAAGAGTCAAAGGCAACTTAAAAGTTTCTTAGATAAGGTTTTTTGCCTAAGAATATTTATACTAGAACTAGCAGATGTGACCCACCCATTCGCTCCGCTGATGAAGGTAAAAGCCAAATAGGTTTGGGGAGATGCACAGAAAAAGTCCTTTGAAAAAATTAAAGAGATATTAGCACCACCCTCAACTATGTTACCGCCAGAAGTGGGGGCACCACTGCTGCTTTACCTAACTTTGACGAAGAGGTCCAACGGAGAGGTCCAAAGGAGACTTACTTACCCAAGAAAGTGAAGTGGTTGAGAGACCCGTCTACTATTTGTCACATGTAATTTCGAGCACCAAATCAAGATACACTAACGTGGAGAGGCACTGCTTAGCTTTAATATTTGTTTCCCAAAAGTTGAGGCATTACCTACTGGCCTTCACAGTACATATCAAGTACCTTTTGGCACGGAAGATCTTGATAGGAAGAGCAAAAAGGAGGTTCCAGATCCTATCTGAGTGTGATTTAAAGTGTGCGGCTTCAAAAGCTATCAACCGTCAAGTGATAGTAGATACGTAAGCCCACTTTCCAAGGTAGAGTTTCAAGCCTCCCAGCAAAGAATTCCCGAAGAGAACTTCCAAGCCTACTTAGCTGTGGAAATGGAAGAATGGAAGATGGAGTTTGATGGTTCCTACACCCAAGAGATAGGCGAAGCAGGTATTATTCTCTCAAATAGGAAGGAAAAGATCACCCTCTCATTCACTCATGACTTTAAATGTTTTAACAATGAGGTTGAGTACGAAGCCCTCATTATGGGATTGTTGGAGGCATTGAGAAGAGATATTAGAATGCTATGCATACGAGGGGACTCTAACTTGGTGGTGAAATAAATTTGTGGGACGTTCACCCTCAAGCATGCCAACTTAACACCATACATGTCCATCATCCAGAAATTGCTAAGCCAGTTCTTGAAGATCACCATTGAACGATATGTTCACACGATGCCTAGACACCCGAAAGCAGTAGCCATTAAAGCCTAGAAGTTAGATATGGACGATCCAAAAGTGACCATAATATTATGGCGAAGTATAGTGCGACTATAGTTAAGTTTTCATTTCCAAGTGAAGAACCAGACGATTGGAGGTGCCCCGTAGTAAAATAATAAATAACTAGGGAAGGAATAATGAAAATGTTAAAGTTAGCAATATACAATCAACTCTAAGGGTCGCACTATTTCAAGAGCCCTAGAGGAATTCTAGCAAGATGCGTAGGAGAAGAATAAACCAAAGAAAGGCTGGCAAAAATACATGTAAAGCATTGCGAGGATAGAGACATCCCCCTTTATCGTCGGTTGCAGTGGGGTTATTATTGGCCCACCATGAACACGAAAGCTGCTCATTTGCAACAAGTATGCTTGAAGTGCCAGACCCAGTTTGACCAACCAGTTGAGGCCAATTTCGTAGAAGTCTATAAAGATTGGAAAACAACCTACAGAGAAGTGAAAGGCAGTCAATTGATGATGCTGGGGTATTACTGGTCAACGATGGAGGCTGACTCTATCATCTATATAAAGAAGTGAAGGGCATACTAAGTTCATGGCAACATGGTGCATGTCCCCCCCTTTTTTTATGAAGAGGATAGAGACCCCATATTTATTAAAATTGATGGTAGAAAAGCCCTACCAAGGTGGCCTTACAAGATTTAGAGAAAATTAAAACTGAGGAAGAATCAAAACAATTAAAGAAGAAAAAAACTGATTTGAGCCCCAAGAGATCCATCTTATACAGACCTTTAGATTTTGAGGGGAGATCTTGAACATTTGTGAAGAAGATAAAACATTAGGAGTGATTTCCATAAGTGGTAAGACTGGAAGTTACTGAATTTGAAATTCTCCAAATTTGAGAGTAGGAAATAGAGATTTCATTTTGTAAATCTCTAATAACTTTGATAGCTTCTATAAGGAACCAATGTGGTTTCTTTATATGACCTTTGAGAATATCAAAAATAATTTTTTTATCATTTTCAACAACCACCGAAGTAATTTGAAGCCTTTAGCAAGCTTGGAGACCTGATATGATGGCAGAGCATTCAACTGAAGCATTGGGGACATTCTCTTCATTTCTTGAGAATAATTGAATCAAAACCCAATTGTGATCTCTTAGAATACCTCTTGAGCCTAATTGATCTAACTTCCATGTGCCTGCACCAGCAGTGTTAAGCTTGACGTCCCCTACACGAGACTTATTCGACTTGGAAATTACAGGTAAGAGGGGGGTCTTCGAGTTGGACAGCTTGAAATGTTGAAGGATAAAATCAAATTGAGTAGGTTTGGATCTGAACTTTAATTTGCTGCAGCAGGAACTAACAAGATCAGATACTTTATTGATGATTTTTCTAAAGTCCATACCAATACCTTCATACTGAGATAAGTTTCTGCATTTACATAGCTCCCATAAAATAGCACCTGGCATGATAATCAAAAGAGTTTGGAAGAAATCTTGCACTGGTTTTTCAACCACCATGATATCAGCATATGATGGAAAGAGGATAAAGATATGTGGATACCAAACATTTTTGAAAAAATATTCCAAACAGTTGAGGCAATTGGACAAGAAATAAGTAAGTGATCAAATATTTCGGAAGAAGAGTTATAGCAGTTACATCTTCACACCGTGTGTATTCCCCTATCCTGGCTACAATCTTCTAAGGGGATGATTTTATGATAGCACTTCCACAAGAAAATTGAAATTGTGTGAGGAAATACTGAATTCCAAATAACCTTGCATATAAAGGATGTGGGATTAGCCTTTCTGATCAGATGCTAAGTAGAGTTTGTAGAGAAATTTCCATCATTTGTATGAGTCCAAACTTTAGACCCCTCAACCTTAGTAGTATCAGCTTCTGCAACACGTTGAACAAACTTGAATCTTTTGTATGTCTATAAATCCTAAAATCTCTTTACTATTTTCATACTTGGGCAGTTGATCTAGAGTTAAAGTCAGCCTAGACTTTCATGACAATGCCTTCATCATTGGTTCTATAGTGTTGTACACCAAGCGGGCCAAAACAATCCCCCTAGGGGGTGATTGCACAAGTGGTGACCCAATTCATCAGGGAGTATATCATATGTTGGTTTGGTATTCTAAAGGTGATCCTTATAGATAATGAAAAATAGTTTGTATGCAAAGAGATAAGGCTCAAGATTATACATAATAGCTCCACCATATCATATCCAAAATGGAATGGCTAAGCATAGGCAATGAATAAGACACTGATTAACATCTTGAAGAAGATGTTAAAAGACATGCCAGGTGCATGGGATGAAAAATTATTGATGGTGTTTTGGGCCTATAGAACTGGAAAGAGAAAGACAACGGGGTTCACTCCATTCTCATTTATTTACGAGGCCGAAGTTGTCCTACCAGTGGAGTTGGAAGTTCCCTCAACTGATTGGCTTTAAGCAATGGCCTCATTCCAGAACCCCAACATATGTAGTTAGAAGCATTGGATGAGCATAGAGATAAATCCAAAGAGAACTTCTAAGTCTATACGTAACAGCTATCTGGGGTTATGAAAATTTGGTTAAACCTAGAGAGTTCCAAGTAGGGGAATCGATTTTACGGGCATCCACTCACCATCTACAGAGCATGTTAGCATCTTAATTTAATAAAAACTGGGAACTCTCCTTTATGGTGCAAGGGGTAGGCAAGTTAAGTTACTGCCTGATCTATTAGCCTGAAAGTGAATGCCTCCAGTCCATTAACTGTAAGTGGTTGAAGAAGTACTATGCCTAGTTCTTTCCACGCTTCATTTCTTTTGAAAGTTTGAATAGCCTGGTCTAATACATAGATTTTTTTGTAACAATAGTCATGACCACAGTTTTGCAAATAATATATTGTACGAAAGAAATGAATACAAGTTATTTTGATCATTACTCGATAATTTGTGCATTACTTATTTACCCACTTTATGAGGTGGGTACACCAAATTGATATTTTTTCTTTTTTAAAAATAAAAATAGTAAAACTATCTACTAGATTAGAAGAGAGTCCATGACAAAAGGAACTTTCCTCATTATACTTGGGAGGTGAATCCATCCCAAAGGTAAAGTATAGTGAGCAAAGTCCCCACAAACACAACACTTTATCTATTTCAATGACTAGTAGGAGATTATCCTCCAAATAAAAAGAATTTTTTTTATTTACTTAACAACAGATTTATAACTTGCAGAACAAGTTCTAACCTTTGTTCAAAAGAAAGTGAGTTCTACGTGCTTGTTTATATGAAAAAGTGAAGAAAGGGGTCTAACTCTTCTCTAAGATCGAGATTTGTTTTTTAAAAAAAATAGCAGAAGTTACCATGTTAAAGTTTGGAACAAGGATCTCGCACACCAGGCGAAGTTTCAGTATAAATAAATAGTTATTCACTTTTGCTTAGCTCTTTTTTATGATTATTCTTATGTATTTAGAAAGGAGAAGGGGTCACCCTACCTCGTGTTATTCCCTAAAAATGTATATACATGCAAGTACCCCATACTTAGAGGGGCAACTCTAAAATGATAACTTGCCCAGATCATCGGCAAGTACCCCACAAATTACGGGATAGTTCAGTTTTGAAGTTCTCACAGAAAATAGAGCAACTCACAGTAAATAGATGCCAAAACAACATCGAGACAATGGGAGGAGAAATAACTGAAGGAAAAATGATCGCTCAATAATATATAGCCTTTTACATACGTCAGAAGAAATAAAAAAATACAAGATAAAGTCTACATATCAAAAAGAAAACCAATCTGCTAGATAAAGTAAAAAATAGATCCTCCCACGAGTGCAAGTTTGCATAGGATGGACTTGCCTCCTAAAAAAACTGCTCCTCCAATCTGGCCATCCTGACCTCATCCTCAGTCTCACCAGACTCAAGCTTGGCCAACGTGTCCTAGATTAACTGAATCTGACCCAGGATTCGTGTAGCCTTAGTTTGATGCTATTGAACACTTGAATGCCTAGAAGTATGAAGTCTCATCATCTTCCTAAATGTAACACTCTGAAATTGACAAATCGCAGTGTAAAGCTAGTTCAGTTGAAAATGATAAACTCTTTGAAGATCATGAAGAGCCTAGAGAAATAACGAAGTCCTAGTGCTGGTCGGTCAGCATGCGAACTGGATAAAAAATCATCGATGTGACTAGTGAGATCCTTTAGATTAAAGACTGTAAGACTGTCAATATTGAGCACACTCAGGGACGTGTATGTTTTGGGATAATGCTCAATGATCATTGCGAACCCTTCTCGCTCATGGGTCCTGAACCTCGAAGGCAGATCCTCATGCCATAAAACACTCATAAAGGTCCTAAGAGACACTACCTCAATGTCATCATAGATTGTGTTCCAAAACTCGAGATCAGTAAGAGGAAGGGAGGAATCCTCACCAAAATTAGCAAAAACATCCTAGTGAGTGGCCACAAACATTTTATCCTCCTTATCAGTTGCCTAGGAAGGCTCACTCAAGGGATCCTGAAAATAAGAAATATAGAAATGATAAGTCATAGAAAGAGAAAGATAGATAATTGAATGACTTTGCCCAAAAGAGAAGGAAAAAATACAAAGCTTACCCCTAAGATCAAAGGGGTAAGTATGTTGTTGCCAAAGCGGGACGGTAAAGATAACATTAATGTACTTTGTCATAGTTAGAAATAAAAATTTCTAAAAAACAACTTAAAGTAAATCAGGTATGATAGTTTAATACCCGGGGAGTTCATAGTATAACACTCCCAACATATTTCGCAGAACTAGGAACAATCACCTCATTAACCAGAAAATTAGGAAATATGGGTGTGATAGCGAGGATACTTGCACGGTAAAAGCAACAAAAAAGGGTAAGTATAGAGGAAAAAAATGCATGAAAGTATAATACCTCTCTAACATCGGCTTCCCCAAGGTGTTCCACAGCTATCAAAACAACCGCAGTATTAACCTGAAAATGAGGAAGAAAGTAAGTGTTAACGAACACTTGCACAAAGAAAGAAAGTTTGAAAGGTATTGTATACCAAGTGTTTACCTTGATAGTCTCATCCGAGACACTTGTTAGACGTCCCATACTGCCTGGGATAGCTGAAACACTGACCTAAAAATAATAAGATATGAGAGTGTTAGCAAACATTTCCATAAAAAATGCAAGTAAAAAGTGTAGCATGCTAAACATACTATGATAGCATCCTCGGGGATGATAGCCAAAGGTCTCATAGGTATAGGAATGACGCAATGCTAACCTGAGAATCAAGATATAACTCTCGTAGATAGAGGGACCACAATTACAAGTATGTCAGAAAGACTGAAAAAATCTCGCGCATAAAAGAAAAGGAAAGAAGCCCAAACATTATTAACTGATACGTATAAATAATTACATAGGGAGTCACTGCCCTGGAACTCATAACTGGTCCTGCAGGTAATGGGACCTCAGTTATACTGTCCTGATGGTAAATTTTTTTATAGGATTGGTAGAAAAAGGGTGGCATAAAAAAACTACTCTTATACAAGATATACATAGTACCTATCGGGTCGTCTCCGCAAGAATCGATGTAGGACCTGCGGGCAATGCCTTAACAGTGCTAGCCTAAGGACTAAATAAATGAATATAAGTCAACATAAAAATGAAAAATAAAAGAAAAGAAGTACAAAAGAGGAATAAAATACCTAGAGAGTAACCTTTGCAAGACTCATGACAGGAACTATAGATGAAGAGGTCTCACTAGTGCTAACCTACGAATGAAGAAAGAATACAAGTGTTAAAAAATCACTTATATAGTGAAGAAAAATGTATAGCTTTGCTCTAAAGTCAAGTTAAAATAGTTATCTATTGGGGAACTATAGTTATGCCTCCACCAGAACCGACGATATAGGGCCTCAATGACTGAAGGGGCCACTTAAGAAGTGTCCAGAGAAGTGATTGGTGATGTAGTGCTGAGAGCAGGAACAACTGATGGGTGAATGGCATCCCTTTCATCAACGGGTATATTAGAAATGAACTCAGTTAAAGAAAAAATAATGCCAATGGGAAGGTTAATACCTAAAATGATCCAACATCCTGTGAGACAAGCTAGCCAAAAGCGATAGTGAAGACTATTTGCATAGGAAGAGGATGAATCTGGGGCCTATTATCCATCGACATGTAAACTCGAGGGATACATATCCTCTCAGAGATTGATAGGCCTAGAATAGTAACCCTAGTGAGAAACACCATCCCCTCAGTCATGAAAAGGAGCCCCGCAAGGAAGAAAGATGAAAGGAATAAAGACAGCCTAAATTTCACTCATGCATAAAAAACTTAGGCATAAAAGATGCAATAAATGAAAATACTTTTAGAGGTAAAGTGGTGGAAGAATTAGTTAAAGAACTTCCCACTGCTGAAGAGGTAGGAAGAGAAATAGTGAGGCTAAGAGGAATAGTCCTCTTCAAATGCATAGGGAGAAATACATCAAGATACGTCTAAGAGGAAATGAGTCAGAAGCATTAGAGAGGTTAAATATTACCTGAATAGAATAAAAAGACACATAAGTAGTCCTCGTAGTGGTGGGAAACACAGAAGAAAGCTACAAAAGGCAAAAAGAAGGAAGCTATGTGAGTAAAGTATTATAAGAGTAAAAGAAAAGAGAAATAGTTAAATGGATAGGAAGTAATGAAATTCTCTATCTAGACCTAGAGAAGAAATGATCATAGAATTCCTTTCCCTTAGAAAGGGTGCTCGAACAAGAGGAGGAGACGAGGGATCACTCGTCTCAACAAAAAAAACCATGTGAAGTATCTCAAGACAAAGTTAGTAAAAAAATCAAAAGTTATGAGAGTTAATGAAATAAAAATACAAGTAAAGAAAAGAAATAAAAGACTTATAGCATCTGGGCTTACACCCTGCCCATATGGAAGGTGCCTAGTAGTGGGACTTATGGATGAAGGAGAATATATCATGGTATCTTCGTTGAAAGACTCCCTTGAAACTAGTAATAAAGAACAAGCATTAGGATGATGATCTCTGGCGTCAAAATTCACCATGAAGGTCAATGCCACTCACATCATTTGAAAAAGAACTGCTATCATCATAGGAAGGAGTGATTTCATAGTCAACTAGTCCCTCTTTAAATAATCGAGAAGGAAATGAACATGTGAAACCTCATGAGATCCAGTTTCACTAAGTAAATAGAAGTTAAATATATTACCTTTAGCAACAAGAATGGAAGAGATAAAAGACTCCTAAGAAGACAAACCCAAGGATTTATAGCTTTGCTCATGAATAGTTCTATAAGTCTTCGCCACCCCAAGGTTATTAGTATCGAACTCCTCATCTGGTGCAGGAGAAGGGCAGTATATTCACCACTAACTTTCTTCTTCTTTTTTCGTTGGTCCTCATTAATGAAGGAGGAGAAGTAGGAGCAGCAGTAGGAAGATGAATGAAATTTGACACATCCAGGATGCAATTATAAATGAAAAACACTTACCTTTACCATATAGTGAACCATGAGGGAGTAAAGGATGATAAGTAGTCATGAGGAGGCACAAAAGTATTTTTTTATAAGCCTCAAAGTATACCTATGAGGGTGATGTGCTTGAGGGATATGAGGGTGAATGAATGCCTTGGTTATATCCAAATTGCCTCCTAACTCTATCAGAATGATAAAATTCAACACCTTGACCTAGTTCAATCAAGGAAGGTAGAGTACTTGGGAGTAACATGACAATCATAGTGATATGTGGGTAGGAAGGAACATCTTCTACATCTTAGGGACAGTAGAAAGTGCCCCCATCTCTTGAGAAGGATGCCAAGGTAAAAATTCCACCTGTTCGCTTGCAGTATGGGCAAAAGAAAAACTAATCAATACTATGTATCAGAGGCCCAAAGGAGTTATTTGGAGATTACTTATGTCACGTAGTGATGCCCTGTGATGCAAGCGGCTTCACTGTGACATGTCGTTGCTTCTGGGGTAAAGTTGGGGAAACACTCGAAAAGGAAAACCATCAGTGGAGTTAAAAAAGTTAGTGGCACCATGTCGCCCACAAGATCTCTCAACATCAACTTGAGAACGGTCCAACAAAGTGTAAATAGACCCAAAAGTCAGAGATACAAGTGGAATAAACCTCCATCTAGCAATCCTGACTGTCAACCTGTATAGTAATTCACGAGAGGAGTCATCTGAAATCCGTGGGAATAAGTACCTGCTCAAAAAATTAACAAAAAAACCTACTAAGTGTGAGGGGGATTTGATCTTTGTACCCTCTTAGCTCTTAGCCACTTTAATAAAAGTTTCACCCTTAGGCAGTTGCTCGATGTCCTTAAACCAATATTTATGAACCTTGGCAAAAGAATGCTTGGTAGTACGAGTCTAATTAATAGTTTTATACTTAGATCATTCACTGAAAGATGAGTGGTGCTCTTCCACCATCTCCTCCTTGTAAGCATCCTCATAACTGTCGGTAAAAACATGCTCTCCAAAGTATGGCAGAGCGAGTAGATATCCTCCAAAGTTATAGTAGACTCAGCTCACCTACGTACAAAGGTGTTCGAGTTCCTTCTCTAGAGAGGGGCCAAGATATTAAAATAAGTGGCATGATTTTTAATAGTTCAAGTATTCAAACTATCAATAGTTCTTACAAGGATAATCTCCTTAACAATACCCTCACGCAATGGGGTATAAAGGATGTGATCCACCCAGAGGGACCACTCGTCAGGAGCACCTCCACAAACCTCGAGTTCAATATTAGAATGGGAAAATCACCCCATCCACTCGTACCTTAATAATACTATCAGGCAAAACAATGGTAAGGTTAGCAAACTCACCTAAATCTACTTGGGGTCACTCAACGATCTTGGGATCAAACTCCCCCTAAAAGTTCGCGAGGGATGTCATAAAAGTATCTTTTAGTCCTAAGTAAGGAAAAAGGTGGTATAAACCAAAGTACCTCTTAAAATGACTTTCCAAATACTCCTTTTGTGATTTTGAGTAAGTGGTAGTGGTTCAGGTACCACCAAACACAACTGCCTAGAAGTTAAACCGACTATGATGGAGGAAGTGATATTTGAAATCGTAATGGCTATGGTAGTGGCACCAGTGGATACAACTGTTGAAACGATGATGGAAATGGGTAGGAAACCCCATAGCAGAGGGCTAATTTTGGTGTTGATGGCCGAAGTAGGGTTTCACGATCAAGAAGCTATGAATAAATGGGTTTGAGAAATCTTAAAAAACCTAGAATGATGGTGGTTTCTGTAAAAAAAATTCTCTTTCTAAAAGGCTCTGTGAAAATATGAAGATGATAAGGTAAAAATGAAATAAAGTTAAAAGCGTATTTTTATACTAGAAAGGGCGTGCACGTTTGGGCGGTAAAAAGGCAGGTAAATCATTACACAAATGATGAAATGCCACTTACCAAGATGACACGAGTCTCCTCGAGACCATAAATCTGGGATAAAAGTGGCAGAAGCATTTAATGACCTTAGAAGTAATGATGAAAGGGCTGTGAGAACCTTTCAAATCCCAAGAAAAAAGGATTTCATACAAAGACCTTTGGTCTACCTAACATAAAGGACTTTGCACCAGGGGACTAATGTAGAGAGGCATCATGAGCAGCAAGAACCAACACCTCAAGGGCGATAGGGTCCATCATGAGTGGGACCTTCTGCCAAAATTATTAAAAGAGGTAGTTTATGTCAAGGGGGTCCACTTCGAGTAGCCCCGTGACCAAGACTAATGGAAATGTAAGCTTAAGGGCGAAGGGGTCCACCACAGATGACTCTTCAACTAAGATATTCAAAGTCAATAGTTTTATGAAAAGGGAGTCCACCATGAGTGTCTCCTCGACAAAGAGAAGTGTAAATGACAACAGTTGGGGGCAAGAGGGTGCACCACGATTGATCCCTCAACCACAATTAATATTGAAGGGATTTATAGTGAGGGAGTCCAAGACAAGTGACTCCTCTTCCAAAAATAGACACACAAACGAGTGGGTCAACCTCTGGTGGTTATCCCTCACTACACAAACTATGAAGCAAGGAAAAAGAGTAGTTAGGGTGAGGGGACTCACCTTGAGTGACCCCTCTGCCCAAAAGCAATATTACAAAGGGAAATGACTGAGGACGAGCGGGTCCGCCACAAGTGGCCCCTCATCCCAAGAATTATTTACTTTAAAAAAAAAAGTATTAGTGTTTATTTTCTTGCACAGGTAGCCTAGTTGAGAAAGAAGGTCTCAAGGAGGCCAAATGGGATATCCTAGGAGTTTTGGTTTGGTGGATGAGAGACAAGGTTTATTGAGCAAGATCAACCACTTGGAACTATATTATAGAGAGAATACTAGTAGAAAGACCCCTAGGAGTCACTCAATGACTTACACAACCTACACTTAGTTATAAAAGGAATGAGTAGCCAATGGGCTGCTCACAAATGAAAGCACTTTTTACAAAATGGTTTTAGAGAGGATGGCCCTCAAGGTCCTCTCAAGTTTTACAAAGTTTGTACAAAAAGTTACCATTTGAATTGATATTTACCAAATCACATATTTTGTCACCATTAGGAGACATATTTGCTTTTTAACTTTGGTTTGCACTAGGTGTCGCTTGTTAGAGGGGATAGGTGGCTACAGACATATAGGGCCATAAAAAATTGCCCTAAATATTTTTTTACTATTTCGAAAAATTCGGTCAATACATATCAATTTATAAGCTAAAAACATAAAAGTTGACATATATTAATCAATTTAATCGAAATAGTAAAAAATTATTTTACGCTGAATTTTGACAGGGTATCCATAGAACACTACACCAAAACTGGAGAATGGTCATGGCCAAAATTACCGACTAAGACTGTGGGTCCCGAACTTGGGCCTTGACCATTTCGAGCGCAACAAATTTCATGGGTCGCAGCCCAAGTCCATGAGCAATCGGGGGTCATGGCCCCGAGAGGGCCACGACAGATGGTCGCGGACATGGGGTGTGATCACACTTCGATGGGAAAGCAATGGTCCCAGCCAAAGTCCATGACCCCAAACCATGACGAAAAATGGTCGCGGCCAAAGTCCATGACCCACACCGCGATAAAAAAAATAGTCACGGCCAAAGCCCGTGACCTCTAACTGCGACAAAAAATGGTTGTGGCCAAAGTCCGTGACCCATACCGCAACAATTTTTTTAAAAAAAATTTCGTCGCGGTGTGTGTCACGGACTTTGGCCGCAACCATTTTTTTCATAATGGTGTGGGTCACGAACTTTGTCCGTGACCATTTTTCTTCACGGTTGGGGGTCATGGACTTTGGTTGCGACCATTTTTATGCGCGACGGACAAAATAAAAATGGTCATGGACAAAGTCCATGACAATATTTAACTATAATAAAAAAAATTATTTTTTGGGTCCAATCCTAAAATTAGGGATCCCGTACATGTTATGTTGGACGCGCACGAGGTGTTACAAATATTTATTATTGGAAAAAAAACAAAATAAAATCAGAAATTGCGAATTAGGAACGTTATTGATAAACCAATACACATACAAACTTAAAAATATTATACGTCTTAATAATTCACAAGCCAAAAAAAAATTGGGCAGAGTTTCCTCTGTTTTCTAGACATTCCAAACCTTGTTAATATAAAACCTACTTATTATAAAGCTCGCACGACCATAAATTTAATAATCAAATTATAAAAGCCCACAAGACCATAAAACTAAACAATAAAACTATAAAATCTCCCACGCCCGTAACACCTAAAAAACATAATCCTGAATGTCAACAACATTATATAAACAATTTTCATGTTGCAAACCATTGCCTTCTTCATGTATTCCACGTGCAAAAAAGCAAACAATACAATATTATCCTGCAAAAAATAGGATACAAAAAATAAATAATATTAGTAACCAAGTAGTTTAAAAAAATCATATTCAAGTTGAAAAATTGTAGATACAAGTTATAATTATCATCATATCAGTTCCTACAAGTTACATTAGTCTCGTGCGAGGCGTTGGTGCCACTCATGGTGCTGTTTGGGGATTGTTTCTGGGTGTTGCCCTCTTAAGCCTCGTTTTTAAGTCTAAGTCAAGATATTCCCAAATTATCACCATATTCTCAAACTCAGACATCCGTGATTGCACAATCAGTCCCTACGAGTTACATTGGTCCTGTGCGAGGTGTTGGGGCCTCACACGGTGCTGTTCGAGGGCAGTTTTGGGGTGTCGCCATCTAACGCCTTGTTTTTAAGCCTAATTCTAGATATTTTCCAATTTTCACCGTATTCTAAAATAGAGAGTATTGTGATCATGCGCTTAGTCCCTACGAGTTACATTGGTCCCATGCGAGGTGTTGGTGCCCCTCAAGGGGTTGTTCGAGGGATGTTTAGGGGTTTTGCCCTCTAACGCCATGTTTTTATGCATAATTCAAGATATTTTCAAATTATCATTGTATTCTCAAACCTGGAGTTCCATGACCATACGATTAATCCCTGCGAGTTACACTGATCCGTCGCGAGGTGTTGGTGCCTCTCACGACGCCGTTTGGGGTTATTTTGGCTTTTTGCCCTATAATGCCAAGTTTTTAAGCCTAAGTCTAAATATTTTCAAATTGTCTTCATTTTCTCAAGACGGGAGTCCCGTGACTACGCGGTCAGTCCCTATGACTTTTATTGGTCCCGTACGAGGTGTTGGTGCCTCTCATGGGGTTGTTTTGGGGTATCGCCCTCTAATGCCATTTTTAGGCCAAAATCTATATATTTTTAAATTATCGTCATATTCTCAAACCGGGAGTCCCATGACTACGTGGTTAGTTCCTACGAGCTACATTGGTCCTATGTGAGGCATTGGTGCCTCTCACAGGGCTGATTGGGAGTTGTTTTGGGGCTTCATCCACTAACGCCATGTTTTTAAGCCTAAGTCAAGATTTTTTCAAATTATAATCATATTCTCAAAGTAGGAGTCCTGTGATTGAGTAGTCAGTCCATGTGAGTTACATTGGTCCCCTGCGAGGTGTTGATGTCTCTCACAAGGCCGTTAGGAGGCTGTTTCAGGGTTTCGCTCTCTAACGCCTTGGTTTTTAGCCTAAGACTATATTTTCAAATTATTGTTGTATTCTCAAGCCGGGAGTAGCGTGATCGCGAGATCAGTTCCTACGAGTTACATTGTTCCCGTGTGAGGTATTGGTGCCTCTCACGAGGCTGTTCGGGGATTATTTCGAGTTTTTGCCTTCAAACACCAAATTTTTAAGATTAAGTCTAAATATTTTCAAATAATTATCGTATTCTCAAACTGGGAGTCCTGTGATTGCACGGTGACTCCCTACGAGTTATATTAGTCCTGTGTGAGGTGTTGGTTCCTCTCACAGGATTGTTTCAGGGTTTCGCCCTCTAATGCCATTTTTTAAGCCTAAGTGTAAATATTTTCAAATTATCATCATATTCTCAAATCAGGAGGCCTGTGACTGTGGGGTCAGTTCCTACAAGTTACATTGGTCCTGTGCGAAGTGTTGATGCCTCTCACAGGGATGATTGGGAGTTGTTTCGGGATTTCTCCCTCTAACGCCATGTTTTTAAGCCTAAGACAAGATATTTTCAAATTATCATCCTATTCTCAAACCGGGAGTCCCGTGATCATGCGGTCATTCCCTACTAGTTACATTGTTCTCTTGAGAGGTGTTGGTGCCTCTTACGAGGCTGTTCGGGGGTTGTTTCGACGTGTCGCCCTCTAATGGCATGTTTTTAAGCCCAAGTTTAAATATTTTTCAATTATTATCATATTCTTAAACCGAGAGTCCCGTGGCTACATGGTCATTCCTACGAGTTACATTTGTCCCATGCGAGGTGTCGATACCTCTCACGGGGACGTTTGTGGGTTGTTTTGGGGTTCCCCCTCTAATGCCATGTTTTTAATCTTAAGTTTAGATATTTTCAAATTATCATTGTATTCTCAAAACGGTAGTCCCGAGATCACGTGATCAGTACATACGAGATACATTGGTTCCGTTCGAGGTGTTGGGGCCTCTCACGGGGCAGTTTCGAGTTTTCACCCCCCAACGCCTTGTTTTAAAGCCTAAGTCTAGATATTTTCAAATTATTGTCATATTCTCAAACCGAGAGTTTTGTGATCGCGCGGTCCATTCATACGAGTTACAATTGTCCTGTGCGAGGTGTTGGGGCTTGTCACCGGGATTATTCAGGGGCAGTTTTAGGTTTTTGCCCCAACACCTTGATTCTAAGGATAAGTCTAGATATTTTAAAATTATCGTCGTATTCTTAAACCAGGAGTTCCATGATCACGTGGGCAGTCCCAACGAGTTACATTGGTAACGTGCGAGGTGTTGGTGCCTCTCACGGGGCCGTTCGGGGGCTATTTTAGCGTGTCACCCTCTAATGCCTTGTTTGTTAGCCTAAGTCTAAATATTTTCAAACTATCATTGTATTATCAAACTGGGAGCTTCATGATCACGCGGTCAGTCCCTATGAGTTACTTTAGTAACACGTGCGAGGTGTTGATGCCTCTCACGGGGCCGTTTAGGGGTTGTTTCAAGGTGTCACCCTTTAACGCCTTATTTTTACACCTTAGTCTATATATTTTCAAATTATCATCATATTCTCAACCCAGGAGTTCTTTGATCATGTGGACAGTCCCTAAGATTTACATTGGTCCTATGTGAGGTGTTTGTGCCTCTCACGGGGCTGTTCGGGGGCAATTTCGGGGTGTCGCCCTCTAACGCCTAATTTTTAAGCCTAAGTCTAGATATTTCAAACTATCATCGTATTCTCAAACTGGGAGTCCCGTGATCATACGGTCAGTATTTGTGAGTTTCATTGGTCCCGTACGAGGTGTTGGTGCCTCTCATGAGGTCGTTCAGGGGCTGTTTCTGGGTTTTGCCTTCTAACGCCATATTTTTAAGCCTATGTCTAGATATTTGAAAATTATTGTCATATTCTATGGTCGGGAGTTGCGTGATCGCGCGGTCAGTTCCTATGAGTTACATTGGTCCAGTGCGAGGTGTTGGTGCCTCCCACGCGGCTGTTTGGTGGTTGTTTTGAGTTTTTGCGTTGTAACGCCAAATTTTTAAGCCTAAGTTTGAGTATTTCCAAATTATTATCGTATTCGAAAATCGGGAGTCCCGTGACTGTGTGGTCAGTTCCAACGAGTTACACTGGTCCCATGCGAGGTGTTATTACCTCTCACGAGGTTGTTTCGGGGTTTCACCCTCTAATGCCAATTTTAAGCCAAAGTCTATATATTTTCAAATCATCATCATATTCTCGAACCGAGAGACCTATGACTGCGCGATCAATTCCTACAAGTTACATTGGTCTTGTGTGAGGTGTTAGTGCCTCTCACGGGCCGATTGGGAGTTGTTTTGGGGTTTCTCCCTCTAATGCCATGTTTTTAATACTAAGTTAAGATATTTTCAAATTATGATCATATTCTTAAACTGGGAGTCCCTTGATTACGCAACCATTACCTATAAGTAACATTAGTCTCTTGCGAGGTGTTGGTGCCTCTCATGGGGACGTTCGGGTGCTGTTTCGACGTGATGCCCTCTAATGACATATTTTTAATATTAATTTTAAATATTTTCAAATTATCATTGTATTCTTAAACCGACAGTCCCGAGATCGCGTGGTTAGTCCATAGGAGTTACATTGGTTTAGTGCAAGGTGTTGGGGCCTCTAACATGACCGTTCATGGGCTGTTTTGGGTTTTCGCCCCACAACACCTTATTTTTAAGCCTACATCAAGATATTTTCAAATTAACATTGTATTCTAAAATTAAGAGTTCTGTGACCGTGTGGTCAGTCCCCACGAGTTACATTGGTAACGTGCGAGGTGTTGGTGCCTCTCACGGGGCCGTTTGGAGGCTGTTTAGGGTGTCGCCCTCTAATGCCTTGTTTTAAAGCCAAGTTTAGATATTTTGAAATTATCATCATATTCTTAAACCAGGAGTCCTTTGATCACATGGTAATCCGTACAAGTTACATTAGTCCTGTGCAAGGTATTTGTGCCCCTCACGGGGTCGTTCGAGGGTTATTTTGGGGTGTCAACCTCTAACGCCTTATTTTTATGCCATATATATATATATATATATATATATATATTAAAATTGTCATCATATTGTCAAATCGAGAGTCTCGTGATCTAACAATCAATCCCTGCGAGTTACATTGGTCATGTGCGAGGTGTTGGTGCCTCTCACAACACCGTTTGGGGGCTGTTTCGGGGTTTCGCCCTCTAACGCCTTGTTTTTAAGCTCCAGTCCTGATTTTTTCCAATTATCATTGTATTTTCAAACCATAAGTCTTATGATCATGCAGTCAGTCCCTGCGAGTTACATTGGTCACGTGTGAGGTGTTGGTGCCACTCATGGGGCCATTCGGGGGCTGTTAGTTATCACCCTCTAATACCTTATTTTTAAGCCTAAGACTATAAATTTTTGAATTATCATTATATTCTCGAATCGGGAGTCCCGTGATCATATGGTCAATCCCTGTGAGTTACATTGGTCTCATGCGAGGTTTTTGTGCCTCTCACAAGGCCGTTTGGTGGTGGTTTCGGGGTTTCGCCCTCTAACGTCTTATTTTTAAGCCCAAGTCTATATTTTTTCAAATTATTATCATATTCTTAAATAGGGAATCCTGTGATCAAGCGGTCAGTCCCTACGAGTTTCATTGGTCCCGTGTGAGGTATTGGTGCCTTTCAAGAGGTCGTTCGGGGTGTCACCCTCTAACGACTTGTTTTTAAGCCTAAGTTTAGATATTTTCAAATTATCATCATATTCTCAAATCGAGTATCCTGTGATCGCATGGTCTGTCCCTGCGAGTTACATTGGTCCTGTGCGAGGTGTTGGTGCCTCTCAGGAGACCGTTTGGGGGCTATTTCGGGGTTTTACCCTCTAACGCATTATTTTTTAGCCCAAGTCTAGATTTTTTCAAGTTATCATCATATTTTCAAATCAGGAGTCCCGTGATCACATGGTCAGTTCCTACGATTTACATTGGTCCTATATGAGGCGTTGGTGCCTCTCACGAGCCCATTTAGGGGTTGTTTCGTGGTTTCCCCCTCTAAAACCATGTTTTTAATCCCATATTTACATATTTTCAAATTATCATCGTATTCTCAAATCAAAAGTCCCGTGACTACACAGTCATTTCCTACGAGTTACTTTGGTCCCGTGCGAGGTGTCGATGCCTCTCACTTGGCGCCGTTTATGAGTTATTTTGTGGTTTCCCCCTCCAACACCATGTTTTTAAGCCTAAGTCTAGATATTTTGAAATTATCATCATAATCTGAAATCGGGAGTCTCATGACTATGCGGTCGGCTCCTACGAGTTACATTGATCCCGTGCGAGGTGTTGGTACCTCTCACGGGGCCGATTAGGAGTTATTTCGGGGTTTTGCCCTCTAACGCCATGTTTTGAGCCTAACTCTAGATATTTTCAAATTATTATCGTATTCTGAAATTGGGAGTCTCGTGACCATGCGTGAGTTCCAAAGAGATACATTGGTCTCGTGCGAGGCGTCATTGCCTCTCACGAGAACGTTCGGGGGCTGTTTTGAGTTTTCGCCCTCTAATGCCATGTTTTTAAGTTTATATGGTGGTATTTTTTTATTATCATCGTATTCTCAAACCGTGAGCCCTTTCATTGTGTGGTCCCTATTTACGAGTTACATTGGTCGTGTACGATGTGTTAGTGCCTCTAATAGAGTCGTTCGGGGGCCATTTTGGGGTTTCTTCCTATAACACCGTGTTTGAAGCCTAAGTCTAGATATATTCAAATTATCATCATATTCTGAAATCGGGAGTCCCATGATCACGCGGTCAGTTGCTATGAGTTACATTGGTCCCATGCAAGGCGTTTGTGCCTCTCACGAGTCCGTTTGGGGGCTATTTCTGAGTTTTGCCCTCGAACGCCTTATTTTTAAGCCTAAGTCTATATATTTTCAAATTATCATCGTATTCTCAAGCCAGGAGTAGCGTGATTGCCCTACGAGTTACATTGGTCCTGTGTGAGGTGTTGGTGCCTCTCACGAGGCTGTTCGGGGAATATTTCCAGTTTTCGCCTTGAAACGCCAATTTTTAAGATTAAGTCTAAATATTTTCAAATAATTATCGTATTCTCAAACTGATAGTCCCGTGACTTCGCGGTCACTCCCTACGAGTTATATTAGTCCCGTGTGAGGTGTTGATTCCTCTCAAGGGATTTTTTCAGGATTTCACCCTCTAATGCTATTTTTTAAGCCTAAGTGTAAATATTTTCAAATTATCATCATATTCTCAAATCGGGAGGCCTGTGACTGTGGGGTCAGTTCCTACAAGTTACATTGGTCCCGTGCGAAGTGTTGATGCCTCTCACGGGGCTGATTGGGAGTTATTTCGGGATTGCTCCCTCTAATGCCATGTTTTTAATCCTAAGTCAAGATATTTTCAAATTATAAGCGTATTCTCAAACTGGGAGTCCCGTGATCATGCGGCCATTCCCTAATAGTTACATTGTTCTCTTGAGAGGTGTTAGTGCCTCTCACAAGGCTGTTCAGGGGTTGTTCCGACGTGTCACCCTCTAAAGGCATGTTTTTAAGCCCAAGTTTAAATATTTTTAAAATATCATCATATTCTCAAACCGAGAGTCCCATGGCTACACGGTCATTCCTACGAGTTACAATTGTCCCATGCGACGTGTCGATGCCTCTCACGAGGCCTTTTGTGGGTTGTTTTGGGGTTCCCCCTCTAATGCCATGTTTTTAATCTTAAGTTTAGATATTTTAAAATTATCATCATATTCTCAAAATGGTAGTCCCGAGATCACGTGATCAGTCCATACGAGTTACATTGGTTCCGTCCGAGGTGTTGGGGCCTCTTACAGGGCCTTTCGGGGGCTATTTCGGGTTTTTGCCCCCCAAGACCTTATTTTAAAGCCTAAGTCTAGATATTTTCAAATTATTTTCATATTCTCAAACCGAGAGTCTATTGATCGCGCGATCAGTCCATACGAGTTACAGTTGTCCTGTGCGAGGTGTTGGGGCTTGTCATGGGGTTGTTCATCGGCAACTTTTGGTTTTTGCCCCCCACACCTTGATTCTAAGCCTAAGACTAGATATTTTAAAATTATCCCTGTATTCTTAAACCAGGAGTTCCATGATCACATGGTCAGTCCCAACGAGTTACATTGGTAACGTGCGAGGTGTTGATGCCTCTCACGGGGCCGTTCGGGGGCTGTTTTAGCGTGTCACCGTCTAACGCCTTGTTTGTAAGCCTAAGTCTATATATTTTCAAATTATCATTGTATTGTCAAATTGGGAGCTTTGTGATCATGCGGTCAGCCCCTATGAGTTACTTTGGTAACGTGCGAGGTGTTGATGCCTCTTACGGGGCCGATCGGGGGTTGTTTCAGGGTGTCGCTCTCCAACGCCTTATTTTTACACCTAAGTCTAGATATATTTAAATTATCATCATATTCTCAAACCAGGAGTGCTTTGATCACATGGACAGTCCCTATGAGTTACATTAGTCTTGTGTGAGGTGTTTGTGCCTCTCACGGGGCCATTCGGGGGCTATTTTGGGGTGTCGCCCTCTAACGCCTAATTTTTAAGCCTAAGTCTAGATATTTCAAACTATCATTGTATTCTCAAATTGGGAGTCTCGTGATCGTACGGTCAGTCCCTGTGAGTTACATTAGTCCCGTACGAGGTGTTGGTGCCTCTCATGAGGTCGTTCAGGGGCTGTTTCAGGGTTTCGCCTTCTAACGCCTTATTTTAAAGCCTAAGTCTAGATATTTTCAAATTATTATCATATTATATGGTCGGGAGTTGCGTGAGGGCTAGTACCTATTAGTTACATTGGTCCAGTGCGAGGTGTTGGTGCCTGTCACGTGGCTGTTCGGGGGTTGTTTTGAGTTTTTGCGCTATAAAGCCAAATTTTTAAGCCTAAGTTTGAGTATTTCCAAATTATTATTGTATTCACAAACCGGGAGTCCTTTGACTATGTGGTCAGTCCCTATGAGTTACACTGGTCGCGTGCGAGGTGTTATTGCCTCTCACGAGGTTGTTTCTGGGTTTCATCCTCTAATGCAATTTTTAAGCCAAAGTCAATATATTTTCAAATTATTATCATATTCTCAAACCGAGAGACCTATGACTGCGCGATCAGTTCCTACAAGTTACATTAGTCTTGTGTGAGGTGTTGGTACCTCTCACGGGGCCGATTAGGAGTTGTTTTGGGGTTTCGCCCTCTAACGCCATATTTTTAATACTAAGTTAAAATATTTTCTAATTATCATCATATTCTTAAATTGGGAGTCTCTTGATTGCACGACCATTGCCTATGAGTTACATTAGTCTCTTGCAAGGTGTTGGTGCCTCTCATGGGTCCGTTCGGGTGGGTGCAGTTTCGACGTGATGACCTCTAATGCCATATTTTTAATATTAAGTTTAAATATTTTATAATTATCATCGTATTCTTAAACTGGCGGTCCCAAGATTGCGTGGTTAGTCCATAGGAGTTACATTGGTTCAGTGTAAGGTGTTGGGGCCTCTAACGGGACCGTTGAGGGGATGTTATGGGTTTTCGCCCCCCAACACCTTATTTTTAAGCCTAAATCATGATATTTTCAAATTAACATTGTATTCTCAAATCTAGAGTTCCGTGATCACGCGGTCAGTCCCCACGAGTTACATTGGTAACATGCGAGGTGTTGGTGCCTCTTATAGGGCCGTTCGGGGGCTGTTTCAGGGTGTCGCCCTCTAATGCCTTGTTTTTAAGCCCAAGTCTAGATATTTTTGAAATTATCATCATATTCTCGAACCAGGAGTCCTTTGACCACGTGGTAATCCCTATAAGTTACATTGGTCCTGTGCAAGGTGTTTGTACCCCTTACGGGTGCGTTCAGGGGTTATTTTGGTGTGTCACCCTCTAACGCCTTATTTTTAAGCCTAAGCATATATATTTTCAAATTGTCATCATATTTTCAAATCGAGAGTCTCGTGATCGTATAATCAATCCCAACGAGTTACATTGGTCATGTGCGAGGTGTTGGTGCCTCTCACAAGACCGTTTGGGGGTTATTTCGGGGTTTCGCCCTCTAACGCCTTATTTTTAAGCTCCAGTCCTAATTTTTTCAAATTATCATTGTATTCTCAAATTGGAAGTCTTGTGATCATGCATTCAGTACCTGGGAGTTACATTGGTCCTGTGCGAGGTGCTGGTGCCACTCATGGGGCCATTCGGGGGCTGTTGGTTATCGCCCTCTAATACCTTATTTTTAAGCCTAAGACTATAAATTTTCAAATTATCATCATATTCTCTAACCGGGAGTCCCGTGATCATATGGTCAATCCATGTGAGTTACATTAGTCTCATGCGAGGTTTTTGTGCCTCTCACGAGGCCGTTTGGGGGTTGTTTCGGGGTTGCACCTAGACCCGGCAAAATAAGGCATGACACGATAACACGACACGAAATTATAAGTTAATGGGTTTAGTCTTATCGGGTTTGGGTCATTAACGGGTCAACACGGTAGATCCGTTATCATAACGGGTCGTGTTTGGGTTTGTACTCTTACACGATTAAATCCGTTTATACCCATTATCACCCGTTAGTGGTAATGGGTTTTATTGGGTCGTGTGACCGAAAACAATATTACACGGGTACTAACGGGTATTAACGGGTACTAACGGGTATTAATGGGTACTAACGGGTATTAATGGGTACTAACGGGTCACCCAACCCGTTACCCGTTTAGACCCGTTAATATTAACGGGTGTTAACGGTTCGGGTCGTGTACCCGTTAATATTAACGGGTCATGTACGGGTTAAGGATGTTTTCACCCGTTAACCCGTTAACACGACCCGTTGACAGCTCTAGTTGCACTCTCTAACGTCTTATTTTTAAGCCCAAGTCTAGATTTTTTCAAATTATCATCATATTCTTAAATAGGGAGTCCTATGATCGAGCGATCAGTCCCTACGAGTTTCATTGCTCCCGTGTGAGGTATTGGTGCCTTTCAAGGGCCCGTTCGGGGTGCACTCTCTAACGACTTGTTTTTAAACCTAAGTTTAGATATTTTAAAATTATCATCATATTCTCAATTCGAGTATCCTGTGATCGCATGGTCAGTCCCTGCGAGGTACATTGGTCCCGTGCGAGGTGTTGGTGCCTCTCAGGAGACCGGTTGGGGGCTATTTCGGGGTTTCTCCCTCTAACGCATTATTTTTTAGCCCAAGTCTAGATTTTTTCAAATTATCATCATATTTTCAAATCGGGAGTCCCATGATCACATGGTCAATTCCTACGATTTACATTGGTCATGTGTGAGGCGTTGGTGCCTCTCACGAGCCTGTTTAGGGGTTGTTTCGTGGTTCCCCCTTCTAAAACCATGTTTTTAATCCCGTATTTACATATTTTCAAATTATCATTGTATTCTAAAACCAAGAGTCTCGTGTCTACACAGTCATTTCCTACGAGTTACATTGGTCCCGTGCGAGGTGTCTATGCCTCTCACCGGGCGCCGTTTGTTGGTTGTTTTGTGGTTTCCCCTCCAACGCCTTGTTTTTAATCCTAAGTCTAAATATTTTGAAATTATCATCATATTCTCAAATAGGGAGTCTCGTGACTATGCGGTCGGTTCTAACGTGTTACATTGATCCCGTGCGAGGTGTTGGTGCCTCTCACGGGGCCGATTGGGAGTTATTTCGGGGTTTCGCTCTCTAATGCCATGTTTTGAGCCTAACTTTAGATATTTTTAAATTAACATCATATTCTGAAATTGGGAGTATCGCGACCATGCGTGAGTTCCAACGAGTTACATTGGTCTCGTGCGAGGCGTTGTTGCCTCTCACGAGAACATTCGGGGGTTGTTTTAAGTTTTCGCCCTCTAATGCCATGTTTTAAAGTTTAAATGTTGATATTTTTTTATTATCATCGTATTCTCAAATCGTGAGTCCCTTGATTGCGTGGTCCTTATTTACGAGTTACATTGGTCATGTACGATGTGTTAGTGCCTCTCAGAGAGCCGTTCAGGGGCCGTTTTGGAGTTTCTTCCTATAACACCGTGTTTGAAGCCTAAGTCTAGATATATTCAAATTATCATAATATTCTCAAATCGGGATTCCCATGATCACGCGGTCAGTTGCTATGAGTTACATTGGTCCCATGCGAGGTGTTTGTGCCTCTTACGAGGCAATTTGGGGTCTATTTCGGGGTTTCCTCCTCTAAAGCCATGTTTGTAAGCCTACGTCTATATATTTTCACATTATCATCGTATTCTCAAATCAGGAGTCTCGTGACCACGCGATCAGTTCCTATGAGTTACATTGGTCCCGTGCGAGGCATTGGTGCCTATCACGGGGTTGTTGTGATCTATTTTGGGGTTTGCCCCTCTAACGCCATGCTTTGTGCGTAAGTCTAGATATTTTCAAATTATCATCGTATTTTGAAATCGGGAGTCTCGTGACCATGCAGTGAGTTCTGATGAGTTGCATTGATCTCGTGCGAGGTGTCGTTGCCTCTTTCGGGGCCGTTCGGGGTCTATTTTGGGTTTTTGCCCTCTAATTCCATGTTTCCAAGCCTAAGTCTAGATATTTTCAAATTATCGTCGTATTCTCAAATCGGGAGTCCCTTGACCATGCGGTTAGTTTCTAGGAGTTACATTGTTCTCGTGAGAGGTTTCGGTGCCTCTCACGGGAGCGTTCGAAGTTTGTTTTGGGTTTTCACCCTCTAATGCCATGTTTTTAAGCCTAAGTCTTGATATTTACAAATTATCATCGTATTCTCAAACTGGGAGTCCCGTGATCGTACGGTTAGTTCTTATGAGTTACATTGGTCTCATTCAAGGTGTTGGAGCCTCTAACGGGACCCTTTGAGGGTTCTATATTAAGTTAACACTAACATGCATGGTTACGAGACCATTGATCTCATTAGTATTTCTCAAACCAAGGCCCTGTATATTAAGTTAACACTAACATGCCAACATATTCCTCATCTCTCAATCCACCGAATAAAATATGTAAATTTTTTTATATTGCATTTCGAGATCGTGCGAATATAGTCTAAATGAAAGAATTAGTAAATTCAACTCATATCTCTGTAGGTGAGATCGATATATCCAACTTATTTAAGTACATGCAACTAAGTGAATCTATTTATATTTCTTTGTTTGACTACTTGTCAAGTTGGAAAAATTCATTGCAGTGACTATGAATTGGAACCATCTATTCTCTCGCATTTGAAGGTGATTTTGGTTTTCTGTCTCTAGAAATCCATCTCTTTTCTTCATACCTAAGAGATTAGAATTAATTAGTAAAAACAATACAATTCTCTTAAGCTTAATACCAAGTAAGATATTAAAAGCTAAATAATGTTATTATAAAAGGCATTTTAATCAACAAACTCATACTTTGCTAAAATGAAATTCTCAATCACAACTCTCTCATAGTTACGAGGTAGCTTAGCTTCCTAGTAGCTATTTGATTTCTCATTTCCCATGGATGGAAGCAAACATCAATCAAACAGACTTTTAACCAACAAGTTCTTTTCTCATAAAATTATGTCTAACATGAATTACTGAAAGTAAGAAACTAAAGTGTGATGCTCACATTGAATAAATGCAACCTGATCTAGAAGTCAAATTACCAGCGTAGCAGATCTAACCTGTAATAATAACACTAGGGAATGTTTTTCTCCTTGATCCGAGGAAATACATTTTCAATGTAGAACTGTGATGGAGTACACTCGGGAATGCTTTTTTATTGTCCGTCTAGTATGCATAACATAGGATTTTTTAGAAATATAAATTGGAGTTGCAGTGCAATGATAATAAAATGAGTCCTAACAAAATATGCAATTAGAACTTCCAATATATGAATTATTCGTAAATTCGGATAGGTTTATATCAGCTATCAACAATGAAAGAAAACTTTACAAGTTGTAAAGTTTCATGAGAGACTTTCAGACCATGGATGCACGGACACACAATGCAACTCGACACAATCACATAAGTTTACACTTTAGCACGATACATATGGAATACAACGGACTCCTAATTTTAAGTCAAGCCACATGGATCAAGCATCAAACAAATAAAGCCACAACCTTAACTCAAAAATAAACATATCGAAATATCAAAGTTCACAAGACAAAATGACCGTAACAACAAAAATTAGTAATCAGTGATAGACAAAGAAGTTACGTAACAATTATATAACAATTTGTATAAATGTTAATATAAACTGTTATATAAAAGTTTATATAAACTGTTATATAACAGTTTATATAACTGTTATATAAACAATTATATAACAGTTATGATACTTCTGATGGGTACAAATCCATCACCTCTTTATTTTTATGGGAAAGCATATTGAGCAACTAATTTTTCAAAGAACTACCATAGGTCATGGGTTGTGGTGGAATTAACAGTGAAGTTCATTTCTAATTCTGATACACTTAGAGATATTTTTTATAACATCTTCCGAAGAAAATGATATTTTTTCAAGGGACAAATCAAGAATTTTGACACAATATATTTTTTCCCATTGATTTTTAGGAGGAAAGGAAGTCATAAGTATGGGAGTGGGAAAAACCAAAATCAAAATATATGCTTGGTTATACAGAGCCAGTAGCCCGAACAACTTGCTGATATGAGATATTTGAGATAGAAATACAATGCAATACAATGCTTGGCTATCACATATTTGAGATAGAAATAAAATGCAATGTTTTATACATACTTGAGTTGTAATCTTAGTCTAACTATATCAAGTAAACACAAAGTCACAAAGTTATAACCAATTTAATTTTACAAGCCAATGCACAAGCTTAAAGGGAAATGCATCTGAGTCTCACTATATCAAGTAAACACAAAGTCACAAAGTTGCAGCCACTTTCTTTATTATAGAGACTCCCCCACACTAGTACCGCATATACTCACATAAAAGACTAGACATAAAATTTCATAATTTGAGCTTACATAACAGATTAGAAGTACTGTAAAATTCAAAAAAAGCATTGTTCAATGGATTTTGTTGTAAAGTAAGTGTGATATCATAAAAATATGGTGAGGTGTTGGTGCCTCTCACGGGGCCGTTCGAGGGTTGTTTTGGATTTTCGCCCTCTAAATCCATATTTTAAAGCCCAAGTCTAGAAATTTTCAAATTATTGTTGTATTCTCAAATTCAGAGTCCCTTGATCATGCGATTAGTTCCTACGAGTTATATTGGTCCCGTGCGAGGTGTTGGTGCCTCTCATAGGGTCGATCGGGGGATGTTTCAGGTTTTTCCCTCTAACGCCATGTTTTTAAGCCTAATTCCTAATATTTTTACATTATCATCACAATTATCAAATTGGAAGTCATATGATCACATGATCAGTTCCTACGAGTTACACTGATCCCATGTGAAGTGTTGGTGCCTCTCACGGGGCTGTTCGGGGGTTGTTTGAAATTTTTGCCCTCTAACACCATGTTTTTAAGCCTAAGTCTAGATATTTATAAATTATCCTCGTATTCTCAAACGGGTAACCCGTGATCCTGTGGTCAGTTACTATGAGTTACATTGGTATCGTGTGAGGTGTTGGTGTCTCTCACGTGGCCGTTTCGATGTGTCGCCCTCTAACGCCGTGTTTTTAAGTCAAAGTTTTGATATTTTCAAATTATTGATGTATTATAAAATAAGGAGTCCCATGATCGTACTGTCAATTTCTGCGAGTTTACATTGGTTCCGTGCGAGGTGTTGGTGCCTCTCACGGTGTGGTTCATGGGTTGTTTTGGGGTTTCGCCTTTTAAATCCATGTTTTTAAGCCTAAGTCTTGATATGATCAAATTATTGTAGTATTCTCAAACCGAGAGTCCCGTGACCATGTGGTCAGTTCCAATGAGCTACACTGGTCTTGTGCGAGGTGTTGGTGTCTCAAACGGGGCGGTTCGGGGGGTGTTTTGGGGTTTCGCCTTTTAAGGCCATGTTTTTATGCCTAAGTCTTGATATTTTCAAATAATCATCGTATTCTCAAATCGGGAGTCATGTGATAACGTGGTTTGTTTCTACGAGTTACGTTGGTCCCGTGCGAGGTGTTGGTGCTTCTCACGGTGTGGTTCAGGGGGTTGTTTAGGGGTTTCCCCCTCTAATGCCTTGTTTTTAAGATTAAGTCTAGATATTTTCAATTTATCGACGTATTCACATACCCGGAGTCCGTGACCACGCGGTCAGTTCCTACGAGTTACATTAGACTCGTATGAGGTGTTAATGCCTCTCACGGGGAGATTGAGGGCCTGTTTCGGGGTTCCCCCCTCTAACGCCATGTTTTTAAGCCTAATTCTATATATTTTCAAATTATCGTCGTATTCTCAAACTAGGAGTCCCGTGACCACGCGATCAGTTCCTACGATTTACATTGGTCTTGTGCGAAGTGTTGGTGCCTCTCACAGGGCCATTTGGGGTTCATATTTAAAGTGGAAAAGTAAAGACATGAATATCACAAAAATACAAGTAAAACATGAATATCATGATCACAAGACACGATAAGATGATTGATGCGAGTCTTAATTGCCACACAAACACACCACGACAATATTATTATAGTTCTTTTACCATCTATTTATAGAATCACCATGAAAAATCATCCCTTATATCTCACTCAAAATGACAACACAATTTTTTTTACCGTTTATATACTATTCACCCCCCTTCCCCCACCCAGAACTTTGGTATGTTAATTGGGAACATGATTATGGATTTCTACCCAACCTTTGGGAGACTGCATCTAAGGGGTAGGTATGGTGAAAACTGAAAATGTTACTGAAACACACATACAAATAAGTTGAATAAAGCATACCAGATTGAAATGTTTTTCACATTTCCTCTCAATTATCTACATCCAAAAGAGAGAAAACTGTTAAAATTTATCTATCTGAACTCGTAATAGATACGAAAGGAAAGTCAAATTCACCATTAAATACATTCTCATACATGTTATCTAAGATAATTATCCGTAGAAACTTGTACACACACGCTTTTGGGCCACGAGAAAAATATGCAAAGACAACTGGGCATGGTCTAAACTTTATCTCATTTGTATACAAATGAAAGAAGAGTTATTAGTCACCATAAAAATCATTCAACATTTGCACACAATCTACTTTAATTTAAAGAAATAAAAAATGGAAATAAGAGTGCCAAAATTATTTTAGATATTGCATTACTGTTTACCTACTACTAAAAAAAAATATACCAAAGATGTTATGGTTGGGAGGTAAATTATTCTGCTTTGTTTGGAAAGAATCTACGGAAACGAAAAATCACACCAAATCGCCGAAATTTCTCATGAAAAATATTACGATCATCTGAAAAACTTACTAATATCCATATTTGCTATATTTTTAAAACAAAAATAATTACTATGGAAAACTTACTAACAACCATATTTGTTAATATTTGCTAATACCCTTTAATTTCAGCTTTTCCTGAAATCAATGAACAACATATTCAATATTAATGGCATTTGTGTGTCAGCCTAGAATTATCCTAAAAGGTAATGACACACATATAATCCCCAATAAAGTGTAAAAAAATCCATTTAATTATATTTTGTCAAAAAAATATAATGACATGCATATAACCCCCAATATAATATGATAACATGCATATAACCCACAACAATGTCGATGTAATTTTTTTTACATATTAAAAATCCATTTAATTAAATTTTGTCAAAAAAACTATAATGTCTAGGGTTTTGAATAATATTTTGCCAAAAAAACAATAAGCCAAATACAATTTCTACGGTTTATTCAGATATACACATAAATCTATGCATACACACACATATAAACATAAATCTATAAATGCACACACATACACATATATACACACACATATACACACAAATAGAAATCTATATGCACACACAAATATACACATAGAAATATTCACACATAGACACACATCAACCACAAATCAACAAATCGAAATGCACACACATATACACACATACCTTTCACAAATCTTAGAGCTGAAATCATAGAAACCACTTAGCCAAAATCGAATCGCAAAAATCGCCCAAACCCGCTACTGATTGATGAAATTGTAAATGCCCAAATAGAGAATAGGGTCTGAGAAAAGCACGTTTTCTTTTTTTAATGGCTGAACCTGGTCACGGCCAAGAGCTATGACCTACCATCGTGACCCATTAGTTCCTTATACCTACTACTGATTAACGAATGGTCTCGGCCTACAGTCATGACCCTCATGCATGACCAATAGTAGACCACGAATCGAGGTAAGGCCAACACCAAGAAACGGTCACGACCCCTAGTCGTGACCCCATACCTGCTACCGATTGACGAGTGGTCACAACCTACATCCGTGACCCCCTTGTGTGACCAATAATAGACCTTCAATTGAGGGATGGTCATGACCCATAGTGATGACCCACATTAAGAAATGGTCATGACCCCCACCCATATGTATATGTTTTCTCCTTTGTCACGCCTATGGTCACAGTCCAAGTCTGTGACCCATTCGTGACCAAGCTTGGAGGGAATTTTGGAGCAAATTTCGCACGAAGATGGTCACGGTCCAAGTTCATGACCCACAGTGGTCATGGATTTGGTCAGTGAGCACTTCCAGAGAATCCATTATTTCGTGTGGTAGTGAATATGGTCACGCCAAAAAATGAGATGGTCACGGCCCAAGCCCGCAACCAGTATCTCATTTTTTTGCATGACCATATTCATTACCACACTAAATAATGGATACTCTAGAAGTGGTCACAGCTGGTTATGGACTTAGGCCGTGACTACCTGGGCATGACCATTTGCAAGATTTGGTGTGGTCGAATGTTTTTACACCCTATAAGAATATCAACCTAAATATAATTTTTTACTATTTTAAAAAATAGGATGTCATTTTTTTAAGACATCACTAGAGATTGAATGTGTATATATTAGTATATTCTTACGTTATACATACATTAATATATATATATATATATGTTAAAACGCCAGACAATATCCATCATGAAATCTTACTTTTTACTTGAGACAAATATGAGACAACATGAAATCATATTTACCTAATTAGAACACATTTATGATTTTTCATGGTCAGAGAATATGCAATGTAACAAGATAACAGAAAACCATATTTTTCATATTGACAAAAATGATTGAAATTAGTTAAAGAATGTGAGAAAAAAATTGGTGGTCAAACATGAAACCCTCCATGTCACATATTTTACCACCAAGCACAAACCGATGAATAATAAGAAATCACTTCATTTTCTATAGGTTGGGAAGTCCATATGAGAATAAAAGAAGTCCTACTTGTTAGTTGCCAAGAACAAAACCTATAACGATGTCTTTGCTGATGGGGAAAACAATATTTTTTGTGCAACTGTAATACAACCAACCTGTCTCTATAAACTAGGGATGATTTATTGGATTGAAATAAGTATAAGTTACTAATGAATCCCTAAATTATAAAATGCACGCACCGTTAACAAAATCTCCGTTCAAGAAGAGAACTATATTTATTTAGAGGGGGATCATGAGGAGGTTTATTAGGTCATCAAGGGATCGTTCTCATAAGATGGTGAGATACCCCCCCCCCCCCCCCCCCAAATCTCCTTGTGTTTTTCTTTATTTATTTTCTCTTTATGTAAACCCTTTGACCATTTTAACTACTCAAATATAGGGCTTAGGACACTTTTTTTATTTCTTTCAATGAAATGTTATCCTTTTCAAGTAGCTATTTTCTTATTCTTATATAATGCATTTTTTCTAAGCATTATCATTCTCAGAAATCATCATCATCATCCTTGCCTTAATCCCCTCACATGGAGTCGACCACATGGATTCTCCTTTCTCATTCTAATCTATTATAAGAAATATTATCATTCCGATTTAATTCCTTAAGATTTCTCCAAATAATTTCTTCCCAAGAAAGCTTAGGGCGCCCCCTTTTTCTTTTACCCTCTATTTTCAATAATCTTCCTCTTATTATAGGTACATCTACTTGTCTACACAACATATGTCTGTAAAATCTAAGTCTACTTTCTCTTAATTTATCTCTAATCGGAGCTACTCCTAAATTTTCTCTCATGTAATGGGTTTTAATCTTATCATTCCTAGTAATTCCTATCAACTGTCGGAACATCCTCATCTCACTAACATGGAGACTTTTCTCCTGTTTTTTCTTTAAAGTCCAACATTTCGCTCCATAGAGGGTGACTATCCTTTTAACTGTTCTATAAAATTTTCCTTTTAATTTATTATTTATCCTCTTATCGCATAACACCCAACTTGCTTGTCTCCATTTCATCCAACCAGTTGCTATTCTACTCATAACATCCTCATCAATATCCCCATTACTATGTTTCACGGAACCTAAATAACGAAATATATTAGTTTGGTTTATCACTTTTTTCTTCAATCTCTAACATTATGCTATCAAACACCTCATCCTTAAATTTACATTCAATAATTTTAGTTTTATTTCTACTGATTTTCAGTCCCTTAAACTTTAAGGCATTTCTCCAAGTATCTACTCGCATGACTAAGGCCTCCTTTGATGTGTGTACTAAAACTATATCATCCACAAAAAACATACACCATGGGACATCTTCTTATATGCCCTTAGTAATCTCATCTAATACTAAGGAAAATAAGTAAGGACTTAAAGCCAATCCTTGATGCAGACTCATTTTAATAGTAAAATCATTAGTTTTTCCACAAATAGTTCTTAGTCTAGTCTTTGTGTTATCATACATATCTTCAATAAATTTAATATAACTCATAAGGATTCTTTTCCTCTTTAACAACTACCATATTATATCCCCAAATACTCTATCATATGCCTTTTCTAAGTCTATAAAGACCATGTGTAAATTTTTTTTCTTACATCTACATTTCTCCATTAGTTGTCTTAATAAGTATATAGATTTTATGGTGGTCGCCCTGGCATAAATCCAAATGGGTTATCCAAAATAGTTGACTCATTTCTTAACCTTTGTTATATAACCGTTTCCCATAAATTCACAGTGTGATTCATCAATATTATTCCTCTATAATTACCGTAGTTTTGTATATCCCTTTACTTTTATACAAAGATATTATGGTGATTTTTATTCACTCACGAGGCATATTTCCTTTTAAAATTTTATTAAATAAACATATTAACCAGTTTACCCCTAGACTTCTAAGGATTCTCTACACTTTTAAAGGTATTTTATCTGCGCCAACCGCTTTATTCCTCCCCATTTTTTATTAATATATCTACTTCCTTTTCAGTAATCCGACATACCATTCCTATATTCGGTTTTATGTTCTTGGCATCTTTTTTGGGATATTCTTCATTTAATAATCCTTGAAAATACTTTCCCATCTATCTAGAATTTTTTTATTGTTTATTAATATATTTTGATTTATGTCTTTAATACACTTAACTAGACCCATATACCTTATCAATCTATCTCTATTCTTTATAAATTTATATATATCATTTTCGCCTTCCTTGGTACCTAACTTACTATAAATATTATCTAGTGCGTTTTGTTGTGCATTTTTAATAATATATTTTACTTGACTTTTAAAATTGTTATACTTTTCTAAGTCTTCTTGATTTTTACTCTTTTGCCATTCTTTAAAACTTATTCGTTTCTTTTATATTACCCATTGCGCTTCCTCATTCCACCACTAAGTCTCTTTTTCAATGAATGTTTTCCCTTTAGTCTCACCTAAAATTTTCTTACCAATTTTCTCAATATCATTCTTTGTTATTGACCAAATATTGTTAACATTATCGTCCCAATTCCACTTCATGTTTAGCAAAACTTCTGCCTAAATTCTATCTCTTTGCACCCTTTTAAATCATTCCATTTTATATTTTGACGACCTGTTTTCTCCTTCCGGTACTTAAATCCTTTAATGGCTAAATCTATTACTACTAGGCTATGTTGATTTGTTAAGCATTCACCAGGTATAATTTTAAAGTCTTTGCAAGTGTTCAGGTCTTTTCTTCTAAGTAAGTAATAATTTATTTAAGATTTATTTTCGCCTCATTTAAATGTCATTAAAAGTTCTTCTTTATTTTGGACAAATGTGTTTTCTATCATTAGATCGTAAGCCTTATAATATTCTAAGCTACTTTTTCCTCCTTCATTTCTCTTACTAAAATCAGAACCTCCGTTTATCCTTGTATAACCGTTTCATTCTACTCCTACATGTCAATTCAAGTCACCTCCTAAAAATATGTTTTCGTGCATAGGAATTTGTTGTAATATTTCATCTATTAATTCCCAAAATAATCTCTTTACATTTTCATCTAAATCTCCTTGGGGCACTTAAGCACTTTTAACATTCAATATTGTTTTATCTAAGATAATATTAATGTTCATTTATCTATATCCCCGTATTTTAACGTCCACAACTTTATCTTTTATATAGTATTCAATAATAATACCTATCCCCTTTCTATGATTATCTCTCCCCCCACCTAAACAAAACAATTTACCTTCTCTTATCTCTCTGGCATTTTCTCACTTTAATTTAGTTTCTTATAGGCATGATATGTCGATTTCTCTCAATTTCAAAGTATCACGGAGTTCTTTACACTTTCCAGTTATTGTTCCTAATTCCATGTACCAAATCTAATTTTATGTATGTTATTATTATTTACGTTTCTTCTTTTAACTAGATAATCCATCGTTGGATTTGACATAAATTTTACAGTTGACTATTAACCTGAGACTAACCCACCTCGTTTCACATCCGGACTTGGGTATTGGCAATAGTCAAATAATGCAAACACACCTCTATGTATATTAAAATGATAATAAATATATCCCATACAATTACGGGAGATAAAAATATTAAGGAAGACAACTCCAATAATTAATCTAAGCTCATACGAGTGGAGATTTAACTTATCATATTTATGTCGATAAAGAGGTGAACTAATATCATCTGACGTCCTATACGTATTTTGTTTATTTTACTCACTATTGTCCAAGAAATTTTCATATATATAAAAAGGGGGCTAATTTCTTTTTACCGATTCTTAATGCTTGAATGTTTTTTTATAATATTATAAGAAATTCACATCCATTAGTAATTATTGGTTATTTTAAGACCGATTCAATGTTGCACAATCTTCTTTCACTAGGAGATTAAGTAGTCATCTTAAACCAATAATATGCATTGAATAATTCTTAATCACTAAGATGTATAAAGGTTATCTAAATTTCGTACTCTATTTAGTTAGGTCAACTTTAAGCCTTAAGGTCAATCTTGTTTAGTTTTAATCAAATTCATTCAGGATCAATCATATAGTTTAGGGACTACCCCTTTATTTGGATCTTATATAAATTATTTAATCTTTACAAATTTATTTATTTTACTTTCGTGATCTTATGAACTTTTCCATACTTATGCAAATATGAATTAAACACAAAAACTAAAAAACTGCGATGAGAAATTTTATTCATAAAATTTGAAACACTCACAAACTCTAAATTCTCTACATAAATTAAAAAAAACTAAATAAAATAATGATAAACATTCCTTAAGTTTAAGGCATTCTATATCCATTTATTTTAAATGGTAGGAAGATATGCCATTGATAGAGGCAATCCTATAATGATATTCACAATCGGCAAAAAATTTCGTGAGAAGGATTCTTGGCTCATGTGAGTAGCCATTTCTCTATTTTGGTGTCGTGATTTATGAAATTTTTTCAAGCATTCCAGATAATGATTATGGTCCTTTCCAACTAATGATACCAATAATGGCACCAACAGGTCACAATAACAATGAGCTCAAGAAGGTATAACCATGGCAACAAGCATATAATATGACAGTAAGAGAATGAGATGAGGCAAATAGGAATTGAATACTAGAATTATGTGGTTCATCCAAATTATTGCCTACGTCCACTTTGCAGTTTGTGTGATTCACTAGATGAGGCTTTAATGTCCTGAATATACAAGCACTCAAGTTTTCTCTCTCTTATAGTGATTTTGAAAGAGTTTATGTAGGGTTTCTAATGTGTGTCCCCTACCCTAAGGTAGAAGACAACTATTTATTATGCTTGGGGGGTGTAATCCACCCCCAAGCATGTAGTATGCATGTGTGGGATATTCCCAGCCAATGAGGAGGAGCCAATTATCTCTGTCTTATGTAGGTCTTGATAATAAAATATTCCCTTACATGAGGGAATGATCTAGTTATAACGTTTTCATCCATGTGGGACTTGAGTCCCATGGGCAATGTCCCATGTTTGCCCCAAACCACGTGCCCTGCTAGGTGTCACTATTGGCCATACTGTTCGGGATGATGCCAAGATGATGAGCAACCCCATGATGGGGTCACCACCGATATTGAGTTGTTTTGGGTCGGTCCTTATCTCCCTGAAGGTGGACTGAGGCCGAGGTTGCACTGATGAATCATTAGGAATGTTGACCATGTTGATCTACCTTCCAAGCTGAAGCCGATGTTTTTATGAGACAAGGAGGTGGGTCGAGGCCGAACCCCAAGTTGAGTGCACGATCGAGTTGTAACCCAAAGAGCTGGATGGATTTGAGAGGTTGACTGGGATGAACAGGCTCCTCGTCTAGATGAGGGCATATTTTGGTATATCAATCACCCCTAGCCCTTAGTCTTCAGTATGAGTGGAAGGAAAATGGATAACGTACCTCTTATGCAGAGTGGTTGATGGGGAATACCTTTAAGAGGCAGGCCTGATGATTCTTGGACACTTGGTAGTCATCCTACGATGTGGTTTATAGTCCAAGGGTGACGGATGTAATTAGCACTTTGGATGTTGTGCCCTAATGATGGAGTGTATTGAGAGTTGTGCGTCACTTTGGAAGTTGTGCAAAAATCATTGCCTATATTTAAATGGTATTTTCAATTTTTTTTATCTCTCTAGTCTTTCTTCTTCACACGCCAACTTCTCTCTCTCTAAGCAGAACCTCCAGAGCTCTCTCACCCTTTTCCATTCTAGTGTTCCTCCAGCAATTTCTCTTGGTTGTCTTCAACCAGCAAGTTCTCCAGGTAACCACTTGCCCACTTTTCTTTGTTTCCCTCTATTTCTGTACCTATTTTTTTTCGGTGAGTTTAAAATTTTCTGACGACTGATTAGAGTGTTTTAAGGGTGTTTTTATGTTGAGAGAGGTACTTTTAGTGGTAGGAAAGTGTGCTGGAGGAGTCTTTAGGGTCTTACCCCCTATGTGTATCCCTATTTGGATACTCCAGTCTTCTTTTCTCATCTTCTCCGATGGAACATTCAAATTGTTCTTCGTGTGTTCTTAACTTAAACTGTTCAAATTCTTTGTTTGGATCTTGAATCAAACCTTTAGTTGTTTACCTCCTTCCCAGTTTTTTATCCTCTGTTTATAACCGTGACCTAGGCTTCTGAATGTTAAAGATCCTTTATGAACTAGGCTTTCAATATCCTAACCTTATGGAAAGGTACTTCCAGGAAATACATAGGTTAGATGAAGAAGCCCGAGGTCAGGCATCAAGCCGACCCAATGTGGAAACGACCTCTTTTTCCCATCCCGTTAAAGATAATTATTCCCTCTATGGATGATATGGTTGGCTCGTCCCCTGTCCAGGTCGATGATAGAGATTCATATGAGGAGGCCATGAGGTTTTCACTAACTCACCCTAAGGGGACTGGAGAGACTGATTCTATGTCTCGGGACTTAATACCTAGCTGAGCCGAGATGTTTGGATGGGGTGACCCTTCTATTGAGATCCTGTCAGAATCTGTCGAGCCGACTGTCAACATAGTGGTTCCCCTTACGGTAATTCCTCTGTCTGCTATGACTGAGGCAGAGTTACAGGAAAAATATCCCGATGGTGCTCCCATTGTTTTACCTCACACCGATAATGTTGAGGATGGGGATGAAGAGTCTAAGGGAGAGACAAAGGAAGATTTTGATGCTGACGAGCCTATTGAATACTCATACACTGAGCGGTATCAATCCTTAATTAAGGAACTTAACCTTCTTTATTTTAGACATATGTATGGCATCAAGCCTGATGTCGTCCTGCGTGTACCGAATGTGGATGATAGAGTGTACAATGGATAAGAGGGGGACATAACCCTCTCTGACCAAATGTTCAGGTTCGACTTTCATCTTCCCTTGGACTCAGCTCTATAAGCCATTGTGTCCAACCTTAGCCTTGCCCCTACTCAGATAGACGCAAACTTATGGAGGATTATAGTGGGCAATATTTATTTATGGAGAAACAACTACGAGGATGAGCCTTCAGCTGAAATCTTTAAGGCTTGATATTATGTCTCGTCTTCTACAAAGCTAACTGGCTACTATCACCTAGGAGTTAGGAAGTCTGACAAAATGATCCTTCATGTCAGTCAAACTTCTAATCATAGTTGGAAAGAGATGTTTATTTATGCTTCTGGGTCTTGGGAATTTCCTGCCAATGCCAAGAAAGAGAGGTGATAAAATGATCCGAGGGTATCTTGTGCCCGGCCTCAGTGTAGCAAATAGGAAGAGAGTAGACTTTCTCAGAGTCCAAGGGAAAAATGGCCAACTCCTTGACTTTGAAGATTTAATGTCTCCCGAGTTCTTAAAAAAATTTGGGCTAAAGGTTGATCCCTTGGATAACCTTTTTAAGTGAAATAGTTCATTGATTTTTGTTCATGTCTTTCATCGTCTCGTATTTCTGTGACTAATGGTTCCTCATTTCTCTTGTGCAGGCCATCCTCCCCACATATTTGGAGAATTTTGGAACATAAATGTACCAAGTCTCCACAATGCTCTTAATAAGAAGAATCAATCAGATATAAAAAATTAACCAAAGAAGATGACTGCTACCGGGTCGATACCGCTAGAGGTCGGTCAGAAGAGGACCCACCAGTAATTTACCTCTGAGATTTGGCCTGAGAGAGATGATCAAAGGTCAAGGGAGATTCCTTCCAGCTAATAAGTGCCTAGCAGTTCTGGGCTGAGCTCCTTCTTTGGGGACTCCTTCCACGAATATTGGTAAAATAACCTAGCATAGCTTAGGAAGTGCCCGAGCTTAATTCTTCCCTAGGACACAAGATCAAAGAGGGCCATTCTAGTAGTCCCAACCAAGGATTACTATGAGTTCTTGGAGAAGTTGCCTACCCCCTAGATATTTTAATTAGGCCTTTATCTGATGGAATAAGTATTTTCTCTTAGTGAATAGCTTATTGTCTCCTCTTGTACTTCTGTCTGTACTAACACTTATGTTTTTCTCTCTTCCACAGTCTATGTGCACTTTCACATCGGCTAATAAATGGATGGTTAAAAATTATCTGAAGATTCAAGAGGCTGGAAGCTCAGGGGAGAGGCCCCAACGACGAAGGATAATGAACTCAAAGAAAAAGAACAGGCCATGATCATAATGTTGGTTGCTCATGCCAAAAAACTTGCAGCTGTTATGCAAAAGGCCAAAGATAATGCCCTGTCTGCTGAGTCAATTGAGAGGATCAAATCCTAGGCTATCGAAGCTTTTAAACCTTCATATGAGTTTAGTTGTTACGGCATCATATATCTTGAGAGGGGTGTAAGGTCAGCCTGCCGAAGGATCACGATTAAATTTTTTTGAGACTGTCTCTTCCGTGCAGCCTGCGTTGGAAGTGCCAAACTCATTGGATCCTTCTTTTGATGCGACATTGGAGTATATTAAGTTGATGGCTATAGCCGAGGCAGGGGCCATGCAAACTGAGACCCTACAAATTTACGCCCAAGTTTAGGTTGTCCGAGCCAAGGATAGTGTTGTCCATAATGAGACTAATGCTGAGGGGGCAACCACTATTACTATTGAGCCAACTCCATAGGGTGGTTGTCTATGGCTGATACCCTATCCTGATTGTAATATTTTATTTTGAACATTTTATTTTTGGGGTTGAAGTCCCAAATTTATTGTCATCCTTAGAGTACTAAAATTTGTAATTCCAGAATGAATGGAATCTTTTTTGTTGTTCATTCGTCTGCGCCTCATCTTGATTTATTTGTATCCCGTGAACTCAAACTATGTTATCGTCTCATATTTGGATGAGATGATATTATCCAAAATATGCAATTTGATATTACCAAATTATGATGTTGTATCAAGTCCCCTTTCATCGTTTTGAGAGTGTGTGGTCAAGGGTCACCTCGTCCACACATACTCGTCTCGGCCAAGAGAGTTTAATCCTCCAAATTACTGCATAAGTCCCCTCTCGTCATTTTGAGAGTGTATAGATGAGTGTCGTCTCGTCCATGCAATGTCGTCTCAGAAGAAAGAGTGAATCCATCAAATTAATGTTGTTTAATAATGAACCACAACTAAGTGATTTTTAATTTGCATCCGCTAAATTATGATGTTTCTGCATAAGTCCCCTCTCGTCATTTTGAGAGTGTATGGATGAGTGTTATCTCGGACGAGAGAATAAATCCACCCAGTTAACGATGTTTAATAATGAACCACAACTAAGTGATTTTTAATTTTCAACCACCAAATTATGATGTTTCTGTATAAGTCCTCCCTCATCATTTTGAGAGTGTATGTATGAGTGTCGTCTCGTCCATGCACTGTCATCTTGGCTGAGAGAGTAAATCCACCAAATTAATGATGTTTATGCATAATTACCCTCTCGTCGTTTTGAGAGTGTATGGATGAGTGTCGTCACATCCATGCACCGTCGTCTCGGTCGAGAGAGTAAATCCATCAAAGTAATGATGTTTAACAATGAACCACAACTAAGGAATTTTTAATTTTCACCCACCAAATTATGATATTTCTACATAAGTCCCCTCTCATCGTTTTAAAAGTGTATGGATGAGTTTCGTCTCATCCATGCACCGTCGTCTTGACAGTAAAAGTAAATCCACCAAGTTAATTATGTTTAATAATGAACCACAACTAATTGATCTTTAATTTTCATCCACCAAATTGTGATGTTTCTGCATAAGTCTCCTTTCGTCATTTTGAAGGTGTATGGATGACTGTCATCTCATCCATGCACTATCATCTCGACTGAGAGAGTAAATCCACCAAATGAATTATGCTTAATAATGAACCACAACTAAGTGATTTTTAATTTTCCACCAAATTATGATATTTCTACATAAGTCCCCTCTCGTCGTTTTGAGAGTGTATGGATGAGTGTCGTCTCATTCATGAACCGTCGTCTCGATCGAGAGAGTAAGTCCATCAAATTAATGATGTTTAATAATGAACCACAACTAAGTGATTTTTAATTTTCATCCACCAAATTATGAAGTTTTATGCATAAATCCCATCTCGTCGTTTTGAAAGTGTATGGATGAGTGTCGTCTCGTCCGAGAGAGTAAATCCACAAATTTAATGATGTTTAATAATGAACCACAACTAAGTGATTTTTAATTTGCATCCACCAAATTATGACGTTTCTGCATAAGTCCCCTCTCGTCGTTTTGAGAGTGTGTGGATGAGTGTCGTCTCGACCAAGAGAGTAAATCCACCAAATTAATGATGTTTAATAATGAACCAAAACTAAGTGATTTTTAATTTTCATCCACCAAATTATGATGTTTATACATAAGTCCCCTTTCGTCATTTTGAGAGTTTATGGATAAGTGTTGTCTCGTCCATGCACTGTCATCTCAGACGAGAGAGTAAATCCATAAAACTAATGATGTTTAATAATGAGTGTCTTTCGATGTTATTGACAGTCCATGGATGTGGTTGACACCGTATGGACTGTCGTATCATCGAGGGTAACTTAAGTCTACTTCACCACGAATGATGTTTTATAGCTTAAGATGAGTTGATACATACAAACAACAAGCACTCAAAATAAATAAACAACACATGAGATTTTTATTGAACTTAATTCATATTTATTTTACCATCTGAGCCTAATATACATGTATTACAATGGAGTTGGAGAGAAATAAGCAAAATTGAAATTTTCTTGGTAATACTTTTTGAGGTGGTCGGCATTCCACGGGTTGGAGAATGACACTCCTTCTAGATTATTCAATCTATACGTCCCTGGTAATACCTCTTCAACCACTCTGTATGGGTCATGCCAATTTGGATGAAGCTTGTTAGGCTTATTCCAGGTCTTCTTCAACACTAGGTTCCCTACATTCAGTGATCTTGCGTTTACTCTCTTATTATAGAACTTCGATGTCCTTTGCTGGTAGGTAGCTTTGCTAACCTTAAAATATTCTCTTATTTCTTCCACGAGGTCCAAATTAATTCCTCGTTCAATAATGTTCCCCTCTGTGTCATAGGTCTGAACTCTGTGGGTAGGGAAACCTACCTCTGTTGGGACAACTGCCTCTTAACCATAGGCCAACACAAATGGATTTTCCCCAGTAGTAGTCCTTTTTGTTATCCTATAAGCCCAGAGGACAACATATACTTCTTCAACCCACCTGCCTTTAGCATCTTCCAACCTCTTCTTTATTCCATCAAGAATCGTTCAGTTTGTTACTTTTGTCTACCCATTGGCCTGGGGTCGGCCAAGAACATATAAGAACTTCTTGATGCCAACTCGTTCATAATATTTTTCCAGGGATACATTCTTGAACTGTGTTCCATTATCAGAAATCAGAGTATTGGGTAGGTCGTACCTACAGATGATATTTTTCTCGTTAAACCGGAAGTCTTTCTTCTCAGTGATTGTTACCATCGGCTCAGCCTCTACCCACTTTAAAAAATAATCAATTGCCACAATCAAGTAACGATAGTTGTACACATCTCTTGGTAGTGGTCCAACCAGGTCAATCCCCCAAACCCCAAAAGGATAAGGAGATATAATGGAAGAAAGAGGCTGATGAGGTTAATGAGTTATGGTGGCAACCTATGGCATTTATCTCACTTCTTGACATATGTAGTTACATTTTTGGCCAACTTCGGCCACCAATAACCCAGGTTAATAATCCTATTAGACAACGGTCTTCCTCCAATGTGGATGGAACATGAGCCTCTATGAACATCTTTTGAAATATACTCTACCTCAGATGGATGTACACATGTGAGGAGAGGAATCAGTAACCCTTTCTTATATAAGACGTTACCTATGAGGGAGAACTTGGCAACTTTGTACCTTACTTTCTTTTCCTCGGCCTTGGACTCAAGAAGATCCCCATCTCTAATGTAATGGGCCATAGGATCCATCCAAGAGGCTCCCATACTCACATTAAAACAAAATTCGACGGTATTATCTTCTCCCTCAATCTTCGATCGATGAAGAATCTCTATCGGGACCGTTCTTCTAATTTCAGTTCTAGTGGCTGAACCTTGCTAGAGCATCAATTTGGCCATTATCCAGCTGAGGTATCCCCTTCAGTTTTACTTCAGCAAAATTATTTAATGATTTCCTAACCCTTCCCAAGTACTTTTCCATTATGTCATCTTTAGCCTCATATGCCACCAAGATTTGATTAACAACCAACCTAGAATCACTATGAACAAGGAGTTGGCTAACATTCACTGCTCGGGAAAGGGAGATACCTACTAAGAGGGCCTCGTACTCAGATCCATTATTGGAATATTTGAATTTGAACATCAATGCATATTCAATATCGTTCCCATATGGTACTGACACTATCAATCCTACCCCGATTCCACTCTCACATGAAGACCCATTAACAAAGAGGCTCCACACAACACCATTTGGCAAAAAACTACCCTCTTCCAGGGCTCCATTATTTAAAAGATACCTTTCCTCCTCATTCTCAAAAACTTTGTTTTTTGCTAAACTCGTCCCGGCCTCATCTGAAGGAGGACATAATCTGCTTTCTGGCTCATAAGCTGTAGCTTTAGCATATTCTGTGTTGACCTCGTCCCAAGTGAACTCGACCACAAAATCATCTAGGGCTTTCCTCTTAATGGTCAGTCTCGTCTCATAGATGATGTCAAACTCTCCCACCTCGATTGCCCAAGCCATTAGTTTTCCTAATTTCTTAAGCTTGTGAATGACTTGTCTGAGGGGTGAGTCAGTGAGGACCACCATGGTATGTGCCTGGAAGTAGGGCTTCATCTTCCTCGAGGCATGGATCAGTGCATAGGAGAATTTATCCATTTTTGGTTACCTCTGGTCAGTCCCGTGGAGTGCCTTGGTAATAAAATACTCTAGTTTTTGAATTCCATCCGCTTCTCTTACAATTGCGGTAATAATGGTCGATTCTGACACTACTAAATAAAGATACAATTTCTCCCTTGAACTAGTATAGACAATAGGAGTCGAGAGACGAGATAGGACTTCAAATCTTTAAAGGATTTATCACACTCATTGTTCCACTCAAAAGCTTTTCTCAATACTTCAAATAAAGGAAGGCATTTATCAGTGGCTTTAGACACAAACCTGTTTAATGCTGTGACTCTTCCAGTCAGTCACTACACATCCTTTATTATTGTAGGAGTATTCATCTACAATAAGGACTTGATCTTCTCTGGGTTGTCTTCGATCCCCCCCTGATTCATAATGAATCCCCAAAACTTGCTTGTTCCCACTTCGAAGACACACTTGGCGGGGTTGAGTTTCATCCTGTACATGTCCATCATGTCAAAAGTGTGTTCAAGGTCGGCCACATGTGTGTCAGCCTTAAGGATCTTCGTCAACATATCGTCTATGTACACTTCCATTATCTTCCCGATATGGTCCTCAAACATTTTGTTGACTAGCCTCTGATACGTTGCCCCAACATTCTTCAACACCGAAGGCATGACTTTGTAGCAACAGTTCCCTTTATCGATTATTAAAGTTGTCTTCTTTTTTTCGTTCGGATCCATAAATATTTGGTTATACCCTGATTAGGCATTTATGAAGCTCATCAATTCATGGACGGCCGTTGCATCTACCATTTGATAAATCCTGGGCGAGGGGAAGCTATCTTTCAGGCACTCTTCGCTCAGATCCATGAAGTCAACACACATCCTCCATTTTCCATTGGCCTTAGGGACGATGACCGTGTTTGCCAACTAGTCGGGATAAATGACTTCTCGGATGAAGTCAACCTTCTCCAATTTCTTGACTTTCTCCCTAATAACGTTATACTTCTCTAGCGATTAGACTCTTCTACTTTATCGTATCGGCTTCGCATTATCGAGAACATTTAGTTTATGACATAAGACTTTTGGTCAATACCGGGTATATCTTCATGGCTCTAGGAAAAAAAGCTCTGCCTCTTCCTGAACAGCTTAATCATCTCTTCCTTAACCTCCTTCTATAGGGCTTTGCCAATTTGGATGTTTTTTTCTAGCTTCTCCTCATTGAGGATTATGGATTCTACCTCCTTAGTGGCCTCACCCTTTTTTAGTTTCTTCTCATCTCTTGAATCCAGAGTATTAATATTATAGGTCATAGTTTCCCTCTTGTATGCCTCCCTCTCCTTCGCTGAGTTGAAGTAGAACTCTCATTCCTCAACCTGATCCCCTTAAACTTTCGCTACCCCATATGAGGTCGGGAATTTAATCATCTGGTGGACGATTGAGGGCAGTGCCTCAAATTACTTGAGGGAGACCCTTCCAAGAATGATATTATAAGCCGAATAGACATTTTCATCCATTACGAAGAAACTGGTTTTCTTCGTGAGGCATTTTTGCCAAGTGTTCCCCACTCTCACCTCTATATCATATATTCCTGATGGCTACAATTTCTCTCCACTGAACCCGATGAGTGGTTGGTGGTATGGGATCAACCTCTTTTTTCTCAAACCTAAACCTTTGTAGCAATCCCAAATATGACATCAGCTGAGCTCCCTCCATCGACAAGAATCCTTGGAACCTCATAGCCATGATCAAGACTTGTGATGACCAAGGGGTCATCATGTGGAGCCATAATTACCTTTAAGTCTAACCTAAATAAGCCAACTATCAATATATCCATATTAAATTTTGTTCTCTTACCTTTCCTGGGGTCTAGTACAACGGAGTTCACAGTTTTTGGCCTTTGAGGGAGAGCTTTGGCCTCTGCTACACGTGCTTTTCTATCGGTGACCTCTTTTCCTTCTCTAGTGAGTCCCCCACAGATCATCTTGACCTCATGAAAGATCACATTGAGCCAACCCTTTGGATCAATAAACTTGGGGGGAAGTCAGGTCATCTTTATCACAGTCGTCCGACTCATCATGATCTCGTTTTACCGGACCATCAAGATTACACTTGATATCTCTCTTCCTCCGTTGGGTATCGTCTCGACCACGCTTTGAGTTGCGATTATCTACATACTTTCTCATCTTAACCGCTTTCAAAATCTTCTCAATTTCATCCTTCAGAGAAAAATATTTGTCAGTCAGGGGCCTATGGGCCTAGTGGAATTCACACCACATACGTTTTTCCTTTTATGAGGAGGATCTTTTAAATTTTTGAGCTACCTCAGGGACCGATCATCTTGATCTCATTTAATATATGATCACAACTGATCGTGAGGGGAGTGTAGTCGACAAACTTATCATCTACTGATCTCTTATTTCCATCTTTACTCTTCTTTTGGAACTTGCCCCCATTACTCGTCCCCTTTTCATCCTCACACTTCGCTTCCATAGCTTCCTCAGTGTTTATGTCCTTATCGACCATCGACAATAGCTCAGCCATATACTTTAGTCTGTTCTCGACAAGCTTCCAGAGAAATTTCCCCTTCTATAGGCCTCATATTAGTGTTGTGATCGCAATACTTTCTTCATAATCCCCAACTTCTAACTTTTCCTTGTTGAATCTTGTTATGTACTCCCCGAGACTCTCATTCTTTCCCTTTTTGACATACAGCATGTGAGTAGTCTTTTTTTGGGGTCTTAACCCAAAATTGAAGTTATGTATGAACCTCTCTGCGATTTTCTTGAAGTTTTCAATTGAATTCTTTGGGAGTCAAGTAAACCATACATGGGAAGCTCCAGTCAAAGTTCTTGAAAAGGCACGGCATCTCATATCATCTGAGACTGAGTAAATGTCTGTAATCGATTTCTACGTGGTGAACATGATTGGTACTCCCATCATACTTAGGGGTAAACATTGGTAGCTTGAACTTAGTAGGGGTTGAAAATCGATAATCTTAGCCACGAAAGGAGATCATCTATAGTATCCCCTTTGCAAGGGGTCTCAACTCATGAGGATATCTCTAATTTTATCTTCCACACTTTGAACTGAGTCATTCTAGGGCCTCTTGGCTGCTGACACAACATCGGTTTGGACGATATTATCCTTTGCCACCTTAACTGGTCGAACATAAGGTTCTCTTATCGCTAAATTATGTTAACTGTTCACTTCTCTTTAGCCCTCGTCTCGATAACATAGAGGCCGATAGTCTGCCTCTTCACTCCTTAAGCCCGCATGGCTCCTTAATCTGGATAGCCTATCTCTAAGATCACTAACTGGGTTGTGCCTCTCAAAGGCCAAGCCTCTAATTAGTCAATCGAAGGCTAAGACCATTGGTTGTTCATCACAACTTGGCCTCCTACTGTGGCCTTAACTTTGCTTAAATAGGTTGTACAGTGTTACCTGATACTTTATATGGCTCCTAACAGTCAACCTAAACGTCTTCAGCCTCATAGTCATCATATCGATCCTCTAGGCAGGGTTGGCCTTGCCTTCCCAGGTGTAAATTCCTAGGGTCAACAACGTTCTTTTGCCGTTAAAGAGGTGATAACTCCTTGCGTGGTGCCTAGGGTAGTCCCCTGGCGTCTGGAGGCTTCTCCACTGTTATCTAAGTAATCATGTCCGGCAATCCCCTAACGGGTCTAATTTTCACATTTTGGCTGAAGGCATCCAGCTATTCCTACATCGCCTATTGACTGACCACCAATGACTTCAACGTCGCCACCACCTCTGCCATCACTGACTGAGGAGACGTGTGACTAGAGCAAGGACCACCAGCTAGCGATTGTGGTGGTGGAAATTTTGATGCCATGTTTCAAACCTGAAGGATGAGCTGTAAATTGAAGATTAGAAGCTTATAAGCTCAACATAATCTCTTTCAATGGTGAAACAATTCCATGAGAGGGGAGGACTGGTTCACCATCAGAGACTCTAGTGATTATAATCTAGAGAATGGAAGAGATGGTAATTCTCATTCCCACGGATGGCGCTAGACTGATGATGCCAAAAATGGTACAAACATGTCACAATGATAATGAGCTCAAGCAGGTATAACCATGGCAGTAAGCAAATAATATGACAATAAGAGAATGAGACGAGGCGAAGAGGAATTTAATACCAGAATTTAGAGATTCAGCCAAATTGTGGCCTATGACCACTGTATAGTGCGTGTGATCCACTAAATGAGGCTCCAATGGACTGAATATACAAGAACTTAAGCTTTCTCTCTCTTATAGTGAGTTTGACAGAGTTTCTGTAGGGTATCCAATATGTGTCGCCCTACCCTAAGGTTGAAGACAAGTATTTATAGTGCTTGGGGGGTGTAATGCACCCTCAAGCATTTAGTATTCATGTGTAGAATGTTCCTAATCAATGAGGAGGATCCAACTATCTCTGTCACATATAGGTCATGATAATCAAATATTCCCTCACACGAGGGAATAATCTGGTTGTAACGGTTTCATCCATGTGGGACTTGAGTCCCACGCGCAATGTTCCACACGTTCCCCAAACCACGTTCCCTGCTAGGTGTCACTATCGGCCACACTGTCCGGGCTGATGCCGAGAAGACGAGTCAACCCCCTGATGGGGTCACCACCGATGTTGACCTTTCCTGTGTAGGTCCTCATCTCCCAGGAGGTGGGTTGAGGCCGAATCCCTAGTCAAGTGCATGACTGAATTATAACCCAGGGAGATGGATAGATTGGAGAGGTTGGGAGGGTTAACCAGTCCCCTCATCTAGATGAGGGCACATTTTGGTATATCACCAACCAAAAATTAATTAAATTTAGCACATAAATAATTAGACGATTATGCTACAATCGAATGCTTCAATTAATAAGGCTTTTTGCGAAGCGCTAATGTGTTTTTTTCTTTGGAACTAAAATAAACTGCGGATTTAAAAAGGGAAAATTAAAAGAAATCACAACAACTATTAAAATAAAAAAACAAAAGAGAATTTATAAATTAAAGGAAAATATGCAATTTGACAATAAAATAAACAAATTCAAATGCCAAAAACTTTTTATATTACAAATTGAAAGGTAAATTGAACTGAAATTTACAAGGGACTTGAAATAATAACTAAATCTAACCTTACAAACTAGTTCAGAGGAAAAATAGGCTATTAAAACTAGAAATAACTGATCAAATGAAATAAAAGTTAATTATGGTGTTAAATTTTATGTGGAGAGTACTCCTCTAGTTCTATCCTACAATTTTTTATTTATAGAGCTTCGAATCATAACTGTTTTGTCAAATAACTTTTGGAAAGTTTCTTTTCCAATCACAAAGAATGTGCGTATCCATAGGTGTACCCACGTTCCTTTGGCCACTACCTCCATGCAACGACTTCCACATACATTCTCCCTAAATTCCGAAGTGTTCTTGTGTGTGAAAATTACATTCCCTTTGTCCATTTTAACCATGACATTATATTATCATTCATTTTCCACGCACCATTGTTCATTGTCCAGTTAGATATGGTGTAAACATACAACTTTCACAAGTTAAATTTTTGGAAAAAGTTAACTAGTGGACTATTTCTCTTCCTTGTTAAACCCCCGCACATCCTTAGTTTTGGAAACTAACGATGGTTGGTCTTCCCATGTTTCGGAATTGGTGACAATGATTATAATTTGGTAGCTACAATTGTCTTTTTAAAGATCGTTTGATGACTTAATTGCCCCCCCCAATCACTTCAACTTCTCCATTTTCAGTGCATTTATTCTTATCTTATTTTTTTTTTGTCTGTTCTCATCCATTTTCACCATGCATTACTTTCATAATGACTATTATGAATATGATTATCCATTACCTCCTTCCTCCCCAAGGACTATTTTACGGCCCGCTTCATGTCATAGCATTCTATATCCCCTAAACCTCTTAAAGGAAACTCTGAATGAGTTTGGAGTCGTTAGCTTTGCTTTTTTGTTAGGACATCATCAGCAAATGCCAACACTTATGAGTTCACTGTGTTAAAAACCTTGTCATATAGTGTTAGAACCTTTCATGAGTCAAATGTCATTATTAATCTTACCCCATAAATTATTTTGGAAGATAAGAGGGTGAGGAAAACCCTCAAGTTGATGATTGGAGGGCAGTTCCCACTTGGCCACCCATTATTGAGGATGAACCTCATTAATCGGACTATTTTGTTATTTTACCTTGGGATTAAATAACTTATCTCCCTCATGATACTTCAACCCTTGAATCTCATTTTTGAAGATCATTCATATCCATCACTTATTGGCCTCATCTGGTTCATCCCTCACTATCTCAACCCTCGGAAGGTGAAACTATATGTACATGTAAGGTTCCCCCTTACTATGCATTTAATGCCTCTAAAAGTGTCGAGGTCAATATGTTTAGTTCTGACGATATTAGATTAGTTTATTTTTTGTTCTTCCCTCTCCCCCCTTTTGACATATGATCTCCATCGTTTTAATATCTTTATTGGAAGGTAATTTTGACTTGGATTTTAATACCCCATATTTTTATATGTATGATTTAGTTGTACAAATTTGTGAAATATTAATTATGTGTTTTGTTGTGAGAGGCAATGTCACTATTTATATTTTTATGTGTTATTTAGTTCGTATTTGAAGTCAAATTTTATATATGTCAATTCAATAATTATTATTTGGACTCGTACCCGTTGCTTATTAATTTACTGAGTTATTAGTTACTCGATTTGGAACATTTTATAATCGGATTTTAGGACACGAAAAATGTCCATTTTTACCTTAAAAGGATGAATTTTAGGCCTATTGGGTTGCCATAAGGCTTGGGTAAGGTTTTAAGTCAATTCGATGTGACTTTGAGCCTTTTTAGGTGAGGTCCACTAGGGGACCAAGTATAATTTCTGGATTGTAGGATTTTAATAAGTCATTATGGATCTCATAAGTCACATTTTACAATTTGGGAGGCACCTTGAGACTAGAGAGAAGAAAATTCAAGAGAAGAGGACGATTTGGAAGGACCTTGGCTTAGTTTTCTCCACAAATTGATTGAGGCAAGTTTATTTAGAATTTAATTATAGTTTCTTTTGTGTTAGATTACATCTATTCATTAAAATCTAAACCTAAGCATATTTAAATATGCTTTTTAGATGATTAGATAGTTAATTTTAAACATTAATCTAATCAAGATGTTCATTAGGTTAATTTCCCCATTAGATTGATTGATTTCCTCACGACCTTGAAATAAAATTGCTAAAGAATTATGAGAGCTTGTTTTATATTTTAAATCTTTTAAAAGGCCTCTAATTTATTAATTAAATTCATGAAAACCCAAAGTTAATTGTAGAAGTTAATAATACTAGGATTCTTGTCATTAAATTTTGATATTTCCCATTAAATCTTGATGAAAAATGTATAATTATTATTATTATTATTGGGGTTCAATCATTTATATGATGTGGTTTTATTATTGGGATGTTTGGTAGGGGTTAGATGATGTTTTTCAAGTCGTTAATGGTGTTTTAGAGAAACAAATTGGGTTTTGGAGAAGGTGACTCCCGTAATTAGGATATTGTCAAAAACCTGCACAATCGATCAATCGATATTTTGTCAATTGATCGACACTCCCAGTTTTGGTAAAGGTTGGTATTTTCTTGATTTGGATGGTTTATTGGGTTTGGGGGTTTAAGGCTTGGATGGATGGGCATTTAGGTTTATTATACTTGTAAAATGGCGTGAATTCTAAAATTTGGAGGTTTTGGAAACTTGTGTTTGGGTTAATGGGTTATATTTTACCTCGATTGGTTTAAATGGGTTAAATTGAGTATAATGCATTCATCTGCAAATTCAATAATTGAATGGATATTAACTTGGATTTTGGAAGCTTAGATAATTGGGTTGTTTGGCCGAGATTATTAGGGACATCATGACGTACTAGTATGACATTTATCCTTTTAAGGGAAAATAGAATTTAGTAAAAAACCCTAGAATATGAGTTGTTAGTATACTTGATGTTTTTCATTTAAGTTAGGTATGGGTTGATACCTAAACGTGGATATATTGAGAGATGGGGCTAGGGTTTGATGATATGGTTATTGTGTGTGTTACTAGTATAGGTTATGTGTGAGACTATAAATTGAATTCAGAGAGCCCTGGGAAGTATGGCTAATAATGTATATAGTCACATGTGTATTGCCTTTTAAATAGTATTTATATTGTGTGCAAACTACTTGTGACGTGTTTATATGTATTTGATTTAAGTCGTTAGAGTGGGTTAAATTTGGTTGTATGTCTGATGTGTAATGCATACAATGTGTGACTGATCGCGGGTGACGTACTAACAGGAATATTAGTTATGGGGACTGTATGACGTCGATCGCGGTGGTAACCCAATGATTGAAATGGGATTTACCTTGGTCATTTTACCTTGGACACCAATGTTTATATCCTTGTTACCTAGGGGAATACATGGTGGTTTCTCATTGGATATGCGACTAATGGTCATCGTATAGTCTTGGGTATAGTAGCTTATACGAGTGAAAGGAAAGCTTTGTAACTATCCCCTATTGATACTTTGAGGTTTTGGGATGGGATTGCCTATAAATATGCCTATTATGAAAGGGTGATCCCGAGGGCAATAGGGATAGGTCTTTGTTATATGTGGGTTTGCGACTATCAAGTTTACTTGTACATATTGGGGATTGTACCTATATGTGGATGTTACACATAGAGATTGTATTTTTTCCACCATGTATGATTATGTGATGTAGTACCAGAGATAGTCTTACCAGATCATGTTCTATATAGTCTTATCGAATCATGTCCTAAATTAGTGATGTATATAACGTACACTAAAGGTGTATACTTAAATGTTTTTGGATTGGAATTCTTGTATCTTATATACTAGAAATGTATATTATTTTATGACGTGAAATAGACCGGAACGGATAGACTTATGATATATGAGTTACGACTGTGAGTGCTACCTTGGTTATTTGGCAAAATGTACTGTAGGTTTGAGACTATCGTATAACATATGATTCCTAAAAAAAGAGATTAACCTAATGACGAGAAAGTAAATATTAAAGGATTATGAGATAAAACTTTAATAACATGGTTTACATTTGAATTTGGGATTAAAACCTCATATTGTTTTAGGTTGTTAGGTTATGAACTAATAACGTAAAATCCATTTAATACGAGAGGAAGATGTGTAGTGATATTATAGCCCAAATTGAGTTGTAATCTTATTCTTCATAAACTTGCTATTTACATTTTTGTTATATAAGTATTTTCAAAGGTCTTAGATCATTGTTCCTACCATATATCAATTTGATCCTTGGAGGAGCACTTCTAGTGGCATTCTATCTATTATTCCTAAGATGTAGCAGTTGTGAAGTGTGTCTTCATTCATTTCTTGTTTTATTTTATATTTTACCAAGCTTGCATGTTTGTATAGTTTATCCCGAGTCAACATTTATGCATGTGGTATTTTTATTTCATTTATTATTCCCGATTCAGAATTTCTATGAGTTATATTTGTATTCCAGAGTCGAATTACTATATTGGTAGCGATTCGTATTACAATAGGATTTATTTTATTTTAATATTTCATTATCTCATCTTATTACTTACACAATTATGATTTTTTCTTTATGATGACAATGTTACCAAATGTTTTTTATTTACATAATTTTTTGTAGTAGATATGCTCAATCTATTTATGAATTTTATGGGGTGGCACAATTGTAATCAGAGCATTCTTGGTTCTAGTTTCCTAGGATCTTGAGTGTGACGATCGCTTTTTGCGTTGCATTATTTGACTACTTTAGACACTTAATGCTTAGGGTTTGTACTCTCTATAATGTTGATCACTTATGAAGTTTTAGGACATGGTTCTAATTGAACGGTTCGAATTGACCACGTGTATTAGGAGGGTTCCTTATTTTTATTTCGCATATGAGATGTCCCATGCATGAGGTCGACTTTGGTCAGGAGTTAGTAACTTTTGGGAATGAGAAATTTAGCAATTGATGAGCATATGGTTCGAGGGCAGATGCATTCACTCACCATCTGTAACAACATTAGAAGTAAGTTTTTGAAGGCCTCTTATGTGCAGCCATGTGGTAGTTATTATAGGGAGGATTTTAGCTATCTTTCTCTTTATGCACCAAGAGAGATTGATACGAAAGCAAAGAAGGACATTCTATTTAACAACTTTAGTACGAAAAGACTTTTTGGAGTTATCAAAAACCTCACATAATGGGGTTTAGCAGGTGTCACTAGGTAATATATTTTTCACCACTTGTGCTTAGGTGGTTGAAGTTACCCTTATACATGAGCAGAAGCTTTATAACTATTTGAAGGATAATGTTCCTAAGATTGTGAAGGCTGAAATCAAAGTTGGCCCGATGACTAGAGATAGTGTAACATTGACTCGAGTAAGGGGACCTCACTCGTAGGAGGAACCTCATAGGGGAGCCGTGCCTAAGAGGTTTCCAAGAGTAGACAATATGATTTATTATTGCTAGTAGGTCCAAGATAATGATGATCAGTCGGGTTAGGCTAACGAGACAGGTTAGATGAGGCAAGTTTTAATAGAAACGACCGGAGAAGTAGGGTCCATATGGCTACCAGTGGGGCCACCATTTCGATAGTTCCTTTAAAGGAAGGTGTTACAATTTTAGTGAGTGAGGCCACCTAGTTATTAGATGTCTTAGTGGAAATCAACTTTTTGGGGGTACCTCTGAGGTATGGTTATGGATACGTGTATGACTCATGCACATGAGTTTAACATAGATAGAGAGAATTTATCGTTCTTCATTAATAGTGTGTCTACTATGATTATGAGGTATATATTTTTCTTTGATATTTATGTATATGAGGATACCCTAGTATCCAGGGGCTGCTTTACGTTATGATTATAAGCACGTGACTATTTATTTGGTCGGTTTGGTTTTGAGATTCTTTTTTTAAATTTTATATGAGAGATCATTGTATTATTAGTGTGCTTGTGTTTACAAATATGTTTTGCACCTATATCAACTACTGGGGGTAGGCTTTTTATGTGCCGTTTTTGGGTCAGGATTTCTTTGCATAGTTATGATTAGGCTCTGGAGAAGGTCTAGTATACTTATTTTTTTGTAGGGATATGAGTGCATTAGAGGTAATTATGATTGCATAGAGGTGTCGTGGAGAAGATACAAACATTTTTCATACTGATAGAGTATTCGTGGATGTAGTTACCACGGGGAAGCTCCAAAAGAGGGATGTGACACTAAGCCAAATTTGTGGACCACCAGGAGAAGGATAAGATTAATATACCAGACTGGTCAATGAGAATGTCACCTTTTGAAAATTGAGACTTAAGAAAATTATAATTAGTTGTCAAATCGAGAGGATAATAATCCCAAGGAAGACTTCTAGCACAACATGGTCCTTAGCGAATACTGGCCACAAGAAGGAGGTACTTAGTATTCTTTTAGAGGGAGTAGTGTATTAGTGGTGTCTGTTACACCCAATTTTGTGTTAGGGGTGGTTCATGCACCGCACCCAACTTTTTAAGATATGGATTGTAAATGGAAACCAGGATGAGGCACTTTCTCCATTCGATGACAGGTTAGGGGTACATTTTGCAAGGGAGATTTTTGCTGGGGGGTCCCATACTACAAGTTGTATTTTTTATTAGGGAATGTGGTTTGTGATTCATTATACATTCCAAAACCGATTGGATGTACGGTAATTAGGAGAGTCCATATTGTTAATACGATAAGGTAATTATTACTATGGTATGTGTTGAGATTTTGTTCCCACCAGTTGATAAGGTTAAACACCCGAGACATTTGAAGTGTTGTAGTGTTTGAAATCCCAACATAAGAATGGGAGAGAAAATCAATTAATTTTAATGGGAATCAAAAGTTCCAAGGAGGACATGGGACCATTTGGGGGCAATTGGAATTATCTTGACCGAGTTTCCTAGAGCCAAAGGTTAGGTAGTATTTCATTTGGGATGTGTTCAGGACACTATAAAGGAATTGGTGAGAAATTTTGAATGAGGGATGATTGTCGGATCAGGCAAAGGAATTTGAAGACGAGCGGAGGAGTGTCTTAAAGATTTAAGAGGGAGATCAAGTATTGTCAATGATCTTTCAAGCGAATGGAAATTTAATTTTGGGTTTCAAACATGATTTGGTAACCAGTGGAATGTTTCTTTTAAATTTTTTGGATTGGATAGGGCCAGTGCCATTTGAGTTTACCCGACCCCTTTTAACGTGCATGTAGTGGGGAAAGAAGTCGTCGTAATAAGAATTTGTGTAATGGGGTGAAGAGTTTTAGCCTAATGAGATTTACGATGATAAATACCTTAGAGTGTGCTAGGCTGTAGAGGGAGTACATTCCCTTATAGTAGTGTGATGATGCTACGAGCGAGATATCCTTTGACTTTAGAGTATATTTATAAACAATTATAATTTTCAGGATAAAATTCCTTGTTTAAGGGAGGAGGAATGTAATACCCCATAATTTTATATGTATTATTTAATTATTAAAATTTTTTGAATGATTATTTATGTGTGCTTGTGGTGACAGAGATGTCTTTAATTTCATTTATATGTGTTAGTTAGTTCGTATTTGAAATCAAATTTTGTATATGTTAATTAGTTAATTGTTATTTGGACTCATATCGATTAATTATTAATTTACCGTTTTGTTAGTTACTCAATTTAGCATATTTTATATTCAGATTTTAGGACGTGTAAAATGTATGTTTTTAGCTTAAAATAATGGGATTTAGGCTTATTGGGTTGGTATAAAGTTTGGGTAAGGTTTAAATCAATTGGATGTAATTTTTGAATCTTTTAGGAGAGGCCCACTTAGGGAACAAGTACAATTTCCGGATCAGAGGGTTTTAACGAGTTCTTAGGGATCTCGTAAGTCATATATTACAATTTGTGAGGCATATTGAGACTAAACAGAAGAGACTTCAAGAGAGGAGGAAGATTTGGGATGATCTTGGCATAGTTTTATCTATAAATTGATTAAGGAAACTTTATCTAAAATTTGATTATAGTTTCTTTTGCGTTAGATTATATTCTATGCATTAAATCTAAACATAATGATATTCAAATATGATTTTTGATGATTAAATAGTTAATTTTCAAAATTAATCTAATCAAGATGTTAAATAGGTTAATTTTCCACTTAGATTTATTGATTTTCTCATGTACTTGAATATAAATTATTAGAGAATGATGATAACTTGATTTATATTGTAAATCTTTTAAAATCCCTTTGATTTGATGATTAAATCCAAGAAAAACCTAAGTCAATTGAAGATTTCAATAAAATCAAGGTTCTTGTCACTAAATTTGATATTTCCTTGTAAATATTGATAGAAACTTATGTAATTATGATTAGAAATGGGTTTCAATAATTTATATGGAGTGTTTTTATTGTTGGGATGATATCTAGGGCTTAGATGAAGCTTTTCGAGTCACGAATGATGTTATAGAGAGAAATGGGACATTGGAGAAGGTGAATCTCGTAACTAGGATATTGTCAAAAACCTATAGCAGTCGATTGATTGACATTTGGTTATTCAAGTGACACTCCCAGTTTTAGTTAAGGTTGGAATTTTATTGATTTGGATGTTTTGTTGGGTTTTGGGTCTTATGCCCCCAATAGTAGGGCCTTTATGTTTATATACTTGTAAAATATTATACTTTCTAATTTGTTTGATGTTTTGGAAATTGGTGGTTGTCTTAGTGGGATATTTTTGACATCAGATGGTTTTAAGGGGTTAAATTGTCTATAATGCATTCGTTTGCAAATTCGAGAATCGGATGGGTGTTAATTAGGATTTTGGAAGCTTAGAGAACTGGGATTTTGGCCAACATTTTAGGGAGATTATAATGTAAAAGTATGGTGATTATCATTTGGGGGAGAATATGATTTATCAAAAAACCTGAGAGTATGGGTAGTTATTATACTTGATGTTTTTCATATAAGTTAGATGTGGGTTGATACCTAGACACGGGTGCCTTGATAGATGAGGCTACGGTTTTATGAGATGGAATATAGTTATTAGGCGTGTTTCTAGTATAGGTTGTGTGTAACATTATAACTAAAATTTGGAGAGACATGGAAATTAGGGCTATTAATATATATAATCGAATAGAAGTAACGTGTGTATTACCTTTTAAATAGTATTAATATTATGTTCGACTTGGTAGTGATGGGTCCATATGTGTTTATTTTATTCAACTCGTTGGTGAGGGTTATATTTGATTGTATCTTTTATGTTCAATGCATACCATGTGTGAGTGCTCGTGGGTGATTTACTAATGGGGATATCCATTATAGGGAGTGTGAGATGTCGATCGCACTGGTACCCCAATGATTAAGACAGGGTTTACCTTAGTCATTTTACCTCAGACACTACTGCCTACGTACCCATATTGCAAGGGGAATACACGAGGATTATCATCATATAGTCCTTGGATATGCGCCCGATGGTTATCATTTAATATTAAGTATGGAAATCTATACAAGTGACAGGAAAGAGTAGTGAATATAATATTCCTTATTGATGCTTTGAGGTTATAGGGTGGTATTACCTATAACTATGCGTAGTGTGCGCGAGTGATCCCCGATGGTAATAGGGATAGGCCTTTATTATCTGTGGGTGTGCAAGTAGCCCATTTATTTGTACATGCTAAAGGATATACCTATGTTTGGATGATAGACGTAGAAATTATCTTTCTCCTACCATGTATGATTATGTGTTGCGGTACTAGAGATAGTTGTACCATCTTGTATGCTATCATAGTTATGTTTAGGGCATACACTAGAGATGTATACTTAAATGTTTGTGAATAGGGATTGTTGTATCTTGTATACTAAATGTGTATATTATTTTGTGGTGTGTGATATATCTAAATGGATAGACTTGTGATATATAAGTTACGACTGTGAGTTGTACATTAGTTATTTAGCCAAACATACTGCATATGATTCTTAATGAAAGAGATTAACCTAATGATGAGAAAGTAAATATCAAAGGATTAAAAGATAAAAGTTTGATCACATGGGCTACATATGGGTTTGCGATTAGAACCGATTGTTATTTTAGGTTGTTGGGTTGAGAACTAATAACTTAAAATACATTTAAAATAAGAGAAAAATGTGTAGTTATATTGCAGCCCAAATTCAGTTATAATCGTATTCTTCATAAACCGGTTGTTTACGTTGTTGTTATATATGTGTTTTCACATGTCATAGATCAATATTCCCACCATAGATCGTGTTGATCCTTGGAGGAACACTTCTAACGACATTATATCCTTCATTCCTAGGATGTAGTTGTTGACCAGTGTTACTCATTCACATCTTGGATAGTTTGTTATTTTATTAGGCTTGTGTGTTTGTTCACTTTATCCTGAGTCGACATTTGTACATGCGGTATTTTTATTTAAGATATTATTCATGATTGAGAGATTGTATGAGTTACATTTTTATTCTAGAGTAAGATTATTGTATTTGCAGTGATTAGTATCAGAGTTCGATTTATTTTATTTTTGTATTTCATTATATCATTTTATTAATTGTTTACTTTTGATTATTTCATTATACTGAGAATGTTAGTAGATGTTTTTAATTCCCATGATTTTGTATTAGACATGATTAATCTGTAACACCACGCCTAATTAAATACCGGGTGATTAGTGCTATTAAATTAAAAATCAAGGTAAACGGTGTGGTTCATTCTTAGCATCACTCTTGAAAATAATTTTTCATTTTAATCACCCTAAATAATTAAGCTAAGTGTCAAAACAATTTAAGTTATTTAATTTATTAAATTCAGTTTTTAAAACCATTTTAAGTATAAATCGGTTTATGAATAACACAAATGATAAAAAATACTAATCATCTAAGGAAACATGCCAACTAGATTACTCAAATCCAAATAAATAACCACAACTACCGACAATGAGATAAATAAAATAATCCCAAATAAAAACAGAATACTAAAATAATAGAAGTATATGAAATCCTTATCAAGTCTAAACAAGAGTCTGGAAATGGGTGACACATGCCCTAACTAAAGGAACTAAATAAAAATCCGAGGAGCCAAAAAGAGGAAGCATGTACTATAATGACCTGCAACTCTCACACAAGTTGCAACACGTCCAATCCAAAGAAAATAGGCATGACGCCCCTGTGGCTAGGCACCTGTAATATATATATATATATATATATATATATATATATATATATAAGAGAAGAGAGGCAATAAACATGCCAGAGTCTAATAGAAAATATCTTAAAAAACGTTTTAGCAAGTATTTAAAATGCTTACAAATTAATATAATACACATGTTAGTATGCGACACTCTTTTGAGAATTCTCACCTCTCATCTAGTGTGCACGCCTAACGTACTACTAAAATAACCCCTAAGTCTAACTCTATACTCCCACCATAAGCTCTAATTCGTAAGATCATAAGTCTTTGATTAAGATAACATCTTCTTAAAGGTTATGGAAGTCAATTATGTATTTGTCAATACTTCTGTGAAGTTTCAAATACTTACTATGATTAGGAGCATTTATTTGATTGCTTATCTACTCATACGCACTGTAGAAGAATTTTAGATATACGTATACATATTAATCACTCATATAATATATATATACTACTCGGAACCCCTCATAAAATCTATGGTGATGGCATACTCTACTATTAAGTCCCTGTATCTCTCATACAAAGGAAAAACTAGTTCAGATTCACTCTCAAAATGTATTAACACAATGCCCACAAATTGGAGGCGAACCATAGTTTCAAGTCACTAAGAGGTCAGCACATACCCTCACATCTCTTAGGACAGCCTGACTATGATTCTCAGATAGCCTATACCAAGGAATCCTATGTTCTAGGGTATGAGTCAAAATCCCCCATAACGGTCCCATCGAGATAAGACTATCCCGGCATGGCAACCTCCGTGATAGCAAGTAGCATAGGTATGATTATACATAGATACAACATTATATATGCACATGCACTCTGTTATATATGTAATTACATATTTTAATGAGGTTCGCTTGTGACCTATAACAATATTTTAACCGTACATAGTACAAATTACCTAATTCTTACTCATAATGAACTCATCTATTTTTATTCTTAATTATGACCATTTCATAACTACTTCCCGTCCCTAGAATTGTTTTCTCTTTCGAAAGGTAAATTCAGTAGGTATACCCTCACTCCCATGCTAGTCTAAGTCTTTCTTGAATATCTCAATACCTTACTTAACATACGCATGATTTTTAATAAAGATCATACCCCCTGTTATCCCACGATTATATCTCGTATAAAATTATATTCGCCGGAACCTACTTAGACCCTACTGGTCCTCTTCATGACCCATTATGATCTTTAAATGATATACAATGGCTCCTATTTATTTTAACCGATTTAATTAAAAAGGAGGAAAATATTCAATTTCCAGAAGGGGTCGATCGATCGATGAACAGGGGTCGATTGATCGAACCATCGATCTATCAACATTCTTGAGTCGATCGATCGATCGAGCAGTTCTTGCCCAGATTCCTGCAAAAACAACCTATTGGTTTCATCACCTTTCAACCTCTAAATCATGCTTAATACATCCCAAACTTCCAAACGATTAAACCAAGGGTTATATCAACCCAACTGCATGATTTCCAACATAAAACATATACGAATTCATCAAAGGCATGGATTTAAAGGGGCAAATTCAGTAGAATTATCCAGAGCCCTAGTTTTATCATAAATTCCAATATTCTCAATATTTTTACATGTTTATTTCTATTAAATCATTACAAATTCACGATTGATCCTTTATATATGACAAAGGTTCGAGACTATAGGCATCTCTCCTCAAACATGCGATTTAAATATCTTAAATCATATAATTATTCAATAAAACATGTATTTGCGAACCCTAATCTAACATGGGTTAAATATTAACTAGGAATCAACAATATAGATACTTGACTTAAGATTGTAGGTCTGATTCCACAAAATATACTGGTATAGGATTAATCCCCTCGCTCTGATCTACGCTTTGGTGGTGGTGGAGGTGCAAATTTGTTAGTTCTTGGCCTTGAATTCTTGAAAATCTTTTTGCTTTATTCCTCTCACTGTCGTTTTAAACTTTAGAGAATGTTAACCCTAGAAGGCTCTCTTAATATCTGATATTAATTCCCAATTTTCGTCATTAACTAAGGACTAAAATGGAAAATGACTAAATTTCCCTCCCGTGATGCTGGTTAGGCTTAAAATCGCCTCGGGGCCCAAACTAAACCCCCGGGTACACTTTTGCGACTATCTCGACCCTTCCCGACATGCTGGCGCACTTGAAATAACCATACGGGTGTTTTATAATTTATTGATTTTTACTATAATAATTTAGTCCCGACACGGCACATGCGTTTCCTGACTTAATTTTCCATAATTGTCGTATTATTCACTCGCGAGAATTTTTAATATTCAACATTTTTAATAAATTCAATCTCATATATTACTTTACTCATCTATTAATATTCAACATATAATTACTAACTCTCGTCACGCTAGTAATTAGTTATTTAAAATAAAATTTGGATTAATATTAAATTAATTTATCTCAATTCAATTTAATAAATCCCCAAATTAAAAGCGATAAAAATACGGGGTATTACATACTTCCCACCTAATAATGGAATTTCATCCCGAAATTCAAAAAATAAGGCATACCTAGTAAAAACAAATCTGGGTATTTTTCGCGCATATCTGCCTCGCGCTCCCAAGTGGATTCCTCCACGTCATGATGCTCCCACTGGACTCGTATAAGTGGAACTACCTTTGACCTTAATATTCTCTCGCTATAGTCTAGGATAGCCAATGGTCTCTCCTCGTAATAACTGTCGAGCTATAAGTCAATCTTCTCTATCACGATGTGAGTGTGGGCCATATCATCCCGTAGATATCGCCTCAACGACGAAATGTGGAACACATCACGAATACGATGTAAGTGTTCCGATAATCCCAATCTGTATGACATCGATCCTATCTCAATTCAATTTTCTTGTAATTAGGGCCCACACTGAGTTTTTCACTACAAAAAAAAGTAACTTTTGAGATGGTGGCTTAACAGTCCCAAAAGTTGGTTTATCCGTCTCAAATACTTTTTGGGACGCTATTTGGGACGTCTATGGGGGGTCTTTTTGATAGGGGGTAATAAATACTTTTTGTGATGCCATAGCCGTCTCAAAAGAGTTTTTTGAGACAGGAACAAATCCGTCTCAAAAAGTCCTCATTTTATATGACCCTTTTGAGACGGCACGAGAGCTGTCACAAAAGAGTGCTTTTGAGACGAGAATTAATCTGTCTTAAAAGGTTACTATTTTAGAAGACCTTTTTTAGACGACGACATAGCCGTCTTTAATATATTTGTTGGGACAGTTTTAACCATCCCAAAAGAGGTAAAGGAATCTTAAAATTTTTGCACCAATATTTTGTGAACAATAAAATCTACGCTAATGTTTAATATAGAATTGAATTACATTTGAGACAACACAAACAACAAATAATTAAAAATGTAATACATAAGATGATTTTCAACCAACACAACGAATCATTTTCATTCAATAATAATTAAAGTTCTTACAACTATCTCCAGATATTCATCAAAATAAAAATGATAACACTAAGTTCAAATATTTGACTTGATAACAAAAATACATTAATTTCCTATACTCCAAAACATGAAATGCTTTTATCAAAGTGATTCCGCAACACTAAAGCATACGAACTCCAAAACCATTGATTAGCATTTGCATGTTCTACAAAAATCATCACCTGCATAAAAAAAAATAGTGTCAATTGTGTCATAATTAATACCCCACTCATCAACAATACAATGTGCAAAATGAATCGATATAGTATATTCTCATCACAAACAATATAGATATTTAACTACTATTATTTTTAAAAAAAATCGATAGAATCTCCTTCGTTTATTCATAAAAACCACAGGTAGCCAACCTGTTTTAAATATTAAAATTAATTCTAAGAATGCTATACACCAACCAATAGCAAATTCTCCCCACCACCATAATAAATTCTCACCACCACCATAGCAAATTTTCACCGCCACCATTGAAAATTTAACTTTCAAAGAGAGAATTAGACTTACCCCAATCTGTTGCATTGTCGACAGCTTCGCGTTGCTTCTTGAACATTTATTTAGCTTTATTGAAATGAAGTTGCATCTCTTGCAAAACAAATTATAGTTTCACAGTTTCTTGCATTTTCACTACTTCCACATCAACCTACAAACATAGAATGCAGGTGCAATCCACATTACAACTTAGATCATTTTATGCAGTCTAGGATTTGGATGCAACATCATAAGTATTTAAATTTGAATGATATCTTGTAAAAAAAATGAACCAACAGAAAGTATATGTTGTCAAAAAAACTTCATTACACAATTACCAAATCGCAAATATTTACACAAGTGAGAAAGATCATCCAAATATTTATAGATAGTTATACTATGAGAAAAATCCCAGCCCTGTCTTCAAATCACACTGAAGTTGGTAACAAAAATTATTTAAGTGTAAATTATACTTTTCAACCTCAAGTTTACACCAAAATTTTAAATGAGAGTTCATGTTTCAATTGCTCAAATATATTTGTCTAAGTTTATGGGAATGAAAACAGTTAGAGAGAAAGTGATAGCGACTAATAAAGTAGTGTTGTGGTTAATGACTGATAAAGTGATAGCAATTGAGAAAGTGGTGACTGATATAGGCCTTGGGAACTATGCCAACCAAGTTAGGGCATCAATAAACAAAAGACGAAAAGGGCCTTATGTACTTTAATTAACTCCAAATGTACACGTAAAATGGAAAAAATCCATTTCTCAAGTCCATATTCAATCCAAGTTTACTGGTAAAACTCATTTTCAAACTCAATTTTAATCGTGGCTTTGCATTTACAAATCTGGGCTTCGGGGATGTAAGTCTTATTAGCCCAGGTATATTACTTTTCCTTTATAGAAATTGGTATTTGAATCAAATGCTATAGGCAAATTGAAACAGGTATTTGAATCTAATGCAGTAAAAGTATTAACTGGATACAAAATACAGTGCAACTGCCATGAGTTAATGGAAATAGTGACATGTAACTAACAATTGGGAACATCCCCGTAGCTTTCATCCCGGTTTTTTTTTTATGCGGCTTCATTTTTTTTAAAAATAATGATGGATGGAATATCTAAAATGATGCTGGATTAGTGGTTTTTCTATTATAATCGCATTTATAAGTTATTTTTAATGCTACTAGTTATAAAACAGTAAAGAATCTGAAGGACTTATTCAAGTGGTTCTTGGGATGAGCTGCCAATTCCACATAATAGTTGTAAATTCTTTCAATGAAAAAGATTGTGAATATTTTCCTATGTTCTGTAGTCAAAGCATTTATATGATAAGAGGAAATCTTCATGATTGGTATTTTTATAAAAAAAATGAGATGGCACTTTTAATTATCAATAAAAAAAGATCTAAGCAAAATATGCATGACCTGAATTAAGAACACAAAGATAGACAAATACGCTTTCTGTTTATCTCAAACATATGAGAATTACAGAGCAGAATAAAGTTGAAGAAAAATCATGAAAAAAAAATACCAAATCACTCTAGATATTGCTAGTTTTAGAGCATATTTCATAATGGATTATATTTTCCCTAAAGAACCACATCTTGTACAGTTTTTGTTTGTCATAACTTAGACATTAAATGTTAATTTATCTTTTTTTTAAAAACAAGTGTCCAGTCCACAAGAACAATAACAAGTGTCCAGTCTACAAGAATGGAGTGTTTATATCAAGATAATAGAGTTGTCTCAGGATAATGAGGTGGATCACAATAACTTTTATGACTCTTATGAATCTGTATCTAATTAAGAGTTCAATTCTAGCAAGAGTGGTTATAAAGAAGATCGTTTTGAAGAGAGGGAACAGTAGAGGAATGGAGTAGAGCCCGTAGAGTCTTCAACATAGAGACTAGTGGTGTCTTTGATATGGACAAGAAGATGTATGATATATATGATGACTCTTATGTAATGGTTGATCACTAAAAATCCGAAATCAAACCACTAATTTCGAAAATGATGCTCTCACATAAATCAAACCTCATAAGAATGGAACAAAATTTGCAGACTCCGAGGACATGGATGAAAAGATGGATGAAATTAATGTGGAGTCTTGTGAAGAAGATCCTTATGAGAAAAAGAAAAATTTATTAGATCACAACAGTCTCTTTTAATCTGGAGACTGATAATATCTCTAATATGTTTGGAAAATTCCAATTGAAAACTACAGCATATCAGAACGCTGATGACATCAAGCTCGAATTTCCCATAAATATAAAACGTAAAGAGGACATGGATATCAAGACGTTGTGAAAGACCATGTTCTCTCTTTCCTTCCTGTGAAATCCCTTCTTAAGTTCAGGTCCATTTCCAAAAATTGGATAAGTGGATAATCAATCCCTTTTTAGCCCATAAGCAGAGTTTATATTTTCGATCGATATCTGGTTTCTCTTATCCAATCACCGTCGGGGTTTCAACCTTCATGACCCTAAACAGGTCTGCTTATGAAGTCTCATGTCCTTAGCTCAATTTCCTCCCCGAGAAGGTTTTAATTAGAAGTTCTTGTAATGTCTTGATTCTCTGCCAAGGGGAACAGGAGGAAGATGCATACTACGTTTGTAATCCCGCGAACGAGGAGTGGGACGCACTTCCCAAGCCTGACTATTATCAGGGAGAAGAGCCCAGTATAGTGCTCACGTTTGAGGCCTCTGAGCTCAATTTTGAACTGTGCTATCAGGTCATATGTCCTTTCTTATTATGCAACAGGGTGGTTACTCATTTCGAGAATCACTCCTCTGATACGAGGTCGTTATTGGATGCGAATTGTACTGAGCTGGCCAGTTCGCAGCAGAAGGACAATTGGTTTTACGCGAATGGCGTTGCATATTGGGTAACATTGTCTGGTGAGTTTTTATCCTTTAAGGCGAGGAACGAGCTCTGTGAGGTAAACACACGGCCTCCTGAGAGAACACACAAGGGTGGTTTGTGTTTTATGGAGGGGGAGTTATGTAACATTTAGGCTCACAAACTAAATGGAAATGAGGTTGTGATAGGTGTGTATGGGTGTATGAATATGGGCTTTAAGGAGAGTATTAATGTAGAATTTTCACATGTAAGGGAGGATGATAATGGAGATTATTGAGTTTTGTCAGGTCTTAATGATGATTTCTTGGTGACTCTAGTGGGAAGCTTTATGTACACTTTTCATGTGAGGGATCAGACAGTTGAAGTGATTGGTAGGGCACTGATGGACACCAGCGCTTGGTACCTTCCGTACATGAATAACTGAGAGCAATTCAAAGTCTTTCAATAATGACACAAAATCCTGCAACATTATTAAAATTATCCCCATTCTTCTTAGCAAATGCCACTCATATTTTTTCATTGCAATTCCTTATTTATCCCCGAATGCCATCACTTTTGTTAGCAATATTCACAACTCCATGTGTGTTGGATTTATACATGGTAAAGTAGGATGGATTTTAACATTTCACCTATAAACAGATATGTGCCCCCTCTACTTTTGAGATCTTCAACCTGTAAAGCCATTTCACCCTGTAGTAAACAAAGAGCTTCCAATTAATATTAATATCACCAAATGAGAAAAATCATTGTAATATATATTTATATACACTAATAATTAAGAAGAAAAATAGTCGATACTTATAAATCGTATATACACCACTAAGTTGGATGCTCTGAGTTTAACATTATTTGAATCATAAAAAGTTGCTACTTATGAAAAAGGTGTTATGTAGGGACTGTGGTAGCTAAATATCTCTCACATCCTCTCTTATTGTCGAGGGTGATTAGAAGAAAATTATATATTTGATTTATCCTATATTCATCTTAATTTTCCTCACCCAAATTTAGCCTGAATATATTACGGGTTTTGCAGGCTTCAGATTTTGGGCTAGAACTATTTGTGCTCAAACTCAGGTCATAATTGTTTAGGGATTCAGACCCTAATTGGGGACAACCCTAAATTTCTCACTAATTTGAGAGTTTTTTGCGTTTTATTATCAAACTTTATTTAATGTAGGTTACTAAAGTTCATAATCTGGTTTCACTAAGTTTATTTAGTCGAAATTAGGCTCCGATTAGTCGGTGTTCCAAAGAGCACTAGAGGATCTATAAGAATCGTTTACTTACGCTAATTAGTCAGTTCCCTACTTAAAACCATGATTGTAGAAGAGTTTGTTTAATAGTAAGATCTATTTTATTTTGGGATAATATATTCATATTTAGAGGTCCATAATTTTCACTCTACAGTCTATACGAACTTTTGTGGTTTAGTTAAATTAAGGTGATTTTGTACGATCTTAGGAAGTCCAAATTTTTATTAATTATTTGTTCCCAAATGTTTTTAGGCATCTTTAGCATCATGTTATCTGCAATATTTTTATGAAATCGGCTAAAAGAAATGTCAGGGCACTCTCATATTGATTTTGATCATGAAATATATTAGTTTGTTATCCATGTATTCTAATAAGTGTTGATGAGGAGAGCTGGCAGAATATTGTTTTCAAAATATTAGTCGTATTATTTGCTCATTGGGCATGTATCTTGGTGATCAGATGTTGGTTGATTTGAATGGTTTCAAGCAATAATGTAGTTAATCTGCAGGGTTTCCCAAGAATAGATTTGTTTACATAATTTCCTATGATAGAATCGTTCAACTTCTGTTTTGAGATGTTCATAATAGCATCGAGATCGAGACTACATAACGTAGATTGTTTCTATTTATTCAAATCAATCCGCCCTCATTTCTCTCGTACCTTTCGACTCACTGACCTACATGATATTTCTGTTGACCTCCCATCAATTGGAAGGGTTTTGGTTTATTCACAGAAGTTGATTTTTGATGTCGATAGAGGAGAAACCATTGATACCCAACTCCTATTCAAAGTTCATACATTTTGACTTGCAGTAGAGGGACTTAGAATCGCTTTAAACAAGGTTGTCCGGTGCCCTATTAGCAAGCTCGCTTGTCCAGATAGTTTTAGATCAACGATCAACTTTTCAGTCCAGACCAGATTTTGATGCCAGGCCTATGATGATGTTTGTGGGTTATTACTCAACAGAAAGAATGACATTCATTAAACATTTGCTCAGGAGTAGTTATCCAAGAGCTCATATTGGACCTGAGCCGACAACAGATAAATTTGTTGTTATGAATAGACCTAATGAAAAGAGTATTCTGGGGAATAACATTATTGTCCGATCAGACCTGCCATACAATGGTCTAACTAATTTTGGAACTGCTTTTTTGTCAAAATTCGTGTGTCCTCAAATGTCACATCCTCTGTTAGAACACATTATGTTTGTCAATACTCCTGGAGTTTTATCAATAAGAAAAATAATGGACGCAGTGAAGTTATGATTTTACAGGTGTCACGTCGCAGTTTGCCACAAAGTGTTACCTCATTCTTATTCTCTTTGATCCTCACAAACTTTATATTAGTGATAAATTTAAAGGAGTGATTTCATCTCTACGTGGACACGATGACAAGATTCATGTCGTGTTTATATTAGCTCATTTTGTTTGAGAAAGAACAAGATGATCTTCTTGCTGATTTACAAGACGTTTCAAAGAAGGCCTGCGATCTTCGAGTAAATGAATTTGTTAAATGTGTGATATCCTGTAACGAAGGTAATTAGCTAGACTATCTACCGTGCAAAAGATGTCGTCAAACATGTATCGACAGTAACAAGGATGTTGTCTTAGCTATATTATTTGGATATAGATGTTCGTTTAACAACCAATTTCCAAAACTTTATAATCAAATGAATAAACAACAGTATAAAACAATAGACTAAGAACTCCTACAGCTAATAAGATACTACAAATCAAGAGGTAATAGAAATTTGATAAAAAAGAAGAAAATTATAACTATTAATAATTTTTCTACTTCGGTTCAATGATGAATAAATGAGTGATGCTGAAAATGTATATTGGAACTATTGTACTCCTCTATACAGATGGGCCAGTCCACTAAGTAACTAAAATTTGTTATGATATATTTTCTTAAGACGAGGCATTAGGTAATTTATTTTCTCTCATTTAAAGTTCTAGAACACCTACTGATGATTTATGATCATGCTTTGAACATAAACAAGCCTTTTGGGGTGGACATACTACCAACAAACCATAGTTCCATAGTATTAATTGAATCAATTGGCATCCTACAAGAAACTTTTATGCGAACTAGATAATCAATATAAAATGATTTGGGGTTAATACAGGTTTCTGGCATTCCATCATCAGTTCTATATACCGCGTCATTTTTAGTTCATACAACTTGTCAGAAATTGAAAGTTGAAACTCAAACTTAAGACCCTATCTAAATAGTGTCCACTAATGGCAATAGTAAGATAAGGTACCTCAACGTCTCGTCAGTCTTCCTAGAGGCAGCTTACCAAATAGGGAAGACATTGTTACTTTCTCTACTCTGTTGTCAAAGAATATTGGAGCTTACAAAAAATCAAAAAAGAAGTTCTTAAGAAGCAGAAAAGGTCTTAATCAACTCCACTTATTAAAAATGTGGAATTTGGTAAAAATATTTCTAGTAAAGAAGCAGTTGTGAAATGGGGAATGATAAGATCAACAAATAAATCTCTCAAAAAAGTTCCCATACCCAAAAACAAATGATGAGATTCATTATTTGTAATGTAAGGGGAGTTAGCAATAAGTCTCCTAGAAGAATAATAAAAAGACTGTGTAAGTTCTATAAGGAATCTTTGTAAGTTAGTCAGCTGGAAGAATCCTTTAAAAGGGATATTAAAGTTAAATTCAAATGGTTGTAGTGGTGCAAATGGAAATATGGGTCAAGGAGATGTTCTTAGAGATAGTAATGAAAGAATGATATGGGCTCTTTAAAATTTTGGTTCAGGTGGAAAATGCCATTTAACAGAGGCTTTAGCTCTTAGGAATGATCTTGCCTATTGTCTAGATAGAGGTTATGATAATATTGATGTGGATACAAGTTAAAATCTAATATTTGAGTTCTTATCCAATCAAAATAAGGTCATTCCATGGATGATAAGAAGAACAATTAAGGAGATATTCAAGATTACTATCAAACTATGCAAGTTTTATTCAACCATTATTCTAGTGAAGTTAACTGTATACCATCCATCCTCTCCAAGCAAGGTGAAATTCAAAAAATAGAGGAACTAACCACATTACCCATAAGAAACAATGCATCTACAATCAAGGTTCTAAAAGGCGCGAGGTGTGGTCGAGGTGTAGAGGCCAAGCCTCAAGCCTTAGGGGCCTAGGCTTCGTCTTTTTCCTTTTTTTTATTATTTTAATTATTCTAAGGCTAATAATATAATAAAATAATACATACCTTGAATTTTGAAAGTATATTCGTATGATTAGTAGCCATCGTTCTCATATTCATGCTCCATAATCAATATATAAAATGTTTTTTGATTATTTTGGACGAGATATTGGTCCGATTTGTAAAAAAAATCTTTAAATGGCGATATCATTTCACTAATGCATATTTGGTTAAAAAAAAGTGCGCCTTAAGCCTTTACCAATAATAAGGCATAATAAGGCGTAGGCGATGCGTTTCTCTCAAGCCTCAAGCCTAGACGCCTTTTAGAACACAATCTACAATTAATTATTTACATTACATAAACGGTATTTTCATCATTAAAAAATATTAATGAATGCTCGAATCTTTAATTTTTTTACCTTAAACCAGAGTAGTGAGAACACGAATCATTTATTAACTGCTAGTGCTTACATCAACTTAACGACGTAGAAACATAAGAAGGATAACATCATTACAGTTCTTTCTCGATGCAGTCATCAAATATACATTATTGTGTTGTATAAACATATATGTAACGCCATTGTCATAAACAAATAGATCTTGAGTGTCCGTATCTCCATAAACAGATGAGAATACAATGCTAAATAATGAATACTTTAGTTTAAGCTCAAATCACTCTTAAGTGAAAAATTACTACAAGAGAACAAAAGAAACTGAACAATGCACGTGATGTAAGAACTAATGGGAAAACTACTATATTTGAAACAAAGACCATTTAAATCCACATCAATATAAACAACAAATTTCAATTATCTCCAAAGTCTAATACTCGGCTTAATTTAATATGATATAGTTGTTACCCTTTTTGAACCTTAATAAATATAAAAAGCTCGGTTTGACTCCGCACGATTCAAGCAGTAAAGTCATGTATCTGTCATTTGATCTATATTCTCATGTTGTATAAACATATATGTATACAACTGGATATTGAGTGTCCAGATCTCCTTTTAAGTAGATAAAAATATAATCGAAAACCTCGAATACTTTAATTTAATTTAATTCACTTTTTAAATGCAAAACTATTAGGAAGGAAAAAAACAATGTAGATGTTATTATAGTTGTAGCAAAAATCTTTTGACTCTATCTCAATAATGTTGAATTTTATCATAGTCTAATATTCTGCTTATTTTAATATAATAATGTTACTGTCCTTATTAAAATACAATAAATGAAAACTTTGCTTCTACTCAGCACAATTCAACAAGTCCAGTCCAGTATTTGAAATTTGATATACACTATTAAAGTAGATTGTATATCACAACACCATACATACGTCAGCTAATAATAATAATAATTGCAAATATTACAAGTAACTTGTTAGAGAAGCAAAAATCATCTTAAATCCATTTTCCACTGAATTTTTTCAAAAGCCTAATGTTATGCTTAATTCAATATAATATCATATAGTTGCTATTCATTTTGTATCTCAAAAAACAAAAAATCTTATCAAGGTGAAAATTGGGTTTTTAAATGAAAATTTTGTTTTTAAAACATAAATTGAATGAAAATTTAGTTTTTAAACAATAAATTGATTTTAATTACATTTTCCTGGTAATTATATCAATAATTGAATTTTTCAAAGTGAGGGTCAATACATGATAGAAAACTAAATTAAAAATTAAAATAGAAACCCTAAATTTGAAGATTGTATTCGTCCCTATAAATACCAACACAAAATTAAATTGCAAACCCTAAATTTAAAGATTTGTGTTCATGTGTATGTGTTTGCGTGTCACTGCGTGCGCATGGGTGTGTCACTGTGTTCATGTGTGTGGGTACGTGTGTGTGGGGGGGGGGGGGGGGGGAGAGAGAGAGAGTACCGAGATGGAGTGGCCTCCGACCAGTCTCAAAGTGACAAGAGAGATGGTGTGGGGGTTTGGCCGATTAGGTTTGTGAGAGGAGAAGGTAGGTCTTTGTGATAGATGGTGAGTGCGTGTTTTTGTCTTTCTATTTTTTTTCTTTCTTTTTTTTTTGGGTAAAGTAAGGCGGGAGACGAAAAGTGCTTATGGTGGGAACATAGTTTTTTTTAGCCGTCTTATTTGGTATATCTTATGAGACAACAAATATTTTGCGGTCTTATTTGGTTTACTTTATAAGATGGAGATAATTAACCGTCTCAAAAAGCGACCTCTTTTGGTACGGGTATAATTAACCGTCTCAAAAAACAATAGTTTTGAGACGGCTAATTATACTCATCTCAAAAAGTATGTTTTAAAGACTATATTTTGTCTGTCTAAAAAAATAGGGTCTTAAAAACAACTTTTTTTTGTAGTGTTTCTTGAATGGACTCCTTACCTTTGTGCATTTGGTGGAGGGATGTTCCTCTCGAAGGGATTCCTTTGAGGCTCTTAGAGACTATTATGAGGATCTTCAAAGGAAGGTGGAGATTATTATTTTAGATAGAGAGGACTTTAAGAGGATTATCTTCATCAAACTAATGTTACTCTTGACGATAATGATCTAAATCCCTTCCTAACTACCACTGAAATTGCTACAAGGGATGTTGAGCAGGAGGAATAGGCCAGTCAAGTTATCCAGAGGCTGTGGAATTAAGAGAAATTTTTTTTAGACTTCCTAGCGAGTAATCAAAATTGGACTAGGAGCTGGATTAATACCCATGCATGTGGTATACTTTTAATAAATTTATAACTTTTACAATCCCTCATTTATTTATTTTAACTCTTGATCAATCCTGAAGGCCTGGGATCCCAATGACTATAAATTGTTTATTTTTATCATGTTTGTGGAAATTTCTTTTATATTTCGTGTCATGTTTTGTACATTTCTTAGGATATAAATGTTAAACTATGTGCTGGAAACAAACATTTTGTGGCATGATTAGTTTTCTTACTACACTAGTAAAATTGTACCTTTTGAATTCTATTAATTACACTATGATTAAGTAACTATAACAATTGTTAAGAATGGTCATTTTGACGTTTGAAACCATAAACAAAATAAGGTTTCCTCGAACTTCTAAGAATTTCTTATTTTAACCAAATATTGATAAAAATTTATATGATTGGGATTTTGTCAGCTACACTTTTGCCTACTTTAGTCCTTTTATTACAAACTCTAACTAATTGTAATTAAGTTACCATGTTAACCCTCAAGAATGTTGCGTATCCACATCGCTGACTTGGCACTCTAAATTTAGCGGCAACCTTTAGATACATGGCCGCGATAACTTGTCCACTAATATATAACTAACGTTATGGTATAAATCAAAAGTCATTTTTATCTTTGATCTCTTTTTAATGTTTATGTGTTAGAACTCTATAAACCTTTTTATCTTTCCAAACCTTTGAGTTTTCATGGTCTCCAACTCTGAATACTTCGCTATGCTTTCTAATAAATTTTTCCAGATGGTGATAGAGGACATGGAACCTTATTCAATGGGTAAATAGTCCTCTATCCTTGACAAGGTTTTAATACCAGTTGATCTTCTGTTGGAGAATTCTCTTATTAGACTGCTAGCGCGAACACAATGGTCTCTGACTATAACCAGGAACCAATTCGAATTTTGATCTTGACATGTCAGTGGTTTTTAATTGTAGGAATTTTGTTAGAAAGTTGGTGGGCTAATCATGAATTAGGTTGGGGTGGCTAGTGGTTTTGGAGCCATTTTTGGTGAAGGTATTCCTTTTAAGTACTTTATTTATTACCCAAGGTTTGGTGAGTAAACAATCTTCTTCTAAGATCTTATCGCGAATCTATATTCCTTTAAAATTAGGGATTAGACTAAAACCCTTAATGGTTAGTGGTGAAAATGGTTTGTTATGATGTGTGTTGAGAGAGGTAGAGACATGAAGGTGGTAGGTCTTTTTCAAGATGTGTATTTATCCAGAAAATATATTACCAATGACCCATATGTTGTATCCAACATTGTTTCCTTTTAGAATACCTCGTTTAACTATTTTGAGTTTGAGTTTGTCATGATGGAACCTAATATCCTTGACATTTTCCAACTATTAGGATTTTTTTCTAGTGGGGAAGATGTTCACCCATTTGTGACTGAACCAGACCTAGTTCTCTCTTTTTTAAGGAAGAAAACTCTAAGCTATCTTCTACTACTTTTAAGAAGAAATGCCACTATTCCTTTAGTTTATTAACTGACCAAGAGATATAACATTTCGTTATTTTTTAGTTATCTATGCATGTATTTTGTGCCAAATCCCATGGTGTTATATTAAAATTTTATTTTATTGCAAATGATTTTGTTATTGTCCATAAGCTAGATTTGGACCTTCCTTTTGGGTTGTCTTTATAGGAGATGCTATAAATTATCAAAGGATATTATTAACACCAATTAAGGTGGACCTCAGTGGGTCCTATAGATGTGGCTTCATGCTTATTTACCTGAAATTTGACATCATGTGTCAGACATAGAATTTCATAGTAATGGAAAAAAGTATTACAATTTCCTTCATACCAATAATATGTTCGAAGAGCTCTTGGTCATGTTTAAATGGCTAGGAAAATTGTGAGCTACCAAACTACTCAGACTTATGACGAAATTTTTATAGGTATCCTAATTTGATTATCCCTATTTTAGAGAGATATAGCCTTAGCAAGACTATATGTGAAAATTAGGAGAGTTTTTTAATTACCATAGATCTATTTTGTGGAATAAAATCCCCCAAATTTATGGCAGGTAACTCTATAGTGGAATTATAGCTACATGATCAATTTTTATGAAAGTTTAGCTTTGTCTAAGTTGTCCTCGTGCCTAGAAAGAGTGTGGTCAATCCTCTTATTTTTACTAGGTCTTCATACATGTCTAAAATTGATATGCTAGGAAGTCTCCTAAGTTACCAAGATACCCTTTGAACTTTCAGTTTAAAGGCTTCCCCCTTTTCTATTGGGACAACTCCTACATTATATCATTGGTGGTTGAACCATGTGGCGTTCACATCAAGTGTTCCACCAAGATTTTAAAGTGTTTTACTTCTTATTTGGGTGATTACCATATTTAAGATCCCTAGAATTTTCTTTTTTTGATATTGGTTTTTAGTTGTGTACTGGTCGATTCAACTGACTTTCAAGTGCATCTTTAGTAGATAATGCCTTTAAAATAATTTATGTCTCTATTTGTGAGAGTTTACCCACTAGAGTTGGAGTCCCAAATTGACCCTCATCTTTGAAGGATAGAAAATGTATCTTATCATAAGGATAATGATGAAGGAAACTAGTGGATACACCTCAAAAAAAGAACCCCACTCTGGTAAGAGAAGTATCTAGGCAAATGAGTGTGCAAGAAGAGGAAGAGAAATAAGAGGAAAAACCTTTGATAAGGTGAACTAAAATGCCCATTATACTTCTGATCGGTTTAAACTTTTAAACATCTTTACCCTTGTCATTGATCCCCCACTAAATCAGTTAATTGGAGAGCTTCGAATCAAGAAAAGCATATCTAAATGTCTTTCTTCCATGGTTTAGAAAACTAATCTTTCCCCTTCTCCTAGAGTGGGTGAAGGTATTCTTTCCTCTATATGTTCTCTCACTCCTATTGTTTTAGTAACACTTTTTTATTGGTTGGTAAATGAAACCTTCCTTTTGTGTTTCAGGCTCTGTTTCCACTCTTAGTGAGGATTCCTCTTTTATGGGATTCTCCACCTCATAATGTAATACCCCGTGATTTTAATGACTTTTAAAATGGATTATATTTTAAATTAATGGACTAATTGGATTTTATTATTAATTAATTCATTTGGGATTTATTCAAATTGTGGATATTAAAATGGATGATTCTGAATATTACTTAAAGATATTTAGGTAATATATGAATGTGATGATTATTGATATTGTTGTGAGTTATTAATTCAATAATTTGAATTTTTAGTTGGACTCGGTATGGAACGTGTCGGGACTAATTTGTTAAATTAAAAAGGGAGTTTATTTTCTATCGAACTTATAGTCATTTCGACTGTGTCGTTGCGTCCGGAAGGGTTAAAATAGTCAGAAAAGTCTATTTGGATGTTGGTTTCGGGTCTCGGGTCATTTGAAAATGAAAAGACAACCCAAAAGGGCATTTTGGTCATTTCTACAAGGGGGATGAATAGTGATTTCGGATTTTGTCCAATTATAAGTATTTGGAGATTAGTTGAACATGGGTTCATTCATCCCTTCTACATAACATTGAGAAGTCATCTTTCTAAACAGAGTGAAAAGTTGCTTGGGAAGAGAAAAGCTTACTTGGAAAGGAGAAGAACCAAAGACCAAAGGTCACCACCACCAACCACCACCAAAAGTTGGTCGGAGAAAGGAATAACCACCTGTGATACACCACCCCAAAGGATCAGACCTTCATTAGAGGCAAGTGTTTGAAAATTGCAATCTAAGTTTGTATATTGTCCATGTTAGGATAGTTCTATAAAGATGAGATTTTTTTCATGTTTGGAAGATAAAGATGGAGTTGTAATGGATTTATAGAAATATGAACATATATAGGAATCAAACTAATATTATAGGTAGTTAGTAATCCACGAAATAATCATAAATCTGTTGAAGAAATTCTGAAACCCATTGATGTGTTATTGAAGATATTATGTTGATAATTTTCTGGAAAAAGAGTATATAAACATGCTTTTAATTCAATCTCTTGATGATTCTAGGATGTTTAGAGAATTAGAAATCATTTATATATGTTGATATATTATGTAGTAAGGTTTATAAGTCATTTGGGTTGTTAATATGAAGGTTTGATTGATAAAAAATGGTTAAACCCGTAGTAGAAGAAATGCAGAAAAAGTGGGCTGTTACCTGGGCGATCGATCGATCGACCCCCTGCCTTCGATCGATCGACCTCCCAGAATTTTTATAGTTGTTTATTTTTAATGATGGTTATTATCCGAAAGCTTTTGTAGATCTTTGGTGATTATTAATTGAATATTATGGGACTTAGAGAAGATCAGTAAGCCCAATATAAGATTTGAATTAATTTATTTGGGATTTAATTAATTAGAATAATGATAATCAAATTGAAAGATATTTCGGTTGCTCGATTCATTTGTTGTACTCTAATTGGTATGCATGAGGATTAAAGATGGGTCCAGTAGTGGTGATTGAATATAACACCTGGGTAGCCTTAAGTTTACAAGAGGGTTTAATCCTAAGTGATGGAAGATGAGTTTATAAGAGATTTGAAAGTATCGGTTTTAACCCTAATTAAAGGGAGAGTTAATTCGTAGTAATTCGGGAGATATGATGATATGGACCAGTAGGATATTAGTGATTTCTTACTGAACAAAATGTTGAGGAAAAACCTATTTGAACCTTAAGTAATGAGTGAGGCTCGGGGATAATTGAATTAAAGAAGTGAAGTCATAATATTTTAATACGTAGGATTTGAGAGATATAATTCTACATATGGGAACTATCTTAGGGTAGTGTGAGTACCTTGTTGATATTATAGGTACAATAATGCCTATTTGATTGATTGATAATTTATGTGTATGACATACCTAGCTTACTTGCTATCGACGGGAGGTTTGCGCGTGAGGGCAGTCATATCCTGATGAATCCATGGGATCTTTGATTCGTCGCTCAAGAAAATAGGTCTATGAAATACTTATCGGGGAGTTGATAAGTCCGTTGATTATGGGAACGTAGGTATGTGCGTGACCCATGGATACGAAAACTATGTTTGCCTCCAATTTGTATGTTGATGTTTATGGTTTGAGAAATCCTTACCGAACCTTTTGTCCCCTATTCGGCGACCAGCGATACTCGGACATGATAACAGAGTAATGCAGTTATATAATGAATTATATGTATGTGTATATAGTGGTTAAATCATCTACTGTGTGATAATTGTAGATAACGGTGAATTGAGAAAATAATTGAAATATGTTAATGAATATTTATTGAAGAGCTTCATTCATTTTAATGAGAACCGATTCATATTAATGAGAAACGATTCATGTTATTGGGAAAGGTATATGAATGATTATATGACGTATGGTATGGGACATACGGGGTTATGATATGGGACGAAATCATATTGTGGAAACTAGTGAAGATGAGCCATTAACTAGGAGGTTAATAGGAAACGTTAAGTGTGCACTCTAGATGAGAGGTGAGAATAGCAAGTGAGAGTTGGATACTAACATGTACATAATAAATTTCTTATTGCACCTGTTAAATACTTGTTGTTTTCAAAATCATTTTCACATCGGTCTCTGACCCGTTTCCTTGCATATTTTCTTTTTTATTGTACCTTCTTTATTAGGTGTCCAGCAACAGGGACGCCAACCTTAGCGGATTATGACGAGCTAGGGAGCTATGGAGTATTTCTTAGACGCCTATCTTCATTTGATCCACAACATTCTTTTAGTTACGGCATGTCGCCCAAAGGAATTCAATTATCTCTTTTCTATCTGAGTCATATACTCTTGTATTCATGTCATGTTAATACATTTACTATTTTTGGGATTACTATATTGGATTATTATGTGGGAATATTTATTCCAATTGCATTTTAATTCTTTTGTGTTATCTTTGTTGGAGAATAATATGTTCTAAAAATGGTTTTTTGTTGAATTAAAATTTGGAAAGTTTTTAACACCAACTTAATTGGGTATTAGGTGAGTTGTAAATGTTTTCGACAGTGATGCTAAGAATGAGCCCACTGTATATTCTATTTTAATTTGGTATGGGACTGGCCACCCGGTATTTAATTAGGCGGGGTGTTATAGGTGGTATCAGAGCATCAGGTTCTAGTGTCCTATAGGATCTGTTCGGCTTATTGTGTTTTCAGCTTAGCGTTCTTTGATGTAGATCCCTATGAGTAGGTTTATTGCTTTTCTATTTACGCCTATGATCTTCAGCTATTTTGTTATATCAAATACTGATAGTGTACTCTCGTTTCAGATGCCTCCTTGACACGACTCAGAATGTGTCTCTAAAGTGTGTACTCTATAGGCTCAAGTGCAAGCCTGTCGTTCAAGTAATAATTCGACAAGTCGGGTATCGATCCTCAGGGAAAAAGGACAACGGAGTTGTGACGACGGGATAAGACGGAGGAATCCTAACGATGACTCTAAAAAGAAAGGAAAAGATTTGATTTTGGTTTTTTGGGATTGATTACACTAAATGAAATTATGAAACTATGATAAAATACGCAACTAACTAAATTATCTAAATGAAGAATGAAGAATTAAATTGAACTTTTTAACTAAATGATGAGAAAATTGGATGGGAATACAATCCCCCAACCCTAGTGTAATGCAGTGACAACGTTGATCATAAATTTATCCGATTAATTCAAACCCAAAATTTAGTACTCCCAAGCATTATGTATACGAGGTTCAAGCCCGCGTCATACCTAATCTGAGGATGAGTAAATCGGTATCGCGGTAATTACACTCAAATTGTACTCTAAATCATCACGAGTACCCATAGGCAAACGAGATATAAAGATCTACAATTCTTATGAAATTACGCGATACGATCAAAATTAATCATTAAATTCAGCGGATCGACGTTATACACATGCACTAACACATCAGGTTGGGTTCATGCATCCCAACCTTGAAAAACCTAGCCGGACATGTTACTTTGACTAATGCAGGAAATAATAACGTTGCATGTGTATGAATTCATGATAAAACTAGATCTAAACATGTAAATACGTATTATGAATGCGGAAATAAGTTGAATCAAATTGGAAAAACTAAGCATGCAAGAACAATAATAAGGAACAAGAATCTTGAATTAAAACTTGCAAAAACAAACCCGAAACAATGAATTCTAGAAGTTATTTATGCCCTTGATGTTCCTAGATGTTCCTCCTCTTTCTTTCTATCGAAAACTCTCTAAAAATAACCCTAAAGGCTGCCCCTAGGTTAGTGCCTCCGTTCCCCACAAGTTTTGAGAGTTTTAAACCTATTAGGAGACTTGGAGATCAATCAAAATAAAAGACAAAATTCGCGTGTCAGGTACATGCGAACCGGTTCAGAGGTACAGCGAACCGGTTCGCCCCTCCGAACCGGTTCAGGTTGGGGTTCGCATGTACCAGCCTGGTCTTGCTCTCAACACTTAGATTTTTTTCTGGTTTTTCTCTTATTTTCTTGGAATTTTCTTCAATCTTCAACTGAGCATAACTTTTCAACCGTAGCTCGGATTTGGGTGCCGTTTCTTCCAGTGTTCTCGTTGTTCCGAGCTCTTCAACTTCCCAGTTGACGTCTTCTTTCGGATCAGGCTGAAAAATTACCGACATGCCCTTGAACTTGCCTTCTTAGCTTTTCTTGCACAGTCTTGTTTCCTCCTTTGCACTGCTTGCATAATTAACCTGTAAAACCAATAGGAGAAGCACGAAACACGCAACACTCGCCAAGAAGGTTAGAAGCATAAAAGTGAATCAAATCCATATATGTTACATCATTCGGTTTCACAAAAGTACTGAAATTAGGGGGATAAATATACAATATTTATGCCCAATCAAACCCCGCTAACTTAGAACTTTGCGCGTCCCGAGCAATGTAAAATAATGAAAGTAAGAGTTAAGGACACTTCAAGGACTTTATTGGGATAGAATACCACTTTCGCAGGCAAGCGATTGCATTTAGCGTATGCAACAAGCCTTTAAACCTCTAGGTTACCCTAGTAGGACGAGTTGTGTCTCGTGAGGGTTTGCAGTGAATATACCCACAAAATTCGACTCAAAGAAAATTCAAAATACGCAAAAATTGTACAATTCAAACTTTTCCATAAAATAGTCATCATCAAGTCATATTTACAAGTCTCAACCCGTAGTGTGTGTGTGCGAAGCCAGAAATATAACCGCCAATTTCCATCGATTGATCATTACGTTATTTATCCGAAAATTCGTTTTGATTTCAATTTCTCACGGAATGCACTCACAACCGAATCTCTCGGATTATAGCTATTCTCTCGGCATGCGTGATATAAGGAGTAAATATAATGGAAGCAAATACACGCATGCATTCAGAAATACGGAAATTTTATGGTGAAGGGATCTCTTCAACAGATTACGGTTTTAAAAACGGGAACATCGCCTCTACTTCGCACATTTAACCTCTTATATTATCTTTTGGTGTATTATCTCTCCACGCGGTACTCAATTTTCGCAATTTGGACTCGGTTAGGACTTTTTCGGGTTGTAGGGTGTATAGGGTAAAATGAAGGAGGTATGGTAGATTGGAATTGGAAAAGTCATTCGTGATGTCCGTTTGTGCATTTTCCGGGCTATTGCTCATTTTTTTTTTCTTCTTTTTCTTTTTTTCTTGCCCCCTTTTTGTTGCACTTTTCGGACATTATTTGATAAATGTTCGATTTTCACAATTCCGGGCTTTTTTTTTGGGTTTTTCGGGTTGTCAAACGAAAGGGAAAATTATTCGGCTCAATTTGGGTTACAAAAGGGATAATTTTTCGCTACTTTTTCTGGCCAATATTTTTGGGGTGAGAAACGAGGGCCTACTTCATTGCCCAAAATGCCAATTGCGTTACCATATGCATTTCGAGGTGAATTTAAGTTTAGAGACTAATTTGGCACGATTTTCAAGGCAATATTGCACACATTTTTCAAAACCGATCAAAATGAAAGAATTGAGATCCTTGAAAACTTATTAAGCGCTAAAAAGAACTTTGAGTTAACCATTAACTCAGATTGATTTAAAAACTCGTAAAACGTGATAAGCTCGAATCTCACCGGGTTTGTTAATCTCCACATTTATTCGTTAAGTCGTCAATTTTTGCTCAATTTCCATCTTTGATCAATTTCGGCTTTGTGTCTGTTGGATGTTTACAATTTGAGACTCCAATTTGACTTTTAATGATATTTTTGAAAAATTTGAATTCCAATTTTTATTTATTTTGAACGAAAATATTTTTGGATTTTTCAAAATTTTTTGATTTTTTTTTTGGAAATTTTGGGCATTTTTGAAAATTTATGAAGTTTCAGAAATACGCACTTGTGACCCCCCCCCCTAACTTAGACTTTTGCATTGTCCTCAAACAAAAATGACTAAAATCTAACTTAAGGCGAATAAAAAGTGCGGAAAAATAAAACCAACAAATATGAAAAAATGCAAGATTGTATAATAACAAATAGAAGCCTGTGTTACATAAGAAAAGGAAAAATCAACGGTGAACAATCTGAAAGCCCTAGCACCACTAACAATTAAACCAAAAGATAAAGACAAGAAAAGCTTATGGGGGAGGTGGGTGGGAGGATCTCGGTGCATTCGGGTCATATGGGTCATAAAAGAAGGGGGGAGGAGGATCGCCAAAGTTGAGCTGGTGAAGGTGGACTTGGAGTTGATACATCATCCGGGTGTCCCTCCGGTAAGCCGCTTGATCTTGATTGTATTGGTTGATGAACCCGTCGAGACGAGACTCAACCGCTAAAAGGCGCCTATCGAAGTTTGCCCCCGGGGGCTCAAAATCGGAATCCTCCTCATCATCCTCAATTTCTTCCTCGTCTACATCCATCATCGGGTCATCGGGAGCTTCCTCGGCCACGTCCTCCTCGTGAATAGGACGTTCGGGGTGAGCTACGCGCATTTGGTGCTCACTTCGAGTTGTGGACGTGCCGCCTACGGGGCGAGGAAGTCGAATTTGGTTTCCGGGTTCATCCACTCCCGCATCCATCAAGAGCTCCGTAATGAAACGGGCGTATAGGAGTGCTGCCTTGCCAGTTTCGTCATAGGCGGCATTGAGGATATCCGCGTAGAAGACTTGGGCAAGGTTGATGGTGCTCTCGGGGTCCAAAAAATAGTAGAGGAAATTGGCGTGACGGGACCGGACCACCGAGTCATTGGTGGTTTGGTGGATGGCACCACAAACAATGATGTGTGTGAAGCGGACCGTGGCGGCCAAACCACCAATGGGGAAGGATTCGCGTGTCCATTCCGCCCCGGGTGCCATGCGGGCAACGCATTCGTCTTTTGTGTGTGGGGCACCATTGTTGGGGTATTGGAAGGGCACGGGGAGGATCACCCCTTTGGCACGCATTTTGCGTGCAATAATAGCTGCCGAGAAGGGAATAGTGATACCGTCGAGATAAGCCTCGTGAAGTGTGGAAGATTTGCGAACCAAGGTCGCATAGAATTGACGAATGGCGGTATCAAAAACGTTATTGCACGTAGGGGCGAGGAAAGAGCACCACCCACGGCGGTCAAAAAGGGCGGTGACTTCTCCTGGAAGGGTGTTCCAATCCACGAAGCGCTCGATGTGAATGGTGCGCGTGGAGGAGAAGTAGTGCTCGGACCAATGGCGTTCTTGGACGCATCGGAATACCCCCTTGCCCAGGTCATCAAGTATGATGGTCTCATCATATTTCCTTAGGCGGGGAGCGGGGCGGCGCAACATTTTGATGGAAAAGAGGGAGAGAGAGGGAGAAAATATGGGAGGAAATATGGGAGAAAAGAGAGTGAGGGAGAATGTTTTGGTGTGAAAAATGGAGGAGGGGTGGGGTGTATTTATAGGTGTGAAGGGGTGTGTTTTTGGTGGGAAATATGAAAGGTTGGGAAGGAGAGGGTGGAGGGAATGAATTGGGATGAATTTGGGAAGGAGGGAAGGAGTTGGGGGGAAGAAAAACGAAGGGGGAAGAAGGGGAAAAGAATGGAGGGAAAGGGAATGAATTTGGAGAAAAGGGGAGAAGAACCTGTCAGGTACATGCGAACCGGTTCGGGGGTACAACAAACCGGTTCGCCACTCCAAACCGGTTCGGGGGTACAGCGAACCGGTTCTGGGGTACCAGGCTGGTCCAAACGCTGAAATTTACTCTTCTCTCCATTTCTAAGTTCTCTCTCATTCCCTAACTTGTGCATAATGCCCCTAAAAACCTTCTAGACCCTCGGGCTCTCAAAAACTTCCTCGAATACGACCTCGAAAAGCGTACTAGCACCCTCAAAAAATGTGCTAACCTATCTCTCATGCAACGCAGGTTCCTGACTCTTAACTAACCTATTTACACATGACTATTTTACACACAAAATCACCCCATACGCGTCGGGGGTGCGACGACCTCACTCGCTTAGCTCAATTGACCCCGTAAACAGGGTCTGACAACCAAATCGTGTCGACCTCATCCACAAATGCCTCTAGGTATGGCTTTAGGCGTTGTCCATTTACCTTGAACGTGTTTTCCCCTTTTAAATCGTTTAGTTCAACAGCTCCATGGGGAAAAACGTTCTTTACGACGAACGGGCCAGACCATTGTGACCGCAGCTTGCCTGGAAAGAGGTGGAGCCGAGAGTTGTATAGAAGAACTTTTTTCCTGGGATGAAACTCTTTCCTTCGAATGATGCTATCATGAGCAAGTTTCATCCTCTCCTTTGAAATTTTAGCATTCTCATACGCATCATTGCGTAGTTCTTCTAACTCAATTAATTGTAGCTTACGGGCTTCACCGGCCTTGTCCAAGGCATAGTTCAATTGCTTAATTGCCCAATACGCTTTGTGTTCGAGATCAACAGGAAGATGACAAGGTTTGCCATACACAAAACGGAAAGGGGACATTCCAAGTTGATTTTTAAACGCGGTACGATAGGCCCAAAGTGCATCGGTCAATCTAAGGGACCAATCTTTCCGGGTAGGATTGACGGTCTTTTCAAGAATGTTCTTGATCTCCCGATTCGCTAGCTCGGCCTGCCCATTCGTTTGTGGGTGATATGTCGTCCCAACCTTGTGGACGACCCCATACTTTCTCATGAGCTTCTCAAATGGCCTATTGCAAAAGTGCGTGCCATTATCGCTAATTATCGCTTTCGGTGCTCCGAAGCGAGAAAGTATGTGTTCCTGTAGAAACTTTATCACCACTTTGTTGTCATTAGTCTTAGTAGCTATAGCTTCTACCCATTTAGAAACGTAGTCTACCGCGACTAGGATGTATAGGAAACCAAAGGATGGGGGGAAGGGACCCATGAAGTCAATACCCTAACAATCGAATATCTCAATGATGAGTATGGGGGTAAGGGGCATCATGTCGCGTCGAGAAATGGCTCCCATTCGTTGGCACCTATTACATGACTTGCAAGCGTCATTTGCATCCCGGAAGATTGTGGGCCAATAGAGGCCGCATTACAGAATTTTAGCGGCCGTCTTTTTCGCCGAGAAGTGGCCTCCACATGCTTCCGAATGACAAAACTAGATGACCTTTGGAATCTCATCATCCGGTACACACCGTCGGATGATTTGGTCGGCGCAATATTTAAAAAGGAAGGGATCATCGTAAAAGAACATGCACGACCAATTAAGAAACCTCTTCTTATCTTGCGGTGTCCAATCGGGAGGGACGGCTCCCGTGACTAGATAGTTTACTATGTCCGCAAACCAGGGATAGGAAGAGGTGGCAAATAGTTTCTCATCCGGAAAGTGCTCGTCTATGGGTATGGGATCACTAGGTACGTCGGACGAGAGCCGAGATAAGTGGTCGGCCACGACGTTTTCTACTCCTTTTTTGTCTTTGATGGAGAGATTAAACTCTTGTAGGAGTAGGATCCACCTTATGAGGCACGGCTTGACGTCTTTCTTCGCAAGTAGAAATTTTAAAGCCGCGTGGTCGGTGAAGACAGTGATAGGAGAACCAATAAGATACGATCTGAACTTATCAAGGGCAAAGACTACCGCTAGAAACTCCTTCTCCGTGGTAGAGTAGTTGAGTTGAGGTCCGGCAAGGGTCCGAATAGCGTAGTAGATGACATGAGCTTGCTTATCTTTACGTTGGCCCAAAACGGACCCAATCGCATAATCGCTTGCATCACACATAAGTTCAAACGGTAGGGAATAATCCGGAACTTGCATGATGGGAGCGGACACGAGCATGTTCTTTAATTTATCAAAGGAGCTTTGTCATGCCTCGGTCCACTCAAACGGGTTATCCTTCATGAGAAGGTTGCTTAAGGGTCTAGCGATAGCGCTAAAGTCCTTAATGAACCTTCGATAAAACCCGACGTGACCTAAGAATGAGCGCACGTCTTTAAGCGATCTCGGTGGGGGAAGGTCAGCTATGACATCTATCTTAGCCCTATCAACCTCTATGCCCTTGGATGATACTATGTGACCAAGAGCTATTCCCTCAGTGACCATGAAATGGCACTTCTCCCAATTCAGCACTAAGTTCTTGTCCACACACCGGGTAAGTACTTTTTCCAATTTTTCTAAACAATGATCGAAAGAGGTGCCAAAAACGCTGAAATCGTCCATGAACACCTCGAGTCCTCTCTCGACCATGTCGCTAAATAAGCTCAACATGCACCTTTGAAAGGTCGCGGGTGCATTACACAAGCCAAATGGCATACGTTTGTAGGCAAACGTACCAAAATGGCAAGTGAAAGTTGTCTTCTCTTGGTCAAGTACATCTACCTCAATTTGGTTATATCCGGAATAACCATCAAGGAAGCAATAATAAGGGTGGCTCGCAACTCTCTCAAGCATTTGATCAATGAATGGCAAGGGGAAATGGTATTTTCTTGTTCCCGCATTGAGTTTCCGGTAATCAATGCAAACACGCCAACCGGTGGTGGTGCATTGGGGAACTAGCTCTCCCTTGGTATTCTCAATCACAGTTATACCCGACTTCTTCGGGACGACTTGAATAGGGCTCACCCATTTGCTATCCGAGATTGGGTAGATAATCCCGGCATCCAATAGTTTGATGATCTCGGTTCTCACAACTTCTTTCATATTGGGATTCAGTCTTCTTTGCATTTCTCTAGAGGGCTTGACATCCTCTTCGAGATGAATCTTGTGGGTGCAAATCAAAGGACTTATCCCCTTCAAATCAGCTATACACCAACCAAAATCACCCTGGTGCTTCCTCAGAATTCCCATCAATTTGCCCTCCTACCTTTCGTCTAGGCTAGAGGAGATAACAACAGGAAATGTCTCATCCTCTCCTAGGTATGCATATTTGATATGGGAGGGGAGTTTCTTTAATTCGAGGGTTGGAAATTTTTCACTGAAAGGAGCCATATGTGTATCCCTCGGAGGTAGTTCCTCGAATCTAGAAACCCAATCAATCTCTCTCACGTCCTCGTCCGACGCACTCTCATCGAGTAATTCTCTCAACCTTCCAACATCCCTCTCGAAATGGGTAGACGTCCCCTCACACTCATAGCTCGTCGCTAAACATGACTCTAAGGCGTCGCCACAAAAAGTTTCTTCGAAGTACTCTTCTACTACCTCATCTATGAGGCTCACCGCGTGAAGATCATCTTCCTCCCCTGCATTTTGGGCTATGTGGAAGATGTTGGTTTCCAAGGTCATGTTCCCAAAGGTGAGCTGCATTCGCCCATTTCTTGTGTTGATGATTGCATTAGCTGTAGCTAAGAAAGGGCGACCAAGGATGATGGGAACATGGTTGCTTGAGTTAAAGGAGGGCTCCGTGTCCCAAATGACAAAGTCTACCGGGAAGTAGAAAGTGTCCACTTGGACGATCACGTCCTCGACTATGCCTCGTGGAATCTTCACTGATCGATCCGCCAATTGGAGAGTGACCTTTGTGGGCTTGAGGTCGCCCAAGTGAAGTTGCCTATAAATGGAGTAAGGAAGTATGTTTACACTTGCTCCCAAGTCAAGTAAGGCTTTCTCAATTTTATTATCTCCAATGATGCATGATATGGTGGGTGCACCGGGATCTTTAAATTTAGGCGGGAGATCATTTAGCAGAATGGAACTCACGTTCTGAGCTAGAAAGACGTTCTTTTTAACTTTCATCCTCCTATTTACCGTCAACAAGTCTTTGATAACTTTTTCGTAGGCTGGAATTTTTTTGATGGCATCAAGGAAGGGTAGATTCAGCTTCACTTGCTTTAGTACTTCTAGCACTTCATCACGTGGAGTCCCTTTTTGAGTAGGAATCAATCTTCGAGGAAATGGTGCTGCGGAGGGTGGTTTCACTACCACCTCAGGCTCACTAGTGTCTTCCTTATCACTCTCGTCCAAGGGGACATCTTCGGCCTCTTTCGTGCCAGGCAAAATCTCCTTGTCTTTTGTTGTGTCGTGTGGAGGAGGTGATAAATCAACGACTCTTCCACTATGAAGAGTGGTCACTTCTTGACATTGCTCCTGATGTTCAGTGGATGTGGAGCTAACACTAGTTTGACCTTGGGGAGGTCGTTGGCCTTGGGCAGGGAATTTACCCTTCTCTTGAACACTCAACGAGGATTGTATCTTAGACAGATTTGCATTTAGGTCCCCAATGAGACGATCATACTTGGCATTGGTTGCGGCCTGGCTTGCGATGAATTGATTCACAGTATCCTCGAGAGTTCTCCGCTGTGGCGGGATATAATTTCCATGAGGTGGTGGTGCTTGCACATGTCCTTGCATGTGTGGAGCTTGTTGAAATTGTTGTGGAGGAGGAGGGGCAACATGCGAAGGCGGGTTCATTGCGGCATGTTGTTGCCCGTAGCTAAATCCGGGATGATTTTTCCACGAAGGGTTGTATGAATTCCCGTGCGAGGCACCGAAATTTCCCTTAAAGCCTCCTATACCACTAACTTGCTCTTGTAATATTACTTTGCAGGCGGGTATCGTCGGGCATTCCTCAGTTGAATGTCCTGCCTCACAAATCACACACACCTTTTCGACGGGATTCTTGATAGATCCTACTACCTCGCATAAATCTTGAAATCCTTTCTCAAGGGAGTCCAACCGACAGTCCAACATAGAGGTCTTATCTATTTGGTGTAGGCCGGACGCCTATAGAGTGGTGGTCGCTTGACGATTTCGATTCTGAGCATTAGGATCAGAAATATCCCAGGATTGGGTAGTCTCGGCGACATACCTCAGGTGAAGCTCAGCATCGTGGAAATCTAGCTCGATAAACGGACCACTACCCATGGTTTCAATGAGTTGCTTGGAGTTAAGGTTCAACCCATTATAGAGGAAGGAAATGATTTGGGCTGTATCAAATCCATGATGGGGGCATGAAGCAGTTAACTCATTGAAACGCTCATAACATCGATGGAATGGCTCATTATCCAATTGCCTGAACGATTGAATCTGAGCCTTTATGGAGATTGTTTGATGTGGTGGAAAGAACTTCTTGAGAAATCTGGATTGTAACTCGTTCCAGGATGGAATCGAGCTCGGAGGTAAAGACCAAAGCCAGGTCTTAGCTTTATCTTTTAACGAGAACGGGAAGAGTTTGAGGAAAATCACCTCCTGTGTGCAAGTTTGATCGTTGAGGGTATCACACACGTCCTCAAATTCCCGTATATGCAGGTATGCCTTCTCTGAATCCATACCGTGATAGTGTGGTAGCATCTGGATCATCCCATTTTTGAATCGGAACTGCCCGGCATTATACGGGAGTATAATGCATCCCGGAGTGACAGTGCGCTCGGGATATAAGAATTCTCTCAACGGGCGGTACGGAGTCTCTTCCTCACCGGTAGTTGCATTACTGTGTTGCGACATCTCTCTCTCACTCGACGATTCGGCGTTCTCACTGGGTGTGCACGACGTGTGTCCTACGAAGGAGAAGGGAGTGTTGCTAGAGATTGAGTGTGACGGTGTGGGAGGTGGGATCCAGAATTGTGGGGCTTGTGGAGTGTGGGGACTATCAGGATTATACTCAACAAGTGGATTTTCGTGAATGCTGGTTGGAGTATTATGGGGTGTGGGAGTGGTTTCAGAATTTTGCATTAAGTTTGTGAGAGATGGTGGTGAATCTTTTTGTGCTTTTTATTATTTTTTGATTTTTTTTTTGGTTTTTTGAATTTTTGGTCAAAGCTTTGGATTAACTCGATCTAATCCTAAGTCTACCTAATTCCCCGGCAACGGCGCCAAAAACTTGACACGGCTCAGAATGTGTCTCTAAAGTGTGTACTCTATAGGCTCAAGTGCAAGCCTGTCGTTCAAGTAATAATCCTACAAGTCGGGTATCGATCCTCAGGGAAAAAGGACAACGGAGTTGTGACGACGGGATAAGACGGAGGAATCCTAACGATGACTCTAAAAAGAAAGGAAAAGATTTGATTTTGGTTTTTTGGGATTGATTACATTAAATGCAATTATGAAACTATGATAAAATATGCAACTAACTAAATTATCTAAATGAAGAATGAAGAATTAAATTGAACTTTTTAACTAAATGATGAGAAAATTAGATGGGAATACAATCCCCCAACCCTAGTGTAATGCAGTGACAACGTTGATCATAAATTTATCCGATTAATTCAAACCCAAAATTTAGTACTCCCAAGCATTATGTATACGAGGTTCAAGCCCGCGTCATACCTAATTTGAGGATGAGTAAATCGGTATCGCGGTAATTACACTCAAATTGTACTCTAAATCATCAAGAGTACCCATAGGCAAAGGAGATATAAAGATCTACAATTCTTATGAAATTGCGCGATACGATCAAAATTAATCATTAAATTCAGCGGATCGACGTTATACACATGCACTAACACATCAGGTTGGGTTCATGCATCCTAACCTTGAAAAACCTAGCCGGACATGTTACTTTGACTAATGCAGGTAATAATAACGTTGCATGTGTATGAATTCATGATAAAACTAGATCTAAACATGTAAATACGTATTATGAATGCGGAAATAAGTTGAATCAAATAGGAAAAACTAAGCATGCAAGAACAATAATAAGGAACAAGAATCTTGAATTAAAACTTGCAAAAACAAACCCGAAACAATGAATACTTGAAGTAATTTATGCCCTTGATGTTCCTAGATGTTCCTCCTCTTTCTTTCTATCAAAAACTCTCTAAAAATAACCCTAAAGGCTGCCCCTAGGTTAGTGCCTCCGTTCCCCACAAGTTTTGAGAGTTTTAAACCTATTAGGAGACTTGGAGATCAATCAAAATAAAAGACAAAATTCGCGTGTCAGGTACATGTGAACCGGTTCAGAGGTACAGCAAACCGGTTCACCCCTCCGAACCGGTTCAGGTTGGGGTTCACATGTACCAGCCTGGTCTTGCTCTCAACACTTAGATTTTTTTTCTGGTTTTTCTCTTATTTTCTTGGAATTTTCTTCAATCTTCAACTGAGCATAACTTTTCAACCGTAGCTCGGATTTGGGTGACGTTTCTTCCAGTGTTCTCGTTGTTCCGAGCTCTTCAACTTCCCAGTTGACGTCTTCTTCCGGATTAGGCTGAAAAATTACCGACATGCCCTTGAACTTGCCTTCTTAGCTTTTCTTGCACAGTCTTGTTTCCTCCTTTGCACTGCTTGCATAATTAACCTGTAAAACCAATAGGAGAAGCACGAAACACGCAACACTCGCCAAGAAGGTTAGAAGCATAAAAGTGAATCAAATCCATATATGTTACATCATTCGGTTTCACAAAAGTACTGAAATTAGGGGGATAAATATACAATATTTATGCCCAATCACTCCTCAACGTGCACCTCAGCTCGCCCCGGCTCAGGGTACGATGACTGCGGCAGAAGTTGCTGCAATTGTCGCTCAGGCAATCAATATAGCTCTGGTTGCTGTTCAGCAGGCTCTAGCACAGGCACCAGCTGTGCCACCCCCGCAAGGGCAAGTGTTTCCTACTGCATGGGAACGAGCGAGGGATGCTTTTCAAAAGGCACACCCACATGAGTTTCACGGAGGATCAGATGTTGTGACTTCTAGCCAATGGAAGAAAGATATCCAAAGTCACTTGAGAATGCTCGAATGCACTGAGGTTCAACGTCAAATACTAGCCACATTCAAGCTAGTAGGGGCAACTTTGCAATGGTGGGAAGCTACGACCACTATGGAGGAGAGAGACACAATGAATATCCAAGAGTTTTGGATACAGTTTGATGGGAAGTACTTTCCTTTCACCATCCAGACAGAGATGAGGCAGAAACTACTTGATTTGAAGCAGGGAGAGAAGACGGTGGTGGAATACGAGGAAGAATTTACGCGATTAACTAATTTGGTACCAGCAGAGGTACCTACTAAGGAGAGGAGAATTCTAATGTTCACTGATGGGTTGAACTATAAGATTCACCAGCATTTATTGGGAAATCTTTCACTACGTACGTATGTAGATGTTCTTAATGCTGCAATGCTTCACTGCCAAGATAACCTCTTTCATGCTCAGGGTGTCAAATGGGGGTTTGGGTCAAGTCTGCAAGGCAAGTCTACTGGGGGCATTTCTAGTGGAACTCAGCTAAGACAGAGCCATTAGCGTCAGGGTGAGTAGGGTTCCCAGACAGGGGATTATGCTAAGAGTTTGCGATTTGGAGATTCTCGACTTGAGGATAGAGGTACTGGGCAAGGACAGCAAGGCCATCAGGGCCAGAGACAGGCTCAGCAGGGCTAAGGGAAAGAAGGTAATGGCTAGCAGGGACGGGGCCAACAGGGGCAAAGTGGTGGAAAGTTTGCGAGAAAATATTTTGTGTGCGGTAAGTATGGCCATAAACGACAAGATTGTCCTGATAAAGACAAATTCCCTCAGTAATAAAATGCTCGACAGGAGCCACAGAGACCAGTGTTTCCACCATCTGCTCTTCCAGCTCCAGCTCCAGCTCCAGTACTAGCACTACCTCCTATTCCAGCAACTCCCGTGCAACAGGGTCAGTACGGGCGTGTATATAACGTTCATCAGGCAGCAATTCAACAACCACCACCCGCGAATGAGGGTATGTTTTCTATCTAAGGAATTATGAGGCCTATACTTATTTTTGTAGAGATTAATATTGTGTGGGCAAAGGGGTTGCTAAACATAGCCTATAGCACTGTTATTTACGTAGACACACCGAGGGGTGTGGAACACCTATATTCTACATGTTATCACATGGGTTTGATTTTTATCATGGGATTACTTACTTTGGGCATGTCTGAGCATGATGTGACTATCGGCATGGATTTACTTGTGGTATATGAGAGCGTATGTACTACTACTAGCTAGCATCTTGTCTGTAATAAGAGAGTAGATGATTAGACTTTTTAATTGCGATCGATAAAACCTGTAAAGAGGTTATATACTATTGACTAAGGACCTGAGGAGCTTCGATGACTCACTACTTTAGGTAGTAATGTATCGGGGGGTTCCTTGTTTGGATTTCCCTTGCGAGACACCCCACGCATGAAACTAATAACCGTTGGGAGTCAAAATAAGTTAGGTCTTTAGGTTATGAGTTTATAACCTTTGCGATAAATCTTATAATGAAAATTGTACGATAGGGTGTATGGGCACCCTGGATGGTTGGATTGTAGTAATTTTCATAATTGTGAAGCTGTAAGTTGTTGTGACTTCAGGATTTATTTATTTAATACGTGAGGATCATTTTCCCCAAACTTTGTCACAAGGATGGTATAGGGAAGATTGGGTATAGTTTAAATTTTATTCAGTTGGAACTATATGGTGAGGCTTGGTGTACAACATCAATGAGGATTTTCGATAACGTACTGTATGGGCGGTACGACATAGATTACTTACGATGTGAGATTTCTACTCAGAGTTGACCTTATCAATATAATTTATTTTTCTAAATTTCGAGACGAAATTCTGTTATAAGGGGGTAAGTATGTAATACACCGTCATTTTAATGACTTTTAAAATGGCTTATATTTTAAATTAATGGATTAATTGGATTTTATTACTAATTAATTCATTTGGGTTTTATCCGATTTGTGGATATTAAAATGGATGATTCTGAATATTACTTAAAGATATTTAGGTAATATATGAATGTGATGATTATTGATATTGCTGTGAGTTATTAATTAAGTAATTTGAATTTTTAGTCGGACGCGGTATGGGACGTGTCGGGACTAATTTGTTAAATTAAAAAGGGAGTTCATTTTCTATCGACCTTATAGTCATTTCTACTACGTCGTTGCGTCCGGAAGGGTTGAAATAGTCAGAAAAATCTATCTGGATGTTGGTTTTGGGTCTCGGGTCATTTGAAAATGAAAAGACAACCCAAAAGGGCATTTTGGTCATTTTTACAAGGGGGATGAATAGTGATTTCGGATTTTGTCCTATTATAAGTATTTGGAGATTAGTTGAACAAGGTTTCATTCATCCCTTCTACATAACATTGAGAAGTCATCTTCCTAGAGAGAGTGAAAGGTTGCTTGGAAAGAGAAAAGCTTACTTGAAAAGGAGAATAACCAAAGACCAAAGGTCACCACCACCAACCACCACAGGAAGTTGGACGGAGAAAGGGAGAACCACATATGATACACCACCCAAAGGATCAGACCTTCATTAGAGGCAAGTGTTTAAAAATTGCAATCTAAGTTTGTATATTGTCTATGTTAGGTTAGTTATATAAAGATGAGATTTTTTTCATGTATGGAAGATAAAGATGGAGTTGTAATGGATTTCTGGAAATATGAACATATATAGGAATTAAACACATGTGATAAGTAGTTAGTAATCCACGAAATAATCAGAAATCTGTTGAAGAAATTCTGATACCCATTGATGTGTTCTTGAAGATATTATGTTGATAATTTTCTGGAAAAAGAGTATATAAACATGCTTTTAATTCAATCTCTTGATGATTCTAGGATGTTTAGAGCATTAGAAATCATTTATATATGTTGATATATCATGTAGTAAGGTTTATAAGTCATTTGGATTGTTAATATGAAGGTTTGATTGATAAAAAATGGTTAAACCCGTAGTAGAAGAAATGCAGAAAAACTGGGCTGTTACCTGGGCGATCGATCGATCGACCCCTGCCTTCGATCGATTGACCTCCTAGAATTCCTATAGTTGTTTATTTTTAATGATGGTTATTATCTGAAACCTTTTGTAGATCTTTGGTGATTATTAATTGAATATTATGGGACTTAGAGAAGATCAGTAAGCCCTAGATAAGATTTGAATTAATTTGATTGGGATTTAATTAATTAGAATAATGATAATCAAATTGAAAGGTATTTCGGTTGCTAGATTCATTTGTTGGACTCTAATTGGTATTCATGAGGATTAAAGATAGGTCCAGTAGTTGTGATTGAATATAACACCGGGGTAGCCTTAAGTTTACAAGAGGGTTTAATCCTAAGTGATAGAAGATGAGTTTATAAGAGATTTAAAACTATCGGTTTTAACCCTAATTAAAGGGAGAGTTAATTTGTAGTAATTTGGGAGATATGATGATATGGACCAGTAGGATATTAGTGATTTCTTCTTGAATAAAATGTTGAGGAAAAACCTATTTGAACCTTGAGTAATGAGTGAGGCTCGGGGATAATTGAATTAAAGAAGTGAAGTCATAATATTTTAATACGTAGGATTTGAGAGATATAATGCAACGTATGGGAACTATCTTAGGGTAGTGTGAGTACCTTGTTGATATTATAGGTACGATAATGCCTTTTTGATTGATTGATAATTTATGTGTATGACATACCTAGCTTACTTACTATCGACGGGAGGTTTGCGCGTGAGGGCAGTCATATCCTGATGAATCCATGTGATCTTTGATTTGTCGCTCAAGAACATAGGTCTATGAAAGGCTTATCATGGAGTTGATAAGTCCGCTGTCTGTGGGAATTTATGTATGTGCGTGACCCATGGATACGAGAACTATGTTCGCCTCCAATTTGTATGTTGATGTTTGTGGTTCGAGAAATCCTTACCGAACCTTTTGTCCCCTATTCGGCAACCAGCGATACTGGGACATGATAACAGAGTAATGCAGTTATATAATGAATTATATATATGTGTATATAGTGGTTAATTCATCTACTATGTGATAATTGTAGATAACGGTGAATTGAGAAAATAATTGAAATATGTTAATGAATATTTATTGAAGAGCTTAATTCATATTAATGAGAAACATTTCATATTAATGACAAATGATTCATGTTAATGGGAAAGGTATATGAATAATTATATGACGTATGGTATGGGACATACGGGGTTATGATATGGGATGGAATCCTATTATGGAAACTAGTGAAGAGGATCCATTAACCAGGAGGTTAATAGGAAACGTTAGGTGTGCACTCTAGATGAGAGGTGAGAATAGAAAGTGAGAGTTGGATACTAACATGTACATAATAAATGAATTATTGCACTTGTTAAGTACTTTCTGTTTTCAAAATCATTTTCACATCGGGCTCTGACCCATTTCCTTGCATATTTTCTTTTCTATTGTACCTTCTTTATCAGGTGTCCAGCAACGTGGACGCCAACCTTAGCATATTATGAAGAGCTATGGAGCTATGGAGTATTGCTTAGACGTCTATCTTCATTTGATTCACAGTATTCTTTTAGTTAGGGCATGTTACCCAAAGGAATTCAGTTATCTCTTTTCTATCTGAGTCATATACTCTTGTATTCGTGTCATGTTAATACATTTACTATTGTTGGGATTACTGTATTGGATTATTATGTGGGAATGTTTATTCCAATTGCATTTAAATTCTTTTGTGTTATCTGTGTTGGAGAATAATATGTATAGTGTTACTCATAAACTAAAAATGGTTTTTTGTTGAATTAAAATTTGAAATTTTTTTTAACACCAGCTTAATTGGGTATTGGGTGAGTTGTAAATATTTTTGACAGTGATGCTAAGAATGAGCCAACTGTATATTCTGTTTTAATTTGGTATGGGACTGGCCACCCGGTATTTAATTAGGCGGGGTGTTACACATAACCCTCAATTGACTTATGTGGAACCTACTGAGGTTTTGTTACTCTGTGTTGGGGGTTAAAGGTATTACTCTCCTTGTACTAACTCAACTCCTGAGAAAGAATTACTAGACACTTTTTTCTATACTAAAATAGGATTTTTTATGACATATATTCCCTCAGCTGATTCACCTCGATAAAATGGACCAAGTTCATAAACCACTGTAGCTTATTCTGATATTATATAGTCCGTTTCCAATACAAGCTACACCTTTTTCTCTCACAAGGCTCATATTCTAATTCATTATCAATCTCTCATATTTATTTGGCGAAATAACGGAATGCACTAATTGGGGATAGCCTTTCCAATCCAACATGCCATTTAGACCCTCCTTAAAATTTGGACTTGCTTTGAAGTTTTACAAGAGTCCCCTTTAAGGATTTGGATGACTTTGCCTTCTGACCTTGGTTCAAGACAGTTTATGAGACCATTTACAAATCGAGTTTTATAGATACTCAGGTCATCCAAACCGTGATGAAAATTTTCTTCCTCTTTAAAGTTTGATTTATCTCTAAAGACTCAAGTTGAGAAGGAAGAGTCCATCTTGGTAGTAGACCAAGATAAAATTTCCTTTCATAATTCTTAATATTCTTTGTCCTTATATCCTTTCAGTCTAAAAAGGATCATCAAGTTGTTTTAGTTGTAGAGAAGAGACAACTAGAAAAAAAAGTTAGCTAGAGTTAATATTGAATTAGCATATACTGAGGAAGCAGTCACTTATCTATCTTTAAAGATGAAATTTATTGTCTCATGGAGTCCAAACTCCCCCTACAAGTCACCCTAGTCAATGATAGGTATCTTAGGATTGTAGCACATAAATCTTTGTATCAGGGCTTTCGGATCAATTTTAGGTCCTTTGTAATCCAATGTTAAAGTGATAAATGAATGGAATTTTTTCCTTTTTATTATGATCTATTTTTTCCCTACTTCCCATATCGTTGGATAATATGGTCCTTTTTATTACGACATTAGTCTTTCTCATGTGGATATGACCATTTAGGTCTTTGAGGTCGTAAGATACCCCTTAGAACACTTTGTATATTTTGAATGATCCTTCCCATTTTGGAGACCATTTTCCATAGGCTAGGTTTTGTCCCTAGTGTGAGGATTGTTTAACACACACCAAATCCCCCTCATTAAAGGTTATTTTCCTTGATCTTTTATTTTAACTCTCAACCATTTTATTCTTTTGGACTAATATGTTATTGAGAACTCCAACTCTCTCTTCATTTATAATTTATATATCCATGAACATAAACTGGTCATATCCTTCAACAGCTAATTTATTTTGGTCCAAAAACCTTAATGAATTCGATATGATTTCCATTAGTAATATAGCTCCGTGTGCATATCTTAAGTCATAATGACTTATCCTTATACCTATCATTTTGCGGTCATATACGCACATGGACTTCATGCAATATATTATTCCAATCTCTAGTATTCTTTTTTATAACATTGCATAAAGTGTTATTGAATATTTCATTTCTAATATCGACTATTTCATTTGCGATTACTTACTTTATTTCCTTATTTTCAACCCATTTAATGAAATAATAATAGCCACTATGATGAGCCCGTGTAATTTCAAATATGGGAGTATACTTTTCCACTCACATCAATTACACATCCTCATAATAGCCAAGGTTTTACTACATATTGGAGTTCAATAGCTTGTATATGTTTAAGGGGTCCCTTTAAGGACATTTCTGCCATCTCTTGGAAAATTCTATACAATCTTTTAAAATGGTTGGCCAATCGTATCCATGCCTTATTCAATAACCACCTAATTTTGGCACCTTCTTGTTATAATCCACATAAGCCCTAATGAATTTGGTCTATGGATGTTAATCCAACTTCTTTATTCAAGCATTATAGAATATTTCCATATGCTCCTCATTTGAACAATTTATTAGCATACATTACGTAGTTAATATTTCTTAACTTGACAACTTTGTTAGCCCTGATTTTAATGTCTATCAAATATTCAATTATGGGATCCGATGTTCATGAGTATCAATGTTACTAATTTTCCCTAAAGGCAATCTATTCTGAAGCAAATGCAACAATTTGGTGATTGAAATTAATTTCATATTACCTTTGAAATTCTCATCAGACTGGAAGCCAAAATTATTTTGAGACATTTCATTAGCCTTTTAATTTAAGAATCTCGGGATATAATTCACAAAAACTTCATCTAATTTTGACAATAGATGCAAAGTTGTTTGGTTAAATATAGTCAGCATATCACTTATTGATTTAGCACAAATATTGCATTTATTCACCCGTTATACTTATGCATTTTATCCCCCTCGGGTACCTTAATTCCTATATTTATGCTCGTTAACCTGACAACCTATGTTTTATATGTTTAATTGCTTTGCGAGGTATAATTGAGCTTTTTTAAGTATTATGGTGCTTAGCATGAAGTTTAGAAGAGTTCAGAGAAAGTTTCGTCGACAACCGCACGCGTAAGGGAATTTAAGTAGTTTCAACATTTGGGTATATAGCCCAATGTCTTCTCGGAGGTTAAAGCCCTCTCTATCAACTTCACGTGACCACAAACGGTGCGCAAATCCGAATCTTAATGAAGAAATTATGGGTTTTTTAGCGGAAGGGGACTAATTGTAAACCAAAACAAGGGAAAAAATCTAATCAAGCAGATCTGAATCGATTCAGCCCTTTGCTGAATTGATTCGGCTAAAGACAGTGGCCAATGTTTCCTTTCCAAATCGATTTGGATATATAATGAATCAATTCACCTTATATAAGATTTGAAGTCTCCCATTTTCGAATCGATTCGGTTTAGCACCCGAATCGATTCAGCCCGGTTTTTCCATCTTCCTTTATTTACTAGTTTGCCACTAGGTGTTTGTATAAATGCCTTTTCTCTTCATTTTGGAGAAAAATCTCTTTTATCTTTTATTTTTGTAGTTAGATTAGTTTAGAATTTGGTGTGGTGGAGATCTCATCTTCCATCTCTGTCTTTGGGTGTGCCCATTTGGATATTGTAAGTTGTACTATTCATCATCCCTACCATTAATATAGTTTCTATTTCTTATTTTCTTACTTTAATATTTATTTACATGATTTTTTAACTAATTATCGTTCATTTATTTCTTGTTTTCTTTTGTTAAATAGTTGTGTTAATTACTTTATTCATGTATATACCTTACTTGAAGGATTGGGCTCATGTTTTCGCCATTATTGGGTCTTGAGCTCCAAAAGTTAGGTTTTGTGTAAATTTGTGTTTAATTGGAACATCGTGTATTAAAGTTGGAATATTATGCATTTAACTTTCTTTGTCACACAACGTTAGTGTTTAAAGCGTATTCCGAATTTAATCCACATATGACCATTTTTTGATTAAATGTTTTATTCCGCATTTTTGGATTAATTTCCTTCATGCGTAATGTTTATAATTAACTGAATATGCTCGGTTAAATGCTTTCGAACGAAAATTCTAATTATGCATTGTTTAGCCCATGGCAGGGATGTGACCTTGACTCTCGTTTTATTAATTCTTGTTTATCATTAACATCTTATTTTCCCCCTTTTTCTCATTTCAAATCCATATCCTTTTACACTTTTATTCTGGAAGTAATAAATCGATTACAATCTATCCAACATTGCTTTTGGATTTTCGATACCTGAACTTACCGCTATACTCCATTTGAGTGTAGTTAGAGTTTAGGTTTTTTGCATGGCGGTCGGGAGCCGATAACAACGACCAACATGTCTACACGGATTCTCAGTTCCCCTCGCATCACTCATACGTTTATATAGACCTATTAATTATTTAATAGCTACTTTTGAATTCCCATGTATCTCGATCATTGAGGCTTTAAATCTTTGAAGGATTTCCATTCCCATTATAGCTACATCATATTCTAATTGGTTATTTGAACATAAAATACTTTACAACCTATACATGTGTTTAGTCTTGTTATGATTAATGGATTCCATGAATATCCATATAATTGACATGATCTATGTCATCAAACCAAAGCTTCGAAAGACTTAAAGACACATTTCATACATCATATTTGACCTTAAACTCATCCTTGCAAGGATGGTGCTCTAGGAAATCAACCAAATCTTGGAATTTCACATCCTTTTGAGGAACATAACATAAAGACAAATCTTATAAGGTTAAAACCTTTTAACAATTCTATTTCTTAAAATAAGTCTTTTTCACAATATACTTGATTAAGCTAAACTTTGATATTTCAAAAAATTCCTTAGACAATAATTAATATCTTAATTTTGTAGCTGTGAAGTTTAAAGTTAAGCATAATTTTCCATTAAGTAATATTTATATTCACAGCTGTTTCGAAATCTACTAAGATAGTAAACAACCTACCCTTTCCTCTACTCATTCTCTTGAGGCAAAAACACCCCAATTGGAGATTTACCACGTATGTAAATCTTCAAAGACCCGTCGTCTCTTGGTGGAGCTAGTAAAGGTGGTTTGTACAAATATTCTTTAATTGTTTCTAATGATCTTTTGTGTTCCTCATTCCATTCCGATTTCTCGCAATCTTTTGACTTCAAAAAAGGAGAAAATATTTTAGTTTTTCTAGCAACATTGGTAATAAACTTTCGATGGTATTTTTGACGAAAGAAGGTTGAGTTTGGCCTTAGAGCTCCGAGAAATCTCTTCTCCTCCTTCTTCTCAAACTCTCCATTAGGTTTATCCGTTGATTACCCTAACTCACCGATGTACGTGCAATTTTACTATCCTAATTTTCGTCCATAATTAAATCCCAGAATTTTAAAAGTCTAAAATATCCCTCTGGGGTGTCGGGTTGGACTAAAGTTGCCCCTTACCCCAAACTAAACACCCAAGTAGGATTTTCTGACTAGCTCGACCCTTCTAGACACATTGGCGTACTCAAAACAGGCATCCGAATAACAAAAAATAAAATTACCTTTTAATTCCTCATTTAAGTCTCGACACGACTCACACGCTCGTCGCAACTAAGTTTACTGTAACTGTCGTATTTTTCAATCACGACAACTTTTATATTTTCATAATCATATATTAATTTACTCACTAAGTAATATTCGTCATAAATCACATCAATAAATACTAACTCTCGTCACGCTAGTAATTATTTAATTAAATTCAGATTAATTATCAAATATATTTCTCATTTTTAAGTTAATTAATCCTCAATTAATCCCATAATTAAAATCAATAAAAATACGGGGTATTACAATTTTGTATTTTTATCGAATAAAATTATTTTGTCCATATTTAATGCAATTGGTGATTAACAACGGAAGCAAATAAAACCAATCACAAATAGAACACAAGGCACCGACAACATGTCCACTAATACTGAAATATGATTATAGGAATTAATAAGGACTGATACAAAACTTATAAATATGATAAAGACTACCTCCATGATGTCGCTGCCTTGCGTTCTTCTACTTTACCTCTGTCCATACTAGCGATAACTGTTCCAATCTAGGAAAACAATTACACGATCTCTAAGGCCTTGATATCCACCTATCACAGTTGGGAACAATCATCCCATACATAATCCAACATGATATATTCTTCAATATAAAAGACCCCCGGGGACTCGTGAACCTAAATTCTACTTTAGTTGCATGGAGTTGACTGGCTTTCATAAATAGAAGGATTCTAGCAAAACCAAATTAGGATTTTAAAAAATTAGGTTTCGTTAATTGGAATACGAGTCTAGAGGTGTTTAAATAATTATTACTAAAAAATATCCAATTAAACATGATTTCCGAGAAAAAGGTATCCATTCAAACTAGAGATCCCTCTTTCAAACCAGAGCTTCCAATCGATAAAATTTTTGGTCTTTTATTGCTAGAAATTGATATTTGGTTTATCTTAGATAAATATAGTAATTACTAAGCAGATAAACAGGTAAGAGATCGAATTTTTGAGATACTAGCACATGAATAAACTAGATATTAAATTAAGAAATTATAAGAACCATAATTACATGGTTAATCCCAGCTTAGTGTCTTTTTCCACAGGTGTTAGTGACTTCATGATTACTAGGAAAACTCTGTTGATGAGTACATTATATAAGCTTTCAAGTTCTCTTTAGAATTGAGCAACATAATAGCATGATAAATTCTCACCGAATACTCGCATAAGGTGAATGTGTGTTATTTATAGGAGGAGGGAGAAGAGAGTGGGACACGGGGCTCACCTTTATAGTTAAGGTGAGTACATACTTTACAATCACAGTTAGAGAATAACCATAAGTTAGCTATGAGCACATGAGGACAAAAAGTTCAATTCTTCTCCATGTGCAAGCTGTTGACGTGATCCAATCATGAAGTACATGCTCACTTTAATGGTGTTAACTAACGAAGAAAAATGGTTCTATTAAACCTGGACAAGTCGATCACCTTGAAAACCAACCATGCTATTAGCCCAGCTGATTATATTTCCCAGGTGTATGTGCAGTCAAGTGTTATCTTCTGATTGATCCACGGTTCAATCCATATATATGGTATAATAATAATCCCAAGACTTTTTTCACTATTCGAGCAAGTGGCAGGTTCCTTGGAGTGTAATATGTTATTAGAAAATTCCAGGCAACCTGAGCGAGAGAAGTTTTAACTGAAGAATTTCATCGCCTGGAACACTCATCAACTCTTCACTTTCCAGTCACATTTACTTCTGCATTTTTTATATTTTTTGTGGTTATAGGCGCATCACGAGTCGATCATTGGATGGTGCACCGAGTAATGAGTATTGTGCGTGTGCATTAGGCAGTGTGCATAGAGTTTTTAGAAGTCAGTCCATTTTCCAAGGCATTACATCATGATTTTTTTAAAAATGGTAGTGACTGCCCTTCATTAGGTATAAAAGTCAGCTTTCCAATCATTTCAAACCAAAACTTCAAGTTTATAAAGAGAAATTTCTTCTTACTCCCGACTTCTTCCATTTCTGACTAATTTTTTACATGTTTCCAACATTTTCAGTCAAGAATCTTCCTTCTCCAGTCTTTAGAGGTATAAATTCATGCTTTTCTTAGTTTTTTTATATTTAATATTCCGCCCTACATTTTCTGCACGAATGTCCTCTGTCTATCCTTAGATTTGGAACCAAACGATCGAAGGCACTCCTTTTGCTTAACATTTCCAAATAATGGGTTACTCGACCATGTAAGACTGATCATCTTTAGTCGATAAGATTATTAAGGTCCTTCTCAATCTCTAAGACTGATCATATCGATCGAACTTAGTCTTCCTTCCATATTTCTTCATCTCACTATCTGAACCCATATCTAATTTTCTTTTTTTTTTCCAAAGTCCATTAACAATATACCTTCCTCTTGTCCTTGTGTGGAGCTGGGGGTGGTATTTCTCTCATTTGATTTGAATTCTCTCCAATAGTAGGAGTGCCAGGATTCAATTTTATCTAGTTATTCCCCTCCATTGTAATTTGATTTAATTGCTTTATGTTTTCCTCCATGGCCTCCTTGTTTTTCACCAAGCTCTACATGATACCTTGTAAATTACCCAATCCAACTGGCGTGGAAGCAGATTATTATGGATTCTCAGACATCTTCAATAGAATCCAAGAAAAAAGTAAAAAAAATGTAATAAAATGTAAATCTATTAATAGGGAATGGAGATTTGAAACAGAATAATAGAGATCTAAGCAGGGATCTATAAAAATTTTAAGAACTAAACTAAAATTTATTTTGATAAAGCTTTTAACCATCTGAGACCAAGATGACTCGATTTTCAATTCACAAGTTTACTGAAGTTGTGTATCTTTGAGGCATAGCAATTGAAAAAGGTGAAAAACAACATGGAAAGACATTTCCTAATACGATGCCAATATGTTATCAATAAACATTGGTATATGATTTATCGCTAAATATACTAAATACCAGTAGATATACAGATACGACACTAAAGAATTCAGATACTAACTCATGAATAAACTATACAGCAAAGAGAGAAAGGAGAAAATGTATATTTATGTGGTTTAGCTAAATTGGTGCCTACGTCCACAGGTCCTAGTAATTCTATCGATTAGTGGGTGAAACGCCATTGTAGAGTATATTATACAAGCTCTCAAGTTCTCTCTAGAATTGGGCAGCATAGTATTATGGTAAATTCTCATCAGATACTCACATAAGGCACGTGTATGCTATTTATATGTTATTAGAAGAGATAAAAATGAGTGGAATATATGGCTCACCTTTATAGGTGATGTGAGTACACATTTTCAATCAACTAAGAGAATACACAAAAGTTAGTTACTGGAACATGGGGGAGAATATTTGCATATCTTCTCCCTGTTCACATGTATTCTAGTTGCTAATGTCATCTAATCTTGAAGTACATGCTCATTTTAGCGGTGTTAACTAACAAGGTGAAATGACGGAGACAAAGTGTTTTGTTAAGTCTAGAAGATCTGATCACCTTAGGAGTCGACCATGTTGTTATACCTAGATGACCACATTCCCTGAGTGTATGTAAAGGCAAGGTATCCTCTTCTGGTTCATCCATGGGTCACTCCATATTTATGGTATAACATGGTCGATGACCATTTTTGGAAGTTAGAGTGCCCTCATTCAAAAAAGACTTTAATTGAGGGATACTCATTTAAAGATGTTTGTGGTTTTCACTTTTATTGGTTAATTAATATTATTCAATTACGAGCGTGCTTGTAAAGATTATGGTCTTTCCAACTAATATATCTTATACTTATCATAATCAGATGATTGTGTACCATTCGATGCTTCAATTAAGAAGCTTTGTGCTTCACTTAAGGAAGACTTTGATGCGAGTGCTAAATTACTACTATTAATTAGAAGAAAAAAAATAAGAAACTATAAATTGCATAAACTGAAATAAAAGTAGCTATGAAGTTGGATATGGCTAAAGCATATGATAGAGTGTCTTGGTTGTTTCTTATCAAGGTGATGAGGAAATTTGGCTTCTCTGAGAGATGGATTGACATGGTTTGGAGAGTTATATCTAATAATTGGTTCTCAATTCTCATAAATGGTAACCAGAAAGGCTTCTTTAAGTCTGAAAGAGGGCTTAAACAGGGTGATCCTCTATCTCCTGGTCTATTTGTCATTATGGCAGAGGCTCTATCTTTAAACTTAAATGGCCTTAATGCTCAATCTTCTTTTAAACAATTCAAGATCCCTATTGGAGTCTCTCAAATAAATCACCTATCTTTTGCTGATGATATCATTATATTCTCTTCGGGTGATATGAAATCCATTAAGAAAGTGTTATTAGTGATTGAAAAATATGAGAAGGTCTCAGGTCAAAAGGTGAATAAGAATAAGAGCTCCCTTATTGTGTCCAATAAAATTAATCCAGCTAATAAGAAGAAGATTGTAGACATTGCTGGTTTTAATTTGAAACATGTTCCCATTACTTATTTGGGGTGCCCTATCTACTCAGGTAGGAAAAGAAACATATTTTTTGAGACTATTCTTTCAAAGATCAGGTACAAGATTTCTAGCTGGAAGGCTAAATTGTTATCTGCTGGAGCCAAACTAGTTCTGATTAAGCATGTGCTATCCTCCATTACTTTGTATACTCTTTCAGCTTTGATGCCAACTAGAAAAATCATAACGTCTATTGAAAGTATGTTTGCCAACTTCTTTTGGAGTTCAAATATGGGGGAAAGGAGACATCATTGGTGTAAATGGAGTGATATCTCCAAACCTGTTCATGAAGGAGGGGTGGGGATTAGAAGTCTATGGGATGTAAATAAAATCTTCTCCATCAAATTGTGGTGGAAATTTAGAAGTAAAAAGTCCCTTTGGAAAGATTTTATGTTAGCTAAGTATTGTAGAAAAGTTCATCCTTTTGCAGTAAATGGGAGAGTAGGCTCTCATAATTGGAGAAGAATGTGTCTTGTTAGATCTAACTCTGAAGAAAACATGTTATGGAGGTTAGGAGATGGTAATTGTAGTGCTCTGTGGGATAATTGGTGCTCGATAGGTCCTCTATCCAATTATGCTTATGAAGAATCTCTGATTAAAGTTAAAGATCTGTGGACAGTAGATAAGAAATGGGATTTAAGTAAACTTTCTGCTTTATTTCCTTCAGATATTAGTTTCACAATTATGGGAACTCATATATCTGAAGGAGATAAAGAGGATGAGCTCATTTGGACTGATTCAATGGATGGGAATTTTAATTTAAAATCTGCTTGGGAGATGACGAGATCCAAATCTATAGTTTCGTGGTCTGCAATTTTTTCGTGGCAGAGGCTTATTCCTTTAAAATTGTCCATTTTTATATGGAAATTATTGCAACAATTATTGCCTTTGGATGAAAATCTATACTCTATAGGGTGGTGTGGTCCATCAAAATGTCAATGTTGTGCATCTTCTCGAATCGAATCCTATGATCATGTTTTTATTTCTGGAGATATAGCTGACAATATGTGGCTCCATTTTGGAAGGATTTTTGGGATTGCTAATAATAGAACTGATATTAGAAGTAGATGTCTTCAATGGTGGATATCATCTCCTAACTCTTTTGTAGGGCAATGTCAAAAGATGATGCCAATTATCATTTGTTGGTCTTTGTGGTGCCAAAGAAATACAAGCAAGTATAATGGTGTAGCTCCTAATTTGACTAGTCTTCTATTGTCAACAGAAGCTCATTGTAAATCCATATTTCATCTGTTACCTCAATCCCCTAGTAACTTTTCAATATACCATTTGGAAGATGTCAAAATCCAAAAGAAATGTACTTTTGTTCGATGGAAACCTCCTCATGATCAGGTGTTAAAGCTCAACACAGATGGGAGTTCTATAGGTAATCCAGGCAATAGTGGTGGAGGTGGGATTTTGAGAAATGCTAAGGGAGACATGATATGGGCTTTCTTCCACTTCTTTGGTTTTAAAACCAATATTGAAGCAGAGGCAATGGCTATTTTGGAAGGTTTAAGATATTATCAAGATTTAAAGGATTATGAATTGATTGTTGAATCAGATTCAAAAATATTGATTGATGTGCTCAACAAAGGTCTGCAATGTCCATGGAGAATCAGAGATATAGTTGAAGATATCCAGGCATTATCTTCAGATTTCAATTTAACTTTTGCTCATGTCTTGCTAGAAGGTAACCAGCCAGCTGATATTTTAGCTAATTTGGGAAGTAAATCTCAATGTTCCAAGTGGTCCCTTGATATTGGATCATTTTCAAGTCAACTCAGAGGAGCTATCAAAGTGGATAAATGGGGTCTTCCTGCTTTAAGAATTAAAGATGTTCATGCTTAATTTATTGTATAGTTTCTTTAGTGCTAGATGCCAATTTATTTTTTATTGTTTTATTGTTTTATTGGTATTCTTGTAAGGGCTTTATCTATAAAAAGCCTCATTAATGATTTCAGTACCTCCTATAATCTTGTAAATTTCTGGACAGTGATTTTCTGTTCTAATTTTAATAATATGTGTGGGGATCCCATCCCTATTCATTAAAAAAAAAACATTGCAATTAAATAAATAAAAATGTGTTAAAGTAAACATCTACACTATCAAATTTAAATAAATAAAATAAAACACATTGCACCAAAATAACTGACTTGTCACGGTCTTTGACCGTGACAAGTCCAATGTATCGGGGATGAAACAGTGGTGTCATCGTCTACCTCTACCTCCTTCCCCTGCCCATTTCCCTTTCCCTTGCCTAATTGACGCTTCATGAAGGTGTATATATCTAGGACCATCGCCTCCAACCTTAATAGCTTATCGTCATGGGTTTCCACGTTATGTGCCAACCCGTTGTTGTTCGTTCCCATTCTGATGATCCTAGACTTCCCCACCCGCAAGCTCACCCCTAGTCCTCCCATTGCGATTTGACTCGAGCACTTGGATGAGTGCATCCATAGCCAAAGATGCTTTATCGGCATCAGACTATGACTCATGTACTTCCTTAAGCTTTGCCTAAAAATCCAAAAAGTACACGATTAGTTAATAAAGAAAATAAAAAAATTATAACGTAATTAAAAAATTAAACATTTATAACTTACAATGGTGGTTGTGGCACTCGGGGCCACCTCCTTGTCCTTACCCTTTTTCATCTGAATTACCATATAAGCATCGACCCTATGTGGCCTACCCCCAACGCCACTCCCCGTGTCCTGAAATAAAATAATACATAATTAGTAAGTAACACAAAGTAATGCTAAATTAGAATAACTAAAATTAAAGAAAAATAAAAACTTACCATCCTATGCTCCACCTTGGCGTAAGACGTCCGTTTGGAGTAGTGCATGTCCAACTTTTTTACCTAGTTGTCCCTCCCCAATTGGTGAGATGACAATTGCTACTCATCGGTCTCATTGTCAATAAACTTTTGTCACTGTGCCAATGAGATTAGCTCCTTCTAGGGGACGGTGTCACGTAGTTTCAGAATGGACTCCCGAGTCTTCCCAAAGTATAGTGCCCATAAATTCTTCTTCCACATCTTATATGAATCCCTCAATTGTTCCAACGTGGAGTTGTAGAGATGTGGGGGCAGGCCTAATTTCTCTTGTCAAACAAATACAAACCAAAACGAAAGTAAGTGTTAGTTGCTTATAAATATAAATATAAATACACTAAATGTAGTTCCCCCCATATATTCAACTCGAGGTCAATATGCATGGCCCTCCAATCAGTGTACCTCGGGCTAATGATTGCCTTCAACAACTCTAGCGCTCTAGCCAATAATGTCGTCTTATTGTCAATGACGGACCCCAATTTTCCCTATTTTAGGGGCCTATTGGCCGAGGATCCCACATCGCCTCCTCTACAGCGCCCGGATGAAGTCATTTTTTGCAAAAATTATTAATATTAGTACAAACATGTATATGGACTTTGAATCAATGCTCAAATCCGATAATAACAATACATACCAATACTAATATTAATTTATGTCAATTTCAATCTATACCAATACCAATTTCAATTTACACACATGCACAGTGCCCCCCCCCCCCCCCCCCCGCCCGCGCACGCACACACACTCCCGGGTCGTGGACTTTGAACTAATGCTTAAATTGATTGAAATTATAATTAACATATTCACTTGGTTATTACAAGCATTAAAATGATCAAGTAGAAATGAATAAAAAGCATTAAATTATCGTTCGATAATAATAAAGCACTAGAATAATACAGCCAGTGTTCATTACAAATAATTTGAATAATTATTACAAATCTATTTTTTTTTCAAATTTGGGTTATCATAAAAAATGGAATGATATTCGGTAGCTGCATCCAAGTCATCCACACTACTGTTTAGATGCTTTGGCGCATGTAAGATGATTGACCATAGCTCGTTGTTGATATACTTAAAGTCAATCATGATCAAATTGGTGCCAGGATCAATTTTACAAGCATTTTTAGCCTCAACTCTTACCCAATCACAGTAAATATAACCTCTTTGAAGTTTACATAGTCCAATTCAAATATATTTCGAATTACACCATAGTAAGTCATTTCAGCTTCAATGAGGTTTTTAACTTTTGCGCTCGCTCGAAAGAAAGTAAGAGCCTTGTATGAAATGTCCGAGTTCTATACATTTGTATTTTCCTCGTAAAACCTTGCACCATATACGTAACCATTCAATTGAAACATTTTATACCTTGTGCCATGAACGAGGGTCCAGTGGCTAAACGAGCAAACCTTGATGTCGCATCACCCGTATTTAAGAGCTGAGAATATAGATAAATTAATTAGGTTAGTTGTAAAGCTTTCTCGTAATGTGACATTAAATAACAACCATTTTCATTATAATTACCTCGTGTGACAACCACAACCTAAATTCTTTGTTTGATTGTGCCATTATTTTTCATCTTTTATTGTTCTCACGGGATTCATATTTTCTTCTTAGATCGTAACGAATGCATTAAAAAATTAATCATGTAAAAATTAAAATAATGTATAAGTTAAAATAATTTAAACTTACTTTTTCCATTCTTCGACATCTTTATGTGTGTTAAATAGATAACGAACTACTTGTTCATGTTGCAAACTCGTTAATTTCACTTGTTTACCCATCACATGACAACCCTCATCAACGAACTCATCATTGTCATCCACGCTGGTCGAGTCGATCATATATTCTCGAGTGTAGATTTATGACTTCACGGTGATGTATTCCTCTACAATTGATCCTTTAATGTATCATGTATTCTTGACGTAATCTTTGAAAAATTTCATTAATCTTTCAAACGGATACATCCATCGATATCTACCGGGCCACAAAAAAGTGCGTCGTCGCATTGGTGTACCCATAAGTGACCAATTATGTCAAAGAAAAATGGGGGAAAGTACTTCTTCAAGACACAAATCGCTTTGTTCACCGCCAATTTTTTGGCCACTATGTGATCTCGATTGACTACCTTCTCACATAAAAGTGAGAAGCAGATACTAATTTGCATAGTATCCCTTCGCAAATCCTTGTGCTTGGAGAAATAGTGCTTAAACAATAGATGGGCCAATTGCAAGGTCACTTGCTAATCGTGGGACTTACACTTATTTAAATCATGGGTAGCATAATTCACAATCCTTTGTAACTTGGCCAAAAAATTAGATGGAACTTTCAAATTATATATAGTGTCTAAAAGTACCTTCCTTTCCTCACTCATCAAAGTAAACGCACGATAGGGACTTATTATCCTTCCCCTACTACCTTCTTTCAACCATAGTTATGTCTTAAGTTTCAACACTTTAAGGTCTTTTTGTGCATTTTCTCCATCCTTCGAATGACTCCCCCCAAGGCATCTGCCCACAGTATGTTCAACAATATTCTTCTCTGCGTGCATCACATCCAATACATGGCGCACCGGGTTATTCTTATAATAAGGCAAGTCAAATAAAATTGACCTCCTACACCATGCCTTTCTTGTATCAGTTTTATTCCCAGTTGGGGTCTTCTTATGATTGACATTCTTAAATTTAGGATTATTACCTCGCATATTAGGACCATAATTAGAAGATTTAATTTTAATTTTTGAGCCTGAAAGTTTTCTCGACCGTAACCTATGTTCAACCCCGCCTAGTAAAAAATTAGAACCTTTCTCAAATCTAAAACTGTGAGGGGTAAAAGCCTCCAATGTCAATGGTATATATTTTTTGAGCTAGCGGGTAGATGAAGAGATTCAGTCTCCTCTCTACAAATAAGACACCCCAAAAACCATGTACTACACAATCGGATAATGTCCCATAAGCTGGAAAATCATGAATTTCCCACATCAACATAGCTTTAAACGTAAACTCTTCTTTTCTAAAAGAGTCAAATGATTGCAAACCCTCATCCCACAACTCATTTAATTCTTCTATCAAAGGAGCCAAGTAGACATCGATGTCCTCACTTGGTGCCTTTGGCCCAGGGATCAACAAATGCAACATAAAAAATTCAGGCCTTATACAGTGTGAAGGATGGAGGTTGAGTAGGGCTATGATCACTGGCCAAACACTCTGATTTGCGCTTAGATTTCCAAATGGATTGAAACCATCTGTTGATATTGCCAAATGAAAGTTACATTGTTCTCGAGAAAAAATAGAATACTCAAAATTCTTCATCTTCCAAGATGTAGAATCAATAAAATGGCACATGAGATTTTCCCCTGCTTCTACCATAGCATGCCAAGTCATTGCCTCCTCTATCTATGGTACTGTAAAAAACCACTTTAATCTAGTCCCAACCGGAAAATATTTCAACACTTTTTGAGGCACTTTTGAGCATGTGCCTTCCTTGCTAGTAGATTCGATATATCTAGGTTCATCACATAACGAACACCGATCGCGATTTTCATACTCATTTTGGTATAGTATGCAGTCATACACACAAGCATGAATTGATTTATACTTCATTCCCAAACCTTTCAAACTATTTTTCATTGTAGGATAGCTGTTTGGAAGCGTATTCTGCTTGGGTAGCAAGACCTTCACCTAATCCAAAATTCATGTCACGTTACTTCTAGACAAACCATATTGGGTCGTCAAACTATGAAAACCAACTATGGCATGTAAAGTTGTTTGATCTTTCTCACAGTCAGAGTATAACGGCTGGCTTGCCTTAAATTTTAAACTTTATTAGTCATCATCAAGGTTTATCCTAATATCTTCATGAGCACTTGAACCTTGTACATATTTAGTGACCTCATTCTCTTCTACTTCATAAACTCCATACACGTCATTAACTAAATCCTCTAGCATATTATGATCTACATTATCATCCTCCCTTGGTATGTCTATCCTACTTATTGAAGGTTATCGTGAAGGTTGCTCGGGGACAAAAGGAACTTTTGGTTCCCCGTGAAAAACCCAAATTCGATAACTATCTTGCGTACCCCATCTTAACAAATATTGTTCAAATGTTTCCATTCTCACGCCTAGCACACGAACATGGAAACTCTTCATTATTATAACACCTCTTTGCGTATTTCACAAATTCATTAGCACCTCTGTGAAACACATCCCCTAACCTAGTTGTCTCACCCATCCATTCTTTGTATTTAGGATATCCCATCACAGCTACTACAAACAATCACAAATTCATTACCTATTATGAATGCATATGTATAAGAACTAGAAGGCTAGTTTATATGCGTAAATTTATTTGTTCTTTAAAATTCAAATTCAAATTCAATTTTAATTTGAAATTGAAATTAAAATTCAATTTATAATATTATTTCCTATTTCCTCCATCTCCTCTAAAGGATGAGTGGTCCTATCCCATTCAAGAACGCATATTTCGGTAATATACTTAACAACTCATGCACATTGTTCCAATTTGAGGAAAATTCGGCAACATATCGCCATAGTTCTCCAAGTACACGACATAGATTCACCAGTGTGAGTATTATTTCAATTTATCAATTGAAATAACACTTAATATCGTATCATCTAGTATGTACCTAGAGAACATTAAGATACGGATGTAGAATTCCCCCCAAAGTAACAAGTTTAAACCACTAAGAATATTATTATAAAAAAACTATGCAGTGCCAAACTGTCCAAACAGGGAAAATTCGAGAGATTTCATTACAGTGGTAATGTCTCTCGAATGGGTCTAAGGGCTATTGAATGCTGTAGGAGGGTAGTGAGACTGGGGTCTATGAATAACTGGAAAGGGTGAGGCGTGACCCACTCCAATGGACGCTGTCTGCAAGTCTTCAAGGTCTCCTGGTGCAACTTCTGAAGAAAACTTCTCCTTCTGGTAACAATGGAACTCAAGATTCAACTCACTCCCTGCAAGAAGATGAACTTTCACAGCAAAAATAGAAATTTTCTCAAGGGAAACACCTGAGAGTGATGGCTGTCAGTGGGGAGTGAAGGAACAAGGCACTCAGCACTAAGAGAATGAGCAGGGAGAGAATACTAGGTAGGTCTGGTGATATTTTAGCAGAGTAACAGTGCAATTTTCTATCTCTATCTTTTTTTTCTATGACCTTGCCCAGGGGTCCTATTTATACTTGGGCACTAAGGCTGGGTTGGCACTTTTGGCGCCAAAAATTAGAGGGTTGGTGAGGGACAAAGTCTGTAGTGTACTATTTGTCCCTACCTGCAGGCAGGTCTGCCTGTCCCCTCTGGCAGATGCACCCTGGCGCCGACCAAAGTTCAAAAGCAAGTATGTCTTCTAATGGAGATAAAATATCTGATTTGCATTTTTACTTTTGAAACGGTAACTTTGATACAAACTTTGTAAACTTGAGGGTGGGTCTCGAGGACCACCTCCTCTAAAATATTTGCAAGCTTGAGGGGGGTCTCGAGGACCCCCTTCTAAAATCATTTTTCTTGAGAGGGGTTTAGAGGACCCTCTCCTTTAAAATCATTTTATAAACAGTTCTTTTCTTGTGAGCTGCCAGCCCTTTGACTGCTCACTTCACTTGTGACTAAGTGTGAGGTGTGTGAGGACTGGATGACCCTAGGGTCTCCTACTAGTATTCTCTCAATCCTATAGTGCTAAGTGGTTGAGCTTGCTCAACATACCTTGTCCCTCAGCCGCCAAGCCAAAACTCCCAGGAGGTCCCAACGCGCCTGTTCGAGCCCTGCTTGCTCGACTAGGCAACCTGTACAAGAAAGTAAAGTGTTAATGTTGTTGTTCATTTAGAGACTGCTGTTTCATGATGAAAACCCCTGTAGCAGATTTTCTCGAATAACATTTCTACAGTGACCCTTGCGGTGGCGCTGAGCCTTGCAGTGACGCTGACCCTTGAAGTGGTCGCTGTTGCCTGAGGCGGTGCCAACCCTTGTTGCGGCACCGACACTTGAAGCGGTACTGACGCTTGAAGCGGCGCTGACCCTTGAGGCGGCGCCGACCCTTGTCACGGTGTCGACGCTCGAAGCGGTGCCAGCGCTCGAAGCGGCGCTGGCGCTTGAAGTGGCGTTGATACTTGAGGTAGCGCTGATGCTTGAAGTGGCGCTGACACTTGAAGCGGTCGCTGATACCTGAGGCGGCACCGACCCTTGTTGCGGCGCCGACACTTGAAGCGGCGCTGACGCTTGAGGCGGCGCCGACCCTTGTCGCGGCGTCGACGCTCGAAGAGGCACCGACGCTTGAAGTGGCGCTGATACTTGAGGTAGCGCTGACACTTGAAGTGGACCTGACACTTAAAGCGGTCACTGATACCTGAGACGGCGCCGACCCTTATCGCGGCACCGACACTTGAAGCGACGCTAACGCTTGAAGCGGCACCGACGCTTGAGGCAGTGCCGACGCTCGAAGCGGCGCTGACGCTTGGAGTGGCGCTGATACTTGAGGTAGCGCTGATGCTTGAAGTGGCGCTGACACTTGAAGCGATCGTTGATACCTGAGGCGGTGCCGACCCTTGTCGCGGCGCCAACACTTGAAGTAACGTTGACGCTTGAAGTGGCGCTGACACTTGAAGCGACGCTGATACTTGAGGCGGCGCCGACCCTTATCGCGACGCCGCCACTTGAAGCGGTGCTGGTACTTGAAGCGGCGCCGACACTAGCAGTGGTGCTGGACCTTGCAACGGCATTGGCACTTGCAGCGGCGCTGATACTTGCAGTGTCGTTGACACTTGCAGCGGCGCTGATACTTGCAGTGGCGCTGGGGGTTCCTGCTGAATATGAGTTTCTGCCGGGGGTTTCTTCTCAGTATTTCTAATAAAATAATATTTTTACTTTTTTATAGGTAGACACCCTTCTACATTAGCCCCTCATGCAAAGTCTTTTGTGTTGGATAGACCAAAAGGCTTTGTATGCCATAAATTCATTTATTTTCTGGGACCCTTGGATTTCTTCATCATTCCCCTTAGGGTCATTAAATGTTATGTCACTTCATCCCAAGTTTTGTAAATGAGGACACTTATAGTGGACCTCCTTATCTCAGTATAAACTTGGGCGGAGGGGTTAACTGAGGTGAGCCCCTCACCCTTGGCCTTCTTTTGTTTGCCTTTCCTCTTAGGCGAAGGGGTTACTCGCGATGGGCCCTCGCTCTTGGCCTTCTTCTGTGGCCTTCTATCTTGGGCGGAGGGGTTACTCATGGTGAGCCCCTCGCCATTGGCCTTCTTCTGTGGCCTTCTATCATGGGCGGAGGGGTTGCTCGCGGTGAGCCCCTCGCCCTTGGCCTTCTTTTGGGGCCTTTCATCTTGGGCGGAGGGGTTGCTCGCGACGGGCCCCTCGCCCTTGGCCTTCTTCTGCGGCCTTCCATCTTGGGCGGAAGGGTTGCTCGCGGTGAGCCCCTCGCCCTTGGCCTTCTTCTGTGGCCTTCTATCTTGGGCGGAGGGGTTGCTCGCGGTGAGCCCCTCGCCCTTGGCCTTCTTCTGGGGCCTTTCATCTTGGGCGGAGGGGTTGCTCGCGACGGGCCCCTCGCCCTTGGCCTTCTTCTGCGGCCTTCCATCTTGGGCGGAAGGGTTGCTCGCGGTGAGCCCCTCGCCCTTGGCCTTCTTCTATGGCCTTCTATCTTGGGCGGAGGGGTTGCTCGCGACGGGCCCCTCGCCATTGGCCTTCTTTTGCGGCCTTCCATCTTGGGCCGAAAGGTTGCTCGCGGTGAGCCCCTCGCCCTTGGCCTTCTTCTGTGGCCTTCTATCTTGGGCGGAGGGGTTGCTCGCGGTGAGCCCCTCGCCCTTGGCCTTTTTCTGTGGCCTTCTATCTTGGGCGGAGGGTATGCTCGCGGTAAGCCCCTCGCCCTTGGCCTTTTTCTGGGGCCTTTCATCTTGGGCGTAGGGGTTGCTCACGGCGGGCCCCTCACCCTTGGCTATTTTCTGTCAAACTTGCAATCTTGGGAAGGTGGAGTCACTCTAAGTGGGTCCCCCCACTCCAAGCTTATTTTATTATTTGTTCACTTGCTTGAGGACTTCTCAATATTATCCCCCTCATGCAGAAGTGTCTTGTAATGTCGAGAAACTTGTGCACGAAATTATCGTACCCTTTATTTATACTTGGCAGTTGCTCAAGACTATGAGTGCTCTGATGCCCTTGGGGCCTTAGGTACTAAACAATTGTACCCTATGTTTGTACTTGGCCTTTGCTCAAGACTGTAAGCGCTCCGGCGCTCTTGGAGCCTTAGGTGCTAAATAGTCGCACCTTATATTTATACTTGGCACTTTCTCAAGACTGTGAGCGCTCCGGTGCCCTAGGAGCCTTAGGTGCTCATCTGGAGCACCTTACGTTTATAATTGGCACTTTCTCAAGACTGTGAGCACTCCGATGCCCTTGGAGCCACAGGTGGTCAACTGGCGCACCTTATATTTATATTTGGCACTTGCTCAAGACTGTGAGCGCTCCGATGCCCTTAGAGCCTTAGGTGCTCAACTGGCGCACCTTATATTTATACTTGGCACTTGCTCAAGACTGTGAGCACTTTGATGCCCTTAGAGCCTTAGGTGCTCAACTGGCGCACCTTATATTTATACTTGGCACTTGCTCATGACTGTGAGCGCTCCGGTGCCCTTGGAGCCTTAGGTGCTAAACTGTCGCACATATACTTATACCTGGCAATTGCTCAATATTATGAGCGCTCCGATGCCCTTGGAGCCTTTGGTACTAAACTGTCGTACCTTATATTTATATGTATATTTGGCACTTGCTCAAGATTATGAGCGCTCCGGTGCCCTTGGAGCCTTAGTTACTAAACTTTCGTACCTTATATTTATACTTGGCAGTTGCTCAAGGCTGTGAGCACTCCAGTGCCCTTGGAGCCTTAGGTGATAAACCGTCGCACCTTATATTTATGCTTGACACTTGCTCGAGACTGTGAGCGCTCCGATGCCCTTGGAGCCTTAGGTGCTCATCTGGAGCATCTTATGTTTATACTTGGCACTTGCTCAAGACTATGAGCGCTCCGGTGCCCTTAGAGCTTTAGGTACTAAACTGTTGTACCTTATTTTTTATACTTTTATTTACACCTATTGTAAATAATTTTTGTGTTCTCACGCTTATTGTATCATTCTTCTAGGTGGAGAAATACTAAAAAGAAAATGCGCTAGGAGGCACCATGGCCTATATAAAGTAACTTGACATTTCATAAGCAAATAACCGGTGCTAAGAAAGTATAGTTGATACCTCATACTCAGATTTTGTCTTTCCATATGAGTAAAAAATCCTCATGGAGCATATTGGAATCAAGCATACATAAAGTCAATCTAAAACTTGAATTTTTTTATCAAAGCTTTATATATCTTCTTACTAGCCCCGCTGCTCGAATCCAAGCACGCGAGAGAATAAAGTTTTCACTAAAGCAACTATGATCTCTTAGTTGCACAACATTACTTTTTGAACTGTGTATCAATAGTGAACATCTTCAAACAATTAATATGACTAAAAATAATACCCGTGGTATAGTAATAGATACTTTCAAAGTCATTTATACCTTTAAAACTTGGGGTACACATGTTCGAGTGAAGGATTAAGAGATCTTCTCTTTCTTCACATTGTGAATTACACTTATTTAAGATGTTTATCATTAATGAAATGTGATATTAATCACACAAACTATTTTGAGTAAGCAAGTCTGGGAATATGATCGATTTACTTGGGGTATATACTTGGACAAATATTATTTTATGCCCTATTTTAAAAACAACTCATATAACTGTATGTGAAGTGAATCACGCAAACTATTTTGAGGATACAACTCAAAAAAAATCCCAAAGTATCTCAATTATTCGAATAATAATAATAATAATAATAAAAATAATTATATTATTATATCAATTATTTTGTCCAACACAAAGTACTTTAACATTGTGTGAACTATCTCGTTTGTACTTCGAGCAACAAGCAAAAAGTATGCCAATCTAATTTTCGTTTCGAGCATGGCAACTTCCTTGACCCAAGAAAAATGGTTCCTCGTAGGTGAACTCTCTTAGATAGGTGGCACATGACAAAAATTTATCTATATCATGTCTCCCTCGTTAAAAGATAAAAACGCAAGGTTATATTCGAGCAACCCTTTACTTCGATCAGTTTTATTTTGATAAAGTATGCTGAAAACATTTATGAGACGAGAGAGATAAGAGAGAGAGCCATCTTTGTATCTCATTGGGAACACCCCCATTTTTTTTATCTCTGTAAAAATAACGTTGGGATACTCTATTCTTACTCGAAACAGGAGAGAGAGACCCATCTTTGTGCCTTGTTGGGAACAACCCTATTTTTTCTTTCTTTTTTTTTACACCCAGTAAAGTAGACGTTCTCATAAAAGAAATACGCTTCTAGAGTTCGGTAGAAAATTAGAGCGAGTCCCCCAATATCTTTTCACGAGTGGGTATAAGCACACTCTCTCTCCTCTCGTTGTAACCTAGCAACACATGGTGGATCAACTTAAAAACTTTGGAGTGGAGTTTCAGGCCACGAAAATTGCGACACGGTGCTTGCTAAACCCCTGTTCCTCGTCGTCATTAAAATGGGTCACTTGGTATTATTGTACTTTTAGCTTGAGGGGTTCCTCGTGCATATATATATATATATAGATATTCTGCTGGTGTATCTGACTATTTGAGATACAAGTCTCTAAAATAATCTAAATTTTGAGCAACTGTTTGGAAAGTCATGGCTGATGTCAAACATTAGTTGAAATCTTTGACCGTTTTTTATTTTATTTCAAACCCCCTTTTTGCTTATTCTCACCTCAGAGAAATTTTACTAGAGATGGTCTAATGGAAGTGGCTTACCACCTACTCCATTCTTTATTGCTTTGACAATTATTTTGCCAACGAGACTATTTCTGAAGTGGGACATTACCTCTTTTTTTTCTTGGATTTCTACTGAGGTTCAACACAGAGAGTTTGGATCGCTGTTCATTTTTTGGGATTTGTTAAATGCCTCGAGCATGTGTCGTCCTCTCTCGTTAATAAACTTGGTGGGGGTGTCTTTGATCTGCCTTTACTCGAATCAAGGGGCTGTCACTCGAAATTTTGTGTGTATAAAATGTGGACATCACGTGTATTTAAAAGTTCCGAGTGCGTTGCTTGATAATTTTAATTTCAGCAATAGAGTGCTTCTAGTCCTCGTGTGTTCTTTTGTTTTACATATTTTTTTTTTGAAGTTCTGAGATGCCCTGCTCAAGGATAAGTTTTGTCACAAGCTGGCCATTTCAGCGAGAGTTTGGAACTCGGTGACCTGTAGATTTAATTAATTTGATCAACTCTTAGTTTATTCAGCTTGGCATCTGTAGCACAAACTCAGTTGATTTTTACTTCTTGTATAAATTACAAGCGGTTGTACTTGATATTGCAAGAAGTTATCTGTTGTTGTAAGATTTGTTGCTTGGCAAAATTTCTGAGTAATATGCTTTCTCCTATACTATTTATTTAATCTATTAATTTTATTTACTTTGATCTTCCTTTCCTCTGATCAAATGATAGTCTCTTCAGATTTCGGGTGTGAAATGTGGGTCTCGTGCGATTTTAAATGTTCGAGAAAGTTGTTTGATATTTTGAGCTAAGCAACAAAGTGTGTCAGGCTCTTCACGTGTCCTTTTTTTTCTATAAGGAAACAATTTTCTTTCTCTAAAGGCTATTTTTGAGTAGTGGTAAAACTACTGATCACTCTCCGACTTGGCTATCTATTTCGTATTTTTCTGTTTGACTCTCTCATATATTTTTTTGTTTATTAAATTCGCGAGCAGGTCATTTTTCTTTTATGAAATCAATTATGAGTAATTAATCATAAATTTTCTTAATTGTGCTCACAGAAATGTACAGTACTCTAGTTTGGACTGAGGATGGTATCTCGACTTTAAAAGCTATCATGACTATGACTACTGACGATAAAGCCCATGACTAGTGACAATTAAACTGTTGAAAGACATCTCTTAATAAATCATTGATTGCGTATGCAGGAGGCCTGCTACTTTTAAAACAATAAACAATGGCAAGTTGGCAACCCCATAACTCAGATGATGGGACCTAGACCTTCGTTGAAATATGAATAAACATATTCACTAATAAATTTAGTTAGTGAGTGTAGTCTCTTTATATCTTTTCTTTCAAAATGATAACTCGGTATTTACTTAAACCTCATGTGTTCTCTCCTCACATTTGCTTTTTTTTTTCTAGTGACTGGAGTTTGACCTTAAACTTCTGTGATTTTTTTTGTTATTGACACGTGTATATAACACTCAAACGATGGAGTCCCCATGTCTACTTCATGCTTTGAGCATGGGGCGAGCAAACCCCTCTATATTATTTCATGAAAATGGGGCGAGCAACCCCCTCTGATATAAGTATATTATATATATATATATATATATATATATATATATATATATATATATATATATATATATATATATATTTAATGAGAAACAAAACTGATTTGAGCAGTTATAGCTCGAGAAAATCACCCTGTGATCTTTTGGATCTGAAGATATTACTGTGTCAATTTGTATTTATGGGTTCTAACGAGGAACCCACATAAGAACCATTAAAATTTGAATATAGTAAGAAAAAAAGTAAGTGTTCTTCCTTGTCAAGACTAATATAAATAACAAATGGCAAGTAGGTTCCCAAGGCTTAAAGAGTGCAGCACAACATTTATTAGCACTACATTTATTAGGCCTATCAACGCTAGCTGTAGCTGTTTACAAACAACATGACTTCTCCACACAATTTTTGATAAAAATAATAACTAAAATTAATAAGTATAATTTTTCATCTTTTATTACTTATCATTTCGAGAAATCGTGTGTGATTTTCTTTATCAACTAAATCACTTAGCATATATATGAAACGCTAGTAAAATATGGACTAAGACTTGTGAAATGAGCATATTCAACAAGTAATAAAGTAAGGCAGTGTACTTAGCTGATATGGCACAAGATATGTCTGAACAAGGTTGTCGAGCATCCATATTCTACAAGTGAGTAGAGTCTCTTCTAAGGTGCATTCGAGGATGAGTCATCCACCTCCACTTTCTTTGTTAGAGAGTTACCCGGACACCATAATTTTTTTTTATCGGTGCCACCTCGGGCGTCGCTACTCTCTCTTTACCTAGCGCAACTTTGAACCCTTACCGTGCAAGCGGTTCTTCACGCATTGGTTACTGCCCTTGGGTTCCTCGAAATTTAAGACTTCTTTATTTGTGGGTTCCTCGTGCGAGGCGCTGACCCAAGGGTTCCCCGCCTGGTGGAGCTTTGTTTGGAGAGGGGGGTCTCAGCGACTGGAAATTTTCTTGGAGAGAGGGGGTTCTCGACCCCTTGTTTTTTTATTTCAAGAGGAGGGGGTCTCGACGTCTTCGGATTTTACGAAAATGGGTGTCTCGACCCATGGAGAAATGGTGGTCTCGTCTTCACAGACTACCCATTTAACTAAGGGTTCCTCACGGTCTGTCGTCGTGTCCGCAGGTGCCTCGTTAGAAGCTGGGGGTCTCGACGTCGATGAGAAGGGGGTCTCAACGCCGACTGGTGGTTTCTTACGTGGTAACGCGGGTGTTGACGCTCTTGGGGGTTCTTCGCGAAATGCGTTATTTGCTGAAAATTTTTCGCGAGACCCTTTTTATACTGTGGGTTCCTCGCTGGAAGTGTCATTGGCACTTGGTATTTTGGGTGAGGGTGTCTCGACCTCTTATCGTTTCAAGGGTTCCGCGTCCCAGGGTGTCTCGCCTATGTTGGCGTTATAGAGATTATGGTGTTGACCACGGGTTCCTCACTACCCACTTTGTTAGTCGGTTCATCCTGTGTTGGTGATTTGGGGATTAGAGGTTTCGCACCTTTTGAGATTTCCACTATGGGACCCACTGCCGAGGGTCCCTCGTCGTTAGCTGCTGCTGCCACGGGTTCTTTTCTTAAGGGTTCCTCATCGCTATCATTGAGCGAGAGGAGTTCCTCGACCATACCGAATTTCTCGCCAAACACTTAGGGTTCTGGGGGTTCTGTCAGTGAACTTGATGATTGTCACAACTTGCTCCAGCGCCGTCCTTTGCGGCTGATCTACTTCTGCCGGAATCATTGCCGGAACGGCTCCCCCTCCAGGGGGGTTGCTGCTGGTATTACACAATCTTGACTTAAACTTGCCAAGTCTAAAAAAACATACTCATAAGCCTCTGCCACCGGAGCTGCTACCGGTGAGTTGGTTTGACCTCCCGGAGGAGCAGGTACCTTTGCTCCGATCACCACCACATCCACCTGAGTGGCCTTGTCTCTTTGAGCTCCATTTCCAGATGGAATGTCTTTAAACACTAGCTGCTTAGAAACATTAAAACCTTCTTTGTCCATGGAAATGAGGATACCTCCCCAGCGGAGTCGCCAAATGTTGGAGGGTAGTGAGACTGGGGTCTATGAATAACTGGAAAGGGTGAGGCGTGACCCACTCCAATAGACGCTGTCTGCAAGTCTTCAAGGTCTCCTGGTACAACTTCTGAAGAAAACTTCTCCTTCTGGTAACAATGGAACTCAAGCTTCAACTCACTCCCTGCAAGAAGATGAACTTTCACAGCAAAAATAGCAATTTTCTCAAGGGAAACACCTGAGAGTGATGGCTATCAGTGGGGAGTGAAGGAACAAGGCACTCAGCACTAAAAGAATGAGCAGGGAGAGAATACTAGGTAGGTCTGGTGATATTTTAGCAGAGTAATAGTGCAATTTTCTATCTCTATCTTTTTTTCTATGACCTTGCCAGGGGTCCTATTTATACTTGGGCACTAAGGCTGGGTTGGCACTTTTGGCGCCAAAACTTAGAGGGTTGGTGAGGGACAAAGTCTGCAGTGTACTATTTGTCCCTACCTGCAGGCAGGTCTGCCTGTCCCCTCTAGCAGATACCCCCTGGCGCCGACCAAAGTTCAAAAGCAAGTATGTCTTCTAATGGAGACAAAATATCTGATTTGCTAAATATCTTTTGAAACGGTAACTTTGATACAAACTTTGTAAACTTGAGGGGGGGTCTCGAGGACCACCTCCTCTAAAATATTTGCAAGCTTGAGGGGGGTCTCGAGGACCCCCTTCTAAAATCATTTTTCTTGAGAGGGGTTTAAAGGACCCTCTCCTTTAAAATCATTTTATAAACAGTTCTTTTCTTGTGAGCTGCCAGCCCTTTGACTGCTCACTTCACTTGTGACTAAGTGTGAGGTGTGTGAGGACTGGATGACCCTAGGGTCTCCTATTAGAATTCTCTCAATCCTATAGTGCTAAGTGGTTGAGCTTGCTCAACATAACTTGTCCCTCAGCCGCCAAGCCAAAACTCCCAGGAGGTCCCAACATGCCTGTTCGAGCCCTGCTTGCTCGACTAGGCAACCTGTATAAGAAAGTAAAGTGTTAGTGTTGTTGTTCATTTAGAGACTGCTGTTTCATGATGAAAACCCCTGTAGCAGCACTTCTCGAATAACATTTCTACAGTGACCCTTGCGGTGGCACTGAGCCTTGCAGTGACACTGACCCTTGAAGTGGTCGCTGATGCCGAGGTGGCGCCAACCCTTGTTGCGGCACCGACACTTGAAGCGGCACTGACGCTTGAAGCGGCGCTGACGCTTGAGGCGGCGCCGACCCTTGTCACGGTGTCGACGCTCGAAGCGGTGCCAGCGCTCGAAGCGGCGCTGGCGCTTGAAGTGGCGTTGATACTTGAGGTAGCGCTGATGCTTGAAGTGGCGCTGACACTTGAAGCGGTCGCTGATACCTGAGGCGGCACCGACCCTTGTTGCGGCGTCGACACTTGAAGCGGCGCTGACGCTTGAGGCGGCGCCGACCCTTGTGGCGGCGTCGACGCTCGAAGAGGCACCGACGCTTGAAGTGGCGCTGATACTTGAGGTAGCACTGACACTTGAAGTGGCGCTGACACTTGAAGCGGTCGCTGATACCTGAGACGACGCCGACCCTTATCGCGGCGCCGAAACTTGAAGCGACGCTGACGCTTGAAGCGGCACCGACGCTTGAGGCGGCGCCGACGCTCGAAGCGGCGCTGACGCTTGGAGTGGCACTGATACATGAGGTAGCGCTGATGCTTGAAGTGGCGCTGACACTTGAAGCGGTCGCTGATACCTGAGGCGGCGCCGACCCTTGTCGCGGCGCCGACACTTGAAGTAACGTTGACGCTTGATGTGGCGCTGACACTTGAAGCGGCGCTGATACTTGAGGCGGCGCCAACACTTGAAGCGGCGCTGACCCTTGTGTCGACGCTGGTACTTGAAGCGGCGCCGACACTTGCAGCGGCGCTGGACCTTGCAACGGCGTTGGCACTTGCAGCGGCGCTGATACTTGCAGTGGCGCTGGGGTTCCTGCTGAATATGAGTTTCTGCCGGGGGTTTCTTCTTAGTATTTCTAATAAAATAATATTTTTACTTTTTTATAGGTAGACACCCTTCTACAAATGCGTACACAAAAGAACTAGAAGGCTAGTATCTATACGCACAATATATAATTTAAAGTATGTTTCATTTAATTATGTCTTATCACAATTCGAGATATTTCATTTAATTATGTAATTTAAAGTATGTTTCATTTAATTTAAAGTATGCATAAGAACTAAGACTTTTACCAATATATACCAATATCAATACCGATTCAAATTCAATTTCAATTTATACCAATTTATACCAAGATCAATACCAATTAGAATTCAATTTCAATTTGAAGAAACGGGTCCTATAGAATTACAATGTATACAAATTAAAAAGCTTATTAATGTTTATAGAATTTCATATGTTTTAGTCCAATTCGTAAGGAGCTAAGGGGATGGTAACACTATGTGACTTCTCATGAAATACGATATTACATTAAAATCATGATAATTATATTAAAGGTTTGAGTTGGCACTCCTGCCCATCACTAAACTTCTTGCATGGAATGTCTAACCGAAGTGAAATCCAAAGGATGACCCCCCCTCCCCGGCGCTATACCCTTTCATTTAGATAACGTAGTTATTAAGACAATTTAATTAGGATTTAATATGAGAGAGTAAGCAAGAATTTAAATATCTACGTGTGCAATTAATCCAACTTGTCCAACTCAATTCAATTCAGTATAAAGATTTCAATACTAATGCAATTCAATATCAATAGAGATGCTGAATTTGTATGCCCTTTAAATATTTTTGAAAAATATATTTTCTTCTTTGTATTTTAACTCTCATATCTTAACCTCGTTTCTTATTATGTTAAATCCGGTCATTGGTATAAGACAACTACTATTGGGGCAAAGTATAAAGTCCATAAACAACATTGACACTATTTTCGAAATCATAAATGCACATGTGACATTCCATATATTGATCCCCAAATTCAAAACAACACACTACAATCTCTTACACCAAAACCAAACACAATCAATTCCTTATATCTCCCCATTTTCTCCCACCTCTAAACTCACAAGCAATTGATTCAAAATAATAACTCATTAATTCTCTCACCTCCTCTCATCATTCCCCCTGCCCCCCACTCACCCCCTTCCCCACCACTGCCACCCCCACCCCCACACACCTATACACACACATATATACCCCTACCGCCACTCCCCCTGCTCCCACCACTCCCCTTGCCCCACCACTCCCCCCCTCACCCCCACCATTGCCACCCCCCATTGCCCCTAGCTCCACACACGTACAGACACACACGCAGATATACGCACGCACACACCCACCTGCACACACACACACATATACAAAGGAGAGAGAGGGAGAGAGAGAGAGAGAGCAATTGCGCGCGCGGGTGTGAGAGAAAGAGAGAGGGGGGGAATGAAAACAGTGGGAAAAAGTGGCGGAAGGTTTTTTTTAGTGAGAAAGTTATCATGGACCTATCAAGATCTTTGGCCGTGATAACTTTCTAAAGTTGTCACGGCCATTGACCATGACAAAAAAACGTGTTTTTTTTATCATGGTGAATGATCGTGCCAAGGCTGGCCTACTCAAAGGTGACAATTTAGCCTTTTTGGTGTAGTTACAAGAGAAATGTAAAGGCAAAAAACTTTTAAGAAACAAAGAAAAGCGATAAATAAATGAAAAGAAAAGAGAAGAAAGAATAAAATGAGTAAATGTAGTTTTTGGTGAGGGAGTCCTTTTTTTTGCATTTTTGAGTTGCTTATTTATTTAGTTTCTTATCATTAAATTCAACTTGTTCATAACTGTTGGGTGGTTACCCATCCAATTGTTTCCCGACCAATTGCACTAGGTCATAACAGGTTTCATGCATGCGGGTTGCCAATTACTTTGAGCTAATGTATTATAGTTAGGCTACTGTTATTGGGTTTATTGTCCCACGTGTAAATATCTCATTGGACCGCGATAATTTGATGTAACATACCCCCCCCCCCCCCCCCCCGCACTAGATGATTTTGGATAAAACTACTTAGTGGACAGTTAAGCTTCTCATGTCATCGCTCCACGTTTAATCGTCTTTAATCTGGGGTAAATGTGACATATTTATGTGGCTTTCGGCACTGAGAAAATGTTCATCCCAATGTATCAAACCTTTGATCATTCACCTGAACCACTTGTCTCTTTGTCATCCTGTTTATCCGCGTAAAATTCCTTCTCAAGAAAATAGCAATGTTGGTACTAAATACCCTCGTGAATATACTTCATACTCATCTAACAATAATGTAAACCCATGGGGGGTTACTTCTCCTTTCCTTGACCATTTTTATGATGTCGAATTTCCCTCTTTCAGTCACCGTGGTAGAGTAAATGACGAGTATTATATAATCTCTGCTCCTTCATCCCTTAGTTGCTTTGATTCTGACATTATTATGCCAATCGACGTGGTACCTCAAATTGAAGAAGAAGAAAACCATGAGAATGATATTGACACTTGTAATGATGATAAGTTTGAAAATTTTTCTATATGCCTAATTAAAAACTTCATAATTCTTCTAATAACTATGGTGAGCATCCTACTATAGTTCATGTTGTCCCCTACTAGATGTTCATATGGGACCTATGTGGGAATAACTTATGTTGAAGGCGCATGACACCATAGGTTTTGGTTATGATTTTTCCCTTTCTTTCCCATTCTTCCTACTTAGACGCCACATATAAATGATATTCCCCACTTACACCAAACATATAAGCAGGGACTATGCTTGGTCAAGTCCAATTTAACGTTATTTCCCCTTCGACACTCACAAGAATGAGTATTTGAGCCTCTTAGATGCATGGAATCATTAATCCTATAATATTCCATGATATGGATCCATTGATGCTCATTTCCCTTATCATGCTATTGTGCATCACACAGCATACCAACATACCAATGACCTCACTACCTCCTATGCCTTAGTTGGGCCCAACTTTATCATTTTCTTTGAAAAGTAGTTGGTAGAGAATAATTTATCTAGTGTTCTTATTTTTGAGATGATTGTTTTCCTATACATGTTATGTGGGGATCCCATATGAGATTTGGGAAGGCTTGTCCAAGATGGTCTGCAGATTGGTTATAAATCATTACTCAAATTTATACTACCAACACTGTAAGTAAAGCCCTAGAACCCCCCCATACTTTCTCCCATCTTTCCCCATGGGTCCTCTTGAAAGATCACGCCCTAAATTAACTGGTCTGGGCTTCTTTGTCCATTCATAATTTCCCATATATCCGTATTCCTTAAGTCTTATCCCCTTTTTTGTTAGGATTTGAGGAAATATGATATTGAATTCTAAGATTTTGATGATTAGATGAATTTTGAAGCTGATATTTTTATGAAAGCCAGTCATATCTTGGAGGATTGGAAATATTTCTTATCGATTTTCATTTGTGAGGAGTGTGACCCTGAATACAATGGTTTTGATGCTTTTTCCTCTAAAGAAATTGTCTTCATATCTAGGCAACTGTACAAGGAATCCGAAGAGGCAGTTCAAAGCTTTCATCTCTATGGGAATTTTTTTACTGAAGATGACTCAAGATTTTTCCTAATTAGATTCAGGACAAAAATAAATTATCTGTCTATGGAGTACGCTCCATCAATATGTTACTTATGCATTCTCCCTCAATTGATCAATCCAAAGGGGAGGATGCTTTATTTTTCCATTTTTTTAAATATCCCATCTTTGGATGTTAATGGAAAAATATTAATTTATTTTGAATGACTATTGATGGCTTATGATTCAGCAAATTATGTCATTGATTTTTATTTTCTCATTAACTTGGTAATTAGTTTTCACATTAAACCAATTTTGTCACCTTAACATATAATTAATTTCAGCTATCTAATGAATATTTTTATACCATGAAGATATTTGGTTTGTTAAAATGTGCCCATAATTATTTTTGTACCTTTTATACCCAAAATGTTTTAATTCTAGGTCTTTTCTGCATGCATGCCTTTCTATTGGCAGTGGTCCCACCAAATCCCAGATCATGTGTGAAAGTGTCCAAATTATAACTTTTTGTTTTTCATTGAAATAATTAATTTAAATACGAACAAACTTTTTCGTGATTTTCCTTTAACCAACACACTTGGTTGTCTTGGAACTCACAATATTTGATTTTCTTTCGGTCATTATGAAACCTCAGATCTGTAAAAGAATATTATACAAGATGTTATCCATGAAATAGATTTTCTAAATTCCTTGACAAAACATGTTTGAGTTTTTGTCCAAGAAGTTAGTGGAAAGATTATTCAACAAACTGGATTCACTCAATGATGACCTAAAGTACACCACTTAGGAGACTTAGAGAACTTAGATTCACCTCGATTAATTTGTTTTTATAATGGATTTTTTTTAATTAACCCTATTTTTTGTAATTTTGTCAAATACACATGCAAATATACTTCTCATATAGTAAAATTTATTTAATAATGAAATTGTATCTTTATATATATATATATATATGGGAGTTTTGTGTGGGACAAACATATTTAGAGATTACCTAAATCTTATATTGAATTTTTTTTTAAGAAAACTAGACAAAATTTCTCTGGACACTCTCACAACCTGTCTCATCGTAGCGATGCTCTAACGACAAACTTCTCGCTTTAGTAATAATGTTTCACTGGTCTTTGTGTCCCGTGCAAAAAAAAATGTCTAGATTTTATCATAACATGGATCACTTTAGATTCTCTCTAGTGAGAGATATTCTATTTGTAGTGACATTACGGTGAAATGCGTCTGATAGCGCCGAAAGTCACTTTTGCATAATACCTTTCTTCAAGATCTTCTTCTTTTGTGTGTCCAGTATAACCTTTTAGTTTACTAAGACCATAAAGTGGATATTTGACACCATAAGAGTGTGACACCTAGCATTTGAGACTTTAACTCACTTTAAAATCCAAAGGGTATAAGTTAAGTGTGTCTTACTCTTTCAAACCATTAGTGAGATCCTTGAAAAAATATTTTTACTGTATTTCACATATTTGAGAGCACGTTTTTTCACTCATCTTATTTGAGTTCTTCAAGGCAATTTTTATAATGGAGATATATTTACTCACCTTCTATTTAGAAATCTATTTTCATTAGTGAGTCAATATTTTATCTTCCCATGCTTGGAACACTCGTTTATATATTTAAAGAATTACACCTTTGCAAACACCCTAATAAACATATCTATAGGATTCCTTCAATATCCTAGGTGTAGCATTTTGGTTGCTCAAAGGTTCATTCTAGGACCATATGTTTCTTCAACTATAAAGAAAAAAGTGGCCAAATATTTGAAGGCATTGGTTGTGTACCAAAACCAATTGCGGTTGTACAACGTTGTCCAATGTTGGCGTTGTCTACAGAGAATGTGGTGGAAAATAGTGTCTAGTCGATCATTGCATCGTGAGTGTGTAAGTCTTTGTCTTCTAGTTGTAAAACTATACCATACATAATGTATTTTTCATTCTTATCATCCCAAGTTTTTTTTCATTAGTGGATATTTCCCTCGTACATCCAGTCTTGTGGTTATTTTACTCTTTCAACATCTTTTAAAATCACTGTCTCGAATAAGAAGATAAAACTTAAAGATTATAAAATTTATTAAAAGACTTTGTCACATAGACTTTTAGATTGTTAAACCATTTTATAATTATAAATTAACAAACATTTTTTCTTTAATTAGGGGACTTAATTATTATTTAGGTAGCTACTGTCAAGAGGCACATTCTCAATATCTAATCATGTGGGCATTTGGATTGATGGAGCTACTAAAGACACCATTTTATCTCCCCCCCCTTCCCCATAATACCACTTTATGGAGAGCACGTCCTCTGAGACACATGTCCACCTCATCTTGGCTTTATTACTATTTCAAATGGCTCTCCTTAAGCTATTTAGGCGTGTATCTTACTTCACTCTCCATTTTTTCTATTTTTTTCTCTCTCCCAACACATTTTCATTCGTTAAGAATACATTCCTATTTCATCAAGCTTTCATCATCAATAGAATCTATATTTTTAAACATTAATGATTACCTTCTATTTGATGACACCGTCAATATAATCTCAGCCAATAACTAAATTGTTGTTGGGATCATTATTTCTCCTATTAATTATTCAAATAGGTCTCTCTCCACCGTTGGCCCATATTTTAAGGATGACCTCCCATTATTATAATGGCGGATCCACCCCAGGACGAAGCGGGGCGGCCGCCCCAGTTCAGTTTGTTAAAAAAAAAAAAAAAACTCAAGGGTTTTTTGGTAAACAATTAAACTTGGAGGTTTCTTTTAATTAGTTTCAAAGTTAAGGGTATACTTTGTAATAAACATAAAATAAAAACATAACTTAAAACAAACAAACCTTACCTTTGCAGTGGGTCGAACGAACCAAAGAATTTTTTTTTTCTAAACCTAAAAAATAGAAACCCTCTTTGCTCTCTCTCTCCCTCCACACTCCACCGCCGCCGCTGCCCCTGCTCCACAGGGTGGATCCGCCTCCGCTCTCTCTCCCCCGGAATCTCTCCTCTCCCCACCTCCTGCGCTGCCACTTGCTGCCGCCCCTACCTCCGGAGGCTCCACCGGACCACCACTTACTGCTGCCCCTACCACTTGCTGCTGTCGGCGCCTGCTCTCCTCTCCTCCACCGGACCACCACCAACGGCTGCTGCCACGTGCCACTTGATGCTCCAGGTATATTTCCCCCCACCGGACCAGCACTAAAATATGTTTATATGTGTAATTTGTAAATTAATATCTGTTTATTAAAATTTATATGAAATTATTTATACTTAAATGAAATTAAATTTCTTTTGTGTATATAATCTGTTTATATGTGTAAATTAATGAAAATTTTTATGTTGTTTATATGAAAATTTATATGTGTCAATTTATATAAATTTTTATGTTAATTTTTATGTTGTTTATATGAAATTAAATTTATATGTGAAATTTTTATGTTGTTTATATGAAATTAAATTAAATTTGTAAATTTAGGGAATCTATGGAGAAATTTTTTAAGCGAAAAAGAGGAGACAACGCACCAATCGTATCCGAAGCTGAGGTTCAATCATCTTCCACTTTCAATGCGGAGTCCGACAATCAACCCCAAATTGTGGCACAAACCGTACAATCTCAATACTCACCAAATATTGCTGTCAATTTGGATGAACTACCATCAGATCCCGTTTTGAGAAAATCTATATCGGAATATGGTGATTCTAAACAAATGGAGTTAGTTCGTCGAACTTATCTTTCTAGGGGCCCTTGTCAGCCAAAAAATCATAATTTTCCATGGATACAAATTGAAAATGATAGAAGTAGATTTATTCCGTCATGGTTTGAGGAGTTTGGAAGGTGGCTAGAGTATAGTGTGGCAAAGGAGGCTGCGTTTTGTTTGTTTTTCTATTTGTTCCGACCAAATACAGGGGGGCAAGGGGGTGGTGGTGTATTTGTTAGTGGAGGCTTTTCAAATTGGAAAAAGAAACATATGTTTAAAGATCATGTTGGTCCCCACTTAAGTATTCATAACAAATGCATGAATGCTTGTGATGACTTGATGAAACACGATCAACACATTGAAGTGTCTTTGTCTAACCATTCCGAAAAGATAAGAGTTGATTATCGAATTCGTCTTATTGCATCGTTGCATTGCCTCAAGTACTTACTACGCCAAGGTTTGGCGATGCGAGGGCATGATGAATCTGTGGGGTCATCTAACCGGGGTAATTTTTTGCAACTTTTACAGTTCCTTGCCGAGCAAAATGAAGCTATAAACAAAGTTGTTTTGAAAAATTCCCCCGAAAACCACCAAATGATAGCTCCATCAATTCATAAAGAGCTCATTAATGCCGCCGCATATTTGACCACTAAAGTTATAATTAATTATATTGGGGATGAGGTATTCTCCATAATAGTTGACGAGTCCGGTGACATCTCTGTGAAAGAGCAAATGGCCGTGACTTTACGCTATGTGAACAAAAAAGGCTATGTGGTTGAACGTTTTCTTGGCATTGTACATGTTATTGATACTACATCTTTAACACTTAAGGCAAGCCTGGAGTCACTTCTCTTGAAACATGGGTTGAGTATGTCACGTATTTGTGGGCAAGGTTATGATGGGGCGAGCAACATCAAAGGGGAGTTCAATGGGCTGAAGAGTTTGATTCTAAGGAAAAACAGTTCAGCTTATTACGTTCATTGTTTTGCTCATCAGCTACAGTTGGCATTAGTAGCGGTCGCAAACAATCATAACGCAATTGGTTCTTTCTTTCTCAAAGTTTCAATTTTATCTAATGTTGTTGGAGCATCTTGCAAGCGTAGAGATATATTTCGGATGAAACAATATGATGATATACTTGAAGGAATATACAATGGTGATTGGGAGACGGGTCGTGGTTTAAATCAAGAAGAAGCATTCACACGGGCAAGGGACACGAGGTGGGGTTCACATTATGGTACACTTTTGAGTTTATATCATTTGTTCTCTTCTGTGATTGGTGTTCTTGAGGTGGTTCAAGTTGATGGTGATGTAGGGACTCAGAGAATAGAAGCATATGATATGATTAGCTCTTTGCAGTGCTTTGATTTTGTTTTCAAATTGCAGTTAATGAAAGCAATTTTGGGGATTACCAATGATTTGTCGCAATCACTACAACGAAGGGATCAAGATATTGTGAATGCAATGGATCTTGTTAGAATAGCTAAAATGCGTTTACAAAAAATGAGGGAGCATGGATGGGATCAATTGTTGAAAGTAGTATCATCCTTTTGTAGTACGCATGACATTGTAATCATAAATATGGAGGATTGTTTTGTGACCGGTGGAAGATCACGTCGAAATGTCGAAGAGAGGACAAATCTTCACCACTATCGTGTTGAATTGTTCTATTCGGTGATAGATGTGCAACTTCAGGAGTTGAACCATCGGTTTAATGAGGTGAATACATAGTTACTTTTATGTATGACATGTCTTGATCCAAGTATGAACTTCTCCAAATTTGATGCGACAAGATTAGTTTGATTTGTAGAATTTTATCCGAATGATTTTGATCCCATTGAACTCACAGTCATTGGGGAACAACTCGAAAATTATATTTATAGCGTGCGTGATAATGATGAATTCAAAGATTTGAAAGGGATTGGTGCTCTTGCTCAAAAAATGATTGAAACGCATCGGGATCGGTTATTTCCATTAGTGTACTTGCTTATAAAACTTGCCTTCACATTGCCGGTTGCAACTGCAAGCGTGGAAAGAGCATTTTCCGCAATGAAAATCGTTAAGAGTACATTACGTAACGGAATGGGAGATGATTTTACAAATGACTGCTTGGTGACGTACATTGAACAGGATATTTTCAAAAATATTGATACGGAAGATATTATTCAACATTTTCAGAATATGAAGCCACGTAGGGGAATATTGTAAAAAATCTCTTTGTATTTGGAATTTCTGGTTATGTACGGATCAATATGAAATTTTGGCATATTAAGTATTTATGTTTTATCAATTGTTGGTTTTTATGTGTTGATTATTTATTAGTGTCATTAAAAAAATTTTGAATCGATTTCGCCCCAGTTGGACTAAAATCCTGGATCCGCCACTGCCATTATATATCCTCATTTTTTATCCTAAATTTGGGGACCTCAATCTGAGGGTCAGGGTTTGTCCCAAAAAGTTTGGCAGTGCTACCTAATCTAAATAGGTGAATCGGATGCTTAATGATAGAGCATAAGACATGGAAAATGGGGACTTTTTTATACCATTAACTCAGTCTAAGAGATATTGAACATGACCCATTAATTATTTCATGTGATATTCACTTTTGGAACTCAACATTTAATTGCTTTGAGTTCAATTTTGGGATGGAAGGTCATATTGTATTAGACATTTATCAACTAGATAGATTTCAAATCCCTAGGGTATGATGTTCACCCACATATGTTATAACTTACATTCCATGGAGGTTAAAAAGTGGAAACATTCACCTGGCATACTCCACTTTTATGCATAAACACATCAAGAGTGTTCGTAGTGTGGATGATAAGGAGTATTTTTCCGTCCTCTTGCTCTGATTATTAAGACACATCTTTTATGTTTAGTCTTAAAGGGGTAATATTAGAATACTCCTTTTTAGCTACTATCCTTATGGAGGGCAAAAAATTTCCACATGTTCCCTACCTTTTAGGTTCCCTTTATAAGAGTTGATATGAGCTTCTAGAGTATCCCCTCAATGCCAACCAAGATGAGACACTGCGGTCCTTTAAATGTGGTTACATGCATATTTCCCAAAGACTTTCCATGTCAAAGATAGCTTTGAATTTAGCCATTTCAACCCAAGTTGGTTGTAGACCAGTCGCTAGAACTTCATTGATGCCTACATAGATTTATTAAGGATTATATTAATTAGCCAAAATATTTTCAACATCACTGATTCTTTTGTTCGCAAAGTATCATTCAGGTTAGTCGAGAATCATAACAACAACTAATGATCAAATGTTATTGGACCAAGTTCATATCGGCCATATATCCGCTATCGATCGCTGAAGATTCCTAATAATTGAGTTTGTGAGATATCGGTCGAAAAATAAAAAAATCCACGACTAATAGAAAAGTGGGGGATGGAATCGACCAAAATCATCACTACCAGACTTCCCCAATGCTATTATAGGAAGAAATCTACACAATATTTTAAGAATTTCAAATTCATCAATTTCTTCAAAGAAAATGTCATTGTGGAAGAACTAAGAGTTGGGAGAATTGTGGAAGCGTTAACTCTCTCCATTGATCTAGATTCTTAAACTGCCTTCATGGACTTTTGATTCATTCTAGGTGTAAACATTTGAGAAAGAATGAATAATTACTTCGAACATGCGATGATCTAGTTATCCCAAATCAAGGTCGGCTGGAATACTAATAATCTAGTCGTTGGTTCATAATATCAATTTCAAAAAAAACATCGAACCTCTAACTCCAAAGATAGCCAAAAGTTGTTTGTCGAAATTAAGATTGGGTTCGACTATTTTCTTTCTATCTGGGTTTGCTAGCGCCAGTAAATAAACTATCCAATTATTGGGTAAATGTTAGAATCTACCTAATAAAGATGATGGGAGCACATGTTAGCCAAAATAGGAATGACACTGTAGGATATTCTCATGGAAATATACCAAAAGTTAGGTTAATAAAATTTTGACCCATCCACAGCTCACGCCAACTACACCAAACCCTCAACCGATCTCTAAAATGGAACATCATGAGAATGAATTATCTGCACTGAAATATCATCGCTGAAAATGAGATTATCTGCAATGGCATCCATAATTAGCTGATTGTCATTATATAAGTTGGTTAGCTAACGATTTCAGATAGTCAGGCATTAATTTCAGCACCAAATGGGTAGCCGTCGACTTGAGCATAGGAATATCATCATGGACCAGAGTCACTCTACGACAACACGAATTCTTTCTGTAGAAGATGAAGTGCATAGCCACCAAAAGGACCAAGTATTATCTATCTCTCAAATTTTTTATATCGGTTATCACATGGGCCTTCACAGTAGGTCGAACTTGCCATGCATGAATCCTAACAAAAATCATTGTGAATTTATACACCCATTTGCAGGATTTATTACTTAAATTTTTAAATTTGACCCCCAACTTACTGTAAAGTCATGATCAACCCATATAGAACGATTGTGTTTTAATTTCCAAGATAATTTCTCAAATAAATGTTAATCTCAATGAAAGAAAAAATGATTAAAGAAACAAATAAAAGAGGCGATATTTGAATTGTTGCTTTATTATTAAATTGAAAATGTCACAATCCTCCCCATGTTTTAATGGGGATTTGAAATCAAATTTCTAATCTTTACATACCTATTGCATTATACCAATAAGCAGTAGCTTTTAATGTTGGAAATTAATGTCAAGTAATGAAATTAATTATTTAATTTCAATTTTATTAAATTCCGAATTTTTCATAATTGTGGTCTTGATAAATATCAGATAATTAACTAGGAATGTGATAAATAAAGATATTAAAAGATTTGGGTAAATCTTATCCGTTAGTCACATGATGGTTAGTGGCATTAGTGGGAGACTTGAAAGAGTCCCACCTTGACTAGGATTCCGGCCCTCTTCCCCTTATATATAGAGGAGCCCTACACCATCTGCGGTTATCTCATAACACACTATTTCTGAGGTGGGAGAGAAACTCCGAGATTCCATTAGAGTGTAATTTTTTCAAGAAGGGAGATTGATGAAGCAATTAATCAAGATTGATCAATGCATTGGATCAAGGTAAGTCTTATTTTATATCGTTTAGACGTATTTTGTGAAAATATGAAGATCTAAGATCCTTTTATTAAGAACAATTGTATGTTAAACTTTAATCATATTAATGTGTTCATGATTAATATTAGGGTGTTCTTAAGAATGATTTTACATGTGGTATCAGAGCTAAAGTTTAAGATCTTATGATTTTCCTTATTGATGTTCGTCTATAATGAAATATCACTGGGTTCAAAAGCAAAAATCTTCCTATTGTTTATTTGGGGATCCCATTATTCTCCGGAAAGAAAAAGAAAGCATATTTTTCAATTTTCATAGACAAGCTGGTAGGGAAACTAAATCAATGGAACCATCCTTGAATCTCTCAAGCAGGTAGATTAACTCTACTCAAATCTGTGGCAGAATCCATGCACCTTCATCTACTGGCCGCCGTCAATCCTCTGGTAAACGTTCTCACCCATATAGATAATTTACTAGCTCGATTTTTATGGGGGAATCAAGAAGAGAAGACAAAATTTCAATGGGTGAATTGGCAAAATATTTGCAAACCTAAAGAAGAAGGCGGGTTAAACCTCAGATCAATGATTGACCTTTCATCAGCCTATGCTCATAATTTGTGGTGGAAATTCTTTAATACAAATTCTCTTTGGTCCCAATTTATGCATGATAAATATAAAAAATTGGAAGTCCACAATTTTAAGGGAACAAGTTCAATGTCATCACAGGTGTGGAGGAGAATGCAAAATGTTGGTGAGGAGTTCTTGGAAATTTATGATTTAATTTCTGGGAAATGGACTTTAGAACAAAATGGGATTTTCACACTCAAATCATCTTGGAATTTTGTGAGAGTCAAAGGTTGTATCCAAAAGTCTTATTCTATAATTTGGGATAAGAGAATACCCCCAAAAATTTCAGTTTTCATGTGGCGATTGATTCATAAGGGCATTGATATAGATGAATTTATTAAGAAACTGCATATTCCTCTTGTGTCTAAATGTAGATGTTGCAGTATGGCTTGTGAAGAGGATCGAGATCATCTATTTTGGGTAAGCTCAATTGCCCAATCTCTTTGGAAAAGATTCTATAATATTCTGGGAATAAGGCACAATTCATCAAATTTAAATGGGAATCTGATGAGCTGGTGGATTAATTCTAAAGGAGACAAAATTAGAGGCATTCTTTGTCGAATTATTCCAACATTCACCTGTTGGTACTTATGGTGTGCTCAGAATAAAAGTATGTATGAGGGAGTGCCGATGAGGGAATCGTCCATTCTTATTCAGATTTGTGAGGAGATTACAGTTGCTTTTAGAAATTTTCCTTTTCAGGGACCGAAAACTAGATATTGTATTGATACTATAGAGGCTTTTTCTTTGTTAGGTGCTACCATTGCAGTGATCTGATGTAGCCACCGGTGGGGGGCTTTTCCCCACCAAATATTTTCTAATAAATTCCTGATTTCATAAAAAAAATAATAATAATGAAATATGTGCCTGAGACTTTCTGCGACATTTTTATTTATGTCATTAAATTGCTTTTGTACCTAAGACCTTCTGCGACGTCTTATTTCTGTCATTAAATCTGCTCTTAAAGTGTGTCTGAGATTTTCTGTGACGTTTTTCTTCTGTCGCGAATACTCACTGGTGAGAATGAAAGGTCAAAACTTGCTCGGAATTTTACGAAACTGACATAGTCGACTGGAAACGTCTAAATAAACAAAACCCATTGTATACAATGGGCACCACCTTACTTTTGCGTTTTGACGTCGTTAAGACCCTTAAAATTGCGTTTTTGTCGTTTTTGGTAATAATGTTGACGTCAATATCTCACTCCAGAAAATTGATTTTTGAATTCCGCAAATTATTTTGAGATCCTGGAGTAATTATTTACAACTCTGTGGTGCTAACTAAAATTTTCTATTTTTGGCAAAAATTATGATTTTCCCAAATATTATGTATTTTTCCACCACAGGGGTTGTTTTTAATGTTCATGGTTGTTCTAATATTTATCTTATGTATTATTTGGTATTGATGAAAGGGTTCAATATAAAATTTTGAATATTAGATGTATGATTATGTGTTTGACAATAACATTTCGATATATTAGGTTATTGTGCATAATCTATAAATGGTAGCCCAAAAGTCCTAATGTAATTATGAATTGATGTTTGGACAATAATATTTATATGATGTTGGATGGGGAAGACATAAAAGTGTCTTAATCTATAATTATAAATATTTGATTATTGTGTATGCATTTATATTTGGACCATTAATTATACATTAAGTTTTGAGTATAATATTTTGGGGGGCATTGATTTTGCATAAATAATGTTTCTGACTTCCAGAAAAAATATTTTTGAATTCCGTCAAATATTTGAGATTTTGGAGTAATTTCCTACAGTTCCATGATGCTAACTTATTTTTTTTGAAAAGATTTAAGTTTTCTCATATTTCATGTATGTTTTATCTAGAACTGTGATAAAACCTTGCTCTAATGATCCTTTTTTAGTTGAATATTCGTGCCAAACACATGCCAACATATCTCATATGGTAGGATATTAGACTCGCGTTACTGTTAATATTCATATTTTGATGAGTCTCGTGCCAAACACAGGCCAATGATTCATATTGTTGAATATTAAGATTTTTGTGTTTTAATGAGTCTCGTGCCAAACACAGGCCAACGATTCATGTGGTTGAAAATCAGAATTATTGTTTACTCTAATGCTAGTACTCCCATTAAGTTGAATTAAATGCCAAACACAGGCTACAATTCATATGTGCGGATACTAGATTTATGATTTCGTTGCATGTATGCATATTTAAATGCATGACTTGCAAATTTTGAGACTCATAAGTAAGTATTCATTCCGTTTAATCAAATGTCAAATACAGGCTAAGATTACATGTGAAGATATTATACTTGTAGTCATTTCAGATTATCCTAATGTTTGTATAAGGTTAAATTGAAGCACAACACATGCTGATATTTGAATCAAATAAACATTGGAATTTTTGCAAATGTTAAATAATTGATATCAATGTTAAAAAGTCATATTTACATATGCCACTAGTATGATAATTGTGATTATAACCGTATTGCGCATTAGTATGACCATGAATGATTTAGGTCAATATTTCTGATTTGTTACTCATACATAAGTGATGAAGCGAAAGTAAATGGTTTATGTCTTCCATTTACTATTATTTGTATAATATCTCATGCAAACTCTTGGTCTATTTGATTTTCACATAATGTCTAATTTTTCGTGAATTTCAAATTAAGGAATAGACAATAATATAATTATTCATGTATTACGGGTATTTTGCACATGTATGCGTATCTCTTATAGTTATATAATATATGGTTTGGTGTTCATTAAAGTGCTCCATTCCAGAAGATATAAATATTGGACTAATGCATTAATATCATGCATATTTTGGTTACCTACGGGTCCATGTATGATATTGAATGCTAGGATGATGGTACTTTATGATGTTGCATACATATTATTGTTTATTCAATCATTGTGATTCGGAAGCCTACATGTCCAATTACAATAATTGAACAAAATATAAGTGGTGATATATATTTTGGGAAGGCAATAATGGTCGTCAAACGCAGATGCCATAGTTTCTTTCACTATCATATCACCAATTAAGTTTATGAAAATCATAAACATGAATAATTTTGTTTGTTGCTCATGCGATATTTAATGAAAATAAGTGAAAAAACTTATTAGCTTGTGTATGTAAGTCTTTACGTAATGTAATATTCATATTATGAAATGTTTGGTAGTCACTACAGTGACCTAACTAGAATGGCAATGAATATTAAATGTAAAGATGATGGTAGTAGTAACTCATGATGCTTATAATTGTAAAGATATTAATGGAGTATATTGAGTTTATTTCTTCAAGCAAGGTTATTCCGTATAGGGAATCAATTTTGAGTGATTGAATGAACATCATAGATCACATACATTATTATAGTATGTGAAAATAAGTTGTGCACAAATATCGTGTACAATATAATGAAATAACATTATACCCAATAAAGTAATCTACAAGCATCATATAATCGATATTTCACGGTTACTACTGACAAAAACTCACGGTTATGCACTCAATTTATCATGTAATCGATGTGTGTGTTGTTAAATCAAAGCATTAATGAAGTGAGCAATTTATCTCATTATCTTATCACATATTATTGTATCCCATTTTATTTCTCTAAAAATTTCATATTTAATTTGGTTAAACAAATTAAGTTTGTTTACATGTTGCACACTCGGACTAATAATGATAAAGAAAATTTGTATCTTTTATGATTTGAAATGATTTTTTCATCTCAGTAGAGTTTTCAAGTTATACTTACTGTGTTATAGAAAGTATTTACTTTTGATGCAAGGATTTCTTACAAAACAAACTAGAAATACTAATAAGATTCTTTTTATTTTGTTCTTGGGGAATCAAATCGCCATTTATTTTTCATAAACCCTCAATTTTTTTTGGAAACTGGTTGTTTAGACTTGATCGTGAGGGATATGTTCTAAAGAATCTTTTGATGTATATATATATTTTTAAGGGTTATGGTATTCCTTTTGATGTTTTGTACAAAATAAATTTTGGACATAATTCTTTAAAGATTTGTTTGATCCTGCATCATAATCGCATCGTTTTTTTAAACTCTTTAAATCTTGTACCAAATTAAATCTAGACTCTTTTTCATAATTTTCGTGGACAAGATTTTTGTAATGTCTCTTACAAATTTTGATAGTCGAGTTGTGCTCTTAAGGTATTACGATGTCTAATATAAGGATGACCTATGTGGCCCAAGTGGGAGATTATGAGAAACTTCCCTTAAAGTGGACCTACATATATCATATAATTGTCATTGACACGTATTTATTGCATTAAAGTCAAATTCATTATGAAAGGTGAAATTAGTGGTAGTAGAAAATCATGAAATATGGTTATAAAGGAAGGTAGGGTACTTATCCCATTATCGATAACCTTCTTGAATACTTGTTCTTTTAGTTGTTAGATTATCTAAACAGCAAAGAACAAATAAATGATCAGCCACTAAATGATAGTATTGTCACCGTGAGAGAAATGTAGATAAAATCATAAGGAATAGTATTAAGAAGATCCTAAAAGGTCTACTATCCTAAATGATTATGTAATGTATTTGCATGAACATGAATTTGGCGTATGGATAAATAATGACATTGTTTTATTTCCAAAAGCCATAAGAAGTGAAACTAATTGACTACAACTAAGTTTAAAATCTCGTTCAATTACATAATTGATGCACTAAAGTCGGGTATGAAGGGGTCATCAAAACCAAACACGACACTAACGGTAGTTAAACGAGATAAAGCTAAATTGTAGTAAAATATTTCACCATTAATGAAGAAAAGGTTATAAATGAACCTTCTCAATTATATGTAAGTACGTAGAATTCTTATGGTATTAGTATCTCATTATGATTGAGAGTTACATAATGTGGATGTGAAAATTACTTTTTGTAGTCTTATGAACCATTTGTATATGTTTAGGATATCATTTTATAAACATAAGTTTCCCACATGACGTATTTTAAGAAATAATATCATTATTTTTTTTATTAATCGTTGTATATTTGTATACACCTTAAGATCAGTGGGAGTAAGTTTATATATTTTCTCTATATACAAGCACGGATTTAGAAAGTAGAGAATAAAAATAATTTTATGGGTTTAAAAGTTGTGTATGAAGTAATGAGATACTTAAAGGACTATATGCTCACACTTATGATGTATGTGCTAATTTAAATATGAACAATTATTGTGACTCAAATTTACTAGTTGTGCGGATGGTACGAAGTTCACTCTTACTTAAGTATGTTTGTTTTGGTTTATCAACCAATATAATGAAGGAGTGCAACACAAACCATCCATTAACTATTGTGAAAGCTGAGTTTGTAGCATGCTTGATGCTACAACTTATGTATTTTGGCAGCGTGACTTCATTTCGGGACTTGGAGTTGTCGACACTATTATCAAGTCGCTGAAATATTATGATAATGTCGCTGCAATCTTCTTTATGAAGAAATGTTAGGTATTCCTAAAGTAACTAAGCATGTTGAATGAAATACCTATCAGTTAAAGAAGAAATTTAGAAACAAAAAGTGTCAATTGATCACATTAGTACGAGTGATAACATAGCAGATCCTATTACGAAAGGACTATCTCCAAAAGACCTTATGGAACGTGTCAAAGAGATGGATCTCGATTAGTAAAATTATGATTGCTATTTGGCTTAGTTGTTTGACACTATTACTTGAATTCAATAAAAGTGTTTCTGATTTCAATTATTTCTGTCCTTTGAGAAAGCATGCATATAATTATGAATTATTGTTGACAGAAATAGTCCTTATTGAAAAGGACATTATGAGGCCATTACGATACCCAATATTAAAGGCTCAGTTGAACGAAACATTGGTGTTGTGGTACATGGAAGGAACCATGCTCTTGAATAGCATGGAACCTCCATGACTCGCATCCGTGAATCATTTGATTTAGCAAACTGAATTTATCAATAATTGTGCACCTTATGATACCTAATTTAATTATACGAATTATTAAGACCAAGTGGGAGACTGTTGGAAATTAATGTCAAGTAATGAAATTAATTATTTAATTTCAATTTTATTAAATTCCGAATTTCCCATAATTGTGGTCTTGATAAATATCAGATAATTAATTAGGAATGTGATAAATAAAGATATTAAAAGATTTGGATAAATCTTATCCGTTAGTCACATGATGGTTAGTGGCATTAGTGGGAGACTTGAAAGAGTCCCACCTTGACTAGGATTCCGTCCCTCTTCCCCTTATATATTGAGGAGCCCTACACCATCTGGGGTTATCTCATAACACACTATTTCTGAGGTGGGAGAGAAACTCCGAGATTCCATTAGAGTGTAATTTTTTCAAGAAGGGAGATTGATGGAGCAATTAATCAAGATTGATCAATGCATTGGATCAAGGTAAGTCTTATTTTATATCGTTTAGACGTATTTTGTGAAAACATGAAGATCTAAGATCCTTTTATTAAGAACAATTGTATGTTAAACTTTAATCATATTAATGTGTTCATGATTAATATTAGGGTGTTCTTAAGAATGATTTTATATTTAAACCCATTTCATTATACCAATAAGCGATAGATTTTTCATTATTAGGATTAGATTGATACATTTCATTTTAACTGTATTTACTAATCCATTTCCTATTCTTAAGTTCCATTGACATAATCTATCGAACTCCATTTCTAGCTTTGTAATTCTAGATATACTCCTCAAATAGAAAGATGTAAAAGATCCACCCGACATACAATAATGGGGAAATATATATTATGTCAAATTGTGTAACAAAAAGCGAATGAGTGATATTTTTTATGTGTAGTTTGAAATCTGATTTAATATATCGCTTGTAGTAGATACTTTTAGTCTCCAATAGTCTTTAAGTGTTTGCGTAAACGAACATTGTTATATAAGTATTGTTGGTCCATAAATATAGGTAAAATATCTTACATCATCACTATTTATCTCAATTAGATTTTAGGGGGGCTTTTCAGTACAAGAACAATTTCAATCATGTATACCATTTCATTTGTATTTATGTTAGTTTTTTTATCTGTGTTTAGGAATCTCTAAACTTGGTGTTTTCTCCTTTGTTTTATTGGATTCTTATATTTTTTTATTTATAATTAATATTTAGGCGTTTACTGCTTTTTGTATGAATAAAAAATAATTTCGGGGTTTTTATAATCTTAATTTCTTTAGAATTGCATTTTTCAAAAGTTGGGCTATTTTTCCATACCCCCTTCTTCTCACCATCTAGGAAGTGAAAATAGTGACATGATCTTAAACTTTGTAACTATTTTTTATATCTTATTGTTTTACAAAATGTTTAGTATTAATAAAGTTCATTTTTGGCGCCAAGTATTTGAAAAATGCCCAAGTGAGCATTTCATTAATTTTGTGAATCTTTGGGTTTATATTTGTTGTGAATGAGTGTTTATTTTACATTTTTTTCTAATATCAAACAATAAATTTGTTATGAAGTGTAAGGTTGTTAGTTTAGGTTTCGTAATTTTTGGTTGATGCGGCCTTTATGTGTGTACTCAACTCAGTGTTGTAGGCTAGTTCAGTCGATGTTTTGGGAGAATTATGAACACTTGGTGATGATGTGACTTTTTTTTCTTCTTAGCGTAATTGAATCCATTTTTTTTACTGTTTTCCCCTAGATATCGTAAGTTATTATGGGGTAAGTTTGTGGAGAAGAGGTATGGCATTTAGTGTTATTTGTTTATGCTCTGTTTTTCTTTGTATTATCCTTTTCAAAAAAAAATTCTTTAATCAGCTCCTGGGTTGTTAGTAGTTGTTAGAGTTCATTATCTGAATAACTTTGTCTTTTCGGGTAGCTGGGTCATTGATTTTTAATTAACCATATATGTTATCTGATCTATTGGTTAGACAATAAATAACATAAACTTTCTGGAGAATCATTTTACCTATATTGAAACTTAGTTCCTTAGTATTGTTACGCGACTTGTAAGTTGATTTTTACTGAAATTATTAAAAATATATTTTTTACCTTAGGCGCCTTGCATGTGTATCATGATGTACATGGTTTTCATGCGAGTCATATTATATGTCATAAGAACGTGGATGTATACGATGTGATATATCCATATGGAGTGTGAGGCATGCCCGTACACAACATGGTAAACGAAATTATAACAATGCTAATTTTAAAGGATTCTTGGTTTGAATGGGATTATTGATTACACCGTGTTAATCTGTAATGTGAAGGTGGAATACTCTTTTTTTTCTTTTTACGTTTTATTAGTAACCATGATGATACATATGCTTTTCGTTAGAAATATGCGTCCCTTAAGTAGGAATATAATGGGGTTTAAATCAGTGGGGGTATGCCCGTGTATCTCTTTTTTTGCTTTCAAATGGAGTTCAGATAGAAAAATCGATCCTTTTTTTTTAATGTTTCTCTCTTTTTTATAACTTCTTAATAATGATGACATTTCAACTTCTTCTATCTTTATTTCGTGAATTGTTGTAGTAATTTTCACATTAAGTTTATTAATATCAGTTCATAAATTGAAGTATAACTGCATATACTAAGTCATCTTCATACTTACTTCACCCTTCACTGTACTGATTGTGATAGACATTATTTCATATCATTTTGAACCATTACTAAAACAGGAATAATGGGTAATGCAATAGTTTTACTTTTATTATTTTAGTACATATGGATGATTGATTTTTTTTATTTCCTTATTAGGCCAAAACTTTTAGTGCCAATTTTTCTAATTTCAAATCTTTTCTTGTTAAACAAAAGCGTTATTATCGCGTTTATCTCAATTAACCAAGAGGCTTTTCGGTCAATTAACAATGATTTGATTTATTTCCCCCTTACTTGATGAGGTAATTTGCGTGAAATGAGATTTAGTGATGTGCATTTGAGAAAAATAAAAATTGTATTTGTGTTGTTATCTGGACTCATTGGTTGGGTTACCTTTGCAATTTTAAAATCCCATATACATAGTTAATACTATTTTAGACATGAATTTGGGAAGTAGAACTATTGTTGCAAGTTATCTTTTTGTAAATGTTTTGTGTATGTAAGTTTTTTAATTGTCTTTCCATAAATTTTCTTATCTTTTACTGGTAGATTATAGCTTTTGTTTTATCAAAAGAGTATAATATCATTCATTTTTCCCTATAATATTTCAACACGTGTTTATATGCCAACTCATTTCATTGTTCTTAGAGAAGCTAATGAAGGCAAAGTATTAATTAGTGAAGTACTAAATCTAATTAACAAATAATAGTTTTTGAAATGTTACTTATGAATTTATATTTCATTAATGATATTTATCAATGGTGTCTATAATATTTCAATAATGAAATTTTCCCTCATCTTTGAAGGAATAATTCCATCTAATATCAAAGTTCATGTCAGCTTTCTCAAATCTCATAAGTTATTAAAACTAATTTATTCTTTTTGGTTAACCAATTCATTGTTTTTATGAAATGGTTGCAGATCCAGATGTCTCCACGCTCTAACTGGAAGGGAATAATTTTCTTTTCAATGTCCCTTTAGTTGTATTATTTGTTTTTTTAACCGTAAAAGATTTTTTGAGTTAAGGTGAATTTATTCTTTAATTTATTTACACAATAGTGTTGGGTACAGGTTAATGGAAGTTTGGTGGTATTGGGGTAGGTTAATCATTAACGTGGCCTTGCATAGAGCATTAATTCATAGATTTCACGAGTTCGGATACTCTAATTTTTAGATATCTCACTTCTTTTTTTTACAATTTTTAAAATTTTTAGAGTATCAAAATGGTGGTTTTGTGTTCAACATCCAAGTTTCAATTTTAATTTGTTTTCATTCAATTAGTTTTTTTCTCTATAGTTCTTTCATATACAACATTGTTGTAATCTCTTATAACATTTTCAGTTAATTCAGTTATTATTTTGGGTTTAATGTAAATTGATGTTGTTGACATAAATTGGGTGATGTTGGGTTTATTTACTTATGTGTGCGGTAATATAATGAATCTGTATGTGGGTAATTATCCGAAAAACCCCAATAACTTGAGTCAAATAAACACCAACCCAAAATGAGGGAATAAAGGATTGTAGTTGAGGAAAATAACGAACGTGATTTCCATCCGCGTGGATATCGGAGGAAGATGACTATAATCAAACGAAGACATCACCAACAATCTAGAGCCCCTTCAGGACTCCATCTCTTCTTTCCCTATAAATGCAACACTTATCCATGGATATGGGGCATCGGATTCTTTTTATTATATGAGAAAAATAATAAGAAAGAAGAAACACCCCATGGATATAGGACATTATCGAACCACATAAATATTTGTTGTGTGTCTGATTTTATTTCGTTTGGTAATAATTGAATGGGATCATTTATTGTGGGATTTTTATTCTTAGAATTGGTATCGTCTTTGGAAAATGAGTTTTCTTTTCCTAAATAAGTTAGTAACAACCAATAGCCATGTCTCACCCAGTGCACCTCTTCTATTTAATGGAAACTAGTTGGATGGGCTTCCACTGCCCAGGTTAAGATCTGAAATCAACCCCAATACGAGTCGAGATGTCCCTCATGCGTATTACCACCCATAAGAGAAACACTCTGAGGAAAGAAACGAGCATCCTAGATCCACTCAGGTCTCACGGATGATTGATGCATAGAACAGTGGCTCCTTTAGCAAGAGGAGACCAAGCTCCTCCAAGAATAGGAAAATGTGCATCTGCAGTGATGGATGGAAAAGATAAAGCGAGAGCTCCCCGAAGACAAATGCAAATTCCATGCTCGGACCCCTAGCCCCCAGGTGAGTCAAACTTGTAGCTAAATAAGAAGTTTATATCATTGTAAGGAGAACTCCGAGCATGCGAGTCACCTAAAGTGATGAGATCAGGAGATTGGACACCGTAAGCACAATATCCATAATCTCATCAAGAAATAAAGTGATGAACACTCGGCCAATCGTGGGACTATATCCACTGAATAACTGGCCAGGTGGGACCTCATCGCCCAAATGTATTCCCCTTTTTAAAGAGAAATTGAAGAACTAAAACAACCCATGAATTTTACAATTCCAAGATTTAAAATGTATAGTAAAAAGATCGACCCCATTGACAACGCATGTTAGTACATGCACGACATGACCTTGTGGAATTAAAATGATGCTCTTATATATCACACATTCCCCTCTGTTTTGGGCATATAACACAAAAAAGGTTATATAAATTAGCACATAGTTTGGCCAATAATCCAAGAAGTTTGTTGAAGCCTTCACTGCTCGGTTCATCCCCAACAAGACTCATCCAAAGAGAATGGATTCTATTATCTCTATGAGGAACCCTAAGGGACTTTGTGGGAATAGGCTAGGTGGTTCTAGGAAACTTATAATGAAGTTAAGGACTGCTCAAAGTAGGTCGTTTTGGCCTCATTCATGATAGGGTTTCCCAATAGCTTTATATTACATCAATCCCTCACTAAAAAGGAGGCAGACACCATTGGCAACCTCATGTCTCACATAGGAAAATATGCAAATGTGGAAGATGTATTCATTGATGCCCAGATTGACATCGGGCTCTCGAAGGCGACCTGGAGTGGTGATAAGGAGATTGCCACCAAGAGAGGGGAAAAAAGCAGAGTGGAGCATCAAATAATGGGGACAAGGCAGATCCCTTCTGTAAGGACATTTTTGTCCATTATCAATTTTTATGTCGTACGCCGTTACACCGTTGAAGAATTTCAAGATTCATACGCTCATCAACGGATCCGAATATCAAAGGAAGAAGAGGAATCAAGTCTGACAACCGGACCGGTCCGCCTGAATAAAAGAACAGATCCGGTCAACCGGACCGATCCGGTCTCAAACGGACCGATCCGATATGCTGAAGGCCAGTATACCCCAGACCGATGGCAAACCGATGAAGCTGAAAGCCGAACCGATCCGATGTCAACCAGACCGATTTGCCTTCAATAAAAGAACCGATCCGATGTCAACCGGACCGATCCACCTCAGACCCAGACCGGTCCTCCGAGGATAACTTCAATCAGATCGTGTTCAGATCGTGTTCCGAAATTTATGTCTCAAGTTCTCTTATTTAAATCCCACTACGGGTAGTGGTTTTCTAAGACTTCTACACGATTTTCTGAGTTCCAAAACTCTAAGGTCTTCATGGTATTTGAGTCCATTGATTCATACCTTTGATTCACACAAATTCCATACATTTGTGGATCACTTTGCAACCCAGGAACGCACTTTTTCTGTTCAACCCTTTTGTGGAGGAGACCGTTCTTCTTCTCCATTGCAGCCCTACTGGACAGGGATAGTTCCAGCCGCCGACTACAAAATCCGATACCTGAGGGTAATTCTTAGTCACTTATATTTTCATTGTAATCCGATTGTAAGCCGTTTTCTTACAAATTATAGTGAAAATAAATGGTTTTGCCCATGTGGGGGATTTTTCCTCAATTATATGTGTTTGAATAACTCTTGCATGATTTCATATTGTTTCAATCACACCTAGTTGCATGTTTAGGGTTTGTTTGGGTTAAAAGGTGTTTAATATATAATTTGATCTTTTGAACGCGAGCACACACGTTCTCAAATTGGTATCAGAGCAGGTTACGCTAATCTATCGCGTATTCCTATTTTCCGCAAAATTTTTCTAAGATATCAATTTTCTAAAAAAAAATGATTTTTGAAAAAGTGCGAGTTCAAATGGAGAAGTTATATAATAAAATACATGTTTTTGAAGGGACAAATTATGCCTATTGGAAAGCCCGAATGAGATCGGCTTTAAAAGCCATAGATGAAAGGGTTTGGATTTTAGTTGAAAGAGGGTGGACACCTCCCTCCGTGACTGTTGATAATATAATTAACTTGAAACTTGTCACTTCTTGGACTGATGAAGAATTTAAATGGTCATCTTTTAATTCTAAGGGTCTAAGTGCTATTTCTGAGTCTGTCACACCTGATGAGTTCAAACGTATGATGACGTGCACCACATCAAAAGAGGCATGGGATGTTTTACAACTCACCCATAAAGGAACTAATGCTGTGAAAGAATCTAAGTTGCAAAAATTGACAACTCAATTTGAAACCATCACCATGCATGAATCTGAATGCTTTGATGAATTTTATGCTAGACTTTCTGACATTGTTAATACTAGCTTTAATCTTGGTGAACATATTCCTAATGCTAGAGTTGTTAAAAAGATTCTTCGTTCTTTGCCTAAGCGTTTTATCCCTAAAGTCACTGTGCTAAATTCTATGGGTAATTTAAATACGCTAAAATTGGAAGAACTTGTAGGAGATTTGCAAACTTATGAAATTGATATGTTCCCTAAAACTGCTAAATCTAAAGATAAGGGAATTGCACTTAAAGCCCAAGAGAGAAGGAGTGAGGGGTTGGCTAGAAAAAGGGTATTGTCATCTAGAAAGAAAGAGACTGACACGTCAAATTCTGAGTGTGATTTTGACCTAGATGATTTGGCTCTTTTTGAAAAAAATTTCAAGAGGATTCTCAAATTTAAGAAAAATGGCAATTTTAAAGATAAAAAGAAATTTGAGAAAAATAAGTTTCAAAAGAGAAATGAAAAAGACTCCAAAAATCCTCTTAAGAAAGAAAGTGAGAGATGTTTTGAGTGTGATGGTAGGGTTCATAGAGCCTTTGAGTGTGCCAATCGTCTGAATAGAGAGAAAGGGAAAGCTGTCCTTAATGCTACCCTTAGTGACGACAGTGAGGTCGAGACGGTGGATTCAGGAGATGAGTCACCGTATGAGTGTAACTTCACCGCATTCATGGCCAGTCAAGTGAGCACTCCTAGTTCTCTTCACGACGATGAAGATGATGCTTCACAGGGACACCTCGATAATGAGATTGATGTGAGTGAGGGGTAGGATGACTCAAGTGAGAGTGAGAGTGATATTCAACGCGCCTACGCTGAGTTATATTCTGAGTCATTTAAAACAAAAAAATGTAACAAAGCGCTAGTTCTTAAGATCACCGCCTTAGAGTAAGATTTAAGAAAGGCGAGAGAAAGAGAGTCCTCTACCTTCACCGCCCTGAGAGAGAGAGAATCTTCCTGTGATGAGAAAGAGAGTGTGTTTAGAGAGAGAGAGAGAGTGTGTTTCTGAGAAAGAAAGAGGGGAGTTGACTAAACAAGTGTCTAGTCTTACGAGTGAGATCCATTCCTCCGTGGAGACTCGAAATAAACTTGAAGCCCTTGTTGCCCAGCTGACTCATGATCTTGAGAAAGCACGGGAAGTCAAGGTTCAAATCGAGGACAGATCTGGGAAGATGGAAAAGATGCTCCTCGGCCCCGCGTTAGGTTTTGGTGATCGGCAAGGAATTGGTTATGATGGTCCTCCACGTCCCAAATTGCACCTGGACCAGTTCCTGAGTTTACTACGAATCCCTATGGCCTTCGTCAAAAACCTCGAAGGAGAGTTCTACCAAGAAAGGCAAACCAAGGTTCGCCTTTGACTGTACTCTTTTGTACTTATTGCAAAAGAAAAGGCCACCTTATGGAGTCTTGCTATAGCATGTGTCGGACACGACGTACTATTGCTCCACAACGTCATACTGATGAGTTTTCTAGTCTGAGAGAGCTAGTTGATTTCTTAGATGCCACGACCCAGAGTTTAATGGAAGAATTTCGACGGATGTCTTTGCCGTTAGTGAATGTTTCTCACATTCCAGCTAAAACCAACAACAACAAAGGCAAACAAAAGGTCATCCCGACTTGGGTACCTAAGAAAGATAAAAAGGCTTTTGTTGTTCATGTTGCCCTCAAAGCACATAATACCTCATAGTGGTATTTTGATAGTGGGTGCTCCAGACACATGACAGGTGATGCCTCATTTTTTACGACTCTTGAGGACTATCAGGATGGCAGAGTCACCCTTGAAGATGGGAGCAAGTCTAGCATAGTAGGACGAGGTACTGTCGAGTTACCTGGATTTCCTAATCTAGAAGAGGTTTTGTACGTCAAAGGTTTGAAAGCAAGCCTTCTCAGCATTAGCCAGCTGTGCGACGCTGACTTTGCAGTAAAGTTTGACCGGGATACATGTAAAGTCTATAATCAAGCCGGTAAACTATTAGTGCAAGGAGTGAGGACCGAGGATAATTGTTATGGGACTGAGACCACATCCTCACCTGTCTGCACCAGCGCCACGATCACTCCTATGGATCTGTGGCACCAATGTCTAGGTCACGTGAACGTTAGAGATCTTAATCGTTTAGCTAAAAAGGACCTAGTACGTGGCTTACCATCTCTTGGAAAGTCAACTTCGACCGTTTGTGGACCCTGTCAGTTGGGGAAAACAAATCCGTAGTCCTCATAGGAAGTTACATTCCATTACCACCTCTCGTGTTCTTGAGTTGATTCACATGGATCTTATGGGTCCCACTCGTACTGAGAGTCTAGGTGGTAAGAGGTGCATCCTCGTGATGGTAGATGATTTCTCGAGGTACTCCATTATAGGTTTTCTGAGAGAGAAATATGATGCTATAGAATTTTTAATGACCAAGTGCCGTGTCCTGCAAAATCAACACGGTGTCACTATTAATAGGATGCGTAGTGACAATGGCACTGAATTCACCGAAGCAAAGGTAGACCTTTACTGTGATAGCCTCGGGATCAAACATGAGTTTTCTGCTGTGAGAGCTCCTCAGCAAAATGGGATTGTTGAGAGAAAGAATAGAACGATCCAAGAGATGGCTAGATCTATGCTTCTAGGTCGTAAAATTTATAGTAGATTTTGGGCAGAGGCAGTGTCCACTGCATGCCACACGGTGAATAGGGTGTAGTTGCGTCCACACACACTTCAGACTCCTTATGAGTTGTGGACTGGCAAGAAGCCCAACCTGGCATATTTTCGTGTTTTTGGGAGTAAATGCTACATCCTACGGGATAGAGAGCAATTAGGAAAGTTCGACTCCCAAAGCGACGAGGGAATATTTTTAGGATATTCATCGAATAGCAGAGCGTACCGGGTTTTTAACCTGAAGAGCTCTAAGGTTATGGAATTAATAAACGTCATCGTGCAAGATGACGAACCTTCGACGGTTATTGATCCTAACCTTCAGTGTGAGGATGAGGATTGTTCTGACAGTGATTTACATGTTCCTCTCTCACACTCTGTGGACCCTACTCCTGCGCTAGGGGACACACCTGCTTGGGTTCGCAAGAGTCATGACCCTTCTGCCATTGTTGGCGATCCCACTCTAGGGGTCAAGACTCGTGCTCAGCTAGAGAACGTTGTTAGCCATTTTTGCTACACGTCCAAAGTCGAGCCCAAGAACCATAAAAAAGCACTCAAGGATAAACACTGGATATCTTCTATGCAGGATGATTTTCTTCAGTTTAGAAAGAATGATGTCTGGGAACTTGTCCCCCGACCTAGTGAGACTAATGTGATAGGTACCCAGAGGATTTTTAAGAATAAAATGGATGAAAATGGTACCATAATCAGAAATAAGGCTAGGTTGGTCGCTCAAGGCTACACACAGATTGAGGGTGTAGACTTTGGGGAGACATTTGCTCCTGTTGCGAGGCTTGAGTCCGTCCGTCTTCTGCTCGCCATCGCATGTCATCTGCGCTTCAAAGTATATCAGATGGATGTCAAGAGTGCCTTTCTGAATGGCATTCTACAGGAGGAGGTTTTTGTGGAACAACCAAAAGGGTTTGAAGACCCTCAGCACCCGGAGCACGTCTACTATCTAAAAAAACCCTTGTATGGTTTGAAGCAAGCACCCCGTGCTTGGTACGAGAGGCTTCCTTCCTATCTCTTAGCTCGTGGCTTCACGAGAGGGGGAGTAGATATGACGTTGTTCGTCAGGAGGGATGACGGTGCTATTTTGGTTGCCCAGGTCTATGTGGACGACATAGTCTTTGGATCCACATGCTCCCAGCATGCTCACCACTTTGAGGAGGAGATGAAAAGTGAGTTTGAGATGAGCATGGTTGGTGAGCTTACATTCTTCCTTGGTCTCCAGGTTTGTCAGCTAGAGGATGGGATGTTTATCTCCCAATCCAAGTATGCTAGAGACCTAGTGAAGAAATTTGGTTTAGACTCCGTTAAGAATGCACGTACACCTATGAGTACCACTACCAAGCTTAGTAAGGACACTACAGGCAAGGACGTAGAGCAAACCTTGTATCGGAGTATGATAGGTAGTCTTCTCTACTTGACTGCCAGTCGTCCCGACATAGCCTTTAGTGTTAGAGTCTGTGCGTGATATCAGGCATCTCCGAAAGAGTCACATTTACTTGCTCTAAAACGTATCATTAAATACGTGAGTGGGACTCTCTCATACGGTATTTGGTATTCCTTTGATATCGATGACCGTTTGTCCGCCTATTCGGATGCCGATTGGGCCGGGGATGTAGATGGTTATAGGAGCACTTCTGGTGGGTGTTTCTATTTTGGTTCTGCTCTTGTCTCCTGGCTGAGCAAGAAACAAAATTCCATCTCCTTATCCACTGCGAGGGCTGAGTACATAGCCACAGGGAGTTGTTGCACACAACTCTTGTGGATGAAGCAAATGCTGGAGGATTATGGGATCTCACAAGACAACATGATCATTTCCTCTGATAACACGAGCGCGATACACATATCCCGCAATCCAGTTCAGCATTCGCGCACCAAGCACATCAGGATACGTGAGCACTTTATACGTCAGCTTGTTGAGGAGAAAGTCGTATCCCTGGTTTTTGTTCCTACCGACCATCAGTTAGCCGATATTTTCACGAAACCTTTAGATGCCCTTAGATTTAAGAGTCTTAGGAAGTCTTTGGGGATTTGCACAGTTGACTGAGGGGTTGGTCTATGTCTAGAATAGGATGCTTCTTCATTTTCATATCATATGCTTCCTATTGCTAGTCTGTTTTATATGTACCATTGCTCTATTGTACAGTTTTTATTTATTCTTTTTGCTTTTTATATTTCTTTTGAAAAAAATACAAAAAGATTTTCCTTTAAGAAAATTTTTGAGAAAAGCACAAAAAGATTTTATTTTGATAAATTTTTTTGAAAAAGACCAAAAAGATTTTTCTGTTTTTGCTCTTTTTTTGTGGAAGAGCATTTAAGATAGCCAAGTCACAACTCCATTCCATATCTCCATGTGACTGTTTGATAGAGATTTGAGAGGCTACATCATTTCATCCATGTGCTTTACATTGGTTGGAGTCTTTGAGATGTAATTAGTGATATCTTCCTACATGTTTGACTCCTATATCCTTTATTGCACACATGCACGACTATATTTGATTATTGCAATTATCTATCTCATATTGGCTTGAGTGTTTCCATCTCAATTTTGTCTCTACAATGTACAATATGTGATAAAACTTGACGAGATTGGAATGCATGTAAAAACCGTTTTTGGTGAGACTGTGTGTTTTTGTATAACGGGGAGGGGCTGCGAAAGATAATCATCTATCCTTTGCGCAAAAGCCACCGTTAAAATGGACCTAAAAAATTGAGGAAGTCTATTATCCGAGGTCCAAAGAGGTTAAAAGAGACCGAATTTTTTTTTGAGGCAATAAAAAGCAATTCATGCCAAATATGGGCCACTTAGGTTTCACCATCAATTCTCCAAAGTTTGAGAATTTAGAATGCCTCTATTCAAAATAATATCTGAGGGAGTTTGGTTGGAGAATATAAACGGGTTTGCACTTCCTTGAAAGACCTGAAAAAGCATAAAATCATTTTGGACGTTATTGGTGTGAAAATCATTTTGAGCTTTGATTTGTTGATTTGATTGAGTCAATATCTTATACTGTCATTCTTTTAAACCAAAGGAAGCATTTGAGTTCATTCGCTAGGAATATCCAATATTCATCGTGCACATATGTCATGTTTGTATGCTTTGATTTTCCTATTGAATTTGATCACACCACTTCATTTACGCTATCATCGACTTGGTTGCTTTGTGTTCATTCATGGTGTGATTTTATACCTGTGACACCCCGCACTTGCTTATTTGATTTATTTCTCTCATTTGTCTATTTTGGGACATCATAAAAAGGGGGAGATTAAATGAATTATCTTATTATGGGGGAGATTTGAAAGCTTGAGTTTGTTCATAAATTGGTATATATGTTTATCTCATCTCAAACTCGATATGTCACTTGGTATTTTGCTTTGTCTCATGTGTGTAGGTACTACATGGATTATCATTGGGTTGCACACTATGATGAGAAAAACGTTGAGATTCCTGCAAAATTGAAGAGCAAATGTTGTAGTCTTATTCAATTGTATCTTTCCAGTTTCGGGTTCATGGAAGGGTAGATTTGTATAGGCATTTTCATTTGTTTGTTAATTCGGATGTTTGTTTTTATGTATGTACCGGCATAGACATAGGGGGAGATTTGTAAGGACATTTTTGTCCATTATCAATTTTTATGTCGTACGCCGTTACACCGTTGAAGAATTTCAAGATTCATACGCTCATCAACGGATCCGAATATCAAAAGAAGAAGAGGAATCAAGTCTGACAACCAGGCCGGTACGCCTAAATAAAAGAACCGATCCTGTCAATCGGATCGATCCGGTCTCAAACGGACCGATCCGATATGCTGAAGGCCAGTATACCCCGGACCGATGGCAAACCGATGAATCTGAAAGCCGAACCGATCCGATGTCAATCGGACCGGTTCGCCTTCAATAGAGGAACCGATCCGATGTCAACCGGACTGATCCGCCTTAGACCCGGACCGGTCCTCCGAGGATAACTTCAATCAGATCGTGTTCAGATCGTGTTCCGAAATTTATGTCTCAAGTTCTCTTATTTAAATCCCACTACGGGTAGTGGTTTTCTAAGAATTCTACACGATTTTCTGAGTTCCAAAACTCTAAAGTCTTCATGGTATTTGAGTCCATTGATTCATACCTTTGATTCACACAAATTCCATACATTTGTGAATCACTTTGCAACCCAGGAACGCACTTTTGTTGTTCAACCCTTTGTGGAGGAGACCGTTCTTCTTCTCCATTGCAGCCCTACTGGACAGGGATAGTTTCAGCCACCGACTACAGAATCTGATACCTGAGGGTAATTCTTAGTCACTTGTATTTTCATTGTAATCCGATTGTAAGTCGTTTTCTTACAAATTATTGTGAAAATAAATGGTTTTGCCCCTGTGGGGGATTTTTCCTCAATTATGTGTGTTTGAATAACTCTTGCATGATTTCATATTGTTTCAATCACACCTAGTTGCATGTTTAGGGTTTGTTTGGGTTAAAAGGTGTGTAATATATAATTTGATCATTTTAACACGAGCACACACGTTCTCACCTTTCAGCCTTTCCAAGCGATCAACACCATGCTTAAGGAGCCAATTTATAATATCTTAAGAAAAATCAAGGATCAACCATTTCTCAAGTGTCCAAAGAAGTTGGGGGAAGACCACAAAGAGTATGGTAACAAAATAGAGAACTATAAGGCTCTCAAGTCCCATCTAAAAGAATTTTCTCAAGCCAACCATTTGAGTAACTACGTAGATAAGAAAGGGGCTAAATCCTTTATTGATGTCGGCCATAAGCTAGTTAATATCTTAGAAGATGATGGAAGCCTTTATTTGAGCAACTACATAGATAAATGAGTGCAGTGGTGGAGGCCTTATAAATCGACCCTTCCAAGAGTCTAGTGGGCAAGCGTTGATGCCTGAAAAACATAAATTACAATAATCACATAATCTTAACAGAGGATGACCTGGTTGGAGTTAGGACTTGGCATCATGATGGACTAATAATCATCCTCAGGATTGCAAACTCGTGCGTGGATAAGTTCCTGGTTGATCAGGGAAGCTCCTATAAGTTTATGTAGTTAGAGTTATATAACAAACTTAATCTCAATATGGAGACTTAAAATAAGATACCATCCCACTGGTCAGCTTCATTGGAAAGATGACTATGTCACTAGGAAAGGTGGTCCTGCCCATCCAAACTATAAACATCTCAAAATGATCGAGTTCCTAGTTGTAGACATTGATTATCCTTGTAATGAAATCATTAGAAGAGGATTGATACATGATATCCAAGATGTCCCCTCCATTTACCACTAGAAGCTCAAATGTATACAAAATTGTGAGATAATGTAGATCAATGGAAACTAGGTCGTTGTTTGGTAATGCTTTATCGCTGCCATTAGGCCCAAATAGCAAGAGAAAAAGGAAAAGAGGTCTCCTTCGAGATGACTAAAGATGGATCCACACCATCCAAATAGAAATTATAGTATGGCAGAATAGGGCTAGAAGAGACAATGGTGATTACCATAGACAGGTCCATGGAACCATTGCAAGTGTTAGTGTTTGGCGATTTACAACAGGAGAAGAAATTTCTAATTGATATTTCACTCACCGAACAAGAACAAAAATAACTAATTTCTCTGCTGAAGGAAAATCAAGATGTGTTTGCTTGGCAGTCTTATGATATGTCTGGGATCAATCCCGAAGTCATGTGTTATATACTTCACATGGACCCAACGTACTCATTGATTACACAAAGGTCTAGCCGAACAGCCCTAGGAAAAGAAAAGGCCATAAAGGAGGAGGATGGAAAACTTATAAAGGCAAGGTCCATTAGAGAAGTTAAATTCCGTAGATAGATATCGAACCCAATAGTAGTAAAGAAAAGTAAAGGGAAGTGAAAAGTGTGCATAGACTTCACCAACCTCAATAAATCTTGTCCCCAAAATAATTTTTATTTGCTAAAGATTGACCAATTGGTTAACGCCATAGCTAACCACAAACAAATGAGTTTCTTGGATGTGTGCTCAAGGTACCATCAAATACCTTTATTTGGACCTGATAAAGACAAGACCTCATTCATCACCACTCTCAGTTTATACAATTATAAATTTATGCCATTTGGTCTAAAAAATATATGAGCTATATATTAGTGGTTGTTCATTAAAATGTTTGTTGATACTAAATTTAGTCTACTGACATGGACCAATCACCTGAAGACACGTGTCAGCTTACATGGCAAATACCGATACTCCAAACGAGCAAATCGAATCCACCGAGAAACTAAGAAGCCACGAGGAGCTCAGGGGCGCCGAGCAGCTCTAAGCGTGTCGAGCTACTTAGGCGGCATGAGCTACTTAGCATACAGCGCACCCTAAATCAAGAGAATTAAGAGAGATGACTGCGCATTAAATGCCATTTATTACCATACAGATGTATATGTCTACTAGATAACATCGCATAGTCATTTCATTTGTACCACCTCAAGGATATAAATACATTGTAACCTCCTCATTTGCAGGGGACTCGAAATTTCTTGGTAAATCCATTATCGAGAATTCTGTAGACAGTCATCAATAACAAATACAGTGGACGTATGTCATTCTTGCAAGGTTGAACCACTTTAAAAATCTATTGTCTTATTTATTTTTATCTGTGATTAAATAATTAGAGTAAAATCTAGTTTTTTACATCAACAGATTGGCGCCGTTTGTGGGAACGACTGTAATTATCGTTTTTCACCAAAACAAGTCATCAACACTAGATGATCATCTTGAATCCAGCAATCGAAACACTATAACTTCTCAAAATCCATCTACTCCCCCAAATGTCCAAGATCTGGCTCGTATAATGGCTAATCTGGCTCAAGGCCAGACGGCCATGCAAGAAACCATGCGATAACTCATGCAAACTATCTAGGGTGGAGCACCAGCCCTGTCAGGACAATGAAGCTTTCAGAGAAATACTCGTTTGCTCTGTTCGCAAAATAGGCGAATGTTATTCCCAGAGGAATCCCAGTCCAGACACACCAATTCATATCGTACTGAGAGTTCTAATGATCATTCTTATCAGCCTGGAAGGACTTCCTCGGTACGAGCTACAGACACTTAGCAAAACATTACTCTATCTCCAGAGAGGACAAGTGCTCTCAAAAGGTTGAGTAAAGTCTCTCCTTTTGATCGTCTAGGTCCTAGGAGAAATAAAAATCCTCCCAGGATTGTGTCAATAAACTCTCAACAATCATTTTATATGAAGGAAGGCTCTACCCAGTCACGACCAACTGCTCATAATGAAAGATCCCAGGAAGCAAATTCCACACGATCAGTTACTCGAACCAACAGGCCTGAGGAGGGAAATGATGCATGGAAAGCCTCTATTCAAAGGTTGGAGGATAAACTAGGGGAAATGGCTAAGGCCAAGAATCCTTTACAAAGGTCTTTTGTCCGAGGAACACCATTCATACAAGAAATTGTGGACTTCCCCACACCATCAAAATTCAAAGCCCCGATAGTAACACCAAAATATGATGGAAAAATTGATCCTGTTCTCCATATAGAACAATACCAAGCAGCTGCTGATATATATGCTGTTCTAGACGAGATGCGATGCAGGGAATTTTCAGGAACTCTCACTGGATCTGCTCAAATATGGTACAACAATCTTCCTCGGGGGAAGATTGCAACTTTGTTTCAACTGGTCGAGCTCTTTATTGGGAATTTTTATTTTGGAGCAAACCCAGTTAAATGAGTATCACACTTGTTATGTGTTAGACTGAAGGCAGGTGAGAGAACCAGGGATTATATTACTCATTTCAATAACGAGAAGCTCGAAGTTATTGATTACGAAGAGAAGACAACAATCACTGATCTGATGAGTGGACTGTTGCCAAATAAATTGTACTACACCCTAGCCAAAGATCCGCCTACAACCATGGCAGATTTAATGGCAAAGGCAGCCAAAATTATGAACGCCGAGGAAGCTATGGATGCAAAGAAGAATATGGACACCAAAGAAACCAAAGTTGAAGGTGACAAAGCTAAGAAGAAAGAACAGAAGAACAATGGTGTTAACAGGTAGTCAAAAGCATAGAAAGCATTAGAATAGTTGAAGAAATTTGGAAACTACACTCCTTTGAAAGTAAACATAAACCATGTTTTGGAAGAAATCAAGAATAACGAGGAGCTAAACTGGCCTGAAAAAATGAAGACAGATCCTGACAAGAGGGATAAATCCAAATATTGCGAGTTCCATAAGGATAATGGTCGTACGACCTAAAACTGCATAGCTCTCCAGAATGAAATTCAAGAGCTCATCAGGCGAGGAAAATTGAACAAGTATGTGGATCGCCGAAAGGGTGGAAAGAGCAACGACCGAGCAAGGCAGAGGTCTAGATCTCCTCGTCGAGCAAAAGAAGACAAGAAGAGAAATCATGAAGAAGACTTGGATGATGATCAAGACGACCCCTATCTCCCCAAAAGATCAAAAAAGCCAGAACGTGAGGTATTTTCTATCTGTTTTGGATCATTTGATTGCAATGTTATTACTGGTAGAGATGCAGGAGGGGGAGACCTTACTATAGAGAGGAAAGCTTACCTCAATGAGGCTCAAGCTTGTTCATATATTCAACGGATAAATCTAGCTGAAGATGATCGCCCGAGGAAGGTGAACAAAGATAAACTGGTCATCGGTTTCTTTAAGAATGACCTCGCAGGTGTGCTATATCCTCATGATGACCCATTGGTGATCAAAATGAGGATGAAGGAAGTAGTGATTTCGTGAGTATTAGTGGATAATGGAAGCTCGACAGATATTATGTTCTACCCATGTTTTGATAGTTTGAACCCAAAGCTATCCTAGTTGGAGCCATATCATCGGCCCCTCCTCAGTTTTATTGGAGAGAAAGTTTTTCCACTTGGAACGATCAAGTTGGATATGTTCATCGGTACATGGCCTTCTTGTCGAACAGAAAGAGTGCGCTTTTCGTAATGGATAAAAATGTCCAATCAGCTTACAATATCATCATGAGAAGAGTAGGTTTGAAAAAGTTTGAAGCAGTACCATCAACATTACATCAATGTTTAAAATTCCCAACCAACTTTGGAGTAGGAGTGGTGAAGGGCGACCAAAAAGTAGCTCGAGAATGCTACTATTCATCTGCCGAGCAAGAAGAGCGTGAAGAATCCAGAAGGAAGACTACTACTTATCAGGTTGATGAGATAGAAGACGCAGAGATTGAGACTTTAGACCCAAGAGATGAGTCTCACCTCGTTAAGGGTCAGGTCATGGAGGCTACTGAAAATATCATTCTGGATGATGAGCATCCAGAACGAATAACTCAAATCGATGCTTCATTAGATGTGTCAATAAAATAAGAGCTGATATCGTTTCTAAAAAGCAGAAAACAAACTTTTGCATGAAGCCGCGAGGACATGCCAAGGATAGACCCAGCTTTCCTATGTCATGAGCTTAATGTGAATAAGGAGATCAAGCTAGTAAAACAAAGAAGAAGAGTGCTCAGCCCCGAAAAGAACCAAGCTATACAAGAAGAAGTCGAGAAGCTCCAAAAAGCCTATTTTATTGAGGATGTCAAATATCTCGATTGGTTAGCTAATGTGGTGATGGTAAAAAAGAAAAATAACAAATGGAGGATGTGTGTAGACGTCACCGATCTTAATAAGGCATGCCCAAAGGATCATTTTTCTTTACCCCGAATCGATCAACTGGTGGATGCTACCTCGGGGCATGAATTGCTAAGTTTTATGGATGCTTATTCCGGTTACAATCAGATTAAGATGAAGCCTGAGGACAGGGAGAGTACCTCTTTTATTACCCAAGGGGAACTTATTGTTATAATGTTATGCCTTTTGGACTTAAAAATGCAGGTGCGACATATCAACGGCTGATGAACAAAGTGTTTGCGGAGCAAATCAGTCATAACATGGAGGTTTATGTTGACGATATGCTGACAAAGAGCAAGAAAGTTGTTGATCATCTAGTTGATTTAGTCCAGACCTTTGATCAATTAGAAAAATATCAAATGAAGCTGAATCCCACCAAATACATATTCGGAGTATGAGAAGGTATGTTTCTCGAACACATTGTTAATCAACGAGGAATTGAGGCGAATCCTGACAAGATCAAAGACCTATTAGAACTGCGATCTCTAACGACGAAGAAGGAAGTGCAGAGTCTCACAGGGCGAGTTACAGCACTTAATAGATTTGTATCACGACCAAGTAACAGATGTCTACCATTCTTCAAAACACTCCGAAAGACTTTCGAGTGGAATGATGAATGCGAGAAGGCCTTTCAAGAATTAAAGAAAAACCTGGGAGCACTTCCATTGTTGTCCAAGTCAGTGATGGGAGAAAGACTATACTTGTATCTAGAAGTTTCAGAAAATGCAGTAAGCTCGGCGTTGATAAGAGTGGAGGATGGAGTGCAAAAACCAATCTATTACACTAGCAAGGCCTTCCGAGGAGAAGAGATCAGATATCCAAGGTTAGAAAAGTTAGCACTGGCATTGATCGAAGCAAGTAGAAGGATGAGGCCATACTTCCAAGCTCATACTATAATTGTGTATACAGACATGCCGTTAAGGCATGCTCTGCACAAACCATAGAAATCAGGAAGATTGATGTACTGGGCGGTAGAATTGGGTGAATACGATATAATTTACGAGCCTAGAGCGTCGCTCAAAGGGCAGGCAGTGGCAGATTTTATCGCAGAGTTCACTTACCCTGTGTGACACCCCACCCAATTAAATATAGGGTGATCAGCCCTCTACCAATTTAAAACATGATATTCAGTTCGTTCATTCTCAGCATCACTGTCGAAAAACTTTTTAACATATTAACCACCTAATATAAAATTAAGCAAGGTGTCAAAACATTTCCAATTTTAATAAAACCCAGTAAATCCATTTCTTTCCATCTTAAAATATAAACCATTCACCACACATAGGAATGTAAATAAATACTGAACATGAATCAAGTACTGCAATAAATAAGACTGAGTAAAAATCTCAGTTCAAAATTCCAAACCATCAACTAAACTGAATACAATAACTCTGATGAAAGACCTAGAAGTGGGCGACATATGCCCTAAACAAGAAGTCCAGATAAAACAGAATGGAAAGAATAGATGCGTCTACTGCAAGGACCTACAGCTTCTATAGCAGCTGCAGCACGTCAAGCAATCCAAATCTCTAAATCTGATACTCCTGTGGCTGAGCACCTGATATAATACATATATATAGCAAAAGAGAGAAGAGATACAAGAAACGGGTCAGAGCCCGATGTGTAAAAAATGATTTAGCAAGTATTTAAAATTGGTTCTTAAAACAAGTATTATACGCATGTTAGTTATCGTACTCTCACATGAGTTTCTCACCTCTCGTCTATTGTGCATGCCTAACGTACATCTAATCTCCCCCTAGTTATACCTCCCAGTCTAACTAGTCAGAAACCATACTAATACTAACTATAATCACTAGCAGTATTCCTATATCACCCATACAATACGCTATTCAGACAGTTTATCTCACATACTAAGTTTCATTATACATCGTTTGAATGGTTAATCTCTTATTCACTAAGATTATCTTACTTCTCATTTTAATTTTATCTACTAGTCTCACAAAGTAGAATGTTACCCAAGTACACTCATACATATATATAGTCTCATCATCCCTATATATATACACTAATCCTTCACACTTAGGATAAGATCGCTTGGTGCAATGTAATTATTATTATTATTACCAATTCTACTAATTTCACATAGTAGCAATATTTACAAGTCCATATATATTTATATAGTCACATCATCCCTATATATATATATATATATATATACACACTAATCCTGCACCCCCGGCTAAGACCCATTAGTGCACATATACAGAAAATCATGCATCCCCGGGTTAGCACCCATTAATGGACCTATCAATAATAATTCAGCACCCCCGGGTTATCACCCATTAGTGTGCCTAATAATAGAATATTGCATCCCCAGGTTAGCACCTATTAATGCACTTATCAATAATTATCCAGCACCCCCGGGTTATCACCCATTAGTGCGCCTAACAATAATCATCCTTATACCCTCTGGTCATCACCCATTAGTACACTTAACAAAAGAGTTTCTGCACCCCCGAGTTATCACTCATTAGTGCTCTTACAATAATATTACATAATAGGCATATACACATCCTATTATAAATTATAGGTATTTCTCCAACCTACATATATACTCCTCATACGTATTTTAATCTCATCCCTACGTATAGTATAAATATTTAGATTACTATATCTCTCGTAATATCCAAGGTATACTCTCTCTCTATACTGAAATAATTAAAGTATTTATTCTCACATACTTTCCCGAAACTCCATCTTATTTAAATTTATCTATCTGGCAGTTTCTCTCACTCCAATAAAGAGGCAAACTTAAAACTAGACTTTGAGAAAAATCCCCAAAAATTCCCTCTGTCGCTTGAACCAGAAGGGTTGTCGTTTGAACGACTTCCACGTGTCGTTCGAGCGGCTTCGCGCGAGATGCCATCTCGCTCGAACGACTTCACGCGAGATCGCCATCTCGTTTGAACCACTTCGCGCGAGATTGCAGTGTTCGTCTTCTTCACCAAACTTCAACGTTTTTCACCATTTTTTAACCTAAAAACCTCTATGATTCAATTCCTAACAACTCATCATTAATACCCATCAACCCCGAATAGGTTGTAGATCATTTCTATCATCATAGGATCCTTAATTCGTCCTTAATCATCATAATTTCATAAAACCCCCAAATTAATTCACATGAACCTTAGTTTTCCAAACTCCAATTCAAGAACCAAATCAACCCAGATTCGTTCATCAATATATAATCCAATTCCGTGATTAATCCTCTATATACATGAAGGAATTCCAACCACTAATTAAACCAATCCTTAATCGTAATTTAAATCTCCAATTTTCACCCAATTAACATACAAATCATGATTAAATCCACCTATACTAACATGAGCATGATTATTGCTAAAAGAAAGCAAGTAATAAACACTTACCTCAAATATGACGATCTGATCCGTTGATGATGTTGGTATATACGTGTTCCTCTCTTCACGATCTACGCGTTGGTGGTCACGGTTATGCAAGGTGGTGATAATCGAGCCTTCTCTCTTGGAAATTGGTTCTCCCTCACACCCTCCATGGTCGTTCTTGATTTGTGTAACCTATTAACCCTAATGGACTTTCCTAGTATGATATAATTACTCTTAATTTTCTTCCATTAATTTAGCCCAAAATATAATTTACCGTAATGCCCTCTTGGGGTGCCGGTTAGGCCTAAAATCACCTCAAGACCCAAACTAAACACCCGGGTATACTATTTTGACTATCTCGACCCTCCCGGACTCAATGGAGCACTGTAAATGACCATAAGAGTTAATATAAATAATTTTTTTTTATTCCATTCAATTAGTCCCGACACGACTCACACCCGTGACAGACTTAAATTACGAAACTGCTGTATTTCTCACTTCCGATAATTTATCAATTATCATAAATCGATATTACATATCACACAGTAATAAGTATTAACCCTTGGCACTCTAGTTAATAATTATTTTAATCCGAATTAATAACAAATTAATTTCTCACATTTTAATTTAATTAATCTAACAACAATAATTAATCGCATATTTATTCCCATAATAATAATTAATCACATAATTATTTAAATCATCAAAAATACGGGGTGTTACATACCTCCCCCCTTACAATGGAATTTTGTCCTGAAATTCGGAAAAGTATACCAGGTATAGACAACGCTGTAAAAATATTGTGCATCGCATCCTTGCGCTCACAAGTAAGCTACTCCGTACCACCCATATAGTACGCGATCGAATACCTATAATAATGAACACTTCACATGTGTTTGCTTTAAACTCCAGGTTATCCTGTCATATAAGCTCTTGCCCAAGCCTTTCTGCTTAAGTTTCGCTACTTCAACTTTATTTTAGATATTCACTATCTAGTCTTCTACTATTAGCACCTCAGTAGATTTATCCTCTTTTCATATACATATGACTTCGTCTCGTGTCGTTCATACAAGTAAATTGGTTGTGCAATATATTTTTCACACACAATATATACAATAATATCGATTCTTCTCTGACATTTGTAATCATAACTAGTCCTTTGCCTTTAACTATCAAGTAGGACAACAACAAAGTTTATAGTGCCATACTTCCACTGGCACTCTTCCCTAACGTGAACTTACAGGAGTTATTTGGAGACAAACTCCACTAGTGGAAGGTACTTCTCCCGCCCTCCTCTAAGATCTCAGGGTTCACATAAAATTTTCTCTCCCGCATCCGGTTAGACCGCTTATCCTGCCCATCCCTCTGTGGGTATTAGGCCGTACTCAATCGCATTTTAGCACTTATAATCCTATCATCTCAGCTACATGAGAAGATCCTTGGGGATACTCTTCCATTCTCTAGTGGAAGAAGCCCCTACTGGTTTCGAATTGTCCACCATTTTTCAATCCGTCAGGTAACCCACTGTAAAACTATCCTTGCAATATTAACCTACTTCGTAACCCATCACCACTGTTATTTATATCCTGATACATTTTATACTCTCTTTAATAAGTTTCAACTTATCTTGAAACGTAAGTTTCTGACAAAACGTCGTGAATAAGCTCCAGCTTACCCGACTACATGTTATCGAATTCACATGCTAATCATAATACACTACCTGATTCAATCACTTAGGACGCCCATACACCCTATACCTCTCGCATCATTATACTAAAGGCATCAAATATTCTTACCTCAATTCTTGCACACTCGGTATGCTGATGTGGTAGGGGTACACTCAACCACCCCACTAATCATGACTTAAACCCTCCTTCAATGGCAACATTCATCTATTCCGAAAAATACTAAGGCCATGCTACTCTATTGGCCTTAAGTTATAAAAGAATTATCAACTCTCAATTATAACCTCCTATAGGTACAATAACTAACATACAAAACTTATGTACTGTCAGCCAAACTTCTCTCCAACTCCCGACGTTTGCTAGTTTCATGCGTGGGATGTCTCGCAAAGTGAAATCCAAATAAGGAACCCCCCCCCCCCGATACACTACTATCTAACCTAGCCGGTTGTTAAGGTCCGTAAGGCCTTCAGTACTTACTATGTACTTTCCCACAATCTACGTATTATGACATAAAGGTTTACTCGTCCACTCTTATGTCCCTAAAAATGTAACATGAAGCATGGCGCCCACACTATCCCAAGTACTTGGCGCTATAGATATATAACGAGCTATATTTCGTCGCTCGATAAGAACACAATGTATTCTAAGTCTTAACAGACAAATAAATCCCTATGCTCGGGAATCGCATATAATTAGACACTATACTCGCTGAGCTCTATAATACCATAAATGTTTCATATATACTCATATGAGGGCCTAACCCTATTTCAGGTGGCGCCGCACAAAATAAGGATCACTCCTCCCGGGGTATCCGGCACGACAGTTATATCAATATATTTATACAATCGTTTAACCATATGGTAATTAATCACTACACATTACCATAATAAACTCTACTAAAGCTGACTCAATGCAGTAGTAAATTATAACAACAAAACATATTCATAGGGACCACCCGGTTCACTCACGAAAATCATCAAGATGCCCTGCTAACAACGAGAAATACGTTTGTAACAAGACTGTTAAAACAAACGTTCTCACTAAACTCGAACTGCACGCGAAGTTTAGGGTTTCCAATTTACATAAAAGTTGTGGCACACCCATGTCACTAGAATCTATCCTTTACTCACAAGGAAGAAGCAAAACCTCACTAGTCTCACCAAATCACAGGGTCTCAGCACGTGGCTATCATCACGACCCATGAACATATGCAATCGTCATATATCCTAGGATTTCATCCTAGAGTTGACCTCTTTCATCATGGATAATTTATTCCATCATGTGGATTTCACGCCCATTATTAAAACGTTGGCCCAAACTCTTTAGGCCTCAATTATAGCTTTATTAAAATCCCGTTTACATCTCGGGTCCCGTAGACCCAGACATCCTATATGCTATTATTAACGAGGACTCTACTGGTCCAGACTGAACCCATCATTCTCGGGTTATAAATTTTCTGGGCCTAATTCCCTTGACCCCAAATTGTTTCGCTGGAAGTCTCGCTCCTCTAGTCATTAAGCCTAACTGGCACGGTTTACCATTTCTAATCTCTTCAGTCTCACTTGTCAATTGTGAACACATTCAACACTTGTAGTTATGTTTCTTTTACATAAGGAAAACTTCTCGAACTATTTCCCCGGCACTTTCCCACTGACCATTTTGGGAATGTCCTTCTCTCGGACCTACAGTCTCAATTCACAATTATTCTTCCATTGTCCCTTTGGATACGCTAGCTATCTGGAACTATGGTTGGCCTCTACATCCTGATTGACTTCATCGTCTTCTTAAAGTTAATCACTTAACATCATCTAACTGAGTTCCCTATTAGGTATACTCTCATGTGGGGTTTCACCAACACCGTTAAATTCAGTTTCTGTTCTTTAGCAGGTTCGTTAACCCTCTTTACTCCCTTCTCTTGGAAGGATTGCAATCACTAGAAACCGTATAAGTTTGATGACATCAACATTAGTCATCCTAGATGGATTTCTCATCCATACTGGTATTCTACTCACGGGTCCTTTTATCAACTATAAACCCTTTGGATAATTTATACCCCTCTACCAGGTACGAAGTTCATTATGCAATTCAACCTTTCTCTAACGATTGGTTTCTATCATACCCATTGTTCTAAACATCAAAATTTCACTCACATTTTGTTACCACATCGAATAGAAGACCTCATGGTCAAATCATACCCAAATTTATCTCTAAATTTCAAACACAAATCTTCATATGTGGTGATTTCCTCTAATCACTACATGATGCTCCTAAGAGCTGTAGCTTTTAATTACAAATTAAATTTTGAGTGTTGTCACTCCCCACTCTACACAATTGCCTTCAGATTTTCTACCTTTCGTGGTCTGTTACACTTTCTCATTTTCTTTTCCTCATCTTCACCGATGGGTTTTCAAAGGATTCCCTCTGATTTCCCCTTTATCGACTATATTAGGTGGTCCTGAAATTACTCCACCATTATCTACGACTGTGTCATGGGAACCCACAGTTTCCGAGTGACGATTTAACTATCTCTTACTTAAGTAATTCTCGTGGTGATTTTTGTCCCAATCACTCTTACCCGATTACTCTATGTCTTCTGTTGAGCCTCTTCTCCCGCAGTTCTTCTTATGGCCCTCGTTGCTTGTGCTAAAATGTTCGGTGTTCGAATTACACCGAATTTTGTATAATGAGTCACACCCATTATAATTCGTAGCATGAGAACATAAGTCGCATACGTAAGGGAACACAACAATCCTATCATAAGGCTCTACATCAAAGAACATATGCTGAAACGTAATAAGTCGTACAAATCCTAAGGACACTAGAACCTGATGCTCTGATACCACCTGTGACACCCCACCCAATTAAATATAGGGTGACCAGTCCTCTACCAATTTAAAAAAGGATATTCAGTTGGTTCATTCTCAGCATCACTGTTAAAAAACTTTTTAACATATAAATCACCTAATATAAAATTAAGCTAGGTGTCAAAACATTTCCAATTTTAATAAAACCCAGTAAATCCATTTCTTTCCATCTTAAAATATAAACCATTCACCACACATAGGAGTGTAAATAAATACTGAACATGAATCAAGTACTGCAATAAATAAGACTGAGTAAAAATCTCAGTTCAAAACTCCAAACCATCAACTAAACTGAATACAATAACTCTTATGAAAGAACTACAAGTGGGCGACATATGCCCTAAACAAGAAGTCTAGATAAAAGAGAATGGAAAGAATAGATGCGTCTACTGCAAGGACCTACAACTTCTATAGCAGCTGCAGCACGTCAAGCAATCCAAATCTCTAAATCTGATACTCCTGTGGCTGAGCAACTGATATAATACATATATATAGCAAAAGAGAGAATAGATACAAGAAACGGGTCAGAGCCCGATGTGTAAAAAATGATTTGGCAAGTATTTAAAACTGGTTCTTAAAACAAGTCTTATACGCATGTTAGTTATCGTACTCTCACATGAGTTTCTCACCTCTCATTTATTGTGCACGCCTAACGTACATCTAATCTCCCCCTAGTTATACCTCCCAGTCTAACTAGTCAGAAACCATACTAATACTAACTATGCTCACTAGCAGTATTCCCGTATCGCCCATACAATACGCTATTCAGACAGTTTATCTCACATACTAAGTTTCATTATACATCGTTTGAATAATTAATCTTTTATTCACTAAGATTATCTTACTTCTCATTTTCATTTTATCTACTAGTCTCACAAAGTAGAATGTTACCCAAGTACACTCATACATATATATAGTCTCATCATCCCTATATATATACACTAATCCTGCACACTTAGGATAAGACCGCTTGGTGCAATGTAATAATTATTATTATTACCAATTCTACTAATTTCACACAATAGCAATATTTACAACTACATATATATTTATATAGTCACATCATCCCTATACATATATATAAATATATATATATACTAATCCTGCACCCCCGGCTAAGACCCATTAGTGCACATATACAGAAAATCATGCATCCCCGGGTTAGCACCCATTAATGCACCTATCAATAATAATTCAGCACCCCCGGGTTATCACCCATTAGTGCGCCTAACAATAGAATATTGCATCCCCGGGTTAGCACCCATTAATGCAATTTTTAATAATAATCTAGCACCCCCCCGGGTTATCACCCATTAGTGCGCCTAGCAATAATCATCCTTGTACCCTCGGGTTATCACCCATTAGTACACTTAACAATAGAGTTTCTGCACCCCCGAGTTATCACTCATTATTGCTCTTACAATAATATTACATAATAGGCATACACACATCCTATTATAAATTATAGGTATTTTTCCAACCTACATATATACTCCTCATACGTATTTTAATCTCATCTCTACATATAGTATAAATATTTAGATTACTATCTCTCTCGTAATCTCCATGGTATACTCTCTCTCTATACCGAAATAATTATAGTATTTATTCTCAAATACTTTCCCTAAATTCCATCTTATTTAAATTTATCTATCTGACAGTTTCTCTCACTCTAATAAACCGGCAAACTCAAAACTAGACTTTGAGAAAAATCCCCAAAAATTCCCTCTGTCGCTCGAACCAGAAGTGCTGTCGTTTGAACGACTTCCACGTGTCGTTCGAGCGGCTTCGCACAAGATGCCATCTCACTCGAACGACTTTGCGCGAGATCTCCGTCTCATTTGAACCACTTCGCGCGAGATCGCGGGAGATTGCACTGTTCGTTTTTTCACCAAACTTCAACGTTTTTCACCATTTTTGAACCTAAAAACCTCTAAGATTCAATTCCCAACAACTCATCATTAGTACCCATCAACCCCTAACAGGTTATATATCATTTCTATCATCCTAGGATCCTTAATTCGTCATTAATCATCATAATTTCATAAAACCCACAAATTAATTCACTTGAACCCTAGTTTTCCAAATTCCAATTCAAGAACCTAATCAACCCATATTCGTTCACCAATATATAATCCAATTTCGTGATTAATCCTCTACATACATGAAGGAATTCCAACCTTAAACCATTACTTAATCATAATTTAAATCTCCAATTTTCACCCAATTAACATACAAATCATGATTAAATTCACCTATATTAACATGAGCATGATTATTGCTAACAGAAAGCAAGTAATAAACACTTGCTTCGAATATGAAGGTCTGATCCGTTGATGATGTTGGTATATGCGCGTTCCTCTCTTCGCGATCTACGCGTTGGTGGTCACGGTTATGCAAGGTGGTGTTAATCGAGCCTTATCTCTTGGAAATTGGTTCTCCCTCACACCCTCCATGGCCGTTATTGATTTGTGTAACCTATTAACCCTAATGGACTTTCTTAGGCTGATATAATTACTCTTAATTTTCTTCCATTAATTTATCCCAAAATACAATTTACCATAATGCCCTCTTGGGGTGCCGGTTAGGCCTAAAATCACCCCAGGACCCAAACTAAACACCCGAGGATACTATTTTGACTATCTCGACCCTCCGGGAATCAACGGAGCACTCGAAATGCCCATACGAGTTAATATAAATAATTTCTCTTTTTATTCCATTCAATTAGTTCCGGCACGACTCACACGTGTGACAGACTTAAATTACCAAACTGTCGTATTTCTCACTTCCGACAATTTATCAATTATCATAAATCCATATTACATATCAGACAGTAATATTTAATAGTTCACAATAATAAGTATTAACCCTTGGCACGCTAGTTAATAATTATTTTAATCCGGATTAATAACAAATTAATTTCTCACATTTTAATTTAATTAATCCAACAACAATAATTAATCGCATATTTATTCCCATAATAATAATTAATCACATAATTATTTAAATCGTCAAAAATACGGGGTGTTACATCCTGATACTTCTGAAGATCAGAAATTGAATACCGACCAGCCTGCGGATGTTACAGGATCATCAAACTTAAACCCCGACCAACTTAAGTCGGTGGACGAGCAAGAGAAGATGGTCGACGAGCAGCAAGAAGTGTTGGAGGAGGATATAAGGAAGCATCAAATATTCCACCGAGGAACTCTGTCTGACCAAGAGTTTGATAATGAGATACCTGTGTGGAATTTGTATGTAGATGGTTCTTCGTGCACTACAGGTAGTGGAGCAGGGATTGTTTTAAACAGCCCATATGAGATCGATGTGGAATATGCTCTACGCTTTCAATTTAAAGCTTCTAATAATGAAGATGAATATGAAGCAATGATTGTCGGTCTTAGTTTGGCAAAAACCATGAAGGCTGAGCATGTTATCATATTCAGTGACTCACAATTGATCGTAAATCAAATGATGGGGGTATATGCCGCCAAAGGAGAATTAATGATCAAGTATCATGCAAAAGGAATGGATATTGTATCAATAATGATCGCAGTACAGTTAATTAGAATACTAAGATTGGAGAATGCAAGAGCAGATGCCTTAGCTCGGTTAGATTCAGCAACGCGCACTGACCTAACAAGAACAATTCCAATAGAAGTCTTGGCTAGTCGGAGCATAGACGAAGATCTGATGATGAATTTTATTACCCTTGATTGAGGACCATCTTGGATGGATCACATCAAGGTGTATATTGAAGAGGGGACTTTGCCAACTGATAAACTCGCAGCCAAGAAACTGAAGTTTGAAGCTGCTCGTTATGTATTGGCTAATGGTATTTTATATAGACGAGGAATTATAGCAGGTTTGCAAAGATGTGTGCATCCCTCCGAGGTGAAAGATTTGATTGAAGAGGTCCATGAAGGGTCCTGTGGAGCCCATATAGTAGGTCGGATTCTTTTGCAAAGAATAATGACATAGGGATATTATTGGCCAACGATGAGGGCTGATTGTATAGTCTATGCCAAAAAATGTGACAAATGTCAACGCTTCTCTTCTATCTGAAGAACTCCCCAAGCATTTTTAACACCCATTACTTTCCCTTGGCCATTTTCCATGTGGGGAATAGACTTGGTCGGGCCACTTCCAACAACCAGGGGAAGATTTAAATATCTCGTGGTCGCGGTGGATTACTTTACTAAATGGGTGGAAGCTGAGCATCTTATTGATATAACTTATGATAGGGTATATCAATTTATTTAGAAGAATATGATTTGTAGATACGGTCTTCCCCATGCATTCATTACTGATCATGGAACCCAATTTGACAATGAGGAGTTCGCTGCGTATTATCATCAGTCAAATGTATTGAAAACCCATTCTATACCAGGCCATCCCCATAGCAATGGACAAACTGAGATGACGAATATAACGCTACTGAATGGTTTGAAAAAATGACTGGACGATGCAAAGGCAAATTGGATTAACGAGCTACATTCTGTGCTGTGGGCTTATCGTACTACACCGTGAGTAGCAACAGGAGAATCTCCATACATGCTGGTATTTGGAAGTCAAGCTGTTATACTTGCCGAGTTGGGCCTCCCCACACGCAGGGTGCTGAATTTCAATTCTCCTATCAGTGACTTGATGAGATGATTGGATCTAGATATGCTCGAAGAAGTTAGAGAAGAAGGAGCAATCAGGAATGCGGCATACCAACAACGAATAGCTCTGTTTTACAACAAGAGGGTAAAAAAGTGTGATTTGAAGGAAGGAGACTATGTGCTAAAGAAAGTAATTCAAAAGAACAATAAACTGGAAGCTAACTTGCATGGACCCTACAGAGTAACAGAGGTTGTTCGTCAAGGAACCTACAGGATTGAAACCTTGGAAGGAGAAGAATTTAAGAACGCATGGAATGCAGAACATCTACGCAAGTGTTGATGTAAAAAACTAGATTGCTCTAATTATTCAATCACAGATAAATAAATAAGACAAATATTTTTAAAGTGGTTCGGCTAGGAATAAAGCCTACGTCCACTGTTATGTTATTTGTTGAATGTTTGCAGAATTCTTGATTACAAGTTCTCTCAAGAAATTCCGGTCCCCCTTGAATGAGGATGATACAAGGTATTTATAGCCTTTAGGCTGTACATGAAAGGTTCGATACATTAAATGACATACATATGAAAGGGTAATACATTTAATGTAGCGTGGGCGTCAAGAATATAATTATTCAATGAATAGTCGAACAGTTGTCCGTTTGGTAATTAATGGTACAGCCGAGATGCAGCTCGGACCGCCTTAGTGGCTCGTTGATCAAGAGTTCCTCGGAGCGCTGGAGTACCTCGGGGTGCTAAAGTTCCTCGGGATATCCTCGTACCTCGGAGAGAACATGAATTGGCCGAAGGAAATGAACTTCCTTGCTGCTATTGTGCCACGTAGATTGACACGTGTCTTCGTATTATTCGTCCACCTCAGCATATTAATTTTGGTAACAACAGAAGCCCCCAATGTTTCATATTTCGAATTTTAAGGAGTATGGGACATTCTTTCTCGGTATATGGCGATATTAAATGACTTTTCTGGGTTTCAGGAACATTGTATTCAAATTTCCTTCTTATTTCGCAGCTTCCGCCTTTATTTTGATTTTTTTTATAAGCGCTTCGATCTCCGTGCAGTTTTTGTCCTTTTAGCCGCCGGAAGTTCAGTAGTTTCTTTTTGGTAATCATTTCTTTCGCCGCTTCCCAATGCAGAGTATTTAAACTTCTTAGGTAACCATACCGTCTTCTACGTTTTCCACTTTTCTGCATTCAAGCTTTCTATTCTCTCCTTCTCTCTTGTGCGTTCATTCTTGTTTTCGTTCGTTGTCAACATACGTCCTTTCTTCCTGTAAGATCTTCTTCCTTTCTTCTGTATCTCTTTTATTCAATATGGTTTATATTGTGGAGTCTGTTGAGAAATTTCGTTCTGATTTTTCCATTCCTTCCTGGGTAACTCTAGAGGTTCTTTCTGAGCCTTTAGATTATTTTCGATTGGCTGAGGGACATTGGTTCCCCAGTATTTTCATTGCTGAATGTGGTTTTTCCATTCCACCGAACCCATTGTGTCTTGAGTTTTGTCTATATTTTGATCTTGTCCCTGCAAAAATAGCCCCCAATTCATGGAGAATAATTAATGGGGTGCACAAATTAAATCTAACTCATGGGACTCGTATTGGGATCCCTGAAATTATGTATTGCTATAAATGGGCTACTCTAGATAATATTTATTACTTAAAAACTAGGTTTCTGAATAGGGCTCTTGTAGTTAACCTCCCTGACTCAAATAGAGATTATTTTGAGCATGGGTTGATCATACAAAATTGGCAATATGCCCCTTTAACTGGAGATGAAGTATACAACGGTCCCAGATGCCCCCCATATGGCAATGGGATAGGTTTATTTTTCATTTTATTTTACTTATGAAATTATGCTTTCATCATGTTTGACAAAATGTATGATTGATATCTCGTTATGTATTTATTTGCAGTTGATAGCAAAAGAAAAACTCCAAAGGAATCAGAAGTTAATATCAAGCATCTGAAACTTATCTGGGGTTTGCATAAGAACGTTGCAGACGAGCACATTAGGTCTGCATAATATTTGCTACAGCATAAGAGTTATACAACCTCTTATATTGCTCGTCCTGTTGAGCCAGCTTCCACTCCAGAGGACTCTTCTTCAGATTCTCATCTTCCTTTAAGTCAAAGGATGGGTAAGAAAAGAGCTCCTCCTGCTCTCTTCGATGATGTTACTTCTGTTGCTGGGGCCAAGAAAAGCAAAGCTGATGTCCCGAAGGGGACTAAAAAAGTGGATGCTGGGTCTTCTAAAGCTACCGAGAAGCCCCCAGTGGTTCCGAGCAAGAAAAGTGCTCCTGTAGATGTAATTACAATCTCTCCGACCAAGACTTCTTTGGTTGAAGGTTCTGAACTCCCGTTGAGGAGATTGAGGAAATCACCCTCAGTTACTCCGGCTGAAACTGCCTCCTCTCTACCTGCTGGTGGTACTAATGTTCCAAACATCGTTCTTCCAAGTTCTGCAATGAGCTCGGTCGTACCCGAGGTCCATGGTATTGATGAAAAAATTCCTAGGGATATGCTGACATCCTTAGCTGCTCGTCACCTTGCTTCAGTAAATTTCTCATACTTCTGGTTTTTCTTTCTTTCTCTGAATGCTTGCATTTTGTATTGACTTTACTATTTCTCTCATCTTTCAGCTGGTGAACTGTTTCAATAATATTGTGAAGAAGGATGAGGCTATTAAAGCTTCAAACTCCTCGTCAGGTGTAGAGGATGCTCTGTTGGGTTTGACCCAATCTTTAAAGGAATCTCATCAACAGTATGTTGAGGAAAAAGCTGTTTGGGAGAAAAAGTTGGCTGTGGTTGAAGCTGAGAAAGTGAAGATGGCTGAAACCTCCAAGAATTTGAAGGATAAAGTAAAAGGTTTAGAGGTTGAACATCAGGAATATGATGGCAAACTGAAAAAGGCAGAGGAAGAGTTATCTACCCTGCGAGATATCAAGGTCAAAAAAGAGGAATTGGATGTAAAACTTTCCTCGGAGAAATTAAGAAGAAAAGTCGCAGTCAAAAAATCCTTCAGCGCTGGCTGGGAGAAAGGATGGGATAAGGGGATTGCTGCTATGACATCCCAAGTCCAATATGGGAAGTTGAAATACTTCCATGATGGCTGGGTAGCTGCTCTGCAAGAGTTGAAGGTCAAAGACAATTCTGAGCTTTTCCAACGACACCTCCCTGGTCCTCCTCCAGCAATTGTGGAAGAAGAAGAAGATGAACCTCTCTCAGATGAATCTTCTATGGCTATGGGTGACCCAGTCTCTGCTTCTCAACCCTCTGTCATCGAGGATATTTCTTCTATGCCTCCTCCTGCCGAGAAGATTCCTGCTAATCAAACCGTTGTTACCACCGAGCAACCGAGCTCCTTGTCCCAGCCTCCCGAGAAAGTCTTGGGAGACAAGGAAAAGGTGTGAAGTTGTTCGGCATTATTTCCATATTTAATTATTTGTAATCGAACAATGTAATCCTTTTGTGATCTAATAAAATACATCTTTGCTCATCTCTGTTGTTGATGATTTGATTGCTTTTATTTAACTACTGCTTTCTCTTCGTTATTAGTTTTTGGCCAGAATGGAATTGATATCTGCTCCTGATACTGAGTTGATGCGACAATGCAATGGATATTATAAAGCTGGTCATACAGACCTAAGTGTATCAGAGATTGTCGACATCCTTGGTCACGATGCTTCAGAACAAGCAGTTGAGGCTTACCGGTACCTGAAGAATTTACTTGATAGATCTGTGGCCAATAATGTGGCATACTACGAATTGATCGAGGAACTTCATGGTTCTATAGAGGATCTTCAAAATCAACACAATGCATCAATGGCTTCGTTGTACAAGGATTATGAAAATAGATATCAACAACTTTCTTCTGAAACATGCCATAAAAAGATTATCGCTGGATATGATATTAGGGAAAGGACCCTAAAAGGTGAAGTTGAAGCTTGCAGGCAGATTTCCGAGATCCTGGAACAAGAAAATAATAATTTACAGAAAAAGTTGGCTCAATATGAATCTGCAGCGTCATCTTCCACTGCTCTAGTGCCCGTTACTGATGAAGGTTTCTCGTTCTTAGAAGTTGAAAATGCCAAACTAAGGCAAGAACTGGATAATTTGAGAAAATCTGTTATTCCTGTGACTGCTCGGGGACGAGGAAGAGGTTCTCGGGGACGAGGAAAAATTGTCGAGGGGCAAAGTTCTCCAGTTGCTTCTCGAAGCCGATCAAGAGTTCTTAGTCGCAATGTTGAAGAGGCTCGCACTCAGTCTACTTTGGAAACTCAAGCGTTTCAATTGAATGCTAAGGATCGTGCTCTGTCAGAAATGTCCAAGAAAAATCTATCGTTGGAAGATCAACTTACTGCAACGAAGTCTGCTCCTCATACCAAGGATCTTTTTGCCAAAAATCTTCTCCAACAATTGGATAGATTAACCTTTCAATTTCACAAGCAGCCCAGGGAATTCTGGATGGCAGGATATAATGAAGCTCTTGTTCATTTGGATGCTCGTATTGAACATGCCAATAATGAAGGTTATAAACAGGGATGGTTGAACGCCTTGGGTGTATTAAAATTGGAGCAAGGGCATTATTTATGGGATTATCATGCTCCAGGGTTATTGGACTTGCCTGTGCCATCTTTCAAATTGGACATGGCCTGGATCCCAGCTCGTTCCATTCCTCGTAGCCTAATTTCAAAATACCTCGGTGATTATAGCCTTCATTCCTAAATCGAAGTATCTCGTCCAGAGCATCTAATGGATACACCTTCAATAATGAACGTCAGAATGCTGAAGGACTTGAACTTTATTAATTCTCCCCTTTGCCTGGAAGATCCTCCTGCTGGCGAAGATCCTGTCTCAAAAGCAAAGGGCAAGAAACCAATAGAATAGGAATCTTAATGTAATAGTCAGCACATACATGTAATATGTAACTTATTTTGAATTTTTAATGAAAGACTTCATTTTTGTTTGTAGATCTGTATTGGTATTGTCTTGTGTTTATCAAACACTTTACATTTATGCATATGTATATGTTAAAAAGATACCAATACTGTGTTGTTCATGGACCAACTTAGTAAAAAGAATTACCAGTATCAGTAAAGTTGCTCAATCACTTAATAAGAAAGTAATGAGTATAAAAATGTTTAAAATTTTTCCAACAAACCAAGGTTGTTAAATTATGTTTGTCGACCAACTACAGTTGATGGGTTTTTATCCCCGACCAGCTATACTTGGTACAATTTCAAATATTTTGTTCTTCGAAGAACTTTTTGTAATAATCTTGCCTCCCGACCAACATAAGTTGTAATTTGAGAGTATATTTGTATCTTACCAACACCGTAATTCATCATGCTGGTGTACACCTCCTAACCAAAGGAGTAGTAGTGGTAGTAGTATTGGTTCTTTCGAACTTTTTGCCTCTTTCGAGCTGTCCACTAGATATCTTACCAACCGTAGTTGGTCACACTAGTGTCGCCTCCTAACCAAAGGAGTAGTTTTTTGGCTCTTTCGAGCTGTCCACTAGATATCTTACCAACCGTAGTTGGTCACACTAGTGTCGCCTCCTAACCAAAGGAGTATTTTTTGGTTCTTTCGAACTGTCCACTAGATATCTTACCAACCGTAGTTGGTCACACTAGTGTCGCCTCCTAACCAAAGGAGTATTTTTTGGTGCATAGTGTATTACACACTAGTATTCCCCGAGAAACTTTCAACAGAAAGAAAATGGTGAAACATCCTCGTTTTATTCATAATGAAAGAAATGCTTTACATTTTACATTACTGATAATACTTGCTCAGGTGTTCAGCATTCCATGCGTTCTTAAATTCTTCTCCCTCTAGAGTTGCTATTCTGTAAGTTCCTGGTCGAACAACCTGTGTAACTCGGTAAGGTCCATGCCAGTTTGCTTCCAACTTATTTTGCTTCTGAATGACTTTCTTTAGCACATAATCCCCTTCTTTTAAGTCACATTTCTTCACCCTTTTGTTATAGAACAGAGTTGTACGTTGTTGGTAAGCAGCATTCCTAATGGCTGCCTCTTCTCTAACCTCCTCGAGCATATCCAAATCCAGTCTTCTTATCAAATCGCTGACTGGGGAATTGAAATTCAGCACTCTATGAGTTGGGAGACCCAACTCGGCAGGAATCACAGCCTCACTTCCAAATGCTAGCATATATGGTGATTCTCCAGTTGCTGCTCGGGGAGTTGTTCGGTAAGCCCATAGTACTGATTGGAGCTCGTTAATCCAATTTGCTTTAGCTTCACTTAACCTCTTCTTCAAACCATTCAGTAATGTTCTATTTGTCACCTCAGTCTGTCCATTGCTTTGGGGGTGGCCTGGTGCTGAATGAAGCTTCAAAATGTTCGACTGACGACAATAGGCAGAAAATTCTTCATTATCGAATTGTGTTCCATGGTCTGTGATGAAAGCATGGGGAAGACCATATCGATAAATGATGCTCTTCCAAATGAACTGATATACCTTCTCGTACGTCATATCAATTAGTGGTTCAGCTTCCACCCACTTAGTAAAGTAATCCACTGCTACGACGAGGTACTTGAACCTTCCTCGGGTCGTCGGCAATGGTCCAACCAGATCAACCCCCCACATGGCAAATGGCTAAGGTGAAGTTATGGGTGTCAATAATGCTTGTGGAGTTCTTCGGATGGAGGAAAAACGTTGGCACTTGTCACACTTCTTGGCATAGGCTATACAATCAGCCCTCATCGTCGGCCAGTAATATCCCTGTGTCATTACCCTTTGCAAAAGTGTCCGACCTGCTACATGAGCTCCACAAGATCCTTCATGGATTTCTTCGACCAATTCCTTGACTTCTGATGGATGCACACATCTCTGCAAACCTGCCATAATTCCTCGTCTATACAAAACACCATTAGTCAACACATACCGAGCAACTTTATACTTCAATTTCTTGGCAGCTAACTTATCCTCCGGTAATTCTCCTTCTTCAATGTATGCCCTGATAGGATCCATCCAAGATGGTCCTAAATTAAGGGTAATAATTTTCACCGTCAGATCTTCTTCTATGCTCCGACTTTCTAACACTTCAATTGGTATCGTTCTTCGTAGCTCGGTGCTCGTAGCTGACGCTAATCGGGCCAATGCGTCTGCTCTAGCATTCTCCATCCTCGGTATTCTCACCAATTGAATGGCATCAAATTCTACCAACACTTCCATCACCTTTGCATGATACTTCGCCATTAATTCTCCCTTGACTGCATATACTCCCATCATCTGATTCACAATTAATTGAGAATCATTGAACACCATTATTTGTCGTGCTTCCATAAATTTTGCGAAATTTAAGCCTGCTATCAAGGCCTCATACTCAGCCTCATTATTGGAGGCTTTGAATTGAAATCGCAATGCATACTCCATGTCAATATAATCGGGGGTGTTTAAAACAATCCCTGCTCCACAACCAGCGGTGCAAGACGACCCATCCACGTATAATCTCCATGTAGGTAACTCGTCTTCAAATTTCTTATCTGTCAGAGTTCCTCGGTAAAATATCTGCTGTTTTCTTTCATCATCCCCTGGTATCTTTCTCTCCTCGTCGATCATTTGTGCGCGCCCTTTTACCAACCGTAGTTGGTTTGGGTTTGAATATGATGATTTTTCTACATCCACGAGTCCTTTTACCAACCTTAGTTGGTCTGGATATGTGTCTGTTGATCCTGTATCATCCACAGGTTGGTCAGCAAGTACCTTTTGTTCCTCGGGGGTATCAGGGTATGTGAATTCTGCTATAAAATCTGCTACAGCTTGCCCCTTTAATGATGATCTGGGTTCGTACACAATATCATATTCACCGAGTTCTATTGCCCAATACATCAATCTTCCTGATTTTTCTGGCTTGTGAAGAGCTTGTCTTAATGGCATGTCAGTATATACAATGATTATATGGGCCTGGAAGTATGGCCTCATTCTTCTACTCGCTTCAATTAATGCCAGTGCCAATTTTTCTAGCTTTGGGTACCTGATTTCTGCACCTCGGAAAGCTTTACTTGTGTAATAGATAGGTTTCTGGACTCCATTCTCCAATCTGATCAATGCTGAACTAACTGCATTCTCTGATACTGCCAAATACAAGTACAACTTCTCTCCAGTTATTGGCCTGGACAACAATGGTGGTGCTCCCAAATACTTCTTCAAGTCTTGAAAAGCCTTTTCACATTCATCAGTCCACTCAAAACTTTTTCGCAGTGTTTTGAAGAATGGGAGACATTTATCAGTTGCTCGGGATACAAATCTGTTGAGCGCTGCAACTCGTCCTGTAAGACTCTGTACTTCTTTCCTCGTCGTTGGGGATCGCAGCCCTAAAAGAGCTTTGATCTTTTCTGGATTCGCCTCGATGCCTCTTTGGTTGACGATGTATCCGAGGAACATTCCTTCTCGTACTCCAAAGGTACACTTCGTCGGGTTGAGCTTTATTTGGTATTTATCCAGTTGATCAAAGGTCTGGCCTAAGTCAACTAGATGATCAGTAGCTCTCTTGCTTTTGGTGAGCATGTCGTCGACATAGACCTCCATGTTGCAGCTGATTTGTTCGGCAAAAACCTTGTTCATCAGCCGCTGATATGTTGCACCTGCATTTTTTAAACCAAAAGGCATAACATTATAACAATAAGTTCCCCTTGGGGTAATAAAAAAAGTACTCTCCCTGTCTTCAGGTTTCATTTTGATCTGATTATAACCAGAATATGCATCCATGAAGCTGAGCAACTCATGTCCCGAGGTAGCATCCACTAGCTGGTCGATTCTGGGCAATGGAAAATGATCTTTTGGGCATGCCTTGTTTAGATCAGTGAAATCAACACACATTCTCCACTTATTGTTTTTCTTCTTTACCATCACCACATTTGCCAACCAATCTGGATATTTCACATCTTCAATGAATTGGGCTTTCTGGAGCTTCTCGACCTCCTCTTGTATGGCCTGGTTCTTCTCGGGACTAAACACTCTTCTTCTCTGCTTCACAGGTTTGATCTCCTTATTCACATTGAGCTCATGACATAAGAAGTTTGGATCTATTCCTGGCATGTCTTCATGACTCCAAGCAAAAGTATTCTTCCTCTTTCTCAAGAAAACTATCAACTCCTGTTTTATTGAAACATCCAACGACGATCCTATCTGGGTTATTCGTTCAGGATGCTCGTCGTCCAGAAAAACATTTTCTGTAGATTCCACCACCTGTCCTTTTACAAGTTGAGATTCATCCCTAGGATCAAGGGTTTCAATTTTTTTATCTTCCTCCACTTGGTAAGTAGTAGTCTTTTTCCTTGATTCTTCAAGTTCCTCTTGCTCGGCAGACGAATAATAGCATTCCCGAGCTACTTTTTGATCACCTTTCACAACTCCTACCCCAAAGTTTGTTGGGAATTTCAAACACTGATGTACCGTAGATGGAACTGCTTCGAACTTCTTCAATCCAACTCTTCCCATGATGATGTTGTAGGCTGATTGCACATTCTTATCCATCACGAAGAAGCGTATTCTTTCTGTTCGACAAGTAGGCCAGGTTCCAATGAATATATCCAACTTGATCGTCCCAAGTGGAAATACTTTCTCGCCAGCAAAACCCAGAAGGGGTCTATGATAAGGCTCCAATTGAGATAATTTCAAATTCAAGCTATCAAAGCATGAATAATACATGATGTCTGCTGAACTACCGTTGTCTACTAACACTCTTGAAATCATTACCTCTTTCATCCTCATTTTGATCACCAAAGGATCGTCATGAGGGTAAAGAACACCTGCCAGGTCGTTTTTTGAAAACCCAATGACTAGCTTCTCTTTGTTTACTTTCCTCGGACGATCATCCTCGGCCAGATTTATCCGCTGAATATACGAACAAGCTTGAGCCTCCCCGAGGTAAGCCTTTCTTTCTGCAGTAAGGTCTCCTCCTCCTGCATCTCCTCCTGTAATAACATTACAATCAAATGACCCAAAACGTATGGAAAATACCTCTCGTTCAGGCTGCCTTGGCTTCTTGGGAAGATCAGGGTCATCATCTGGATCATCTTCGTGGTCCCTCTTCTTTTTCTCCTCTGCACGACGAGGAGATCTAGATCTTTCTCTAGTTCTATCATCATTCTTCCTCTCACCCCTGTGATCTACATATTTTGATAATTTTCCTCTTCGGATGAGTGTTTCAATCTCGTTCTGAAGGACTATGCAATTTTTGGTCATATGGCCATGATCTTTGTGAAACTCGCAGTATTTGGCCTTATTCCTCAGATCAGGATTTGTCCTCAGTTTTTCTGGCCACTTGATTTCCTCGCTGTTTTTGATTTCTTCTAAAACGTGATTAATACCCATTTTCAATGGAGTATAATTATCGTACTTCTTTAGGACCTCCCATGACGTCCTATTATTCTTGGAGTGCTTGTCACCACCATTACCTTTCTGCTCTTTCTTCTTAGACTTGTCGACCTCCACCTTAGTTTCTTTATCCATATTCTTCTTCGCAGACATAGCCTCCTGGGCATTCATGATTTTGGCTGCTTTTGCCATCAATTCGGACATAGTTTTAGGTGGATCTTTGGCCAAGGTGTAGTACAGCTTGTTAGGTAGTAAACCACTCATCAAAGCAGTGATCGCTATTTTTTCTTCGTAATCTATGACTTCCAACTTCTCATTATTAAAACGAGTTATGTAATCTCTAGTACTTTCACCTGATTTTTTCCTGACACTTAGCAAATGTGCTACTCGCTTTACTGGCTTTGCTCCAAAATAGAAATTGCCAATGAATAGCTCGGCTAACTGAATAAAAGTTGAAATCTTACCCCGAGGAAGATTATTGTACCATATTTGTGCAGATCCGGTAAGAGTTCCCGAGAATGCTCTACACCTCATCTCGTCGGGGAAGGCATAGATGTCGGCAGCAGCTTGGTATTGTTCTATATGAAGTACAGGGTCTGTCTTTCCATCGTACTTAGGGGTCACTACAGGTGCTTTGAATTTCGATGGTGTTAGAAAATCCACAATGGCTTGCACAAAAGGTGTCCCTTGAACAAAAGTTCTATGTAAAGGGCTCCTTGATTTAGCCATTTCTCCCAGTCTCTCCTCCAACCGTTGAATGGAACCTTTCCATGCTTCATTCCCTTCCTCAGGCCGCCTAGTTCGAGCAATTGATTATTCTGACATAGCTTCCTGAGATTTATCTCGACGAGTAGCTGGTCGTGATTGTGCTGATCCTTCTCTCAAACCTGATGGTGGTCGTAAACTTCTCGATGGAGCTCTAGGTGGACTCATATTCCTCCTTGGTCCTAATCGACTGAAAGGAGACACCCTGCTTAATCTTTCTAAAGCGCTAGTTCTCTCCGGAGAGAGAGTGATACGTTGATCAGTATCCGTGGCCCGTATTGATGAAGTTCGCCCAGGTTGATAAGAAGAATCATTAGATTCTTCATTGCGATATGACCCAGTACGTCTGGATCGCGATTGCCCACGATCACTCCTTTTCCCTGAATATGTAGGTGCACCGCCTTGAAGAGTTTGAATGAGTTGCCTCATAGATTCTTGCATGGCGGTTTGTCCTTGAGCCAGATTTGTCATAATTCCGGCCAGATCTGGAGATGCAGATGGATTTGGAAGATTTCCAATATTTCCAGCATTTCGATTACTGGATTCTGGGTTATCTGCCATTGATGGTAAATGATTTTTTATGAAAAACGATAATAACAGTCGTTTCCCACAGATGGCGCCAATTTGTTGATGTAAAAAACTAGATTGCTCTAATTATTCAATCACAGATAAATAAATAAGACAAAGATTTTTAAAGTGGTTCGGGTAGGAATAAAGCCTACGTCCACTGTTATGTTATTTGTTGAATGTTTGCAGAATTCTTGATTACAAGTTCTCTCAAGAAATTCCGGTCCCCCTTGAATGAGGATGATACAAGGTATTTATAGCCTTTAGGCTGTACATGAAAGGTTCGATACATTAAATGACATACATATGAAAGGGTAATACATTTAATGTAGCGTGGGCGTCAAGAATATAATTATTCAATGAATAGTCGAACAGTTGTCCGTCTAGTAATTAATGGTACAGCCGAGATGCAGCTCGGACCCCCTTAGTGGCTCATTGATCAAGAGTTCCTCGGAGCGCTGGAGTACCTCGGGGTGCTAAAGTTCCTCGGGATATCCTCGTACCTCGGAGAGAACATGAATTGGCCGAAGGAAATGAACTTCCTTGCTGCTATTGTGCCACGTAGATTGACACGTGTCTTCGTATTATTCGTCCACCTCAGCATATTAATTTTGGTAACAACAGCAAGTATTATCAGTAGTAGGAGTTTCTATGTAATGGAGTTTTCTTCAGTATGAATAAAGTGTTAAAAGTTTTACCCAATTCTCTCTTTTTGGTGAAATTTTTCGGAGTATTACTGCTACACACTACGCATCAGGTTAAAAAAAAAATCCACCAACTACGGTTGGTCGGAAAATAAATTCTCCACCAACCTCGGTTGGTCGGGAAGCAAAATATCGCCAACTCCGGTTGGTCGGTAAATTATTATCATTAAATTCAGTTGGTCAACAGTGAATTTTCACCAACTTTGGTTGGTCGACAATTTAAAATAACACAGGATATTTTTACAGATATACATATACATTCATCATTAAATAAAAGAGATATTTTATGAAGTATTTCCAAACCCATAAAAATTGCAAAGAAAACTAAATATTTCTTCATTAAAACCAGAACAAATTACATATGATAAATTGCAGATTACATAAATGAAGTTCATTACATAAAAATCCTATTCTATGGGCTTCTTTCCCTCTGCCTTTGAAACAGGTTCTACTACAGCAGGAGGATCATCTAAGGCATAAGGAGAGTTTATGAAATTTACATCTCGAAGCATTCGAACATTCATCACTGATGGACGATCAAGCAAGTGCTCCGGGCGAGATATCTCAAAATTAGAATGAAGATTGTAGTCGCCGAGATACTTGGAGATTAAGCACTAAGGAATTTCCCGGGAAGGAATCCAACTTATATCAAGTTTAAAAGGTGGCACGAGTAACTCGAGCAATCCAGGGTCATAGTAATCCCATAGATAATGGCCCTGCTCCAACTTTAACACCCCCAGTGCATTCAGCCATCCTTGCTTGTAGCCCTCGTTATTTGAATTCTGGATCCGATCATCGAGATGATAAAGAGCTTCATTATATCCAGTCATCCAAAATTCCATGGGCTGTTTGTAAAATTGGTAAGTTAGCCTCTCCAGTTGCTCATGGAGGTTCTTCACTAGAAAATCTTTATTCTCCAAGGCAGAGTTTTGTGTGGAAAGTTGCTCGCTGAGGTTCAGAATCTTCTTGGACATCTCTAACAAGGCCTGATTCTTCGCCACCAACTGGAATGCTTGATTCTCCAAAGCTTCTTGAGTTCTTGCCTCTTTAATAATAACCCGAGAATCCCTTGCTCATCCCCGAGAAGCTCTTGCTCATCCGCGAGTAGAGGTAGAGGCTCCAGTCCTTTTTAATGTTTCCAATTCATCTCTTAAATTGGCATTTTCAACCTCCAAGAAAGAGAAACCTTCATCATTGACAGGGACCAAGGCTCCCGAGGAAGATGCTGCAGATTTTAGTTGGGATATCTCTTTTTGCTAAACATTGTTTTTCTGCTCCAACAGTTTAGCGATCTTACTGTTCTCCTCAACCTCAAGTTTCAAAATACTCTCTTTCTTCTCATAAGCAGCGATAAACTTATCGTATCCTTTGTCAGCATTTAGTTGCTGATATTTTTTCTCATACCCTTGATGCAAAAGGGTACAAGACTCCTTATATTATTGTTGAAGTTCCTCGATGGTAACCTGAAGATCTTCAATCATCTCGTAATATGCCGCATTATTGGCAACTGCACAATCGAGTAGGCACTTCAGACATTGATAGGCTTTGACTGCTCGTTCAGAAGTATCTAGACCAAGGATGTCAATGATTTGAGCTTCATTCAGATCTGCACGACCAGCTTTGAAATAGTCATTGCATTTTTTCATCAGTTCTGTATCATGAGTTGACAAGAGCTCCATCCTAGCCACAAACTAGTAAAGAAAAGAGATAAACAGGATCAATAATGATAAATATAGGGCAAGAAGAAGGGAGTTAATATGAACAACCAAAAATTTGAATTTTTATTCATCAAAGAGTAAATACAAAGCTCGAGGTTACATTCAAAAGAAATAACAAAATTAAAGCCCGTAGTAACTTTACACCTTATCCTTGTGCTTTACACCTTCCTCAGAAAGATGGGACAAGGAGGTTGGTTGCTCGAAGGATAGTGGCAGTTGCTCGACTGAAGTACTGATGGGATGAAGTTGCTCGTAGAAAGTCTGAACAACTGGAACAGGAGGAACTTGATCTCTAATCATCATGGAGGATTCCTCTAAGGCAGCTTCGTCCTCTTCTTGTTCTCCAGGAGAGGGAGAAGGACCATGAACATGTTGCTGGAACATTTCAGAATTCTCGGTGATCTTTAACTCCTGAAGAGCAGCAATCCATCCATCCCTAAAGTACTTGACGCTGGCATACTCCATTTGCGAGGTCATGGCAGCCAGGCACTTATTCCATCCTCTATCCCAACCATCACTGAATGATTTCTTGACAACCTTTTTCCTTTTTTCTTTCTCCGAGGAGGTCCTTTCCCTAAGAAGCTCCTCGACAGCTTTTAACTTCCCTTCCACCTCCTCCTTCTGGCGATCAACCTCATAAAGTCTACCAACTTCCTCTTCAACAGTTTTTAGCTTGTTCTCAAGCTCTCCAGCATTTTTGAGCTTCTCCTTAAGCTCTTTATTATTCTTCTCAAACTCTTTCATCTTCTTCTCTAATCCCTTAGAGGTCTCCATAACTCGGTCTCTTTCTTGCTCGATGGGCTTGAATTGCTTCTCCCAAGCCACTTTATCTTCTTGATATTTCTGACGAGACTCCTTTAAGGACTGAGTCAGATCTACAAAATCTTCCTCTACACCTCCCGAGGAGCTCGAAGCTTTAATATCCTCATCCTTATTTAGAATACTGTTGAAATAGGTTACCAGCTGAAGAAATAAACAATTTTGAGTCAATACAGGGACATATCAATGAAAAATAAAACCTTAGACTAGTAATACTTACTGAGGCAATATGTTGAGCTGCCAAGGTAGTGACCTTATCCCGAGGAAGAGTGTTTTCAATACTTTGGATTTTTGGGATAATCCAAGACTTCACAGAGCCTATGGCAGAGGTCGGAGGAACAAAAGTGGGAATACCACTTTTAGCATTTAAAGCCTGAGAGACAGATCCAGTAGGTCTTTCAGACGAACTTTTCTTTGATTTCTTTGGAGGAGCAGGAATATCTTCAACCAAAGAAGAAGTCTTGGTTGGTGATATGATAATAACCTCACTAGGAGGATAAATAACCACAGCCTTGATCGGAGCCATTGGGGGCTTCTCAGCAACTTTCTTAGCAGTAACTGGAGGGGGTGCATCAATGTTTCTCGTTCCTTCCACTGGAACATCCTGCTTATTTTTCTTCGCCTCCACATTGGCAGAGTCTGATTTGTCAAAGAAAGCAGGAGCTCTTCTTCTCTTCATTATGTTACTAATTGGAATATTTGACTCTGAAGAAGATCCTTCGACACTAGTATCAACAGCTGGTACTTGGTCGATGTCAACCACCACTGGACGAGCAGTAAAGGATGAAGTGTAATCTTGTACTGCAACAAATAAGAAGCTGATATGATATGTCCGTCAGCAACGGATTGGTGTAAACTCAAGATAAGTGTCAGATGCTTCAAATCAACCTCTGTCTCCTTTGGAGATTTTCTTTTGCTGTCAACTGCAAATAATCAAAAATTGAATATCAGTGAAGCATTTTATGAAACATGAAGAAAACATAATTTCAAAAATAGAACAAAAATAAAAACAACCTATCCCATTGCCGTAAGGGGGACACCTAGGACCCTGATATATAGCATCTCCATTTAATGGAGCATGCTGCCAATTTTTCATAACAACCCCATGCTCAAAATAATCCCTGTTGGCATCAGGAAGATTGACAACTAATGCCCTATTCAAAAACCTAGTTTTCAAATAAAAAGTACCCTCTCTAACAACCCATCTGTAACAAAACGTAATTTCTGGAATTCCTAAACGGGTTCCATGAATTTGATTTAACATATGGACTCCATTAACTATTCTCCAGGTATTTGGCGCTATTTTCGTAGGTACAACATCAAAATATTGACAGAACTCCAAATATAGGGGATTTGGAGGAAAAGAAAAGCCACATTCGACCACAAAGAGACTGGGGAACCAATGTCCTTCAGCCAAGGAAAAATCGTCAGAAGGTTCATAGAGTTCTTCCAATGTGACCCATAAAGGAATAGAAAATTCAGAACGAAATTTGTCAAGCGATTCAACAACATAAACCATGATGAACAAAGTAAATAAAAGAAAAGGAAGAAAATCTTACAGGAAATAAGTGAATCAGTTGACAACGAACGATGGAAGAAACGAACGCACAAGATAGAGAAGAAATGGAAGTTCAAAGATACAGATTTGAAAAAGTAAAAGATGATATGATTTTCTATAGCGCTTAAATACTTTACCTCGAGAAATGAGAAAAACAATGATTACCAGGACGGACGATTGCGTATCCGGTGGCTAAAAAGAAGAAAAGGGCACAAAAAACGAAGCGGTTATGAAAATTCAAAATATTTATGAAGACTGATACTGCGCATTTAAAAAGGAGTTGTATACAGTGAATACCTCCCTAAAAACCATAAAAACTGAAAATCTAAGCAGCAGAATGTTCCATACTTTTCTTTAAAATCAAACTACGAAACATTGGGGGATTCTGTTGATAACAAATTTAGTCTGCTGACATGGACCAATCACCTGAAGAGACGTGTCAGCTTACATGGCAAATACCGATACTCCAGACGAGCAAATCAAATCCACCGAGCAACTAAGAAGCCACAAGGAACTCATGGGCCCCGAGCAGCTCTAAGCGTGTCGAGCTACCTAGGTGGTCTGAGCTACTTAGCATACAGCGCACCCTAAATTAAGAGAATCAAGAGAGACGAATGCGCATTAAATGTCATTTATTATCATACAGATGTATATGTCTACTAGATAACATCGCATAGTCCTTTCATTTGTACCGCCTCAAGGCTATAAATACATTGTAACCTCCTCATTAGCAGGGGACTCGGAATTTCTTGGTAAATCCATTATCGAGAATTGTGCAACCAGTCATCAATAACAAATACAGTGGACGTAGGCCATTCTTACAAGGCTAAACCACTTTAAAAATCTATTGTCTTATTTATTTTTATCTGTGATTAAATAATTAGAGTAAAATCTAGTTTTTTACATCAACAATGTTAAAGGAACAACCATGAGACACCATAGAGATCTATATATATGACATCCTTGTTAAAAGAAAACGTAAAGACGACCACTTACAGGACTTGGAAAAGACTGTTGAGATTCTCAAATAATATATAATGAATATCAACACAACTAATTCATCCTTCAGATTTCAATATAGGAAGTTCCTTGGGTACTTAGTTAGCCAAACGGGGATTGAGGCCAACCCTGACCAGATCGTAGTGATAAAAATGTTCAGCCGCTAAAGACACTTCGCGATATTCAAAGGTTAATAGGAATGCCAACAACTCTCAATCGCTTCATCTTCAAATCATCAAAGAACTGCGGACCATTTTTTAGCAATTCAAAAAAGAAAAAGGTCTACCCTAGAATAAGGCTTGCTCAAATGCACTCAACTCAAGTCCTACCTAATCCAACCTCTTCTACTTTTAGTCCTAAATCTGAGGGACCCAGTTTACCTGTATTTTACGGTATTCGATCATGCAGTCAACTCGGCCTTAATGTGTGAGAAATAGGGGCACCAAGATCTTATTTATTATGTTAGCAATACACTCCTTGATGTCGAGAAATGTTACATACCACTTGAGAAGGTGGCATGCTTTATGATCATTTCTTCGTGAAAATTAAAGCATTACTTTGAAACTTACTTAGTCATATTCTGAGGAAATCTGACCTATGAGGACAGATGTACAAATGGTTGGTGGAACTTGGAAGGTTTGATATCAACTATCAACTAAGGGTTGCGATAAAATTCCAAGTTCTAGTAGACTTCATTGACAAGTTTATAGGGGACCCAACGACAAGGATTTCACTAACCAGTCAATCATCTAAGAGTTTTATCAATTCAAAAAGTGAACTCTCTATGTAGGCAACACATATAATTAAGAGGGGAAGAAGTGGGATTGTGCTCATTTCTCCCGAGAAGACTATATTGAACAGGGTATCAAACTTGGCTTTGAAGCATCTAACAATGAAATTGAATACGAAGCCCTTATTATCTGGTTACGTAAAGTCTTATCTTTGGACATGAGCCACCTCGACATCTATTATAATTCAAGTCTAGTGTCCAACCAAGTGTTGGGATATTAGAATATCTTTAGGTTTCCTAAGACTTATTTGAAAAGTTTTAAAGGGTTGAAATTCAATAATTCCCCTATGGGAACAATAGTCATGCTGATGTTTTAGCCGCATTGGGGTCGTTAGTTGATTCTGATCTTAAAAGAGTCATCGAGGTGAAGTTAGTTGCTCAACTCAGTATTGCAAAACCAAAGGTCATAGAATAAGTCCTCGATGTTCAAAAAGCTCATAGTTGGATGGATCCGATCACATCTTATTTACAAGAAGATTTATTATCAATTGATAAGAAACATCCCATCAAGTCAGAATAAAAACTTCCCATTTCTACCTATCGCTTGAAGGCAAACTCTATAGGAGATCTTTCATAGGTCCTTACCTTCAATGCGTGCACCCAAATAACGCCAAACAAGTCCTATAGGAGCTTCATGATGCTATTTGTGGAAGCCATACAGGGGGCATATATTTAACTTTTAGAGCAATAAAGGAAGGATATTTTGTGGTCGTACATGCATAAAGATATGGTCTCTAACGTCAGAAAATGCGAGAAATGTAAAACTCTCTCACCCATGCTTCACCAGTCATCTAGTTACTTAAAGTCATTAACTAACCCATGGTGGTTTTTCAGTGGGGTTTGGACATTGTGGGCCCACTGCCTATAACACAAAAAAATCATAAGTATCTCCTCTTCAGCCCAGACTATTTCAAAATGGGATTAAAGTGGAGCCATTGGCGAACATGAGAGATACTAATATGATTATATTCATCTGGAGGAATATCCTGAATCATTTGGGCGTGCTAAGAACAATAATAACAAATATTGGAACACAATTTAAAAGTGGGTCGTTCCAAAACTTCTATGACAATCACATCATCTAGCACCACTTTAGCTAAGTGACCTACCCTTAAAGCAATGGGCAGACTGAGGCTTCCAACAAGATATTTCTCGACGGCATGAAATATAAATTGGATAATGAAAAAGGTGCTTGGGTTAATGAACTTCCCCATGTCCTTTGGGCATACCTTACTACTCCCAGAAGATCAAGTGGGGAAATTCCTTTAGCTTTAGCCAATGGAATATAATCCATTATCCCTCTGGAAGCAGGCTTGCCAATCACAAAGACCAAAGTAGCTGACCAAGACTTGAATGGATAAATCATAAGGACTGATCTCGACCTAGCCAACGAACGAAGAAACAAGCCTTAGTCAAGTTAATTTCTACCAATAATAGTTGGCCAAGAAATACAACAAAGGCATCAACCCAATAAGGTTTCATGTCAGTAATTACATCCTTAGAAAAGTGCTCGAGAATGCTAAAAAGAATTCATTTGGCAAGTTAGGTCCTAATTGGGAAGGAGCATTCAAAATAATTAGAGATGGTATGTAAGGAGCCTATTATTTGGAAATAATGGCAGGCAAGGAGATTTCGAGGACCTGGAATGCGACCAATCTTAAGAAATTTTATTTCTAGCAAGTTTATTCCTCACAAGTTCATTTTTTGGAATACTTTGGGATCAATTAATACAATTAACTTCATTATTGCTCCATTATTGATCAAAATGGCAAACCAATTCTTTCTATTTATTAACTATAATTGTCCGATTAAAGTTTAATCAACCGCATGAATGCCTTAGTATAATTACACTTATTCAAAATATCAAGGTTAAATATTTTCCCCATAAAAAATACGAAAGCATCAATAATTTCCCAGGTAAACAAAAGACCTAAATGGGATCCCTAGGTACTAAGAGTTCCTACTTTAGTCGGCTAAAAATCTTGAATGAGTGGACGATCCTATAACCATGTGCATTTTTGCCTGAGTTTGGCCTAGGTCTAAGGTTGTGTGATGATATAATATAAAAGGTAAGACAATAACAAAAACATGCTCGACATAGAAAATGGTAAAATTAAAAACATGGAGTTAACTAAAAATTTCATAAATCATTCATTTTACAAAAATATTGTACCATCAAAATAGGAAAATGAACATATAAAGTCCCGGCATAAAGCGTTCATCTCTAATGAGTTATCATTTCCGTAACTGCGATTCTTCATCTATCATTAGGGTTTGGCCTAAATTCATCGTCATTATCATGTGCCGACAAGTAATCTTTCGCCAGTTGAAAGGAAACAAGATCTAAAGGAATACAACTTTCATCACTTCCAAATAGAGGGTGACTGTAAGTGGGGCATTCCACTTGGTACCAATACTAAAGCTTAGAGTCATTGGGGAATTTCACAACAGCCAGGACATTTTGCCCGACATGCTTATATGTGCTTGCCTAGATTTTCCAACTTAGGAGGCACCCACCCATCCATCATTATAACCAATGGCCCAAACTGTGTGAGGGACTTTTCTAAATATGTACTTTAACTACATTATGTTGCGACCAAGGCCTAATTTTATCGAACCATCTCCCTTTGATTTCTCTTCGGCTTTGCTGAGTATCTCTATTAGAGAATTACGTTTGTTCTGAAATTGCTCTACAATATTGCTTACATTCATAAGTTCACTCTTTAGACCAACTAATAAACGGTATTGTTCATCAAAAGCACTTACCATTTTTTAAAGATCTCACCGAATAGAGATACAGTTTAATTCCCCTTATCTATACCAGTTCTGAGTCGACTGTTCGATGCCTAGGGAAGGCCCCCGATGGAGTCATTCCTAGTTCGTCCCCTATCCGTCACGTGGCGAATAACTCTCACCGCAGAAGCAAGACGAGCAGTCCGACTGTCCCTGTTAATCATTACTCCTATCACGAAAGCCAACATAATAGGTGAAAAATCCTATGATGTTATCCCATGCTAATGTATCTGGAGCATATGTTTTCTTTGAGTACTCTAATTTTTTCAAAGTAATAGCGCAAGAGGTCAAAGCGCAATGTGCCTAGCTACCGGCATCCGGATCAAGTACGAAAACTAGGTCATTAGTCTCTAAAAAGGGTGGGACCTCTACAATCCTATTTTTAAGATTTTTGAATAAAAAGAAAAAAATTCGGGCATAAAAGAGTGGTTTCAGAGATTGGAGATTTTTCATTAGTATGGGTGGTAAACGGACGGATACGGATCGGATACCATGTTTTTCATATCCGTATCCGCTATCTGGATGCACTATGTTAATACACGAGGCCCCCAAATTTTAAAATTCTTTTAAAATGAATTTCCTTAAGTGCGGAATAGGATGGTTCAACACAACCCATACAAACTTCAAATTTTAATTTCTTCAAAATCAAAATTAAACTAAACTAAAAGTGACATTAAATTAAATAACGAATAAATTTTCACTTAAACAAATTAATTCAACCTAAGTCCTAGAAATTTTCCTAACATGATTAATTCATTTTTCTATTTTGGCCAAACCAAATTTTATCAAATTAAATTGTTTCGACTTGAATTAAATTAATTTAAATTCACCCAAACATATTTTAACACCAAAATAAGCAAGATTGCAAATTTAACCAAATTTTATCTTTTTAACCTAAGCATGCATTCTAGGAGAGTTAAACAAGATAAAAGAAACAATCTCAATACGCAGAGATGTACGAGGGAAACCCAAATGGGAAAAACCTCAGATGGCCCTGGCCTAACAAATTCACTAGATATGGTTTTACAGTTACAAGACAGAAGACTTACTACACTCGACTTGACTCCCTTCAAGTCCCGACGCTTCTTCTTGTAAATACCTTCGTCTAGAAAATAACTCCAGAATCCATTGGAATCTTGGATTCCAATAATGGAGGCACAACCCATCATCAACCACACATGGTGGCTTTCACCACGTGAGAACACCACAGCGAAACAAATGTCTTCCTTTTGAGGGTAGTGAAGAAACCCAAACAATCTCCTTCAAATGATTGAGAATAAAATAGGTGCCAAACTATCTCCAAATAAAGATATATAGAGCGAGAACTTGGATAGAATCTAAATAAATATTTTGGGTGTAAAACACTTGGTTTTGTTCTAAAGATTAAGAATTTTTAACAAAAACCAAGGGAAATTTTTATTTGAAGAATTAGGCTCTCAAAAACTCTCTAAGAGATGGAAAACGTTGTGTCAAAAAAGTTATTTTCCGCACTAGTTTCATCATGTAAAAGGTTAGTGGGAAAGGTTGGAATGTTGAAAAAACTGGCAAAATAACTACCACCGCTGAAATCTCGTTTGAACGAGTTCATTCAAACGAAACTTCTAATGAGAAAACAAAAAAAATATATGAAATCTCGTTTGAAATCTTGTTCGAACAAGGTTGTTTGAACGACTTTTCTAATGAGATTTCAAGCCATGATCTAGAGAATTTTGATACGAACGCGTGACCGCCAGTTTCGTATTTTTCTGATTTTTTTATATGATACGATTTTTCAAAGGAAAGGTGTCTGAGAACAAAATCTTTAGAACTATGAATTAATAAAAAATTAAACAAAAAAATATTAACACCCAAATTAAATTTTCAAGCTCCGATATATATATTAATGTATTCATACCTTTAGGAGACATTAGAATCCACATGTTGATGACGTGAAACTTGGCATGAAAATCAATAATGATGAAGCTTTTAAATTCTGGGTCGCTACGTCTTCAAATCCTCAACCATGTTATAGGCTTGATAGGGAGAACTTCAATCCTATAACTCAAATGGTTTTGTCCAGAACTCAACCAACACTACATAAGACTAAATTTGAAATTTGTGCCCTTACAAATCTCCCCCTTTGGCTATTGCGGGACAAAACCCAACCAAAAATCCTAATGGGCCGTCAAGCTCGTCGAGACACAACATCCCACGCAAAAAATAAAAAATACAGACACTATTAACAGGACCCAAGGATGATTTGGCCCTTTAAATAAATGTCGCTACAAGAATAAATGCTGCACACTTATGCAAACTAGTAAATGCATAGGGAATATCAAAATATTAAATAAAATTTAAATAAATACTCCCACAAAATTAATTATCCCCCTTTATCTAACACTGACCTACTTAAAAAGTGACGTCTCCCCCTAAGTTAGATCTCCTAAACAAAAGGTTTAGATACCATTTCTCCCCCTTTTTGTCCATAAATAGACAAAGGTTAAATAATAATAAAAAAATTACTTATTACTCCCCCAATTAAAGCAAAAATCATTTATCCCCCTTAAAACTACAGAAGGAATATAAAATATGGGAAAACAAGTCAAACAAGATGGTGCATAAAGTGATACGGACATTAAAGCATATGGGCCACAATAAAAACTAACCAGTCCACAACAAGAGTAAATAGATACCTACTTATGATGCGATATAAAAATGATACCAACTAAAAAGTATTCAATATAGGCATAAGATATCGCCCAAAATTTGCAACAAGGTAGATACCAATTATGATTTAAAGCATATATGGACTAGATAGCATGGGAAAGACTCAAAACAAACCAAATATCATATATATGTAAACACATAAGATACAAAATATGCACAAGAACACATATATTGATATAAACAAACAAATGACACAACTCAAAATAACATAAGTTTTTCACGCTCTTATAGCATAAATGTGCCATATGGAAATGGAAGTGAAGGGGAGTGAAAAAGATACCAATGAATTAAAACTCAATCACATAAATATGTTCACGGATTTTTCATTTGATTGCAAAACTTTATCAACAAAGATTTAGCCTTGCGTGCCAATATAAAGTGAACTCTTTAAACAAATAAGCACAATGCATACAAGCCTAGCATATCGATGATTCTATAAACCAATTGAGTCGTTACAATGATAGCATAACTAGGAAATAAGAACATTGTACAAAACTGTTGATATACCATCCAAACTCCCTCAAAATACGCTTATAGTACTTTTGAATGAATATACCAAACTAAATAAAATAGGCCTTATCAAATATGTTTTCTTTTAATGCCAATGTTTTTCTTTTAGTCCTTTGGACCATGTATTTCCTTTAGGTCCATTCATAATGGTGGCTTACTCGCAAAGGATAATATTTCCTTTCAGAGCCCTTCCCCTTACACATTCATATATCAATTTTGTTTTTATCACACAAATCTCACGTGCAACGGATTTAACATGCAAAAATTCTCCTAGGTCACAAGATATGTAGATAACTAGATTGGTAGGAGAACACCCCCACAAAGATCAAATATACATGTGAACTTAGAATTTCAAAAGTGCTCGTGCATGAGTATGAAGGCATATAAAAAGTGAATCCATTAAGCAAGTCAAACTTATACTACTCCATGTAACCATGATAAAGAACAATTTAAGGATTGAAAATTTTAAACGAAAAAACTAAACATATGGAAGCGGAACGATAGGATTCAAACACAAACATATGCCACAAAAGGTGTGTCAAACTAAATTACAAAAAAAAAATAGTTTCTGAAGATTTTAACCAATAAAAAATTTACTCAAAAGATAAAAAAAAAATCATTTTGTATTTTTCATTAATACCAAACAAAATGAAAAACATAAGTATAAAAGATAAACAAGTTCTAATTCTAGCAAAGCATATATGATGACGAATGGACTAGAAAATGACAATCAAGTATACAACTAGCAAGAATATCAGACATGTAGCACAAAAACTAGAGTATGCAATCATGAAAGCCATTACTCATTGGATATAGCAATTGAAGAGTCATGAACTAGCATATTAGAATCATCAAAAATTGAAAATTTTGAAAAATGCATATTTTTCCAAAAAAAATTCTATAAATTAGGATCACACAATAATTTAGTGTAACCCTCTCTAATACCACTTCTTAATACACGAGGCCCACAAATTTTAAAATTATTTTAAAATGAATTTCTTTAAGTGCGGAATAGGATGGTTCAACACAATACACACAAACTTCAACTTTTAATTTCTTCAAAATCGAAATTAAACTAAACTATAAGTGACATTAAATTAAACTACAAGTAAATTTTTACTTAAACAAATTAATTCAACCCAAGTCCTAGAAATTTTCCTAACAAGATTAACTCATTTTTCTATTTAAGACAAACCAAATTTTATCAAATTAAATTGTGCCAACTTCAATTAAATTATTTTAAATTCAGCTAAACATATTTTAACACCAAAATAAACAAGATTGCAAATTAAACCAAATTTTATCTTTTTAACCTAATCATGCGTTCTAGATGAGTTAAATAAGATATACGAAACAATCTCAATACGCGACGATGTACGAGGAAAACCCAAATAGGAAAAATCTCGGACGGTCCTGGCCTAACAAATTCACTAGATATGATTTTACAGTTACAAGATAAAAGACTTACTACACTCGACTTGACTCCCTTCAAGCCCCGACGTTTCATCTTGCAAATAACTCCGAAATCCACCGGAATCTTGGAGTCCACCAATGGAGGTACAACCCACCGTCAACCACACATGGTGCGTTTCACCATGTGAGAACACCGCAGCCAAACAAATGTCTTCCTTTGGGGGGTAGTGAAGAAATCCAAACAATCTCCTTCAAATGATTGAGAATAAAACAGGTTCAAAACTATCTCCAAACAAAGATATATATAGAGAGAACTAGGATAGAAACTAAAAAATATTTTGGTTTTAGTTTTGTTCTAAAGATTAATCATTTTTAACAAAAACCAAGGGAACTTTTTCTTGGAAGAATTAGGCTCTCAAAAGCTCTCTAAGAGTAGAAAAGGTTGTGTCAAAAAAGTTATTTCCCGCACTAGTTTTATCATGTAAAAGGTTAGTGGGAAAGGTGGGAAAGGTGGAAAAACTAGCAAAATAAATGCTCCCGCTGAAACATCGTTTGAACGATTTTGGTTCAAATGAAACTTCTAATGAGAAAAAAAAATATGAAATCTCATTCGAACAAGGTCATTCAAACGACTTTTCTAATGAGATTTCAGGCCTTGGTTATAGAGATATCGATACGAACGCGTGGCCGCTAGTTTCGTATTTTTCTTATTTTTTTGGATTTGATATGATTTTTCTAGGGAATGGTGTCCGAGAACAAAATCTTTAGAACTTTGAATTGAAAAAAAATAATTACAAAAAAATACTAACACGCAAATTAAATTTCCAAGCTCCTATATATATATTAATGCATTCATACCTGTAGGAGACATTGGAATCCACATGTTGATGACGTGAAACTTGGCACAAAAATCAGCAATGATGTAGTTTTTAAATTCTGGGTCGCTACGTCTTCAACTCCTCAAACACGTCGTAGGCTTGTTAGGGAAAAATATTATCCAATGACTCAAATGGTTTTGTCCGAAATTGAGCCAACACTACATAAGACTCAATTTGAAATTTGTAATCTTACAAATCTCCTCCTTTGGCTATTTTGGGACAAAATCCAACCAAAAATCCTAAAGGGCCATGAAACTCATCCAGACAAAACATCCCACTCAAAAAATAAAAAATACAGACGCTATTTACACGACTCAAGGATGCTTTACCGCTTTAAATAAATGCCGCTACAAGAATAAATCCTACACACTTAAGCAAACCATTAAACGCATAGGGAATATTAAAATATTAAATACAATTTAAATAAATACTCCCCCTAAATTAAGTATCCCCCTTTATCTAATATTGGCCTACTTAAAAATTTATGTCTCCCCCTAAGTTAGATCTCCTAAACTAAAGGTTTAGATACCATTTCTCCCCCTTTTGGTTCAGGAATAGAGAAAGGTTAAAGAATTAAAAAAATTACTTATTTCTCCCCCAATTAAAGTAAATACCATTTCTCTCCCTTAAAACTACAGAAGGAATATAAAATATGGGAAAACAAGTAAAACATGATGGTGCATAAAGTGATACGAACATTAAAGCGTATGGTCAGTAATCAAAACTAACCAATCCACAACAAGGGTAAATAGATACCTACTTATGATGCGATACAAAAATGATACCAACTAAAAAGTATTCAACATAGGCATGAGATATCAATCAAAATTCGCAACACGGTAGATACCAATTATGAATTAAAGAATATATGGACTAGCTAGCATGGCAAAGGCTAAAAAAAAACAAAATATCGTATATATGTATACACATAAGATACAAAATATGCACAAGAACACATATATAGATATAAACAAACAAATGACACAACTCAAAATAACATAATTTTTCCACGCTCTTATAGCATAAATGTGTCATATGGAAATGGAAGTGAAGGGGCGTGAACAAGATACCAATGAATTAAAATCCAATCACTTAAACATGTTCACGGAGTTCTCATTTGATTGCAAAACTTTATCAACAAAGATTTAGCCTTATGTTACAATATAAAGTGAAATATATGAACAAATAGGCACAATGCATACAAGCCTAGCATATTGATGATTCTACAAACTAATATAGTCATGAGAATGATAGTGCAACTAGGAAATAAGGATATTGTGCAAAACCGTTGATATACCATCCAAACTCCCTCAAAATATGCTTATAATACTTTTGAATGAATATACCAAACTAAATAAAATAGGCATTGACAAATATTTTTTCCTTTAATGCCATATTTTTTCTTTTAGACCTTTGGACCACATCTTTCTTTTAAGTCCGTTCCAAATGGTGGCTTACTCGCAAAGGATAATATTTCCATTCGGAGCCCTTTCCCGTGCACTTTCATATATCAATTTGGTTTTTATCACACAAATCTCACGTGCAACGGATTTAACATGCACAAATCCACCTAGGTCACAAGATATATAGATGACTAGATTGGTAGGAGAACACCTCACAAAGCTCAAATATACACGTGAAATTAAAATTTTAAAAGAGAAGAGATCGTGCATGAGTGGGAAGGCATATAAAAAGTGAATCCATTAACCAAGTCAAACTTAAACTAATCCATGTAACCATGAAAAATAACACTTTAAGGATTGAAAATTTTAACCAAAAGTTCTAGCTATGTGGAAGCGGGAACGATAGGATCCAACCGCAAGAATATGCCACAAAAGATTTGTCAAACTAAAATACACAAAAAAATATTTGTGAGTTTTTGAAGATTTTAACCAATAAAAAATTTACTCGCAAGACAAAAAAAAAATATTTTGTATTTTTCATTAATACCAAACAAAATGAAAAAGATAAGTACAAAAGATAAACAAGTCATAATTCTAGCAAAGCATATATGATGACGAATGGACTAGAAAATGACAAACAAGCATACAACTAACAAGAATATAAAACATGTAGCACAAAATCTAGAGTATGCAAACATGCAAGCCATTACTCATTGGATATAGCAAGTGAAGAGTCATGAACTAGCATATTAGAATCATCAAAAATTGAAAATTTTGAAAAATGCATATTTTTCCAAAAAAAATCCTATAAATTAGGATCACACAATAATTTAGTGTAACCCTCTCTAATACCACTTCTTAATACACGAGGCCCACAAATTTTAAAATTATTTTAAAATGAATTTCCTTAAGTGATGAATAGGATGGTTCAACACAACACACACAAACTTCAAATTTTAATTTCTTCAAAATCAAAATTAAACTAAACTAAAAGTGACATTAAATTAAACAACAAATAAATTTTCACTTAAACAAATTAATTTAACACAAGTCCTAGAAATTTGCCTAACAAGATTAATTCATTTTTCTATTTAGGCCAAGCCAAATTTTATCAAATTAAATTGTGCCGACTTGGATTAAATTAATTTAAATTCACCCAAACATATTTTAACACCAAAATAAGCAAGATTGCAAATTAAGCTAAATTTTATCTTTTTAACCTAAGCATGCGCTCTAGGTGAGTTAAACAAGATAAAAGATACAATCTCAATACGCGACGATGTACGAAGAAAACCCAAATAGGAAAACCCTCGGACGACCTTGGCCTAACAAATTCACTTTATATGGTTTTACAGTTACAAGACAAAAGACTTACTATACTCGACTTCACTCCCTTCAAGCCCCGACGCTTCTTCTTGCAAATACCTTTGTCTAGAAAATAACTCTGGAATCCACCCGAATCTTTGAGTCCACCAATGGAGGCACAACCCATCGTCAACCACACATGGCGGCTTTCACCGTGTGAGAACACCGCAATGAAACAAATGTCTTCCTTTTGAGGGTAGTGAGGAAATCCAAACAATCTCCTTCAAATGATTGAAATAAAACAGGTGCCAAATTATCTCCAAATAAAGATATATAGAGAGAGAACTTGGATAGAAACTAAACAAATATTTTGGGTGTAAAACACTTGGTTCGGTTCTAAAGATTAAGCATTTTTAACAAAAACCAAGGGAAGTTTTCTTGGAAGAATTAGGCTCTCAAAAACTCTCTAATCGATGGAAAAATTTGTGTCAAAAAAGTAATTTCCCGCACTAGTTTTATCATGTAAAAGGTTAGTGGGAAAGGTGGGAAAGTTGAAAAAACTGGCAAAATAACTGCTCCCAATAAAATCTCGTACGAACGAGTTGGTTCAAACGAAACTTCTAACGAGAAAACAAAAGAAATTCTGAAATCTCATTTGAAATCTCATTCGAACGAGGTGGTCTAAACGAGTTTTCTAATAAGATTTTAGGCCATGGTTCTATAGAATTTTAATATGAACGTGTGGCCGCTAATTTCGTATTTTTCTAATTTTTTTTGGATTTGATATGATTTTTCTATGGAAAGGTGTCCGAGAACAAAATCTGTAAAACTATGAATTAAAAAACAAATTAACAAAAAAATACTAACACCCAAATTAAATTTCCAAGATCCTATATATATAATAATGCATTCATACCTTTAGGAGACATTGGAATCCACATGTTGATGACATGAAACTTGGCACGGAAATCGACAATGATGAAGCTTTTAAATTCTGGGCCGCTACGTCTTCAACTCCTCAAACACGTCATAGGCTTGATAGGGAAAACTTATATCCTATGAATCGAATGGTTTTATCCTGAATTGATCCAACACTACATAAGACTTAATTTGAAATTTGTCACCTTAAAAATCTCCCCTTTGGCTATTCCGGGACAAAACCCAACCAAAAATCCTAAAGGGTCATCAAGCTCGTCTAGACACAACATCCCACCCAAAAAATAAAAAATACAGACGCTATTGACACAACCCAAGGGTGCATTGTCGCTTTAAATAAATGCCGCTACAAGAATAAATCATGCACACTTAGGCAAAACATTAAATGCATATGGAATATCAAAAGATTAAATGCAATTCAAATAAATACTCCCCCTAAATTAATTCTCCCCCTTTATCTAACATTGACCTACATAAAAAGTGACGTCACACCCTAAGTTAGATCTCCAAAACAAAAGGTTTAGATCCCATTTCTCCCCCTTTTTGTTCAGGAATAGACAAAGGTTAAAGAATTAAAAAAATTACTTATTTCTCTTCCAATTAAAGCAAATATCATTTATCCCCCTTAAAACTACAAAAGGAATATAAAATATGGGAAAACAAGTAAAACACGATGGTGCATAAAGTGATACAAACATTAAAGCATATGGGCAACAATAAAAACTAACTAATCCACAATACGGGTAAATCGATACCTACTTATGATGCGATACAAAAATGATACCAACTAAAAAGTATTCAACATAGACATGAGATATCAACCAAAATTCGCAACAAGGTAGATACAAATTATGAATTAAAGCATATATGGACTAGCTAGCATGGGAAAGACTCAAAACAAACAAAATATTATATACATATATGTATACACATAAGATACAAAATATGCACGGGGACACATATATAAATATCACCACACAAATGACACAACTCAAAATAGCATAGGTTTTCCACGCTCTTATGGCATAAATGTGTCATAAGGAAATGGAAGTGAAGGGGCGTGAACAGAATACCAATGAATTAAAACCCAATCACTTAAACATGTTCACGGAGTTCTCATTTGATTGCAAAACTTTCTCAACAAAGATTTAGCCTCGTGTGATAATATAAAGTGAACTCTATGAACAAATAAGCACAATCCATACAAGCCTAGCATATTGATGATTCTACAAATCAATAGAGTCATGACAATGAGAGTGTAACTAGGAGATAAGGACATTGTGCAAAATCGTTGATATACCATCCAAATTCCCTCAAAATATGCTTATAATACTTTTGAATTAATATACCAAACTAAATAAAATAGGCCTTGACAAATATTTTTTCTTTTAATGCCATATTTTTTTCTTTTAGGCCTTTGGACCACATATTTCTTTTAGGTCCATTCCAAATGGTGCCTTACTTGCAAAGGATAATATTTCCTTTCGGGGCCCTACCCTGTGTACATTCATATATCAATTTTGTTTTTATCACACAAATCTCACGTGCAACAGATTTAACATGCACAAATCCTCCTAGGTCACAACATATGTCGATGACTAGATTGGTAGGAGAACACCTCACAAAGCTCAAATATACATGTGAAGTTAAAAGAGCTCGTGTATGAGTATGAAGGCATATTAAAAGTGAATCCATTAAGCAAGTCAAACTTAAACTACTCCATGTAATCATGACAAAGAATAATTTAAGGATTGAAAATTTTAACCAAAAGTTCTAGCCACATGGAAGCGGAACGATAGGATTCAAACATAAACATATGCCACAAAAGGTGTGTCAAACTAAAATACACAAAAAAAAAAATATTTTTGAGTTTTTGAAGATTTTAACCAATAAAAAATTTACTCAAAAAACAAAAAAAATCATTTTGTATTTTTCATTAATACCAAACAAAATAAAAAAGATAAGTACAAAAGATAAACAAGTCCTAATTCTAGCAAAGTATATATGATGACAAATTTAGTAGAAATTGACAAATAAGCATACAACTCGCAAGAATATAAGGCATGTAGAATAAAAGCTAGAGTATGCAAACATGAAAGCCATTTCTCATAGGATATAGCAGTGAAGAGTCGTGAACTAGAATGTTAGAACCATAAAAACAGAAAATATTAAAAAATGTATTTTTTTCCCCAAAAAAATCCTAAAAGTTAGGATCACACAATAATTTAGTGTAAGCTGCTCTGATACCACTTGTTAATACACGAGGCCCCTAAATTTTAAAATTCTTTTAAAATAAATTTCCTTAAGTGTGGAATATGATGGTTTAACATAACACGCACAAACGTCAAATTTTAATTTCTTCAAAATTAAAATTAAACTAAACTAAAAGTGACATTAAATTAAACAACAAATAAATTTTCACTTAAACAAATTAATTTAACCCAAGTCCTAGAAATTTTCCTAACAAAATTAATTCATTTTTCTATTTAGGCCAAACCAAATTTTATCAAATTAAATTGTGCCGACTAGAATTAAATTAATTTAAATTCACCTAAACATATTTTAACACCAAAATAAGCAAGATTGAAAATTAAATCAAATTTTATCTTTTTAACCTAAGCATGCGTTATAGGTGAGTTAAACAAGATAAAAGAAACAATCTCAATACGCAGCGATATACGAGGAAAACCCATATGGGAAAAACCTCGGATGGACCTAGCTTAAGAAATTAACTAGATATGGTTTTACAGTTACAATACAAAAGACTTACTACACTCGGCCTGACTCCCTTCAAACCCCGACGCTTCTTATTGTAAATACCTACGTCAAGCAAATAACTACATAATCCACCGAAATCTTGGAGTTCACCAATGGAGGCACAACCCACCGTCAACCACACATGGTGCCTTTCACCATGTGAGAATACCGCAGTGAAACAAATGTCTTCCTTTTGAGGGTAGTGAAGAAACCTAAACAATCTCCTTCAAATGATTGAGAATAAAATAGGTGCCAAACTATCTCCAAAAAACGATATATAGATAGAGAACTTGGATAGAAACTAAGCAAATATTTTGCGTGTAAAACATTTGTTTTGTTCTAAAGATGAATCATTTTTAACGAAATTCGAGGGCACTTTTTCTTGAAAGAATTAGGCTCTCAAAGACTCTCTAAGAGATGGAAAAAGTTGTGTCAAAAAAGTTATTTTTTGCACTAGTTTTATCATGTAAAAGGTTAGTGGTAAAGGTGGAAAAGTTGAAAAAATTGGCAAAATAACTGCTTCCGCTGAAATCTCGTTCGATCGAGTTGGTTTGAACGATTACATTCAAACGAAACTTGTAATGAGAAAATAGGGGAAAAAATTGAAATCTCATTTGAAATCTCATTCGAACGAATTTTCTAATGAGATTTCAGGCCATGGTTCTAGAGAATTTCAATATGAACGCGTGACCACTAGTTTTGTATTTTTCTGATTTTTTTTGGATTTGATATAATTTTTCTACAGAAAGGTGTCCAAGAAAAAAATCTTTAAAACTATGAATTCAAAAAAAAATTAACAAAAAAATACTAATGCCCCAAATTAATTTCCAAGCTCCTATATTTATTAATGCATTCATACCTTTAGAAGACATTGGAATCCACATGTTGATGATGTGAAACTTGGCACGAAAATCGACAATGATGAAGTTTTAAAATTCTTGGTCGCTACGTCTTCAACTCCTCAAACACGTCATAGGATTGATAGGGAAAACTTTTATCCTATGACTCAAATGGTTTTATCCGGAATTGATTCAACACTACATAAGACTCAATTTGAAATTTGTGACCTTACACACTATTTGTATCCGTATTCGTATCCGCCCGGATAGTTAAAAAAACTATCCATATCCGTATCCGCTCAGATACCTTAGATTCGGATAATATACATATCCATTTGCATTATTTAGCCACTGCAAAAAATAACTATTAAAATATACAATTCAATGAAATCCAATACAGTACAAATAAATATATAACAAAATTACTACCTCCTAACATCAACAATTATCACTTCTATAATAATAGTAGAATTCCATAATGATAATATGGCTTAAACCCATCCATACTTTACAACTATATAAGCTTAAAGCCATGCAAAAAAAAAAATAACAGTAGCATTCTATATATAACAGTTGATATAAAAAACACACCTTTTAGATTAAATCAAATTTATTGAGAATGATAACCTCATGGACCTTTTAGTCTTCAAAACATACTGATATTTCTATTTTAAGTAGACATTTTTATTTTGTATATAATATACTTGTTGTTAACTTTCATTCTCATCACAATCAAAACCATTTCTTTACTTTTTTATTTCTCACGTACATTTATTTATAATTAAGGAAACCAATGAACAACCGCATGAACAATATATAAATACAGTTATATATTTGTATTTTTATTTTGTATGTACCTGTTGTTGATAACTTGCTGTTGCAAAAGGAGGGGATGCACAGAGGTGGAGTTGATGCACAGCGGAGGGGTTAATGAGAAGTTATGGCAGGGATAATGAGCAGCGACGGGCTGATGCAGCGGAGGGGTAGGTGGAAGAATGAGGGTTTTTTGTGGAGTTAAATGAGGATTTCTTTTCTCTTGTTTTGTACGAAAGAGAAATGAAATGAAAGTGGTTTTTTTTAGTGGAGTATATGTTCTTTAGTGGGTGTATGTTGTGTATGATAGTGTGCATTGTAACTTTAGTGTAAATACATGATAATATACCATTAAATAATAATACATGCTATTTTATAATATACCCAATAAAATAATAACTTTAGGGTGTTTTTGTTTTGAGTAGAGTATTTGTTTGTTTTATTTTAGGAAATAAATGATTAAGGTTTTTTAATATTATTTTATTAGTAATACTAATACTAATATTATTAGTAATGTTTTAAACATATGTTTGATGGATACGGATATCCGGTAAAATAGATACTTCGCATCGGATACGGATTATCCGTGTCGGATACTTGTACTATCCATATCTGTATCAATTTTCTTGGATATTTTTATAGAGTATCCATATTCGTATCCATTTTTATTTTTTCAGATAAATATCCGCAAGTTTGGATTCGGATATCGGATGGATGCGGATTTTCGAATATCCTTTTACATCCCTATTCATTAGATCAAAAAGCGGGGCAAGTCCTTACAAACACTAAAAAAACATAAAAATACACAGTGTAAGAGCAAAATTTATGATTTCCCACATTTTTATTTATTTTGGTTTGGCGTATCCCGTTACACAAACACAAAACCTAAACACATATATGTAACTACATCTCAATACTTGAATATTATATTAAAGACCATCAAAGAATGCAAGATTTGGTTAGCTCAAAAATCATGGTAGAAGTATGTATTTGGAGTGGTAAAAAGGTTCTGAGTATTTTCTGGGAATTGATTTATTTTTTATGAGGCAATATTTATATCAAGGAACTCGATTTTTTTTTAAAATAATTCCGAAAAACAATTCCCCGTTCGAATGGTGGTCATAGTCCTTCGAACGAGATTTAACGAGGTACCAAACTGTTTCATATTGTAACCTCATTAGATGGTTTCATACCAAACTATTTCGATGGTTATAGGAGCACTTCGGGTGGCTGTTTCAATTTTGGGAGTGCTCTTGTCACTTGGTTGAGCAAGAAGAAAAAATTCATATCTTTTTCCACCGTGGAGACTGAGTATATTGCCACCGGGAGTTGTTGAACGCAACTCTTATGGGCAAACAAAATGTTGGAGCATTATGGTATTTTGACAAGGCACGATGAGTATTTCTTATGATAATACGAGTGGAATCCATATTGCCCATAATCTGGTCCAACATTTGCGCACTAAGAACATTAGGATACTCGAGCACTTTATGCGTGACCTAGTTGAGGAGAATGTCGTGTCCTTGAGCTTTGTGAGTACCGATCATCAATTAGCTGATATATTCACGAAACCTTTGGATCCACTTTTATTTGAGGATCTTAGGAATTCTTCTGGTAGGAATTCTTCAGGTATTTGCACCGTTGAATAAGTTCGGATACTTTATCTAGTGTAGGATGATTATCATGCTTATATATTATATTCCTATTGCCATATTGTATTATCATAGTGATATTATTATATCTAGGTTTTTCATGTTGATTTTTTTTTAAATCCAAAAGGAGTTTTTTTTATTCTAAATTTTTTTGAAAAATACAAAAAGGTTTTCAGTTTTTACAAAAAGGGAGAAAAAGACAAAAACATATAATTTTGATAAAATTTTTGAAAAAAGACAAAAGGAGTTTTATATTTGTTATCACCATATATGGATGAACATTTAACATGTCTAAATCACCCATTCATTCCATATTTTCATGTGATTTTTTCATAGTATTTTGACACATGACGCCAATTCTATAGTGTGATTAATAATGTGTGAAGTCATTATGTTGATATTTGATGATTACTTTCTACATATTTAACTCTTAGTCACCTTTAATGCACATGTGCACAAAAATATTGCACTTACTTATCACTTGTTGAATACGATGTTCTTATCTAAATTTTTCTTTATAATGAACCAAATATGAAAAAGAGATAAAGTTTTTCATCTAAGAACCATTGCCCGAATTACATATATTTTCGAAAAATATTGTTAAATGTTAATTAATGGAAAGGGACTACAAAAGATAAAATATAATTTGTGTGAAAATCCACCATTTGCATTAAAAACGCCTAAAATGATTAGAGGCACATAGAAACAGAAGTACCATGCCAAGTTTTGATACATTGATGCCTCGCTACATATGAGCATTAATTTCTTCAAAAATGATTACGAGTTGATCATCATATATGTGAGATTTTGGAGGAGTTAAAGTTAAAGACCAATGGGTTTGCACAACTAAAATGTCTCGTAAAAAACATTAGATAGTTTGGCGTCATTGGTGTGAGAATCATTTATGTTCATAACTTGTTGATTAAGTTAAGTCAATTTCACTTGAGTTCACAATTCTTACACCTAAGATAGACTTTGAGATATTTCGTTATAAGTGTCTCAAAACTTCGTGGACACATGTTATGACTATATATGTTGATTTACTTATAGAAAATTTTCACACCCCTATATTCCGCATTCACGTTTCGAATATTTTGGTGTTATTATATGGTGTGTTTTATTTGATCATTTCATAATTCATCTTTAAAAGAAAATTCAAAAAATAGAGGCATGTATCAACTAGGCTCCCGTCATGATCGCCTTTGAGATTATAATCACATATGCTTACTTGATTATACTTGTATTGATATTTTACTTATTGATATGATGCCGATATTTCATGCATAGTTTCGACTTCTTTATTTATTATAGACAAAAAGGGGGAGAACAAATTGAGGGGGAGCTTTTATTTATTTTAAAACTCTATGCATCACGGTATCATTGTTTGTCTTGTGTGTGTAGGATGTTATTATTAGATGATGATCATTTGGACCCACACATGATGGAGACAATGCTTTCCAAACGAAAGATTCAGTTTCATGATTGAAGACTTGCATAAATTCTACTACATTTTCATTTATACTTTGAGAGGGTAGATTATTATATTAAGTCATAGGATTTAATTTGGCTTAGGATGGTATTTTATACTGGAGTATCAAAAGGGAAAGATTTATAAGAGAAAAATTTATTATTGCTCACTTTTTTATTTATTTTGGTTTGGTGTATCCCATTACACAAACACAAAACATAAACACATCGATGTCATTACTTCTCGGTACTTGAAGACTGTGTTGAAGACCGTCAAAAAATGTAAAATTTGGTCAACTCAATAATTATGGAAGAAGTATGCATTTGGAATGGTAAAAAGGTTCAAGTATATTTTGAGGACCGATTATCTTTTATGAGGCAATCCTTTATATCAAGGAGCTAAAAAAAAATTAAAAAATTCTAAAAAATGATACCTCGTTCGAACGAGGGTTATAGTCGTTCGAACGAGATTTACCGAGGTATCAAACTATTTCATACTGTAATATCCTTATATGGTATTATTTGAACGAAGTTTCAAATGAGATCCTTTTTGGTTCACGCTGACATCTCGTTAGAAGCATATGTTCGAAGTGTCATTCGAAGGAAATGCAGTGTCGTTCGAACGACCTGCCCATTCGTCGAAACGACTAAAGGGAATTTATTTATGAATATCTTCGCAATATCTTTTGCATTTATCCTTTTTATATTTTTTTCTTATAAAAAGGCTGCACATTATCAAATATTCCAAAAACTCTTTTTCATAAAGAAAAACACCTTTTAAGTTCTCTTTTTGTGATCCAACACCTCATATCATATTCCTCACCCCCCGGATATATTCAAGATCACTTTTTACAACATCAAATAGATTTCTTGTGATATAATTTTGTAGAGACTTTTCTCTATAGCTGACTTTGTGAAACAAGGTTTCATTGTTGAAAAAGGAACAAGGTTGAATCGATGGATGCCAAGGGTAGATTGCTACCTGTGGACAACTCTAGAGCTGGGTCGTATCTATTAGAGTTTTTGGAGTTCTACATGTTTAACTTAGTTTAGCTAAGTGTTTTATAAGTTTTCTGTATTCATAAACTTCCAATAGTGATGAATAAAAGGTTTTCCCTGCAAATGGATTTTTCCTCATCTCGTGTGTTTTTTGCATGTTTGGTCTGAAAAATTGCAAATCTATATTTGAACACAATTCGCATGCACACCATAATTAATTGAAGATTAATATTTGGATGGAGGCATTTAATTAAATAAATTGATCCACTATTTTGTGCGCACTCTCACACGAATTTTTGGGAGCTAAAATAATCCTAACTAGCTTTAATACACTTTTTCATTCACCTGCTCTTAGGGTTTGGGAGCTTTCCCTTTATTGGCATCTGATATTTCTTGATCGACCACAACTTATGCTTGACAGCTAGCTTAGGCCTTTTTTCCTTCTTCCTCCTTTGGTGGAGATCATGGATAGTACTCGCCAAATTGCTCAGATTCTAAAGGTACATTGGTATTGACTAAGGCCGTATCCAAGCCCTTCTTAAAATTTGGCTTTCAAATGAAAGACAATTATTTCTTAGCCTAGGCGAAGGCCTCCATATAACCATGATCGAATTCCTCATATTTATTCGCTGCCAAGACACGAGGATGATCGTTAGTAGCCTTCTTCAGGAGGTCACGTTTTTCCCTCAACTTGTTTAGCTCTATCCTCAATTTGTCAAGATCCAAGTCGATGTACTTCTTCTCATCATCATACATTTTTTTGGCATTAACCAAATATTCTTGAGCCTTTCCTAGTGCCTTCATCATGTCATTGTTAGTCTTGACTTATTTGGCACCCCTGTCAAGCATGGCAACACAATCTGCCACAAATTATAAAAATAATACAACAAGTCAACGCAAATACAAAAATAAGGAAATAATCCAATAAAAAATTGTTAATATTACCAAAAATAACTCCTACATGAAGTGAGAATAAATCGGATAGGATGTAAACCTATCGACCTACTCTCTATCTAGTGCCAGTACGGCCCCTATCAGCAGATCAGGGGAAAATGGGTTATTGGCCACTGATATGGTTTGACGGACCTCCCCATGTTTGGGGTATCCACCTTTTTAGTGGGAACAACGGAAGAAGAAGGAATTATTTTATCTTTCTTTGCCTGGTCCTTTTTAGGAGAATCTATAAGAGTAATAATAACGAAGGGACCTCCGACCTCCCTTCTTTTGGTGACATTTGACTTTGGGGAGGTAGGATGGTCAGAATCATTCATGAGAGTAAGTTTTCTTTTTCTTGGAGCCATATATTCCTCCTCGCCTGTAGGGATGGTATTCACGTTCATAGGCTCAAAAGAGGACGAGGTGGAGATCCTAGAGGATCCCTCATTTATTGAAGGAATTGGTATCTAAGAGATGGAATCCATATGCCTAGCTATGAAGCTGAACGTAGAGTTGGTACACTCAAGCAGAAAGGATGATGACCTACCTGGAACTAAAGGTCTCCTTAGATTCCAAACTTTGAAGGAACCTTTTTTATTGACCTAGTTGAATAAGGAAAACAATAAAACAAATATTAGTATTTATTTCATATGACCATCAACCGTTAATAACATAATTTGATGAAAAAGTATTGTCAACCAACTTTCCTCCCGCTGACAGGGAACAAAAACCCTCTACATGTTTCACCACCTTCAAGAATACGTGGGTATTGTTAATTTCTGGCAATGAACCCTTGACCTCCATATCCCTCGTAGGAATTAGGAAGATTAATAAGTAAAACCCTATATGCTTTTCTTTCCTTCAGATAAAAAACATTGTCATTCATTTTTTTTACCATGAATAGCAATATCTGATTTCTAGAATCCCCATTTGAGTGTCGTACAATTCATTTTATCTATAGATACTATTCATGATCCTCCATATGTTTGTGTTGATATTTCGATCAATTGTTACAATATGGAAGTCCATTAGATTCATACAATATCGATGGCTGAGGGAGGTATAACATTTCTCCCAACTAAATCTTCTAATAGTTTTGTAAATTCTTACGTACGGTTTTATGTCAATGTTTTCCTCTACAGTTACCCAATTAGGAATGAATTATTTACCCTTTAATTTCCCTAAAGTTCTATCGTTCACGGCATATACTATTTTACTCAAATACAAAAGGAAAAATAGCAAAAATGAAGAAATTGAAAGGGTCGCTGCAAGAAAAATTGAAGATGCAAAAGAGAGAGAAAATTACAAATAAAGAAAATTTACAGAAACCTCTAGTGCTTTGAATAGTTGAAGTGACAGAGCAAAATGGTGGTTGGGAACTTCTGAATGCTTGGTTCAAATTTCGAGTCATGTCATCATTTAAAATAGAGCCCAATGCCATAATTAGCAAAGTTGCTTCAGTTTTTAAGATGAATTTCATTAATGTACCCCAATTAACATGAGAAATTACAAGAATGCCCTTCGAGGGCCCAACAATCAAAATAGAGAAAATAAATTTTCTAAGAAGTTTTCCAAGAGGGGGAAGACACCATCTCAAAATGCGACCAATCACCTCGTTTGACCAACTCACTTCTTAACCTTTTCTCCCCATCTAAGATGTAGAGCTTCAAGGAAAATTATGGGGAAATTATCTGAACAATCCGAATAACTTAGGTCGGATAAACACCAGCCCGACCCGAGCGGATAAAGGATCGTAACTCAATATAACAATGAATAAGATTTTCACCCACGTGGATCTTGGAGGAATATGAGTACAATCAAACGACGAGCTCATCAGTCCTTCACGGCACCATCGCTTCTTCCCTTATAAATGTAACCCTTACCCCATAGAAATGGGGAATGTAATTATTTTTATTATAATATAATCATAAGAAGAAGAAAGAAGAAACACCCCATGGACGTAGGCCATTGTTGAACCACGTAAATACTTGTATCACGTGACTGGTTTTATTTTGTTTGGTATTGATTATTTAGGACCATTAATTGTGGGATTTTTGCACCGACACAATATAATGTACTAGTACAACATGAGTAAAGAAAAACAATGTAAGACTCCACACGTCTAAAATTTTAAGATCAATTTTGGAATAACCACTGTTTTGCTTTTCCTACTTGGACCAATTTTTCTAGACATTGATCTATGAAGTGGGGATTTTAGTGAAGTGATTGGTCACTATTAAATGAGTATAGGGAACATATTAAATATTTTCAAATTGAAAGACCAATAGGTATTTGGGTAAACGGTTACACATTGTGCCATGTTATAAGCAATTTGGGTAAGCCATGTTAATTTTGAGACATATTCATATCGTTTTACGACATGTTATAGTGTTTTCGTACATGATTATAAAGTGTGTTATATACCTTGATGTATAATTTTAGTTTTGGTCAACTAAATTTAATTAATAACAAAGTTACATAACGAACTTAGTATAATCAACAATTGTGTTGATTAGTTTTTACAAGTTGGACGAGTACATATGTTTGAGACTATGGCAGATATATATGTTTTAGTTATATTATGTCTAGTGTTTTGAGAGAACTGTGAGTAAAAAGTTATTATTTAAATGGGGGTGGATAGTGGTGGGGATTGAATGTCTCTAGCGCAAACCTTTAAAAATATGGTAATTTGGGAAAAAAAAGAGGTTTGGATCTACCGTGTGTATATATTTATATATTGTGTAATATTAACTCAGTAAATTTTACTGTTTGTGAAAATGTTATATATATAAAACTATTTCATAATTATATTAACACAGTAAGTGTTATTATTTGTGAAAATGTCACAGATATCAAACTATTTCATTTTCTAGTGTATATAGTAAAGTTTAATGTCTGTGACATTTTTACAAACAATAACCTTTAATGTGTTATCACATTACACAGTATATATATATTTCCAATATGCTCCTATTTTTAAATCTCTGCGCCACCGGCACCTAATGACAACCCTAATCACCCCAAATCGGCGCTCCGGAGGATCCAAATCCCATTTATCCAATAGTCTCTTATTTTCAAAGGTCCGCGCCAGCGACACCCCATGCCACTCCGGTGGATCCAGAACCCATTTATTCAAAAGTCTCTTATTTTCAAAGATCCATGCCAGCGGCACCCCATGCCACCACTACCCACCCCAAATTGAAGATCTGATGAAGGTCGTTGAATCTCTAACAATGGGGGTAAGGATTGGATGCCGCTAGCGCAGACCTTTAAATATAAGGTAATTTTGGAAAAAGAGGGTTTGGATCATCACAGTATTTCATATTCTAGTGCATACAGTAAAGTTTACTGTTTCTGTAATTTATTTTCTTTGAAATTATATAGGCTTCATGGATCTTGTTTTATAGATCTCGTCGAGCAGATTTCAAAAATAGTAATTTTGCGAAAAACGGATTTGTGAATCAAAAGTTATGATCATTTTAAGATTAAAAAAAAGTCTAACCACTTACGTAACTTCCTAAAGGAAGTTACGGATGATTGGTTTTATAAAGGTTAAAATTGTGAAAAAAATTCCTAAAAAGTTGGAATAGGACCTATATGGTTATTGAAAAGTCAATAGGACTTATATGTATGTTGACCTGACAAATGGGACTTAAATATAATTTTCTCATAGAATAATCAACCTATCATAATGAAAGAGAAATTGCAAGAATGAGTAGATATTTTCATTAATAAATCAAACTTATAAATAGTTCTCACAAAACAATCTTCAATCCTCTAAAAAATGATAAAAACTTGGCCCTAAAATTGAATACAATCCTTCAAAAATTACTCTCTAAAATTCTCCCTCAAAATAATGAACCAAAGGATCTTATTTATACGATTAGGAATGAGGTGTTTAAGGTGGATTGAAACTCTCTTTGATTGGTTGTATTTTTTTTTAACATCTAGTCAAAGATTTCATTAAGGGACAAAACAAGTACCAAGATATTTACAGGGGAACAAACTGAAATAAAAGCAAACCCAAAAACAAGCATTGGTTTATCTTACCACCACTTTACAAAGCCCAAGGGAAGAAATGACAAAACCAAACAAGAAAAAGAAACAGAACAAACATGAAAGGAAAATTTTCCAGTAGAACTTTTAGTTACAGAGGGGGTCTCAACCAATACCCGTGCGTTCGGAGATATGGACATAGTCTTGATGAAGAATGTCCAATAAAGGAGGAGGAGGAGCAATGGCCTAGTTGGGAGGAAGTAAAGCCCTATATCATCTTCACCACCTAGTCAGCCGCCAAATTGGCAGATCGACGGATATGTAGCAGACTAAGCGCATAATTAGCTTTGGTAATATCTTTGGCTTTCTTAACAATTTTGTTTATTTTCCACATAGATGAAGAAGGGTAGTTAATGCACTCCACCCCACTACTACAGTCAGACTCAATAATTATATTCTCCAAATGATTAGAAGGAATATAGTTAAAAGCAAGAGCCACTAGCTTAGCCTCCATAACCAGGGCAGAGGTGGCAACAGCCTTATAGTAGGCTTGACCACCTACCAACCTGCCATCACAATCTCTATAAATAAAACCACAGGAGACAATATTAGAATCAGTAAAATAAGATCCGTCACAATTAATCTTGAACCAATTTGTAGGCGGGGGATTCCAAACACGAGAAATCCAAATAGGATGAAGATGAGTTGTCCTCGCACTGGGCACAACATCCTTGCAGCTCTTACTGTAGCTGACAGCTTCATACACAGCTTTAGAAATAATACTAGATAAGAAAATATCGAAAGACTTAAAGATAACATCATTCCTAGTTTTCGATATCATCCAACAAATACAAGCAAATAAAGACTTTGCATCCAGATTAATACCACACCACTTAGGTAAAGATTCCAGAACACTAAGCATCCATTCTTCCACTCTATTCGAGAAACATAGTATCACATTGGAGGGTAGAGGAGACTTTTCCCAAAGTAGGGAAGTCCATTTACATGAAAAAAGCATATGTTCAATAGTTTCCTTTCTTTGTGGAAAATAGGGCATATGGGGCTATATTTCAGATTTTTCTTCCATAATGAGAAATTAACAGCTAAGCTATTCTGACAGCATCTCCAAATGAAGTTTTTCACTTTTGGGGGAGCTATAATATTCCAGATATTCTGCAATAAATGCGGTTTGGGGATAAAAGAGGATTTGACATGATTATTAGGAGAGGGATTGGGAATATTAGAGACTTGGTAGGCATAAGCCATAGCTAAAGAGACATCAATGGAGTAGGGCCAAATTGCAATATCAATATCATTAGCATCTAAAAGGGGAATCTTGAAAATAGCTTGTTCGACACTCTCGGGGAAAAGAGACCCATCGAGATCAATATTCCAAGCAAAAGAGAAATTAGAAATAAGGTCGCCAACTTTGGTGTAATGAGATTGGAAAAAAGGCTCGGGTAGTACAATTCCCAATCTATCTAGGTCCCCAAATGTTAATGCCCTTCCCATTACCCACTTGCCAAATAACTTCCTTCATGGAATTTTCCTATCATGCATAATGATATTCCAAATCCACAAACATTTCATGTTGCTAGGGACCTCCCAAAAAGTGCAATTAGGGAAATAGAGGCCTTTCAGGATTTTTTCCCAAAAGGGGGTTGGATTGATGAGTACCCTTCAAGCTTACTTGTCTAGAAGGGCCTGATTTTGTCTTTCAAAATCCTTAAACCCAAGATCCCCAAGACATTTAGGATTAAAAATAAACCCCCAAGCTTTCCAATGCATCCCCTTGCTCGATTTATTTTTATTCCACCAAAAATTAGCAATTTTGGCCGATAAGTCTTTACAAAGCCCTTCGGAAATTGGAAAATGGACATAGCATAAGCAGGGGCGACTTGTAAGACTGCCTTAATGAGGATCTCTTTGCCCGCCTGATTGGGAAATTGTTCCTTCCATCCTCCAATTTTGTTAAGGATTTTATCTCTTAACCACGAAAGAGTTTTTTTTTTTTTTTATCTTCCCCAATCAGAGGGGAGACCCAGATATTTTTCAGGCTTATCAAGAATAAGGACTATGAGAATTTTGGATAAAGTGTGACATAGGTTAGAAGGCATATTATTACTACAGACTAGCCCCGATTTCAAAAGGTTGATTTTTTGCCCTGATACCTCACAATAGGTGTTCAGACACTTCTTAAGAGCATTACACTCCCCTAAATTGCCTTTGAAAAAGAAAAGGGAGATTGGTTGTATTTGAGTTTGTAATTATCTCATGGAGTCTTGAGAAGAGTTGGAGATAATTGAGAATTTTTTTAAAAAAAAATAATTATCCCAATTTTGGCACTATTCACAGCACGATCTTTAATTGCGTTTTTCACCTCCAAAACTTCAAAATCTCACTTTTGTCCGAACTTCAAAGTTGTGAGTCTTGTTGAGACCTTTCCGAAAAGCTATGGCACGGCCTTAGTGGACACTCGACCGATTTTATAAAAAATATTTAGTACAACTGCGTTAACCGTGTGATGTCGTTTCGTGTCGCGACGTATCATAGCAATTTTTGCACATCGACTGCTTTGTTGTCTAAATTTTTGAGGTACCTATAAAAATGCAAAATAAAAATAATTAATTCAAATTTAGGAACATAAATATTTTAAAAATTACAAAATTATCCCTCTTTATATTTTAACCCCCGAAATTCATAAATTGCTCGTTTTAATCCGGAATTCAACAAAATTTCAGAGAGAACTTTATTTTGTCGAGATAAACATTTAAAAATTATTTTTAGGCCCATAAAGTTACTATAATTGTATTTTTAACTCAAATTTTATTCAAAGTTGCATTTTTCTTTTGTTTTACAAAAATGACTCTAAAAGTTCATTATTTATAATTCAATGGGCCTAACAAGGTCTAGATTTGGTCATAGTTTATACAAAATAATGCACTCATCAAATACTCCCATATCTAAACTTTGTTAATCCTCGAGCAAAACTAAAATTTTAAAATCTAACTCACTTTCGTAGGAATCACGATTGCACTTAGCATGTGCAACAAGCCGTTAAACCTCTAGGCTACCATAATGGATGATTTTTATCTCGTGAGGGTTTGCAGTGAATATACCCACAAAATTCAAAAACATTACTCAATACAAAAGACTCGAAAGTAATATAATCAAGTTTGAATGCAAACTTCATAAATGTAGTAGAACTTCATCTTTCAATCTCAACTTATCGTGTGTGTGTGCATAGCCAATATAACCGTTCATTTCAAAACATTTGATCGTTACATTTCTTATCCAAAAGTATCCCAATTTTGGCACTATTCACGTCACTATTCACACCACTATCTTTAATCGTATTTTTTACCTCCAAAACTTTAAAATCTCATTTTCGTCTGAAGTTCAAAGTTGTGAGCTTTATCAAGACCTTTCCAAAAAGCTATGGAACAACCTCAGCGGACACTCAATCGATTTTATAAAAAATATTTAGTACAGCTGTGTCAACCGTGTCGTGTCGTATCGTGTCGCGACGTATCGTAATAATTTTTGCACATCGCTTGCTTTGTTGTCCAAATTTTCGGAGTACCTGTAAAAATGCAAAATAAAAATAATTAATTCAAATTTAGGAACATAAATATTTTAAAAATTACAAAATTTTCCCTCTTCGCATTTTAACCCCAGAAATTCATAAATTGCTCGTTTTAATCTGGAATTCAATTAAATTTTAGAAAGAACTTTATTTTGTCGAGATAAACATTTAAAAATTATTTCAGGCCCATAAAGTTTGGAAAATTAAAATTTCACCCTCCAGGTTAATAAAATTGTATTTTAACTCAAATTTTATTCAAACTTGTATTTTTGTTTTGTTTTATGAAAATTACTCTAAAAGCTCATTATTTATAATATAATGGGCCTAACAAGGTCTAGATTTGGGCATAGTTTATACAAAATAATACATTCATCACAACTCTCGGTTGAGATACAATTCAACTACGCCAATATCACTCGTCATGAATTGTTAATTTTCTGTAACTAATTTAGTATTCACTTAGTAAATTCATTTAATAATATTAATCATTCTCTCTCGATTAATAATAAATTACTCACATCATTATTTAATTCAATTAAATTACTTCACTCGTGTAATTTAATATAAAACTAATTAATTTACTCAATTAATTACATTTTGAATATACAAAAAATACGGGGTATTATATGCTTTCCCCTTTATAAAGGAATTTCATTCTCGAAATTAGGACATACCTATGGTGAATAACTATGGATACTGCTCTTGCATGTCATCTTCCTGATCCCATGTCGACTCATCAATATTGTGGTGGCCCCACTGAACTCGCATTAATGGTACCACCTTTAACCGTAGTTTATTCTCAATACAATATAGAATAGCCACGTGTCTCTCCTCAGGTGAGACGTTTGGCTGTAAATCAATCTCCTATAGTGGCACATGCCAAGAAGCTCTCTCTCTCTCTTTCGATATTTCTTCACTGATGACACATGGAACACGTCGTGTATCCTCTAAAGATGCTCTGGTAAACCCAATCTGTAGGCCACTGATCCCATTCTCTCGATTATAGGAAATGGCCCCACATACCTCGGGTCTTACTTACCCTTCTTGCCGAACCTCATAATTCCCTTCATAGGAGACACCCGTACTAACACCTGGTCACTGACCTCTAACTCGTCATGTTTATTGCCTGCATCAGCATATTTCTTCTGCCTATCTTAAGCTAATTGGATACATCCTCGAATTAGTTCGATCTTAGAAGCAATCTCATGTATCATATCTGGTCCTAATAACTTATTGTCCCCCACATCTAGCCAGTATGTGTGCGAACGACAAGGTATCCCATATAATGCATCGAACGATCCCATTCCAATAGTAAATTGGTAAGAGTGATTATACGCAAACTCTTCCAATGGAAGGTGTCGCTCCCAACCTCCCTCAAAATCAAGGATGCACATCCTCAACATGTCCTTTAGCATCTGATTCACCCTTTCAGATTGTCTGTCTGTCTGTGGGTGGTATGCCGTACTCAACCTCAAGTTTGTGAAAAACGTTGCTAATGCCGTTTAATACAAGATTAAACTATATAAGCAACTCCGAGATGTTTGTTGAAGAAACCCTTTTCTTTTGAAAATAAAAAAATATAAACAACAAGATGTGTTTACAAAAAACTTATGTATGAGAGTAATCAAGACTTTGTAATAAGTTTTTAAAACTAAGACAGTTTCAAAAATTCAGCACACTATAGAATGAGATGAGTAGATGAAGACAATCAGAACACACAGTTTTTAACGTGGTAAAACCTCTCCCAACAGAGGAAACATCCACGGTGACTTCTAAGTCACAAAAGCAAATATCCACTAATAACAAATAATAGTTACAAACAATACAACATACATGCACACAAATCAACCTATTCTAAGTTTAGGAATATACCCCACTTGGTGTCCTTTTAACTTCTCATAGATCTGATTGTTGATGATGTTCTTCCAGTTTGATAACTTCCTTTGCTTTAGCTTCCTTATGTCGACTCAATAATCTTTGATCTTATTCACAACACTTCCGGTGTAGTAGTGTGTTAAGTGTTTGTGAAGTGATTCCTATCAACATGCATGAACTCACACACATAGTTTTACAGACAGTCCTAGAAAATTACATATAAAGACTATATGCTGTGATTTTCTCTTCTTTCTTTCTCACAGAACTTAAAACCTTTTTGACCTTTAAATGTGTCCCAGATTCCACGGATATCTCGCTTCTAAATCGGTCAAGATCTTAATCAATCTCTGTTTTCAAAATATTTTTGAGATTGAAAATCTCCAAGTGTGAATCCAACTAGGTCAAGGTTTAAGTTTCGTAAGAATAGAAACCATAAAACATTTTAAAAACTAAATCAGTAAAGATTTTCTTAAATCAAGAAAGAAATATGCAGATCTAGTGAAATGTAACATGCAGACTGTAGATCTATAGTTTCTATGAAAGAGAAATGCAGATCTTCACACGAATGTTTAAGTTGTAAACAAGATCATAGACAAAGAGGTTACAGCTTCAATATGAACAACCCACTCTCTCTCAAACATTCAAGGTTGTGTTTGGGGTCGTGTGTATACGAAGGCTTGATTCAGAAAATGAAGTGTTTAGGGTTAGGGTTTGGTTTTGCCTAACACAGTTTTCCTTTCTCTCTCTTCTCTCTTTTCTTTTCTCTCTTCTCTCTCACTTCTCTCTTCTCTCTATTTTTTTTTTCTCAGAAATGACGAATGCCCAAAAGTCTTGAAAGTCTGAGAAGAGGGGGGTTTATATAGGGGTGGAGGAAAGTTCTGGAGATGCGAAGGGAATCAAGGGATGAGATTAAGTCATCCTAAGATTGACTTGATTTAAGGGTTATAAAACAGCGGTGGTAAAGTCGATTGTGATTGGTTCATAGGATGGCACAAGGATAGGTTTAAAACACATTCAGACCATCGATAAGCTTTGATCCAACGATCAGCAATCCACCAGCCAACCCTCTCACATAACAAACACAAACATATACATCAGGAGGATGACAAGTGTTGACATATGTGTGGCTTACAAACGCGCGTCCAAAGTAATTATAGGCAGCACCCTGAAGTCTCTAGCGCATTTACATTCTACCCAAACAAACATTCCATTGAAAAATGAAGTTTACAAAATAGCAAATTTACCCCACAAATTATATAATCACATTTTATTAATGAAAAAATTTATTTAAAAAATGTTTAAAAATTCCCAAAAAAAATAATCAAAACCACATTTTAAGGGGAATTAATCACACAATCAATTTTAAGCAATATATATACATGTATGCACTTCTAATGTGTGTAGTGTGATTCAATTTATACCTTCTTGAATCATTGAAGAGGATTAGAGAGAGTGATTTTGAGGTTCTTTGGATTCTAGGATGGACAACCAATTTTGTCACTATTTCCAAACTAGTTGAACACTTATACAGTATAGACTTAAGTAAGTCAAAGGTATAAGGTGCTTCAATCTCCCCCTTTGGAAATATGAGACAAAATCTCCTTTGAGTTAGCTTAAAACTCGCAGGGAACCAAAAAAAATAAGACCTAGTCCTATACAAAAGATACTATCTACCCATTTCCTAGAAAGTCAAAAATTACATTACTCAACTATTTACAAATTTGTACACTAGAAATGGTAGACAATCAGTAGAAGAGATTCCTGCAAATATGCACACTAAGATCAAGCAGTTTAGATGAAATGTGAACAAAACATTGAACTCGTAAAACTCAAATTTCTCCCCCATTTTGTCTCAAATGGACAAAGGGTAAAAATTAAGGTCTTAAGAGTTTTAATCAGCGCATACCATACCTATAGAATTTCGCAGATACAGAAATCGGTTATAGTCTAAAGGTTTAGTGAACATATCTGCAAGTTGCAGATCAGTAGGAAGGTAATGGATTTCTAATTCCTCAGTTTCAACAAGTTCGCGTATAAAATGATGTCTTATTTTAATATGCTTAGTTCGCGAGTATTGAACCGGGTTTTTAGATATGTTAATGGCGCTTTGATTGTCACAATACAATTGTAATTGATCTTCTTTAATCCCATAATCGCTTAACATTTGTTTTATCCATAACAATTGAGCACAACAACTTCCTGCAGCTATATATTCGGACTCAGCCGTAGATAAAGATGTGCAATTCTGTTTTTTCTACTCCATTCTGTTTTTTCTACTCCAACCTACTAAATTATTGCCGACATAATAACAGGCACCTGATGTACTTTTACTATCATCAGTACACCCAGCCCAATCAGCATCAGTATACCCTATGATGGTGCTACAGGTATCATTAGTGTACCTAAGTCCAAGATTGAGAGTGCCTTTTATATACTTTATTATATGTTTTACACACGATAAATGGCTCTCTTTAGGGTTATTCTGGTAACGAGCGCACAGACATACAACATACATTATGTCTGGTCGTGAGGAAGTTAGATAGAGTAGGCTACCAATCATACTACGATAAAGTGTGGAATCAACTGACTTTCCAGTTTCATCTTTACATAATTTAACAGTAGTACTCATAGGCGTTTTGGCAACTTTAGCATTATCTAAACCAAATTTCTTAACAAGATCTAAGGCATATTTGGTTTGAGAGACAAATAGACCATTAGAATTTTGTTTCACTTGAAATCCTAAGAAAATTTGTAGTTCCCCCATAAGGGACATGTGAAACTCCTTATGCATAATAGCAGAAAAAGATTTAACTTCAAATGTTGAGGTATACCCAAAAATGATGTCGTCTACATAGACTTGGGCTATAATAATGTTTTTGTCAAAATGTTTGACAAAGAGGGTCTGGTCATTTCCTCCTCTCTTAAAACCCTTATCCAACAAAAAGTTGGAAAGGCGTTCATACCAAGCTCGACGAGCTTGTTTTAAGCCATACAAAGACTTTTTTAGACGAAAGACATGGTCAGGGTATTTAGGGTCAATGAACCCTTTGGGTTGTTCTACATACGTTTCTTCGGACAGAATTCCATTGAGGAAGGCAGACTTGACATCCATTTGATAAAGTGTAAATTTTAAGTGACACGCTATGGCGAAAAGAAGTCGAACAGATTCAAGACGAGTGACAGGGGCAAAAGTCTCGCTAAAATCTATTCCTTTTATTTGTGAGTAACCTTGAGCAACTATTCTAGCTTTGTTTCTAAGGATTACCCCATTTTCATCAGATTTGTTCTTAAAAATCCAACGTGTCCCAATAACATTTTTGTTTTGAGGCCGCGGTACAAGATACCGGACATTGTGAATGACAAATTGTAAAAGTTCTTCCTGCATTGCAGAAATCCAGTGTGTGTCATTCAATGCTTCATTAACATTTTTCAGTTCCACAAGGGAGACGAAACATGCATAATTAGCATAATTTCTTAACTGGGATCTAGTACGAACTGGCTCATTAGGATTACCGACCACGTTGTCAATGGGATGATCTTTAGAGACCCAGCCAGGTACTTCTGGACTCTCAATAGGTAATGAGTCATCTATTTCTGGTGAATCAGTTTTGAAATCATTTTCATATTCAACCACAATAGGTGATTCAGATATCTTATTTTCGACAATAGTGTCGCTTACAATTATATTTATCGATTCCATAAGGGCCTTAGTACGCAGATTTTATATACGATAAGCACGACTGTTTGGGGAGTATCCTAAGAAGATGTCTTTATCACCACGAGTCTCGAATTTAGACAGATGTTCTCTATCTTTACAGACATAACACTGACTTCTGAAAGTTCTTAGATATTTCAGATTAGGCTTCTTACCGTACCACAACTCATAAGGAGTTTGTTTAGAGTTTTTCCTTAGATAGACCCTATTAGTGATATGACATGCAGTTCTAATAGATTCTACCCAAAAGTATTTAGGTAGAGATTTGGCATGTAAGATGACACGTGCCATCTCTTGAAGAGTTCGGTTTTTCCTTTCAGCAATACCATTCTGATGAGGAGTCTTAGGGGCACTGAATTCGTGTTTGTAACCATTATAGTCACAATATTCAACTATTCCTATGTCTATGAACTCTCCCCCTCTATCGCTACAAATGCGATTGACTTGTGTGTCCTTCTCATTTTCAATTCTTAGTAAAATTTTCAAAAAATTCTGAAACGTGTCAGATTTTTGTTTCAAGAAGGCAACCCAAGTGAATCGTGTGAAATCATCAACCATGACAAGGATATAACTGTGTCCACAAAGACTAACAGTTCTGGAGGGACCAATAAGGTCCATATGGATGAGATCTAGAGGTGAGAATGTCTTTAACTTTTCTATGCGAAGTCTTAACTATTTTTCCTTCCTGGCAATGACCACAGACAACACTGAAAATAGGTTTAATTTTAGGAATTCCTCTAACAATCTCTTGACTAGACAATCTACTAAGGATATTATAACTTAGGTGACCCATACGATTGTGCCAGATTTCATTGTCATCCATTCTGACAATGTTACAGGTTTCAGAACCAGTCTTGACAGTATAACAATTGTCAGGTGTTCTAAATCCGGTAATAATGCATTTACCTTTATCATTTAAAATTTTATAATTGTTCTTTAAAAAGTTAACTGTATGGTCAGAGTCGCAAAATTGTGATATACTTAGGAGGTTGGCTTTAAGGCCTTTAACTAATAGAACATTTTCTAGAATAGGCATTCCTTCTTCTTTTAGGGTTCCTTTACCTATGATCTGGGATGAAACTCCGTCACCAAAAACTACTTTGCCACCAGCAAATCTGGTTTTGTTTAAAAGTTTGGTTTCATCTCCTGTCATATGTTTGGAGCATCCTGAATCTAAATACCATCCAGATGAAGTGTGTTCAGCTTTTAAAGCAGTGATGACAATGTTACACTTCATTTGGGGTAAAAAGATCATCTTTTCTAACCCAAATAGCTCTAGTTTTAATTTTGCGCATGTTTTCCCTCATTTGATAAAACTTTCGAGAAACAGCTTTTTATCGAAAAACATTTGGGGCAACAAACTGATTATTGTGGAAAATTTGATCTTTTGGTTTATGAAAGTTTCTGGGAGCCTTTCTCTTAAATGAACTCTTAGTTTTGGTCTTTCTATTTCTGTAGTTAGAGTTTTTATTAAGTTGTCTAGGAAGGACATAATGGTTACGATTTTGCCTAGAATAGTTAAAGTTATTGTAGACAGAAGAGTTGTACACAGGGGCGTTTAGACGCCTAGCATAACAACCTTCAAAGGAATGACCATATATGTCACAGTAGGAGCAATATTGATTGCTTGAGGGATGAACTTCCTTAGGAAAACTTCTAAAGATGGGTTTAACAGCATTCTGTTCAGAAGTCCTATTCCTAGGAGGGATGGTTTTAAAGGTAGATTCATCCTTTCTGATCAAAGGATAGACGTATTTAGTCTTAAGTGTAGTGTCAGCCTTAGAATCACTAGACTCTCTAATGTCTTTCTGTTGTTGCTTTTGATCAAATTCCTTTTTAATAATATGAAAATATAGACATGTATCAATTGGTCTTTTTCCCCCAGACACAAACTTAATAGGTTCAAGATTTTGTAGTTTGTGGTTTGTTCTTAGGGCAAAATCCAATACCGGTTCTATCATCAGAATTGGTCTTGGAGTCAACAACAAAGTCAGTAAAACAATTTGAATTGTTTTCAAACTTAGAAATTTTTTTGAAAACAGTAGCCGTCTTTATTTTTGCTTCCTCCAGTTCTAATAATGTTCTCTTATATTTCATTTCCAGGGTTTCATTAGTTTTAGTCAACTCTTTTAATTTTTGATCAAAAGTTTCAATTTCAGATTGATGAGACAGACACTGGTTAGTGTACTCTTCGGCATTCAGCTTCACAATAAGACTTAGATCATCTAATTTCTTAGTCAGGTCTCTAACAGTCTTCTCCAGTCTAGTGCCTTTTTTAAGAGTTTTAGCATACAAAGTATGGATATCAAGGAGGTCATTTGTGTCTGAGTCGCTAAGTGAAGTGTGTGTAGTGACCCCTAACGATTCAGTTTTAGTACTCACGCACCCATTTACATCGTCGTTATCGAGATTACTTTGACTCACACACACGGAACTAGAACTAGCAATATTTTCAGATAATAAAGCATCTAGGCCAGTCAAAGTAGTATTTACACAAGCAGGAGTAGGAGCATCGTTATCACACACAGGCATATCATCATTGTAAATGATCTTAGCATAAAAGGACATGCAAGGGTCAAGTACATTTGATGCCTCAAGTTCCTCTTCATTAGAGTCACTTTAATCATCCCAAGTTTTACAGACATTGGCTCTATTGTGTGTGTTGGCTTTATTCAGATTAACTCTGCAATCGTGAGCAATGTGACCTAGTTTCCCACATCTAAAATATTCAATATTTTTAAGGTCTCTAGTGGGTCTGGAGTTGTTGTCCTTAGGATGTTTGTCAAGACCTCTCTCATGAGGTTTGGGATTATATAGAGTATGATAATTAGGCTTGCCTTGTTTAGTTGCCTGTTTGTTTCTAAATTTAACAATTTTCTTAAATTGTTTAGACATTAAGGCAATCTGATTATCTAGTTTGTCTATATCACACTCCTCATCGGAGTCAGAGTTGATCAAATTAGACTCAAGTTTAGATATCTTAGAGGCAAAACTCAAGTTAGAGTTGGGTTGTTTTCTTTGTGAATGATTTAATTGTTTCTTAAAGTCTAATTCCATTTCCACAGTCCTAAGTTTGCTACTGAGTAACTCAGGGGTAAGGTTTTGATCACTCATTTCCTCAATAGCATACCTCTTGCTGTCAAACTTTTGTGGTAATGATCTTAGGATTTTAGAAGCAATCTCATTCCTATCATAAGTAATACCATTAGCATGCAACTTAGTGACTATATCAGTTAAGTTCATGTAAAAATCATCAAAAGACTCAGAATCAGACATGATTAAAGAGTTGTACTGCTGGATAAGCATTAGAATTTTAGCAGCTTTAACTCTTGAGTCTCCTTCATGGGCAGTGATTAATGTGTCCCACGCTTCCTTAGAAGTGGCACAAGATGAGATTCTCTTGAACTCATGCTCATTAATAGACATAAAAATGGCATTCTTGCCTTTATTGTTATTTCGAGAAATAGTTTTCTCTTCTTGGGTAAACTCACTTAAGATTTTTTTTACCCTCTCATCACTTCCTTCAGTGGCTGGTTTAGTAGGATAAGTATATACATTTTCAATAATGTCCCAGACATCATCTCCTAAAGTCCCTTGGATGAAGGCAACCATTCTTACTTTCCAGTAAGCAAAGTTGTTTCCATCAAAGAGTGGAGGTCTGGACAGATTACCAAACCTTTCATTCTTCTCGTCCATAGTTAAGTTTTTCAGAAAACGATTTCAGAAACACAAGATCTTTTTGAAATAAAAGTTAATAGGGCTCTGATACCAATTGAAAAACGTTGCTAATGCCATTTAATACAAGATTAAACTATATAAGCAACTCCGAGATATTTGTTGAAGAAACCCTTTTCTTTTGAAAATAAAAAAATATAAACAACAAGATGTGTTTACAAAAAACTTATGTACGAGAGTAATCAAGACTTTGTAATAAGTTTTTAAAACTAAGACAGTTTCAAAAATTCAGCACACTATAGAATGAGATGAGTAGATGAAGACAATCAAAACACACAGTTTTTAACGTGGTAAAACCTCTCCCAACAGAGGAAACATCCACGGTGACTTCTAAGTCACAAAAGCAAATATCCACTAATAACAAATAATAGTTACAAACAATACAACATACATGCACACAAATCAACCTATTCTAAGTTTAGCAATATACCCCACTTGGTGTCCTTTTAACTTCTCATAGATCTGATTGTTGATGATGTTCTTCCAGTTTGATAACTTCCTTTGCTTTAGCTTCCTTATGTCGACTCAATAATCTTTGATCTTATTCACAACACTTCCAGTGTAGTAGTGTGTTAAGTGTTTGTGAAGTGATTCCTATCAACATGCATGAACTCACACACACTTAGTTTTACAGACAGTCCTAGAAAATTACATATAAAGACTATATGCTGTTATTTTCTTTTCTTTCTTTCTCACAGAACTTAAAACCTTTTTGACCTTTAAATGTGTCCCAGATTCCACGGATATCTCGCTTCTAAATCGGTCAAGATCTTAATCAATCTCTGTTTTCAAAATATTTTTGAGATTAAAAATCTCCAAGTGTGAATCCAACTAGGTCAAGGTTTAAGTTTCGTAAGAATAGAAACCATAAAACATTTTAAAAACTAAATCAGTAAAGATTTTCTTAAATCAAGAAAGAAATATGCAGATCTAGTGAAATGTAACATGCAGACTGTAGATCTATAGTTTCTATGAAAGAGAAATGCAGATCTTCACACGAATGTTTAAGTTGTAAACAAGATCATAGACAAAGAGGTTACAGCTTTAATTTGAATAAACCACTCTCTCTCAAACACTCAAGGTTGTGTTTGGGGTTGTGTGTATACGAAGGTTTGATTCAGAAAATGAAGTGTTTAGGGTTAGGGTTTGGTTTTGGCTAACACAATTTTCCTTTCTCTCTCTTCTCTCTTTTCTTTTCTCTCTTCTCTCTCGCTTCTCTCTTCTCTCTATTTTTTTTTCTCCGAAATGATGAATGCCCAAAAGTCTTGAAAGTCTGAGAAGAGGGGGGTTTATATAGGGGTGGAGGAAAGTTATGGAGATGCGAAGGGAATCAAGGGCTGAGATTAAGTCATCCTAAGATTGACTTGATCTAAGGGTTATAAAACAACGGTGGTAAAGTCGATTGTGATTGGTTCATAGGATGGCACAAGGATAGGTTTAAAACACATGCAGACCATCGATAAGCTTTGATCCAACGATCAGGAATCCACCAGCCAACCCTCTCATATAACAAATACAAATATATACATCAGGAGGATGACAAGTGTTGACATATGAGTGGCTCACAAACGCGCGTCCAAAGTAATTACAGGCAGCACCCTGAAGTCTCTAGCGCATTTACATTCTACCCAAACAAACATTCCATTGAAAAAATGAAGTTTACAAAATAGCAAATTTACCCCCCAAATTATATAATCACCATTTATTAATGAAAACATTTATTTTAAAAATGTTTAAAAACTCCCCAAAAAAATAATTAAAACCACATTTTAAGGGGAATTAATCACACAATCAATTTTAAGCAATATATAAACATGTATGCACTTCTAATGTGTGTAGTGTGATTCAATTTATACCTTCTTGAATCATTGAAGAGGATTAGAGAGTGTGATTCTGAGGTTCTTTGGATTCTAGGATGGACAACCAATTTTGTCACTATTTCCAAACTAGTTGAACACTTATACAGTATAGACTTAAGTAAGTCAAAGGTATAAGGTGCTTCAGTTTGTATCCATGGCCTCCTAAAAACTTTTTCAAAAAGAGACAAAAATATCTTGTCTCTGTCAAACAAAATGTTGATCGGTACTCCATCGAGCTTCATTATATCCACTATAAAGAGCTGTACATACTGTATAGTCTCAAAATCAGTGTGGACTGGAAAAAAATGGGCCACCTTGGTCAGCTGATCCACTATCACCTAAATGGAGTCGTGACCCCTTTGTGACCTCGACAACCTTGTAATAAAGTCCATCGAAATGCTTTTCCATTTCCACACGAGAATCTCCAACGGCTATAGCATCCTTGAAGGCCTATGGTGGTCCACTTTAGCTAACTGGCATGTAACATATTTCAAGACAAACTCGGATATGTCCTGCTTCATCCCCGACCACCAGTACTGTCTCCTCATATCATGGTACATCTTATTCCCACTGGGATGTACCGCAAACCTCCAATGATGGGAGTCTATCAAAACTGCCTGTTTAGATCCTCATCCTCTGGGATAACAAGTATCCCATTAAAATGTATGCCACCCTATAAACTAATCGAATTATACTCAGCACCCTCGAATAATAATTGATGCACCATGTCCTAGCAGAATTGGTCCTTTGTCTGTGCTTTCACTACCTGTATAACAATTGAGGGAGTGATATTTGAAACCTACATGCATGCTCTAGAGACCTCATCATCGTGTCAAAGATCCATTCACTTCTCTTTATAGACCTCTATTAACTCCCCCATAGGCGTCAGCTCAATCCGTCTGCCACCACGTTAGCCTTACCAGGATGAACATGGATGTCAAACTGGTAATACTTCACAAATTCTAGCCACCGTCTATGCCTCATATTCAGATCCTTCTGTGTGAAGAGATACTGAAGTGACTTATGATATATGAATAATATGAACTACTCTCCCATTAGGTAGTGCCTCTATATTCTCAAAGCAAAAATGAACGCTGCCAAATTAAGGTTGGGGGGTTAATTCTTCTCATGCGGCTTATGCTTTTTGGATGCATAAGATATAACCCTCTTCTCTTGCTGTAATACATCCCCAAGTCCCTTCAAGGATGCATCCGTGTAGACCCGATACTCCACCCCACTCCTAGGCAATGCAAGTATCGGCGCTGACGTTAACTTGTCTTTCAGCTCATCAAAGTCTAGTTGACAGTGACCATTCCATATAAATGGCACTCCATTACGAGTCAGGTTCATCAAAGGACCCGCAATCTTTAAGAACTCTTTTATGAATTGATGGTATATCGGCCAAACCTAAAAGCTATGAACCTCAGTCGGTCTCGTGGTCTTCCCCCACTCCCTCACCATCGATACCTTACTCTAATCCATAGCAATACCCCTATCTGGTATGATGTGGCCAAGAAATTGTACCTCCCGTAGCCAAAATCCACACTTCCAAAATTTGGCATATAATTGGTGGTCCCGTAGCATCTGTAAAACCAATAGTAAGTGCTCGGCATGATCCTTCTCAGTACGAGAGTAAACTAAAATGTCGTCTATGAAAACAATTAGGAATTGGTCCAAAAACTCTCTAAATACCCTGTTCATAAGATTCATGAACACTACTGGCACATTAGTGAACCCAAACAGCATCACCCTGAACTCATATGACCTACACCGCGATAGAAAAAGGTTCTTAGGTAAGTCATCCTACCGAATGTGCAACTGGTGATATCCTGAACTCAAATTAATCTTAGAGAAGTACGCAGTCCCTCTCAACTGGTCAAATAGGTCATCAATCCTCGATAATGGACACTTATTCCATATCGTAACCTTGTTTAATTCCCAGTAGTCTACACACAGACAGAGTTAACTATCTCTCTTCTTTACGAACAACACCAATGCACCCCATGATGATCTGCTTCGATAAATGAAACCCTGACCCAAGAGCTTCTGAATCTACTCCCTCAGCTCCCGCATCTCTGAAGGGGCCATACGATACGGTGCTCTATAAATCGTTCTCATCCCCGGTGTTAAGTCGATAACAAACTCTATTTCCCATCTCGGTGGTAGTTCGAGTATCTCCTAGAATACGTCCTCGAACTCCCTCACTACTGGAATCGAGTCTAACAGAACCACTATCTCTTGCGAGGTCTCTTCCTCAATGTAATATAAGTGGGTGTGCGATCCTCAATTAGGTAGAAGCATTGCCACCATCACTAGGAACATCTCCTGCCCTGAAATGGAGAACACTATGGTCCTCTCGTAGCAATTTACTATCTCTCTATAGTCGGCCAACTAATCTATACCTAGGATAACATCATACCCCTCCATATATAACACTATGAGGTCTGTTGCTAAACTCAGTATCCCAATAACGATGTCTACCCCTCTCCACACTGAGTGAATGAGTGACCCACTACCTAAAGATGACTCCACACACAGAAGGCGAGTGTTGGCTGTCTTTAAAAGACGGAAAACTTATGCAAACTAGTGGCAATAAAAGAGTTCCAATCCTTCGTATCAAAAAGTACCCTACCCTCAAATCCATGGATAGGAAACGTACCCTCTACTGCTAGCGATGCCTGAGGTGCTGGAGGGATGGCTACATTTTGGATGTTGTACGCATGCCTATAGTGCATCAGGACCTGTTTCTGCTGTGGGTCCGGTGCGGGTGTTAGAGTTGGAACTAACGGAACCTGTTGTCCCTGTTCAGCACCCTACTATTGTGACCTGGCTTGCTATGGAAAAATCCTCTTCTCGTGACCCTGTTGGCCACATATGAAACACTGACCCTTGACCAACCTCTGTCTCTAGCCCTTCTGGCCCTAACATTGGCCCTAATGGCCTCCCCTCTGGTCCCTTTAGCCCTAACGGCCCTAATGAACCTGTTGCTGATTAGGACCCTACTAGACCTGCCTAAAAATCTGCCCATCTAGTCTATAGCCTCTATTCCTGAATCCCTTTGTATGATCCCCCTGCCAAGAATTCTTCCCCTGTTGTCTCCCTGCCTGGTGCTAGCGTGACCCACTAGCACTACTCCCCCTGGTCTTGCCAGACTGCCTAGTCTCCCCTGATCTCTTTATCCCCCTCAGATGGAAGCGATGGTCCTGGAAATGTAATAATACTGCAGTGATGACATATACGATCAAATGATGCCTGATCCTCCAAAGTTAAACTGCACATAAACTGTGACTTCTTTCGACCCTCATTGCTCACCTCGTCTAGCATAAACTTTTCCAAGAGGGTGAACTCCTCCTCATATTTAGCTACCGAGCAGTCTCCCTGTGTTACCTCCCAAAACTTCTTTTGCATCTCTATCTCCACTACTAGCGGAAAGTATTTGTGATCAAATTTCTCCTAGAACTCTTTGATAGTCATCATGTCTCTCCTTAGTGGTGGTAACAGACTCCCACCACTGCAAAGCGGCCCCAGACAGTCTAAGCATTGATAACATCTACTTATGTGTCTTCGTACACTCCACCATGCGCAGTTGTCATTGCATATTCTTTTTCCATTGGCAAGCCTCAAGAACATTAGAACTACCCTGAAACTCGGGCAGGTGGACCTTCTGGAAGGTCTCTCTGACTCTCTGCCAAGTGGATGGCCCTTCCTGGGCCTAGATCTCTAGTGACTGTGACTAGGGTTGAGGGAAATGAGCTTCCATAGCTCTCATCGTTGTGTCGACTACCTGGGCCACTATCACTGCCACCTATGCAATCAAAATCATCTCTAGTGGTGTCTGTGGTGGCGGTACTTGTGGCTCCTGATGAGCCTCCCTCATCTCATCTATGGACACTGCCCTCTTAGCTTGTTGTCTCCTCGGTGGCATTTGAAAATAAATCGAATTGTATAAGTATACAGTTTATACAAAATCTAGTAGCAGAAGCATAATATCTCAAACACGCGAGGATAAAAAACAACAGTCCTAATAATAGGGCTCTATATCAAAAGAACGAAACACTGAAATCGTAGTAAGTCGTACAAATCCTATTGAACACTAGATACTGATGCTCTGATACCATTTGTGACACCGCACCCAATAAAATACTGAGTGATCAGTCATTTATTAAATTAAAACAAAATATCCAGTTGGTTCATTCTTAACATCACTATCGCAATTATTAATTACTAACCACCTAATAGTTAATTAAGTCGGTGTCAAAATTTTATTTTTTATTTAAAATCCCATGAACATGAAAAACTAAAGTAAACCATTCACATCATAATATAATCCAAGACATTAAGAGATAATAATAAATAAATATTATATTGAATAACTCGTCGGCAAAAATTCAAATCCAAATAAATAATCTCCACAAGTGATAAATCAAACTAATACAAGTCTAAATCTGAATAACTAAAATAAGTACTGAAGGACAACATGTCCATAAGGAAATACTGAACTGAAATCCTACACAAGATCTGAAGGAATAAATCATCTAATCAAGATCCTGCTAGCCTCCATAACACTGCAGCTCCGAGTCCCTATAATGAATAATCAAGTCTGGTATCCGTGTGGCTGGACACCTAAAAGGTTTGGAAAAATATTTATAGCAAGGTTTAGAACCCAAAACATTTTCAAAATATTTTACAAGTATTTGTCACGGTTTAAAAATCAGTTATTGATTCCACATGCTATGTTTGCGTACCTCTCTTAAGTTTCCTCACCTCTCATCTATTGTGCACGTCTAACATCTCTACTTAGCCTACCTAGTTATCCTACCCAAGCTAACTAGACATAAGTATTATCTTTTACAACTAACACTTCTAAGTCCATGTACCGCCCATACAGTACGTTATCTTATTAACATTGCTCGTATGTTGTAATCATTACAATTAACATTTATCACATGTTATCATTTATTCGTGTAATTAAGTTTCTCCTCTTAATTTTCTTTTCAATTATTTATCATCTAGCTTTCTACTATAACACATAAGTGGGTTATTCATACGGTATATATTTCACACATAATATATACAATAAGTGCATACTTTACTATCATGTCCCTGTATCACACATGGAGGACTATTGGTTTGTAATGTTACCTCGACCCCAATATCTATTTCATATATTGGTTCGGAATGTTACCTCGACCCCAATATCTATTTCATGTATTGGTTCAGAATGTTACCTCGACCCCAATATCTATTTCATGTATTGGTTCGAAATGTTACCTCGACCCCAATGTCTATTTCATTTAATGGAAGTGCACATACATAAATACCATAACTTTATACGTAGTATATATCTCTTGCATACTCACCATACTTGTTATTTTACGATTTTCTCACTATCGTATTTGTTCGAGTATCAATCACTACTCTAAGGGCCCTAGTTACCCCTTTATTTATTTTCGAAGTTAACCCTATTTCACATTATGGGTATACATAAAAAAGTCACTCGAGATTCTCATAAATCATTATCTTTCACTCTGATAAATTGCATCACAAATTTAGGTTCATTCAATAAAAAATTTCCTTCCTGAAAGGTTATTCGAACGACACTGGAATCTCGTTCGAACGAGATATCCAGTTTGTTCGAATGAAGTACAAATGACTTCTTACTTTAATGTTATGAACTATCATTGAATGTTCATTAGGAACCTCGTTAGAACATGGTCATTCGAATGAAACTACAGGTCGTTCGAACGATGTCTGCCCAGATCGTCCCGTATCTCATAAAATTGCTTTTTTCACCATTTTTGTTCTCCCAACTCACATGATACTAGAACAAACTTATTTCCAATGATCCTAAACGTCACCAACATGTGTTAGGATGATTTATAACGTAATTAACTCCTCAAAGCAATAATATTTCTACTCAGAAAGAATTAAATCTATTTTTAACCAAAACCCTAGATTTTTGTGTTCTTCATTCATGATAAAAAAAAACATATTTTTCCTATCTAAATTATCACCCATTTATTGAATTCGTGTTCTCTACATAAATCAATCTATTCTACATGCAAATCCTACCCATAACATGGATTTAATTCAAGTTACATCAACACCATCAACCCTATTTTCACATGGGTATTATAACTTTAAATAAAAACCATAAATAAACACTTGCCTTGATTAGTAGGGTCTGATTTATGGTTAAGATGATGGATTGATGATCTCCTCTTTCAATCCTCACTCCCAAGTTATTTTTAGTGCAAGATCAAGATGAAAGCTCCAAGAATTCCTTCAAAACCTCCAAGAACTATCTCCTTTTTCTTCTTTAATGGCCTCTCTTAGGTTTTTAAACTCCTAACCCTAGACTCACCCTCTTATTATCAGATATAAGACTTACAATTTCGTGGGTCTATTAACCCTAATATTTTAAATGACTAAAACATACTCAATAGGTGTCTATTTGGTCTAAGATTGACTCGAGACCCAAACTATACCCCCGAGTACACTATTCCGACTATTGTGACCCTTTCAAAATCATCCGTGACCTCGAAATCATCATCCAAGTCACTCAAAATATATTTCCCATCTCTACCTCAATTTAGTCTACATGTGACTCTCGGTTGAGATATAATCCAACTATGCCAATATCACTCGTTCTGACGTGTTATAATTACTGCAACTAATTTACTACTCATTTAGTAAATTCATTTCATAATATTAATCATTCTCTCTCGATTAATAATATATAATCACATCATTATTTAATTGAATTAAATTACTTCACTCATGTAATTTAACATAAAACTAATTAATTTACTCAATTAATTAAATTTTGAATATACAGAAATACGGGGTATTATAAGGAGGCGGCAAACCTCGTAGTACCATCAATCAGCTATATCAGGATCTTCTTCTGTGATGAGCACAATGTGGTAGAAGTGGGTTGGTTTATCTTGAGTTAGGACTAGTAAGGGGGCCATTATTATTCCTTCGGGCACATCAACCATGGAGGCTAAGGTATCAACGGCATCGGCCAGGTTATTCTTTGCTCAGGGCAGGTAATGGAAGGTAATATCTTGGAATTGGGAGGCCAAATCTTCTAGATGGGAAGGGAAAGAGTTTCTCATCCTTTACTTTTCATCTTCTGAGTACTTAACTAATGATGAGGGTTGAATCCCCATAGACCTCTAGGTATCTAATTCCTTTCTTGAGAGCGACTTTGAGGTCTACCATGCACATCTCGTATTCATTCATGTTGTTGGTGTAGGGAAAATCCAGCTTGATGTCATTGAGAGTGTGAGAGTCATCAGGGGTAATTAGGAGGATCCTAATGCCACATACTTTCTTTTTGGTGGCCCCGTCAAAGAACATTTGCCAACGGAGGTCTTCTTAGGAGGTAAAAAGGGTATTTTCATCTGGGAACTCAAAAATCCAAACATCGATTTCGTCCACAAGGTAGTCAGCGAGGTAGTCAGAGATGGATCTTACTTTCATGGCTTTATGTGTGACATACACAATATCAAACTCATCTAGCATTATCAACCATCGGGCCAATCATCTAGACAAGGTAGGTTTATCGATCAGGTACTTGATAGGATCCATTTGGGATACAAGTTTGATGAGAAAAGTGAGCATGTAGTGTCGTAGTTTTTGGGTGACCCAGACAAGGGTGACACATGATTTGTTTAAGGCAGCGTAGTTAACTTAGATCCCGACTAAGTTATTCCTGGCGTAGTAGATGGATCTCTCTTTATGTGATTATTTAGTGAATTGGGATATCAAAGCCCTAGCTGCAGTATCCATTACGATTAGTTATAAGTGTAGGGGAAGTCTAGGCTGAGATGGCATGAGTACTGGAGGTCGGGTTATATATTGCTTGATTCGGTCAAAGGCTTATTGGCAAGCTTCGTTCCAAACCTTAGTGGAATCCTTTCAGAGGAGTTTGAAGATGGGTTCACAAATAGAAGCCAACTGGATGATGAACCGATTGATATACTATAATTTCCCACCATATTCTCAGACTTCCTTCTCCATTCGAGGTGATGGAATTTTGAGTATTTCTTTCAGTTTGGAAGAATGTTCTTCTAACCCTTTATCATTAACCATAAATCCAAAGAGTTTTCCTTTGGTAACTCTGAAGACACATTTTTGCAGGTTAAGTTGCATCTGGTATTATTATAGTCGCTTAAAGAACTTTAGGAGAGAGGGAACATGACCTTTCCTATTCTTTGACTTGATAATCGTATCATCCACATAGATCTCGACTTCTCTTTGTATCAAATCATGCAAGATTGTTGTGGCATCCCTTTGGTAGGTATCGAGTATATTTTTTTAGACCAAATGGCAAATGGTGTAGTAAAAGGTTACCCAAGGGGTGATGAATGTGGTTTTCTCTTGATGATCTGGGTGCATCTTAATATGGTTATATTCGACAAACCCATCAACGAATGACTTGAGAGCATGACTGACCGTGTTGTCCATAATCATGTCAAAATTGGGTAGTGAGTAATAATCCTTTGAAGATGCCTTATTCAAGTCTCGGTAATCAACGTACATGAGAAACTTCCCTCTGGATTTTGGCACGGGTACGATGTTGGTTATTCATGTGGGATATTCAATCACCCGAATGAAACCCATGTTTAATTGTTTGACCACTTCTTCCTTAACCTTGAGCAACCATTTGATGTGAAGCTTTTGCAGTTTCTGTTTGATTGGTTTTCATTTTGGGAGAGTTGAGATCTCATCCTCAGCTATCTCGGGATCAATGATAGGTATGTTATCATAGGACCATGCGAAGACATCCATAAATTCCTTTAGTAATTCTTCGAGTTGCATGTGCTCATGCTCATAAAAGGTAGACCCTATCATAAGCTCACGCATTTGGATACTAATACCGAGATTAATAACAACAGTTTCATCTTCATTAACTTCAACGTGGTTATGTTACTTGTTATTAACCTTATTAAGATCTGTTGAGAATTATTTATTTGTAAAATCATCATCATTAAGAGTTTTATTAGAATAAAGACAATTAATGTAAGGCACAACAAAATACTTCAAATCTTTATTTATTTTGTTATTAGGAAAATAGCATTGAGAACCTCATCGATGGAGGTCTCGATTACATCAGAATAAGGAAAAAACAACAAGAGAAGAGAAAATAGGATAAATATGAGAATTGGGTTGTATTTCAGTAGGTAGAACCGCTACAGCATGCTAGTTGAGGAGAGGTGCATCAGCAGCTTTGATCAGGTCGGATGGATTCGATGATGTAGTGCTTGAGAGTACCATGAAAAGTGTCAGCCCCAGTGTTTGCAAGTTCAATGAATCCTCGAAGTCACTTACCTTGGAATATTTAGTAGCAGCCGTGGTATTCTTAATGAGTGGTAGCACGTGATACTGGGAACTTTCGGCCCATGAGTAGTTGTCTTGGAAAAAGATATTTTTTTTAGTTTCATCTTCTTATCCACATAATCATACCACGATTCGGGAAAGCCGCATAAGGGGAAATCTTCACCCTCCCTGATAAATCTTCCATTTAAGGAATCTCTTGATACAACCTTGGTGCTTTCTAGTATTTTCTTCAGTAAAGTTTGGCGGATCATTATGAGAAAATTTGATAACGATTGGTAGCCCAAATCGCAAGGAAAAATGCCTTATTCAATACAATGGGTTCAAATATACCCTATTGTCGTCGTCCTAGCCCCAATCCAGGCATGAAGTGAATGCTTTTGAATATTTGGATCATATTGTCATAGTCATGAGGGTTATACTTCGGACAAACCCTATCTTTGAAACCATCCACTATTGGAAGCGTAAGCGGTTTGACTCGAAAGCCTAACAGAAGCATATCATTTTCCCCATGTTGTATCTCTAATACTAGATTGATGGTGCTTGCATTCTTAGTATTATTTTCATCGCCCAAGATGGTGATGACCTACCCGTTAGCAAAGAACTTCAGTTTCTAATGAAGGTAAGAAGACACACCCTTGATACTATGGAGCCATAGTCATTCAAGCAACAGGTTGAAACAAGCCTAGATCGATGACCTGGAATTCAATAATGAGATTTGTAGGGCCAGTCCCAATTTCAAGTTTTCTGGATCCCATCACTTCTCTACGAGTATTATCATAAGCGCGCACCGCAATAGAGGTTGGATAAAGGTCGCTCACTTTCAGTCCCAAGCAATTGCGGGTTCTTAATGCGTAAACATTAAGAGCTGATCCATTATCAACAAGAGAAAGTGGGATGGATTTTCCCATAACTTTGATAGATATATTGAGAGCATAGTTGTGGTTTAACCCAATCCTAGGGATTTCTTCTTCGGAGAAAGAGAGCATTCTAGTAGAAGTTATAGCTTCTTCTGGTGTGGTAAAAGGAGGGATTGTGGGCTTGGTGAGTAGTTTGAACAAGGCATTCCAGTGCATCCATAATGACATAAAGAGTCCCCACAAAGTAATGTTAGCTTGGGTTTTCTTTAACTGATCGAGGATCTTTCTCTCCTCGAGGGCCAATTCTGGCATAGGAAGATTCTCAACACCTTTTTCTTTGTCGATCACTGATGATTGCAGGTTTGGAATTTGGTAATGCCTACCTGATCTAGTCATATGGTTTATAGAAGAGGGGAAATATAGAAACCCCATTTCCTCATCTATCTCAGTTTGTTCATCCACCTTATTGATTTGTCCTGACAGCTCCTCAAATAATATTATTCCACATATGCTGACAATTGAGTTGTATTGTCTAGGCTTTGCTCTTCATTTGAACTATCAAATCCATCCCCCCATCTGGTGGAAATGGCATATTCTTTCCATGAAAATTCAATGACTCCACAACCTCAATGGCATCTTTATATAGATCCTTCCATTAGACGGGGAGATGTAAAAGTGAAGGAACTAGGTTCCCTTATAGTTTCAAAGCATCAAGTAGCTCAGATATGCTATAAATTTCACCAATCTACAAGAATAAGTATGCCACGATCTGGACGACATCATCCAAGCTAACTTTATTAGTAGGTACCAACCAATTATTTGACTCTCGACCTTACTTTCGAGCTTTCAAGAAAAGTGTATTGAATCTCTGGTGGTCCATGATCATTTTTAGGGCAATTTTAGCCCGAACTCTAGAAATTGGTTGAATACTACTGATAACTCCATATATTTTCCTTTGGAGCGGGTATTAACAACAATGCATGCTCTAGTAAGAAGTGATAGAGCATGATGAGCAAAAATGGTAGGATGCATGAGAAAATATGGGTAAACTTAGAGGATTTTAGGAGAATATATGGGTATGATGGGTGATTTACTAGGTATCATCTGAGTAGATAGATCGAATTATGAGTCATATTCTAGGAAGATGTCATTTGTATGATTTGGGAGTGGATTATGGGTTGTGTTTCGCTTAGGATTGGCTTGTGTGGTAATGATACCCCAATCAATCAAACCTTGGATTATATTTTGGAGGTGAAAACACTTATCGGTGATATGGCCTACAGTTTGGTGAAAATCACAATGGGCATCTGGTTTGAAATTTTTGGGAAGTGGGTTTGGCAACAGACAAGGGTCCAATGGCTTGATAATATTTTGGCTTAAAAGGGCTTGGTAAACTTTGGAAAGGGGATAGAGGAGAGGGGAGCTCGGTGTATTCCTTTTTTACTGGGTTAAGGCAGATTTTGGGTGCCTATGAAGTGGTAGGCTGAGAGATGTTATTAATAGTAAAAACTATGGTATTTGTTGGCTTCCCATACTTTCTAGGAGTGAATTATCCAGATGCTTTCTTCGGTTCAACTTTTTTCTTGGCAAGACCTTCTTTGATCTCTACTCCTGCTTCTAGGATGGCTCAGAAATGAGGGTAGTATTGTCCTCCCATTATCGCTCGGACATGGGGTAAGAAATTCTTCTTCATAATACTGACTTGCTCCTCTTTGGAAGGCCGCTTGGTCATGGTGGTTGCTTTATCTCTCCACCTTGCAATGAAGTTACTGACTGATTCCCTAAGATTTTATTTGAGAAACTCTAAATCATGGTGGGTGATCTCTAAATCTTCATTATACTTGTACTGTGACGTGAATTCATGAGAAACATCCTCCCAACTATGGATCCTGGAGTCCTAGAGAGATAAGAACCAACGAAGAGTGTTGTCCTTCAATGTCTATTGGAATATTTGGGCTATTATTTCCTCAAAGTCTCCTAGGAGAGTCATAGCTCGGTGGTAACTTCGGATATGAACAATTGGGGATCCATTACCCCCGAACTTCTCGATGTTAGGTATCTTGAACTTTTTTGGCAACGTTACTTTAGGATAAGGAGACATATGGGTATAATCGATGTTGTTTCTAGAGATTCGGACTTGCTAAAACTCCTTGGTCAACATCTTGAGGTCCTCCTTGACCTTTTTCAACTTTTCTTCATTCGGACCAATGGTAATGGGTAGGTTAGCCATGGAAAGGTAAGATTCGGCATTAGGAGCTGGGCTGGCAGCGGTCCATTAGCTGGAGGATCACGTGGAGCGTGTTAATATTCCTCGGGGACCCAAATAGGCTCGGGTGCGAGCAGACCCATTGCACGAGGGAATAGAACCTCAAACACTTAAAGAACAGGAACCCAATTTCGTTGCATCTCATGAATCTCGATTTGAAGTTTATCAATCTTAGCAGTGAGTTGGGCTAGGACTATCATCAAATTCAGCTGTTCATTCGATACTTGGTCAATGTTCTCCATGGAAAGTGGATGAAGGTGAATTCTGGACCCGGAGGAAGTAGTGAGGGAACTGATTGAGACTCGGGGCTATTCGATGAAAGATCAAAGCCAATAGGGAGTCGGTCCAAGGGTCGAGTAAGCGATTGACTTGGGAAGGAAAAAGATTCAGATTTATTTTTCAAAAAATAGAGGGAAACTGTTATTTTTGAAAGGGAAGGAAAATATTTTTGAAATTTTTGGAAAAAGGAGGACAAAATGTTTTGGGGTAAAAGGGAGGAAAAAAATAGTTTTGGTAAAAGGAAGGAAAATGCTTTGGGGTATTTTTGATAAAAGAGGGAAATATGTTTTTGACACTTTCGGTAAAGAAGGAGGAAAAAATGAGAGACGGGTCTCAACATGATTATTATTATGTTTATTAAGTTCTCACTTGTAGTAGGTTTTACCTAAATGCAAAAAGAAATACCGGAAGGGACCCAAACCTGGGAAAATTGGGTTTGAAGAATATGTAAAAACATGGTTGGACTTGTTACCAGGCTTATGGGAAGGGTCCCATTTTTTAAAAAAAGACAAAACCGTGCAAAAATTTGGGCGGTATGCAAACCCGTCATTTCAATAAAGTTTTGGGTAGAAACCGGCAAACTAAATATGAGTGCCCTAGGTTTGACACCTATATGAGAGCATGAAGTTGTTGGTTTAATTGGAAGGGTTACCCCCTTTGGCATGACTGCCATGATATACATCTTGCTTTTGAGGTTAATCGGTACTTGTGGACAAGTCATTTGATATACCTGAGTGTATATGACTTGCCTCACTATATAATGCGTGGGATAATACATGTGAGAGAGAATTTGATATACTCAACATACGTGAACGAGTTCTTATGGTATACCTCCCATTATGACTTCAGTCAAGCGGTAAGATGCAGGGGAGAACCATTCGATATACGTTAAAAGTACTTGGCCAAATGGAGGGTGAGAGTCATATAGCATTGGCTAACTGCGACTAGCTGGACCAGTGCCCATTACGAAGTGCCCCCCCCCCCCCCCCCCCCCCCAAGTTATGGGATAAAATTTGGTCAATAGCCATACTCTTTGGTGATGTAGTGTACAAAATGCATGATTCTTGATTAGTATATTATGGAGAGAGTATCTTTATTTGTCATGGTGAGCATCATACTAGTGGGAAAAATGTTCAGGTATAAAAAGTAAATCTAACATGGATCATAAAGATTATACTAAGCATGGATATGTGAGTGATGTGTGAATATATACAAATGAGTGTGTGGTACTGAGCCTAAGCATGGATTAACTATAAGTGGTTTGTGACAAGTGTGAGTGAGCATGGATATATACAAGTGTGATAAGTGGTGGTGTGTGTTAGTGAAACCTAAGCATGAATGTTCTAAGTGGTGTGTGCAACATGTGGATATAAGTGATCCTAGGTGCACGTATAGTATATATAAGTGTGTGAGTGTGTAGTTATATAGGCATGAGGTATATATGTACAAGAAATAATAAAGGAAACATACAGGTAGGTACATATGCAAACAAGAAGAAAAACAAAACACCCATGCAAACAGAGTCTAGCCCTCTTATGAAAAATTATCCCCAGCGGAGTCGCCACTATGGCCATCCTCGATGTGCCCATCCATTTATCCACTCCCGCGGGGACGGGTGAAAAAGGGATGGAGAAAAAGGGTCTCGCGCCCTCATACTCTACAGGAGCGGTTCGAACATTGTCGGTGTGTGGTGAATGTAAAAATATGGAGTCGCCAACCTATTTTTCACAAAACAGGAAAAATAACATATCGCCGCCTCAAGAGAGCTGCATCAAAGATAAACTAATGCTTACGAAACCAACAGTTCGAAGGGTTCAGGGGCTAAGTTACGGAATGGGAAGATGTTAGGCACCCATCCCGTCCTTTCGGTCTCTCATGGGCTTGTGTTATTATTTTACTTTTTCTCTGTGAAGTGTGTGTGCGTGTATATATAATGGATATCAGAAATGCCCAACTCATACCATGGAAGAGATATAGTGAGGTCATCCATATGAATGTTCCCAAAATAATATATAGAAAATACAATTTATGTGTTTATCAAAATATTGATCGTTATAATGAAATGATAATATGTGTGGGATAAAACGCTTCTAAGGATCACAAACATAATATGTATTATAATAAAGCAAAAATGAAAAATTGGAAGATTTAGGAAAATTGGAAATTTAGAGAATTAAAAAATTGGAAAATTGTACTCGAGTCCCGGGTTTTAATTCGAAATGCCTACGTAGACTATAAAGACATCAAAGTTCACGTAGTTCGCATGAGGCATAAGGGTGGGGTTTATCCCATAGATTCGAATGGGATTTTATTATATGTGTATGTGTACAAAATGTGTTTTTAGTTTTGAAAAAGTGTGATGGATAATCCCATTGGATTTTATTGGTGTAACCCTTTTTTTATAGAAAATAAAGTATGTGCAATATAACTAATAAAAATGTGAGATATTAATGTGTATGAACTAAAGAAAAACTAGACTATGAATTTAATGTAATTAATGTAAAAATAAAAAATTTAAAGAAAGAGAGAAGGATTTGGACCTTCTTTGAAGAATTGAAGCTTGATCTTTATCTTGGATGAACTCCCTTGAATGTTGAAATGGATTTTAGATGAAAGAGGATGAGATTTTTCCAAATTGGGTATGAATAGGATGGGAAATGAAAGATTGAATGGAATTTCACATGAGGAAACTTCGTTGATTGCAAGCGAATGTTATTGAGATCACCGATGCTGATGGATCTGAGGTGTGCTTTAGGAGTGGGGTCATGCCCTCAATTTATAGGTTCAGGGGTGGTGCCGATCAGCATGGTCCCAACCCTTCCAATCAGCAGGTAGCCCTAGACACTGTCGATTGGTAGGGAAATGGACCTGCCAATCGGTAGTCTCGTGCTGATTTGTTCTAAAAACGGTCATCGAATGCAATTCGATGATACAAATTATGTGAGGGGCTTACCATTAGAAAGATAATTCAGAGGCCTTTAAGATTCCTTCTGACCGCTCCCAGGTCCAGGAGTTAACATTAGGTCATATGTCGCTCAGAAGAGAACTTTGGTCCTTTGAATAGGAGATCGTGAGACGAAAATGGATCGTTCATCCGAACGGTGAGTTAGAATCCCACAAAGGGAAGACCGTTGGAATTTTATGCAATTTACTTTGATATTCCAAAGTTCTTCACTAGGTTGGGAAAGTTTACTTTGGTCAACTGGGGCCTGAAACCGGTCGGTGACCTCTCGGAGTAAAACATATCATTTGTTCATATCGTAAGTCATAATCGCGCATCGGGTGGACCGTTGAAAAGGGTATTCAGTGACATTAGAAGATTCATTTAGTCTCGTTTGAGTTTAAAAGTTGACCTTGGTCAAACAGAGCCCAGGAGCGCCCAGTTACCTCCGAATCTATTTTTGAGCGAAAATGGATCGTTCGTCCAAACGGTTATGTTATTTCGCGCATGGGGTGGAACGTTGGAAAGTGGTTTCAGAGCCCTTGAAATATTGAAAGAGCTTTCGCTCTGAAGATGAAGTTTTCTGGGGTCAAATCGGGGCCCGGGAGCTTCCGATGGCCTCTAGATCGATTTTCGGTAGTAAAATTGTATGTTCGTATGAACCATTATGCCAATTCAGGCATGGGGAAGACCGTTGGAAAGGAGATTCAAATCCCTTCAAATATTCAATGAGATTTTTCTCCAATGATAGAGTTGATCGGAGTCAAACGGGTCCCGAGAGCACCCAATGGCCTCTAGATCGGTACTCGACGTATGACCTAGGGTTTGTAGTGAAATGTGGAGGTGGTTAGGGACCTAAGGAGAGACTTAGGTGGTCCTAGAATGTGGTATCTACACTACTTAGTATAACATCTAACTTAATCTATTTTATACACATCTTGTGTTTATGATCTCAAAGAGGAGTTTCCTAAACGAGTTTGTTTTTGGAGTTTACTTAATATTTAATTTTATGTTAAAAAATTAGTAAACATTTTTCAGTAGATTTATTAATCAGTTAATGTTCCGTATACTATTCAAAACATGACATAATGCATTTAAATAATTGTTCTTGTTTAAATATGAACACACAATAAAATCGAGGTAATCAATGATCCACCCTTGGCATGAAACGTTCGGAACTAAAAGCTCCGTCTTAAAATATGTTTAGTGATACTTCCTACTCTCAAAGAGTAGGCCAAAATACTCTTATTTAGTCTTCTTTTTTATTTTTATTTTATCTTTTTCTCTGCATACTTTAAAATTAAATCTCCCAAAATACAAATCTATTTGATATATATATAGTTTTTTTGAATTTAGTCTCATTTTCAAAGTTTTGTTAGGCTTACTTCCCATGTATTTTTTAAATTCTATTGAGTCCCATATCCACCCATCTTCCTTTTCATAGAGAATGACACTTGTCCCATAATAAGATCAACAACTAAAAAAATTAAAACATGGGGTCGCTACAAATGACTCTTTAAAATTGGGACAAAATACTTGTGATCCTAAATTTATATATTTGGAAAGGTATCAACGATAAATATCAAAAGAGATTCATGAAGGATATATAATTTTGAAGTTAAAATTTTGAAATTTCGTAGTGCAAAAAATTTGGCAATATGAAATTTTATCATTTCGCAATGAGAAATAGTGGGGATAGATGGATGGACATATCGGGGATGGCCACATGTAGCTTGGTTACCTAAGGTTTAAAATAAAAAATCGATACTAATTCTTTGTATTGAAACCAAACCATTCAAGAAATTAAGAACTAAAGCAGTAAGTTGACACGGTGATTTTTAACGTGGTAAAACCTTATATCTGATGAAACACCTACGGTGACCTCTACGCCACAACAAAAAAATCCACTATAAACAAATATACAAGAGTTACAAGCACATAAACATGCAACATGATATCCTAGGTTAAAGAATTAAAATATGCCTAAATGAGCGAAAACCTCCTCCGTGATATTCTGATTCCGGTTTGATCTCCCTAGTAGCCTTGCTCCTTGATTTGACGAACTCAGTTAAATAATATCTCTCTAAAGTAACAACACTTTTTTTAGGTATTCGTGTGAGAGAGTTTTGTGATTGTGAGGTGTCTAAATGAAGTATGCAACTCACTTCGCTCTTTAGATATTATACAAACAGTCCTATGAATTTACAACACTTCTATATGACATGCAACTCAATTTACAAGAAAATTAAACTTCGAATATCAAAATGAAATTTGTGAAGTTTTAAATCTTCTAAAAACTAGATCTAAATATCAAGAACTTATTTATATACAAAATAGTTTCACAAAATGTAAAACTCTATTTTATGGATAAAAAAATCCATATATAAAAAACAGATGGAAATCGAAGTTTCGTTTTCAAGAAATCGAAACAAGAGAGTATGGATCTAAACAAATAATCAGTAAAATATGATATCCAAACTAGAGAATGAAAAAATACATTAAAACTATACGTGAAATGTATCTCATATGTGTTCTTCATAATTTCCAAGAAGAAATATGAGGAAACACTTTGAGATTGTGTTCCTAAGAGAGATTAAGTTTGAAGAGTGTCTTCAAATAGCCAAACCCCCCAAAACCCTCAAGAACATCTAAAAACTCTAATCACTCAAGTATGGTGGCTTTCTGATTTCGTATGAACGATGGGTTATGTGTTTGTTAGGGAAACCTAAGGTACCTCTCTCTCTCTCTCTCTCTCTCTCCTTTCTCTCTTCTCTTTTTTCTATCTTTTCTCTACTCTGACTTTTTTATCTCAAATGGACGAACTTCCAAAAGTCTTCTAAAGCGTCAATAAAGGGTTGTATTTATACTAAATGAGGAAGCTTCTGGACGTTCGAATAGAATCAACAGTTGAGATTAACCTAACATTTAGAATTTAAATCTAATGGTCATAACGGAACCGCACAAGCGCTCACTCTGATTGGCTCTCACTACCCTTACATGGATTGACTTATATTGCATGCAGTACGTTGATTAGAAATGATACAAGGGTTAACAAACGATCTCAGTTATGTGAGACAACAGTAACACAAAAGGGACCAACCAGAGGCAAACACGCATTGAGCTCTAAAAGGAAATAAAACCCATTTTTTTAAACTTTGGAAAATACCATTTAGTACCCCAATATGTTGTGCCAATTTTGGTTACTACCTAAGAAATTTATTAAGGTAATTAATAATGCAATTTTTAACCCCAAAACATTTTCATTTCAAATTATTGAATATTTAAAAAATATTTTGAAATGTTTAAAAATTCCCCAAAAAATATTTAAAAACATTTTAACATACGCACACCAATCCAATGCATGTAATTATGTCATATGTGTGTTGGTTAACTTCACCTTTTTGGCAATATAGGATGGCTTGGAATGGATGATTTGATGTTGAAGGCTTATAGTAGCATGGAGAATATTGTTTAAAAAATCTACTAAAATTTGTCAACATATCCAAACTAGTTGGAACTCTTATATGGTGTAAACTCAAATAAGTTAACCACATAGTGTGTTATCAATCTCCCCCTTTTGATATTGGAGACAAAATTTCCTTGAGTAAACTGTACTCGTGAGTAAAAAAATTAAAACCCTAGATTCCTATACATAAGAGCTAATCTACCTGTTCCTATCCTAGAACCGAAAATAAGAGAAAAAAATACATAACTCAACTAGTTACAGGTCAATACCATAATTTGGTCAAATTTACAACAGATTTATAAAGAGAATGCCTGAAATAAAACTAATGGCATATTAGTTGAATCAACATAAAATACGACAATAAAATCTAAAGTCATTACTCAACTTCTTATCCCCCAGTATTGCTCAAATAGACAATGGGGTCAAAGATATATAAAATGAAGGATATATGAAGAATTATTCTACACAAATGCTTTCATAAACAAGGGAAGATTCAAGTTTGCCCTACATTATCAAGATTAAGGAGGCGTCTTTATTCATTTGTGAAATGATCATACTTTAAATCCTCATAAACCAATTATTAGCATGAAAATTATCGAGGTTATGATAAGTATGCAGAATGTGTTATGTAAGCACAATCATCCCTATGGCTTTCATAAGTGATTCAGACCTAATATTGTCCAAAATTATAGTAAACAGGTCAGCCAATTATTTTTCAGTGTTAATATATTTGATATCAAGTTCCATAGATTTAACAAGTTCACGAATAAAGTGATGCCTAATCTGAATGTGCTTAGTTCGTGAGTGTTGTACCATATTCTTAGATATATTAATGTTACTCTGGTTATCATAATACAAGGTCAATTTATTTTCAACGATACCATAATCACCAAGCATTTGCTTGATCCTTAAAAGTTGAACACAACAACTACCCACAGCTATATATTCGGATTCAGTGATTAAAAAGGATATACAATCCTATTTTTTACTACTTCATCCTCCAAGAATATTTTTAACATAATAACAGGCTCCATATGTGCTCTTACTATCGATTGAACATCCTACACAGTCGACATCAGTGTAGACAACTATAGAGCTAGTAATGTATTTTGTGTAACATATATGCCAAAATTTATTGAGACTTTTAATGTATTTAATTATTCTTTTTATACACAACATATGGCTTTCTTTAGGTGCACATTGATATTGTGAGCAAACACATACATAAAAGGAAACATATGGTCTAGATGTAGTGAAGTATAATAAAATCCCTGTCATGCTTCTATATAACATCGAGTCAATGACTTTCCCATTTTCTTCCTTAGATATTTTTGTGGGCGTGCCCATGGGTGTACGTACTGTTTAAGAATTATCAAGCCTATAATTTTTAACAAGATCACTAGCATATTTAGATTGTGTTATTAATAGGCCATTACTAAGTTGTTTAACTTGTAAACCTAAGAAGTATTGTAATTCCCCTAATAATGACATTCGGAATTCAACATGCATTATATCAGAAAAATCGTTTACTTGATTAATGGAGGTGGAACTAAATATGACATCGTCTACATAAACTTGTGAAATCAGGACAAGGTGTTATATCTTCCTAACAAATAATGTTTGGTTGTTGCCACCATGCTCAAACCCTTTATTGACTAAAAAGGTCGAGAGGCGCTCGTACCAGGCTTTAGCTCCTTGCTATAAGCCACACAAAGCCTTCTTAAGTCTATTGACATGGTTAGGATGAGACGGATCTATAAATCACTTAGGTTGTTATACGTATACTTCCTCTTTTAAAATATCGTTCAAAAATGCAGACTTGACATCCATTTGAAAAATGTTTGAATTGCAAATGACACGATATGCAAAGGAAGAGACGAATAGACTCGAGTCTTGTGATAGGGGTAAAAGTCTCGTCAAAGTCTATTTCTTCTATCTATGAATATTTTTCTGCCACTAACTTAGCCTTGTTTCTAATTATTACCCCATTCTCATCGATTTTGTTTTTAAACATCCAACGGGTGCCAATAACATTTTTATCTTCAGACGGTGGGATGAGATACCAAACATCATGACTTTGAAACTCGACAAGATTTTCTTACATAGCATTAATCGAAAATGAGTCACATAGGGAGTCGTTGATAGTTTTTAATTATGTTAGATAAACAAAACATGCAAATGTAGCCACTTGTTAAAGTTGGGATCTTGTTCGCACTGGATGAGACGAGTTACCAATAACCTTTTCGAGAAGGTAGTCTTTAGAAACCTAGATTGGTACCATAGGGCCCTCAGGTGGCAGTGAATTAGTTATCTCGTGAGTAAAAATAGTTTCAGACTCATCCAGGATCATTGTTTGACTGTCACTACTCTCTCCGCTAGTATCCTTTACAATTACATTAATAGACTCCATAATGACCTTGGTACGCCGATTATAAACATGACAATCCCTACTTATTTGAGAATAACCAAGAAAAATGGCTTTATCACTTCGAGTATCAAATTTTGAAAGGTTTTCACGATCTTTGTAGACGTAACAAAAACTTCTCAAAGTTCTAAAGTACTTCAAGTTAGGCTTATTATTGTACTATAGTTCATATGTTATCTATTTAGTATTTTTTTAGGTATACACAGTTAATAATTTGACACGGATCCTATACAACCTCAACCCAAAAGTATTTTTCTAGACTTTTTACGTCTAACATCACCCTAACCATCTCTTATATGGTCCTATTTTTATGTTCAATGATCCCATTCTACCGAGGTGTCTTAGATGCACTAAACTCGTGTTTATATCCATTACCTACACAATATTCTGTGACACCTGAGTCTTTGAACTCTCCACCTCTGTCACTTCTTATGCGACATACTTGAGTATCCTTTCCGTTCTCAATTTTTAAGAACTCTCGGAAGGTGTCAGTTTTATTTTTCACAAAAGCGACCCAAGTAAATCGTGTGAAATCATCCACCATAATGAGAATATAACTGTCACCATATACGCTCACAGTTCGAGAGGTAACCATAAGTTCCATGTTTATTATTTCAAGAGGTTTTGAGGTTAAAATATCTTTAACCTTCTTTTGAGAAGATTTACTCATTTTCCCCACTTGTAAGGACCACAAACAGAGTTAAAAGTTATTTTGATTTCGAGGAAACCTCTAACAATTTCTTGGGAGCTTAGCCTATGTAGGTTATCAAAATTTGTGTGTCCCAATCTATTGTGCCATAAATCAAAATCCTCTAATCTGGAAACCTTATAAGATCCAGTCTTTGGAATCACTATGTAATAGTTATCAACAGTTCTATTTCTTAAAAAAATACAATTACCTTATTGATTCCAAATTTTACAGTTGGTTTAGAGGAGGTAACCGTATGATTGGAATCATAAAATTTTGATATACTTAGTAGGTTATCCTTAAGAACTTTAACTAGTAAGACATCATTTAGAGTAGGGAGACCTTCTTCACGCACTGTTCCCTTACCAATGATCTAGGATGAAACGCCATCGACAAACAGAACACTACTTCCAAGGAAGTTGGTCTTATTTGTCAATTTTATTTCTTCCCCAGTCATGTATTGAGAACACCCGAAATCCAGGTACCAACCAGCCGAGGTGCGTTGGGCCTTAAAAGGAGTTATCACCACATTGCACTTGAGCTGGGACAACTGGTCATCTTTTTTAATCCAAATGGTCCTGGTTTTAAAAATTTTATTGGCCTTTGATTTAGAAAAAGGTCTAATGGGTCTTTCTAAATGATTTCTTTTAGTTTTAGGTCCCTCCTTACTCTTATAGTTAAAGTTGCATGTGGTATTCTTTGGGAGAACATGCGTATTCCTACTCTTTCTCGAATAGTTAAAGTTATGATAGGTAGGTGTACACAACCTTTTTTTAAAACACTCGATAATGGGGTGCCTATAGACATCACAATAGGTGTAATACTGATGCAAAGTAGGATTGGATCTATCTCTTAAGTCATTAAAGATAGGTTTGGTTTGTAAGACACACTAGTCCAATTACCACAACTCTTAGTGTTTTGTTCAAAGTTATGTACAGGTGAATAGACATACTTAGATTTTCCATTAGGTTTTGGATGTTGATTACACTTATTCTGCATTACTTTAGAGACATTAAGAGGAAAAATTCCTTTATGAGGTTTTCCAACAGTTTGGCCTTCTTTTACAAAAATAATGTTTTTAGGGGAGACAGTTGTCTTGTTGGTCAAAACTTTTGCTCCAAAACCTAGGCCAGATTTTTCTTCAGAATCCATTTTACTTCCCACAATAATTTCTTCATAGGTTTTAGCTTGTGTTTCAAAATGTAGAAATTTTTTAAAAACATTTGAAACCTTTTGTTTGGATTCTTCCAATCTAATTAAAGCAGCCTTATACCTTTCCTCTAAGACAACATTTTTCTCATATAGGTCTTTTAGTTTTAAAGAAAACTCTTTTGCCTCTGTCTCATAAACAGTGCATTGTGCAATGTAATCATCTACATTCTTCCTAATAGTTTTACTAAGGTGTTCAATATGTTTAGTCAGTTGCTTAACCATCTTATCTAGTTTGGCACTCATTTTAAGAGTTTTGGTGTACAACTCTTGAATATCAAGTAGGTCATTATTGAACTCGCTAGGTGAAGTGTGTGCGGTGTCCCCTATCATTTCAGTTTGTGCAGTGGAACTCACACACAAGTATAATTCATTACAAATATGCTCACTTTGAGTCACCCGTAAGCTAGAATTATCTACATTATTTTCAAAAGGAGTAGATATAGTAATATCACTACCAAGAATGATTTCAACATCAACATCCATACTACAATCATCAACATATAAACATGCATTATTATCATAATATATGATCTTGGTATAAAAGGACATGCATGATTCATCAATGTGGTTTACTCAATTTTATCTTCATCAGAATCACGTTTTGCATAAATTAGCCCTAACATTGTTGTTATTATTCAAGTTAACTTTACACTGAGAAGCAAAGTTCTCCATTTTCCCACAATGATGACATTACATTGTGCGATTATCAGTCTTAGATCTATTATTGTCATCGGTCTGTTTGTCATCATTTCTGTCATGAGGTATATGATTTTGATGATTTTGATAACTAGGTCTCCCTTGTTTAGAAGCCTTTATAAACTTGATTATTTTTTACACTATTTGCTCATAAGAGCAATCTAGTTATCCAAATTATGCAAATCACAATCCTCACTAAAGTTAAGGTTAAAGTCCGGTGGGTTCATTTTTGAGACATCCGCTTGAGATGAGAAAACTACATTAGATCGAGAGGATCGTATGTTCTGTGAGGTCATTTGCTTTTTATACTTTATCTCAATCTCTACTGTTCTTAGTTTACTACTGAGTAACTCAGGAGTCAAGTTAGGGTCGTCTATCTCTTCTATGACATATCGTTTATCGTCAAATTTAACAGGAAAGGGTCTTAAAATTTTAGGCACTATCTCCTTTCTATCATATGTTATCCCATTTTCATGCAACTTTGTGACAATATCACTTAATTTTATACCAAAATTATCAAATGACTCATTGTCATCCATAATAAGAGTATTTTATTGCTAGACTAACATCTGAGTTTTCCCAACCTTAACACGTTCATCACCTTCATGCGTGGTGATGAGTGTGTCCCAGTCTTCCTTGGAAGTGAATAAAATAGATGTACGTTTGAATTTATTCTCATTTATGGACATAAAAATGAAGTTCTTTCCCTTATTATTGTTAAGTGGCATCTTTTTCTCTTCTTTGATAAACTCCCTAACATTTTTCTTAACTTTTACAGTACTAGTTTTAGACAAAGGCTTATTTGGGTGTTGGTATCCATTTTCAATCATGTTCTTCAAGTCATCACCCAAAGTCCCTTGGATGAATTCAATCATCCTTACTTTTCATTAAGAAAAATTGTGTCCATCAAAGAGGGGTGGATGAGACAGGTTACCTGGATTCTCAAATCTCTCATCAATTTTTTTTTAGAAAAAAAATTCAGAAAAGTAGTTTTTGGAGTTTCGGGATAAAAAATGTTTTGATAAACCCACTCTGACACCACTAGAAAAACGTTCACTAAGTTTTTAATACGAAGTTAAAGATTAAGTAAACTCCAAAGCCAAACTCGTTTAGGAAACTCCCTTTTAAGATCTTAAAACACAAGATGTGTATAAAATAGATTAAGTTGGATGTTAGACTTGGTAGCCTGATTACCTAAGGTTTTAATTAAAAAAAACTATACTAATTCTCTGTATTGAAACCAAACCATGCAAGAAATTAAGAACTAAAGAAGTAAGTTGACACCGTGATTTTTAACGTGGTAAAACCTCAAATCTCGAGAAAACATCCACGGTGACCTCTATGCCAGGACCAAAAAAATCCATTATAAAAAATATAAAAGAGTTACAAGAACATAAACATGCAACACAAGATCCTAGGCTAAAGAACATAAATATACTGTAACACCCCGCATTTTTCATGCATTAAATATTTAATTAATTCGGGAATGGAAAATTACTTGTGAGTCCTAATTTTAATTGAACTAATTAGGGAACTTTTATTTAAATATTAATCGGGGAGTGAATGGTTAATATTTACGGGAATTTATTTACTAAGTGAATAGTAATCATTTATTTAAGTCATTTCGAGTATTAATGACAGGGTATGCACTTATCTCAACCGGGAGTCGGTATAGACTAAAGGGGTGGGGGATAAGTATTTTTATAAATTAATTTGGATGCCGATTCTGAGTATACGGTTGAGTCCGGATGTGCCGAGATAGTCGGAAAAGTGTACCCGGGGGTAGTAAACGGGTCACATGGCATTTTTAGACATAATCGGGCCCACACGGGGGCAATTGGGTCATTTGGGCTTGGCCCATTAGGGAAAAAATGGGATTTAGCTTAATTGTTAAATTAGGAGAAGTAAGACAATGGCTGATAGAGTTTTAGAAAAAGGCTAAGTGTTTTAAGGAACCCTAATAGCAGTTAAAGGCAGTTTTGGGATCACTAGAGAGCCAACAAGGATCATCTTCAACCTTGGAATTCATCTCCGAATCAGACACTACGAAACCGAAGGCAAGTGGATAACTTGCAATAGTATTGAATCTATTTTTCAATTCATATTCATGTGATGTATTTGATCAAAATTCATTTTGGGTGTTCATGGCATAAACATGAGGTTTTGAAAATAATAATCTGATTTACGAATTTGAATGAGGATTCGTGTAGAAATCTGATATTATAAATTGATACATATTTGGTAGGATGATATCTGGATAATTAGAAACGAATTTGGTGAAGGGATTTGGGATGTAAATGGGTAAGGAATTAAAGATGAATATTTCCCCAAATTCAGAAATTGTAGTTAATGGACGAATTAATAACGTTGGAGGACATTCTGGAGGTCCCTAATAAGGTTCCTAACTTGAATTATTGTTAAGAAGGCTTGAGATTGCTGGTAGAAGGAGTTAGGGTTTTATGAAACTCGTCCATGGAAGAATCTGCCTTCGCGAAGAAGACAAAGACCTGCTCGATCGATTGATCGAAGGTCTGGGGTCGATCGATCGATGGTCGGCAGATTTTGACAGTTCGCCCAGTTTTCTTTTATATGAAGAAAATTTTAATTTAATCTTTTTCCATGAATTAATTTTGTGAGAAATTTATACATGGGTTTTAAATCTAATTAATGGTGAATAAAGTTAATTATAATTTGGAGACGACTTAGTGTGACATCATAATTTAAATTTGTTGGTTTTTGGAGAAATTAGGTGTGCCACACTAAGGTTGAAATTTTGGGAAGGTGTTCGAAAGGATTAAATATAGATGTAGTGAACAAGTCTGGGGATAACGGTTGAGGAATACCGAGAGATAAATCTTATTTAGGTAAAGGCTAAATAATTCGGGAGTCGGAAATTTAGACTCGGGTGAGGTTAATTCGGACTACGAGAGTAAGTCCAATTTTACGGTGGGGGCGACACCAAAGGTGACTTAATTAATTAATGTGTGAATTCATTAATAATTAGAGTTGGAGCATAAACTCTTAATAAATTAAATAGGCTTATGTTATGGATTTTGTAAATGGTGCAACCGGGACATTTTATATATATATATATATATATATATATATATATACGGAGTGTGATAGTATATATATATAGTGTGTGTGCATTAATATCAGTGATTGAATATTTTTAGTATATACTCTAGTGCTATAGGGGGAGGTTGCGCGTAGTGGATGAATCCCCTAACTTGAGGAGTAGGGCGAGTATAATCCCAGGTCTTAGCGTCCGTTATATGGGTGAGTGGCATCTCACTTTCAGGTAAGGAATGTGACCGCCTCCAATTCGTATGTTAAACTAAGTTAGTGAGCGAATCTAACTTGGATTACTAGGTTATGTGAATACACCTAGTGGGATAGCACTTGAAAAAATTTATATTTTGTGAGTATTTTTACTCGGTCGAAAGTTTGTATTAAATTTTATTTCAGTATGTTTGTGAATAGTGTAATATGATTAAATGTATAATTAGGTAAATAATTATATATGGGATAATTAATACATAGTGAAAAATGTATTATGTACATATCAGGTGTGAATGTTATATGAAATTAAAAATGGAAATGATTTAATTAAGTTTGACGTTTATAATAACTTAAAAATCATGAATTAAGGCATACTCGGTTAGAGTAGGTAAATTTCAAGGGTTAAAATAAGTATTGGGTCAGGAGAGTAGGACCTAGTAAATTAAATGGAAGCGTTAGTAGTGCACATTAGAGGAGGGGTGAGAGTGCGGCACTAACTAAAATATGAAGATCATGCATATTTATTTATTACTGCAAGTTAATCATTTGTTAAATATTTTCAAATGATTTTGGGTACTAACCCTTGCTATAAAAAAATTTAAAAACCTTTTAGTTGTCCATACACGGGACGCCAGGCTTGACTCTATTCCAGGTATCCTTTGCTGCAACACATGTGGATGTTGCGGTGTTTTTTATAAACGCCTCCTTATTTCATTCGTGTAGAGACTCTCTAGTATTTATTTGAGCTTGTCACTCATAGTTCATTTATCAGTATTAGACTTGTTGAGATTTTCTTCTTATCTTTACTTGTATTGGATATTTGGACCGATGGTTTATTCAGTTAGGTATTTTATTTATGGATGGTTACTTTAGTTAATTGTGATTATGTATTATTTTATGTTCCGCATGAGTTTTATTTGATTAATTGAAAGATAAAAATTGGCACCAGTCTACTTTTCTCACTTAGGTGGTTAGTAATTAAAAAGACGACATTGATGCTAAGAATGGACCAACTGAGTAACCTTTACTAACTTGATTTAGGACTGATTACCCGGGACTAATTAGGCGGGGTGTGACAGATGGTATCAGAGCATCAGGTTCTAGTGTCCTTAGGATCTGTGCGGCTTTCTACGTTTCAGCATAGCACGCGTTTGTTGTAGAGCCCTATTATTAGGACTGTTGATTCATTTTTCGCTTGTGAGATATCGTATTTCTATTGTGAATATTTTTGTGTTAACGGTGTACTTATGCAATTTAATCTATTTCAGATGCCACCGAGGAGACTAAGAGCGGAGAGGGCTGAGGCTAGGGATAAAATCAGGGAGGCTCACCAGGAGCCACATGTACCGCCACCACCACCCCCGCCCGAGTTTATTTCCACTACTCAGGTGGTAGTGATAGTGGCTCAGGCGGTCGAAACAACAATGAGGGCTATGGAAGCTCACTTTCCACAGCCCCAGGCACCGCCTCCAGTGGCACCAGCAGTTCAGGCTCCAGTGGGGCCACCATCTTGGCAGAGAGTTAGGGAGACCTTTCAGAAGGGTCACACATCTGAGTTCCGGGGTAGCACAGATGTGATAGAATCTTGTGACTAGAAGAAGAACATTCAGCGCCATCTACGCATGCTAGAGTGTACCGAGGTACAGAAACAGATGCTTGCTACCTTTCGTCTGTCGGGGGCAGCCTTACAGTGGTGGGAGTCAGTTACCATCGCTGAGGAGCGAGACTTGATGTCGATAGCAGAGTTTTGGGTGCAGTTCGACCGCAAATACTTTCCACCAGCAGTAGAGACTGAGATGAGAAAGAAATTCAGTGATTTAGTTCAGGGTGACCGATCAGTGGCAGACTACGAGGAAGAGTTCACCCGTTTGGCAAACTTTGTGCCAAATGAGGTGAGCGATGGGGAGCGGAAGAAATCGAGATTTATGGACGGTTTAGCCTGGCGAATCAGGCAACACTTGATTGGGAATCCGACGTTAGTAACGTATATAGACGTCGTTAATGCCGCACTCGTACACTGCCAGGATCATCGCTTACATGTGAAGGGGAGCAAGAGAACAGGGGAGCCGAGTCAATAGGGCAAGGCTGTTACTAGTAGTGACACAAGTGGTTCTCAGCAGCAGGCGGGCAGTCAGCAAAGGAATTAGGCTAAGAAGTTTAAGCCTGGTGGGTTCCGACCGGGAGGACAGGGGTTCAGGTAGGGGAAGCCGGGCCCGAATCAGCAGCAGCAGGTTCCTGAGGGCCGTCAGGGCCAAGGGAACAATGGGGGAGGCTAGTAGGGCCAGGGTCAGCTGCGTCAGGGCTAACAAGGACAACGACAGTGGGATGGTCAGAAATGTTGTTTTTTCTGTGGCCAGCCAGGGCATTTCAAGAAGGAGTACCCACAGAGGGGCAAAGGTCAACAACAGGAGGCCCAACAGGGGCAATGGGGACAATTACCTCCAGCAACAACAGCCCCACCCGCCCCACCTCAGCAGGGTCAGATGCACTACGAACGTGTGTATAACGTCCGGGATGTTCCCAATCCCCCGGCGTAGCAAGCACCGCCAGTAGTTGAGGGTATGTTTCTCATTCATGGTTGTGAGGGTAGTATTCTTTTTGATACGGTACCATCACATTCATTCATTAAATTAAATTTTGCTGAACGGGCCGGACTACTAGAGACCGCGGGTAGTCTTCGGATGTGTGTAGAGTCGCCAGTAGGCAGCGGGGCTACGATTCACTCGATTTGTCAGGGTATGGACATTTTGATTGGGAGACTTAGTTTAGCAGCGGACCTCTTAGTGTTAGATATGGAGGGGTACAATGTTTTAGATGCAATTATTATGCAACACAAATAAATATGAGAGAAAGACTATCAAGAAAAGAACAAAGAATACAAGATGCCAATCACACAACCAAGGATGTACATGGTTCAGCCAAGATGTGCCTACGTCCACGGTGGTGCAGTCGATATTATTTCTATATACTCCGGAGAGTGATTACAGAGAATACAACTTGTGTCCTTTTGCCCCGGACCTAGGGTTTAATATATACATGTACATGTAGATGAGTGGAGGTGATGGGTTCCTCCATGTTTTCCATTTCCCCTATAACTTCCCTTCATGGGATCGTGGGGGGAGACCGGATCAATTATGAAAGATGAGGGGGCCTGGAATTTGGGCCGCCAGGGCTGGGCTACTCATCCAGGCCCATAGTTCTAATTTTCGGGTACCCACAATTGCCCCTAAATTTGTTGGGCCATGTTTATGACTCCAATGGATTTAAATGATCAGCCATTATGGCTGATTTGCGATTCTTCAAAAATGTGAAGTTTCTTTGGCGGCACCCGCTTCGCTATTTGTGCGCTATGATTAGAATTGAAGGCTTGTTGGGATAGCCACTTTTTCTTTCGTCGCTTCAGCCTTTCTAGTACTCTTCCTTCTTCTGAGAACTCTAGCGCCTCGTACCTTCTACTCTTAATCCCCATTCCCATTGCTTCTTAGTCATCTTGGGCTCGTGCTTCTTCATCACTTAAATCGATCTTCTGTTTTGTAGGTTTCTCGTGCCCTTTCTTTGCACTTTCTCTTTGGTTTGTAGATTTTCTTGAGTTTTTCAATGGCGAAGATTGGAAATAGGTCAATCTCTAAATTTAGTAAATTCTACAACATTCCTGAGTGGGTTGATATTGAATGTTGTGCCTCCCCTCTTAGGAACATTAGGGATATAGAGGATGCCCACTGGATCCATGTTTTGTTGCTTTCCCAGGGGGCTTACTTTTCCCCCTAATGATCTATTTTTGCATTTCTTTGGTTATTTCAATATTGTTCCCGCACAGTGCTCGCCCAATGTATGGAAGATAGTAAATGGCGTCCACAGAATAAACCAGTTGTATGGTACTAGGTTAGGACTTGCCGAGATCTGTTTCTGTTATTCCTTTTCTCGAACTAGTTCAGGTGTCTTATACCTCAAAGCTAGGAGTCCTGATAGGGTATTGGTAGTAAACCTACCTGATTCCCACAAGGACTACTGGAAAGAGGGTTTCCTCATTAGGAATTGGCAGTTCCCTCCCCAGTTTGAAGGGTCGAGGTCTGAGAGGTTATCTGTTCCATTCTACGGAGAGGAATATATAGGTAAACATTGTACTGTTGTTTTAACTTTTGCTGATTTGTGAATTTTCTAACCCCTCTTTGCTTTTTCTTCCACAGCGAGGACGAACAATTTGAAGCCTGCTCTCAGCGAGGTTCGTATCTCAGAGTTGGTGAAAGCTTGGAATATCAGGGAGCCTCTGGGTGACGGCGAGCATCCCAGGTCTGCTGCCTTTTTGCTCGAGTATAAGAATGTACGCTCCATCTTCATAGCACAGCCTTTGGATAGTGTTCCAGAGTTTGATTCTTTCAGAGAGACTACTGCTGAGCCTATCCAGTTGGACGAAGAGGAGAGCAACTCTGAGAGTGAGCCTGCAGGAGCTGTGAGTAATTTTGGTGAAGGGAGCTCTAACAGTAGCAGTTCTTCTGACTATGAATAGGATTCTGAAGCTCGAGGATCGTCGAGCACTTCCAGCAGTTCAGGTGAAGAGATGCCTCCAAGGAAGAACCTGATTAGAGACGATGATGATGAGGACCATGTGCTCCTTGCACAAAGGTCAAAGAAACAAAATTCTACTTCAGGGGCCGTGGCTACTGGTTCTCGGTCTTCTACTCAGGAGCGAGAGAGGAAGAGGATAGAGGGAGAGCAGGTGAGAGAGAGGGAGAGGAAAAAAGAGGAGGAAAGAAAGAAGGAGGAGGAAAAGAAGAGGATGGAGGAGAGGAAGAGGATGGAGAGGGAGAAAGAGGAAGATAGGAGAAAGATGGAGTCGAGGACGAAGGTTGGGCAAGCCTTGGTCCCGGTGTCTGCTTTTCCCAAAGGGGCCTCAGTTGCCGTTTCTCCTCAGCTGGCACCTGCGCTGCTCGAGAGGGCATTTCTTCCTGCAGATCGCCAGAGGGTGCTGGGGTCTGATCAATTGGCCCTACAAGCTAGCCAGAGGATAGCCTTGGTAAGATCCTCTTTATTTTTCAATTCCTTAACAAGTTTTATTTATTTCTCCTTCTTGATCTCTTCTTTATTTTTGGCAGTTTATGACTGAATTTGCCGTGCTCTATCGTTCTCGTGATGAGTTGGTGAGAAGGAATGGCGAGCTGGAGCAGCAGAAGTTCGCTCTGGAAGTCAGGGGTTCTCATCTGGAGGCTGATTTGAAGGCTGCCGATGCCGCTCGAGCTTCCTCTGATCTGGCCCTCATCAATTCCAATCGAGAGAGGGATGCGGCGGTTATGGAGCTGAGCGAGCGGAGCCAGTCCTATGACCTAGTCTGCTCAAGTAAGCTGGGTGTCGTGGAGGAGAATAAGGATGTGACCGAGCAGCTAAAGGAGAAAGAGTCCCAGGTAGCCACCATCAAGGAGGATTCATACAACTCCGGGTGGATTGCTGCGTATGAAGACGCCGAAGTTTAGATAGGCTACATCAGCCGTTTGAACTTCAAGAAGGGCTAGAACAAGGCCCTCTTAGCTGCTGGTGTTGATGCTGAATCTCCTCTGTTCGACGATCATGACCCGAGTCCGAGGCTAACTTTGGATGAAGAAGCCCCAACCCTAGCCATCGAGGGTGTTGATCTTGCCTCTCAGACAATTCCTATCGATGCTGGTCCTGCCCAGGAGAATGAGGGAATCCCTATAGAGGGGGATGCCTCTGCTGCTGCTGACAAGGGGAAGCAGCCATCCACCTCTGGGCAGCCTGAGGTTGCTAGTTAATCTTCTTTTAGGAATACTTTTGTACTTCTGGTTATAATTTTTCCAATTTCTGCTCGATGTACTTGACTTTTATTAATGAAATGAAAAGGTTTCTTTTTGCAGTGCATTGATTGATTTTTCTTTCCATTGCCCTTTTATGTCTTGTAGTTGACTGATGTAGAAGAGTATATTCCTTCCTACCACATATCAATTTGGCATGACTCTTGGTCCCAATGCCAGTCCCCAGGTTCGTCAGGCCTTTGTTAGGCTTTGCAAATCTCTAAGGTCAAGGTAACAAAAGTATAAGGAGCAGTCCGAGCTAGTGGCTAAGCTGAAGGGCAGGCTCCAGGAGATGGAAGGCATTGGTGCCTCTATACAAGAGGAAGTTAATGTACTGAGAGCAAGGTTACTAGAGGCCACCGAGATAAACCAGGTTTGGGAGTTCCTGCAGCGGGAGAATGAAAACCTGAGGAGGGAAGTCTTGCAACTTAGATAGCATGCGCCGAGTACTGTTTCAGCGGTTTTGTAAGGCTCCTCGTCATCGCGAGCTGGACAAACTCGTCCTCCCCTCCCGCGAGCTGGTAGGAGCACCAGGGGAAGGAACAGGGAAGCAGAAGAACAGCGTGATAAGGAGATGGAAGAGTTCCGTGATGATGTCCGACGAGCATATGTAATTTCTGCTGGGCTTCAAAGGGACGTTACCCGATTGCGGAATTTATTCAAGAAGGGTCCTCGACAAGCGTGGGCTGACGGTTATGACCAAGGCTGGCTAGATACTCCCACAAGACTATCCGAGTTCGAGGAACTTTCCTTCATCATAGGGTGGTTGAGTGCCTTGAAAGAGCTTCAGGTCCCGAGGAACTCGGTGTTATGGTATCGTCACGAGATGTCCTCCTCCACTCTGATGCCCAACCCATTCAGGAGGGATGATCGATGGATCCCCATTGATGCTATTCCTCGGTAACTATTAGAGTTGGACGCAGATGAGGTTGTGGAAGAGCTGGTCCCCGCTCCTGATGATGGACGAAGAGCTAGGGTGGCATATTATCTTGTTCGGAGGCTTCCACCTTCTTGAATTTTTGCAAGTTGTTATTCTTTTGATAATGTAAATGCTTTGGGCGAGCTTCGCCGACTAAACATGTATTATCATTGTTGTAAATATAACAAGTTGTTATTATTTTTTCTTTTTTGATAATGTAAATGCTTTGGGAGAGCTTCGTCGACTAAACATGTATTATCATCATTGTAAATATAAGAGATTAATGAAAAGTTCGTGTTTTGGGCAATTTTATCGACTAAACGTGTTCATCCAATCTTTTTATATTCTTGATGCTTCATAATCCTTTTTGTTTTGTCATGCAAGTGTCCCCCCAGTCCAGTATAATACCAAAATACCATTATGCCCCATTTTACCTTTTAGGTTGTGCCATCACACTCCCTTAGGCCTAAGTAGGGCAATTGGCGAGGACACACCTGGTATTGGATGTCTTCATCTGATCAGGATTTTGCTCAACAAAAGTAGATTTGATGGCCAGTATCAAATTTGGTCGCATTGCCTAAGAATCCTCTGTATGGCTTTATATAATGCCAGGGGCAATGCTAATAGGTCCCTCGTGTTTCATAACGATGACCTGAGGAGGTGTATTCCCCTGCTATATCGACCATCGTGCCTGTGATTTGGAAAAGATGTGTGATAAAATGCAATTACTGATTTCATTAGTAATAAGGGAATGAACTGTCCTTTCACATAATAAATACAAGAAAAAGATTCAACAATAGAATTCCTTGAGAATCTAAAAATAGAATTTCTTGAGATTAACTGCGTTCCATGCTCGTGGTATCTCTCTGCCCTCCATCGTTTCCAAATGATAGGCACCTTGCAAGTCGTCTTTAGTTACTTTAAAGGGTCCTTCCCAGTTTGGGCCTAACTTGCCATCTGATGACCTTACTGTGTTGCACAAGACTTTCCTTAGAACATAGTCCCCAACTTGAAATCTTCTCGGGTTAACCCTTTTGTGGTAATGCCTTGTGAGCTGTTGCTGATAGCTTGCAAGCTTCACTAGGGTAAGTTCTCTACGCTCGTCGGCGAGGTCGAGTTCAGCGAGCAATGCCTCATCATTCTGGCCTTGGTCAATAAGGTCGGATCTCATTGTTGGCAAACCCGCCTCTAGTGGAATGACTGCTTCCATGCCATATGTTAACGAAAATGGGGTTTCTCCTGTTGCTCGCCGAGGAGTTGTCCGGTATGCCTATAGGTTATGGGGTAGCTTGGTTGCCCATGCACCTTTGGCTCGCTCTAATCTCTTCTTCAATCCATCGATCACAGTTTTGTTGGAAGCTTCTACTTGCCCATTGCTCTGAGGGTAGGCCACCGAACTAAAGTTGTGCCTGATCCCGTGTTCGTTACAGAAGTCCTGAAAGGGGCCACTCTCGAATTGTGTCCCATTATCAGTGATGATGGTTCTGGGGATTCTGAATCGAGTGATGATATTCCTCCATATGAACCTTATCATATAGGCATCTTGGATGTTTGCCAATGGTTCTGCCTCGATCCATTTGGTGAAGTAGTCAGTTGTAACCAACAGATATTTGCGACTGCCGGCAGTAGTGGGTAATGGTCCCACGATGTCCATTCCCCATTGGGCGAAGGGCCATGGGCTGGTCAGGGATTTTAGGTTGCTGGCGAGTTGGTGGACCATTGGAGCGTGAAGTTGGCATTTTGGGCATTTGCGGACATATACTGCGGAGTCCTTTTGCATATATGGCCACCAATAGCCTTCCTTCATTGCTCAAAAGTCTAGAGACCTTCCTCCGACATGACTTCCACAAATTTCTTCGTGAAGCTCGCGCAGTACTTGCTCGACATCGCCTGGGTGGACGCATTTAAGGTAGGGACCGGAGAAGGACTTCTTATACAAGTCGCCTCCTGTGGATAAGTGAAAGCGAGCAACTTTGACTCTTATCTGGTGGGCGGCTTTCTTGTCCTCTGGGAGCATTCCCTCCTTTAAATGGTCTCTTAAGGGGTCCATCCAGCTGGGGGCTGATCCCACCTGGAGTATTTGTTCCACGTTTGGCAGCTTGCTGTTGTGGTTAATGATTGGACAAATGAGGAAATCGATGGGAATGACCCTTTTAAGGCTAGAATCAACTGCCGAGCTTAGGGCTGCTAAGGCGTCGGCGTTACTATTTTGCCCTCTGGGAAATTGCTGGATGTTGATCTCCTCAAAGCTTGTCATTATTTTTCTCACCAGGGCGAGGTAGGCTACCATTATTTCATCCTTCGCGTTATAATCTCCACTTATCTGATTGGAGACAAGTTGAGAATCACCGAACACCTGTAAACGTTTTGCTCCTAAAGTTTTCACCTTTTGGAGACCGACTATTAGGGCTTCGTACTCTACTTCGTTGTTGGAGGCTGCAAATCCAAGCCTGATTCCTTGCTCAAGGATGGTGTTTTCTGGGTGATGAGAACAATGCCTACACCTGCCCCCTTTGAGTTGGAGGCCACATCAACGAATAGTTTCCAGGTTTCCACTATTGTTGGGTTCTCCTTTTGCTTTATTGGTTGAGTTTGGTCGGGGAGTTCTTCGCCAGTGAATTTGGCTATGAAATCAGTGAGGATCTGACCCTTGATAGCGGTCCTTGGTTGAAATTGGATGTCGAATCGGCCGAGCTCGACTGACCACTTAGACAATCTGCCCGATAAATCCGCTTTCCTTAGGACCGCCTTAAGGGGGTGTGATGTAAGGACGATGATAGTATGAGCTTCGAAATAATGCTTCAGTTTCCTCAAGGCTATTACCAGTGCAAAGGCGAGCTTCTCCAATGGCAGGTTCCTTTGCTCGGCGTCTAATAAGGTCTTGTTCGCCTAGTAAATGGGGTGTTGGATTCCTGTCACCTCGCATATTAACGCCGAGCTGACAGTGTGATTGGATACCGAGAGGTACAGGTACAAAGAATCCGTTTGCTGTGGTATGACAAGCAGCGGTAGAGAGCTTAAGTAGGACTTAAGCTTGTCCAAAGATCGCGAGTAGTCTGGGCTCCATTCTATTGATTTATTCCCTTTTAGAAGTTGGAAAAAAGGCTTGCACTTCTCGGAAGATTTGGAAATGAAGCGATTTAAGGCAGCGAGCATTCCAGTGAGCTTCTGCACGTCCCGAACTGTTCGAGGGGGCTGTACCCTGTTGATTGCATCGATCTGGTCCGAATTAGCTTCTATGCCTCTCTTTTTGACCAAGTATCCAAGAAATTTTCCTGACTGGACACCGAAGGAACACTTGCTCGCATTAAGCTTCATTTGGTACTTCCTGAGGATTTTGAAGGTCTTTGACAGGCCTGAGAGGTGATTTTCCTTCTTCTTGCTCTTAACGAGTATGTCATCGATGTAGACCTCCATTGTGTCTCCCATTTGACCCTTGAACATTTTTGTGACCCTCCGCTGATAGGTTGCCCCCGCATTCTTGAGCCCAAATGGCATGACCTTGTAGCAATACAACCCAATCGTCGTGATGAATGCCATTTTGTCCTGGTCTGGGGCATACAAGGGGATTTGGTGATATCCTGAGTATGCGTCCAGGAAACTCATTCACTCGTGAGCTGCAGTGGCATCTACTAGCTGGTCTATCTTTGGGAGGGGGAAACTATCCTTAGGTCATGCTTTGTTGAGGTCAGTGAAGTCGATGCAAACTATCCACTTCCCATTTTTTTCGGAACTACTACTGGGTTGGACAACCACTTGGGGAATTGTACTTCCCGTATGGATCCTGCATCCAGCAGTTTTTCGACCTCCTTTTCGACCACTTTAGCCTTCTCGGGTGCAGTTCTTCGTGCTTTCTGCGTTACGAGATTGAACGTGGGGTCGACGTGCAGCTGATGACAGACCATATCAGGATCAATTCCAGGAAGCTCGGATGGTTCCCATGTGAAAACATCTACGTTGTGTCTCAACAAGGTCGTCAACTCCTTCTGTTCTTGATCGGTGAGAGATGCTCCAGTCAAGAAGACTCTGCTACTGTCACCAACTTCGGCTATAACTTCTATCAGGTCCTCGATGACACGCTCGGAGGGGAGGAGCCTAGTCTCCTCTACTCCTGGTCTTCCATACTTTAGTTGCTATTTAGAAAGTATCACACCTTTTTCAACTTTCTCGCTGGGTTGACCAGCCTTCTTCTCTGGCTTTGGTCAGATGGCTGCTATGAAGCACTTCCTCGCCATCGCTTGGTCACCGTGGATCTTCATTACTCCTCGATCGGTTACATACTTGAGCTTCTGGTGGTAGGTCGAGGAGACCGCCTTCATTGCATGAATCCATCCTCTGCCGAGGATAGCCTGGTACGGTGATTCAATGTCAACTACCAAAAACTCAATCATCTTGGAGACGTTCCCAGCATGAACTGGCAGCACTATCTTGCCTAGGGGCATGGTCATTTTCCCAGCGAAGCCGACCAAAGGAACAGTAGCTTCCTTTAGATCGGCGACGCTCAACTTCAATTTCCTGAACCGGTCGAGGTACATTACTTCGGATGAGCTTCCTTGATCGACGAGCAGCTTGTCGATGTCAAAGTTGGCTATCCTGAGTGTAATGACTAGGGCATCATGATGTGGGGTACTTACTCCCATCAAATCTTCATCCATGAAAACGATATGCTTGTTATAGTTGACGTCCTCTTCTCGTCGACTCTTTCCTGACTGTGACTTTGTTGGATCGATTTGAAAAGCCTGCATTACCGCTGTAAGTTTTTTCATCTCCATTCGAGTTGAGTTCCCTTGTATCTTCTTGACGTCAGATACTCCGTGAATTACGGCGAACTCGTGTCTAGCATCATCCTCCATCACATTGTCGGGTCTCATCTCTCTGTTGGCAGTCACTTTCTCTGCCCTTTTCTCCACAAAGTCGTTCAAATGCCCGGATTGGGCCAACTCTTTGAGGTGAGACTTAAGAGCCTTGCAGTGCTCGGTCTTGTGCCCTCCCTCTTTGTGAAAAGTGCATCTTAACGCATTGTTCCTCTTAGAGGGATCTCCCCCCATCTTCCTGGGCCACTTGATGAATGGATCATCCTTGATCTTCGCGAGAACCTTGTAAATTAGTTCTTTGAAGACGGTGTTGACCACCTTGAATGCTTTCGACGCATCCTGGTTCCCTCCGTTCTTGGAGCCATTTTTGCCTCCGTTCTTTCCTCCTTTCCTCTGGTTCTCAGTTTTCTCACCTACCTTGGTGGTGAGCTTAACTCGTCCGTTTTCTCCTGTATTAGAGAGGGTGACATCTTCCACCTTTGCGTATTTCTCGATTCGGGCCATTAGGTCGTCAATAGTCATAGCTTCCTTCTTCGTCAAGGATTGGTAGAGGAGGGAAGAACTAGGGAGCCCAATTTTGAAGGAGGCCACTTCCACTTCCTCTACGCAGTCCTCGATCTCATTGAAGAACTCCCAGTATCTCTTCATGTATTCTCGGAGGGTCTCCTGAGGCATTTTCTTCATTATTAGTAGAGCATCCATCCTTTTGGGATGGGAGCTACTGGTGATGAATCAGGCCGTAAAAAGTTTGGCTAGGGATTTGAAATTCCTGATCGACCGGTGGTGGAGCCTTTTGAACCACTTTTATGCTACATTATGAAGGCTCAAGGGGAAAATACAGCACATCAGGGCATCTCGGTGACTCCAAAGGGTCATGGCCTGTCGGTATTGCCTGACGTGATCGATGGGATCAGTCTTTCCGTCGTAAATCTTGAACTTTGGAATGGCAAATTTCTTGGGAGCTTCCTCCTCTTCGATTACTCTTGTGAAAGGTGACTTCATCTGGGTTTTGAGAGCTCGCCTCGCGAGCTCTCTAGTTGATCTTGTTCCGTGGTGAGCGGGATGCTAGTCCATCTCCCTGCGGACCATGTTTCGTAAGTTTTCATCGTTGCGAGCAGGGCTCTGGTAGTGGGGAGCTCTTTGTAGCTATTCGCGGAGGTCGTCGTCTGACTCGCCTCTTTCGTCCCTTTGAGATTCTCGCCTATGACTCCTTCCTCGGCTACGAGATTTGCTCGCCTGAGGGCTAGGAGTGAGATATGGGTGTCTCCTGTCATCAGGACGAAGCTCCCTCTCCAGTCTTTCCACTCTTCTTTTCAAGCGAGCATTCTCAGACTCGTATCTGCGAGAAGACTCCTTCTGCTCGTGGAGCCTTGCCTCGTACGCATCAATTAACCTGGATATCTGCGTGGACCTCGCTAGTCCCTGACTTTCTTCTGAGGCTGGTCTGTCCAGGCGAGCTCTCTAATCTGAACGTCGGACTTCAGACCTAATCCTGCGAGGAGCAGGTGGCTCTAGAATATCTCCTGCTTGGGGAGCATTGTTGCTGTGACCAGACATCTTAAAGTCCTTTCTTGACGTGGGATCTTCTCAGGGAAAGATGAACGTTTCCCACAGACGGCGCCAATTGTAGATGCAATTATTATGCAACATAAATAAATATGAGAGAAAGATTATCAAGAAAAGAACAAGGAATATAAGATGTCAATCACACAATAAAGGATGTACGTGGTTCAGCCAAGATGTGCCTATGTCCACGGTGGTGCAGTCGATATTATTTCTATATACTCCGGAGAGTGATTACAGAGAATACAACTTGTGTCCTTTTGCCCCGGACCTAGGGTTTAATATATACATGTACATGTAGATGAGTGGAGGTGATGGGTTCCTCCATGTTTTCCATTTCCCCTATAACTTCCCTTAATGGGATCGTGGGGGGAGACCGGATTAATAATGAAAGATGAGGGGGCCTGGACTTTAGGCTTCCAGGGTTGGGCTACTCGTCCAGGCCCATAGTTCTAATTTTTGGGTACCCACAGATGTCATATTAGGTTTGGATTGGTTGGCAGGTTATCGGGCGATGGTGGATTGCTACGAGAGGACCATCGTATTCTCCATTCCAGGGCAAGAAATGTTTTTGATAGCAATGTCGCTACCTGAGGGAGGATCACGCACACACTTGTATTACATTGAGGAGGAAACCTCATAAGAGGTGGTTATTCCATTGGACTCAATCCCAATGGTGAGAGACTTTGAGGATGTGTTTCAAGAGATACCAGGATTGCCACCTAGCAGGGAAATCGAATTTGTGATCGATTTAGCATCGGGGACGAGGTCGATTGATCGGGCCCCATATCGTATGGACCCTTCAGAGATGCATGAGTTGAGGGAGCAAATTCAGCAGCTTCTGGGGTAGGGTTTCATTCGATGAAGTACATCGCCGTGGGGTGCACCGGTGTTGTTTATAAAAAAGCGAGATGGCTCACTACGGTTTTGCGTGGACTATAGAGAGCTGAATAAGGCCATGATACGGAATAAGTATCCGTTGCCTACGATTGACGACCAATTTGACCAGTTGAGAGGGGAGTCTTATTTCTCTAAGGTCGACTTGAGGTCAGGGTATCATCTATTATGTATTCGAGAGGAGGATGTTTCGAAGACCGCTAAACTGTCACGGTATGGATCTTACGAGTTCAGGGTAATGTCATTCGGGCTCACCAATGCACCAGCAGTGTTTAGGGATCTCATGAATAGAGTCTTCAGGAAGTTTCTAGATCAGTTTGTTATCGTGTTCATTGATGACATCCTGATCTACTCGAATACCGAGGAGGAGCACGCAGAGCACCTGCATATAGTGTTACAGACATTGTGGGATCACTAGCTCTATGCCAAATTCTGTAAGTGTGGATTTTGGCTACGGGAGGTTCAGTTTCTTGGCCACGTGGTATCAGACCGGGGTATTGTGGTGGATCCAAGTAAAGTATCGGCAGTGAGGGAGTGGGGACAGCCTACGACACTGACAGAAGTGCGCAGTTTTCTGGGGTTGACCGATTATTACAGATGGTTAATCAAAGGATTCTCAAAGATTGCGGGCCCTTTGACGAATCTTACCCGGAAAAGGGTACCTTTCACTTGGAATGATCACTGTCAATTAGCCTTCGATGAGTTAAAGGACAAGTTGACATCTGCACCCGTGCTTGTATTGCCGAAAGGAGGATTAAAGTATCGGGTTTACACTGACGCATCCTTACAGGGACTTGGGGGTGTGCTTCAGGAGGAGTAAAGGGCTATAGCTTATACGTCCAGGAAGCTAAAGCCCCATGATAGGAATTACCCCACTCACGACCTGGAGTTAGCAGTAGTCATTTTTTCTTTGAGGATATGGAGACATTATCTCCTGGGGGAGTAGTTCACGCTATTCACGGATCACAAATAACTTCAGTATCTCTTCACTCAGAAGGATCTGAATATGAGACAAAGGCGATGGCTAGAATTCATGAAAGACTATTAGTTTGATATTCAGTATCATCCTGGTAAGGCTAATGTGGTGGCAGATGCATTGAGTCAGAGATCGACTGGGGAAATATCAGAAGTCTGGAAAGCGAAGTGGAGAGAACTTCGATACGAGGATGATGTATCCAGGGCTTGCATGTCAGCATTATCCATCACATCCGAGATCATTATGTGGGATGTGAGGGCTCAGGTAGAGGATCAGACCTGCCGGGATAGGGTGAGCCAGTTGCTAGCTGAGGGAGCAGAGGGTTACTCGATCATCTCGGAGGGAGGCTTACGCCTTAATTGGAGGTTGATTATGCCAGAGGACGAAGAGTTGAGGCACACTGACAGAGTCTCATGGGTCAAGGTTCGCGGTACATCCCCGTGGGGAAAAGATGTATCAGGATATGAGGAGGCAGTATTGGTGGGCAGGGATGAAACGCGACATAGCATAGTGTGTTTCGAAATGTGCCACATGTCAGCTTGTGAAAGTTGACCATCAGAGACCATCAGGGATGCTACAGCCACTTGAAATTCCTGTGTGGAAGTGGGAGAGCATCTCTATGGACTTCATTACAGGGTTACCGACATCACAGAAGGGTCACGATTCCATATGGGTCATTATGGATCGGTTGACCAAAGTAGCCCACTTCCTGCCGGTTTGCACAGACTTTGAGACGATGCGTTATGTGCAGCTATTTATAGCAGAGATTGTTAAGCTGCACGGGGTACCGATAAATATTGTGTCGGATAGGGACAAGATCTTTGTGGCCCACTTTTGGCAGAGTTTTCAAGTTGCCATGGGCACGGAGTTATGTTTGAGTACAACCTATCACCCACAGACTGACGGACAGACCGAGAGAGTCAACCAGATGCTGGAAGATATGCTCAGAATGTGTATATTAGACTTTGAGGGAGGTTGGGAGAAGTACCTTCCTTTGGTAGAGTTTGCGTATAACAACTCTTACCAATTCACGATCGGCATGGAACCATTTGAGGCACTATACGAGAGACCTTGTCGTTCACCCGCTTGTTGGTTAGAGGTGGGGGATAACAAACTATTGGGGCCAGAGATTGTGCAGGAGACATCTCCCAAGATAGAACTGATCCGAGGGAGGATCCGGATAGCTCAGGATAAGCAGAAAAGTTACGCTGACGCTTCACGGAAACATGTTGAGTTAGAGGTTGGGGATCAGGTATTGGTACGGGTGTCCCCTATGAAAGGGGTGATGAGGTTCGGCAAGAAGGGTAAGCTAGCACCGAGGTACATGGGACCTTTCCCTATTATCGAGAGGGTGGGGCCTATAGCCTAGAGGCTGGGATTGCCGGAGCACCTTCAGCAGATACACGACGTGTTCCATGTGGCATCGCTGAAGAAATATCGCAGGAGTGAGAGGGCCTTCTGGCACATTCCACTCGAAGAAATTGATTTACAGCCAGACATCTCATATGAGGAGAGGCCGATGACTATTCTAGACCGTAGCGAGCGGAAATTATGATCCAAGGTTGTTCCACTAGTTAGAGTATAGTGGGGTCATCACAACATTGACGAGTCTACCTGGGAGCAGGAGGGGGATATGCGAAAGAATTATCCAGAGCTTTTCATCACAGGTATGACCTAATTTCGGGGACGAAATTCCTATGTAAGGGGGGGAGTATGTAACACCCCGCATTTTTCATGCATTAAATATTTAATTAATTCGGGAATGGAAAATTACTTGCGAGTCATAATTTTAATTGAATTATTTAGGAAAATTTAATTTAAATATTAATAGGGGAGTGAATGGTTAATATTTAAGGGAGTTTATTTACTAAGTGAATAGTAAACATTTATTTAAGTCATTTCAAGTATTAATGACAGGGTATGCACTTATCTCAATCGGGAGTCGGTATAGACTAAAGGGGTGGGGGGATAAGTATTTTTATAAATTAATTCGGATGCCAATTCTGAGTGTACGGTTGAGTCCGGATGAGCCGAGATAGTCGGAAAAGTGTACCCGGGGGTAGTAAACGGGTCACGGGGCATTTTTAGACATAATCGGGCCCACATGGGGGCAATTGGGTCATTTGGGCTTGGCCCATTAGGGAAAAAACGGGATTTAGGTTAATTGTTAAATTAGGAGAAGTAAGAAAATGGCTTATAGAGTTTTAGAAAAAGGCTAAGTGTATTAAGGAACCCTAATAGCAGTTAAAGGCAGTTTTGGGATCACTAAAGAGCCAACAAGGATCATCTTCAACCTTGGAATTCATCTCCGAATCAGACACTACGAAACCGAAGGCAAGTGGATAACTTGCAATAGTATTGAATCTATTTTTCAATTCATATTCATATGATGTGTTTGATCAAAATTCGTTTTGGGTGTTCATGGCATAAACATGAGGTTTTGAAAATAATAATCTGATTTACGAATTTGAATGAGGATTCTTGTAGAAATCTGATATTATAAATTGATACATATCTGGTAGGATGATATCTGGATAATTAGAAACGAATTTGGTGAAGGGATTTGGGATGTAAATGGGTAAGGAATTAAAGATGAATATTTCCCCAAATTCAGAAATTGTAGTTAATGGACGAATTAATAACGTTGGAGGACATTCTGGAGGTCCCTAATAAGGTTCCTAACTTGAATTATTGTTAAGAAGGCTTGAGATTGCGGGTAGAAGGAGTTAGGGTTTTATGAAACTCATCCATGGCTGATTCTGTCTTCGCGAAGAAGACGAAGACCTACTCAATCGATCGATCGAAGGTCTGGGGTCGATTGATCGATAGTCGGCAGATTTTGACAGTTCGCCCAGTTTTCTTTTATATGAAGAAAATTTTAATTTAATCTTTTTTCATGAATTAATTTGGTGACAAATTTATACATGTTTTAAATCTAATTAATGGTGAATAAAGTTAATTATAATTTGGAGACGACTTAGTGTAACATCATAATTTGAATTTGTTGGGTTTTGGGGAAATTAGGTGTGACACACTAAGGTTGAATTTTTGGGAAGGTGTTCGAAAGGATTAAATATAGATGTAGTGAACAAGTCCGGGGATAACGGTTGAAGAATACTGAGAGATAAATCTTATTTAGGTAAAGGCTAAATAATTCGGGAGTCGAAAATTTAGACTCGGGTGAGGTTCATTCGGACTACGAGAGTAAGTCCAATTTTATGGTGGGAGCGACACCAAAGGTGACTTAATTAATTAATGTGCGAATTAATTAATAATTAGAGTTGGACCATAAACTCTTAATAAATTAAATAGGCTTATGTTACGGATTTTGTACATGGTGCAGCCGGGACATTTTATATTTATATATATATATGGAGTGTGATAGTATATATATATAGTGTGTGTGCGCATTAATATCAGTGATTGAATATTATTAGTATATACTCTAGTGCTATAGGGGGAGGTTGTGCGTAGTGGATGAATCCCCTAGCTTGAGGAGTAGGGCGAGTATAATCCCAGGTCATAGCGTCCGTTATATGGGTGAGGGGCAACTCACTTTCAGGGAAGGAATGTGACCGCCTCCAATCCGTATGTTAAACTAAGTTAGTGAGCGAATCTAACTTGGATAACTAGGTTATCTGAATACACCTAGTGGGATAGCACTTGGAAAAATTTATATTTTGTGAGTATTTTTACTCGGTCGAAAGTTTGTATTAAATGTTATTTCAGTATGTTTGTGAGTACTGTAATATGATTAAATATATAATTAGGTAAATAATTATATATGGGATAATTAATACATAGTGAAAAATGTATTATGTGCATAACAGGTGTGAATGTTATGTAAAATTAAAAAGTGAAATAATTTAATTAAGTTTGACGTTTATAATAACTTAAAAATCATGAATTAAGGCATACTCGGTTAGAGTAGGTAAATTTCAAGGGTTAAAATAAGTATTGGGTCAGGAGCGTAGGACCTAGTAAATTAAATGGAAGCGTTAGTAGTGCACATTAGAGGAGGGGTGAGGAAGTTCTCAAGAGAGTGCGGCACTAACTAAAATATGAAGATCATGCATATTTATTTATTACTGCAAGTTAATCATTTGTTAAATATTTTCAAATGTTTTTGGATACTAACCCTTGCTATAAAAAATTTAAAAACCTTTTAGGTGTCCAGCCACAGGGACGCCAGGCTTGACTTTATTCCAGGTATCCTTTGCTGCAGCACATGTGGATGTTGCGGGGGTTTCGATAGATGCCTCCTTCTTTCATTCGTGTAGAGACTCTCTAGTAGTTATATGAGCTTGTCGCTCACAGTTCATTTATCAGTATTAGACTTCTTGAGATTTTCTTCTTATCTTTACTTGTATTGGATATTTGGACCGATGGTTTATTCGGTTAGGTATTTTATTTGTGGATGGTTATTTTAGTTAACTGTGATTGTGTATTATTTTATGTTCCGCATGAGTTTTATTTAATTAATTGAAAGATAAAAATTGGCACCAGTCTACTTTTCTCACTTAGGTGGTTAGTAATTAAAAAGACAACAGTGATGCTAAGAATGGACCAACTGAGAAACCTTTTCTAACTTGATTTAGGACTGATCACCCGGGATTAATAAGGCGGGGTGTCACATATACCCAAATGAGTGAAATCCTCTTCCACGCTATTCTAATTCTGGGTTTGATTTCCCTGATAGTTTCTTTGTTTTGACTCCTTGCTCCTTGCTTTGTTGGACTCAGTCAAACAAGATCTCTATAAAGGAACAACAATTTTTTAGGTGTTCGTGTGAGAGTATTTTGTGATTGTGAAATGTTTAAATATAGTATGAAACTCACTTAGCTCTTTTGAGATTATACAAATAGTCCTATGAATTTACAACAATTCTATATGACATGTAACTGTTCAATTTACAAGAAAATCGAACATTGAATATCAAAAAGAAATTTCATATATGAAGTTTTAAATCTTCTAAAAAGTAGATCTATATCTCAAGAACTTATTTATATACAAAATAGTTTCACAAAATGTAAAACTCTATTTTATGGACAAAAACTTTCAGATCTAAAAATCAGATGGAAATCGAAGTTTCTTTTTCAAATAATCGAAACAAGAGAGTATGGATCTAAACAAATAAGAAGTAAAATATAAGATCCAAAATAGAGAAGGAATAGGAACACTAAAACTATACGTGAAATGTATCTTAGATGTGTACCTCATAATTTCTAGGAGGAAATATGAGGAAACACTTTGAGATTGTGTTTCTAAGAGAGAGATTCAATTTGAAGAGTGTCTCCAAACGACCAAACCCCCAAAAACCTTCGAGAAAATCTAAAAACTCTAATCACTCAAGTATGGTGGCTCTTTGATTTTGTATGAACGATGGGTTATGTGTTTGGTAAAGAAAACCTAAGGTATTTCTCTCTATTTCTTTTCGTTTCTCTCTCTCTCTCTCTCTTTCCTTTCTCTTTTCTCTCTCTTCTCTCCATTCTCTCTTTTTCTCTCAAATGGATGAACTGCCAAAAGTCTTCTAAAGCCTCAACAATGGGTTGTATTTATACTAAATGAGGAAGCTTTTGGACGTTCGAAGAGAATCAACGGTTGAGATCAATCTAACGTTTTGAATTAAAATCTAATGCTCATAAAGGAATCGCACAACCGCTCACTCTGATTGGCTCTCACTACCCTCACATGGATTGACTTATATTGCATGTAGTACGTTGATTAGAAATTATCAAAGGGTTAACAAACGATCTCAGTTATGTGAGACAATAGAAACATAAAAGGGACCAACCAGAGACAAACACATGTTAAGCTCTGGAGGAAATAAAACGCATGTTTTTTAACTTTAGAAAATCCCATTTTGTATCCCAATAATTTGTGTCGGTTTTGATTTCTACCTAGGAAGTTTATTAGGGAATTGATGATACAATTTTTAACCTCAAAACATTATATTTTCACATTAATAAATGTTTAAAAATTATTTTAAAATGTTTAAAAATTTCCAAAAAATATTTATAAATATTTTAACACACACACCAATGCAATGCATGTAATTGTGTCCTATGTGTGTTGTTTAACTTACCTTTTTGGCAATATAGGATGGCTTGGACTGGATGATTTGTTGTTGAAGGCTTGCAGTACCGTGGAGAAGATTGCTAAAAAAATATACTAAATTTTGTTAATATATCCAAACTAGTTGGAACTCCCATATAGTGTAGACTCAAGTAAGTCAACCATATAATGTGTTCTCATCTACTTAGATACATTAATTCATTGAAATTACTAAAACTCTCATTTAGTAAAATTCACTGACTAAATTAACAATAAGATAAATTTATAAAAAAGCCCAACAATAATTTTTATTTACTTGAATTAATAGATCTTGACTGTTGTTTATCGTTAATTATGACTGCATCACTTTGGACATCAAAGGTGAACATAATAACATTTTGGATGAAAACCCACCTATCAACGGTTCGATCGTTAACTTAGTTTATTTTCAAAATGAAAGCCCCAAAATGCCCTTACATTATTCGAGTCATTTGGCCTTTGTCCCCCGTTTAAATATATTTTTCTAGAAACTTTGAAAATGTAATTTCAAAATGTATCTATGCTAGAATAATTTGTTTTTATCTGATTTCAAAATTTTAATCTTTTTAATAGTTTAATATATATAAGTTACCTTTTGATATAGAAAACAAATTATGTTCAACCGATTTATTTTTTTAAATTTGATTCTAACAAAATCCTATTATGCGACCCTTCACCCACTGATAAATGCATTATTTTGTATAAATTATGCCCAAATCTAGACCTTTTTAGGCCCATTGTATTATAAATAATGAGTTTTTAGAGTCATTTTCATAAAATAAAAGAAAAATACAAGTTTGAATAAAATTCGAGTTAAAAATGCAATTTTAGTAACTCTGGGGGAGTGAAATCGTAATTATCAAACCCTATGGGCCTGAAAATAATTTTTAAATGTTTATCTAGGAAAAATAAAGTTCTCTCTAAAATTTGGTTGAATTCTGAATTAAAACAATCAATTAATGAATTTCGGGGCTAAAATACGAAGAGGGGTAATTTTGTAAATTTTAAATATTTGTGACCCTAAATTTTAATTAATTATTTTTATTTTTTGGTATTTTTATAGGTATCCCAGAAATTTGTACTACAAAGGAGTCGATGTGCAAAAATTGTGAGGATGCATTGCGATGCGACACAATACGGTTGACACAGCTGGACTAAATATTTTTTATAAAATCGTTCAAGTGTCCGTTGAGGCCTCACCATAGCTTTTCGAAAAGGACTTAACAAGACTCACAACTTTGAAGTTCGGACGAAAATGAGATTTTGAAGTTTGGGAGGTCAAAATTGCGATTAAAGTTGGTGCTGTGAATCGTGACTTGAATAGTGAGGAATTTGGGGATAATTATCTCTAACTTTTTTCAAGACTCCATGAGATAATTATCAGCTCAAATACAACCAATCAGGGAGAGTCCCATCTCATCCAAATACCCTAACCCTAAGCCTATAAATAGGACCTTTGGGTTCATTATTTTTTACAGAGAGTTGTAGAGAGAGCTTTAGAGATAGTTTTTGGTTCCTTATTTTGAGAGTATATTTTTACTGAGGGCCAATTAATTATTTTGTGGGAGGAATTCTGTCAAGAATATTCGTGACACAACATTTGTAATTTTGTTCATTTAATGAAAATTAGTATTCATTCTTGCAAATTTATTATGTCAACAATTATGCAGGTTTAATTTCCTTACAATGACTAGGTAAAATTTATCATGTGTGTTTAATATTGTGTATGATTTAAATTTATCTTAGTTCCCGATATGTGCTAAAGGTTGTAAAAAAATTCAGTATCCATTTAAAATGACACGGGAGTGCGTTTTAAACCTTCAGCATTGTTTGAAAAAAAATCATTTTTTTTATTTTAAGTATGAGTACTTTTTGATGGGTTATACTTTTATTAAATTGATTGATAGCCCATGCTTAAAGACTATATTTTGAAATTGAAAAATGAACTTTTTAAGGGAATAGGGATTTTAGGAGTATAAATTTAGAGACGTTAAATTTTTTTTGGACTTCTAACGTTTTCTTTTTCCGAATTAAATACGACGAGAGTCGGTTTAATTTGAGTTATAAAATCGGGAATGACGAATTAGGATTATTGCACAGTGTTAGTTTAACGTGATAAATGGATCGAATGTCCTAGTTTTCATGCTCCCTTATTTATATCTCTCGTAGTGTTACTTTTTGTTTGTTTTGCGTAGTTAATATCACATCCCAATTCCAAACTCATTTTATCTAGTTGGACAGTCACAATAATTTTTAACGAAAAAAAAATGATAAATCCACGTGGGTTCGACCCGTACTTACACTCGCTCTTCTATAATAGCCTGTGCACTTGCGGTATTTTATAAAATTGACAACAAGTTTTTAGCGTCGTTGTCGGGGATTTGTTCGATTTAAAAAATATTTGGGACTTTCGGACTACTTTTTTTTACTTTTCGCATTTTTTTTAGTTAAAATTCATTAAAAACTAAAGTAGAAATTTCTATAAAAAAAAAAAGCAACAATATTTCTATTTTTCTGGGTAAAAAAACAATTAGATTTAAGTTTTTTTTACATAGCACTTTTAGCACTAGTTTATCCTAAAATACATAAAAATTTGAAGAAACTTGAAAAAACAACTTCTGAAAATTTTCAGATTCGTTTTTTCAGCAGGTAGAACCTTAAAAAATATTAAAAATTAAAAATTAAAAAAAACTTAAAAATTCTTTATTTTGCACGCAGTATTTTTGTTTTTCTTTCGAGTATTAAAAAAAATTGTTTCATAAGTGTGCTTTGTTCTTTTTTTGTTTTAAATACACCACTGATGCGTTTGTCATTTTTTCTTCTCTTTTCTTTAATTTTTTTTTCTGTGTGTCGCACTTTACGTTTGGTGGAGTTTTTTTTTTTCAAAAGCATATTAAAAAAAAAAGAAAAAAAAGTGTTAACTGTGCCTGAACGTGAAGAAAAAAATTGTGCAATCTTGCCACGAGTACAAGGAACTCTCGGGAACGACGGAAACATAGGCGGTGTTTCCCTCCGATCGATGTCAACTTAAATTTCGGCCCGACGTAAACAAGTGATCGTAAAAAGTTCACGCCGGAGGTACGTTTTTGTGTGCTCCTATATGGTTTAATTTCACATTTAATTTAGCACGTTGCATAAACTGACTTCAGGGAAAAACCCGTGTGAAATATACGGTGGGGATTTTATCACCCTTCCTTAGCGCGAAAATCACTAATTAACCCAGCATTTGCATATCCCGAGACATCACATTTAATTTAAAATCAAGTAGACATTGGCCTTAGGATATCACATAGCTCATAGGAAACCTCTTAATGAGGCTAGAATTAAAAGCTACTCCAACGCGAACATATCAAATCAATCTCGTTTCACCTTGTCTAGGATTGGTTGTTTTTAATGTGCGTTCGTACCGACCATCTACTTGGAGGAAAAAATGGGATTTGAGGCGATAACCGTAGTTAGTCATATTTTAAATTCTCCCTTATCAAAGAGTAGGAGTTGTCTAATTAGGGAGATTAATTTGGACACCCCTCTGTCGTTGATTAATCTCGAGAAAATTAGATTTTAAAATTGAAATTCCCTTCACGTAAATTAGATAATTCAATTTCGAGTGAGCTCAATGTATGCGAAGTTGGTTTCAAGATCATACCGGTCGTTCGTCGAGTGTGGAGTCTTGCATTCCCGATACTAAGGTAAGTATATTTTCGATATTCACCGAGATGGGAGACGAGTTATCACCATGTTCCCTTAAAGATAACCTTTATTCGACTAGGTCGAGTCAACCTTCGTGCATACGTATACTCGATCACAATGTGAATAATTTTCTATTCCATCATGGAACAATCCAAATGTTGCCTGTGTTTCGAGGTACTGAAAAAGAGGATCCCTACCTTCATATTCGGGAATTCGAGGAGATTTGTGGGACCATTAAGTATCAATAACTCACTGATGAGATTGTCAAACTTAAATTGGTCCCTTTCTCATTGAATGACAAAGCCAAGAGTTGGTTTAACTCGTTAACACCCGAATCTATCACCACTTGGAACCAAATGAGTGTCGCCTTCCTGCAAAAATTCTTTTCCAATCAAAAGACGACGTCGATACGTCACGCCATCAACACATTTAGCCAAAAAGAGGGAGAAGCCCTATTGATGTATTTGGAAAGATTCAAGGACTTGCTACTGCAATGTCCGCACCATAGGATTGATATGAGAAGCCAAGTCCAAATTTTGTATGAGTGGTTCGATTGTAACACTCAAACTATGCTCGAGTCGTTATGTAACGGTGATTTTACTAAAAAAAGTGAGGTTGATGCGAGGGTATTCCTAGAATCCATAGCGAAAAAATCCCAGCAATGGACACCCAATAGAGATTCTAGGCCCACCACGTCCAATGAGGGTTTTGCTCACCAAGTCGAACAAATTTATGATTTAAATGCCAAAGTGGCCACATTGGTTCGACGGTTAGAAGCTTTAGAGACGAGCAAAGAGGTTAATCTCACCGCTATGCATTCAACCACTTAGCTGAGAATTGTCCCACCCTTTCGGCCCACAAGTCACTCACCGATCAAGCTAATGCACTCTACTAAAATAAGCCAAAGTATGGCCCATATTCCAATGCATACAATTCGGGATGGAGAGACCACCCCAATCTTTCATGGTCCAGAGGTCAGTACCAAGGAAGTGGAAGTAACCCACCCCCAGGTTTTCAAAAGAATTCCACCTCACCCTCGAATCCCTCATCCCCAAAGATCCAATCTTTAGAGGATTCGATGAACCTTCTTGCCCAAAGTACCCTTCAATTCCAGCAAACCACTCAAAATGTCCTCCAATCCACCCAACAAAGCATGCATCCGAATTCTCAAGCCATTACTAAACTTGAGGTTAAAATGAGCCAACTAGCTAACGCGTTGAGTTAAAGGAACAAGGGATCATTACCGAGTCATCCCGAACCTAATTCAAAGGGTTACATGCCTAGGGGTTAATTTGTTGTTCAAGAAGGCATGAGCACATCACACACCCAAGAGCATGCAAAATCCATCATCACGCTTTGGTCCGGCAAGGAGGTAGAGAAAAACATTTCACCACCTACTGAGAGTGAATCCGAGAAAGGAAAGGAGAAGGAATATCCACCCGTGGATCCAACTTCATCCTCACCTTTACCTTTTGAGCCATCTGTAGAGACCTGTGCCCCCAAAGCTCCATTTACCCAGCGTTTGGTGCCACAAAATAAAAAGGCATAAGTTGATAAAATGTTGTAAGTATTCAAGAAAGTACAAATCAATATCCCACTGCTTGATGATATTCAACAAGTCCCATCCTACGCCAAATTTCTGAAGGACCTTTGTACCTTCAAAAGAAGCACCAACGTACCCAAGAAAGCTTTAATCACCAAGCAAGCAAGCTCGATCATTTCTTATCGAACTCCCATGAAGTATAAGGATACCGATACTCCGACGATCTCTCAATATATAGGGGAGAACCTCATTGATAAATCCCTTCTAGATTTAGGAGCAAGCGTGAACCTTCTGTCGTACACCATGTACGAGAAACTATGTTTGGGGGAGTTGAAACCAACTAGGATTACCTTGTCCATAGCCGACCATTCTATGGAAATCTCGAGAGGTATTGTTGAGGACGTCCTAATTAAAGTGGGTGAATTTATATTTCCGGTCGACTTTGTTATCTTGGACACCCAATAAATGCATCATCTTATTGCAAAAATTCCTATTATTTTTGGTCGTCCGTTCCTCGCCACATCTGATGCCGTCATTAGGTTTTGTAGTGTCCAATTGAACCTATCCTTTGGGAACATGACTATGGAACTTAATGTATTCAATTTGTCCAAATAACCACCCGATGACGATGAGCCCGTGGATGTTGACATGACTGATAGTATTGTCCAAGAGACTTTCGAGAAAACTTATAATGATGACCCTTTAGCATCTTATCTTGCCTTTTTGGGTCTGAATTTGATGTCGAACAGTCAATCGAAGAAGTCAATGCCCTCCTCGACTCTGCCCCTATCATGGAAGTAGGAAATTGGAAGTCTAACCCTGAGCCCCTCTCACTTTCCTCATCACCTATTCCTCCCTCGATTGAGAAAGCTCTCGATCTTGAATTGAAGCCACTGCCTAAAATGATCAATTATAAGTTCTTAGGACCTTCTGAATCCTTGCCAGTTATCATCGCATCTGACTTAGATAAAGAACAGGAAGGTAAATATTGGCGTGTTCTCAAAGAACATAAAGAAGCCATAGGATGGACCATAACCGACATTAAGGGGATAAGTCCCTCGGTGTGCATGCATAGGATACACTTAGAAGACGATGCTAAAAATTCCCGTGAAGCACAACGTAGACTTAATCCCAATATGAAAGAGGTCGTCCGAGTTAAGGTGCTAAAATTGCTCGATGCGAGTATCATTTACCCCATCTCTGATAGTCGATGGGTCAGTCCCATTCAAGTTGTCCCAAAGAAATTCGATGTTACGATAGTGAAAAATAACGATGATGAGTTAGTTCCCACTAGGAATCAAACTGGTTGGCGAGTGTGTATTGATTATAGGAAGTTGAACATTGTTACAGGGAAGGATCACTTTCCTCTTCCTTTCATAGAACAAATGTTAGAGAGATTAGTCGGCCACCCATATTAATGTTTTCTCAATGGTTATTCCAGCTACAATTAAATTCCCATTGCTCGTGAGGATTAAGAGAAACCACTTTCACTGGTCCATTTGGTACTTTTTCCTACCAACGCATGCCCTTTGGGTTATGCAATGCACCCGTACCTTTCAGCGGTGCATGATGAGTATCGTCTCGGATATGGTGGAGCATTTTCTCAAAGTCTTTATGGATGATTTTTTTGTGTTTGGGTCTAGTTTTGATGAGTGCCTCCATCATCTCACCCTCATTCTAAAGAGGTGTAAGGAAAAGAACCTTGTGCTTAATTGGGAGAAGTGTCACTTTATGGTCAAACAAGGCATAGTACTAGGTCATATCATTTCTGAAAAGGGTATCGAGGTACATAAAGCTAAAATAGATCTCATTTATAGTCTCCCACCCCCTACAACTTGGCGTGAAGTTCGGTTAGTCTTAGGACACACCGGTTTCTATCAGAGATTTATTAAGGATTTTAGCAAAATCTCTCGACCTTTGTGCAATCTTCTTTCCAAGGACACACCCTTCGATTTCATTGATGAATACCTTCAAGCCTTTGAAGGGATAAAGACAAAATTGACCTCTGCACCTATTATGAGACCTCCTGACTGGAGTCAGCCATTTGAGATCATGTGTGACGCTTCTGACTATGCCATAGGTGCGGTTCTTGGTCAACGTAATGAGAAACTTTCTCATGTCATCTATTTTTCCAGTAGTACTATTAATAATGCCCAATTAAACTATTCTACGATTAAAAAAGAGATTCTCGTTGTTGTTTTTGCTCTTGAGAATTTTAGGTCTTACTTGATAGGATCCAAAGTTATCATTTTCACCGATCACTCAGTCCTGCAATACCTTTTGTCTAAAAAGGCTGCTAAGGCTCATCTCAGTAGGTGGATCCTATTATTGCAAGAGTTTGACCTTGAAATTCGGGATAAAAGGGATGTGAGAATGTAGTGGCAGATCACTTGTCTAGGTTAACTATTGAATCATCTGATAACCTGTTGCCACTAAATGTGTCCTTTCCCGATGAGCAACTAATGCTTGTCTCTTAGCTTCCTTGGTTCGCCGATATTGTGAACTATCTTGTGATAGGTGAAATTCCACTCCATTGGTCTAAGCAAGATCATTCCAAATTTTTAAAGGAAACCAATCATTTCTTTTGGCGTGATCGGTATATTTTTAAGTATTATCCCGATAAAATCATTCGAAAGTGTGTACCCGATAACGAGATTCAAAGCGTAATCTCTTTCTGCCATGACCAAGCCTGTGGAGGTCATTTGAGTGCTAAAAAGATCGCTGTAAAAATTTTACAGCGTGGATTTTATTGGCCCACCATTTTTTGTGACTCGAATGACTACAGCAGGAGTTGTGACCGTTGCTAACGGTTAGGAAAGATCACACGTAGGAACATGATGCCCTTAAATTCCATTCTGATTATCAAGGTTTTTTATTATTGGGGAATTGATTTTATGGGTCCATTTCCAAATTTCTACGGGAATCTTTACATTCTTTTGGCAGGTGATTATGTGTCTAAGTGGGTAGAAGCCATACCATGTAGGACGAATGACCGCCACATGGTGGTCAAATTCATTCGAGAAAATATTTTCTCTTATTTTGGTATGCCTCAAGCCATCATTAGTGATCAGGGCACCCATTTCTGTAATCGATCCTTCGAGAGTCTCATGAAAAAGTATTCGGTCACGCACAAAGTAGGATGCTCTTATCACCCTCAAACCAGTGGTTAATTTAAAGTTTCCAATAGGCAAATCAAGGAAATCATCGAGAAAATAGTGAATCCAAACCGAAAGGATTGGTCGTTAAGGTTGATGGATGCATTGTGGGCTTATAGCACTACCTACAAAAACCACTTGGAATGTCCCCGTATAGGTTTGTCTACAAAAAAGTCTTCCACCTTCCGGTAGAGTTAGAACACAAGGCCTACTAGACCATTAAGACCTTCAATTTTGATTTACCTACTGTGGGAGAGGTTCGAAAATTGTAACTCAATGAGTTGGAAGAGATTAGGAATGATGCGTACGAAAATGCAAAAGTGTATAAAGAGAAAATGAAAATGTTCTATAACAAGTCCATCCTATGGAAGTCATTTGAGCCTGGAAAAAAAGTTCTCTTGTACAATTCTAGATTGCATCTCTTTCCCGATAAGTTGAGGTCTAGATGGTCCGGTCCCTTTATTGTTAGGACAATCTACCCACATGGGGCGGTTGAAATAGAGAATCCTAAAAATGGTGAAATTTTCACAGTTAATGGTCAAAGGTTGAAGCTATATCTGGAATTGTGAGATCAGGAAGTGGAGGACATTCTCCTCCAAGACTCTGTGTACCACGAGTGAACATGAAATTGGGCCAGTGTTGTTGTATCATAATTTTTGTTTTACAGGAATTATGCGTTGGAAAAAGTCCCTCATTACGGTAATATCTTTCATATCTTTCCCGCTTTTTTTTTAATTTTTGTCTTTTACATTGAGGACAATGTAGAAATTAGGTTTGGGGGTATTAAGGTCATTTTTCTCCGTTAAAAAAAAACAGAAAATTTTCAAAAATCCAAAAAGATTTTAAATATAATTGAGTTTTGAAACGATTTCTTAATATAGAATTAATTCATGGATCTCTCAACTTATGAAATTTTTACACATTAGCCATATAATATGATCGAAAATGGATATTGAGGCGAAAGTTAATATACTTAACGAATAAATAGGGAGATTCTAACCTGGTGAGATATTGTGCCATTCATCTATTCCAAGATATTTAAATCAATCCGAGTTAAAATAACTCAAACTTTCCTTCAGTGATAAATTCGTTGATGATCTCAAATTCTTTGTTTTGTTCGATTACTGAAAACAAAAGGTCAAAATGTGAATCTTAAGCACTAGAAGTCTTAGTAAGTTGTTTTGAGACATAAATCAATTGAACGAAACTTGAGAAATGAGATTAGACCATCGTTTGAAAGCCAAAATTAAGACTAAACTCCAATATTTTTTTTGCAAGCCCATTTGAGCCAAAAAGAAAATATGCTTTTTTGTTGAAAATCCATTATCCTACCTAACTCCAATTGGGAGTCTAAAGCCCATAAAAAGAACCCATACCCATTTTCTGAGAATACTAGGGTGAAATTACGGTTGAAAAAAAAAAGGCAAAAAAAAAGGTTTGCAAAAGAATGATGTGTGAAAAAAAAGATGAAAAAATGGGAGTCGAAAAGAAAATGGAGGTTGGAAGAAAACGTGCCTAAAAGTCAAAATACCGAAATCTCTATATTCTCAAAAATTTTGAACTCCAATGCCAATTTTTCTTGCCAAACCCGAGCTTACAATACAGCCAAAGAAAGTCCTAATCGATCTCAAGTGAAGTTAGTTATACTGTGGAGAGAAGATGAATAGGATTTATGGCGTGATTCAATATTTTCAAAAAGTAATTGATTTTCCGTTCATGAGATCATATTCATCCATTATAAAAAGTTCATTTTCCATCATGTATATGTGAAATTTGTTCATTTAAATTTACTCTTTTATTCACATATACCGAGAGAAAAATAATAAATTTTTGAGTGTTCGATTGAGAGTGCATCCCGTGAGATTTTGAAATCAAAACGAACTTTCGAATAAAAAATGTAACGATCAAATCTTTTGAAATGTACGGTTATATTGGCTATGCACACACACACGATAAGTTGAGATTGAAAAGTGAAGTTCTACTGTATTTATGAAGTTTGCATTCAAACTTGGTTATATTAATTTTAAGTCTTTTGTATTGAGTCACGATTTTGAATTTTATGGTTATATTCACTGCAAATCCTCATGAGACAAAACTCGTCCACTAGGGTAACCTAAGGGTTTAACGGTTTGTTGCACATGCTAAGTGCCACCGTGATTCCTACGAAAGTGGGTTAGATTTTAAAGTTTTAATTTTTGCTCGAGGACTAGCAAAGATTAAGTTTGGGGGCATTTGATAAATGCATTATTTTTTATAAATTATGCCCAAATCTAGACCTTGTTAGTCCCATTGTATCATAAATAATGAGTTTTTAGAGTCATTTTCATAAAATAAAAGAAAAATGCAAGTTTGAATAAAATTCGAGTTAAAAATATAATTTTAGTAACTCTGGGGAGTAGGGGTGAAATCATAATTATCAAATTTTATGGGACTAAAAATAATTTTTAAATATTTATCTAGGCAAAATAAAGTTCTCTCTGAAATTTGGTTGAATTCTGAATTAAAATGAATAATTAATGAATTTCGGGGGCTAAAATGCAAAGACGGGTAATTTTATAAATTTTAAATATTTTTGACTCTAGATTTGAATTAATTATTTTTATTTTTGTATATTTTTATAAGTACCCCAGAAATTTGTACTACAAAGAAGTCGATGTGCAAAAATTGTCAGGACACGGTTTACACAGCTGAACTAAATATTTCTTATAAAATCGTTCGAGTTTCCGTTGAGGCCACACCATAGCTTTTCGAAAATATCTTTACAAGACTCACAACTTTGAAGTTCGGACGAAAATGAGATTTTGAAGTTTTAGAGGTCAAAATTGCGATTAAAGTTGGTCCTATGAATAGTGACTAATTTGGGGATAATTATCTTCAACTTTTTTCAAGACTACATGAGATAATTATCAGTTCAAATACAACCAATCAGGGAGAGTCCCATCTCATCCAAATACCCTAACCCTAAGCCTATAAATAGTACCCTTGGGTTCATTATTTTTGACAGGGAGTTATAGAAAGAGCTTTAGAGATAGTTTTTAGTTCCTCATTTTGATAGTATATTTTTATTGAGGGCCAATAATTATTTTATGGGAGGAATTATGTCAAGAATATTTGTGACACAACATTTGTAAGTTTGTTCATTTAATGCAAATTACTATTCATTCTTGCAAATTTATTATGTCAACTATTATGCCAACTTAATTTCCTTACTAGGACTGGGTGAAATTTATCATGTGTGATTAATATTGTGTGTGATTTAAATTTATCTTAGTTCCTGATATGTGCTAAAGGTTCTAAAAAAATTCGGTGTTCATTTAAAATGACACGAGAGTGCGTTTTAAACTTTCGGCATTGTTTGAAAAAAAAATTATTTTTTTTATTTTAAGTATGAGTATTTTTTGATGGGTTATACTTTTATTAAATTGATTGATAGCCCAAGCTTAAGGTCTATATTTTGAAATTGAAAAGTGAACTTTTTAAGGGAATGGAAATTTTAGGCGTCTAAATTTAGAGACATTAAATTTTATTTTGGACTTCTAACGTGTTATTTTTTCGAATTAAATACGACGGGAGTCGGTTTAATTTGAGTTATAAAATCGGGAATAACGAATTTAGATTATTGTACAGTGTTAGTTTAACATGATAGATGGATCCAACGTCCTAGTTTTCAGACTCCCTTGATTATATCTCTCGTAATCTTACTTTTTGTTTGTTTTGCGTAGTTAATATCACATCCCAATTCCAAACCCATTTTATCTAGTTGGACAGTCGTAATAATTTTTAATGATTTTTTTTATAAATCCTCGTGGGTTCGACCCGTACTTACGTTCACTATTCTATACTAGCCCGTGCACTTGCGGTATTTTATAAAATTGACAACACCCACACTTCTGTTCTTCATGGACTTTCTGGAGCAGTTACCTAAAATATAGGAAGGTCCTTGTTTGTTTGTTTGTGTTTATACGTGTTTTTTCATTGGCGCTTTGTAGTTTTTGGAATACTTATTGTATCGGGTCCCACCCCGGCAGGTTGATTCTAATAATATTTAACTTTTAAAAAAAATAATGAATTAAACAATTTTTATTTCTAAAATATATTCATGTTTTCATACTTGTAATTTATTTGAAGTGTCCTGATATAAATAAAAAAAATAACCCAAGAAAATAATAAATCTTAAAAGGTTAACTAGGAAAATTCATTACAATGGGCCAATGTATAATAATAGTTAAAATGAGACAATTATTGCACTAATTAAGTTATCGGTGTCAACATGCTTAGGCCAAATGAGCCCCTACACAATTTATAGAAACAATATTTTATTCACAAATTTCAAGTCCGGTCAAATAACATTCCAACAACCCATTTAAACAAAGAATTATACGTTTCATGCTGAAAATATATAAAGGGAGTAGTTTGAAATTTTAATAAAATATTTAAATTTGGGATGTTACATAAGTTATTTTTGATAATTTTATATGAATTTGAGCCAATCACTTCCGAAGTATTGCTTTCAAAATTTTTAAAAAGATTAAAATTTGAATTAACACAAATAAAAAAAATATATATTTGAATCAATGTTTTAGATAGATATTTTCACTTTAAATATCTAATTGAATTTAAGTATAATAGGATATTGACAATATTGAAGTTGATTTAAAATGAGGACAGGGGATTTAAATTATCCGAAAAAAATTTATATAGATAAAACTAAACTAAAATAGAAATATTAATATCATCGTGACCCATTTAATCACCCCACCCCCATTAGTTCACTTAACCCACTGTATCACCCCCTTCCCCTACGATGATATACACATTTTTTTCTTTAGAAATAAAGAAAATTAATTTTGCTTATGAAAAAAATAACCAAAGAAATAACTTTGAAAAAGAGATGTTGAACTTAAACATATTTGAATAAAAAAAATATTATAATGAGAGTGAAAGGAGGACCCTTAGAGTAACTCCAACAAACTAATTAAAAGTGTACATCTAATCAAAAGTAACAATAGCTCTTAAAAAACACTCTTCAACGGCATAATCATATTTTAACAACACCTGGCCCAATAATCAAAATTCCTTGCTCAATAATCAAAACTAGCCATCTTTTTCAATAACCAAATGTTGGGTCCCACCACAAAACTTACCCCAATAACTGTTACCTTCTCTGCAACTTCTTTACCCTCACTTCCTTTCCTTCATCGCCTTTCACAAAATCATGTATCCTTTGCAATTTTTCATGTAGAATTTTTTCAGAATAATTTTTGTCTCCTAATTTCGGTTAGTTTAAGATCCATATATCCTCTATAATGATTGGCCAATGATTTTCTTCCCCCTCCATAAATAGAGTTGTGTTGTCATAGTTTGGACTTTCTTCGCCCAAGGATTATCACAACACAGGTTGATTAGTTTATTGCATAGATTCTATATATTTAAACATCGGAATGAATTTAATTTTTCTGTATTTTAAGATGAAGATGGAGTTTGATATTGTACCAATAAATGGGAACTTACTAAAGAAATAGGAAGGATTTGCAAAATTTTGATATTTTAGGGTATGAATACTATTAGTTCGAATTGACTTATTCAATCTTCATTCATATAAACAACATTATTTCAGTGTATCTTAAGGTGGGAAAACATAGATGGACTATGCATATTATCACAATATTTATTGTAATAATATATTCATTGACGGATCATGGTGGTACACAATGTGTTTTGAATCTAAATTTTGGATCCAATATAAGTCCATACTTCATGTAGAAAATGTATCCAGTAGTGCATCTATCTTGTACTATTATGATGTGAATGAAGATTAGAATTAGTCATGCCCTATGCTTTTATATGAATATTGGAATAATATACTGCAAGTGGCTAATTTCAGTAATTGGCATTCAAGTTTATGATTGAATTTGATGTGGGAAGTTGCTAATTTCAATCACTATTAAAAGATAACTGATGTGCACATGAGTTGTATTTGAACAATTTCTTTTGTTTTTTGCAGATAAACTCTATATATTCCCATATAAAACATGTCTTCATCGACACAATTTGATTATTCACCGTCTTCATCCTCTGATGAAGACAACGATATGAAATTAATTTACCATGGTGCTTCTATTGCTTCTGTTGTATACGACTTACAAAGAAATAAATTAAAAGAAGCAATTTATTGGGGGGGGGGGTCTATAGAAGGTCGACGATATGTTCACCGTGACAAGATTGGAGCTCATAAAAACTTGTGAGGGATTACTTTGATGAGGATAGCACATATTCTGATAAGATTTTTCGTCAACGATTCAGGATGAATAGGACTCTATTTTGCCCATCCATGATGATGTGCTCGATCACGATCCTTTAAATTTCCAACAACGTCGAGATGCCGCCAAAAAAATTAGGTTTGTCTTCCTTCCAAAAGATGGCAGCTGTGATTAGGATGTTGGCATATGGAATGGCTGGCGATCAATGCGATGAATATCTCAAAGTTGTAGAAACCACGACAATAAAATGAATAAAATATTTTTATGCATCTGTCATTCAGATCTTTGGTGATGAGTGTAAGGACAAATTTTCAATCGAGTCATTTGTTATATTGGCTATATTCCGTTGGACAAAACAATTTTCGGTCATTCTGCGTCAAGCATCATTCAACGTAAAGATTCAAGCATCGCATCCAAAGTTCACGCGTCATCAATATGCACGCCATGCTAGCTATCCTAAAAAGGTATATGACCAAAATAAATTTTATGTGTTGGAGTATTTTGCTTAATCAAGAAATTTTCATATAGAGAAATGTTCGTAAATAAGTAATTTTCATAAAGAAATATCTTTGAAATAAATTTGAACAAATTTGTGCAAAATATGAAATCTCGTTCGAAGTTTATCCAGGTCGTTCGAACGACCTGGATGTAACGACATTTCCCAGGCTATACTAGAACTTTGTTAGAAGTTCGTTAGAAAGGTCGTTCAAATGATCTCGTTCGAACGAGGTTTCTAACGACCTATCGAATTCGAAACTGGAACTTCGTTAGATAACTCATTCGAACGACCTCGTTCGAACGAGTTCTGCCAGATCTGAATTTTTGAACTTATTTTTTAAGCAGTTTTTTCCCACAAATGTTTTGGTCCACTACTTTTTCAGTTATATTATATGGACGAAAATCAGTTTCAAGGGTGAAGGAAGTTTATTATTCTCTTGAGAGAATTTTTCATAACTTCCCTCTTTTTGGTAAAAATCATCTCCAACACTTTTATCATCTTTTGAAACAAAACCCCTTCAATCAACTTGACATTCAACAAGCAAGTTCGCGGTGGATCTCTGCATTCAAGCTTTGAGGAGACGGTGGGGTAACACCCCGCATTTTTCATGCATTAGATATTTAATTAATTCGGGAATTGAAAATTACTTGTGAGTCGTAATTTAATTGAATTAATTAGGGAAATTTTATTTAAATATTAATCGAGGAGTAAATGGTTAATATTTATGGGAAGTTATTTACTAAGTGAATAGTAATTATTTATTTAAGTCATTTTGAGTATTAATGACAGGGTATGCACTTATCTCAACCGGGAGTCGGTATAGACTAAAGGGGTGAGGGGATAAATATATTTAGAAATTAATTCGGATGCCAATTCGGAGTGTACGGTTGAGTCCGGATGGGCCGAGATAGTCAGAAAAGTGTACCCGGGGGTAGTAAACGGGTCACGGGGCATTTTTAGACATAGCCGGGCCCACACGGGGGCATTTGGGTCACTTGGGCTTGGCCCATTAGGCAAAAAACGGTATTAGGTAAATTAAGGAATTGGGAGGAATGATAAAACGGCTGATAGAGTTTTAGAAAAGGCTAAGTGTATTAAGAACCCTAATAGAAGTTAAAGGAAGCTTTAGGATCACTAGAGAGACAACAATGATCGTCTTTAACCTTGGAAATTCATCTCCGAATCAGACACTACGAAACCTAAGGCAAGTGGATAACTTGCAATAGTATTGAATCTGTTTTTGAAATTCATATTCATGTGATGTGTTCATGGCAAAAACATGAGGTTTTGAAAAATAATGATCTGATTTACGAATTTAAATGAGGATTCATGTAGAAATCTGATATTATAAATTGATACATATCTGGTAGGATGATATCTGGATAACTAGAAACGAATTTGGTGAAGGGATTTGGGATGTAAATGTGTAAGGAATTAAAGATGGATATTTCCCCAAATCTAGAAATTGTAGTTAATGGACGAATTAATGATGTTGGTGGACATTCTGGAGGTCTCTAATAAGGTTTCTAACATGTATTAATGCTAAGAGGGCTTAAGGTTACTGGTAGAAGGAATTAGGGTTTGAGAATTTTCGTCCATGGCTGATTGTGTCTTCGCGAAGAAAACGAAGACCTGCTCGATCGATCGATCGAAGGTCTGGGGTCGATCGATCGAAGGTCGGCAGATTTTGGCAATTTTGTCCAGTTATGTATATAAAAGAGAATTTATATAATAAATAATCATGAGTAAAGTTAATTAGGATTTGAGTATTTTTTTTGGGTGTCACGTAATGATTAAAAATTCGGGAGTCGGGAATTTAGACTCGGGTGAGGTTATTTCGGACTACGAGAGTAAGTACAATTTTTATGGTGGGGGCGATACCAAAGGTGACTTAATTAATTAATGTGTGAATTAATTAATGATTAGAGTGGGACCATAACCTCTTAATAAATTAACTAGGCTTATGTTACGGATTGTGTGCATAGTGTAGCCGGGACATTTTATATATATATATATATATATATATATACGGAGTGTGATAGTATATATATATATAGTGTGTGTGCATTAATAGTCAGTGATTGAATATTATTAGTATGTACTCTAGTGCTATAGGGGGAGGTTGCGCACAGTGGATGAATCCCCTAGCTTGAGGAGTAGGGCGAGTATAATCCCAGGTCATAGCGTACGTTGTATGCGTGAGGGGTATCTCACTTTCAGGGAAGGAATATGACCGCCTCCAATTCGTATGTTAAACTAAGTTAGTGAGTGAATCTAACTTGGATAACTAGGTTACGTGAATACACCTAGTGGGATAGCACTTGGGAGAATTTATATTTTGAGAGTATTCTTACTCGGTCGAAAGTTTGTATTAAAGGTTATTTCAGTATGTTTGTGAATACTGTAATATGATTAAATATATAATTAGGTAAATAATTATATAGGGGATAATTAATACATAGTGAAAATGTATTATGTGCATAACAGGTGTGAATGTTATATGAAATTAAAAGGAGTAATGATTCAATTAAGTTGACGTTTATAATAACTTAAAAATCATGAATTAAGGCATACTCGGTTAGAGTAGGTAAAAATTTCAAGGGTTAAAATAAGCATTGGGCCAGGAGAGTAGGACCTAGTAAATAAAATGGAAGCGTTAGTAGTGCACATTAGAGGAGGGGTGAGGAAGTCCTCAAGAGAGTGCGGAACTAACTAAAATATGAAGAGCATGCATATTTATTTATTACTGCAAGTTAATCATTTGTTAAATGTTTTTAAATGTTTTTGGGTACTAACCCTTGCTATAAAATTCTTTTAAAAAAACCATTTAGGTGTACAACCACAAGGGCGCCAAGTTTGACTCTATTCTAGGTATCCTTTGCTATAACACATGTGGATGTTGCGGGGCTTTGATAGACGCTTTCTTCTTTCATTCGTGTAGAGACTCTATAGTAGTTATCTGATCTTGTCGCTCACAGTTCATTTATCAGTATTAGATTTGTTGAGATGTTTTTCTGATATTTACTTGTATTGGATATTTGGACCGATGGTTTATTCGGTTAGGTGTTTTAATTGCGGATGGTTATTTTAATTAACTGTGATTGTGTATTATTGTATGTTCCGCATGAGTTTTATTTAATTAATTGAAAGATAAAAATTGGCACCAGTCTACTTTTCTCACTTAGGTGGTTAGTAATTAAAAAGATGACAGTGATGCTAAGAATGGACCAACTGAGAAACCTTTTCTAACTTGATTTAGGACTGATCACCCGGGATTAATTAGGCAGGGTGTCACAGATCGTATCAGAGCATCAGGTTCTAGTGTCCTTAGGATCTGTGCGGCTTTCTACGTTTCAGTGTAGCACTCGTTTGTTATAGAGCCCTATTATTAGGACTGTTGATTCATTTTCCGCTTGTGAAATATCCTATTTCTGCTGTGTATATTTTTGTATAAATTGTGTACTTATACAATTCAATCTATTTCAGATGCCACCGAGGAGACTGAGAGCGGAGAGGGCTGAGGCTAGGGATGAAATCAGGGAGGCTCATCAGGAGCCGCAGGTACCGCTACCCCCACCCCCACCCGAGTTGATTTCACTACTCAGGTGGCAGTGATAGTGGCCCAGGCGGTCGAAACAGCAATGAGAGCTATGGCAGCTCACTTTCCACAGCCCCAGGCGCCGCCTCCAGTGGCACCAGCAGGTCAGGCTCCAGTGGGGCCACCGTCTTGGCAGAGAGTTAGGGAGACCTTTCAGAAGGGTCACCCACCTGAGTTTCGGGGTAGTACAGATGTGATTGAGGCTTGTGACTGGAAGAAGAACATTCAGTGCCATCTGCGCATGCTAGAGTGTAATGAGGTACAGAAGAAGATGCTTTCTACCTTTCGTCTATCAGGGGCAGCCTTACAGTTGTGGGAGTCAGTTACCACCGCCGGGGAGCGAGACTTGATGCCGATAGCAGAATTTTGGGTGCGGTTCGACCGCAAATACTTTCCACCAGCAGTAGAGACTGAGATGAGGAAGAAATCAGTGATTTAGTTCAGGGTGACCGATCAGTGGCAGACTACGAGGAAGAGTTCACCCGTTTGGAAAACTTTGTGCCAAATGAGGTGAGCGATGAGGAGCGGAAGAAATCGAGGTTTATGTCCTGTTTAGCCTGGCGAATCAGGCAACACTTGATTTGGAATCCGGCGTTAGTAACGTATACAGACGTCGTTAATGCTGCACTTGTACACTACCAGGACCATCGCTTCCATGCGAAGGGGAGCAAGCGAACAGGGGAGCCGAGCCAACAGGGCAAGGTTGATACTAGTAGTGACACAAGTGGTACTCAGCAACAGGCGGGTAGTCAGCAAGGGAATCAGGCTAAGAAGTTTAAGCCTGGTGGTTTTCGACAGGGAGGACAGGGGTTCAGGCAGGGGCAGCCGGGCCCGAACCAACAACAGCAGGTTCCTCAGGGCCGTCAGGGCCAAGGGAACAATGGGGGAGGCCAGCAGGGCCAGGGCCAGCCACGTCAGGGCCAACGACCGGGGGATGGTCATAGACGCTATTTTGTGTGTGGCCAGCTAGGAAATTTCAATAGGGAATGCCCACAGAGAGGCAGAGGTCAAAAACAGGAGGCCCAATAGGGGCAACAGGGGTAATTACCACCAACAACACCAGCCCCACCCGCCCCACCTCAGCAGGGACAGATGCATTATGGACGTGTGTATAACGTCCGGGATGTTCCTAATCCCCCGGCGCAGCAAGCACCGCCAGAAGTTGAGGGTATGTTTCTCATTCATGGTTTTGAGGGTAGTATTCTCTTTGATACGGGAGCATCACATTCATTCATTAAACTAAATTTTGCTAAACGGACCGGACTACTAGAGACCGTGGGAGGTCTTAGGATGTGTGTAGAGTCGCCAGTTGGCAGCGGGGCTACGATTCACTCGATTTGTCGGGGTGTAGACATTTTGATCGGGAGACTTAGTTTAGCAGCAGACCTACTAGTGTTAGATATGGAGGGGTACGATGTCATCTTGGGCATGGATTGGTTGGCAGGTTATCAGGCGACGGTGGATTGCTACGAAAGGACTATCGTGTTCTCCATTCCAGGACATGAGATGTTCTTAATAGCAATGCCACTACCCGAGGGAGGGTCACGCACACAATTGTATTACATTGAGGAGGAAACCTCAAAGGAGGTGGCTATTCCATTGGATTCAATCCCAGTGGTGAGAGACTTTGAGGATGTGTTTCACGAGATAACAGGGTTGCCACCTAGCAGGGAAATCAAATTTGTGATCGATTTAGCACCGAGGACGAGGCCAATTGCTCGGGCCCCATATCGTATGGCCCCTTCAGAGATGCGTGAGCTGAGGGAGCAGATTCAGCAGCTTTTGGGTCAAGGTTTCATATGACGGAGTACATCGTCGTGGGGTGCACCAGTGTTATTTGTGAAAAAGCGAGATGGCTCACTACGGTTATGCGTGGACTATAGAGAGCTGAATAAGGCCATGATACGGAATAAGTATATGTTGCCTAGGATTGACGACCTATTTGACCAGTTGAGAGGGGCATCTTATTGATATCATCAACTATGTATCCGAGAGGAAGATGTTCCGAAGACCGCTTTCCTGTCGCGGTATGGATCTTACGAGTTCAGGGTGATGCCATTCAGACTCACCAATGCACCAGCAGTGTTCATGGACCTCATGAACAGAGTATTTAGGGAGTTTCTCGATCAGTTTTTTATCGTGTTCATTGATGACATCCTGATCTACTCGTGTACTGAGGAGGAGCACGCAGAGCACCTACATATAGTGTTACAGACATTACGGGATCACCAACTCTATGCCAAATTCGGTAAGTGTGGATTTTGGCTACGGAAGGTTCAGTTCCTTGGCCACGTGGTGTCAGACCAAGGTATTGCGGTGGATCCAAGTAAAGTATCGGCGGTGAGGGAGTGGGGACAACCCACGACACCGACAGAAGTGCACAGTTTTCTGGGGTTGGCCGATTATTACAGACGGTTCATCAAAGGATTCTCGAAGATTGTGGGCCCTTTGACGAATCTTACCCGGAAAGGGGTACCTTTCACTTGGAATGATCACTATCAATTAGCCTTCGATTATTTGAAGGACAAGTTGACATCTGCACCCGTGCTTGCATTGCCGAAAGGGGGATTAGAGTATCGGGTTTACACTGACGCATCCTTATAGGGACTTGGGGTGTGCTTCAGCAGGAGGAAAGGGCTATAGCTTATGCGTCCAGGAAGCTAAAGCCCCACAAGAGGAATTACCCCACTCACGACCTGGAGTTAGCAGCAGCCATTTTTTCTTTGAGGATATGGAGACATTATCTCCTGGGGGAGCTGTTCGCGCTATTCACGGATCACAAATCACTTCAGTATCTCTTCACTCAGAAGGATCTGAATATGAGACAGAGGCGATGGCTAGAATTCGTGAAAGACTGTCAGTTTGATATTTAGTATCATCCTGGTAAGGCTAATGTGGTGGCAGATGCATTGAGTCAGAGATCGACTGGGGAAATATCAGAAGTCTAGAAAGCGAAGTGGAGAGAACTTCGATACGAGGATGATATAGCCAGGGCTTGCATGTCAGCATTATCCATCACACCCGAGATCATTATACGGGTTGTAAGGGCTCAGGCAGAGGATCGGACCTGCCGGGATAGGGTGAGCCAGTTGCTAGCTGAGGGAGCAGAGGGCTACTCGATCAACTCGGAGGGAGGCTTACGCCATAATGGGAGGTTGATTGTGCCAGAGGATGCAGAATTGAGGCACACTGTTATGACGGAGTCTCATGGGTCGAGATTCGCGGTACATCCCGGTGGGGATAAGATGTATCAAGATATGAGAAGGCAGTATTGGTGGGCAGGGATGAAACGGGACATAACATAATTTGTTTCGAAATCTGCCACGTGTCAGCTTGTGAAAGTTGACCATCAGAGCCATCAGAGATGCTACAACCACTTGAAATTCCTGTGTGGAAGTGGGAGAGCGTCTCTATGGACTTCATTACAGGGTTACCGACATCACAGAAGGGTCACGATTCCATATGGGTTATTGTGGATCAGTTGACCAAAGTGGCGCACTTCATACGGGTTCGCACAGACTTTGAGACGATGCGTTATACACAGCTATTCATAGCGGAGATTATTAAACTACATGGGGTACCGATTAATATTGTGTTGGATAGGAACAAGATCTTTGTGGCCCATTTTTGGCAGAGTTTTCAAGAGGCCATGGGCACGGAGTTACGTTTGAGTACAGCCTATCACCCACAAACTGACGGGCAGACCGAGAGTGTCAATCAGATGTTGGAAGATATGCTCAGAATGTGTATATTAGACTTTGGGGGAGGTTGGGAGAAATATCTTCCTCTGGTAGAGTTTGCGTATAATAACTCTTACCAATTCACGATCGGCATGGCACCATTTGAGGCATTATACGAGAGACCTTGTCGTTCACACGTTTGTTGGTTAGAGGTGGGGGACAATAAACTGTTGGGGCCGGAGATTGTTCAGGTGACATCTTCCAAGATAGAGCTGATCCGAGGGAGGATTCGGATAGCTCAGGGTAGGCAGAAAAGTTACGCTGATGCTTCATGGAGACACGTGGAGTTAGAGGTTGGGGATCATGTATTGGTCAGGGTGTCCCCCATGAAAGGAATGATAAGGTTCGGCAAGAAGGGTAAGTTAGCACCGAGGTACGTGGGACCTTTCTCTATTATCGAGAGGGTGGGGCCTGTAGCCTACAAGCTGGGATTATCGGAGCATCTTCAGCGGATACACGACGTGTTCCATGTAGCATCGCTGAAGAAATATCGCAGGAGTGAGAGGGCCTTCTGGCACATTCCACTAGAAGAAATCGATTTACAGCCAGACATCTCATATGAGGAGAGGCCGGTGGCTATCCTAGACCGTAGCGAGCGGAAATTACGATCCAAGATTGTTTCACTAGTTAGAGTAGAGTGGGGTCATCACAACATCGACGAGTCTACCTGGGAGCAGGAGGAGGATATGCGGGAGCATTATCCAGAGCTTTTCATCACAGGAATGACCTAATTTCGGGGACAAAATTCCTTTGTAAGGGGGGGAGTATGTAACACCCCGCATTTTTCAAGCATTAAATATTTAATTAATTCGGGAATTGAAAATTACTTGTGAGTCATAATTTAATTGATTTAATTAGGGAAATTTTATTTAAATATTAATCGAGGAGTAAATGGTTAATATTTACGGGAAGTTATTTACTAAGTGAATAGTAATTATTTATTTAAGTCATTTCGAGTATTAATGACAGGGTATGCACTTATCTCAACCGGGAGTCGATATAGACTAAAGGGGTGAGGGGATATATATTTTTATAAATTAATTCGAATGCCAATTCTGAGTGTACGGTTGAGTCCAGATGGGCCGAGATAGTCGGAAAAGTGTACTCGGGGGTAGTAAACGGGTCACGGGGCGTTTTTAGACATAGCCGGGCCCACACGGGGGCATTTGGGTCACTTGGGCTTGGCCCATTAGGCAAAAAACGGGATTAGGTAAATTAAGAAATTGGGAAGAGTGATAAAACGGCTGATAGAGTTTTAGAAAAGGCTAAGTGTATTAAGAACCCTAATAGCAGTTAAAGGCAACTTTGGGATCACTAGAGAGCCAACAAGGATCGTCTTCAACCTTGGAAATTCATCTCCGAATCAGACACTACGAAACCTAAGGCAGGTGGATAACTTGCAATAGTATTGAATATGTTTTTGAAATTCATATTCATGTGATGTGGTTGAGAAAAATTTGTTTTGGGTGTCCATGGCATAAACATGAGGTTTTGAAAAATAATGATCTGATTTACGAATTTGAATGAGGATTCTTGTAGAAATCTGATATTATAAATTGATACATATCTGGTAGGATGATATCTGGATAACTAGAAACGAATTTGGTGAAGGGATTTGGGATGTAAATGTGTAAGGAATTAAAGATGGATATTTCCCCAAATCCAGAAATTGTAGTTAATGGACGAATTAATGATGTTGGTGGACATTCTGGAGGTCTCTAATAAGGTTTCTAACATGTATTAATGCTAAGAGGGCTTGAGGTTACTGGTAGAAGGAATTAGGGTTTGAGAATTTTCATCCATGGCTGATTCTGTCTTCGCGAAGAAGACGAAGACCTGCTCGATCAATCGATCGAAGGTCTGGGGTCGATCGATCGAAGGTCGGCAGATTTTGGCAATTTTGCCCAATTATGTATATAAAAGAGAATTTATATAATAAATCTTTATGTAATTAATTATGAGGAAATTAATACATGAGTTTAAACCTAATTAATCATGAGTAAAGTTAATTAGGATTTGAGGATTTTTTTTGGGTGTCACGTAATGATTAAAAATCTGGGAGTCGGGCATTTAGACTCGGGTGAGGTTATTTCGGACTACGAGAGTAAGTCCAATTTTTATGGTGGGGGCGATACCAGAGGTGACTTAATTAATTAATGTGTTAATTAATTAATGATTAGAGTGGGACCATAAGCTCTTAATAAATTAACTAGGCTTATGTTACGGATTGTGTGCATAGTGTAGCCGGAACATTTTATATTTATATATATATACGAAGTGTGATAGTATATATATATAGTGTGTGTGCATTAATAGTCAGTGATTGAATATTATTAGTATGTACTCTAGTGCTATAGGGGGAGGTTGCGCGCAGTGGATGAATCCCCTAGCTTGAGGAGTAGGGCGAGTATAATCCCAGGTCATAGCGTCCGTTGTATGGGTGAGGGGTATCTCACTTTCAGGGAAGGAATATGACCGCCTCCAATTCGTATGTTAAACTAAGTTAGTGAGTGAATCTAACTTGGATAACTAGGTTACGTGAATACACCTAGTGGGATAGCACTTGGGAGAATTTATATTCTGTGAGTATTCTTACTCGGTCGAAAGTTTGTATTAAAGGTTATTTCAGTATGTTTGTGAATACTGTAATATGATTAAATATATAATTAGGTAACTAATTATATAGGGGATAATTAATACATAGTGAAAAATGTATTATGTGCATAACAGGTGTGAATGTTATATGAAATTAAAAGGAGTAATGATTCAATTAAGTTGACGTTTATAATAACTTAAAAATCATGAATTAAGGCATACTCGGTTAGAGTAGGTAAAAATTTCAAGGGTTAAAATAAGCATTGGGTCAGGAGCGTAGGACCTAGTAAATTAAATGGAAGCGTTAGTAGTGCACATTAGAGGAGGGGTGAGGAAGTCCTCAAGAGAGTGCGGCACTAACTAAAATATGAAGAGCATGCATATTTATTTATTACTGCAAGTTAATCATTTGTTAAATGTTTTCAAATGTTTTTGGGTACTAACCCTTGCTATAAAATTCTTTTTAAAAAACCTTTTAGGTGTCCAACCACAAGGGCGCCAAGCTTGACTCTATTCCAAGTATCCTTTGCTGGAGCACATGTGGATGTTGCGGGGCTTTGATAGACGCTTCCTTCTTTCATTCGTGTAGAGACTCTATAGTAGTTATTTGAGCTTATCGCTCACAATTCATTTATTAGTATTAGATTTGTTGAGATGTTTTTTCTGATATTTACTTGTATTGGATATTTGGACCGATGGTTTATTCGGTTAGGTGTTTTAATTGCAGATGGTTATTTTAATTAACTGTGATTGTGTATTGTTGTATGTTCCGCACGAGTTTTATTTAATTAATTGAAAGATAAAAATTGGCACCAGTCTACTTTTCTCACTTAGGTGGTTAGTAATTAAAAAGATGACAGTGATGCTAAGAATGGACCAACTGAGAAACCTTTTCTAACTTGATTTAGGACTGATCACCCGGGATTAATTAGGTGGGGTGTCACAGGTGGTTTTGGGCTTCGGTGGATACCGCGACACGAGGAGTGTCGAGCAACGCGTTGGAGCTTCGTGTACTACAAATTCAGAGGTCGAGGAGGGCATAGGCAAGTCTTTTGAGTCTCTTGTAAAACCTATTTTGTAGTGGATTTTGTCTAGGCCCATCCGTCCGAGGTTTTTCCCATTTGGGTTTTCCTCGTACATCAGCATGTTGTGGTTGAGATTTTTGCATTTTACTTTATTAAATCACCTAGATGTATGCTTAGGATAAAAGGAATAAAATTGGAATAATTTTATTTTAATTAGTCAAGTTATCAATTCCATTGCATTAATTGATATTTGTTCTTGCGAACTCGTGAATCTGCTTTTAAATTGAAATCGGTGAATATCACTTTATAGCTAATATTAAAATTGGATTGCGTGTGTGTATTCTACGAATTAAACTAAGAACATATAACCTTGCAACTTCAAATTGGTATCAAAGCATGTCTCTAAAAGTTATTTAGATGAATCCTGGAGGTTATATGTATAGTTTTTCGTCGAATAGACTACCTTTGTTTGATGGAACTAATTACACCTATTGGAAAGCACATATGAAATCTGCTCTTAAATCAATTGATGAACGTGTTTGGGTTACTGTTGAAAGAGGATGGTCCCCTCCTACTATGGTTGTTAATGATGAAATTATTTTGACTCCTGTTGAACAGTGGTGTGAGGAAGAACTAAAATGGTGTGACTTTAACTCTAAAGGATTAAATGCCTTATTTGGTGTTGTGTCTCCCGATGAATTTCGTCGTATAATGACGTGCGAAATGTCAAAGGAAGCTTGGAACATTCTCCAAGTTACTCATGAGGGAACTAGTGTTGTTAAAGCGTCAAAACTTCAAAATTTAACTACACAATTTGAAACGATCACCATGAAAGAAACTGAAACATTTGATGAGTTTTATGCTCGTTTATCAGACATAGTTAACTCTTGCTTTAACTTAAGAGAAAAAATACCTAAAAATCGTGTTGTTAAGAAAATACTTAGATGTCTTCCTAAGCGATTCATTCCTAAAGTCATTGTTCTTAATTCTTTAGGAAACCTACATACTTTAAAACTTGAAGAACTTGTTGGCGATCTTCAAACTTATGAACTAGATATGTTTCCTAAAGATAACAAAGGCAAAGATAAAGGTGTTGCTTTAAAAGCTAAGAAAGTCGATGCGTCTGATCTTGATGAGTCTGACTTTGATCCTGGTGATATAACCTTATTTGCTAAAAAATTTAAAAAATTTCTCAAGTTTAAAAAACAAAACTCCAAATTTGAAAAACCTAAATTTGAGAACAAAAACAAAGGAGGAAATAAAAAATTCAATAATCAGGATCCTAAGAAGTTCAACAAAGATAACTTTAAAAAGGATGATTCGGAGAGATGCTTTGAATGTGAGGGACGTGGTCATTGAGCTTTCGAGTGCCCTACAAAACTTAAAAGACAAGGCAAAGAAAAAGCTGTTTACAATGCTACTCTAAGTGACAGTGATAAAGAGTCTGAAGACTCTGATGACTCTAATCCGTCTAGAAATAACTTTAGTTCCTTTATGGCAAGCCATGCTAGTAATTCGAGTGTGTTATACCTTAATGTTGACAATTCGGAACCAAATCTTGAGGTTGTTTGTACTCATTCTACTAGTAGTGATGAAAAAGAGAGTGATAGTGATATAGATGAGAATGAACTACAATCTGCTTATTCTGAACTCTACAATGAATCTCTTCCCATTCAAAAAGTTAACAAAAGATTAACCTTTAAAATCTTAACTTTAGAAAAAGAGTTGAAAGGCCTAAAGGAGAAGGAGGCTTTAGTTAGTCAACTCGAGGCAATTAAGATATCTCTTTCTGAGAAGCTTATCGTTATTGGTAAAGAAAAATGTGACTTAATTATCTCCTTGTAAGGTGTTAACAAAGATCTTAATGAGTCTTTAGAAATTAGAAAATCTCTAGAAGCTAAAATTTCCCAACTTGAAAAGGATCTCGAGTCCTCTCGTGAAGTTAAAGTCACGCTCGAGGATAATTCAGGAAGAATGGGAAAATTATTTCTAGGTCCTGTTTTAGGATATAAGGAGAAAGGTTATCAAGAGAGAAAGGGTATAGGATATGAAGAAGGAGATTCATCGAAAGTCAAACCTGAACCAGTAGCTAAGTTTGTTACCAAATCTAATGTTTCTAAAACAAGTCCTACTAAGCAACCTTTAAAAGCTGGCCCAAAACAACCCTATGTGTCCACATATTGTCACAAACGGGGTCATCTTAAATATTTTTGCTACAAGCTTGGAAAGACCTCTCAATTCACAAATTCTAAACAACCCTATAGCTCATTTGCTAGTCTTAAGAGTCAAGTCGAGTATCTTGCCAATACTTCTAAAAGTCTAATGGAAGAGTTTCTTAGGTTTTCTAAAGTCTAAGGAAATAATTCTAATTATAAGACTAGAGCCAATCAAGGAAAGAAAACAACTCAAGCTTGCATTAAGAAAAATCATACCAAGAAAGCTTTTGTTGCTCATGTTGCACTAAAGGCTTAAAATACCTCTCAATGGTTAGTGGTTGTTCAAGACATATGACTGGTGATAAATCTCTATTTACAACTCTTGAAAATAATAAAGATGGTAAAGTCACTTTTGGGGATGGTAGCAAGTCTCAAATCATGGGTAGAGGATCTATTGAAATCTCCGGGTTTTCTAAACTTGAAAATGTTCTTTATATTGAGGGTCTCAAGGCTAATTTAATAAGTATTAGCCAACTATGTGATGAAAATCTTGATGTGAAATTTAGTCAATCAGAGTGCACCGTCTATGATCAGTCAGGTTAATCTATTTTACAAGGTGTTAGAACTAGTGACAATTACTATGGAATTATTCCTAAATCATCATTAGTTTGCAATAATGCAAAAGCCTCATCTGCCAATCTTTGGCATCAAAGATTAGGTCATGTAAACTTTAGAGATCTTGAGAGACTAGTGAGAAAAGAGCTAGTTCGAGGCTTACCGCCACTAGGAAATCCAACCTCCACCATTTACGGGTCGTGTCAATTAGGAAAACAAATTAAGAGTCCTCATAAGAAATTAAACTCTATAACAACATCCCGTGTCTTAGAATTGATACACATGGACCTTATGGGTCCCACTCGTACCGAGAGCATAGGAGGAAAAAGATACATCTTAGTTATGGTGGATGATTTCTCTAGGTACTCAATTGTAGGATTTCTAAGAGAAAAATCTGAAATAGTTGATTTTCTTACTGTTAAATGTAGATCTCTTCAAAATCTACACGGTATTACCATAAAACGCTTTAGGAGTGATAATGGAACCGAATTCAAGGAATCCGGTGTGAATGCCTTTTGTAATGAAATATGAATAAAACATGAATTCTCGACCGTTCGAACACCACAACAAAATGGTATAGTTGAAAGAAAAAATCGAACGATCCAAGAAATGGCAAGATCTATGCTCCTAGGAAAAAATGTGCCCCATAGGTTTTGGGCCAAAGCGGATAACACTGCATGTCACACAGTAAATAGAGTTTATTTGCGCCCTAACACTAAAAAAACTCCTTATGAATTGTGTATGGGTAAGAAACCTAATTTGTCCTATTTTAGAGTGTTTGGTAGTCCATGCTATATTCTTCGAGATAGAGAACTTCTAGGCAAATTTGACTCAAGGAGTGATGAAGGTATATTCCTAGGATATTCTCAAAATAGTAGAGCCTTTAGAGTATTCAACTTAAGTAGCTCTAAAGTCATGGAATCAATTAATGTTGTCATAAAAGATGATGCTCTGGCCACATTAATTGATAATGAGGAAGATTTGTTATGTGAGTGTGATGTTGTGTCAAATGTTGAAAGTATTGAATATCAAAATGACTTGGTTGTTCCAACTACTGAGAAAAAGGATCTTACTCCTTGGGTGCGTAAAAGTCATGACACTTCAAAAATTATAGGAGATCCCGAGGTAGGTGTCAAGACTAGGGAGCAATTAGAAAATGAAGTTACCTATCTATGCTATACCTCTAAAATTGAACCTAAAAACTTTAAACAAGCATTAAAAGTTGAACATTGGATTAATGCTATGCAAGAAGAACTGTTTCATTTTAAGAAAAATGATGTTTGGGAATTAGTCCCTAGGCCATCTAATAAAAATGTCATTGGCACCAAATGGATTTTCAAAAATGAAATGGATGAAAATGGTGTCATTGTTTGAAATAAAGCTAGATTAGTTGCTCAAGGATACACCCAAATAGAAGGTGTTGACTTTGAAGAAACTTTTTCTCCTATTGCTAGGTTAGAATCGGTTCGCCTTTTACTCGCCATAGCATGTCACCTTCAATTTAAATTATATCAAATGGATGTAAAAAGTGCATTTTTAAATGGTATTATTCAAGAGGAAGTCTATGTTGAACAATCAAAAGGTTTTGAGGACCCAAAACATCCTACTCATTTCTTCTTCCTAAAGAAAGCTCTTTATGGCTTGAAACAAGCACCCCGTGCTTGGTATGAAAGACTCACCTTTTATCTTCTTTCTCGTGGCTTTTTGAGGGGAGGAGTTGATATGACACTTTTCGTTCGCCGTGATGAAAAAGGTATCCTAGTTTCCCAAGTATATGTCGACGACATAGTGTTTGGGTCTATGTGTGATAAACATACTCAAATTTTTTCAAAAGAAATGCACAATGAATTTGAGATGAGTATGGTAGGTGAACTTACTTTCTTTCTAGGTCTTCAAGTTTGTCAACTCAACAGTGGGATATTTTTGTCCCAAACTAAGTATGCTAAAGACCTAGTTAAGAAATTTAAACTCGAATCCGCTAAACATGATCGTACTCCTATGAGTTCATCTATTAAACTTAGTAAGGATATCGACGGAAAGGATGTAGATCATACACTTTTTAGAAGTATGATAGGTAGTTTACTTTACCTAACTGCTAGCCGTCCAGATATTTCCTTTAGTGTAGGAGTTTGTGCTCGTTATCAAGCCGCTCCAAAAGAGTCTCATTTACTTGCTATCAAACGTATCATCAAATATGTTAGTGGGACCCTGTCTTTTGGAATTTGGTACTCTTTTGACACCAATTATTGTCTATCGGCATACTCAGACGCCGATTGGGAAGGAGATGTTGATGGATGTAAAAGTACATCTGGCGGTTGTTTCTATTTTGGAACTGCACTTGTCTCATGGATGAGCAAGAAACAAAATTCTATTTCCTTATCCACGGCGGAGGCTGAATACATTGCCGCCGGGAGTTGTTGCACTCAACTCATTTGGATGAAACAAATGTTGGAAGATTACGGTATTTCCCAAGGCACCATGACTATATATTGTGACAATACTAGTGCAATTCATATTTCCCGTAATCCCGTTTAACATTCTAGAACCAAGCATATTAAAATCCGTGAAATTTTCATTCGTGACTTGGTTGAAGAAAAAATTATTTCTCTAAGCTTCGTTCCTACCGATCAACAATTGGCCGATATTTTTACTAAACCTCTAGATTCCCTTAGGTTTGAAAACATTAGGAAATCAATTGGGGTTTGCTCCATTGATTGAGATCGAAGCCGTTTATCTAGTTTAGGTGGCTTCTCTTGTACATTTTTATACCTATGAACTAGATTTCTTTTGTATATATTTTATTCAAAATCTCAAAAATATTTTTCTTTTATTTTCAAGGAAAACGGAAATGGTTCGAAAAGCTTTCAAATTTTTTTCCATATGGTTTTGTGGTCGATGTATTCGGATCACTATCTTTTTCCATTTCCACGTGGCTTTCGATGAGTAGTTGATCCAGACCTTGTTTATCTTGTGCACAGTAATGCTCTTTTATGATATATAATTTTGTGATTTCCTCACATCTTTGCCTTTTGCACACACCGTACACAAAATATTGCGAATATCTTGTTCACATTGTTCTTGCAAAGTGAGATTTGGTGTTGTCTTCTTAATCCTGTCACATCCATTATAAAGCAATCGAAATTGTGCATGATCATCCGTTGCCCGGATTGAAACAAAATTATTATATCCTTCCGCTTGGTTTCTGTTTCAAGCAATGGACTCATGCTGCGAAAAATATAAATTTTTTGCATGAAAAGCTTCCATTTACATTCTTGCTTGTGTGCCTAAAACAGAAGCATTGAAAATGATATATAATGCCAAGGCCAAAATAATTAGCTTGATTGATTCTTAAAATAGAGTAGTCTCAATCTATTGTTGCTCATGGGAGATATAAGTTGAAGATCAATGGGCATACACATTTAATCGATTAATTGCTTTCTCATTGTCACATTATTGGCGAGAGAATCATATATTTTGTATGCTTGTTGCATTCGTGTTTAAGTGTTCAATAATATTTCCTTTTTACACAAGGCTAATGTGAGTGAATATTGCGCTTATGTATTGTTTGGCATTCTGCACTTGTACATTGTTGTGGCTAAAAACTCTCACTCGTATTGTTCACACCCCTACATTCTCGTTCCCATTATTTGGATATGTAGCCAGAAGCTAGGACTATAAATATCACATTTTGGCATTGTTCTGGCCTTCCAAATTCCTGCTGGTATGCTATTTTTAACCCTATTTTACTTTATTTTTCTTTCAAAAATTTGATTTTCGTCAGAAATTCTCGTTCGAACGAGATTTCAAACGACATTTGTATCCCTCATTCTGTCACTTCGTTCGAAATGTCGTTCGAACGACAAAATTCGTTCGAACAAACTTCTAATGAAATATCTAACGAATCTCCCATTGCTCTACTATGACTTCGTTCGAAATACCTCGTTCGAACGACCTGCATTTAAAACCTGCAGTTACACTTCCCCAAATTCTGCCGCATCTCCTTCTTTCTCTCTCTCCACCTGCCACGTTTTCCAAAACCCCCACTTTCCCAAAAAAAAATTCTCCCTCTCTCTTCCATTTTCCCACTCTTTTTCCTCTATCCTTCATTCTTACTCTCTCCCACTCTCTCCTTCTCCCACGATTTTTCCCCTTCATCTCCTCTATTAACCTCCTTTCATTACCCATTTACTGTGTGGAATTGTGGTGTTTTCCCTATTCATTTCGAGGTACTTTCTTTCCCTTTCTATACCCATAGATATCTATATATCTATATATATATACTTAGATATCTATTTATATATACATATACCCATATATATCTATATCTATATATATACTTAGATATCTCTTTATATTTCCATATACCCATATATATATATATATATATGTGTGTGTGTGTGTGTGTGTGTGTGATTGGATCCTTTTTTAAACCAAATCCATTTTTGTTGTTACCCAACATTCATATATATATAAATGCGTGTATATTTGTTGGGGGCCTTTTAATTTATCTGATTATATTTCTGATTGCCCCTGGTTGAGCTCTATTCCATGATATTATAAGTTTTTTTTTCTAACTCCAATTTTTTAATTTCATGGAATTTATCTTAACTAAGTTTTTATTTTTTTTACTTAACGGGGGATGGGATTATTCTGATTGGTTTGTTGGTGTGATTGGTGGGTATTTGTTCGGGTAGGTTCTAGTTTCCTTCGTGTTTACCATGGCCCGTAACCGTCGCCAATGCCATGTAAGAAATTCCCCTGAGGAACGCTCTTCGTCCTCTGATGAGGAGACCCATGCCAGTGCAGTTATACCCGACCTTCGACTGCGTTGGAGGACCCTTTCCACACACACTCTTTATCATACACAAGGTTTCACTACACGTTCTATCGTTCGTGAAAAAATTATTAATCTCCACTCTCTCCACGGCACCACTGTGCATTCGTGGATTTCTGATTTAGGGTGGGACCCTCTCTTCTCTCTCACGGATACTATTTTTCCCGACCTTGTTCGGGAATTTTATTTTGGGATGCACGATAAGGATAACCACATTTATTCCAAGGTGCGTGGTAGGGAGATTATTATCTCTCCCGACTCAATAGCTCAACTCATCCCCTTAACTCAAGTCACTAATCCCTCCTTCTCTTGGACATCCGATACCCGTCCCGATCCATCCCTTGTTCTAAACATCGTTTTTAGGTTCCTCCCTTCCGGCACTTTCACAATCTTCCGCAAACATTTACATCCTGATTTTATGGTCCTTAATTGGATCGTATGTGCCTGTCTTCTTCCACGTGCGAACACCACTCAAATAACTAAACAGTACGTGGACCTTATATTTTCCATTAGCATTCGGGCTCACATCGACCTCCCCGCCTATATTTTTAGTGTCATTCGGACGGTTCAGATCCTCCCCTCCAGTCCCGCTCGACAATCCCTCCCTTTTGCGACCATTATTACTCGCTTTTGTCTTGTCGCCGGCTGCCCCCGCGTCTCTATCGATATCCCTTTCACCAAATATCAAACCATTGACATGTCCTCGGTCAATCGATCTCGTGGTCATTTACCACAGGATACCCCTCACCTCACCCCTCCACCTCTTCTCACTCCGCCGCTTCCACTCAGCCTGCCCCCAGTCGTCCTTCCCCCTCTCGTTCTATCGATCGACCCACCTCTTCTTATGTTCCCGCACCCGTTGATTCGGGGAATTTTTTGTTTGTCCGTTCTCAGGTTGAACAGCTTTAGGAGGATCGACGTCAGGACAGGGAACTTATGCAGGAGCTTTTAGTTTCTATATAGCAGGACCGCGAGGCACACGCTCGCCGGGAGGAGGCACAAGCGCGTCGAGATGAAGTCCAGGCTCGTCGGGACTCTCTCCTTTTAGAGCATCTTGATGCCATTCGCCGTATGGAGATGCGCCACGGGGCAGGCTCTTCCGGAACCGGCTCTCTTCCCGATGATACTCCACCGGATGCTCTTGGCTCTTGATGTGATTTGTTTTTCATTTCCTGTTTACTTGTTCTTGTGAGGATGAGTGGTTATTTTATTTCATGTATTGTTTCATTTGGTTTGGATCTTTTCCTAATGTCATGTATGAACCTTAACTACTTCTCTTTCCAATTGCTTAATGAATCCTCATAATTATTTCCCTTGTCACTCTTATTTCATCATTTTTATTGGTTGTAACCTATTATTCTCTCTATTATCCTTTAACATGCATGCCACTTACCCCTTTGTCTTTTCCGGACAAAAAGGGGGAGAAACGTTAATTAATGGGGAATTCAAATTTAAAGGGAGAATTCATATTTAGGGGGAGTTGTATTAATTAATGGTTTTTTATAATTTAGTGGAGTTAATGTCTTAATATTCTACATATGCACAGTTCATTTGCTATTTACAAATTATGCTAACTCATTGCGGTATATATGTTACATTCTCTACTTCCCCGTGCGTTTATGAATTTGTTGTTTCATGTGTGTAGGATACATCTCCTACTCTCTTGCAACTTCGTCAGTCGTGTTTCTGAGTCTGTTTTTTTTTTTTTGGGGGGGGGGGGGGGGGGGGGGTTAGGACGGGCTTTAGAATCGGCTTAACTGCTGGCTTAGCAAATTCTGTTTTTTTTTATTTTTGTTATTCTGTTTTGTCCCGGAATAGCCAAAGGGGGAGATTTGTAAGGACAAATTTTCAACCGAGTCATTTGTTATATTGGCTATATTCGGTTGGACAAAACAATTTTGGGTCATTCTGCATCAAGCATCATTTAACGTAAAGATTCAAGCATCGCATCCAAAGTTCACGCATCATCAATATGCACGCCATGCTAGCTATCCTAAAAAGGTATATGACCAAAATAAATTTTATGTGTTGGATTATTTTGTTTAATCAAGAAATTTTCATATAGAGAAATGTTCGCAAATAATAATTTTCATAAAGAAATATCTTTGAAATAAATTTGAACAAATTTGTGCAAAATATGAAATCTCGTTCGAAGTTTATCCAGGTCGTTCGAACGACATTTCCCAGGCTATACTGGAACTTCGTTAGAAGTTCATTAGAAAGGTCGTTCGAAGGATCTCGTTCGAACGAGGTTTCTAACGACCTATCTAATTCTAAACTGGAACTTCGTTAGATAACTCGTTCGAACGACAAGTCGTTCGAACGAGTTCTGCCAGATCTGAATTTTTGAACTTATTTTTTAAGTAGTTTTTTCCCACAACTGTTTTGGTCCACTACTTTTTCAGTTATATTATATGGACGAAAATCAGTTTCAAAGGTGAAGGAAGTTTATTATTCCCTTGCGAGCATTTTTCATAACTTCCCTCTTTTTGGTAAAAATCATCTCCAACACTTTTATCATCTTTTGAAACAAAACCCCTTCAATAAACTTGACATTCAACAAGTAAGTTTGCGTTGGATCTCTACATTCAAGCTTTGAGGAGAAGGTGGTTTTGGGCTTCGGTGGATACCGCGACACGAGGAGTGTCGAGCAACGCGTTGGAGCTTCGCGTACTACAAATTCAGAGGTCAAGGATGGCATAAGCAAGTCTTGAGTGAGTCAATGTCTGTAAGTCTTTTGAGTCTCCTGTAAAACCTATTTTGTAGTGGATTTTGTCTAGGCCCAGCCGTCCGAGGTTTTTCCCATTTGGGTTTTCCTCGTACATCGGCGTGTTGTGGTTGAGATTTTCGCATTTTACTTTATTAAATCACCTAGATGTATGCTTCGGATAAAAGGAATAAAATTGGAATGATTTTATTTTAATTAGTCAAGTTATCAATCCCATTGCATTAACTGAAATTTGTTCTTGCGAACTTGTGAATCTGCTTTTAAATTGAAATTGGTGAATATCAGTTTATAACTAATATTAAAATTGGATTGCGTGTGTGTATTCTACGAATTAAACTAAGAACATATAACCTTGCAACTTCAATGAGTACTAAAGAAATCCAACCAAGGAGGATATTGAGCGGATACTCACAGAAAATACAATAAGACGATTTCCCGGCATGCTTGGTAGTTTGGACTGTATGCATTGGAAGTGGAAAAATTGTCCAGTTGGGTGGCGTAGAAGTCATAAAAATGGGAAGATTGGAGCCCCAACCCTCATATTAGAGGCAGTTGCAACCCAAAACCTTTGGATTTGGCATTATTTTTTGGGGATGTCAGGTACTAATAACGACCTCAATGTTTTGGGCAATTCTCATATATTTAATGGTATTATCTCTGGTCAGGCTCCGTCATGCAATTATGTTGTGAATGGACGTACATACGAAATGGGTTATTATCTCGCCGATGGCATCTACCCGAAGTGGGCTACCCTTATCCAGACAATCACCCAACCAATGAATGCAAAGCAAAACTACTTTGCCGAAGCACAAGAGGCAGCACAAAAAGATGTTGAGAGGGCGTTTGGAGTTTTACAAGCACGTTTTGCAATCGTGAAAGGGTCAGTGCATTTTTGGGATAGAGTAGAATGTGGACACATTATGAAAACTTGCATTATTCTCCACAACATGATCGTGGAAAGTGAGGAAGACCCTGAGGATTGGGAACCCACATAAGAAGAAACATTACAATTTGTGGTTCATCACTGAGATGCACACGTAATACAACAAAATCATCTAAGTTTAATTAGAGCACTCACGAATTAAGTCACTCATAGTCAATTGAAATCAGACCTCATTAAGCATTTATGGAATCGACGGGGCGAAGATGGTTTTGAATGAAAAAATAAGAGTTTTTTTTTTGTATTTTATTTAATTTCATGATTGTGATTTATCATGGGAATGCTATGTAATTGATATCATGGGAATGTTATGTAATTCAAATATTAGTAAAAGCATTTGTTCTTGTATTTAACTTCTTTTGTCCATATACAAAAGTAATTTGATTGGATTGCATTGTTTTGATTTGCTAAATTTTATCTTTAATTAGCTCAAATAGTAGCATATGTACATCAAACTTAATGGAGTAGGCTTCACTTCATATAGTAGACGAGCTATAATGCAAAACGACTTAAAATAGAGGGTTTGCTGAATTTACAATATATTCAAAAATAAAAATAAAAACTTAGCAGGATTAAAGCTTTTGAATTCATATAAGGAGTATAATTGATCATCTACTCAATGTTCAACTTAAATTAAGCAACAAAACAGCTAAACCAAACCACCAAAATACATTCCATTAATAATGTAATTTTTTTTATTCCACATGAGAAATTTAACCAAAACCAATTGAACTAAAATTAAGCAACAAAATAGCTAAACCAAACCAACAAACTACAAGCAATGTAAAAAACTATTCTAGAAAAGAAACATAACTAAAACTAGTTAAATAAAAATTAAGCAACAAAACAAATATGTAAATTTTTTTCCTACTCACAACCCTCAAGCTAATTGAACCATTAATCTTCATTTAAATCAAAGTTAACTCCAAAGACATTTGAGGTCTCAAAGTCTGATATGAGACCTTTTGTCTTGTAACGATCAATAATCATGGACAGTTGGACTTTCCAATAAGCTTGTTGTTCGGGAGTAAGTCCCTCCATTGATTGACTCATCATTTTCATTTCTCGATTCAACTCCTTTTGATGTGCTCTTTTCTTCATTGATTCCCACTTCTCTTTCTCAATCATCATCGCTTCCTTAAGTGTTTCATTTATACTTTTCAAATACAAATTGGCCTCATCATCTTTGCTTTATCTCTTTCTTTTTGTTTTACTTTTTTGTCTTCCTTTAGGTGGCACCAAATTTGGCTCGCTAGTAATTGAAGCATTCTCAATTGTTGGGGAACCTAAGTTATCCATGTCAACGGTCTGAGATTTTGAAATGGATGGTCTTTTGGGCGCTTTTGTATTTGTGCTTCGCATAATAACATAGTTATTCCATTTTTAGGTATCTTTCAATAGCTTACAGCAATACTCAAATTTGAATCTATAAAAAGACATTGGTCTTCGTTGCAATGGGCTTTCAGTTCACCAAATATTTTCTTTGCTTCATGCAACTGCAAAAATGCATAATAGAGTCAAATGGTAAATAATATTATTAATTAAATTAACATTTCTACTACAAAAGAACATGTATTTCTACATGTAATCTTACACTTTTTGTTCACTTAAGTTTGACATATTTGGTTCTTTACTGTGCATGCCAAAACATATATTCTTATAGAATTAATTATTTAATTATATTATACCCTCATTCAAAACATGATATTATACTTTTTGTAGTTAATGAATCCTTTTTACATTATAAATTAGCTGTAAGCTACAATCTGACATATCATCACACAAATGTCCTACAACTTAATAAATAATGAAACAGGTTGTCTTAAATGTACTTACTATCATTTGATCATTCCATCCACATGGATTCAAACGCCCAACCTTGTTGTAATATCCATAAAATTTTGAGACATCGTGTGAAATTGTCTGCCATCGATTTTGCAATCCTTGACCATTCCGTTCAGTCATTTTGCCAAGAGATTGGTGGAAATTATCAAGAATTCGTTCCCATAACTTCATAGTCTTTTGATCTGTCCCAACATCGGGCTCTTCAGAAATATGCAGCAGCCAACCACGGGCTAATGAAATATCCTCTTCCATAGAGTAATTACATTTCCTTATTTTCTTTTGGTTCTCTAATTCAGGGTGAGTTCGTCTCTGCGATTCCATGGTTTGTGAGGGTTGAAATTTTTCAGAAAAATTGAATTCCATTTCTAGGTAATGATTTGTGTAATGGCAGTGGGATTGATGAATTTAGTTGAAGCAAAAGGTGTAGGAATATTTTACAATGTTGGCTCCAGACTCGTTATTATAAAGATGTAATTTTGGCGGGTACTTAATCGTGTGGGAGTGAGGGTTGTCTGTGGGATCTCGGTTTGTAAAACGGTGTAATTTTACACTAAAAACCCACTTTTTAATTATTCCAAATATCAACCGTTGTAGTATTCAGCATTGCTAAAATTAACAACTCCCCAAAAATGCTGATGTGGCAGGTTTTACAATACCCATTTTGAGTAGTTTGTTGAAGATACTCTTAGGCTTAGATATTAAAAGTGCATTTTGGAACTTGTATATTAAAAATAATGTAAGTTAACGGTTAAACTATTAATCAAATGATTACCATCCTAAATGATGCATCAAATGTTATTGGGTTAAATTTGAGTACCCAAAGTAATATACCCCACAAATCATGGGCGTTTAAGTCTTTATTCAACTATTTATTTAGTGAATCCTCTAATTCTAATGTTTCTTTTTTAAATTATTTTTGTCCTTTTCTTTTTCATGACGGGAGGGATATTTTCTAGTAGACATATTAATCACACAACACAACAAAATATAATTTGTAAGAACAAAAATTAATCACATAATAATATTATACATTAAAGAAAAATGTGAAAGAAGAACTATAAAACCTGATTTGTAATCAACTTGAGAGCAATTCCAAAATGTAATTTGTAATTGTCCAAATAATAAATTAGAATTTACAAACTAAAAAATCACACAACACAATTATTAGTACGAAAATTACATACTCAAACAATTATAGCAAAGGAAATGAACATATGCATACACGAGCTCCAAGTCTCCAGATGCTTGAGTATGTGCCCAATTAAAGTTTTCTAAAATTGAAAGTTTGAAACCATAGATTTTAAAACCTTAGTTTTTGGGGATTGAAGAAATTGGAACCCATATGTGTTAAAACCAAAGATTGTTTTAATCATAGTTTTTATGGGTGGGGGTATTTAAAAAAAGGCAATTATTGTCGAAAATGGAGGAGTGCCGATTTTTTTTGGGGTGTGTGTGAGAGTTGGGGGGGGGAGGGTCGTATTTATTTGTGTGAGAAATGAGTGAGTGAGTGATAGAGAGAGAGAAGAGAAGAAAGAATAATGAGGTGAGGTGAGTATGTTGTGAAATGAGATGAGAAATGAAATAAAAGAGAAGGAGAACTGTTTGTTTTAGGTTTACAAGTGTGGGCGGGTGGTTACGTTGAGTGAATTTGAAATATAAATGGATTTTTAAACCTTTTGTTTTGGAATCATTTTGTTTTGTAATTTATTATAAATAGAATAAGTTTTATTTTTGAACCTCTTTTTAAATAATAATTCAAATTTTTTTATGACTAATTCATTTTATATCAATTTTTGTTTATATCTTTTTTTTGTGTGGGTGGGTGGGTGGGTTGACGGGGACCCGATTGAGGACGCAGGATGATGGCCTGCTTTGCCAAAGCCGACCCTGCTTAAAAACTAAGGAGTTTTCAATAAAGTACTTTTTCAGAACCAATGGCCCTCAAATTTATTATAACTGCTCAATGTGTTTGCCTTTTGTTGTCAAAATCTAATTTAAATGCACAAGTGGGAGACCCACTAACCCACTTCTCCTAAAGTTTTGGCTAAAGAAAAAAATGGCCCACTATCCCACTTGTTTACCCAGTATCAACCCATATATATCTCTATCACCCGACCAAAAATAAGTAGAGAGATTTTGTGAGCTTGGTTTGAAAAGCATGGTTTTTCTTGAGTTTGGTTTGAGAGAAAAATAAGGAGAGGGAGGAGAGAATACATAACAAAAAAAAATTGGTTATCTCTCTGCAAATTTTTCTTCATTAGAAAATATTTTCTTCATGAAAATATTTATACCCCAAAATATTTTTTCGAATATTGAGCAATTAATTTTGAATGAGTGTTAGTACGAAATATAACTACAGTGCATGGTTATATGATACAGAGGTGATTCTAGGCTTGTTTTATCCTGGGGATGGCGTGACAGTAGACTACCTGCACAAAGACGGTAGAGCCGCGAAACGTCTTAAAGAGAGTGACCTAGTCCGCGACTCAACCCAAGAATCTTCTACGACGGAATTTATAAACAATTGAGGTAAAATTGTTTATTTTTATTGTGCAATATTTATTTGGATTAAATATGCGGTTCATATTTTTTATAATCATATGAGGTAACAATTTAATTTTGAGTGGTAGACTTAAATTAAATAATGATTTTATTTTTCGAATTCTCCATAAAACTCTTTGATGTGATTTTTTAATCACAATATTTAAATCGTACCAACAATTTAAGACGTTTTATATCTACCTTGGAGACCGAAAAATAAATTTTATGGGCATAAATGATTATTTTTATGATGCCTAAAATGAAAAAAAGGCCAACAAAATTTCTATGTCTAGAAATTATAATTTTGACCTTTTACCTCTAGAAACTACCGTTTAGCCCCCCGAACTTCCTAAATATTATATTTTGTAAAGTAGAAAAATAAATTTCAGTATTTTTGGTCAATTCGAAATCGATAAATAATTTCATGAAAAATTAGAATTTGAACAATAATGAACCCCTTCATGGAAAGCTTTTAAATAGGTCAATCCTATTTTTTTAGTTATGAATGTGAAATATTATCTCACATAAGATGTTATTGTTGGAAATGGAATTGTAAACTTTTTTAGACAATTCATTTTGAGCCACTTGTGGTTAAGAAAACAAATTAAAATTTGTTATGTGGAATCAAATTGAAATTTGATATATGATAATAAATGAAAGTTTGTTATATGGAATCAAATAAAAATTTGATATTTGGAAACAAAGGAAAACTTGTTATATGAAAACAAATGAACATTTGTTATATGGATTCGAAGGGTAATTAATAACCATTTGCGCCTTGCGCTATATTATGTGAAAGTGTAGTTGATATTTTTTAACCACACTATAGTGATCGATGATGAGAAAAGAAAATAACTGAAAGTTTTGTTATGAATTTTGTTGGAATATCATCTCAGTTTTTTTTATGATATATAGACTAAAATTTCGTGAATTTTGGTATTTATGTAGTATGATGAGATTCTGAATATTTGGCTTTGGAATTTCTGAAAAAAGAGTTATATATCTTTTATTATGATTTTTGCAAATATGATGCAAAATGCTGAATTTGTGGACAACTTGTAGTAAAACAAGTTTATCTTAACTTGTACTTAATAATTTTTAGTGATTCCAAATTTGATAAGACTAGACGCATAAATGATGAATTCTGAAAAATATCATAAATTTTCAATAAGTGGTTTGGTCGTGGTGAAATTTCAAACTTGAAGTTTTTCCGTTTGAACAAATATTTGGGACAACATTTTCTTAGAAAAATGTATCATGCAGTGTTTCAAGCGGATTCAAAATATTTTGATGCCTTTATAAATTTCTTTTTCAAGAATTTATGAAGTACTTAAAAATTTGGACTCAAATTTATGGAAGATGAATTTCATAAAAATTGTATGAGGACTTATACAACTTTTAAGTTTGAAGCACAACTACTCGAATTTTATTTGAATAATTCTTCGTATTATTTATTTATATGATTTGGAAAACTGTAAAGAATAAAATTGTATTATACTACATTGGAATCAATTGGTGTGCTTCATATGCGTGTAGAAATAATTTATTTGGGTAAAATTAGTTTGATCGTATGCTTCGTGTTGGATAGAGTATAAAAATCTAAGACATATATTTTACCTTATGTATTTGCATATGAAATCAAACATGTTATGCTTTTAGTAGGTTTTTTAATCTCTGTATGGATTTAGACCTACAAAGGTCTAATATTACGAGTAAAGATCTCATATGTCGGACTTTATATTGAGTAATTATAATTCATATGTCAAAATGATAATAATTGGAGGATTTTATCATCATTGAGTTTGGTGCAAATGCAATCTTTATTTTGGTAAAGATATTCTAGTTGAATGATTTGGAATAGAAGTTTAAACTCTAATACGAAGTATTATTACATACATTATGAAAAATGATATATGAAAAATTGTATATTATAATTTTTTATGAAATAGATTGTATAATCTATAAGTGATTTTGAGACACTTGAAAATCTGAATTTATGACTAAAACGAATGAACATGTATTTTTTGATTTGGCTATTCAATGTTGAAACTCACAAGATTAGATTTCATTTTATGAATTAAAGATATAGCGGGGGCACATTATATGTTGTTTCTCAATACTATACCTAGAGAATAGTGGGGGCACTCAATCGAGTACTTCTCAACTATAATTGAAGACCATTTAATAGAATCTAAAACTTTGGTGTCCAAAAGAACTCTTAATTTTTTAAGTTATGAATTAAAAATAAAAACTTGCTTATGTTATTGAATATGATTCCAAAAATCCTTAGACAAGTCATGTCATACATGATTGTTTGAATTCCTTCGAATGAATTAGAAATTAGTTTATAATTGACTTATCTTATAACTTTAAGATAATGAGGTGTTTACACATCTTTTGAAGGAATATCGAGATAATAATCATTTATGAATATAAGTTTTATTTAATAGTCAAGATTCATCGATATAACTTAGTTATACATGTTGCAAGTTAAATTATTCTCATGAAAGTGAAGAAGCTTCATTTAATTTTGTTACTAGTGATATTACACATGATGTTGAGTTAAAAATTAAATATATATAATATTGCTTTTCGAATGGTGACCTATGTAAGGTAAATTACTTGGACCAACTTAAAGTTGGAGAATTTATAAATATGGAAGGCATCAATAAATGGCATGATATTTTGATTAATCGTCAAATGAGAATACTATTAATCGTGTTTATCAGTAAGCATGTTAAAATATGAATGCACTATTAGTCATTTATGCTAGAATGATTATCTAATATTTGGTTATAATATTTTGTTGCCTAGAAAATCAAATTCATCCTAAGTCAAAGTGTTGGCATAAAGAGTTTCAATGAAACAAGAATATTACTTGTTAATATTACAAGGCCAATTATGGATCATTAATTGATCGAGTACCTTGACATACAAGAATATCTATTTAATAGATATATGATAATTATGAACCATCTTGTACTCCACATGATCCAAATATAAGAGCACTATATAAAGTGTTAAAAGAGATGGATATGCTAACATCTTAAGTAGTCTCAATTGAGCTCCTAAATACAGTTGACTTGGAATAATTTTTTGTGGGAGTACTATGAAGGTTTATAATTAAAAAGTGCATTATTATGCTATTGAGAAAGGTTATGTGTTTTGATAAAAAACCGCAAACCTATAATTGATTCTGAATCAGTTAATGGATGTGTCTAACACATATTATGATGTTATTTTTTGGAACTCCAAGAAATATTAATTATTGACACAATTAATGATGGAGTTTATGGTGATACCATTAGCTATGGCTAGTGAGGAAGTGAAAGGTTGAAAGACCTATTATAAGATACCATTTATGGTAAAGATTGATACCAGTCATTTTATCCACAACAATAGAACCATGACATCATTTTGCTTTACCTGAAAACCAAATCAACAGAGTTACCTTTGGTAGTACTCCTCTTGGCCCAAGAAAGAATTACTATCATCGTCCTACTCCTCAAGACCTACTCTTTGAAGAGAGTCAGGTTATGCAAAATACCTTTTGCGGTAAATCCATTTATGACTGGAATCTTGATGGTCTTTCTGAATCCCAGATTTATGAATTAATCCATCAAATGGGCATGTATTCCACCATATGTCGGCATAATGAAGCCACCGATCATAGCATTTCCAAGATGATCGTTACTGGATTTACAGGTACCCTCAGTGGTTGGTGGGAGCATATTCTCACTGAACAACAGAGGAATGAAATCCTCTATGCCACAAAAATTGTTAAGGATGAACAACAGCGTGATCATGGAGTCCAAGACTCTGTTTACACCCTCCTACTTTCTATTATCCATCATTTTGTGGGCAGTGGTGATTACCAACGTGAACGTAACAGAGAATTGTTACAAAACCTTAGATGTCCTACTCTTAGCCAATTTAGATGGTATAAGGACGTCTTCCTTGCCATAGTTACTCAAAGAGATGATGCTAACTCTACCCATTGGAAGGCAAAATTCATTGACGGCCTTCCTACCTATTTTTCGGAAAAGGTCCGAAAGAAGCTTAGAGATAAACATGATGGTATCTCTATCCCCTATGACCTTTATACTTATGGCCAACTCATAAGTGTCGTCATCCAAGAGGGTCTTTCCCTCTGCAATGACCTTAAGCTATCTAGACAGCTTAAAAAGCATAATCTTTTAGGAAAGAAAGAATTAGGAGAATTTTGTGAACAATTTGCTTACGACACTGGTAAGTCTAGCTCGCACAAGATCTCTAAGAAGAAGAAAAAATCTTCCTCAAAACCTAAATATAAACGTAATAAGAACATTACAACTAACGATAAACCCGTTAGAAAACATAAGAAATATGTCAGAAAGAAATCTAATAAAACTAAAATTAAATGTTTTAAATGTGGCAAATTTGGCCATTATGCGAGTAAATGCAAGATGAAAAATAAAATCAGTAACCTTCAGGTTGATGATCACCTGAAAGATCAGTTAAGTAAACTCTTACTTAATTCTTCTGATTCCTCTGAAGATTCAGAGGATAGTTCTAGTGACGAAGAGCTTTATCATTTACAAAGCTCTAGTAGCTCGGATACCTCTGACAAAGATTGTCAGTGTAATACTTTAACCAAGAGATGCGATCATCTCCAATCTATTATCCAAAGAAATGGATTAAGCCTTAATGTCCTGACCAGTCAGCAACAAAATATGATTGACATCATTAATAAAGTTATTGACCCTGACATTAAACTCAAGTTGGTCCAAGCTTGTTATGCTCAAGAAGCAGCCCTTCCTTCAACCAGCCAATCCCCTCAGGCTTATAGTCTTAAGGAGGTTTTTAATAGGCTTGAAAATACTAGTAATTCTAGTAAGCCTGCTAACCTTAATGATCTAAGGCATGAGATAAATAATCTTAAAACTGAGTTAGGACAACTCCGTAATCAGCAGAATAATATGCAAATTGAAATAAACAATCTCAAAATTGCATCTGCTCAATCCACCCCTGATTCCTCAGGATTTTTGGATATAATAAACAGAATTCCAAGCCAAAAATGGTATACCACCATTAATTTGGTGATCAATAAGGAATTTACTTTATGTAATATTATTGCCCTTGTTGACAGCGGAGCTGACATGAATTGTATCCAAGAAGGGATTGTTCCTACTGAGTATTTTGAAAAAACTACTCAATCTTTATTTAATGCTAGTGGTGATAGCATGGGCATTAAGTATAAATTAACTAATGTCGAAATCTGTAACAATGGACTTTGTTTAGATAGTACCTTTCTGCTCATTAAAGATCTTTCTGTGCAGCTAATCTTAGGTACACCCTTTTTATCTTTACTTATGCCAATTGATAAGATTGACGCAACTGGCATATATACCACAATTCAAAATCAAAAAATTGTTTTTGAATTTATAACAAAACCGGAAATTAAAAGGATTAATTCTTTATCTAACAATATTGTTTCTAAAGAAAATCAAATTAATTTCCTTCAAAAGGAAGTTCTCTTCCTTAACATTAAAAATAATTTAATGTCTCCTACTATCACTCAAAGAATTACTGTTGTTAAAAATCAGTTAACGGCAGAAATTTGTAGTGATATCCCAAATGCTTTTTGGGATAGGAAGAAGCATATTGTTTCTCTTCCTTATGATAAGGATTTTCAGGAAAAAGATATTCCTACTAAGGCTAGACCTTGTCAAATGAAGCTGGAGCTTCTTGACCTTTGTAATAAAGAGATCCAGAGCTTATTAGATAAAAAGCTCATTTCCAAGAGTTATTCCCCTTGAAGTTGTACTGCTTTTTATGTTAATAAAGCAGCTGAAAAAGAACGTGGAGTTCCTAGGCTTGTTATTAATTATAAGCCCCTTAACAATGTGTTAAAATGGATAAGATATCCCTCCCAATAAAAAAGATTTATTGGATAGGTTGCATTCCGCCACTATCTTTTCCAAATTTGATCTCAAATCTGGATATTGGCAAATCCAAATAGAACCCAAAGATCGTTATAAAACTGCCTTTGTTGTTCCTTTTGGTCATTTCCAATGGAATGTTTTACCTTTTGGGATTAAGAATGCCCCTTCTGAATTCCAAAATATCATGAACAATATTTTTAACCCTTTTTCAGAATTTTCAATTGTTTATATTGATGATATTCTTATCTTCTCTAATTCAATTGACCAACACTTTAAACATTTAAGAATCTTTAAAGATGTTATTAAAACTAATGGTTTAGTTGTCTCCGCCCCCAAAATGAAAATCTTCCAGACACAGGTTAGATTTTTAGGGCATAATATCGGAGAAGGAAAAATTCTTCCTATTGATAGGAGCATAGAATTTGCTTCTAAATTTCCTGATGAACTTAAGGAAAAGACTCAACTTCAAAGATTTTTGGGTAGTCTCAATTACATTCGTGACTATTATAAAAATCTAGCACAAGATAGTGCAATCCTTTACTCCAGGTTAAAAAAGAATCCTTCTCCCTGGACTGAAGAGCATACTAAAGCCGTGCAAAAAATTAAATTAAAAGTTAAACTTTTACCCTGCCTTGCTTTAGCCAACCCTTCATTTTTTAAAATTGTCGAGACTGACGCCTCTGATATTGGCTATGGAGGAATCTTAAAATAACTCAATTATTTTTCTAACAAAGAAGAACTTGTTCGTTTTACCTCTGGCTCTTGGAAAGATGCTTCCAAGAATTATTCTACCATCAAAAAAGAGATTTTTTCAGTAGTCAAATGTATTACTAAATTTCAGGATGATTTTCTTAATCAAAAATTTTTGCTCAGAATTGACTGTAGCGCTATTAAGCAAGTCCTTCAAAAAGATGTTGAGAATATTGTCTCCAAACAGATTTTTGCCAGATGGCAAGCTAATCTTTCTACATTTGATTTTGATATCGAACATATCAAAGGAGAAAATAACTCTCTCCCCGATTTTCTAACTAGAGAGTTTTTGCAGGACAGATGAGCGGCCCCTCTAGAGGGCGTGGTCGCAGGAATTCTCGTAGACCTGGTAAATCACCGATCATTGTGAATGATGATCAATATCCTCCGATACAGGATTATGTTGAGTTTTTACGCCAGAGCGCTAAAAACAGGGACAAGAATGCTCCCCCTCTTAACCCTTTTAGCAAAAAGAAATCTGCTAAAGAGGTCTTGGAAACTATTAAGTACCAACCCCTTCCTAATAACAGGACTTCGGAGTTCGTACTTCTCCTCGAGATTGAGGATGATATCCAGATGGATAAGCCTTGGGAAATTAAGTCCCGGTACCTTGACTCTCATTGTTATGCGGTACAAGAAGGCAAATACCGGACGGTATATGAGATGATACTCGTCGAGACTGGCTCTGTGATTTTTAATCACACTAATAGACACCAGGGTAATACCCACTCTCCCATTGCTTATAGCAAGGCGGTGTTGAAACAATTTTTATCTCCCCGAGATTGGGGCATCCACCCTTTAAAAACGAGAAAATTAAGTTCTCATAACGGTGGTACTTACAATTATTTTGATTATGTCCAGGCTTGGACTAAAGCTTTTTACTATCAAAATCCTGAGCACAAACATACATGGTTTTTTGTTTTGTGCCCAAATTCTTTTCGGACAACATACCCCGGATGGGTATTCAATTGGTGGGATAAATTTGGTCCCGGAATTGATATTCTTCCTCCTGAAATTGCCCAAGAAAAACTCTTTTTACCTTGGTGCCAATTTCATCCTCTTTTGCGGGGGAAAAAGAAGGCCCCGATTGGCCTCAACACTTTATTGTTCTTTACGGAAATGCAAATTCCTTGGATTTCTAGCTGGAACCTTCGTTGTCAGATGATCAACCTCAATATTCCCCAACTTGAAAGATTATTCTTTTACCGTTGGTGGTCTGGTGTTGATATTGGTAGCACCATTGGTCAGATTAGAACCAGTTTGAGCAATTATATGAACATGGTGGAAGATTCCCCCCCTGCACCGGAACACATGCATGACCCTGCAAGCCAGGTTGTTAACCTCAGTTACTTGATGAAACAATTTCCTAAGGCAACTGAGCAGGAGCTCTTGAAGAAGATCATGGAACAAACCCAGACCCAATTCAAGAAAGCTTTCAGAGAAAAATCCAGCAACAAGATACCTGCAGATGATGATGCATCCATGTCCTCGCTAAACAAAGATGATGACAGTAATCCTTTCTTTTGTTTAGCAGGCGAATCACAAGAACCTGAAGAAGACCCTTCTGGTGAAGAACTCTTCCCTAATGACCCTGTCATGCAAGCATTCTTCAACTCTCTCGATCAAAGAGCATTTCCAGCAAGCCGTCTGGAACTTTCCTCCTCAAACAAAGGCGCGGATGACCTAGATGATTTGAGGTAAATTGCCCACCTGGCACCTGTGCTTTGAAGATAGAAGTACTGTTTGTTGGTCCCACCTGGTCCCACTTGGCCCCACATGGCCCATATGGCCCCACAAAAGATGACAGAAGACTCTGTCGACGCTGTAACAGTGGTGGACCCCATGGGCCCCACTAGGGGATTCCTTTTCCCCCTATTTATTGAGGGCTATCCCCTCATTCGAGTTATCTCTTTCTCTCTCTACTTCTCAGACTCTCTCCCTTCTCTCTAGAATTATCTCTATCTCTCTGGTTTGTAATAATCCGATAACCATTCCGGCGACTCATTTGTAAGTTTTAATTCTGTTTTTAATTATCAGTCTGTAATAATATTAGCTTAAATATTAGCTTAACGATCCTCTATTCTTGGTATCAGAGCCATGATTGGCTAATTTAGTGTTAATATCTGGGAGATAGTACTGTGAGCTAGAAAACTCATGAGTTTTCTGGTGTGAACAGTAGAAATTATGATTTTTCCGTTGAGTTTTCCGGTATGAATAGTGTCATCATGAATTTTCCGTTGATTTTTCCAGTTATACTGTTGATCAGAAAGCTATCGTAATAGTAACCTACCGGACAGGTGGCTTGGAAGTCTGAGACTCCGTTCACCTGAATAGTAGATTCCTATTCGTAATAGTAACATCCGTTCATCTGAACAGTCGTTTACTATTCACACGATGTGTACAGTATAAACTATTCATTGTCAGAAATCCACATTCAATGATAATAATAAGGAGTATTATTAGTCTATGTATGTTCCTAATTTTGTCCCTAGAATTTCCACGTTGGATATGCTACGTTTTCGGGTTGCCTTATTGCCGTGTTTGGCTGGCTGTATCCCGATGTGAATCGTTGCCCGTGGGCTGGGATGTATTATGGGATAGAAAGACTATTGAATACAGCTTATTAGCTTAAATATTAACTTAACGATCCTCTATTCTTGGTATCAGAGCCATGATTGGCTAATTTAGTGTTAATATCTGGGAGATAGTACTGTGAGCTGGAAAACTCATGAGTTTTCCGGTGTGAACAGTAGAAAAGGTTTTAGCGTGAGTCCAATAAGTAAATAGTGCATTATAAAGTTTAAATGGTTTTTAGGGATATAAGCAGATTAGATCAGGAATAAGAAGTAAACTATTAATTGCAAAAATCAATACTATTAATGAATATAATAAGCTGTATTCAATAGTCTTTCTAAATTAGCCAATCATGGCTCTGATACCGAGAATAGAGGATCGTTAAGCTAATATTTAAGCTAATATTATTACAGACTGATAATTAAAAACAGAATTAAAACTTACAAATGAGTCGCCGGAATGGTTACCGGATTATTACAAACCAGAGAGATAGAGAGAATTCTAGAGAGAAGGGAGAGAGTCTGAGAAGTAGAGAGAGAAAGAGATAACTCGAATGAGGGGATAGCCCTCAATAAATAGGGGGAAAAGGAATCCCCTAGTGGGGCCTATGGGGTCCACCACTGTTACAGCAGAACCTGAAGAAGACCTTTCTGGTGAAGAACTCTTCCCTAATGACCCTGTCATGCAAGCATTCTTCAACTCTCTCGATCAAAGAGCATTTCCAGCAAGCCGTCTGGAACTTTCCTCCTCAAACAAAGGCGCGGATGACCTAGATGATTTGAGGTAAATTGCCCACTTGGCACCTGTGCTTTGAAGATAGAAGTACTGTTTGTTGGTCCCACCTGGTCCCACCTGGCCCCACATGGCCCACATGGCCCCACAAAAGATGACAGAAGACTCTGTCGACGCTGTAACAGTGGTGGACCCTATGGGCCCCACTAGGGGATTCCTTTTCCCCCTATATATTGAGGGCTATCCCCTCATTCGAGTTATCTCTTTCTCTCTCTACTTCTCAGACTCTCTCCCTTCTCTCTAGAATTCTCTCTATCTCTCTGGTTTGTAATAATCCGGTAACCATTCCGGCGACTCATTTGTAAGTTTTAATTCTGTTTTTAATTATCAGTCTGTAATAATATTAGCTTAAATATTAGCTTAACGATCCTCTATTCTTGGTATCAAAGCCAGGTTTGGCTAATTTAGTGTTAATATCTGGGAGATAGTACTGTGAGCTGGAAAACTCATGAGTTTTCCGGTGTGAACAGTAGAAATTATGATTTTTCCGTTGAGTTTTCCGGTATGAATAGTGTCATCATGAATTTTCCGTTGATTTTTCCGGTTATACTGTTGATCAGAAAGCTATCGTAATAGTAACCTACCGGACAGGTGAGCTTGGAAGTCTGAGACTCCGTTCACCTGAACAGTAGATTCCTATTCGTAATAGTAACATCCGTTCATCTGAACAGTCGTTTACTATTCACACGATGTGTACAGTATAAACTATTCATTGTCAGAAATCCATATTCAATGATAATAATAAGGAGTATTATTAGTCTATGTATGTTCCTAATTTTGTCCCTAGAATTTCCACGTTGGATATGCTACGTTTTCGGGTTGCCTTATTGCCGTGTTTGGCTGGCTGTATCCCGATGTGAATCGTTGACCCGTGGGCTGGGATGTATTATGGGATAGAAAGACTATTGAATACAGCTTATTATATTCATTAATAGTATTGATTTTTGCAATTAATAGTTTACTTCTTATTCCTGATCTAATCTGCTTATATCCCTAAAAACCATTTAAACTTTATAATGCACTATTTACTTATTGGACTCACGCCAAAACCTTTTCTACTGTCACTCAAACACTTTTGAATTTACAGTACTCCAGTATCTATTCCTCCAGATATTAACATCTTTATTTGTTGTTTTATGGATCCATATATGATGGACACCATCACCCAACAACCACAAGAGTTCGGTTTTATTTAATAGTCAAGATTCATCGATATAACTTAGTTATACATGTTGCAAGTTAAATTATTCTCATGAAAGTGAAGAAGCTTCATTTAATTTTGTTACTAGTGATATTATACATGATGTTGAGTTAAAAATTAAATATATATAATATTGCTTTTCGAATGGTGACCTATGTAAGGTAAATTACTTGGACCAACTTAAAGTTGGAGAATTTATAAATATGGAAGGCATCAATAAATGGCATGATATTTTGATTAATCGTCAAATGAGAATACTATTAATCGTGTTTATCAGTAAGCATGTTAAAATATGAATGCACTATTAGTCATTTATGCTAGAATGATTATCTAATATTTGGTTATAATATTTTGTTGCCTAGAAAATCAAATTCATCCTAAGTCAAAGTGTTGGCATAAAGAGTTTCAATGAAACAAGAATATTACTTGTTAATATTACAAGGCCAATTATGGATCATTAATTGATCGAGTACCTTGACATACAAGAATATCTATTTAATAGATATATGATAATTATGAACCATCTTGTACTCCACATGATCCAAATATAAGAGCACTATATAAAGTGTTAAAAGAGATGGATATGCTAACATCTTAAGTAGTTTCAATTGAGCTCCTAAATACAGTTGACTTGGAATAATTTTTTGTGGGAGTACTATGAAGGTTTATAATTAAAAAGTGCATTATTATGCTATTGAGAAAGGTTATGTGTTTTGATAAAAAACCGCAAACCTATAATTGATTCTGAATCAGTTAATGGATGTGTCTAACACATATTATGATGTTATTTTTTGGAACTCCAAGAAATATTAATTATTGACACAATTAATGATGGAGTTTATGGTGATACCATTAGCTATGGCTAGTGAGGAAGTGAAAGGTTGAAAGACCTATTATAAGATACCATTTATGGTAAAGATTGATACCAGTCATTTTATCCACAACAATAGAACCATGACTATTGTAAAAATTTAGAATCGTTATCATAACGGAAAGAGTGAAAAATATATCGTAAGCACAACATAGTTTGTGAATTTAAAACTAATGAGTTGTGAGTGTGGATTATTTTCTGATTAGTGAGAACAGAACTTGACTTATCCTTTGACGAAAAGAATGGTGCAGGAGAAGGTGTTTTAACACCTAGAAAGGGATCGGACTAAAGCCCGTTGATATTGAATCATTTGTGGTGGTAACCCAACCTATAGACTGGAGATCCCAAGAAATAGGTTCAAATGGTAATAACATGTCACAGTGATATGGGTTAAATCATGCTAATTATTATTTATGGGGTTTTACTCTGAGTCCATTCCTATGGAGCATGACATCCTGAAGCGAGTTAAAGTTGAGTTAATTATAACTCTTAATGATGATCTATAGCTCTATTTTGAGTGGGGTACCTAGCTACAGGAGTATCCTTGATAGACTCACTTACGTAGATGTGGAAATGTGGCCGCTTCCTATGGTAATTTTGGACAAATTCCCTAGAGCGTTCACATAATGGGATAGAAGCACATGGCCATAACGTGCTGGATTGAGAACTACACCCAAGTAGGGTTGTGTGTGGGATGTTGTCATAGATAGAGTTTAAAACTAAGAGTTACTCTAGTATAATATGAATCAACTTTACTACGTAAATGTTCAAATCGAAAGACATCTTCGTTTATGCACAATTCTATTAATAATTATTGCTCAATAATTATTCAAAATTTTCATGAGAGGGATTGTTATCGATGATTGTGTTTTTAAAATACAAGTGGTGGATTGTTGTCAATATGTATTTTAAATGCACAAGTGGGAGACCTACTAACCCACTTCTCCTAAAGTTTTGGCTAAATAAAAAAATGGACTACTACCACACTTGTTTACCCACCATCAATCCATATATATCTCTTTCATCCGACCAAAAATAAGTAGAGAGATTTTGTGAGCTTGGTTTGAAAAGCATGGTTTTTCTTGAGTTTGGTTTGAGAGAAAGATAAGGAGAGGGAGGAGAGAATACATAACAAAAAAAAAATTTGGTTCTCTCTCTGCAAATTTTTCTTCGTTAGAAAATATTTTATTCATGAAAATATTTATACACCAAAATATTTTTTCGAATATTGAGCAATTAATTTGGAATGAGTGTTAGTATGACATATAATTACAGTGCATGGTTATATGATACATATGTGATTTTAGGTTTGTTTTATCCTGGGGACAACGTGACTGTAGACTACCTGCACAAAGAGGGTAGAGCCGCGAAACGCCCTAAAGGGAGCGACCTAGTCCGCGACTCAACCCAAGAATCGTCTACGACGGACTTTATTAACAATTGAGGTAATATTATTTATTTTTATTGTGCAGTATTTATTTAGATTCAACATATGCGGTTCATATTTTTTATAATCATATGAGGTAACAATTTAATTTTGAGTAGTAGACTTAAATTAAATAATGATTTTATTTTTCAAATTCTCTATAAAACTCTTTGATGTGATTTTTAATCACAATATTTAAATTGTACCAACACCTTTTGCCCTCTGAATTTTATCTCACTCATTAATCAACTTTGCATGTGCTCGTAATCTACGACTCTTTATGCATTGCATGTGGGATAGACACATGTCGCAGGCGATTAGATAATTGGTATAATATTTAGGAGGTTTGTAAATTTAGGGTATATATGTTAAAAATATAATAATAAATATTTTATTTATAATTTTAATCTCTATTTTTTAATAAAAATGCTAGTGCGGACTCACATTAATAAACCAAAATCAATTACAGTATGTCACGTCAATCGATAATTTAAAAATAAAGACTAAAAATAAAAACCAAATTTTTATAGTCCTATATTCATAATTGGTATTATTTTAGACCCTAAAAATCTATAAACTATAATATTTATGACATGTAAAAAGTTTTATCCATAAAGAAAACACTGGTGTATCTGTTATTCATCATTTCATATGGAATAAAAGTTGATGGAAATTGAAAATTGTGAAGTAAAGGATCAAAATCCAAATACGAGAGTAGAAGGATGGAAGGGGAATCTGTGCAGACTGAGGAACCGACAACTCAGAGAGCACCTTGTTGCTTGCTTTGCTTATACCCTGATTCCATGATCCCAACATTATTTTGCCTTTTCAGAATTGATACTATAGGCAATGTCATTGAACAACTACTACAATAACTTATAACACGGATATTAACAATATAACAATTGTGTGATGACGGGTCGTTGGCTTCAATTAGAACAATAAATATGTATGGTTATTTTTATTCCCATTCTCTTGTAATTTAGTGTTGCATACAGAATTATAAAGGTAGAAACAATGGGGTCAGTATTCAGTAGTTGACTTGTTTGAAATGAGAAAAAAATTGAGAAACATAGATCTTTCAAAGAGAAAAAAATCTGGTAGAAAAGAAAAATGACCGCCTATATATACGGTTACACTTTTCTTTTTGGGCTACTTATAAATGCAAGAGTGAATCACATATGTTTGCTCCTAAAGAATACAAATAGTGTTAATTGATCTCTAAAGTATTTTTTTTGTCCATTAAATCTCTAAAACTATCTATATGACAGTTTGGCTCTTTCACACATATTGACCATAAACCTTAACATAATTAATTGTAAAAATTATATTTTGAATCCATAAATATTACAATTCTTTATATACTATAAAATGTTGTACACAAAACTTTAATTAACTATCACCTTATAATGCCACGCCGCATCCAATCTATCAATCCTTTATCATAACATTTTTGAACCTCTCTTTGTACCCGCCGTAATATTTATTTAACCTCTCATTTTTTTCTACACCTCTAGATTTTTCTTTAGCCTTTTTGTTTCTCTCACAGTGAGAAAATAATTAACCCACCTTAGATGGGTAAACAGATACACCATGAGTTTAAAATAGTTGGTTCAGAGGGATTTTTTCTAATTAATCATGGATACTAGAGTCAATTGACCAACTTTCGACTAAACACATATTTAGAACATGATTTAACATCCGACCCACCATCTTCATCGATTTGTTAATTTTAAAACAAGCTCCATCCGTTCTTGAAATAAAGGGTCACCGATTCGTCACGGGTATCCAAACCCGACTCATCACTAGACGACCCACCATCCAAATCCGGCTAACAAACTAAAACCGACCATTGATCGAACTCGAGTCAAAATCCAAACAGGATTTAACATCCGACCCACCATCTTCATCGATTTGTTAATTTTAAAACAAGCTCCATCCGTTCTTGAAATAAAGGGTCGCCGATTCGTCATGGGTATCCAAACCCGACTCATCACTAGACGACCCACCATCCAAATCCGGCTAACAAACTAAAACCGAACATTGATCGAACTCGAGTCAAAATTGAAACACTATTGAGGGGCCATTGATTTATTTCTACGAGATGTATGTAACGATCCAACGTGAGATGCACCTTAGATTTTGACTGAGAAGAAAATCGACCCAACTGAGATTCGAGTATTTTGATCGATGGATTATAATGGTATCTTACTGCATTTTACAGTTCTACAAAGTTTCTATTTTTTTTGAAATTTTTTGCCCCTTCATAATACAGATTTTATTCATATGCACGATTATGAAGATGTTTTGATATCAGTTTCCTAACTAATTAATACGATTTACCAATAATCAATTTATTTTGAATTTAGAAATTAAAATGGGATTAATTATTAAAATATCATTTTAGTGGATATATAGGATTTGATAAATCTAGATGACAAAAAGTGAAATAAATTATAATAATTGCTTATCCCTCGCATCGCGCGGATTTACACCTAGTAATCTTTAAAATGGTATTTTGTGCCCAAAATAATTAGTTTCCTTTAAAAATAATGCTTTATGTCCATAAATGAGCATGCGGATAATATTCTTGTTAAGTTATGTGCATCATTATGGGTACCTCTTTTGTCGAACAATCCCATAAAAGTAGTCGGCCAAGCCCAAGTGAATAATAAAAGGCATTTGCCCCAAATTATGTGTCCTGAATGATGGTTAGAGTAAAAGGATATTATCAAGTCCATCCCCAAAAATCTCGAATGAGATATTCAAGGGATATTGGGTTAACGTGTTAGTTACCAACAGTCTCTCTCTCTCTTAGCTGAATATATATTGTACCCTTGGTCCGGTGCATAGGGGCAAGTAGAAAAAGACTATCTTGAGAGTTACTTAATAAGAAAACAGTAGACCTCTCTGTGGACGTAGGCAAGTTGCCGAATCACATAAATTCTTGTGTTGATTGTGGCTCTTTGCTGTTCTTATTTTCTTGGTGATTATTTTCTTTCATTATTATTTGTGTTGTGATTTTTGTCACCGCAATTGGCGCCATCTATGGGAAATCGATTGTTATTCCTACGAAAATCTTCATCAACTAGAACCAACGATGTCCCATCATAATAGTAACGTCCCTCAAGCAGGAAACATTCAACAGCAGCCTAACCCTCCAAGGGTAAGGTCTAAAATTCATCATTCAAACCCAAGACTTCGCCAGGAGAGGCAAGTCTCGAAAGAAAGCCAGGGGCCACCCATGTCTATGCAGATCTCTAGGCTAATAGACACCTATGAGGATAGACTCCATGAGCAAGAGGAGGCTAATCGCCAATAGCAACATGAAAATGCTCGCCTCAAGAGGCACCTGGAAAAGATGGAGAGAGAACTTCATCAAAGCACGAGGCGACGCCACGACAGGACTCCTAGCCCTTAGGCGAGAAAATCTCGTAGCCGAGGAGGGATCCCGAGGCGTGTGTCAGAAAGAAGAGAGAGGCACTGGTCAGATGATGACCAATCCGAACTAGTGTAACCAGCTCGTCTGTTACAAGAGTCCTGGTCGATAGAACGATGACATACGAAGTTTGGTCCGGAGGGAGATGGACTAGCACCCAGCTCATCGCGGTGCCATATCTACGAGAGAGCTATCCAGGCAAACTCTCAAAACCTAGATGAAGTCCCCTTTTACAAGGAAAATAGAAGAAAAAGAGGCCCCGAAGAAGTTTGCGATTCCCAGTTTGAAGATTTACAATGGGAAGACTGATTCCATTGACCATGTCAGGCAATACCATCAAGATATGACTATATGGAGTCACAATGATGCTCTAATGTATCGAATCTTCCCCTTGAGCTACATTATGTGGCCCAAAACTAGTTTGAGAACCACCTCATAGGTCCATTCGAAATTTCAAATCCCTGGTTGAGCAGTTTACAACTCGCTTCATAACAAGCATCTCCCATCCCAAGAGGACGGATGCACTGCTTACTATGTAGAAGAAGCCATACGAGAACCTCAGAGGGTAAGAGAAGAGGTATTGGGAAGTATTTAATTAAATTGAGGGTTGCTCGGAGCAGGTCGCTATAACATCCTTCAAAATCGGTTTGCCGAGGTCCTGCCTCATGCACCGGTCCTTAACTAAGAAGGAGATTGCATCCATTGACGACTTGATGACTCTTATTGAAAAATACGTCAAAGTCGAGGATACGACCTGTAACACCCCGCCTAATTAAATACAGGGTGGCCAGTCCCATACCAAATTAAAACAGAATATACTGTTGGCTCATTCTTAACATCACTGTCGAAAACATTTACAACTCACTCAATACCCAATTAAGCTGGTGTTAAAAACTTTCCAAACTTTAATTTCAACAAAAACATTTTTACTTTACAAATAACACAACACATATTATTCTACCACAATAATAAGTGAACAGATGACACAAAATAATTCAAATGCAGTTGGAATAAACATTCCCAAATAATTATCCAATGCAGTAATCTCCATAATAGTAAATGTATTAAAATGACACGAATACAAGAGTATTTGACTCAGATAGAAAATAGATAATTGAGTTCCTTTGGGCGACATGCCCTAAACAAAAGAATATTGTGAATCAAATAAAGATAGGCATCTAAGCAATACTCCATATCTCCATAGCTTGTCATAATTCGCTAAGGTTGGCGTCCCTGTTACTGGACACCTAATATAGAAGGTACAATAGAAAAGAAAATATTCGAGGAAACGGGTCAGAGCCCGATGTGAAAATGGTTTGAAAACAGAAAGTATTTAACAAGTGCAATAAAGCATTTATTATGTACATGTTAGTATCAAACTCTCACTTGCTATTCTCACCTATCATCTAGAGTGCACACTTAAGGTTTCCTATTAACCTCCTAGTCAATGGTTTCTCCTTACTAGTTTCCATAATATGATTTCGATCCCATATCATTACCCCGTATGTCCCATACCATACGTCATATAATCATTCATATACATTTCTCATTAACATGAATCGTTTCTCATTATTATGAATTTAAGTTTTTCAATTCTATAACAATAAACATTCATTAACTTATTTCAATTCCTTTTCTCAATTCACCGTTATCTACAATTATCACATAGAAGATTGATATAACCACGATATATATTCATTAAATTCATTATATATATAAACATATTTAATACCGCACCCCGAGTCACAGCTGCGGTGAAATGCATTACTCTGCTATCATGTCCCAATATCGTTGGTCGCCGTATAGGAGACAAAAATGTTCGGTAAGGATTTCTCGAACCATAAATATTAACATACAAATTGGAGGCGAACATAGTTCTCCTATCCACGGGTCACGCACATACCTACGTACCCACAGTCAGCGGACTTATCAACTCCTCGATAAGTCTTTCATGGACCTATGTTCTTGAGCGACAAATCAAAGATCCCATGGATTCATCAGGATATGACTGCCCTCACGCGCAAACCTCCCGTCGATAGCAAGTAAGCTAGGTATGTCATAGACATAAATCATCAAGCAATCAAATAGGCCTTATCATACCTATAATATAATATCAACAAGGTACTCACATTACCCTAAGATAGTTCCCATACGTAGCATTATATCACTCAAATTCTACGTATTAAAATATCATAACCTTACTTCTTAATGTAATTATCCCCGAGCCTCACTCATTACTCAAGCTTCAAATAGGTTTTTCCTCAACATATATTCAGTAAGAAATCACTAATATCCTACTGGTCCATATCATCATATCTCCCGAATTACTACGAATTAAACTCTCCTTTTAATTAGGGTTAAAACCGATAGTTTGTAATCTCTTATAAATACATCTTCTTTCACTTAGGATTAAACCCTCTTCTAAACTTAAGGATACCTAGGTGTTATATTCAATCACCCCTACTGGTCCTATCTTTAATCCTCATGCATACCAAATATAATTTAACAAGTGAATCTAGCAACCGAAATTCCTTTCAATTTGATTATCATTATTCTAATCAATTAAATCCCAATCAAATTAATTCAAATCTTATCTAGGGCTTACTGATCTTCTCTAAGTCCCATAATATCCAATTAATAATCACCAAAGATCTAAAAAAGGTTTGGGATAAGAACCAACATTAAAAAGAAACAACTTTAACAATTCTGGGGAGGTCGATCGGTCCAGGTATCAACCCAGTTTTTTTCTGCATTTCTTCTACTACGGGTTTCACAATTTTTGATCATTCAAACCTTCATATTAGCAACCCAAATGACTTATAATACTTACTACACAATATATCAACATATGTGAATGATTTCTAATGATCTAATCACCCCAAAATCATCAAGAGTTTGAATTAAAAGCATGGTTTTATCCTCTTTTTCCAGAAAATTATCAACCTAATATCTTCAAGAACACATCAATGGTTTTCAGAATTTCTTCAAGAGATTTATGATAATTTCGTGGAGTACTAACTACCTACAACGTGAGTTTGATTCCTATATATGTTCATATTTCCAGAAATCCATTACACCTCCATCTTTATCTTCCAAACATGAAAAATTATCTCTTTTTATAACTATTCTAACATGGACAATATACAAACTTAGATTACAAATATCAAACACTTGCCTCTAATGAAGGTCTGATCGTTTGGGGTGGTGTATCACAGGTGGTTCTCCCTTCTCCAGTCAACCTCCGGTCGTGGTTGGTGGTGGTGACGTTTGGTTCTTAGTTCTTCTCCTTCCCAAGTAAGATCTTCTCTTCCCAAGAAACCTTTCACTCTCTCTAAGAAGATGACTTCTCAATGTTATGTAGAAGGTATGAATGAACCCACGTTCAACTAATCTCCAAATACTTATAATAGGAAAAAATCTGAAATCCCTATTCATCCCCTTGTAAAAATGACCAAAATACCCTTTTGGGTTGTCTTTTCATTCCCAAATGACCCGAGACTCAAAACCAATATCCAAATAGAATTTTCTAACTATTTCCACCCTTTCGGACGCAACGACGCAGTCGAAATGACTATAAGGTCGGTAAAAAATAAACTCCCTTTTTAATTTTTAGTCCCGACACGTCCCATACCGCGTCCGACTAAAAATTCAAATTACTGAATTGATAATTCACAACAATAATAATAGCATCACATTCATATATTACCTATCTATCTTTAAGTAATATTCAAAATCATCCATTTTAATATCTACAATTCGGATAAAACCCAAATGAATTAATTAATAATAAAATCCAATTAATCCATTAATTTAAAATATAACCCATTTTAAAAGTCATTAAAATCACGGGGTATTACATACCTCCCCCCTTATAACAGAATTTCGTCTCGAAATTCAGAGAAATAAACCACACTGATAAGGTCAACTCTGAGTATAAATCTCACATCGCAAGTAATCTATGTCGTACCGCCCATACAGTACGTTAATGAAAATATCTATCGATGTTATACGCCAAGCCTCACCATATAGTTTCAACTGAATCGAATTTAAACTTTATCCAATCTTCCCTATACCGTCCTCGTGACAAACTTTGGGAAAAATGGTCCTCACGTATTAAACAAATAAATCCTGAAGTCACAACTACTTACAGTCTCACAATTATGAAAACTTCTACAATCCAACCATCCAGGGCGCCCATACACCCTATCGTACAACTTCCATTATAATACTTATCGCAAAAGTTATAAACTCATATCCTAAAGACCTAACTTGTTTCGACTCCCAACGGTTATTAGTTTCATGCGTGGGGCGTCTCGCAAGCGAAATCCAAACAAGGAACCTCCCGATACACTACTACCTAAAGTAGTCGGTCCTTGAAACTCCTCAGGTTCTTAGTCAATAGTATATAACCTCTTTACAGGTTTTATCGATCGCGATTAAAAAGTCTATTCATCTACTCTCTTATTAAAGACAAGATGCTAGCTAGTAGTAGTACATACGCTCTCGTATACCACAAGTAAATCCATGCCGATAGTCACATCATTCTCGGACATGCCCAAGTAAGTAATCCCATGATAAAAATCAAACCCACGTGATAACATGTATAATATAGGTGTCCCACACCCCTCGGTGAGTCTACGTAAATAACAGTGCGATAGGCTAAGTTTAGAAACCCTTTTGGCCATACAATAATAATCACAACAAAAATCAGTACACGCCGCATAATTCATTAGATAGAAAAGATACCCTCATTCGCGGGTGGTGGTTATTGATTCCCTGCCTGATGGACGTTATATACACGCCCATACTGACCTTGTTGCACGGGAGCTACTGGAATGGGAGGTAGTGCTAGCACCAGAGTTGGAGCTGGAAGAGCAACTGGTGGAAACACTGGTGTCTGTGGCTCCTGTCGAGCATTTTGTTGCTGAGGGAATTCGTCTTTTCCAGGACAATCTGGTCGTTTATGGCCATACTTGCCACACACAAAACATTTTCTTGCAAACTTTCCACCATTTTGTCCCTGTTAACCCCGACCATGCTGGCCCTGATGAGCCTGTCTCTGGACCTAATATCCTTGACCGATACCTCTATCCTCAAATTGAGAATCTCCAGATCGAAAACTCTTAGCATAGTCCCCTGTCTGGGAACCCTGCTCACCCTGACGCTGATGACTCTGTCCTGGCTGAGTCCCACTAGAACTGCCCCCAGTAGTCTTGCCTTGCAGGCTTGACCCAAACACCCGCTTGACACCCTGAGCATGAAAGCGGTTATCCTGACAGTGAAGCATTGCAGCATTAAGAACATCGGCATACGTACGTAGTGAAAGATTCCCCAATAAATGCTGGCGAATCTTATAGTTCAACCCATCAGTGAACATTAGAATTCTCCTATCTTAAGTGGGTACCTCTGCTGGTACCAAATTAGTTAATCGTGTAAATTCTTCCTCATATTCTGCCACCGTCTTCTCTCCCTGCTTCAAATCAAGTAGTTTTCGCCTCATCTCTGTCTGGATGGCGGAAGGAAAGTACTTCCCATCAAACCGTATCCAAAAGTCTTGGATAGTCATTGTGTCTCTCTCCTCCATAGTAATCGTAGCTTCCCACCATTGCAAAGCTGCCCCTACTAGCTTGAATGTGTCTAGTATTTGACGTTGAACCTCAGTGCATTCGAGCATTCTCAAGTTCCTTTATATATCTTTCTTCCATTTGCTAGCCGTCACAACATCTGATCCTCCCTGAAACTCAGGTGGGTGTGCCTTTTGAAAATCATCCCTCGCTCGTTCCCATGCAGTAGAAAACACTTGCCCTTGCGCGGGTGGCGCAACTAGTTCCTGTGCTGGAGCTTACTAAATAGTAGCTAGAGATTCATTGACTACCTGAGTGACAATTACAACAACTTCGGCCGCAGTTATCGTACCCTGAGCTGGGGCGGGCTGAGGTGCACATCTAGGAGGCATCTGAAATGAGAGTACACTATCATTATTTGATATAACAAAATAGCTGAAGATCCTAGGCGTAAATAGAAAAGAAATAATCCTACTCATAGGACTCTACATCAAAGAACGCTAAGCTGAAAACATAATAAGCCGTAAAGATCCTAAAGGACACTGGAACCTGATGCTCCAATACCACCTGTAACACACCACCTAATTAAATATTGGGTGGCCAGTCCCATACCAAATTAAAAGAGAATATGCAGTCGACTCGTTCTTAGCATCACTGTCGAAAACATTTACAACTCACCCAATACCCAATTAAGCGGGTGTTAAAAACTTTCCAAACTTTAATTTCAACAAAAACATTTTTAGTTTACAAATAACACAACACATATTATTCTACCACAATAATAAGTGAATAGATGATACAAAATAATTTAAATGCAGCCGGAATAAACATTCCCAAATAATTATCCAATACAGTAATCTCCACAATAGTAAATGTATTAAAATGACACGAATACAAGAGTATTTGACTCAGATAGAAAATAGATAATTGAGTTTCTTTGGGAGATATGACCTAAACAAAAGAATACTATGAATCAAATGAAGATAAGCGTCTAAGCAATACTCCATAGCTCCATAGCTCGTCATAATCCGCTAAGGTTGGCGTCCCTGTTGCTAGACACCTGATATAGAAGGTACAATAGAAAAGAAAATATGCAAGGAAACAGGTCAGAGCCCGATGTGAGAATGGTTTAAAAACAACAAGTATTTAACAAGTGCAATAAATCATTTATTATGTGAATGTTAGTATCAAACTCTCACTTGCAATTCTCACCTCTCATCTAGAGTGCACACTTAACATTTCATATTAACCTCCTAGTCAATGGTTTCTCCTTACTAGTTTCCATAATATGATTTCCATCCCATATCATAACCCTGTATGTCCCATACCATACGTCATATAATCATTCATATAAGTTTCTCATTAACATGAATCGTTTCTCATTAATATGAATTTAAGTTTTCCAATTCTATAAGAATAAACATTCATTAACTTATTTCAATTCTTTTTCTCAATTCACCGTTATCTACAATTATCACATAGTAGATTGATATAACCACAATACATATTCATTAAATTCATTATATATATAAACATATTTAATACCGCACCCCGAGTCACAACTGCGGTGAAATGTATTACTCTTCTATCATGTCCCAATATCGCTGGTCGTCGAATAGGGGACAAAAAGGTTCAGTAAGGATTTCTCAAACCACAAACATCAACATACAAATTGGAGGCGAACATAGTTCTCCTATCCATGGGTCACGCACATACCTATGTACCCACAGTCAGTGGACTTATCAACTCCCCGATAACTCTTTCATATACCTATGTTCTTGAGCGAAAAATCAAAGATCCCATGGATTCATCAGGATATGATTGCCCTCACGCGCAAACCTCCCGTCGATAGTAAGTAAGCTAGGTATGTCATAGACATAAATCATCAAGCAATCAAATAGGCCTTATCATCCCTATAATATAATATCTATAAGGTACTCACGTTACCCTAAGATAGTTCCCATACGTAGCATTATATCACTCAAATTCTACGTATTAAAATATCATAACCTTACTTCTTAATGTAATTATCCCCGAGCCTCACTCATTACTCAATCTTCAAATAGGTTTTTCCTCAACATATATTCAGTAAGAAATCACTAATATCCTACTGGTCCATATCATCATATCACCCGAATTACTATGAATTAAACTCTCCTTTTAATTAGGGTTAAATCGATAGTTTCTAATCTTTTATAAACACATCTTCTTTCACTTAGGATTAAACCCTCTTCTAAACTTAAGGATACCCAGGTGTTATATTCAATCACCCCTACTAGTCCTGTCTTTAATCCTCATGCATACCAATTAGAATCTAACAAGTGAATCTAGCAACCGAAATTCCTTTCAATTTGGTTATCATTATTCTAATCAATTAAATCCCAATCAAATTAATTCAAATCTTATCTAGGGCTTACTGATCTTCTCTAACTCCCATAATATCCAATTAATAATCACCAAAGATCTACAAAAGGTTTGGGATAAGAACCAACATTAAAAAGAAATAACTTTAATAATTCTGGGGAGGTCGATCGATCGAAGGCAGGGGGTCGATCGATCGATCGCCCAGGTATCAACCCAGTTTTTTTCTGCATTTATTCTACTACGGGTTTAACCATTTTTGATCATTCAAACCTTCATATTAGCAACCCAAATGACTTATAATCCTTACTACATGATATATCAACATATGTGAATGATTTCTAATGATCTAAACATCCTAGAATCATCAATAGTTTGAATTAAAAGCATGGTTTTATCCTCTTTTTCCTGAAAATTATCAACATAATATTTTCAAGAACACATCAATGGTTTTCTGAATTTCTTCAACAAATTTATGATTATTTCGTGGAGTACTAACTACCTACAACGTGAGTTTAATTCCTATATATGTTCATATTTCCAGAAATCCATTACACCTCCATCTTTATCTTCCAAACATGAAAAATTATCTCTTTTCATAACTATTCTAACATGGACAATATACAAACTTAGATTGCAAATATCAAACACTTTCCTCTAATTAAGGTCTGATCCTTTGGGGTGGTGTATCGCAGGTGGTTCTCCCTTCTCTGATCAACCTTCGGTGGCGGTTGGTGGTCGTGACCTTTTGTTCTTAGTTCTTCTCCTTCCCAAGTAAGCTCTTCTCTTCCCAAGCAACCTTTCACTCTCTCTAAGAAGATGACTTCTTAATGTTATGTAGAAGGGATGAATGAACCCATGTTCAACTAATCTCCAAATACTTATAATAGGACAAAATCCGAAATCACTATTCATCCCCCTTGTAAAAATGACCCAAATGCCCTTTTGAATTGTCTTTTCATTCCCAAATGACCTGAGACCCAAAACCAACATCCAAGTAGACTTTTCTAACTATTTCAACCCTTTCGGACACAACGACGCAGTCGAAATGACTATAAGGTCGATAAAAAATAAACTCCCTTTTTAATTTTTAGTCCCGACACGTCCCATACCGCGTCCGACTAAAAATTCAAATTACTTAATTAACAACTCACAACAATAACAATAGCATCACATTCATATATTACCTAAATATCTTTAAGTAATATTCAGAATCATCCATTTTAATATCCACAATTCGGATAAAACCCAAATGAATTAATTAATAATAAAATCCAATTAATCCATTAATTTAAAATATAACCCATTTTTAAAGTCATTAAAATCACGGGGTATTACACGACCCATGTTAATGCAAGGGATAATGGTCGCACAAAGTCTGGAAAAGGAGTCGAGAAAAATGAACCACATAAGAAAGGGAACAAGAATGGGGGCAAAAATGGCTCCAAGAATGGGAACAAAAACGATGCCTCGAAGGCATTTCATGCTGTAAACACAGTCTTCAAGGAGCATATATATAAAATTCTTGTAAATATCAAAGATGATCCATTTATTAAGTGTCCGAAGAAGAAGGGAGGATACCCTTCCAAATGCGGTGCGCATTTCACAAGGAGGGCGATCACAAGATTGAGCATTGTAAAACCCTCAAGTCTCACATCGAGGAGTTGACCCAAACTGGGAACCTTCATGAGTTTGTGGAGAAGAGAACATATAAGGCAGCAACAACCGATGAGTAGAGGCCTGATAATGTCCTCGAGGAGGATATCGGCCATGAATTCGTAGTGATACATGGGGCGTCAGACCTCAAACAAATTCAAGAAAATGCATCTAAAATGGAAGTTAAGAAGCTTACTGTAGTCATGCAAGCCTTTCCGATTGACCCAGCCAAGACTCAGGTAAGGAAGCATCGCCTACCAGAGGAAGTCGACTACAATAAGAATATTTTGTTCACAGATGAAGATTTAGTGGGGACTGAGAACCCCTCATCATGACACACTGGTCATTACACTCAGGATAGGCAACTGGGACATCAATAGGTTGCTCATCGACCAAGGCAACTCGTCTGAAGTAATGTACCTAGAATTGTTCAGAAAGTTAAAGCTGAGCGTAATAGACCTCGAGGAAGCCACTATTTAGTTGGTCGGCTTCGCAGGAAAGATCACAATCCCTTTGGGAAAGATCATCCTGCCAGTCAGGGCAGGAAACATATACAAAATGATAAAGTTTCTTATTGTTGATATCGAATCACTATACAAAGCCATCCTTAATAGGGGATGGATCCATGTAATGAAGGTAATTCCATCGACATATAATTAGAAGTTGAAGTATATAACTGATTGGGGAGTTGTTGAGATTCATGGAGACCAGGATACGGCAAGGAACTATTTCATCGCAGCCATACGCCCCAAATAGGAGAAAAGTGGAAGAATAAAAAAGAAAGGATGAAGCCCAAGAGGGGTTGGTTCCCTCTAAATAGCAGCTAAGGTACGGTCTACCGGGAGTGGTGGAGACTAGAATCCTTCCCTATGAGAAGGTCGTTGAAGACCTGGAAGAAGTTGTAGTAGGGAGTAGCTCGATTGTAAATAAGTTTTTGATTGGTACCTCCTTGAACGATCGTGAGAAGACATAACTAGACACCCTTCTTCGGAGAAACTTGAATGTTTTTTCATGAGAGCCCTATGAGATGCCTGGGATTGATCCCATCATTGCTTGTCATCGATTTCATGTCGACCCAGCCTTCAAGCCAGTCATATAAAAGTCTCTTCGAACAGCCCCTGAGAAAGCTAAAGCAATAGAACAAGAGGTCAGGAAGCTACTGGATGCAGGTGCTATATGGGAGGTTCAATTCCCTAAATGGTTATCTAACCCAGTAGTAATTCCAAAGATGTATGGAAAGTGGAGAGTTTGTATCAACTTCACCGACCTCAACAGGGCTTGCCCCAAAGACAGTTTTCCCCTTTTGAAGATTGATCAACTGGTTGATGCTACAGTAACACATGAGCGTTTTAGATGCGTACTTTGGATATCACCAAATCCCCCTTCGCGTGCCTGATCAAGATAAGAACTCCTTCATAACCACTATTGGTTTGTATTGTTATAAAGTTATACCTTTTGACCTTAAGAAAGCATGAGCAACCTATCAATGGCTAGTTACGAATATGTTTAAAGACCAAATGGGGGATACTATGGAAGTTTATATTGACGAAATGCTCTTAAAGAGAAAGATTTAGGACGATCACCTCTCTGACCTGGTGAGGAATTTTACTATCCTCGGGAATTACCGAATAAATCTTAACCTAAGTAAGTATTCTTTGGGTGTCCAGTCAGGAAAATTCCTTAGATACTTGTTCAACAAGAGATGAATCGAGGTAAATCCCAACCAAATTGATGCCATCAGCAAAGTTCAACCCCCTCAAACAGTGAGAGATGTATAAAATCTCACGGGAATTCTCATCGTGCTTAACTAGTTCATTTCTAAGTCTTCAGAGTGGTGTCAGCCATTCTTTCAGTTGTTAAAAAGAAATAAGGGCGTGACATGGAACGAGGACTATTAAAGGGAATTAGAAGAACTCAAGGCCTATCTCAGCATGCCCTATTTTCTCATGATTCCTAGAGAGAATGATCCTTTATATCCTTACCTTACAATATCAAGCCATTCTATGAGCTCTTCTTTGGTATGTGAGAGAAAGGGGAGCCAACATCCAGTTTACTATGCAAGCAAGACCCTTTTGGAAACGGAGCAGAGGTACCTACCATTGGAGAAGCTTGCTTATTCACTGGTGATAGCCTCAAGGAAATAATTGCATTATTTTGAGGCCCACTCCATCTTCGTGGTTACTTCACACCCCCTCAAGGTTGTTTTGAGGAAAGCAGACCTCTCTAGTCGACTGTCGAAGTGGTCGGTCGAGTTCGGAAGGTTTGATATTCACTTTCAACCAATAACAACCATCAAGGGGAAAATCCTAGCCAATTTCATCACTGAGTTCACAGGAGAACAACCATGTGATCATCTAAAAATAATTCGATCAAGGGAAAGCTTACAGGAACCAAGTGTTTGGACCTTATACGTTGATGGATCCTCCAACTCAAGGGGCAGGAGTAGGTATCGTATTAGTGACTCCCGAAAATACAGTGCTCGAGTAGGGAAGTAGACTTGGATTTGAAGCCTCCAAAAATGAGGAAGAATACGAGATGCTGATCACTAGACTACGCAAAGCACAACTGCTACGGGCAAGTCATATTCAAGTCTTCGACGACTCTTAGCTGGTATGTAACCAGATAAATGGTAATTTTAATGCAAAGGATGAAAGGATGGCAGCTTATCTCGTCATTGTGATGGGACTAATAGCCAACTTTGATCAAGTGGATGTTCAACAGTTTCCTAGAGGACAGAACAACCATGCAGATGCTCTAGCAGCTCTAAGTTCAATAATATATTCTGACTTGAGAAGAATAATCAAAATAGATTTCCTCGCGCAACCCAACATTTATCAAACTACTGAGTCGTTAAATCTTGAGCAGGTTATCCACATTAAAAAGGCTATGAGCTGGATGGAACCCATCGCAGATTACTTACAAAGTGATATACTACCAAGTGACAAGAGGTCAGCTCATCAGATAAGAGTCAAAGCTTCTCGCTTTCACTTATCTCCTGATGGGAAGTTGTATAAGAGATCCTTTGCCGGACCCTACTTCCACTGCGTTCATCCATAATACATCGAGCAAGTTCTGCATGAACTTCATGAGGGAATTTATGGAAGTCATGCAAGAGGAAGGTCGTTAGACTTTCAAGTAATAAAGGAAGGGTATTGGCGGCCATACATGAAGAAGGACGTTGGAGTCTACATTTGGAATTGTGAGAAATGCTAAAAACACTTACCCATGGTCCACCAGCCCATCAACGATCTAAAGTCACTAATCAGCCCCTGGCCCTTCACAAAGTGGGGTTTGGACATCGTACGTCCTCTGCCTACAGTGACAGACAATCGAAAGTATCTGTTGGTTGCCACAGACTAATTTACTAAGTGTATAGAGGAAGAACCACTAGCAAACATCAGGGACGCATACATGATGAGGTTCATATGGAGAACCATCATTAATTGCTTTGGCATACCCAGAACAATCATTACTGACAATGGGACACAGTTTGAGAGTGGCCCCTTCTACAGTTTTGCAACGATCATATAATCAGGCATTAGTTTAGCTCTGTAGCGTATCCACAGAGCAATGATCAAGTTGATGCTTCTAACAAAATAGTGATCGATGGAATAAAGAAGTGCTTGGAACGTGCCAAAAGAGCTTGGGCTAACGAATTGCCCCACATCCTTTGGGCCTATCGCACCACCCCAACGCGAGTAATTGGGGAAACACCTTTTGTGCTCACATATGGAATGGAAGAAGTTATCCTGCTAGAAGTTGGTTTCCCTACCATGAGGTCCACGTTGGTCGATCAAGGACATAATGATGAAGCATTGCTCACTGAACTTGACTTAGCCGATGAGAGGTGAGAACTGGCTCTAGTTAAACAATTTTCTTACCAGCAATAATTAGCCAAATAGTATAATCGAAAAGTCAATCCAAGGAAATTTCAAGTTAGGGACAATGTCCTGAGGAAAGTCCTTGGCAGTGCTGCAAAACTATTAGACAAAAAACTGGGACCAAATTGGGAAGGACCTTTCAAGGTCATAAGGGATGACATACAAGGAGTTTACCACTTGGAAACAGTGAAGGGCAGGGAGACACCAAGGGCTTTGAATGCGGCCAACCTGAAGAAATTCTACTTTTAGATTTCTCTATCCATGCACCATTAGTTTAGGAAATTTTTTATTTTACAAACTAATGTTGCTATTTATTTATGACTCCGATTAATAAAACTCATCTGGCCCTAGAATTTTATATATATTGGTTGTCTCAAATGTATTTTGTTATATGAACCCTCTTCAAGTAACAAGCTCCACTATTTTTATGAGTAAAATAGAATTCCTGGATTACAGTGAGTTGGCTAACTTACTTCAATTGAAGGATCTTTTAAACCAACCTATTATGACTGCAACACAGTGGTTAGGACTATCATAGCTTAACTTGTTCAAAGCATAACTAGTAGGGTCAACAGGTAATAAGCCTCCTCAGTCCTTTGTTCCAAAACATAATTGGCTTCTTAGGTTTCTCTGGGAACAAATAAAGACTACAAGGGATCCTTAGGCAATACGACCAACTCAGGTTGGTCGCCAATGTAATTTGGCTTCAAAATCCTTCTTGGGTGGATCGCCCATCAATAGGTGTATTCTCGCTATTGCCCTACTTAGGCCTAAGGTAGTGTGACTAAAGTGGAAGAATGGTATGACTAAGGCACACTGGACTAGGGGAATACTCAATTAAAATTAAACTCTAAATAACATTTAGTCGGTGGGAGTGCCCAAAATGACTACAGTTTATCAATAAGTCAAAAGCAAGCAACACATGTTTAGTCAGCCTATACCCAAAACACAAATATTTTATTTCTTACTAAGAATTACATAGTTACATGTACAACGGTAATAAAATTAATTAACCCTAAGAGGATCCAGGTCATTGGGCCATGTAGTCCGCTACTTGAGCTCTCCGACCATCACCCGGGTGAGGGGCAAAGCTCTCCACAACCTCTTCCAAGTTAGGCTCCAGCAGCTACCTTGGAATAACATCAATGGGGATCCAATAATCATCCCTTTGAAAAGGATTCGACTCCAAGATTGGGGAGTGATCTCATGCCTATACCACTAGGGAGAGTTCTTGGGGACCATCATCTCCCTGAGGGAACTTAGCCACCCTCTAATAAAGGCCATCTCCTTATTTTCTTTCAGCTTAGTGGGGGCATCTATCCGACCCTGATCATAGCCGTCAACCCACACTTGCTGAGGACCCTTTGAGACTAAATGTCGCAGACTTGTGATGTTTCTTTGTAGTCCGACAGTAATTATGTATGCTCATCGAATGTCCCCTTTAAGATCAGAAATCTCTCTGTGGGAACTACTGTCATATCTCCTAGCTCGTCATATGGATGACGACGAGGAACCTTGAAGAACTTAGGGAGCACTTCCTGGAGCATTTTCCTTAAGGCGTGTAATTTCCCTTCTTAAGGCATCATTTTCCTGCTATAGAACCTCCCCAACCTGATTGATCTTGGATACGTCCAACCGCTTGGCATTCAGAACATCCATCTCTTCTTGAATAGAGGAACCAACCTCCTCCATCTCTGTAAGCTTATCCTTCAGACTGGCGACTACTTCAGACTGATCTTTATAGTCATGGTTCCTTACCCTAAGGGATTTACAATTCTTGACAAATGCTTGGCGAACTTTCTCGCTTACATTCGAACCAAGGATTTGGCCTAGGCGAGAGGTAGAAGGAATGTAATTATCAAGATCAACAAACTATAAGACATGGAACACAAATGACAAGTATATCAGTGAATGCAAAAAATAAAATTCCTTCATTTTATTGAAAAATAGCACCAACCAGGTACAGAAACATGGAATGGAAAAAAGAAAGAAAAAAAATACACAAATAGAGGAAAAAAACCTAGAAGTCTACTAAGCGACCTCAACCTGCTCAGTTGGGGTTGGCTCCTTCCCCTTGTTGGCAGCAACCTCACTCGCCTCAGCCCCAGGTACACCTCCCTCACCCGAGATAAGATTCACTCCCTAGTCGCCAATAGGAACATCAACATCAGGAGTATCAGGCTCCACAGTAGTCCGAGCAGTAGGGACTTCTTCATCAATGACCATCTTGGGACTAGGATTATTCTCTTCGAATAGAGATGAGTCATCAAGAACTAAAGCTCGATCCCAACCTTTCTTAAAGTTTCCTCGACTGATGTAATCGATCTTCTTTTTAGCATGTTCATAGGTTGTTTCCCATCCCTCATTATAACCACTCTCTAAAGGTGGACACCTCTATCTCCAAGCTCTTCACCTTCTCATCAAGCCCTTTATTTTTATCTGTGATAGCCAGTTTGTTCTCCATGACTAGCTTGTAGGCCTCACGGAGTTCCTTTAGCTCCTTGGCCACCCCAACCCTCTCATTGGCAAAAGAAGCCTCAGCCTCTATAAGAGCCTTCTCAGAGGACTTTTGGGCCTCCTGGGCAGTCTTCAGGCTCTCCTCGAGCTCAAAGTTCCTCCTCTCTAGCTCATTACGGCTGTGCCTAGGTTGGTGTAGTTAGACAAAAATTGTAGGAAGAAATAGGGGAAGTGGTGGTGGTGGCATCTCCGGTGCCATGTGTTTGAGCTGTGAACAGCTGAACTGGAAAAAAGACTGGTGAGCTTGAGAACCTTAGTGGGTCTCTTTCAATGGTGAAACATCTCGTCTCAGGGGGAGAACTGGTTCACCACCAGAGTGCCGAGTGAGGTCAACCTGTACAAAGGAAGAGATGTCTTCTCGATTTCCACAGATGGCGCCAAACTGATGATGCTGAAATCTAGCACCACCGGATAAGTGATGATGATCTCAAACAGTAGTAACCATGACAGCCATGGAGATGTATATGTGTGAGTGTATAGAAGGGGATGAGTATAAGAGGAATAAGATAATGATGTATAGTGGTTTAGCCAATTAGGCCTACATCCACTGTGAGTGCGTGATCCACTAAGTATGGGCACTAATGGCCTTGGATACAATGCACATAAGCTCACTTTCTCTCTCTACTGTGTGTACAAGCAGAGTTTTTGCTAGGGTTATAATTATCGATCGATCTCACCTGTAGGGTTGTAGGTGACAAGTATATATAGGTCTTGGGGGTGTAGTGTACCCCCCAAGTATGCATGGTGCATGTGAATGGTGATCTAGCCAATCCCCTGTTGACACTTGTAGATGCCAAATGATGACATAATATTCCCTCACGTGAGGGTGTGATTTTGTTATAACGGTCTCCCATATGCCATGTGAGCCTCAAGCACACTGTTCCACGCGTCTCCCAAACCACGCGCTGTGATGATATCACCCTCGACCTTTGATATGAGGCCGAGGGCAAAGTTCCTTCCGACACTGAGTTTGGCCTAATTTGGGCCTCGTACTGTCGGCCCCTCGAAGGGTCGTCTGGATCCTGATGAAGGGTCGGCCCCTCGAAGGGTCGTCTGGGCCTGATGAAGGGTCGACCCCTGCCCATATATGGGTATATCAACGGTCCTAAACCTTAACCAACATCAAAATTCCACGATTAATGCTCATGTTTGGGGACTGTGGCCATCAAAACAACACGGGAAATGGTCATTAGTAGGGTCACCTCTCAAAACTGTGACCACATGGTCACGGTCCCTGACTGTGACCAAGCAATAACCTTAATCACACTCAAAGAACCCTATATCAATGTCACGTCTTTGAACCGTGACCCTTAGATGGTGACTCTTAAAATGGTCATGGATCAAATCTGTGACCCGACGCCATTGTAACAGACAAAAACCATGACCATTCTCGATATATGGAGTAGTGAATCCCTATCATGAGAAGACACAAAGGATCCCCACAATCCCCTTGATTTAGAGAAACTAATTTTTGATACTGTGTACATTTCCTCAATGGAGGATTCACCCATTCTAATAGTAATACCTCAACACAATGGGCCCAATCAATCAATTAACAACTGAAAATACTAGGCATTCATAATAACTTAGGAGGAATATGAAATAAAGCATGTAATACGCACTAAGTAAACATCAACGGCAACCTTAAAGAGGATGAATAGGTTTGAATACATCTCATGACTAATTTTATATCTCAAATATTTTTACCCGCACATTCAAGTTACTCAACACAAATATAACCAAATTAATTTTATTAACTCGGACAACAATATAATTTAGGTGAATACAGATGAACAAAACTAGATCTAACTCACCTAAGTCAAGTTTAGTTCAATTCACTAGATTCAATTTAGATCTAGGTGATGTGTGCGATCAAATGTGTCCATATTAGTATAAATAAATCACAAATAACCATAAGACGGATTAATGAGGACCCCCCCCCCCCCCCCCCCCCACCTAGGGTAATAAACCTCGATGCACTTCCATTTTCCTTTATACTTGAAAATCAATTTTATAAAAGGCAAAAAGATACCTCTCCGACAAACCTTATCTTGCAGTAAAGTATGAACCTTACACCTCTTCCACATAGATAATGAAAATCCGCAACGATCTCCACGTCGCGAATGAATAAGTCCATTCTCTTCCTTGGAAGTCAGCCCACACTCCAATCTCTCCAATAGAATGAAGTGCCTCCTCTTTTAGATCTAAAAGTAGATGATAATACAATTCAAATGTAAATTGATTTGAAATGAATAAGCTATCTGGATCTGAACCAAAACACTCGCAATTCTTTCTCAACGTTATATATCAATTATAGATCTAAGTTTTTACAATTTTGGAGGGAACGAGTGAAATTGGAAATATAAGAAAAGAAAAAATGATTTCATCCTCAAAAATTCTCTCAAAGATATATTTGAGTTATGAGGTTTTCAGATATTAAAAAATAAGAGGGAACTTGTCCTTAAAATAGGATTGTTTTCAAAATCTGGGCCGATCGTGCACGCGGTTAGCTTTAGCCATGTGCACGATTCTAGGAAATATGGAATCGAGGCATTAGTCATGTGCACGGGCACAAAATGGTGTCGTTTAAATGCCTTCCTGTGCATTGGCTCAATAGGGGGCCGTGAGAATAGGTAAGGTTGTACTTTTTCAAAAAAAACTTAACTTTTGCAAAAACAAGGACCAGACTCCCAAAATCATTTTCTTAAAACTTTTGAGATAGTTTTAAAACATTTAAAAATTTTGTTCTATAAATTTTCAAAGTCCTCACACATTTTCAAAAACGTTTTGTACACGTGCATTTTTAGCTATACTCAATTCACAATCTACTTGAAGGATATAGTCCTAAAAATTCAAAGCGAATGCATGGCAACAAAAGTTTTTCAATAAGCCATGGTGCATGATCTTTAATCTTAAGGGTTATTCTAACCTAAACTAGATCTCGCCTCACTCGTGATGAATCAAGTCAATTTGAGTTGATGGACTCAAAGGATCAACATTATTTGTCATGAGCGTTTAGCCAATGAATATTAATTATAAAATTACATTTTTAGAATAACTCTGCCCATCCCAAATACAACATAGCATCTGATCCTCTTGTTTACATCTAAATATGTAACTAGGCCAATAATGGTCATACTATTACTACTTACCTTGTTAATATAGATATTTAATTGGTGTGATATCTTTTCAAGTCACCATACACAATCTCATATAAAATACGGGAAAGGATACCCCTAACCACTCAATTCTCATAACAACACAGTTGATATTGGGACAAGTAGTTTCTATCACTTGTATTATTATGGGCTAAGAGAAATCCATCATTAGTTAACCAAGTTATATTGTTACCCCACTAATTTTTGTCCAAACTGAGTAAACCCAACTCATTGTCACAATTTATTGGTACACACATGACCCATAGGTAAATATCATTGCTATCACATCCACTACATGAATCCATGATAAGTCACCACCACGACCCCCAAATAAATATCAGTTACATGCACATTCTCATAATGAGTCCACCCAACCCATAATATCACATATATATCACTCACACGGCCTACTAATAAATCGATAACATAAAAAATAAGGCATTCACATGTTCCACCAATAAATAAATAAAATAACGCATATGGCATTTAGACTACATGACATCATTTAGGCAATATCTTGCACAAATAGACATATCCCTGCTTGAGAATCTTTCGATAATATCAAAGTGGTGCATGTTAAATAAAGCATGTCAACATGAAAAGATGTGAGATATAATAAAATAATATAATATGAATGAGAAAAACAATTAGTAAATCTCCCCTACAAGTCATCTCCCCCTATCATAGATATTTCTTCCCCTTAATAGGTATTTCTCCCCCTCTTTGATACATCCCCCTTTTTGGCACATGGGACATGAGAAAATTATTCTCTCCCTTTTGTCACGAAAAGATAGAGAATAATTATATAACATCGACAATGAATAGAGAATGGTAATAAATATCATAATGACATAGAGAACTAATGAAGAAAAATCTAGAAAAGCATGTGAAATCAAAAAGCTATGACAAGGGAACACACAATGAGAATCTAAAAGGGTATCATTATGAGAAAGAGGTAGTATGATCTGACACCATTTGTCAGAGTGGAAGGGTCTAATGCCACTTATGAGAATGACCAATTATCTAATGGCGCTAACTTATTAAATTAAGAGGACAATTCGCACCAAATATTATTCCTTTAACACTAGAACATGAAATTATGTGATTCAAAATGTAAATCAAACCAATCATGAAATCAAAATACAATTTCGGAAAAAATCCCCTGAGGGAAAAACCTTTTATTCACTTTATAAAATTTAAAAATTGAAATTTATAAATTCTATAAAGGAATCTACTATGATTCTCTCAAGAACCACAAAGTCTCAGCTTCCCTTTAGCAGTGATCCTCATAAGAATTACAAGAACCACAGTCCTTAATCTTCAGTAGTGAATTCCCTCGAGAATCATAAGTCAGCCATGGAGATACCTTCTCCACATAGGTTGTATGAAAGATACACACTATAGGGTTAAAACTTGATTCACTCAAATAAATTCTAGAATGGTTTATGAATAACAAAGGTTTTTTAAAGATCAAAAGGCTGAAAACTTTTTCTAAAGATATTTAGAATCAATTCTGGTAAAAGTCTTAAGGAATACAAACACAAAACATGTATTTATAAGCCGAACATAATTTTCAACGTGGTGGTTTTATTCAATGAGAAAGTGGGCTCGTTTGAACAAGAACAACAACAAGGTCATTAAAATAAAACCCTAATCTCGTTTGAACGAGCTCCGAATGATGTAAAATAGTACTCCCTCGTGAGATGTTCGATCGAAGGATCCTTCAAATGACCACTCCAAACAAGATACCAATCTCATTTGAATGAGATACATGCATTTTAAAGATTTTCAAATAAAGAAAAACTGCCTCGATTTTTCAATAAAAAATACTGTTTCTAGTATTAAATATAAAAATAAACATCCCAAAATAAATTCAAGGAACAAATTTAAACTTAAGTGCATTAGACCTTCGTAGAATGGAGATGCTTAAAATTTGGAGATGTTGGATATTCGGACTTCCTCTTGGCTCGAATCAAATGGTAAATATGGCCATTGTAGGGGTCGGGTTTATTAAGCTGGATCCTTCCTTTCTTCCCCTTTTTTCGGTGTACACGAGGGATTGTGTCCTTTATCTGGGCGCTCGATCGTCTTCTATGTGGGGTGTTATACAGAGATAGAGTTGCCAACCTATTTTGCACAAAACTGGAAAAATAAATGTAATCGCCTCGAGGTAATGACACGAAGAAAAATACTGATGCTTGCGAAACCAAGTAGGTCAAGGGTCCGAGGACTAAGTTATGTAATGGGATGGTGTTAAGCACCCATCCCTCCCTTTCGATCTCTCATGAGCATGTGTTAATATTCTCCTGTTAAACTTCATTATGTGTGTTCTTATGTGCATAATATAAATGGAGGACGAAATCACTCGACTCGTGTCATAGATAGAGGTGGAGTGAGGTTATCTTTAGGAGTTTTCCCAAAATAATAATAAAAAATATGATGTAAGTGTTTGTCGATTCACCAATAGTAATGGAAGAATGATTGAGTTTGTCGGACAAGACACGAGCAATCAAACATGTATAATGTATATATCATGAATATATGATGAGAATTAAAGTAATAAATTATATGTGGGAGGACTCGAGTCAAGGGATTCACCCAAGACGCCTACGTAGCTCGGAGGGCATCAAAGTCCATCTAGTTAGAAAATAATATGGGGTGGGGTTTAACCCACAAATCCAACCAGGGACTTTATTTATGTGTGTGTGTGTGTGTGTATGTAGAAAAAAAGTGTTTTAATGTGAAAAATGTGATGAGAAATCCATGTTTGGAATTTATAAATGAACCCTCTTTTTCTTGTTTTTGGGTTTTTATATGAAAATACAGTATGCGCGAGTACTACTAATAAAAAGTTTGGAATTAAGATACGTGATGTAATGAAGTAAAGTACTAAGGAAAAAATTAAGTAACTAATGGAAAATTAAGAGAATTTAAAGACAGAGGAACAAATGGACCTCCTTATGAAGACTTGATGTAGATCTTTCTTGTATATGCACTGATCTCAAGTTGAAGTGATGGTAGTTTGAGTAGGTGGGTGGGAATTTACTCAAAAGGGTATGAAAATGATGGAAGGAATGAGGGAAATGGACTTTTAAGGAAATAACAACTCTGAGTCAGAGGGAATCTCTCTGAGAGGGGTGTTAAGGGGTGCTAAGTTATGTCTTTTAAAGTAAGATCATGGCCTCTATTATAGGTCCAAGGGGGTTCCGACCATCATGGTTTGACCTTCCTATCGTGATAGAACCATAGACACATTGTCAATAGGCAGGGTTCTAGGGTTGCCAATTAGCAGTCTAAAGAAGGTTTTTCAAAAAAATGGCCATAAAATGCGAACCATAAGTCAAAATCGCGCATAAGGCAGACCGTTGGAAATGGTATTCAAAGACCTTTAAAACTCCATTAAGACAAGCCCGAGTTCGGGAGTTGACGAAAGTCAAACGAGGCTCAGAATCGCCCGTTGGTCATTAGACAGGAGATTCTCGAAGGAAAATGGATCTTTCATCCAAACCATAAGGACAATTTGTGCACAGGATAGATCGTTGGAAAGGGTATTCAGTGCCCTTCGAGATTTTATTCAACCTCAATCAATTTAGAGAGTTGACCTTGGTCAATTGGGGTTGAAAGAGACCGATGAGCCTTTAGAGTAAAATGGATCCTTCATCCATATTGTAAGGATGATTCATGCACGAGCAAACCGTTGGAAAAGGTATTTAGAGACCTTTGTATATTTATTCAATCTCTTTCTATCGGAAGTGTTTATAGGAGTCAAACGGAGCACAAGAGTGCCTGGTGGCCTCGAGATTAGTTTTTTATAGTAAAACAGACTATTCGTCCAAATTGTAAGGTCGATTCATGAACGGAGTGAACCATTGGAAAGGGGATTTAAAGACCTTTGGCGATTTATTGAGCTTTTTCTTGGGCAAAAAAGTTAACTAGAATGAAACGGGGCATGAGATCACCTGGTGGCTTCTAGATCGACACTCGGGGTATAACCTAGGGTTTATGTTGAATGAGTGATTGTTAGGGACCTAATGAGGTTCTTAGGAGGGTCCTAGGATGGGGTGTCTATAAAGAGCCCCTCGACGGGCAATATTTTATTAAGTGAAGTCTGTTGAATTATAAACACCACATTGACGTTGGGAAAGAGTTTTATAGGTTAAATATAAGGTTGTAGAGTGTTTGATCAATTTAGTAGGTCGAGGTCAATTTTGATGACTTAGAGAGATAATGATGATCAATTTAGTGGGTCAATGTTAGTTTTGAGGAACTAAGGAGGCAAATATAACTGATTCAGTGGGTTGAGGTCAGTTCTGACGACCTAAGGAGACAAATGCGACCGATTCAGAGGGTTGAGGTTAGTTCCGAGGACATAAAGAGGCAAGGATGATCGATTCAATGGGTCAAGGTCAGTTTTGAAGACCAAAGAACACAAAAATGATCGATTCAATGAGTCAAATATGTGTTAAGATTAGTTCTAAGGGGCTAAAGAGACCAATTTCAGCAACTTGGCGTAAATTCTAAAGTTGTGCTGAGGATCATCAATCTTTAGGGTCGAGGTCAATCTTGAGGACCTAAAGTTTTAATGAACAATTTAGAGGTTTGAGGTCAATTCTGAGACGTAAAGTTGTGGCAATCGATTCTAAGGACCAAGGTCAATTATGAGGACCTAAGTTTGTGGCCACGAATTCTGCTGGTCGAGGTCAATTCTATGGGACTATTGTTGATGATTGATTCTATGGGTCGAGGCTAATTCTCAGGACCTAAAGTTTTAGAGACCAATTCTTAGGGCTGAGGTTAATTTTTAGGACCTAAAGTTATGGCAAATAATTTTGAGGGTCGAGGTCAATTCTGCGGACCTAAGATTGAGGTCAATTATGAGGACCTAAAGTGATGATGACAGATTCTGAGGGTCAAGGTCAATTTTGAGGTCCTTGAGTGATGATGATCAATTATATGGATCGAGGTCAATTTTGAGGACCTAAAGTTATAGCGACCAATTCTGAGGGTCGAGGTCAATTTTGAGAACCTGAAGTTATGGTGACCAATTCTAAGGACCGAGGTTAATTCTACAGACCTAGGGTTTAAGTGTCCAATTTTGAAGGTCGAGGTCAATAGTGAGGACCTTAAGTGATGACGACCGATTGTACGGGTCGAGGTCAATTCTGAGGACCTTAAGTGATGACAACCGGTTCTGCAGGTTGACGTCAATTATGAGGACCTAAGTTGTAATGACCAATTCTGAGGGCCGAGGTCAAATGAGGACCTAAAGTTATGGTGACCTATTCTGAGGGCCAAGGTCAATTATGATGACCTAAAGTTATAACGCAGGGAGTTGCTCTCCTGGGGAATTTTAGGTTATATTTGGTGCGCAAATGCATTTGTGGTTCCTCTAGGGATTGTGTTATTTTAAGAATCTACTAGGGAAGGAATTATCTTGGAGACATGTGGTCAGGGATTGTGATGTTTTAAGACTCCACAGAGGGGATGTTTAGGCTTAGGAATAGTAGACTTAGATACGGATGCATTGTTGTTTCTACTTTTGGAATATGTTGAGGATAGGTTTGCAAGGTTAATCCGACTTAGGATTACGCAGGGGTTAAGAGCATAAAGTTAATCCTTCTAGGGATTGCGAGAGTTTTGAAAGGGGCTTAGTGCTATAAAAAATGATTTTCTTGTGAAAATTGAGGTTTTATATTTTTGGAAAATTTTCAGGTAAGGGGGATTTTTCTGGAATTTTTTGGCATTTTTGTATGAAATTTGGAGGGCGGTGCTGATGGGCAGCCCTGGGGGTGCTAATTGATAAGAGCACGGACTCCTGGGCTTCCGTGGGAAGGGAAAAATATGATTACCGATCGGCATGGTTAGAAGGCTTCAGAATATTTATTTTTGGAGGGATTATTGAATCTTTGTTGGGGATGTAAAAACTTCTTTCCTTAGACTCTTCCTTTATGGGTCATAGGGGCTACAGGCATGGAGGTGTCTATAAAGAGGTTACTGGCACATGAGGTGCTGTCTAGGTCTATAGGGCTACATGCGCAAATGCGTCAATTGATCTTGCATGAGTTTGGATACGTCTGGTACGTAAGGGAAATGGTGGTAAGGCAGATTATGGAGGAGGAGTTGGCGATCCCACCATCGACGCCCCTTATGTACATGAGGTGAGTGAGAGAGATGTCTGATTATGCCCAGATAACGACGATAATTGGTGATACCTACACGCTCTATATGTGTACAATGGTGAGCTATGATTGTATGACATGCAGAAAATTCCTCCACCTGCCACGGCTTCGGGCAAGGGCCAAGTGCACTAGTGGGATCGGCCCATAACGTAGGTGGTGGCACATCAAAGTTGGTGGCAGAGGAGTCTCAAATTATTCAGGTTATTCCCCATTCTTACAATTTCTGATTGAGTAGCAAGGAGTCATTAAGCATTCTGCATCTCCCTTATACGTTAGTGTCTGGATTAACGGGGTTTACAGATGATGCCCTTTGTCTTGAGGCATATCCTTTTCTATTTCTCCTTATTTTGTTGACTTTTCTTTACTTCTTGAGTGATTGAATTTCCTTTTCCTTGTTGCTTTTTTGCTTGCAGTATGTGCGGGTGTCACCACTTAGCTGAGGGAAATCAAGGATTGGATGTCCTGTATGCTGGAGTATATTAAGATCTCGACTTCTTCATACTTTGTGTTGCCTACCACTTCTGATGAGGTCCTGTATTTTGGTAGTGGAGGATCCACCGCTTATGGTAGGGTAAAGTGCATCCCTCATGGGGATTGAGAGAGAGAGAGAGAGAGAGAGAGAGAGAGAGATTTTGTGGGTTTGGGCAGAGTCCCGTTGTTTTTCTATTTTTCTTATCTGCAAAATGTCACTCAATGAAGCAATATATACGACGAAAAATGCATTTTCCTTTTGGTTTTATCCTTGATTTAGTGACTTATTCTATATGCACTTTTTTGTTTTCTACTGAGATTGTTTATTTTATGCCAAGATAGAGATATGTATGATAATTAAAGGGAAAAAGGTTATTAAAAAAAGGAGTAAAAGTGATTAACCCAGTGACAGGATTTTTTAGTATGAATTTATTTTTAAGAGAAAAATGATTCTCTTTGAGATACAAATGAGTAAATAACCGGGGGTAATGTGGATTTCGATAAAATAGGAAAGATGGAATTTTTCAAAATAGGCGAGTTGCCGATGGCATACCCCTTGACCTGCCTATCAGCATGGGGGTCAAGTCAAATTATCCCTAGGCCATGACTGCACGTTCCTGCACTTTAGAGTATTCGGGTGGCATTGGATTTTACTCGGGTTTCCAGGTCTCTTGTCTTTTGCCAAAGATTTTAGGTTTACAAAAGGGGTGTGTGGGATGGGTTTTTTCTCCACCATGATCAACATTTTTCTTTCTTGCTTCATATTACTCCTTTTCAAATAGCTCCTCCCATGCATGAAGGATTTTCTTTGTTCCTTGATGGTTTGGAGAACCCGTGCTTGTATAATGTGGACTATGGCGCTTTAAATATTCGTCAAGTTTCTTTGTGGTGTACCGTGCTATAGACTGGAACCTTTGGAAGTAAAAATAAAATTTTGGTATCCTGAAGATCATATCTTTCTGCTCATCTTAGATGAGTTGTGTCCCACTTATGAGGAGTTTTCATCCATATTGGGGGTTAACCCTAGTGTGACGATAGTTATGCCTGATTTCTCGTGTTCTCCCCTCATATTCTCATCAGAATTGTTTCATTTATCCCTCGACGGATAGATCATTGGTTACTAGTGGGGTTATTTCTCTTCAGGAGGTTATCTATTCAGTGCGCCTAAGAGGTTTTGAGGATGTTGGATTTGTTGGGGATGTCGCCTTAGACCTTACTATAAGGCTATTATTGGTGATGGGGAACTTGACTATCGATCCCCAAGTTGTTGCAATAATGGCTTGGATATCTTACCACCATAATCATGCGGTGGTGTTGCTGGATGAGACCCTGAACGATCTGGATGCTTCTAAGGAGGATCGTGATGACATTCTAAGGGGGAGCCCAATAATGCCATTTATGTGGCTCATGGATATGTTTCACTTGGCGGCCCCACCTGAGTAACTTTTGGCAGTTGTTCCTAATTTCTTTGTCCGGCCTTTCTTTAGCTTTGGCCCATCAATGGAGAATTGGGTGAACTGGTTTGTAGAGCATAGAGCCCGGTGTCTTTGTTGGTCAGTTCTATAGTGGGGGAACCTACTACTTGTCTTACAACTTAAAGATTATCGGTATGTGCTATTGGTGGGCCTTCCACAGCTGTATTTTTATTTCCCCTAGAATCTTTAATGCCAAGTCGGGTGAGAAAAGATTATACCCCCTCGTATAAAAAATTTCTTCCCAGTGGAGGATTTGATTAAATCGCTGAGGATGATATTGGTCTCTTTGTGGCAACGACAATGGCTATCTATCTATCCATCACAATCTATGGGAGGGGCCTGGAATGTTTATAGGGACTACTAGAAATGGTTATGGAAGAGATTAGTAGAGAAAGTTATGGATGAAGACACGGGTCAAAGGTGGTTAATTGCTTTTGACACCATAGAAGATGGTGTTGCGGCTCTGTCTAGGCTTGCCAGGGCATACCGCTCTATGGAGGTGCATACGTAATGTCAATTAGGAGTTGTAAACTTGGGGACCTCCAAGGGGTTGTAACTATGATGAAGAAGGATCATTATGTAGTTAAAGTTTGCGTCTTATGAAGATGGGGTGATTTTGGTATTTTTACATCAGGGATTTGGGGATAATTTTTGTGTACCTTGGATTAGGGTAAGGAATGTTTTAGAAAAATTTAGTCAGTGGAAAGGTTGGTTTGTTTGAATCCTTTTGATGATAATTCATATAATAGAGTTGTATTCTCCTTAAACAGAAATAAAAGTTGATTTTGAACATATTTTGTTGTGCCTTTTGATGAGTTTTGCATTTGAATTATCTATACTAATCTTTAAGTCATACATAATTCTTTTGTTCATGTAAATGATAAAATCAATTGTCATTCTCGGAGGTTAGAAATAATAGCATTTTGTGAAAAGAAGGGAACGAATGATGTTGAACCATGGTGGTCCAAACATAAGCAGTGCAGTCTTGAACCATGGTGGTCCAATATTATCCTTGACGAATGATCTTTTTTGGCAAGCATGTGACCGTTTATGTAGGGGATACATTCCCCAATGTGGATCTTCTTCATCATTTCTTCAATATCAGCCCCTGATATGTAGTGAAAATGGGTTCTAAAAAAGTTTCTTTTGAATAATGCTTTGTCACAGATCATATATCGGAAAGCCAATTTATGAAGGGTCGCATAATGTTTCTTATCAGCGTCTTAGGGATACCTACCATATTTGAGGAGGCACCAAATTTCATAATACTATAGCCTAACCATATTAGAATCCTCCTCGAGAATGAGTTTAATGTTATAGCAGTGCATTGCCTTAACTTGTTTCTGAACCAGAAAATAGGTCATTGTTATTCCCTTAGTCATGTCGACTATGGAGGCCAGGGTAGTAAGGGAGTCAACCAAGTTGTTCTTTGCACGGGGAAAGTAGTGAAAAGTGATCATTAAATTAGGAAGCTAGTTATTATAAGTGGGTATAGAAGGGTAAGAGATTTTTGCCTATGACTTTCCATTTTCTGAAGATTTGGACGATAATAAAGGCAGAGTCTTTGTGGACGTCTAGGTACCTAATTCCTTTCTAGAGGGAAATATTGAGGCCTACAGTGCATGCCTTATACTCGATCATGTTGTTGGTGCAGGGGAAATCTATCTTAATGGAAATAGGGGTGTGAGAGTTATTAGAGTAAATTAGGAGTATCCAAATGTCGTATCATTTCTTGTTGGCAGCTCTGCCAAAGAACATTTGTCATCATAGGTCATCCTGAAAGGTGCAGAGAATATCTTCGTCTAGAGATTAAGAGACCCAAATATCGACTTCTTTCATTAGGTAATCATCAAGGTAGTCATAGATGGCTCTCCCTTTCAAAGGCTTTTATCTGACGTACACAATATCAAACTCAATTAGCAACATCAGTCATCAATCAATTCAGCTATAAAGAGAGGGATTTTCTAGAAAGTACTTTATAGGATCCATACAGGATATAAGTCTGATGGGGAAGGCAAGGATGTAATGTTGTAATTCCATGATACCCAAGATAGGACAACACATTCTTTCTCCAAAGTAGTGTACTTAACTTCATACCTGGCTAAGTTCTGGATCGTGTAGTAAATGTCTCTTTCCTTATCGATTTCTTCAATGTATTGGGATAGCAAAGCCCCTACTATAGTGTCTATGACTATTGATTATAGGAGGATGGGGAGACCTGGTTGTGGACACATAAGCACTAAAGGTCGGGTACGGTATCGCTTGATTCTATCAAAGGCTTCTTGGCAGGCCGCATTCTAGAATTTAGTAGAATCCTTCCAAAGAAGCTTGAAAATGGGTTCACAGATAGAAGTCAACTGGATGATGAACCGACTGATGCATTATAGTTTTCCTAGGAATCCATAAACTTCCTTCTCTGCTCGTGGTGGTGGCATCTCAAGTGTGTCCTTTAGCTTAGCAAGGTCAACTTTGATTCCCTTCTCATTGACCATGAATCACAAGATTTTTCCCTTCGTGATGCCCAAAACACATTTTTATGGGTCTAACGACATCTGGTATTTTCGCAGTCGCTCGAAAAACTTTAGGAGGGTGGGAATATGATATTCATGAGTTTTAGATTTTGATGATCATAGCGTCCACATAAACTTCGACTTCTTTCTGAATTAGGTCATGCAGAATGGTTATGGCAGCCCTTTAGTAGGTAACCCCAGTGTTATAGAGTTCGAAGGGCGTGACACTGTAGCAGAAGGTTCCCCATGGGGTGATGAAGGCAATTTTCTCCTGATGGCCAGGTTGCATCGTAATCTGGTTGTATTCGGAAAATCTATCAACAAATGACTTATGGGAGTGACTAGACGTGTTGTCTACGAGCATGTCGATGTTGGGTAATGGGCAATCATCCTTCAGGGATGCTTTATTCAAATCCCAATAGTCAACGTACATGCAGACTTTCCCTCATTACTTTGGCATAGGGACAATGTTGGCAAGCTATATAAGATATTCTACTACGCGAATGAAACCTATGTTCAGTTGCTTGACCACTTCTTCTTTGACTTTGAGCGACCATTCGGTGCGGAGCTTCCGCAACTTCAGTTTTGTTAACTTGCATTCAGGGAATGTTGGGATCTTGTGTTGGGCTATTTTTGGGTAAATATCGGGCATGTCATCATATGTCCATGAAAAGATGTCCATGAACTCCTTCAATAGTTCCTCAAATTGCATACGCTCATGCTCGTTAAGGTGGAACCTATCCTAATTTCGTGCTAATGGCTACTAGAACCAAGATTAATAAAAATAATTTCCTCATCATTAATTTGGACGCGATTATGTTGTTTGTTATTCTCCTTATTAAGATCATGAAAAATGCTAACTTTTCTAAATCAATGCTCTGATACAACTTGTTGGTGTGCGAGGCCCCCAATTTTAAACAAAAATCAATTTCCTTGTTAAGAGATATGTAGAAGCGAGATGATGGTTCAATTAAACAAATTAACTAATTTTAATTTCTTTTCAAATTAAAATTAAACCAAGTGAAATTAAATTAAACACACACTTATGTTAATTTCACTTAAACCAATTTAACCCAAGTCTTAGAAATTTGCCGAAGTCATATTTTTAATATTACCAAAGTAGGCCAAACCAAATTTTACAAATTAAACAACGACTTGAATTAAATTAATTTTTAACCAAATAATTATGTAGCACCAAATTAAACAAGTAGTGATTTAAAACCAAATTTTATCTTTTTACCAAAGCATGCGTTCTATGTGATTTTGCAAAAGATAAAATAAACAAATAACCACTACGCCGCGATGTACGAGAAAAAATCCACAATGGGAAAAAAACCTCGGACGGCCCTAGCCACAAATACACTAAGTATGGTTTTACAAATACAAGACAGTAAGACTTACAACACTCGACTCGATCCCTTTCAAGCCCAGATGCCACCGTGGTCTCAAAATCCATCGATCGGACTTTGTTGGTCACCGTCACCCAAACTATGAGACTTTCTCCAAGTGGGTATGACAACGCAAACAATCTTCTTCTTTGTGGGATTTAGAAGCAAACTCAAACTTCTCTTCAAACGGTAGAGATAAAAAAACGGTACCAAACTCCAAGCAAAGTATATATATATGGATGAACTTGGATAAACAAACTTTGGGTGTAAAACAAGTGTTTAAAACATTTTTCTTGAAAAACAACAACACTTAAACAATGAACTTTTTCCTATTAGAATTATGCTCTCAAACTCTCTCTTAGAGATGGAATAGTATGAAAACGTTAAGTTAAAAAACTTTGTTCCCGCACTTAGATATTCAAGAAAAGAGTTAGTGGAAAAAGTAGTGGGAAAGAGGTAAAAACTGCTCAAAACTGCCAAAATAACTGTTCCCGTAAAATCTCGTTCGAACGAGATTTTCGTTCGAATGAAGTCTTATTCGAACGAGTTTTCTAACGAAGTTCCAATGTATTAAAAGTTGAACTTGTTAGAAATATCGTTTGAATTATCGTTCGAACATCATTCTCATTCGAACGACATTCCCGTGGCTAATATGGGAACTCATTGGCAAAACCTCATTCGAACGACATTCTCGTTCGAACGAAAAACTCGTTTGAACGACAACTTCGAACGAACTTCCAGAAAGCTGAAAATTCTATTTTTAGGCCAGAAACTTTATATACTTTATTTTAAAGTTTTAATTAAATCTTTCTGAAAATAAACAACAGTTTAAAATAAAAATTCACCCAATAAAATATTGTTCCAAGCTCCTATATATATATTCAAAATGCATTATACCTTAGGAGTAATGGAACCAATGTTGTTGACGTAGAAACGAGGCACATTAAACTCGGCTATTGATGAAGATTTAATATCTTGGTCGCTACGTCTTCAACAAACACGTCGTAGGCTTGAATGGATAAACTAAAACTCTATCCTATGACTCAAATGTTTTTGTCCGAAATTGAGCCAAAACTACAAAGGACTCAATTGGAAATTTGTATCCTTGCAAATCTCCCCTTTTGGCTATTCCGGGACAAAAGCTAAACAAAAATCCTAAAGGTCCATAAAGCTCTACTATACTGACAAAAATATCTCACCCAAAATAAAAATACATAGCTTGACTCAAACAACCCAAGGATCAATATCTTTGCCCGATGATCAACGTTACCATTTAGAAGAATTCCTACACACTTAATCAAACTATCAAACGCATAGGGAATATCAAAAGATTAAATGAAATTAAAATAAAGGCTCACCCATACTTAATTCTCCCATTTATCAAACACATGAACTACTTAGAAAGAAGTCTCCACCTACGATAAATTTCCCAAACTAGGATACGATTATAATAGGTTTAGATACCATTTATCCACCTATCATTCTCCCCCTTTTTGTTCAGGAATAGACAAAGGCTAAAGAATCAAAACATAACTTATCTCCCCTAATTAAAGCATATACTCCCCCTAAACTAAACAAGGGATGAATAAAATGGGATAACAAGCTAAACATGCAATAGTGCATAAAGTGATGAGAACATTAAAGTACATGTGCAACAACATCATAACTAATCCAACAAAAATTAATGGATATCAACTAAGATGCAAGAAAATGATACCAATATGATACATAAAGTATTAATCATTTGATATTAACAAAGAATGCAACAAGATAGATACCAATTATGAATTAAAGCATAGATGGACTAGAAAGCAAAGCAAAGACCAAATAAAATATCATATATATATACATACGCTAGATATACCAAAGATGCACACGCATATATATATATATATATATATAAACACACAAATGACACAAAATAAGATAAGCTTTCACACTCGTATGGAAAAAATGTGTCATATGGAAATGGAAGTGTCGGGGTGTGAACTAGCAACAATTAAATTTAGACCCAATCAATTAAAACATATTCACGGAGTTATCAATTGATTGCAAACTTCATCACATTTGAATATAACCTCATGTGACAATATAAATTGAACTCAATGAACAAACATGCACAATGCATACAAGCCTAGCATATTGATGATTCTACAAACCAATAGAGTCATGACATTGAAAGCTCAGCTAGGATAAACGGACATTGTGTAAACCGTTGATATACCATCCAATATCCCCCAATAAGCATATATATTTGAATGAATATATCAAACAAAAATAGGCCTTGGCAATTATTTTTTCTTTTTAATGCCATAATTCTATTTTTAGGCCTTTGGACCACGTATTTCTTTTAGGTCCAAACAAACGGTGTCTTACTATTCGCAAAGGATAATAAATCCTTTTGGAGCCCTTCCCCATGCACATTTATATATAACATTTTTATATCTCACACAAATATCAGGTGCAATGGATTTTAACATGCACTAGTCCTCCTAGGTCACAAATATGAAGATGACAAGATTGGTAGGAGAACACCTCACAAAGCTCAAATATAACATGTGACGATTAAAATTTCCACTACACCAAATCTTCTTAATTGTCACGGTCATTGACCTTGATATGTTCAACTTGTCAAGGTCAATGACCGTGACAATTCGGGGCGAGACAACTTTTTTTGTCACGGACGTGTCACGGTCATTGACCGTGACAAGTTCGTTAGAATTGTCACGGGCGTGTCATGGGCCATGACCGTGACAAGTTTAGTCACGGTTAATAACTTTGACAAAGTCTTGACCCTTTTTAAAAAAATTCTCACGGTCAATGACCGTGACAAGACCGTGACAACCTTATTTGTCAAGGACTTATCACGGTTAATGATCGTGACAATTCTGGGTAGAATTTAAAAAAAATCTGCTGGGCAGTATGTCCACTGCCACTGCCCAGCAATATATTTGTACCTATTATAGCAACGTTGTACCTGTTCAAACATCATATATCTAAACAAACTAAAGATAATACAAATATATATTCAAAATAGAAACAATATACATGACGATATAATCCTTATACAATTCAAATGTACCAACTTAAAAATAATGTCACTATATGTCTGGGGTAAATATGAGGAGGTGAGTAGGCCACACGATATACAAATTTACACACCCACTAATATACATCGTGCCTCATTGTCCGCGCAACCAAAATAGGGCGTTCTCCTTCTCGGGTATCACATACGTGACGAACACTTTAGACTCGATCTCTTGAAGGGCACGCCCATGAACTATTCCACCCTGGACGATATTCGGGACCCTCAACCCCCGCCCTATCCGCTAGCCATCAAATACGTCAAATATGAACACGCTCGGCCAACCAATTATCGACATCGGTCTGGGGAAGGGAACCAAATAAGGAAGTGGATCATCGAAGTACGCACGTATTGGTGATGAAGCATGGAGGTCCACATCCTCGTCATCTTGTGCCTCGTTCTCCCGCACCTCCTCCTCCTCCACTGCCTTCTCCTTCCCTTTCCCCTTACGGTCTCCGCCCAACGTACGCTTCATGAATGAGTACATATTTTGGACCGTTGCCTCCAAACGGGATAGCTTCGCGTCATGTGAATCCACCATTCGAGCCAATCCGGTGTCGCTCGTCTACAATTCGATGATCCTAGATTTGACCACCAGCGAGCTCACCCCTCTTGTCCTCCCCTTGTGATCAGAGCCAAGCACTTGGATGAGTGCGTCTGTGGACAAAGATGCCTTGTCGGCTTTAGATCGCGACTCATGCACTTCCTTAAGCTTTGCCTGGAACGACAAAAAGCACATGATTATTAAAATAAGTAAACTAAAAAATTATAATGTAATTAAAAAAATTAAACTGTCGGATTACTTACAATCGTCGCTGCGACGCTGAGGGACACCTCCTTGTCATTCCCCTTCTTCGTCCGAAGAGCCACATAAGTATCGAGCCTGTGTGGCTTACCCCTTGGGCAACTCCCTACCCCTTGAAATAAAATAAAGTAAAATTAGTATTGGCCCCGCAAAGTAAAATAATGAAGAATAATATGTTTTTGTAGTTATAGAAAAATTAAATCTTACCTTCATCCTATGCTCCACCTTGGCGTAAGACGTCCGGACGGAGTAGTGCACGTCCGTCTTTTTTGCCCGATTTTCCCTGCCCGATTGGCGAGATGCCAATTATCGCTCCTCGATATCATTGTCAATGAACTTTTGCCATTGTGCCAATTAGATCGGCTCCTTGGGCGGGACAGATTGACACCATTGGATAATGGACTCTCGTATTTTCCCAAAGTACCGTGTCCACATATTTTTCTTCCACGTCTTGTGTTTCTCCCTCAACTGCTCCAAGACGGAATCACGTAGCTTTGGACCCAAGTTGAATTGTTCCTGTCCAACAAATATAATGTTATATTCAAATTCAATATAAATATAAATATAAAATGAAATTGAAATCGAAATTGAAATTGAAATTGAAATATTCATATAAATATAAATATATTACCTGTAGTGTCGCCCAAACAGCTAACTTGAGCTCATATGGCACCTCCTTCCAACTCATAAACCCCGGATCGATGACTGTCTTTAGCAGCTCGAGGGATCTCACTAATAGCTCCGACTTGTTCTCCATGGTAATCCCAAATTTGTCATATTTGGGAAGCCTAGGGGCCGAGGAGCCCTCGTCGTCTCTGCTACCACCGAGCTCAGATGACATCATCATAACCAGCATCATCATCCTCGCCTTAATACCTGAAGCAGACATTTGCTGTAAAAAAATGTTATTAGTACAGATAAAAAAAATTAGAAGAAGACATGCAAATATGTACAATTACTACAAACCACCCCCTGCCCCCACCCCCACCCCCTCCCCCACCACACACAAGCACACGTACACGTACACACACCACCCCTGCCCCCACCTTTCCCAACCCCTTTCCCCCACCCTGCCCCCACCCTCACCCCCTGCCCCCACCCCTACCCCCTCCTCCACCACACACACGCACACGTACACGTACACACACTACCCCCTGCCCCAACCCCTCCCCCACCTTGCCCCACCCCTTTCCCCCATCCCCTACCCCTATCCCACCACACACATGCACACGTACACGTACACACACCACCCCCTGCCCCCCACTACACACACAATAATCCAATAATGATTAATAATTATATATACTATGTTTTATTATGTCTTATTTATATTCAAATTCAATTATTAATAATTATATATAGTATGTTTCATTTAATTATGTCTTACTTATATTCAAATTCAATTATTCAAAAGTTAAAAAATCCCACCCCCATAAGGACAATAATCCAGTGGTCATGCCACTTTTAAAACTAATCAACCCAACATTTACTAAACAAAATAATCTAACAACAATGTCTACAACAAATGTTTATCCCGTGCTCCTTCTAATTCATCTACTCAAGTAATTCATCTACTCAATTAAACTACCTTGCCCCACCCCCTTCTCCCATCCCTGCCCCCACCCCCACCCTCTCCCCCACCACACACACGCACACGTACACGTACACACACCACCCCCTGCCCCCCACCAATTAAACTTAATTTCGTATATTTTTAATGAGATATCAAATGCTTCACATATAGCCAGTGTCCTCTCTAAAGTCCCCACTCTCCTCTTATTACAAATTATTATTAACTCGAAAGTCTTAACTTTGACGTCCTATGAGGGAATCCAAAGTTACTAAGACTCACTTAGTAATGATTAACAAGGAAATTTAATTTATGTTGATGATTAAAATTGTAATGATTAGGTAGTAGATCCCTCAATTTCTTATAGCCAATAATATGTGAAAGTAATAACTCTTGAAGCGCGAATTAAGCTGTTTGTACAAATTTCTTAATCTAACTATATATAAAAAAAATCAATTCACTAATATTAAATTAACTCAAAAAAATAACAAACCACTCTCTCATATAACTCACTAAGTACTCAAATAACTTTGCAAGTCAAACTTGATAACGACTGATCCCAATATTGGATCCAAACTATTCTTAATTTAAATTAAAGTACAATAATGTCCATTTATTGCGGCAAGAGATTGTGACAAATGAAAATTTTCAAGGTTTATGATGTGACATATTTCGAGTTGACAAACAAGATTTTCATAATCAATAATCGGGACATATATATTTTTTTTGTCATGGGCTTTTTGCTCTACAAGAAGTTTTCCAAGGGAGGGGGTATATTTAAAATATTATCCTGGATAACTTTTACACACATATATATACACACATACACACATATACACACATATATATACACACATACACACACATATAGAAATGAAAGAGAAAGAGAGGAAAAAAATATACTTGAGAGAGAGAGAGAGAGAGAGAGAGCTAAAATCGCTTGTAGAGAGAGAGAAAGAGGGAAACCAAAAAATGGTGGGAAAAAAAGCCTAGGACTTTTTTTTACTGAAGATATTGTCACGGTTGTGTCAAGGTCCTTGACCGTGACAATTACTTTAAGTATTGTCATGTTTAATGACCGTGACAAGTCCGTGACAAGAATATTTGTCACGGTCTTGTCATGGTCAAGGACCGTGGAAAAAAATGCGTGTTTCTTGTCATGGTCAATGACCGTGACAAGGGTGGCCGGCTGAAAGGTGACATTTTGACCATTTTGGTGTAGTCTTCAAACGAGCTCGTGCATGTGTGAATAGAGGCATATAAAAATAGAATCCATTTAACCAACACAAAATCCAACTACTCCATATTAGCATGGTAAAGAACATTTTAAGGATTGACAATCTTAACCAAAAGTTCTAGCCACATGGGAGCGTAAAAGATGGGATTCAAACACAAGTATATGCCACATAAAGTGTGTCAAACTAAAATACACAAAAAAAAATCTTTTTGACTTTTTGAAATTTTTAACCAAAAATAAAAATATATACTCAAAAGACACACAAAAATCATTTGTATTTTTCATTAAGCCTAAATTACTAAAAGGTAAAACATAAATGATAAATAAAAATCTTTTTTTACTTTTCATTTAATGCAAACAAAAATAAAGAAAATATAATACAAAAGATAAACAAGTCATAATTTCTAGCATGAGATATGAAATAAATCAATGACTAGAAAATGACTAAGCATGCATACACCTAGCAATGATATATAATATGAATCACAAAAGGCTAGAGTATGCAAACAACTAACACATTCATCCTTTAAATTTAGCGAGGGAGGTTTCATGTGAAAGCAAATGAGAATCAACAAATCTAATATCTAGCGAGTCTAAAAATAATTTCCGAACCCATATAGATGTATATTTAAAATGATGGGATTTGAAAACTAATGAAATGCTAGATATAGACCTCCTAAGACTTCTTTTAAGATCAAAACAAAATGACCTAAGGTGAACTTTCCTACCACAATGCAAGCATGCGAAAACACGAGGAATGATACCTATGGTATGACCTTTTCTAAAGTCTTTGGATAAAGTAAACACTCTAAAACAAACAATGGTTTTAGCTTTAGCAACGAAAGTATTTGAACTAGATGAGCTAGAACCATTACAACTACTACTCGAGTCTTGTAAGTTATTTTCTATTTTTGAATTTTTGGACTCAAGTAATAAATTAGACTCCTCGATTTTACGGGACTCCTTCTTTAAATTTTCTATAATTCCTAGAAGGTTATCACGCTCCTCCTCAATGTGAGCAAACTTGTCCCTAAGAGTCTTTTCTCGACTATCACTCTCTTTCTAGGACTTTTCTAAAATATTAAAATTATAATGTATGTCCATGTGCTTTTCACGAAATATATCTTTTTTAGATAGCGAGGTTTGCAAAGATTCAACTTTAGCTTTAAAACAAGAATTTTCATTTTCAAGAAATTTAATTCTTTTTGCAAATCTCAAATTTAAATCTCTTGTTTTTCATTACACTTATTAAGCCCATTAAATTCCTCTCGTATAGAAAAAACTTCGTTATCATTAGAAATGGACAAATTATCATTAAGGCATCCCATCGAGAGATACAAAAAAAATGAGAGTGAGTAAAAAAATGAACCACCTAAAAATGCAAGGAGCACAAAAATTGTAAAATCCGAAAAATGGATCTCTGACGCGATAAATTAACGCTCCGGCTCTGATACCAATTTGAAAGTGATATCTTGTCTCAATCGATGCTGTGATACCACTTGTTGGTGTACGAGGCCCCCAATTTAAAACAAAATGCAATTTCCTTGTTAAGAGATATGCGAAAGCGAGATGATGGTTCAATTAAACAAATTAACTAATTTTAATTTCTTTTCAAATTAAAATCAAACCAACTGAAATTAAATTAAACACACACTTATGTTAATTTCACTTAAACCAATTTAACCCCAAGTCCTAGAAATTTTCCTAAGTCATATTTTTAATATTACCAAATTAGGCCAAACCAAATTTGACAAATTAAACGATGACCTAAATTAAATTAACTTTTACCCAAATAATTATGTAGCAGCAAATTAAACAAGTAGTGATGTAAAATCAAATTTTATCTTTTTACCTAAGCATGCGTTCTAGGTGATTTTGCAAAACATAAAATAAATAAATAACCACTACGCCGCGATGTACGAGAAAAAATCCACAACGGGAAAAAATCTCAAACGGCCCTAGCCATAAATTCACTAAGTATGGTTTTACAAGTACAAGACATGAAAGACTTACAACGCTCGACTGACTCCGTCCATGACTCGATGCTTCTTCTTGTCCACACCTCCGCCTAACGAGTAACCATGGAGCTCCACTGCGGTCTCAGAATCCACCGATCGGACTTTTTTGGTCACCGCCACCCGAATAAGGAGCCTTTCTCCAAGTGGGTAAATCAATGCAAACAATCTTCTTCTTCGTGGGATTTGGAAGCAAAGCCAAATTTCTCTTCAAACGGTAGAGATAAAATCGGTGACAAACTCCAAGCAAAGTATATATATAGATGAACTTGGATAAACAAACTATGGGTGTAAAACATGAGTGTTTTAAAGATTGTTCTTTGAAAAATTAACACTCAGAACAAGAACTTTTTCTACTTTCAATTTTTCTCTCAAACTCTCGCTTGGAGGCTGTAGGATATGAAAAAGTTAAGTTAAAAACTTGGTTCCCACACTTAGATATTTAGCAAAAGAGTTAGTGGAAAAAGTAGTGGGAAAGAGGGAAAAACTGATCAAACATGCCAAAATAACTGTTCCCGCCAAATCTCGTTCGAACGAGATTTTCGTTCGAATGAAGTCTCGTTCTAACGAAGTTCCAGTGTATTAAAAGTTGAACACATTAGAATTATCATTTGAATTCTTGATTCTTGTTCGAACGACACTTCGAACGACATTCCAGTGGCCAATATGGGAACTCGTTGGCAAAACCTCGTGCGAACGAAAAACTCGTTCGAACGAAAACTTCGAATGAACTTCCAGAAAGCTGAAAATTCTATTTTTAGCCCAGAAACTTTATATTCTTTATTTTAAAGTTTTAATAAAATCTTTCCAAAAATAAACAACAGTTTAAAACAAAAGTTCACACAATAAAATATTATTCCAAGCTCCTATATATATATATTCAAAATGCATTCATACCTTAGGAGGAATGGAACAAATGTTGTTGACGTGGAAATTAGGCACATTAAACTCAGTATTTGATGAAGCTTTAATATCTTGATCGCTACGTCTTCAAAAAACACGCCATAGGCTTGAATGGATAAGCTTAAACTCAATCCTATGACTCAAGTATTTTTGTCCGAAATTGAGCGAAAACAACAAAGGACTCAATTGGAAATTTGTGTTCTTACAGATCCGTTAATAGTTATTCATTTGCAAAACCATCATCATCAAGATTTTGATTAGAATCAATGAAATTAATGTAAGGCACATCAAGATACTCGAAACATTTGTTTATTTCATTTTTAAGAAAAACAGTATTAAGAACCTTATCAAAAGAGGTCAGAGTTACATAGATATCAAAAAAGGGAATAAAAACATCGAATGAAGAGATCTAGATAGGCTAGGGCATTCCAGTTGAGGAGAGGCGGGTCAGCAGATCAGATTTGAGTAGACGAGTCTGATGACACAATATCGAAAAAGATAATGTAGAGACTCGGCCATAGTGTTTGCAGGTAGAATGAGTCCTCATAATAACTTTCCTCAGAATCCCCTATAACTCTAATTGATTTCTTACTGAGAGGTTGAACTTCACGTTGGTAGTTTGGAGCCCAAGGGTTGCTGTCTTGAAAGAAGATTCCCATCCCCCATTTCATCTTCTTATCAACGTGGTCATACCATGGTTCAGAGAAGCTGAAGAAAGGGAATTCTTAACCTTACTTGATAAACCTTCCATTCAAAGTGTCTCTCAAAATAGTCATTTTTTCTTCTAAGCTTCTTTTCGATCATGTTCGTCGGAGGGCTTGGAGATTTTCTTGTGAGGGTTGGTAGCCCAGTACACATGGGTGAAAGGCCTTATTCAAGTCTATGGGCTCAAGTACTCCTTGTTGGCGTCACTTTAGCCCCATTTTGGGCATGAAGTGTGTGTTATTGAACATCTGAATCATGTTGATATTATCATACGGGTTGTGTTTCGAACAAACTCGATCTTTGAAATTATCCCATATTAGAAGAGGAAGTGGGTCAACTCTGAATCCAGAGAGGAGCATATCATTAGCCACATACTGGATCTTTAATACCGGGTCATTAGTAGTGGTGGTGTTTGAACTATCATCATCCCCCAAGATGGTGATGACCTAGCCACTGGTAAATAATTTCAGTTTTGAATGAAGAGAAGATGATACCCTTTGGATACTATAGAGCCATGGACGACCAATAAGAAGGTTGAAACGGGCAGGTATGTCAATAACCTGGAACTCAATGACACGATTGATAGGACCAACCCCTATTATGAGTTTTATGGTCCCCATTACCTTTCGAGAAGTATTGTCACAAGCACGCACGTCGACAGAAGTGGGAGTGAGATCACCAACTTTTAAGCCCAAGAAATTGAAGGCTCGAAGAGGGAAAAAAATTAAGGGCAAATATGTTATCAAAACCTTTCCCAGTACTTAAATGGAGATGTTGAAGGCATAATTATGGTCTGGGACGATCTTTGATATCTCTACCTTAGGAAAAGAGAGGAGTCTGGAAGAGGGTAAGGAATCAACTACATTTACGGCTTCTTCTGGAGTGGTGGACGGAGAGACTGTAGGCTCGAAGAGGAGCTTTATCAGAGCATTCCAGTGAAACTTGGAGGAAATGAAAATTCCCCATAAGATGATGTTGGCTTGGGTTTTCTTGAGTTGGTCAAGGACTTTACTTTCTCCGATAGTCATCTTTAGCATGGGAAGTTCTTCGACAACTCCCTTTTCCCTTATTTGTCTCGATCACATGATGAATCAAATCTTTATAGTGTTTCCCTGATTTGGTTATGTGATTTACTGAGGTAGGAAAGAGCAGGAACCCTGTGTCTTCATCTATTTCTGGCTGAGCTACCTTGTTGATTTCCCCTAACAGATCTTCAAAGGATATCATTTCGCACAAACTGGCTACTAGATTGGTGTCTTCCTAACTCGACTTGTCATCTGAACTGCTAAATTTATCTCCCCATCTAAGTCAAATATGTCCTATTACCAAGATAAATCAATGCATTAGATAACCTCGATGGCTTAATCATATAAATATTTTCATTCAGAAGAAAGGTTTATTAGTGAAGGGAACAACCATCCCTGAAGTTGAAAGTGGTGAGTAGATCATCAATACTAAAAATTTCACATGTCTGTCAAAATGCATTTACCACAATCTGTACTACATCATCTAAAATAACTTCATCAACGAGTACCACCCAATCATTTGACTCCTGAGACCATTTTTAGGTTTCCATGAATAAGCCACTAAATTTGTGACAATCGATAGTCATCTCGGCGAGCAATTTACTCCAAGAGTTGGTTTAACACTGCAAGTAACTCCATATCCTCCCCTTTAGATCGGGTGAAGATGGTGATGCAGGCCATTTTGAGCAGTGGCAAAGCTTTGTTGGTGAAGTAGGTAAGGTACGGGAGAAAATACGAGAAAACTTTGAGTGGTTTTGGTGAGATTATGGGTATGATGGGTGCTTTACTAGGCATATAGATCAAATTATGGGTCACTTTCTAGAAAGATGGAATTTGCATAGGTTGGAAGTGGGTTATGAGTGGTGTTGGGTTTAGGACTGGCCAGTGGGGCGATGATACCTCGATCAATTTAATCTTGGATCACATTTTGAAGGTGGAAGCATTGGTCAGTAGTGTGGCCAACAATCTAGCAAAAATCACAACGGGTATCAGCTTTATAGTTTTTAGGTAATGGATTTGGTAGTGGATAAGGGTCTAAGGTTTTAATGAGATTTCAGCTCAATAGGGCCTCATAGACTTTTTATATGGAGCATGTAGCTTAGTTTACTTTTCATGGTAGGGTTAGGGCAAATTTTTAGTTCCCAGGAGGTAGCAGGATGGGAAATGTTATTGATGGTTAAGACTGTAGCACTTAGTGACTTCTCATATTTTCAGGGAGTGAATTGTACGGTTATTTCTTTAGTTTAGATTTAACTTTGGTAACACCTTCCTTGATTTTTACACCGACTTCTCGGAGGGCTTGAAAGTGTGGGTAGTACTGTCCTCCCATGGATGCTCGGATGTGAGGCAAGAAGTTCTTCTTCAAGACACAGACATGTTCCTTCTCAGAGGGACTATTGGTCATGGTAGAATCTTTCTCTTTCCACCTTCCTATAAATCTACTAATTATTTCCCTAGAATTTTTCTTAAGAAGCTCTAGATCTCGGCACGTAATCCCCAGCTCCTATTTGTACTTGTATTATGACATAAATTCTCGTGTGATATCCTCCTAACTATGGATTTTGGATTCTTTGAGGGACAAAAACCAATGGAGGGAACTTTCTTTCAAGTTATTCTATAACATCTAATCCATTATCCCTTCAATAAGGAAGGCCATGACTCGATGATATCTTTAAAGGTAAACAATTGGGTGTTCGCTTCCCCCAAATATTTCGATGTCGAGCATCTTAAACTTTTCTGGTAATCCGGATTTAGGATATGGAGACATGTGGGTGTAGTCCATGTAGTTTCCAAATGTCTTGTCTTGGTTAAACTTCTTCAACAATGGCTTGAGGTCTTCCTTTACTTATCTAGCAATAGCCAATTGGCAGGCGGGGGACGCAGAGCATGTTGATACTATTTTGGGACCCAAACAGGATTGAGAGTAGGTGTACCTATGGCATGAGAAAAGAGAACCTCAGGTTCTTTAGGAATTTGGGCCTAATGATGTTGTATCCTATGGACCTCAGTTTGAAGGTTGTTAATCTTAGCACTGATCTGGGATAAGAAGGTCATTAGATCAAGCTGCACATTCGGTGCCTGGTCGACATTCTCTATGAAGAGCTCACTAAGGTAAATCCCAAACTCGGATGAGGTATTAGAAGAATTGGTAGAGTTGAGGGGAGATTTTATGGAACATCGAAGCTAATAGGGAGCCTGGCCAAAATCGGGTATGTGATTGACCTGAGGGGGAAAACGGTTCGAAATTATTTTTGAAAAAATAAAGGAGAAGATTTTGGGTATTTAGAAAGGAAGCGAAAAATATTTTTGGTATTTTTGGAATAGGAGGGAAAAGGGGGAGGAATCTTAGCATGATTATTAATGTTATTATTAGGTTATCACTTGTATTAGGTTTGCCTAAATGCAGAAAAAATATCGGACATGACCGATCTTAGGAAAATAGGGTTTAAAAATATGTAAGACATGGTTGGACTTATTTCCAGGCTCACGCACGAGGTCCTATTTTGAAAAAAGGCAAATTACGTGAAAATTCGAGCGGTGTGCTGACCCAGAATTTCAACAGAGTTTCGCATGGTAACTGGAAAAACTAGATATGAGTGTCATAGGTTCAACTCCTATCTGAGGTTTATGCAATTGTTGGGTTAGTGGAATCGTTCCCCCTTTGGCATGACTTTCACGATATACCTCTTACCTATGAGGGCAATCATTCAATGGTATGTGTGGACAAGCCTTTTGGTATACCTGAGTGTACGTGAATTGCTTCACTATTTACCTCATGGGGATTGTACATATGAGAGAGAATTTGATATACTCGACGTACGTGAACAACTTCCCTACTATATACCTCCAGTTATGAGTTCAGTCAAGAGGTATAATGCGTGGGGAGCCATTTTATATACATCGAAGGTACGAGGCCAATGGAAGGTAGGAGTCATATCGCTTAGGCTAACTCCGACCCGCAAGTCCAACGCGCATCTCAAAGTGACCCCAAGTACGGGAATTTTTTTTGGTCAATATAGCCATGCTCTTGGTGATGTAGTGTGTAAAATACATTAGTCTTAATTAACATATTATGGAGATAGAGTATTTGTTTATTAGCATGATGAGTAAAGGTAATGCTACACTAGCGGGGAGTATATACACGTAAATCTAGCATGGAAACTATACTATGCATGGATACATGTGAGTGAGTATGTGACATGGGAGTATATACAAGTGAGTGTGTGTGGTAGTGAGCATACACATTTATCAACTACAGATGGTGTGTGACATGTGTAAGGGAGCATATATACAAGTGTACGAAGTGTGGTTGTGTGCTAGTGAAACTTAAGCATGGATATTCTTAGTGGTGTGTGAAGCATGTGAGTGTAAAGTGAAGATAAGTGTAGGTGTGTGAATTGTACATGGAGATATATAAAAGTGTGTGAAGTGTATAAGTTAGTGAAAAGTGATATATACATGAGAGAGGGATGTACATAAAGGTAATGAGAGGAGAAAAGGGAACATATAGGTAGGTGCATATGCACACATGTATAAAAGAATAATGTCCATGCAAAAGTAGAGTATAGTCCTCTTATATAATTCCCGAGCGGAGTCGCCACTTCAGCCATCCCGAGGGGTCAGGTCTCTAGAAGTGGATACCTCCTTCCTTACCCTTTTCTCTGCATGCCCATGTGATTGCTTCCTTAATTGGGGAGCTCGTCCATCATCGATGTGGGGTGTTATGTAGAGATAGAGTCACCATCCTATTTTTCACAAAATTGGCAAAAAAAATGTTGTTGCCTCGAGAGAACGGCACCAAGGATAATACTAGAGCAATGAAACCATGTAGTTAAAAGGTCCGGGAACTAAGTTACAAAATGGGAACGTGTTAGGAACCTATCCCACCATTTCAATCTCTCATGGGCATGTGTTAATCTTCTCCTGTAGAACTCCATGATGTGGGTGCTTATGTGCATAATATAAATGGAGGACGGAATCGCTCGACTCACGTCATGGATAAATGCTGAGCGAGGTCATCCTTAGGAGTGTTCCCAATATAATAATAAAAAATATGATGTAAAATGGATATATAATGAGAATAAAGTGACTAATTATATGTGGGAGGACTCGAGTTAAAGGATTCACCCAAGACGCCTACGTAGTCCAGAGGGCATCAAAGTCCATGTAGTTCGAAAATAATAAGGATTGGGGTTTGACCCATGAAAAGGAGCATGTAAATTCTTGGTAAATAATATTGAAGAACTAATAAAAAGAGAGAAACACCTTATGGACATAGGCAATTGTAGAACCACGTAAATCCTTTTTATGTGAGGATGTTTAATGCCTTGTTTAGTTTCAAGTACTTAGATTCATTAATTATGGTTATTTGCACCCAAAATTGGCGTCGTCTGTGGGAAACAATTCTTTTTCCCTAACAAAATTAATGCCATCAAGTTAAGTGATATATCACCCTCACAGTTCACCCGTTGCGGGCAATTAGTAAGGAGGACTATCGCCACACCGAGTCAAGTCTGTGATCCACCATATAAGAGACATATTAATTATTTGTTCATTTATTTTTATTTGGCTTATCTCGTTACACCCTGTTGTGCCTTCATGACCATCCTCAAGTCTTTAAAATTAAGAAAAGTTAGTGACATTTGGAAGATTGAAGATCATTTGTCATAACTTTACTCGAGAAGAGTTATGTGGTGGTTTGGTAAAGATTTAAACATCCAGGGGTTATTTTAAAAGAGTTTGCATTTAAATGTTTTTAAAATGTGTTTAAAATGATTTTTTAAAGAATTTTTAAAAAAACTTACTAACTCGTTAAACAAGATTGATATGTCATTCGAACAAGTTGCATAAGGTCATTGGAACGAAGTTCCCACGTTCGAACAAGATCTAGAATGATGTCTTTTTGGTTAGCTCTGAAATTCCGTTCGAAGTTTTATTAGAAACCATTCGAACGAGATCAGGTACATCGTTCGCGTGTTTTTATTTTTAATTAAATTCTTTATCCCTATCTTTGTGCAACAACTTACCCTATAAATAGAGATACGGTATTAGACTTTTCAAGAAGCTATTTTAGAGTACTTTTTGTCATCAAAATCTATAAATTTTTTTATTTAAACCCCTTAGATCATTGAAGATCTATTTTCCAGATCAGCAAGAACGCATTGAAAACTTCTAAACCCTTTTATAGATTTTCTCTACTTCTAATTTGTGGAGTCAAAGATCTACTGCTGAAGAAGATAGGAATTGCATATTCCTAAGGCTGATCGGTGGATTCTGAAGCAAGAATTGCTTGTTAAGGGCGGTGCTAGACTGCATCGTTTTTTATTGAAGATTTGAGGACATCTCTGAATCATATTTAGTAGATGTCTAAGTAGTCTATAAGTCAACTTGTGTTTGTAAAACTCTTTAAAAGTGTTGAATTAAAGGCTTTGTTCAAAAATAATTTTTCCTCTATTTCTTTTTCTTCTATTTTGGTTTGGAATTTTTCTTCACAATCTATCTTGCATGTTCACTTTAAATTAATTCAAGATATAATTTGGTAAAATGTGAATTTATGCATTTGGCCTAATATACAAGTAAATACGTATAAGTCCCCCACATGAGCTTTCTCGCACTAGGACAGAAGTCAAGCTACCCATCATCCATGATACCTCTCGTAGAATAAGCCTTTTGAGTAGAGAAACGAGTACTCCAGATCAACTCAGATTTCATAATTGGTCGAAGCTTATAAAGAATGACTCCATTTCAAGAGGAGGCAACACACCTCTAAATGAAAGAAAACGTGCATATCTAACGACGCCTAGAAAAATGGAGCGAGAAATCTGAGGAAATAAATGTAAGCATCATGGTCGGATGCCTAGCCCTCATGCGACTAAAACTCACAACCTAAGAAGAAGTTCTTATCGTGAGAAGGATCATTCAGAGAAGTAGAGACATCCATTAAGGCAAAGCAAAGATAAAGGACATTGTAGAAATGATATCCAAAACCTGGTGTGAAAGAAGATGGACAAACACCCAATGAATTACGGGACTAGATCCATTAAAGAACTGGAAAGTAGGAGACTCATTACTCAGATGCAGTCCCCTTTTTTAGGTAAATTGAGGAGGAAGGTCCCCCAAAGAATTTCACAACCCAAAGGTTCAAGGTATACGATGGGAAGATCTATTCTTAGACCACGTGAACCGGCATAGGCAAGCAATGACCCTATGGAACCGCAACAATGCCCTCATGTGTTGTGTACTCCCCTTTATCATGGGGGATGTCATACAAAGGTGGTTTTAGAAGATACCATAAAGGTCGATCAAGTTTTTTATGTCACTTGCAGGGGCCTTAACAGCTCACTTTATTGCAAGCAATTCTCACCCAAAGAGAAGGGATTCTCTCCTCTTTTTGAGGAAGAAACCCCAGGAGACTTTGTGCGATTATACCAGATTCTATTAGGAAACCTATAATGATGTCAAAGATTTCTCAGAGAAAGTTATCATTTCATTATTCAAAATTGATCTCCCCTACAACTCCATATTGCACCAATCCCTTGCCAAGAAGGAGGTAGAAACCACTGACAATCTAATTTCACGCATAGAGAATTATGCCAAGGTGGAAGATGTGGTCTCCCTCAACCAAGGTGATAATGGTCGCACAAAGGTGACCAAATAGAATGGAAAAGAGATCACCCCTAAGAAGGTGGGCAAGAATCAAAATAAAATTTCTAAGAATAGGGATAAGGCAGATCCAACCAAAGCCTTCTAGGAAATCAACACTATTTTTAAGTAAATAATCTTTAAGATCTTGGGTAAGATCAAAGACCGATAGTTCCTCAAGTGTCTAAAAAAGGTGGGTGCATATACAAGAAAGAGATACAAAACACTTAGATGGTCCTATCATAAAGATAACAGGCATAAAACGGAGCATTTAAAGGCCATCATGTAACACCCCGACCCAAATTTATTGGTTACTCGTGGTCAACTCGGTTCAATCCGAGCGTTAGGTGTGAAGTGCTATGAAACAAATTACATAATGTTGCTAGTACAGTTTTATTTAATTAACATTTCACTTGTTTATCATTTGATTTACATTTAAATCAAACTACGTGAGGTACCCATGGGGCGTCCCCGAAATCCAAGCGTACAGAGCTACTAATATAAAATAAAAAGGATGATTACATGTACAACGTTCTCAAAATACGGAACCGCAGCAGCTGAATGCCCAATGGAAAAATACAATAAAGAAATATCGAATCGAACGTTGAAAAGAGACTCTAACACATTATATCTACATGCACATGCAGCTACCTTATATATATACATATATATACTTTAATACATTAAACAATTTTTATTCCAAAAATATTACTTATTCAGATTAATTTACCTTAATATTATCAGGAACTTCATCTTACTTGAGTTTACATTTATTTCTTGATTAATATGCCCGGTTAAATAATTTAAACAAATACCCTTTGTTAAAAGAACAACATCTCTGTCACCGAAATTACCCCTTTGCTCATAATAAATTTACCTTAGTATTTTCATTGAAAACCACCTTTCAACACATGCAAGCACCGTGTTAGGATGTACTTATTTTTTTTTGAAATCCTATCATAAGCAAACTCTTGTCTTAATTATGGGTTAAGCATCTTTAGATTGCTTAATTTCCCTTTTAGTCACTTCACTTTACCATTCCTTTTACATCATGGACATTAATCAATTTTCTTGCATTACTTGTCCACATTATTCTTTACTGGAACATTTATCAATTTCATTGAAGTTGAATTGTCTTTGCTTATATTCGCCACACAACCCATTTCTTGACATGTTCCAATTTTCATTATCTTTTTCTCAAAATCATCCAACAGTTGCATACTTTAACGGGCTCTATACCACCGGTTATGCTACCATATGCTCTAACCAGTGATTTTGGGATTTTCACCCTAGAGCTCTAGGACCTTATTAATTATTCCCTGTGCCATCCAAGTCTATATTAAAATGTTTTAATATTTTTCAAATTCTCACATTATCATACTTTTCTTTACCAACCGAAGTCAAAACCCGATGTCTCACTCCAACTTATGTTACACTTTAAAATCATCATTCCTTGTCCTTTATACAGTTGCATTGATTTTATCCCAAAAATTACTTTCATTAAGGACCATTTTGTGTAACATCTTTTCCAACATTTCTATTTCCTCTTTACATAAAACTACCATTTTACCCATTTGTTTCCAAACTTTCCATTTCCTCCATTTTCACAAGTATCATTTCTCAAAAACATTGTTAAGTTACACACACTAATATAAAAATATTTTTAACTCATTAACACTTATTTAACAGTTTGGAGTGACATACTTCTGAAGTTAGAAATATCTCTATTTCACTTCAACTTCTTTCCGTAATAGATCATTGAACATTTTGAAGACAACTTTACAAGAAAAATAACAGTGGTCTTGAGATCATACACTTATCAAATCTTTAACACTTATTCACACACTTTCGGGGCTAAAATTTCTATTTTCTTTATTTCAAGTTAACACTCATTAAAACTTCCATTAAACTTGTTTTTATGCTTATCATCAAAATAGTACAAGTTTATATACATAAGAAGGGATTTTAAGTCCAAAAATCCAAAATAATGAGTTTAACACGTGATTTATTCAAGAAATTTCATAATATATGAAAAAACATGCTTTCACGACTAAAGACATTTTTTTTATCATTCCAACTTGAATAAATGTCTATTTTTATGAAAATCCCAAATTTTACAAGAAAATTTTAAAACATTTGTTCACAAAATATCTTTAACAAGATAAACATTATTTTCAAAATATTTTATTCCATAAAATGTTCAACACCAAGTTTTTTTGAAATATATCATTCACTCACCACTCTTGAAATTCCTTTTTAACCCATTTACCCACAACTATGAGAAATACCGTCTTTAAACTATATATGCATCCTACTCTTACAAACTCAACTACAAGATCAATACTATGGAAAAGTATATTTTTAAGCTAAGAGTAGAGTTTTTCCACCTCAAAGAAGATCAAAATAGTAGGATTAATGTAGAATAAGATGGCAACCTCCCACCTCCTAAGGTGGCCTTTAAGAGATTTCCTAGATTCACCAAGCTTTTTGCCATAAAAAAACTCCTTCAAAATCCATTAATCTTCTACATTTCTTCTTCAAAAACACCCAACAATATCTCCAAAATTCGTAGCTTTGCCCAACAATGGTGTAGATGGGTTAATAAGGCTTAAATATGGTATAATAGGGTTAGAATATGGTTGTTTTGGGTAGAGAGATAGTGGTGCTAGGGTGGTAAGTGGAGGGGAAGCTCTCAACATCTAGTGAGAGAGAGAAATGCTGAAACAGTGGTGGAGAAGGAACCCACCCTCTCTCTCTTCTTATAATCTTAAAAAAATCCAAAATTGAATTAAAATATCATTTCCCCATAGGTTAACACATTTCTATTCATCAGATGCTTTAATATTGTAAGGACAAATTTCCAAGTAGTGTCAATTCGTATGTTTTGGCATTATTTCGAAAAAAATCCAATTCAAGTCATAGATAGATTTTTACTTGTCACGATTCCCATATAGTCTATGACGTCTTTTTTGAAGACGTAACAGCCAATCTTCAAGATAGATCATGTCACTTTATTGGTGCACATTTCATGTCTTCATATCACAATACATTCTAAGATACTCTCAGGTATGAACGCATAATATTCATGGGACTCGAAAAATGTTTTAAGGACGTTATTTTGTTTAAAAATGATTTTAAAATGTTAAAAAGGTTTTAACTTTGTTTATTCAAGGATAAAATCATTTTAGAGTCATGTAGACCTTTCCTTTGTGTTTAGAAGGAACAAACGACTTTAACAGTCATGCAAACGACATCTGACAGTCGTTCAAACGACATGGACATATCGTTCTAATGAGATGGCTATATCATTCAAACGACATACACATCTCATTCTAACGACTTTCCAACTTAAGTTTTTTAACTAAGGCAATTTCTTCTCACAATTTTGAGGTGTGCATAACCAAAATATAGAATAGAACAATTACGTTTTTCTGCACTTGTTTTGTAAGGATTTCAAAGCTAAAACCATCCTTTTTGTTTATAAAGATTTGAGCTTTCATACATATGCTATAGAGATCTTGTTTGCACGATTGGTTTGTTCATCCATATTGAACAAGTTGTTTCGTTGGATTTTTGCAGTGAAGAAAAGGTGAAGGTCGTGTTTTGAATCGTAAAATGGTTGTCAGAGATTCATTGGTGGACACCGAGGTGCACATGGGCTCGTGTGTTGTGGATAAGTATCGTGGAAGGATTTCTGCATGGCACTGTGGATGAGAGGTTAAAGAGAAGAAGGGAGTCAAAGATTGTGGGGATCGAGTCATTGTGTAAGTATGTATGTCTTCCTTTGTACTGTATCATAGTGATTATCTGGCTTGGGTCATCCGAGGTTTTTTTCCTTAGTGGTTTCCTTGTACATCCGACGTTATTTTTGTGAACTGGATTTATTTTACTTGCTTTAATCACCTAGATGAATGTTTAGGATTAAACAAGATAAAAATTGGACTTAAGTAAAATTGGTTCACAAAATTGGTGCATATTAAAATTGGAATAGGTTTTTGAAAGACAAGTTGTTTTCACCTAAAGCACACTTTGAAAAAGGGGCCTACAAATTAGTATTAGAGCAGGAGACATTTTTTTATTGTGCGTAATCCCTTGTGCTTGTAAGTATGAGTTTCAAAAATTTTGATGCTTTTCGAACTCCTATTTTTATGGAACTAATTATGCTTATTGGAAAATATGAATGAAAAGTGCACTTAAAGCTATTGATGAGCGTGTTTTGTTAGCGGTAGAAAAAGTGTTGTCACCGCCGGTCACGAGGGATGGAGAGGCCACTAGATTAAAACCTATTGAAAATAGTCTAAAGGTTTAAATATAATTTCCTCATCTGTCACCCAGGATGAAAATAATCTTATTATGACGTGTGAGACATCGAAAGAGGCTTGGGATGTTCTTGCGCTCACTCACGAGGGAACTAGCACGATTAGGGCGTCTATACTTCAAAACCTCACTACATAATTTGAGATGATTAAAATGTTAGAGAGTGAGACGTTTGATGAGCTTTACACTAGATTGTCCCATATTGCCAACTCGTCATTTAACTTAGGAGAGAAAATACCCGACAACCGTGCCATTAAGAAAATCATAAGGTTGTTGCCTAGTAGATTTGATAAAAAAAAGTGACCGTTTTAAACTCCTTGGGTATGCTTGAATAAACGAAACTGAAAGAGATTGTAGGTGGCTTAAAAACCTATGAACTTTACATGTTTACCTCCAAGAAAGTGCTAAAGAAAGAAAAGGTCATTTCTTTGAAATCCCCGAAGGAGGATACTAAAGTTTCGGATGATGATTTTGACACCGATTTCGAAATGTAGCTTTGTTGGCAAAGAAGTTCAAAAAGTTTCTTAAGTTTCAAAAGCAATTGAAAGATGCCAAAAGACATGAGGAATTCATGAACAACAAGGATGATCATTTCCCTAAGAATCAAAGTGAGAATGACAAGAGTGATGAGTTGAATATGTATTTTTGTTTTGAGGGTTATGGCCATAAGGTAGTGGAGTGTCCCACTAGACTTAAGAAGGAGATCGACAAATCAATAGCATATAATTCCACCTTAAGTGGTAGTGAACTAGAAGAGGGAGAGATTTCCCCCCTTGAGCGAAGAGGTATAACGTTTATGGAATTTCATGTGAGGGACAACGATAAATCTTCTCATCAAGATACTCATGTGAATGACACTTTCAAGGCCATTTTGTGTGAATCCTAAGGGAGTGAAGGTGAAACTAGTGAAGAGGAGGAAATAGATGTTAGAGAGTTTCAAATTGCCTTTAATGATTTGTATGAGGAAGCAGTAAATGTGAAAAAAGAAAACTTTAAGTTGTAAACTAAGTTGAAAGAGCGTGCCATAGAAAATAATGATGCATTGATTAAGGATCTTAAGGAAAAGGATAAAACTCTTTGAGAGAAATTAGAATACATTGAGGATTAAAAAGAGTCTTCATGATTTGATGGAGGCTTTGAAAGAGATTCTAGAGTTTGAGGAGTCTAGGCATTTTCTTGAGTTTAGGATTAATGATCTTGAGGAGAGATTGAGAGACTTGAGTAAGGTGAAGCTTGATTTGGAGGCAAGGTCAGAAAAATTAGATAGGATTTTACGTACCATTGAAATCAAGGATTATAAGTGTGGTATAGGTTTCGATGATCACATTACACCCAAAACCAATACCAATCGTGTGAGACATCCAACTAGGAAAGTTAGGAGAGGTCCATATTTAGGTCACATTCCTCGTTTTGTTTTCACTTGCATTTATTATGGTAGGGAAGGTCACCTTAGACGTTATTGATATGACCATAAAAGTGATCCTAGGAAGTTTGGAAATAAAGTTATTTCAATTACGAAAACCCCCATGTGTTGTACACACCTACTTGGCTTAGGAAATCGGACTTTGTGGCTTTAGGAATTAAATTTCTTGACTCTCGTTTGCTTTCATATGATACTTCTCATGTTGAATCTAAAGGATGACTGTGATAGCCATATTTGTCATACACTAGTCTTTGCTTCTTGATATGTATCTTGCTAGTGCTCTGACATGTGTATCTCTTTGTATTGTATTTTTTTATATATTTGAATCTTATTGTAAAAATATAAAAAGATTTTTGGTTTTATATATTTTTGAGAAAATACAAAAATATTTTATATTCGATTCAACAATATTTTTGAAAAACACAAAAAGATTTTGAATTTATTTTTGTGTCATGAGTTTTCATGTTAGATATGGCAAATTGGTGTGCTTGAACCCCTGTCATTTCATTATCCTTGTGGCTAGGAGATTTGGTCATAATTATAGTTGTTTAGAATGATCTTAACCATTGATTAATGGGTTATTTCGAAGTTATTTGCATTTGGATTCGAATTTGTATATATACCATCGCACTCACATGCACGAGTTTATATGAATGTTTGACTTCTCATGCATATTTGAGTTTGGTGAGACATTCTCCTCTCAATTTTGTCATCTATGCGTAATAAGGCTTGGGAGTAGGTGTGCATGTAAGAACCATTTGTCATGAGGATAGATATTGCTAATATTGAAAAATGATGAGTGTTCACGGGAAAGGGCTCCAAGAGAATAATAATCTCATCATGAAAGCCACAGTTTAAAAGAGTCCAAGAAAAAGTTTAGGCAATAAAAAGAAAATATGCCAAAAATGGGGCCAATAGGATTTCTCTAAAGGTGAGAAAAGTAGAAACCTTAAAAGAGCTAGAAAAAGAAAATATGAATATATGAGGGTGTTTGGATGGAATAATAACAATAGGTTTGCACCACGAATCCCAATGTTGAAAAATCGTGTCATACGTTATTATTTGTTGAATCGTCAAAATTCCGGATTTGTGTGCATGTTGTTCATTTAGTTCATTTAGCTCAATATATTAATTGTCACGTACGACTAAAACTTAGTTTGATGACATTTAGCTATCAATTAGAGCTTTTTGATTATTTCAATGTGTTCAAATTGTGATTCATATGTTATAATTCACGTCAATTCATTCCATATCCATCTTTGGGCACATTGATACTATATTAGCATGAAACTCATACTTATTTTATTTTTCTATTTTGATATTTTTTTGATTTTCCAGTTGTTGTTTTCATGAAATTTTTTCACTAGGCAAATCCTGCATATTTTAAGAGCCGGAAAATAAATGTTTTGAAGTCGTTCAAACGACTTCTAGATGTCGTTCAAATGACATATCCATTTCGTTCGAAGAGTGGATCTCGCGACCTTAGTAATGAGATTTTAAAAGTGTTAGGTATGGTAATTTCTTACGTCATTTTTAGGTCATTTCTTGGAGTGCTTCGCACGACATGCTACTATTTTAGATCGTGTCTTGCATGGATTTAACAACATGAAATGTCGTTCGAACGACATTGCATTGCCATTCGAACGACCGGTGTTGACCAGAGTTGAGTTTTAACTCTTTGTTCTATTTTTATACTTGTTTCGTATTTGCGATGATATTACACTATTTTGGTACATTTGGTCAGTTTACATGCAGTTTATATTAATTACTAATGCTTGATTCTTATACCGCATAGCTTCGATTAGTCACATCTTTACTGATATTGATGGTTTCATTTGTGCGACTGTTTTCTAGCTTCGAATTGGTATCTCTTGATTATTTATAGCTGGCTATACATGTTTATCTAGATATGCTTCATATGATTGTTCTCATAAAAGATATTCAGTTAGTTATCTTTTTCTCTAGTTGTCTATTTTGTGCAAAAAGGGGAAGAGATGATATGTGATATAGGGGAAGTTTTGTTTGATGAGCATTTAAGTTTATCATGTTTTCTGGTATTATTTTATAAAATGGTGCAATATGATTTTCTCACATGTTTAAAAAATGATTTATTTTACAAATTGGTGTTATAATGTTTTATATCATTTGTACCTTCATACTTCACATGGTATTTGTTGTTTTGTATGTGTAGTGATTATTCAGAGATTGAAGATTTTGCGACTACATCACATGAAGATAAGTTTATGTTGCTGGTCCAACATTAGTTTGCTAGATCATGTCCTGTAATTTTTTGGGTTTATGGGATGGGATTTAGGTCTTTCGACTTGACGAACCGTCACAGGCATTTCACTATTTTGGTTTTGTCATGGAATAGCCAAAGGGGGAGATTTGTAAGGACAAATTTTAAAATAGTGTCAATTTGTATATATTGGCATTATTCCAGAAAAAATCCAATTTGAGTCATAGATAGATTTTTACTTATCACAATTCCCACATAGTCTATGTGTTATTTGATGATATAGCGACCAAGCTTCAAGATAGATCATGTCGTGTTTATTGGTGCACATTTCACGTCTTCATATCACATTGTATTCTGGGATACTCTCAGGTATGAACGCATAATGTTTATGGGACTCAAAAAATGTTTTAAGGATGTTATTTGTTTAAAAATGATTTTAAATTTTAAAAAGGTTTTTAAAAGGTTTTAACTTTGTTTATTCTGAGATAAACCCATTTTAGAGTCGTGTAGATCTTTCCCTTGTGTTTAAAAGGATCAAATGAAATGTGACTGTCGTTAAACGACAAGTACATCTCGTTCTAATGAGATGGCTATATTGTTCGAACGACATACACATCTTGTTCTAACGACTTGCAGACTTAAGTTGTTTATTTAAGGCAATTTCTTCTCAGAATTTCGAGTTGTTCATAACCAAAACATATAATAGAACAATTAATTTTTTTCTGCACTTGTTTTCTATGGATTTCAAAGCTAAAACCATCCTTATTGTTTAAAATGATCCGAGCTTTCATACATATGCTATAGAGATCTTATTTTCACCATTAGTTTGTTAATCCATATTGAACAATTTGTTTCGTTTGAGTTTTGCAGTGAAGAAATGGTGAAGGTCGTGTTTCAAATCATAGACGATTGCCAAAGTTGCATCGGTGGATACCGAAGTGTATGTGGACTCATGTGATGTGCATAACTATCATTGAAGGATTTCTGTGTGGGCCATATAAAGGAGCGGTTAAAGAGAAGAAGAGCGCCAAGGCTTGTGGGGATCGGGTCATTGTGTAAGTCTATCTATCTTCCTCTGTAATTACCATATCATAGTGATTGTCTGGCTTAGGTCATCCGAGATTTTTTTCCCTTAGTGACTTCCTCATATATCCGTCGTTGCTTTTGTGAAATTTATTTATTTTACACACTTTAATCACCTAGATGCATATTTAGGACTAAACATAAAAATTGAACTTAAGTAAAATTGGTTCACAAACTTGGTGCGTAATAAAATTGCAAAAAAGTTTTTGAAAGGAAAGTTTTCTTCACCTAAAGCACAATTTGAAAAAGGGGCCTACAAAGATGTCAACACATCATCAATCCAAGAACCCAAAACGTTACAGCACACAAGGCTAACTCGAAATTATCAAATGTATGTTCGATCGTTTGAATGACTTTTAAATCTCATTCTAATGAGACTACTGCTTCATTCGAACTACTGAGATTCCAGGGAGCACAAGGAATTGATCCAACTCAGATCGTTAGAACTCCATTCGAACCTCATTTGAATGACCCGTTTGAACGAGAATGACCCTAGTTAGAACGACTTCTGTTTTCTTTTAAATAAATTTTAGCCCATAAAAACTCCAATCTATTTACGTCATGGCTACTACATTACCCAAATTTGACTTATTATCCACCTGAACATGCCTAGAGCCCAATTGGTCACAAGTCACCAATTCACAAAAATACGATTAGAATCATGGGGCAGGTGTTACGCCTCAAATTCCATCTAGAGGATTTATCCTTGGTGAGGCATTTAAATGAATATGTTTCGAAGAAATCTAACGAGGTTGTCCCAAGCACTGACCACAAACCAGATAATGGTTTGGAAAATGATTTAGGGCATGAGTTCATCTTTAGCCATGTTGCCTCAAATTCCAAGTAAATCTAAGGAAATGCAGTTCGGATGGAACTTAAAAAGGTCACTGAAGTTATGGAGGCCTTTCAAATTGAACCTTAAAATATTATAGCTAGCAAGCATGGATGAGTAGAAGACATAAACTACTACAAGCATATAGTTTTCATGAAAGATGATTTGATCGGGGTGAAACCCACACCATGATGCGTTATTAATCGTTGTAATAATTTAAAATTGGGACGTGGATAAGATACTAGCTAATCAATATAGATCCTATGAAGTCATGTAATTGGAACTGATCAAACTGAAGATGGAGGTTTGAAGGAAGCGACCATCCCTCTAGTCGACTTCAATGGAAAGGTGACTATGCCATTAGGAAAGGTGATCCTACCAATTAGGCCCAAAAATATCTCAAAGTTGATTGAGTTCTTAACCGTAGATAGTGAATCACACTATCATGCCATTCTTGGGGGAGGGTGGTTGCACGCCATGCAGGTTGTTCCCTTCACTTACCACTAAAAACTCTAGTGCATTATGGATGGAAAAATAGTGGAAATCAGAGGCAACCAAGCCATTTCTCAAAAGTGTTTTATCGCTACCATCAGATCTAAACAAGAGAAAAAAAGAGAAGGAAATCATACCTAAAACGTTCCAAGGCGAAACTACACCGTCTAAATAGCAACTAAATCAATGAAGACTAGGAGTGGAAGAAATAAGAGTTGACCCCACGGATAGGGTCGTGGAAAAATTGGAAGAGGTAACATTTGATGAAACTCGGCCAAAAAGGAGATTCTTGATTGATGCCACATTATCTGAGCAAGAGAATGAGTAATTGATTTTTCCACTGAAACATAATCAAGATGTATTTGCATGGTAACCATATGATATTCCTTAGATAGACTCTAAAGTTTCATGCCACAAACTTCACGTTGATCTCATTTATCCTCCAATCACACAAAAGGCTCATTGAACTACCCCGAAGAAAGGAAAGGCAGTGAAAACTGAGGTAGGGAAATTTCTTGAGGCAGGGTCCATTAGAGAATTTCAATTCTCAAAATGTCTCTCAAACCGTATGGGGGTAAAAATGAGTAAAGATAACTAGATAGTGTGCATATACTTCATCGATATCAATAAATCTTTCCCAAAAGATAGTTTCCCTCTGTCGATGATCGATCAACGGGTTAACACCACAGCTAGTCATAAATAAATGTGTTTTATGGATGAATATTTAGGTTATCATCAAATCCTTTTGTTCGTCCCTGTTCAATACAAAAATTCATTCATAACCACTTTGAGTTTGTATTGTTGCAAGGTAATGCCTTTTAGCCTTAAAAATGTAAAAGTCGCGTGCAAACGACCAGTTACAAGGATGTTCAAGTAATAGTTTGGAGATTAAATGGAGGTATATATTGATGACATGCCCTTCAAGATCAAGCTCAAAGTCGACTATCTGAAGGACTTATCAGATACCTTTGAGATCTCTAAGCACTACTGAATGAAGCTCAACGTGGCTAAGTGCTCCTTTAGGGTTAAGTCTCAAACATTCCTAGGGTACTTAGTCAATAAAATGGGTATTGAGTCTAACCCCGACCAGATAGAGGTGCTCAACAACGTTCAGCCTCTGAAGACGTTACGCGATATCCAAAAGATAACAGGAATGTTAGCGACCCTTAACAATTTCATCTCAAAGTCTTTTGAATAATGCTGATCATTTTTTTCAATTGTTGAAGAAGAAAAAAGGCCTCACCTAGAACAAGGAATGCTCAAGGTCCTTTGAAGAAATAAAATCTTACTTGAGAAAACCTCTCTTGTTGTTTATTCCAAACCTAGAAGACCTTATTTATCTTTACCTATCAATTTCCATTTATGCAGTCAGTTCAGCCTTAATAGGAGAGAAAGAGGGAAATTAAGCCCCTATTTGCTACATCAGCAAAATGCTTCTAGATGTAGAGGAATGCTACCTTCCACTTAAAAAATTGGCCTACTATTTGGTCATCACATCGCTCAAATTGAATCATTATTTTTAAACTCACTCAATCATAATCACCAATTCCTTTCCCCTCAAAGTTGTTATTCGAAAGGCAGGCCTACCTATAAGGATGTCCAAATGGTAAGTTGAACATGGGAGATTTGATATACACTATCAACTAAGAATGGAGATTAAGGGTCAAGTTTTGGCATATTTTATTATCGAATTTACAGGAGAAGAGGAGCCCAATGACTAAGATATAGACAATAATTTAAGAAGTCGAGAGATTAACCAACCCATAAAGTGGATACTTTGTGTGGACATCGCATCCAACTCCAAGAAAGTAGGAGTAGGAAATGTGCTTATTTCCCTAAAGAATGTCATGATCAAGAGGGGGATCAAACTTGGCTTTGAAGCTTCCAATAATGAGTCTAAGTACGAAGCCTTCATCGTCAGACTGTGTAGAGCTCTCTCATTAAGGGTCAACCATATTCATATATACTACGATACAAAGTTGGTATCTAATAAAGTAAAAATATATTTCAATGACAAGGATAAACAAATGGCAACGTACTTGCACGATGCCCATGAATTGATGGCTAAATTTGAGAATGTCCACATTCAATAGTTCCTCCAGGGGCATGATATCCATGTCGATCCCTTAACGGCCTTGGGGTTAGCAGTGGACTCTGATCTTAGAAGTAAAATTAAAGTAGAATTGCTCACCAAGACTAGTATCCCAAAGCCTATGATCGCCAATAAGGTTTTTACTAGATGGACTTAATAATCACTTATCTACAAAATGACATTTTTTTTCGTTCGATAAGAATCAAGCCTACCAAGTCAGGGTGAAAGTTGGAAGGTTTTATTTAGCGCCTAAAGGAAAACTCTATAAAAAGATCTTTCATCGATCCCTACCTCCAATTCATGCATCTAAGTGACGTTAACCAAGTTTTATACGAACTTCGCGATGGAGTTTGTTGGAGCTGCACTGGAGGGAGTTCTCTAGCTTTTTGAGTGATCAAAGAAGGGTACTAATGGCCATACATGAAAAAAGATGCGATCTCCTGCGTCAAAAAGTGTGAAAATGACAAAATGTCTCCCACATGCTCCATCATTCGGATAATGACTTAAAGTCACTGACTAGCCCGTAGCCATTCACCCAATGGGCTTTAAATATCATATATCCATTCCCAATCATACAAGGTAATCGTAATTACCTCTTAGTCGGCACAGACAAGTTTATAAAGAGGATTGAAATAGAACCACTTGCAAAGATTGGGGACACTGACATAATCAGGTTCATTAGGAGGAACATCATGACGCCCTTTGGTGTACCTAGGGAAATTATCACAGATAATGGTATGTAATTTAAAAGAGGGTCATTTCAAATATTCTACAATGATCATAGCATCAAACATCACTTCTTCTCTGTGGCCTAACCTCAGAGCAATGGGCAAATTGAGGCATATAACAAAACAATGCTCAATGGCATAAAAAAATATTAGAGAAGGTAAAAGGAGCTTGGGTGGATGATCTATCACACCTATTATGGGCATATCGTACCGCACTTAGAAGACTAATTGGGGAAATTCCCTTCTCTTTGGCTTAGGGATGGAAGTCGTAATCACTTTGGATGATAGTATGTCAATCATGGAGACCGCGCCATTATCGAACATGGTTTGAACAAAGAAATTATGAGGACAAATCTTGATCTGGATAACGAACAAAGGGAGTAAATCTATAATCCTACCAACAACAGTGGCTAAGTAGTACAATAAGGACGTAAACCCAAGGAAATTCTAGGTCGACGATTACGTCCTCAGGAAGGTGTTGGGACAAAACTGGGAAGGATCATTCAAGATTATCTAGGATATTTTGCAAGGCGCCTACCACATGGAAATAATTGAGGGCATAGAGACACCAAGGGAATTGAATGCAGTTAACCTAAAGAAGTTTTACTTTCAAATTATTTCTTGTTAAGTTATTTCTGGCTGAGTTATTTCTCACAAATTTAATTCCAAAACTTATATTTCCCGTAGTTCGTTCTAGTTTTTAAAATCTAATAAATACAAGCATAAGGGGTTCATCTGGTTATTCAACATTGTTCCAGAATTAGTGGTCAAACATTGATCAATATCACCTTAAGTTTGATTACATTTAAAACTTAAGATTTCACAATCTTCGTCATGAAAAAATGAAATCCTCATGAATTTCATAGATAAGAAAAAAACCTACTGGAGATATCAAGCACTAAGTGAACCCGACCTTGGTCGGCTAAAAATTTTGAATGGTTAGACGGTCCTAAAATCAGGTGCATTTTTACCAGAGTTTGCTCTAGGCCTAAGGTACTGTGACTACATGACCTAAAAGGTAAGACAAAAATAGACATATGCTTGGCTTAACGGGATGCAAAATGAAAAATATGGAATTATACAAACACCTTATATCGCACATTAAAAATCAATTAAAAGACCAAAAAAAGATAATGCAATTACTGCCCCCAACGAGTAATTACCTCAGCAATAGCTGTCCTTCGGCCATCATCAAGATTTGGTAAAAATTCCTCGTCGTTTTCATGAGATGATAAGTAATTCTTAACCAGTTAAAGAGGAACAACATTTATAGGAACCCAACTCTCTTCACTTCTATAGGGGAGATGGTGATAGATCGGGCAATCAACTTAGTACCAGTACCAAAGCTTAGAGTCCTTTGAAACTTTCAAGTCTCCCAAAGTGTTCAACCATTTATAGGACAATTGATTTTCATCGTCCAGCCTAACAGGGGCATCCATCCACCCCTCATTGTATCTAGCAACCCATGTCATGATAGGACCTTTACTGAAGAGGTAACGGACCTTCATTGTATCACAACTTAGTCCCATTTTGATCATCTCTTCCTCATTAGGTCTTCATTAGCTTTGACAAACTGTTTACTCAGAGAGCCATTCTCATTTTTCCAAAGTGTGCTAACATCACTAATATCTTTGGACTCCGAGAGCTATCTTCCCAAGGTGTTCATCTCATCCTGCATAAGTGTGCCAATGTCGTGGAGATCCTACACATCATCCTTTAATTATTCCACTAAGGCCTGGTCATATTTTGAAGAGCTTTTTGAGTAGAAATAATATCACAGTGGGCTTGAATACTAGCCCTATAACCAAGAACATAATGTAACATTGCTAGGATAAAAGAAAATTACTCAACAATAATAGAGGACAAAGTTAAATACTAAAGAATTCTTTCTTCTATTATCAAAATAAGGAAAGTCCTTTATAAGCAAAGAAGAATAAAAAAATACAAGTAGCACTAGGATTAATTATACTTAACTAGTTCCCTCCAAAAATCTTGTGAAGGGGAGCTGGGATTATTCTCTATAAAAAGCTCAGACTTGGCTGAAATATTATCCTTCATCGCGATAACATCCTAATATCTCTTGAAGTTATACTGGCACTTGGAGTCATCAAAGACCTCTTCATACCCAGCATGATACCCATTATATTTAGTTACAACCATAACCTGAAGATGGTTCTATTTTATCCGATCGTGTTTAACCATCATTTGGTTGCGACCATCTTTTAGCTCATCGTATTTAATTATTGGATGAGTAACCTCATCCTTCAAGTCATCCATCGTCAAGTTGGTGGACTTCATCTCTACTTCATTGGACTTATAAGTAGTGATAAGGGAGGACTAAGGTTTCTCAAAGGTCGTTTTTAGATTATCCACAACCTTGGATCGTTTAGAGCGCTTCTCCATAATGGTGATGAAGTCCTCCACAAACTTCATAAAGAAATAATTGAATAAGTATCAAGACTTGAAAATGACAACAACATGGGAAGTAAATGTTATGCTTACCAAAAATAGTGCTTGATCAGTATGAGATAATGGTTGATCATGTGTCAAACTATTGACCTGCTTGCGATTAAGTACAAGTATAACCCCTTTCAATAGGCCCAGGGACAAGGAGGGATTTTTGGCCACCGACATCACCTGGTGGACCTTCCCGGAGTTGAGGGCATCACCCTTCTTAGAGGAAATAACAATCATTGAAGAAGAATGGTTCTTCTCTTTCTTATTTTGATCTCAAACTGGGTTGTCCATTGCAGGTATGGGGTAAAGGGAACATAGAGCATAGTTCTATTGGAAATCTTAGATTTAGAGGATATGGGCATTATGTCATCCTTATCAACCAACATAATTCTTCTATTAGGAGACATTATATCATCCTCGGTAGCAGGGATGGACTCAACATTCAAAGACTCAAAAGAGGAAGAATTTAAAGATCCCTCACTTATTGAAGGGAGAGGGACTCCAGGAATTGTGTCTACTAGGCGAGCAGTGAAGTTGCTTGTATTGTTTTTATACAAAAGAAGAAAAGAGGAAGACCTTAGATGATCACCACCTGGAACAAGTGTCCTCCTCAGATACTAAACCTTAATCAAATTCTCCCTATTGAAATGAGAGGGAGAGGTTTATTTCTTCTTTGATCGAGTTGGATAAAAGAAAGAAAAAAGGCACCAGTAACGATATAATCACATAAAGCTTAGAGCAAGAGGAATAAAAGTTAACTTATTTACCTTCCCCTCTTCGGGTATAGAATCCCGCGATACTTCTCACCCTCAAGAAGAGGTGGATGTTGCCAATTTATGGCAATAAAACCTTGATTTCAATAGCCCTTATTAGAATCTGGAATATTGACAACTAAAACTTTGTCAGCCTTTCATGCCTTTATATAGAGGACCTCGTTTGTTATGGGGGACTAAGAGTAGAAATGCCTAATCTCTATAATTCATATGTGGGTCCTATTCAAATAATTGATCATGTGGAGGTCATTGACAATCCACCATATTATTAGGGCACATTAGGCGGGGACTACTTCAAAGAACTTGAAGAACTGTAGGAACAACTGATTTGGGGGAAAGGATATTCCCCCCTTAACCATCGAAAGAGTATGGATCCAGTGTCCACCCTTAAAAATAGTGTAATCCTAAATAACCTGGGCACATTCAATTATTAACCAAGGAGGAATCAAATATATCCTCCTAAATTTTCCTACAGTCTTCTCATTTATGGATTACACTATTTTTGCCAAAACAAAGACAGAGACATGTGACACTCAGTAGAAGTGGAAATGCTTAGTGAAAGGAAGGGATACGAAGTTTAGATTGATTACACGGGAAAAAAATAACAGAGGTGAAGAAAACTTATAGGCAAAATATGAAACACGGTAGCTCCAAGCATTTTTTTTAATGAAGAGAATGTGCAAATGATGGTGCAGAATTTTGATTAAACACAAAACGAAATCTCAAATGTCTAATCATATCGGAATGGAACCCAAGATTCATCAATGCAACTGACAGCTTATTTTTAAAAAATTACAAGTGTGTCCTTATTGTGGCGAAATAATTACGAAGCATGCCCCTACTAGACATAAAGCTAGTCACGTGGGCCAACTAACTAAATAAGTCAGGCATCTTATCAAAACTCTCTGGTCCATTCATGATAAAGAGCTTTGGGAAAAATTGTGGGGTGCAAACTAAATTTCCCAAACATAGCGGCCCAAGTGGGTCTGGATCCAAAAAGGAGGCTAGCCCAGAAGTAAATATTAAACATCACAAGAGATAGTTATGAAGAGGTCAATCCGACTACCGAAAATCTCAGAGGAGATTAGCGCAAATCAAGAGGTGGGTTAACAAACAGTTGTGGCAAGTCCAACACGATTTGAGCTCCTCTATCTCTATAAATTTAACCCTCACCACAGAGAAAAAGAGCATGTAACTTCTTGCAATAGAATCTTAAAGAAGTAATAAAAAGAGAGCAACACTCCGTGGGTGTAGGAAATTGTTGAACCATGTAAATACTTCTATTGTAAGGTTTTTTTAATTCCTTATTTGATTTTAATTGCTTAGATTCATTCATTGTGTTTATTTACACTCACAATTTTTTGTTAAGATAACTTTATATTTTGTTTGAAGTAAAATTGAAAATTTTGAACATGACACAAGAGTTTTTTTTAAAATAACTATGAATTTGGGTTTCAATGAATACAACTTATGATAAAATATATGTTGTTAATTATTCTTTTATAAATTTTTACAATTATTTTTTGAGAATGAAAGTAGGTTGTTTTTTCCAATACATATAGTTGGATTAGTTTGAATAATTTACGAAAACTTAAATTTAATATTGTATCAAGTTATTACTCAAATATAGGGACATAACGCAAAGAGCACCATATGGTAAAGTTAGAATTTTAATTAACCTATGTACAAAACTCTCATCTTCTTCAAAAAGATTCATTTCCCTTTGATTAAACGATCTAATAATATTCTAATTTGTTAATTAATAATATAACAATTTTATTATTGGCGCTTATAATTTCTATGAGAACCAAACAACATTTTCTAGAATTTTTTAATTATCATTGTGGTGACAAAAATCACAACACAAATAATAGTGAAAGAAAAAATAACCAAGAAAATAAGAACAACAAACAGCCACAATAGACACAAGAATTTACGTGGTTCGATAACTTGCCTACGTCCACAGAGAGGTCTACTGTTTTCTTATTAAGTAACTCTTGAGATAGTATTTTTCTACATGCCCCTATGCCCCGGGCCAGGGGTACAATATATATTCAGTTGAGAGAGAGAGAGTGGGTGTTAGTAACCGACACGTTAACCTAGTATCCCTTAAATATCTCATTCAAAATTTTTGGGGATGGACTTGGTCATATCCTTTTACTCTAACCGTCATTCAGGATACATAATTTGGGTCGGGTGCCTTTTATTATTCACTTGGACTTGGTCGGCTTCTTCTATAGGTCTGGTCAACGAAAGGGGTACACACAATTTCCCCTAAAATTTTTTGGGCCATAATTTGGGATCACAAATTTTAAATAATGTTTCTCGTCTTCCTCTGATGGTATTGTTGTTGTTTTTAGAATTGATAGGGGCGTGAATTGCCATTTTGCAGTAAATTTAGGCGAAAAATCTTCTTCCACTATCGTGCACTATCATTGAAGGTTTTAAACCGAAGTGTTGGACAATTCACTTTGTCACTTCAATTTCCTGCTTTCTCTAACTTCCAAACCATCTTTTGCTCTGAAGTTTCCTCTTACTTTCTAGCTTATTCTTCATTGTTCAAAAGCTATTTCCTGCTCCTCGCCCTCATTCACTTGTGATTTCTCATCGTCTCAAGCTTGGTCTTTTCTTTGTAAGTCCCCAGTCCTCTTCTCTTTCTGCATTTATTTCCTTTGTATTGTAGTTAGGGTTTGTTCGTGGAAAAAATAAAAAAAAAAGTCATTAACTGAATTCAAAAAATGCTATAATATCCTCAACTGGTTGGATATTGAGTCTGCCCATGTTCCTTGTAATGTTTGGGACATTGAGGATGGCCACTGGATTCACGTTCTTTTGTTATCTCAGGGGGGTTTAACCTTTCCCCAGAATAATATGTTTTTGCACTTCTTCCAATATTTCGATATAGTTCTAGCTTAGTGTTCTCCAAATATCTAGAAAATTGTAAATGGCGTCCATAGAATAAACCAACTTTATGGAACTAATTTTGATTTGGTTGAAATTTTCTTCTGCTATACCTTTTCTCGCACGCGCTCCGGTTTTCTTTATTTGAAAGCGTGGAGTCCAGAGAGGGTATTGGTGGTGAACCTAACTGATTCCCATAAGGACTACTGGTCTGAGGGATTTATTGCTAGGAATTGGCAATTCTCTCCCCAGGTAGGGGAAGCAAGGTATAGAGAACCTCGAAACCCTACGTATGGGGAGGAATTCATAGGTTCTTGTCCAATCTTGTTTCTTTTTTATTGTTGCTCTAATGTGTTCCTCCACTAATATTTTCATCTCTTTTTTAATGAAGTACAAAAATTAAGAGCCTGCTCTCCACGAGATTTGTGTTGTTGAGTTAATCAAAGCTTGGAAGATAAGGGACTCTATTATAGAAAGTGAGTATCCCAGGTCGACTACCTTCTTGTTAGAATACAAGAACATTACCACCAACTTCATCGCCCATCTAGTTGACTCTATTCCTCATTTTTATATCCCAGAAGAAGATGAAGAGGAAGAATAAGGTGCTCTCGAACCCATCGAGCTAGATGACGAGGAAGAGAGTATCTCAGATATTAGTGTAGATATAGGTGACAGAGGTGGTAATGTGAGGCAGGATCCTGTGAGGAGGGATCCAGTGAGGAAGAGTCTGGTGGAGAGAGGTCCATCGAGGTAGGTTCTAGCTCAAGAGGTTCTAGGTCAGAAAGTTCTAACAAGGAAGATATAACACCCCTTAGAAGAAAGAACCTGATCCATGATGATGATGATGATGTCCTGTTGTCCAACAGGCTGAAGATCCAGAAGCCATGGTCTGGGGATAATGCTAGTGGTTCCCAGACTGCAGCTTATGAGAAAGAGATGGAGAGGAAGAAGAAATAACAAGAGAATAGAGAGAGAGAGAGAGAGAGAGAGGGAGAGAGAGAATAGTAAGAGAGGAAGAGACAAGAGTAGAAGAAGAAAAAATAATAGGAGAGGAGGAGAGGAGAAGAGAGGAGGAAGAAAGCACAGGCTTCTCTTGTGCTTGTGGATGGTCCAGCTAAGGGGGCCTCTGTGCCTCTATCCCCTCAGCTCGCTCCTATGATGCTCGAGAGAGCAGTGCTAACAGGGGACCACAAGCGATCTTTAAAGATGGGACCAAACCAATTAGCCCTGAAGGCAGATCAGGGGCTTACTTTGGTAAGTCCATTTCCTCTTTTTCTCTATCTCTTATAATTTATTCATACTTTTGACTCATTCCCACCGGATGATGGGGGAGGACCCAGTTCTAGTAAGCTACCACCTCAGTCTGAGATGGCTGATGTGGCGGCAGCCTTGAAGTCTCTGGCAGCGAGCCAGCTGATCATGCAGGAGCAGTTCACAGCTTTGAGGCAAAACATACTAAGACCACCAGGGGTCTCACCTGAGATGATTACTCCGGCAGTAGCTCCAGGACAATATTAGGTTAGGGGACCACCCCAGGAACCACGCAAAGACCTGCCACCCCCTCAGCGGCGTAGGGATGTTGGTGACCCCCGACGTCTATGCCTGGGGAGGCAAGGAAACCCTTGCCCTGAGGACAGGTATGACGATATGGAGGGAGCGAAGGACCCCATAGAATGCTAGGAACCATATGAGGTCTCCAATAATACCGTACGACCTCTCCAGGAGAGCAGAGGGAAGTGTGGAAGGAAAAATCCTGTCGATCGCCCGAGAGGCTCTACTTTCGATCGCCTGAGCAGGGGATCGGCCTTTGAGAGGCTGGGCCCAGTGAATGACATGAGGGAAAAATTGTCTAGATTAAGGAGTGCTGCGAGATCCAGAAGGGAGGCGGCTGATGGTCGACCCCATGGGGGCCGACCCCAAGGACGGGACGGCGGTCAGGGGGAGGTCAACAGCCAACACAGGCCAGCCACGACAGAACCCTCAGTCCATCTCAAAGAAGCAGCACGGGATAACATTGGTCAAGACGACCCTACGAGGCCTTGGAATGACTTGATCCAGTGATTGGAGGATAAGATTGGCGATACTGAAAAGCCGGGACCCTCTTTAGAGGGTATACATCATAGGCTCACCCTTTATGGTGAAGATAGTCAACTTCCCTACACCATCAAATTTCAAGCCACCTATGGTCACCCCAAGATATGACGGGAGGACCAACCCTGTCCACCATGTTAAGATGTATCAATCAGCCGCAGACATATACTCTATCTCATATGAGATGAGGTGTCGTGCCTTCTCTGGTCAGGGGGCTGCACATGTCTGGTACACGTCTCTCCCAAAAAACTCCATTGAAAAATTTAAGTAGTTGGCAGACCGGTTCATCCATTACTTTTTCTTTGGGATGAGGCCGCAGAAGAAGACCACCCACCGGCTCTATGTTACGCAGGGGAAGAATGAGAGTCTGAGGGACTACATAGCCAGATTTAATAAAGAAAAGCTGGAGGTGGAAGACTATGAGGAGAGCATAGTTATGACAGCCCTGATTGGATGACTCCAAAAGGGGAAGCTGTTATGGAAGCTTGCTGAAGACCCGCTAGGACGATGGCTGAATTACTATCAACAGCAGGAAAGGTGATGAATGCCGAAGAGGTGATGGCTAAAAATTACGAAGACGAAAAAGGAGGCGCTAGTGGGGGTAAATAACCTAAGAAGAACAAAGAGGGGAAGAAGAGGTCTACGGATGACAAGTTCGCTGGTTACACCCCACTAACGGTCAGCTGTGAACATATTCTCAATGAAATAAAGATTGACCGATCCCTAAAGTGGCCTGAGAAGTTGAGGGCAGCCCCCAACAAGAGGAACAAGAACCTGTGGTGCGAATTTGACCAAGACCACAACCACATAACAGAAAAATACTTTGCTCTGAAAGATGAGATTGAGAAGATGCTGAAAGAAGGGAAGCTCAGAAAGTATGTCGACAAAGGTGCCATCAAGAGGGGCCGAGGGGAAGACCCCAGAAAGAAGCGAGGCGATGCATGTAGAGAAGGTCCTCAAAAAAGAGGGGACGACCCTTGTGATGATGAGGACGACCCTGACCTCCCGCCGAGAGATGACCAAGGCCCTGTCAAGAGGCTTAATATAATATCTCTTTGAGTGGGAATGATCTTCGGGGGTCCAGCAGGAGGAGGGTCTGAGGTCGTTGACAGGAAGGCCTATGTGGCTGAGGCCAAGGCAGTGACGAAGACGGTACACTCAACCTCTCTGGAGGTCAAGTCAGAAAAGAGGAAGAAGGTCGATATGGACACTCTAATAGTGGGGTTCTCAAGAATGGACTTTAAAGGCCTCCTAGCCCCACATGACGACCCACTCGTCATCACAACTAGGGTGCACGAGTGTGAGGTTCCGAGGATATTGGTCGACGGGGGCAGTTCTACAGATGTAATGTTTTGGCCGTGCTTCAAAGCCTTAGGTCTCAGCCGTGCTAGACTTGTCCCATACCATCATCCATTGATTGGGTTCAGTGGGAAAAAGGTTCATCCCCTTGGAGTGTATGAGGCCGATGTCAGGATGGGGGACGAGTGGCCGAGATGGCTTACCAAGAAGGTAAGTTTCTTTATGATGGATGAACATGTGTTTTCGGCCTACAACATCATACTGGGGCGTGTGGCCCTCAAGGGGTTTGAAGCTGTGCCATCTACGGCCCATCAGATGATTAAATTTCCTACCCCTTACGGGGTGGGGGAAGTTCAGGGAGACCAGACGACAGGGCGAGAATGTTACTACAACTCCACTGAAGAAAGAGAGGCACACAAGAGGGCTACATCCACTTAAAATATTGATACCCCAGACCCCAGGGATGAGACGAAGCTAAAGAAAGGAGAGGCCGTGGAAGAGGTAGAATCCATCATCCTCGATGAGGATGACCCTGAAATCATGTGCCACAAGCTCAATGTGGTAGAGGGAGCAAAACCGATAAAGCAGAAGAGGAGAATTTATTCTCGAGAAAAGTATGAGGTCATTAGGAATGTGGTCAAGAAGATAGAAGATGATGAGTTTATTAAAGAGGTCATCTACCCTGAGTGGCTGTCCAATGCAGTCATTGTCCCAAGGCCAACGGGAAGTGGAGAATGTGTGTGGACTTCACCGACCTCAACAAGCACTGTCCCAAAGACAACTTCCCTCTCCCCCACATTGACCAGATGGTAGACGCTACCGTAGGCCATGATATTATGAGCTTTATGGATGCCTATTCAGGGTACAACCAGATCTTCATGAACCCTGAAGACTCGGTGAAGATAGCCTTTATTACTGACAAGGGGACATACTGTTATAGGGTCATTCCCTTTGACCTAAAAAATACGGGGGCAACATACCAGCTCCTCGTAAATAAAATGTTCGAAGACCAAATTGGGGAGTCTATGGAGGTCTATATCGATGATATGTTGACTAAGAGTTTGAAGGCAGAGGATCATGTGGCAGACCTGGAGAGTACCTTTAATACGATGGAAAAATACCAGATGAAGCTTAACCCGGCCAAGTGTGTCTTCGGGGTCGGAGCAGGGAAGTTCTTGGGGTTCATTGTCAACCAAAGAGGCATCGAGGCCAATACTGAAAAGATAAAGGCCCTTGTTGAGATGAAGACCCCCAAGTCCATTAAAGACATTCAGAGACTCATAGGGAGAGTTGCTGCCTTGAACAGGTTCGTGTCTAGGGCCACAGACAGGTGTCTACCATTCTTCAAAATTCTCATAAAAGCCTTCGAATGGAGTGAAGAGTGTGATGAGGCCTTCAAGGAGTTAAAATCAAACCTGGGGTCTCCCTTGCTATTGTCGCGGCCCGTGCAGGGTGAACGAATTTATGTATACCTCTCCGTCTCAGAGTCAGCCATCAGTGCAGCCATTATGAGAGACGAAGACGGAGTACAGAAGCTTGTGTATTTTAACAGCAAGGCACTCTAGGGGGCAGAGCAAAGATATCCAAGGATGGAAAATTTAGCCTATGCCTTGATCCATGCATCGAGAAAGATAAAGCCATACTTCCAGCCCCATACAATGGTCATCCTCACTGACTCTCCCCTTATGCAGGTTTTACACAAGCCTGAAAAATCAGGGAGGTTAATGGCCTGGGCTATAGAGCTGGGGGAGTTTGACATAGTGTATCAGCCTAGGACGGCCATTAAGGGGAAAGCATTGGCAGACTTCGTGGCCGAGTTTACTTGGGAAGAAGATGAAGCCGAGGGTGAGAGCCTCAGGAAGATAGATACCCGACAAGGTGAAATCACCGACACACCTGCAGATAAGGCTGAGACAAGAACCGCCAGAAGGAAAGTGGCTAAAAATGAAGAGGGAAGATATCTCATAAGAACACACCGTGTGGAGTCTCTTCGTCAAAGGGTCCTCTTGCGAAAGCGGGAGTGGAGCTGGATTAATAGTATCAGCACCCGACGGCACAGACATTGAGTACGCCCTGAGGTTCAACTTTAAGGCCTCCAACAATGAGGCCAAATATGAGGCCTTGATAGCAGGCCTCTCCTTGGCCAGATCTCTTAGTGTCGGCCAGATTTTTGTTCATAGTGATTCGAGGCTATTAGTGAATCAGATACTAGGAGCCTACGAGGCCAAGGACGAGAGGATGGCTAGGTACCTTGAGAAGGTGAGGTCTTTACTGAAGATCTTCAGAGAAGTGAAATTAAAGAGGATACCTAGGCTCGACAATGGCCGTGCTGATGCCCTTGCCAGGTTGGCCTCGACAACTAGGACGGACATCAGGAGGACGATCCCAGTAGAAATTTTTCTTCGACCAACTATTGAAGACACTGAGGGAACACTTAGCAATTGCCTAAATGTTTCTTAGGAAGCTTCGTGGATGGACCCTCTGATCAGATACATTAAAGTGAGGGAGATGCCAAAGGCAAGGCAAGAAAGGAAGAAGTTGAGATACAGGGCTGCAAAGTTCACTATCATTGGGGACACCTTGTATAAAAAGCGATTTTTACTCCCCTTACTTAGGTGTGTGCACCCATCTGAGGTCCCATCCATTTTGCAAGATGTGCACGAAGGATCGTGCTCAAGCCACATTGGGGGCAGATCCTTAGTGAAGAGGGTGATCACCCAAGAGTACTGGTGGCCGGCCTTGGGGAAAGACGCCGTGGCATATGTAAACAAGTGCGATAAATGCCAGAGATTTGCCACCATCCCTCACAATCCCCATCAGCCTCTTACCTCCATTACATCCCCATGGCCATTTGCAGTGTGGGGGATTGACCTCGTAGGACCCTTACCAAGAGCAGTCAATAACTATCGGTTCCTCATCGCAGCGATTGACTATTTTTCAAAATCGGTAGAGGCCGAACCGATGGTCACGATTACAGAGAAGAAGACCTTCCAGTTCATCTAGAAAAATGTTATATGCAGATATGGTCTCCCCAACACCCTCATCTCGGATAACGGGACTCAGTTCAAGAATACCTCTCTACAGAAGTACTGTGAAAGGGTGAGTATAAGACAATTTTTCTCTACCCCGAGCCGACCTCAGGCCAATGGGAAAAAAGAAGTTACAAACAGGACAATCCTAGATGGAATCAAGTAGAGGCTTGAGGAGGCAAAAGGAAGATGGGTCGAGGAGTTATATGTCGTGCTGTGGGTATACAGGACGACAGTGAGGACCTCTACCGGAGAGACCTCATTCATGCTAGCTTATGGCTCAGAATCCGTCATCTCCACCCAGATTGGGTTTCCTACTCATAGGGTCCAAATGTATGACCCCCAAAGAAATACAGAAGAGAGGAGACTCGACTTAGACCTGATTGAGGAAAGGAGGGAAGATGCCGAGATAAGGTAGGCTTCCTACCAGCAGAGGACCGCAAGGTTTTACAATCAGAGGGTGAAACAGAGACCAATTGCGGTAGGGGACTTGGTCCTCAAAAAGACTTGGCAGAAGCCCAACAAGATCCATCCTAATTGTCATGGCCCATATAGGGTCATCGATGAAGTCGCCACTGGGACTTATAAACTAGAAAACCTAGAAGGGGAACCCTTTTCCAACCCTTGGAATGCAGATCATTTGAATAAATACTATCAGTAGTTTTGTAAAGTCCTATCGAACGACAGTTGTAAGAGGTGTTGCTCCGACAGAACACTTGTAAGAAATACTATGAGAAATATCAGTGTTTTCTTCTCATCTTGTGTTTATCAGTTCTAGTACGCGTGGAAACATCTTCGGAGAACGACCCTCGCTATAATGAGGTCTCATGGAGGGGACGACCCCACCATGGTCCTCAAGAAAGACGAGGGAGAACTTTGTTTAAAACCATTAATTTGGTGATTATAACCCTCGGCTATAATGAGGTCGCATGGAGGGGACGACCCCACCATGGTCCTCAAGAAAGACGAGGGAGAACTTTGTTTAAAAGCATTAATTTGGTGATTATAACCCTCGGCTATAATGAGGTCGCATGGAGGCGATGACCCCACCATGGTCCTCAAGAAAGACGAGGGAGAACTTTGTTTAAAACCATTAAATTTGTCATTATAACCCTCGACTATAATGAGGTTGCATGGAGGGGACGACCCCACCATGATCCTCAAGAAAGACGAGGGAGAACTTTGTTTAAAACCATTAAATTGGTCATTATAACCCTCGGCTATAATGAGGTCGCATGGAGGGGACGACCACACTATGATCCTCAAGAAAGACGAGGGAGAACTTTGTTTAAAACCATTATTTTGGTGATTATAACCCTCGGCTATAAGGAGGTCGCATGGAGGTGACGACCCCACCATGGTCCTCAAGAAAGACGAGGGAGAATTTTCTTTAAAACCATTAAATTGGTCATTATAACCCTTGGCTATAATGAGGTCGCATGGAGGGGACGACCCCACCATGGTCCTCAAGAAAGACGAGGGAGAACTTTGTTTAAAACCATTAATTTGGTGATTATAACCCTCGGCTATAATGAGATCGCATGGAGGGGACGACCCCACCATGGTCCTCAAGAAAGACGAGATAGAACTTTGTTTAAAACCATTAATTTGGTGATTATAACCCTCGGCTATAATGAGGTTTCATGGAGGGGACGACCCCACCATGGTCCTCAAGAAAGACGAGGGAGAACTTTGTTTAAAACCATTAATTTGGTGATTATAACCCTTGGCTATAATGAGGTCGCATGGAGGGGACGACCCCACCATGGTCCTCAAGAAAGACGAGGGAGAACTTTGTTTAAAATCATTAATTTGGTGATTATAACCCTCGGCTATAATGAGGTTTCATGGAGGGGACGACCCCACCATGGTCTTCAAGAAAGACGAGGGAGAACTTTGTTTAAAACCATTATTTTGGTGATTATAACCCTCGGCTATAATGAGGTCGCATGGAGGGGACGACCCCACCATGATCCTCACGAAAGACGAGGGTGAACTTTGTTTAAAACCATTAAATTTGTCATTATTACCCTCGGCTATAATGAGGTCGCATGGAGGGGATGACCCCACCATGGTCCTCAAGAAAGACGAGGGAGAACTTTGTTTAAAACCATTAATTTGGTGACTATAACCCTCGGCTATAATGAGGTTGCATGGAGGGGACGACCCCTCCATGGTCCTCAAGAAAGACGAGGGAAAACTTTGTCTAAAACCATTAAATTGGGCATTATAACCCTCGGCTATAATGAGGTCGCATGGAGGTGACGACCCCACCATGGTCCTCAAGAAAGACGAGAGAGGGGTTAGTGATATTGTCAATCCAAAAACATCACAGTGCAAATTATATAAGAGAGAAGTGTGGAGACAGAAGGAGGCATTATATTACAGAATGATGTTTATTCTACAAAGGTAAAATACAAAAATGGATTACACGAAGAGGGTATAGGCTACAGACAGCCACCCTATTGAGCTATATCAGAGGGCAAGGCCTCAACATCAATGGGAGATTCTTCTAATACTATGACAGGCCGAGCCTCAGACGTGCTTGTGCCTTCGACATGCTGAGATTCCACTTGGGCTAGGGCTTCAGCAATAAGTGGATCGTCCAGTTGAACTGCCTCTAGAGCGGGGCGGACGGACAATACTACATCAGCGAACTTTAAGACGACCCACCGACAGGCCGTCCTAATTCCCCTCTCCAAGTATTCAAGGCCGAAGCCTTGAAACTCGTCCGAGAGTTTGTAGACCTCCACAGCATCGGCCTCGGCCTTCTTGACAGCCGCCTCAAGATCGGCCTTATGCTTAACCTCCAAGTTGATCAAGGCTTCATCCTTCTCCTTTATAAGCAGGTCCTTGGCCTGCTGGTCGGCATCATGTTGTCTCGTCAGCTCATCCAAGACCCTGGAAGGCTCAGTCCTACCACTCTCCAGTTCAGCCCTTGCAGTCTTGAGCTCTGTCTGCAGGTCGACCTCATGTTGAATGGCCCTCTCGGCTTCATGAAACTTCTGTTGATTCTCATCCATCCACTTAGTGGCCGAGGTAAAGGCACAGACAGACTGCACAGGAAAAGACACTTGTTAAGAGGCTGAGGAAACAGTTGGTGAAAAATTCAACTAAGGAGATGAAGTAAAAATAAATACTTGAGCCAGTGTGTGCAGACCATAGTCATACACCTTGGCCGGGGGTATTTTAGACAAGAAATCATAGTCGGCGACCGAGGGGGAAAAGAACATAGAGACTTTGGCCGCCCTCAGATTGGTAATCAGGGAAGACGGCTTGGCCTTTAGAAGTGCCAAGTTCTGGGACCAGAAGGCCCCCATATTGGAAGATGAACCAACCCCCTCAGACGACTCTACCCTCGGCCTCATCCTTGAGTTCGGCCGAGGGTGAACAGGAGTTTCAGGCTCTTTCCTTTTGTAGCTATCAGCAGTCGGCTCAACAACCGTCGGCCCCACGGCCTTGGTCTTCCTTGGAGCTTGCTGAGGCTCCTTGCCTTTCTTTTTGCCTAGACTTGATAGTAAGTTGGGAGCAGTCATTCCCCAAAGTTGATACGATATGCCAGAGGTGCGACCTGAAAGGAGGACGACACGTCAGAAAAATACAGAGGCAATGATGAAACACTTGAAAAAAGTAAAGAATGGAAAAATAATATAACTCACATAGTTTTGTCAGGGGGCCGACCCTCAGACCAGCTTCCTTGAGGAACCGAGGGGTCATCAGATCTTCAAACCTTGGAAGTTCACTCCCTCTCCCTCATCCTCTTAGATATTCAACTATGTATTTCTCTTCCAGACTAAGTTCGAGGTCTAACCTGACCTTAATTGAAGGGTTAGACCATCTTTTAGGGACCCTCGGACCGTCAGCTACAGGTTGTGCCTCGGTAGAGAACTCCCACTCTCCGGAGACAAAGAATAATCTCTTCTTCCAATCGTGGTTGGAGGTTTGTGCCACGTGGAGAAGTTTTTTGTCATACCTCCTCGCTCCCAGGTGATAATACCAAGGCTGTTTGGACGAGGAGGTGATATTGTAACAGGCCAAGAATACGTCCGCCGAGGGCTCATCAGTGAAAGCATTTTTCCATAAGGAGACATAGCCAAGGATCGTCCTCCAAGAGTTAGGAGGAAGTTGAGAGAGGGAAACGTCGAGGGCTGATAAAATATCTAAGACAGCAGGATGTAAAGGGAGTCTGACACCTACCTTGAATATTTGTTCATACACCGCTATCTCTCCCTCTTCACCCTCAAAGACCCTCTCGTCCTCAGATGGAACCCTCATAGATATGGTGGGAGGAACACCATATGCATGCCTCCACAGAAGAAGGTCATGATCCCTGAACGAGGAAATATAAGACGAGGTGTGAGATGTGTCAACTGGGTCATCTGAGTCCTCATCATCCTCAGTCCCCTCACCCTCGGCCTCGGCCTCATCACCTGTTAGAGGCCCTTGGGGAAAAGCCATATGGAAGGCATGTGGAGATAAAGTTGTCACAGGGACAGGCTCGGAAGTAACCATACCCTCGGCCTGTCGGCCTGGGCTTAGGTCAGACGCCTCTCCTCTCCCAAAAGGTCCAACGCCAATTGGCAACGACGCTCTCTCATCCATCTCACTCGAATAACTCTCGGCTGGACGACAAGACGACCCGCAAGACTCAGAGGGTCTTATTGTGGCAAGAGGAATGGGAAAAATGGGTCGTACCCAATTAGGGTCGGCCCCTCGTCTCCTCTCCTCCTCTTCCTCTATTCGCCTAATCTCTACGAAGAGCTTCTCTCTCAAGGATGGGGACTCCTCGGCTGAACTGTAAAGCCTCCTAAGCATTAAGGGGGAGACCCTACACTTAGATGAATTTCAAAGCTAACTATAAATAAGTTTTCAATTGACCAAGATGGACTTTTGGATTGAAACAAAAGAAACCAAGTGTTTTAATCAAGAACACTCAAGAACCAGTCACTGGACAAAATGCCAGAAAAGTTATGAAACACCCTAAGGAAAATCCTACCATACAAGACTAAAAGAAGAAAGCAAGCAAGAAATGAAGGAAAAGAGGACACTAGGGCAGAGGGATTACTTGAGAGGGAAGAGCGAGACTGTGAAACTCGAAATGTTGAAATTTGCAGAAATGGTGGTTTGTCTGTTGGAAATCTAGAGAGAGAGAGAGCTTGGGCGCGAAGAAGAAGAAGAGAAGGAAAGGTTTTAAAAATTGCTTATATACCTTAGTGATGAGTGGGCCAATTACCCAAGGCAAAGCACAGCCCATGAGGAGGACATCATTAGGGCACAAAGCCCAAGCAGCATGCAACCGCCATGCCTTGAAAACTGGAACGACATTGGATAAAAATTTGACAGGTGTCACATCAGCTTGACAGGTGTCACTCACCCAACTGATTACACACCTATCTCAATTACAACTCTATCCCTCAGCCATCTCAACAACATCTATGGCTAAGGGCTGGGGGGTGCTTGATATACCCATATATGGGTAGGGGCCGACCCTTTATAAGGACCGGATGACCCTTCGAGGGGCCGACCCTTCATTAGGCTCCAGACGACCCTTCATCAGGCTCCAGACGACCCCTCAAGGGGCCAACCCTTCGAGGGGTCGACCCTTCATCAGGATCCAGACGACCCACCGAGGGGCCGACAGTACGAGGCCCAAATTAGGCCAGACTCAGTGCCGGAAGGAACTTTGACCTCGGCCTCATATCAAAGGTCGAGGGTGACATCATCACAGCGCGTGGTTTAGGAGACGCTTGGAATAGTGCGCGTGAGGCTCATATGGCACATGGGAGACCGTTATAACAAAATCACACCCTCACGTGAGGGAATATTATGTCATCATTTGGCATCTACAGGTGTCAATAAGGGATTGGCTAGATCATCATTCACATGCACCATGCATACTTGGGGGTACACTACACCCCCCCAAGACCTATATATACTTGTAACCTATAACCCTACAGAGGAGATCGATCGATAATTGTAACCCTAGCAAAAACTCTGCTTGTAGACACAGTAGAGAGAGAAAGTGAGCTTATGTGCATTGTATACAAGGCCATTAGTGCCCATACTTAGGGGATCACTCACTCACAGTGGATGTAGGCCTAATTGGCTGAACCACTATACATCATTGTCTTATTCCTCTTATACTCATCCCCTTCTACACACTCACACATATACATCTCCATGGCTGCCATGGTTACTACTGTTTGAGCTCATCATCACTTATCTGGTGGTGCTAGATTTCAGCATCATCAACCGTGACCCTAGTTGTGACATAAATTGGCAACCATTTAAATTAAATTAATATATGGTCACGATCTTAGACTGCGACCATATATTAATTTAACTTAAATGTTCACCCATAATAGACCAACACCGTATCCTTTTGATTTTTATCGCTTTCTTTTGCCACACTAGAAGTCAATGCAAAAATTGAAATTTCACTGTTTTTGCATCAATAATTTTTCCTCGCATGGGTATACAATGAAATGAAAATCGTTGACGCAAATTTTTTTAAACTAATTTGCACGAAAATTGGAAACTTTGGCTAGGTGTGCAAGACTTGAAGAGGTGGAAATAACTGAATTAATGTATTTTTTAAACTCATTTTCACGAAAAGTTACATTTATTAATGTATTTTTATTAGGTCTTTTTTTCAACACATACATAAATAACTGAAAAATAAGAGGTGGAAATTTCCTCTTATGATACTCGTGCCCTAAAATCATTCATCATGCAATTTCTCTACTAATTTTTGTCAATTTTTCTCTCATACTTATTAAATGTGTTCGTGAAATTATAAAGTTTATATGGTAATATAGAGAATAAAAGTAATTTAAAAAATAAGTTATATATGTTTCTAGTTTCACTCTCCAATATTCAACTTCATCTTGCAATTCAAATACATAACAAGATAATTGCTCGTATTTGAGATTGGTGAGTCTCACCTCTTTAGGGTTACCAAAAGATAATTCATCCTCAAACTCCTGTTCCTCGTCCACTCATTCTCCACGAGGATGGAACCTCCTAAGACCTTGTTCCGACATATGCTCCCGAATGTATAACGATGATTATATTGTTGTATATTCTTCCACAATTCACCCTCCAATATATCATGTATTCTTATCTAATAATTGAAGGTTTTTATCAAGCGCTCGAAAGGATACATCCAACGATAAATGAAGGGCCCACACAATAAAGCCTCATCATATAGATGCATAAGAAAGTAGATACTGGTGTCAAAGAATAACAGAGGATAATATTTCTCCAAGACACAACCAGTCTCGACTAATGTGGCTTTTGCAGCCTTAATGTGCTTCATGTTTACCACTTTCGAAGACTGTATGGTGAAGCACAAACTAATCTACATAATTTCCCATGGGAGATCTTTATTCTCATAAAAGCAATGCCTAAACAACAGAGGAATTAATTGTATATTGGCATTCCTGTCATGTCTATGACTATATATATGTATATACCTTTTCAACAACTTTTAAAACGTGCTCAATGTTTCCAATTTCCATCCAATCAGTATTAATTTTAAAACATTTATGAAATTTTGGATGTGGATAACTGGGGAAGAGTATTTATTATTGATGTATAAAGGCCCGTGACATGAACTTGAATCCTTTCTTATTCAACTTAAATGCAAGATCATTTTTAATGTGCATATGTCACGAGATGTCACAATCTGGGTGAATGCTATCTTTACTGAGTTTTATCCGCAATGATGAATATTTTTTAGCCTTTTTCTAATAGTGTCAGCAACGACGGTTCCCTATCAAAATTATGAAGGACAAATATATTCTTTACTACCTCATCCCAGCATTTTAGCATGGAAACTAGAATACAGTCGAACACGTATGCTATTAAGAGATCAATTTCATGATTTATAAGGTAATTGAACTATTCAATTTTTCTATTTCCATACTTGTAAATAGGAGTTCCTTCTATATGATGGGCACCATTAAAAGATGTTTTAATGCAGTCTAATTGCACCTTCACGTACTCTTGTTGAAAGTAATTATTATCATGACTCATTTTTCCTGAGAACATGTGCAGAAGGAGGGTTATTATTTTCCTTCCGATCAATGATACACAACAAGTCCAATTTAAGTTCATTTTAATTAAATTTATCGTAAAATTACTACGTGTCTATCAAATGTGCAAGTTCTTCTACCAATTTATGTTCACCCAAATAGCAACCTCTTAAGGAAGGGGTAAACATGGCCCTAACAATTAACCAAATAGATATATGAATTAATAATAATCCACAAACATGAGCTTAGTGTTACTGAATATTGCATAGCCAATGGCTATAAACACGAGTTTAGTGCTCCCAAAACACCCCAGCAAAATGGCATCATTGAACATCAGAATAGAACTTTACAAGAGATGGATAGGGTTATCCTACACACTAAAAGTTTTCCTATATATTTTTGTCTAGAAGCCGTTCAAACCGCGTGTCATATATATAATTGTGTATACATTAGGAATAATTCGAAACCCTTATGACCTTTGGTTCCATAAAAATCCAAACTTAAAACATTTTAAAATCTTCGGGAGTATTTGTTATGTCTGTAAAGACAGAGGAGAACGTTGAAAATTTGACAAACGAGGAGGGAAAGGAATATTTCTTCGTTATTCCCAAAACCGTAGGACTTTTCGTGTTTTTAACTATCGAACCAAAAACATTATGAAATCATTTATTGTGATTGTAGATGATACAAGTGTAAGGAGTAGTGCCTATCAATCAGTGCCACCTGTTGAGGCTGAACCATATTTTCCAATCGAACCCTCATAAGACACTAGTTTACTGCCACCTTAGAACCCTTCTGTACCCACTTGGGTTTCTAAAGACCATCCTATTGAAACTGTAGTTGGTAATCCTTTTGAACCTGTTAGAACAAGGACCCAATTTCAAAATGTGGCACAATTTGCATGTTTTTGTTTCCAATGAGGAACCTAAAAATGTAAATGATGCTCTTTCTCACTCATTTTGGATCAATGCTATGCAAGAAGAGCTTCTCCAATTTCAAAGTCACGATGTGTGGTATCTTGTTACTAGGAAAAAAGATTCAAAGGTTATCGGCACACGATGGATTTTCAAAAATAAAACAGATGAAAATGGGGAGGTCATTATGAAAAGTATGGGGATCCCCAATTTTAAATATTCTTTTAAAATTAAATATAATTTCCTTTTAAGTGCGGAATGAAGATGGTTCAACACAACACACACAAAAACAAAATTTATTTTATTTTCAAATTAAAATTAAACTAAAACACAAAGTGAATAAATTATACAACAAATGAATTTTTCACTTAAACCAAATTAATTCAATCCAAGTCTTAGAAATTTGCCTAACAATAATTAATTCAATTTTGCAAATTAGGCCAAACCAAATTATCAAAATAAATATAAGACTTGATTAAATTAAGTTAAATTTCACCTAATTAATTTAAGCACCAAAATAGATACGTGTGATAATTAAACCAAATTTTATATTGAATTACCTAAGCATGCATCTACGTGTTTTGCAAGATAAAATAAACCAATCACATTACACGCCGATGTACGAGGAAAACCCAAAATGGGAAAATAACAAATCTATTAAGTACGGAATTACAAGATAGTAGACTTACACCAACAACTTTACTCTATCCAAGCCTTAAGGCTCCTTATTGTAACCACCTCTGCCTAGTAGATAACCATCGACTCCCCCACAGTCTCGGACTCCTCCAATGGGACTCTTGGACACCGTCACCCTCACGCGAAGCTTTTCTTCGAGTGGGAACACCCCAGCATAAACCAAATGTCTTCTTTTTTGTGGGATGTAAAAGTAAACCCAAATTTATCCTTTTTATGGTAGAGATGAATCAATGGTGCCAAACAACTCCAAGCAAATATTATATATATGAGGCACTTCGATAAACAAACTATGGGTGAAAACACATGTGTTTGTTGAAAATATTTCTTTGAAATTCAACACATAAAAATATGAAACTTTGGTTGGTGTATGTTCTCTCAAAAATCCTCTCAAGGAAGGTACCAAAGTATCTTGAAAAATGTGTCCTGAGTATATTTTAAACTTCTAAAAAGAAGTGGGGCAGAAGAGTGGGAAAATAGGATCAAACTGCCAAAACTGATCCCGCCTAGAAATCTCGTTCGAACGAGATTTTCATTCGAACGAAGTCTCGTTCGAATGACCATCTAATGATATTCCAGTGGCCAAAATGGGAAAGCTCATTGGAAAAGTCGTTTGAAAGAAATTCTCATTTGAACGACAATTTCGAATGAAATATCAGAAAGTCCAATTTTACATTTTAAGCCCAAACACTTTTTATCCAAAGTTCTACAATAAGTTTCTGAAAATAAAATTCGATTAAAATGAAATTATACCCATAATAAAATTATTCCAAGTCTCCTTATATATATAAAAATACATTCACACCTTTTGGAGACTATGGAATCAATTGTCGTTGACGTAGAAAATGGCACTTGAAACTCAACACTTTCATAATCTTCGCTTTTAAATACAGGCCGCTACGTCTTCAACTAAAACTTCAAACGTCATAGGCTTGGAGGATACTCATGATTACTATCCTACGACTCAAATATTTTTGTCCGAAATTGAGCCAACACCACATTAAGACTCAATTGGAAATTTGTGTCCTTACAAACCTCCCCCTTTGGCTATTCCGGGTGAAAAACAAAACAAGAAAAAAATCCTTAATGGCCGTCAAGGTCTACTAGACTCAAAAACATCCCATCCAAAATAAAAAATACGAGCTTGACTCAAAACCCAAGGATGACTATTTTTGCCGATATATAGTTTCCACTAGAAAAATTCCTGCACACTTAAGCAAAACATTAAACGCATAGGGAATACCAAAGTATTAAATGCAATTAAAATAAATAAGTATTAAATGCAATTAAAATAAATACTCCCCCTAAATTAATTCTCCCTTTTTATCAAATATGATCAACCTGAGAAGATAGCGCTCTCCCCCAAAGATTGATCTCCTAAACTAAGATACGATTACAATAGGATTAGATACCAGTTCTCCCCTATCATTCTCCTCCTTTTTGTTCAAGAATAGACAAAGGATAAAAGAACTGATAAATTAATCATTTCGTCCCCAATTTAACTAAGTCCCATTTCTCCCCCTAAAAACTATATAAGAGATAAAAGTATGGGGAAACAAGTAAACAAAATGATGTATAAGGAGATAAGAACATGAAAGTATATGGGCAACAATAACATAACTAATCCATAAAAATATTAATGGATACCAACTATGATGCCAAAATAAATGATACCAATTTGACAAATAAGATACTAAGCATGTGATATCAAACAATATACGCAACAAGATAGATACCAATTATGAACTAGAAGGATAGATGGACTAGCAAGCAAGGCAAAGACTAAAAAAAATAAAGAAATAGCATATATATGTATACATAATGAATATCACTAACGCACATGCACATATACATAGGTATACACACCACACATGACACAAAATACATTAAGCTTTTCACACTCGTATGGCAAAAATGTGTCCAAATATATGTGATAAACGGAAGTGTAGGGGTGTGAACTAGTAACAATTAAATTTTGACCCAATAACTTAAAACATGTTCATGGAGTTCTCATTTGATTGCAAAACTTTATCACATTTAGATATATCCTCATGTGACAATATAAATTGAACTCAATGAACAAACGTACATAATGCACATAAGCCTAGAAGTTTGATGATTCTACAAACCAATAGAGTCATGACAATAAAAGCTTAACTAGGATTCAAAGTCATTGTGCAAACCCATTAATATATCCAACCAAACTCCAAATAATATTTCTTTTATTTTCTTTTGAACATTTTAACTAAAATATTTTTGGCCTTGGCAAATATTTTTTTTAATGCCACATTTTTAAGGCCTAAAATTCAATGGTGACTTTTCACGCAACGTAATTTTGTCTTTCGTAGCCTAATATTATTAATAAACAACTACACCGGATAAACATATTTTTCTAATTTTTAATCCGAAAAACGGTTATTACATGCACAAATCCTCCAAAGTCATAGAAAAATATAGATGACTAAATTGATAGGGGGAACATCTCACTTAGCTCAAATATGCATGCGACGATTAAATTTCAAATGAGCTCGTACATGTGTGAATGTAGGCATATAAAAATAGAATCCATTAAGCAACACAAAATCCAACTACTCCATGTAAGCATGGAAAAGAACAATTTAAGGATTACAATCTTAACCAACAGTTCTAACCACATGGAAGCGAAAAAGAAGGGATTCAAACACAAGTATATGCCACATAAGTTTGTCAAACTAAAATACACACAAAAAAATCTTTTTGAGTTTTTAATTTTTTTTAACCAACCAAACAAAAATATTTACTCAAATGACAAACAAAATCTTTTTGTATTTTTCATTTAATGCAAACAAAAATGAAAGAACTATAATACAAAAGATAAATAAAAATCATAATTCTAGCATGAGATATGTGATAAAGAAATGACTAAAAAATGATAAACACACATACAATTAGCATGATAATATAGCATGAAGCACAAAAGCTAAAGTACGCAAATAAATAACACATTCAACCTTTAGATTTAGCAAGGGAGGAACCATGTGAAAGAAAATGAGAATAAAAAATTCTATTTTTTAAAGCTACCAAGTTGGATCTCCTAACCCAAACTAATGATGAATGATGATCTCGGGATATAGAAATCTTGGCTACCTCGGTTGCTTTACTTTGAGATTTTCTAGGACCTCGTTTAAAATCAAAATAAAACCTCCTCAGATGATCTTTACAACCACAATGTGGGCACCTAAAGACTCGATGAAAAGACTTACTTTAGGAATGATCTATAACATTGTTCCTAGAGGATTATCCTAAAACATTGGTTTTGGTTTTAATAAAGGAATTATTACAATAATCAAAGCCTAAACCACAAGTGTAATTTTTTATTTGGACCGTGCCTAAGATTTTATCTAGTTTTTTGAACCTACACTCCAAATCAAATTTGACCTTACTAAAGTCTCTAAATTGTTCTTCTAATTCTAAAATTATAGACGCTAACAAGCCATTTCTCTCTTTAAACTTGATAAGATCCTTTTTCTTTGACTCCATTAAACCTCTAAGGCTATCTCTCTCGCCTTCTACATATTTAAGCTTCTCTCGAAGAGCTATCTCTCGTGTCCTAAGGTCATCAACTAACGCACTCTCATAAACGACCTTCACACGTTCTTTTAAACTCGCTTCTAACTTCAAATTTTCCCTTTTTAATTTTATAGATTCGGCATATAATTCTTGAAATGAAAATTGAAGTTCACTCACATCAACCTCATTTTCACTTTCAATATATCTCTTTACTCCACTCTCACTACCATCATCCTTTTTATCTTTACAAATAAAGACTTCAAAAGTCTCATAATTTGAGATGTCATCGTCGGACAATTTCTCACTATCACTCTCATGAAAGGCCATGAACGTGGTAAAGTTGTGCTCAATGGGGGAATCGGGTCCCTCTTCCTTATCACTATCACTAAGTGTGGGATTACATGAAATATATTGCTTACCCTCTCTCCTTAGTTTAGTGGGGCATTCAAACTACCTATGGCCATAACCCTCACAACCATAACACTTATTAGACTCGTCCCTATTAAGGTTTTCATTAAAAGTTTTAGGGATCTTTTCGGCTTTGTCATGCTTAGAATTTTTAAATTTCTTAAAATCATTTTTAAACTTATCTTTATTAAATTTACGAAATTTTCAAAATTTCCTAGAAAACATAGCCATGTTCTCTGAGTCACTATAACTCTCATCAACTACAACTTATTTTTCCTCCTTTCGGGCTTTCAAAGAAATTCCCTTACTAATTTTCTTTTCATTTTTAGAGGGGAACATATCTAGATCATAAGTTTGCAAATCACCTACTAATTCCTCAAGTTTGGTAGAGTGTAAGATGGGCAAAGAATTTAAAGCGGTCACTTTAGAGATAAATCTCTCGAGTAGGGACCTTAAAATTTTCTTTACTACTCGGTCGTCGGGTATTTTATCTCCCAAATTAAATGATGAATTTACTATATCGAAAATTCTAGCATAAAATTCATCAAATGTTTCTTTTTCATTCATTTTGATGGTTTCAAATTGAGTGGTGAGGTTTCGGAGTTTAGAAGTCTTAATGACACTAGTTCCCTTGTGAGTGAGTTGTAATATATCCCAAGCTTCCTTAGCAGTTTCACACGTCATGAGACGTCATAATTCATCCCGTGTGACCACGCTAAATTGGCATTTAAACCTTGGAAATTAAAATTAGAAAGTTCAAATTCATTCTCACTCCATCTATCTAAATGTTTAGGAACACGCTCATTTTCTACTAAACATGTGGGCAGGGCCCACCTGTTAAAAATTGACAACCAAACCCTCTCGTCAATAGACTCTAGTGACGATTTCATACGTGCTTTTCAATACGCGTAGTAAGAACCACCGAAAACAGGAAATTTTGAAGAAGGGAAAAATTTCATTTTTAACCAAAAAATTTAAAAGGACCTTAACGCAATAAATTAGCGCTCCGGCTCTGATACCAATCTGAAAGTGCGAGGACCCCCAATTTTAAATATTCTTTTAAAATTAAATATAATTTCATTTTAAGTGCGGAATGAAGATAGTTCAATACAACACACACAAAAACAAATTTTAATTTATTTAAAAATTAAAATTAAACTAAACACAAAGTGAATAAATTAAACAACAAATTGATTTTTCACTTAAACCAAATTAATTCAACCCAAGTCTTATAAATTTTCCTAACAATAATTAATTCAATTTTGCAAATTAGGCCAAACTAAATTATCAAAATAAATATAAGACATGATTAAATTAAGTTAAATTTCACCTAATTAATTTTAGCACCAAAATAGATATGTGTGATAATCAAACCAAATTTTATCTTGAATTACCTAAGCATGCATCTACATATTTTGCAAGATAAAATAAGCCAATCACACTACACACCGATGTACGAGGAAAACCCAAAATGGGAAAAACCTCGGACGACCCTGACCGAACAAATACACTATGTATGGAATTATAAATTACAAGGAAGTAGACTTACACGAACAACTTGAATCCATCCAAGACTTGATACTCCTTCTTGTAACCACCTATGCGTAGAAGATAAACATGGAATCCTTAATAGTCTCGAACTTCTCCGACGGGACTCATGGACACTGTAACCCTCACGCGAAGCTCTTCTTCGAGTGGGAACACTGTAGAGTAAACCAAATGTCTTCTTGTTTATGAAATGTATAAGTAAACCCAAACTTCTCCTTTTTATGGTAGAGATTAACCAATGGTTCCAAACAAATCCAAGAAAATATCATATATATGAGGTAATTGGATAAACAAACTATGGGTGAAAACTCATGTGTTTGTTGAAAAAATTTCTTTGAAATTCAACATATAAAGACATGGAACTTTGGTTGGTGTATGTTCTCTCAAAAATAATCTCAAGGAAGGTGCCAAAGTATCTTGAAAAATGTGTCCTGAGTATATTTTAAACTGCGAAAAAGAAGTGCGACAAAAGAGTGGGAAAATGGGATAAAACTGCCCAAACTGTCCCCGGCCAGAAATCTCGTTCGAACGAGATTTTCGTTCAAAAGAAGTCTCGTTCGAACGAACATCTAACGATATTCTAGTGGACAAAATGGGAAAACTTGTTGGCAAACTTGTTCGAACGAAATTCTCGTTCGAACGACGATTTCGAGCGAAATGTCAGAAAGTCCAATTTTTCATTTTAAGCCCAAACACTTTTTATCCAAAGTTCTACAATAACTTAGAATTACACCCATAATAAAATTATTCCAAGTCTCCCTACATATATAAAAATTCATTCATACCTTTTGGAGACTATGGAATCAATTATCGTTGACGTAGAAAATGGCACTTGAAACTCGGCACTTTGATAATATTCTCTTTTAAATACAGGCTGCTAGGTCTTCAACTGAAACTTTAAATGTCTTAGGTTTGGAGTATACTCATGATTACTATCCTCCGACTCAAATCTTTTTGTGAGAAATTGAGGAAACACTACATTAAGACTCAATTGGAAATTTGTGTCCTTACACATTAGAAATAAAACTAGGTTGGTATCGCAAGGTTACTCCTAAATAAAGGGAATTGAGTTCGAGGAAACTTTTGCACCTGTTACTCGTCTTGAGTCAGTTCGTCACCTCCTTGCCATATCATGTTACATGCAATTCAAATTATTCCAAATGGATATTAAGTTCACATTTTTTATTCAAATTTTGACTGAGGAGGTATATGTAGAACAACCCAAAGGGTTTGTAGATCAATCATACCTTGACTACGTCTTTAGGCTTAAGAAAGCCTTATACGGTTTAAAACAAGCTCCTAGAGCTTGATATGAGAGACTATCTACATTTCTTGTCTCTTATGGATTTCTCCGAGGTGGAAACGATCAAACTTTATTCATTAGAAACGAAGACAAATATGTTTTAATATCACAAGTATACATTGGCGATATAATATTTGGATCCACTTGTTCTAAACAAGTTAAGAATTTTTCAGACATCATCCATGCTGAATTTCAGATATCACTTATGGGTGAACTTCAATATATTTTAGGCCTACAAGTAAAATAATGTAGTGATGGATTATTTATCACTCAATCCAAATATGCTGTAGAACTTGTCAAAAAATTCTAATTAGAAAATGCTAAACCTTCTAGAACCCCCATGAGTACTTCAAAAAAAACCATATAAGGATGATAATGGGAAAAATGTTAATCCTACTCTATATCGAAGTATGATAGGGAGTCTTTTATATCTTACAGGTTCTAGACCTGACATTTCCTTCACAGTTTGTGTCTATGGTAGATATCAAAGTAGCCCTAAGGAATCCCACTTACTGTGTGTGAATATAATTATTAAATATGTCAAGGGTACTCTAAAATTTGGTATTTGTTACATTGAGGACACAACTAGTTCTATTGTAGGATACACTTATGCTGATTGGGTAGGGTGTTCTGACGATAGTAAGAGCACATTGGCGCGTGTTACTGCATAGAAAATAACCTAGTAGGTTCATGTAAGAAACATAATTGTATTTATCTATCTAGCGTAGAATTCGAGTACATTACCGCGGGAAGTTGTTGTTCACAACTATTATGGATTAGACAGATGCTTAGAGATTATGGTATCATCGAAAATAAATTAACTATGTTTTTTGATAACCAGTGTGCGATAAATATTTTGAAAAACCCGGTACAACACTCTCGAACTAAGCATATACAAATTCGACATCACTTCATTTGTGATCTTGTAGAATCTAAAGAACTCATTATTGAATATCTGAATACTGAAAAAAATCTAGCTGATCTCTTTACCAAACCATTGGATAACATAGGATTTAAGTATCTGCGAACAACTATAGGTATGATAGCTCTCAAATAATTTTTGTCACATTTATCATAACCTCGATAGTTTCACACTAATAATTGGTCTCTAAAGTTTTAGGGCATGGACGTCTCTCAAATAACAAAAGCCTCCTGCAACACTAGTTTATGTAGGAGACCCTTGATTCTTCCCTTGCTTATGATATGCTTTGTGATTGAAACCTTTATACATATTCCTGTTATTGTCTATTATTCTTTATCCCATTGTATATTTGAGAAAATTTGGGGAGAAGAACTTGAGTATTTTTTATGTAATTTATATATGGTACTATTCTAACTCAACTAATATGCCATTCAAGTGTTTAATCTTTAATAGGCATTCTTCAGACTAGTTGTATAGCTTGTTCTTTTTATTAGGGTATTGGTCTATATTATAGTTGAGTGATGTATTTTTTTCATCTTATTTTTGGTTCTAGGATGGGAATGGGTAGTTACATCTTTTGTATAGGACAACTAGGATATTTCATTTGTCACCCATGACTTCAGAATACTCAAGGGAATTTTGTCTCTAATATCCGAAAGGTGATATTGAGAACACACTATATATATGACTTACTTGAGTCTATATATAGTAGTTCCAACTAGTTTGGATATCGAGACAAAGTATGCTAGCTTTTATGAGTTGCTCTATCTCTCAAAGGTTCAAGCAAGAATGAAGAAATCCAGTCCAAGAATCATCAAGATCAATAAAAGGGAAATTAATCTTACCTAACCACGTTAGGACACTTACACTGCATATTATTGAGTTCACATGTTCATATATTATTTTAATCACTTTAACAATATTTTCAAATAATTTTAATTTCCTTATAACATTTTTGAAACATTTTAAATAATTTTTGGAAATATTAAAATATGGTTTTAAAAAGTGTTGGGGTTAAAAGTTGGAATTTGCAAAATATTTTTGTTCATTAAAAGTTGTGTTGGGTAGGATCTCAAAGCACTAGAGAATTCAGGGGCAAAATTTAACATATGTTTAACATGCATTTTTTCAGCCAGTAACAATTCGAACGCGTATTGGCACCTAAACGGATGATTTTGTGTTTTCTCTAAGACACATACTTTACATGCAATCTCAGCCCTTGGATAAATGTTATCAATGATATTCATGTTATTATAATCAATCCATGTGCAACTAATTTTAACCAATCAATATGAGTTATTCCCACCGCTTATATTGAACCGTTAGATTGGTAATCAACTGGTCAAAGTTAATCTCAGCCATAGGATTGCCTCAGAAGTTAGAGATCCTTCCTCACTAACTATATAAACTACTCAAGTCTCAGCCATTTGAGACTTTTGGCCTTTGTACAAATAGAGAGAAATAGAGAGAGTAGAGAGAGTAGAGAGAAGGGAGGAGAGGGAGGAAAAGAAAAAGAGAAGAAGAGAGAGACAAGAAACCCTAATGTTCGAAGATCAACCTCAGATTGTTTTTCCATAATTCAAACACTAAAACCTTCATAGTTTCATACACCAGAAAACCTATACCTTGAGAGGTAGATCCAGTGAGGGTTTTTGTGAGATTGGTGTTGGATTTGTTAGACGTTTGAAGACCTCTTCATGTCTTAATTTCTCTCAGAACTCATCTCTAAGAGAATCTTGGGTTTCACTGTTGAAACTTGAGTTTTTCTAAAAGAGAAAATCACAATTTGGAAAAATAAATGTGTAAAAAAATAAACAAAAACACATAGGACCTTGGCTAGTTTTAAAAGCAAGCTTGTTTTTCAGATCTGAGCTTGAGAAGAAGTTATTTATCAAAATAATTTGAATAAGTATCTGTATGTCATATATAACCTCTTGATTTATAGGAATTTGTCTGTATAAATAATTTGAGATGGTGAGTTGCATAAATCTGCATTTAGTGTATATCAAAAACACATTCTCACACACAAACACTTAGTCACAGTGATTCTGTTTGAGAAACTTGGAAATTGAAAGAGTTGCTGGAATAAAAAATCAAGGAAAAGGAGATCAAGGAAAAGGCATAGAATCAACAAGAAAAGATAAATTCTAGTCAGAAAACCTTTGGAGTGGAGTATCTCATGTAGGTATACATCTGAACTTAGATTTATGATCTTTTTGTGCTTGTTTAAGTGGTGTAACTTGGTTCTTTATTTAAGTGGATTTTTGGTTTGTGCCGTAGAGGGCGTCGTGGATGTTTCCCTTGATTAAGGCTTTTACCACATTAAATTCATGTGTTCATTACTTTGAATGTTCTTAATTTCTACTATGATTGGTACTGCATCTTAGATTTTGTATATGGTTTTAATTTCTAATACCTACGGTAATCAACTACCAAATCTAGACTACATATACAGAAAATAATTTTAAACACATCTCATGTTATAATTCGAAAAGATTTTTGCCAAAAAATTTATTCGGAGTTTACTCAACTTGTAACATTTTGTTATTAATCCAGTAAACATTTGTTTCATTATCATTGTGTAATTTGCAACTCAGTTATGATTTCATTGTCATGTAATAAATTTGGGATTTAGAAACATTCTTCGAGACTTAGTCTTCCATCTTAATCACATTTGTATTGGTATTAGTGTTAATTAATTTTAATTTGAAGGGTTAAGATTTTTAGAGAAAATACCTTAAATTTGATTGTTTTGAGATATGATCATGTGATTAGAACTCATGTTTGGTGATGATACGAGAAATCGTACATAGGTAGATCTCGTGCCGACAGATCAAGTATGAAGTGTAGAATAAATAGATAAAGCAAGCAAACAGAGAGTAGACAAGATTATAGAGTGGTTCAGCCCCTAACATGGCCTACGTCCACTGTGTTGCTCCCTTCTCATTATGTGCATTGCATTGTACAATATAATCGTGCCTATAGAGGCGTACAAGTATGAGAATCAAGGACAGTACATGATTGTATTAGCGATTCTCGTGGGCCCGTGAGGTGGCTGTGATGTAGATTCTAGGCCTCCAAAGCTTATATTGGGGTGATGTAGAGAGAGTCTGTGTTGTAGTGCCTCGGGTCTTTCTGGAACCGATCCCCTACTCCCAGGTGTGATCCTTTATTTATGAGGAAGTGTGTTGAGTCACGTGCCCTGAGCACGTGGCGTATACCAAGCTTGCAGTAGATGTGGATGTGGGCGTGCGGCCCACAGAGTAGCAACGCTGAGCTGTTGGATGGGGTCCACGGACCCTAAGTTGGATACCTGCCGCGGACTACAGGAGTTCTGGCCGCGCCTTGAGTGAGATACCTGCCGCGGCCTGTGTGGCCTTAATGCGATTTGACTGCCACGACAGGGTGCTATACTTGTACTATCAATAAGCCCCCAAGCCGTAGTGCCAAGGGAGATATATTGGGACTGCGGCTAAGTAGCCTAGGTGCCGCGGTGCTTCCAAAGCGACGATTCGTCTTCCGCGCTCCCTTATATAAATTGTTTATGGCCGTGGACTTCTTTACATTTCCAAAACTTTTGAGAGCAAATCGAGAGCGAAACTCTGCACATTTCTTCTTGGATATTCCGACGACCCTCCGAGGCGGTGTGTGGTAGTTCAAGGGGGTCTGTAGTTGGTCTTCGCTATTCTCTTCATTCCCAGGTGATTTTTTAACCACTATTTACAATTTTCTTCCCTTTTTATGCCTTTCCAGGTTCATTTGCTACAAATCTAGGGTTTTATTTGTCCGTTTTGCTTTTTCCCACATATGCTGCATATGAAATACATATCACTGTTCTTGATGTTCATAGTCGAACCCTCTTCATTCTATGAATTTGATCTTAGAATGGTTAAAGATTGGATAATCAACTGTTTAGGATAGAGGTCGTGACATGATAGGATTATAATAATCGTCTCAACTTGCAATTGTCAAACCGTGCTAAATGGTCGCGGTCCCTCAAGCCATCATCCGCGGCATCAAATCACCCCCTTGGTCATCTCGAAACAGCCTTAAAACTTTCATGAACCCAAGACATCCATGTAAAATAACTGTAGTTGCTACTAGAGCATATCGAATTGTCTGAAGAATTAGGAATAGCCGCGGTCGGGAATGCCTTAAAGCAATTCTATCTTATTTCCGTGGCAGCGCATGTTCCACAAATATGGATGTGGCCGATGCCAGTTGGGACCGTACGGTCCCATGAGCAATAGAGTTTTCCATTAATAACTATGTTATGGACGTAATTCCAAACTTTTAATACTTAAAAATACCCTTATGCGGCTTCTTGAAGTCTTACAAGTCATACTGGCTGCGGCGCCTAACTGCGAACTCTGATTTTTAGGTACTACTGCAGCCATATGAGCTTTGACCCAGACGAGTTCCTGAGAGGCTTTTGGGCAAAGCATTTTGGGACCTCTCCCCCCGAGCTTACTTCCGTGCCCCCTCTGAGATCAGTTGGGCCCTGAAAACTGAAAGATTGCCCGAACTATGTGATAATTGACTCAGCCTCCGCGGACTCTGCTTCTGGGAAGGATTCCCAATCTCAGCCGATGGAAGAGGAAGCCAACTCAAGTACACATCCAATGGGTGCAGGAGATAATGCCGTGGCTGCTAGAAATAATCCGGGAGGCACATCTGGGAGGGCTGAGAGACCGTTGGCTGCGCTTGATATCCGCGGCTCGATGACCCAAGATTGGGTTGAGCAGGTTGCTGAGGCTTTCGAATTTCCATAAAATTTGACGTGCTCATCCACTGCCGCGAACCAAAGGCCGTGCACGATTCTGTCCGACGATGGAATTTGCTTCCCTTTGCACACCTTCATCTATGGGCTGCGGCTGCCTGTTCCTGTTCCCATCCGTCGCATTTTCCAGACAATGAAACTAGCCCCAACTCAGTTAGATACCAATGGCTGGAGAGTTGTTCTTACTGCAGATGTCCTTTGGGAGAAGTTGTTCAAAAAGGACATCACTCCCGCGGAGTTCTTTCATTTCTACTGCCCAAAGGAGAACTCAGTAAAGTTCGCGGGCTACTACTATTTTTCTAGCCGCGGCAGGGACGAGACCCTTTACACTGGGAGACCAATCAGTGTGAAAAATTGGAAGGGGAAATATTTTTACATCTCCGGTGAAGGCTGGGAGATGCACCCCGAGGAGAATGAAAGAGAGAGATCGTATAAAATACCGCGACAGTGGGGTTCACCCTCAAAACTAGGTATAAGATTGTAGCCGCGTCCTTTACTTTCACGTAACTTCCACTAACTTGAATTGTCTTTTATTTCTGCAGCCCTTGACAATCTGCACTTGAACAAGCGGCAGGAAAAAAGAGTTGTTGAGGCCGCGGAAGTTCCTGTTGAGCATAAGAAGTTCAGCATACTTGTAACGTTCGTAACTATATTTGAGGCGGGATTCTTCCCAAACAAATCAATTCCTCAACAAATGGGCGCAGAAGGTAATTTACTGTGCCATTATTTTTATTCCGCGGTCATTTTATTTTCTTGAACTTGTTGAACTCATGCTATTCCTTTTCAGGTGAAGAAGTTGACAGGGAATTGCTAGCGGCGCAGCTAGCAGAGATGGACAAGGACGCAGTCGTCTTAAATAACACTGCGCGGAGCAGGAAGAGGAAGAGGTCCAGGGCTAAGGTACCTACCGCGGCCCCTACTGGAGATAAGACCACTGATCCTGTCGCGGGTCAGATGGTTAATGATGAAAACCCAGAGCATCATGAACATTTTGACGACGACATAGGGGAAAATTTGGCCGCGGCTGGCCTGATGTCAGCGGAAGTCCCCCTCCCATCGTCCTCTCCTCCCACGCCAACTGTAGTGGCGGTTAATGCAAATTTTCCACCTCCCCAATTCCGCGGAGAGTCCGGGAAAGACGGTAGCCCAAGGCCTCAATTAAGGCATCCTGACCCAAATTCCTCCTGGGACACTACTGCAAAGGCTGCACGGAGAATGAAGCGAGCCTTGGATGCCGCGGACCTCGACAGGCTGGTTGGGGAGGATCACGAAGATCTTGAGGACTGTGGCCTCCACAGCCTTCTGAGGGTACGTACTAGTCATTTAATCTTTGCATCTCATCTTTTTCTGTACTTTTACTAACGTCTTTTATTTCATACAGGCCGCCGATGTCATTGTGGTCCAGAAGAGGAAGTATGAGGCTTTGTAAGGCTGAAAGAGGCCGAGAAGAGTGCTCATGCCGCGAACCTGCAGTCTGCACGGACCTCTTCTTTTGAGGCAGGGAAAGCGTCCTCTACCGTGGCCCTCCAGGCAGCCCATACGGACTAAGAGAAGGCCAACAAGGCCAGAGAGGAAGCGGAGGAGAATTTCAATCAAGCCGCGGAATCTCTGAAATCATCACAGGCCCAAACAGCCGAAGCCGCCCGTGTTGTAGAGATTATAAGTACTAAGCTCGCCCTCCTCCAGCAGAAATATCAAGAGCTATAAGCCAAGTCTGCTCAGAAGGATAAAGCCCACGCCGCGGCCATACAAAAGATGGAAGTTGATCATGGCGACGCCCTCCAACTAGCCATAGATCATGTCGTGGAGTCATTCAAAGGCTCAAAGTATTTCTTCCTCATTAACAACAGGGCATACCTCCGCGGCTACCAGGAGCTGCGACAGAGAATTATTAAGAGCTTCCCTGATGCCAAGGAGACGGTCCTTGCTTAGAAATTAAGTGATGCAGAACATCAAGAGTGCATTGCTGAGCTGAAGGCCGCGATTGAAGAAAGAGCAAGGCTGATAGCTCAAGCAGAGGCAGAGGCAGAGGCAGCGGCTGAGGACGGGGAGACAGAGACTGCTGCGGGCGTAGAAGAGGCTGACGATGATGATGACGCGGCCTCTTAAATTCTCAATTTTTGTTGCATCAACTTTTTGTAATCTTAGATTTTCGTTGTGGCTGCGACCTCCATTTTGTAATCTATGATTATTAAGACAAAGGCTGCGGCCATATTTTTATCACTGATTGCCTACTTAATATTCCTTGCTTTTCAATATTGCATGTTTTACATTGCATGCCATAATGAATGGTTGCGCATTACTGCCTCATATTTGCAACTTGCTTTCTGTATTGGATGAACTTGTAGGATTCGTAGCTAGGTTCGCGGCATCATAGTATAATTCGATGCAATCTTGCTCTTATTAATCATCCGCGGTGTCCTTGTCACTTTGGCCCTTTTTTTTGTTTTGCCCCAGCACCTCACTGTAGGGCTGTGATCCGCCAAGCCGCGGTGCCAATGAAGTATGGTTTTGCGGCTGCAGCTTGATTTCTTCAATTTTTCGTAGAAGCCGCGGACCCTTTGGTTATCTACTCGTTTGCCATGTAGAAATAATGAATAGATCTATGCCGCGGTAATTTTGAACGAGGGCAAATGTTCTGAATTCAAGTGCACCTCAGCGACTCTCAGTCGCTTTTTCCATTCAGCTGTGGCAGGTTGCCATCCAGTGCTAGGGCAGCGGTGGATGAGGATGCCACGACATCTACTTGATTGCTAACAAGATAATGAGGCTGTAGAACCTTGCCCTTGGAAAATCGAGGCCATCCTTCTGTAGGTTTGACATGCTTCATGATCATAGTAACAGAGCCTCCTATAGCCGCTTCGATTGTCTTTCATGTCTTTCCTTTAGTCAATCTTGGGACACAATGAAGCCTCCCCATGCTAGGTTATGTTATTAAGCCACCCACAACTAATATGCGAGACACTATGAAGCCTCTCCAGGCTGGGTTATTTTATTAAGCCACCCACAACTAATATGCGAGACACTATTAAGCCTCTCCAGGCTGGGTTATGTTATTAAGCCACCCACAGCTAATATGCGAGACACTATCAAGCCTCTCCAGGATGGGTTATGTTATTAAGACACCCACAGCTAATATGCGAGACACTATCAAGCCTCTCCAGGCTGGGTTATGTTATTAAGCCACCCACAGCTAATATGCGAGACACTATCAAGCCTCTCCAGGCTGGGTTATGTTATTAAGCCACCCACAGCTAATATGCGAGACACTATCAAGCCTCTCCAGGATGGGTTATATTATTAAGACACCCACAGCTAATATGCGAGACACTATCAAGCCTCTCCAGGCTGGGTTATGTTATTAAGCCACCCACAGCTAATATGCGAGACACTATCAAGCCTCTCCAGGCTGGGTTATGTTATTAATCCACCCACAGCTAATATGCGAGACACTATCAAGCCTCTCCAGGCTGGGTTATGTTATTAAGCCACCCACAGCTAATAATATATATAAAGCCATCCCTGGCTAGATATTGTAAGCCTCCTGGATCAATGACGAGTCCCAAAAGCTAAGAATGGGCGTTATAAGCCCCCGTGGCTAATGTCGCACTCCGAGAGCAGAGAATTGGCGTTGTAGACCCTGGTGGCTGATAAAAGCTCCTTGAATCCTCAGATGCTTCTGCGAATATGGTCATCATATGATAAGATGTAGTTGCACATTGCTAGGGAAACTTATGAGCTAGTGAAGGTTGTATCCCATCCATAAGTGCATCCCGAAGTAGAATAATCCTTCGAGATAATTTTGTTATATTTCCTCTGAAATCTGTTTGAGACAACAAGTCTTTTTGTGAGGTTGCAGGTTATGAAACCAAGAGAAATATCAGATATAGCTAAACTTGCTAGTTCATATATTTATATATGTATGCTGCAGCTAATGACTTTGTTAACAAAACAAAAAGTCTCGAGTATTAAGGCTACAGTGAGCTTCATAAAACATAAACAGAAATAGTTGAAATTAGAAAGACTAAGGATGAGATGCAGTAGGCAGCCTCTGCTAGGTCTGGCTGAATCCCTTATGCATTCTTCAGGAATCGCTGCAGCATCCCTTGCCCGATTAGCCTTTCAACTTCATCCTTTAGAGCATAGCATTGCTCTGTGTCGTGGCCATGGTCCTGATGGAATCTGCACCAGGTAGCTTTGTTCCTCTTGTGGGGTGGATCTCTCAATTTTTCTGGCCACCTCAAAATCTTGTCCCCTTTGATGAACTCGAAGATCTCTTCAATCGGGAGGCTCAACTGAGTATAGACACCCGACTTTTTCTTCCTTTTTTGGCCTCCGACAGTTGATCTCGTGGTATCGTTTACTGCCGCGGTAGGCAAGGTTAGCTTTGTTGTTTCTTCCACTTCCGTGCCTATGTTTTTAGATGCCGCAGCCTCCAGCATTAGCACCCTCTGAGTTAGAAAATTGACCTGGGTCTGAAGTGAGGCGTGGCTGTCATAGAGGTGATAAGGTGATTGTATAGTTGCACAATCTCATCCCTGACTTCTGCACTCCGGCTGGATTCTCCTTCCATCTCTGCTTTTATTTGTCTTTATAAAGTATACAGAATCTGAGATAAAACTTAACAGAGGTGAGTTATCACAGAAGTATCAGGAAGGAGGGTTTGAATTGCTCCATGATTATGCTGCTGAGGCCGCGGCCAGTATGGCACATAAGTGCACTGCCGCAGCCTTTCAATGTGATTCACCAAGGTCGATTCAAAGGCCACTTAAATCCCTCCCACGATGATTTTGAACTGTTGTGGCAGGTCCGCACCAGTAGGGGTCGCTGCATGAGATACTGCTGACCTTACAGTCTGCACCCCTGTCTGGGCAGGGGAGAGATCCCAAGACAAGAGCTGATATTTTCTCCCCCAACATGTGAAGAAAACCTATTAGGGTTCATTGATGAGAGAATTTCCTTGCGGCGCGTAATATGGCACAACTTCAATGGAAACCCTAGATCATAGGTAGATGACAACAAAAATGGGGTAGATACAATCCCTCCCTAATCATTCATCTTTTTGGGGCAAAAGCCCGTCATGCTTTTTAACATTATCTAGATGGAATGATGTCATAGGGGTATGCAAAATAGACCCAAAGCCATTAAGTGAAGATCCAAAGATAGATCCAAAAATATGAAATTCCCATTAGAGGGGGCGAATGTGGTTCAGAGTCCAATAACCGGTAATCGACCCGCGAGGAGATGATCCAAAGGACCCTCAGGGATCGAATAAGGTGTTTGAAAAACTCATATATGCAGAGAAACAAGATTGAAGTATCTCGTTCCCACAGACGGCGCCAAAATGATGATACGAGAAATCATACATAGGTAGATCTCGTGCCAACAGATCAAGTATGAAGTGTAGAATAAATAGATAAAGCAAGCAAATAGAGAGTAGACAAGATTATAGAGTGGTTCAGCCCCTAACGTGGCCTACGTCCACTGTGTTGCTCCCTTCTAATTATGTGCATTGCATTGTACAATATAATCGTGCCTATAGAGGCGTACAAGTATGAGAATAAAGGAGAGTACATGATAGTATTAGCGATTCTCGTGGGCCCGTGAGGTGGCTGTGATGTAGATTCTAGGCCTCCAAAGCTTATATTGGGGTGATGTAGAGAGAGTCTGTGTTGTAGTGCCTCGGGTCTGTCTGGAACCGATCCCCTACTCCCAGGTGTGATCCTTTATTTATGAGGAAGTGTGTTAAGTCACGTGCCCTGAGCACGTGGAGTATACCAAGCCTGCAGTAGATGTGGATGTGGGCGTGCGGCCCACAGAGTAGCAGCGCTGAGCTATTGGATGGGGTCCGCGGACCCTGAGCTGGATACCTGCCGCGGCCTACAGGACTTTTGGCCTCGCCTTGAGTGAGATACCTGCCGCGACCTGTGTGGCCTAAATGCGATTTGTAGAAGTACTGCCACGACAGGGTGCTATACTTGTACTATCATTTGGGATTTAATTTCATATCTAAGTTGATTCCTAGTGTTAATTTGATGATTGGTTCTTGATTTGTATATGTGTTATACTTCATTCAATATTAACGAGAAACTAGGTTTAAATCTTTAAACTTTGTGGAACCCTTATTTTGTTTTGTTTGGACTATAATCATGATAGAATCTATGTATGAATGTGAAGACATGCTTAGATTTGATTATAGTATAGCTTAAATTGCTGGTTAAAAGTTTCTTGGTTAATAATTGAGTTCTATTTTTTTAACTTGCATTTATGGGACAAAGGAAGCTATCTACGCCTATCTCGTTCCAACGAGATTAGTGTCTTGTTCGATCGAGATGGAGTGTTTCATCCAAACAACCTTAAGGTCTTATTTGAATGAGTTTGGACTGTCAGCAGTATTGGGGAAGTAGAGGATGGTTTTGCATTTTAGGAGAATAATCAATTTTTGGAGAATCATTATGCACTTATAATACATTTTGAGATGATATTTAAATTATAGAATAATGATATGAGACTTTAATGTAAGTTTGAGTTTGATAAACCTTTAGTTAATTAGTACAATCTCGCAACTGGGATTGTGATAGTTTCGAGTACACTTGAGAGTATGTGTATCCTTTTTTTAGATGTATTATATGTTTCAAGGATTGATTTTTATTACGGTTTGAGAGTTAATAAACTTTAAAATATAATGGACAATCTGACTTTTGCGGATTGGGATGATTCGGGTACACTTGGGAGTATATATATATATATATATATATATTACGTGCATATATATGTAAACTGTTTGTGTGGGTGAATATACCATTTACTCGTTGGTAATCTATCGGCCGGGGTTGGTGACTGTGTATCACACATCTTGTGGAGCTCAATATCACATGTTCAGTCAGTTGTCATTTCATTACGGGAGAGGTGATAACCTGATCAATTGAGCGCCTTTGGTTTTAACTAGTTGTGTAGTATTACGTGGTAATATAATTTGATCATACGTTTAGTCGAACTACACTTCGTAATGAGAGAGGCGGATATTCCGATCCATTGGTTGAGTTTTGGTATGGGACTACCTGGTGGTGTGATTGGGTAGTGATCCCCCATTATCTTATATGTGTATATGTTTCATAATGCGTTAGGGGTTTATCGATAGAAACATGAAAAGGTCCTCCTAAGGCAGATGTCTTTGTGTGGTTGTTCTGAGATTTATATATGCGATTGATATTAGTCCAGTGATGGACACTTTATCTACAAGGCCTTATGTCACATTTATGTATTTTGATATAATATCGTGTATATCTTATTGTTAGGGTGACATGAGTGGGGGTTATTGTTTACATATGATATAGTCTAGGGTTGAGCACATTTAATTAAAATATATTAAACAAGAAAACATTTTAAGTTATGATATTGTGTGTATCTTAATGAGTAAAAATTTGGTATTGTGTTGTACTTTGTATACGTGTAGTTAGTTCCATCCCATGTTAGCATTTCATTATCTGATATTACTTACTAGTCTAGTGATAGATACTTATTAGTAGTAATTATGTCTTGGGTTGGGACATTCGTGTATTATTTCACTTATGATGAGGGGTGAGGTATCTCTTAAATGTGAGTGTTAATGGGTTGATATGTTTATCGTAAATGAATTGCACGGTTATTACTGTTTTGATACGGTAAGTTATTTCTTACAACTTTAGGTTTCTAACCTAAATCTATATTTCTTTTACTCCACATGTATTATTATTTTATATATAGTTTAGCAGGGTTGTGAAACAGAGTTACAGTGGTTCAAGATTCAATTTATGATCCTTAGAGTATGAGTTACTGTTTCATTCAGTATTCAGGATTTTTGATTTAAAAGTGGTTATAATTGTAATTGTATTTCAATTGAGGCATTTCTATAAAAGATATATATATATATATATATATATATATATATATATATATATATATATATATATATATATATATATATATAGTGGATTCATTTTATTGGAGTTTAATTTTACCTCAGTGCAATTATTCTTATTATCATCCTTTATTTTTATATTATTGTGGATGGTTTTTATTTGTTGTTCATTTTTATTTTATCGTTGATGATGAGAATGATATAAATTATTTTATCTATCCCTATCTTAGACATATAAACTGGATCAAATGGGTGTGGAAAATAGGGAGTGTTATAGTTGGTGTCACATCATCCAGGTTCTACGGTCTTTCGAATCTATGTTGCATCTGTTCCGTTTTCTGCGGAGTGTTATTTAATTTATTTAGATCTTATCGCAGGGTTTTGCACTCTGGTGTCATGACAATGTACCTGTAGATATCGTTCATTGTCGTTTAAGTGTTGATGAGACTTGAGGAGCATTCGAGCATTGAATAGTATGAGAAAAAAACCGTTGAGTGTTAGTGATCAAGCATAGAACAGGTTATTGGATAAAGTCATTCACCACATATGAGAAGATAATTATGGGATTCATAATTATTTGTGTAAGTTCTGCAACTTGGAGAATTACACGATCATAAGTTATGAATGCTGATAATGCAAGTGATCTAATGGGCATATTTGTATAATAAATTTTCGCGCATATAATTTAATTTTAGTCGAGTTTTATCTTTAATTAATTACGGTGTGCATACAAATAACACACGTGTAGAGGAAAAATACCTTAATAGGGGGAAACACCTTTTACTTCAACACTATTAAAAGTTTTAAACAACAATTAACTTGCAAAACTTAGATATACTAAGTTATATGCGTAGAGTCTTCAAAACATCAATATAATACATCTTAGATTAGAGCCGTCCACAAGTGGCGATTTACCCTCATTATCCACCGATCATCCTTGTATAATTCTTTAACAGTGAACCATTGGTTCATAATTAGTAGTAGTGTAAGGACATTTTTTGTCCATTATCAAATTGTTATGTCGTACGCCGTTACACCGTTGAAGAAATTCAAAGATTCATACAGTCATCAACGGATCCGAATATCAAAAGAAGAAGAGGAATCAAAGTCTGACAGGCCGGACCGGTCCTCCCTTGAAAAATAACCGATTCGTCTGTGAACCGGTCCGCCTGCTGAAAAGCCAGTACACCCCGGACCGCAAGCGAATCGAAGAAACCAGAAATAAAAAGAATCGATCCGCCTGCGAACCGGTCCGCCTCAGACCCAGACCGGTCCGCCTGCTGAAAAGCCAGTACACCCCGGACCGTAAGTGAACCGAAGAAGCCAGAAATAAAAAGAACCGGTCCGCCTACCCGGACCGATCCGCCTCAGACCCGGACCGGTCCGCCTGGGATAAACTTTAGCAGATCATGGTCAGATTTTCTAGGCTAAACGTTCCCTTTATAAACCCACTACGGGAAGTGGTTTTCTAAGACTTCGATACACGATTTTCAGAGTACAAAAACTCTCAGTCTTCACCTGTTGAGTCCCAAGACTCCAGTTTTTATTGATTCACACAACCTCTCATACATTTGTGAATCTGTTTGTAACCCTAGAACACAACCAGTTGCTGTTCAACCCTTGTGGAGAAGATCGTTCTTCTTCTTCATTGCAGCCCTCCTGGAAAGGGATATTTCCAGCCACCGACTATAGAATCCGACACCCGAGGGTAATTCTTAGTCACTTGTATTTGCATTGTAATCTGAATTATACAGTTACAATATTATAATGAAAATAAATGGTTTTGCCCCTTTGGGGGATGTTTCCTCACAAGCATGTGTTTGAATGTTCTTGCTTAGTTCATTATCTTATTCAATCACATATTGTTGCATGTTTAGGGTTTGTTTGGGTTAAAAGGTGTTTAATATATAATTTTCTCATTTGAATGCAAGCGCAATACTCTCTCAAATTGGTATTAGAGCAGGTTACGCTAATCTATTGCGTATTCCTATTTTCCGCAAAATCTTTTCTAAGATATCATTTTTCTAAAAAATATGATTTTTGAAACGTGAATGTTCAAATGGATAAATCATATAATAAATTACCTATTTTTGATGGGACAAATTATGCTTATTAGAAAGCCCGAATGAGGTCGACTTTAAAAGCCATAGATGAAAGGGTTTGGATTTTAGTTGAAAGAGGGTGGACACCTCCCTCCGTCACTGTGGAAAACGTGACTAATTTAAAACATGTCACCTCTTGGACTGAAGATGAATTTAGATGGTCTTCTTTTAACTCTAAAGGTTTGAGTGATATTTCTGATTTTATCACTCCCGATGAATTCCGATGTATCAAATCGTGCACCACGTCAAAGGAGGCATGGGATGTTTTACAACTCACCCATGAAGGAACAAATGTTGTGAAAGAGTCTAAATTGCAAAATTTGACAACTCAATTTGAAACCATCATCATGCATGAGACTGAATGTTTTGATGATTTCTATGCTAGACTTTCTGACATTGTTAATACTATCTTTAATCTTGGTGAACATATTCCTAATGCTAGAGTTGTCAAAAATATTCTCCGTTCTTTGCCTAAGAGTTTTATCCCTAAAGTCTCTGTGCTAAACTCTATGGGCAATTTAAATACGCTAAAATTGGAAGAACTTGTAGGAGATTTGTAAACTTATGAAATTGATATGTTCCCTAAAACTTCTAGGTCTAAAGATAAGGGAATTGCACTCAATGACAAAGAGAAAAAGAGTGAGGGGTCGGCTTGAAAGAGGGAAGAGTCATCTAGAAAGAGAGAGACTGACACGTCAGATTCTGAGTGTGATTTTGGCTTAGATGATTTGGCTCTTTTTGCAAAAAATTTCAAGAGGATTCTAAAATTTAAGAAAAATGACAATTTTAAAGATAAAAAGAAATTTGAGAAAAATAAGGTTGAAAAGAAAAATGAAAAAGATTTCAAAAATCCTCCTAAGAAAGAAAGTGAGAGATGCTTTGAGTGCGATGGTAGGAATCATAGAGACTTTGAGTGTGCCACACGTCTAAATAGAGAAAAAGGGAAAGATGTCCTTAATGCTACTCTTAGCGACGACAGTGAGGTCGAGACGGTGGATTCACGAGATGAGTCACCGCATGAGTGTAACTTCACCGCATTCATGGCCAGTTAAGTGAGCACTCCTAGTTCTCTTCACAACGACGAGGATGATGATTCACAGGGACACCTCGACAGTGAGAAGGATGTGAGTGAGGGGGAGGATGATTCAAGTGAGTGCGAGAGTGATATTCAACGCGCCTATGCTGAGTTATATTCTGAGTCATTTAAAATCAAAAAACGTAACAAAGCGCTAGTTCTTAAGTTCACCGGCTTAGAGGAAGATTTAAGAAAGGGGAGAGAGAGAGTCCTCCACCTTCACCGCCCTGAGAGAGAGAGAATCTGCCTGTGTCGAGAAAGAGAGTTTGTTTAGAGAGAGAGAGAGAGTGTTTTTGAGAAAGAGAGAGGGGACTTGACTAAACAAGTGGCTAGTCTTAAGAGTCAGCTCCATTCCTCCATAGAGACTCGGAAGAAACTTGAAGCCCTTGTTTCCCAGCTGACTCATGACCTTGAGAAAGCACGAGAAGTCAAGGTACAAATCGAGGACAGATCTGGGAAGATGGGAGAGATGCTCCTCGGCCCCGCTTTAGGTTTTGGTGATCGGCAGGGAATTGGGTATGATGGTGGCTCCACCTCTCAAATTGCACCTGGTCCAGTTCCTAAGTTTACTACTACTCCTTATGGTCATCGTCAAAAACCTCGAAGGAGAGTTTGACCAAGAAAAGAAAACCAAGGTCCGCCTTTGACTGTGTTCTTTTGTACTTATTGCAAAAGAAAAGGCCACCTCAAGGAGGTTTGCTATAATATGGTCCAGACACGACGTACTACTGCTCCACCACGTCATACTGATGAGTTTTCTAGTCTGAGAGAGAGAGTTGAGTTCTTAGCTGCCACATCTCAGAGTTTGATGGAAGAATTCCGACGGATGTCCTTACCGCTAGTGAATGCTTCTCACATTCCAGCTAAAACCAACAACAACAAAGGCAAACAAAAGGTCACCACCTCTTGGGTACCTAAGAATGATAAAAAGGATTTTGTTATTCATGTTTCTCTCAAAGAACATAATACCTCACAGTGTTATTTTGACAGTGGGTGCTCCAGACATATAACAGGTGATGCCTCATTTTTTACATCTCTTGAGGATTATCAGGACGACAGAGTCACCTTTGGAGATGGGAGAAAGTATAGCATTATAGGACGAGGTACTATCGAGTTACCTGGTTTTCCTAAGCTAGAAAATGTTTTGTACATCAAAGGTTTGAAAGCAAACCTTCTCAGCATTAGCCAGTTGTGCGACGATGACTTTGAAGTAAAGTTTGACCGGGACACTTGTAAGGTCTACAATCAAGCCGGTAAACTATTAGTGAAAGGGGTGAGGACAAAGGATAATTGCTATGGGACTGAGCCGACATCCTCACTTATCTGCAACAGCGACACGATCACTCCTATGGATCTGTGGCACCAACGTCTAGGTCACATAAATATTAGAGATCTCACTCACTTAGCTAGAAAGGACCTAGTACGTGGCTTACCATCTCTTGGAAGGCCAACTTCGACGGTTTGTGGACCCTATCAGATGGGAAAAAAAATTCGTATTCCCCATAGGAAGTTGCATTCCATTACCACCTCTCGTGTTCTTGAGCTTATACACATGGACCTTATGGTTCCCACTTGTACCGAGAGTCTAGGTGGTAAGAGGTATATCCTAGTGATGGTAGACGATTTCTCCAGGTACTCCATTGTAGGTTTTTTGAGAGAGAAATCCGATGCTGTAGAATTTTTAACGACCAAGTGTCGTGTCCTACAAAATCAACACGGTGTCACTATTAACAGGATGCGTAGTGACAATGGCACTAAATTCACAGAAGCAAAGGTAGATCTTTACTCTGATAGCCTCGGGATCAAACATGAGTTTTCTGCTGTGAGAACTCCTTAGCAAAATGGGATTATTGAGAGAAAGAATAGAACGATCCAAGAGATGACTAGATCCTTGTAGGTCGTAAAGTGTCTAGGAGATTTTGGGCAGAGGCAGTGTCTACTGCATGCCACACGGTGAATAGGGTTTATTTGCATCCACACACACTACATACTCCTTATGAGTTGTGGACTGGCAAGAAGCCCAACCTTGCATATTTTCGTGTCTTTGGGAGTAAATGCTACATCCTACGGATAGAGAGCAATTAGGAAAGTTTGACTCTCAGAGTGACGAGGGAATATTGCTAGGATATTCATCGACTAGTAGAGCATACCGGGGTTTTAACCTAAAGAGCTCTAAGGTTATGTAATCAATAAACGTCACCGTGCAAGATGGCGAACCTCCGACGGTTATTGATCCTAATCTTCAGTGTGAGGATGAGGACTTTTCTGACAGTGATTTACTTGTCCCTCTCTCACACTCTGTGGACCCTACTCTTGTGCTAGGGGACACACCTTCTTGGGTTCACAAGAGTCATGACCTTTCTGCCATTATTGGTGATCCCACTCTTGGGGTCAAGACTCGTGATCAGCTAGAGAACGGCGTTTGCCATTTTTGCTACACGTCCAACGTCGAGACCAAGAATCATAAAGAAGCACTCAAGGATGAACTCTGGATATCTGCTATGCAGGAAGAGTTGCTTCAGTTTAAAAAGAATAATGTCTGGGAACTTATCCCCCGACCTAGTGAGACTATCCGGTGGATTTTTAAGAATAAAATGGATGAAAATGGTACCATAATTCTAAACAAGGCTAGGTTGATCGCTCAAGGATACACACATATAGAGGGTGTAGACTTTGGGGAGACATTTGCTCCTATTGCGAGGCTTGAGTCCGTCCGTCTTCTGCTCGCCATCGCATGTCATCTGCACTTCAAGTTATATCAGATGGATGTCAAGAGTGCCTTTATGAATGGAATTCTACAGGAGGAGGTTTATGTGGAACAACCAAAAGGGTTTGAAGACCCACAGCACCCGGAACACGTCTTCTATCTGAGGAAAGCCTTGTATGGTTTGAAGCAAGCACCCCGTGCTTGGTACGAGAGGCTTACTTCCTATCTCTTAGCTCGTGGCTTCAAGAGAGGGGGAGTAGATATGATGTTGTTCGTCAGGAGATATGACGGTGCTATTTTGGTTGCCCAGGTCTATGTGGACGACATAGTCTTTAGATCCACATGCTCTCAACATGCTCATCACTTTGAAGAGGAGATGAAAAGTGAGTTTGAGATGAGAATGGTTGGTGATCTTACTTTTTCCTTGGTCTCCAGGTTCGTCAGCTAGAGGATGGGATGTTCATCTCCCAATCCAAGTATGCTAGAGACGTAGTGAAAAAATTTGGTTTAGACTCCGCTAAGCATGCATGTACACCTATGAGTACCACTACCAAGCTTAGTAAGGATACTTCAGGCAAGTACGTAGAGCAAACCTTGTATCGGAGTATGATAGGTAGTCTTCTCTACTTGACTGTCAGTCGTCCCGACATAGCCTTTAGTCTTGGAGTCTGTGCGCGATATCAGGCGTCCCCGAAAGAGTCACATTTACTTGCTCTAAAACGTATTATTAAATACATGAGTGGGACTCTCTCATACAGTATTTGATATTCCTTTGATACTGATGGCCATTTGTCCTCCTATTCAGATGCCGATTGGGCCGGGGATGTAGATGGTTGTAGGAGCACTTCTGGTGGGTGTTTCTATTTTGGTTCTGCTCTTGTCTCCTGGCTGAGCAAGAAGCAAAATTCCATCTCTTTGTCCACTGCGGAGGATGAGTACATAGCCGCCGGGAGTTGTTGCACGCAACTCTTGTGGATGAAGTAAATGCTGGAGAATTATGGGATTTCACAGGACACCATGACCATTTCCTGTGACAGAGCAAGCGCGACACACATATCCCGTAATCCAGTCCAGCATTCGCACACCAAGCACATCAGGATACGTGAGCACTTTATACGTTAGCTAGTTGAGGAGAAAGTCGTATCCCTGAGTTTTATTCCCACCGACCGTCAGTTAGCCGACATTTTCACAAAACCTTTAGATACCCTTAGATTTGAGAGTCTTAGGAAGTCTTTGGGGATTTGCACAGTTGACTGAGGGGTTAGTCTATGTCTAGAATAAGATGCTTCTTCATGTTCATATCATATGCTTCCTATTGCTAGTCTATTTTATATGTACCATTGCTTAGTTGTACAGCTATTTATTTATTCTTTTTGCTTTTTATATTTCTTTTGAAAAATACAGAAAGATTTTCCTTTAAGAAATTTTTTAATAAAAGCACAAAAATATTTTATTTTGATAAAATTTTTGAAGAATCCAAAAAGATTTCTATTTTTGCTCCTTTTATGGATGAGCATTTAAGATAGCCAAGTCACAACTTCATTCCATATATCCATGTGACTGTTTGATAGAGATTTGAGAGGCTACATCATTTCATCCATGTGCTTTACATTGTTTGGAGTCTTTGAGATGTAATTAGTGATATCTTCCTACATGTTTGACTCCTATATCCTTTATTGCACACATGCACGGCTATATTTTATTATTTCACTTGTTTATCTCGTATTGGCTTGAGTGTTTCCATCTCAATTCTGTCTATACAACTTTCAATATGCAATAAAACTTGACAAGATTGGAATGCATGTAAAAACTATTTTGGTGAGACTGTGTGTTTTTGTATAATGGGGAGGGGCTGCGAAAGGTAATCATCTATCCTTTGCGCAAAAGCCACCGTTAAAAAGGACCTAAAAAATGGAGGAATTTTAATATCCGAGGTCGAAAGAGGTTAAAAGAGCCCAAAAAATAAATAAATTTAAAGGCAATAAAAATCAATTCGTGCCAAATATGGGCCACTTAGGTTTCACCATCAATTCTCCAAAGTTTGAGAATTTAGAAAGCCTCTATTCAAAATTATATTTGAGGGAGTTTGGTTGGAAAATGTTTAAACGGATTTTCATTTCCTTGAAAGTCCTGAAAAAGCATGAAAACATTTTGGACGTTATTGGTGTGAAAATCACTTTGAGCTTTGATTTGATGATTTGATTGAGTCAATATCTTATATTGTCATTCTTTTACACCAAAGGAAGCATTTGAGTTCATTCGCTAGGAATATCCAATATTCATCGTGCACATATGTCATGTTTGTAAGCACTGATCTTCCTATCGAATTATGTTCACACCCATTCATTAACGCTATCATCGACTTGGTTGCTTGGTGTTTATTCATGGTGTGATTTTGTTTAAAAAAAATTCAAAAAATAGTTGTGTACTTCCTTATGACACCCCGTCATTGCTTGTTTGCATTATTTCTCTCATTTGTCTATTTGGGGACATCATAAAAAGGGGGAGAAAAAATTATCACATTAAGGGGGAGTGAGTTTTGTAGTGTTGAGTTGTTTTTCACCAATTAGCATATTGGCATATCTGTTTATCTCATTTCAAACTCGATACGTCACTTGGCTCGATACGTCACTTGGTGTTGATGTAAAAAATTAGATTATATCTAATTATTTAATCACAGATAAATAAAATGAGACAAAGAACTTTTAAAGTGGTTCAGCCTTATAAGAATGGCCTACGTCCACTGTTTCTATTATTGTTGACTATTTGGGAATTCTCGATTACAAGTTTTCTCAAGAAATTCCGGTCCACTTACAATGAGGATAATACAATGTATTTATAGTCCTAAGGTTGTAATGTGAAAAGGGTAATACATTTAATGCTCCTTAAGCGTATACATGTGTATGATAATAATAAGCATTTAATGCGCAGTCAAACTGTTGGTTATCTAGCTATTAATGTTTTGTTCGAGGTGCAGCTCGGACCGTCTAAGTTCCTCGATGCTCAAAAGTTCCTCGGTACTCAAAAGTTCCTCGAAGAGTTCTTGTAGGTCGAAGCGTCTGAGTTGATCGGGAAATAGAGTTTCCTCGTTGCAGTATGGTTCCTCGGAGTCGAGATGCTGTTCGTAAGTGTTTGTCGTTGCCATGTAGATTGCAATGTGTCTTCACCCAATTGACCCATGTCAGCAGACTAAATTTGGTATCAACAGAAGCCCCCAATGTATCATAGTTCGAAATTTGAGGAGTGTGGAACATTCTTTCTCGATATATGGCGGTTATAAATGTTTATCCTGAAATTTAGGAGTATTTTCTCTTGTATTTATTTCTTCTTCCAAATTAGTAGAATCGCTCTTTTTTTGAATTTTTCTAACTGCTTTGATTCCCGCGCCCCTTTTGTCTTTTTAGCCATCGGTAACGTAACCGTCTCTTTTTGTAATCATTAATTTTACACTTTCCCAAGGCAAGGTATTTAAACGTTTAAAAAAATCCCATCGTCTTCTACTTTTTCAAATTTATCTCTTTGAGTTTTCCATCATCTATCTCTCTTCTGTGCGTTCATCTCTTCCATCATTTGTTGTCAACAGACTCATCTCTTTCCTGTAAGATTTTCTTCTTTCTCTTTGATTTCCTTCTTTCATCATGGTTTATCCTATAGAATCGATTGATAAACTTGGCTATGATTTCTCTATTCCCTCCTGGGTTATTTTGGAAGAGCTTTTTGAGCCGTCAGACTATTTTCGTTTGGCTGAGGGACATTGGTTCCCCAGTCTCTTTGTTACTGAGTGTGCCTTTTTCCCCCCAAACCCTCTATGTCTGGAATTCTATCAATACTTTGACGTAGTTCCTGCAAGAATAGCTCCCAATACGTGGAGAATAGTTAACGGTGTTTATAGATTAAATCAAATACATGGAACCCGTATAGGAATTCCTGAAATCATGTTTTGCTATAGATGGGCTGTGAGTGATAATACCTTTTATTTAAAAACTAGGTTTTTTAATAGAGCTTTAGTAGTCAATCTCCCAGATGCCAATATGGACTACTTTGAGCATGGGGTTGTTATGAAGAATTGGAAACACCATCCATTAACTGGAGATGATGTTTACCAGGGTCCCAGATGTCATCCCTATGGCAATGGGATAGGTTATTTTTATTTTATTTTATTTTCAAAATTATGCTTCCTTTGTGTTTGATTAAATGTGCCACTGATATTTTAATTTTGATTTATTTGCAGTTGACAGCAAAAGAAAATCTCCAAAAGAGGCAAACGTTAATATAAGGCACTTAAAACTTATCTGGAGTTTGCATCAGACTGTTGCTGACGAGCATATTAAGTCAGCTTCATATTTTCTGCAGTACAAGAGTTACACCTCCTATTTTACTGCTCGTCCAGTGATAGGCGACGTAGAACCAATACCAGCCTTTACCAGTTCTTCACCTGAGTCACATATTACTTTGAGTGAAAGGATGAAGAAAAGAAGACCTCCTACCCTTTTTGAGAAACCTGCCTCTAGTGCTGGAGAGGCAAAAAGAAGTAATCTTGTTTTCCTCGGAGAAGGGACAAAGAAAATTGATGCACCTCCCTCGGCTGCTCCTGTGAAGGTGGTCTAGAAGCCCCCAGTAGCCCTGAGCAAGGCTGCTGCTCCAGGCGAGGTGATCGTCATTTCTCCAACTAAGACTACAACGTTAGTCGAGAAAGTTGATGCTCCTCTGAGGAGGCTGAAGAATGGCTCCTCTGTCAATTTGGCTGAATCCATCTCTCAGCCCCCGACTAGTGGTGTTCCCACTTTTGTTCCCCCGAGCTCTGCTACGAGCTCGGTGAAGACTTGGATCATTCCCGAGATCCAAGGTATTGAAGAAAACCTTTCCTGGGACACTGTTATCACATTAGCAGCTCGTCACATTGCTTCTGTAAGTCTTACACTCTTAAATTTTCATTCTTTCCTTTTTGTATTTGTTCCCTGAGTTGCTTTCGTTTTCTTTTCACGGTTGATGAGCTATTTTAATACAATTTTGAAGAAAGATGAAGCTATTAAAGCTTCAAGCTCCTCGTCTGGTGTAGAGGAAGCTTTGGTAGGCCTGGCGCAGTCTCTGAAAGATTCTCTTCAGAAATATGATGATGATAAGGCAATTTGGGAGAAAAATCTTACTTCGACTGAGCAGGAGAATGCTCAGGTTATTGAGGTCTCCAAGGGGTTGGAGAAAAAAATGAATGATTTGGAAAAGAAAAATAAAGAGCTCGAAGGGAAGCTCAAAAATGCTGGGGAGCTTGAAAATAAACTCAAGGTTACTAAGGAGGAGTTGGATCAACTTCGGGAAGTAAGTCGTCAGAAAGAGGAAGTTGAGAATAAACTGAAGGCTGCTGACAATCTTCTTTCCGAGAAGATTTCCTCGAAGAAGACAAAGAGGAAGTTGGTTGTGAAAAAATCTTTCAGTGAGGGCTGGGACAAAGGGTGGAACAAAGGTTTGGCTGCCATGATGTCACAAGTCGAATATGGCAGCCTCAAATACTTTAGAGATGGATGGGTCGCTGCTCTACAAGAAATGAAAGTTGATGAAACTTATGAATTATTTCAGCGACATATCCCTGGCCCCCCTACAACTCCTGAAGATGAAGAAGAGGACGAAGCTGCCTCTGAGGAGTCTTCCATGGTGATGGGAGATCAAGTTTCTCATCCCCTAGCCATCCATCCCCCTAACGAGGAACTTCAACTACCTGCTACTTCCTCCGAGCAACCTCCATCACTTCCCGAGCAACCCTCTTCTCCATCCAAGCAACCTACCTCCTCGTCCCAACCTCCCGAGAAAGTTTTAGGAGACAAGGAAAAGGTGTAGAGTTGTTCGTATTTCTCTCTCTATTTTATTTTTCTTTGTCAAATGTAACTTCTGAACATGTAACTCTGAACCTTGTACTTCTGAACTTTGTACTTATGAACTTTGTGATGTAATAAAATTTGAACTTTTTCTTATGCATAATGTTGATTCTCTTCTTCATGCTCTGTTTATACTCTTATTGATTATTGCTTTTTCTTCCTCTACTGGTTTCTGGCCAGGATGTAATTATTGTCTGCTCATGATACAAAGCTGTTAAGGCAATGCAATGAATATTTTAAAGCCGGTCATACAGACATGAGTGCAGTTCAAATTACTGACATCCTCGGTCAGGGTGTTTCAGAGCAAGCTATTGAAGCCTATCAATATTTGAAGTGCCTACTCGATTGTGCAGTGGCTAACAACGTAGTATACTATGATATGATTGAGGATCTCCAAGATACTCTTGAAGAACTTCAGCAAAAATATAAGGAGTCCACTGCCCTTTTGCACGAGGGGTACGAGAAGAAGTATCAGCAAATCTGTGCCGATAAGGGATATAATAAACGGTTTGCTGCTTACGATGTGTGGGAGAGAATGTTGAAGGATAAGGTTGAAGAACACAAACAGATAGCTGAGTTATTAGAATAATAAAATAATAACCTGCAAAGAGAGGTGTCTCAGTTGAAGTCTACAGCTTCCACCTCAAATGCTTTGATCCCCGTGACTGGTGAGGGATTCTCGTTCTTGGAGGTCAAAAATGCTAACCTGAGGGATGAGTTAGAAACCTTGAAGAGGTCTGTCCCTTCTACATCTACTCGAGGATGAGCAAGAGCTCCTCGGGGATGAGCAAGAGCTGCTCGGATTCCTGTCGAGGAATAGAGGACTCAATCTGCTCTAGAGAACCAGGCCTTCCAACTGATGGCAAAGAACCAGGCATTGGCTGAGATGTCTAAGAAGATCAGGGATCTGGAAGAGCAGATTTCTGCGCAGAAGTCTCTCTTGGAGAATAAAGAACTCTTTATCTAAAATATCCACGAGCAGCTGGAAAGATTGGCATATATACTCCACAAGAAGCCCAGAGAATTCTGGATGGCTGGCTACAACGAGGCTCTCTACCATTTGGATGATCGTATCTGAAATGCAAACAATGAGGGTTACAAACAGGGGTGGTTGAATGCCTCAGGTGTGTTGCAATTGGAATAGGGTCATTACCTGTGGGATTACCATAATCCTGGGCTGCTCGACCTACCAGTGCCACCATTCAAGCTTGATATGAGTTGGATCCCTGCTCAGGCCATCCCTTGGTGTCTGATTTCCAAATACCTCGGCGATTACAATCTCCATTCCAATGTTGAGATATCTCGTCCCGAGCACCTACTAGATCGACCATCTGTGATGAATATCAGGATGCTTGAAGATCTTAACTTCATAAATTCCCCTCATGCTTTAAATGATCCACCTGCTGGCAAGGAACCTGTTTCAAAAGCAGAGGGGAAGAAACCAATAGAATAGGGATCTTAATGTAATAAATTTGTATTTCGTTCTTGATGCATTTTGTTCTACATTTAATGAAATAATTTTATTTACAAATCTTGACTGCTATTATCTTGTAATTATAAAACACTTTACATTTGTGCATGTATATCTGTTAAAAAGATAACAACATTGTGTTATTTGTCGATCAACTAGAGTTTGTTAAAACTTATTGTTGACTATCTTGAATTTGTGGTAATCATTTGATGACTAACCAAAATTTATGATATTTTGTTTCTCGACCAACTTGGTAGTAATTTAAAAAGTCACGAGTATCAAAAATTTTGCTCGATCACTTTCTCGTACTCATAAAATGTTTCCGACCAACCAAGGTCGGTAAATTTTTCTTCTCGACCAACTACATTTAGTGGGTTTTTCTTACCAACCAATCTTTGGTACTTTTTGGAATACTTTTACTTCCCGACCAACCTTAGTTGGCATTTTAGAGAATATATTTACTTCCTATCCAACCAAGTTGGCATTTTTAGGAATAGATTTACTTCCTAACCAACCAAGTTGGCATTTATTTACTTCCTAACCAACCGAGTTAGCATTTTTAGGATTAGATTTACTTCCTAACCAACCAAGTTGGCATTTTTAGGAATAGATTTACTTCCTAACCATCCAAGTTGGCATTTTTAGGAATATATTTACATCCTAACCAACCGAGTTGGAATTTTTAGGAATAAATTTACTTCCTAACCAACCGAGTTGGCATTTTTAGGAATATATTTACTTCCTAACCAACCAAGTTGGCCTTTTTAGGAATATATTTACTTCCTAACCAACCAAGTTGGCATTTTTAGGAATATATTTACTTCCTAACCAACCGAGTTGGCATTTTTCGGGAATAGATTTCAGTAGTCCGAGTTTTGCTGAGTAGTGTGTAGCACTAGTATTCCGCAAAAAATTCCAATAAAAGGAAAGAAACTGGGCATAACATTGTCACTTTATTCATACTGATGAAACTGCATTACATGAGAGTTTACATTACTGATAATATTTGCGCAGGTGCTCTGCATTCCATGCATTCTTAAACTCCTCCCCCTCTAAATTTTCTATTTTGTATGTCCCTAGTCGAACAACTTCCTTAACTCGGTAGGGTCCATGCCAGTTAGCTTCCATTTTGTTGTGCTTTTGAATCACCTTCTTTAGCACATAGTCTCCTTCTTTCAAGTCGTATTTCTTCACTCTCTTATTGCATAACAAAGTTGTTCGTTGCTGGTAAGTAGCATTTCTAATGGCTGCTTCTTCCCTAACCTCCTCGAGCATGTCCAAGTCTAACCTTCTCATTAAATCGCTGACAGGGGAATTGAAATTCAGTATTCTGTGTTTTGGGAGACCCAATTCGGCGGGTATAACAGCTTCACTTCCAAATGCTAGCATATATGGAGATTCCCCTGTTGCTGCTCGGGGAGTAGTTCGGTAAGCCCATAACACTGATTGTAGCTCGTTAATCGAGTTTGCTTTCGCGTCACTCAGTCTTTTTTTCAAACCATTCAGCAGCGTTCTGTTTGTCACTTCGGTTTGTCCATTGCTTTGAGGATTGCCTGGTACCGAGTGGATCTTCAAGATATTTGACTGATGACAATATGCAGCGAACTCCTCGTTGTCAAATTGTGTTCCATGGTCTGTGATGAATGAATGAGGAAGACCATATCTATAAATGATGTTCTTCAAAATAAATTGATACACCTTGTCATACGTCATATCAATGAGAGGCTCAGCCTCAACCCATTTAGTAAAATAATCCACAGCTACCACGAGATACTTAAATCCTCCCCTAGTTGTCGGCAGTGGCCCGACCAAATCTATTCCCCATATGGAAAATGCCCAAGGGGAAGTAATGGGTGTCAATAAAGCTTGAGGAGTTCTTCGGATGGAGGAGAAGAGCTGACACTTGTCACATTTCTTAGCATAGGCTATGCAATCAGCCCTCATCGTCAGCCAGTAGTATCCTTGAGTCATCATTCTTTGCAAAAGAGTCCGACCTGCTACATGGGCTCCACAGGACCCTTCATGGACCTCTTCAATTAAATCTTTCACCTCGGTGGGATGCACACATCTTTACAAACCTGCTATAATTCCTCGTCTGTATAAAATACCATTGGTCAGTACATAACGAGCAACCTTAAACTTCAGTTTCTTGGCTGCAAGTTTGTCAGTTGGTAATTCCCCTTTCTCAATATATGCCCTGATAGGATCCATTTATGATGACCCTAAATCGAGGGTATTAAAGTTTATCGTCATATCTTCATCTATACTTCGACCAGCTAAAACTTCAATTGGGATTATTCTTCGTAGCTCGGTACGAGTAGCTGATGCTAATCGAGCTAAGGTGTCAGCTCTTGCATTCTCCATTCATGGTATTCTTACCAGCTTAATAGCAATAAATTCCGACACCAATTCCTTTGCCTTTGAATGGTATCTGATCATTAATTCTCCTTTAGCTGCACATACTCCCATCATTTGATTTATGACCAATTGCGAGTCACTGAAAATAATAACTTGTTCTGCCCCCATGGATTTTGCCAAACTAAGACCTGCAATCATGGCTTCATATTCAGCCTCATTATTCGAAGCTTTGAATTGGAAACATATGGCGTATTCTATGTTGACCTCATCCGGACTATTCAAAACTATCCCTGCGCAAAATCCTGTAGTGCAGGATGAACCATCCACATACAGACTCCATATAGGCAACTCGTCTTTAAATTGCTGATCTGACCGAGTTCCTCGGTGGAAAATTTGTTGCTCCCTTTCACCATCTCCTGATATTTCTTGTTGCTCATCGATCATATTTTCTTGCCCTTTTACCAACCTAAGCTGGTCTGGGCTTAAATTTGATGATCCTGTAACATCTACTTGCCATTTTACCAAGCTAAGTTGGTCTGGGCTTGCATTTGATGATCTTGTAACATCCAGAGGTTGATCAGCGAGAAACTTTTACTCCTCGGGGATATCAGGATAGGTGAACTCTGCTATAAAATCTCCTACTGCTTGCCCTTTTAGCGATGATCTCGGTTTATAAACTATATCATATTCACCGAGTTCTATTTCCCAGCACATCAACCTTCTTGACTTTTCTAGTTTATGAAGGGCTTGCCTCAATGGCATATCAGTATATATACTACTATGGTATGAGCCTGGAAGTACGGCTTCATTCGTCTACTTTCTTCGATCAATGCTAGTGCCAATTTTTCCAGCCTTAGATATCTGATCTCTGCTCCTCGGAAGGCCTTACTTGTGTAGTAGATTGGTTTTTGTACTCCATTCTCCATTCTTATCAATGTCGAACTAACTGCATTCTCGGACACTGCCAGATATACGTATATTTTTTCTCCCATCACTGGCCTGGATAACAGTGGAGGTGTTCCCAAATATTTCTTCAAATCTTGGAAAGCCTTTTCACATTCATCATTCCACTCAAAAGTTTTTTTGAGCATCTTGAAGAATGGGAGACATCGATTAGTTGCTCGTGATACAAATCTGTTGAGTGTTGCTACTCGTCCTATAAGACTTTGTACCTCTTTCTTCGTCGTTGGGGATCGCAGCCCTAACAGAGCTTTGATCTTTTCAGGGTTAGCTTCAATGCCTCGCTGACTGACAATGTACCCGAGAAACATGCGTTCTTGTACTCCAAATGTGCACTTCGTCGAGTTCAACTTCATTTGATATTTATCTAGTTGATCAAAGGTCTGGCCTAAGTCAACTAGATGATCAGCAGCTTTCTTGCTCTTTGTCAGCATATCGGCAACATAGACTTCCATATTGCAACTGATTTGTTCTGCAAACACTTTGTTCATCAGCCGCTGATATGTTACACCTGCATTTTTCAAACCAAAAGGCATAACTTTATAACAATAAGTTCCCCTAGGGGTAATGAAAGAAGTACCCTCCCTGTCTTCAGGTTTCATTTTAATCTGATTATAACCAGAATAAGCATCCATGAATCTCAGCAGCTCGTGTCCCGAGGTAGCATCCACTAGTTGATTAATTCGGGGCAGTGAAAAGTGATCCTTTGGGCATGCTTTGTTGAGGTCGGTGAAGTCTACACACATCCTCCATTTGTTGTTCTTCTTTTTCACCATCACCACATTTGCTAACTAGTCTGGATATTTAACATCTTCAATAAAGCAAGCTTTCTGGAGCTTCTCGACTTCCTCCTGTATAGCTTGATTCTTCTCGGGACTGAATACTCTTCTTCTCTGCTTCACAAGCTTTATCTCCTTATTCACATTGAGTTCATGACATAAGAAATTTGGGTCTATCCCAGGCATATCCTCATGACTCCACGCAAAAGTTTGCTTTCTACTTCTTAGGAAAGTTATCAATTTCTGCTTTAGTGAGGCTTCCAACGACGAACCTACTTGAGTAGTTCGTTCAGGGTGCTCGTCGTCCAGGATGATGTTTTCAGTAACTTCCACCACTTGACCCTTTACGAGTTGCGACTCATCTCTAGGATCCAATGTTTCAATCTCTGCACCCTCATCCACTTGATAGGTAGTAGTCTTTTTCCTTGATTCCTCTATTTCCTCTTGCTCGGCGAATGAATAATAGCATTCCTGAGCTACTTTCTGATCACCTTTCACAACTCCTACTCCAAAATTTGTTGGAAAGTTTAGGCATTGATGTACCGTAGATGGTACAGCCTCGAACTTCTTCAATCCTACTCTCCCCATGATGATATTATATGATGATTGAACATTCTTATCCATCACGAAGAAGCGTATTCTTTTTGTTCGACAAGCAGGCCACGTACCAATGAATATATCCAATTTGATCGCCCCAAGTGGAAATACTTTCTCGCCAGCAAAACCGAGGAGGGGTCTATGATAAGGCTCCAGTTGAGATAGCTTTAAATTTAAACTGTCGAAGTACGAGTAGAACATGATGTGTGCCGAGCTACCATTGCCTCCTTCATCCTCATTTTGATCACCAATGGTTCATCATGAGGATATAGAACACCTGCGAGGTCGTTCTTCGAGAAACTAATGACCAATTTCTCTTTATTCACCTTTCTCGGGTGATCCTCCTCAACTAGATTTATTCGTTGAATGTATGAGCAAGCTTGAGCCTCACAGAGGTAATCTTTTCTTTCGGTAGTAAGGTCTCCTCCTCCTGCATCTCCACCTATAATAACATTACAGTCAAATGACCCAAAGCATATTAAAAATACCTTACGTTCTGGCTGCCTTGGTCTCTTTGGAAGATCGGGGTCATCTTCTGGATTAACTTCATGATCTCTCTTCTTGTTCTCCTCTACTCGACGAAGAGATCTAGACCTCTCTCTTGTTCAGTCATTGTTTCTTCTATCATTCCTCCGATCAACATACTTTGCCAGTTTTCCTCATCTGATGAGTGTTTCAATCTCATTCTGAAGAGCTATGCAATTTTTAGTCATATGGCCATGATCTTTGTGAAACTCGCAATATTTTGCCTTATTTCTCCTGTCAGGGTCTGCCTTCATTTTCTCTGGCCAATTTAATTTCTCGTTGTTCTTGATTTCTTCTAGAACGTGGTTGATGTCTTTCTTCAAGGGATTATAATTATTAAATTTCTTCAATACTTCCCATGACGACCTTGTTCTTGAGTGTTTGTCACTACCATTGTTCTTATGATTTTTCTTCTTAACTTTATCACCTTCCACCTTGGTTTCTTTGGCATCCATATTCTTCTTCGCAGCCATAGCCTCCTCGGAATTCATAGTCTTGGCCGCTTTTCCCATCAGATCTGACATAGTTATAGGTGGATCTTTGGCCAAAATGTAGTATAACTTATTGGGCAGTAATCCACTCATCAAGGCGATAATCGCTGTCTTTTCCTCATAATCAATAACTTCGAGCTTCTCGTTATTAAAACGAGTTATATAATCTCTGGTACTTTCACCAGCTTTTTGTCTAACACTTAACAAATGCACTACTCGTTTAACTGGATTTGCCCCAAAATAGAAATTCCCTATGAATAACTCGGCCAGTTGAAAGAAAGTTGAGATCTTACCTCGAGAAAGGTTATTATACCATATTTGATCAGATTCGGTAAGAGTTCCCGAGAATGCTCCGCATCTCATCTCATTTGGAACAGCGTAGATGTCGGTTTCAGCTTGGTATTGTTCTACATGAAAGACAGGATCAATCTTTCCATCATATTTGGGGGTCACAACAGGTGCTTTGAATTTTGATGGTGTTGGAAAATCTACAATAGCCTGGACAAAAGGTGTTCCTTGAACAAAAGTTCATTGTAGAGGGTTCTTGGCCTTAGCCATTTCCCCTAATCTATCCTCCAGCCTCTGAATAGAGCCTTTCCACGCATCGTTTCTTTCCTCGGGCCTGTTGGTTCGAGCAACTGATCGCGTTGATGTGGCTTCCTAGGATCTATCTTGACGAGCAGCTGGTCGCGACTGGGCAGATACTTCCCTTAAGTCTGATAGTCGTCAAAAACTCCTCGATGCGTCTCTAGGAAGACTTTTGCTCCTCCTAGGACCTAATCGATCAAAAGGAGATACTCTGCTTAATCTTTCTAGCACACTAGTCCTTTTTGGAGAGAGAGTAATATGTTGTTCAGTATTTGTGGCTCGTACTGACGAAGTTCATCTAGGTTGATAAGAAAAATCTTCGGACACCTCAGTACGATATGAATCGGTACGCCTAGTACGCGAAGAGGGTAAACGGGTATTTCTTTGAATACTTCGCGATTCAGAGTGGGTTGGTGCCCCGCCATGGAGGGTTCGTATGAGTTGTCGCATCGTTTCTTGCATGGCTGTTTGGCCCTGGGCTAGATATGTCATTATTCCAGCCAGATCTGGAATATTTGGCAGAGCAGATGGATTTGGAGGGCTTCCAGCGTTTCGATTGCTGGGTTCTGGAATATCAGCCATTTTTGATGAATTATTTTTTATGAAAAACGATATTACCAGTCGTTTCCCACAGACGGTGCCAATCTGTTGATGTAAAAAATTAGATTATATCTAATTATTTAATCACAGATAAATAAAATGAGAAAAATAACTTTTAAAGTGGTTCAGCCTTATAAGAATGGCCTACGTCCACTGTTTTTATTATTGATGACTATTTGGGAATTCTCAATTTTAAGTTTTCTCAAGAAATTCCGGTCCCCTTACAATGAGGATAATACAATGTATTTATAGCCCTAAGGTTGTAATGTGAAAAGGGTAATACATTTAATGCTCCTTAAGCGTATACATCTGTATGATAATAAGCATTTAATGCGCAGTCAAACTGTTAGTTATCCGGCTATTAATGTTTTGTCCGAGGTGCAGCTCGGACCGCCTAAGTTCCTCGGTGCTCAAAAGTTCCTCGGTACTCAAAAGTTCCTCGGAGAGTTCTTATAGGTCGGAGCGTCTGAGTTGATTGGGGAAACAGAGTTTCCTCATTGCAGTATGGTTCCTCGGAGTCGAGGTGTTGTTCGTAAGTGTTTGTCGTTGCCATGTAGATTGCCACGTGTCTTCACCCAATTGAGCCATGTCAGCAGACTAAATTTGGTATCAACACTTGGTATTTTGCTTTTTCTCATGTGTGTAGGTACTACATGGATTAACATTGGATTGCACACCCTGATGAGAAAAGCGTTGAACATTCCTGAAGAGTTGAAGAACAAACGATGAAGTCTTATTCAATTGTACCTTTTTAGTTTTGGGTTCATGGAAGGGTAGATTTGTATAGGCAATTTTATACTTGATAATTCGGATGTTTAGTTTTATGTATGTACCGGGATAGACATAGGGGGAGATTTGTAAGGACATTTTTTGTCCATTATCAATTTGTTATGTCGTACGCCGTTACACCATTGAAGAAATTCAAAGATTCATATAGTCATCAACGGATCCGAATATCAAAAGAAGAAGAGGAATCAAAGTCTGACAGGCCGGACCGGTCCACCCTGGAAATAGAATCGATCCACCTGCGAACCGGTCCGCCTCACACCCGAACCGGTCCGCCTGCTGAAAAGCCAGTACACCCCTGACCGCAAGCGAACCGAAGAGGCCAGAAATAAAAAGAACCGATCCGCCTGCGAAGCGGTCCGCCTCAGAACCGGACCGGTCTGCCTGCTGAAAAGTCAGTACACCCCGGACCGCAAGCGAACCGAAGAAGCCAGAAATAAAAAGAACCGGTCCGCCTACCCTGACCGATCCCCCTCAGACCCAGACCGATCCGCCTCAGATAAACATCAACAGATCATGGTAAGATTTTCTAGGCTAAACGTTTCCTTTATAAACCCACTACGGAAAGTGGTTTTCTAAGACTTAGATACACGATTTTTAGAGTACAAAAAATATAAGTCTTCACCTGTTGAGTCCCAAGACTCCAGTTTTTATTGATTCACACAACCTCTCATACATTTATGAATCTATTTATAACCCTAGAACACAACCAATTGTTGTTCAACCCTTGTGGAGAAGACCGTTCTTCTTCTTCATTGCATCCCTCCTAGAAAGGGATATTTCCAGCCGCCGACTACATAATCCGACACCTGAGGGTAATTATTAGTCACTTGTATTTTCATTGTAATCCGAATTGTACAGTTACAATATTATAATGAAAATAAATGGTTTTGCCCCTTTGGGGGATTTTTCCTCACAAGTATGTGTTTGAATGTTCTTGCTTAGTTCATTATCTTATTCAATCACATATTGTTGCATGTTTAGGGTTTGTTTGGGTTAAAAGGTGTTTAATATATTTTCTCATTTGAATGCAAGCACAATACTCTCTCAAGTAGAGAAAAGTCTATACAACGGTATGTAGATAAGAAATCTTCTTGTGATATGGTAAAGTGACCTTCAATAATTCCATGGTGTTTTGAATGTATTTGTAGATGTTTGATTACAAAAGGAGAACTCAAAAAGGTGTTTATGTTTGTGAAAAGGGTTTTTTCAAAGATCTAATCCCATCCAGTCTTTTTATAAGTAGGTTAGATAATAAGGATAAACATAAAAGATTTGAGGTAGATATCATTTACAAACTAAATTTCGCCCGGGACCTCGTTCGAATGACATCTAATGTTGTTAAAATAAGTTTGAACGATAACTTCGAACTACATTCTAGCGAGCGAAGGAAAATGGGGTCATTTTAAATTTAAACCATCTCATTCTAATGAAGGAACAAAGTCATTTGAACGAACCCATTTTTCGTTTGAACGAGGCATTGAAAAGCTAGAAATTTAATTTATAAAAAATTCAAATGCCCTTTAGAAAAATACCCTCTTAAAACATTTTAAACCCCATCAATGATTAAAATTTTTTGTACCAATCAAGACAATAATTTCTTCCATGCATGTTGAGACCAAAAATTCCCCCAATCTTCAAATGTCTTCAATTATGTCTTCGATTCTCGAGAAGTCGTGACGGGGTACGCAAAAAAAAAGAGGTGCAGTTATAAAAATTACTCTTACAAATCTTCCCCTTTGGCTGTTCCAATATAAAACACAAATCTAAGCCAAATTAAATCCTAACAACAATAATAATTAGCCTCTCTAATTATAAAAGAAAATTGGAATGTAATTTTCGCATGTCATTGAATTGACGGGATCTTTTAATTGGCTACCGTGATGCATATGAGTTTTAAATAGAAAATGAAACTCCCTCTCAATATGTTCTCCCATTTTTTGTCTCTAAGAAACAAAGGAGTCGAAACTATATATGAAATATAAGCATCACATGAAGAAGTAATATATTATCACAAAAATAATCAATCACGCACAAGTAATGATAATCTCAAAGGCATATCTTAACCACCTATTTTTGAAAATTTTCATTTTTTTCTGGAAAACATAAAATACAATAATACAGTACACCATGGATTAACATTAAAATATTCGAATCATGAATACGAAATTTAAGTGCGTGAACATTTTCCATTGGTTAATTATCATAGACAGTCATAAAAGTGTGCATGAAGTCATGAGACACTCCTAACAAAAGAGCTCATAGTCTACCTTAGGTGTAAAAGATTGTGAACTCATATGAAATCGTTTAAACTTAATCAACATGTCATGAACATAAATGATTCTCAGACCAACAACGCTAAACTATGTAATGTTTTTCAACAAAGTTTATTTTCAAACCCATTGATCTTCGACTTAAGCTCCCTCAAAATATCTCATATATTATAAAGTCACTCTCATTTATTTTCAATAAATTATAGTTCTCATATGTAGTGAAGCATCAATGAGTCTAAACAAAATTGGCCTGCCACTTCTATTTTTATGTGCCTCTAATCTTTTTAGGCTCTTTTATGCAAATGGTGACTTTTAACGCAAATAGTATTTTTATCTTCCGTGGAACCTTTAAATTTCTCATTGTATAACAATATTTTTTTGGAATATAAACAAACTTGGGCAATGGTTCTTACATGCCCAACTTATTTCTTTTCACATTTGGTTCGTTATTAAGTAGAATTAAGATGAAAGCATCGTATTCGACATAAGACAAGTAAGCACAATGTTCATAAAGCTCGTGCACATGTGAAATAAAGGAGACAAGGAGTTTAACATGTGTATAGTAGTAATCAAAGATCAACTTAATGAATATACACATTATTAAGCATACTATTGAAATAAAGTCATGACTCAACACACTACGAAAAAGTCACGTGGATGAATGGGTGATCCGAATATCTTAATTGTTCATCAATAGACGGTGAAAAAAAATACAAGACTCTTTTTGTCTTTTGCAAAAATTTTATAAAAAATAAAATGTTTTTCACTTTTCCATAAAAACCAAAAAAACGTTTTGGATTTTTCAAAAAATATATCAAAAGAAAGCATAAAAATATAAAATGATAATGCAATGATAATAGAGTCTAGCATTAGGAATATAAGATGAAAACATGATAAACATCCTAAACTAGATAAAGCACCGAACATAATCAACTGTGCAAATACCTAAGAATTTTTTATGATCCTCAAATCAAAGTGAATCTAATGGTTTCATGAAAATGTCGACCAATTGACGTTCGGTGATCACAAAGCTTAAGGGCACAACCTTTTCCTCAACTAGGTCACGTAAAAAATGATCGCGTATCCTAATGTGCTTTGTGCATGAATATTGGACCGGATTATGAGATATATGGATCGCACTAGTATCATCATGAGAAATAGTCATATTTCCTTGTGAAATCCTATAATCTTCTAACATTTACTTCATCCATAAGAGTTGCGTGAAATAACTCCTGGTGGAAATATACTCAGCCTCGGTTGTGGACAAAGATATGGAGTTTTGCTTCTCTCTCAACCAAGAGACAAGAGCACTCCAAAAATAAAAACACCCACACGAAATGATTCTACAATTATCGACATCCCGAGAGCAATTGGCATCCGAATAGGCGGAAAATGGTTATCAGTATCAAAGGAATATCAAATACCATATGAAAGAGTTCCACTCACATATTTGATAACATGTTTAAGTCCTAGTAAGTATGAATATTTTGGGGATTCTTGGTATCGCGCATAAACTTCAACACTAAGAGAAATATCAAGATGACGAGTGGTCAAGTAGAGGAGGCTTACCTATCATACTTTGATACGTCCTGACTTAAAGTGTCTTTGCTATTCTTTGTTGATGTACTCATAGGGGTGCCTGAGTGCTGAATGGAGTCTAGACCAAACTTATTCACTGAGCTTCTTGTATATTTGGATTGAGATATGAATATCCCATCCTCAAGATGACGAACTTGGAGACCTAGGAAGAACATAAGATCACTTACCATGCTCATCTTAAAATCACTCGTCATCTCCTCCTTCAAAGTGTGAGCATGGAAGGATCACGTGGATCCAAATACTATGCAGTCCATATAGACTTGGACTACAAAAATAACACCACCACCTCTCCTCACAAATAACGTGTTATCCACTTCCCCTCTCTTGAAGCCACAAGTTAAGAGATAGGAAATAAGCCTCTCGTACCAAGCACGAGGTGATTCCTTCAAATCATATAAGGCCTTCTTAAGATAATAGATGTGTCCTAGATGCTTAGGTTTTTGAAACCCTTTTAGTTAATCCACATAAACCTTGTCCTATACAATGCCATTCAGAAAGGCTCTCTTGACATTAATCTGATATAACTTGAAGCATAGATGACATGCTATGGTGAGTAGTAAGCAAACGAACTCAAGCCTAGCGACATGACTGAATGTCTTGTTAAAGTTTACACCCTCAATTAATCTGTGTGCAACCTTAAGCGACCAACCTAAACTTATTGTGAACTATGGTAACATTTTCATCTATTTTATTCTTGTAAATCCATTTGGTACCTATCACATTAGTATCTCTAAGTTGGGGACTAGTTCTGAGACATCATTCTTGTGAAACTGAAGCAACTCATCGCACATAGAGGAGATCTAGTGCTTATCCATGAGTGCTTATTTCACATAATTGGGCTCGACTAAGGAGGTGTATCACAGATAGCTAACCACGTTTTTTAGTTGAGCACGAGTCTTGACACCTAGTGTGGGATCACCAAGTATAGCTAAATGGTTATGAATCTTTCAAACCTAGACGAGTAGATCATTTAAATTAGGTTTGGGGTCCACCGTGGTAGTATGAGGAAGGATGGGATTATCACCAGGTGATAATCATTCTCACACTGGGGGCTAGGAACAATAAATGCTGGTGGCTTTCATCTCTAATCGTGACATTTATAGACTTCATAACAATAAAGCTTAAAAGGTTAAAAACCCTATAAGTCCCACTTATAGATGAATAACCTAAAAATATACCTTCATCTCTTTGGGATTCAAACTTTTCCAAGTGATCTCTATCTCTCAAGATATAGCATATACTCCCAAAGACACGAAAATACGATAGGATGTACTTCTTCCCTATCCACAACTCATAAGGCATGCATAGTGTGTGCAGACAAATATATACCATATTCACTGTATGGCATGAAGTTATTACTGCCTCTGCCAAAAAATCTCTAGGCATGTTTCTTACAAGAAGCATGAATCTATCCATCTCTTGTATCATTCGGTTCCTCCTCTTAATAATTCTATTTTGTTGAGGAGTACGAACGAACGGAAACTCGTGTTTCATGCCCACTCTATCACAATAGCTATCCACTTTATCTTCTTTAAATTAAGTGTCGTTGTCACTAGGAATCTGATTAATAGTGACACCATGTTTATTTTGTAGGAAACAACACATGGTTATAAGGGACTCAATCACATACACTAAAGAAAATCACCAATAAAACTCCTAGCAAGACTACTAGGGTTTATTTCACCACCTTCTCTTTATCGGAAGTAGTATAACTCTCTACCCTCTCAATGACCACCAATTTCTCACTATTAGCAAGCTTCATAATCTCTTTATCATCATTTATATCTTGATCAATGCGAGGGGGAGTGCCACAGTGGAGTAATTGGAAGAGGTAGGAATCTCCAGCAATGCTAGCCTTGCCCAAGGTGTCGTCCTAAACAGTTTTGTAAGTAAACTTCTTCAAATAGTCAACCTACATAGAGGCATTGGCGAATGCTTCATCCATCCCCTTGTGATGTCATTCTCTTTATCCTTGGCATCCTTAGCTTTCATTTTCACCCTTTGAGTTCTGACCTGGTTGATAACTATTTTAGAATCCTTAGCCTCCTTTTTAGCAGCATTTAAAACATTAGCCTCCACTATTTAATCTTGATCCAATATTTGGATCTTTTCTTTTTAACTTCTTATTTGCCTACATTTAGGCCTCATTTGCACGACCAGTAACTTCCATGGATTTTTGCGTCCCATTAAAGGTAGCCTCAATATCTAAAGAGGAAACCTTTATCTTGTCATTCTTTCCTTAGAAGATGGTATTAGTCAATCAAGAACTGCAAGATAAATATTTAGAATAGGATGTTAAAAGAGGGGATTTAATAGGTATGAATGACAATTATATAATAAATGATCAACTTACAAAGGCCAAATTAAGATTTTCTCTATAAATCAATCTTGAACATGGAAGAGATGATGTTTCTAACTCATAATTAGGAAGGACTCTAGCACTAATTAAATCCCGAGCAAGCTCAGGACACACTACAATCGATTAGGTATCACCCTTCCCCTTATCAACAATTTTCCTTTAAGCAACCTCAACTGGAGAAGGTGGATAATTTCTTATCCTCTTAGATAGATGATCATGATCCTTGTCAGAAAACTTATCCATGATGATGGGGTTTCTAGAACCTCTAACTTCAGGTTTCTTGGATGGTACTAGTGTGACGTTGGGGATCTTTCATTTCACCATCATGTTCGAAGGGATTTTGGACGGTACTATCGCGACGTTGAGAGGCTCGAAGGAGGATAAAATAATTTCTACTGAAATATTATCACTTTCTCTTTGAGAGAATTCAGAATCAGAGTTAGAGGATTCAGAGGTATAGGCTTTTGGATCATCTAAAGGTGGAGCGTTATCTCCTCAGTTAGTCTAGGCACAAAAGAAGTAATGGTTATCTTATATCCGAGCAAGAATGAGGCCGACCTAGGATTTTCCCCTGTGCCAAGCCTTTGTTAGATGGACCATATGTTTCCAAGTTAGCAAAATTGATCTTAGAGGTATGAGCAAGCTTTTTGTTACTCTTATTGAAAAAATTGTAAGAGAAAATACAAAATTAACAAAAGAAAATAATGTGCAAGTTAGACACAAATATCTTAAGTGTGCGTGTTGTAACCTATCCCCCGACCTCCCCAGGGGAATCTTGGTCCATTATAAATAACACCCTCAGGAAGTAGAGTAAATTTCCAATCCATCACAATTAATCCATGGTCCTAATAATCCTTATCAGAATCGAGTAAATACACGACTGAGGCCCTATTTGACTGCCTTGTCTTCATATAATAAATGTTTTCATAAGCGGTGCCCCAATGGTAACTGTACATCAACTCTCTAATCCCAATATGTGTCCCACACAACTTATTAATATGGTGGGAACCATTAATGATTCCTTAAGTATTTGGGATAATTTAATCAAGAAGAACATCAAAGTATTGATAGAATTCCAAAAGAAAATGATCGGGGGGTAAACGTTACCCCACACTCGACAATAAATATGGAGGGTAACCAATGACTTTCTATCAAAACACAAAGCTCACGTTCCCCATTCAGTAATTTAATTTTTACCTGTGGAGGGATTCTGTGCATATCCCTAAAAACTTGTGAAGAACTCTTATCAACAGTATAAAACATATTTTAGCAGGAATATAAAAGAATTACAAAGGAATGAGTAGAACAAATAAGTAATCCTTACAACGTAAAAGAAGAACACAACTATCACAAATTGTAAAAGAACTTGGAGATAAAGGAAGAGATTTTTGAATAAAAGATGAAACAAACAAAGGGAAAAATGATATTTTATAAGCCAAAATGACGTCTACATGATTTCCCAGATATGATGATGATTAAAATTATCAGTCACTTCATTTTGACATGGTTTACGTACCAAAATGTGTTATGACCAGCATACCCCTCAAACGCTTCACTTCACAAAAATTGCCTGTACTTACAAAACTACCACTACACTGGGAGGATTAAATGAGCAAAAAATACCAAATCCCAGAGATCACTAACTAATTAAGCATATCTACTGAACAAATCACAAAGGCTCATATCCAGGTTTCTATGAAGTTAGTTAACTCTCAACTATTAACACTCCATACATTCATTCCACATGCCTAGCCACTATGAAGATTTTATGCTCCAGGACAAGCTATTTTCGTTCCTACCATGAATGAAGTCTTGGAGATTTTGTTACACCATAAATATGGAATACGACATGGACAAGTGGTATTGTGACACCTTTCATTAGGAAACAATCACCTTATTCACTGATTGTAATCAGCATGTCATCTCCTTGGTCAGTTTACTATTACCCTTGGTCGGTAGGGTGGCCAACTAAGATGATGTGAAGTTATTACTCACCAAATAGATGCGTGACACATGTTGTAATATGTACAACTCCCATTACCCATATGTAGGCTAGCCATTTTAGTTAAGTGTGGTTATCTCATCATTAGCTGTCTCCTAGAATGTACAAAGGCGTAACTTCTTGATTTATAAAGTCATTCCACCTCTTTAACTTTTTTCTCTAAAATTAACTTATAAATAAAAACCCTTACTCACAACAATGGTATCTGAAAATATTCAACTTAACGCTGGAGAGATTTTTAAGAGAACATATTCATTATTTCATAGCTAATACAAATAAAACTACACCTGTGGATATAGGCACCTCTTTCGAATGAACCATGTTAATCCCATATATCCTTCTCTGTCTTTCATATCTCTTAAATCTAAGGCATTAATCTCTTTATCTATTATGGTTTATTATTAGTATTAATCAGTTAAGATCCATAAAATTCGTATACCATTTTTAGTCGATAAACGCATACTTCTTCAAGATACCCCAGATAAGGTCCTTCATAGATCCTCTCTTGCTATCTCGAGAGGGATGATAAGGCATTCATTTTCCAACTTAAACCGGGGACAATTGGGAACTTCATGGAGTTAGCGCTATCCTGTATCAACTATTTTATAGGGGCTCAAAAAATGAGGAAGCCTGTAACTTCCCTCCTCCATTTTAAGCAGAAGTTCATGTACACCCTTATATAATATGACAAGATGTTAAATCAATAAGGTTTGCAGGTGGATGAATTGAAAGATACCATTTTTGTGGATGCCTTTATCTCAGGCCTCACATTAGAGGATTTACTAAGGTCTTTTTGTAAAAGCCATCCTCCGTGTATGATAAAGATTCTAGATAGAGCTTAGAACTACATGCATGCGAAATACGCGGTCACAACTAGATGAATAGTAGACCCCCTTAAATAGGGAAAGAGAAAAGAAGTGTTCTCCTACCTCGTAGAATCCCTTAAGGTCACTAATACGAAGAAAGAAATAATGTAATAAATAACAACGGGCCTCTAGATTCCAAAACTCCACTCCTCTCACAATCACCAAAGAAGGTGTCTTCATAAATGTGGAATCATAAGAGATCTTACCTATGCCGAGACCATGAGGGCTTAAGAGGATAGGAGGGACAAGTCCATGTACTACAGATTCCATAGAGGCCATACGCACAACACATGTTATTGATTTTGACTCAAAGAGACCATCGAACGAGTGATTAAGAAGAGATAGCTCAAGGATTTTGTAGCCAAGGACATTGGAAAATCTCATAAAACTATAAAAACAAAGATGTATTCCTTATAATTAACATGAAAACTATCTCAGGAGGATTCGCCCGTGGAAAACCCTCCTCCAATAAGATGGAGTGCATGTAAATAGCGTGTATTTCCAAAATAAGTCACTGAGTAAGGTTCCTATGATGATCTTTTGAGACAAAGACATTATGGGATTCACCTCTATGTGATGATCCTCGGGTAATCAATGTGATTACAGGTGATACAAATATAAGGACAATATTGGTCGATAAATGGATCTCCACTATTATCTTGTTCCTACTAGATGTTTTCAAGGACATTGGTTTCATAATGAAGAACACGCTACGCATCACTACTCCAATGAAGAACAAACCTATTCTGTGGGGTACATCACTCTCACCCTTATAATTAGCTCTAAAAATTCCTAATCCACCATCTGGAATAAGTTCTTAGTGGTGGAGTTACCCTTAACTTATAATGTAATCATAAGAAAACCTTCTCTCAACAATTTGGATGTTGTTATGTCTACTTAAAGGATGGTGATGAAGTTCTCAACCCACAATGGCATGGGAGAAGTGTATAAAGATCATGAGAAATCTTGGGAGTGTTAAAATATTTATATGAAAGAGAAAAAGAAACCGCTAAAGATAGTGAATAGATCACCTGGAGTCTCAGAGAGTTCTTACATAAGTGTTGAGGTCCTCACAAAGGCATTACCTCCCCCACTTGAACTACTTGAGATCATGCAAGAGAGTTTATACATAGAATTACTGAATGTGGACAATCTGGATCCATGAGATAAAGAGAAATAATAGAGAGGTGAGCTTGTTGAGGCTTTCATCACCATTTTCATTGATGAAGCATATACAAGAAAGGTTTTATAGATTGAGGCGGGTATCATATACTATCTTTGGGATGAGATAACTTAATTCTTAAGGGGAAAAATATTTATTTACATGAAGCCATAAATGTGGTTAGGGTAGATCCTCAGGTCACAGTCCACCACCTCAGCATGGACCCAAACCACATGCCAATACATTAGAATAATTTTGTAATCGCAAAAGAAATATAGATGTTTCCAAAGAGGTAAACAATATTTAAAATCCAAATTCATCTATGATATGAAATACCCAGAGTGGCTCTCCAATGTGGTGCTGGTTCCTAAGACCAACAAGAAGTGGAGGACGTGTGTGGACTTCACCGAGCTCAACAAATAATGTTATACTAATTGCTATCCCTTGCCCCATATTGATAGTTTGGTTTATTACACTAATGAGCTCCTCTCCTTTATGGATGCCTATTCTGGGGGTTATAATTAGATCAAATTGACTCCCATTAATGAGAAAAATATCTCATTCATCATCGACAAAGGTACTTACTACTAAAAAGTTATGCCTTTTAGACTTGAAAATACAAGTACGACATATTAAAGGGTAGTGAATACTATTTTTAAAGACTTAATCAACAAATCCATGGAGGTCTATGTAATGATATGATGGTCAAGAATCTGGAGTCTCAGGATCATGTCCAAAACCTCAAAGAGACCTTTGCCATTCTCAAAAGAATTCAAATGAACCTCAATTAGAAGAAGTGTGACTTTGGGGTAGAAAGAGGTAAGTTATTAGTCTTTATGGTCACTAAACATGGCATAAAGACCAACCTAGAGAAGATCCAAGCTTTATTGGACATGGAACCTCCCCGAACAATTAAATAAGTTTAAGGTCTAGCCAAAAGGATTAATTCTCTCAATCATTTCATCTTCAAGGTCACAAATAAGTTTTTTCCCCTTTTTGTAATACTGAAGCAATCTTTTTCAGTGGAACCCAGAGGTAAAAAAAAAAAGCTTTCGGACTTGAAGAAGTTTATGGGGTCTTATCCTATTTTATCCTGAACCATTATCAGAAAAAATTTGTACTTCCACCTTAATTTTTCTTCAACCAGAGTCAATTAAGCTTTGTTAAGGGAAGAAATGGGGTTCAGTACCCCATATACTACAACATCCGATCTCTATAGGGGACTAAAGGAAGTATTTGAAGATGGGAAAACAAGCCTTTTGTTTAATCACCTTCTCCAGACATTTGAAGCCCTACTTCCAATCGTATACCATAGTTATCATGAGAAATCAACCATTTCGAAAGATTCTGCACAAGAGCGATACATCAAGAGGTCTCGTTAAGTGGTTTATGGAGTTAGGATAATTTGGCATCATATACCAACCACAAACTGACCTCAAGAGACTGACCTTAGTTGATTTTACAGCAAATTTAACGAACCTAGAAGAGGTAGGAGAATAGCATAATAGTTTAATAAGGAATCAAAAGTGCCTAAGGAGACCAAGATCCCATTCTTTAAAGAAATAGATCTTAGTTTCCCAACACAGGAGCTACATATGGATGAATCCTCTAATAGCTCAGGAAGCAAGGTTGATCTTCACCTTCTAACAATAGAAGGAGCTATAATTTCTCTCAATTTATGCTTTGAATTCAAGGCCTCCACTAATAAGGAAAAGTATAAAGCTTTGTTAGTTGGCCTAGGCCTAGATATCCATTTAAAAGTATAATAGGGTAAAGATGTCAGCTAGTGGTAAACTAGGTCACTGAGGTTTATGAGGTCAAAGGTCATCAAATGGAAGGGTATTTGGTGATTATTAGGAACTCTTCCAAAAAATCCCCATAATCAACTTCAGGAGGGTTCACCGAGAAGAAAATACAGAAGCTAGCCATTTGAGGAAGTATGTCCTCCTTAGATGAAGTAGATATAGATGCTTTGATAGACACTTTGGATTAGCCAAGCATCACCCAACTCCATATCAACATGTATGAGGAATAAGAGAGCTCATATTGTATCACACCCATAAAGAAGTAGATCATGGATGGAAGCTTTCCCATGGACAAGAACCACACCAAGCGTTTATATACTGCATTAATATTGGGATCATATTCAAAAAATGGGTATTTCTCATCTCCCCGACAGTGCCTTAGTCCTTAGGAGTCCAACTACATCCTCAGAGATCTCCATGAAGGTTTAAGTGGTAACAACACTAGCCCTAATACATTTTTCTACAAGGTCTTGAGGCAAGGATACTTTTGGCCCACATTGAGAAAAAACTCTAAAGATTTAGTGCAACATTGTGACAAATGTCAAAGTTTTGCCTTTGGCCTAATGCAATTAGTAAAACAAAATTGTCCCAATGCTAAGTGCATGGACCTTTACTCAATAGGGGGTGGAGTTTGCAGGCCTTTTTCCCCTAATAAAAAATTCAAAATAAGTTATGTATTGTGTCGATTGATTATTTCACTAATTTGGCAGCCTGCCTATTTCAATAATGGGTGATCAGTCCCCTACCAAAATAAAACATAAATCTCATATGATTCAATCTTAGCATCACTGTTGAGTTTTTTTAATTACTAATAACCTATTAGGTCTGGTGTCAAATTTAAGAACTTATTAACTTACTTACACAAAATTCCCATTCACATAACCAACCATGGAAACAATGAAACTCACACTCACTGGTACAAATAAATAAATCAATAAATCTCAGTAATAAGTAACAATATAATAATCCAACTATTTGAAAGGAAAGAATTTGGATATAATAAATACTAACTAACTGGGCTACATGCCCAAAACAACTCTGAAGTATATCCTATCTAGATCTCAATGATATAAGAGTCTAATCAATCCCTACAGACATCCACAACTATTGCAGGATCATCTTAATAGAAAAATGGTTAAGCCAGGCATTCCTATGGCTGAGCACCTAAATATTTGAAAATATTTTGATACGAGTCAAAGCCCAAAACCTTTTGAAAATATTTTTCAAGTGTTTAAAAGACATTAATATATATGTCACATAACCTATCATATTTAAACTAGTGTCACACTCCCATGAGATACCCCTTGCCCCTCATCTATAGTGCACACCTAACGCATGTATTTTAAACACTCTAGTTATGCTACCCAACCTAGCTAGTACCTCAACACTAATCTTAATTCTATACACTACCCTGTATTATGCGTACACTTTCTTTCACTTTAAATCCTCAGTTATCTTTCACATCCACTCTATAATTCCAATCCTCAATTATAATTTATCAATTCACTTCATATAACTTTATTCTAGTCATTAATTCAACATTCACCTTAATGTCAAGTACCCATATATATTTGTATCACTCTTATACACATATTTATAGATAGCATCCCTGAGCTTTTCTCTCGGATTCATATAAGTTTATTGTTCATAATATCCATTAATTAGCCCGTATATATATATATATATATATATATATATTTCTCACTATATATGTATAACCGCAATCCCTAGAGCATTACCTCGTTGTTGCATTCTCTAGTATCCTATTGGGCACTGGGGATACACACCTCAACCTTGGCCATCGGGTCAGAATCACACCACCAAACCCAAATCATAACGTAAACTGGAGTCTATCATAGTCATACATCCGTGGGTCATAAGCTTACCACATTACCCCGCTAGATTCAAAACTCATATAGGGTGGTCATGCAATAGACCTATGTCTCGAGAGCCAATACTACACCTACTGTGATTCACCATTAGTCCACCCACTACACACAACCTCCACTAATAGCGTCAACTAGAGTAGGTATGGTTCACATGTATTAATCAAACACATATACATCCACACACACACACACACACATATATATATATATATATACGGTCTCTATAGTCGTATGTATATATATTACAAATTGACTAACCATGCATGTCACTTTTAGTAGCACCATCCTATATTCTCTAAAACTAAATCTGACTCCCAAATCCATAAGTAGTCACTAATCTATTTTTATATCACGATTATATTTTATTCTAAACACTAAGCCTATCTCAATCCACCCCGTTCCCCAATTCCATTCAAAATTACCAATTGAATCCATAAATATATTTCGTGTGTAGCTCATCCTAAACACTCCTAAATTTATGCCTTTATTTTATTCTTAACTAACTATATTCCAAAAATTCTACAACTTCTAAACACCTCTATGGACCTTCCAAAATAACTCGGATCCCAACTGAATCGATAACACATAACACATCAAAACACCTAACCTAGGCCAAGCAGGGTAACCGCATAGAGTAAAAATCCACAACTGTATGCGTGTTTTAAAAATGTAGAAAAGTTATATCCAAACATTATCCAAATCACCAATTTGCCTTCATATTTAGATTCTACATGAAAAATTGAGTCAGGTATATATTTTGAGTTTTTGTCATATATCTTCTGAAGGCACTCAAAAAAAGATCTAAAACTTGCCAAAGTGACTTTACTCATTCCTCTCATTTTTGCCTCTCTTAGTTTCATTTTTTACCTCTCTATTTTCTCTTCTTACACTTAAAATCATCCCTAACATTACTTATCATCAATATACACGCTTTCACATATCAACTGATCCAATAAATCATCTACGACATGGTATCCAACATCAATTATCCAGAATTCATCCATTTTAATTCCAATACCCCTTTTTCACTTTTTTCCAGGTTTATAATTTTAAGATCCTAACTAAATTTAAGATTTCTCACCAAGATTTCACCTTTTATATGAATTGAATTCAATTTCACGTGAGATAAATAATTACTTTTATTTCTATAGATTCATACCCAAAAATCTCATTTTTGTCATGTGATCCCACCCAGAAGTTCATATTTGTTTTTCACCAATCATGATATGAATTAAAACACAACGTATAATAACAAAGCATGTAAAAATTTTCCTCAAACCATAGAGAATTCTTAATTTGATCCTTGAGATCCTCTTTGTTTGTTGACTCTTACCCAATTCCCTCCTGAATTAATTAATTTCTATCTTTTTCGCCTCTCTCTCAAGCCTATGTGAATTTGAATGGGTATATGTATGCCTCCTTCCTCTAAAAACCCTTTATATTCTCCAAATGCCAATATTAGGTTAAGTAATAATATTATAATGACCTGAATACCACCGTACGGGTCCCGTATAACTTAAAAAGTCCCTGAAACTCGATTACAACCACCAAGTACCTATTTCAGAATATCTAGATCCATCCCGGATCATCTGTGCACTCGAAACCACAAATTGAGTAACCTATCATAAATTTACCATCTTATTCCCAACATGGCCGCGCATCCCAAATAAGATAATGTCAACCCGTCACTTTTACCCACATAACACGTAATATAAAATAGTACAATTTCATTTACTTATCACACAAGTAAATATAATAACACATAAATAATATTCCAATATTCACTTATTAATATTTATTCAATTTACTTTATTTCTCAAATTAATTAAATTACGTGTAATTTAAATATTCCCAAAAATATGTGGTGTTACATACTTCCGCCTTACAAAGGAATTTCGTCCCCAAAATTTGAATACACCTAGTACCAGAAACTTTGTATCCTTACCTGAACCGCATTCTCATGTATACTCAATTTCAAATCATGTTAACATTATGGTGCATCCACTATACACCCAATAATGGTACCCCCCCAACTGAAGTCCTATGCACTACGGCCCAAAACTAGCGACCAGTCTGTTTAAATCACTTTATACTGATATTATACATACTTCTTAAGGTCTCACATTAATGCAAAATAATGTTGGGTGACAACTTATGTCGTCTCCTCCCCCTTTTTCAATGAAATATTAGGCACAGTGCCCAATAGTGTAACTCACCCAAATTAGTGATAATTGTTCTATCTCGATCAACCAATTCCACAAGCGCAAAGGAAATTTTTTACTTTTCGCGATGTTGGTAACCCAACAATGAACTGTATCATTCTTCCTATCCATTTCATCACCGGAGTCACCATTTATTGCAAAACTCTGGTTGATTGCCTCAGACCAACCTTTTCCCATCTACGAGTGGTGCAATTGGAGACAACATTGTTATGTCTCACTCCATGCCAATTTATACACTCTACATCCCACATCATGTGAAACTCTTACTCCCCTTTCTGGGTACGCAAAAACACGAGACCCATGTGTCTGCTCCAAAACTGCGTACATAGTGGGTCCTTTTCATCTTATAGAAATCAACATCTTATTTATGCACAAGTCACCCTTAAAATTTAACTGATTACTAATTCACTCTGCTTCCCAAAACTTTTGGATCCTCCCTTGGCCAAAAATATCCTTTAATTATTGCTCTATAGTCTTTTAACCCCTCTCGTGTGTGATAAATCTCCTTGCTGTACACATATCCAGCCTATCTTCTGCCTCATTGAGGTTCAATCCCTCTTAATTTTCTATCTTTGCTTCTACTATCCCACAAGCATACGGTTTAACACATTTATTACCACATCCCCTTATCCCAAACGATTTTGAAAATTGAACTAATCAGGATGCCCATACACCCTATATCCCATCCATATCTACACTATTATAATAATTGTAATATACATATATCAAACTCGACCCCGCATGGTCAGCGTAGTTATAGAGTAAGGGTACACTCATTTACCCTACTTATCACGACTAAGTTCTTCTTGATATTTCCCCACCTATTGATTAGTGGTACAAAAGTTCCCTAGTACTTCCTACACATCACTACCTGGTTCCACTGACCTTATATATTATAATAGGTTTTAGCTCTAAGTTCTTTCTCCAAACATACAATGATTAACATTCAAATTCGATACCCTTTCATCCAACAACTTCTCCCAATACCCTATGTTTATTAAGGCTTATGCGTGGAATGTCACGCAAATGAAATCCAACCAAGGAACTCTCCCGATGCACTATCACCTATCATTGTTATCCATCGAGATCCTTTTGGCCCAAAGCACATAAACGATACACTCAATATCCTGCTCCCAGACATATAAGTCTAATTATCAACTCTTACATCTCTAAAGGAGTCATACAATACGACGCTCGTACTAACACTAAGTACCTAGCGCTAAATCAATAACGAGCTTAATCTCTTAGCTCGACGATAAACTCGATATCCCTTAAATCAGATCAGTAAATCTCGTACACATCAGGATCTAATATAACAAGATGACTATACTCTCAAAAGTCTCATCTACATTATAATAACTATATGCAGGGTCAAACCTCTTTCACGTGAGACTTCACATAAACAACACATCCTACCCAGGAATAGAGAACACGATAGCCTTACTGTAACAACCCACCATTATTCAGACCATGGCTGACCTGTCCATACCCATGGATAAAACTCATACTTTTAATTTCCAATAGCACTATCTATTCAAATGGTTCCTAGACTTAATACTCACATCTAAGATGAACAAAAAATTATTGTAACGGTTGCCTCTACTGGACACCCTCCTCCTTTCCCCTAACTCTCTGTGAAGAATATCGACCAATGTGGTCTTGCTCTCAACATATAAAACACCTCCTTATGTAATCCCTCTATCTCTGTTCAGGTTGGTCATATCGGGGTTGCTTTACTCTTTGGTCCAGGTAGCTTCAAGCTTAACGACTCTTCCAATTATTCCCTAAGCTGTGTTGGACCTGAGAAACACACTACTCGCCCTGGTGGCCTTATCTAAATCCAATGTCACTCATTCAGAATTACCTTGACCTGAATCATTTAAATGGGTCCCCTTGTTGGTTATTCCCCTATGGTGCCTCACTAGAATCGATACATCCAATTCTTTTATAGTTAGACTCTCAAAATATCTTAGCTACCTTCACACGAAAGAGATAATATTGACATTATAAAAGTACGACATTGACAACATAGCCATAAGTCATCCAATCCGGATTCCCCCTAAGTCCTGGTGACCTCTATCTGTGAGTCCTTCATCACACTTAAGGATTTTTTTTCTCCTTCATATCCATCTCATCGGGCACAATGTTCGTTGAATAAGTAAATTTTTCCTTATACCCGATCACTAATCGACCACTCTAGTGATAAGTCTAGATACTTCCTTCATATTTATATTTGAGAAAAAAATGGGAAGAACTTATGGTCGAACCACACCTAAAATTTCCCGATTGTCAAGGTGTCTCTCTTTTCAAATATGGTGACTAACTCCCACCACCGTAATGTTGCTCCTATGAGCTTAAAAGTTGCCAAAATTTATTTTTAAGTGTCACTGCACTCCACCATACGTAAATGACTTTTTATATACTTTCCTTCCATTGGCACTCTAATACCATGTACGTATTACCCTAAAACTCTAGTGGATGGGCATTTTGAAAGGCCCGTATGACTTCCTCACATATAGACTGTACTGGGTGAGTTTGCATTGGCACCACCATCTTTTATGGCGGTGCTTGGGGAAACTGCTACGCCATTATGGTCATTGTAACCTTAACTGCCTGAGAAATAATAATGGCGGCCTCTGTTGCGGTCACTATCCCCTGAATATTCCACGCTCTGACTGAGACTCTCCTCCTGCGATTCTTCTAAAGGCCCTCACTGGTCATCCTTTCATATTCGGCATACGAAACCTAACCGAACTCGTATAAGATTTCTTAAATATTACATAATAGAAGGAGAACGTAAATCATAATATGAATTGACAGTCCTAAGCATATGGCTCTACAACAAAGAAAAGAAACGCTGAAAAAGTAATAAGTCCTCACAAATCCTAAGGACACTAGACCCTGATTCTTTGATACCATCTATGACACCCTGCCTATTTGAATAATAGGTTATCACTCCTCCACCAAAATAAAATAAGAATCTCATCTGGTTCATTCTTATCATCATTGTCGAAAACAGTTTAATTACTAATAACCTATTGGGCATGGTTTCAATTTCTAAAAATTATTAACTTACTTACACAAAATTCCCATTCATATAACCAGCCGTGTAAATAATGAAACTTGCACTCACCAGTATAAAATAATTAACCGATAAATCTCGACAAGAGGTCATAATAAAATAATCCAACTAACTCAACGGAAAGAATTTGAATAAAATAAATACTAACTAACGGGGCAACATGCCGAGAATAACTTTGAAGTACCTCCTATATAGATATCAAGGATAGAACCATCTAATCAATCCATGCAGGCATCCCTGTGGCAGAGCACCTAAAAGTTTTGAAAATATTTTTATACGGGTTAGAGCCCCCAGCCTTTTGAAAATATTTCCCAAGTGTTTAAAATACATTAATAAATATGTCATGCTATTTTTCGTATTTAATCCAGTGTCTCACTCCCATGAGATACCCCTCGCCCCTCATCTATAGTGCACACGTAATGCATGTATTTTAAACACTCTAGTTATGCTACCCATCCTAACTAGTACCTCAACACCACTCTTAGTTCCAAACGCTACCATATATCATGCGTATACTTTATTTCACTTTAAATTCTCAGTTAGCTTTCACATTCGCTTTGTAATTATAATCCTCAGTTATAAGCTATCAATTCACTTGGCATAAATTTATTCATGTATTTAATTCAACATTCACTTTAGTTTCATATGACTGTATGTATTTCTATCACTCTTACCTACATACCCGCACACACAGATATATATCCCTGAACTGTCACTTTAGTGTCATATCCTCGAACTTTCCTCCTGGATGCATACAGATTTACTATTCAGAATATCCTTTAGTTCCCCCACATATATATTCACACACACACACACACACACACACAGAGATATATACATATATATGTGAGGCCATCCCCTTCCGGATCCTTGCAGCGGGAGAGGCTAAGAAGAGGGGGTGTCTCCCCTTCGTCCCGAGAGGATCTTGGACCTGAGTATCCCACTCGGGAGCGCTTCATCCTACGTCGGTGATGAGATGAAAATGTAGAGAGATAGAGTCGTCAGTCTATTTTACTCAAAATAGACAAAAAAAATGGGATCCATTCCGAAGGACAACATCCAAAGACATACTGATACATATGAAACCAAAATGATTTGAAAGGGGTCCGGAGGCTAAGTTAAGAAATGGGAAGGTGTTAGGCACCCATTCCACCCTTACGGTCTCTCATGGGTTATTATAATTTTCCTTTATTTACCCGTGATATGTGTGCACATATATATGTAGAAGAGATAGGAATCATCGACTTGTATCATGGAAGAGATAAAGTGAGTCATTCGTAGGAATGTTCCTAAATGTAATATTATAAAAATAGGATTATGTGATTATCCTAGTGTTGATCGTTATAACGGAATGATAACACATATGGAATAATACGCCACTAAGAAAAAATATACTTATATGTAAATATATAGAATCTAAGAGAGTTAAGTTTATAAAAAAAATAGGAAAAATTAGGAAAATGACTCAAGTCTCGGGTTTTACCCCGAGACACCTACGTAGCCTATAGAGGCATCAAAGTCCACGTAGTTCGTATGCAAAACGAGGGGTGGGATTTATCCCATAAATCCAATCGAAGACCTCTCTTGTATGTGTGTGTGTAAAAAAGTGTTTTAGTTGTGAGAATTCCCGTTTGGAATTTATGAGCAAATCCTCTTTTTCTTATTTTAATTGGGTTTTATTTATATGAAAGTAAGATATTTGCAATAATAGTAGATAAAAAATATATTAGGATATGTGAGAGAAGAGAACAAAGATACTAAGTAACAAAACAAATTAATGCGAATTTAGGAGAATTTAAGGAGAAAGTGGAGAAAGTTGGACCTTCTTGAAGATCTTGAGCTTAATCTTGGATGTTAAAGAGCAGCCCTTGCACTTGGATGATGATGGAGGGTACTTAATTCACCAATTTTGATGAAAAAGGTGAAGGTTAGAAAGGGATTTGGATGTGGAAATCACGGTGACTTCGAGAGGGGTTTTCTGAGCTTGCTGAAAGTGTGGATCTCTGATCTTACTCATTTTGAAAGGAGGTCAGGACCTCCTTTTTATAGAACCAGGGCATTACCAATCGGGATTGCCCTGGTCCTGGGAATTGGCAATTGTGTTTAGGGACACTGCCGATAGGTTGGATTTGGAGCCTACTATTTGGCAGTCCCTTTCAGGTTCCTTCAGAAAATCGATCGTAGAGTGCAAACCATTGATCCAAATTGTGCATGGGGTAAACTATTGGAGATTTACTTTAGAGACCTTCAAAAGTCTTTGGACTTCTCCCAGGTTCGGGAGTTGATTTAGGTCAAATGTGGTTCGGAAGTGTCCGTCGGTCCTTTGGACGAGGGATCGTCGAACGCAAATGAATCGTTCGTCCGCATGGTAAGTCAGAAGCGTGTATGGGTCAGACCGTTGGAAAGGTGAGGAGATTTACTTTGATATTCCAAAGAGCTTCACTCTATTTAGGGGGCTGACTTTGGTCAACCGAGGCCTGCAAGCGCTCGTTGACCTTTCGGAGTAAAACAAATCTTTCGTCCATACAGTAAGTCAGAATCGCGCATAGGGTGGACCGTTGTAAAGGGGTTTAGTGCCCTTAGAAGATTCATTCCGTCTCGGTCGATCTAAAGAGTTTACTTTGGTCAAACAGAGCTTGGGAGCATCCGGTGGCCTCCTGATCGAGTTTCAGGGGAAAACGGGTCATTCGTCCGCGTGGTCAGTCAGAATCACGCACGGGATGGACCTTTAACAAAGGGTTTCAGTGCCCTTTGAAAACTCATTTAGTCTTACTCAAGCTGAAGAGTTTGACTTTTGGTCAACCGGAGCCTGGGAGCGCCCGATGGCCTTTAGGTCAGTACCCAGGGTATGAGTTAGGTTTGAAATGATGAAAGGTTGTGCTAAGGACCTTAGGAGAAGTTAGGGAGTATTAGAATAGGGTGTCTACAGAGACCCTCGACGTGTGAGTTTGGAACAAATGATAATCGTCGAATAGACACCACATGATGCCTTTGAAAGAGGATGACCAGAGGGTCGAGGTCGATTCTGAGGACCTAAGGATAAGGATGACCGATTATGTGGGTCAGAACCAATTCTGAGCGCTTGAGGATGGGGGTGATCGATTCTGCAGGTTGAAGCCAATTCTGAGGTCTCAGATATGTGGGTGACCGATTTTGAGGGTCGAAGCCATTTCTGAGGGATTGAAGATAAGGGTGATCGATTCTGCGGGTCAAAGCCAATTCCGAGGGCTTGAGGGTGAGGGTGACCGATTCTCCGGGTCGAAGGCAATTCTCAGGGCTTGAAGATAAGGGTAACTGATTCTGCGGGTCAAAGCCAATTCTGAGGGCTTGAAGATGAGGGTGACCGATTCTGTGGGTCAAAGCCAATTATGAGGGTTTATGTTGAGATGACCTGAGAAATTATTTAAACTTAGAGACGGAAGCGAGCATAAAACATGGCATAATGATATAATATCTAAAACTTTGTCTCTACGTCTTCATCCAAACACGTCAAAGGCTTGAAGGGAAAACACTAACACTAACCCATGACTCGGAAATTTTTGTTCGGAATAAATCCAATACATATAAATTGACTCAACTAGAATTTTATCATCACAACTTTGGTGGACTCAATAGTAGGTCATGAGCTTCTCTAATTCACAGATGCTTATTCTAGCAAAAACTAGATCAGGATGGCTTAGGAATATGAAGAGACCACCTCATTCGTTCTAAATAAAGGTACATACTATTAGAAACTTATGATTTTTGTACTAAAGAATCTAGGTGCAACATATCAAAGGGTGGTGAATTATATTTTCAAAGACCTCATTGGCAATACCATGGAGGTGTATGTTAATGACATGTTGGTCAAAATCCTAGGAGATCAGGACCATGTGCAGAACCTTAGGTAGACCTTCATTATCCTTAAGAGGAACCAAATGAGGCCCAACCCAAAGAAATATGATTTTTTGGGTTATTGGAGGCAAGTTTCTTGGTTTTATAGACCAGAAAAGGCGGAAAAGGCCAATCTAAGAAGAATTCAATCTTTGTTAGATATGGAGTCCCTTAATACGCTTAAAGATGTCCAGATCCTATCTGGGAGAGTTACTTCCCACAACCATTTTATCTTCAAGGATACATACTAGTGCCTACCCTTCTTTAAAATACTTAACAAGGGCTTCCAATAGACATAAACCATTATTGAGGAAGACTTTTACTTGTGCCTTGCTTCCTCTCCAACCACTGTTATCTCAGCACTGATCTAAGAGGAATAAATATTTGGAAGATGAATCTTGGATCCTAAACTTATTAGGTGAAAATTAGGATTCTTGAAAAATCTTAGGAAAAATTCTATCACAAAATGATATCTCAAAAGGCTTGCTTGAAATTCTAATCCCGTACCTCTATTTATAGGGAAATTTGTTTCAAAGAGATAGGGAATAAATATATGGAAAATATGTTTTGAAAAATAAGAAAACGTGTACTCGTTTGGACAAATGACTTCTCGTTCGAATGAAGAACCCATTCTCGTTTGAATAGATTTTAAATAAACTTCGAACGACATTCCAGAGAGTACCTAAAAGGAGACATTCCAGATCTCGTTCGAATGATGTAATCTCGTTCTAACGACCAATGAAAACTCATTCAAATGATATTTCAAGTTTTTGTAATAAAACAACGAAATTTTTTTATAAATCATTTTAAAATATTTAATAAAATACTATCACCCAATAATCAAATATCCAAGGCTCTAAATAAATACTCATTCATAGTTGAGAAATTCATGGAATTTAAGACAAAAGCGAGCATAAAACATGACATAATGATATAATATCTAAAACTTTGTCTCTACGTCTTCATCTAAACACGTCAAAGGCTTGAAAGGAAAACACCAACACTAACCTATGGCTTAGAAATTTTTGTTCGAAATAAATCCAATACATATAAGTTGACTCAATTGGAATTTTATCCTCAAAACTTTGGTGGACTCCATAGTAGTTCATGAGCTTCTCTCATTCGTGGATGCTTATTCTATAAAAAAAAACTAGATCGGGATGGCCCGGGAATATGAAGAGAACACCTCATTCATTATAGATAAGGGTACATACAATTAGAAACTTATGATTTTCTTACTAAAGAATATAGGTGCAACCTATCAAAGGGTGGTGAATTCTATTTTCAAAGACCTCATTAGGAAAAAAATGGAGGTGTATGTTAATGACATGTTGGTCAAAAACCTAGGAGATCAGGACCATGTGCAGAAACTTTGGTAGACCTTCATTATCCTTAGGAGGAACCAGATGAGGTCCAACTGAAAGAAAAGTGATTTTAGGGTTATTGGAGGCAAGTTTCTTGGTTTTATAGACCAGAAAAGTAATAAAGGCCAATCTGAGAAGAATTCAATCTTTGTTAGATATGGAGTCCCTTAGTACGGTTAAAGAAGTCCAGAGCCTAGCTGGAAGAGTTATTTCCCATAACTATTTTATCTTCAAGGAAACAAAAAATACCTTCCCTTCTTTAAAATACTTCAGAAGGGCTTCCAATAGACATAAACCATTATTGGGGAAGATTTTTACTCGTACCTTGCTTCCTCTCCAACCACTGTCATCTCAGCATTGATCTAAGAGGAATTTAAGTTCTAATGCCTTGTTTATTATGTCAATCGAGCTCTATAAGGGGATAAAAATAAGTATCCATGGATGGAAAATCTTACCATTTGACTCATCACTTTAGCCAGATATATGAGGCCCTACTTCCAATCTCGCACCACTGTGTTCATGATGAATCAACCCCTTCGATAGATCCTTCACAAGCATGATACCCCAAGAAGGCTTATCAAATGTTCTATAGGGTTAGCTGAATTTGATATCAAGAATCAACCAGGGAGTTCTATCAATGGAAAGACTTAAGTTGACTTCATTGTGGTTGAATAACCCATAATAGGTTTAGGAAGAAACAAGATACGCGAGACAATAGAAATTATACCCAAGGAACCTAAACAATCGTTATTTTAGGAGATAAACCCCAGATATCCAATATGGGTCTCGTACTTCAATGGATAATTCAATAGCTCAACCAATGGAGCTGGATTTAACTTTGTAAATAGAGAAGGAGGTACAATATATCTTTCTCTTTATTTTCAATTCAAAGCCTCTAACAATGAGCCATAGTATGAATCCTTGGTGGTAGGCTTGGACCCAGACATCCACTTGAAAGAAGAACATATAGAAGCCATTTGTGATTCTAAACTGGTGGTCAATCAGGTCACTGAGGTCTATGAGGCCAAAGGTTACAGAATGTCAGGGTACTTAGAAATTAGTGATCACTTTATCCCGAGAATCCTAAGATTTTTCATCAAAAGGGTCCCCCAAGAAGAAAACTTGGAGGTCGAGATAAGGTGGACCCATAAGTTTTAATTATTATATCGGACAAACTAAGCATCGCCCAGATCCAGATCAACACTACCTATAGGTCAATAAGAGGTCAGACAGGACGACACCTATAAAATCCTATCTCATGGATAAAGTGCTTTCTAAGAATAAGCTTCAGGCCAGACGATCAAAGTCTCTATCTTCTGGATACTATATAGAGAATGAGGGATTTTTCAAGAATAGGTACTTTCAATGTCTCAGTGATGCATCAGTCCATCAGAAGTTAGCTAAGTCCTTAAAGACCTCCACGAAGGTATATATGGTGCTTATACAATCCCAAAGACAAGTATATAAGTTTTTGAGGTAAGGTTACTTTTGTCTAATCGTAGGGAAAGAAGCCAAAGTTCTAGTCATGTAATGTGACAAGTGTCAAAAGGTTCACCTTTGTTCCATAACAACGAGTGAAAAATATGTCTCTACCTATAATTCCATGGCCCTTCCACATTAGGGAGTGGATTTGGTGGTCCCCTGCCCCTCAGCACAATCTAGAAAAAGCTATGCATTATGGCAATTTATTACTTCACCAAGGGGATAAAGCTAAGCCCTTAGCCACCATCACAGAAAATAATAATAACATATTCATTTGGAATAACATCATTCATAGGTTTGGCTGTAATCGAGACATCATCTCTATCAATGGCAAGTATTTTAATAACCCTGCCTTTAAAGAATTATGTCCAAACTACAATCACTGATCCTCCACGGGCCACCCTTAGACCAATGACCAAGTTGAAGTGACCAACATAACCATCTTCCATATCTTAAAGAAAAACTTAGAAAATTCCAATGGGTTATGAGATAGGGAGTTGTTGAGCATCTTTTGGACCTGCAGAACCACTATCAGAGGCCCAATTGCTGAAAATCCATTTTCCCCGAACTTTGGAACTGAGCTAGTGATACCAATAGAACTCGATGTACTAATGCAGGTGATGGCTTAATTTGAAGTCTCAGAAGGTCTCTATATGAATTAGAGGAAATAATAGAGGTTGCATTGAGAAAAATGGTCACTTATAAGTAAAGAACAACATTTTACTTCAATAAAAAGATCAGCCACAGAGAACTCAAGGTTGGGGACTTAGTCTTTAGAGAGGTTACCCTTTCAACTAAAAATCTAAATGAAGTAAATCCAAGCCCCAAATTATAAGGGCCCTATATGGTGGTCAGAATAGTAAGGACGGGGTGCTATTACCTTAAAAACATAGATGTATTTGAACTTCCACGCTACTAAAACATAGAGTACCTAGAAAAGTACTACAATTGATGTATTATGATACTGAAGTGAAAAGAAAATAACTCTTTTAGCTACCTAAAATGTCTCAGTAAAGGTTTTGATATCAGTTACAAGGCATTAATCCTTGGCTCTAAGGAAAATCTAAGGTTTAAGGACCCATAACGAGTTGCTAAGCTTCGACCCTTGGATCCATTAAATAACTAGGGTCCAAGAGATACATCTTACCAATAACTCATGGAGTGTAAAGTCTTCAATCCTTGAATACCAAAGTCTCCAAGGTCGTAGATGATCCAACAAGACTTAAAAGGTTTTCATCCTTTTCTCAAATTAATAGTTCAAGGTCTAAAGACCCGAAAACAACTAAGGGAATTACAAAATCTTTCATCCTTGATTTCATTAAAATTTACTAAGGCTAGGGACCCATGACAGTCAATTTAAAGGACATTCTTCACACCAAAAATGTTTTCAAAAATATAGGACTATACAAAAATGCAAAAAAAAACTTATCAAAATATCTTCTTCAACCCCATTTTTGAAAAAGACTAAGTATAAAATATCAAAAGTCTCTTTATGCTAAAACTTCTGAGACCTAGAAAAAAATTCAATTTTCAAAAACATTTAGGGGATTAAGTGTTTATACAAAAAACATTGTCCAAAATTCTAGGTTTTATAAAAAAGTGAGTTCCCAACTTTGTAACTCGAGGTTCAGAAATCTTAGGTCCATTAGTGGAACCTCATACTTATACCACAAGTCTCTCATCCTATCGAAGAAAGGTTTAGAGGTCTCATGACCCTTAGTGGAACCTCAAACATTATGAGGTAAGGAATTCTTCCTAGTAGGCTAAGGTCCAAAGCCCTTAGGACCCATTATGGGCCTTAAATATTTATATATATATCTAAGTGTAGAGGTTTAAGGACCCTTTTTGGGACTTTAGGTTTAAAAACATCTGAGTTCAAAGTTTTATGAATCATCGTGGGCTTTAGAATTCAAATATTTAAAAATTACTAAGTCAAGTGGTCTTGGGACACTTTGTGGGATTTTAATTTAAAATCATTTGAGTCCAAATGTCTTATGACCCATTGAGGGGATTTAAAATAAAAAAAATCTCTAAGTCCATAAGTCTCAAGACCCTTCTAAGGACTTAATATTTAAAAACATCTTAGTCCTGAAGTCTTATGACCCATTATGGGGTTTTAAAAAGAAAAAACTTTCGAAGTTTGGAAAGCTCAGGACCCTTTGTGGGGCTTTGAATTTAAAAATATATGAGTCCAAAGGTCTTATAACTTACGACGCACTATGGGGTTCAAAATTTTAAAAATGTCTAAGTTTAGAGGTCTCAAGACTCTTTGTGGGACTTCATATTTAAAAACTCGTAAGTCTAGAGATCTTAGGACTTATTGGGGGGATTCAAGTTGTTAAAACCCCAAGTTTAAAGGTCTTATGACCCTCAACGGAACTACATCTTTTACCTTAAAACCTCCATCCTTAAGAAAACATGTTTCATAGGTTTTAGGGTGATTTATGGAACAATTTCAAAGTACATAAACTCTCATTTTCAAGTCAAATTTTAAATATAAAGTCTTAGAACCCCTAGGAGATTTACTTTTGACTTTCACTTTCAATATTTTTTTTGGGGGGGGAGGGGGGTAAGTGTTAGTGTACAAGAATTTTGGGGCTTTCGATAGTAAAACATTACAAGATAAAAACATTTTATGGTTTTAAGGTCTTATGATATATTTAAGAGTCTAATTCTTAACTTCAGAAGTACCGCGATTATAGAACAAAGATTTATGGACCCTCAGCTCTACTTAAACAATATCGCTGCCTAAGTTATATTACTTTACCAAGAAATTTTAGGGGATAGGGGGTTATTACCTACTTGGAAGACCTCAGATAGATAAATACAAGTGAAAACATTCCTCGAAAAAGTAAAAGCAAATAAGAAAATAGAAAGAAAGAAGTGCAAAAGTCAAATTCAAAAACCAAATCATTGTCATTAATGATAAAGAGTTAGCGGATTACAATAAAAGTCTCAGTACTAAAAGAGTTCGAATCAAAACAAAAAACACATTTAAAAGCCTTCCTAAGACGTGGAATTTATAGGGTTTCCCTACACAGGGGGCTTCTTTCTAAACCTCTTCTTCTTCCTTGAAAACATAGGCATAGGCTTCAATGTTATCACCCTTGATATAGATAAGTGTGATCTCATTTAGACAAGACCCTGAAGAAAGTGATTGTCACAGACTTCCTTTAGAAGAAACCATTATATCCACCTAAGCCTACATGGGTCATCTTGTCCATAGCTATCCAGTCCAATGAAGAGCTCATATGGATGATTTCCAAGCGACCTAATAGGTTTTATAGTCTCATCTCATGATAGAGACAAACATATCCTCTACCTACATCAACATTGGCCTCTGATGACACCAGTGCGACACGTCAGTAATCCAGATCTAAGATGGATACGTCAGTAAAAAATAATCATGTAGTCTCATCTCGACCTTGAAAATAATGTAGGGCTCCAATAATCTTGACTGAGCTGAGACCTCCGACCTTCGAAACATTCTATAAGCGTGGATAGCATGACAAGTGTATTTCCGGCATACTACATGAAATTATTATCGAAGATTAATAACCCATGTAAGTGAATATTCTTCATGATCATATCTACTCTACTAGGCATGGAATGCAAGCTTGGGGGTGACACTGTCCACCCCTAGCCTATATAAGGTACCCTTTGTCTTCTTCATCATGTTGGAATTTTGGTAACCCTGTTGTTACTATACTAAACTAATTCTAGATAGAGAGAGCTTGTGTATAATCTATGGCCTTTTGATCCATATTCTAGTAAAAATAATATCCCACTTTCATAGCGAATGCAGGCCAATGACTAAACCACCTAAATTTATGTGTTCATCTCTAATTATATCATTTATTCTACAAAAATTCTATATATATATTGTCTTATGATATTTATGTGACACTTAAGCTTAGGTTAAATCCATTGTATGATCCTGGTATCATCATTTTGGCACCTTCTGTGGGAATGATTTTATCATTCTCATCTTAATCTTGGATTTGTCACTCACTCTAGTAGTGATTCAAGGCCAATATTTTCTGATCTGAATCACCATTGAAGGATCTTGGTAGGAGTAGTTCACTAACTTATTTTTCTAGTTCATCTTGTTTTTTGTTTTTTTCACACTTTTATTGTTGTTGCTCTTCTCACTGATTAGAGATGTCTTTCGACCCACCATCAAATGTCGGGGCTAATTCTATCCAAACACCCCCTTAGTTTGAGATGGTAGATGTAGAGGCGATGCTCAAGTCACTTATGGATAGCTAATAATAGATAAAATAATAGTTCGTGGCATTCATTTTAGATAGTGTGAGCCAGATCCTAGAGCATTCAACTGTTAATCTCATCCTTCCAAGTTGCTAGAGAGCTCATGAAAGAAGCAATCGAAATACCACCCCCATCTCTTACTAAATAAGTCCAGTAAGGTCTTAGGGGAAGAGATAACACAGATCCCTTGTGTCTCATCCTTGTGAAGGAGTTGCAAGGTAGTCTAGAGGATATGGAATGTGAGGAGGAGCGTACTGGGACCCTGGTAAGAGGTATAAGACGTCACATACGTCGTATCGTCCGGGTGCCACCCCTATGCCTACTCATCATGGTAAAAGTGTTCAGTAGACCCCTTAGAGTTTTGAAAGGGATAGTGCATTAAATAGGCTAAGTATGGGGTCAATATTAATAGTCTCAGTCCAAGGGGTATTATAGCAGAGACATCATCCCTAACAGCATCTACGGTACTAAAATCATTAGTTGTCTTGGTAAATCTCAATTGAGATACCACTCAGACCCAAAGGAATGCAGAGAAGTGAGCGGTAGATATAGGAATCTAAATAAATGGTCCATTTGTAGGGTTATATCTAAGGTGGAATGTGATGGTGATAGTGAGACTGTAGATGAGAAGCCTTAGAACAACTAAATTTAGAGGTTGAAGGAAAAGATCATCTATTTCATCAAAAGTTGAGACCTTAGCCACAAGGGGTATGTCAAGGACTCTCCACTTATATCGCACATATTCAACTATCCAACACCTAGCAAGTTCAATCCATCAGTTATGATGCCTAGGTATAATGGAAGTACGAACCGTATCCATCACATAGAGATGTATTAGCATCAGCCGACATATATTCCACTCTGGACGAGATGAGGTGTCTATCTTTCTCCGTCACTCTCACCAGTGTTGCCCACATATGGTATACTAGACTGCCGAGGGGATCGATAGAGAACAATAAGCAGCTGGATGAAAACATTATTCATAACTTCTACTTTTTCATAAAGCCTACAAAGCATATAACTCATTTGTTGAACGTTCGATAAGGAAAGAACAAGACCTTAAGAGACTTCATATCTTGGTTCAGTAAAAAGAAATTAGAGGTTAAAGACTACAATGAGAGCATTGCCGTTATAGCCCTCATCATCAAGCTCCAGTTGGGGAAGCTCTATTAAAACCGCTCCAAAGATGCTCCAAACTCAATGAAAGAACTTTCGGCTAAGTTCGGGAGAATCATGAACGTGGAGGAGACCATAGAAGATAAGAGAGGAGACTAAAAATAGGTAGGTGGAAAAAACATTGGCCGAGGCCATAAGGAAAAATATAAGGAAGGAAAGAAGAAGCCAAACGATGACTAGTTTGTGAAGTATACCCCACTGACATCCAATCCAGATCTCATTCTGAATGAGATTAAGGATAACAAGAACCTTTTATGGCTTGAGAAATTGAGGGCTCCTCCTTAAAAAAGGGATAAGAGCAAGTGGTGTGAATTACATTAGGATAATGACCACACAATTGATAAGTGTTGCACTCTGAAGGATGCGAGTGAAAATCTGCTAAAGCATGCGAAGCTACGATAGTACTTCGATAAGGGTGTAAGCCGAGAAGACAACATAAAAAGGGTTTCCTCATAAAAAGATGATAGTCCAAAGAAGAAGAAGAAGGTCCAGGCGAAGCAGAAGATCCAGAGTTGGATGATGATGAGGAGGATAACCTTGATCTTTCAGGAAAACCTGGCACAACTAAAGGTAACCTTCATATGATTTCTTTTGATGTAAATATGATATCTGGGTGGAATAGTAGGTAGAGGAACGGAGTTGGCTGATAGAAACGCTTATGTAATTTAGGCCAAATTTGGACCAAAAAAGGTTGACGTAAATCTAATGAAATTTGAGGCAATATAAAAAAAGTTGGAGATTCTCATAGTAGGACTCTCTAAGCAAGAATTCAAAGGGATTTATGCCCCACATTATGATCCACTCATCTTCAGCACAAAATTTCACGGCTATAATGTGTCTCGTATCTTGGTCGATGCGGGGAGCTTGGCTAACATCAAGTCTTAGGATTGTGTCAAAGGACTTAAACTTGGTAAGAAAATGCTCATCCTATATCATGATCCATTGTTTGGGTTCAACAGAGAAACATTCCACCCACTCGGAGTATTTGAGATGGACGTTTGCATGGGTACCTGGCCGATATCCTTAACTAGGAGGATAATCTTTTTTTATGGATGAGAATGTCTTCTCGGCCTATAACATTATACTAGGGTCGATAGTTATAAAGAATTTTAAGCTTTCCTTTTACTGTACACCAAATGATGAAATTATCGACTCCTTACGGAGTAGGAGAAATGAATGGTACTTCTCCTCGATGGAAAAAATAGAGTCCCTCGAGAGAAAGACGACCTCATACAACATTGATACTATTAAACAAAGAGACGAGCAAAAACTGAAGAAGGTAGAACATGCGAAAGAGGTAGAATCCATCGTTCTTAATGAGGACGAATCGAAAAAAATGTTCAATTGACTCGTCCCTATAGCCATTAATAAAGAAGGAGTTGATTGAATTGTTAAGGAAAAGGCAAATATTAATAACTAAAAAGGAAGATAATAACATAAAAAGAGAAAGTGAAAGTTACTTATTGGGTGAATAGTCAAAATCTTTCACGATTGCACTTCTGACTATCGGGAGGACCTCTTTAATCATGGGGGAAGATTAGGCTTACCCCTAGGTTGGTCATCGATACCCTCAAAGACCTCAAAAACTTCTGAAGAGACCACAAATGAAACCTTCCTCTTCGCGGTCACTATAATAAAGGCCTTATCTCCTAACAACTCCCCAACCACGATCTTGTAGGCCTGAGGAGCACTTATAAAAGTAACAACCTTGGGCTCAGAACACAACCCACTTTTCAAACGATGCCTTGTGTTGACGAATAGCTCAAAAGTGGTGGAGGCTAACTTTTGGGCCTCAACTATCCTATCATCCTCCTCCTTAGAATCCTTAGGAATCACTCTTAGAGAAAATAAACCATTAAATTCCAAGTCTGAGGTCAGTGGAAAAACTAGAACACCAAAGTAAAAGTAAAGAATAAGTTACCCATGGTCGACGGAGAACACCAGATGGTCAGACAATCGATTGGCTCCACAAGTTTAGTGGTGTTTGAGGGTCCCTTCATGAAGAAGAACATCTCCTTATATTTATTAGGATCATTATTTTTATCCCTAGTAAATACCAGAGCTTCCTTAGGGGAAAAGTACTTTAGCCACTCATCTTTGTGTTTCTTTATTCTTACACCCCATAGAGCTTGAAGTAATTGGCTAGGATGACGACATGCTTCCCCCACTAGACTCCTAAAAGTCTAAGACTATGGCCATCAGAGATCTTCAGGAGTTCTCCATGAATGGATAAGGGGATATACCATTAGCCTTTAAGATCCTCGCCTTCGATAAAGGCAGTGGGAACCTATATCCATATTGAAGAAAGAACTCGTTGAAGCATACGTTCTTGGAAACTAGAGAACGAGCCCTCTCCCCTAGATTTTTATCCCTCAGTGTGATAGTCTCAAGGATCTGGTATGTCTTTCTAATTTCCACCAGGTCACGTTTAGTGATCCAAGAGGTGTACTAGGCTCCATTAGAGAAACTAGGGTCATTAGCCCCTAACTAATTAATTATCAGGGAGAGAGAGGGAATCATTTTGGTGGGAATGTTGCCTAAAGACCCGACCTCTTGCTCTACATTTGACGCAAAAGAGATGTGAAGACTAATAAATAAAAAGGGTGTGGGGTCCAAGACCGTAGAAAAAGAAATGTTTTCAGTAGACATTATTTTTATTTGGAAAGAAGTAAAATTAACTTGTTATTCAATAAGATTTCAGAGAAAGAGATGGATGGAGTGAAGGGTATAGAACTCAGACTAGACCAGAGGGCTCTTCTATAGCCTCTAGGGCCTGTCATTTTAATCCCTTCATCCACCGTGTCACTTCTTAACAAGTACTTTCATTCACTTTCTCACTCAATGCAAGATCCTTCCCAATGAAATCTAATTATGATAAGATCTTAGTGGTTAGTTACGCTCATATCCCTAGCTTGCGTAATAAATAAGTGTTTCCCCTTGCAAACCATACAAAGAGAAACAAAGAGGCTACAGATGATACCATATCTAACCTCTGGTTTTCAAAGAGTTCTTAGACTCCCTAACTTCCCTAATGTAGGGGATGAGGTACTAAACCTTTATCCAACCACTATTAAACCCCGAGACCTTTATTACCTTCAAGAAAGGACCACCGTAGTACTTTAGGCCTCAACTACCTCCTAAGCCTCCTATAATGTTCAATTACTACAACATATTTCTATGATTGCATTAAGAGACCTCATCACCTGCATCTCGACATGTCTAATGTGAACAACATACCTTAGTCTGAATAGGAAATTACCTCTAAAGGTCATCTAACCCTCATTATAAAGGTATATCATTACAACATACCTCCAAGACATCATATGGAAACCCATTAATGGTTCCAGACCTCCTAGACGTTTGGTTGGGTTTATGCAACTTTTCTGTTGGGTAGGTAAAAAGAACAACATTGTTCCATCTATTTCCACCACTCAGCTCCACTTGCATTGATGACTCCCATCCACTTTAAATGCATCCATCACTAACTTACACCACCTACAAAACCTTTAACCTAAACTCCACCCTCCAACTAACATTGTTAAACCTCAGAGACACCATAGCCATGCTCTGACAGTCCACTCATTCTCTATCCTAAAGAATTCACACATAAGGGGAGCTGTAGAATGGTTGAAGACATGTTAAAAATCATCATACTTCTACAGAATAAAGAGTTTTATATGATGTAAGTGTTTACTCATTGTTCTATACACTCCTAACCCACTATTGGGAGCATAAACCATAGTTTGGATTATTTCTAGTTATCTTACTTATTGTATTTCTTATTGAGCCAATAATTAATACTCAGAAACCTTTAAATAAATTTATCGATTACTTCCTAATGTTATTTGGAATAGTGATAAAGTCTGCAAGGACCTCAAACTCTTTAGGCCAAAGCCTAAGAGGTTTTATAGAATATAACAACTCTTTTATGATTTAATAAATAGTATAACACCCTTTGACAGTGAACGTATGATCCTCAAATGAGATCCGAACAACTTTAAATACTTGTCTTATAATTTTACACTCCTCCCCTTAACCTTGCAAAGGTCTTAAGGGGAGAACCTATTGGGTCTCAGGTGCCTTGCGATTGCAATACCCACCATATATAATCCATGATACAATTATATGCATACGTGAATTGAGAATATTATTTGATACATATGAACTGTATGTAGATTTTATATCAGAAAATGTTAACACGTGCCCTTAGGTAACATGTTTTCAGCCTCAAAATAGTAAGTATGATTGTTCTAAATGAGTATATGTGCCCTATCAAATGTGTCAAAACTTTCTCTATATTGTTTTTGGGTTTTTAGCGTGTACCCTCAAGGCACATGTTATCAAGAACCTTTATATTATTACATACATTCATAATACATGTATAAAACTATATATACGTATCATATATGTATTAATAATATTATTTAACGTATAGATTTTAGTATACTTCATAAATTTATACTTTATAATTTAATAACATACCCATATACGTAATTTTTTTTTTTTTTGTGTATATATATATATATATATATAATATCTATTTATTATAATTACATACATTTGTATATCTATATTATATATTAAGGTATAAATGCATAAAAATATAGAGAATCAATGATTCTGAGTTGAAAAATAAAAAATATAATTTAGAAAGAAATCTTTTACTATTTTCTAAAAACTGGATTATAACACGAAAATATTATATTCTAGTATTTAAAAATAGGTGTACCAAATCCATATTCTATCCAAAAATGTATTTAAACACATAAAACAACATTATAATTCATAACTAAACATATTTTTAGCATTTTAAACTTAAGAGTCTGTTTTGAAAATATTTTTCCAATTAAATGAAAATTAATATTATAATAAATATCTTAAATTTCCATATTTAATTTTTAAAAATATTCCAAGTTATTTAATTTAATATTCTTTCAATTTTATCTAATCATTGTAATATATTCCTCCATTTAATTAATTTAGGAAAGCAAAATTTTCCATTTTTCAGAAAGTAAATTATCTAAGATCAATCTATAATATATCCATGTTGTCCATTGAAGTGTAACTGCGAATTAAACACATCAATTAATAAAAAATTATTTGACAATAATATTACAAACATGCAGATATAAAGGACATCCAAAAGCATGAATAAATAATTAATATGATGCAAGGAGAAGACACATTAATTTTGGTCGATTCCGAATGAGTTAGAGTTTCATTGAGACACTCCAATTCATCCCGATATGACTAGAACTCCTTGACTGGGATTTCGGCAGGTCTCTGACTTTAAAATCCATGAAGATCACTTCTTGGAAAGATCCTCGCGTGTTTCTCGATATCTTTTGGTCTGGGATGTGCATGATATTTGAATTTGATGTCATGCCACACCCTGGTGAACATCGTTTGACTGGTCTTTATGCAATTAATCCATGTAGATGAAGGTCGCGCACATAAATCCAATCCTATTTTATGTGCACGAATACTCAAAAAATTTCTAAGGTTTTTGCCTTTTTGATGACTTGGCATATTAGATCCGAATCTCCCTAAAATTGTTATTGTTGATCCGAAGAAACTTTTTCACCATCAAACACTATTAATAACCCTTATTGCACCCTACTCTCACTCCTTCACATACATCTATTATGGAAATAATTAAAACAATAGCTATTTCAACTAAATCGAATCTAAGAAAATAAACTACGAATAAACCATTATAGGATCTATGCAAACATAACTATACATTCATCTAGCCATAATGGAAGGATTTGAACTCCTAAAAAATCATTTTAGATTATGTTCTAACATTCATTAAAAAAATATGTTAAAGGTTTTATTTTGGACAACGTGGAACCCAAGTACGTTTTAATCTTAACAATGCTGTAATACCAAGTGTTGGGAAAAAGTTTCAAGACATTTTTGTATGGTTACAAAAGATAAACCCAAGAATCATCTATTACTAATTTTTTAATTAATTAAGTTAATACTGTTTAATTTTATTGTACAATATATATTTGGATTCCAAAGCATGCGGGTCATATTTGCAATATTCGTATGAGGAAATAACTTATTTTAGTAGTAGACTAAAATTATATTATAATTTTTTTTTTTGAATTTCTCTATAGAACTCTCTAGTGTGATTTGGAATCACAATATCTAAATTATCCAACCATTTTTAAGTTGTTTTATTCTACCATGGAGATCGAATTTTTTTAATGGGCTTATATGATTAACTTTATGATGCCTAAAATGGAAAAAGGGGCCATCAAAGTTTCCGCCAGAAATTAACAACAAACACTTTCACAAGTTACCACTTGATTTGTTACTCAGTGTTGGATAGAGGTTATTGGAATATTTGTTTGAGTTTAATTACCAATTTGCCTTTATAGTTTATGGAAATCATAAGTCTTGACCTTTTACATCTATAAATTATAGTTTAGTCCCTAGACTTTTTAAATATTATATTTTGAGAAGTATAGAAATAAACTTTCGTATTTAAGTCCATCTAGAATCAATCAATAATTTTGTGAGAAATTATAATTTGAACAATAATGAACTCCTTCATGAAAAATTCTTAAATAGGTCAAATATTTTTTTTGTAATTATGAATGTGAAATATTATTTCATATAATATGTTATAGTTGGAAATTAAATTGTCTACCTTTTTAGATAATTCATTTAGGGCCACTGGCGATTAAGAAATCAAATGAAATTTTGATATTTGAAAACAAATAAAAATTTGTTATTTTAAATCAAATGAAATTTTGTTATATGGAATGAAAGGAAAATTTGATAATTGAAAACAAATGAAAATTTGATATTTGAAGACAAATGATTTTTTTTTTATATAAAATCAAATTCAAATTTGATATTTGAAAACAAATGAAAATTTATTATATGGAATCAAATAAAAATTTCATATAAGGATTCGAATGATAAATAATAAACATTTTCACCTTCCGTTTTGTTTACTACAAAATAAATTTTCCCAAATATTTTTTGAAGTGTTTATATGAAAGTGTAATTTATAGTTTTCAACCACACTAAAGTGGTTGATGATGGAAAGAAAAAATATAAAATTTTTGTTACAAATTTTGTTAAAATATCATCTTAGGTTTTTTTATGGTATATACACTAAAATTTTTTGAATTTTGGCATGAATATAGCATGATAAGATTATGAAAATAAGATTTTAAATTTCTCAAAACCGGATTATAAATCTTTAATTGTGATTTTTACAAATCTAATACAGAGTGATGAAATTTTTGGATAGCTTATAGTAAAATGAGTTTATCTTAACCTATACTCAATGTTTTTTAGTGATTCAAATTTTGTATTAAATAAGACTCATAGAGGATGAATTCTGAATTTTTTTAAAGCTTTCAATGAACAATTTGATCATGGTGAAAAATCAAAATTGAAGTTTTTGAATGAAATATTTTAAACATAAAATTTTTTCTTGAAAAATTGAACCACATTATTATTCCAAACATATTCCAAATCTTTTTTTTTATTTTAATAATTTTAAATTGAAAGATTATGAAGTTCTAAGAATTTTTTTGGGTCAGTTTTAAAAGATGAATTTTTTAGAAATTGTATTAGATAATATGTATTTTGTGCAATTATATGTGAAAACTATGGAAATTATATATAATACTTTGGAACTTATACATATGATATAATCTTGATGAGTAGAGATCTCATATCTCAGACTTCATTGTGAATTAAAAAAATCCATATGTGAAAATATAATAATTGGAGAATTTTATCATAATTGAGTTTGGATCAAATATAATATTTATTTTGGTAATGATATTCTAGTTGAATGATTTGGAATAGAGGTTTAAAATCTAATATAAAATGTTGTCTTATACACTATGAAAGATAATATGGATCATTGTATATTTTATTTCTTTTAGAAATAGATTGTGTAATCTATATGTGGCTTTGAGACCCTCGGAAGTCTGAACTTATGACCAGAACAAACAAATAGGGATTTTTGAATTGGATAAACATGAAAGCATGAAACATGTATATATTTAGGTAATAAGATTAATTATTATCTAATGTTGAAACTCTATGAGTTTAGATTTCATTTTATGAATTTAAGATGTAATGAGGGAATATTATATATAGATTAACAATACAATATCTAGATAATAATGGGGGCACTCAAGCGAGTAACTCTCAACTATAATTGAATAACAACTTAATAGAATAAAGAAATTTGGTCTTCATGATAACTCTTAATTTTAATAGTTGGGACTTCAAAATAAATTATTGCTTATACTATTAAAAAGGATTCCAAAATCCTTAGAGAAGTCATGTCATAAATATTTGACTGTATTTCGTCGAATGAATTAGAAATTAATTTATAATTGACTCATCTTATAACTAAATATCATAGGAATATACATATATTTTGAAATAATAATGATACAGTTATTATTTATGAATACGAGCTTTGATTTATCGATAGTAAGATAACTTAGTTATACATAATGCATGTTAAATTATTCTCATGAAAATGAAGTCGCTTCATTTAATTTAATTGCCATTGATATTATACATGACCGTGAGTTTAAATTTATGTATATAAATTACTTTTCAAATGATTACCTAGGTAAGGCAACTTACTCGGACCAACTTGAAGTGGAGAATTTTTTAATATGCAAGGCACCAATAAATGGCATGATATTTTGATATTTTAAATCCTTAAATGAGAATTAATTAAGAATAATATAAATCTTGTTAATCATTAAGTATGTTGAAATATAAATACACTTCTATGATTAACTAATATTTGTCTATGATATTTTGTTGCCAAGAAAACCAAATGTATGCTAAGTCATGGTGTTGGCATAATGAGTTTCGATGAAACAAGAATATTTCTTGTTAATATTATAAGGCCAAATAGGGATCATTAATAGATCGAGTACCTTGAAACACATGAATATCTATTCATTAGATATATTCTTATTGTGAACCATCTTATAATCCACATGACCCCAGTATGAATTGTTCAAGAATAGTATATACAATGTTAAGAAAGATGAATATGCGAACATCTTAAGTATCCACTAGGATACTAAATACAGTTAGATTTGAATCATTTATTTTGTGGAAGTACTATGAAGGTTTATAGTTTAAAAGTACATTCTTATACTATCGAGAAGTGTTACATGTTTTGATAAGAACCATGAACCTAGAATTGATTCTGAATAAATTAATAAATATGTGTCTATATAACATATATTATGATGCATTGATATGAAAGTCCAAGACATATTAATTATTGCCACAATTATTGATGGATTTTATGTTGATAGCATTAACTATGACTAGTGGGGAAATAAAAAGGTTGAAGTGCCTATTTTAAGAAACCCGTTTATGGGAGAGACTGATACTAGTCCGTTTATCCACAACAATAATACAATGGCCATTATAAAATTTTAGAACCATTATTACAATGGTAATAAACGACAATTATGTTATAAGAACAACATAGTTATCGAATTTATAACTACATGGTTGTAATAGTGGATTGTTTTCCAATTCATGAGAACAAAACCAAATTGATCCTTTGATGAAACAACTATTGCAGGAGAAGGTGTGAAACATCTAGAAAGGGATAGGAATAAATATCGTTGATAGTTGAATCACTTGTGTTGGTAATTCAACCTATAGATTGCAGATCCCAAGAAATAGGTTCAAAGAAAATAACAAGACATAAGTGATATGGGTTAAACCATGTTAATTATTGCATACGGGGTTTTACTCCGAGTCCATCCCTATGGAGAATGTTATCCTGAAGCGAGTTAAGTTTGATTTAATTATATCACTCTTAATGAATATCTATAGCTAAGTAGAGTACTCAGCTACGGGAGTATCCTCGATAAACTCACCTATGTGAATGTGGATGTGGATGTGTGGCCACTTCCTATGGTAATTTTAGGCAAATTCCCTAGAGCGTTTACATACTAGGATAGAAGCACATGGTCGTAAAGTTCTATCTTGTGGACTACACCCAAGTAGAAATGTGCGTGGGATGTTTAGAGATAGAGTTTAAAACTACAAGTTAATCTAGCATGATTTGAATCACCGTCCACGTAAAGTTTCAAGTCGAAAGACAACTTTGCTTAGGCATAATTCTATGAATTATTGTTTAATAAAAATATTTTCCAAAATTTACAAGTGGGGGAATATAAGAACCATGTGTGATTAGATGTATATGTAAAGTTTAAAAATAAGTAAATAACGAAAGTTTTTGGGTCCCTTTATTCCTTTTAGCCTTTTGGCCATGCTAAATTTTATAAACAAAGTGGGAGATAGTTTCTATTTTCCTCCCTATTTCCCTATAAATTTTCTTCTAAGATTTCAACTATAACAACAAAGAATAAGTTTTGTATTTTTGGATAAGACAAAAATCGAAAGTGTTCATTTTTAACATAAAACACACAAAAAAAGTCTCCCCCCCCCCCCCCCCCCCCCACAAGCCAAAAATATCTGAGCATAAATTTTGTTAACAAAATAGAACAATTTGTTCCCCTCAAACTGATATTGCGATATTAGGCAATTAATTTGTATTGGGTTTTAGTATGTCATATACCTATCGTGCATAATTATATGAGCCATTGTAGATTCTGGGCTTATTTTATCCTGGAATGAAATAACTGTATACTACCTATGCAAAGAGGGAAAAGACGCAAAATGTTATAAAGAGAGCGACCTAGTTCGAGACTCAACTCAAGAATTGTCTACTATAAATTTCATAAGGAATTGAGGTATATTGTTTAATTTTATTGTAAGATAAGTATTTGGATTCAAAAGCATGTGGTTCATATCTGAGATACTCGTTTGAGGTTACAACTTATTTTGAGTAGTAGACTAGAATTTAATTATAATTTTGTTTTTCGATTTCTCCATAAAATTCTTTAGTGTGATTTTTAATCACAATATCTAAATTGTCCCAAAAATAAGAGTGGTGCAAAAGGAACCTCCAAAACTTATACCGAACAACACATGATAAAAAAAGTAAGTTAAATTGTGGCACCCACACTAAACTTAATAATGAAAAAAAAAGAAAAAAAAACGTCTGAACTCATCTACAACCTCGATGTGACAACCCGCTCTAAATAATAACGGGTGGCCAGTCCTATACTACATAAATCATGTATCTCAGATGGTACAGTCTCAACATCAACATACAACACTATAATATAAGGCTAACTACCCATGATCATTAAAAGCGAATTGTCAAAAATTTTAAAATTTTTATTTAACAACAACAAAAAAACCAATAATGCACATAACCAACAATATACATCTAACTATGATGAGTGAAAAGTGAAAACTGCCAATATATACAAGAGTGAGATACGATGTACAAATAAAATACCCGAATATGCTGTCGGGTAACAGACAATACAAATCTGAGGAATAAAATAATGAAAGTGTTAATCTACAACACTTGAGTCTAAACTCGATACAACTGAATCATAATCTAGATATACAAAGATAGGAATCGACTAAAGCAAAGTGCCGTAACAGTCCGCTACTGCCACAGCTCCACAAATACCCTGGATGGATAACATCAAAGGTGTCCTTGCGGAGGAACACCTGAAGTGATACAATATATATACATGGAGGAAGAAAATATAAACGGGTCAGAGCCCGAGTTTGAAAAACATTTTATGGCAAGTGTATTAAAATGCATAATAATTATAAATGCATTATTACATGATTTAGTTGGAATCGAACTCTCCATAATAAATTCAACTCACCTCTCATCTAAAGCGAGCACTAAACGTATACACGTGATCTCCAAATGAATGTCCGATTCTATTTAGGTAAGAGGATCCTAACTTCAACCCAAAAGAAGTATTTAAGTGAAATCATCTAACATATCTCCCAATACATTTGTTTCCACAATTTATAAGTTATATACATTAACTTTAATGTAATAGTTATAATTATCTTTATAATGTTCATTCGTTGAACATATAAAGTTACATGATCCAATCATGTCCACATCATCACAATACATCAACAATCTCATTTACTAGAATTTTATATTCTAGTGATGCTCTTATAAGGTATAAAACCATATATATAATTATTATATGAGTTATTAGCATTAAGATTTAAGGACTAAACTCCTCCTGATTCTCAACACGGCGCTGCGTTTCGTGCGTGGGACGTCTCGCCGAAGCGAAATCCAAACAAGGAACCCCCCGTTACACTACTCCTGACCGTATCGATCCTCGGGGCTCATTATGCCCTCAATGCAAGATGCATGTAACCCAAATGATTATTATCCAATTTTAATTAATTAATAATAAAAATTCTCAACAGTACACGGTGTTTCATGAGTGGGACGTCTCGCCGAAGCGAAATCCAAACAAGGAACCCCCCCGTTACACTACTCCTGGCACTGTCGATCGTCGGGATAGGTGATATATATATATATATAGATAATTATGAGCATTAAGGACGAAACTTATCCCCAAGTTCCAACATTACACCGCGGTTCGTGTGTGGGACGTCTCGCCAAGGCGAAATCCAAACAAGGAACTCCTCGATACACTATTCCTGGCAATGTAGGTCGTTGAGGTCCATTATGCCCTTAATGCCCAAGTACAAACACAAGCAATAATAACCATCCAACTGAGCTATAACTCGAAGTACGCAGGCTCACATGATATCATCTTCCAGCAGCCCATATACGTAGCAAACTGGGGCCACCTGGTGGGGTTCAACGACAACCACCTCGTGATCAACTCACGCACACAACGTCCGGGAAGCGGTCATAGCTCCTAACCGGCAAGTGAGAGAGTCACATACCCACGACCTCTCACCCCCAAAATAATAAATGTATATATATATATATGTCATTTGCTGATCACCATGGACGACTATGACATGGGGAATATCTGTTGATGTAAAAAATTAGATCGCTCTAATTATTCAATCACAGATAAATAAAATGAGACAAAGATTTTTAAAGTGGTTCAGCCTTATATGAATGGCCTACATCCACTGTTATGTTATTGCTGAGTGTTTGAGAATTCTCGAGTATATGTTCTCTCAAGAAATTCCAGTCCCTTTGGAATGAGGGTGATACAAGGTATTTATAGCCCTTAGGCTGTACATGAAAGGGTTGATAGATTAAATGATATATATGAAATGGTAATACATTTAATGCAGCGAGTGCGTCAAGATGATAAACATTCAATGAATAGATGAACTGTTGATTATCTGGCAATTAATACTACGGCCGAGATGCAGCTCGGACCGCCTTAGTTGCTCGTTGCTCAGGAGTTCCTCGGAGCGCTAGAGTACCTCGGAGCGCTGAAGTTCCTCGGTGTATCCTCGTTGCTCGAAGGGAACATGAGTTGGTCGGGGAAATGAACTTCCTCGTTGCTATTGTGCCAAGTAGATTGACACATGTCTTCATATTATTCGTTCATATCAGCATATTAATTTTGGTATCAACAGAAGCCCCCAATGTTTCATATTTTGAACTTTGAGGAGTATGGAACATTCTTTCTCGGTATATGACGATATTAAATGACTTTCCTGGGTTTTAGGAGCCTTTTCTTCATATTTGAATTTCCTTCCAAATTCGCAGAATCCGCCTTTTCGAATTTTTATGAGTGCTTAGATCTTCGTGCATTTTTGTTCTTTTAGCCGCCGGTGGCGTATTAGTTTCTTTTGTGTAATCATTTCCTTCGCAGCTTCCCAAGGTAAAGTATTTAAACTTCTTAGGTAACCATACCGTCTTCTACCTTTTCCAATTTTCTGCATTCAAGCTTTATGTTCTCTCTCTCTCTTGTGCGTTCATCTTTTCCTTCGCTAGTTGTCAGCTCTTCCTTTTTCCTGTAAGATTCTCTTCTTTTCTTCTGTATTTCTTTTATTCACTATGGTTTATCTTGTGGAGTCTGTTGAGAAATTTCGTTCCGATTTTTCCATTCCTTCCTGGGTAACTCTGGAGGTTCTTTCTGAACCTTTAGATTATTTTCAATTGGCTGAGGGACATTGGTTCCCTAGTCTATTCATTGCTGAATGTGGATTTTCTTTTCCGCCAAACCCCTTATGCTTAGAATTCTGTCAGTACTTTGATGTTGTTCCTGCAAAAATAGCCCCCAATTCATGGAGAATAATTAATGGGGTGTATAAATTAAATCTAACTCATGGGACTCGTATAGGGATTCTTGAGATTATGTATTGCTATAGATGGGCTATTTTAGATAATGTTTATTACTTAAAAACTAGGTTTTTAAATAGGGCTCTTGTAGTTAACCTCCCTGATGCAAATAGAGATTATTTTGAACATGGGGTGGTTATTAAAAATTGGCAATATGCCCCCTTGGTTGGAGATGCAGTATACCAGGGTCCTAAATGCCCCCCATATGGCAATGGGATAGGTTTTACTCTCATTTTCCTTTACTTATGAAATTATGCTTTTATCATATTTGACAAAATGTATGACTGATATTTCATTATGTATTTATTTGCAGTTGATAGTAAAAGAAAAACTCCAAAAGAATCAGAGGTTAATATTAAGCATCTGAAACTTATCTAGGGTTTGCATAAGAACGTTGCAGACGAGCACATCAGGTCTGCATCATATTTGCTGCAGTATAGGAGTTATACGACTTCTTATACTACTCGTCCTATGATTAGATCTGTTGAGCCAGCCTCAACTCCAAAGGATTCTTCTTCAGATTCTCACATCCCTTTAAGTCAGAGAATTGGCAGGAAAAGAGCTCCTCCTGCTCTATTTGATGAAACTACTTCTGCTGCTGAGGCCAAGAAAAGAAAAATTAATGTCCGAGAGGGGACTAAAAAGGTGGATGTTGCGCCTTCCAAAGCTACCGAGAAGCCCCCAGTGGCTCCGAGCAAGAAGGTTGCTCCTGTGGAGATGACTGCTATCTCTCCGACCAAGAGCTCTTCCTTGGTTGAAACTACTGAAGTCCCTTTGAGGAGATTGAGGAAATCGTCCTCAGTCAATTTGGTTGAAACTGTCAATCTGGCTGAAACCATCTCCTCTCTACCAGCTGGTGGTGTTGGTGTTCCAACCATCATTCCTCCGAGCTCTGCCATGAGCTCGGTAAAAACTTGGATCATACCCGAGGTCGAAGGAACTGATGAAAATATTTCTAGGGATATGCTGACATCCCTAGCTACCCGTCACCTTGCTTTAGTAAATTTCTCACACTCTGAATTTCCTTTATTTCTTTGAATACTTGTATTTTTGTACTGACCTGTCACTTTTTCCTTTGTTTTGCTGGTGAATTGTTTTAACAACATCGTGAAGAAAGATGAAGTAATTAAAGCTTCCAGCTCCTCATCGGGGGTAGAGGATGCTCTGCTGGGTTTGACCCAATCCTTGAAGGATTCTCATCAGTAGTATAATGAGGACAAAGCTGACTGGGAGAAAAAGTTGTCTATAGTTGAAGCTGAGAAGGTGAAGTTGGCTAAGATCTCCAAGAGTTTGGAGAATAAGGTGAAAAGTTTAGAGGTCGAGCATAAAAAATATGACGAAAAGCTCAAGAACTTTGGAGAGTTTGAAGATAAGCTGAAAAAGGCAGAGGAAGAGTTGTCCGTCCTGCGAGATGTCAAGCGCCAAAAAGAAGAATTGGATGCGAAGTTAAAGACTGCCGAGGATCTTCTATCCGAGAAGATCTCCTCGGAGAAACTGAAAAGAAAGCTCGCAGTTAAAAAATCCTTCAGCGCTGGCTGGGATAAAGGATGGGACAAAGGGATTGCTGCGATGACATCCCAAGTACAATACGAGAAGTTGAAATACTTCCGAGATGGCTGGGTAGCTGCCCTACAGGAATTAAAGATCAAAGACGACTCTGAGCTATTTCAGCTACACCTCCCTGGTCCTCCCCCACCAATTGTAGAAGAAGAAGAGGATGAGGCTATCTCTGATGAATCTTCCATGTCCATGGGTGATCAAGTCCCTGCCTCTATACCTTCTGCTAACGAGGAAATTTCTTCCATGCTTCCTCCTCCTGAGAAAATTTCAACTCCTGCTGATCAAGCTGCTGTTACCACCGAGCAACCAAGCTCCTCATCCCAGCCTCCCGAGAAAGTCTTGGGAGACAAGGAAAAGGTGTGAAGTTGTTCGGTATCATTTCTATCTTTCATTATCATTTGTAATCAAACAATGTAATATTTTTATGATCTAATAAAATACATCTTTGTTCTTCTCTGTTGTTGATGATTTGTTTTTGTTGACTGTTGTCTCCTCTTCATTAGTTTATGGCCAAGATGGAATTACTATCTGCCAATGATACAAAACTGATGCAGCAATGTCACGAATACTATAAGGCTGGTCATATAGAGCTAAGTGTATCAGAAATTGCTGACATCCTTGGCCATGATGCTTCAGAACAGGCAATTGCGGCTTATCGGTACTTGAAAGGTTTACTTGACCGAGCTGTGGCCAATAATGTGGCCTACTATGAATTGATCGAGGAGCTTCATTATACCTCAGAAGATCTTCAGAATCAGCACAATGAATCAACTGCCTTGTTGCACAAGGAATATGAGAATAGGTATCAACAGCTTTCCTCTGAGACAGGTCACAAAAAGATCATCACTGGGTACGATGTTAGGGAGAGAACCCTAAAAGGTGAAGTTGAGGCCTGCAGACAGATCGCCGAGATGCTGGAACATGAGAATAACAATTTGCAGAAAACGTTGGCACAATATGAGTCTGCAGCTTCATCCTCTACTGCCTTCGTACCGGTCACTGATGAAGGATTCTCATTCTTAGAGGTTGAAAATGCCAAATTAAGGCAAGAATTGGATACGTTAAGAAAGTCTGGTGTTTCTACTACTGCTCGGGGTCGAGGAAGAGGGTCTCGTGGGCGAGGAAGAGCTGTTCAAAATGTTGTCGAGGAACAAAGTTCTCCACCTGCTCGGAGTCGATCAAGAGTTCTCAGTTGTAATGTTGAAGAAGCTCGCACTCAGTCCACTTTGGAAACTCAAGCGTTTCAATTGAATGCAAAAGATCGTGCTTTGCCTGAAATGTCCAAGAAAAACCTATCTTTGGAAGATCAACTTACTGCAACGAAGTCTGCTTTGAATAATAAAGATGTTTTTTCCAGGAGCCTTCACGAGCAACTAGAGAGAATAACTTTCCAATTCCACAAACAACCTCGTGAGTTTTGGACGGCAGGATACAATGAAGCCCTTTGTCACTTGGATGCTCGCCTTGAAAATGCCAATAATGAAGGTTATAAACAGGGATGGTTGAACGCACTGGGTGTGTTAAAGCTAGAGCAGGGCCATTATTTATGGGATTATCATGCTCCTGGGCTACAAGACTTGCCTGTACCGCCTTATAAACTGGACATGGAATGGATCCCAGCTCATGCTATTCCTCGGAGCTTAATTTCAAAATATCTTGGTGACTATAGTCTTCATTCTCAGATTGAATTATCTCGTCCCGAGCATCTCTTGGATACGCCTTCAGTAATGAATGTCAGAATGTTGAGGGACTTGAATTTTATTAATTCTCCCCAAACATTAAATGATCCTCCTGCTGGCGAGGAGCCTGTATCGAAGGCAGAGGGGAAAAAACCAATAGAATAGGATTTTCCATGTAATAGTTAGCAAACATATGTAACTTGTAATTTATTTTGAATTTTAATGAAAGACTTTCATTTTCTGTTTGCAAATCTGTATTGCTATTCTTTTGTACTTGTTTAACACTTTTACATCTGTGCATATGTATCTGTTAAAAAGATAACAATTTTGTGCTGTTCATAAACCAACTTAGTAATAAACAGTTACAAATATCAAAAATGTTGTTCGATCACTTAATAATAAAGTAATGAGTATAAAAATGTTTAAAATTTTCCAACCAACCAAGGTTGTTAAATTGTGCTCGTCGACCAATTATAATTAGTGAGAGTTTATACCCTACTAACCATACTTGGTAAATTTTTGTCTTTTTCATAAAATGTGTCCGACCAACCAAGGTCGATAAATTCTCCTCGTCGACCAACTACAGTTAGTGGGTTTTTATCCCCGACCAACCATACTTGGTTCAGTTTGGAATATTTTGTTCTTCGAGGAACTTTTGTAATAATCTTACCTCCCGACCAACATAAGTTGGCATTTGAGAGCATATTTTATTTCTTAACCAGCCAAAATTGGCATTTTAAGAATGTTGTTCTCGCCCTTTTACCATCCAAAGTTGGTCTCGCCCTTTTACCATCCAAAGTTGGTCGTGGGTTTGAACTATTAGGTTCTTTCAAACTATCTTGTCCACAAGCTCTTTTATCAACCGAAGTTGATCACGCAAGTGTACGCCTCCTAACCAAAGGAGTATAATTTGTTCTCGCTATTTTACCAACCGAAGTTGATCACGCTTGAACTATCAGGTTCTTTTGAACTATCTTGTCCACAAGCTCTTTTACCAACCGAAGTTGATCACGCAAGTGTACGCCTCCTAACCAAAGGAGTATAATTTGTTCTCGCTATTTTACCAACCGAAGTTGATCACGCTCGAACTATCAGGTTCTTTCGAACTATCTTGTCCACAAGCTCTTTTACCAACCGAAGTTGATCACGCAAGTGTACGCCTCCTAACCAAAGGAGTATAATTTGTTCTCGCTATTTTACCAACCGAAGTTGATCACGCTCGAACTATCAGGTTCTTTCGAACTATCTTGTCCACAAGCTCTTTTACCAACCGAAGTTGATCACGCAAGTGTACGCCTCCTAACCAAAGGAGTATAATTTGTTCTCGCTATTTTACCAACCGAAGTTGATCACGCTCGAACTATCAGTGTAGTTTATCACACCAGTATTCCCCAAAAAACTTGTAATAAAAGGAAGGAGATGGTGAAACATCATCGTTTTATTCATAATTAAGGAATTGCTTTACATTTTACATTACTGATAATACTTGCGTAGATGTTTAGCATTCCATGCATTCTTAAATTCCTCTCCTTCTAGAGTTGCTATTCGGTAAGTTCCTGGTCGGACAACTTCTGTAACTCGGTAAGGTCCATGCCAGTTGGCTTCAAGCTTATTGTGCTTCTGAATGACCTTCTTTAGCACATAATCCCCTTCTTTTAAGTCGCATTTCTTCACCCTTTTGTTGTAGAACAGAGCTGTGCGTTGTTGGTAAGCAGCATTCCTAATGGCTGCCTCTTCTCTAACCTCCTTGAGCATGTCCAAATCTAATCTTCTCATCACGTCACTGACTAGGGAATTGAAATTTAGCACTCTGTGTGTTGGGAGACCCAACTCAGTAGGTATTACAGCCTCACTTCCAAATGCCAGCATGTATGGTGATTCTCCAGTTGCTGCTCGGGGAGTTGTTCGGTAAGCCCACAATACTGACTGTAGCTCATTAATCCAATTAGCTTTAGCCTCACTTAGCCTCTTCTTTAAACCATTTAGTAGCGTTCTGTTTGTCACCTCAGTCTGCCCATTGCTTTGAGGATAACCTGGTGCTGAATGGGTCTTCAGGATGTTTGATTGTTGACAATAGGCAGCAAACTCCTCGTTGTCGAATTGTGTTCCATGGTCTGTGATGAAGGCATGAGGGAGACCATATCGACAGATGATATTCTTCCATACAAATTGGTATACCTTCTCATACGTCATATCGATAAGGGGTTCAGCCTCTACCCACTTAGTAAAATAATCCACTGCGACGACGAGGTACTTGAATCTTCCTCGAGTGGTCGATAATGGTCCAACCAAATCAATTCCCCACATGGCAAATGGCCAAGGGGAAGTTATGGGTGTCAACAAAGCTTGTGGAGTTCGTCGGATGGAGGAAAAACGTTGGCACTTGTCACATTTCTTAGCATAGGCTATACAATCAGCCCTCATCGTCGGCCAGTAGTATCCTTGCATCGTCATTCTTTGCAAAAGTGTCCGACCTGCCACATGTGCTCCACAAGACCCTTCATGGATCTCTTCAATCAATTCTTTCACCTTTGAGGGGTGTAAACATCTCTGCAAACCTACCATAATTCCTCGTCTATACAAAACACCATTAGTTAGTACATACCGAGCAGCTTTAAACTTTAATTTCTTTGCCGCGAGCTTGTCCTCTGGAAATTCTCCCTCTTCAATATATGCCCTGATGGGATCCATCCAAGATGGTCCTAAATCAAGGGTAATAACATTCATCGTCAGGTTTTCATCTATTCTCTGACTTTGCAGTACTTTAATTGGTATCGTTCTTCGCAGCTCGGTACGAGTAGCTGATGCTAGTCGGGCCAGTGCGTCTGCTTGTGAATTTTCTATTCTGGGTATTCTGATCAACTGAATGGCATCAAATTCTGTCAACAATTCCATCACCTTTGCATGATACTTGATCATTAGTTCTCCTTTAACCGCATATGTTCCCATCACCTGATTCACAATTAATTGAGAATTACTGAATACCATCACTTGTTGTGCTTCCATAATCTTTGCTAAATTAAGACCTGCTATCATGGCCTCATACTCAGCCTCATTATTGGAGGTTTTGAATTGAAATCGCAAGGCATATTCTATATCAATCTCGTCTGGGGTTTTCAAAACAATCCCTGCTCCACAACCTGCTGTTCAAGATGACCCATCTACATACAATCTCCATGTAGGTAACTCGTGTTCAAATTTCTTATCCAATAGAGTTCCTCGGTGGAATATCTGTTGTTCTCTTCCATCCTCCCCTGTTAATTTTTGCTCCTCGTCGACCATCTCTTCTCGCCCTTTTACCAATCGGAGTTGGTCTGGGTTTGAATTTGATGATCTTTCTACATCCACAAGCCCTTTTACCAACCGGAGTTGGTCTGGACTTATGTTTGTTGATCCTGTAACATCCACAGGTTGATCAGTGAGCACTTTTTGTTCCTCGTGGGTATCAGGATATGTAAACTCTGCTATAAAATCCGCTACAGCTTGCCCTTTCAATGATGATCGGGGTTCATACACAATATCATATTCACCGAGCTCTATTGCCCAGTACATCAGTCTCCCTGACTTTTCTGGCTTATGAAGGGCTTGTCTCAATGGCATATTGGTATAAACGACGATGGTATGGGCTTGAAAATATGGCCTCATTCTTCTACTTGCTTCAATTAATGCCAATGCCAATTTTTCTAACTTTGGGTACCTAATCTCTGCACCTCGGAAAGCCTTACTTGTGTAATAAATTGGCTTCTGGACTCCATTCTCCAATCTGATCAATGCTGAGCTGACTGCATGCTCTGATACTACCAGGTATAAGTACAACTTTTCTCCCGTTATTGGCCTTGACAACAGTGGAGGTGTTCCCAGATATTTTTTCAAGTCTTGAAAGGCTCTTTCACATTCATCATTCCACTCGAAAGTTTTTCGAAGCGTTTTGAAGAATGGTAAGCATCTATCTGTTGCTCGAGATACAAATCTGTTGAGCACTGCAACTCGTCCTGTAAGACTCTGCACTTCTTTCTTTGTTGTTGGAGATCGCAACCCTAAAAGAGCTTTGATCTTTTTTGGATTTGCTTCAATGCCTCGCTGGTTGATAATGTACCCGAGAAACATTCCTTCTCGTACTCCAAATGTGCACTTCGTCGGGTTGAGCTTCATCTGGTATTTATCCAGTTGATCAAAAGTCTGACTTAAATTAACTAGATGATCAGCAGCTTTCTTGCTTTTTGTCAGCATATCATCGACATAGACTTCCATATTGCAACTGATTTGTTCGACAAAAACCTTGTTCATCAGCCGCCGGTATGTCGCTTCTGCATTTTTCAAACCAAAAGGCATAACATTATAACAATAAGTACCTCTAGGGGTAATAAAAGAAGTACTCTCCCTGTCTTCAGGTTTCATCTTGATCTGGTTGTAGCCTGAATAAGCGTCCATGAAGCTGAGCAGCTCGTGCCCAGAGGTAGCATCCACTAACTGATCAATTCTGGGTAATGGAAAGTGGTCCTTTGGGCAGGCCTTGTTAAGATCAGTGAAATCAACACACATTCTCCATTTATTATTTTTCTTCTTTACCATCACCATATTTGCCAACCAGTCTGGGTATTTCACATCTTCAATGAATTGAGCTTTCTGGAGCTTGTCGACCTCCTCTTGAATAGCTTGATTCTTCTCGGGGCTAAATACCCTTCTTCTCTGCTTTACAGGCATGATCTCCTTATTCACATTGAGCTCGTGACATAAGAAGTTTGGATCTATTCCTGGCATGTCCTCATGACTCCATGCGAAAGTTTTCTTCCTATTTCTCAAGAAAGTTATCAACTCCTGTTTTATTGAAGCATCCAACGATGACCCTATCTGGGTTACTCGTTCAGGGTGCTCGTCGTCCAGAATAACATTTTCTGTAGATTCCACCACCTGTCCTTTTACAAGTTGGGATTCATCTCTGGGATCGAGAGTTTCAATCTTTATATCTTCTTCCACCTGGTAAGTAGTAGTCTTTTTCCTTGATTCCTCAAGCTCCTCTTGCTCGGCAGATGAATAATAGCATTCCCGAGCTACTTTTTGATCACCTTTCACAACTCCTACTCCAAAGTTTGTTGGGAATTTTAAGCATTGATGCACTGTATATGGAACTGCTTCTAACTTCTTCAAACCAACTCTTCCCATGATGATGTTGTAAGCTGACTGCACATTCCTATCCATCACAAAGAAGCGTATTCTTTATGTTCGACAAGCAGGCCAAGTTCCAATGAATATATCCAACTTGATCGTCCCAGGTGGAAAAACTTTCTCGCCAGCAAAACCCAGGAGGGGTCTGTGATACGGTTCCAATTGAGATAATTTCAGATTCAAACTATCAAAGCATGAATAGTACATGATGTCTGCCGAATTTCCATTGTCTACCAACACCCTTGAAATCACTACTTCCTTCATCCTCATTTTGATCACCAGAGGATCTTCGTGAGGATAAAGAACACCTGCTAGGTCATTTTTTGAAAAGCCAATGACCAGCTTCTCTTTGTTTACCTTCCTCGGACGATCGTCCTCGGCCAGATTTATTCGCTGAATATATGAACAAGCTTGAGCCTCTCCAAGGTAAGCCTTTCTTTCTGCAGTAAGGTCTCCCCCTCCTGCATCTCCTCCTGTAATGACATTACAATCAAATGACCCAAAACGTATAGAAAATACCTCTCGTTCTGGCTGTCTTGGTTTCTTGGGAAGGTCGGGGTCATCATCTGGATTATCTTCACGGTTTCTCTTATTTTTCTCTTCTGCTCGACAAGGAGATCTAGACCTCTCTCTAGTTCGGTCGTTATTTTTTCTTTTACCTCCCCGATCAACATATTTTGCTAGCTTTCCTCTTCGTATGAGTGTTTCGATCTCGTTCTGAAGAGCTATGCAATTTTTGTTCATGTGACCATGATCTTTATGAAACTCGCAATATTTATCCTTACTCCTCGAATCAGGGTCTGACCTCAGTTTCTTTGGCCATTTTACTTTCTCGTTGTTCTTGATTTCTTCCAAGACATGATGAATACCCATTTTCAAAGGAGTATAATTGTCTTATTTCTTCAGGATTTCCCATGATGGTTTATTATTTCTGTAACGTTTGTCACCGCCATTGCCCTTATGCTCTTTATTTTTAGACTTGTCGACGTCCACCTTGGTGTCTTTATCCATATTCTTCTTTGCAGCCATAGCTTCCTCGGCATTCATGATTTTGGCCGCTTTTGCCATCAACTCTGACATAGTTTTAGGTGGATCTTTCGCAAAGGTGTAATACAATTTATTAGGCAATAACCCACTCATCAAGGCGGTGATTGCTGTCTTTTCTTCGTAATCTATGACTTCCAGCTTCTCGTTATTGAAACAAGTTATGTAATCTCTAGTACTCTCACCAGATTTTTGTCTAACACTTAACAAGTGTGCTACTCGTTTTACTGGCTTTGCTCCAAAACAGAAATTGCCAATAAACAACTCGGACAACTGAAAGAAAGTTAAAATTTTACCCCTAGGAAGATTGTTGTACCATATCTGGGCAGCTCCAGTAAGAGTTCCTGAGAATGCTCTGCATCTCATCTCGTCGGGGACGACATAGATGTCGGCAGCAGCTTGATATTGCTCTATGTGAAGAACAGGATCTGTCTTTCCATCATATTTGGGGGTCACTACAGGTGCTTTGAACTTTGACGGTGTAGGAAAATTCACAATGGCCTGTACAAAAGGTGTTCCTCGAACAAAAGTTCGTTGTAGGGGGTTCTTTGCCTTGGCCATTTCTCCCAATTTATCCTCCAACCGTTGGAGAGATCTTTTCCACGCTTCATTTCCTTCCTCGGGCCTATTGGTTCGAGCAATTGATCGTTCTGAGGTAGCTTCTTGAGATCTATCTTGACGAGCAGCTGGTCGTGATTGTGCTGATCCTTCTCTTAGATCTGATGGTTGTCGAAAACTCCTCGACATGGTCTTAGGTGGACTCCTATTCCTCCTAGGGCCTAATCGACTGAAAGGAGACACCCTACTCAGTCTTTCTAAAGCACTGGGTCTTTTTCGAGAGAGGATGAAATGTTGATCAGTATCTGTAGCCCTTATTGACGAAGTTCGCCCATGTTGATAAGAGAAATCATCAGACTCCTCATTATGACGTGACTCAGTACGCCTGGATCATGAAGAAAGTAAATAAGTTTGCCTCTGACCACTTTGTTGTCCTGAACGTGCAGGTGCACCGCCATGAAGGGTTTGTATGAGTTGCCTCATTGTTTCTTGCATGGCGGTTTGTCCTTGAGCCAGATTCGTCATAATCCCGGCTAGATCTGGAGGTGCAGAGGGATTCGGAGGATTTCCAGTATTTCCAGCCTTTCAATTGCTAGATTCTGGATTATCCGCCATTGATGATGAACGATTTTTGGTGAAAAACGATAGTAACAATCGTTCCCACAGACGGCGCCAATCTGTTGATGTAAAAAATTAGATCGCTCTAATTATTCAATCACAGATAAATAAAATGAGACAAAGATTTTTAAAGTGGTTCAGCCTTATATGAATGGCCTACGTCCACTGTTATGTTATTGCTGAGTGTTTGAGAATTCTCGAGTATATGTTCTCTCAAGAAATTCCGGTCCCTTTGGAATGAGGGTGATACAAGGTATTTATATCCCTTAGGCTGTACATGAAAGGGTTGATACATTAAATGATATATATGAAATGGTAATACATTTAATGCAGCGTGTGCGTCAAGATGATAAACATTCAATGAATAGTTGAACTGTTGATTATCTGGCAATTAATGCTACGGCCGAGATGCAGCTCGGACCGCCTTAGTTGCTCGTTGCTCAGGAGTTCCTCGGAGCGCTAGAGTACCCCGGAGTGCTGAAGTTCCTCGGTGTATCCTTGTTGCTCGGAGGGAACATGAGTTGGTCGGGGAAATGAACTTCGTCGTTGCTATTGTGCCAAGTAGATTGACACGTGTCTTCATATTATTCGTCCATATCAGCATATTAATTTTGGTATCAACAATCCACATCCTGCTTTTCTAGTTAGAATGCTCACCCTCTACGCATGAAACTTCCCAATGATAGCAAGGAGGGGGTATGCTTAACATGTATATAAACCATCATATAAGGTATACATACATCCATATAATAAAGATATACCATTGTATAAGGTATACCTGCAACATCATATTTATTTCCATTATACGCTCTTTGGCGCAATTTGATTAACATCATAGTTTAGTATATCTCTCTCATGATACACTAATCATCAATACTCGCACATATTCCCCACTTAGTATACACTATACTATTTCTCACTTGAAGCTCACATGTCGCTTCTAATAATGAATTGTCTCTAAATTCAATTCAAGTTAAGGATATTCTTGATCCTAATGAACCTCAATTAGCATACGCGGTCCTCCATCCATAATATGGTTCAATTCATTTTATGAACCTTTAAAATTATCCCATTTGGGGTTTGGATCCTAAGATTCGGTATCTCTAAATTATTCTCATTCTTACATATGAATTTGATTTATTATCTCCAAGTAGAATCTCCAAATCAAGGTGGGCTTCCCCACTTAGAATAAACCATAATATTTAATCGGTATTCCTCAATCTTTAATTTATATGACTCCCATAAATTAGTATAATGGAAACCCTCTAAAGTGTCCAAAATATACTCCACGTCTCATATAGAGGCCCCAAATCGATAACCTCGAACAAAACAGAATGAAATTTTCCATAGAAAACATCTCCAAAAATTCCCCTGTTTTCGAATCAATTCGGCCCATCCGAATTGATTCGGCCCCCAAAAGCGAATCGATTCGGCCTATCCGAATCAATTCGGTCCAATGGACCTGGGAGACTGTTACATACCGAACCGATTCGCAAAGGGGTGAATCGATTAGGCCCTAAAGACTAGGGCAATCTGCAACAGACCGAATCAATTCGGTAAGGGAGAATCGATTTGGCAAGTGCAGCAAGCTACGAAATGGGTTATTTTCTTCTTAACCCAAATTACCCAAAAATCATTTATGTCATCTTCCAACCATTTTCATCCAACCCAATCACATATATAACATTAATATTCATTCTAGAATACATATAAACTAATTTCTAACCTTAAATCCATTTTATACACTACAAATCTAAGGTTTTTCCCAAAATTTAGGTTTTAAAAATTTAAATCTAAAACCCAAAATTCAATCCACAAATCATGCAATAATTAGTACACAACAATTATTTAGCAAGTTTAATCACTTGCCTCGGGTTCGTAGGGTCTGAATCCGCCTTGAGATCGCGTATTGGCCGGAAGAATCCTCTTTTTCTTTCTTTTCTCCTTCCTTTTCTTCTTCTTTCTTCTTCTCTTTCTTTCTATTTCTTTCTTTGGAGAATTATTTCTCCCGTAGGCTAATTTAGCCTAATCTCCCAAGATACACATCTTTAAATGATAATACACACTTTAAATGATTCGATAACTTTAATTCGAGCCAAACGGTCCTAAATTATTTTGGAACCCAAATAGACCCCAAGTACAGTCATTTCGACTTTCTTGACCCTACCGGAAACGATGGTACCCTCAGAATTTCCATTCGACACACTTTCTAACGACTCCAAATTTTGACTTTAATTGTCAATTTAATTATTCTCCAAATAAAATAATATTTATTTCTCCCAAAATAAATAACTCGTTGTCTTCAAGACCCCGGGTTGTTACACTCGACTCCCACTCAAATCTATGGTAGAACCCTACCAAACTCTATTGACACCTTAACTAAGTAACCTCCATCATAGCTCATATTTTCCAGTAAAAACACCATAGAACTAGATAGAAGTTTTTATTATCACATAAAAGTCATTTAAAGTTATATTTGAAGTTAATGGATCACCAACTAAAGATGTTCAAAAGTAACAAGCAACCACGGGGATCAAACCCAAGGACAGAGATCTAAACATGTCATCAAGAGGTATAGAATCACAACCCCATGTTTATTTAAATTTATTAAACATTTTTAATCGATATGGAGGAAAAAAATTGACATTCCAGCTTTATTCGGTAGTACGGTGCTAAAAATGATGACATTTTTTGACACTGTGTCATCGTATGAAGTTAGTTTAAAGTTAAATCTCTCATTTGGCATTGTGATACCAAGATATAACATTTCCTTCGAAAGAATAATGGTAGCATGACAGAATACCACCGAGGCAACAAAGCATGACTAAAATATCCATAGTCTCTCGGTAAAATGATGTCGAATGGAATAAGATTTTTCCTTTTTAAATTGCAAAATGTAATATTTTTTATGTAATACCACCCTATCTAGGATGACCCCTTGGTTCATTATAACACAATTTGGGATGAAATCTATCAAATTTACTATGGTGGTCGTGGTAGTGTCATGGGAAAGTCTTCTCCAACACACGAGAGGGTGTTAATGACATACCAAATGTAACCACACCCGATAACCATGCATTCAATGAAATTGTCATTGTGAATGTAGCAGTACCAACGACGGTTGATCATTCAATAGAGTTCACCATATATGAAGTAAGTTCTTTATATTATATAATTACGCAATATGATTGTTATCTTATGTTTTTAAGACATCACGATTTATGTATGTAGATATTTATTGATTGAATCGCTTTGATGCACTGGACCCAATAGTGCCGAAGAAAGATAAGGGTGGTAATTATTACATCAAATTTCGAGAATCCATCACAAGGAAGTTGGGTGAGGATAATTACGGGTTTCGAAATGGGATGAGTCTACCGATCCCATTAAAAAAAAGGGAGCAAACCACTAAAATCACAAAGGTCCAAGGATGAAAGAGACTCGTCCACAAGAAAGTGAGATCGCCCATTTTACCTAAATGGCATACCACTGCTAGACGAAAAGTGGAAGGTTGAAGTGGTTAGTTGCCTCCATAACCATGATATTTCCATGAAATTATTCCATATGCCAAACGATTAAGACGCAGGGAATATTCACTTGCCAAATATTTAATTGTAAATGGAGTTAACCCAAGACAAGTTTTGAAGACCATAAAGGAGTGATCTAGGAATAACTTGTCAACTGTGCACATAATTTATAATGCCAAGGACACGTCAAACTATAAGGATATGTAAGGGAAGGTCATGATTCAATAACTCCTCAAGCTAATTTCTGATAACAACTATGTTTATTGGATAAATACCAACGCGAATACCGATGTGTTGGAGGATTTATTTTTTGCTCACCCCAAATTCATCCCGATTGCGAAGTTTTTTCCCACACTTGTATTGACCGATTGCACTTATAAGACCAACCGATTTAATATGTTGATATTTGAGATTGTTGGCATGGCATCAACGAGCAGGACATTTTCTCTTTTTGTCCTCAAAGAAGAAGAAAGATTTTCATGGGCATTATCATATTTGAGGTTACTTTATGATCTTGAAAACATGCCTCAAGTAATGATTATGGATCATTAACAAAGTTCCATCATTGACATTCACATAGTTTTCCTTTGAATTGGAACGATACTTTGCCTATTCCACCATAACAAGAATGTGGAAAGGAATTGTAAGAAGTTTGGCATGAAGAGAGATGACTGGAAAGCCCTCACGTAGGAGTGGTCTTTTGTAATTGAGGAAAAGACACTGATTTAATTTCTTAAAATGTGAGCCTAATTCAAATTTAACCACACGGCATTCCCTAATATGGTTTAGTGCATTGAAAAGACTTGGATATCGATTCACGAATTGTTCGGTCTGTTGTGGAAAAGAAGATTAATCACCAAGGTAATCACACTACCAATAGAGCGGGGGATTCTGATGCTCAGATGAAAAATATTTTAGGGTCATCTAATTATTCATTTGTTAAGTTATGGAAGAAATTTCAAGTACTTTTAATGTCTCAAGTGACAGAAATAGAGGTTGATTTTGAGATATTCCACAGTCACAATCGGCACACGCACAACATTCCACAGTATACACATTTGCGCGGGCATGTTTCACACTTCGTGCTTAACTTACTTGTATAGGAGATATATCTACTTGGAGTTGTCGGTGACAATGAGCACGTGTGTGGTCATGTATTGTATTTAGTATTGGGCTTACCATGAGCTCATGAAATTATGTTATATCATGCCCAATGAGCAAGACCGATCTCCCTAAGTGCGATCGATAATCACTAGTAAAAGCTTAACATTGAACTGAATTTGACTAAATACAATGTGGTCGACAATGAACCGTAAATAAATGGTTTTAAGAAGCGATGGCCACATTTGACTACGGATGAAAGTAAGGTACTTCTCTTCAAACTCGATGATCTTTATAGTCCAACCGATAGAAGGTTGTTTGATCCAAAGCTAATTAATCCTAAGGTTAGGCCACATGATAAAATTATGAGAAAAGTAAAAAGCATGCAACATAGACCAAGCGTGATCTATGTGCCTAGGAAACCTCAAAGTCACTCAATGACATGGCTACCCCGCCCCCTCACCCCCAAAAATAGTAATAATAATAATAATAATAATAATAATAATAATAATAATAATAATAATAATAATAATAATAATAATAATAATAATAATAATAATAACACTAATAATAAATTAGATACGAGATATGTTGTCAAGTGCAACTTGAGATACATTTCTAACATTTTTCAACATTTCTGGAGAATATGACAAATATCAAGCATAACATAAATTGTGGATTTAGGGTTATAAAACTAGGAATTTGTTGGGGTGGGCCAACATTTGATCACTAGAGATTCTTCTTCAGGAACTAATTTCCCACGAAGAATTTTGGTTTACTTTTTTTCTAGACGACTTTAGGATGTACTCAGAGATTTTGATGGCCTTGCAATGTGACAAATCACCATGCGCTGTAAAGGGTTAGCTTTTTGTGACTGAGATGGAGTACTTGGCCACGCAAGTATACAATCCTATCATTATGGCAGTAAGCAATACGTTATGCCTCACATTCATCCCTTTTTGCAACACACCATCGCAGGATGAAAAAAAAATGTAATACATCGTGCGTTCATAATAAATATTTTTGGTAGAGTTTAAATTATGTAAAATTCGTGCATAAATTTCTTGAATGTGATTGCATGTTTATATGATTCATTTATGCATAATGTGTCCACTCGTAGAAAATTAAATTTGCATGTTAATTAAGTTTATTATGTGGTATTAATCATAATACAAGTGTGACTTGGGTAGATATAGATTAGGCGCATTATATAATGAATTGAGAACTCGTTTAGGTGTTTTGAACAACAAAGAATGGGACCAGAGCATAGGTATACCCTTAAGAGAGTTATTGGGTCAATCCAAGTTGTATTTTGAGCTTATTTTGGGGCCCAAAAGTGGAGGTTTAGGTGTAAAATCGGAATAAAGATTATAAGATGATAATTACCAACCTAAGCAACCATTCCCATTCCTAAGAAAGAAAACCTAGCATCCCCACACCCCAATTGATAAGTTATTAAGGCTAGAGAAGGGAGGAAGAGAAAGGATTTCAAAAGGGACAATACAGCCACCAGTTTAAGCCAAGAATTCTCTTGTTGAATCAATTACAATTTTTTTCTTAATTCATGTATACATTCTTCTCATAACAATTTTGGGTTAATTGGATTAATTGATGACTATGAAAAATTGGAATGAGCTCTAGGATTTCATAGAACAAATTTGGAAATAATTTGGTTTAAGGATTAAACATTTTTGGTTATAAACCTAAAAATGGTGTCGTGTTATTGAGGAAATTGGATATTAGACCTTTTGTGGTAGGATTTCTGTGTTGATTATAATAAGTCATGTATTTATTCCTTTTAAATATGAGAATTTTTAGATAAAATTATGAATTAAAACTTGGTTTAGATGAACTCTAGGGTATATTCGAATTCTTGAATTATTGGGGTATAATCTTATGTAATTTATTTAGATAATCATATTAAGTGTGTTTCCATATCATGAGGGGGGTTATAAATCTCGAAATAAAAGTGGTTAGGATATTGAGGAAGAAAATGGGATTGGGAGCATGAACCCGTATATAGAAAAATGTGGCAGTTTTGGCTTCTGCCCGAATTCGAACTGATTCGGCTCTAGGCTTGGCTCATGTTATACCGGAGAAACGTTGGTGATTTTAATGAACTTAAAAAAGTATGTGGGAGGTCATCCAAGTGATTAGATATTTAATTAAAAATAGTTTTCCGTCGTTATTAATTATGTAGAGAAATTGGTAACTAATTAGATGGTTAATTCTCAAAGTAAGGTTATTATAAGGAGATTGATGAGGCTCATTGGAGGTGATTATAGGATATTACTTATGCATATTATATATTAAAATATGTATTTATTATTTGTGTGAACATACCCATGTTGGTGGACGGCCTATCGGTTGGGGTTACGTATGTCTCCGGATAGTAGCATAGCCGGAACAAGTGGGCTAGGCGTTCTGTAGGTCGTTATCTTAGGTCCAATATGGTGGCACCAATTACGAGGAGGTGGATAGGAAATATAGAATCCATTGTCATCGTCGGGGGTATGAACCGTGCAATGGTGTACTGCATAGAGACCACCCCACTTGTGTGTGTTTTATGATATCCGTTTGGATGAGAGACTCCTCCGGACTTATCGAAAGGGCATGAACTGGACAATAAAGGTAGATGACTTTGTGTGTCGTATAAAAGTAAGGACATATATACTTATATAAAGTAATTTCTAATAAATTCATGTAGTGTAACAATGTAGACAACTATTAATGGACCTGTAAGGCCATATTTTTATAAATGTCCGTCACAATTAATTATGTCATATACCATTACAACCGTCGAAGAAGTTCAAGATCAATCTACATCAAATGGATCCGAATATATCAAGGTTCTTCATCAAAAAGTCTCCGCAAAGTTTACTTTGGTAAGGTTATGTTTTAAATACCTTAACTTTGCACTTAGAGTTTGGGGATATTTTTTCAAAATATTTTCTAAGTGTTGTAGCGGACCTTTTTTGTCAAACTTTGAGAATGAGTAATTTTCTAAGTCGTGTAGCGTTCCTCGATTTTATCGCTCTGGTCGTTCAAGAGAGATCCCATATCGTTTGAGAGACGTTGAGATGTCGCGTGATGTCGTTCAAATTACACGTGTACTTCGTTCGAGCAAGATCCCCTTTTCGTTTTAACGACCGAGGCGACGTAATTTTCTATAAATACTCATTAAATGGTTTCATTTTCCTTAAAAAGTCGCAGCATTTTGAAAGACAGAAAACTGCGAATCTGCAGAATTCTTTTTGACTTCTTCTTTTAGGGTTTTCATACCTTTTGTTTTAAATTCATAAAAATCCCATATGCTTTGGTGAATTGTTTTGGTGTTCATGAACACACTTTACTTTTGTTCATTCTTTGTGGAGAGAACTCTACTACCAGAGAGTTGCATGCTATTGTGGAGGGAGTCTCTATGAAGTTACTCTTGTGGGGAGGATAACCTACACCGTGAAGACCGCGTGTCCTTGTGGTATAGCTGCGTGTGAACCACTGCTGATTTCTTGCCGTTACTTTGAAGGTTTGACGAAGACACCATGTGTTACTCTTGTGGGAGAAAGCAAGATGGTATGTAAGTCAATGGTCTTGTAAATTTGTCAGAGTTCTAGAAATAAAAGTTTTTGCCCTTCGGGGATTTTTCCTTAAATTTGTGTCGTATGCTTTATTTATTTATGGTTTGACACATGCACACATGTAGTTGCATGTTTAAGGGGATGAATTAATTTGTCTTAAAAATAGACTCTAATTAAATAAGTGTGCTAAATTAGAAATTTACGAATTTAATCAATTATCACACCGTCATATTTTAAAAATTGGTATCAGAGACGATTGCGCTAATATATCACGTATTCCTATTTTCCCCAAAATCGTGTGATATTGGTTTTTTTGGAAAAATCAGTTTTGTGAAAAATCACAATTTCTCCAATGGAACATTCATTTAATATGATGCCTATTTTTGACGGGTCTAATTATGCCTATTGGAAAGCTCGTATGAAATCACAAGTAAAGGCTATTGATGAGCGTGTTTGGTTGTTGTTTGAAAGAGGGTGGACTCCTCCCAAGGTCACCGTTGAAAATATCACCTCTTTAAAACCCATGTCGGCTTGGACTGAAGATGATTTTAAAATGTCAAATTTTAATTCACGTGGTTTGAGTGCTATTTCTGGAGCCATCACTACCGATGGGTTCCGCCGAATAAATTACGTGAACCACGTCTAAAGGGGCATGGGATGTACTCTAATTAACACATGAGGGTATAAATGCGGTTAAAGAATCAATATTGCAAAATCTTTCCAGCCAATTTAAAACCATTACTATGTTAGAGTCCGAAACTTTTGATGAATTTTATGCACATTTGTCGAACATTGTCAACACTAGTTTTAATTTGGGACGCATGTCGTTAAAAAAGATTTTGAGATCTCTCCCAAAACGCTTTATTCCTAAAATCACTATTTTGAACTATTTGGGAAATTTAAAATTACTTAAGTTGGAACAACTTGTAAGAGATCTTCAAACCTATGAGATTGACATGTTTTCCCAAACTATTAAGGCTAAGGATAAAGGCACTGCTTTAAAGACTCATTTTAAGAAAAAGAAAGAAAAAATTTGTGAGTCCGATTCTGAGGAAGATTTTGATTTTAAAGAAATGGCCTTGTTTGCGAAAAAAATTAAAAAATTACTCAACATGAACAAAAATAATTCTTCCAATAAGAGATTTTTTGAGAAAAATAAAGAGTCCAAAGAAAGCATTGAGAAAGATAAGGAGAGGGAAAAAGAAAAGGAGAGTGAGGAAAATTTAGAAAGTTTGACATGTTTTAAGTGTGGGGGTAAAGGGCATAAGGCGTATGAGTGTGCCACTAGACTTAGGAGAAAGTAAAGAAAGTGGTTATGCCTGCCACACTTAGCGACATAGTGGTTTTTGATTCGGGTGATGAAAAAGAGCACGGTATGTGTGTCGCATTCTTAGCTAGTCGAGTTAGCACACCTAGTTTAGTTGGAGGTGAGGGGACTAGTTCTCGTGAGACCCCTGAGGAAAATGATTTGAGTGTTTCAAGTGAGGGTGAAGGTGAGTGTGAAAGTGGAGATGAAAGAGAGCTCCAAATTTCTTTTAGAGATTTGTATGCTGAGACCTTAAAGACAAAAAAAATTGAATAAAGAGTTAAGTCTCAAGGTGAAAACTTTGGAGAGAGTGATTGAGATTTTGGGTGAGTTTGAGGCCAAATCAAGTCAACTTGAGAAGGTGAAAGTGAGTTTGAGTGAGCAGTTGATTGCTTTAGGTAGGGAGAAGTGTGATTTGACCAACATAGTGTCTAGTCTGACGACACGTGTATCGCAACTCGAGAGTGATCTCGAACGGTCCAGGGAGGTCAAAGTCAATTTTGATAACGCACCTAAGAAGGTTGAAAAGGTGGTTCTTAATCCCGATAAGGGCAGAGTTGACGGGCTAGGAAAAGGTAATGACGGTGCTTCCACTTCTTTTGTCGCACCCGAGCCGATTCACACTTTAGTGACAGATTCACATGGCCCAAAAATTAACCCACCTGGGCGTCTGTTTCCCATTAGGAGAGAACGTCCTATAGTTTTTGAGAGAGGTGTTCCTAGGCCTATTTATGTTTGTTCCCATTGCAAGAGGAGAGGTCACCTTAGGGAATTTTCTTTAAGTTGGGTTATGTGTCACGTTTTGCTTCTACACGTATTTCTTCCACACATGCACCTACTCATGATACTTGACATGCTCCTGGAGACTACATGAGAGAGTTTGCACATTTAGGTGATCAATTTAAGTTTTTGTTCAAAACTTCACAAAATTTGATGAAGGTTTTTCATAAGTTGGCACCACCTTGGGAAACCCCCTTCGCACCTAACGATTGAGGTTTGACTTGTTTACTAGCATAGGATGTGTTCTATGATGACAATATTTGCCTATTGCTAGTATGTATCATTTTTGTATCTTTTCCATTTTTTTAGAAAAATTTTGAAAAATACAAAAAGATTTTATTTTGATAAAATTTGTGAGAAAATCCAAAAAGATTTTTGTATTTTGTTTGCACCTTTTATGGATGAACACTTAGGATGACCAAGTCAAAGTTTCATTCCATTTATCCATGTGACTATTTGATAGTGTTTTAAGAGAATATATCATGTCATCTTTGTACTTTATAATATTTGGAGTCATTAAGATGTAATTAAGTGTTACTTCCTATATGTTTGACTTATGATTTCCTTTATTGCACACGTGCAAGGATTTGTTTGATTATTGTTCTTGTCTTATCACATGTTGGTTGAGTGTTTTCACTTCAATCTTGTCTTTATAAACAAACCAAGCGCGATAAAACTTGATAAGAAAGTTGTGCATGTAAGAACCGTTTTGTGATTTTGTGTGCTTTATTTGGAAATGGGGAAGGGCTGCAAAAGGTTCATTTAGTCTTTGCGAATACTAAGACACCATTATATCGGACCTAAAAAATTGAGGAATTTTATTATCCGGCCTCCAAAAAGGTTTAAAATAGCCCGAAAAAATTTAAAGGCAATAAAAAGAAATTCATGCCAAAAAAAAGGGGCCATTAGGTTTTTGCACCAATTCTCCAATGTTTGAGAGTTTAGATTACCTCTAAAAGCAAATATGCATGAGGGAGTTTTGGATGGAATTTAAAGCTGGTTTGCACATCCTTGAAAGTCTTTAAAAAAGCGCTATATAGTTTTGGACATAATTGGGGTGTAAGTCACTTTGACTTTGATTTGTTAATTTGTATAAGACGATGTCATATAAATTGAACTATTTTTACACCTAAGGAGGTTTTTGATATTCATTCATTAGTAGTACATGTATTCATCGTGCACATATGATTTATTGAGTTTATTTTCCTATTGAATATGTTCACACCCATTCATTCCATTTCCATGACTTGGTTGTTTTAGTATAAATCCATGGTGTGATTTTTGGTATCTTATTTTTGTATGAAAATTTTGAAAAATAAAAAAAATAGTTTGTGAAAGTTTTTGAAATACTCCTTTGCATATGTGTAGTTTGATTCATCTTTGCTATACATTTTGTCGTGACACTCCTTATTTTGATTGTTTCTTCATATCTGTCTATTCGGGGACATCATAAAATGGGGGAGAAAGAGTTATCATGTTATGGGAGAGTTTTTGCAGTATGGGGGAGATTTGATTTATTAATGATTTATTCTTATATCATTTCAAACTTGATACGTCACGAAGGTTTTTACTTTATCTCATGTGTGTAGGTACAAAGATTGAAGATCATTATGTTGCACACCCTGATGAGAAAAGCTTTGAGATTTGATGAAGATTTTTTGAAGAAAAATTTGAGAACTTACAAATATGTAACTTTTCATTTTTAAGATTTATGGGAGGGTAGATTTGTATAGGCATTTTGGTATTTGATAATTCGGATGTTTTTATGTATGTTCCAGCATAGACATAGGGGGAGATTTATAAGGACATATTTTTATAAATGTCCGTCATAATTGATTATGTCGTATACCATTACAACCGTCGAAGAAGTTCAAGAGTAATCTACATCAAGACAGTTCCGAATATATCAAGGTTCTTCATCAAAAAGTCTCCGCAAAGTTTACTTTTGTAAGATTATGTTTTACATACCTTAACTTTGCACTTAGAGCTTTGGGATATTTTTTCAAAATATTTTCTAAGTGTTGGAGCGGACTTTTTTTGTCAAAATTTGAGAATGAGTAATTTTCTAAGTCTTGTAGCATTCCTCGATTTTGATGCTCAGGTGGTTCAAGCGAGATCCCATCTCGTTTGAGCAACATTGAGATGTTGCGCGATGTCGTTCAAATGACACGTGTACTTCATTCGAGCGAGATCCCCTTTTCGTTCTAACGACCGACGTGGTGCGATTTTCTATAAATACTCATTCAATGGTTTCTTTTTCCTTAAGAAGTTCCATTATTTTGAAAGACAAAAAATTGCGAATCTGCCGAATTCTTTTTGACTTCTTCTTTTAGGGTTTTCATCCCTTTTGTTTTCAATTCACAAAAATCCCATATGCTTTCGTGAATTATTTTGGTGTTCAAGAACACACTTTGCTTTTATTCATTCTTTGTGGGGAGAACTCTACAACCCTGAGAGCTGCGTACTATTGTGGAGGGAGTCTCTATGAAGTTACTCTTGTGGGGAGGATAACCTACACTGTGAAGACTGCGTGTCCTTGTGGTATAGCTTTGTGTGAACCACTATTGATTTCTAGCCGTTACTTTGAAGGTATGACGAAGACACCATTCGTTACTCTTGTGGGCGAAAACAAGATGGTATGTAAGCCAATGGTCTTGTAAACTTTGTCAGAGTTCTAGAAATAAAAGGTTTTGCCCTTCGAGGATTTTTCCTGAAATTTGTGTCGCATGCTTTATTTATTTATGGTTTGACACATGCACACACGTAGTTACATGTTTAAGGGGCTAAATTAATTTGTCCTAAAAATAGACTCTAATTAAATAAGTGTGCCAAATTAGAAAGTTGCAAATTTAATCAATTATCACACCGTCATATTTTACAGGGCCTCATGCTACGTAAAATGCATTATGTAATGATATATTATTTCTTGTGGGTAGTATTGCAGGGGTTGCGCTTGGGACTAGAATTATATGATAGATGGCGATCTTCCATTTATTAGTTGTTCCAGATGCCATAAATATTATCATATTAACGAGAACACACTATATGGTTGACTCGCTTAAGTCTGTGCCATATAAAAGTTCCAACTAGTTTGGATATTGAGACAAAATAGGTTTAAACTTTTAAGAGTTACCCTCTCTCAAAGATTCCAAGCTTCAAGATGAAGATGCAGTCTAAGAACCTCAATGATCTACCATAAAGTGAAGTGTTACTCTCATGAACACACAAATAGGACACAATCACTTCATATATGTGATATTATCTGTGCACAAGGGTCATATGATTTTTAGGAATTTTTTCTGAATTTTTTATGTTACTCAAAACATTTTTAAATCATTTAAAATGATTTTTAAAATTGATAAAAAATTTGATTTTAAAGTGTTTGGGGTTAAAAACTTCAATATTGTTTTTCCTAAAAATTTGTTCAGGGTAGAAAAGAAAAATGCTAGAGAATTCTAGGGATGCAATTCATATTTTATAAAAACCCAAAACACACTTTTTCTAGTTAATCATAGCCATACACGTGTTGACGTCATACCAATGCGATTTGTCTTTCTTCTGTGTCGTATGTCTCTTCCTTTTGTTCAAATGTTATCTACAATCTGTGCATGTTCTTTTACAATCCACGTGAGGCTATTAGTAAAAAATTAGAATCATCCTTGAAACGGTCAAACTTAGTTAGAATTAATCTTAACCCTTAAAATCGGATTGATGTTCTGGATCCTTCCACGACCACTATAAAAAGAGCCTTAAGGTTTTCATTTTGAGAGTTTAGACTTCGTCTTATTTGAGAGAAGAAAACTAGAGATTAGAGAGAGGAGAGAAAATAGAGAGAAGAGAGAAAACCTTATCTCAGTAGATTAAACACCAATCATGTTTTCTCCTAAATACCAACACCAAACTTTCTTTATCCAAATACCAGTAAACCCAAACTTAAGTGTTAGACCTTAGGGTTTCTGTAAGTATTGAGGTGTTGGGTTTATGCATTGTTGAAGACCTCTTCAAACGTGTATCTCTCTTAGAAGCACTCTCTAAGAAAAACTCAAATTTCACAGTAGAAATTTTGAGGTTTTCTAAAGAGAACACTACCCGATTGTTTTAGGTTCTTAGTTCTCTTAAATTTTACTTTATTTTTTATTATTTCAAATATCTTTTCTCTGTTTTTCAATTTATTTGAAAAGGAGACTTATGTCTTCATAAAACTTTCAGATCTAAAAGTGTTTAAGTTTCAAATCATATATTTCATGGTTTGTGAAATAAGTTTGTAAAAAATAAGGTTTGAAATAGAAATCTTGTTTTGAAGATGGATTTGATTTAGATCTGATAAAATTGAAGTCTGATTTTCAACCATAAGTTGCAAATTTACATGTCATTTAGACCTCTCTGATTCATAGGAATTTGTCTGTATAACTATTGAGATATGTAAGTTGCATTCTTGCATGTAATGTAAATCACAACACAATCACTATATCACTCTCACATGATACTTAGATTATGTGGTTCTTTGAGAAATATATAGTTTGTTGAGCTGGTACAATTAGTGGACAATGATAAATCAAGGAAGATTCTGGAGCGAGATCAAAGCTAGTGAGAGACCTTTATGAGTGGAGTAACTCGTGTAGGTATAAATATCTGAACTTAGTTTAGGATCTTGATTTGCATGCTTAGTACTGTAACTTCTATAATGTGATTTTTTTAGTGGAATTTTTCATTTTGTGGCATACAGGTTAGCGCGGAGGTTTCCCTTAATTTGGGGTTTTACCACGTTAAAATCTAGTGTCAATTTACTTTACTCTTCTTAAGTGTTTATGCTTGGCTTCATACTAAAGACATAATATATGTTTTTTTATTTTAAGACCTAAGGTAACCAACTACCAGATTTGACATCCATACTCAAACTATTTATGCACATCTTGTGTGATTTCTTTTAAAAATAGTTTCAATCAATGAGTTTATTCGGAGTTTAATTAAAATATAACTTTTATTTATCAACTTAGTAAACAAGTTTTTCAAGTGGTATCAGAGCGGGTTTATCAATTTTATTTTGATCCTGAAACTCCAGAAATTGTTTTCAAAATGTTTTCTTATATGGATGAAAGATTTGAGAAGTTAGGTAACCTCTCACGTCTACCTCTCTTTAATGGACACAACTTCCCATATTGGAAAGTACGGATGGTTTCATTCATTCAAAGAACTCTTGCTGATGATGTTTGGGAAATGATTGAAAATGGTTAAGAAAAGTCTTAGCGAATTCACTAAAGATGAGAAAAAATTGTCTCTGGATAATACTAAGGGCAAGAAGGCTATATTTATATCCATTAACGAGCATGAATTTAAAAGAATATCTATCTTCTCTACTTTTAAGGAGGATTGGGACACGCTAGTCACTGCACACGAGGATGATGAACGTGTTAATGCTGGAAAAACTCAAATGTTAATCCATCTAACACACTGATTATGGATGATAGTGAGTCTTTTGATGAATTTTATATAAAGTTAACTAATATTTTCACAAAACTGCATGCTAATGGTATAACCTACACTAGAAAAGAAATTTTCCAAAAGATCCTTAGGTTCTTACCTGCTAAATTTGATAATAAGAGATATTCTATAGAAGAAATGGACGACCCAAATTTGACTCTTGAACTGCTTAGTAGTAAATTAAGGACTATTGAAATGGAATAAGAAGAATATGACTACCCCCCAAAAAATACTTGCTAGTTCTAATGTGTTTTCATCACAAATGTCTGTTCCCAAAATAAGTCTATTAGATTTTAACCTTGACCTAAATGATGACTGTGATTTCGATTATCTTGATAACCAAATAGCTCTCATGAGCAAACAACTAAAAAAGATAATCAAATTTAAAAATACAGTTGCCTCTAAAAAAGGAAGACAAGGTTATCAAGGTCATCAAAATCACAGACCTCATGAAAGACACTATGACAAACAATCCAATGACAATAATAGACCCATAAATGACATAAAATATGTAAAGTGTCGTATATGTGGAAAATGGGACATTATGCTAATAAATGCAAGACCAAACTGAACAAAAATAATAAAGCTAACATGTGCAAGAGATGGGGCGACTCTACTGATTCTGATGAAGTTGAAACTGAGTCAACCCAAAATAATGAGACATGCATGGCATTCTTTGCTAAAGTTGTGTACAATGATGACTCTGCATGGTTGCCTACTCATGATTCTATTATGCCTCTTGATATTGTTGTTCCGCCTTCTAGTGATAGTATTGTGTCTGTTGATGATAAAAATAAACCTAACAATGTTAGTATATAGGTGAGTCAAAGTGAAAACAATGTCGACGAACTTAATGTTTGTGTGAGTTCCACCGAAAAGTTGAACGTTATAGGGGACACTACACACGATGCACTTAGTGAGTTGGATGATGATCTCATAGAGCTTCAAGAGCTATACACAAAAACACTTAAGAAAATTGCCCGCCTTGATAAAATGGTGAAGCTTTTAACTAAATGAATAGACTTACTTAACCAGACCAATAGAAAGAATGTTGAAGATTATACATCTCAATGGGTTTCCCATGAGACTAAATCAAAAGCATTTTCTTTAAAGAATAAAGATTTAAGTGAGAGAAACCATAGTATAGAGAAAAGATATAAATCTTCTGTAATGGATCTTGAAGAATCAAAACAAAAAACTTCTAATTTTTTTTAAAAATGTTTATATTTTGAAACTCAATTAAAAAATTACGAAGAAATTATTTAAGGAAGTAAGTGTGATTTTGAAGATAAGTTTGGTCTATGTTTTGGAGAAAAAGTTGTTACCAGTAAGAATGTTTCTCGTGACAATATCATTTTCGTTAAAAAAGGCCAGAATCTTCAGAACACTGAGAAATAAAATTTTAACAAAAATGTCTCTAAGGCGATGCAATGTCTGAATAATCAACAATGTAACTATCCAACCAAGTATGTTTGTCCACCTATTAGCGACCAATGTCAAAAACTCAAGACTAATAACACTGGGCAACTATACTAAATATGTCCAAACCTATCTTTAAAGATTTAGTAATAAAGTTAATCCTTCCACCCACCAGTACTGTTCGTACTGTGATGTTTATGGGCACACCATTACCGAATGTTTTCAAAAGAGACTGTGTACACATAATTTTCAAAACTTTAACTATTTTAGGAAGACTATGAACACTTATGTTCACCCAAAGCAAACAAGTCATAACTCTAACCATAAAAAATAAGGGAGGATTTAAAACTAAGAAGAAACCATTTAGAAAAATCCATCAAACCTTTTTTAAATCCAAGGCTAATAAAAATTTAAAATCGAGGTCTACATGGATGAGAAAATATGATTTGTTACCCCAAATCAATTGCAATATTGTTATATCTAGCTAGTAATTAGATTTCAAATATTCTAAACATATGACTAGATATGAAACCAATTTGACAAATAAGACAAACATTCTTGTAGGTAGTATCGTTTTTAGAGATGGTGTTTCATCCCAGATCATAGGTAAGGGAACAATGTGAGAAGATGGGCTCCCCAATATAAATGATGGTCTTCTAGTTAAAGGTCTTAAAGCTAACCTGCTAAGCATATCTCAATTTTGTGATTCCAATCACACAACTACCTTTTCAACAACTGATTGCAAAATTATTAATGAAAAGGGAAATTGTATTTTAACAAGAAACAAAAATGAGGATAACTGTTATACAGTGATTCCTAAATCTGAATCTTTCCAAGTTCCCAAATTAAATAATGTTGATCTATGACACAATCGATTGGGGCACTCAAATTTTGATAATCTTCGCAGGTTAAGTTCCTAAGAAATTTTTAGAGGATTGCCAAAAATTAAAAATTCTTTTAATCCTGCTTTTGGTCCTTGTCAAGTAAGGAAGATAAGTAAATATTCTCACAAAAAGGTTAAAGATGTTTTAAATTCAAAACCTTTGTAACTTATCCACATGGACCTTATGGGACCTTCTAGGACTATCAGCTTCTGTGGTAACAATTATATATTAGTTATTGTGGATTATTTGAGTTTATATACTCGTGTCTCGTTCATGAAAAAAAAATATGATACCTTTCATGAGTTCTTAAAAATTGAGAATGAGAAGGATACCCAAGTATGTCACATCAGAAGTGATAGAGGTGGAGAATTCAAAGATTCAGTTGTTAGATAATACTGCATAGGCAGTTGATATAAACACAAATTTAGTGATCCAAAAACACCATATTAGAATAAAATTATTGAACGTAAGAATAGGACCTCACAAGAAATGGCTAGGGTAATGTTACACACAAAAAGTTTACCTAAATATTTTTGGGCTTAAGCCGTACAAATTGCGTGTCATATTATTAATCGTGTATACCTTAAGAAAAATTCCAAACAAACTACATATCAACTTTTGTGCCACAAAATTCTTAAGTTGAAATATTTTAAAACCACCGGTAGTGTTTGTTATGTCTTTAAAGACAGAGAAAATCTCTCAAAATTTGAAACCCGAGGGAAAAAGGGAATCTTTTAAGGTTACTTTCAAACAAGTAGGGCTTAGAAAGTATTTAATTATCAAACCAAAGTCATAATTGATTCGTTTAATGTAATTGTAAGTGATAGTAGTGCTGAGAGTAATGCCAGTCAAACAGTGGTCCTGGATGAGGAAGAAATAACTTTTATTCCCGACTCTCCGGAGATAACTGATTCACTGTCACCTGAGAGTCCTTATGTACGAAATTGGGTTTCTAAAGACCATCCTATTGAAAATATTGTTGGTAATCCTTCTAAACCAGTTATAACAAGATCCCAACATCAAAAAGTGGCAAAACGTGCTCGTTTCGTGTCTCTTAAAGAACGAAAAAATGTAAAAGATGCCCTTTGTGACTCATTCTGGACCAATGCTATGAAAGAAAAGCTTATCCAGTTCCACCCTTCAATGGTACGCTTTAAAGCCTAAGTCTAACTATTTGTAAGTTTCGATTATATTCTCAAACAGAGAGTACCATGACTACGCGATCAGGATCTATGTGTTACATTTCTCTCGTGTGAGCTATTTGTGCCTCTTAGGGGTTATTTTGCATTTCGTCCTTCAACGGCACATTATCAAACCCAAGTCTAACTATTTGTAAGTTTAGGATATATTCTTGAATCGACAATTCTGCGCAACCAATTGTTACGTGTTACGTTGGTCATGTGCGAGGTGTCTGTGGTTCTTGCCAAGCCGTTTGAAGGTTGTTTTGCATTTTTGCACTTCAACGGCAGGTCATCAAACCTAAGTATAAATATTTTCATGCTTTGGTCATATTCTCAAATTGCGAGTCCGGTGACTATGCGATCAGTTGTTACGTGTTATGTTGGTCTCGTACAAGGTGTTCGTGCCTCTTATGGGGTCGTTTGGGGGCTATTTGGAGTTATCACTCTTTAGTAGCATGTTTTCAAACCTAAGTCTAACTATTTAAAAGTTTTTCATATTCTCAAACTGATAGTCATGTGATTATGTGGTGAGTTACTACATGTTACGTTGGTCCGTATGAGGTCTTAATGCCTTTTGTGGGGCTGTTTGGGGCTATTTTTCATTTTCACCCTTCAACATCTTATTTTTAAACCTAAGTCTAACTATTTACAAGTTTTGGTTTTTCTCTCGAACTGGGAATCCCATGACTTCACGATCAGTTGCTATGTGTTACGTTGGTCCCGTGCATGCTATTCGTGCCTTTTAGGGGCTATTTGGAATTTTCCCCCTTAAACGACGAATTTTCAAGACAAAATCTAATTGTTTTCAAGTTTTAGTCATATTCTAGAAATGGAAGTCCCATGACTTCATGATTAGTTGCTACGTGTTACGTTGGTCGCGTGCTAGGTGTTCGTACCTCTTATGACGTCGTTGTTTTTTTTTTGCGTTTTTTCCATTCAACAACATATTTTCAAGACTAAGTCAAACTATTTGAATGTATTGATTATATTCTTAAATCAAGAATCCCATGACTACACAGTCAGTTGCTACATGTTACGTTGGTCCCGAGCGAGGTATCCGTGCCTCTTGCGGGGCCGTTTGGTGGTTGTTTTACATTTTCTCCCTTCAACTGAATGTTTTCAAGCCTAAGTCTACTATTTGTAAGTTTTGTTCATATTATCAAATCGGTAGTCCCGTGACTACATGAGAAATTTCTTCATGTTACGTTTTTCCCGTGTGAGGTGTTCGTATCTCTTATGGGGCCTTTTTGGGGTTATTTCGTGTTTTTTCCCTTCAACGACATGTTTTCATGCCTAAGCATAACTATTTGCAAGTTTTGGTCATATTCTCAAATCAAGAGTCCCGTGACTACGTGGTCAGTTTCTACGTGTTATGTTGGTCTCGTGCGAGGTGTTCATTTCTCTTGCGAGGCCATTTATCACTTTCACCCTTCAACGACATATTTTAAAGCCCAAGTCTAACTATTTCCATGTTTTGGTCATATTCTCTAACTCAGATTCTCGTGACTACGCGGTCTGTTACTATGCGTTATGTTGGTCCCGTGTGAGGTGTTGATGCCTCTAGTGAGGTCGTTTGGGGGATATTTTGTATTCTCTCCCTTCAAAGGATGTTTTGCATTTTCTCCCTTCAAATGCCTATTTTCAAGCATAAGTCTAACTATTTACAATTTTGGTTATATTCTCGAACCGAGAGTTTGATGACTACGCGGTCAGTTGCTACGTATTACGTTGGTCCCGTGCGAGGTATTTGTGCTTCTTGCGAGGCCGTTTGGGGGATGTTTTCATTTTCACCCTTCGATGGAAGGTTTTCAAGACTATGTCTAACTATTTAAATTTTTTTTTCCTATTCTTATATTGGGAGTCCCATGCCTACGCGGTCAGCTGTTACATGTTACGTCAGTCTCGGGAGAAGTGTTCATGCCTCTTGTGGGGACGTTTGGGGGGTTATTTTTTATTTTCTCCCTTCAAAAGTATGTTTTCAAACATAAGTCTAGCTATTTACAAGTTTTGGTAATATTCACAAATCAAGAGTCCCGTGACTACGCTGTTAGTTAGTACATGTAATATTGGTCCCTTGCGAGGTGTTTATGCCTCTTCTAGGACCGTTTTGGGGTATTTTGCATTTTTTTTCCTTCAATGTCATGTTTTCAAGCCTAAGCCTAACTATTTGCAAGTTTTGGTCATATTCTCAGACAGGGACTCCTGAGACTATGCGGTCAGTTTCTACGTGTTACATTGGTCCCATGCGAGGTGTTAATGCCACTTGTGAGGCTGTTTGGAGGCTATTTTTAATTTTCGTGTACCAACGGCATGTTTTCAAGCCTAAGTCTAACTATTTTCAAGTTTTGGTCATATTTTTGAACCAGGAGTCTTATGAATACATGGTTAATTGCTACATGTTACTCTAGTCCCGTGCGAGGTGTTCGTGCCTCTTACGGGGATGCTTGGAGGCCATTTTGTATTTTTGCCCCGTAACGTCATTTTTTAAGCCTAAATCTAACAATTTGTAAATTTTGATCATATTCCCAAACCAGGTGTCCTTTGACTACGCGGTCAGTTGCTACGTGTTACATTGGTCACGTGTTAAGTGTTCATGCCTCTCGCGGGGGCTATTTTGAATTTTCTCCCTTCAACGGCATGTTTTCAAGCCTAACTATACTATTTATAAATTGTGGTCATACTCTCGAGTCAGGAGTCTTGTTACTACACAGCCAGTTGCTATGTGTTACGTTGGTCCAAGCAAGGTGTTTGTGCCTCTTATGGGGACGTTTCAGGGTTATTTTTCATTTTTTTCCTTCATTGTCATGTTTTCAAGCCCAAGCCTAACTATTTGCAAGTTTTGGTCATATTCTCAGACAGGGACTCCTGAGACTATGCGGTCAGTTTCTACGTGTTACATTGGTCCCATGCGAGGTGTTAATGCCACTTGTGAGGCTGTTGGGGGGCTATTTTTCATTTCGTGTACCAACGACATGTTTTCAAGCCTAAGTCTAACTATTTTCAAGTTTTGGTCACATTTTCGAACCAGGAGTCTTATGAATACATGGTCAATTGCTACATGTTACTCTGGTCTCGTGCGAGGTGTTCGTGCCTCTTACGGGGATGCTTGGGGGCCATTTTGTATTTTTGCCCGGTAACTTTATTTTTTAACCCTAAATCAAATAATTTGTAAATTTTGATCATATTCCCAAACCAGATGTCCCTTGACTATGCGGTCAGTTGCTACGTGTTACATTGGTCCCGTGCTAAGTGTTCATGCCTCTCGCGGGGGCTATTTTGAATTTTCTCCCTTCAACGGCATGTTTTCAAGCCTAATTATACTATTTATAAATTATGGTCATACTCTCGAGTCAGGAGTCTTGTTACTACACAGCCAGTTGCTATGTGTTACGTTGGTCCATGCAAGGTGTTTGTGCCTCTTGTGGGGACGTTTCAGGGTCCTTTTGCATTTTTACCCTTCAACGTCATGTTTTCAATCCTAAGTCTAATAATTTCCAAGTTTTGGTCATATATTCAAAATGGGAGTCCTATGACAACGCGATTAATTTCTACATGTAATGTTAGTCTCGTGCGAGTTATTTGTGCCTCTCATGGGGCCGTTTCGAGATTGTTTTGCATTTTCATCCTCCAAAAGGCATGTTTTTAAGTCTAAGCCTAACTATTTGCAATTTTTGGTCATATTCTCTAACCGAGAGATCCGTGACTATGCGATCAATTGTTTTGTGTTTAGTTGGTCCCATGCGAGGTGTTCAAGGCTCTTGCAAGATCGTTTAGGGGCTATTTCACATTTTGGCCATTCAGCGTCAAACTGAGAGTTCCGTGACTATATGGTCATTTGTTAAGTCTTACGTTGGTCCTGTTTGAGATCTCCGTGCCTCTTGTGAGTCCATTATAGGGATGTTTTGCATTTTCACCCTTTAACATCATGTTTTTAAACCTAAATCTAACTGTTTGCAAATTTTGGTTATATTCTCTAATCGAGAGTCTCCTGACTATGCGACCAGTTGCTATGTGTTACGTTCGTCCCATGAAATGTGCTCATGCCTCTTGCGGGGCCTTTTGGAGCTTGTTTTGCATCTTCTCCCTTTGAAGGCATATTTTCAAGAAAAAGACTAACTATTTAAAATTTTGGGCATATTTTCGAACCGAGAGGCCCCTGACTAGTAGATAAGTTGTTACGTGTTATGTTGGTCCCGTTCGAGGTGTTAGTGCCTCTTAAGAGGCCGTTTGGTGACGATTTTGCATTTTTTTCCCTTCAATGGCATGTTTTCAAGACTAAGTCTAACTATTTGCAAGTTTTCGTTATATTCTCGAATCGAGAGTCCCATGGCTACGCAATCAGTTGCTACATGTATTATTAGTCTTGTGCGAGTTGTTCCTGCCTTTTGTGGGGCCTTATGGTGACTGTTTTGCATTTTCTCCATTGAACGACATGTTTTCAAGCCTAGGTCTAGCTGTTTGTAAGATTTTGTCATATTCTTGAATCTAGAGTCCCGTGACTACGTGGTTAGTTGCTACCTGGAACATTGGTCCCGAGCTAGGTATTTATTCCTCTTTAAAGGACCATATGGTGGATGTTTTGGATTTTTTCCCTTCGACATTATGTTTCCGAATCTAAGTTGAACTATTTGTAAGTTTTGATCATATTCTCAAACCAGGAGTCCCGTAACTACGGGTCAGTTACTACGTGTTATATTGTTCTCATGTGAGGTGTTCGTGTCTCTTGCGAGGCGATTTGTTGGCAATTTTTCCTTTCTTCCCCTCAACGACATGTTTTTAAGTCTAAATCTAATTATTTGCAAGTTTTGTTCATATTCTCGAACCATAAGTACCTATGTCGTTAATTGCTATATGTTACATTTGTCATGTGTGAGTTATTTGTTCCCCTTGCAGGGCCGTTTGAGGGTTGTTTTGCATTTTTGTCCTTCATCGTCTTATTTTCGTGCCTAAGTCTAACTATTTTCAAGTTTTTGTCACATTCTCAAACCAGGCATTTCATAACTACGCAGTCAGTTGCTATGTATTATGTTGGTCCCCTGCGAGGTGTTTGATCCTCTCGAGGGACCGTTTGGGAATTATTTTGTATTTTCGCCCTTCAATAGCTTGTTTTCAATCCTAAGTCTAACTATTTGCAAGTTTTGGTCATACTCTTAAATCAGGAGTCTTGTGACTACGTCAGTTGCTACATGATACGTTGGTCCCATGCAAGGTTTTCGTGCCAGAGGCCAATTAAGGGTTATTTTATAGTTTTACCCTTCAAAGGCATGTTTTCAAGTATAAATCTAACTATTTGGATGTTTTGGTCATATTCTCGAATCGGGAGTCCCGTTACTACGCTGTTAGTTGCTACATGTTTTGTTGTCCCATGCGAGGTATTCGTTCCTCTTACGGGGCCATTTAGGGTTTATTTTGCATTTTTCCCTTCAACGTCATATTTTCAAGACTAAGTCAATCTATTTGCATGCTTTGGTCATATTCTCGAACTGGGAGTCCAACAACAATGCGATCAGTTATGACGTGTTACGCTGGTCTTGCGAGGTGTTCGCACCACTTGAGGGGTTGTTTGCCGGATATTTTATGTTTTCACCCTTCAATGACATGTTTTCAGGACTGTGTCTAACTATTTATAGTATTGGGTCATATTTTCTAATCGGGAGTTTCGTAACTATATGTTAACACAGACAACCCACTGTACCTCATACTAGAAAATAGGGCTCACTATAAATACATTTGGAAATCAAATCGAGCATCTCATACGAGGTACATGCCCCTAAACATTCATAATATAAATTAAATATTCATAATTCAAACTAAGCATTCATAAATCATACAAAACATTCGTAAATCAAACTAAACATTCATAAATCAAAATAATAGGATACATCTTCGATACAAATTGGATTGTCAAGGGACAATATAATAATAGGATACACGTAGGATTTCCGAGGTTAAAATAATGTTTTCGTACTCAACCTTCATCTAAATCAACTAAAACATCCTTCAAATTAAGATTGTCATCAAGAACTGACTAGAACACTTTAGGAACCTTTAATGCGCCTGCTTCAGTAGTCATACCCTTCCGTGCATGCATAATAATAGACTAATTGTCATCGTTTATACACTTCGAGTAGAATTACTTCTTTACATTCTGAAAGGAACAAATAAATGGCTCATCGAATATGCAATCTTTGCTCTTCGTCTTTGATAAATCTACCATGGTAAGCTTGGAGTCAGGATCAACTTTACAATCATTCGAGGTGTCCTCAACCCTCACCCAGTCAAAATAGAATATGTTTTCTGTGATATCTAAATAATCGAGTTCCAAGATTTCTTGGACAATCCCATAATATGTTAGCACCATATCTTTTGGATGTCTATTAATTTTGCTAGCAACACAGGAAGTTAAGGCGAAAATTAAAATTGTAACTAAATGGGTATGCAACTAAATCAAAAGCGTTGGTATGGAATTTATTAAACTCTTTCGCTAGAAATTTTGGACCTTTTACTAGGCCTGCAAGCCTTGATGACACATCACCTCTTTTTATAAGCGACATTTATTAATAAATTTCTATTAGGATATGTTTTTACCACACATGATTAAATAATCTTACACATAAGAGGTGGAAATTACTTATTTTGATATCAATGCCCTAAAATCATTCGTCATATAACTAATCCTTTGATTTTGTGAAATTTCATTCTCGTACCTTTTATAGTTAAATCATAGATTTTAGATCATAATATATACTTCAGTTAATTAGGTATCAACTTAATCTATCCATTATTCAACTTCCTCTTACGATTCGAATATATAACGAGCTGCTTGCTCGTATTGTAGATTAGTGAGTCTTAACTCTTTAGGGTTCCTAAAAGGCAATTTGTCCACAAACTCCTCAGGTTCCTCTATCACTCGTTATCTATGAGGATTGAACCTCCTCAGCTCTTGTTCTTGCATATGTTCCCAAGCCTATAGGGATTATTCCACAATTACGTATTCTTCAGCAATTGACCCTTCAATATACCGTGTGTTCTTTACGAAATCTTTGAATATTTTCATTAAGCACTCGAAAGGGTACATCCAATGATACATAACGAGGCCACATAATAAACCCTTATCGCATAAATTCACAAGTAGGTGGATGTTGATATCATAGAACGACGAAGGAAAATATTTCTCCAATACACAAACTAGCTCGGGTAAAGTTGATTTCACGGATATAATATTCTTTTTATTTACAACTTTTGCACACAGTAGGGTAAAGAACAAACCAATTTTCATAATTACCCGATGGAGATCTTTGTGTTTAGAGAAGTAATTCCTAAACAGTAGAGGGATTAATTGAAAGACGATGTGTCTGTCGTGAGACTTTTATTGTTTCAGATCATTTGTTTGGTAGCTTAATATTTTGTACAAATTATCGAAATAACTAGTTGGAGTCTTCAATTCAACAATTTATCTGAGAGGATTTTTCTAACTAATTTTCAAAGTGAAAGACGTCGGGGGATATAAAATCTTCCTATTATAGGATCATTTTTAACCATAATTTTTTCTTTATTTTCATATCATATAGATTCTGGCGTGCCCGCTCTCCATTTTTTAAATGAGATCCACCCAGATATGTTCCTATCATATGTTTCATAACATTCTTCTTTATGTGCATCATATTAATTACCTCACTTACACGATGATATTTCCAATATGGAAAGTCAAAAATATAAATCTTCTAGACCATGCCTTCGTCTTAATAGGGTCACTCAAATCCCTGTAGATTTATGCTTCAGGTTTATAAACTGAGGATTTTTGCCTAATAAGTATTCCCCCGCGGTTGCATCCTTTGTGTACTCATCAATTTGATAACAATAAAACCAAGTAGGTTTAGTCCTACGCTCGTGACCGACAGCCAAGAAGTTAGACTTGTCGTTCCTAAAAATTTTACTAGTCGACCGAAATCTACGATGACACACATAATTCATCTTACCACTATGAGTTATCCATGTCTTTAGTTTCCTCCCCACATATGTAACATTAATAATAATAATGAACATTGCAATCGCACAAGGTCACATAAGTAGAAATGTCGTGGATCACCCACATCACCATTGCATTACGTGTGAACTATTCATCCTTGTGAGAGTCAAATGCCATCACGCTTTTAAACCACAACTCTTTAAGTTCTTCAATTAATGGGACTAAGAATATATCAATATCGTAGTTGTTATACTTCATCCCAGGTATCAATAAAGATAACATTGTGAACTCCTTTCTCATGCACAGTGTCAAAAGGGAGACTTAAAGGCACCATGAGAACTGGCCAATAACTCTTATTAGTAATTAAATTACTGAAACGGTTAAACTCATTGGTTGATAATTGAAGTAGTACATTGCGAAGTTCTTTTGTAACTTCACCATGTCGTGCATTGGAAATTTTCCAGATGATTGAATCAATAGGATGACGCATTAAATTCCCTCCCACCTCGTATCGAGCGTGCCATGTCATGGCCTCTCTTATCCAAGACATAGTGAAAAATAATTTTAACCATGGCCCAAGAGGAAAATACTTTCAAACCTTTTGTGGAAATTGCAAGCATTTATGATATTTTACATACTTGAGTTTTTAATTATCACATGGAACATATCAATTCTCACTACATACAACGCACTTATCCTTCTCTTCATGTTCGTTGCGGTATAATATGAAATCATAAATGCATCCATGGATAGATTTTTACTTTAACCCCAAGCCCATCAAGATCTTCTTAATGCGAGGGTAATTGTATGGTAAGGTGTTCTCTTTTAGGAGAATGTCTTTAAACCATTCAACAATTTTGGATATGCTATTGCCCGACAAACCAAATTGAATCTTCAAATAGTGTAAACCGATCATTGCGTGCAATACTGAGCGACCTTCTTCGTAATTTTTATACAAAGTTCTAGCTATATCCACTTTTAACTTTGTGTATTCCTGAACTTAGGGTCATTCAACATCAACTTGTTCATTGACCTGGTCATAATTCACATTATTTGTATCCATAGGCTGGTGGTTTTGATTGTCGTGGACTTCATAAGAACCTTTAATTAGGTTGGTCAAAGGATGATGTGCTAAATATTATGTCACTACTTCCACCCGATGGGGTTTCGTCACGCAGGCATGTACCTGTAATTCTTATGAAACATATGATACATTATTTTCACCGTGGAATGTCCCTACCTTAGAGTATCATCATACACCACGGTAGTAAATATAATTCAACGTCTTAAAAAGCAACGGTTACACGGATACAAAATCTTATCCTATTAAGATTTATATTTTCTTATTTAATAAATTCCAGAACACCCTTCACCTGATTATCAGATACTTTATGACTCTCTTCCATCCACTCTTTGTATTGTGGGAAATCCATTCAGCAGTCTTTAAAATTCAAAACAAAGTCAAAACAAATTCATTAAAATTGATCAAAAAGAAATATTACAAGCAAATTCATTCGAAGAAAATTCATTTAAATGAAACTGATATTACCAAAAAAAATTAATTAAGCTCGATCAAAAAGAAATATTATAAGAAAATTCATTCAAAGAAAATTCATTCAAAAGAAATAGATAATACAACCAAAGTCATTAAAATATTAAAAATTTCTTCAAAAGGAAACATTGTTCAACACGTAGGCTTGACCAACAAATTAACTGCCCAAATAATAAAATAATTTTCATAATTTGAGAACAGGGGCCCTTCCCCATGGACAATGTATGCAGGCTCATCTCCACAACCAAGGTATATTTTGTCGACCAAAATTTGAGCTTCACTCATCACTAAAGGCCGACTGTGGACATATTTAACGATATTTATGGAAATGAGAGTGTACATGCCAATAACTCATGTATCGGTCAAGTTTCGTATATAACACGCCTCGTCAAAGTCCTTGTGTCTTGATGAAGATAATGCATGAAATGTTCCATGTGTAGGCATTTGCGAGGGGAATATTCTAGGAGGAGGCATTTGGTAGGGGAAAGTTCCAGGGGAGGAGAGGGAAATGCTTGAGGCATCTGGGGGGTGACCCTACTATTGACTTAAGAGTCGTACCAAATTGTAAATTTAATTCATTAAGAGTGCCATGCCTTTCAAATCTCTAACACCTATCCTTTCATTGTGGTTACTTCTTGAAAACCCCTCCCTACCTCACCCCTCAATGGAAATATCTCCCCTAATAAAGGTGCACGGTGCTGTAATATGGTACTTGGCATACATGAGCCCACACCTCTTATCCTTCTCTTATGATCCATCCCAAACACCTTAGTTAAGGCATCTCATTGAATGTCATTGGGGCTGCACTCAGACTGAATGTTTGACAGGGCCTATATTATTTCCTATAACATAATATTATATTCAGTACTACGATTTTAACATGAACAATATTATAATGTGTGTCTATATGTGTGTGTGTGTGTATATATATATATATATATATATATATATATATATATATATATATGAAAACTAAATTAAAACTCACCAAAAGCGGCACCGGTTTGTCTGGGAATTTATTGGTCCTTTTTCCCGTTGGACATGCAAGTACAAATTGACTCGATAAAATTATTTACCTGCTTTTAGATTCCCCTTGGTCCGTTACATCGATTCACCATTAATATCACCATAATATTTTTCTCTGAATCTATGGGCATCAACCTTTTTTGATTCGTTCAATTTATTTCTTACCCTTTCATTTAGTTTTCCCTCCCTAGCCTCATTCTCCATGAAGTCATTCCATTGGTCAGTGGGAATTTCAATATTTTAGGGAACTTCTCCTTTTAGCCCTAAAATATCAAAATTCGTTGCCTCCTTATGGTAACAATTCTTCCGAAGGTTCTTCCAATTGGTTTTCAAAGCATCAACTACCTTGGAAAGTACCTTTGGCTTCAAATCGTTTGGGAATGAAAATGTCTTATTAAGTTGTTCTCAAATGTCATCCTTTAAGGAAGGATCTACTTCCTTCTAGTTATATGTGCCCCCAAAGCCCACATTAATCTTTCCCATAGACAAATAATGGATTTTAAAAATCTGAACATCGCCTTTATCACAATTTGGATTACCCCTCCCCCTAATAGAGAAACTAATGAGATTCTTGGGGTTATCTTGGAATTCCCCGGTAGTAGAAGTTGGGGTGTTGGATTAATAGAGGTTTCTTAAGTTTGAAGACTATGAGATGGACTAGAAATGAATCTTCGTCAGAGTAGAGTATTGATATCCCAAAGGAGTTAAGAATTGATCTTGGGTTATAGGAGAGCGCCCCCATTTAACGGTTCTCCGTTATTTTGTTGATTATTTTCATTTTTGTTCAATATTTCTTACAATTAAAAAAATTAACAACGTATGTAAGAAAATTAGGTTTATGACTCTCTCTATATATTTGTATATACCTTTTTGACAGCTTTTAAAAACATGATCAATGTGTTTGATTTCCATCTAATATGTATTAGTTATAAATAGATTTGAAATTTTGCACGCAGCCAAGTAGGCGGAAGCATTCCTATAATTGACATATAAAGGTCCATGATATGAGCTCAAAATTATTTATTCTTTAACTTATTTACAAGAAAATTTTTAATATGCAAGTGTCGCAAGATGTCGTAATCTGGTTGATTGCTCTCTTTATGAAATTGTATCCACAAAGGATGAATATTTGTTTAGCCTTTTGTAACTTTGTCACTGATGTCAATGCCCTTTATCGATTATGAATGGTAAATATATTCTCTACTACCTTATCCCAGCACTCTAGCAATGAAAATAGAATACGATCGAATAGGTAGTCTTACAAGAGATGAACTCCACGATTTGTAAGGTAATTAAATTGTTCAATTTTCCAATTACCATACTTTTAAATCGAAATTCCCTCTATATGGCGCACACTAATAAAATATATTTTAGTGCGGTCAAATTTCACCCTCTCGTACTCTTATTTCTAGTAATTACTATTGTGTCTCATTTTTCCAGAGACAATATACATAAAAGGGGCTGAATATGAGTCTTAAGGGTGAAGATACAACAACTTATGGATCAAATTAAACCTAAAAAATTATGATTTTCGATCCAATCAATCAGATGCAATAATTTAAGTTTATTTTAATTTAATTAAACCAAAAACTACTATTTGTCCACCAATTGTGCAAGCCCTTCCACCAATTTGTGTCCATATACAAAACAACCATTTAAGGAGGGGGTGAAGACATCCACAACAAGTTAACCAAATGACTATATTATAAACATTTAGTCGTTAAGATATGGTGAGTGTTTTAATTATATATCATCCGTTTAAACCATGATCATTCAACACAAGCCACAATAACAATCAACCTAAGAATCCAACATAAATATATACCATACTCCTTTTAAATCATCTACTTCATTTATTTTCAACACAAGTTTATCTTGTTCAACATTGCTAGCCTAAAAATTTTATATATCGACATTATTAACAATTTATATATCAACATTATTAACATTAATATAATAAACACAAAGTCAAATTTAATACACAAAAATAAACGCAGATGTATTACTAAAATAAATGCTTCATATCACCATGTAACATTAATATAAAATCATGTCCTTACAAAGTACTTCTTAATCACCTAGGATTCATAACATTGAAAAAAGACAATAACAATTATGTTTAATCTCTATAACATAATATAGGAGTTGGAACTAGTGCGGACTCTACTGTAAATGATAAATATCTTTTTTAACACCTTTCTATTAGATTAATGACTTGAATTTGATCTTTTCAACCTTAGCCAATAACTCCTTTTATAGCAAACTTCTAGGAGAATTTGGGAAATGATACTTGAAGCATAGACGACCATGATAGAGCTCTGCAGCTACAGTTGAAGGGTTGAATGTTTGTGGAATAAGTTTCATGTATATGGTGATGGCTGTTTAGTGAATTATATGGAATATAATTCATGATGAAAATTTTTAAGTGGTGAGTGGGAGTTGGTAAAATAATGCTTCTATTAACTACTAACCCAATAGAATAGTTTATTGAGGCTTTGTTTAGATCTTATGAGATTTCTTGATATTGAGGTTGTGGTCCTGGGCTAATGAGGTTTTATCAATCATATACAAGTGGGACTAAGTCATATTTAGGTCTTTGAGAGATGATTACGATTGATTCTACTATGGCGTGGCCTTGCTGAACCTTGGCAATTGTTAAGATGAGGTGAGGAACCTTTGTATCTGGGCTAAGGACCTTTTGACAACCTTTTTGTCCTTGGATATATGCTATGGAGTTTTAATGAGGGTTTTTCCTTGTAATAAAAATTCTTTCATCAGTCATTGAGGTCTGCTAGAAGGCCTAGACACTTAGGTTTTTTTAGAGGATACTTTTAGAGGCCCTTTGCTTGATTAACGGCTTTAACCTTTTGATGGAGTTGGAGGAAAAATAGATTAGGTCCTTTTGTCTTCATTCTTACCTCATCTTGGCAGTTGAGACCTATTCTTAAGGTTTAGAGGTTTAATATCACACTTGGTATCATCAGTATCCCCTGTTTATTCTTTCATAACATGGAAGGGGAAATAGTTAGTCTAATTAGTAAAAGGGCATATGAGTATTTTACTTGAAGATTTTTTCATTAATGGGGTAGACTATCCATTACAATAAAGTAGGTAAATATCGAGGTTAATCGGACTTCTGGATTGATTTGAGAGGTTTAAGTTTCTTAGTTATGGGCCTATAATTTCTCATAGGTTCTCACTTGTCTTCTTTACACTTGCAAGCAAAATCTTAATTTAACTTTCTTGCCTCTTTGACTCTCTTGTTATTTTTCTACTTTCGGCCCTTAATTCATTTATGCCACAACTACTTACAACTAAATCTCTCCTAAATGATTATATCTTAAGGTCTATAATCCTACTCCTTTAGCAGTTGTTAACCCCACAAGGGGGTGGGTGATCATGTGACTCTAGGAAAATAACTCCCTATGTCTTCTTTCTTTGAGTTTGTTTGTCGATATGGTGATTATAAAGTACCAAGGTCCCTTGGGCCCTAGGTTTTCCAATGGAGCCCAGGAGGTTTCTATCATCATTATTGATCCCCTAAAAACTTTGAGGTGAAAATACCAGATCCTTACAATTGTAATCGTGAGGGATGTAGGCCCCACGTAAGGGAATGTTCTCGTAAGCTTAATTTTGTTTTCTTCAACAAAGTATTTTTGGAGTATAATGCACACGTCTCTCTCATAGAAATTATTAGAGAGGTTTTTATCACTACATGACTATCCCGCATATAATTGGAGGTTAGTTCATTACGGCCATCGATGGTTGTGGTCCTAGGCTTTAGAGAACATAAAAATAGGGATTTTGACATGACTATGACATAATTCTTTCGCTTTTATCATTATCAAGGCCAAAGCAAGAAGGGTAATGTTGGTATCAGTACCTGGATCCTAAAAAAGGGTTATAAGTCTTTGTTAACAACTTCAACAATTCCCCAAAAAACTGGAAGAAGATGTTCTTCTTTGTTAGGGAAATTAGTCTACAAGAAGTGGGTTTGTGGTGGGAATTCTGATGCTCTCGAGCATGCCCCATACGCTCAAAGACTTGTTAATGACTACTGAGGATTACTCTTTATTTAAGCATGAAGAAAAGTTGTTAAACCTATAATTTAATATATGTATGTCCACTAATAGGCTCTTTAAAGCTGGATTGAGTCATGAATTTAGCCTTTAAGGACCGAACACCTTTACTACTACTGGTGATGCTTAGTTGTATTCAATATATATGATTGGGAGGGGACCTAATGTAACACCCCGTATTTTTGAGGATATAGATATTATATGAAAATTAGGGATTTGGAGAATTTATTTAAGTCAGAGAATTTATTTAATTTGGAGAATTTATTTAATTTGGAGAATTATTTACTTTGGAAAATTTATTTAATTTGGAGAATTATTTACTTTGGAGAATTCATTTAATTTGGTGAGTTAGATTTAATTAATTCAAGTTGATATTTATTTTGACGTGGAACATATTTTGAAGAGAAATAATAAAAGTTATATAAAGTAAATTGGATGACATTTTAGAGGTCACGGTTGTTTCCGAATAGGTCGAAATAGTCAGAAAACAGTACCTGGGGTTAGTAATTGGGTCTCGAGACATTTTTAGGCATAGCCGGGCTAGAACGGGAGTGTTCGGGTCATTTGATCTTGGACCATTATCCTAAAAGAGGGATTATCATCATTTAACCTAAATTAAGAAATTAGGAACAACCATAATTCATTTAGAAAACCCTAGAGTTGTAGAGAAGAAAAGAGGGAGAAAGTAAGGACGTTCCTGGGAGCTAAATTTAGAAGGATTGAGGGCATTCTTCATCGAATTGCGATCTACATCAAAGGATCAGACCCTACGAATTAATATAGGCAAGTGTTTAATTTTTCTTTCAATGTAAATTCGTGATAATTAATACATATCATAGTGGGCGTATATGAAAATCCATTTTCGGGAGGGTGTTGATGTGAAAATTGGGTTTTTGATAAATGGAATTAATTGTGTACATTAATCATTAAATTGATGATGGATTATTATATAGGATTATTAGAATCTAATTTTTGTTCAATATCAGTAGATAAATTCATGAAATTTGGATTGATGGAATTGAATCTAGGATGAGATTTGTATAAACCGTGATAACAACGATTCGGGAAATATTGGGGAAAGTTATAAATTAATGATGTTTGAAGATCATTATGATTTTTAGAACTTTTTTGGAACTTATTAATCATTAAAACATGATTATTTTTTAATTAGTTATGATTTTTCTACGAAAAGGTGTGTGAGAACAACATCTTTAGGAAGAAATATATTCGGGTTATTTGAGAGGTCCGTAGATGAGTGAAGGACTTTGGAAAATAGTCAGTAACATTAGTTTATCCATGTATTAGATAGTTATGAATCCGGTGTGTGGATTTAGGATTATTTAGGATGAACGACAGTCGAAAATATATGTCAAAAATATATGAACGTATTCGAATGGTAATTTTGGATAAAGTTAGCATACGGGCTGGTATCTTAAGGTGGATTTAATTGATAAAAATTAAATGGAACTATATACTTAGAATCTTATGGATGAGTATTAAGGTATTTAACAGTTAAAGAACTAATGAGATAATATAATGGAGTGGCTAGGACCTTTCGAATAAAGAGGGAAAACTCTTAGGAAAATACAATGGGTTATTAAATAGTGAATTAAAAATGCGTAGGATATTTGGGTGCTACATATATACTAGGTTGATAAATATTTTATAGGTTGAGGGTATACCTATATTGATGTTATAAGTATATATGCATAGGTTGTGTGATTACCTATTGGTTTATTAATTATGTGTAAACATACCTTGGCTACTTGCTATCATGGAAGGTTTCGTGTCATGGACAGTCCTATCCTGATGAGCCCATTTGGGGGGATATTGACTTGTACCTCATAACGTAGAACTTAGGGATTGAGAACCACTTGTGTGAATAAGGGTGTGACCGGTCATTTAGGTGTGTTAGGTATGTGCCTAGCCTAAAGGCTTAGAACTATGTTCACCTCCAATATGTGTGACTTGATTTTTATGGTTCGAGGGTGATATCTGAACCGATGTCCTTATTTAGTACGTAATGTACCAGGACTTGATAGTAGAGTATGTCTGCACCACGGGTATCCACGTAGGGGTGATGTATACGTATATATTATGATAATGATGTGAATATATATATATATATATATATATATATATATATATATATATATATATATATATATATATATATATATATATATATATATATATATATATATATATATATATATACAGGTGATTTATTCTACTACGGGTGCCTTAGTAGACATTGTAGATAATGATATCTAAATCAATTTGAGTATTTGAGAACTTTACAATTTGTTGGTGACACTAATTAAATAATAAGGGATTGGAAATTTGGCATTGTATTGTATGCGCAATACGGGTGGCAGAGTAAAATATTAGACGGGGAAAAAGGTCTATGACTGAGAATATTATATAAGACTTAATTAACGATCAGTAATTAAGTTAATGAGATAATAAACTTATGAACCAACAGTAAGATTTCTCGGGTTAGAGTAGTGCATCAAGAAGTATACATAACAAGGCTAGTTAGATGGAATAGTATAACTAGGAGGGTTAGGAAGAAGCGTTAGGTGCGCACTTTAGATGAGGGGCAAGAATTGTCTCAAGGGAGTGCAACACTAACTTAAATATGAAGAGCATTCATGCATTTTTATTTACTGCAACATTAATCACTTGATAAATATTTTCAAAATGTTTTGGATTCTAACCCTTGCAGCAAATATTTTCAAAACCTTTTAGGTGTCCAGCCATAGAGACGCCAAACTTGATTATCTATTCAGGGATATGCAGTTGCGGCATATGTGGATGCGTGTAGGAGTTGGAATAGACACTTTTTTATTTCATTCCTAGATTAGGCATCTTATCTTTGTATTCTGTCTTGGGTGGGTTGCCTTCAGGACTTATTCAGATTATTTCAATTTAGATTTTTGTATTGAGATTTATTATTAGCTCTTGGATATATCGGTTTTGGATTTTTTAGCTGATGATTTATTGGGCAAGTCATTTATAATTGAGTATCATTTTTGAAAGTGAATGCGTATATGGTGTAGTTTATTTTATTTCCACATATTGTTATCTGTGTAATGAAAGATAAAATTGACACTTTCTTACTTAACTATTAGATGATTAGTAATTAATATGATTTTCGACAGTGATACTAAGAATGAACCAAATGAGAATCCTATTTTTAATTTTGTAAAGGTCTAATCACCCAATATTTAATAAGGTGGTGCGTTACACCTAACATCTCTATTACCTATCAAAGATTGTCTTCAAAAGTTGAGTTCCTTAAGGCCAGCGAGGGGAACTATGAATTTATTGAGGGTGACCTTTATCACCCCCTTAATTTGATGTTCTGATAATGGAAATATTGTCGATCATACTGGTGATCTTTGAGCTTAAATAAAGTAAATATCTTTACTCAACCTCTGATCATCTTTTAAATATTATTGTAGACACCATATTCCAGGACCCTCCTAAGCATCTCCTTTGGTCTTAAACGCTACTTCATTAACCATAAAACTCTAAATCATACTATGAGTACTTATCTAGAGGTCATCGATCACTCCCGAGCCCCATTTAACTACTGATCAACTATCTCACCTGAGTAACAGCTCATTGTATCCTCGAAGGGCTATGAATCTCCTTTCTAAAATTTTTTCATGTGCATGAACCAACCTTACGGTTCGAATGAACAGTCTGTTTTACTATCAAAAATCGATCTAGAAGCCACCGGGTGCTTCTAGTGCCCATTTTGACCCCAATAAACTTCCTCTCTTGATCAAAATCTCAATGAATCTTCAAAGGGTCCTGAATTCCCTTTCTAACTTTCTGACACATGCTTTAATTGGCCTTACGGTTTAGACGAATGAATCATTTTCCACTAAAAAATTATACGGAGGATATCGGGCAATCCCGTGCTCAATTTTTCTCCCGTCAACTCTTAAGCTCAAATGAGACTGAATGAATCTTCTAAAGGCTCTAAATACCCTTTCCAACGGTCCAAACCATGTGAGAATCATCCTTAGGGTGTGGATCAATGACCTGTTTTACTCCTAAGGGTCACCGGACGCTTCTGGGCCCCATCTGACCTGGGTCAACTCTCTGAACCGAGCGAAACTCTTTGGAACATCAAAGATCCATGCATAACCTTTCTAACGATTTATTATGTGTACGAATTGGCCATACGGTTCAAATGAATGATCTATTTCCCTCTTGTCCAAAAGACCGCCACGCGCTTCCAAACCCCGATTGACCCCAGTTAATTCCCAAACCCAGGGGAGGACTAATGGATTCTTAAATATTTGCGAATACCCTTTCCAACGGTTTGTCCCGTGCATAATTCTGACTTGTGATTGTATTTTATGATCATTATTTTTAAATCTACCTGGGACTACCGAATGCCAAACACATTTCTCCACCTATCGATAGTGTGTTTGGGGTTGCCTGCCAATAGGCATGTTAAGGAAAATTCCGATCGGCACCCCCTTGACCCTTTATAAAGGGAGCATTATCTCACTTCGAAAGTCACCTTAGAAACATCCTTCTCAATGATCTTAGCTACATTGTCTTGAAGTCAATATGGCTTCCATGTTGAAACCTCTTCCCTACATGACATTTCCATCCTTCCCTTACCCAATTAAACAAATTCCCTTCTCTCTCCTCCTACCACCTTCATCCATTTACGAGATCAGCCCTTCTACAATCAACATCAACCTTAAAGACTCTAAAGAAGGTCCAAACCTTTCACTCTCTCTTTAAATTCTCCTATTTTTTCTTTAGTTATTCAATTCTTACTTTATCTTTTCATCTTTATTAGATCACACGAATTAATATACAACTTTTTATTAGTAGAATTGCACATACTGTATTTTCTATTAAAAAAATTAAAACAAAGGGGTTTTTCTTGTAAATTCTAAACTAGGATTTTCCACAATATTTTCTCACACTAAAACATCATTTTTCTACAGACACCCATATAATAAAGTCCCTGGTTAGATTTATAGGATAAACCCCACCCTTGCGTTGCGTGCGAACTATGTGAAATTTGATGCCTTTTTAGGCAATGTAGGCGTCTAGGGTAAAATTCGAGATTCGAGTCCTCCCTTCCTATTTCTGTTCGTATATTATTTTCATATCATATATATGTGATGCATGCATGCATTTTTCCAACATGTACCATCATTCACTACAAACGATCGGTGATTCGACAAATGCACACATTATGTTTTTATTTACTATTTTGGAATCACTCCTACGGATAACCTCACTCTTCTTTTGTCCATGATCGATTCGAGTGATCACTCTTTCCATTTATATATACACGCACACACTTCATAGAGTTACTAAGGAGAAGAATAACAAATGCCCATGAGAAACTCAAAGGGTGGGATGGGTGCCTAACGCATTCCCATTTGGTAACTTAGCCCCCAAACCCTTGAACTAATTGGCTTCACAAGCACCACTATGTTTCTAATTCCATTCTCTCGAGGATGAAACATTTCTTTGACCTATTTTGTCCAAAATAGGTTGGCGACTTTATTTCTGCACATCACCCTAATTGATGACCACCGAAGCGCATCGACGAAGGGCACGAGACCCTCGAGAGCGCCCACTGGCCGAGATGGTATGGTGATGCGACTGAAAATGTGCATCTAACACGTGTAAATACGATTCATGTGTAAATCATTCTCTCAACTAATAATCCGGTAAGCGAGTATCGAACACGGGGAATAGGACGAAGAATCGGGACGACGGATAGGAAAGACGCTTAACCCTAGAATGAATCAGAAAAAAGAAAGAAAAAGGTGATGAGTTTATAACTAGACCTATCAACTAATGCAATACTAATTAAATTAAGAACTAACTAAGCATTCAAAATGAACTAAGTTAAACTTTGACTATATGAGAGAAAATGAAGTTAGGGTACACTCCCCCGAACCGTTGGTGTTTACATAGAACATAAAAGATTCAAAAAAGATAATTCTTCATTCAAAGAGGCATTAAATACTCTCTAAGCATTCAACATATGAGGACTTTATTCCTCACAATATTAAATCAAAAATTGTATTTGATGAGGATGATAAATTATCAAGAAGTCAATAGCAACCTTAAAAATTCCGGTTACCTAGGGAAAACGGAATTAAAAGATCTACAACCTTTATCTTGACAAAGTTAAAACCTTGGAATGATGAATTACTTTTTATTCACTTTTAGATCCATAAGCATTACCTAGGTTGGGTGGTGTGACTACAACTAAACTTGAAATCTACGTTGCATGAAATAATTCTTACGCTAAAAGTGTGATTAAACATGTAAAATAGACTTGTAACAAAGAAATAAATTATTATAAACCAACATGATGAGAGAAAGTGAAAGCAATAAAGGAACTATACTTGTGTTAAAGAAAAACCCTTAGATTTAATGTAGATGATGAACAATTGATGAAGAAGATGAATCCTAGGGTTCCTGCCTTCAAGAAGCTCTCAAAATTATTTAAAAAAACTAATTCTCTAATGCCTAGTGTTACTATAGAATATAACTCTCACAATTTATTAGGTGTTTGCACCGCACACAACTCTAATTTAGAGAAATAAAAATTCAAATTATGGCACACCGAACTGGTTTTACATTTCCTTCTTTACTGGGGAAAATCGATTCGCCTATTACAGTGTGCCAAATAGGTTATGCTATATTTCCATCGGTTTAGGTTGGCCTTTATAGATTGTCGAATCAGTTCCACTAATATTCCATCATTTCGGTTATGTATAGAGTTTTTCTTTATTCCTCTTGTGATTTCTTCTCAACTTTGAAGCTGCATAACTTCGCAATCGGGACTCAAAATCGGATGACATTTCTTCTTGAGTGCTTGTGGACTCAAGGTCTTCAACTTCACCTCGATATCATCAGAAGACTCAAGTTGCACGGGTGGATGGTCACGAAGAAGAACCTCATCTATCATATATTTCCCTTCTCTCTCTTAGACGTGGCTACATGAGTCCAATAGTGATTGGACTTCGACAAAGAGGCTCTCATCCACTGGCTGAACTTATTTTTTACAATAATCTAAGATCATATCTCCTATCTCTCTCTCTTGATTACTTTTTTAGTCCACTATCACTCGCTCAATATCCAAAATCTCTATCGCCCACTCAACTACATTATCTCTCTCGCTCTCCACATCAATTACTAGACACGTCTTCTTGACCTCTAGCTAAACGTCAGAATTATCGCTCTCATTTAATGTAACATGGCATACCCCTAACGTCTCTCTCGCGTGGTTCCTCTCGTGCTCGTGTACTGTATCTTCCATAAGATTCCTCCCTCGAGATCCTCCCTCATCACCCTCAGGCTTAGTGAAGTTGAAGATATTTATTTGAGAGTCATGTTCCTGAACATGAATTGCATTTTCACATTATGTGTATTAACAAGTTCATTAGCCATAGCTAAGAATGGGCGGCCAAGGATGACGGGAACATGATTACTCGGTAAAGCCGAGGGCTCCTCGTCCCAAATGGAAAAATCCACTGGGAAGTAGAAAGTGTCAACTTGGACAATCACATCCTGAACGACCCCCTGAGGTATATTTATGGAACGATCTACGAGTTGGAGAGTCATAGTTGTGGGCTTAAGGCCCCCCAAGTCTAATTACTTATAGATGGAATAGGGGAGAATGTTAACACCCGTCCCTAAATCTATTAGCGCTCTCTCAAAACGATTATTCCCCTTGATGCACGAAATGGTCGGTGCACCCGGATCATTAAAGTTTGGTGGAAGGTCGCTTAACAGTATGGAACTGACATTCTGTGTTAAAAATACATTATTCTTTAACTTTAACCTACGTTTCACCGTGAGTAAGTCCTTAAGAAACTTAGCGTACACGGGAATTTGCTTTATGGTCTCAAGAAAAGGTAAATTAATCTTTACTTGCTTAAGAACGTCTAACACATGGTCACGGGAGGTCTACTTGGACTGGGGTACTAACTATTGAGGGTATGGAGCAGTAATGGCAGGTTTCACAACAACCTCGGGATTGTTTGTGTCGTCGTTAACACTCTTTCTCAAGGGGATATCTTCAGCCTCTTTTATGTCGGGCAAAATCTCCTTGTCATTTTCCTTATCGGGTGGAGGAGGTGAAAAGTCAACTACTCTTCCACCATGTAGAGTGGTTACTATGTTACACCGCTCTAAATTAGCATTGGAAGTGGATCTCGCACTAGGTTGACCTTGGGGAGGTCTTTGGCCTTGGGTCAGAAACTTACCCTTTTCTTGGATACTTAAAATATCTTGCAACTTTTAAGTGTTTGCATTTCTATCAAAAAATATGAGGGTGTTTTGAGAATTTATTACTTGTTGGGCTTGTATGAATTGATTCACAATATCCTCAAAATTTCTTCTCGGAGGGGTGATGTACGGCGCGAGAAGTGGTGCTTGCATGTGTGGTGCTTATTGAAAGTGGGTAGGCGATGGTGGAGGAGAGGCAACGTGTGAATTAGGATTCAACGCGGGTTTTTTTTACCATAACTAAAACCAGGATGGTTCCTCCATGAAGGGTCATAAGAATTCCCGTGAGGGGAATTTAAATTATCCTTAAACTCTCCTATCACTCCTACTTTCATTTGAAGCATAACTTTGTAGATGGGTATCTTCGAGCATTCCTCTATTGAATACTCGCCTCATAAATAACACACACCTTTTCTTTCATTACTCAATTCGATCCGAATGTTTCTTTTACCCATGATTCGAGTACGTCTTCTAACCTTTTCTCAATTTGGTTGACTCGAAGTTTCCACTCAGGATCATTGTCCTCGTGATAGAGATTGAACACGGAAGGAGCAGTGGACATTTGTCGAACCTGGGTTTGGGTGTTAGGATCAGATGTGTCCCATGCTTGATTAGTCTGGGTGATATACTTAAGGTGGGCCTCAACATCGTTTGCATCTAATCCCCAAAATTCTCCTTCGCACATAGTTTCCACGAGTTGTTTAAAAGCTACACTTAGCCCTACATGGAAGAAAGAGATAAGGAAATACTTCTAAAAACCATGATGTGGGCATGTGTTAACTAACTCTTGGAAGCTCTCCCAACATAGATCAAATGGCTCATTTTCTTGTTGTCTAATAGTTTGAATTTAATCCTTGATGGAATTCGTTCTATGTTGGGGGAAGAATTTGAGAAGAAACTTAGATTGCATTTATATCCATGATCCGATTGAGTTCAGTGATAAAAACCAAAGCCAGTTCTTAGCTTTATCCTTTAAGGAAAAAGGAAAAAGTTTTAAGCGAACGAAACCTTGAGTGCAAACTTGATCGCTAAACGTATTGCATGCCTCTTCAAACTCACAGATTTGGCGGTATGGGTTCTCCGAATCCAAACCATGAAAGGGTGGGAAGAATTTGGATCATCCCATTTTGAAAGTGAAATTGTACCTCATTGTACGGAAGTAGAATGCATCTCGGAGTGACAGCTCTCTTGTATATAAGAGCTCACTCATGGGATGATACAGCATCTCACCCTCACCCGTACCAAAAATAGAATTATCCAACATGACTCTCTCTCCAAATGACTCGAAGTCTTCACTCAGTGTCCAAAAAGTGTGACTCGTAATGGACTTGGGCGGTGAAGGAGGTGGAATCCAAAATTGTGGAATACGAGGGGTATGTGGCCAATCGCGATCGTACTCAGATATAAGATTTTTGTGGATGCGGGTTGGAGTAGATTGACGAGTGTGTTAAGGACTTTGCACGAAAGGACTAGAGCGATGCTATATTTTTTCTTTTATATATTTTTCTGATTTTTTTCATTCTTTGATTTTTTTTTTTTTTGGTTTTCAAGAATTTGAGTCAAATTTTGAATTAACCCGCCCTAACCTTAAAGTCTACCTATACCCCGAAAACAGTGCCAAAAACTTGGAGCAACTCAAAACGTGTCTCTAACGCGTGTAAATATGGTTCAAGTGTACACTACACCAAAATGGGAGATTTGTGAGTGTTGTTAGCACTTACAAATGACCTTTATAACTGCTATTTACCGTCATAATTTAGGGGGTGACAAAAGAAAATATATAACTCCTAACAGCAGTCACAATTTTTTATAACCCCTATGGAGTTATGACTGGTTACCCCAATTTGTAACTGCTATTCGTAACTGCTGTCAGCAGTCATAAATATAACATTCGTAACTGCTGTGACCAGTTACGAATGTTATATTTGTGACTACTGACAACATTTACGAATCATATATTTGTGACTGCTGTTAGCAGTTACAAAATTGATAGTAGTGACAAATTTGTGACTCCTATTAGCAGTTACAAAATTGAATTTGTTAAATGTTGTAAAAGCTATTACAAATATCTTTATATTTTCACAAAATGATGAAATAATGAAAGTAAAATAAATATCATGATAACAAGTCTAAAATTTTTAACAAAATTTCATTTATATTTCTCATATTCCAAATATCCAGTACACATAAAACTTGTTTAAACTTAATTTAACATCAAACAACCCCTAAGTGGGCGCCAAGTACAAAATGAACATAGAATAAAAAATAAACTAAAAAAAATAACGACACAACACTTCGATGACATGGAATGTCATGAACATGTAACAAATCATTCTAAATCTAGACCAGGAGTCACCACGTAGTGGATACGATTCGTGAAGTCTAGGTATATCATCCGTGGGGGGTATTGATGCGGTGACATCCTCCCTTGTGTACTCGGAGTATGCCTGTTGAGAAAGTTCAATGGACTCAAATTTTTTGAATACGGCGCCTCGGTATCCATTAACTTGTGCTTGTGTTTCTTGCCACGAAGTGTAAACTCCTGGATTTAGGCCTTTGAATACTACGTATGCCGGGTATGCCATGTGTATGCCTGAAAATAATAAAATGTGATTAATATATATATATATATATACATTCATATTTTGTGATAAAGAAACTACCATAGCTTATATATATATATATATATATATACTAGCGTATGCTCGTGCCTGAAGGCACGATGAAAATTGCAAAAAAAAATCGTTACCCGACAACAAAGTGAAATAAAAAAAATCATACTCGGTTGACTCACAGTACATATTACTATATTCATACTCGGTTGGAACTATAATCAATAAACAACCCAAATCCATGGCAATAATATTCGTTTACATTAAAATTACAAAAAAAGGTACATCTAAATAAATGTACGATATTTTTGTTCTAATTTTAAAAAAATTGGGCAGAGTTCCCTTTATTTATAGGCCTATCCACCTTGTTTAAAAAAATAAAAATACTCAACAACAACAATACTACAATACTCGAGGTCCATATTGGACCTCATTTCAACCACTTCCCCAAATAACTACAAAGTAATCTATATAAGGGGTGGTGGTGGATATGATAGGAATGATACAAACAAACAACTTCCCAAAAGTTGGGTAAACATATATGAATTTCATTACCATCATCTTACCTTTTCTCGTCGTTAAATGATAGCTTCACTTATATCTTACCTACTCCTTCACCTGAAATAAGACATGTGAATTGATAATTAAAAATGATAGCACAACTTGAACCAAAAACCATCCATTTTACTTGAATACAAAAATCATTGTAAAACAGAAGCATTCTATGCATATATGATAATTACATGGTGTTTATACTTATATTTTAATAGTTTTAGGGATATTTTATTTCAAAGCTACATTCAAATAATTGTTCTGTATTCCAATGCTAAATGAATGAAGTAGTTCATGCTTTATCATTCACTCCAAGGCAAGTCGTTTAGATATAAGGGAGGGTTCATGTTTTAGATAAATGAATGCAGCACCTTGGAGAAGTTATTCGTGAAAATCAGAAGAAAATGCATATAGAGGTCAATACATTACGAAATCATGCAGAAGAGGATAAGCAGAAAGAAAAAGAATTAGGAGAAATTATAGAGGTTATTTTAGAACCTGAGAAATGTTGAAGATGGAGAAGTTGTACAGAGGGTAAAGAAGAATAGATGCAAAAAAATTCAAGAACATTTATTCAAGATTCAAAATCAAGACCTTAATAATGATGAGGTTATGATAATGGATAATGTTTCTTTATCGCCAAGGGGGACTAAAATTCCAGACTTTGAAAGTCATCAGGCAACCAATTCAATATATGCCACTTACTTAGAAGATGAGGTGCACACTCCATTCATTGAAGAGTTACAGTTATTTGCTAGGAAAATTAATCTCAAATTACAGACTTTGAAAGATCCCTCCCCAGAATCTAAAGGGATAGAAGCTAAAGGAGTATCAATCACTGCCAAAAAGGTGCAATTCAAGATGAAATATCCTTTATTTAAAAGATTCACAAGATTATGGGATTTGAAGATTGTATAAGTAATGGTAATGGGAAAATTTGGCTTTTTAGGAGATTCAATGTTCAAGTGACCTGTAGAGCTGATCACACTCAACATCTGAGTGTCAAAATCAGTCATTGCTCTCTAAAGGAAGATACTTACATTACCTATGTGTATGCAAAATGTACTAAGGTTGAAAGACTGGAATTGTGGTATCAAATGCTCACTATTTCTAGTTCATACTCTAATGCTCCTCACCTGATTATGGGAGATTTCAATGTAGTCTGCTCTCAATCTTCCTTCAGAGACTATAGACGACACAAACAAAAACAACATACAAGAGGAACAACTATCATATTAGGAGTTGCCCACTAGAGTAGATACCAATATCAGAAATAGCACCACGAACTAGGCCGACAAGAATAAAGATGCAGGGGATAAGATAGATAATATAGTGTGTTATGGTGGGGAAGATAATCAGAATGGGAATGGGGCCACTATTAACAATGTGCCTCCTCCTAATGAACATATGGTGTTGAATCTAAGTCTTTCGCCTCGAAAACCCCCAGAAAGAGATGACCAACAAGGCTGGAAGATAGTTAAAAGAAAGAAAATCATGGCATCCCCATTTAGATCCCACACCATTGATGACCAAAAATAAACTCAGTGTGACTCTGAGGCTAAAATAAACAGAGACCAAAGCAATAAACAAGAGGAAAAAAGTAAATATTAAGACCAAGAAGAATGCGACAAGGAGCATTCCACTCTAGAAGATACAAATACTAGAAATATTGCCACCAAAGAGATCAGTAATCATAGAGAGACTGGGAATATGAAGAACAATGCAGTTTGCATTCTTGTGAAGAATTATCATAATGGGATTAAGAATACTACAACAGTTGACCATGTGAATCCCAAACAGATGGTTTTACAACTGAACTTATCCCCAAGAAACCCCCCCGAGGGAACTGATCACAACAGCAGGAAAAAAGCTAAGAAGAAAAAAGGCATGGTTTCCCCAGTTAAATCCCAAATAACTGATGGCTAAGTAAGGATCCTCAGATCAAACTCCAAAATCTCAACCACCCAAACAACTCAATGATACAAGTCATAATCTGTAATGTTAGGGGAATCTCTAAGAAGAGTGCAGTTGGAAGACTAAAGAAACTTTCCAAAATGCATAAACTATCTATGCTTATTTATCTATAACCAAAATTGGACTGTAACAGATTGAATGAATTTATAAGGGAAGCTTGGATTACAAAAAATGCTGAGGTCAACTCTGCTAACATTATTTAGTATAATTATCCGTGTAAAGAATCAATATAGTCCTACTGATATTAAAATTTCTCTAGTTTATGCTAAATGTATCAAATCAGAAATGACAAAATCATGGGACTATTTATTTTCTGAATATACTACTAATCCAAGGTTAGTTGGTGATTTCAATACTATGGCTTGTTCTCAAGAGAAAGTTGAGGGTAATGATTTTGATATCAATGTTGCTAATAGATTCTTGGACTATACAGTTAATGTTGGATTAATTGACTTAGGATACACGGGCACCAGATTCACTTAGCGGAATAAGCGAGGTGCTAGAGCTAAAATTTGAGATAGAAAAGACATACTTTAAGATAATTTAAACTGGCAGAAATAATATAATGGCTACAAGGTAGATCACTTGAGTAAAATGGCCTCAAACCATGCCCCCCCCCCCCTTCTGCTCTTTGTCAATACCAACATAGGGGTTAGCCATAAAAAGTTTTGCTTTCCAACATTTCTGGTTAAAACATGATTCTTTCCTTTTGGACAAGCAAAGAAGAGTGTGGTAACATAGTAAAGAATACATGGAAGAATGAGACATGTCCTAACCCAATTTTAGCAATTTCCAAGAAGCTTAAGGCCATTAATATTCAATCCAACATCAAACACTACTAATATTCAAAACAGATAGACACTGGATACATTCAAAACAGATTACTAATTGATTCAAAACAGATTACTAATATTCAAAATAGAGTTCAAACACTACTAATTGTTCACTTTGACAATTTGTTCAAATTTCTCAAGACAAATTACTCTGGATCACTTAAGGATAAGACAAAGTAACGGCCAAACCACCCAAGATTTCTCGACATCCTTAATAGTGTCCGCCCCATGACTTCGACAATACAACGGATGATTCTCTTCTCCTGACTCAACACTACTAACGTAAACCTTACGTTAAAATATCAACAATTGATGGCCATGCACCACCGTACCAGTAGAAGCTGAAGCAACAACTTGTCCACTTGCAATCTTTCTCTGATTTGAAAAATATAATAAATCGACATATGGATCATGTGGAGGATCAGTTAAATCTCCAAAGTTTGGCTCAGTTGAATCTCCAAAGTTTGGCTCAGTTGACGGGGGGGTAGGAATGTAATCATGGGGACTTGAATGAGGAACTGGAGTGTAATCATGGGGACTTGAATGCGTAACTGGAGTGTAATTACGAGGACTTGGATGTGGGACATGAGTATAATTGCGAGGACTTGGATTTGGTATTTTCAATCCATTCGATTCAAAAGCACTTAAAAGCATGGTAACAGATGATTTGAGAAATGCCATATCCTCATCATGTTTTTCTTCTCGTGTCCTTGCTCTAGTCAACTGTGATACTATAGGAGCAATTGCCTTAAGTTTACTTTTGGACACGGGTCCAACACCACGAGTCGCCCCCTAGTATCTTTTCCTCTAAAGGCAGTCAATCCATCTGTATCAATACTGTTTTGGCTTAACGAACCTTGGCTACTTCTCAACTCACTCAATTTTTGCTGCAAAATTATTTATGAATCGATTAAAACAATTGAACGACGAAACTTGAAGGAATTTAATTATTACAACTGAGATTAGGAAACTTACCATATCATCAGCTACCTTTGGGTGAAACTCCCCAGTTTTCCTCCTACGACTTTCGAGATACACTTTCGAACGATCAACAGGTCGTTTATTGTTAAGCACCTATAAATTAATTTTCCATTAACTATTTGAGCACGACATATAATATATATACACATTAAAATAAGAAAGGGTTTATACCATCTCCTCGGTTTTCTCAGCATACGACATCCGACCAAGACAATGGACGTCAGTCTTTTTAGCCCTGTTCACCCGGCCTTGGTGTCGTTGTTTCAATTTTGCCTCAGATGCTTCGCACGAGACTAATTCATTCCACTCACGAACAGGGATATGCTCTTTCTCCGGTACTTGATCCTTCAGGGCCTTTATCCCATCACTATCCAATCCCTTAAAATAAGTCGAGCGGAGGTTACTTCTAAAAGTCTTCAATTGAATACCAATGGCTTTCATGGACCCCTCCTTCTGGTCGGCCGAAAGATTGAACTCTTTCATGAGCGTATCCCATAAGTCGTCCTTTGTTACTTGCTCAACCGTATCCCAACTCTCATATTTTAAGCCAATACAAGATTTTAACAAAGACAAGGCTCGAGCTTTAAAAGTATTCTTGCCACCTATTGGCAAACCAAATAGGTTAAGGGAAACGTGAGCACGAGAATCAATGGCAAAATGTTCATCATGACTTGAACTTTCTGGCCTGGATGATGGAATCGTATTCTCGGACGCCATTTTCTGCATTTTTATATTTATGCATTAGTTCATATGTTAATACAAGAGTAAGGAAATAATATAAAAAAATATAATATAAGTTATACCTTTTCAACACATTCTAAAAGTTTTGATAATTCAACCATGTCATAAGTTTCATACTTCATCATTTCACGTAAAGTTTTTATTGGCCATGTCTGCAGAAGTGTGTTGATAATTGCATTTCTGACACTAAACATATTAGGACGTATGCCTTCTCTCCTAAGCCAATAATAGATGTTAACTTTGTTATGCATATGTTTTCTCACAGTAGAGTCTGAACGCATCCTTATCCTCTTCAGTTCTATCCACAAAGGATGAATTTTTCTTTCTTTGAGTTCTAAAAACTCTACTAACTGCATCGCATTACTTGGATTGTGTTTTATGAAAACCCTTTCAATTTCTTCATCCCAGCTTTGAGGTAGTGTGCATAGAATTGATTGAAATAAATATGCTTCAGCTATGTTCCACCCATGATCTCGCAAGCAATTGCATTGTTTGACTTTTCGATAGCCATGCCGATAAATTGACGTGTTCTCTATAAAAGACCTGTTTTAAAAATCGTTGCATGTATATACAATATATGACATCCTGGAAAAAGTAATAATAAACTTGTGAATAAAAGTCACTATGAATACATGCTACGAAATAATTGAAACATGCTATTATACATAATTTTCAAGTCAACATTTAAAACAACCTAACATGCCACAATTAAACACCTACTCCTCTAATGCGTTTAATAATTTCTTTAATTATGGGTTGTCATCCAGAATAGACTGAATCTCGATTGGTGCCTCTATATCGTCTACCGATGTAGTCAAGCGCTGAGGAGAATGTAAAACAACATACCATGGATCATTGTTGGGGCTTTTTGCATAAAACACTTGCTTTAAGTTTTGGAATGCACAAACGAATGGCTCATCATTAACATTGGCGTTACTCTTCAACTTGGCCAAATCAACCTTCACCATGTGGGTGTCAGGGTCGACCATACATGCATTATTGTCCTCCACTCACACCCAATCACAGTAAAATACAGGTATGCTGAAAGATATATAATCTAATAGGATAATTTGTTTTATAATCCTATAATACGTCATCTCAGCTTCTATTAACTTTTTATCTTTCGCGCTTGCCCTGAAATGAGTTAATGCTTTATATGAAATGCCGCTGTTTTGTTTCCCAATGAGTTTTAACTCGTGTGTGCTTGAAGAGAACACAAAACCATTAACACGATATTGTCCAAACTCCTTGGCTACAAAACTAGGCCCATTTGCTGGACGTGGAAAGCTCGTCGATACTTCCCCAGCTTTCAATAACTGAAACTAAGAAAGTATTTGCATTTTGAATATGTTGCAAAGAAAGTAAATAAAAGTGAGGTATTACTTTAGTCACCTCGGAAGCTACCCAATGCCTAAAGTCATTGTCTGCGCTCGCGCCTCCCTTCCTCCTCTTGGCATGCCCGCAGTCATTATATTGTCTAGGTTAAAACACTAAAAATATTAATTTCTAATGAATATAACATCGAATATATTACATTATTTTACAAAACACTTTAAATAAACTCACATTTTCCATTAATCTATGTCTTCATGCGTCTCGAATACATATCGAGCCACCTGGTTATATTGTGTACTTGTTAGCTTCACTACCTTACCTTTCCCCAGGGCCTCCTCATCAGCAAACCCTTCTAATTCATCAATAAAGCGTTCACGACCTCCAACGTCTGGGTTAGGCATATATTCATTTGCATACAAGGAAGCCTCTTCCATAATGTACTCATCAGCAATGGACCCCTCAACGTACCGTGTATTCTTAACGTAATCTTTAAAAGTTTTCATTAATCGTTCGAACGGATACATCCATCGGTACCTTACTGGTCCACATAAAAGTGCTTCATCGCACAAATGCACTAAAAGGTGGATGCTTATGTCAAAGAATGAGGGAGTAAAGTGCTTATCCAAAACACATTTAGCCTCGACCAAAGTTTCTTTCGCTGCCATTATGTGCGTCCTATTGACAACTTTCTCACACAATAGGGAGAAACATAAGCTAATTTGTAGAATGGCCCTTAGAAGATCCTTGTGTTCCGAAAAATAGTGTCCGAACAACAGAGGGATAAGTTGCATTATCACATGTCAATCGTGGGACTTGCACTTTTTCAAATCTTTTGTTGCGTCGCAGACAATCCTGCGTAAGTTGGATGAGAAATTAGAAGGGACCTTCAAGCCCTTTAATGTTTCTAAGAACATATTTCTTCCTTCAGTGCTCAAAGTATAAGATGCAACTGGCATATGCTTTTTTCCAGTGTTTGTATCTTCTTTCAACCATAATGATCTTTTAATCTTCAAATCACGAAGATCTTCACGGGATTTTTCTCCATCCTTGGAATGAGAACCACCAATGCATGTGCTTATGAGATGCTCAATGATATTTTTCTCAGCGTGCATTATGTCTATCACATGTCGCAAAGGATGTTCCTTACAGTATGGCAAATCAAACATTATTGATCTCCTCGACCACGCCGTTTTCACATCAACATCCTTTCTTTTACGCTTTTGGGCCAAAATTATGGGGTGTTTCCCCCTCAACTTTTGATCAGCCTTTAATGACCTTTCTTCAATTTCCAAACCAGAAAGTCTTGGTGGAGGTGGTCGCGTCTCGATGCCTTCTGGGAGAAAATTGCTTCGTATTGACCTGAATTTGTGACTTTGGGGCAGAAATCTTCGATGACTTTGATAAAAAAATTTACCACTTTTCTTAAGCCAGCTGGCTTCAGTCTCCACTCCACATATAGGAAAACCTAGGTAACCATGTACATTGCACCCAGATAAGGTCCCATAAGTAAGATAATCATGAATTGCCCATATCAACATAGCTCTCAAAATAAATTCCTCCTTTTTGTACGAGTCGAATGCTCTCACACCTTCAACCCATAACTCATTCAATTCATCTATTAGCGGCGCTAAGAAAGCATCAATGTCACTACCCGGTGCTTTTGGACCAGGTATCAACAATGACAAAATTGAAAACTCCTTTCTCATGCACAACGACGGGGGCAAATTTAAAGGCGCCGTAAACACAGGCCATATACTCTTATCTATGCTCAATTTGCCAAACGGGTTAAACCCATCGGTTGATATTCCGAGGCGAACGTTGCGTATTTCTGTAGCAAAGTCCGAGTATCACTGATTTGCAGATTTCCACACAGATGAATCAATCGGATGTCGCATGAGATTCTCACCCACCTCCGCTCGACCATGCCAAGTCATTGCCTCTGCTATCCAAGGTATAGTGTAAAGTCTCTTCAATCGAGGACCTAAAGGGAAATACTTTAACAGCTTCTTAGGTATTTGCGTATCTACTTTCAACAAACGTTTATTATGTACTATCATCTTTTGTTCATAACTAGGTTCCTTACATACAGGACAAGCCCGTTTGTCCTTATGCTCCTTATAGTATAAAATGCAGTCATACTTGCAGCAATGAATTGATTTGTATTTCATACCCAAACCTTTCAAATTATCCTCCATGATCGGATAATTGACTGGAAGTGTATTTTCTTTGGGGAGCAAATCTTTTGCCCAGAGGAGTATTGTCGTCACACTTTTTCCCGATAAGCCAAATTTGCTCTTTAAGTTGTGCAACCCAACCATGGCATATAACTTTGTGTGGTTGGGGTTGGAGTTATGGTACAATGGTGTTACGGCTGCTGCTTTTAACCATATATAATCCTTAACTTGGTCCGTATCGTTGCCAACATGATCCTCACATCCTAAAGCATTCCCTCTATTATCTTGCTTTTCTTATGCTGCGTGCACTTCATACGTATCATTTATGAGATCGTTTAACCTAGCATGTACTAACGGGTCACCATTTGTGTGAACGGTTTCATTGACAAGTATTTCTTCTGAAATATACTTAAATTCCCTCTCCCCATGGAAATGCCAAAACGTGTAGTCAGCTTGCATACCCCAATGAAACAAATGTACTTTTACATCTACCCCTTTCAAGCGTTTCCCATTTTTACAACGATTGCACGGGCATGGGATAATATCAGTTTCAATATTCTTTGTTGCATAATTCACAAAGTCTTTAACCCCATTAACGTATACTTGCCCCACTCTACAACTTTCACCCATCCACTCTTTATATTGTGGAAACCCCATTAATTCTACAATACAAACAAATAGAAACTCAGTAAATTATAAAACTAACTGAAGTTTGAGCTAATATTTAGAACATAATCTCTGGCTTATCATTGCATTAATACTATCATTGCATTAAAACTCACAGGAAAACCCAACCAAGCACAAAACGTCAAAACTTCAACGAGCACAAAACAATGGTTATTTGATTAATTTTTAGATAAAATAAATATGAATAGTATAAAATGATTATTTAAAAAAATCTAACATATTACCAAACAAGATAATATTAAAAAAACGAAAGAGGTTAAACGATGTGTAGATATACTCACAATAAAACAATCAGATTTGATTATATTTTGTCTAGAGAACATTGATCACAAAGCTCGGGCAAAACTCGTAATATTAAAAATCCTTTTGATTATATTTTGTCAAAAAAATATAATGTCTAGAGTTTTTGAATAATATTTTGTCAAAAAAATAACCTCAATACAATTTCTAGGGCTTATTAACATAAATTAAAATTTGTATATAGATACACTCATAAACACATATATAAACAGAAATCTATACATACACATACATACGCACACATGTAAACATAAATCTATACATACACATACATACACACATATAAACAGAAATCTCCACATACACACAAATATACACACATACCCATACATAATAAGAATCGAAATGCGCACACACACAATGAGAATTGAAATTAGGGCTTTAGACAGAAATTAGGGCTTTAGACAACAAAAATACCCAAAAATATACCTTCACAATTAAGAAAAAGTCTTTAATTCTGGAAATGCGCACACACCCAACAGCAAATGAACGTTATTGATGAATAATAGCTCTCACTAAGACCTGAAACCCAAATGATTCCAAGATTCAATTTTTAATCAACAACTGAAACTTTAAGCATTTTAGGGTTTGCTTTCAAGATTCGTAGAGAGAGAGAAATGCACACACACCCGATCGAAATGATTCGTAGAGAGAGAGAAATGCGTACAACATTTTAGGGTTTTGGCAAATGAAAGAGAGAAAAGAGGGCGGGAGCTCTTCACGTATGGAGGGAAAGGTGAAAAATTTTGTGACCGCTAATAGCAGTCACAAACTTAGTATAAGAGCAAAATTTGTGACTGTTGGGAGCGGTTATAAATTTATGATTGCCAATAGCAGTCATAAATTAAGTCTTAGAGCAAAATTTGTGACCGCTAATAGCGGTCGTAAATTAAGTCTAAGACTAAAATTTGTGACTCCTCATAGCAGTTATAATTTTGTGACAGCTCATAAGAGTCATAACTTGTGTCTACTAATAAACTTGTGAGGGCTTGTGACAGTTATAAATTTGTGACTGCTTATAGGAGTCACAAATTAAATATATGGTAACATTTGTGACTCCCATTAGCGGTAACAAACTAATTGACTCAAATTTTTTTTAACCAATTAATTTTATCACCCCTAATGGCAGTCACAAATAATTTTGTGACTGCTCCCGGGAGTGACTAGTTTGTCACCCCTATTGGCAGTCACAAAAAGGCAGTCACAAAATTAACATTTTGGTGTAGTGGTAAATGGGTCGCTCGAGTAATAATTCGATAAACGGGTATCGACTACAGGGAATAGGATGAAGAATCGGGGCGACAGATAGGAAAGATGCTTAACCCTAGAATGACTCAGAAAAAGAAAAGAAAAGGTGATGAGTTTGTGACTATACCTATCAACTAATGCAATATGAATTAAATTAAGAACTAACTAAGCATTCAAAATGAACTAAGTTAAACTTTGACTATATGAGAGAAAATGGAGTTAGGGTACACTCCCCCGAACCGTCGGTGTTTACATAGAACATAAAAGCTTCAAAAAGATAATTCTTCATTCAAAGAGGCATCAAATACTCTCTAAGTATTCAACATATGAGGACTTTATTCCACACAATATTAAATCAAAAATTGTATTTGACAAGGAAGATAAATTATCAAGAAGCCAATTGCACCCTTAAACCTTCCGGTTACTTAGGGAAAATTGAATTACAAGACCTACAACCTTTATCTTGATAAATTTCAAACCTTGGAATGATGAATTACTTTTTATTCACTTTTAAATCCATATGCGTTACATAGGTTGGGTTCATGTACCCCAACCCACTAAAAACTTAGCCTGGCATGGTGTAACTATAACTAAACATGAAATCTACGTTGCATGAAAGCATTCTTACGCTAAAAGTGTGATTAAACATGGTAAAGAGAGTTGTAACTAAGAAATGAATGATTATGAACCAACAAGATGAGAGAAAGTGAAAGCAATAAAGGAACTATACTTGTACTGAAGAAAAAACCTTAGATTTAATGTAGATGGTGAACAATTGATGAAGAATATGAATCCTAGGGTTCTTGCCTATAAGAAGCTCTCAAAATTATAAAAAAAAACTACTTCTCTAATGTCTAGTGTTACTATATAATATAACTCTCATGTTTTATTAAGTGTTTGCACCGCGTACAACTCTAATTTTAAGAAATAAAAATTCAAATTTCGGCACACCGAGCCGGTTCTACATTTCCTTATTTACTAGGGCGAACCGGTTCACCTATTACAGTGTGCCAATTCATTTATGATATATTTCCATCGGTTCGGGTTGGCCTTTACAGATTATCGAACCGGTTCCACTAATATTCCATCGGTTCGGTTCTGTCTGGATTTATTCTTCATTCCTCTTGTGATTTCTTCTCAACTTTGAACCTTCATAACTTCGCAACCAGGACTCGAAATCGTATGATGTTTCTTCCTGTGTGCTTGTCGATTCAAGGTCTTCAACTTCTCCTGAGGTTTTACGTCCGAATTCTGAATGTAAAATTACTACTTTGCCCCTGACTTTTCTTGTTTTCTTTCTTTTTTTATTTTGAGTTCTCCTTTTTTTTCACTTATATAAAATATCTGCAAAATGTAAGAGCAATACACGAAACTCGATGCACTAGATAGAATATGTCAGTAGTAAGTATATGAGATAAATCAACACAATTTACACCGCACGAAGTGATAAAAACCTCTAAATTACGGGTATAAATTTGAAGAATTTATTCCTAATCAAACCCCCTTAACTTAGAACTTTAATCGTCCCGAGCAATGTAAAAGAATCAAAGCACGACCAATACACTTAGAAAATATGTTATTAGGATAGAATACCTCTTTCACAGGAAAACGATTGCATTTATCTTATGCAACAAGCCTTTAAACTCATGTGTTACCCTAGTAGGACGAGTTGTGTCTCGTGAGAGTTTACAGTGAATAAACCCACAAAATTCATTTTTCGCGTCAATGAAAAAATTAAAATACCTAAAAATTATACAATTCAAACTCCCAAAAATAGTTACCATAAATTTATATTCCATAGTATCAATTTTTAGTGTGTGTGAGCGAAGTCGAAAATCGAACCACTAATTTCCACCGATTGATCATTACGTTACTTTCCAAAAATTTGTTTTGACTCAAATGCTCACGGATACTCTCACAAACGAATCTCTCGGAATGTGGCGAATTCTCTCGGTGTGCGTGATTAATAAGAGTAAATATAATTGACACAAGTTCACGCATAAAAATTTGAAATACGGAATTATTTGAGGTGAAAAGATCTAATCATCGAATTACAGTTATTGGAAAATGGGAAACATCGCTTCTTAATCACACCAATTGATCTCTGTTATTTTCTTTTCGTGTTATAGCTCTCCATGCGGTAATTAATTTCGTTATTCAGAATCGGTTAGGACTTTTGGGGGTTGTATTATGTATTGGGTAAAATTGGGAATGATTGGGAACATTGGAATTGGAAAATGTTCTTTACGTTGTCCGTTAGTGCTTTTTCGGGGTTTTTGCTCATTTTCTCTTCTTTTTCTCTATTGTTTATTTATTTTTTTTTATTTTTTTTTTGTCTCTATTTTTTTAGCATTTTTCTATTTTTCTTGACCCTTTTTGTTCACTTTTTGGATGTAATTGATGAATGCTCAATTTTCATAATTCCGGGGCTAAATGAATTTTTCAGGTTATCAAACGAAAAAGGGAAAATTTTATTAGCCTCAATTTGGCTAGCAAAAGGGGAAAAAATTCACGACTTTTTATGGATAATATTTTGGGGTAAGCAAATGATGGCCTAACTTCATTATCCGAATTGCTAAATATTTTACCATATACGTCTCAAGAATAATTTAGTGCAGAGATATTTTAGGGAATTTTCAAGAGAATATCTCGCTCATTTTTCATAACCGATCAAATTAAAGGAATAGAGATCCTCAACGACTTTTTAGAGCTAAATTGAACTTTAAGTTAACTATTAACTTGAATTGATCTAAGTATTCATGAAAATCGATAGGCTCAAAATCTCATCGGGTTAAGTAATCTCCAAACCTATTCGTAAGGTCCTCAATTTTCATCTTTGGTCAATTTCGGCTTTGTGTAGTTGATTTTTACAACTTGAGACTTTAAACAAAATTTCATTAAAAAATTTTAATATTTTAAATTCAAAATTTTATTTATTTGGAAGAAAAATATTTTTGACTTTTACGAATTCAATTTTTTTGGAAATTCTTGATTTTTTAAAAAAAAATTCTAATTTTTTTGGCATTTCAACTTTTTTAAAGTTTTTAAAAGACACACTTTGTGACCCCCCCCCCCCCCCCCCCCCAACTTAGACTTTTGAATTGTCCTCAATCAAACGGACTAAAAGCTAAAGAAGAAAAAATAATAAGTGTGACAAATAAAACAAACAAGTAATTAAAATGCAAAAGGACAATATATAACTCCAACCCACGACTAAAAAAAATCACCCTTTACGCGTCGAGGGTGCGACGACCTCTCTCTCTCCACTAAAAACTCATCTGACCCCTGTATGGGGTCCGATTCTCTCCTCGTATCCCCCTTCCTCACATCATAAACCAATAGTCAGAACAAGTTGGCACCAACCCCATAGATAATGGGGACACCTTGATACTCGTGATGACTCGGGTGAATGAGATCCTCATAGTGCCCAATCGAACCGCATCATACTTTTCTCGACTTGGATATAACATCTTGGTGAAAATTTTAAGGACATGCATAACCTATATCTCCCTTGACTTCTGTAATGCATGGGTAGGGATCTAAATAAGACGAGACTCGAGTCCACTCCTCGATCGCATCTGAAGACTCAAGTGGCATGGGTGGATGGTCACGAAGAAGGACCTCATCTATCATATCTTTCCCTTCTCTCTCTTAGACGTGACTACATGAGTCCAATAGTGATTGTACTTCGATATGGAGGATCTCATCCACCTTCTTTTTAAAAAAAAAGAGGGATGGTACCCCCACAAATATTATTCAACCAAGCCTATTTTTGCTCGCACATAAAGAAAACTAGAGGATGAGCCCAATTTTATCTTGAAAGCAATAAATGAGGGGATTTATAAATATCCCCTTTACAAAGAAATAAGAATTGATGGAAAGAAAATTTGGGATTTTATAAATAACCCCATTACACAGAAATTTTTCTAAAATGAGGGATACCTATTCTATCCATTTGTAGATAGCCCTTTATCAAAGCTGGGAGAGAAGAAAAGCACCTATAATTTACAGAGTTTTGAGAAGAAGCAACCATCGAAGCCAATGAATTAGTTACAGTATTAAATTCTCTCCAATAATGTGAAATCTTAAGAGACTGGACTAAGAGAATGTTATCCAAGATGTCCTGAATAGCCCATGGAGGTTTACCTTTGTTTACAATCAATTCAACTAAGATTTTAGAATCTGATTCCACCATAACGAGCTCCAAATTAATCTTGAGATTCCTGCACATGTTAATGCCCTCCATAATTGCATTAGCTTCAGCACTTGAAGACGTACTAACCCCCATGAATTTACTGAATCCCCCTACAAAATGCCCTTTAAAGTCTCTTAATAAACCTCCAATACCACTTGGACCTGGGTTACCCTGGGATGCACCATAAACATTGAGCTTAAACAATCCTTGAACTAGTTTAGACTAGACGCACTTTGTAAGCTTCAATTGATCCTGCTTGATTCTGATCTGGAACCACGATATAGCTTAGCTGTCATCAGCTTTAAATTTATCTTTAAACACATGAACTGAACATAAATCAGTTAAAGCTGATATTACATTATTAGTGATGGATCTAGCTGACACAGGAAAATTCTCAAAATGTTTTAGATTTCTAGCCTTCCAGATTTCCCATATGATTAGTTTTGGAAGATTTGAATAAATGAAATATTGATGATCTCTATTTGGCATGTTCAACCACCAGGACATAAGAAGAGCCCTGCAAGAGACCATTTTCATCTTGATACCAAGTCTAGACCCAAAAAAGCTCCAAACTTCTTGAGCTATGAGACATTTACACAGCAGGTGTTCAATATTTTTAACTTCTTCTTCACAGTTCCTACAACGGGAAATAAGTCTAATACCAATGGATTAAATAATCTCATCAGTAGGAATGACTTTATGCATGACTTTCCAAACAAATATGGAAAATTTTTTTGGACAGAAATTAAACCATATAAATTTCGAGCTCTGAGCCGAAGGTATAGCCTGCCTGATGCAGTTATAAGCAGACTTAAGGTTGAAATACCTTGAATTTGAAGGAAGCCATATTTGTTTATCTTCATTTATGAACTCAGAAGTTGTTTCTTTAACAAATATAATTATATTAAATGCTTTAGACCCTTTAGGGTTAGATGAGATATCTCCAAATTTTCTTCTCATGAATTTACCCCATAAACCATTATCAAATTTCCACTTCTAATAAAGCTTAATGCTTGAGGCTTTGATGATATCTTCCAGATTTCTGATACTCAGACCTCCTTCCTCAATGGGAAAACAAACATTGTCCCATTTTTTCCACTGATGTTTCTTATCAGAAGAAAATCCACCCCACCAAAATTTACTTAGCAAGGCTTTGATCCTATTTATCACAGCTTTAGGGGGGGAAATGACAGCAAGAATGTGGAGGGGAATATATAATAAAACATGTTTGATTAGAATAACCCTCCCTTCTTGAGATATGAGCTTTGAAGACCAGCTGAAAATCTTATTTCTCACTATATTTAGCATACCAGTATAGTGCTCAATTTTCTGTCTTCCAAGACTAAGGGGGCATCCCAGGTATTTAATAGGAAAGGCCTTGTGGTGAAGACTTGTAGTCTTAGCTATATCAATAATTCTACTCTTCTTAGTATTCTTAGCCATGTAAAAAGAACTTTTCTCCAAGTTAACAAGTTGCCCAAAAATCTATTTCAAAGTCTGAGACCACCTTAAAAAGGTTTTTGAGGGATCTTTTACCTGCATTACTAAAAATAATGAGGTCATCTGCAAATCCCAAGTGACTGGTCAGCATACTTCTAGGAGGATGAGAAAAGGGGATAGCCTTATTATTTTTGAACAAAAGATTCAATTTTCTACTCGGGACCTCAGTGGTAATAATGAAAAGACTTGGAGACAAAGGGTCTCCTTGTCTCAGACCTCTGGTTGATTTGAAAAAGCCTGCATTTTGACCATTCACAATAATGGAGAACCAGTTATAAGCTATAAATCACCAAATCAAATCTATGAACACCTCATAAAACCTAAATTTTCTCAATGTGGAGCACAAAAAAAGTCAATAGACTCTGTCATAAGCTTTCTCCATATCTAGCTTGAATATAATATTACCACCATGAACTTTTTTCCCCAAAGATTGGATCATTTCTTGATCCAAGAGGATATTATCTTGGATACATATACCCTTAACAAAACCACTTTGATTTGGGGAAATAATTGACGGGAGAATAGAGCCTAGCCTATCACAAATGATTTTTGAAATAACTTTATTTTAAAAGTTGCACAGGCTAATAGGTCTAAAGTTGGAACGATGGATACGGCTACATACCTTAGGAATAAGCATGATGTTAGTGCTGGACCAACTTCTAGACATGCCTGCACCATTAAAAAAACTTTGCATTGCTTTAATAAAGTCTTCCTTAATAATCCCCCAATACTTTGAATAAAACAAACCTCCAAATCCATCTGGCCTAGGGGCACTGCCTTCATTGAGGTTTTTTACAGCCTTAAAATTTTCTTCTTCTTCAGGAATTGCAATGAGTCTGCCATTTTCTTCTTCTTGTATTGAATGAGGAATAAGGTTTAAGTATTCATCATTAATGGTTAGGAATTCACCTTTCCAAAGCTTAGAAAAATGGTTGATGAATGTTTGATGAATTCCTTCTTTGGTATCTTCTATCTGCCCCTCCTTATTATTAATTTTGTTAATGACTAAAAGATTCCTCTTAACCTTTACTGCTGTATGAAACCGTTTAGAGTTAGAGTCCCCATCCTTAAGCCATTTTAACTTACACTTTTGAGACCAATAGCTTTCATCCATACTGAGGGCCTGATTCAGTAAAGCCTTGCATTCTTGTAGTTCTCTTCTGGTTGCATTTGAAGGATCAGCCTCAAAGTTAGCCTCTTTGATAAGCAGCTGATCTTCCAAATCATTAACTTTTTGGAAGATATTCTTGACATGATTTTCATTCCAATCCCTCAGGTTCTTCTTGACATTCTTCAATTTCTGAGCAACAAAGTTCGTTGGAGTAGCAGACACTGTTATATTCCAAGCATCTTTAATCACCTGATCAATGGAATTATCCAATGTCCACATATGGAAAAATTTGAAAGGCTTGGGACAACCATCTAAAGGTGTTTTAATGGATAATAATAAAGGGCCATGATCTGAGAAATGTTTATGCTGATGAGTAACGGATTGATTAGGAAATTTAGTTAACCATTGAGGGTTCACTAAACCTCTATCCAATCTACTAAAGATAGTACCTTCCACTCTATTATTAGTCCAGGTAAATCTGGAACCATTAAATCCCAAATCTATGAATTCACAAGAGGCAATGATATCTCTGAAGTCTTGAGTTGCATTAAATTCACTATCATTCCCACCAATCTTTTCTTCTTTATTATCCACAACATTGAAATCCCCAATCACTAAAAGAGATTGGTAACTAAACTCAATGGCTATATCATTAAGCATATTCCAAAGACTTTTTCTCTCTTCAGCAGTGCATTTAGCATACACTATGACTATGAATAGAGTTTTATTATAACTGGGCCATTGTACCTTCATTATCAGAAGTTGATCCTCATCTCTGGTCACTGTAGCTTCAATTTTAGAAGCCCACAGCAGCCAAATTTTATTAGACCTGTTGTGAACACTGTTGGAGAAGCCCCATTTTCTCTGATATTTATTCATTTTACTTGAATCAACTTTTAGCTCTAACAATGCAATTGCTGGAAGGGAATATGATCTCTTAAGCCTCTTTACTCTACGATTTGTTGATTTACTTGCTACACCTCTAATGTTCTAATAAATGAAATTAATCATTTATTATCAGAGAATGGAGAATTTTGAGTGTTTACCTTGCCACTGGATCTAGTGATCCTTTTATACAGAGGATCAAAGATAGCAGTTGATTGTCTTTGGGGAATAAAACCTTTTTTTTCATTACCAAAAATTGGGATTTCTTTATGAACTTCATGCTCCTTCTTATTCCTTGACTCTTTAGCCTTCTGGTAAGAATTCCATTTCTCATCAAATGAAGCTGAAAATACCTGTAATTCCTCTACCATTGGGACATTCTTCTTACTTTTCTCAGAGTCTGATAGGCATTCTTTAAGATTCTCCTTGGTGTATTCCTTATCATGGATTTAAGTACATCTTGGAGAAACATTGACTGTGTCTATAACTTCTACATCAGAGAGATCATGATGAGCAATTTTGAATTGATTTCTTTATACTTTAGGTTGCCTCAACTGAGTAATTAGAGCCATTTCAGACTCTTTTTGATTAGTTTCTTGCAAAGAAACATTTTCTTGATCTTCTTTCTCTTCTACCACTTGAATAGTTTCCTTCTTCTTCTCCACATAAATTGGCTTTGTAGCAATCTCCTTTATGCCTTTGTTCTTCTTGGTCATTGATTGAGAGGGATATTTAAACACACATTTAATTTCATCATGACCTTGTTTCTTACAAAATTCACAATAGGATGGTATCTTTTCATAGCTCACTTGTTTCCATAATCCCTGCGAGACACATCCAATCCACACTCAGTGAATTCTCTCCTGTTGAAGGTTAAGTTCTACACAGACCCGTGCAATGCTAGGCCTAGATATAGAAGCTGTAGAAGAATCCATTTTAAGGGGCTTACCAATCAACCGAGCAATGGAATAAAGGGAGGACTTTGCAAAAAAATGTAAAGGAAGGTTAGGGAAATTGATCCAAACTGGAACAATTGGAGATTCTTCATCAGGTCTGAAGTTGGCTATCCATTTAAACATTCTCATGGGGAATTTACCAATATACCATTTATCTTTTAACCATAATCTCACATAATCTTCTTCGTAATTAAGCTGGATGAGAATATACTTTGAATCAATCAATCCTATGGTAACGGCAGCCTTTAACGAGAATATTTGAAAATATTTTTGTATAACTTCTAGAGTCGGTCTTACATGGGAAAACTTCCCAATGATAGAGTACTTGAAAGGCTCTGAGAGGGCTACAATATCTTCTTATGAAAAAAGAACAGCAAGTTAACCTCTAAAGGAGGAGGGCCTTTTTAGGTATAGTTCTTTAGGAGCATTATTAGCAACTACACTTGCGAGGACCTAGTCCAAGGATTAGGGTCAGGAGGTTTAGGGATAGAGGGATTGATTGGTTGGTGGCATGGCAGCCATGCACACCCTAGTATGCACAGGGTCGCCCAAGGGAGAGAAAGAGAGAGAGTTTCATTTAGTATACTAAAAATTCCCCGAACAATCGGCTCTCATCCACTGGTCGAACTTCTTTTTCATAATTATCTAAGATCATATCTCGTACCTATCTCTCTTGATTACTTTTTAAGTCCACTCTAACTCGTTTAATCTCCAAATTCTATCTCGCTCACCTAAATACATGATCTCTCTCGCTCTCCACATCAATCACTAGACACGTATTTTTTATCTCTAGCTAAACATGAGGATTATTGCTCTCATTTGATATAAAATGGCATATCGTTGAGGGTATGGTGCATCAATGGGTGGTTTCACAACAACCTCGGGCTTGATTGTGTCATCATTACCACTCTTGTCATTCTCCTCTTCGGCTGGAGGAGGTGACAAGTCAACAAATCTTCCACGACATAGAGTGGTTACTATGTTACACTGCTCTTGATTAGCATTGTAAGTGGAGCTCGCGCAAGGTTGACCTTGGGGAGGTCTTTGGCCTTGGGTCAGAAACTTACCCTTTTCTTGGACACTTAAAAAACTTACAACTTTGAAATTTTTGCATTTATCTCGACAAATATTCGGGTGTTTTGAGAATTTATTGCTTATTGGGCTTGTATGAATTGATTCACAGTATCCTCAAAATTTCTTCTCGGTGGGGTGATATACGATGCGGGAAGTGGTGCTTGCATGTGTGGAGCTTATTGAAAGTGCGGAGGCGATGGTGGAGGAGGGTCAACGTGTGAATTAGGATTTAACGCGGGTTTTTTTTACCCACAACTAAAACCAGGATGCTTCCTCCATAAGGGGTCATAAGAATTCCTGTGAGGGGCATTTAAATTATCCTTAAACTTTCCTATCACTCCCACTTTCTCTTGAAGCATAACTTTGTAGGTGGGTATCATCGAGCATTCCTCTGTTAAATTACTCGCCTCGTAAATAGCACACACCTTTTCTTTCATTACTTGATTGGATCCGGATGTTTCTCTTACCCATGATTCGAGTACCTTTTCTAACCTTTTCTCAATTTGGTTGACTCGAAGTTTCCAGTCAGATCCTTGTCCTCGTGATAGAGATTGAACACAAAAGGAGTAGTGGATATTTTTCAAACCTGGGTTTGGGTGTTAGGATCAGATGTGTCCCATGCTTGAGTAATCTGGGTGACATACTTAAGGTGGGCCTCAGCATCATTTACATCTAATCCCCAAAATTCTCCACGAGTTTTCACGAGTTTCCATAGTTTCCATGAGTTGTTTGGAAGATACACTTAGTCCTACATGGAAGAAAGAGATACGGAAATACTCCTCGAAACCATGATGTGGGCATGTGTTAACTAACTCTCGTAAGCACTCCCAACATCGATCAAATGGCACTTTTTCTTATTGTCTAATAGTTTGAATTTGAGCCTTGATGGAATTCGTTCTATATTGGGGGAAGAATTTGAGAAGAAACTTAGATTGCATTTATCTCAATGATCCGATTGAGTTTAGTGATAAAGACCAAAGCCAGTTCTTAGCTTTATCGTTTAAGGAAAAAGGAAAAAGGAAAAAGTTTTAAGCGAACGAAATCTTGAGAGCAAGCTTGATCGCTAAACATTCTGCATGCCTCTTAGAACTCACGGATTTTGAGGTTTGCTTTCTCTGAATCCAAACCCTGAAAGGTGGGAAGAATATCGATCATCCCATTTCGATAGTGAAATTGTACAGCATTGTACGGAAGTAGAATGCATTTCAGAGTGACGGTTCGCTTGGGATATAAGAGATCACTCATGGGATGATACGGCATATCACCCTCACCCGTACTAAAACTAGCATTATCCAACATGACACTCTCTCCAAATGAATTGAAGTCTTCATTTGGTGTTCTAGAAGTGTGACTTGTAATGGACTTGGGCGGTGAAGGAGGTGGAACCCAAAATTGTTGAACACGAGGGGTATGTGGGCTATCGCGATCGTACTCAAATATAGAATTTTTGTGGATGCAAGTTGGAGTATATTGACGAGTGTGTTTAGGACTTTGCATGAAAGGACTGGAGCGATGCTATGTTTTAATTTTATTTTTTTTTTCTGTTTTTCTGATTTTTTTTTTTTTTTTGGGGGGGGGGGTGTTTTTAAGAATTTGAGTCAAAATTTGAATTAACTCAACCTAATCTAAAATTCTACCTATTCCCCGGCAACAACGCCACAAATTTGACGCAACTCAAAATGTGTCTCCAATGCGTGTAAATACAGTCCAAGTGTAAAACGGTCGCTCAAGTTATAATCCGGTAAATGGGTATCGAACACGGGGAATAGGATAAAGAATCGCGACGATGGATAGGAAAGACGCTTTAACCAAGAATGAATCAGAAAAAGAAAGGAAAAGGTGATGAGTTTGTCACTATACTTATCAATTAATGCAATATGAATTAAATTAAGAACTAACTAATCATGCAAAATGAACTAAGTTAATCATTGACTATATGAGAGAAAATGGAGTTAAGGTACACTCCCCCGAACCGTCGGTGTTTACATAGAACATAAAAGATTCAAAAAGATAATTCTTAATTCAAACAGGCATCAAATACTCTCTAAGAATTAAACATATGTGTACTTTATTCCGCACAATATTAAATCAAAAATTTTATTTGACGAGGATGATAAGTTATCAAGAAGCCAATTGCACCCGTAAACATTCCGGTTACCTAAGGGGAACGGAAACAACCTTTATCTTGATAAAGTTCAAACCTTGGAATGATGAATTAATTTTTATTCACTTTTAAATCCATATGCATTACCTAGGTTGGGTTCATGTTGGCCAACCCGCTAAAAACTTAGCGTAGCTTGGTGTAACTACAACTAAACATGAAATCTGCATTGCATGAAAGCATTCTTATGCTAAAAGTTTGATTAAACATGTAAAAGAGTGTTGTAACTAGGAAACAAATTATTATAAAACAACAAGATGAGAGATAGGGAAAGAAATAAAGGAACTATACTTGTATTGAAGAAAAACCCTTAGATTTAATGTAGATGATGAACAATTCCTGAAGAAGATGAATCGTAGGATTCTTGACTTAAAGAAGCTCTCAAAATTATAAAAAAAAGCTACTTCTCTAATGTATGGTATTACTATAGAATATAACTCTCACAATTTATTAAGTGTTTGAACCGTGCACAACTCTAATTTTAAGAAATAAAAATTCAAATTCCATCACGCCGAAGTGGTTCTACTTTTCCTTCTTGAATGGGGCAAACCAATTCACCTATTACAATGTGACAAAATGGTTCTGCTATATTTCCATCGGTTCGGGTTGTCCTTACAGATTGTCATGCCGATTCCACTAATACTCCACTTGTTCAGTTTTGTCTAGATTTTTTTCTTCATTCCTCTTGTGATGTCTTCTCAACTTTGAAGCTTTATAACTTTGCAACTGGGACTCAGAATTAGATGAAGTTTCTTCCTACGCACTTGTGGACTCATGTCTTCAACTTGTTCTCAGGTTTTGTGTTTGATTTTTGGATGTAAAATTACTATTTTTCCCTTAACTTTTCTTCTTTTCTTTCTTTTTTGATTTTAAGCTTTCCCTTTTTTTCTTTTGTATAAAATATCTACAAAATGTAAAAGAAATTCACGATACTTGATGCACTAGATAGAAGATGTCAGTAGCAAGTATATGAGATAAATCAACACAATGTACACTACACAAAGTGATAAAAGCTTCTAAATTACGGGAATATATATGAAGAATGTATGCTTAATCAAACGGCCATACTTATCTTTTACAATGACCTTATTTTCCTTATTTATAGAACTCGTGATAGATAACAGAAATCAAAGGGTAGAGATTAAGTGATTGGTGGAGCAAGACCTTATTTACCTATATAAGACAAAGAAAAGAACGCAATAAATGGAAAAAAGATAAGTTAACACATCCTCTAGAGGTCAAACCCTTGGATGAGGAGTCTGGAGTACCTACTAAGCTTGTTCACCCCTCCATTATAGTTGTTAAGATCTCTACGCCATATGTTAAGGTCTAAACCACCACTACCAAACCCATCACTGATGTTAGGGGAAAAATTCAACCTCTATTGCAAGTAGTGAAGGTGTTTTATGGAATCCTTGGATTATTCCGAGGTTCATATTCTATTCAAATGACTTGCAACCCTTAGTCTCAAAGAAAGAAAGTAATAACAACCCTAGCTCGTCCGATAAGGCCTCTAAGAGAGTTATTGGGGTCTTAGATACACCTCTAAATGCCACGATAAGTGATGAAGTAGCTTATCTTACCACTTTTGTTGAGGAAAAATATACCGTCACTATAGAGTAAGTCCCTATTACCTTAGAAAAGGTTAATGGGGATGTTGATTGGGTGCTATGTTATACTTATAAATACCTTGAGATACTCCTACAACTGTCCTCGGGCCTCAAGGAGTCTGAAATCATATGCCTTAGAACATGACACTCTTATAGATTTAGTGAATGTGAACTATTTTCCTAATGTCAAAAACTTGAAGTCTAGGGGTGTTAAAGCAAATGCGAGGAGATTATCCACACTATAGGACATGTATATGACTTTAATTTCTAAGATTATCTTTAATTTGTTTTTTTCACCTAAATTTTTCTAAATTTGTATCTCTCCTTCTCTTTTTTAGGCTCAATGCCTAAACTAGGCATTGATGGCTTCAACTTCAGAGAGAGAAAAAACGTGGATAAAGTCCATTTTCGTCGTTAGTGGTTGGTGATGCTTTCAGTTATAGTGGGAGGATGACTTTGACAACCAAAGCATAGTTTTTAAGGCACTGAAGATTGAGAGCGATCATTTGAAGGCTAAATTTAAGTCACTAGAGAAGCTCATATAACTCAATACTAAGTAAACTGAGGAGTAACAATTACTCCTTACTACTATGGAGAAGGAGCTTCTTGATCTTTAAAGGTCTTTCCCTAATATGGTTGAAAAAAAAAAAAAAAGGCACATGATGACCTCCTTACTAATAATGAGATATTAAAATTGATCCATAAGGCTCTGGTGGTAATTTATGCGCCTTGAAGGGAAGTTTCCTTTATTAGGAAAAAGAGAAGCAAAAGCTTGCCAAGCCAGCAGTAGACCTGGTGGTGGTTCAAACTAAATCGTACAATGTTAAGATGGATGAAGACCAACACTAATCCCAGTCTTTGAGTGATACTACTAAGTATAATCTCTATATGTACTTCAAATTTATAAAATATAATATTTCTTATGTGGACGATTGTAACACCCCGCCTAATTAAATATCGAGTAGCTACTCCTTTATTAAATTAAACATAATATACAGTTGGTTCATTCTGAGCATTACTGTTGGAAAACATTTTTATTTTTAAAATAACTCACCCAATAATTAATTAGGTAAAGTGTTAAAAATATTTTCCATGATTAATAAAAAATTAAATAAGTTTTCCTTGAAATATATCCATTAAGAAAATCACTTATACCCTACTGGTCCATGTCATCATACTCCCCGGATTATTGTGAATTAAACTCATCTTTAATTAGAATTATATGCGATAAAACCTATTCTCTCATAACAATATATTCCTTCACCTATGATTAAACTCACATATGGACTTAAAATTTTCCAGGTGAAACAATGATCCCCTCCCTATTGGTCCTATCCTTAATCTTCGTATATACAAATCACAACCCAAAACATGAATCTATCAACCATAATTCATTCGATTAATTAACATAATTATCTCCAACTAAATCCCAAGCATAATAATATTAATCTGGGTCTTACGGATGGCCTACTGCCATTCCATAAGTCCCATTATGTTCAAATAATAATCATTAAAGATTCCTAAAAGTTTTGGGAATAAATCAAGAATTAAAAAGGAACAACTTCATCTTTTCTGGGGAGGTCTATTGATGGAAGGTTTTGGGTCTATCGATCGATCAGTCGATCAATCGAGCTTCATGGGTCGATGGATCAATCACCCAAATATCAGCCCAGATTCTGAAATATTTATTCTACGAGTTTCACATCTTTTAATTAATCAAACCTATATTTTAACGTCCCAAACTTCATATAATCCATACCAAATGATATAGAAACATAGATAAATGATTCCTACTTATCTAACAACCTAGAATCATCAAGAGTTTAGCTTAAAAGCTTATATCTCATATTTTTTTTTATAGAAAACTAAATATATGATATTCCAAGAACAATCCTATAACTCTCAGAATTTCTCCAACATGTGATGTTTATTTCGTGGATTAATATCTACCAACAACATGAAATTAAATCCTATATTTTTATACTTCCCATAAATGAATTAACATCTAACTAGTTTATCTTCAAAACATGCAGCTATTCATCATTTCAAACTATCCTAACATGGACATTATACTAACTAGATTGCAATTATTAAATCACTTGCCTCTACCGAAGGTCTGATCCTTTGGGGATTTGTGTCCACTGGTGGATCTTCCCTTCTCCAGTCAACTTTCGGTGGTGGTTGGTGGCGGTGAGTTTTGGCTCTTGGTTCTTCCATAATGACTCTTCCCTTTCCCTAGAGAAACTCCTCACACTCTCTCAATTTCTTTCTCTCTAAGTTTACAGAATGAATAAATAATCTAAATCCTTTAGACTTATAAATAATCTTCAAATTCGTGTATACTATTCACCTTCCAAGTTAAATGACCATATTACCCCTCAGGGGTGACTATTCGGCACCAAAGTGCCCCGAGACCCTATACAAACATCTAAGTAGACTTTTTCGACTATAAAAACACTTCTGAACACATTGGCGTAGTCAAAATGACCATTTGGATGATGTATCACTATTCCTCATTTTATTTTATTTGAATTCAATCCCGACACTACTTTCACATGCATCTGACTTATTCACCGAAATTGTCGTATTAACTATTTGCGACAACTTCTAAAATCAATCATAAGTAAAGTCATAATCACATATTATTTTGATTTACTAAGTAATATTTAGCATAAATCATATACTACTATATTCTGAAGTAATATTTAAATCCGGATTAATTTATAATTATTCAATTAATTATAAATAAATCCCTTATTAAAAGTTATCAAAATTACGGGGTATTACATACTTCCCCCCTTATAACGGAATTTCATCTCGAAATTTGGAAAATAAAATCATACCTGGTACAAATAAATATGTACCACTAAACACGCTCCCAGGTAGATTCCTTCAAATTATGGTGCTCCCACTAAACACGCACGAGCGGAACTACTTTCGATCTCAAGCTTTTCTCAGCGCAGTCTAAGATCATTACTTGTCACTCCTCGTAAGAAATATCTAGATACAAATCCACTTCCTCTAATGCAATATGAGTGTGAGCCAACTCATCTCAAAGATACCTTCTCAATGAAGAAATGTGGAACACGTCATGTATACGATGTAGGTCTTCTAGCATCCCAAGTTGGTACGCTACTGGTCCCACTCTCTCTATGATAGGAAATGGTCCCACAATCTTTGTGCCAATTTCCCCTTCTTCCCAAATATCATTATCCCCTTCATCGGAGATACTCACAAAAGTTACTGGTCCCCCACGCTAAACACGCTGAAGAACCTTTTAGCATCAGCGTAACTTTTATGTCTATCCTGCGCTACACGAATGCGACTTCTGATCATTTCAATCATGGAAGACGTATCTTGAATCACTTTTGGCCCAAGTAGCTTGTTGTCCCCCACTTCTAAACAACATGCAGGAGAGCGAAAAGGTCTACCATATAATGCCCCAAATGGGGCCATACTAATGGTGAACTAATACAAACTGGTATACGCAAATTCCACTAAAGGAATATATTGTTCCCAACTCCCTCCAAAATCCAGAATACACATACATAACATATCCTATAACATCTGGTTAGTGCGCTCCTTCTGAACATCTGTCTGTGGGTGATAGGTTGTACTCAACCACCCTTCAGTACCCATAACCTTGTGAAAACTTTCCCAAAATTGGGAAATAAAGATCTTGTCCCGATCAGACATAATATTAAGCGGAACTCCATGTAACCTTACTATCTCGGCTATAAAGAGCTGTGCATATTGCCCTGTAGCATAATCAATTCGTACCGGCAAGCAGGAAGCTACCTTAGTCAACCGATCCATAATAACCCATATGGAATCGTGACCTCTCTAAGTGGTAGGTAGTCCGGTGATAAAATCTATGGAAATGCTCTCCCATTTCCACATCAGAATCTCTAACGGCTGAAGAAACCCTGTTGGCTTCAGATGATCCACTTTCACTAACTGGCACATTGTAAATTGAAAGACAAACTCGAAAATATCTTTCTTCATTCCTCTCCACCAATACTGTTGTCGTATATCTTGGTACATTTTGTCCCCACCGGGATGTATCGTAAATTTGGAACCATGCGACTCAGGCATCACTGCATGCCGCAACTCTTCCCCTTCCGAAACAATCAGTTTACCATTAAAGCGCAAGCCTCCCTCTGAGCCACAGAGTAAGACTCTACTCCTTCATCCAAAAGTTATCGAATTTTCTCCTAATAGAATGGATCAGCTACCTGGGCCTGTACTACCCTCATCATAATCTAAGGAGTAATGGTCATAACAGACATAAATGACCTAGCAACGACATCTTGATGGTCTAGTTCCTTTCATTTTGCCTTCCATACCGAGGCTAGTTCACCCTCAGGTCTATGACTCAAAGCATCGGCTACCACGTTAGCCTTTCCTGGGTGATAATGTACCTCAAATTGATAATCCTTCATGAATTCAATCCACCTACGCTGTCGCATATTCAACTCTCTCTGTGTGAACAAATATTGTAGTGACTTGTGATCCATGACTAAGCAAAACTTTTCACCCAATAAATAGTGTCTCCATATTCGAAGGGTAAATATGACCGCTTCCAGCTCTAAGTCGTGGGTAGGGTAGTTCTTCTCATGAGGCATAAGCTTTCTAGAGGTATAAGCTATAGCCTTCTCTTCTTGATGCAAAACCCCACTGAGTTCCTGTAACGATGCTTCAGTGTATACTAGGTACTCCACTCCTGGCCTGAGCCGGGCTAGTACTGGAGCAGAAGTCAACTTATCCTTCAGTTCATCAAACACCAACTGACATGCATCATCCCAAACAAACGGTACGCCTTTACGGGTTAGATTAGTCATCGGTCCCGCAATCTTTAGAAAGGCCCTAATAAACTATTTGTAATAGCCAGCTAATCCTAAGAAACTGTATACTTCCGTCGATGTCGTGGGTTGTCCCCACTCCCTCACCGCTGATACTTTTCTAGGATCCACTGAAATACCTCTTTCTGACACTATATGCCCCAGGAATTGAACCTCTCGGAGCCAAAAATCACACTTGTCATACTTGGCATACAACTGATGCTCATGTAGTGTATGTAAAACCTTTCGCAAATGTTTGGTGTTCTCCTTTTCTGTATTTGAGTAAACTAGAATGTCATTTTTGAAGACAATGACAAACTGATCTAGGAACTCTCTGAATACTCGGTTCATCAAGTCCATAAATATAGACGGCGTATTGGTCACCCAAATAGCATAAGCCGAAACTCGTAAGATTCGTATCGTGTTAGAAAAGCAGTCTTCGATACATTGTTTTCTATGATTCTCAATTGGTGATATCCAGATATCAAGTCTATATTTGAGAAGTACGTTGAAACTTTCAACTGATAAAATAAGTCATCGATGTGGGGTAAAGGATATTTATTCTTAATCGTGACTTTTTTAAGCTCCCGATAATCAACACACAGTCGTAAGGATCCATCCCTCTTCTTGACAAATAGAACTGGGGAACCCCAGGGTGAGGTACTCCTACGGATGAAACCCTGACCCAATAACTCCTCAATCTGATCCTTCAATTCTCTCATCTCTGCAGGATCCATACGGTAGGGAGCACGGGCTATAGGTCGAGTTTCCAGTGCTAAATCAATCACAAACTCAATTTCCCTACTAGGCTGTAAACAAGGTATATCCTGAAATACATCAGCGAATTCTCCAACAACTAGAATTGAATCAAGGGAAATTACAACTCCCGTAGAGGTCTCCTCCTCTAAGTAATATAAATTAATGGACTATCCTCCCTCAGGCCGAGGCTTCACTAATATGAACATCTCCTAACCAAGAATATTGAATATAATACTCCTACCAAAACAATCGATCATGGCTCTATAAGTGACTAGCCAGTCCATCCCAATAATAGCATCGTATTCGGACATCTCTAAAACAAGCATATCAGCTGGTAAAATCAAACTCCCAATCTTTATACTCATACTACGGCATATAAAGAAATATGCATGCCAGGACCCATAGGTGAATCTACATAAGTAATAGTACTGTTGGTTATGTCTAATACCCCTGTGGCCCGAGCAAAACTAGTGGATATGAAAGAATGTGATGCTCCTGTATCCAATAATATACGTCCTATAACTCCAGAGATATAAAACATACCCTCAATCGCGGGTGGTGGCTGCTGAACTATCGCCTGATGAACGTTGTAAACATGTCACTACTATAATTGCCCCTGCTGCAGCGGAGCTGCTGGAATGGCCGGTAAGGCTGGCATCTGAGCCGGTGCTAGAAGAGCTACTGGAAATATAATCCTCTGAGGCTCTCGATGCACACCCTACTGCTGGGGAATCTTACCCTTATTTAGACAATCCTATTTCTTGTGACCAGCTTTTACACATGTGAAACATCTACCTTCAAATTGCCCCCCATTATGACCCTATTGGCCATGGCCTTGTTGACCATTTCCACCTCCGCCTTAGCCTTGATGGCCTTGATGATTATGTTATTGTCCCTGGTGGCCTTGCCTATTACCACCTTACCCATAATGAAATCCTCCCGATCTCAGACGTTTTGCATAATCCCCCGGCGGTAAATTTTAATCACCTTATTTCGGCTGACCTTGAGCTAAAGATGATCGACTGCCATTATTTCCTCTAGTACGACCCTGTTGACTAGACTCAGTTCCCCTCTTACTTCCCTTGACATGAAAATGGTGGTCCTGGCAATGAAGTAAGGCAACATACAATACATCATTATAGGTGTATAAGGAAAGATTTCCCAACAGATGCTGGTGAATCCTCCAAGTAAGGGCATCCCTGAATAGTAGAATTTTCTTCTCTTCAGCGGGTACCTATCCTGGCACCATATTGGTCATCATAGTAAATTCTTCTTCGTATTCAACAACTGATTTCCCTTCATGGGTGAGGTCTAAGAGTTTCCTCTACATATCAGTCTGAACTACAGAAGGAAAGTATTTACAGTCGAACCGCACCCAGAAGTCCTAAATAAACAAAGTATCCCTCCCCTCCACTGTGGTAGTGGACTCCTACCACTCTAGAGATGTACCAACCAACTTGAACATATCTAGCATTTGTTTCTGAACCTCCGTACATTCATACATACGCAGATGCTGCTGGATTTCATTTTTCCATTGGCTAGCAGTTACAACGTCGGAACCTCTTTTGAATTCAGGTGGGTGTGCCTCTTAGAAGGCATCCCTAACACGATCCCAGGCAGTGGGAAACCTTTGCACTAGTGCTGGTGGTGGAGCTCGCTGGGCAGCCGCCAAGGAAGCATTTACCACTTGAGCAACAATGGAAGCAACCCCGGTCGCATTCATAGTGCCCTGAGCTGGAGTGGGTTGCGGTGCTGGTTATGCTTCACCTGGGACTCTTCTTTCACGTCAAGGAGGCATCTAAAATGAGATACATCAAAATCAGCATTTTATAATACCACATAAATAGCTGAAGTCGTAAATGCGCAAAAATTATTCTCAACATTCCTAATGATGGGGCTCTATATCAAAGGATGCTAAGAAGAAAGCATATATAAGCCGCACAGATCCTAAAGACTCTAGAACTTGATGATCTGATACCACCTATAACACCCCACCTAATTAAATACCGGGTAGCTACTCCTTTATTAAATTAAAACATAATATACAGTTGGTTCATTCTGATCATCACTATCGAAAAACATTTTTCTTTTTAAAATAACTCACCCAATACTTAACTAAGTTAAGTGTTAAAAACATTTTCCATGATTAATAACAAATTAAAAACCATTACCACAATACTGAACAACAATAGAGAAGTCTCATATTACCACTAAATAATGAATAACAAGTTATAATGTAACTGGATAAAACTTCCCAGTTTAAAATATCTAACAATAATCCAACAAACCAAAATGAAACTACCAACACAAACCCAATACAATATCTGAAAAGGAAAATGGAAAAACTAGAATCCTGGGCAACATGCCCTAAATACGAAAAGTACTACAGACATCGGAATCAATGGAATGAAGCATCTAAAGAAGTCTGTATCTCCAGGACCAGCTACTCAAGATCAAACATCCATACCCTATACAGCACATCCCTGATTCTAGGCACCTGTTAATATAGATATAGTAGAGAAGAGAATATGCAAGGAAATGTTTCAGAGCCCAATTATAAAAGATTTAAAATAGCAAGTATTTAACAAGTGCAATTACGAATTTATTATATACATGTTACACTCCAGGCTCTCACTTGATATTCTCACATCTCATCTACAGTGCATGCTAAATGTATCCGAGTAACTTCTTAATTAAGGTTTCTTACTAACAAGTTTCCACAACATGATTCTACCCTATATAATAACCCCGTATGTCCCATACCATACGTAATATAATTATTCACATTCTTTTTCTCTTTAATATGAATTTGACTTATCAAAACTATAGGATTAAGTATTCTTTTACTTAATTTAATTCAATTTCTTTTATTGTCAGTCAACTACAATATCACACAGTAGATTGAATCACAGTATATATATATATATATATATATTCACCCTATAATATATACTAATATAGCACCTCCCAGTCACAGCTGTGGTGCATGCATACTCTGCGATAATGTCCAGTCACAACTCTCATTGTACAAAGGACAAATGGTTCGGTGTCTTCCCTGAATCATAAATAACATAACACACATATGTTAGAGGCGAGCATACTCCCCATCCAAATGGGTCACGCACATACCTACGTTTCCATTCAACCGTCGAAACTATCAATCTCACCGATAACACGTATTCAAGGTCCTATGCTCAGGGTACGAAACTAAAATCCTCCCAAATGGGCACAACAGGGTAAGACCGTCCACAACGCGAAACCTCCACCCCGGTATCAAGTAGAGTAGGTATGTCATATATACAATAAACTATAATATAGGTATACATCCACCAATATAAATATAATATCAACAAGGTATTCACACAACCATAAGAAAATTCTCATACGTAGTATTATCTATTTCTCAAATTCTACGTATTAAATATTATGACTTTACTCTTTAATTTATTATTCCCGAGCCTACCTCATTACTCGAAGATTAAATAAGTCTTCTTTGAAAAATATCCAACAAGAAAATCACTTATACCCTACTGGTCCATGTCATCATACTCCCTCAATTATTGCGAATTAAGCTCATCTTAAATTACAATTTTATACGATAAAACTTATTCTCTCATAACAATATATTCCTTCACCTATGATTAAACTCACCTATGGACTTAAAATTTTACAGGTGATACAATGATCCCCTCCCTATTGGTCCTATCCTTAATCTTCATATATACGAATCACAACCAAAAATATGAATCTATCAACCGTAATTCATTCGATTAATTAACATAATTCTCTCCAACTAAATCCTAAACATAATAATATTAATCTGGGTCTTACCAATGGCCTACTGCCCTTCCATAAGTCCCATTATGTTCAAATAATAATCACTAAATATTCCTAAAAGTTTTGGGAATAAATCAAGAACTATAAAGGAGCAACTTCATCTTTTCTGGTGAGGTCGATCGATCGAAGGTCTTGGGTCTATCGATCGATCAATCGAGATTCATGGGTCGATCGACCGATCACCCAGATATCAGCCCAGATTCTACAACTTTTATTCTACGGGTTTCACATATTTTAATCAATCAAACCTCTATTTTAACGTCCCAAATTTCATATAATCCATACCACATGATATCGCAACATATGTAAATGATTACTACTAATCTAAACAACCTAGAATCATCAAGCGTTTATGTGTGATAACCTTAAATATATTTTTAGGACCAATGATTAGAAATATTTAAATAATGCGATGGTTTAGGGTGATCAGTCACCAAGAACTTGTGATGTGGAGGGTACATGGCCCTTAATACAATCATAGTATATATATATATATATAAATTGGGAACTTAGAACCAAGGTTTGTGTCCTTGAGATTCCTCAAAAAAATGAGTCAAGGGTACTTGGACCTCAGGACGAATTTTTAAACTAAGGATGAAAACCTGAAATCACAAGTTAAGGTTCTGAAGACCTCAGAAGCTTAAGCCATGGGTTCTTGGACATCCATGTCGTTTTCAAGTTTGGGGTATTTGGACATTAATACTAAATTTAAATTGAAGGGTACTTGGATCTCGTGACTAATTTTTTAGCTAAGGGTGAAAACCTTATAACTCAATTTAAGAGCCCAAAGACCTTAGAAGCTTAGAGTCAAGGTTCTGATCCTTAAAAACCTTTGCATAATAATTATACTAAGGGTTAAGAAACCTTAGAGTCTTACAGTCAATGCTTTAATCCTTGAAAATCTTTAAATAATGGTATGGGTGCATGACAATGTAGATGAAAATTATTATTTTTAATTCATTACATATCATTTTAAAAATATATTTATGTCCAATAGTCCCCGATTCCTAATGAGAGTTATTTGGACTTTTCGCTACTTTAACTTTTGGATTTATAGCTCTTGATAAGTTTCATGGAGAATTAATCGGTACCTCAAATGCACTTGCTTATTCATATATCGCTTCAGCTAAATTCTTAGGATTGATCGTAAGGGCTTGAGGTGCCTCTAGGGACCTCTTCCTTCCTTGAATGGTGAGGTTGAATAATTATCAAACTCTTTATGGTCTCTACAGATCTATTAAAACCCATAGGGGGCTTGAAAATCCATTAGCAACCTCCTAGCTAAGATCACTACATTTAATTCAATGAGAGATGGTCTGCCTAAAAAGACATTATAGGTTGAGGGTAGATCCACCACTAGGAACTTATTCCGCAATGTTCTACAACCATTTTCATCTCCAATAGTGAGTGGAAGGGTGATATATCTTGTTAATAAGATAATATCTCCATTGAAACAAACAAGTGGAGTCATGATTGGCAGGAGGTCAGTTACAATGAGGATTAGGGTTTTGTAGGTGTCAATAAAGATGACGTTGGCTGATCTTCCTCTATCAATGAGGATTTTGTGCATTTTCACATCTCCCATTACTATTGTAATGAACATGGGTCATCTTGAGGTTTAGGAACCCTGGTGAGATCAGTCTCTAGGAAGACCATCATGAGGACTTCATTGAGAGGGTTGCTCATAAGGTAGACCCAACTGACTTCTTTTAAATTGTCTTTTCAGGCTGAGTATGAGATCCCTCATCCATTAAATCCACTTGAGATAGTATTTAAATCAACTAAGGTCGGGTTTTATTTTGATTTACCTTGGTTCATTCCATGTTTGGCTATGAATTTCTTCGAGTAAACCTTTTTATGACCTTTTTTATAGCTTCTTTCAAATGTAAAGAATTGTTGGTACTGTGTATGTGGTACCTATGGAAAAGGCAATACTAATATTATCCCTTTTATATTCAAGGGAACATGGGTCTCGGATCAAGTAAGATGTCATGTAGCTCTACTAAATATCTCTTCAGGGGTGTTTATGAGAGGGGTGAAATGATTGACTTCCAAGGTTTTGCTCTTATTCCCTTTCTTTCCTTTAGATTATGTTTACACTAAGCCCCCAACTTGGGAGAACACATATTCCCTCTTACTTTCTTGAAGATTAAATAAATGGTGGAGCTTAGAGGCTTTGTCGATGTGTCATCTTCAGCATTCTTGTATTTTTTTAGATCTTTATGGGATTTCAATCATATTTGGGGGAGGTCTTCATTGAAGGACCTCAATAGGCACTCAGGTGTGAACCTACAATGAAGGCATTTATGTATATGGTTCCATTAAGATCACATGCTCGTAATGCTTCAAGATTGAACCTTTTAGCAAATTCCCTCAGGGTATTCCCATGCATTTATTGGGGGTTTAATCTTAAAACCATGTATGACGGTCACTTTTAAGTAAAGGTGTAAGGCCCTAAATGTGATTAGGAAGTTTAATTATTTGATTAAGTATGAGTTATATGTTATAAGTTGATGAGGGGTGTTAAACACGTTAATTATTATATTTGGGTGATGCATAGTCATGTGACATATGTGTTGGTTGCATTAGATGTTAATCAAGCTTATGATCGGGGATAACTTGTTTAGATCATATGATTAGTTATGTGGTTAAATGCATCATGAAAATATGTTTCTAATGCATCATTATGTTTATAAAAATTAAACCAAGGTGTTGGTCCGAAATTGGCATTGTTAGGTCGCCAAATGTGAAAGTTTTGAGATTTTCGGTAAATTGCTACCGTTCTGTTCGGTCCCAAAATAGGCATACTAGTTTTATGATTTGTGGAAAATAAAAAATTATCAAAGTTGTAGATATATTATCTAAGTTTATAACACAACAAACAGTGTGTAAAACAGAGGTCCAAGTAAGGAGTAATGCTGAAATTACGAAACAAGGGTAAATATGTCTATTCATTAAATGGTATTTTGTCTTACTAGTGGAACACATGGATTGTTTTGATTGGACCAAGTGGGGGTGCCTTATGACGACTTAAAGAGCTTAAAAATACCCCTTGTTATTCATTTTCATCAGAATTTCAAGTGGGGTTGAGAGTTACTTGGAACAAAGCAAGGTTATGATGAATTAGTGAATGATTAAGGCAGATTATCGAGAGATAAACAAGCTTATGTATCCAAAGGTGCTTAGGTAAGATTTAGCTTATAAATTTCATTCTTTACATGATATAGGGTGTTTTATATGATATTAAAGATCATATTTAGGTATGATATAATACATTTTGTTACGTGTAGGTGGGTATGTGTAGGTTGTATATATGAAGTATGTTGAATTCATACAACTAAGGGTGTAATCATCATGTTAATCAAATTGGTGTATTTTTGTGAATACTCAATGGAATCTATTGATTCCAGTTGTATATGAAACTAAACTTATACATACATGTCATATCCGAAAATTATCTAAAAATACCAAGAAATGAATCTTGGGTGATAGTTTGAAGTTCGGGTATGAAATTTGCCCCAAAAATATAAGTGCGCACACCAGGTGTTCGATGTTTTGCTTGACTTAGTAAATGAAGTCTAAAAATTATGCAACATCAATTTTATATTATTCAATATGTTTAATATATGTTTCCATGATTTATAACCGAGTAGACATTATATATGCTTGAAAAATGTTAAGTTATGCTTTGGTGGTCTACTCAGACCTAGATGTGTTAAAAGTGGCATAAATCATTGAATACTTATTGGAATCAAGAAATTCCAATTGGAAATATTAGAGAACATATATGGGTATGATATACTTTATGGGGAGAATAAAATACCTTCTGGTTTGGCTTGGGGGTTGTGTTTAAGTTGAATTTTTGTTGTTGTTTTTCTCCAGAAATTATTTGGAAAATGTTGTAATAAAACAGGCATAACTTTGTCTAGAGAATTCATAATTTAATTCCGTAAATTGCGTTAGAACCCTAATGAATAAGGTGTTATAGAAATGTGAAGTATCATATTCAATTAGTTTTCAGTTATGTTAGATTAACCAACTGATGTGATGTCTAACTGAGTTTAATGTGATTTGGTGTATTCAAATACTAATGATGTTGAATTGTTAGGTGGGGAAGCGACTAACACTACCATACCAAGGAAATAGTTTTGGTATTAATCTTAGTACCAAATTAAAGGTGAGTGACCTATCCTATGAAATATAGATGCTTATATGTTCATATGGGAATGTGTAGTAAAACTCATGTGTTAAGATGCTTATGGGAGTGATGTTGTATTTATGAAACATATGCATATGATTAAGAATGTTATGTGATGTTATATAATGTTATGGACTGAGGTGGGTCATTTATCTAATGTTAAGGACTGTGGTGGGTCCTACGGGATGTGTCGGTCCCGTTAACTCAACTCAAAGGTTTGTTGTACTCGGGCCTAATTATGGGATGTGGTATCCCCATTAACTGGGAGTTAATTGGACTGGCGGGTCCAGGCTTGCGAGAGTTACACAATTCCTGTTGGGTTATGACATAAGAAAATAAAATTTTTTATTCAAATTGGTTATATATATGTGATGTATGTGTGGAATATGATCATTCACTAAGCTTGTGTTGCTTACACTCCTATAATGTTATGTTTCAGGTATGCCTATCGTTGGAGTTCACTGCCAAGTTAGGACATTGAATGGGGGAGTGGAGGATAAATAACGTGAGTTTTATATCAACAAACTTTTTTAGTAAATGTTAAACAAAGGAACTTATGTAAGTAAATTTGTTTGTTACTTTTAAGTTGGGCATAAAGGTAGCTATGTTTTCATCCAAACAGGCCTTTGAAAAAAAAAATCTTGTGTTATTTTTCAAAAGATTTCAAGTACCATATTGTCTAATGGGGATTTATCTCTAAATAAAAGGTTGATTTTAAGTTAATTAAGTTGGGGCGCGATAACTTGGTATCAGAGCATGGTTATTGGGTTCTGGACAGGGTGTGAGGGTCTAGATTGGGAGTGGACGTAGAAACTGTTTTGAGTCATAAGTATTCAGTTTCAAGGGATACATTTAAGTATGTTAGATTCTTGAGGCATGGACAGGAATGTTTTGTTATTAAGTTTTAAATTGGATTTGTTGACTAACATCTGTCAGTTATACATATATATTGTTGTACGTGATATGAAATGCAAGGATCTTGCAGGAAAGGAAATAAGATGTTAAGGTTTATTCGGGGATGACAGCGAATACGGGTATTTTAATATAAAACATTGCATTGTTTTATATGTTGTATGAACAAGTGTTTCATAGAAGGAAAATATTTAAAGACACAATGTGGTATAAAAGTTGTAATCTCTCCTTATACTGGTATATGTTAACTTGGAAAAAATTATAAGGTATTGGAGGTGATCGCTTCCTATGTTGGTATATGTGGACTTAAGTCATGTTACGTGTATCATTATGAATGGGTTCTCTCCTCATCTATATGGGAGAGTGATGTACGGGAACAAATATTCAATTAAAGGATGAGAAATGAGAAGAATTATTGTTACATGAATTGTTGGAGTGTAAATAAAAATGAAGATTCACATAGTAGAGGTTAAATGGTAAGGTTAGTAGTTGTATATGTTTATATTTAACATGTGAAATAAGTATGAAATTTAATAACTAGTCGATATATCACAAGTGATCAGAATATGAATTCATAATGAATTATTAAAAGAAGAATAAAGAGTAATAAGAGTTGAGATGTACGTCTTTAATAATGTGAGTACATATAGTGGATATTACTCTTGTGATGTTTTGAAACGCTTATAAGAATAGTAAAGATGAGATGAGGTGTTAAAGAGTTAGAAGTTTAAAAATATTGAGGAGTCCTTTTAAGAATATGTGTTGTGGATGAGTATGGGAAAGATGTTTGTTAGGTTTAAATACTTACAACTGAGTTGAGTGAATATTGAGTTGTATTTGTCATTGTGCGTATGTGTTACCACTAAGAGTGTTATATAAGTAATATGATTGACATTACACGGAGTCACCAAGAAGTATGTGTAAGGAGAATGTGCTATGTGAGATACCATAATGTGGTACATTGAGGTATTTGTACAAGTTATTTGAAAGAAATACGATATATAATAGTTAGAGAAGTATTATGGGTTTGGTAAGTATGGTTAAAGTTCTATGTGGTGAGGTTACGTTTAACATCCATGTTATCAAACGGTTAAGATGAGTGTATTAATGATGTTGCGTAAGACTATCATGTTAATAAGGATTGGAGTAAGATTATGATTGTAAAGTTATTATGTTGGATAAATGACTTATTAAGGTCATTGTATGTTTAGTTAAAGAACAATCAAACGTTACTAAAAAAAGGGGGAATATCGTGAGAAGTTATATTGAATTCATAGTCCATGACTACACAATATACATGAAAGTGAATATGGGATATTGACTAAAAGTAAACATTTGGTGAATGATTGTTCATTATCGATATATGGAAAGTAGTGACGCTATGTTTAGATTAAGGAGCGTAAGAACGATATTTAACATACTCTAAAACTTCAGAGATGATACGGATAGTAGTCCAAGTCGAACACATGAGTTTGGTATTGAGTGGAAGATGAGAAGATGTCATATAGTAAGTTAGTATTATAATATTATGTTTATCATTTGAAGTAATGAATTGAAGTTGGGGAGATGAACTATAAGAAGTTAGTCTTGTAATAGAATATTTATTATTTGAAATGTTACACGATGATAAGGATAGATTATATGAATGAAGTGAGAAATGTACATAATGATGTTTGGTTTATTAAGAATGTTTACTCATTGTTAATATAAGAGGATACATTCGATAATATATTATGTGTGAATGTTCGACATACGTATATAAAGGTATGGAGTAATATATGAGTTGGGAATTGACTGTTATTGATAAGAAATCACTAGACGATTATTCTTGCGTACGAATAATAAAGACGCTTATGTGTTGATATATCCTGATTCTACACATTCTTTATGTCTTGCTTTATCTATTGGATCTTAATAAACCACTATCATCATTAGATTCTAGTTTATCTATTATTACTCCAGTGTGGGAAATTTGTTTTTTTTGATAGGGTGTGTAGGGAGGGTATGGTACGAATAAGTGAAAAGGAGTTGTTGGTTGACTTACTACCTTTCAGTAAGCATGACTTTGATGCGATTTTGGGTATGGACTGGTTGTCCTCATATCATGTATGTTTAGATTGCTTTAGAAGGAAGGTAGTGTTTCGGTTACCGTGTGAACCTGAATTTAAATTTATTGGGGAATGGAATGTCACTTGCGTATTATTTTACAGACCTTGCGAGAGAAGCAATTATATGCTAAATTTTCTAAATGTGAATTTTGACTAGACCAAAGTAGTGTTTTGGGGAATGTTATTTTTGCTGATGGTAATTGTGTTGGTTGAAAAGAAGATGGATGGAATTTATAAAGGATTATAACTACACAATACATCACCATCCAGATAAGGCTAATGTTGTTGTTGACGCCTCGAGTAGAAAAGCTCTAGGCAGAGTATTTTATATTTACTATGTTTGAGTTAACTTGCTGAGAGAGTTAACTTTAATAAGGAAGAAGTTAACGTTAAATGAGTTGTGGAATACTAGTGCATTTAAATATTAGACATATGCTAATAGACTGGATACGACCATTCCAAGCAGGACATATAGAATTGGATAAAATTAAAGATAATATGAAAACGAGTAAAGCAAATGAATTTTCTCTTCATAATAATGACATTATTATGTATGATAACCGTTTGTGTGTACCTAATGTGCCTAATTTAAGGAGAACGATTTTAAAGGAGGCCCATTGTTAGTTATATGCTATGCATCCAGGAAACACATAACTTTATAGAAATTTGAAACAATGTTATTGGTGGCCGGGAATTAAACACGATAGTGCAGACTTTGTTGCTAGATGTATGGTTGCCAACAAGTGAAGGCGGAGCATCAAAAGCCTAATAGGCTACTATAGTCCTTACCTATTCCTGAGTGGAAATAGGAGCATGTTACTACCTATTTTGTTATAGGTTTGCCAAAATTATCATGAGGGTTTGATTTTATTTTGGTTGTCGTTAATAGATTGACTAATTCGACACATTTTATTCCTGTTAAAGCTACTTATTCCATGGATATATATATATGCCAACATATATGTGGATGACATAATTAGATTGCATGTTTCACCTGTTTCTATTATCTCTTATCGAAATCCTAGATTTAATTCCCACTTTTAGCGTAGTTTACAATAAGTTTTGGGGACTAAATTGAGATTTAGTTCAACTTTTGATCCTCAGACTGATGGGGCAGTCAGAAAATGATCCAGGCACTCAAAGACATGTTACGAATTTATATATTAGAGTTAAAGGGCAGTTGGGATGAACACTTATCACTAATTAAGTTGCTTATAATAATAGTTATCATTCAGGTATTGAGATGGATCCTTATGAATCCTGGTATAGGAGAAAGTATAAGCCCCCAGTGTGTTGGGCAAAAGTAGAAGAATGAAAACTACTTGGGCCAGAAATTGTGCAACTGACTACTGAGAAGATAAATTTTATTCATAATCACTTGAATGTGGTGCAAAATAGACAAAAAGGTTATCCAGACAACGTAAGGAAGGAATTAAAATTCGAGGAAGGTGATCAAGTTTTCCTACGTGTTTCTCCTTAGAGAGGGGTTATGAGATTTGAGAAAAAAAAGGAAAATTAAGGGCTAGGTACATTGGCCTTATGAAATAGGGAAACGAGTTGGAGTTTTATATTACAAATTGGCTTGGATACAATAACGATCTCGTATACATGATTTTTTTTTATGTATCAATGTTACGTAAGTATGTGGTTGATCCTTCACATGTGTTTATTTTATAACCGATAGAGCTTAAAGATGACTTGACCAACATGGAGGAACCAATTGTTATTTTTGATTGAAAAGAACAGGAAAAACCATTACATTAGTTAAGGTAACGTGGAGAAATCAAAATGTGGAGTATGCTACCTGGGAAAGAGAAAATAACATGAAGGTGTGATATCCTTATCTTTTGGTAAGTTCTTATGCGTTAAATTTCGAGGACGAAATTTTTATAAGAGGGGTAGAATTGTAAGGCCCTAAATGTGATTAGGAAGGTTAATTATTTGATTAAGTATGAGTTATATGTTATAAGTTGATGAGGTGTGTTAAACACGTTAATTATTATATTTGGGTGATGCATAGTCATGTGACATATGTGTCGGTTGCATTAGATGTTAATCAAGCTTATGATCGGGGATAACTTGTTTAGATCATATGATTAGTTATGTGGTTAAATGCATCATGAAAATATGTCTCTAATGCATCATTATGTTTATAAAAATTAAACCAAGGTGTTGGTCCGAAATTGGCATTGTTAGGTCGCCAAATGTGAAAGTTTTGAGATTTTCGGTAAATTGCTACCCTTCTGTTCGGGCCCAAAATAGGCATACTAGTTTTATGATTTGTGGAAAATAAAAATTACCAAAGTTGTAGATATATGATCTAAGTTTATAACACAACAAACAGTGTGTAAAACAGAGGTCTAGGTAAGGAGTAATGCTGAAATTACGAAACAAGGGCAAATATGTCTATTCATTAAATGGTATTTTGTCTTACTAGTGTAAAACATGGCTTGTTTTGATTGGACCAAGGGGAGGTGCCTTATGCCGACTTAAAGAGGTTAAAAATACCCCTTGTTATTCATTTTCAACAGAATTTCAAGTGGGGTTGAGAGTTACTTGGAACAAAGCAAGGTTATGATGAATTAGTGAATGATTAAGGCAGATTATCGAGAGATAAACAAGCTTATGTATCCAAAGGTGCTTAGGTAAGATTTAGCTTATAAATTTCATTCTTTACATATCATATAGGGTGTTTTATATGATATTAAAGATCATATTTAGGGATGATATAATACGTTTTGTTACGTGTAGGTGGGTATGTGTAGGTTGTATATATGAAGTATGTTGAATTCATACAACTAAGGGTGTAATGATCATGATAATCAAATTGGTGTATTTTCGTGAATACTCAATGGAATCGATTGATTCCAGTTGGATATGAAACTAAACTTATACATACATGTCATATCCGAAAATTATGTAAAAATACCAAGAAATGAATCTTGGGTGATAGTTTGAAGTTTGGGTATGAAATCTGCCCCAAAAATATAAGTGCGCACACCAGGTGTTCGATGTTTTGCTTGACTTAGTAAATGAAGTCTAAAAATTATGCAACATCAATTTTATATTATTCAATATGTTTAATATATGTTTCCATGATTTATAACCGAGTAGACATTATATATGCTTGAAAAATGTTAAGTTATGCTTTGGTGGTCTACTCAGACCTAGATGTGTTAAAAGTGGCATAAATCATTGAATACTTATTGGAATTAAGAAATTCCAATTGGAAATATTAGAGAACATATATGGGTATGATATACTTGATGGGGAGAAAAAAATACCTTCTGGTTTGGCTTGGGGGTTGTGTTTAAGTTGAAGTTTTGTTGTTGTTTTTCTCCAGAAATTATTTGGAAAATGTTGTAATAAAACAGGCATAACTTTGTCTAGAGAATTCATAATTTAATTCCGTAAATTGCGTTAGAACCCTAATGAATAAGGTGTTATAGAAATGTGAAGTATCATATTCAATTAGTTTTTAGTTATGTTAGATTAACCAACTGATGTGATGTCTAACTGAGTTTAATGTGATTTGGTGTATTCAAATACTAATGATGTTGAATTGTTAGGTGGGGAAGCGACTAACACTACCATACCAAGGAAATAGTTTTGGTATTAATCTTAGTACCAAATTAAAGGTGAGTGACCTATCCTATGAAATATAGATGCTTATATGTTCATATGGGAATGTGTAGTAAAACTCATGTGTTAAGATGCTTATGGGAGTGATGTTGTATTTATGAAACATATGCATATGATTAAGAATGTTATGTGATGATATATAATGTTATGGACTGAGGTGGGTCCTTTATCTAATGTTAAGGACTGTAGTGGGTCCTACGGGATGTGGCGGTCCCGTTAACTCAACTTAAAGGTTTGTTGTACTCGGGCCTAATTATGGGATGTGGTATCCCCATTAACTAGGAGTTAATTGGACTGGCGGGTCCAGGCTTGCGAGAGTTACACAATTCCTGTTGGGTTATGACATAAGAAAATAAAAATTGTTATTCAAATTGGTTATATATATGTGATGTATGTGTGGAATATGATCATTCACTAAGCTTGTGTTGCTTACACTCCTATAATGTTATGTTTCAGGTATGCCTATCGTTGGAGTTCATTGCCAAGTTAGGACATTGAATGGGATTGTGGAGGATAAATAACGTGAGTTTTATATCAACAAACTTTTTTGGTAAATGTTAAACAAAGGAACTTATGTAAGTAAATTTGTTTGTTACTTTTAAGTTGTGCATAAAGGTAGCTATGTTTTCATCCAAACATGCCTTTGAAAAAAAAAATCTTGTGTTATTTTTCAAAAGATTTCAAGTACCATATTTTCTAATGGGGATTTATCTCTAAATAAAAGGTTGATTTTAAGTTAATTAAGTTGGGGCACGATAAAAGGCATCTCGATTTATTTTGAAATATGAACCATTGTTACGATAATGCTTTGTATTTGTTTAAATATGAATCATGTATGCTCCATTCTTCAAGCTCAATACTGATGGGGCTTCAAAAGGCAATCCAGGTATATCAGGTTCAGGTGGTATCATAAGAGATCAAAATTGGAGATTCATTCAAGCTTTCTCTTCAAAGGAGATACATATGACTAATACTAGAGATGAATTACTTGCCATTCTTAGAGGCATAAAAAATTTTCAATCTCTGAATCTCCCAAAGGTCATTGTGGAATCAGACTCCAAAGTAGCCATTGACATTCGGAAAGGTAAGATCCTCAAGCCTCTCTGGTCTGTAATTGATATTATAAAGGAAATTAAGGCTATTCCAATAGTCTTAGTTTTTTCTCATGTCTAGAGAGAAGCAAATCAAGTAGCAGATCACTTAGCTAATTATGGAGTCAATTCTTATGGTCACGAAACCTTTCTTAAGCCTATGGATCTTCCCAAAATTGCTAGAGGTGACCTTAAGTTAGATTATATTGGATTACCTTCCATTAGAACTTCTAGAAAACTTTCTTGTCTTTATGCTTAGATTTCTTTCTAGGTTTTAAAATCCACATTGGTAGGGCTTTTCTACCTTTTTTTTAATAAATCTGAGGACCTTGTTCTTGACGGAAAAAAAATATTATTTCATATTAATGTCACTTAATAGATCTCAATAAGAATTCTAGCGATGCGACTTCGAGTTGATCACGAGGAGATTGGAACTTCGGTTCTAGTAGTAATAAAAATTTCACAACATATAGGATCTTGACATCCTATTGGAACGGTTGTGATGTAATCCCAATAGTTTATCTCAAACCATAGGGAACTAGTGCGCGTAACACCCCGTATTTTTTAACATATTTTATTTTAATAATGGGAATGGGATTAATTAATTTAAATGGAGAAAATCTATTTATAATTAATTCGGATTTAATTAAATAATTACTATCGTGATGAGAGTTATTATTTATTGGTGATAAGTATGTTGTATATTACTTAGTGAGTAACGTAATTTATGATTATAAAATATTAAAGTTATCGTGAGTGAAAAATACGATAGTTATGGAAATTAAGTCGGGACGCGCGTGTCAGTCGTGTCGAGACTAATCTAATGAAATAAAAAGTGCATGAATTATAAGTCACTCGTATGGTCATTTCGAGTGTGCCAATGTGTCCGGAAGGGTCGAGATAGTAAAAAAAGTGTACCCGAGGGTTTATTTTGGGTCTCAGGACGATTTTATGCCTAACTAGTAAACTGGGAGGGAATCTTAGTAATTTCTAATTTGGGGCCTTAATTAATGACGAAAATTAAAGGGATAAATGTGATGGAAGTTGGAGTCCTCGAGGGTCAGAAACACTTGAGTTGCAGAGAGGCTAAGGAAGAGAGAAGAGAGGAGGTTTTCAAGGGGGAGAACCATTAATCCTACACTGTTCCCACCAATTCCACCACCAATGTGTAGATCGGAAGAAGAGGATCATTCCTATACCATTCAAACTCGTCGGATAAGACCTTTGATTTCCAAGAAAGTATCTATCTTATTGTTCTTAAGTTGATAATTCATCCATGTTAAAGTAGGAAATACAATTATAAGTTTTTATGGAGATTTGATATAATTAGAAGACTAGAATTCATACATTCGAATGGAGATCATGTTAGGCTGATGTCCTTATCATGTGTAAAGTATTTATCACGAATTTGAATGATGTTTAGAGAGGGAAATATTGATATATCATGTGGATTCTTGAATTAAAATGGTAAACTAGGGTTAGAGACCAAATCATGAATTTAAACACATTTAATTATGATTCTTGGAGAATTAATGAATGTTTTACGTTAGAAATCATCCACACTTGTTTATATAATGCTTGTGATGTTTGGTTGGGAGTTTGGGACATTTTAATCAAGGTTTTTATGATTAAAATGGAAGGAACCCATAGGAAGAGAATTGCAGAAACTGAGCTAATACCTGCTCGATCGATCGATCGACTCAAGAAAGTTGATCGATCGACTGGATCGATCGATCGTCCATTCCCATCGATCGATCAACTCCTCTTTAAATTCGAATATTTTTCCTTTTTAATGATAATTCAACCCCAATGTATAAGAATCCTTAGACAGGACTTAAATACCATAATAGGACTTGGGAAGGACCAGTAGGGTGGTAGGTAAGGCTCGGGTAGTACGATTCTTATATGATATTTAACCGTGAGGTCACCAGGGTATAAATTGGAGTGTAAATCGTGTGTATGATAAATTATGTCTTGTGAGAATTATGGATGATTTAGACTAGTAGGGTAGAGAGTATACACCTAGTGACTTTATATTTATCAAAATGATACCCTTCGAGAGCCGAGAAGTACTTAAGAACTTGTGGTAAATTGAGAAAATAAAGGGATGAATTAATTATACGTAGGACTCGGGCGCTACGTGCCACGTATGGTTAAAATATGACATGGGTCATGGGTGTACCTATCTGATTAATGTAAATATCTATGGGTATGTGTGTGTGTGTGTGTGTGTGTGTGTGTGTGTGTGTGTGTGTGTATTGTACGAATATATATGTTTAATCATACCCACGCTACTTGCTATCACAGAGGTTTCCGCGTTGGGACAGTCTTATCTCGATGTGACCTTTATGTGGGATATTGACTTGTACCCTAAAACATAGGATACTTGGTATGGGTTATCTGAGAATGATAGTCAGATGGTCCTAAGAGATGTGAGGGTATGTGCTGACCTCTTAGTGACTACGAACTATGCTTCGCCTCTAATATGTGTGTTTTGTGTTAATACAGTTCAAGAATGATTCTAAACTAGTATTTCCCCTTTTGTACGAGAGATACGGGAACTTGATAGCAGAGTATACCAGCACCATAGATTTATGTAGGGTGCCCTATTAGTATAAATATATTATGAGTGATAAATATATATACTTGTGATTCATCTACTGTGCTTGTAAGTAGATAAAATTAAACAATTGATATTAAATAAGTTAAGTGGTTGAGAACTTAAGGCTATATTGAGACATACATAGCTGGCTTGGTAAATTCATGGGAAAAAGTTATCATGTATAAATTATAGTTATGCGATTACATGGATTCGGATTGATAAGGGGGGATTAGGTTAGACTAGTTAACTGGGTTAGCTTCATCTAGAGTAATTCAATAGTACATTGGGCATTCATATTAGTTAAGAGGTGAGAATTCTCAAGTGAGTATCGAGGCACTAACATGTATGTAATATCAACTGGTAAGCATTTTATATACTTGCTAAACAATTTTAAAGTTGTTTTACACTCGGGCTCTAACCCGTTTCCTATCATCTCTTCTTTCTCTTATATCTATATATATATATATATATATATATATATATATATATATATATATATATATATATATATATATATATATATATATATATATATATATATATATATGTATATGTGTGTGTGTGTGTGTGTGTGTGTGTGTGTGTGTGTATTACAGGTGCTTGGACAGAGGTGCATCAGACTTAGATCTTTGGACCGTTGACGTGTTGCAGCTAATGTGGGAGTTGCAGGTCTTTGCATTTAGAAGACTTCATCCTTGTCATCTCAGCTCTTCACTTAGTCATTTTAGATGGGGCGTGTGTCGCCCATTTCTTATTTTTTTTTTATTTAGTTCAGAGAGACTTGTACTCTTTATTATTTCAGTATTCAATTTTAGTTGGGATTGTTGTAGTTATTTCATTGTCCTTCGATTTGGGATATTTTATTTGGATGGATTATTCTAGCCTCTTTATTCCACTTGTATGGTTTGGTATTCAATATCATTATCTGTGTTCATGAAAATTGTTTTGTATATTAAATTATAACAGTAGGACTTAATCTATAAAATTAAATGTTTTGACACTTAGTTTAATTATTTATTAGGTGATTAATAAAGGAAAATTGTTTTTCGATAGTGATGCTAAGAATTAACCAACTGGACACTTTGATTTAATTTAATAAAGACTGGTCACTCGGTATTTAATTAGGCGTGGTGTCATAGTGAGATGGTTAGGGAACACATATGATAGTTCAACAGAGAATTGTGATCGGTACAACCCTGGAATGTATTGAACAGGACCACCCATAAGATTTGAGTATAAGGGATATCTAGATTAGACTCGAGAAATCTCACACCATTTGCAAAGGGTGCATAAACTCTTAATCTTGAGAATTATGAGGGTTGGTATGCTTATTGTTGATACCAAAATTAATATGCTGATGTGGACGAATAGTATGAAGACACGTGTCAATCTACGTGGCACAATAACAGCGAGGAAGATCATTTACTGAACAACCATGGTTGGTACCGAGCAACGAGAATACACCGAGGAGCTCTATCATGCCGAGGAACTCCATCCGAGGAACTCTTTCATCCCGAGATACTCTAAGCACTCCGAGGAACTCTTGATCAACGAGCAACTAAGGCGGTCCGAACTGCACCTCGGCCGTGTCATCAATTATCAGACGGACAACTGTTCAACTATTCATTAGATTCTTGACGCACACGCCGCATTAAATGTATTACCCATTCATATGTATATCATTTAATGTATTGGACCTTTCATGTACAGCCTTGAGGCTATAAATACCTTGTATCAATCCCATTCAAGGGGACCGGAATTTCTTGAGAGAACTTGTAATCAAGAATTCCACAATCACTCAGCAATAACATAACAGTGGACGTAGGCTTTATTCCTAGCCGAACCACTTTAAAAATCTTTGTCTTATTTATTTATCTGTGATTGAAGAATTAGAGTGATCTAGTTTTTTACATCAACAGATTGGCGCCGTCTGTGGGAAACGACTGTTGTTATCGTTTTTCATAAAAATCATTTGTCACCAATGGCAGATAATCCAGAATCCAGTAATCGAAATGCTGGAAATACTGGAAATCTTCCAAATCCATCTGCATCTCCAGATCTGGCCGGAATTATGATGAATCTGGCTCAGGGATAAACCGCCATGCAAGAATCTATGAGGCAACTCCTTCAAACTCTTCAAGGCGGTGTACCTACTCATTCAGGGCAAAGGACTGATCATGGGCAATCACGATCCAGACGTATTGGGTCATATCGCAATGGGGAATCCAATGATTCTTCTTATCAACCTGGGCGAACTTCATCAATACGGGCTACGGATACTGATCAACATATCTCTCTTTCTCCGGAGAGAACTAGCGCTTTAGAAAGATTAAGCAGGGTGTCTCCTTTCAATCGGTTAGGACCAAGGAGGAACATGAGTCCACCTAGGGCTCCATCAGGAAGTTTTCGACCACCACCAGGTTTGAGAGAAAGATCTGCACAATCACGACCAATTACTCGTCGAGATAAATCTCAGGAAGCTACGTCAGAGCAATCAGTTGCTCGGACTAAGCGGTCCGAGGAAGGGAATGAAGCATGGAAAGGTTCCATTCAACGATTGGAGGATAGACTGGGAGAAATGGCTAAGGCGAGGAACCCCTTACAGAGAACTTTTGTTCAAGGGACACCTTTTGTGCAAGCCATTGTGGATTTCCCTACACCGTCGAAATTCAAAGCACCTGTAGTGACCCCCAAGTACGATGGAAAGACAGATCCCGTACTTCATATAGAACAGTACCAAGCTGCTGCAGATATCTACGCTGTCCCCGACGAGATGAGGTGTAGAGCATTCTCGGGAACTCTTACCGGATCTGCACAGATATGGTACAATAATCTTCCTCGGGGAGAAAGTACTAGAGATTACATAACTCGTTTCAATAACGAGAAGTTGGAAGTCATAGATTATGAAGAAAAGACAGCAATCACTGCTTTAATGAGTGGTTTGCTGCCTAACAAGCTGTATTATACTCTGGCTAAAGATCCGCCTAAAAATATGTCGGAATTGATGGCAAAGGCGGCCAAAATCATGAATGCCGAGGAGGCTATGACTGCGAAGAAGAATATGGATAAAGAAGTTAAAGTGGAGGTCGACAACTCTAAAAAGAAAGATCAGAAAGGTAATGGTGGTGACAAATATTCCAGGAATAACAGGATAAAGTTGGAAGCCCTAAAGAAGTATGATAATTATACTCCATTGAAAATGGGTATTAATCATGTTTTAGAAGAGATCAGGAATAACGAGGAAATCAAATGGCCAGAGAAACTGAAGACAGATCCAGACATGAGGAATAAGACCAAATATTGCGAATTTCACAAAGATCATGGCCATATGACCAAAAATTGTATAGCCCTTCAGAACGAGATTGAAACACTCATTCGAAGAGGAAAATTATCAAAGTATGTAGATCGCAGAGGTGAGAGGACAAATGAGGACAGAATTAGAAAGAGATCTAGATCTCCTCGTCGTGTAGAGGAGAAAAATAGGAGGGACCATGAAGAGGATCCAGATGATGACCCCGATCTTCCCAAGAAGCCAAGGAAACCTGAACGAGAGGTATTTTCCATACGTTTTGGATCATTTCATTGTAACGTTATTACAGGAGGAGATGCAGGAGGAGGAGACCTTACTGCAGAAAGAAAAGCTTATCTCGGAGAGGCTCAAGCTTGCTCATATATTCAGCGAATAAACCTGGCCGAGGATGATCGTCCAAGGAAGGTAAACAAAGAGAAGCTAGTAATTGGTTTTTCAAAAAACGACCTGGCAGGTGTTCTTTACCCTCATGATGATCCTTTGGTGATCAAAATGAGAATGAAGGACGTGATCATTTCAAGGGTGTTGGTAGACAATGGTAGTTCGGCAGACATCATGTACTATTCATGCTTTGATAGCCTGAATTTGAAATTATCTCAATTGGAACCTTATCACAGACCCCTTCTGGGTTTTGCTGGCGAGAAAGTTTTTCCACTTGGGACGATCAAGTTGGATATATTCATTGGAACCTGGCCTGTCTGTCGAACAGAAAGAATACGATTCTTTGTGATGGATAAGAATGTGCAATCGGCCTACAACATCATCATGGGAAGAGTTGGATTGAAGAAGTTCGAAGCCGTTCCTTCAACAGTACATCAATGTTTGAAATTCCCAACAAATTTCGGAGTTGGAGTGGTGAAAGGTGATCAAAAAGTAGCTCGGGAATGCTATTATTCGTCGGCCGAGCAAGAAGAACTAGAAGGATCGATGAAAAAGACTACTACTTATCAAGTGGATGAATGTACAGAAATTGAAACTCTTGATCCTAGAGATGAGTCTCAACTTGTAAAAGGACAGGTGATGGAATCTACAGAAAATGTTATTCTGGACGACGAGCATCCTGAACGAATAACCCAGATAGGTTCATCGTTGGATATGTCAATAAAAGAGGAGTTGATAACTTTCTTGAAGAATAGGAAAAATACTTTTGCTTGGAGTCATGAAGACATGCCAGGAATAGACCCAAATTTCTTATGTCATGAACTCAATGTGAATAAGGAGATTAAACCTGTAAAGCAGAGAAGAAGGGTGTTTAGTCCCGAGAAGAATCAAGCCATACAAGAGGAAGTCGAGAAACTCCAGAAAGCTCAATTCATTGAAGATGTAAAATATCCAGATTGGTTGGCAAATGTGGTAATGGTAAAGAAGAAAAACAACAAATGGAGAATGTGTGTTGATTTTACTGATCTCAACAAGGCATGTCCAAAAGATCATTTTCCATTGCCCAGAATTGATCAACTAGTGGATGCTACCTCGGGACACGAGCTACTCAGCTTCATGGATGCTTATTCTGGCTACAACTAGATCAAAATGAAACCTGAAGACAGGGAAAGTACTTCTTTTATTACCCCTAGGGGAACTTATTGTTATAATGTTATGCCTTTTTGGTTTAAAAAATGCAGGTGCAACATATCAGCGGTTGATGAACAAGGTTTTTACCGAACAAATCAGCCGCAACATGGAGGTCTATGTCGATGACATGCTCACTAAAAGCAAGAAAGCTGCTGATCATTTGATTGACTTGAGTCAAACTTTTGATCAATTGGATAAATACCAAATGAAGCTTAACCCGACGAAGTGCACCTTTGGGGTACGAGAAGGAATGTTCCTCGGATACATCGTCAATCAGCGAGGTATTGAGGCAAATCCAGATAAGATCAAAGCTCTTCTAGGGCTGCGATCTCCGACGACGAAGAAAGAAGTGCAGAGTCTTACCGGACGAGTTGCAGCGCTCAACAGATTTGTATCTCGAGCAACTGATAAATGCATACCATTCTTCAAAACACTTCGAAAAACCTTTGAATGGAATGAGGAATGTGAAAAAGCTTTTCAAGACTTGAAGAAATACTTGGGAGCACCTCCACTGTTGTCAAGACCAATAACAGGAGAAAAGTTGTATTTGTATTTGGCAGTATCAGAGAACGCAGTCAGTTCAGCGTTGATCAGATTGGAGAATGGAGTCCAAAAGCCAATTTATTACACAAGTAAGGCTTTCCGAGGTGCAGAAATCAGGTACCCAAAGCTAGAAAAATTGGCATTGGCACTAATTGAAGCAAGTAGAAGAATGAGGCCATATTTCCAAGCCCATACCATCATCGTTTATACTGATATGCCATTGAGACAAGCCCTCCATAAGCCGGAAAAATCAGGGAGACTGATGTACTGGGCAGTAGAACTTAGTGAATATGATATTGTGTATGAGCCCAGATCATCATTCAAGGGGCAAGCTGTAGCAGATTTTATAGCAGAATTCACATACCCTGATACCCCCGAGGAGCAAAAGGTGCCTGCTGATCTACCTGTGGACGATACAGGATCAACAGAAACATCTGCTGATCTACCTGTGGATGATACAGGATCAACAGAAACATTTGCTGACCTACCTGTGGATGATACAGGATCAGCAGAAATAGGTCCAAACCAGCCAAGGTTGGTAAAAGGGTACGAACAGATGATTGACGAGGAGCGAAAGATACCGGGGGATGATGGAAGAAAACAACAGATATTTTATCGAGGAACTCTGACAGATAAGAAATTTGAAGACGAAATACCTACATGGAGATTATATGTAGACGGATCATCCTGCACAGCTGGTTGTGGAGCAGGAATTGTTTTGATCACTCCAGACGAGATTGAAATGGAATATGCTTTGCGATTCCAATTCAAAGCCTCTAATAATGAAGCGGAGTATGAGGCCATGATAGCAGGTCTTAGTCTAGCGAAGACTATGGAAGCACAACAATTGATGGTATTCAGTGATTCTCAATTAATTGTGTATCAGATGATGGGAATGTATGCGGTTAAAGGAGATTTAATGATCAAATATCATGCAAAGGTGATGAAATTGTTGACAGAATTTGAGGCCATTCAATTGGTGAGAATACCGAGGATGGAGAATGTACAAGCAGACGCACTGGCCCGACTAGCATCAGCTACTCGTACCGAGATGCGAAGAACCATACCGATTGAAGTATTAGAAGGTCGGAGCATAGATGAAGATCTGACAACGAATGTGATTACCCTTGATTTAGGACCATCTTGGATGGATCCAATCAGGAAATATGTTAAAGAGGGTGAATTGCCGGAGGACAAACTCGCTGCCAAGAAACTGAAGTATAAAGCTGCTCGGTATGTATTAACTAATGGTATTTTGTATAGACGAGGAATTATGGCAGGTTTGCAGAGATGTGTACATCCCACCGAGGTGAAAGAATTGATTGAAGAAATCCATGAAGGATCTTGTGGAGCTCATGTAGCAGGTCGAACACTTTTACAAAGAGTGATGACACAGGGATATTACTGGCCGACAATGAGGGCTGATTGTATAGCCTATGCCAAGAAATGTGACAAGTGCCAACGTTTTTCCTCCATCCGACGAACTCCACAAGCATTGCTAACACCAATAACTTCCCCTTGGCCATTTGCCATGTGGGGAATTGATTTGGTTGGACCACTGCCGACCACCCGAGGAAGATTCAAGTATCTCGTAGTTGCAGTGGACTATTTTACTAAGTGGGTGGAAGCTGAGCCTCTTATCAATATGACGTACGAGAAGGTATACCAGTTTGTATGGAAGAATATCATTTGTCGATATGGTCTCCCTCATGCTTTCATCACAGATCATGGAACACAATTTGATAATGAAGAATTTGCTGCCTATTGTCATCAGTCGAACGTTTTGAAGTTTCATTCAGCACCAGGCCATCCCCAAAGCAATGGACAGACTGAAGTGACGAACAGAACATTACTAAATGGGTTGAAAAAGAGGCTAAGTGAAGCTAAAGCAAATTGGATTAATGAGCTCCAATCAGTATTATGGGCCTACCGAACAACTCCCCGAGCAGCAACTGGAGAATCACCATATATGCTAGCATTTGGAAGTGAGGCTGTGATACCGGCCGAGTTGGGTCTCCCAACGCATAGAGTGCTGAATTTCAACTCTCCGATCAGTGACTTGATGAGAAGAATGGATTTGGACATGCTCGAAGAAGTAAGAGAAGAGGCAGCCATTAGGAATGCTGCTTATCAACAACGAACAGCTCTGTTCTACAACAAAAGGGTGAAGAAATGCGATTTGAAGGAGGGTGATTATGTGCTGAAGAAAGTCATTCAGAAACAGAATAAACTGGAGGCAAACTGGCATGGACCTTACCGAGTTACAGAGGTTGTTCGACCTGGAACCTACAGAATAGCAACTCTAGAAGGAGAAGAATTTCAGAATGCATGGAATGCTGAACACCTGCGAAAGTATTATCAGTAATGTAAAATGTAAAGTATTTCCTTCATTATAAAGCGAGGATGGTTCACCATTTTCTTTCTGTTGAAAGTTTTTCGGAGAATATTAGTGTTGAACACTACACTGCTTGATAACAAGAAGAAGACTGCTCTACGGAGTCATGCTCTACGGAGCCATGCTCTACGGAGTCAAGCTCTACGGAGCGCTCTACGGAGCAAAAGTGCTATAAGTAGCCAACCTCCTTTGGTTAGGAGGATAAGCTCTACGGAGCGCTCTACGGAGCAAAAGTGCTATAAGTAGCCAACCTCCTTTGGTTAGGAGGATAAGCTCTACGGAGCGCTCTACGGAGCAAAAGTGCTATAAGTAGCCAACCTCCTTTGGTTAGGAGGATAAGCTCTACGGAGCGCTCTACGGAGCAAAAGTGCTATAAGTAGCCAACCTCCTTTGGTTAGGAGGACATGCTCCAAGGAGCCAAAAAGTTCGAAAGAACCCTACTACTCCTTTGATTAGGAGGTGTAGACCAGCATGATCAACTACGGTTGGTAAGACTTTATATACTCTCGCATTACAGCTTATGTTGGTCGGGAGGTAACATTATTACAAAAAGTTCTTTAAAGAACAAAATATTCCAAACTGTACCAAGTATGGTTGGTCGGGGATAAAAACCCACTAACTGTAGTTGGTCGACGAGGATAAAAGTATTGACCTTAGTTGGTCGGACACATGTTTATATTTGAAAATTGAACCAAGTATGGTTGGTCGGGGATAGAAACCCATCAACTGTGGTTGGTCGACAAACATTATTTATCCACCTTGGTTGGTTGGAAACAATTTTGAACAATTTATGCTTATTATAAATTCTAATTTGGTTGATGAACCATATAATTTGCAAATAGAAAAATAGCTATTGGCAAAACAGAAAATGAAACTCTTTCATTAAGATAAAAATGTATTACATGTTACATGTATGTGCTAACTATTACATTAAAGATTCCTACTCTATTGGTTTCTTTCCTTTGTCCTTTGAGACAGGTTCCTCGCCAGCAGGAGGATCCTCTAGACAAAGAGGAGAATTAATAAAGTTCATGTCCTTCAGCATTCTGACATTCATTATTGTAGGAGTGTCCAACAGGTGCTCAGGACGAGATACTTCAACTTGAGAATGAAGGTTATAATCACCAAGATATTTAGAGATCAAACTCCGAGGAATGGAACGAGCAGGAATCCATGCCATATCCAATTTATAGGGAGGAACAGGCAAGTCTAGCAATCCAGGAGCATGATAATCCCATAAATAATGACCTTGTTCCAATTTTAATACACCCAGGGCGTTCAACCATCCCTGCTTATAACCTTCGTTGTTAGCATTTTCAAGGCGATCATCCAAATGGTAAAGAGCTTCATTATAGCCTGCATTCCAGAACTCCCGAGGCTGTTTATGGAATTGGAAAGTTAATCTATCTACTTGCTCGAGAAAGTTCTTGATAAGAGCATCTTTATTATTCAGATCAGACTTCATCGCAGCCAATTGATCCTCTAAAGATAAATTTTTCTTAGACAAATCAGACAGAGCACGATCCTTAACATTTAGTTGGAATGCTTGAGTTTCCAGAGTAGATTGGGTGCGAGATTCTTCAACACTACGGCTAAGAACTCTTGATCGGCTCCGAGAAGCAACTGGAGAACTTTGCTCCTCGACGATTCTTCCTCATCCCCGAGAACTCCTTCCTCGTCCCCGAGCAGTCACAGGAATAATAGACTTTTTTAAGCCATCCAACTCTTGCCTTAGTTTGGCGTTTTCAACCTCTAGAAACGAAAAACCTTCATCAATAACTGGTACTAATGCAGTGGAAGAGGAGGCAACGGATTCATATTGAGCCAATCTTTTCTGCAGACTATTATTTTCTTGTTCCAGGATCTCGGCAATTTGTCGGCAGGCTTCAACTTCACCTTTTAGGGTCCTTTCCCTAATGTCATATGCAGCAATGATCTTTTTATGACCTGTATCAGAGGAAAGTTGTTGATATCTATTTTCATATTCCTCGTGTAATGAAGCCATCGATTCATTGTGCTGGCCTTGGAGATCCTCTAAGGAACAATGCAGCTCTTCAATCAAGTCATAATAAGCGACATTGTTAGCTACAGCTCGGTCGAGTAAATTTTTCAAGTACCGATAAGCCTCAGTCGCCTGTTCTGAAGCATCATGACCAAGAATGTCAGCAATTTCAGAAGAACTAAGGTCTGTATGACCAGCCCTATAGTATTGGTGACATTGCTGCATCAGCTCGGTATCATGAGAAGAGATTAGTTCCATTCTAGCAACAAACTAAAGACAAGAAAAAGACAACAATCAACAAAGAATCATCAATAACGGCGATGAGTAAAGAAGTATTTTATTAGATCATAAAAGGATTACAGTGTTCGATTACAAATGATAAAAGATAAGAATGATACCGAACAACTTCACACCTTTTCCTTGTCTCCCAAGACTTTCTCGGGAGGCTGGGACGAGGAGCTCGGTTGCTCGGTGATAACAACAGCTTGATCGGCAGAAATCTTCTCGGCAGGAGGAGGCATAGAAGAAATATCCTCAATGACAGAGGGTTGAGAAGCAGAGATTGGGACATCCACAGCCATGGAAGATTCGTCTGAAGCAGGTTCATCTTCTTCTTCTTCCACAATTGGTGGAGGAGGACCAGGGAGATGCCGTTGGAATAGCTCAGAATTGTCTTGGATTTTTAGCTCTTGTAGAGCAGCTACCCAACCGTCATGGAAGTATTTCAACTCCCCATATTTGACTTGAGATGTCATAGCTGCAATCCCTTTATCCCATCCTTTTTCCCAACCAGCACTGAAATGTTTCTTAACTGCAACTTTTCTTTTCAACTGCTCCGAGGAGAGTTTGACATCCAATTGTTCTTTCTGGATTTTGATGTCTCGCAGGGTAGACAGTTCTTCTTCTGCCTTCTTCAGTTGGTCATCGCACCTTTGCTGATTGACCTCTAAGCTTTTCACCTTCTCCTCCAAATTCTTGGAGGTTTCAGCCATCTTCATCTTATCAGCCTCAGCTGCAGCCAATTTTTTCTCCCAGGCAGCTTTCTCCTCGACGTACTGCTGGCGAGATTCTTTCACAGATTGGGCTAAACCCAAGAGGGCATCGTCAACATCGGACGAGGAACTAGAAGCTTTAATAGCTTGATCTTTCTTCACGATGGTATTGAAACAGTTCACCAGCTAAAAGATAAGAAAAACAATAGAGTCAACACAAATATAAGAGTTCAGGAAAAAGAAAAGAAAGACCAAAGGTATGAGAAATTTACTGAAGAAAGATGGCGAGCAGCTAGGGATGTCAGTGTATCCCTAGGAATCTTTTCATCAACCCCGAGAACCTCGGGTATAACTGAGCTCGTTGAAGAGCTCGGAAGAATGATTTTTGAAATACTACTACCACCAGCGGGTAGAGAAGATGCAGTTCCAGCAAGATTAACCGAGGATGATTTCCTCAATCTCTTCAAAGGAGGGTCAGCAGCATCAACCAAGGAAGAGGTCTTGGTCGGAGAGATTGTAATTGCATCAGCACTAGCATTTTTCTTGCTCGGGGCCACTGGGGGCTTCTCGGCAAATTTGGATGAACTGGCATCTACTTTTTTAGTCCCTTCTGGGACATCAATTCTGCTTTTCTGTGCTCCAACAGCAGAAGAAATTTCACCAAATAGAGCAGGAGGAGCTCTTTTCTTGCCCATTCTCTGAGATAGGGGAATATGAGAATCTGAAGACGAACTTTCTGGCGTTGAGGCTGGTTCAACAGGGCGAGCAGTATAAGAGGTTGTGTAGCTCTTATACTGCAGCAAATATGATGCAGATCTAATATGCTCGTCTGCAATCGTCTTATGCAAATTCCAGATAAGTTTTAAATGCTTGATATTCACTTCCGACTCTTTTGGAGTTTTTCTTTTACTATCAACTGCAAATAAATACATAAATCTCAGTCATACATTTTGTCAAACATGATGAAAACGCAATTTCATAAGTAAAATAAAAATGAAAAATAAACCTATCCCATTGCCGTATGGGGGGCATCTGGGACCGTTGTATACTTCATTCCCAGATAAAGGCGCGTGTTGCCAATTTTTTATGACCAACCCATGCTCAAAATAATCTCTATTTGAATCAGGGAGGTTAACTACAAGGGCTCTATTTAAAAACCTAGTTTTTAAATAATAAATATTATCTAAAGTGGCCCATTTATAGCAGTACATGATTTCTGGGATCCCTATACGAGTCCCATGAGTTAGATTTAACTTGTGCACCCCGTTAATTATTCTCCATGAATTGGGGGCTATTTTTGCAGGAACAAGATCAAAATATTGACAAAACTCAAGACATAATGGGTTTGGGGGAAAAGAAAAACCACATTCAGCAATGAAAAGACTGGGGAACCAATGTCCCTCAGCCAATCGAAAGTAATCTAAAGGCTCAGAAAGAACCTCTAGAGTTACCCAAGAAGGAATGGAAAAGTCAGAACGAAATTTCTCAGCAGATTCAACAATATAAACCATATTGAATAAAAGAGATGCAGAAGAAAAGAAGAAGATCTTACAGAAAGAAAGGAGATATGTTGACAACGAACGGAAACAATGATGAACACACAAGAGAGAGGAAGAGAATAGAAAACTTGAATGCAGAAAAATGGAAAGTGTAGACGACGGTATGGTTACCAAAGGAGTTTAAATACTTTGCATTGGGAAGCGGCGAAAGAAATGATTACTAAAAAGAAACTACTGAACTTCCGGCGGCTAAAAAGACAAAAGTTGCACGAAGATCGAAGCGCTTGTAAAAAAGGCGGAAACTGCGAAATGAGAAGGAAATTTGAATACAATGCTCCTAAAACCCAGGAAGGTCATTTAATATTACCATATACCGAGAAAGAATGTCCCATACTCCTCAAAGTTCGAAATATGAAACATTGGGGGCTTCTGTTGATACCAAAATTAATATGCTGATGTGGACGAATAGTATGAAGACACGTGTCAATCTACGTGGCACAATAACAGCGAGGAAGATCATTTACTGAACAACCATGGTTGGTACCGAGCAACGAGAATACACCGAGGAGCTCTATCATGCCGAGGAACTCCATCCGAGGAACTCTTTCATCCCGAGATACTCTAAGCACTCCGAGGAACTCTTGATCAACGAGCAACTAAGGCGGTCCGAACTGCACCTCGGCCGTGTCATCAATTATCAGACGGACAACTGTTCAACTATTCATTAGATTCTTGACGCACACGCCGCATTAAATGTATTACCCATTCATATGTATATCATTTAATGTATTGGACCTTTCATGTACAGCCTTGAGGCTATAAATACCTTGTATCAATCCCATTCAAGGGGACCGGAATTTCTTGAGAGAACTTGTAATCAAGAATTCCACAATCACTCAGCAATAACATAACAGTGGACGTAGGCTTTATTCCTAGCCGAACCACTTTAAAAATCTTTGTCTTATTTATTTATCTGTGATTGAAGAATTAGAGTGATCTAGTTTTTTACATCAACACTTATGTAGTTATCATTTTGATTGTTGTGGGTGATCTTAAATTTTAAATTGAATCAAATGATACCTGCATATTGGGTGACTATTATATCAGTAGGTCTGAGATTATAATTTTGAGGAATCTACAGTCAGGGAATATCGTGGATTGTCAAACCCCCTTCATAGACTCATATGTTTTGTTTCCACAAAGTAAAACCCGACCAATGGATTATTTTATATTAAGTTTGAGAATAACATAAATTGATTAGATGTTGGTTAAATTAGATTAATAAAAAATTGATTTGACCAAGTAGGTATCAAATTCTTAACCTGGGGAATCATATTATGTACCATAATTAACTGTACAAATAAGGTCTTATTATATTCGAGTGATTTCTGTGATAATTAAATTGGAGTGCAGTTATAATTATTAAGTGGAATTAATTATTATTAAATAAAGAAAGGAAATAAATTACGGTAATGGTAATCGGGCTTTCCAAGTATTTATTTGAATCCAATTTAATTATTTATCTTGAGTCCCTAATGTAGTCTATATACCCAAATATTTAGGCGTGGACTCTTAAGAAACCTAGTTTGTCCCAAGCCTCCCTTTTGTACTTGTATATAAAGGTGTGGGAAGGGATTTTAATCAATTCATTATTGGTCATTAGGGTAGGGGTGAGATAAAAAACTATTCACATTTTTTGAAGAGGCCTAAAGGGGGAGGAACATATCTCACTCATAAGGAAGGGTTTTCATCTTAAAAAGTGCCCACACACCTAATTAACTTTGGGGAGTATCATACACTTAAAGATTTAATCTTTACAAAAGGTAAAATAATGTTTTTGAAGACCATGGATGAGCAAGAACATCATCTTCATTGTCAAATAATTTCTCATCCAACGATTCAAAATTAGATTTTCCATGGTATGAATTCTTGAATCCCTAAGTTTAATCTTTAAACATAGTTCTTGTTTTCTTTTCAATGCATGATTATTAAAAGATCTTTAGGTCATAAAAAAATTCACATTTAAATGTCAATCCCAAGTTGTTTTTTCCAATATCATTTGCCTGAAGTTAAGCATGGATGTGATTTCCTTGAACATATTTAGAGACTTAATAAAGTGACACACAAAAGATCTAGACAATTCCATGATGCTTCTTATGGCACCAGGTTTATATAGGATAACTACTACTTGGTTGTGCCTCAGAACGTGGCATAAAAGTCTCCACATGTCACCTCATCATGGTGTTTTATATTATATTAAAGACATGAAGGTCTCAATATGATCGAAGTTATCCTTGGATCAATCGAATGATTCTATGGAGGTCTTCTTCCACTTAAGAGGACGAGCATAGTGTTAAACTTTGTTAGAGAAGGGCGATCGAGCTATTTGTGGATCTAACTTGTCAATTATAAGATACTAAGCTTTATATTATAATTAAGGAAATTAACTAACCAGTTTTAAATTTTATTAATCTCTACATACCAAATCTTGACCACGATGGATCCCCCTTGTAAGTGTCCATCTGGGAGGGATAGTCTCTCTTTTAGAGGGACATGGGTTGGATAATTTTAAAGTTGGCGGGAACTCAGTTTCACTCAGTGTGGCTTTCTCTATCTTCTTCTTATTTTTTAATTTTTATACATTGTTGTTCCCCTTCAGTAGGTTCGAGTATTGACACAACGAGTGAGGGTGTAGATAGTGCCAGAGCTAGTGGAGGGAGCCCCACCACTATGAGCGTCAACTGCTATTACAAATCTTTCTATTGAGCTTCCATTTATTTTATGCTTTTGACAAACCTAACATTGGTGGTCATAATGATAGGGATTTATTGATGGGGATGATTTTGGAGAAGTTATCATTCTCACATATAGTGCTAAACTGATGGTCCCAAAATGTTCATTGACCTCGTCCTCATCAAATAGTTCTCTTATGGGCATGGGGATATGTTCTCAAGTTAATAATAATAACACAAGATTTACAATGGTTAAGAACCTTTTATGAGGTGCCTACTCCCATTCTGAAGGTGTTTCTCTCTAGTGTATTTTATATAATGATGAATAATACACATATGTCTGCCCTCAGACTTTAGTTAAGGTTAAACAAAGTATTCTGAGGTCTTTGCAATGTTTATAGAGATCTAGGAAGCAATGAATTGTCTCCACTAAATACTTCTCACTCACAAGATTAAAAAATTACGTGAACATCTAAGTTTGATGTCTATCACTCAACATAGGAGTTAGAAGTGTTCCAAGATCTATTACAAATGATAAATATAATTCTTAACATTTTTTTACTAGATAAGTTACTTTAATTCGACCCTTGTAATCCTCCCCAAGAACTCCTTATATCGAAAGTTTTTGGGAGAAGTTGGGAAGTGAGAGTTAAAACATGGGCGACCATGGTTGATCGCTATGAATACAGTGGAAGGGTTGAGTGTAGTGGAATAAGTTACTACTAAGTAGTGATGGATATTGAGTGAATTAAATGTATTTTAATAAACTAGTAAAAATTAAAAGTGGTGAGTGAGGGTTAGTATAACAGTGTATATACTATCTACCAACCCGGTAGAATGTTATGTTGAGGCTTTGTCTCACTCTTATGAGCTTTATTAGGCTTGAGGTTATAGTCATGAGTAGACCTATAAATAGAGTCGGGCAAACTCGAAGCCTACCCATTTGGCCCATTAATTTTAGGCCGAGTTTTATTTGAGTTTGAACCGAGCCGAGCTTGAGCCAAAATTTCAAGCCCGAATGAATTTTTGGCCGAGCTTGAGTTGAACTTTGCTAAGCCCGAATTGGGACCGAAGCTCGAACTTTAAATATATAAATAAATGAATAAATTATTTTATATAATATAACATATTTATGTTAATTAATTTTATATGTATGAAATTTAATTAGTCTTTGTAGGTTTTCATTCTTACTTCCTTAGTTTTAGTTTAATACATTTCATAATTATATACTTTATTTTATGAAATATGAATTAGATTTTGGTGTGTATAGTTTCTCTATGATGGAAACACAAATTCAAAACTTTTTTAACAAAAAAATTAATATCGGGCCCGAAGTCCGAAATTTTTATGAGCCGAGTTCAGGCTTATGTGGAAAAATTTAATTCGGGTCGAGATCGAACTTGAGCCTGGGTAAGGTAGTTCGGGCCGAGCCTAAGTAACATTAAGCCCGGCTCACCCAGCCCGATTTATAGCCCTAGTCATGAGCTACTGAGGCCGCATCAATCACGTACAAGTGATCCTAATTCTTATTAAGGTTTCGGAGAGAAGATTGAAGTTTATTATGCCCTAATGTATCCTTGTTGGACCTTGGAAATTACAAACATGGGGCAAGGAGTCTTCGCTTCTGGGGTAAGGAATTTTTACACACTTTGCATTGTTAGCCAGGTCTTGTGGAGGATTGCTAAGGTCCTTTCCTTGTAACATAAATTTTTTGTTCGAGCACTGAGGTTTGCTGGTGGCTATAAATACTTTATCTTATGTTCGAAGAGCCTTTTATAGGCCCTTTTCTTGAGTGAGGGGTCTTGACCTGGTACTGGGGTTGAAGTAAGAAGATATAAAGTCCTTATGTCTGCATTTTTTTCCTCGTCTTAGTACTTGAGGCCACTTCTAAAGGTCTTGATATTGAAGATCACATCTGATATCGTCTTTGTCAATAAAATAAATTATTGATAATTTATTATAAAAAAAATTATTGTTTGAGCCATCCAACTTAATTTATTTGTAAAACGATATGCGTAGTTTTTGGGGGCAATGCAGAGTTAAACTTTTTTTTCATTTAATCATCTTTCCTTCTTTCCCACCTATGTCGTAATATTTTCATGCTATTTTGCTATTATTAAGTTCAAAAAATCACATTAGTTTTATGATAATTATACGGTTCATAATTAACTTTAAATATATTGTATCGCTTATATTGTACAAATCAATGGTATAACAAGAAAATATGTTTGGTTAGGTCACCAAAAGACCAACTGGGGTTCAAGGGTGTGAACCCCCGAGGAGTTATTTAAGGTTTTTTTATACAGGTTTTCAATTACAAAATGGTAAATTTTTAGTATTTTATAATAATTTTTCAAAAAATATTCAATTATGAATTATAAATGCAAGTTTTCAATTCTTAATTGATTCAAATGTGAGATCCGTGAAAAATACCTTAAAGAAAATATCCACTGTAAGGCCATCTCTAAAGCATTGGACAATAAAACTGCCACGAGGTCAACAATTGCTTCTAACGACTATTTTCTTATATCCAACAATTAAATCTTCCAAATATCTATACATAGCCCCCAATATATTTCTTAGCAAGTCATCATCATATGAGGATTACAATGAAAACATGATCCTCTTAGTATCATTTATAGTTCCATGTCTTTCAAAGCTCGAAAAGGAACATATATGATCTCATTGTATGGGATCCATACCTGAGATAAAGGTCATTTACATAAATAGGTATGTAGGGCATGCCCAATCAATGAAATTTTATTTGGATACATAGTTAACTTACTAAGCTAAAATCTTTTGGTAGAGATTTCATAAGAGATGCTCGTTGTTCCTCTATATCCTTAATGGTGTTGATTCTTACAATAACTATTTCGTAAAGAAGAGACAAGTGCATCAAAAATAGAGTTTTCTTGGTGGGAAAATAATGATTGAGTCTCACTAAATTCAATTGATGAGTATGTCTGAATTCAAAAGATTACTACCATTGATATGTTCAAGTAATTTTGTTATGCGATGTACATCATGTATTCTATTGAGTACGTGAGTCATCTACGGCTTATGATATCCAACGATAGCCTACAAAAGGGGATAAACTATGTTTCCTAAGGGATTCTAAGTAACATATATCATATATAGTGGGAGTGGAAGAATTTCCAATTCCCTGGCAATGAACTTCTAAAGGTCTCCATAAAATTCTACGATCACATTAGAGGTTATAGATGATGCAAGTTACCTAATATCCAGTGTGGAGACAAGTGTGCGATGTCATCTATACTTGGAATGTGTCTTAGTTAATACCGGAGTTGACTTACCTAAACAAGTGGTCTTGGATTGATCAATGCAAAAATTATGTATGAATTCGGACAAATTATTAAATTCATAATTTCTAGTCGTGTTATTGACCATGATATAAGTTTTCATTCGCATTTTTCAATTTTCTAGATCAAAAACCATTTGAATTTTATCGACCAATTGAATGTTTTCATGGAGCTTATACATGAAAAAGACGTTCAATGATTTTATATTATTAATGGCCATTCGTATTACATGGGGTACTACCTATTTTATGTTACGTATCCAATTTGGTTCATATATATAATTGATCAACCGGAAATCATAAAATGTAGCACTTTTAATAGTGAGAAGATCCATTACAGAATGATGTGGAACCATCTTTCGGTGATTTATAATCTTTCTTTGATATTCTAGACAAATTAATTTTGCATTAGAGCCTTAGTGACTTCGCAACAAATGTGAAAATATGGAATACTAGGCATGTGAAAATACCTAGAAGGGATGAATAGGTCTAATCAATTCTAAATTATGCCTAAAGTATTGCCAAAGTAACAAATATTCAACCAATTGACTAAATTCAATAAATCTATCTAAATCTACTTCACTAGGGTACATCTGATGCATATAAACATGATGAAATTTTTAATTTGGCCAAACAGCCTCATTAGGCGTGAATTCACAACAATTAGATTTAACTTGAAAAAAAATGAAATCTATATGATTTTATCAACAATCACACAGGTATAAGCACATAATAATATCATGAGAGTGTGTGCGAATAAAGGGAGATGCAAATCTAACCACAACACAAGATATATGCGATAAAATCCCACCTATGTTAAAAAAATCTTAGGATGCATGCACTATCTCACTAAATTTGAAAAGCTATTTTACATAATGCGGGAAGTAAGCCCTAAAATGTATCTCTAAATGTGACTCCAATGAACATTGCAACTTACCTCCATTTTATATAGAATCAAACACGAAGCTCCATCATGAATGAGGGAAAGTTCACTCTCCACCATACATATGCATCCATTTGAGGAACTCTCCAATAGCTCCTCAAACCTTAAATCGGATCTAAAAATCAGAATTTAAAAACTCATAACACTAGGATCTAAATGATGAAGGTGAGTAAATGAATCTGATCTCACAATGATCTCATGAAAATTCGTAATATATAAGTAGTATCTAGGTTTTTAATCACTCAAAAGAAAAGGGATGAAATAAGGATCTCTAAAATACTGACAAATGTCTCAAATACGATTATGATATTTAGATCTAATGAACTTCATAATTTGAAAATGGAGCCAAAACATTTAAATATCTTTTTAAAAAATCAATGATGATGTACGCATGGAGAGATGTCATCAGTTTACATGACACGAGGTTCATTTAACAAAGTTGAGCCATGTGTTAAATGAAATATTTGGTGGAAAAAATCTAGTAATTGTGCGCATTGTTGCTATATGAATCCGTGGGCTTAATTCTACATCAAGACTTCATATTTCAACTATGAGACACAACTCTAATAATCAAACACACAAAAGTGGATTTATCATACTTCTAGAAAATAAATTCTTACAGGTATGAAAGCATTTAAGTGTAAGAACCTTCGAAAAAAATTGAACAACAAAAGGGCATATCTTTAAAATGTTATTGTAGATCTCATATCCAGCCAAATTCTTCAAACTTGTGATTGATGATCAAAGTCATGACTGAGAATTAAGTGACCTATCACACCTTATCATCCCTGCGGTGATTGGATTATGTATCCAACTTATGGAATACTTAATGGTTTTAAATGATATAAACACAACTTCATTATATGTACAAAATAACATTTTCAATCTCCCCCTTTGGATTATTTTTTGTCAAACCCCAAACCCAAAATACACCAATGCCTTATTCAATCAAACACATCCCTTAATTACTAGTAGTGAACGAATATGACGAAAGAAAAATCTACCAAACAATATAATCATGAAGCTTCAAATGGGTTAAGTTCGAAACCTAAATGGAGACCTGCAAAATCACAAATAACACTAAACAATTTTCTCCCCCGTGAAGAAAATAAAAGACAAGATACATCACCAACCAACACAATCATCATCAATATAAATTAAGATACCATATATCTATCTCTCCTTTGAATAAAACATACCCCCCCTTAATCTAAAGATTAAACATGATTACTCCTCCTTGATATAATCACCCTTTGATCAAAATTTTATCCCCTTATTATCACTAAATATGAAAAACATAATGAGAAAAAATGATGTAAATAAGAAAGAATATAAAGCATGAATAAAAAAATGTGATAGTCAAAGCAATGTATACTATGAAATAATAAACATGCAGCGGGTACAACATATGAAAGCACAAATAAAATTAATCATGTAACAAATACAAAAGGTTGAATATATGCAACATAGAAAAATAGTGTCTATGCAAATTAAAGAAGGTTGAATTTATCCATTAAAAACAATTATCGGGATCATGTGAGAGGACAAAATAAGTCTACTCGAATGAATCGAGGCAATATGCTTAACAAGATGCAAGTGTGCGAATGGATATAAAATGGACCCATGCGAATAAAAAATAATAGAAAATGGGGATAACCATATATACATAATTGTCTGAACAAAGAAAATTCCACCCCTGCAACCTAAATCCAACTTGAATTTCACTATCCCTAGTCTCATACTCTTGTGTAAATGAAATTAAAAAATAGCCCGTATGAATGGCTTACGACAATAACATCACTAACAAGATATATAACCATCCCCCGAATGGCTATAATTCTTAATATGCCCACCCTTTTGAGCAGAAACATATCAACACTAAAATCCCAAAGCAACAAACTTACCATGCATACTCTTAACACGACCTATCAAACCCATTCTTCCTTCAGTAAAACACCTTGAACTACCCACAAACAATATGAACTCTCTTCAAAAACACCACATACTCAGAAAATGCTAAAAACCAAGGATTCAAATATTTATCATTTGGAATATCATATCATATCACGTATATATATATATAGTAAACATTAGGTAAATCTCAAATGAAACATCAAAACATGACATAAATTCAATAGATCGTTTAAATTGATTTTTTCTAATTTTAAGACATTTTAGGCATTCAATGCAATCTCAATTCACACAAAATGTCAACAATAGTATGCCATGATATATCTATAGGAATTGTGTACAAAAATAAATAAACTGAATCACAATATATTCGAGGTGAATATGTTTCAAGACAGATAATAACACTTTTTGTCACAACTGGATCACTTTATGAAGTTATCATGTAATTTTCTATCCCCTTAAAATATCCCTCATGCATATGTTGATAAATATTTTATACCAATCTTAATGAGATTTCTTTTGAAATGCTTAACCATATCTTTATTTTTATTCCTTAATTTTGTTAGCTCTTATCTATTAGATTTTTTTGCAACATATCAACTTTTTCCAACAATTGGCTTTTCACACTCTTTGGATGTCACATACTTAATGATACTAAATTTAAAATTGAATGTCAATAATCCAATGGTAGCCCTCAATGTTGCAATTAAAACAATCAATTTTCACTCGTTCATGGATAATATAACTCTCTAAGGCTCACTACATGGTCTTTAGAACTTTTAAAGGAAACTCATATGATGATAAAGATTTTTCATTTATAGGCTCAATTGCTAATGCATGTTCATCCAACTAGCAAAATAACATTATGATAGTGCGGTGTAAGTGGATATAAGCTACTTATTATCAATGCACTAGAACATATTGTAAATTTTCATGAGTGTTATTAAGATGATTAAATGATAAACATACTCAAGAAATATAATCCTAAAATTAATTTATGATCTTTTCATGCTCATCCATTAACAACTCATAATTTTATATGGGATTTGACAACAAATCTCAATATATATTGAAAAAAAAAAATAAGGAAGGAATTATTTTTTTTCATTGATCAAATACAAGGAAATAACTACATACAACAAAGACATATATAAAATACCAACCTGTGCAAATGTGAACATCAAAATGCACCTTACACACTCTAAGAAAAACTTTTAATCAATCTCACCAAATCCTAAGAAACAACTGAGGGAGATAAGCCTAGGAGTATCTAAGGACTTTGTAAAAATATACGCAAGTTTCTTCTCCATAGCAACAAAGTTCATGGTAATGACTTTTTGTTCTAACAAGTACCTAATGAAGTTGTGTATAAGCTTAATGCTTTTCTCCCTTGAATGCATAATAGGTTTTTTTTTAAATGTGATTGGCACTCATATTGTCATAAAATAAGTTGATTGAATCTTGATTTGACCCATAGTCGTTGATCATTTGCTTCATCCAAAGCATTTGACTAAAAAAATACTCATCATGGTTTAATAGACTTCAACCATGGATAAAAATATCGGGTTTGGCTTATTAGAAAGCCAAGAAACCAATTACCTACCAAAGAAAAAACATCTACCTGATGTACTTTTATGACATATCGCGTCCCTTGCCCTAGAATGTTTAGAAAATCCTTCACCTTCTACCATACACCTTACCATCTTGTGCAACTTTCAATTCTTTCGTTAAAAAAACAATATTCAGATAAGGTGTGCCATAGTCGTTGAAATACTCTTAAACTCTTATGCACTTAAACTCCAATCCATGGTTACTACTCAAAAGAATAATTTGGGAAGATTGCTCATTTTGGATCTTCTTACATAAACAACACAATGATATCCGATGAATCACTCGCTTCTCTTAGGAACACAACAAGATCCTATCAAAAAAATTCATCATCCAATATAAATGAGTGCTTTTTTCCTCCAATACTTTTTTTTTGTTTTAGAGGGACCCATCAAATCAATGTGCACTAGGTTTAGTGGTCTAACAGCAATGATACCTTTAAGATTTTGTGAGGACTTCTCCTTTGTTTGCCCTTTTTTCAAGTTCCACACACATTGACTTTTGGTCTCCTTAACTTAGAAAGACCTTTAACCCTCTCCTTTCCCAACAAGTTACTTAAGCTCTAAAGTTTATGTGTCCTAATCTTTATTCCATAACATAAAATCTTCTTAGTGCTTTGACACATAATTTATGGTTCTTTTTCTAGAATATAAAAATTATCACTTGTCCTAACACATCTTATCATGCTACCATCAACCTCATTCTTCACAAACATTCTTAGTTGGAAAAACTACCAAAGTGACCATCATCACACATTCGGATAATGCAAATGAGATTAACCGTAAGCCCTTCAACAGGTTTTGAAATGTGTTGTTATCCAAATATTCAACATTTCCTTTCCTTTCACACTTAACTTTTTCCAATCACCAAAGTTTACTAAAACACCTTGTACTCCTCTAGAGTGGTGAAAAAATATTTTTCTCTCGTTATGTGAAATGAGAATTCACTATATAAGTATCAATGTTAAATGTTGAAAGATTTAAAAAACATGAGAATAACTAGAATTGTGTGATCACTCCTACTATTACACATAGGTTTGGTCTTGACCACCTTTTGAATTTCACTCGCAACTTCTTTTAAGTGATTAATGTCATTCTCAAGTTTTTCATTCTTATTTTTGAAACCTTTTTCTTTTTGACTCTTGAACTGAGAATTTTTCTCATCATTTTGGAGTTTGAAATAAAAAATATTTAAAGTCCTCTCATGTGATAATAGGAGCACTTGTAGGTTTCAAAAGGCTTAAGAGAAAATTTTACACTTCTCTAAAAAAATTAATCCAAGATTTCTTTCAATGTTTATTCTCTCAAAATATCTTTTCCTCTAAACTTGACTTTGATGGACTCTTTGAGGTTGATTTAGAGGATGGATGTAATACCCCATAATTTTAATGACTTTTAATACATGTTATATTTTAAATTAATAGATTAATTGGATTTTATTATAAATTAATTCATTGGGTTTAAATCCGAATTTTTGGATATTAAAATGGATGTGATGTTATTTATATTGCTGTGAGTTATTAATTCAGTAATTTGAAATTTATTTTTACATCAACCTTATAGTCATTTCGAGTGCGTCGTTGCATCCAAAAGGGTATAATTAGTCAAAAAAGTCTATTTGGATGTTGGTTTTGGGTCTCGGGTCATTTGGAGTTGAAAAGACACCCAAAAAGGGCATTATGGTCATTTTTACGGGGGGGTGAATAGTGATTTAGGATTTTTGTCTTATTATAAATATTTGGAGATTAGTTGTACGTAGGTTCATTTCCTCTTCTACACAAAATTGAGAGGTCACCTTTTGAGAGAGAGTGAAAGGGTGCTTGGGAGAAGAGAATATTGCTTGGAAAGGAGGAGAAACTCTTGGGCAAACCAAGGAGGACCAACCACCTTCTACCACTAGCACCACCACCGAAAAGTCACCAGAGATAAGGAAGATATTCCTACATAATCTTCACCAAAGGTTCAGACCTTCATTACCAAGGCAAGTGAATATGTTGTTCTATTTGGAGGTTTATAATATACATGTTAGATAGAGTTTTGATTGAGGATTTGAAATGAGGATTAAATGGAATAACATCTTATTGTATAAAAGACATAAACCATGATATTGGCTTCAAATGAAAGGGATATTATGAGTTTTCATGTTTTTATGGAAAATAGAAAGCTATGAAATTTCTGGGAATAAAGGGATTAAATCTAAACCAATTGATGGTTTTTAGGTTATTTGATTGTTAGTACTTGATCATATACGTTGTTATATCATTTTAGATGAATTAAAGGAAGTTTGGGATTGATTTAAATGAGTTTTGATGATTTTAAAGTCTCAAACCCGTAGGAACAAAATGCAGATTCTGGGCTGTGAACTGGTTGATCGATCGATCGATCCAAGAATGTCGATCGATCGACTACCACTGGAAACTGAAATATTTCTTTTTATTGTTTGATTAAATCTTATATTGTTAGAAATCATTATTGATGATTATTTGAACATACGAAATAACATTTGGTTATACTTGAGGCTCGAGAAATGTATTTTTGAATGGGATTTAATTGGGAAAAGTTTATGGGGAAATGAATTATATAAAATTATGTCCGAAATAAGATTTTGATAAATTTTGGGAAAATAACCAAATTATATAATACTTGGGCCAGGGCTGCAAAATTATAGATAATTGAAGATAAAATTAAATGTGAGAGATATCTTCATTATTAGGTTGGATAAATTCGTTTGGAATAGTTTTGAAAGAAAGACTTGGGTTAATGTGGGAAACTTATATTAAAGTGAGATGTTTATTTTGTGAGTGCAAACTACATAATATTTATATGAGGTTAAGTACGAGTGTATTGATAAATGCAACGGGTACGTGGGGATAGGATACATTCCTAGTACTATATAAGTAGATGTTAATGCCTATTTGTATGATTGATAATTTATGTGTAAAATCATACCCGCGCTACTTGCTATCACAGAGGTTTCCAAGCCGGAACAGTCTTATCTCGATTGGACCTTTATGGGGGCTATTGACTCGTACCCTAGAACATAGGATTCCTTGGTACAAGCTATCTGTATGATAGTCAGACGGTCCTAAGAGACGTGAGGGTATGTGCTGACCTCTTAGTGACTGGGAACTATGCTTCGCCTCCATTTGCATGTGTTTTGTATTAATACAGTTCGAGAGTGATTCTGAACTAGTAATTCCCTTACTACGAGTAATACGGGGACTTGATAGCAGAGTATGCCAGCTCCATAAATTATATGCGAGGTGTCGATAGTATATATATTGTATATGTGATTTATATATATACCTATACCTGGAATTCTTCTATTGTATGCATAAGTAGATAATTATTGATTAATGGTTTCTAATCATAGTAAGTGCTTGGAATTTCATATCATTATTGACTTATGCTTATTGACTTATATTATTAAGAAGAGGTTACCTTAATTAAATAATAGACATACGTTCTCGCGAATCAGAATGGATGAGAGGAGAATTGGGTAAGAATTCATGAGCCATTTTAGAGGTACGTTATGTGTGCACTATAGATGAGAGGTGAGAATCTCAAGAGAGAGTCCGATAATCTAACATGAATATTATAAGTGATAAATATTGCAATATTTCACTTGCTGTTTTCAAAACTATTTTCACATCGGGCTCTGACCCGTTTCCTCACATATTCTCTTTTCTATTGTACCTTCTATATCAAGTGTCCAGCTGCAGGGGCACCAACCTCAGAGGATTATGACGAGCTATGGAGCTATGGAGTATTACTTAGACGCCTATATTCATTTGATTCGCATTATGTAGTGATCTTTTATTTAGGACATGTCGCCCAGAGGAATTCAATTATCTCCTTTTTATCTGAGTCAAGATATTCTTGTATTCGTGTCATTTTAATACATTTATTATTGTTGGGTACTGTATTGAGAAATTATTTGGGAATGTTTATTCCAATTGCATTTAAATTCTTTTGAGTGATTTGTTCAGTTATTATTGTGGTAGTATAAAATGTCTAAGTTATTCGTAAAACTAAAAATGAATTTTATTGAATTGAAATTTGGAAAGTTTTTAACACCAGCTTAATTGGGTATTGGGTGATTTGTAAATGTTTTCGACAGTGATGCTAAGAATGAGCCAACTGTATATTATGTTTTCATTTGGTATGGGACTGACCACCCGGTATTTAATTAGGCAGGGTGTTACAGGTGGTATCAGAGCATCAGGTTCTAGTGTCCTTTAGGGTCAGTACGACTTACTGTGTTTTCAGCTTAGTGTTCTTTGATGTAGAGCCCTATGAGTAAGATTATTTATTTTTTAGTTACGCTTACGATCTTCATCTATTCTATTATACCAAATACTGATAGTATACTCTCGTTTCAGATGCCTCCTCAACGTGCACCTCAGCCCGCCTCAGCTCAGGGTACAACGACTGCAGCCGAAGTTGCTGTAATTGTCGCTCAGGCAGTCAATGCAGCTCTAGCTGATGTTCAGCAGGCTCCAACAAAGGCACCATTTGTGCCACCCGCGCAAGGGCAAGTGTTTCCTACTGCATGGGAACGAGTGAGGGATGCCTTTAAGAAGTCACACCGACCTGAGTTTTAGGAAGAATCAGATGTCGTGACTACTAGACAATGGAAGAGAGATATCCAAAGGCACTTAAGAAGGCTCGAATGTACTGAGGTTCAACGTAAAATACTATCCACATTCAAGCTTGTAGGGGAAGCTTTGCAGTGGTGGGAGGCTACGACCACTATCGAGGAGAGAGACACAGTGACTATCCAAGACTTTTGGATACGGTTTGATCGGAAGTACTTTCCTTCCGCCGTCAAGACCGAGATGAGGCAGAAATTACTCGATTTGAAAGAGGGATAGAAAATAGTGGCAGAATACGATGAAGAATTTACGTGACTAACTAATTTGGTACCAGCAAAGGTACCCAGTAAGGAGAGGGGAATTCTAATGTTCACTGATGGGTTGAATTTTAAGATTTTCCAGTATTTACTGGGAAATATTTCACTACGAACTTATGCAGATGTCGTAAATGCTGCAATGCTTCACTTCCAGGATAACCGTTTACATGCTCAAGGTGTCAAGTGAGGCTTTGGGTCAAGCCTGCAAGGCAAGACTAATGGGGGCAGTTCTAGTGGGACTCAGCTAGGACAGAGTCATCAATGTTAGGGTGATTAGGTTTCCCAAATAGAGGATTATGCTAAGCGTTTATGATCTGGAGATTCTCGATTTGAGTATAGTGGTAATGGCCAAAGACATCAGGGCCAGATGCAGGCTCATCAGGGCCAAGGGAAAAGAGGTAATGGCCAGCAAGGTCGGGGTCAATAGGGATAAAATGGTTGAAAGATTACTGGAAAATATTTCGTGTGTGGAAAGTATGGACATAAACAAAAAGATTGTCCTGATAAAGACAAACTCCCTCAGCAACAAAATGCTCGACAGGAGCCACAGATACCAGTGTTTCCACCAGCTGCTCTTCCAGCTCCAGCTCAGGTGTTAGCCTTACCTCCCATTCCAGTAGCACCCGTGCAACAGGGTCAGTATGGGCATGTATATAACGTCCATCAGGAAACAATTCAACAACCACCACCCGCGAATGAGGGTATGTTTTCTATCTAAGGAGCTATGAGGCGCATAATGATTTTTTTTGTAGCAGTTAATATTGTATGGGCAAAAGGGTTACTAAACTTAGACTATAGCACTGTTATTTACCTAGACTCACCGAGGGGTTGTGGGACACCTATATTTTTACTTGTCACCATGTGGGTCTGATTTTTATCACGGAATTACTTACTTTAGGCATGTCTGAACATGATGTGACTATCGGCATGGATTGACTTGTGGTATATGAGAGTGTATGGACTACTTTAGCCAGCATCTTGTCTTTAACAAGAGATTAGATGAGTAGACTTTTATTTGAAATCGATAAAACCCGTAGAGAGGTTATATACTATTGACTAAGGACAGGAGGAGTTTCAATGACCGACCACTTTAGGTAATAGTGTATCGGGGGGTTCCTTGTTTTAATTTTGCTTGCGAGACACCCCACGCATGAAACTAACAAACGTTGGGAGTCGAAGTAAGTTAGGTCTTTAGGATATGAGTTTATAACCTTTGCGGTAAATCAGAGTATTATGTGGGTAACCATATCCATTTTGTAATGGAATTTGTCACGAGGATGGTAAAGGGAAGATTAGGTAAAGTTTAAATTCGATTCAGTTGAAACTATATGGTGAGGCTTGGCGTATAATATCAATAAGGATTTTCGATAATGTATTGTATAGGCGGTATGACATAGATTACTTGTAATGTGAGATTTATACTCAGAGTTGACCTTACCAGTATGATATATCTTTCCGAATTTCGGGACGAAATTCTGTTATAAGGGGGGAGTATGTAATACCCTGTAATTTTAATGACTTTTAATATATGTTATATTTTAAATTAATTGGATTTTATTATAAATTAATTCATTGGATTTAAATCCGAATTTTTGGATATTAAAATGGATGTGATGTTATTGATATTGTTGTGAGTTATTAATTCAGTAATTTGAATTTTTAGTCGGGACGCAGTATGGGACGTGTCGGGACAAATTTGTTAGACTAAATAGGAAAGTTATTTTTACATCAATCTTATAGTCATTTTAAGTGCGTCATTGCATCCGGAAGGGTATAAATAGTCAAAAAAGTCTATTTGGATGTTGGTTTTGGGTCCCGGGCCATTTGGAAATGAAAAGACACCCAAAAAGGGCATTATGGTCATTTTTACAGGGGATGAATAGTTATTTAGGATTTTTGTCTTATTATAAATATTTGGAGATTAGTTGTACGTAGGTTCATTTCATCTTCTACACAAAATTGAGAGGTCACCTTTTGAGAGAGAGTCAAAGGGTGGTTGGGAGAAGAGAAGATTGCTTGGAAAGGAGGAGAAACTCTTAGGCAAACCAAGGAGGACTAACCACTTTCTACCACCAGCACCACCATCGGAGAGTCACCAGAGATAAGGAAGATAGTCCTACGTAATGTTCACCGAAGGTTCAGACCTTCATTACCAAGGCAAGTGAATATGTTATTCTATTTGGAGGTTTATAATATACATGCTAGATAGAGTTTTGATTGAGGATTTGAAATGAGGATTAAATGGAATAACATCCTTTTTTGTATAAAAGACATAACCCACGATATTGGCTTCAAATGAAAGGGATATTATGAGTTTTCATGTTTTTATGGAAAATAGAAAGCTATGAAATTTCTGGGAATAAAGGGATTGAATCTAAACCAATTGATGCTTTTTAGGTTGTTTGATTGTTAGTAGTTGACCATATACCTTGTTATATCATTCTAGATGAATTAAAGGAAGTTTGGGATTGATTTAAATGAGTTTTGATGATTTTAAAGTCTCAAACCCGTAGGAACAAAGTGCAGATTCTAGGCTGTGAACTGGTTGATCGATCGATCGATCCAAGAATGTCGATCGATTGACTGATCGATCGATCGACTAGAAACAATCGATCGACCGACTACCACTGGAAACTGAAATATTTCTTTTTATTATTAGATTAAATCCCATATTGTTAGAAATCATTATTGATGATTATTTAAACGTAGAAAATAACATTTGGTTATACTTGAGGCTCGAGAAATGTATTTTTGAATGGGATTTAATTGGGAAAAGTTTATGGGGGAAATGAATTATATAAAATTATGTCCGAAATAAGCTTTTTATAAATTTTGGGAAAATAACCAAATTTTAGAATACTTGGGCCAAGACTGGAAAATTATTGATAATTGAAGATAAAATGAAATGTGAGAGATATCTTCATTATTAGGTTGGACAAATTCGGTTGGAATAGTTTTGAAAGAAAGACTTAGGTTAATGTGGAAAACTTATATTAAAGTGAGATGTTTATTTTGTGAGTGCCAACTACATAATATTTATATGAGGTTAAGTATGATTGTATTGATAAATACAACGGGTACATGGGGATAGGATACATTCCTAGTATTATATAAGTAGATGTTAACGCCTATTTGTATTATTGATAATTTATGTGTAAAATCATACCCGTGCTACTTGCTACCACGGAGGTTTCCGCGCCGGAACAGTCTTATCTCGATTGGACCTTTATGGGGGATATTGACTCTTACCCTAGAACATAGAATTCTATGGTACAGGCTATCTGTATGATAGTCAGACGGTCCTAAGAGAGGTGAGGGTATATGCTGACCTCTTTGTGACTTGGAACTATGCTTCGCCTCCATTTGTATGTGTTTTGTATTAATACAATTCGAGAGTGATTCTGAACTAGTAATTCCCTTAGTACGTGTAATACGAGAACTTGATAGCAAAGTACGCCAGCACCATAGATTTTATGCTAGGTGTCGATAGTATATATATTGTATATATGATTTATATATATAACTATACCTGGAATTTTTCTACTGTATGCGTAAGTAGATAAATATTGATTAATGGTTTCTAATCATAGTAAGTGCTTGGAATTTCATAGCATTATTGAGTTATGCATATTGACTTACATTATTAAGAAGAGGTTACCTTAATTAAATAATAGACATACGATCTCGGGAATCAGAATGGATGAGAGGAGAATTGGGTTAGAATTCATGAGCCATTTTAGAGGTACGTTATGTGTGCACTATAGATGAGAGGTGAGAATCTAAAGAGAGAGTCCGATAATCTAACATGAATATTATAAGTGATAAATATTGCAATATTTCACTTGCTGTTTTCAAAACTATTTTCACATCGGGCTCTGACCCGTTTCCTTGCATATTTTCTTTTCTATTGTACCTTCTATATCAGGTGTCCAGTAGCAGGGACGCTAACCTTAGAGGATTATGACGAGCTATGGAGCTATGGAGTATTGCTTAGATGCCTATCTTCGTTTGATTCACATTATGTAGTGATCTTTTATTTAGGGCATGTCGCCTAGAGGAATTCAATTATCTCATTTCTATCTGAGTCAAGATATTCTTGTATTCGTGTCATTTTAATACATTTATTATTGTTGGGTACGGTATTGAGAAATTATTTGGGAATGTTTATTCCGATTGAATTTAAATTCTTTTGAGTGATCTATTCAGTTATTATTGTGGTAGAATAAAATGTGTAGTGTTTTTCATAAAGCTGAAAATGAATTTTGTTGAATTAAAATTTGGAAAGTTTTTAACACCAGCTTAATTGGGTATTGGGTGATTTGTAAATGTTTTTGATAGTGATGCTAAGAATGAGCCAACTGTATATTCTGTTTTAATTTGGTATGGGACTGGCCACCCGGTATTTAATTAGGCGGGGTGTTACAATGGACAAATTTGTGATTGTGGTTTTAAAAAGTTTTTTCGTTGATTAATATTTTGAAAAACAATTTTTTTTATCAATTCATTTACTTTTGTTCATTTTTTAGCAAAAGTGGCATCCTTAATTCCATTGTCAATATTTTTAGTTGAATCATCAATTTTCTCTTGGACTTGGGAAGAACTGTTTTTGTTGTCATTGGATAAACGTACCCTGAACAAAATAGTTGAGGTGCTTGATGAAGTGTCAAAAGTACTAAATCTTAATCACTTTTTTACCATTTTGAAACATCGATTTTTTAAAACATATTTTATAAAACTTTTTCGATCATTCTTTAAGGGAACATTTTACTTTCATAGAATTATCTAAATGTCCCATCAACAATTTCATTTTCAAATCATATTATTTCTTCTTTTCTTCAAAAGTCCAAGTCTCACATTTAAGCATTTCAACATTTTTTAAACGATTGGATTTATCAATTTTAAGAACCTTATTGAGATCATTCAATATTAAGAAATAAAATTTAAGGTGATTTATAAGATCTTCATATTTTATTATTTTTATATATTTCCCCGCTCAAGGACTTTGATTTTATTTCTCAACTTTAAATTTGATTTCTTAAGTTTGAGAGATTCATTAAAATTTATTATAGACACGGTTAAGTTAACTTAACTCTTCATCATCACCTTATTTAAAGATAATAGGTGAAATAATTATAGTGTGTGATGATTTTAGATCTTTGTGAAGACAATTCTGTAGCATCTAGAGGTTCAATGTTAGCACTACTAATGACCATTTTCTTATAACCAATAGTTATATGTTCAAAGTAGCTATATATAGAAATTAATTTTAACAAATTTCACCATCAACATCAATCTTTAACTCAAGTTATTAGTTTTCATAAATTTTTTACTTAGAATATGCCTCATTCATCCCTTGACTAATTAATATATTTCTTAATGAGACATCATAGGATGATGATTACAACCAAACCATGCTCCTCTTAGTGGCCTCTGTGGTTCCGTGTCTTTTAGAGGTCAAAGAAAAAACATATATGATCTCGTAATCTCGACTCCATAACCAAGATACAATTTGTTCAAATATATAAGTAGGTAGACTTAGGCTCCCGAGTGGGGCTCGGTATTGCGCCTGCATATCTAAGGAGACCTGATATCAAAGGCCACGTTGTTCCAATAGGGGGTTTTATCAACAGTATGGGCTTTCGGATACCGAGTATGAACGGTAGATAATTATAGTATTTAATGAACCTACTTCTTTGTAAATAATTTCCATTATAAAATCGAACACTATACTCACATGTCCAAAAGTACATAATCAAAGGAAGGTGTTTGATAAATATTTTAGGAAAACACAGTTTTTTGGGTACCATCATTGAGATGAGAAAGTTTTCTTGGTGAAGTTATGAGGATTATTTTGACTTTTGACTTTATCTTTTGCAAAGAGTTTGGAGTAACCTTGTTCACTAACATTTTCCTAAAAATGAATTAAAACTTTGGAGAATGCGTTCTTTCATATAGTAATTACTTTTACCAGTTTTGATTACTCCTTTTAGGTTGAGAATATAATGATTATCTTAATGGTGAGAAATGCTGGAGGAAGAACAATCTTTAAAATATAAACGTTATAAAGTGCATACCCAATCCTATGTCGGGGACACGTTATGGTATTATACAAGTATAGGTGTTTCCAGGTACTGATATTAATTGAAGATGTAGGTTAAGAATTCCCTTAAAGTGTCTACCCTTGGATATTGAGACAAGATTTAGGTGGGGGAATGACCCGAGTGAGGTGGTACCGTCGGACTGAGTTTTGACTTGGAAAGATCTGATCTATGGTTTTGTGTATAGGTACGATGCCTTTTTAGTTAGCATAAGTCACTTTGTTAAAAAGTCAAAAGTTCTCTCGACTTTCTTGGGACAAGGTTACGGAAACTAGGATTTTTAGAAATCCTAATTAATGCTAGGTTTTAGGATATTTTCCCACTAGGGTGGGTTCCCTTTTAGGGGGGGGAATCTGAGGAATTTAAGCGCGCGGTTGATTGTGACACTACCCATGTGGTTAAATTCTTATCTGCTGAAGAGATCTTTATTGGATTTGGTGCCACATGGCATCAAATATTTAACTGCATGGTTTAGTGGTTAGCCATGTTGTCAATATAATTGGGATTTTACTGCAAGTGGCATATATGCAATGATTATAGAATATTAGATAATTGTGCAGTCAACTAATTAAACACGCCATTAACTGCTAGAAGCAAACTTTGTTTAGTGGGGCTTGGCCTTATTTTTGTGATTTTTCATAGTTTTAGTCTTTGTGGTATGCTTAAGGACATTAAGGCACCTATTTTTGAAGGGCATGTGGTGTTTATAAAAAAATTGAGGTTTGGATATGACCAGAGAAAATAATTTGGGAGCTCATTTTGAGGTGTTTCGCGAGATGGGATGTTTCGTAGACTTGCTGTGCACACATTGAAAATGGGTTAGTGAGTGGAGTTTAAGGTTTTGTTTGCTCGGGTGGATTCTGAGACTTTAGATGTTGTGATAATTTATGTGTGAGGTTTTGATATTAGGATGCTTGTAGAAGTCTAAGGCTTTTTCCAGGTTTTCTCGATTGGAGTCCGAGGCTTTTTTTACATTATCTCGGGTAGAATTTGAGGATTTATATAGGTTTGGTCAGAAGAGTCTGAGGATTTTGTGAGGGTTTTATATGGACGAATCTGTGGCTTTGTTGAGGTGCTTTAGGGAGTATTAGGCTGTGGTTTTATTAGGTGGAGTTTGAGACTCTCTTAGGTATCTCAAAGGAGTCTAAGGCTTTATTTTGGTTAGCTCGGGTCGAGCTCGAGTATTTGTGTGGGGTTTCTCAGGTGGGGTCCAAGACTTTGGTAGATTTATAGGATGATTTTGAGGATTTGGCAAAGATTTTACCTGGGTGGAGTGTGAGAATTCATAGAGGTTTTCTCAAAAGCGTCTGAGACTTTTATGGGGGTTTGTTCTGGCGGAATCCGAGGCTTTATGTGAGTTTTCTCAGAGGGATTTAAAGGCTTCTGCAGGTTTGTCATAGGATTTTGAGGCTTTGTTTAAGATTTTTCATGATAGGAGCATGAGGCTTTAGTGAGATGCTCAGAGGCATGTGAGGCTTTAGTTTGATCGAGTGAAGTTTGAGGCTTTTGAGAGGTTTTTTCACAGGAAGAATCTAAAGCTTCAGTGAGGGTTTACTAAGGAGGATTCAAGGCTTTATGTGGGTTTGATTAACGAAAGTTCGAGTCCTTGGTAGGTATCTTAGAGTATTTTTAGGCTTTTAATTAAGACTTTTCTTGTGTGAAGGCTGAGGCTTTAGTAAGGTGCACAGGAGAGTGCAGGGATTTGGGTTCCTCAGGTGGAGTCTGATTCTTTGGAGAGGTTTAATCAAAGGAGTTTAAGGCTTTTATGAGGGTTTTCTCTGGAGAAGTTCTAGGCTTTTGTGAGGGTTTTCTTAGGAGAAGTTGGAGGCTTTATATGGGTTTTCCCGGGTGGATTCCAATACTTTGGTAATTACTCAGAGTATTTTTAGGATTTGATTAAACGTTTACTTAGTTGGATTCGGAGCCTTAATGAGGTGCTCAGAGGGGTTTGAGGCTTTGGAGAGATTTACTCATAGGAGTCTAAGGATTTTATGATGGTTTTCTTAGGTGGATTCTTTGTATGGGTTTTCTTGGAAGGAGCTTGAGCCTTAGGTTTCGTTTTATCCAAGGACTCTAAGGCTTTGAGTGGGTTTTCTCATGTGGAGTCTAAGGCTATGTCTGTTTGCTCAAGAGGAGTTTGCATCTTTGTTTTGGTTGAAGGCAATGGATGCCTGTTATTGGGATGTTGAAAATTAGGGATTAACATTTATCTAACATCTCTATAATGGGAGGTTTTGTATTTTGTTTAAAGGGTATGTAAAAAGTTGTCTCTTTTTAGGAACAAATGGGCTTCTAGGGTAAAAGGTGTAACACCTCGTGTTTTTAATAATTAATTTAATAAATTAATAGGAAAATTAGGGAAAAATAAATTTTTGAATTTTACAATATTTATTGGTTAAATATGTTGGTTGTGATTTTATAAGGATAGAACTTCAAGAGGAATTGAAATCGGAGTTATAACGAATTTTATATGAATTTTTAAAGTTATTTTTATATATAGAATTTTAGTCAGCAGAATGCAAAAACCTATAGAGTCGATCGATCGATTCCTGGAGGTCGATCGATCGACCTACCCTATTTTCTGGCGAAGCAACTTTTTCGTTTTGGATGAATTTGAGTTAAACCAAAACTCTTTCACATATATATAATTAAAGTGACGATGCTACATTTTTAAACACTCATTTGTGAAAACCCTAAGAGCAAAAGACTCTCTATTTTCTCATCATCTTCCATCTCAAAACCCTAGCCACCATTAAAATAAATTTACAAGCTCGGTTTTGAAGACCAAGACACATATGTCCCAAGAAGACTAAAGAGGAGTTTATGATCTATTTTTCGAGTGGAACTCATATATCTAATCAGATTTTTGCCAAACTAATCACAAGCATGTTTACCCTATTCTTTTCCTTTAGTGTTATATGTCTTGATTATATCCTCCCCTAAAACTCATGTTTTCTAAATTAACTCATGAAAGTAACTATTAAAGAAATAATTATTGGGACTGTTTTCTATGAAATCTTAATGTTATTTAATACTCATAATCTCGTTGTTCTTTGGGTAGTATTTGGGCTGACGGTTCTATTATGGCCATGTGCATGTAGAGGAGCCTTAGAAAGTAAATTTTGATATTTCATGTGAGAACCCTAGATTAAATTAATTACATGTGTTGGAAAATAATAACTATGATAGGACTTGCATGTAACTATTATTCTGAAAATCACAATATTTATGTGTCCTTGATTTCCACTATTTAGATTTAAATTATTTAATTGGGAATTTAGTGTTGTTATGAATGTTGTTATAATTTGTTAATTGTGCCACTTTATGTAAATATTATAATATCTAGGGGACGTTGGATATTATAGGTAATTGGTTTTCACCCCTTGTTATAGCACACTTGTTAGGTATGGGATTAGTAAGTGGGCCTTAGCTGCGATTTATGCTTCCTAGGTATGAGACTAGTTAGTGTGAGTCTATGCGGCTTATATAATTTGAGGTGGGGGCTTATTTTTTATATTATACCATTGCTACGATAGCCTGGGATTTATGCCTAGGTGGAGTGAAATTTTTATAATCATCATTTACTTAGGATAAGACGAATTTGTGTTTGGGGACCCTTAGTTGGGACTAAGGGGCATTTTGAGGATTTTCTCATCGCTTTTAAGGGTGGGGAAAATTAATTTGAATAACGAGTATAAGAAATTTTGGAAATTAATATCGCAGGACTAAAACGAATATTAAAATTTCTTGGCGACATAATGGGTCTAGGGCTGACAGTTTAAACGAATCAGAGGATGATTTATGTCGTATCGTGTGTGGAACCTTGCCATATCGTGAGGATCGCAGGATAAAAACGAATCACACGACGGACTTGACAAGGAGATGTGTGTGTGTGTGTGGAACCTTGTCATATCACGAGGATCGCATGACAAAGACCAGATCAGACGGAGGACTTGAAGAGGGGACGTGTGTGTGGGTGAAACCTTGTCATATCGTGAGGGCCGATTGTTTAAAACGGGTGAGACGACGGACTTGACAAGGGGACGGGTATCTTGGTAAATTATCTTCACGGTTAAATTAATTAAATTTAACATTGTTGGGAAGGTGGGTTAATTAAAATAATATTGGTGTGGCTTTTTATAGAAACCTTGGGGGAAGTTAGTAATTTATTTATGATGATTAATAATATCGTAATTAAAAGATTCTATTGTTATGGTCGATATATATAGCACTATTGTTTGGGTTCAAGGACCCTAATTTTGAGGAGTAGCCGGTATTCATGCTCGGGACTTTGGCTCTAACACAGGCGTTGACTAATCTTTTTTAAGATTACTTGGAGTAGTTGCATAGAGTTGATTGGAGACATTTTTGGAGGTGCAGCTGGAGCAATTTTATTGTTTTAGTAGTTAGATTTATCTTTCCTTTTCAGTATTATTTAATTATGAGACTTCAATTGAGTTTGGTTGGGCCATTCGATTCCAAAGTTGTTTAAAGGATTTCTATGGGATTATTCAGATCTTTATTATTCATATTTTATTGAATCATTATTGGAGATTGGATTTATTCAGAGTTAGCATGTGATGTATCATTTATCGCTTAGTTTTTTATGATCATTTGAGATTGATTCAATCATTTATCTTATGGACTGATTTATTTATGTGTCTTATCTGTCTCATGCTAAGAATGGTATTTATTTTAGTTCACGTCCGGCTTAGTTTTGGCGGTGGCCAACGCCAGAATTGAGCGGGGTGTGACAGATGGTATCGGGGCCAGGTTTTAGGTCTCGTGTTGTGAGTCTCTTTAGCTTCCGCATTACCGATCGTTAATTCCCTTTATTGAATCGTACTCCATAAGGTAGAGGGTCTAGCATACGTGTTAGATGTGTTTCTTGGAGATATGGAGTTTTATGTTAAGGACGTTATAGGCATTGAGTTTAGAAATTGTAACCTTGATATGAGGATCCCTAAATTTGATTTTGGAGATGTTAATTATTTGGAAGATCATTAGTATAAATGTTGGCTATATCTTATATCGATGCAGCGATGTGAGTTGATTTGAGGATTTATGTGTTGCGAAGATTATCGAAGATAGAATCGAGTGGTGATTTGCGAGAGCGCGTGGTACGCCGTTATTTTCATAGTTATGTAGATATATATATATATATATATATAATTTTGGGTGTGCGAGGTGTAGGTGCGCATAGGATTGGGTGTATGAGCGCTCGATTATGACATTCTACATGTAGACATATGTGAGCCTTATTTTTACGTTTTGCAATTTACGATTGATGTGTATGTCTCGTCTAATTTAGAGAACAAAATTCTTTTCTAGTGGGGAAGTATGTAACACCCCGTGTTTTTAATAATTAATTTAATAAATTAATTAGAAAATTCAGAAAAAATAAATTTTGAATTTTATAATTTTTATTGGTGAAATATGGTGGTTGTGATTTTAAAAGAATAGAACTTCAAGCGGAATTGAAATCGGAGTTATAATGAATTTTTAATTTAATTTTTAAAGTTTCTTTTATATATATCATTTTAGTTGACATAATGCATAAACCTGTAGAGTCGATCGATGGACTCCTGGAGGTCGATCGATCGACCTACCCTACTTTCTGGAGAAACAGCTTTGCTGTTTTGGACGAATTTGAGTTAAACCAAAACTCTTTCACTTATATATAATTAAAGTGATGGGGCTAGATTTTTAAAGACTCGTTTCTGAAAACCCTACGAGCAGAAGACTCTCTATTTTCTCATCATCTTCCATCTCAAAACCCTAGCCACCATTAAAATTACTTTTCAAGCTCAATTTTGAAGGCCAAGACACATATGTCCCAATAAGACTCAAGATGAGTTTTTGATCTAATTTTCGAGTGGAACTCATATTTCTAATCAGATTTTTCTCAAACTAATCACAGGTATGTTTACCCTACTCTTTTCCTTTAGTGTTGTATGTCTTGATTATAGCCTCCGCTAAAACTCATGTTTTCTGAATTAACTCATGAAAGTCATTATTAAAGATATAATTATTAGGATTGTTTTGTATTAAATCTTAATGTTATTTAATACTCATAATCTCATTGTTATTTGGGTAGTAGTTGGGACGGCGGTTCTATTATGGGCATGTGCAAGTAAAGGAGCCTTAGAAAGTAAATTTTGATATTTCATGTGAGAACCCTAGATTAAATTAATTACTCGTGTTGGAAAATAATAACTATGATAGGACTTGCATGTAGCTATTATTCTGAAAATCACAATATTTATGTGTCCTTGATTTCCTCTATTTAGATTTAAATTGTTTAATTGGCAATTTAATGTTGTTATGAATGTTGTTATAATTTGTTAATTGTGCCACTTTATTGAAATATTATAATATCCCGGGGACATTGGATATTGTAGGTAATTGGTTTTCACCCCTTGTTATAGCACACTTGTTAGGTATGGGACTAGTAAGTGGGACTTATCGCGATTTATGCTTCCTACGTATGGGACTAGTTAGTGTGAGTCTATGCGGGTCATATAATTTGAGGTGGGGGATGATTTTCTATATTATACCATTGCTACGATAGCCTAGGATTGATGTCTAGGTGGAGTGAAATTTTTATAATCATTATTTACTTAAGATAGGACAAATTTGTGTTTAGGGACCCTTAGTTGGGACTAAGGGGAATTTTGAGGATTTTCACATCGCTTTTGGGAGAAATTAATTTGAATAACGAGTATAAGAAATTTTGGAAATTAATATCGTATGACTAAAAAGGATTTCAAAATTTATTGGCGACATAATGTGTCTAGGGCCGATAATTTAAACGGGTCAGAGGATGATTTATGTCGTGTCGTGTGTGGAACCTTGTCATATCGGAAGGATCGCAGGATTAAAACGGATCAGACGGCGGACTTGAAAAGGGTATGTGTGTGTGTTTGTGTGTGGAACCTTGTCATATCGCGAGGGTCACAAGATATAAACCGGATCAGACGGCGGACTTGACAAGGGGACGTGTGTGGGTGGAACCTTGTCATATCGTGAGGGCCGACAGTTTAAAATGGGTCAGACGGCGGACTTGACAAGGGGACGGGTATCTTGGTAAATTATCCTACGGTTAAATTAATTAAATTTAACATTGTTGGGAAGGTGGGTTAATTAAAATAATATTGGTGTGGATTTTTATAGCAACCCTGCGGGTAGTTAGTAATTTATTTATGGTGATTAATAATCTTGTAATTAAAAGATTCTATTTCTATGGTCGATATATATCTATTATTTGGGTTCAAGGACCCTAATTGAGAGGAGTAGCCGGTATTCATGCTCGGGGCTTTGGCTCTGACTCATGCATTGACTTATCCTTTTCACGATTACTTGGAGTAGGTGCATAGACTTGATTGGAGATATTTTGGAGGTGCTGCTGGAGCTATTTATTGCTTTAGTAGTTAGATTTCTCTTTTCTTTTCAGTCGTATTTAATTATGAGACTCCAATTGAGTTTTATTGGGCCATTCGGTTCCAAAGTTGTTTAGAGGTTTTCTATTGGATTATTCATATCTTTATTATTATGATTTTATTAAATCATTATTGGCGATTGGATTTATTCAGTGTTAGCATGTGATGGATCTTTTATCGCTTAGTTGTTTATGATCATTTGAGATCGATTCAATTATTTATCTTGTAGACTGATTCATATATGTCTCATGCTAAGAATGGTATTTATTTTAGTTCACACCCGGCTTAGTTTTGGTGGCGACCGACGCCAGAATTAAGTGGGGTGGGACAGATGGATCTTTTTGGTAACCCATGAAATGATTGGTCTTTAAGAGTTTTTAATTTGTTCATTTTTGCATTTGGAGTCACTAATCATTTTTAATACAAAGATTATATGTGTGATGTATAATCGATAAGGAGTTTTAATTTTTAGGCTGAAATCATAGGTGAAGATGATGAATGGCTACCTTTTAATGGAAGTTAAGCTTGAAGACCTTTCTCGACTCTTGTATTAAAGTTCGATTTTAGAAGGTTTTCTTATGCTCATTATGTGAGACCAAATTATTACTTAAGATTCGAAGATTCTTAGGATAGAGGATTTTATCACAGGTTTTTCCTTTGGTGTAATACCCCGTATTCTTACGTATTTGAAATTTATAATATTGAGAATTTAATTAATTCAAAATTGGAAAGAATACGTGTTAAATTAAATTACACGAGTGTCGTAATTTAACATGATTTAATATTATATGCTAATCGAGAGATGGATACTGATTAATATTGTAAAATGATATTAATATTTACTAAGTGTGAATAGTAAATAATTAATAGTTATAAATTTATGACATAGCGAGTGATATGGGCGAAATTTATTTTATCTCAATCAGGCGTTGCGTGTAGACAAATTTGAGGTTGAGATTGGAAATATATTTTTAAGTGACTCGAATGATAATTTAGAGGCCGTGGATGATTCCTACAGGGTCAAAATAGTTGAAAAAGTGTATTGGGGGTATTTTTTGGACCACGAATCAATTTTAGGCAAATCTGACACCTATCGAGGGTATTTTGGTCATTTGGCAAATAGAGGTTAAGGGACCTACGAAATTCTAAGTGTTATAGTAGATGTTTAAGATTTAAGGCTAGGGTTAGAAATATTTAAACTTAAGAAAGGTTGTTAGAGAGAAGAGAGAAACAATTCCCAAAGCTTAAGGAGGATTTGGTGAGGGATTAGAAGGAGTCTTGCAACTCAATAAAGTAGAGAGGGAAGATTGGAAGAGAAAATAACCCAACACCTTCATCAAATTCAAAATCAGATCATATTTATTAAGGCAAGTGTTTATTTGAAAATCTATTTGAAGTTATAATACCCATGTGTAGGGTTTCATGAATAGTTTACTTATCTTAATATTCTCGGAAGAAAATAGTAGATTGAATACCTGTTTGGGTAGGATTGCAAGTAGTTTGTATTAACATATGTAGAGGAATTGAAATCAGAATAATTATAATGGTTCCTACGAATTTAAATCTGGGTTTGTGATGATAAATTATGTAAAACTATGTAGGGTTTTCGACAATATTTAGATTTTGATGGTTCTTGGATGAATTTTGTAAAGAATTGGTGACATATTTATGTTAGGAATAATCTCTATACATATTGTGGATAATTGGTTATGTTGAGAGACATTTCCATAATGTTTAATGAGAAATTTATGGGTTAAAATTAATGAAAAAAATCGAAGCTGAGCGAAGCCCTATCTGATCAATCAATCGATCGATGTATGAATGTCGATCGATCGATCGACCAAAGATGAATTTAGATACTTTTGTTGGTTGAGTTTTCTTCGATTGCCGACGATTGGGGGAAACCTTATTAATGATATTATACATATGTAGGGACTTAAGGAAGACCATTAGGTATGTAGTTAAGGTTCGGTAAGGTCGTTGATTGTAAGACTTGGGGTGTGGACCGATCACGATAACCCTATTGAGTCGTGTATCAGAACATTAGGAATTGAGTTACGAGAAGAGTAAACATCAATCTATGGTGTATATCAGTAGATTAGAGGTGAATTAACTAAGTTGTGTGAATACTCCAAATGAATACGATAGTGAGATAAATCGTAAAGTAATAAATACGAGAAATATGCCAGAGAAATACACTACGTATGAATATGAATATTTAGGTGGTGTGAATACATACTAAGTTTCTATAGGTGGGGTGAATACCTACTATATATATGTGTGTGATATCAATATTGGGGACTAGGTAATATTCCGTATATATATATATATATATATATATATATGAAGGGTAAGTTGAGTAGAGCGAGTTCATTATAAAGGTTTAATGATATATTGTGAATATATAATGAATGAATTACGTAATGAAGCTTAATTACAAATTTAAAGGATACCAATGTGCAGAAAGTTATCTACGAAGATAATAATATACGAGAGGTGTTAATTCTGTTAGCATTTTATATGGGTGGTACTGGGAACTTAGACGTGTAAATAAGTTCAGTTAGATACTTTAGTCTAGTTAGCTTGGGTAGTACATCTAGGTGACTAAGTAGAAAGAGTTAGGCGTGCACAATAGATGGGAGGTGAGAAAACTCAAGAGAGTGTATGTGAACCTAACATTTATAATAAATAACTGATTTTTTATTCGTTATAAACGCTTGCTAATTCTTTTCAAAACGTTTTGAGTACTAACTCTTGCAATAAAATATTGTTAAAACCTTTTAAATGTCCAGCCACAGGGACGTCGGGCGTGACTTCATTTCAGGGACTCGAAGTTGTAGCACTGTCGATACTGACAGGATTTGCATAGACGATTCTCTCTTTCTGATCTAATGTAGGGTACCAGTTTAGTAATTTTGTATTTGGATGTGTTGTTCAATGACTTTATTTAAGTTATGTAGTCTTAAGATTTGTGACGGCTTCTTGTGGAGATTTGGAGTTTGTCGAAGGTTTATTTGGTTTTACCTTATTCATTTATACAATGTGTGATGTTAGACTCTAGTGTATTGTGATTTTTGTATTTTAGTTCTGCATAAATTGTTTATCCGTTTAAATTACAAGATAAAATTTCGCACTAGTTTAATTAACTATTAGGTGGTTAGAAATAAAAATGTCTTCAACAGTGATGCTAAGAATGAACCAGATTAGAAACCTATTTTAATTTAATAAAGGCATGATCACCCGATATTTAATTAGGTGGGGTGTCACAAATGGTATCAGAGCAACATGTTCTAGTGTCCATAGGATCTGTGCTGCTTATTACATTTTTGCGTATCGTTCTTTTAATACAGAGCCGAATTGTTAGGCTTATTGTTTTTATCTTTACGTGCTTTAGATATCGTTCTTCTGCTATTAGATTTTTGTATAAACTGTGTACTTATACAATCTAATTTTATTTATGTATGCCGCCGAGGAGAGAGCGAGCTGAGAGGGCAGCCACCGTGGACGAGGCTAAGGAGGACCCTCAGGAGCAGCTGGTACCACCACCATAAATGATTTCTACTATTTAGGTGGAAGTGATAGTGTCTCAGGCAGCCGAGGCAGCTATAAGGGCTATGGACACCCACTTCCCTCCGCCTCAGGCACAACAGCCCATAGCACCAGTTATCTGGGCCCATCAAAGGCAACTCACTTGGTATAGCATCAGGGAGACCTTCCAGAAGGGCCACGCGCTTGAGTTTTAGGGCAATACGGATGTAGTGGAGGCATGCCAATGGAAGAAGAACATTCAGTTCCATCTGTGTATTTTATATTATAGTGAGGTACATAGACAGATATTAGCCACCTTCAAACTAGCAGGGGTAGCCCTACAGTGGTAGGATTCAATGACCACCGCTAAGGAGAGAGCCTTGATGATGATTTCAAAGTTCTGGATGCGCTTTGACTGCAAGTACTTCCCGCCTGCTATTGAGTCAGACATGAGAAGGAAGTTTAGGGAGGTATGTCAGGGTGACCGCTAAATAGCCGACTACGAGGAGGAGTTCACCCATTTGGCTAACGTTATGCTAGATGAGGTGAGCAATGAGGAGAGAAAGAAGGTAAAGTTTGTGAATGGGTTAGCCTGAGGATTAGGAAGAATTTGATTGGTAATCCTGTGTTTATGACTTATACTGACTGTGGCCATCCCCGGATATATCCCCTTGTAGCACGGCGGGATAGGATCCCTCTAGGTCTCACTCGTCCTTCTTGGGAGCGCTATGGACGGCATCGGTGAATGAGGTGAAAAATGAAGATAGATAGAGTCGCCAGTCTATTTTACTCAAAATAGATAAAAGAAAAGGGAGCCATCCCGAAGGACATCATCCACAAACATACTGATACATACGAAACCAAAACGATTCGAAAGGGGTCCGAAGGCTAAGTTACGAAATGGAAAGGTGTTAGGCACCCATTATGCCCTTACGATCTCTCATGGGTTGTTGTTATTTCCTTTATTTCCTCACGATATGTGTGCATGTGTATAGGTAGTGGAGATAGGAATCATCGACTTGTATCATGGAAGAGATAAAGCGAGTCAACCATCCTAAAAGAAATGTTAGAAAATAGAATTTATGCGATTATCCTAGCGTGGATCATTATAGGGGAATGATGACGCATATTGGATTAATACGCCATTGGGGACAAATATATATATATATATATATATATATATATGTAAATACAGAGAATTTGAGAGGATTAAGTTTAAAGAATATAAAAAAATAGGAAAAGAGTAGAAAAAGGACTCGAGTCCCGGGTTTTACCACGAGATGCCTACGTAGCCTATAGAGGCATCAAAGTCCACGTAGTTCGTATACAAAACGAGGGGTGGGATTTATCCCATAAATCCAATCGGGGATTTCTCTTATATATATATATATATATATATATATATATATATATATATATATATATATATGTGTGTGTGTGTGTGTGTGTGTGTGTGTGTGTGTGTGTGTGTGTGTGTAAAAAAGTGTTTTAGTTGTGAGAAAAGTGTGAGAATTCCCGTTTGGAATTTATGAGCAAATCCTCTTTTTCTTCTTTTTCTTGGGTTTTATTTATATGAAAATAAGAGATGTGTGATAATACTAGATAAAAAGTATATTAGGATATGTGAGATAAGAGAATAAAAGTACTAAGTAACAAAACAAAATAATGAGAATTTAGGCGAATTTAAGGAGGGAGTGGAGAAAGTTGGACCTTCTTGAAGATCTTGATCTTGATCTTGGATGTTAGAGAGCAGCCCTTGCACTTGGATGATGATGGAGAGTACTTAATTCACCAAGTTTTGTGAAAAAGGTGATGAAAGGTGAAGGTTGAAACGGGATTTGGATGTGGAAATCACGCTGACTTCAAGAGGGGTTTTCTGAGCTTACTGAGACTGATGGATCTCTGATTCTTCCTTTTTTTGAATGAGGTTAGTCCCTCCTTTTTATAGGATCAGGGCATTGCTGATCATCAAAGACCTGGTCCTACCAATCGGCAGGTGTGTTTAGACACACTAAAGATAGGCAGGGCTTGGAACCTCGTTTGGGAGTGTTTTTCAGGTTCCTTTGGAAAATTAGTCGTAGAGCGAGAACCGTTGATCCGAATCACACACGGGGTGAACCGTTGGAAAGTTATTTTAGAGACCTTAACAAGTCCTTGGGACTGCTCCGGGGTTCGGGAGTTGACTTTGGGTCAAATATGGCTCGGAACCGCCCGTCAATCCTTTAGACGAGGAAACTTCAGACGCAAACGGATCGTTCGTCCGCATGGTAAGCCAGAATTGCCCACGGGGGGGGGGGATCATTAAAAAGGTTAGGAGATGTACTTCCACATTCTAAAGATTTTGACGTGGTTTGGGGAGTTGACTTTGGTCAACTGGGGTCTGGAAGCGTTCGGTGACCTTTCGGAGTAAAACAGGTTGTTCGTCCGTACTGCAAGTCAGAATCATGCATGGGGCCAACCATTGGAAATGGGTTTCAGTGACCTTTGAAGATTCATTCAGTCTCGGTCGATCTAAAGAGTCGACTTCGGTCAAACGGGGCTTGGGTGCATCCAGTGACCTCCATATTGAGTTTTGAGGAAAAATGGTTCGTTCATCCGCATGGTAAATCAGAATTGTGCACGAGATGGACCGTTAGAAAGGGGATTCAGTGCCCTTAGAAGTTTAATTATGTCTCGATCGAGCTTAAGAGTTTGAATTTTGGTCAAACTGAGCCTGGGAGTCCCCGATGGCTTTTAGGTCAGTACCCGGGGTATGACTTGGGTTTGCAATACTGAAGGGAGGTGTTAGGGACCTAAGGAGAGGTTAGGGGGTATTAGAATGGGGTGTCTATAGAGCCCCTCGACGGGTGAGTGTGGAACAAATAATAGCCATCGAATAGACACCACATAATGCCTTTGAAAGAGGATGACTGGAGGGTCGAGGTCGATTCTGAGGACCTAAGGATGAGGATGACCGATTCTACAGGTCGAAGCCAATTCTAAGTGATTGGAGATAAGGGTAATCGATTCTGTGGGTTGAAGCCAATTATGAGGGCTTGGAGATGAGGGTGACCGATTCTGCGAGTCGAAGCCAATTCTGAGGGCTTAAAGCGGCATGTTGGGGGTGGTCTTAAAAGGTTGATTTAGGTCAATTCTGAGGACCTACAGCAATGATAGGAGTGAGTAATTCTATCGATCGAAACCAATTATGAGGGCTTAGGTTGTGATGATCTATTCTGCCTATCGAAGCCGATTATGTGGGCTTGTGGTGAGATGACCAATTCTGCGGGTCGAAGCCAATTATGTGGCCTTAAGTTGGGGATGACCAATTCTGCAGGCTTAAGTTGGGGATGACCAATTCTGCTGGTCGAAGCCAATTCTACGGGCTTTGGTTGTGATGACCGATTCTATAGGTCGAAGCCAATTTTGCGGGCTTTAGTTGAGATGACCAATTCTATAGGTCAAAACCAATTCTGCGAGCTTTAGCTGAGATGACCAATTATGTGGGTCAAAGTCAATTCTATAGGCTTTAGGTGAGTTGACCAATTTTGTGGGTCAAAGCCAATTCTACGGGCTTAAGGTGAGATGACCAATTCTGCGGGCTTAAGGTGAGGTGACCAATTCTGCGGGTCGGAGCCAATTCTATGGTCTTTAGGTGAGAAAACCAATTCTACGGGTTGAAGCCAATTCTGCGTGCTTTAGTTGCGATGACCAATTCTGTGGGCCTAAGGTGAGATGACCAATTCTGCGAGTCGAAGCCAATCCTGCGGACTTAAGTTTTAAATGACCAATTTTATGGGTCGAAGCCAATTCTGCGGGCTTAAGCTTTAAATGACCAATTCAGCTGGTCGAAGCCAATTCCGCGGGCTTTAGTTGAGGTGACCAATTCTACGGGTCGAAGCCAATTCCGCGGGTTTAAGTTAAGATGACCAATTATGTGGGTCGTAGCCAATTCTACGGGGTTTAGTTGAGATGACTAATTCGGCGAGTCGAAGCCAATTCTTCGGGCTTAAGGAGAGATGACCAATTCTGCGGGTCGAAGCCAATTCGGTGGGCTTGAGTTGAGATGAACAATTCTGCGGGTCGAAGCCAATTCTGCGGGCTTAAGGGGAGAAGTTCCTTGGGAACTTTGTTGGGAAAATTACCTCGTGATTTTGATTTCAGATGGGGAGCCGATCGCTAGGGAAATCCTTATGTTTTTTGGAGACTGTACATGGGGAACAACCAATCTGATACTGGATAAGTGATTAGGTGGTCTAGGTTTTGGACGTATTTCTCGGGGAGATTTGAGACCTTTGAAAAATATGATATGATCCTGCAGTTTTGGATATTTTGGAGGTCCTCTGGGGACCTCGTCGGGGAGCGATTCGCTTGTGTTTTGAGAGTTTTGCTGGGGAAATAGGGGTTCCGCTTGAGGAAGTGTGAAGTTTTCTTGGTGAAAATGCTCTAAATCCTTTCTGGGATTTTTCAAAAAATTTTGAGGATTTTTTAGGGTATTTTCTGGGATTTTTTTGTATGAAAATTTAAGGGGGTGCCGGTCGGCATGGTGTAGAGAGTGGCATTCGGCAGTGGCACGAACTTTTGGACTTCCTCAAGAAGGCAAAGGGTCAGTGTCGATCGGTAGGTGGGGGATCAATGCCGATCGGCATGACCCTTGGCATCCTATATAAATGGGGCGAATTCCCCTCATTTTTCACAGCTTCTTGCCTTCTCTCTTTCTATGATTTTCATCTGCGAATCGCTCTAGCATTTCGATCTCTAAAAAATGGCCGCTTTTGTGAGCACTGCATTATACCGGGAATGGTTGGTTGTTAATGACAGGGAAAACATGGAGTGGAGGGCCAGGGCGCCTATTGCCTTGGGGAGAGAGAATTCTTTTGACGCATTCAAGCCGATTGCGGATGAGTGGACCTTGTTACGGGAGCCATCGTGTCATCGTTCTTCGAGGGTGGTGAACCCTGGCGGTTATGTAAGTAAAATGACTTTTGGCATTCTCTCTTTTTATGGTTTTCCTTTTTTATTGGATTCTGACAAGGTTTTTCTCTTTTGGCAGTCTGATGTTTCTCTGTCGAATATGCGTGCCCGTGGGATGACGGGGCTTAAGGATATCTAGGAGCATCTTCCACCTGTGGTGTGTTGGGTGGTATCCTCAACATGCTTTGGGAGGTTGGCATCTATGCTAGATGAGACGCCTCGTTCGACAGTGATTTTATGCTCTCTGGGGGAGAGGTGGTGGGACACTACCCACACCTTTCATTTTGTCTTTGGGGAGATGACTGTAACTCCCATAGATGTGCAGCAGCTACTAGGGTTGGATTGCGATGGGGAGAAGATAGAGATAGATCGCTCTTTGAAGGTGAGGCCGAAGGTGGTGCGCGCGGCGCTTAGTGATGTGGGGAGGATAGTGTCTGGGGACTCCATCCGCCTATCGCTCCTGAAAGTTGCTTTATTGGGCAGAGTGATCGATGTGGAGGATGGGCTGCAGGTGAGGCAAATGGCCTGGTTGTTCATTTTGCTGGGGGGATTTCTGGTGGCTTCGAGCGGCGACGTTGTCCACTTATAGTTTTTACCATATCTGAGGATGTTTTCGAACATCCATCTCTATGATTGGGGGAGCCTGACTTTGGCGACCCTTTATTTCTCTTTGGATGCATTCAGTCGGTGCTGCCGGTAGTCTTTCACTAGATCCATGTATCTTCTTGAGGTATTCTTTAATTTTCCTTTCATGCATTCGCATTTTTCTTATGCACCTCTTTTTATTGCAAATTCTTGTCTTTGGCAGGCGTGGTTATATGAGGTGATCGGGTGTAACACCCAGCTAATTACTTTGAAGGACGAGACCGTTGGGAATTTTTTCCTATTGCATCGATGGCGCAAGGCCAATCGACAGTCAAGGAGGTCTCTCTCTTTTGATGTGGTGCATCAGGTCTTTAATGTCCTGACCAGTGATAGGGTAGGACTTCTTTCTTCTTCACTCTAAAACCTTTGTGTGCTCTAGTTTTGTATTTGACTGATATCTGCTGGGGATTTTTCAGGTGACCTTTTACCCTTGGGGGATGGTCATTCAGGAAACAGGGATGACTGGATTAAATGCGCAAATGAGGCATTTACTAGCGCATGAGTTTGTTCACTCTTGGTATCTCGGGGAGAGGGTGGTCCGACAGATTGCTGAGGGGGAGGTGGTGGAGCCACCTACGAGGCCCCCTATGTCTATGAGGCGGGAACGGCTGCTGCCAGAGGATGTGAGGATCGCGATGATGATTGGCGAGTCCTCCCTGTTTTACACCGATACGGCTGTGTCGTATGATTATATGGACTTTGTGACGAGCTGGCTGATGGCGCCCAGCATATATGATGCACTTCGCTTCCCTCCTGCGGGTTTCAGTCGGCCAGTGGGATCATCATACAGTGGTGGTGGTCCTTCGACATCTGTGGTGGTGACTTCGGAAGTTCCCTTTGTGTGGCTGGATACTACTTCATACAACATTCGGCGGGCTGATGGAGGGATGGTGCCTATGCTGCATCTTCCTCATGCGATGGACTCGGAGGAGTTGGGATTGACAGAGGAGGTTCTTCATCCTGAAGTATATTCTTTATGTTCTTCCTTTTTTCTTTCTTTTGGTTTATTTTTCTCTTTTCTACTTTGATACTGATTCTGCCTTTTCTTGCATTAGGGACTGGATAATTTCGACGACTGCCCATATTCGAGACGGAGTTCATGTTCCTTATTGCTTGGTGTCGTCTGCCTCATTCGAGGAGGAGTCTGGTTTCGGTAGCAGTGGTGCGTCATCTCTCCGCAGGGGAAAGAGAGCGCATCGCAGGGGTGGAAGCGCTTAGGAGAGAGAGAGGTGAAGATTAGGTGAGAAATAGAGAGGGAGAATCTGGGTTCGGGCTGAGTCCCATTGTTTTTTCTTTTCTTTCCTTCAAGATTGATGTAACACAGAGAAATATCTATGCAATGCAATGAAGTTTTCTGACTATCTTATGTTAATGATGAATGAATGCATGCACAATCGCTTTTTACTTTGCTGCTGAGACCGTAAAAACAAATATTTTTGGGATTTTAAAGGGAAGTTTTATTCACAATGGGGATGTATATAAAGATGAAAAGGGGAATTTTGAAATTTTGTTTGAGAATATCAATTTATTTTGAGTTTTCTGAATTTTGAGAAAAGAGGAAAAAGGAAAATTTCCAAAAGTAGTGGGTTATCGATTAGCAAGGACCTTGTCCTGCCTATCGGCAGGTTAGTCTAGTCCCATCAATTCAAAGATTTGATCGGTACCCTCTTCAGCCTTTGGTACCTTGTGGGGCAGGATTTTCTCCAATTTTTGTCGAGGTTATGTCTTTTGTGGAAGTTCTCAAGTATAAAAGAGGGGTAAGAGTGGAGTGTTTTCCTCAAACCTTCACATTCTCCTTTCTTATTCTGTGAGATGGATCTCCCTGGTAGTGTTGAGTTTTGCCAACTACCTCAAGACTTTGGAGGCGATGTGCTCCTACAACGTCGACTACGATGCTTGCAACCAGCATCAAGTTTCTTTATGGCATAATCGGCCCATAGAGTGGAACATGTTGATGGCAGTGGTACAATTCCGGTACCCTGAAGACCATATATTCCTCTTTGGCTTGGAAGAAGTCTGTCCGACTTATGAGGAATTTTCTGCCATGTTGGGGATAAATCTCGGCGTTGTTATGGCTCTACCTGAGTTTTCCCATTCTCCCCGGGAGTTGTTGGCTGGGCTTCTTTGTATTTCGTCTTCAGCGGGTAAATCCTTTGTTACTGGAGGAATGATTTTTATTCCAGCGGTGCTGCGGTCCGTACATTTGCAGGAGGTTAGTGATGCTGGATATGCCGGAGCTGTCATTCTAGGCTTCGTTTCAAAATTACTGCTTGTGACCAAGGAGCTACTGGTGGACCCACAACTTGTAGCTATTACTTCATGGATGTCCTACCATCGCAATCATGCGACGGTGATACTGGTGGAGACTCTAAATAGCCTGGATGCCTGGCGAGAAGGTCGTTCTGACTTTCTGAGGGGGATCCCTGTGATTCTGTTCATGTGGTTGTCTGAAAGGTTTCACCTGGTGAATCCTCCGAAATAACCTTTGTCGGTTGTGCCCAACTTCATTTTGTGCCATTTCATTAGCGTAGGCTTGGATATGGAGAGCTGGGAGAACAAGTTCATGGAGCGTGGGGCTCTAAATCTGTATTGGTCAGTACCTTGGTTGGGACAGCTGTTGCCTATTCTGGAACTGAGAGAATACCCGTATATCCGTTTGGTTGGTCTCAAACAAAACTCTTTCTATTTACCTTGGCGGCTTCTGCGCTAATTTGGGTGGGAGAAGATTGTGCCACCTCGGACACTAGACTTATTTCTGGTGGAATATTTGAGAGAGCGTCTGCGCATGCGGCTTGGCTCTTTGTCGGAGAGTCGACGTCCGTCAACTCGTCCCTCTCAGTCTTCTAAGTAATTTCTTTTTAATAAAATAAACAAGTTTTTTATCATATAGTTGTGCCTTTTGATGAATGCTATATTTTGAATTATCTATACTGATCGCTAAGGCATGCATAATCCTTTTGTTCAAGTATATGTTAAAGTGAACTGTCATTCTCAGAGATAAGAAAAGAATAGTTTTTTATGAAAAAAGAAGGGGTCGTGCTCATGTAAGATGTGTGAGCTGCCTACATACCTCTGGGGAGTTTTGAAAACTTTTAATTTTTACGAGAATGATTTTTGTAGAGGATCAGGCCCACGTAGTTTTGGGTAGAGGGAAATAAAGATTTTTTTTTAGAATAAAAGGGAGATGAGAAGTGTCGTAGCGCGTCAAGATTTTGGATTATGGGTAAAATTTCTTGAGATGGTCCAAGTTGATTGGACGAGCCATCTCTTCTCCACCTAAGTCGGTGAGCATGGCGACACTGCTGGACAAGATTTTCTTCACGATGTATGGGCTGCTCCAATTGGGCTTGAATTTCCCTCTGGGGTTCCAGATGGGCTCTACTATTTATTTCAGGTCTAAATCCCCTTCTCAGACCCCGCGGTCCTTGACTCTCTTATTGAATGAACGCGATATTCAGTGACGGTACCCTTGTATGTGGTATAGAGCTTTCAATCTCCTTTCATTTAGGAGGGTCAGCTCATAAAGATGGATTTGGTTCCAGTCTTCTTTGCTGGCCTTGCTTTCAAGCATGACGCGCAACAAAAGTATTTCTAGCTCCATGGGTAGGACTTCCACGCCATAGACTAGAGATCAAGGGGTATCCCCAGTAGAGATTCGGATTGAGGTTCAGTATCCCCATAGGGCATAAGGGATTCGGTCGGCCCAATCTCAATTTCTTTCGATCATCTTACTAATGATGGCTTTGAGGTTCTTGTTGGCTGCTTCGACCGCATCATTGGTATGAGGTTAGTAGGGAGAAGATTTATGTCTCTGAATACCATACTCGTTGACCACTTCTGTGACTTCTGCCTCAAAGTGCAACCCATTATCTAACACTAGCTCGTGCGGGACCCCATATCGGTAGATGATGTTTTTCTTGATGAATTTAGCTACTTTCTTGGCATTTAGGACTACGTATGACTCAGATTCGACCCATTTGGTGAAGTAATCAATGACGACCAAGATGAACTCATTCCCATTAGAGGCCTTGGGTGTAACCTTCAGTATAATGTCGATGCCCCAGGTGGAGAACGACCAGGGAAAAGTCATGTTGTATAATTCTTGCAGAGGAAAGTGTTGAAAGTTGGAGAACTGTTGGCGTTTGAGGCATATATGGACATAGGCGGTGTAATCCTGGGTCACGGTGGTCTAGTAGTAGCCTTATCAGATGATCTTCTTATCAAGCATGTGACCGTTCATGTGGGGTCCACATTCCTCGCTGTGGATTCTCTACATTACCTTTTCAATGTCAGCCTCTGTGATGCAGTGTAAATTAGTTCCATCGAAGTTTCTCTTAAACAGTGCTTTGTGACTGATGATGTACTGGGTGGCGAGTCTTTGGAGGGTTGCTCGTTCTTTCTTGTTAGAACCCTCGGGATACCTACCATGCTTGAGGAGGTACCAGATATCAGAATACTAGCAATTGTCTAGCTCGGGATCTTCTATGGTGATGAGATTAATGTGGTAGTAATGGGTTGGTTTGTCTTGCTTTTGGACTAGGAAGGGGGCCATTGTTATTCCCTTGGGCATGTCGACCATGGAGGCCAAGATAGCAAGGGCATCGGCTAGGTTATTCTTTGCTCGAGGTAGGTAGTGGAAGGTGATATCTTGGAATTGGGAGGCTAGTTCTTCTAAGTGGGCATGGAAGGGTTGGAGTTTCTCGTCCTTAACTTTCCATTTTCTAAGCACTTGACCGATGATGAGGGCGAAATCCCCATAGACATCTTGGCATTGAATACCGTTCTTGATAGCAGCTTGTCGTCCTACTGTACACGCCTCGTATTCAGTCATGTTGTTGGTGCTGGGGAAATCCAACTTGATGATGATGGGAGTGTGGGATTCATCTGGTGAGATCAGAAGTATCCCAATGCCGTATCCCTTTTTGTTACCAGCGCCGTCAAAGAACATTTTCCATCGAGGGTCATACTAAGTAGTGTAGAGGATGTTTTCATCTAATTTTCATAGACCCGTACATCAGCTTCTTCTATGGGGTAGTCAATGAGGTAATCCATGATGGCTCTTCCTTCCATAGCATTCTGTGTGACGTATACGATATCAAACTCGGTTAGGAGCATCAACCACCGAGCCATTCGGCTGGATAAGGCGGGTTTCTCAAGCAGGTTCTCGATGGTGATACCAGTTTGATAGGGAAGGAGAGCATGTAGTGTCGTAACTTTTGGGTGACCCAAACAAGCACGATGCTTGCTTTTTCCAAAGTAGTGTAGTTGACTTCGTACCCGACCAATTTGTGACTAGCGTAATAGATAGCCCTTTTTTGTAAGAATCTTCAAGGTATTGATCTGGAAAAGCCCCAACTGCAGTGTCGGTTATGGTTAGGTATAAGAGCAAGGGGAGACCAGGCTATGGTGGCATGAGTACTGGAGGTTGAGTCAGGTATTATTTTATTCGATTAAAGGCTTCTTGGCAAGCCTCTTTCCGAACTTTGGTTGAATCCTTTCGGAGGAGTTTGAAAATTGGTTCATAAATGGAGGTGAGTTGGCTGATGAACCAGCTCATGTACTGCAATTTCCCAAGGAAACCTCAGACCTCTTTCTCCATTCGAGGAGGTGGCATCTCAAGTATGGCTTTTAGGTTGGCAGGATCTTCTTCTATCCCTTTTTTACTGACCATGAATCCCAAGAGTTTTCCCTTTGTAATGCCGAAGACACATTTATGTGGATTGAGTCTCATCTGATACCGTTGCATTCGTTCGAAGAACTTTCAAAGAGCGGGGACATGATCATCTCTAGTTTTGGATTTGATAATCATATCATCCATATAGACCTCAACTTCTTTGTGAATCAGATCATGCGGGGTGGTTGTGGCAGCCCTCTGTAGGTAGCCCTAGCATTCTTGAGACCAAATAGCATAACAGTGTAGCAAAAGATTCCCCATGGGGTGATGAATGTGGTTTTTTCTTGATGATCTGGGTGCATTTCGATTTGGTTGTATCCGACAAACCCGTTGATGAATGAATTGAGAGCATGACTGGACGTGTTGTCCACGATCATGTCGATATTGGGTAGTGGGTAATCATCCTTTGGAGAGGCTTTGTTTAAGTCCCGGTAGTCTACACACATCCGAACTTTCCTTCCAAATTTTGGCACAAGAACTATATTGGCTAGCCATGTGGGATATTCGATCACACGAATGAAGCCCACGTTCAGCTGTCTGACCACCTCTTCTTTGACTTTGAGGGACCATTCGTTGCGGAGCTTTCTCAACTTTTTTTTAGTCGGCTTGTAATCTGGAAGAGTTGGGATCTCATGTTGAGCTATTTCGGGATCAATGTTGGGCATATCATTATAGGACCATGCAAAGACATCCACGAATTCCTTCAGTAATTCTTTGAGTTATGCGTGCTCATGGTCATCAAGGGTAGCCCCTATCCTAATCTTGCCCAGTTGGCTACTAGAATCAAGGTTAATAATAACAGTTTCTTCTTCATTAACTTAAACGTGGTTATGTTGTTTTGTTATTATCCTTATTTATATCAGTTAAGAATTGTTCATTTATAAAATCATCATGGTCAAAAGTTTGATTAGAATCTAAACAATTAATGTAAGGCACAATAAGATACTCAAAATCTTCATTTATTTCATTGATAGGAAAAATACCATTGAGAACCTCATCAAAGGAGGTCTCGATTACATTTGAGCAAGGATAGACGACAGAAGAAGAACTGGCACAACATTGGGGTAAACATTGGGGTTAGGTGGGATTTTAACAGGTTGAACTGGCACAGTATGCTAGTTGACAAGAGGTGTATCCGCAGGTTTAATCAAGTGGGATGGATCTAAGGATGTAGTGCTTAAATGAACCATATAGAGTGTGAGCCCCAGTGTCTGTAAGTCAAATGAATCCTCGGAGTCACTTCCTTCTAAATCTTAGGTATCTTTGATGAGTGGTTGTATATGGTGTTGGTAACTTTCGGCCCATGGGTAGCTGTCTTGGAAAAAGATCTCCATTTTGAGTTTCATCTTTTTATTTGTATGGTCATACCATGGCTCCTGAAAGTCGCAAAAGGGGAAATCCTCACCCTCTTTGATGAATCACCCATTCAAGGAGTCACCTAAGATGGTCTGGATGTAGTCTAGTCTTCTCTTTGGTCGACACTAGCGGATCATTTTGAGTTCTTTCTCTGATGGTTGATACCCCAAACCACAAGGAGGGAAATATTTCTTCAGTTCAATGGGATCAAATATCCCTTGTTGTCTTTGTCATAGCCTCAGTTCGGGCATGAAGTGCATGTTTCTGAACATCTTAATCATATTGACATTTCCATCTGGGTCGTATTCTGGACAAATCCTTTCTTTGAAATCGTCCCTTGCCGGGAGTAGGAGTGGCTCAACTCGGAATCCTGATAGGAACATATCATTTGACCTGTATTGTATCTCGAGGATTGGATTGTTGGTACTTGCAGCGATGCAAGCTCTGGTAAGGAGTGACAGTGCTTGATCAGCGAGGCTAACAGGGTGTAAGAGGAAATATGGGCAGGTTTAGAGAGGTTTGGGAGAGTGTATGGGTATGATTTGAGTTGAGGGATCAAATCCTGGGTTCATTTCTACGAAGATAGCATTGTTATGATTTGGGAGTGGGTTGTCAGTAGTGTTTGGTTTAGGATTGGCTGGTGGGGTAATGGTACCCTAGTCAATTAGACCTTGGATTACATTTCGAAGGTGAAAGAATTGGTTGGTTGTATGACCAGTGGTTTGGTGAAAGGAGTAATGGGCATCTTCTTTGAAGTTTCTTGATAGTGGATTTGGCAATGGATAGGGATCCAAGGGTTTGATGAGGTTTTGGCTTAACAGGGCTTGATAAACTTTCGAGAGGTGAGCATAGAGCTTGATGTATTCCTTTTGGAGTGGGACAGGGCATCTTTCTGGTGCCCACAAAGTGGTTGGTTAAGAGATGTTGTTGATAGTTGAGACTGCAACACTGGAAGGTTTGTCATATTTTCTGGGGGTGAACTGTCCAGACACTTTCTTTGGTTCAGCCTCTGTTTTAGCAAGACCTTCCTCGATTTCTACTCCTGCTTCTTTGAGAGCTCTAAAGTGGGGATAATATTACCCTCCCATGGTTGCTTGGACATGGGGCAAGAAGTTCTTCTTCACTACGTTGATTTATTCTTCTTCAGAAGGCTGATTGGTCATGGTAGCTGATTTTTCCCTCCATCGGGCTATGAAGTTACTCACTGATTCCCCAGAGTTCTGTTTGAGCAGCTCTAAATCAAGGCGGGTGACATCAAGTTCTTCGTTATATTTTTACTATGACATGAATTCTTGGGCTAAATCCTCCCAGCTACGGATTCTGGACTCCTCGAGAGACAAAAACCATCGGAGGATGTTATCCTTCAAATTTTGCTGAAATAATTGGGCCATCACTTCTTCAGAAGCCCTTAGGAGAGTCATAGAACGGTGATAACTGCGAAGATGAACAATCGGGGGTCCACTTCCTCCGAATTTCTCGATATTCGGCATCTTAAACTTCTTGGGTAACCTTGCCTTACGATAAGGAGACATGTGGGTGTAGTCCATGTAATTTCCGGAGATTTGAGCTCGGTCGAACTTCTTAGTTAGCATCTTGAGATCTTCTTTGATCTTGTTCAATTCTTCCTCTTTCGGATCAATGATCATAGGCAAGTTAGCCCCAGGCTGGGCAAGGTTTGGCATAGGAAGCTGGGCAGGCAGCGGCCCATTAATATAAGGGACACGTGGAGCGTGCTGATATTCTTTAAGAACCCAGATAGGCTTGGGTGGACCCATAGTGCAAGGGAATAAGACCTCGGGTTCTTGAGGAGCAGGAACCTGGTTTCGTTGCATCTCCCGAACCTCAGTCTGAATGTTGTCAATCTTGGACACGAGCTAAGTTAAAACTGCCATCAGATCTGGCTGCGCAACTAATACTTGATATGTGTTCTCCATGGAAAGCATATGGATATCGAACTAGGAATAAGTAGCAGGGCAACGGACGAAACTCTGGGGTGACTTGACTAAAGACCGAAGCCAATAAGGATCCCATCCAAGGGCGTGCGATCGATCTGAAAGGGTGTAAAATTGGATTTATTTTTTAGAAAAAGAAGGAAAATATTTTTGCCATTTTTTTTTTTACATTGAAAGATAAAATATTTTTGGATTTTTGGTAAAGAAAGGATAAATGTTTTGGGATTTTTGATAAAGAAAGGAGAAGTGTTTTTGAATTTTTGAAAAACAAGAGAGAAATGTTTGTGGATTTTTTATAAAGAAGGAAAAAATGTTTTTGGAAGACGAGTCTCAGCATGATTATTATTATTATTATTATTATTATTATTATTATTATTATTATTATTATTATGTTCTCACTTGTATTAAATTCTCCTAAATGCAAAATGAAATGTCGGACGGGACCTGAGCCTGGAAAAGTTGGGTTTGTAATATATGCAAAGCTATGGCCGGACTTGTAACCAGGCTCACAGGTAGGGTCCCGTTTTAAAAATGCACAAAAATTTGGGAGGCAGGTCGACCCGGAATTTTGGCAGAGTTTCGGGTTGAAACCAGCAATCTAATATGTGTGTCCTAGCCTTGACACCTATATGCGGGTATGCATCTTGGTTGGGTGAATTGTAAAGGGTTCCCCCCCTTTGGCGTGGCTTCCACAATATACGTCTTGCTATTGAGGGCAATCGATATGTGTGGACAAGACATTTGATATACCTCAGTGTACGTGAATTGCCTCACTATATACCTCGTGGGGACAGTACGTGTGAGAGTGAATTCGATATACTCGGCATACGTGAACGAGTTCCCTGCGATATAACTCTCGTCATGACTTCAGTCAAATGGTACGATACAGGGGAACCATTCAATATACGTCAAAAGTACTTGGCCTATGGAAGGTGAGAGTCATATCGCTTAGGCTAACTGTGCCTTTCTGGAGCAGCGCCCATCATAAAGTGACCCTCCCGTTATTGGAAAAAAATTTGGTTGATGTACCCATCACAAATCGACGGGCCGACCCTTCATCAGGTTCCAGACGACCCCTCAGAGGCCGACCCTTCATCAGGCTTCGGACGACCCCTCAGGGGCCGACCCTTCATTAGGTTCCAGACGACCCCTCAGGGGCCGACCCTTCATCAGGCTCCGGACGACCCTCATGTCGCACCCCGACATAATTTTGTTAAACTCATCATTTTAATTAGAGATAAATTGGCTTAAACAACGCTTTAATTTAAATCTCTACGAAAAATAGCATAAGATTTTTTTTTCTAAAGGTATGTGTAGATGAAAACATAACTGCCTTTACTTAAAACTAATAAGTACTACATAACTTTACATAACCAAGATCCTTAGTTTAATAATTACACAAAAGAAATCCTGATATTCAAACCATACTAAATATCCGTCACTCCCCCCGTTTTAAGGTCCTAAGTAGGCAGTGAACTCCAAATTCTAAGCATACCTAAAACAAAATATTACAGGAGTGGAAGCTATAAAGGCTTAGTGAATGACCACATACCACACATATAACCAATTTGAATAACCATTTTTATTTTGTTATAATTCTATAACCCAACAGGAATTGTGAAACTCTCGCAAGCCTGGACCCACCACAGTCTAATTAACCCACCACAATTATTAGGGACCACCACATCCCTTTATTAGGCCCGAGTACACAAACCTTTAAGTTGGATTAACAGGACCAACACATCCCTTAGGACCCACCACAGTCCTTAACATTAGATAAAGGACTCACTAGTCCATATCATTATGTAACATCGCTTAACATTTTTAATCATATGCATATGTTTCATAAATTCAACATCACTCCCATAAACACTTTCACACATGTGTTTAACTACACATTTCCATATGAAATTATAAGCATTTATATTTCATAAGGAAGGTCACTCACCTTGGATTTAGTTCTAAGATTAATACCAACTACTTCCTTGGTATAATAGTATTAGTTGCTTCCCCACCTAACAAGTCAATGTCGTTAGTATTTGAATACACCGATTAACATCAAACCCAGTAATACATCACATCATTTGGTCAATCAGAAATAACTAAGGAGGAATTAAATATGACACTTCACATTTATATAACACCCAATTAATTAGGGTTCTAACACAATTTACTGAATTAAATTAAGAATTTTCTAGACAAAGTTATGCCCATTTTATTACAGCCTTTTCCAAATTGTTTCTCAAGAAAAACAACAATACAACTTCAACTTCCTGGAATTCTCATAATTTGTACAACATAACTTTTCATGATGTTCCACCCAATATCAGTAAACACATTGAATAATACAAATTTAATGTTTCATAATTTTTAGGGCTCATTTTCTATGTCGGGCAAAACGTCAAACACCTGGTATGCATTCTTGCTCCTTTAGGGAAGATTTTAAACCAAGACTGTAAACTATCACCAAGGGTTCATTCCTTGGTATTTTTTCACAATTTTAGGATATGTTATACATGTATGAGTTTATTTTACTCTCCAACTTGAATCACTCAATTTCAATAAGTATTCCATGATTTATGCCATTTTTAGCATAACTAGGTCAAAATACAACATTAAGGCATAACTTAACATTTTTAAGCATACATAACCTTGACCTTGAGTATAATTCATGGAAACATATAATAAACATGTTTTAGAACAAATATACATCATAATCATGAATTTTCTAAATCAAAATGCTTTACGAAAAGATGATGTAAATTTAGGACTTTAAAGTATGCATTTACGATCCTAGCTCCAGTTTTAACTTATTTTCTTAACCCATCCTTGTTCCAACACAATTCAGCAATATGGGTATCATTAAAATATATATATCCAAATCAAAAATAAAAATATGATAAGTATAGAACTCATCCATGTGACCAACTTTAATAAAAATATAATTACCTTACGAGGATTCCTTGATTTATGGAAAATTTCCAAAGATTTATTCCTTAACTTTCTTCTCTTTCTCTCTCTTTAGGCAAAACTCTTGTCCATGGCTGTATTTTCTGAACAAAGGAGTTGTTTTATACAGTTTAATTCGGCCAAACCATCACCCACACTTTAACCAATCAAAAAATAGCACATGGTGTGCTAATAAGACAATTGTCACTTAAAGGATGGACATATTTTCCCTTGTTTCGTACTTTCGGTATAACTTCTTGTACGATCCTCCGTTTAACCCACCGTTTGTTGTGTTATAATATTAATTCATATATATAAAACTTTCATAATTTATGTTTTCCCAAAATCATAAACTAATACGCCTAATTTGGGCATCAAACAGGAAAGTAGCAATTTACCGAAATCTCAAAACTTTCACATTTGGTGACCAAACATTGCCAATTTTGTATCAACACCCTTATTTACTTTTATAAACATAATCATGCATTAAAAACATAATTTATGATGCATTTAACCACCTAACTTAATCATATGTTCTAAACATGGTATCCCCGATCATAAGCTCAATTAGCACCTAATGTAAACAACACATATATCACATGAGCATGCATCCGCTAAACATGATAATTAACATGTTTAACACACATAACCAATTTATAACTTATAACTCATAACTTATACTTAATCGTATAATTAACCTTACTAATTGTGTTTTAGGGCCTTACAATTCTACCCCTCTTATAAAAATTTCGTCCTCGAAATTTAACGCATAAGAAACTTACCAAACAAATGAGGATATTGCTTCTTCATGTTATCCTCCCCTTCCCAGGTGGCATACTCCACATTATGACTTCTCCACGTCACCTTAACTAGTGAAATGGTTTTACTACGTAACACTTGCTTCTTTCGATCTACAATAGCAATTGGTTCCTCCACGTAGGTTAGGTCATCTTGAAGCTCTATCGATTGTGAAGTAAACACATGTGAAGGATCAGACACATACTTACGTAACATGGATATATGAAAAACATCGTGTATCCGGGAAAATTCTGGTGGTAACGCCAATTTATAAGCTACAGCTCCAACCCGTTTCATTATCTCATAAGGGCCAATGTACCTGGGAATTAACTTTCCCTTCTTCCCAAATCTCATAACCCCTCTCCAAGGATAAACACGTAGGAATACTCGATCACCTTCCTTAAATTTCAATTCTTTCCTTCAGTTGTCTGCATAACTTTTCTGTCTATTTTGCGCCACCTTCAAGTGATTATGGGCAAGATTTATCTTTTCAGTAGTCTGCTGTACAATTTCTGGCCCAAGTAGTTTTCGTTCTCCTACTTCAGTCCAACACACTGGAGTTCTGCATTTTCTCCCATACAAAGCTTCATAAGGAGCCATCTCAATACTCGAATGATAGCTATTATTATAAGCAAACTCTATTAGTGGTAAGTGTTCATCCCAACTCCCCTTGAACTCCAACACACAGATTCGTAACATGTCTTCAAGTGTTTAGATCGTTCTTTCTGACTGCCCATCAGTTTGAGGATGAAAAGTTGTACTAAATTTCAATTTAGTCCCCAAAGCTTCTTGTAAACTAGGCCAAAAGTGAGAAGTAAACTTAGGATATTGATTAGAAATAATAGAAACAGGTGCACCATGCAATCTGATAATCTCATCCACATATAATTTGGCATATCTATCCATGGAGTAAGTAGTTTTAACAGGAAGAAAATGTGCAGACTTGGTCAACCTATCAACGAAAACCCAAATAGAATCAAACCCTCATGATAATTTTGGTAAACCTATAACAAAATCAGTAGTAACATGCTCCCATTTCCACTCAGGAATTGGTAAGGGTTGTAGTAAACCACTTGGCTTCTGATGCTCCGCCTTCACTTGTTGGCAAACTAGACATCTAGCAATAAAATCTGCAATGTCGTGTTTCATTCCCGGCCACCAATAACATTGTTTCAAATCTCTATACAGTTTCGTGCTCCCTGGATGCATAGCATATAAAGAATAGTGGGCTTCCTCTAAAATTGTTCTTCTTAAATCAGGCACATTAGTTACACACAAACGGTTTCCGTACATAACAATGTCATCATCCCGAATAGAAAATTCATTTGCTTTACCCTTTTTCATATTATCTCTAACTTTCTCCAATTCTGTATCTCCTTCCTGTGCTTGTTTTATCCAGTCTATCAACGTGGGTCTAACATTTAAATGTGCCACTATTCCATAAGACTCATTCAAAGTTAATTCCACCCCCATTAAAGCTAACTCTCTCAGCAGGTCAACTCGAATACAATAAATACAAGATACTATGCCTAGAGATTTTCTAATCAAAGCATCAGCAACAACATTAGCGTTACCCGGATGGTGATGTATCGTGTAATCATAATCTTTTATAAGTTCTATCCACCTTCTTTGCCTCAAGCTCAAGTCTTTTTGTGTAAACAAGTATTTTAAGCTTTAATGGTCAGTAAAAATTTCACAACTAACACCATATAAGTAGTGTCTCCAGATTTTTAATGAAAAAACTACTACAGCCAACTCAAGATCGTGTGTAGGGTAGTTACGTTCATGTATCTTTAACTGTCGAGAAGCAAAAGAAATTACCTTTCCATGCTACATTAGCACACAACCGAGTCCTTGATACGAGGCATCACTATAAATAACTAAACCTTCTGTACCCGTTGGGATAGTCAATACTGGAGTTGATGTCAACTTACCCTTTAAATTTTTAAAGATTTTATCACAATCGCCACTCCACACAAACTTGTTCTCCTTTCTGGTAAGCTTAGTTAATGGCAATGCAATAGAAGAAGACCCCGGTATAAACCTCCTGTAATAGCCCGCCAATCCCAAAAAGCTACGCACCTCTGTCACACTAGTTGGTCTTTCCTAATTCATTACTGCTTCAACCTTCTTGGGATCTAAACAAATACCATCAGCAGAAATAACATGCCCCAAAAATACTACCTTGTCTAGCCAAAATTCACATTTAGAAAATTTAGCATACAACTTCTTCTCTCGCAAGGTCTGTAAAATAATACACAGGTGGCATTCATGCTCATCCCTACTACGAGAATCTATCAAAATATCATCGATGAAGACAATAACAAAAGAATCCACATATGGGTAAAATATACGGTTCATCAAATCCATGAATACGTCTGGTTCATTTGTTAACCCAAATGGCATGACAAGAAAATCATAATGTCCATACCTGGAACGAAATGCAGTTTTAGAAATGTCACAATCTCTTACTTGCAATTGATGATATCCGGATCTGAGATCAATCTTAGAAAACATGTTGACTCCTTGAAACTGATCGAACAAGTCATCAATGCGGGGTAGTGGGTATTTATTACGGATAGTCACCTTATTCAATTGACTATAATCGATGCACATCCTCATGGTTCCATCTTTCTTCTTCACAAACAATACTGGGGCTCCCCACGGTGATACACTAGGCCTTATAAAACCACGATCTAACAAATCTTGCAACTGTATTTTTAGCTCCTTTAATTCTGCAGGTGCCATGTGATATGGTGCAATAGATATCGGTGCGGTGCCTGGTACCAACTCAATCGAAAATTCTACCTCACGATCTGTTGCTAACCCTGGGAGTTCTTCTGGGAAGATATCTGCAAACTCATTAACTACTGGTATATCTGATAGTTTTCCAGCCTCTTGTCGTATGTCCACCACATGGGCAAGATAACCCTCACATCCTTTCCTTAGCAGTTTATAACATTTTGTAGCAGAAATCAAACAAGTTAGAGTGACATTTCGTTCCCCAATAAATTTAAATTCAGGTTCACCCGGTAACTGAAACACTACCTCCTTTTTAAAGCAATCTAAACATGCATGATATGAGGCTAACCAATCCATACCCAGTATCACATCAAAGTCACGCATATCGAGAGGTAATAAGTCAACTAGTAATTCTTTTTCACCCACTTGTACCACACACTCCCTATATACCCTCTCAATAAAAACCAACCCCCCAACTGGAGTAACAATAGCTAAACCAGAATATAATGATGATAATGGTTTATTAAGATGCAACAGATAAAGCAAAGACACAAAAGAATGTGTAGAACCAGGATCTATCAACACATAAGCATCTTTATCACCAATAGGAAGTGTACCTGTCACTACGTTAGGCATAGCTTGTGCATCTTGTTGCGTCAGTGCAAACACTCTGCCTTGTCCTTGGTTTTGAGACATGCCTCCTCTACCTCCCCTGTGTACTTTCGGTGTAGAAATCCTATCTCCTACTGTCACACTCCCAACTGAAGTTGTAGCTCCCATCGCTGGACAATTCTTTCGTAAGTTCCCCGGTTGATGAGAATGGAAACATAAAGGTGTCGTCTCAGCTATTGTACACTCCCGAGATATGTGCCCTTGACCACCACATCTATAACAAAATATGTCCCTCGATCCCATCACAGATGCATCTTCTGACCGATTCATCCCAGTCCTTCCACCTCGAGCTTGAAATCTTCCACGTGCATTTCTATTATTTTTAAATTCTTGGCCCTTAGGCACTCCTCGTGCTACACTCTGAGTTAAGGTTCCCGCCTCCCATCCATATGATCTTATACTATCATGTCTAGCTTTCTTCGAGTGTTCAACTTGCATTTCTTTTATTGACTTTTCTGACACCATGGCCCTATCCACCAAGTCCACATAATCTACGATCTTCATATTAGCAACCATGCTTTTTATCTCTACACTCAGCCCGGTTTGAAACCGATCACATTTACTTTCTTCCGTCCTCACCAAGTCAGGTGCAACTCTTGATAAGGATATAAATAAAGCTTCATACTCTGCCACTGTTCGGTTCCCTTGTTTCAATGTGATAAATTCTTCCTCTTTCTCTTTCCTATAAAGCCTTGGGAAATATTTTTCAAAGAACACCTTCACAAACCTCTCCCATGTAATTGGTGGAGGATTTGCTGGCACTACTCCCCCAATCATAGTAAGTAACCTCTCTGTAGCATCCCACCATAACTTTGCATCATTCTCCAATCTAAAGGTTGCTAACAAAACCTTTTGTTCATCTTGCACTTCCATCACCTTGAATATTGTTTCCATTTTTCGAATCCACCCCTCTGCCATTAACGGATTCGTAGTCCCAGTAAATGCAGGCGGATTTAACTTCATGAACCTCTCATGTAATTTATCCCTATCCCCATCATGTTCTCCACCACTTGCTTGTTCCATAAGTTGTGCCACAGCACGTAATATTCTTCCCACGTCATCAATAGGTTATTGTTGCACCTCTGGTTCCTCCACTTGAACATGTCTCTGTCCTTGCTGACTATTAGGAACATAAGATGCCTCACCCTCCGCTCCATCATGTGGCTCATGTGGATCCATCATTCACTGCAATATAATTCACTTAAACAAAATACAATAGCAGCAATTTAATATTAACATTGTTAGTCAAAATCTAGGTCCACTGCCAATCTATACCCCACACCCAATCCAGAACCTAATGACCACGCTGTGATACCAAGTTGTCGCACCCCGACTTAATTTTGTTAAACTCATCCTTTTAATTAGAGATAAATTGGCTTAAACAACGCTTTAATTTAAATCTCTAAGGAAAATAGCATAAGATTTTTTTTTCTAAAGGTATGTGTAGATGAAAACATAACCGCCTTTACTTATAACTAATAAGTACTACATAACTTTACATAACCAAGATCCTTAGTTTAATAATTACACAAAAGAAATCCTGATATTCAAACCATACTAAATATCCGTCATTCCCCCCGTTTTAAGGTCCTAACTAGGCAGTGAACTCCAAATTATAAGCATACCTGAAACAAAACATTACAGGAGTGTAAGCTATAAAGGCTTAGTGAATGACCACATACCACACATATAACCAATTTGAATAACCATTTTTATTTTGTTCTAGTGCTATAACCCAACAGGAATTGTGAAACTCTCGCAAGCCTGGACCCGCCACAGTCCAATTAACCCACCACAGTTATTAGGGACCACCACGTCCCTTTATTAGGCCCGACTACACAAACCTTTAAGTTGGATTAACAGGACCACCACATCCCGTAGGACCCACCACAGTCCTTAACATTAGATAAAGGACTCACTAGTCCATATCATTATGTAACATCGCTTAACATTTTTAATCATATGCATATGTTTCATAAATACAACATCACTCCCATAAACACTTTCACACATGTGTTTAACTACACATTTCCATATGAAATTATAAGCATTTATATTTCATAAGGAAGGTCACTCACCTTGGATTTAGTGCTAATATTAATACCAACTACTTCCTTGGTATGGTAGTATTAGTTGCTTCCCCACCTAACAAGTCAATGTCGTTAGTATTTGAATACACCGATTAACATCAAACATAGTAATACATCACATCATTTGGTCAATCAGAAATAACTAAGGAGGAATTAAATATGACACTTCACATTTATATAACACCCAATTAATTAGGGTTCTAACACAATTTACAGAATTAAATTACGAATTTTCTAGACAAAGTTATGCCCATTTTATTACAGCCTTTTCCAAATTGTTTCTCAAGAAAAACAACAACACAACTTCAACTTCCTGGAATTCTCATAATTTTTGTACAACATAAATTTTCATGATATTCCACCCAATATAATTAAACACATTGAATAATACAAATTTAATGTTTCATAATTTTTAGGGCTCATTTTCTATGTCGAGCAAAACGTCAAACACCTGGTATGCGTTCTTGCTCCTTTAAGGAACATTTTAAACCAAGACTTCAAACTATCACCAAGGATTCATTCCTTGGTATTTTTTCACAATTTTCGGATATGTTATACATGTATGAGTTTATTTTACTCTCCAACTTTAATCACACAATTCAAATAAGTATTCCATGATTTATGCCATTTTTAGCATAACTAGGTCCAAATACAACATTAAGGCATAACTTAACATTTTTAAGCATACATAACCTTGACCTTGAGTATAATTCATGGAAACATATAATAAACATGTTTTAGAAGAAATATACATCATAATCAAGAATTTTATAAATCAAAATTCTTTAGAAAAAGATGATGTAAATTTAGGACTTTAAAGTATACATTTACGATCCTAGCTCCAGTTTTAACTTATTTTCTTAACCCATCCTTGTTCCAACACAATTTAGCAATATGGGTATCATTAAAAATATATATCCAAATCAAAAATAAAAACATGATAAGTATAGAACTCATCCATGTGACCAACTTTAATAAAGATGTAATTACCTTACGAGGATTCCTTGATTTACGGAAAATTTCCAAAGATTTATTCCTTAACTTTCTTCTCTTTCTCTCTCTTTAGGCAAAACTCTTGTTCATGGCTGTATTTGATGAACAAAGGAGTTGTTTTATACAGTTTAAGTCGTCCAAACTATCACCCACCCTTTAACCAATCAAAAAATAGCACATGGTGTGCTAATAAGACAATTGTCACTTAAAGGATGGACATATTTGCCCTTGTTTCATACTTTCGGTATAACTTCTTGTAAGAGCCTCCGTTTAACCCACCGTTTGTTGTGTTATAATATTAATTCATATATCTACAACTTTAATAATTTATTTTTTCTCAAAATCATAAACTAATACGCCTAATTTGGGCATCAAACAGGAAAGTAGCAATTTACCAAAAATCTCAAAACTTTCCCATTTGGCGACCAAACATTGCCAATTTCGTATCAACACCCTTATTTATTTTTATAAACATAATCATGCATTAAAAACATAATTTATGATGCATTTAACCACCTAACTTAATCATATGTTCTAAACATGGTATCCCCGATCATAAGGTCAATTATCACCTAATGTAAACAACACATATATCACATGATCATGCATCCCCTAAACATGATAATTAACATGTTTAACACACATAACCAATTTATAACTTATAACTCATAACTTATAATTAATCGTATAATTAACCTTACTAATCGTGTTTTAGGGCCTTACACCTCAGGGGGCCGACCCTTCATCAGGTGCAGACAACCCCTCAGGGGCCGACCCTTCATCAGGTTCCAGACGACCCCTCAGGGACCGACCCTTCATTAGGTTCCAGATGGCCCCTCAGGTGGCCGACCCTTAATCAGGCTCCAGACGACCCTCCGAGGGTACGACAGTACAAGGCCTAAATTAGGCCAGGCTCACTACCGGAAGGAACTTTTCCCTCGGCCTCAGCTCATAGGCCGAGGCTGACATCATCACAACGCGTGGTTTGGGAGACGCGTGGAACAGTGCGCGTGAGGCTCACATGGCACATGGGAGATTGTTATAACAAAATCACACCTTCACGTGAGGGAATATTATGTCATCATTTGGCATCTATAGGTGTCAACATGGGATTGGCTAGATCACCATTCACATGCACCATGCATACTTGGGGGGTACACTATACCCCCCAAGACCTATATATACTTGTCACCTACAACCCTACAGGGGATCGATCAATTTATTGTAACCCTAGCTAAAACTCTACTTGTACACACGTAGAGAGAGAAAGTGAGCTTATGTGCATTGTATCCAAGGCCATTTGTGCCCATACTTAGTGGATCACACACTCACAGTGGATGTAGGACAAATTGGCTGAACCACTATAAACCATTGTCTTATTTCCTCTTATACTCATCCCCTTCTACATACTTATACACTTATACCTCTCAATGACTGCCATGGCTACCACTGTTTGAGCTCACTATCACTTATCCGGTGGTGCTAAATCTTAGCATCATCAGTTTGGCGTCGTTTGTGGGAACGAGAAGACATCTCTTCCTTTGTACAGCTTGACCTCACTGGGCACTCTGGTGGTGAGCCATCACTCTCCTTGAGAGGAGGTGTTTCACCATTGAAAGAGACCCACTAAGGTTCCCAAGCTCACCTGTCTTTTCTTCAGTTCATCATTTCATAGCTCAAACACATGGCACCTGAAATTCCACCGCCACCTCTTCCCCCGCCGGATGATGGGGGCAGACCCAGTTCCAGTTAGTCGCCGCCTCAGTCGGAGATGGCTGATGTGGCGGCAGCCTTAAAGTCTCTGGCAGCAAGCCAGCGGATGATGCAGGAGCAGTTCACAGCTCTAAGCCAGAACATACTAAGACCATCAGGGGTTTCACCTGAGATGATTACTCCAGCGGAAGCTCCAGGACAGCATGAGGCCAGGGGACCACCCCAGGCACCTTGCAAAGACCTGCCACCCCCTCTGCGGCGTAGGGCTGTTGCAGACCCCCGACGTCTACGCCTGGGGAGGCAAGGAAACCCTTGCCCTGAGGACAGGTATGACGATCTGGAGGGAGAGGAGGCCCCAATAGAATGCTGGGAACCATATGAGGTCTCCAACAATACTGTACGACCTCTCCAGGATAGTAGAGGAAAGTGCGGGAGACAAAATCCTGATGATCGCGCGAGAGGCTTTTCTTTTGATCGCTTGAGCAGGGTGTCAGCCTTTGAGAGGTTGGGCCCAGTAAATGACCTGCGGGAAAAATTTTCCAGTTCAAGAAGTTCTGCGAGGTCCAGGAGGGAGGCAGCAGATGGCCGACCCCAAGGACGGGATGACGGCCAAAGGGAAGTAAACAGCCGACACAGGCCTGCCGCAGCAGAACCTTCCGTCCACCTTAAAGAGGCGGCAGGGGATAACATCGGCCAAGCCAACCCTGTGAGGCCCTGGAATGACTCGATCCAGTGATTGGAGGATAAGATTGGCGACATACTGTAGATTCGTGACCCTCTTCAGAGGGGATACACCATAGGCTCACCCTTTGTGGCAAAAATAGTCAACTTCGCCACTCCATCAAAGTTCAAGCCACCTGTGGTCACCCCAAGATATGATGGGAGCACCAACCCCGTCCACCACGTGGAGATGTATCAGTCAGCAGCAGACATATACTCTATCTCGGATGAGATGAGGTGTCGTTCCTTCTCTGGTACCCTGACTGGGGCTGCACATGTCTGGTACACGTCTCTCCCAAAAACTCCATTGAAAACTTTAAGTAGTCGGCAGACCGGTTCATCCACAAAATTTTCGAGGTCAAGAAGTGCTGTGAGGTCCAGGAGGGAGGCAGCAGATGGCCGACCCCAAGGACGGGATGACGGCCAAAGGGAATTAAACAGTCGACACAGGCCTGGCGCATCAGAACCCTCCGTCCACCTTAAAGAGGCGGCAGGGCATAACATCGGCCAAGGCGACCCTGTGAGGCCCTGGAATGACTCGATCCAGTGATTGGAGGATAAGATTGGCGACATACTGAAGATCCGTGACCCTCTTCAGAGGGGATACACCATAGGCTCACCCTTTGTGGCAAAGATAGTCAACTTCCCCACGCCATCAAAGTTCAAGCCACCTGTGGTCACCCCAAGATATGACGGGAGCACCAACCCCGTCCACAACATGGATATGTATCAGTCAGCAGCAGACATATACTCTATCTCGGATGAGATGAGGTGTCATGCCTTCTCTGGTACCCTGACTGGGGCTGCACATGTCTGGTACACGTCTCTCCCAAAAACTCCATTGAAAACTTTAATCAGTCGGCAGACCGGTTCATCCACAATTTATGCTTCGGGATGAAGCCACAGAAGAAGACTACTGACATGCTCTATGTTAAGCAGGGGAAGAATGAGAGTCTAAGAGACTAAATAGCCAGATTCAACAAAGAGAAGCTGGAGGTGGAAGACTATGAGGAGAGCATAGCTATGACAGCCCTGATTGGAGGACTGCAAAAGGGGAAACTGTTATGGAAGCTTGTTGAAGACCCTCCGAGGACGATGGTTGAATTTCTGTCGACAGCAGGGAAGGTGATGAACGCCGAAGAGGCGATGGCCGCAAAATATGAAGACGAAAAAGGAGGTACTAGTGGGGGTAGATACCCTAAGAAGAACAAAGAGGGGAAGAAGAGGTCTACGGATGAAAGTTCGCTGGTTACACCCCTCTAACGGTCAGCTGTGAACAAATTCTCAATGAGATAAAAAGTGACCGGTCCCTGAAGTGGCCTGAGAAGCTAAGGGCAGCCCCCAGCAAGAGGAATAAGAACCTGTGGTGTGAATTTCACCAAGACCACGGCCACGTAACAGACAAATGCTTTGCTCTGAAAGATGAGATTGAGAAGATGCTGAAAGAAGGGAAGCTCAGAAAGTACGTCGACAAAGGTGCCTTGGAGTGTATGAGGCCGATGTTAGGATGGGGGACGAGTGGCCGAGATGGCTTAGCAAGAAGGTCAGTTTCTTTGTGATGGATGAGCATGTATTTTCGGACTACAACATCATACTGGGGCGTGTGGCCCTCAAGGGGTTTGAAGCTGTGTCGTCTACGGTCCATAAGATGATCAAATTTCCTACCCCTTACGGGGTGGGGGAAGTTCAAGGAGACCAGGCGATAGCACGAGAATGTTACTACAACTCCGCTGAAGAAAGGGAGGCACACAAGAGGGCTACGACCACTTACAATATTGATACCCTAGACCCCAGGGACGAGACGAAGCTCAAGAAAGGAGAGGCCGCGGAAGAGGTAGAATCCATCATCCTCGATGAGGATGACCCAAAAAAAACCTTCCAAATCGGCAAATCTCTGAAGCCCGATATCAAGGAAGACCTCATTAAACTGTTGAGGAGAAGGTGAAGCGTCTTCGCATGGAGTCATGTGGATATGCCGGGGATTGACCCTGAAATCATGTGCCACAAGCTCAATGTTGTAGAGGGAGTGAAGCCGGTAAAGCATAAGAGGAGAATTTACTCTAGAGAAAAGTATGAGGTCATAAGGGATGAGGTGAAAAAATTAGAAGACGCTGAATTTATCAGAGAGATCATCTACCCCGAATGGCTGTCCAATGCAGTCATTGTTCCAAAGGACAATGGGAAGTGGAGAATGTGTGTGGACTTCATAGACCTCAACAAGCACTATCCCAAAGACAGCTTCCCTCTCCCCCGCATTGACCAAATGGTAGACGCTACCGCAGGCCATGAGCTCATGAGCTTCATGGATGCCTATTCCGGGTATAACCAGATCTTCATGAACCCTGAAAACTCGGAGAGGATAGCCTTCATCACTGACTAGGGGACATACTGTTACAGGGTCATGCCCTTTGGCCTAAAAAATGCGGGGGCAACGTACCAGCGCCTCGTAAATAAAATGTTTAAAGACCAAATTGGGAAGTCTATGGAGGTCTATATATATGACATGCTGACTAAGAGTCTGAAGGCAGAGGATCATGTGGCAGACCTGGAGAGGACCTTTAATACGATGGACAAATACCAGATGAAGCTTAATCCGGCCAAGTGTGTCTTCGAGGTCGGGGAAGGGAAGTTCCTGGGATTCATTGTTAACCAAAGAGGCATCGAGGCCAATCCCGAGAAGATAAAGGCCCTTATTGAGATGAAGACCCCCAAGTCCATTAAAGACGTTTAGAGACTCACAGGGAGAGTTACTGCCTTGAACAGGTTCGTGTCTAGGGCCACAGACAAGTGTTTGCCATTATTTAAGATCCTTAGGAAGGCCTTCGAATGGAGTGAAGAGTGTGATGAAGCTTTCTAGGATCTGAAGTCATACTTAGGGCCTCCCTTGCTGTTGTCACGACCCGTGCAGGGTGAAAAACTTTATGTATACCTCACCGTCTCAGAGTCGGCCATCAGTGCAGCCATTGTGAGAGACGAAGATGGAGTACAGAAGCCTATATATTTTAACAGCAAGGCACTTCAGGGGGCAGAGAAAAAATACCCGAGGATGGAGAAGTTAGCCTACGCCTTGATCCATGCCTCAAGAAAGATGAAGCCGTACTTCCAGTCCCATACAATGGTCATCCTCACCGACTCTCCCCTTAGGCAGGTTTTGCACAAGCCTGAAAAATCAGGGAGGTTAATGGACTGGGGTATAGAACTGGGGGAGTTTGACATAGTGTATCAGCCTAGGACGGCCGTTAAGGGGCAAGCATTGGGCGACTTCGTTGCTGAGTTTACTTGGGAAGATGATGAAGTCGAGGATGAGGGCCTCGGGAGGATAGATACCCGACAGGGTGAGCTCGTCGACACGCCTACAGATAAGGCTGAGACGAGCACCGCTAGAAGGAAAGTGGTTTAAAACGAAGAGGGAAGATATCTCTTTAGACAGAGGTCACTCACCGAGGGAAGTTTCTCAGAAGAACACATCGTGTGGAGTCTCTTCGTCGACTGGTCCTCTTGCGAAAGCGGGAGCGGAGCTGGGTTAATAGTATCAGCACCCGACGGCACAGACATTGAGTACGCCTTGAGGTTCAATTTTAAGGCCTCCAAAAATGAGGCCGAGTATGAGGCCTTGATAGCAGGACTCTCTTTGGCCAGATCACTTAGTGTCGGCCAAATTTTGGTTCACAGTGATTCGAGGCTAGTAGTGAATCAGATACTAGGAGCCTACGAGGCCAAGGACGAGAGGATGGCTAGGTACCTTGAGAAGGTGAGGTCATTACTTAAGGGCTTCAGAGAAGTGAAATTAAAGAGGATACCTAGGCTCGATAATGGACGTACTGATGCCCTTGCTAGGTTGGCCTCGGCAACGAGGACAGACGTCAGGAGGACGGTCCCAGTAGAAATTTTGCTTCGGCCAACTATTGAAGATGCTGAGGGAACACTTGGCAATTGCCTGAATGTTTCTCAGGAGGCTTCATGGATGGATCCTCTGATCATATACATTAAACAGGGAGAGATGCCAGAGGCAAGGCAAGAAAGGAAGAAGCTGAGATACAGGGCTGCAAAATTCACTGTCATCGGAGACACTTTGTACAAAAAGGGGTTTTTGCTCCCCCTACTTATGTGTGTGCACCCCTCATAAGTCCCTTCCATTTTGCAAGATGTTCATGAAGGATCGTGCTCAAGCCACGTTGGGGGTAGATCCTTTGCGAAGAGGGTGATCACCCAAGGCTACTGGTGGCCGACCTTGGGGAAAGATGCCGCAGCATATGTAAAAAAGTGAGATAAATGCCAAAGATTTGCCACCATCCCTCATTAACCTCATCAGCCTCTTACCTCCATTACATCCCCATGGACGTTTGCAGTATGGGGGATCGACCTGGTAGGACTCTTACCGAGAGCTGTCAATAACTATCGGTTCCTCATCGTAGCGATTGACTACTTCTCAAAGTGGGTGGAGGCCAAACCAATGGTCACGATTACAGAGCATAAGACCTTCTAGTTCATCTAGAAAAATGTGATATGCAGATATGGTCTCCCCAACACCCTCATCTCGGATAACGGGACTCAGTTCAAAAATACCTCTCTTCAGAAGTATTGTGAAAGGGTTAGTATCAAACAATTATTCTCCACCCCTGGTCGACCTCAGACCAATGGGAAGACAGAGGTTACAAACAGGACAATCCTAGATGGAATCAAGAAGAGGGTTGAGGAGGCAAAAGGAAAATGGGTCGAGGAGTTATATGTCGTGCTGTGGGCCTACAGGACGACAGCGAGGTCCTCTACCAGAGAGACCCCATTCATGCTAGCTTATGGCTCAGAAGCCATCATCCCCATTGAGATTGGGTTTCCTACTCATAGGGTCCAAATGTATGACCCCCAGAGAAATGCAGAAGAAAGGAGACTTGACTTAGACCTAATCGAGGAAAGGAGGTAAGATGCTGAGATAAGACAAGCCGCCTACCAGCAGAGGACCGCAAGGTTTTACAATCAGAGGGTGAAACAGAGACCAATTGCGGTGGGGGACTTGGTCCTCAAAAAGACTTGGCAGAAGCCCAACAAGCTCCACCCTAATTGGCACGGCCCATATAGGTTCATCGATGAAGTCGTCCCAGGGACCTATAGGCTAGAAAACCTGGAGGGGGAACCCTTTTCCAACCCCTGGAATGCAGATCATTTGAAAAAATACTATCAGTGATGTTGTAAGGTCTTGATGGGCCATAATTGTAATAGGTACTGCTTCGGAAGAATACATTGAAAATTAATGAGAAATATCAGTGTTTCCCCTCATCTTGTGCGCATGGAATCATTATATGGGTAATTTGATCCCTCGACTATAATGAGGACTAGTGGAGGGGACGACCCCACCACTGTCCTCAAGAAAGACGAGGGAAGACTTCATTAAAACCATTTGTTTGGTGATTTGATCCCTCGGCTATAACGAGGGCCAGTGGAGGGGACTGTCCTCAAGAAAGACGAGGGAAAACATTAAAACCATTTGTTTGGTGATTCGATCCCTCGGCTATAATAAGGGCCAGTGGAGGGGACGACCCCACCACTGTCCTCAAGAAAGACGAGGGAAAACATTAAAACCATTTGTTTGGTGATTTGATCCCTCGGCTATAATGAGGGCTAGTGGAGGGGACGACCCCACCACTGTCCTCAAGAAAGATGAGGGAAAACTTTATTAAAAACCATTAGTTTGGTAATTTGATCCCTCCGCTATAATGAGGGCCAGTGGAGGGGACGACCCCACCAATATCCTCAAGAAAGACGAGGGAAAACTTCATTAAAACCATTTGTTTGTTTATTTGATCCCTCGGCTATAATGAGGGACAGTGGAGGGGAAGACCCCACCACTGTCCTCAAGAAAGACGAGGGAAAACATTAAAACCATGTGTTTGGTGATTTGATCCCTCGGCTATAATGAGGGCCAGTGGAAGGGACGACCCCACCACTGTCCTCAAGAAAGACGAGGGAAAACATTAAAAACATTTGTTTGGTGATTCGATTCCTCGGCTATAATGAGGGACAGTGGAGGGGACGACCCCACCACTGTCCCAAAGAAAGACGAGGGAAAACATTAAAACCATTTGTTTGGTGATTTGATCCCTCGGCTATAATGAGGGCCAGTGGAGGGGACGACCCCACCACTGTCCTCAAGAAAGATGAGGGAAAACTTTATTAAAAACCATCAGTTTGGTAATTTGATCCCTCCGCTATAATGAGGACTAGTGGAGGGGAAGACCCCACCACTGTCCTCAAGAAAGACGAGGGAAGACTTCATTAAAACCATTTGTTTGGTTATTTAATCCCTCGGCTATAACGAGGGCCAGTGGAGGGTACTGTCCTCAAGAAAGACGAGGGAAAACATTAAAACCATTTGTTTGGTGATTCGATCCCTTGGCTATAATGAGGGCCAGTGGAGGGGACGAACCCATCACTGTCCTCAAGAAAGATGAGGGAAAACTTCATTAAAACCATTTGTTTGGTGATTTGATCCCTCGGCTATAATGAGGGCCAGTGGAGGGGACGACCCCACCACTGTCCTCAAGAAAGACGAGGGAAAACTTTATTAAAAACCTTTAGTTTGGTAATTTGATCCCTCGGCTATAATGAGGGCCAGTGGAGGGTATGACCCCACCAATGTCCTCAATAAAGACGAGGGAAAACTTCATTAAAACCATTAGTTTGGTAATTTGATCCCTCGGTTATAATGAGGGCCAGTGGAGGGGACGACCCCACCACTGTCCTCAAGAAAGAAGAGGGAAAAAATTAAAACCATTAGTTTGGTAATTTGATTCCTCGGCTATAATGAGGGTCAGTAGAGTGGACGACCCCACCATTGTCCTCAAGAAAGACGAGGAAAAAACTTCATTAAAACGATTAGTTTGGTAATTTGATCCCTCGGCTATAATGAGGGCCAGTGGAGGGGACGAACCCACCACTGTCCTCAAGAAAGACGAGGGAAAACTTTATTAAAAACCATTAGTTTGGTAAGTTGATCCCTCGGTTATAATGAGGACCAGTGGAGGGGACGACCCCACCATTGTCCTCAAAAAGACGAGGGAAAACTTTATTAAAAATCATTAGTTTGGTAATTTGATCCCTCGGCTATAATGAGGGCAAGTGGAGGGGACGACCTCACCACTGTCCTCAAGAAAGACGAGGGAGAGGTTAGTGATTATACAGAAAAAAAATCACAACGCAAACCATACAAAAGTCAAATAAGGAAGACAGTAAAGGAGATGATAGTATAACGAAATGCCAAGTGTTATACAAAATAGAGTAAAAAATCATAATTACATTAAGAGGGTATGGGCTAGTGACAGCCACCCTATGGGACAATATCGGAGGGCATGGCCTCAACATCCACCAGAGGGGTTTCTTCAATGACCACAACCGGCTGATCCTCAGATGTGCCGACACCCTCGACTTGCACTTTTGATTCCACCTGAGTCAGAGCCTCGGTGATCAGAGGGTCATCCAATCTGACTGCTTCAATCGACGGGTGGACCGAGGAGACGACATCACCAAACCTGAGGACGACCCACCGGCAGGCCATCCTGATCCCTCTCTCCAAATATTCAAGGCCGAAGCCTTGAAACTCGTCAAAAGTTTTATAAGCCTCAAAAGCATCAGCCTCGGCTTTCCTGATAGCTGCTTCAAGATCAGTCTTGTGCTTGACCCCCATGTTGGTCATGGCCTCGTCCTTTTCCTTGATAAGCAAGTCTTTGGCCTTAAGGTCCTCGTCGTGCTGCCTTGTCAGCTAGTCCAGGATCATTGCATGCTCAGTCCTGGTACTTTCCAACTTGGCCCTTACAGTATCAAGCTCCGATTGAAGATCTGCCTCGTGTTGAATAGCCCTCTCGGCTTCATGGAACTTTGCTTGGTTCTCAGCCATCCACTTGGTGGCCGAAGTAAAGGCGCATACAGACTGCACAATAAAAATAAATAGATGTCAAGAGGCCGAGGAAAAAGTTGGTGAAAGAATGAAATTAAAGAAGTGGGTCAAGACCAATACCCGTGCAAGGGCGTGCAGACCATAGTCGTACACTTTGGCAGTAGGCATCTTTGACAGGAACTCGTAATCAGCAGTCGAGGGAGCAGAAAATATTGAGGCCTTGGCTGCCCTCAAATTTGTGATCAGTGATGAGGGCTCGACCCTGAGATGTGCCAGGTTCTGGGACCAGAAGGCCCCCATGCTGGATGAAGAAGAAGTCCCTTCAGATGCTTCGACCCTGGCAATCGTCCGAGAATCCGGCTGAGGGTCAACAGGAGCCTCAGGCTCCTTTCTTTTATGGCTATAGCGGTCGGCTCAATAACCATCGGCCCAGCGACCTTCGTCTTCCTCGGAGCCTGCTGAGGCTCCTTACCCTTCTTCTTGGCCAAGCCGGATAGTAAGCTGGGAGCAGCCATTTCCTAAAGGTAGTCTGATACACCTGCAGGACGACCTGAAAAGGGTGCGACATGTAAGAAAAGTACATAGATAAAGAGGAAACACTTCAAAAATAAGTAAAGAATGGAAAACGTTCAGTATAACTCACATAGTTCTGTCAGAGGGCCGACCCTCAGACCAGCTTCTTTGAGGAACCGGGGGGTCATCAAATCTTCAAATTTTGCAATCTCACCCCCTCTCCCTCGTCCCCTCAGATACTCAACGATGTCATTTTCTTCCAGACTAAGTTCGGGGTCTGACCTAGCCTTCATTGATGGGTTAGACCATCTACAAGGGGACCCTCGGACCATCGGCAGCAGGTGATGCCTCGGCGGAGAACTCCCACTCCCAGAGATGAAGAAGAATCTCTTTTTCCAATCGTGGTTGGAGGTTTGCGCGCCACGTGGAGGAGTTTCTTCTCAGACCTCCTCGCCCCCAGATGATAGTATCCGGGCTGTTTGGACGAGGAGGTGATATTGTAGCAGGCCAAGAATATGTCGGCCGAGGGCTCATCGGTGAAAGTATTCTTCTACAGGGAGATGTAACCTAGTATCATCCTCCAGGAATTGGGAGGAAGTTGAGAGGGGGAAACACCAAGGGCCGATAAAATGTCTGTGATGGCAGGATGTAAAGGGAGTCTGACACCTACCTTGAACATTTGTTCATACACAGCAACCTCTCCCTCATCACCTTCAAAAACCCTCTCGTCCTCAGAGGGAACCCTCATGGTTATGCTAGGGGGCACTCCATAGGAATGTCTCAATAATAAGAGGTCGCGATCCCTAACTGAGGAGGTATAGGACGAGGCATGGGATGTATCAACCTGGTCATCTGAATCATCGCCCTCATCCTCAGTCCCCTCTCCATCGGCCTCATCATCTTCCAGAGGCCTCTGGGGAAAGGCCATCTGAAAGGCATGTGGAGATAGGGTTATCACAGGGACAGCCTCGAAGGGAACCATACCCTCGGACTGTCGGCTCGGGCTTAGGTCAGATGTCTCTACTCTACCAGAAGGACCAGCGCCAGTTGGCGAGGATGCTCTCTCGTCCATCTCACTTGACTGACACTCGGCTGGACGATGGGACGACCCACATGACTCAGACGACTCAAATGGTTTTACTGTGGCTAGGGGAATAGGAAAGATGGGTCGTACCCAATTAGGGTCGGCCCCTCGTCTCTTCTCCTCTTCTTCCTCTATTCGTCTGATCTCAACAAATAATTTCTCTCTCAGGGAAGGGAATTCAGATACTAAACTATAAAGCCTCTTAAGCATTAAAGGGGGAGACCCTAGACTTGGAGGAATTTGGGGAACTTAGCTACAAACAAGTGTTCAGTTGACCAAATTAGACTTTTGGATTAAAACAAGGGGAATCAATGATTTTCACTCAAGAACACCCAAGAAATTCAAGAACACTCAAAAGACAGTCGCCGGAAAAGTTATAAAATAACCCAAATCAAGCCCTACGAGCCTAAAACAAAAAAGCAAAAAAGAAATGAAAGTGAAGAGGGCGTTGGTGGCGGAAGATTACCTGAAGAGAAACGGTGAAGCTGCTAAGTCGAAGGCTCGAAAGCTACAAAAATGGCAGGAAGGCTGGAGACTTGAGAGAGAGAAAGCTTGGGCGCGAAGAAGAAGAAGAAGAAGAAGAAGAGAGAGAGAGAGTTCAAAAATCTCTTAAATGCCTTAGTAATGAGTGGGCCCATTAACCAAGAAGGGTATCATTAGGGCACAAAGCCCCAGGCAAAGTGTGCAGTCGCCATGCCTAGGAAACTGAAGTGGCAATGAGTGCCCATCCAGGTGTCACTCACCTAACTGATCATACACGCATCTCAAATACAACACTATCCCTCAGCCATCTCAACAGCACATATGGCTAAGGGCTGGGGGGTGATTGATATACCTATATATACCCTCCAGCCGGATGACCCCTCAGGGGCCGACACTTCATCAGGTTCCAGACGACCCCTCAGGGGCCGACCCTTCATCAGGCTCCGGACGACCCCTCAGCGGCTGACCCTTCATCAGGTTCCAGATGACCCCTTAGGGTCCGACCCTTCATCAGGCTCCGGACGACCCCTCAGGGGGCCGACCCTTCATCAGGTCCAGACAACCCCTCAGGGGTCGACTCTTCATCAGGTTCCAGATGAACCCTCGGGTGGCCGACCCTTCATCAGGCTCCAGACGACCCTCCGAGGGTACGACAGTACGAGGCCTAAATTAGGCCAGACTCACTACCGGAAGGAACTTTGCCCTCGGCCTCGGATCATAGGCCGAGGCTGACATCATCACAGCGCGTGGTTTAGGAGATGCGTAGAACAGTGCGCGTGAGGCTCACATGGCACATGGGATACCGTTATAACAAATCACACCTTCACGTGAGGGAATATTATGTCATCATTTGGCATCTACAGGTGTCAACAGGGGATTGGCTAGATCATCATTCACATGCACCATGCATACTTGGGGGGTACACTACACCCCCCAAGACCTATATATACTTGTCACCTACAACCCTTCAGGGGATCGATCAATTTATTGTAACCCTAGCTAAAACTCTACTTGTACACACAGTAGAGGGAGAAAGTGAGCTTATGTGCATTGTATCCAAGGCCATTAGTGCCCATACTTAGTGGATCACACACTCACAGTGGATGTAGGACAAATTGGCTGAACCACTATACACCATTGTCTTATTTCCTCTTATACTCATCCCCTTCTACATACTTATACACTTATACCTCTCTACGACTGCCATGGCTGCCACTGTTTGAGCTCACTATCACTTATCCGGTGGTGCTAAATCTTAGCATCATCATTGGTTAATAACAATGCTCTTTGGTGATATCGTGTGAATCATGCATGATCCTCTTATTAGTATCTTATGATGAGAGTATCTTTATTGATCATGCCCAACAAGGAGCAAAGTATGAGTACCAATAGTATACCAAGTATGGGTGATGCGTGCAACATAAGGATATATGTGATCCTAGGTGCACGTGGTGTGAAGTGTACATCGAGAGTTTTCTACAAGTGTGTGAATAGAAGAATAAGCATGAGGTACACATGAATAGTAAAGGTGAACATGCAAATAGGGGAATATATAAAAAAAATAAAACACCCATATAAATAGAGTTTATCCCTCAAAAAATTAAGTCCCCAGCAGAGTCGCCACTGTGGCCATCGCCGTATATATCCCCTCGCGGTGCGGCGGGAGAGGATCCCTATAGGTCTCGAGCGTCCCTTTCGGAAGCGCTTCGGTCGCCGTTGGTGAATGAGGTGAAAAATGTAGAGAGATAGAGTCTCCAGTCTATTTTACTCAAAACAGACAAAAGAAAAGGGAGCCATCCCGAAGGACAACATCCAAAGACATACTGATACATACGAAACCAAAATGATTCGAAAGGGGTCCGGAGGCTAAATTACGAAATGATAAGGTGTTAGGCACCCATTCCGCACTTACGGTCTCTCATGGGTTGTTGCTATTTCCTTTATTTCCCCGTGATATGTGTGCATGTGTATACATAGTGGAGATAGGAATCATCGACTTGTATCATGGAAGAGATAAAGCGAGTCATCCATAGGAATGTTCCTAAAAGTACTATTAGAAAATAGGATTTATGCTATTATCCTAGCATCGATCATTATAGGGGAATGATAACGCATGTGGAATAATACGCCAATGAGAACATATATATATATATGTGTGTGTGTGTGTGTGTGTGTGTGTGTGTGTGTGTAAAAACATTGAATTTGAGAGAATTAAGTTTAAAGAATATAGAAAAATAGGAAAATAGTAGAAAAAGGACTCGAGTCTCGGGTTTTACCCCGAGACGCCTACATAGCCTATATAGGCATAAAAGTCCACGTAGTTCGTATGCAAAACGAGGGGTGGGATTTATCCCATAAATCCAATCGGGGGCTTCTCTTGTGTGTGTGTGTGTGTGTGTGTAAAAAGTGTTTTAGTTGTGAGAAAAGTGTGAGAATTTTCGTTTGGAATTTATGAGGAAATCCTCTTTTTCTTATTTTTCTTGGGTTTTATTTATATGAAAATAAGAGATGTGCGATAATACTAGATAAAAAGTATATTAGGATATGTGAGATAAGAAAATAAAAGTACTAAGTAACAAAACAAACTAATGAGAATTTAGACGAATTTAAGGAGGGAGTGGAGAAAGTTGGACCTTCTTGAAGATCTTGAGCTTGATCATGGATGTTGGAGAGAAGCCCTTGCACTTGGATGATGACATAGAGTACTTAATTCACCAAGTTTGGTGAGAAAGGTGATGAAAGATGAAGGTTGAAAAGGGATTTGGATGTGGAAATCACGCTGACTTCGAGAGGGGTTTTCTGAGCTTGCTGAGAGTGATGGATCTCTCATTCTTCCTTTTTTGGGGGGAATGAGGTTAGGCCCTCCTATTTATAGGCCCATGTCATTTCTGATCCATATAGCCCTGAACCTGCCAATCAACAGGTGTGTTTAGGCACACTGCCGATAGGTAGGGCTTGGAACATGCCGTTTGGTAGTGTCTTTCAGGTTCCTTCAAAAAATTGGTCATAGAGCGCGAACCATTGATCTGAATCGCACACAGGGTGAACCATTGGAAAGGTATTTCAGATACTTCGAATGTCCTTTGGACTTCTCCCGGGTTCGGGAGTTGACTTTGGGTCAAATGTGGCTCGAAAGCTCTCGTCGGCCCTTTAGACGAGGAAACTTCGGACGCAAACCGATCGTTCATCTGCACGGTAAGCCAGAATCGCATACGGGGTGGATTGTTAGAAAGGTTAGGAGATGTAATTCGACATTCCAAAGAGTTTAACCCGGTTCAAGGAGTTGACTTTGGTCAATCGGGGCCTGGAAGCGTTAGGTGACCTTTCGGAGTAAAACGGATCGTTCGTTGGTATCGCAAGTCAGAATTGCGCATGGGCTGACCGTTGGAAAGGGGTTTCAATGCCCTTTGAAGATTCATTTAGTCTAAATCGATCTGAATAGTCTAATTTGGTCAAACGGGGCCTGGGAGCTTTCGGTGACCTCCTGATCAAGTTTTGGGGAAAAATGGGTCGTTCTTCCGCATGGTAAGTCAGAATTGTGCACTGGATGGACCGTTAGAAAGGGGATTCCATTCCCTTTGAATATTCATTCAGTATAAATTGAGTTGAAGAGTTTTAATTTTGGTCAAATGGAACCTGGGAGTGCCCGATGGCCTTTAAGTCAGTACCCGGGGTATGGCTTGGGTTTGCAATGGTGAAGGGAGGTGCTAGGGACCTAAGGAGAGGTTGTGGGTATTAGAATGGGGTTTATACACTGACGTTGTAAATGCCAAACTTGTACACTATCAGTATTATCGCTTCCATGCGAAGGGAAGCAAGAGGGGAGAAGAGATTAGCCATTAGGGAATGCATGGGGAGTAGTGTTACTGGAGCACCACCCCAAAAGTAGTAGGCAGAGAGTCAATAGGGTCAGAACTCCAGACATGGGAACCCCACCAAGAAATTTAGATTTGGTGGGCACAGATCAAGCAGGCAGTGTTAACAGGGTCCCCAGCAGCAGTACGTTCTTTAGTGTCGTCAGGGCCAAGGGTGTGTTGGATCATATTGCACCTTGACTATATGTTGGTAGTGTATGATATTTTCGATGATTGGAATAAGGGAAAGGGTTATTATTGGATAATTGAGGGGACGGATACGTGATTTCTCATTAGGCCTCGTAAGTAGAGGTTTAAGATTACCAACTTTTATGTCATGCTTTAAATAATGAAAACCATGTGAAATCTAACACTTTAGAGTGAATCATATTATTTGGAATCTTTTATTAGACCCTGTAACATCCTGCACAATCAATATACAAATACCACATTTATTGGGAATCCGATTTGGGATTTGTGTTTAGTATTAAATCGAGATTGAAGTGACATCTCGGGTTACCCACATAACACCGATTCAAAGATAGTGGCATGCGTGTTTTTTCGAATTTTTATGACATATGGGGGGGTTTCAACATAGTTAACCTAGGTAGATTGAGTATTTTTAGAATCTATAGTGGTGGTTGGACTACCACTACTGGCCCGGCATTTGAATGTTTTCATTACTTGGTAATTAAAAGTATCTAAACAACTAAGAATCCTTATATTTCTCGAGGAAAATTTTGCACCACGTATAAAATTTTGAATTTTGTGCATCTATTTCCATTTCCTTATATCACCTAAAAACACCACAAAATATTAACATAAATAGTCCAATACAATTGGACTGCATGTTGAAAAATAAACCCCTGCGAGTCTACAACTTGTACAAAATAGAAAAAAATGCTCATAGTTCATGGACTTAAATCCGAACTACATATAAAATTGAAGCCATTAAATTATTAAAATCAAGAATGAAGCATGCCACATGTACAAATTTAAGTGCATTTTTTTTATGAGGATATAGAATGGTAAGCTTTAAAATTTGATATTTTTTTCATAGAGTATGATTTTATATAGTCAAAAAATTGATGATAACTAATTGAACTTGCTCCATAACCGATGGCCGAATACTAATACCAAACACAACCATTGTAGTTCTTTTTTCGTTTCTCATTTTATTCATTGTGTTTATTTCTTGATTTTATATTTTTTATAAACTCTCAATCTTGATTTAGAAATTTTACTACAAGTTTATGATACTGCGTATACAAGGGTTGTCCATTGAGTTTTTTTTATATTTGTACTATTATTGTAGTCATTCATTGTTAATTATCAATGATGGACCTTCTTTTTATTTCACTGGAAATTAAAGATACATGTTATTATAGAAGCCCGTTATAAGTTATGATTCAAATCTATTAGCCATCCTTTAGTACTTGCTTGGTAAACATGATCAAACATTTTCTCATTGGGTTAATATAATTTTTTCTAAAGAAAAACTTGGAATCATTTGGCTACTACTTAAGAGAGGATATCCCTTGATAAGGTCATTGCAAACTTGACTTGTTTATGTAAATGTAGAGTTGGTTTTAACTCATGGATTGAGGGGATTCTTCTTTTATAGGGAAAAAGAAGTTGAGATTTATGATGGGGTTAGAAATAAATAATTTGGTTTGCAACCTAGAACCAATATCCTAAAATTAATATGATATCAAAATCTATGAATGTAAACACGTATCACACACTTACCTTGTAACACCCGCCCCCGTAAATTTAATCATACTCATATGATTTGGTGACTTGGTATGACCAATTGGGCTCTGGGTTTGTTGAAGTGGATCATAAACCAAATTTGAGTAACGTAGTGGCCCCGACGCAATTGTATTGGAGTTTTATGGCATAAAGTTAACATGGTAGATCTTTACCGTCATTCGAACGAGATGAAGGTGTCGTTTGAAAGAGTCGATCGAACAAGGTTCAAACGACAATATAATGAGTGATAAATGATCAATTTCCCTCGCTCTTTGGAATCTCGTGGGAAAGCCCACATTCGAATGAGGTACACAGTCATTCAAACGAAAGGGTATTTTTCGTTCGAACGAAGTACATCTCATGTCCCTTTTAACGCTATGATTTTGGCTTGTTAATTCCTCATTAGATCTTTCGTTTGAACGTTAGGGTATCTCGTTCGAATGAGTTTCAATGTCGTTCGAACGACCGGATGAAATTTTGAAAAAATTTCACATTTTAATGTGCTTTCATTACGTGGATCATCCAATTTCTCTCAACGGCTCCGATCAAAATGAGGGATAAAGGCTTCATGGGCTATTAGATAAAGGTTTAAATTTATGGGCATTTGTGGGAGTTAACCCTTAGGGTTTGGGGATATTTAAGTGATTCTTGACTCACTTAAACAAACCCCATTAGATTTGGTCTCTCTCTCTCTACCTCTTGGATCTCCTCCTCCACTAACCACCACACATCACCCTCTCACTACCGCCCCTCCACCCAAAACCACCAAAGCTTAACCACCTTCTTCCTTATTTAAGATCATACAACCCAAATACACCATAGGTTCAATAAGGAAGGGTTTTTATGGAGATGTTGTTGGAGATTTTTTTAGAAGGCGAAAAAAGAAAGTATGGAGTTTGCGGGGGGGTTTCATGGAACGTTCAAAGAAACAAGCTTATGGAGGTAGGTAACCTCTTTAAGGTCACCTTAGGAGGTGGTAGGTTGTCATCTTCTTCTACACTTCATCCACAATTTTTGAAGCTTCTTTTAAGATGGAAAACTCTACTCTTAGCTTAAGAAATTTATTTTTCCATTGTATTAGTCTTGTAGTTAGAGTTTTTAAGAGTAGAATGCAGACTTGATTTAAAAAGATTATTTGTTTTGTGTAAATAGTTCATATATGATTTCAAGAGATTTAAGTAAAATGATATATTTCAAGAAATCTTGATATTTAAACATTTTATAAAATAAAATGTGGAAATAGTATTTATTAAGAAATTTTCAAAAGGATTTCTCATAAAATTTGGGATTTTATAAAAATTAGACATTTATTCGAGTTTTGGAGGAACAAAAATGTCTTTGGTCTTGAAAAGCATGTTTGTGCAAATTTTATGAAATTTCTAGAATCAATCATTAGTAAAACTCATTCTTATGGATTTTTAGACTTAAAACACACGTTCTCATGAATATAAACTTGTACTATTTTGATGACAATCACATTAACATGTTTAATAAAGTTTTTATTGGGTTTAAACATGAAATAAAGATAATGGAAATTTCACCCTTTAAAGTTTGTTAAAAAGTGTAAAAAATGTTGTAGACTACATAAGAAAATAAAGGAAAATTGGTGTTTTCTTGATAAGTAGTTTGCAAAATGCCAAAAGGTTTTCTTAATAAAGAAAGTGATGAAGTAAAGAGATTTCCAACTTGAGAAGTATGTAACTCCAATGTGTTAAATAAGTGTTAATGAGTTAAAATCATTTGAGAAGTTAGTATGTGTGACTTAATGATGTTCATCGGGAAATAACACTTGTGAAATTGGAAGAAAAAGACAAGTTTGGAAATAAATGAGTAAAATGGTAACTTTACTTAAAGTGGAACATTTTTATGAAATAAAAATATTGGAAAAAGTGGTAGACAAAAATGGTCCTAAAAGAAATTGATTTTTGGGATAAATCAACGTAAGCATGTCAAGGACAAGAAATGTTTATTTTCAAAGTGTAAAACAAGGTGGGGTGAAATTCTCGAATTTGGCTTCGGTCGGTAAAAGTGGAATAATGTGGACATTTGATAAATGCTAAAACACATTAATAGAAGACTCAGATGAGGCTGGAAAATAATTATGTAATACCCCGTAATTTTAAATGACTTTTAAAATGGGTTATATTTTAAATTAATGGATTAATTAGATTTTATTATTAATTAATTCATTCGGGTTTTATCCAGACAGTGGATATTAAAATGGATTATTCTGAATATTACTTAAAGGTATTTAGGTAATATATGAATGTGATGTCATTGATATGACTGTATGATATAAATTCGATAATTTATATTTTTAGTCAGACGCGGTATGGGACGTGTCGGGACTAGTTTATTAAATTAAAAAGGAAATTTATTTTCTATCAATCTAATAGTCATTTCAACTGCGTCGTTGCGCTCGGAAGGTTCGAAATAGTCAGAAAAGTCTATTTGGATGTTAATTTTGAGTCTCGGGTCATTTGGAAATGAATAGACAACCCGAAAGGGTATTTTGGTCATTTTTCTAGGGAGGGTGAATAGTGATTTTGGATTTGGCACTATTATAAGTATTGGTAGATTAAGTGTATGGGGGTTAGTCATCTCCTCTTCACAAATTAGAGAAGCCATCTTCCTAGAGAGAGTGTAAGAGTGCTTGGGAAGGGAAAAGCCCACTTGGGAAGGAGAAGAACAAGAACCAAGGTTCACCACCACCAACCACCACCGGAGTTTGACCGGAGAAGGGACAACCAGCTGAGATATACTACACCAAAGGATCAGACCTATAGTAAAGGCAAGTGTTTGATAATGGCAATTTAAGTTCGTATATTGTCCATGTTAGAATAGTATGAAAAGAGAAGATTATTCATGTTTGGAAGAAATAATGGAGTATTAAATGGATTTCTGGAAAACTAAAATGATGTAGGAATTTAACTCATGTTTTAGGATGATATTAATCCACGAAATAGTCTTGAATATGTTGAAGAAATTATGGAAACCATTGATGTGTTCTTGAAGATGATATGTTGATAATTTCTGGAAATAAGGAGATAAACATGCTTTTTAATCCAATCCCTTGATGATTCTAAGATGTTTAGAGTATTGGAAATCGTTCATATATGTTGATATATCATGTAGTAAAGATTATAAGTTATTTTGGAGGTTAATATGAAGGTTTGAACGAGTAAAAATGGTGAAACCCGTAGTTGCTGAAATGCAGAAAAATCAGGTTGTGACCTGAGGGATCGATCGATCGACCCCTACCTTCTATCGATCGACCTCCCCAGAATATGTAAAGTTGTCTCTTTTTAAATGTTTATTCTTATCCCAAACCTTTTGTGGATCTTTGGTGATTATTATTTGGATATTATGGGACCTAGAAAATATCAGTAAACCCTTGATAAGATTTGAATTAATTTGATTTGGATTCGAGTGATTTAAATGATGAAAATTATATTGAATGAAATTTCGGTTGCTAGATTCGATTGTTAAATTCCAAATGGGGATGTATGAGGATTTAAGATAGGACCAGTAGGGGTGATTGAATATAACACCTGGGTATCCTTAAGTTTACAAGAGGGTTTAATCCTAAGTGAAAGAATATGTGTTTATAAGAGATTGGAAACTATCGGTTTTAACCTTAATTAAAAAGGAGAACTAAACTCGTAGTAGTTTGGGAGAAATAATGTTATGGACCATTAGGATATTAGTGATTTCTTACTGAATATAAGATGAGGAAAATCCTATTTGAATCTTGTGAGATGGGAGTTTAGAACACATTTGATTGAAAGAGGGTATGAGGTTATCCCGACCGTATAGTTAAAGTTTTCGGACCTCCTCGATCGACAAAGTTAAGTAGTAGTGTATTCGAGGGGTTCCTTCTTTGGATTTCGCTTTGCGAGACGCTCCGCGCAGGAACCTTAACGACGTCGGGAGTGGAGAGATGTTATAGGATGCGAGGATAATTAAACTATGAAGTAAAGATATGGTATTTTAATATGTGGAATTTAAAAGAGATATAATGCTACGTATGGGAAATATCTTAGGGTAGTGACAATTACCTTATTGATATTATATTATAGGTATGATAATACCTATTTGATTTATTGATGATTTATGTGTATGACATACCTAGCTTACTTGATATCGGTGGGAGGTTTGCGCGTGAGGGCAGTCATATCCTGATGAATCCATGGGATCTTTGATTTGTCGCTCGAGAACATAGGTCTATGAAAGACTTATCGGGTAGTTGATAAGTCCGCTGACTGTGGGTACATAGGTATGTGCTTGACCCATGGATACGAGAACTATGTTCGCCTCCAATTTGTTTGTTGTTGTTTGTGTTTCGTGGAATCTTACCGAACCTTTATTCCCCTATTCGGCGACCTGCGATGATGGTACATGATAGCAGAGTAATGCATTGCACCACAGCTGTGACTCAGGGTGCCGTATTATATATGAATATATATATATATAATAGATTAAATGGTTACATGGATATATTGTGGTTAAATCTATCTACGGTGATAATTGTAGATAACGGTGAATAGAGAAAGGTAATGGAATTAAGTTAATGATTGTTTATGCTTATAGAATTGAAAAGCTTCACTCATGTTAATGAGAAACGATTCATATTAATGAGTAATGATTCATGTTAATGAGAAACTAATCATATAAAGAAGAAATGTAAATGAATAATAATGTGACGTATGGTATGGGACATACGGGGATTATGATATGGGAATGGAATTTATAATATGGAGACTAGAAAAGAGGAACCATTAACTAGGAGGTTAATAGGAAATGTTAAGTGTGCACTCTAGTTGAGAGGTGAGAATTGCAAGTGAGAGTTGGATCTAACATGTACATAATAAATGCTTTATTGCACTTGTTAAATACTTGCTGTTTTAAAAATAATCTACACATTCGGGCTCTGACCCGTTTCCTTGCATATTTTCTCTTCTATTGTATCTCTATATCAGGTGTCCAGCAACAGGGATGCCAACCATAGTTGATTGTGACAAGCTATGGAGCTATGGAAGTTTTTATTAGACGCTTGTCATCTTTTTTATTCACAGTATTCTTACATAGGGCATGTCACCCAAAGGATTTCAGTTATCATTTTCTGTCAGAGTTAAATACTATTGTATTTGTGTCTTTTTAATATATTTAACATTGTTGGGTTTATTGTAAAGGATTTATATTATTTGGGAATGTTTATTCCAGTTCCATTTAAATTCTTTTGAGTTATTTACTGTGTTATCTGTGTTGTAGAATAAAATTTGTTGAGTTATTCTTAAACTGGAAATGGATTTTGTTAAATTAAAATTTGGAAAGTTTTTAACAACAGCTTAATTGAGTTTTGGGTGAGTTGTAAATGTTTCGACAGTGATGCTAAGAATGAGCCAACTGTATATTCTGTTTTAATTTGGTATGGGACTGGCCACCCGGTATTTAATTAGGCGGGGTGTTACAGGTGGTATCAGAGCATCAGGTTCTAGTGTCCTTAAGGATCTGTACGGCTTATTGTGTCTTCAGCTTAGCGTTCTTTAATGTAGAGCCATGTGAGTAGGATTATTTCTTTTCTATTTACGCTTACGATCTTCAGCTATTTTGAGATATCAAATACTGGTAGTGTTCTCTCATTTCAGTTGCCTCCTCGATGTGCACCTCAGCCCGCCCCAGCTCAGGGTACAATGACTGCAGCCGAAGTTGCTGCAATTGTCGCTCAGGCAGTCAATGCTACTGTAGCTGCTATTCAGCAGGCTCCCGCACCGGCACCGGTTGTGCCACCCGCGCAAGGGAAAGTGTTTCCTACAGCATGGGAACGAGCGAGGGATGCGGTTCAGAAAACGCACCCACCTGAGTTTCAGGGAGGATCAGATGTTGTGACTGCTAGCCAGTGGAAGAAAGATATCCAACGGCACTTGAGAATGATTGAATATACCGAGGTTCAACGTCAAATACTAGCCACATTCAAGCTAGTGGGGGCAGCTTTGCAATGGTGGGAAGCTACGACCACAATGGAGTAGAGGGACACAAGGACTATCCAAGACTTTTGGATACGGTTTAATGGGAAGTATTTTCCTTCCGCCATCCAGACAGAGATGAGACGGAAGCTACTTGATTTGAAACAGGGAGAGAAAACTGTGGCGGAATATGAGGAAGAGTTTACGAGATTAACTAATTTCGTACCAGTTGAAGTACCTACTGAGGAGAGGAGAGTCCTCATGTTCACTGTTGGGTTGAACTATAAAATTTGCCAATATTTATTGGCGAATCTTTACTACGTACGTATGCAGATGTTCTTAATGCTGCAATGCTCCACTGCCAAGATAACCGCTTCTATAATCAGGGTGTCAAGCGAGGGTTTAGGTCAGGCCTGCAAGGCAAGACTAGTGGGGGCAGTTCTAGTGGGACTCAGCCAGGGCAGAGTCATCAGCGTCAGAGTGAGCAGGGTTCCCAGACAGGGGACTATGCTAAGCGTTTGAGATCTGGAGATTCTCGATTTGAGGATAAAGGTATTGGGCAAGGACAACAGGGCCATCAGGGCCAGAGACAGGCTCATCAGGGCCAAGGGAAGGGAGGTAATGGCCAGCAGGTTCGGGGTCAACAGGGGAAAGGTGGTGGAAAGTTTACGGGAAAATGTTTCGTGTGTGGAAAGTATGGCCATAAACGTCAAGATTGTCCTGGGAAAGACAAATTCCCTCAACAACAACATGCTCGACAGGAGCCACAGGTACCAGTGTTCCCAGCAGCTGCTCTGCCAGCTCCAGCTCCGGTGCTAGCACTACCTCCCATTCCTGCAGCACCCGCGCAGCAGGGTCAGTACGGGCGGGTATATAACGTCCATCAGGCAGTGAATCAACAACCACCACCCACGAATGAGGGTATGTTTTCTATCTAAGGGATTATGAGGCGTATTGATTTTGTTATGATTAATGTTGTGTGGGCAAAAGGGTTGCTTAACTTAGCCTATAGCACTGTTATTTATGTAGACTCACTGAGGGGTGTGGGAAACCTTTATATTACATGTTATCACGTGGGTTTGATTTGTATCATGGGATTACTTACCTTGAGCATGTCCGAGTGTGATTTGACTATCGGCATGCATTGACTTGTGGTATATGAGAGCAAATGTCTGCATCTTGTCTTCTATAAAAGAGTAGATGCGTAGACCCTATTTGAAATCGATAAACCTGATATTATTTTTTTTTTAAATCAAAATTTTTTTTATATATATTATTAACTAAGGACCTTAGGAGTTTCGATGACCGACTATTTTGGAAGTAGTGTATCGGGGTGGTTCCTTGTTTGGATTTCGCTTGCGAGACACCCCACGCATGAAACTAATAACCGTTGGGAGTCGAAATAAGTTAGCTCTTTGGGAAATGATTTTATAACCTTTATGAAACTTTTAATATTGAAAGCGGTACGAGAGGGTGTATGGGCGCCCTGGATGATTGGATTGTAGTATTTTTCATACTTGTGAAAAAGGTAAGTAAATTGAGACTTCAGGATTTATTTGTTCACTATGAGAGGATCATTTTTCCTAAAGTTTGTAACGAGGACGGTATAGGGAAGATTAGGTGAAGTCTAAATTTGATTCAGTTGAAACTATATGGTGAGGCTTGGCGTATAACATCGATAGGGACTTTGTTAATGTACTATATGGGCGGTACATCTTGGATTTCTTGCGATGTGAGATTTATACTCGGAGTTGACCTTACCGGTATGACTTATATTCCTGAATTTCGGGACGAAATTCTGTTATAAGGGGGGAAGTATGTAATACCCCGTAATTTTAAATGACTTTTAAAATGGGTTATATTTTAAATTAATGGATTAATTAGATTTTATTATTAATTAATTCATTCGGGTTTTATCCGGATGGTGGATATTAAAATGGATGATTCTGAATATTACTTAAAGGTATTTAGGTAATATATGAATGTGATGTCATTGATATGACTGTATGATATAAATTCGGTAATTTATATTTTTAGTCAGACGTGGTATGGGACGTGTCGGGACTAGTTTATTAAATTAAAAAGGAAATTTATTTTCTATCAATCTAATAGTAATTTCTACTGCGTCGTTGCGTTCGAAAGGTTCGAAATAGTCAGAAAAGTCTATTTGGATGTTAATTTTGAGTCTCGGGTCATTTGGAAATGAATAGAAAACCCGAAAGGGCATTTTGGTCATTTTTCTAGGGGGTGAATAGTGATTTCGGATTTGGCACTATTATAAGTATTGGTAGATTAAGTGTATGGGGGTTATTCATCTCCTCTTCACAAATTAGAGCAGCCATCATCCTAGAGAGAGTGTAAGAGTGCTTGGGAAGGGAAAAGCCCACTTGGGAAGGAGAAGAACAAGAACCAAGGTTCACCACCACCAACCACCACCGGAGTTTGACCGGAGAAGGGACAACCAGCTGAGATATACTACACCAAAGGATCAGACCTATAGTAAAGGCAAGTGTTTGATAATGGCAATTTAAGTTCGTATATTGTCCATGTTAGAATAGTATGAAAAGAGAAGATTATTCATGTTTGGAAGAAATAATGGAGTATTAAATGGATTTCTGGAAAACTGAAATGATGTAGGAATTTAACTCATGTTTTAGGATGATATTAATCCACGAAATAGTCATGAATTTGTTGAAGAAATTATGAAAACCATTGATGTGTTCTTGAAGATCATATGTTGATAATTTCTGGAAATAAGGTGATAAACATGCTTTTTAATCCAATCCCTTGATGATTCTAGGATGTTTAGAGTATTGGAAATCGTTCATATATGTTGATATATATGTAGTAAAGATTATAAGTTATTTCGAAGGTTAATATGATGATTTTAATGAGTAAAAATGCTGAAACCCGTAGTTGCTGAAATGCAGAAAAACCAGGCTGTGACCTGAGGGATCGATCGATCGACCCTACCTTCGATCAATCGCCCTCCCCAGAATATGTAAAGTTGTTTCTTTTTAAATGTTGATTCTTATCCCAAACCTTTTATGGATATTTGGTGATTATTATTTGGAGATTATGGGACCTAAAAATATCAGTAAACCCTTGATAAGATTTGAATTAATTTGATTTGGATTCGAGTGATTTAAATGATGAAAATTATATTGAATGAAATTTCGGTTGCTAGATTCGATTGTTAAATTCCAAATGGGTATGTATGAGGATTTAAGATAGGACCAGTAGGGGTGATTGAATATAACACTTGGGTATCCTTAAGTTTACAAGAGGGTTTAATCCTAAGTGAAAGAATTTGTGTTTATAAGAGATTGGAAACTATCGGTTTTAACCTTAATTAAAAAGGAGAACTAAACTCATAGTAGTTCGAGAGAAATAATGTTATGGACCAGTAGGATATTAGTGATTTCTTACTGAATATAAGATGCGGAAAATCCTATTTGAATCTTGTGAGATGGGAGTTTAGAACACATTTGATTGAAAGAGGGTATGAGGTTATCCCGATCGCATAGTTAAAGTTTTCGAACCTCCTCTATCGATAAAGTTAAGTAGTAGTGTATTGGAGGGGTTACTTGTTTGGATTTCGCTTTGCGAGACGCTCCGTGCATGAACCTTAACGACGTCGGGAGTGGAGAGATGTTATACGATGCGAGGATAATTAAACTATGAAGTAAAGATATGGTATTTTAATACGTGGAATTTAAAACATATATAATGCTACGTATGGAAAATATATTAGGGTAGTGATAATTACCTTATTGATATTATATTATAGGTATGATAATACCTATTTGATTTATTGATTATTTATGTGTATGACATACCTAGCTTACTTGCTATCGGTGGGAGGTTTGCGCGTGAGGGCAACCATATCCTGATGAATCCATGGGATCTTTGATTTGTCGCTCGAGAACATAGGTCTATGAAAGACTTATCGGGGATTTGATAAGTCCGCTGACTGTGGGTACGTAGGTATGTGCGTGACCCATGGATACGAGAACTATGTTCGCCTCCAATTTGTTTGTTGTTGTTTGTGGTTCGTGGAATCTTACCGAACCTTTAGTCCCCTATTCGGCGACCTGCGATGATGGGACATGATAGCAGAGTAATGCATTGCACCACAGCTGTGACTCGGGGTGCCGTATTATGTATGAATATATATATATATAATAGATTAAATGGTTACATGGATATATTGTGGTTAAATCTATCTACGGTGATAATTGTAGATAACGGTGAATAGAGAAAGTTAATGGAATTAAGTTAATGAATGTTTATGCTTATAGAATTGAAAAGCTTCACTCATGTTAATGAGAAACGATTCATATTAATGAGTAATGATTCATGTTAATGAGAAACTAATCATATAAAGAAGAAATGTAAATGAATAATAATGTGACGTATGGTATGGGACATACGGGGATTATGATATGGTAATGGAATTTATAATATGGAGACTAGAAAAGAGGAACCATTAACTAGGAGGTTAATAGGAAACGTTAAGTGTGCACTCTAGTTGAGAGGTGAGAATTGCAAGTGAAAGTTGGATCTAACTTGTACATAATAAATGCTTTATTGCACTTGTTAAATACTTGCTGTTTTAAAAATAATCTACACATTCGGGCTCTGACCCGTTTCCTTGCATATTTTCTCTTCTATTGTATCTCTATATCAGGTGTCCAGCAACAGGGATGCCAACCATAGTTGATTGTGACGAGCTATGGAGCTATGGAAGTTTTGCTTAGACGCTTGTCATCTTTTTTATTCACAGTATTCTTACATAGGGCATGTCGCCCAAAGGATTTCAGTTATCATTTTCTGTCAGAGTTAAATACTATTATATTTGTGTCTTTTTAATACATTTAACATTGTTGGGTTTATTGTAAAGGATTTATATTATTTGGGAATGTTTATTCCAGTTGCATTTAAATTCTTTTGAGTTATTTACTGTGTTATCTGTGTTGTAGAATAAAATGTGTTGAGTTATTCTTAAACTGGAAATGGTTTTGTTTAATTAAAATTTGGAAAGTTTTTAACACCAGCTTAATTGAGTTTTGGGTGAGTTGTAAATATTTTCGACAGTGATGCTAAGAATGAGCCAACTGTATATTCTGTTTTAATTTGGTATGGGACTGGCCACCCGGTATTTAATTAGGCGGGGTGTTACAAATTACGAATGGCCCTAAGCCCTAGGATGAAAGATCTAAAACACTGGTCAGAGCATATGGTAGTGTAACTGACGATGTAAAGCCCGATAAAGAACGCGGTTATTTGGAGCATTCCAAGAAAAAGATAATAAAAGTAGAATATGTCAAGAAATGGGAACCTAAATTGAATGAAACTAATACATGCTTCGGTTGAAAGATAATGTGGACAAGTACAATAACATATTGACTTATGTCCATGAAACAAAATGAATGGTAAAATGAATTGATCAAATAGGTAATTAAGAAACCTAATGGGTGTAACCCATATTTAACACAAGAGTGTGTTTAAGAAAGGTTTTCAATAAAAAATAAATATTCTATAACACGGTGTGTGCATGTGTTGAAGGTGATTTTAAAGAGAAAATACTAAGGTAAATTGGTGAGAGTAAAAGGGAAATTTCATTAAAGGAAGTGCCCTCCCTAGACAAAAGGGTATTTGTTTGAAGTATTCAACCAGATGCATTAAATCGAGAGACAAATATCAAGTCAAGTAAAAAGGGGATTTGTTATAAGATTAATGTAAATTAATCAGAACTAGTAACATTTTGGAATAAAAACGATTTCATGCATTAATGTATGTAAATGTATATGTATAAACGAGGTTATTGCATGTACACGTAGGTACAACGTGTTAGAGTATCTTTTCAGTCGTTTGATTCTATATTGCATTGTCGTATTTTTTTCACTAGGTATTTGGCTCATTCCCTCCTCTTTATTATGACAGGTTGCAAGAGGTTTTGTATTTTGAGAGCGTTGCTCGGATAAGTATTCCTTTTATTTTAAATTAGTAGCTCTATATGCTTGGATTCTGAGGACGCTTCCCACAGGTCTCTCACATAGTTTGATCTAAATTGGAATTATATGATAAATAAGCGAAATGTTAATTAAATTAAATTGGACTAGTAACATGATTTAGGTTGTCTCATCACACTTCACACCTAATGTCTGGGTCGGGTTAATCATGAATAACCCATAAATTCAATTCGAGGCGTTACATACTTGGTAGTGAACCACACCCAATGAATTTACATATATATTTAGCATGAATACTAGTTAGTATTATTAATAAGATGATGACTATATCACTTACTTATCTTCTAGTGCACCAAACTTGGTGCATTTACGCGCCTAATTAGTTTTTACGACACCTTAAATGTCATGAAATTACTAACCAAAACAATTACCAACTCTCCGAGTATAAACAATTCAAGCACAATATTAATATGGCCCATATCTATTAAACAAAAAAGTCTAAAATAAAATAGCTAATTTATTTTACTTAATTCAAATTATTAATCCAATTTAAATATAATAAATTTTATTTAGTTTATATTAAATAATTTTTTCAACCTTTATCATTAGATTTAATTGTTCAATAAATTTCTAAAAATGTGGGGTATTGCAATTATGGTGAATTAACTTGGTTTTAGTCCTTATACTTTCCAATTGCCTATTCAATTATCAACGATCCATATATCAATGGTGAATTAGTGAGTGATCTGATATAAGCGTGCAACCAATATACAATTCAACACATAACACCAGATCTAAAAGGAAAAACCTCACGTAGGGGGAAATAACCTCGGATGCATTGTATTTCTCATTAAACATGAAAATGATCTCTACAAAATATAAGAAGTTAACTGTCACCATAATTGCCTTATATATAGTTACTCGAGAACACTTCAACTTCCCCCATTCAATGAGAATTAATCACATGTCTCCACCGCAATTAAGAAGAATTCAATTATTTTCCAAACATCTCATCATTATAAAAATGCTTCAATAAATTATCTAATTCCTTTGATCTAACTGTAGATCTTATTAAATCTGATTTGAAATATGACGATGATCCTATGATTTTGTGGTTTGTAAAACAAACGCTAAATTCAAAAACCTCTCAAACACTAGAACAATTATAAATCTAGGTCATGTTACTCAAAAGTAAAGGTCAAAGAGTACTTGTAGAGAGTACATAAAAAATGGGATGAATAAAATAACTCAATGTCTAAAATTATGAAATTTTTGAGCCAATTCTGAAATTTATTAAAATTTGGGATGCCATGCGCATAGTGACAAAAAATTTCTGTGACACAGTGCATATATTATTGGCCTTAAATGAGGCATGTGTCAAATCTGCCCACGCATTTCAAACCATCTACATAGTTGAATTTTGGTGTCGTGTGTGCATTTGTGCCAGTAGGGTGAATTTCAATTTTTCTATGGGTTAAAATAAAAATCTCTCAAGTTTGAAAAACTTTACACCTTGCAGAAATATTTTCAACAATTTACTTAAGAATAAAATTATCAAAACATGCATGTGTGTGTCATGACAAATGTCAAATTCTCAACCAAAAAAGATAAGAATCAAAGTAAGTGCATAGTCAGAAGCATCAGTAAATCTATTGAATGGCGTATGAAGTGAAAAAAGCAATCAAATAGGATACACGTGACGCTCAACTACAAAATCATCATGTAATCAAGTTATGGGCTCAATTAATACAACAATCAATATTTTGACACAAGAGTTGCCAATTTATATAATAAATGGATACAAATACATTTTCAATCACCCTTTTTAGATATTCCATGGTAAAACTCTCAAACCCCATAAACATGTTATTAATCATCATAGAAATTACACTAAAGCCAATAATGAGTGTATGACGAAGAACGACATTAAGTAAATCCAAATACCGATATAATCCAAAATCAAGTCTACTTTGAATCTTTGTAGAGTCTGAAATCACCAAGTTAATACATACAAAAACACGAACAACAAGAAAATATCAAGAAAGCATGACAATGTAATGAATATATTCCTTCCCCCCCCCCCCCCCCCCCCTGGAACTCTCCCTAAATGTGATATCAATATGAGTAATTATATCATAAATCTTCCCCTAAATCATGTATCAAAACATGTACATTGCTAAAATGTGTCTCATAATTTTTAACCCAATAGTGCATCCCCCCATATAATAAGATATTCTCCCTAAGATGTTTCTGCGGAATACAAAACATTTATAAAAAGTGATATGGGGTAAATTAAACATATATATACATCTCATAAAGTCCCCCTCTCATAGATTTTTCTCCCCCTTTTGACAAAAAAATAGTCAAAGTCAACGTAAATAATGGGCACATAATATATAACCAATGTTAATCACCACATGAAACAAGTAGTTCATGTGATACAAGATGACTAGGAACATTATATAGATAAATATTGTATATACATAACAATAAATTATCTATAATAACATGTGAAACAATATAGATACATACATGTTGTTAGCACAAGTACAGATGTTTGTGCAGTATTATCACCTTGATTTGTGGGAAGATCAGCTAACAGTTCTATAACTGGAGGGGATGAAATGGGTGGTAGACGAGTAACCTAACTCCAAGAATGAGTGTAATACTTTGAGATTTTAAAGAATTAATTTAATTGGGAAATTTAAATAATTTAATTAACTGATTTAAATTTGACAATTTTTTATTATAAATTTAATTTAATTTTTTAATTAATTAAATTAGTTTCTTATATTAAATTAATTTGGATATTTTTTTTATCGAATTATGGGATTTAAATTATGGAAATAAGGTGTTATGTTTTTTTGTCACTTATGGAATCATTTGGTGGCCCATATGTTATTAAAAATATGGAAAATTGGGCATATGGGTTAGGTAACCCATTATTAGGGAAAGTTTGGAAGAATTTGAGTTTTGTTTTGGACCCATAAGCTAAAAATAATCTAGGCTTAATTATAATTAAAAATATCACATTATATGATATGAGTTAGGTAAGTTAGCTCATCTCATCATATTAGTACCAATCCCTAATGTAATACCTCGTATTTTTATGCATATTTATTTTTATGAAAATTTGGGATTAATTAATTTAAGAGAGAAAATTTAATTATAATTAATACGATTATATGGTAATAATTACTAGCATGAAGAGAGTTAGTAGCTATTGAAAATAATTATGTTGAAATCATGTTGAGTAACAACTATATTGAGCATTACTTAGTGAGTAACGTCATAGATGGTTTCGAAAATAATAATAAGGTCGGGGACGAGATACACGGCAGTTAAGATATAATTATTTGGGACGCACGTATGAGTCGTGTCACTATCATATATTTAGGGGTTAAAAAGGTAAATTAATTTTATATAACTCGAACGACTATTTTGAGTGAGCCAGTGTGTCCAAAAGGGTTCAAATTGTCAGAAAACACTACTCGGGTGTTTTATTTGGAGTCCGGAGAATTTTAGCCCAAAACGACTCTCTGGAGGGGTATTTTGGTCTGTTGGGATTTTTGGGTAATTAAATGGACGAAAATTAGGTTTAATTAAAAACTACGTGGGTTAGAGGTTTGTCAGTTTCAACTTACGTGAGAGAGAGAGAGAGAGAGAGAGAGAGAGAGAGAGAGAGAACCAAGGAGGAAGAAGAATCCATTGGAGAATAAGGGCAAGAACTCAAGGATTTCCTCCAAAAGTTACGCCAAATTGTAGATCATAACAAGAGGATCAACTACATACAAATTTCAGTCCAAGAATCAGAAGTTCATTCTGAGGCAATTGTTTATCTTGCGCCTCTTTTAGCATATATTATTCCTGATTAATTTAGATTAAATGATATGAAGTTGTTGTAATGAAAACTAGGGTTTAATTAGAGTGATTTGTAAGGAAATCACAGGAATTGGAGACCGGTTGGTATGTAGAATAACTTCCTTTCTTAGAACTGTTAATGTTGGTAAAATAAATGTTGAAATCACGAAATTAATTGGGGAGGATCTTGAAGGAATATAAGTTTCTGGGTTTGTATCAAAAAGATTTATAAGAAATTGAGTAATTTGTTGGATTACCTTGATTCTATGAGGATTTAATCTCTAATTTGTGTTAGGAAGTGTCCTATGGTAACTTAGAATAGTTTATACACAATTGGATTAGAATTGGGTTGATGTTGGAATGAGATTGAAGTATGAAAATTGGAGAAAATGAGTTTGGGGAAGAATAGGGCCAGTTCGGAGATTTCGTTCGAAGACCTTCCCAGGTCGTTTGAACGACCTCGTTCAAATGAACCTTCTAACGAGATTTTCAATGACCCTTCTAACGAGTTGCTGAGTTCGTTCGAAGTTGGAACTATGTTCGAACGAACTCGTTCGAACGTCCTCGTTCGAACGAGAATCTCTCGACTTCTAAAGAGATTCCAGAATGGGTTTTTAGGATACAGTTGAGTCAAAAATCATCCTAGGTTTATCCAATCGAGTTTGTTAACCTACGTGAGTAACAGGTGACGTAAAATCCAAAGTTTTAGGTAATTAATGGTGTAATGATCCTAGAGGTATCGAACGTGTATGGAAGCCTAGGAGAGAATGTAAGTCCTAGAGAGGTTATACATAAATGGATATTGTGGAGAGTAATGACGTTAATATTACTTACGTATTATGGTAAATGGGGTTGTGTGAATGCCTATTAAGTTGTATAAGTTGTGTGCATGATTATTACTTTGAATATTATGTGTATGACATACCTAGCTACGTGATATCGAATGGAGGTTAGCGCATTGTGGATGACCATATCTTGTGTGCCTTCGGGGGATTTTGAGTCGCACCACTAGAGCATGGAACCTAGGTACGGACTATCTATGAGAACGATAGTGATGACGGTTGAATGGGTGCGTAGGTATGTGCGTAGCCCATCGGCTTGGAACTATGTTCGCCTCCAATATGTGTATATGTTGTATTGGTTCCTGAGAGATTGAACCTATTGTCCTTCATGCGTGAGCATTTGCAATGGGACTAGATAGTTGAGTATTCCTAGCACCAGGGGTTTCTTAACCATGGGTTCAGTATGGATATATGTATTAATATGTATACATAGGGAGATTTTTATATGTATACTGAGTTCCTATTCTATGTTGCATATTGGCTACTTTGTTCAAGTATATATTTATTGGGTCACCAGTTGAGAATTAAGAATGCTATGAGAATGAGTTATAGTATCTTTAAACCTAATCTTAAAATAATAAAGATATATTGTATTTGGGGTATGTAACTATTACATCCGGTATAGTGATTATACCACGTATAGTCAGGTAGAGTATCGTGACTAGTATGGGTAGCTAGGCTCGCTAGGTGTGCGCATTAGATGAAAGGTGAGCATTCGAAGTGAGTACTCTAAGTTAACATGAATAATATTGTGCTAATTAATGAATTTAATCAATTGTTATATTTAAATTGTTTTCTACTCGGGCTCTGACCCGTTTTTCTGCAAACCTCCTTTTCTTATTTTATTATTTTTAGGTGCTCAGCCACGGAGACACCTGACTTAGTAGATTCCATTCATTTACCGAGTTGTAGCTACTGTGGAAGCTACAGGACATTGCTAGTAGACGCTTTATAATCTATTTTCCTTATCTATCAGTCATTTATTTCAGCTGGACATGTCGTCCCTTCTATTTTACATTCAGAGATTTTGAGTTATTTTATTCTATTATTAGAGTTTGTTTTCATATTATTGGATTATTGTATGGGATTTTAACTGGATATGTTTACTCCAGTTCTTTATTTAAATTCAGTTAGTTATTTCCTTATTACTATTGTGATGTATGGTGATGATTAAATATTTTCCTTTACTGATGATACTTAATAACAAGATAAAATTTTGACACCATCCTTTTTAAATATTAGGTGGTTAGTTTTTATTAAATTAAAATTTAAATCTTTAGACAGTGATGCATTATGTGAACCCACTTGATATTCTGAAATTAAGTAATTAAGGAATGATCACCCGGTAATTAATTAGGCTGGGTGTCACACCTAAACCTAGTGAAAAGAGAGAGAGAGAGAGAGAGAGAGAGAGAGAGAGAGAGAGAGAGAGGAAGGAGAGAGAGAGAGAGGAAGGATAGTTGGAAACTAACTTGAAGAGGAATATTTTGAGAATAAGGAGAGAATATGGAAGGAGGTCTAAGTGGAGGAAAGAAAAAACATTAAAATTTACACCAAATTGGGCTCATATATAACAATCCAAGGAAATATTTCTTGTATTTATCACCTTTGATTAAATTAGGGTATATTAGTAAGAGTGCGCATGATCTTAATGAATAACTTTTTTAATTAAATGCCTCCAAACAGAAATCTAATTTTTACCAAATTTTAAATTAGGTTTGCATGTGATGATCATTCCACACACACACACACAAGAAAAAAAACATATGCATGCAATCATAAATAGATATGAAGAAAAATCCCTTTTTCAGGGCAAAACCATTATTTCTGCACTTTAGATAGTATTGCAAGACAACTTACAAAACTCTCTAAAGAAAACTACTCAGATCTAGAGCAATTCATAGGTAGCAGTCCACCCTCGGTATCCACCAATCAGCCTTTCTTCAGCCTTGTCTTCAGTAGTGATCCCACGGGTCATAAGGTCAGCTGTAGAGATCTCTCGCCACAAGTATATATCAGATATGAAACTCTTTAGGGCTTTAAAAGGATTGACAAGTATATTAGGGAGGTTGTCTTGTGAATCATGACGTGTTTTGACCAAAAAGAATGAGGACTTTTGCAACAGGTAAGCAATTTTTATGTTATCACAAGTATCGATTAAAAGTTTTACGAAACAGGTATTTATAGGTCGTACACGAATTTTGAGGGGCCGAAATTCATTCAACGAAAGTAGAAGTTGTTTGAACGATAAAGTCGTCTCATTTGGTTAGAATAATCTTCTAACGAGCTTCAAACGAATTAAAAAAAGTTGTTTGATATTCATTCGACGAAAGTATCAAACGAGTTTTCAAATAAAATCGTCATTTCATTCGAACGAGATATGCTTCTCGTTTGAATGAGGTAAAATAAAAATAAATTTTTAACTTAGAGAAATTTGCCTCGATTTTTATAAAAACGTTTATAAAAAAGTATCCCCAATATAAATGTAAATAAATTTAAAATCCTAAATGATTTATACCTTTATAATGTGAATAAATATTGAACTTTGGGGTTGTTGGATATTGGCTTCATCGTGTCGGCATGTCTCGATTTGTAACCTGATATGTCAAATGTTCCATGCAAATAAAACAAATACTAAGCCTAAGATAAACTATTTGACCTTACAAATATCCCCCTTTGGCTATTCCGGTACAAAACTTAACTGAAATCTAAATTAGAAAAAAAATCCAAAAACTCTAATACCCTTCCTAAACCCTAGAAATGGAATGGCATAGATAAATAAACTTTGGCTTCAATATCTAGTTGTTCTTCTTAATCTTCTTGATATCTCATCAATGACCATGGGAACCTACACATATGAAACAAAGGCAAATACTTATGATTCATAGAGTTTGACATAGCAAATAAAAACACATAAATCTTAAGAATCCAACATCCCCTTAATTTGTTTCCCCCCTTTTGTCCGAAATAGAAAAAGGAGTAGAAACTAAACATGACACATAAACGACATCATAGATAAGTAGTAGATATCATCATAAAGATAAAAAAATGTTGAACATGTAATGATAATATCAAAGGCTTCACAAATTAAGTTCAAAATTTTCCAAAATTTTACAAATACAACACACCAGGGAGAAACACAAACATACCTGAACTATGGAAATGGAATGTAGGGGTGTGAACATATTTCATAGGTTAATCAACATAGACAAAAAAAACATATGTTCATGAATGATTGAGACACCTATAATGAATGATCTCAACGTCTACCTTCGGTGTAAAAATAATGAACTCGTGTAAAATTAACTTAACCTAATCAACAAATCAAAACTGTATGTGATTTTCACACCAATGATGCCTAAAACTATGTAAGGGTTTTTTTTCAAGATTATTATTGTTTGTGCAAACCCATTGATCTTCGACTCAACTCCCTCAAAATCTCACATATAACAATTATACTCTCAAATTATTTTGAAGAAATTAATGCTCATTTGGAGAAAATATCAATGTTCAAACAAAATTGGCTTGGCACTTCTGTTTTTATGTGCCTCTAATCTTTTTAATATCTTTTCATTGCAAATGGTGGCTTTTAACACAAAGGCTTTGTCTTTTGTAGCCCCTTTCCATTACTCAATATATAACAATTTTATCGAAATATAGTTTAAATCTGGGCAATGGTTATTACATGCACAACTTTTTATCTCGTTTTTCCATATTTGGTTCGTCTTAAAGAAAAATTAAGATGAAAACACTATCATCGCTATGTGACTGGTAATTGCAATACTCATATAAGCTTGTGCTCATTTGTATTAAAGGAGATAAGGAATCAAACATATAGCAAGTTATGATCAATTCACATATTAATAACTCCACAATTTATTAAACACACATATCAAATGATGTCACGCCTCAAAACACTACAAAATAGTCATGTGGATATGGAATGAATGGGTGACATGAACATCTTTAATGTTCATCCATATAAGGTATTTAAAAAAACACAAAACACTTTTTATCTTTTTCAAAAAATTTATCAAAATAAAAAAAAATTTCTTTTTTTTACTTTTTACTTTTTCTTAAAAGAAATTGAAAAATCTTTTGTATTTTTTAAAAAATTTTAGGAAAATAAAACACTTTTTGGATTTTTCAAAAAATATATGGAAATGAAAAATGTAAATACAATGATAATATAATGGTAAAAAAATCTAGCAATAAGAATAAATGCAAATAATCATGATAATCATCTCATACTAGATAACATATCTGACCTTAGTCAACGGTGCAAATACCTAAAGATTTCCTAAGTTCCTCAAATCAAAGTGCATCTAAAGGTTTCGTTAATATGTCGTCTAACTGACAATTGGTGCTCACAAATCTCAAGGACACGACCTTCTCCTCAATTAAGTCTCGAATAAAGTGATCGCGTATCCTAATGTGATTTGTGCACGAATACTGGACCGAATTATGAGAAATGTGAATAGCACTCGTAATATCACAAGAAATAATCATCGTACCTGTGAAATGCCGTAATCCTCCAACATTTGTTTCATCCCTAAGAGTTACAGACAATAAATCTCGATGGCTATGTTCTCAACCTCCGTCATGGACAAAGATATGGAGTTTTTCTTCCTGCTCATCCAAAAGACAAGAGCACTCCTAAAATAGAAATACCCACTTGAAGTGCTCCTATAACCATCTACATCCCCGGTCCAATCGGTATTCGAAAAGGCGTTCAAACGGTCAATGGTATTGAAGGAATACCGAATACCGAATACCGTTAGAGAGAGTTCCACTCATGTATTTGATAATACATTTAAGAGCATGTAAGCGTGACTCTTTCGGTGACAGATTGCATCATGCATAGACTCCAACACTAAAGGCGATATCGGGACGACTAGCTATAAGGTAAAGAAGACTACCTATCATACTTCGATATGATATTTTTTCTACGTCCTTGCCTAAAGTACCTTTTCCAAGCTTTCTCGATGTACTCATTGGGGTGCGTGAGTGCTTAGCGGAGTCTACACAAAATCTCTTCACAAGGTCTCTTGCATATTTGGATTGAGATATGAATATCCCATCCTCAATCTAACAAACCTAGAGACCTAAGAAGAATATAAGATCACCTACCATGCTCATCCCAAACTCACTCTTCATCTCTTCCTCAAAGTCTTGAGCATAGAGGGAGCACGTGGATTTAAAGACTATATAATCCACATAGACTTAGGCAACCAAAATGGCACCACTCTCTCTCCTCATAAATAATGTCTTATCTACTACCCTTCTCTTCAAGTTACAATCTAAGAGATAGTAAGTAAGCCTCTCATACCAACACCGAGGTTCTTACTTCAAACCTCATAAGGCTTTTCTAAGATAGAAGACGTGTTTAGGGATCTTACGGTCTTCAAACCCTTTTGGTTGTTCCATGTATACCTCCTCTTGTAGAATGCCATTCAGAAAGGAACTCTTGATATCCATCTTATACAACTTAAAGCACAAATGACATGTTATGGAGAGTAGTAAGAGAATGAACTCAGGCTTAGCAATAGGAGATAATGTCTCCTCAAAGTCTACACCCTCGATCTATGTGTAGACTTGAACAACTAACCTAACCTTATTGTAAACTATGGTACCATTTTCATCCACCTTATTCTTGAAAATCCACTTGGTACCTATCATGTTAATATTGCTAGGTCGGGGGACCAACTCCTAGATATCATTCTTTTTTAACTGAAGTAACTCTTCTTACATGGTGATTATCTAATGCTCATCCTTGAGTGCTTGTTTCACGATATTGGGGTCGACTAGGGATGTGTAGCATAGATAGCTAATAATATTTTCGAGTTGAGAACGAGTCTTAACACTTAGTTTAGTATCGGTAAGTATAGTAGAAGGGTCATGAATCTTTCGAACCTAAAATGGTGTCTCGCCTAAAACAGGAATGAGGTCCACCGTGGTAGGATGAGAAAGGATGAGATCATAATCATAGGGTGCCTCATCCTCACACAGTGGGCTCGGATCAACAAATGTTGGTGGATCATCATCTCTAATTGTGATGTTTATGGACTCTCTAACCATAGAGCTAGACAGATTATAAACTCGATAAGACCTACTCATCTATGAATATCCTTAAAATGACCCCTCCTCGCTTCGAGAGCTGATATTTCCTAAGAGCCCTCCATCTCTCAAGATGTAGCATAGACTCCCTAAGACACGGAAATATAATAGGTTGGGCTTCTTCCCTATCCGTAACTCATAAGGCATGTGAAGTTTGTGGGATGAAGATATACCCTATTCACTGTAAGGTATACGGTGCTCACCACCTCTGCCCAAAAATTGTCTACGCATGTTTCTCCCCAAAATCATGGATATATCCATTTCTTATATCGTTCGATTCTTCCTCTCAACAATCCTATTTTATTAAGGAATGCAAACGATCAAAAACTCATGATTGATTCCCACTCCATCATAATAACTATCCACTTTTGCTTCTTTAAATTTAGTATTATTGTCACTACGCATCTGATTAATAGTCACACGATGTTGGTTTTATAGGACACAGAACTTTGTTATAAGGAACTCAACCTCATCAGAATTTTTTATAAGGAATCCTATAATCGAGTATCTAAAAATGACAACGACCATCATGAGAATATATCTCTTACCACATAAGCTCTTCAAACGAGTAGGACCCATAAGATTCAAATGAATTAACTCCAAAACACAAGAGGTGGTAATGGTATTCAACTTTGGATGGTTAATTTTAATTAGTTTACCTTGTTAACAAGGTCCACAGACCAAGGAAGTTTATTTTCCAAGAGATGGTAAACTATGAACTAGGTCTTTTTTCACTAATCTCTTAAGATCTCTAAAGTTCACGTGACCTATCCGTCGATATGAAAGGTACATAGTGGAGACCATGGTACAATTGCACATAAAGGAGGACTTGTGCACAATCTCGTGATAATTATCCTTCGTCTTCAGACCTTGTAGTAAAAGTTTACTAGATTGATCATAAACATTGCATTCAGACCACACAAACTGTACTACAAAGTTTGCATCGTATATTTGGCTTATACTAATCAAATTCTCTTTCAACCCTTTCACGTACAACACATCATCTAGCTTAGTAAATTCGAGTATCTTAACACTGCCACATCCTAAAATGCTAAATCTACTCCCATATCCAAAGGTGACTTCACCTTCCTTGTAATCCTCAAGGTGGGTAAAAAATGAGACGTCACCAATCATGTGCCTAGAACACCCACTATCAAAATCCCATTGGGAAGTATTTTGATCCTTTAGAGAAATAAGAACAATAAGGGCTTTGTCGTCTCACATAGGTACCGAAGTGGCGATAACCTTTTGTTTGCCCTTATTATTGTTGACTAAGTCTTAATGTTGGAAGCATTCTCAAATGGTAAAGACATCTATTGAAATTCTTCCATCAAACTATGCGAACTAGTGGCTAGAAATTCAACTTCATCTCTAAGACTAGCAAAGTCTATAAAGTGGTGTATGAGAGTATTTGTGCGTCTAGTTTTAACTAATTTATAGAAAAATTGTCTAAGCTGGCCTCTTTTTTTGTAAAAAGCCCAAATATAGACAGGTTTGGTTCTACCTCGATCTGCTTTTCTAGGTTGAACTCTCTTTTTTGGTTTAGGTTAAGGGTGATAAAGATTGATTAGAAACTCAAGAATTGGTTTCGATGCGATATTGGAAGTGGATGCATCATCAAAACCTATTCCAGGCCGCTCACCAAAACCTAAAGCGGGGTCGGGGAACATCTTACCTACCTTCATTGATGTATCCTCGATAGTTAAATTGACCTTATGGGCACGTTAGATCTATTTTGAGTTAGGATACAAGGGCTTCAAGTTTCTCAAGAGTCTTCACCGATGCTTGGATATCTCTCATAATATTAGCCACTTTATTGGTCAAGTCCCCGTTCTCTCTCAACTAAACAAACTCGCATAGATAACCTTTTGTTTTGTTTCTTAGTTTTAAAGGACTAAACATAAAGATCGACGTAGGTGCACTGAAGGTCACTCTCACTCTCATTTAAAACATTCTCTCCCTCACTCTCCTCGAAATGACTAGACACATTATCGAGGTGTTCATGTTTACTATCTTCCTCATTGTCGTGAGGTGCACTTGATGTACTAACATAACTAGCCATGAATGAGGTGAAGTTACATCCATGCAGTGATTCTTCCCCTGAACTCACCAACTCAACCTCAATATCGCTAAACGTGATGTTTAAAGCATCTTTGCCTTTCCATTGACGTTTCAACCTAGTTAGACAATCGTGAACTTTATGACCTTTTCACTTACACTCGTAACATCTCTCCTCGTCTTTTTTTAGGAAATCTTTCTTTTCTTTTTCAAAAGTTTTCTTGCCAGTTTTATACATTTTATCTTTCCCAAATCTTTTTTTATCATTGGAAGTATTTTGTTTTTTGAGTTTGAGAAATTTCTTGAAATTTTTAGCCAACAGGGCCAAATCATCTAAATTGAAGTCATACTCAGAATCGGACGATGCTTCCTCTCTCCTTTTAGACACTTTCTCGCTCTTTTTATATTGGGCTTTAAGTGATATTCCCTTATCCTTAGGTTTTACTATTTTAAAGAACATACTTATCTCATATGTTTGAAGATTTCCTACAAGTTCTTCTAACTTAAGAGTGTCTAGGATCCCTAATGAACTAATTGCGGTAACCTTAGAAAAAAAAGAGGGAGGGAAGCGATCTAAAAATTTTCTTAACCACACGTGTCACGGGTATTTTCCCACCTAAACTGAAACTCAAGTTAACTATATCAAATAATCGTGTATAAAACTCTTCAAAAGAATCAGATTCAAGAATTGCGATAGTTTCAAATTGTGTGGTGACATTCTGTAGCTTAGCAACTTTAATAGAATTGGTATCCTCGTGAGTGAGCTACTGGGTATCCCTGGCTTCTTTAGATGTGGTGCACGTCATAATGCAACAAAACTCGTCAGGGGTGACGGCTCCCGAGATGGAACTCAAACTGCAAGAATTAAATTTCCTCCATTTTTCATCATGTGTCCATTGAGAGATAGGTTTAGGGCCCATGATATTGTCATTAGTAACAGTGGGTGGTGTCCACCCTCTTTTACAGAGAAATCAGACACGTTCATCAATTGACTTAAGAGTAGATCTCATTCTAGTTTTCCAATATGAATAGTTAATACCATCAAACATGGGCATTCAACTATACAAATTATCCATTAAAGTCCCTCCTTTTTCAAGATCAACAATATTTAAAAAAAACATTATGAAAAAATGATCACATAGTATTTTTTTGTAACCGGATCTGATACCAATTTGAGAGTGCGCACGATCTTAATGAAATAAATTATTTAATTAAATGCCTATAAACACAAATACAATTTTTACCAAATTTTAATCTTTGATTAATTTAGGTTAGCATATGATGATCATTCCAAACACAAAATAAACTACGCATGCAATCATAAACAAATTTGAGGAAAAATCCATTTTCAAGGCAAAATCATTATTTTTGTACTTTAGATAGTTTTATAAGATATCTTACTTACAAAACTCTTTAAAGCAAACTACTAATATCCAGAGCAGTCGACATGTGGCAGTCCACCCACGGTATCCACCGATTAGCCTTATCTTCAATAGTGATCCCACGGGTCATATGATAAATAGTAGAGATCTATCTCCACAAGTATATATCAGGTATGAAACTTTTTAGGCTTTCAAATGGATTCACAAGTATATTAGGGAGGTTGCTTTGTGAATCAAAAGGTGTTTTAACCTAAAAGAAATGAGGACTTTTGCAATGGGTTTAAAGTTTTTCTTTTATCAAAAGTATCCATTAAAACTTTACGCAATAGGTATTTATAGGTCATACACAAATTTTGAGGTGGTGAAATTCGTTCGAACAAATGTAAAAGTCATTTGAACCAGAATTTCATCTCGTTTGAATGAAAAACATGATCGTTCGAACGAAACTCCAATATCGTTATAACAAGATTCAAATGAATTCAAACAGAACACCCTCGTTGCATGTTCATTTGAAGAAAATATCAAACAAGCTCTCAAACGAAATTGTCATTTTGTTCGAACGAGATATGCTTCTCGTTTGAACGAGATAAAATCAAAATTAATTTTTAAGTTTGAAAATATTTTCTCGCTTTTTATAAAAACTTTAATAAAAAGTCTCCTAAATATAAATGTAATGTGACACCCCGCCTAATTAAATACCGGGCGATCACTCCTTTATTAAATTAAATCAAGGGGAACAGTTTGGTTCATTCTTAGCATCATTGTCGTAAAAATAAACTTTCCAATTTAACACCCTAAATAATTAAGCTAAGTGTCAAAACCATATTTAAACAATACTTTCCAAAAATTTATTTAAAGAAAATGATTTATTTATTTATAAACAAAATTTCAACAATTAAGAATCACACCACAATAAACCTGGAACACAATCCAATTAATTTAAAACATTCGTCAATCGAATGTCAACATGCGCAATGTAAAGTAACACCATTCAAACTGAATAAATCCCACAGTGACAATACTGGAAATAACTGAAATAAAAATGTCCCAATAACACTGAAATAATGGAAAGGGCGACACATGCCCAATAAATGAGAATTCTAGAAGTGGAGTCAATAAAGGAAGCCGTCTACGCAAGTGACCTGCAACTCCCACCTAAGCTGCAGCACGTTCCTTTCAAGGGATCCTAAGCAAGACGCCCCTGTGGCTAGGCACCTAAAATATATACATATATATACAAGAGAGAGAGAGAGAGAGAGAAAAACGGGTCAGAGCCCGAAAGTGTGTTTGATTTAAAATACGTTTAGCAAGTATTTAAATTGATACAGGCTAATGCAACAACATATTAGTGCGACACTCTCTTGAGAAATTCTCACCTCTCTTATAATGTGCACACCTATCGCACTAACCCTCCCCACGGTTTGTCTTATCATTTTATCATACTAACCTTCCCTATAATTTAGCTTATCTTAACTTACTCATAAGATTTTAAAACCGAACAATATCATTGTTTAAAAAGAATGCTTCCAATTAGCAGCACAACTCTCGTTTTATCTTTATTAATTTATAAAGTTTCCCAGTGTCATATTATACTTTCACATAACAATTATTTACTATTTGAGTCATCAACCATGTCCTACTTATCAAATCACAGTAGGCAGTTTCAAATTTCCAAATCTCATATATATATTAACTACTCGTATAATATATATAAAATAACAGCACCCCAAATAAAACTATGGTGTGTGCATACTTCTACTATCCAAACCCCATACCACTCATATCAAGGGGAATACAAATTCGGAATCACTCTCGAACTGTATTAACACATACACAAACAATATCGAGGCGAAGCATAGATTCCAAGTCTCTAAGAGGATGGCACATACTCGCGTCTCTTAGGATCGTCTGAACTATCAATTCGATAGTCTGTACCAAGGATATCTATCTTCTAGGGTACAAGTCAATATCCCCCATAGAGGTTCCATCGAGATAAGACTGTCCCAGCGCGGTAACCTCAAGGATAGCAAGTAACGCAGTATGTTTTTCACATGTATATAATATATGTACACACAATCATATAAATATACCACTTTTATCATATTAATATAGGTTCCTCTCATTACCCATAATTACAACATTTATCCTTAATTTCACATTATTAGTATTACATATAAGGTTTCATCTCTATCCTTAACTCGAAGAGTTTTCTCACTTATTACGTGACACTCGTGGACTCTATCCTTCCAAGTAGAAAATTCAGTAGGTATACCTCTATTCAATATCATAGCTATTCTCTGAAATCTCTCACTTGAAATACGTAGTTTCATCGTTCATTATATAATTATCCCAAAAGCAAAATTCTCGTCTTATAATAAAGTTCCCAACACTTATTCATATGTCCTACTGGTCTTTCCTATCTCCCAAAACATTTTATTAAGAATACCTAAGAATTATTTCACGATAAATTTAGTTTAACTAATTAAACAAGGGAAATAGGAGTCTGCCAGGAGGGGTCGATCGATCGAGGTCTGGGACTCGATCGATCGAACCTTCGATCGATCGAAGCTCTATGCTCGATCGATCGATCAAGCAGGTATTTTAATTTCTGCAAAATTGCAGTTACGGGTTATAACACTTTTCTTCATCCAAATCCATATTTTTCCAAACCCAAATGACCCAAAATGCTACTACTAACATTATAACAATATATCAGATGTTTCCAACGTAAGGCATGGGTATTTCTATCATTTAATCAAGGATTAACAGCCCCAAAAGTTAATTAATTATCAAGAACACTAAAATCCTCTTAAACAGGTTTCTAACCAATTTTCTTCATAAATTCCTTCCTATAATTATCAAAATTTCGTGGTTACATTCCTCTACATGGCAAGGCTTCCAGAACTTTCATATAAATCAATATTACATGGATTTTCCTATCACAAATTGGGTTTTCTTCCATATTTTTCATCTCTAATCATTCCTAAACTAATATGAAAATTTCACCAACGAAAATACGAAAGATAAATACTTGCCTGGAATTTTCAAAAGTCTGGTTTGCAGATGAATTCGGTGTGGTTGCGTTCCCCGTCTCGCGATCTACGCGTTGGAGGTGACGGCGGTGCAAACGGGTGACTTTTTAGCCTTGAATTGCCTTGAGAGCCTTCTCCTCTCTTCTCCAATGGCCGTACTAGGGTTCTGAATATTCTATCCCTAAATGGTTAACCTAAATGGCTGATATAGGTTGCTGATTTTCGTGGGTTTAATTACCCAAATATGTAAAATGACTAAAATGCCCTCCCGGGGTACTAATTAGGCCTAAAAATGCCCCGAGACCCAAACTACACCCCCGGGTACACTTTTCTGACTATCTCGACCCTTCCGAACGCGTTGGCGCACTCAAAATGACCATACGGGAAACTTATAAGATATTCACTTTTTATTTATCAAAAATTAGTCCCGACGCGACACGAGCACGTTCCGACTTAAATTTCCGAAATTATCATTTAACTTACTCATGACATTCAATATAACCAATATAATATATTACTTTGCTCATTAGTAATATTCAACAAATTTCCCATAATTACTAACTCTCTTCACGTTAATAATTATAACATAATTAATTTCCGAATTTTTTTATTAAATAATTCATTCACATTAACTTTAATAAATCCCCAAATTAATATAGCATAAAAATACGGGGTATTACATACTTCCCCCCTAATAACAGAATTTCGTCCCGAAATTCAGAAAATAAGGCATACCTGGTAAAAACAACTCTGGATATCTCTCGCGCATATCTGCCTCGCGCTCCCAAGTGGATTCCTCCACATTATGATGCTCCCACTGGACCCGCACAAGTGGAACTATCTTCGACCTCAATCTCCTATCACAATAGTCTAGGATAGCCACCGATCTCTCCTCGTAAGATCTATCAGGCTGTAAGTCGATCTCATCTATCGCAATGTGGGTATGGACCATATCATCCCGGAGATATCGTCTCAACGACGAGATGTGGAATACATCGTGGATGCGATGTAAATGTTCTGGCAGTCCCAACCTGTATGAAACCGGCCCAATCCTCTCGATGATGGGAAATGGTCCCACGTACCTCGGAGACAACTTCCCCTTCTTCCCGAACCTCATCACTCCCTTCATAGGAGATACACGCAATAACACTTAGTCCCCCACACTAAACTCCTGGAAGAACCGTTTCGCATCGGCGTAGCTCTTTTGCCTGTCCTGGGCTACCCGAATGCGACTCCTGATCATCTCAATCCTCGCGGAGGTCTCCTGAATCACCTCTGGTCCTAGCAACTTGTTATCCCCCACTTCGAGCCAACAAGTTGGGGAACGACAAGGCCTTCCGTACAAAGCCTCAAATGGAGCCATACCAATCGTAAACTGATAAGAGTTATTATAAGAAAACTCTACCAGTGGAAGATGTGGCTCACAGCCTCCTCCAAAATCGAGAACACACATGCGTAGCATATCCTCTAACATCTAATTATTACGCTATGTCTGTCCATCTGTCTGTGGGTGGTAAGCTAAACTCAGCCTCAACTCAGTACCCATAGCCTCCTGAAAGCTTTCCCAAAAATGTGACACGAAAATCTTGTCCCTATCTGACACAATATTCAGGGGCACCCCGTGTAATCTGACAATCTCATCAATGAACAACTGAGCATACTGACCCGTGGTATAATCTGTCCGCATCGGCAGAAAATGAGCCACCTTGGTCAAACGGTCCACAATCACCCAGATAGAATCGTGGCCCCACTGTGATGTAGGCAACCCTGTAATAAAATCCATGGAAATACTCTCCCACTTCCACACGGGTACTTCCAATGGCTGAAGCAATCCTGACGATTTCTGATGGTCCACCTTCACCAGTTGGCAGGTAGAACACTTGGACACGAACTCAGCAATGTCCTTCTTCTTCCCACTCCACCAGTATTGTCGCCTCATATCCTGGTACATCTTATCGCCTCCCGGATGTACTGCAAATCGGGACCCATGATAATGAGTCATCACTGCATGACGTAATTATGCTCCTTCTGGAACCACCAATCTCCCATTAAACTGCAAACCTCCATCAGAACTAACAGAATAGGACTCAACACCCTCGGCTAGAAGTCGCATAATCTGCTCCTGGCAAAACGGGTCTGTGGTCTGTGCCTGTATCACCCTCGTAACAATATCGGGTGTGACTGACATCGCGGATATGAAAGAACGTGCTACTGCGTCCTGGTGACCCATCTCCTTCCACTTTGCTTTCTAGACGTCTATATACATATATTGGTGCTCGAGATGTAATCCCAAGACAAGTAATTAATAACTATTGGTGATCGAAGTGGAATTCCGAGCCAATAACCCCAAAAGTGTTATAGAAGGGGGGTGATTATAAAATAAGTGTCGATAGTATATGTTATGTGTACGATATATATACCTATTGATTTTCCTACTTATGTGCGACAGTAAGTGTGCTTAATCTCTGTATTGGGGTCGATGATGTTCCGGACCAATATAAATGATAGGATTATTGGGGCCGATGATTTTGGCCGGACCAATTTTCCTTCAAGTATATATTGTATGTGAAATATATACCTTATAATATTCTACTTATGAGTGATAGTAGACACTTAGATGTTATATAGAAATATACATCAAATGAGTAAATTAAGTAGGGAGAAACTTAATTTCAAGAATTAACGTTGGATTGGGAAAATCTATGAGAAATTAAGTAGTGAGACTTAATTATGATATATGCGGCATGGGTAACGTGCGATAAGAATTTATAATGAAAAGGTCATGTACTTAGGGAGACCGTTGTGATGTTATGATTTGGTATTGGGTATTAGAGGACGCAATTATATTTAAGGTCCTTAGCCTTCATACCAGCCTTATCCTAATTTCGAGGACGAAATTCCTTTGCAATGGGGGAAGTATGTAATACCCCGTATTTCGGAATATTCCAAATAATTCCATTTAATTAGATTGGAGAATTAAATGAGAAAATGGTGGCTTAATTTAAATTACGTAAGAGTAGTAATTTAAAGAGTTTTATTTAAAATTGTAATTATGGTATATTAATCGAGAGATAGATACCGGTATATATTGCCTCATTTTATTTACTTAGTGCGAGTGGTAAATAGTTACTTAACGCGTGTAGACCATGTGGGGTGAGAACGAGTAATATTTTTTAAGTGACTCAAATGATAATTTAGAGGTCACCAATGAGTCTGGAAGGGTCAAATTAGTCAAAATAGTATACCCGGGGGTACTAGTTGAGTCCCGGGGTAATTTTGGACTAAACCGAGACCGTTCGGGGGCATTTTGGTCTTTTAACATAAGAGGGTATGGAGACCTACGAAATTGAGAGTTTTATATCAGCCGTATGATAGAGGAATTAGGGTTAGAACACCCATGACAACACCAATACCATTAGAGAGAAGAGAGGCACAACTTTCTAAAAAAAAGGAAGAATTGGGAAGGATTCAAACGGATTTTTACCATCAACTTGTTGGGGAAGAAGGATTGAAGGATGAAGATCATCAATCATCAACAACAACCACGAAATCAGACCCTACTCATCATAAGGCAAGTTGTTTATTGCAAAAATTATAAAGTTATAATACCCATGTGTAGGGTTTATGAATAGTGTTGTTTAAATCATTATTTTGATTGGAGAAAGATGATATTTATGCATGTTGGGATAGGAATCGCATGTAGAATGATTTACCTTATGTAGAGGATTAAGATTCAGATTAGACTTGATGATTTTTCGGATTAAAATATGGATTTCGAATGATAATATGGGAAGAACACCATAACTAGGGTTTTCAAGAAATTCTGGGTTTAATTCATTATTTCTTTAAAGGAATTGGAGTTTTGATGTATTTGATACGTTAGAAACTGTCCTAGTATATGTGGAAACATGTTAGCATCATTGGGTCGAAGTTTGGTGGACAATAATGGAGTTTGGAAATTTGTTAATGGAGGAGAGGATCAACAAAGAAGACAGACTGCGTCTGTCCTTGTTCGATCGATCGATCGATCTCGAACTATCGATCGATCGACTATGTCGATCGATCGAACCCAGCCGTCGATCGATCGACGCAAGCTGTTTCCCGAAAATTTTGTGTTTAGTCCTTCGTTGAGTTCAGGAATGAATGAGTATTCTAGGATTTACATTATACTTATATGGGAGTAAGAATAAGACCAGTAGGTATATTGTTGAGGTCCAATAAGGCCATTGGGTGTAGGGATTGGATTACGGACCGAGGAGAATAATCCAATTTAGTAGAGTATCGGGGACTTCGGAAATTAAGTTACGGGGCAAAGTAAATTCAATTTAAGTAATAGACCAGTAGGTTAAGCATTAACTACTGAAATTATATGTAAGGGGTAACTAGGACCCTTAGAGTTGTGTGTATACTCAAATAAATACGATTAATGAGATAAATCGTAAAGCGAATGTTGTACGATAAATGTATGAGATTAAAATATTACGTACGTATATGATTAATAGGTCGGGCGTGTACCTACTGAATTATGTGATCTTTTAGGTAGAGAGATTATACCTATATTAATTATGTTAGGGTCGATGAGACATTCCGAACTAACATAGAGTTATTATATGTTTGGGGTCGATGAGAAATACCGAACCAAACTTTGAACTAGTGTCGCGATGAGAGAGTCCCGAACCAGAATATGTGTATATATATATCTTTTAAATAGTTGGGGTCGATGGATAATTCTGAACCAACTCTCACTTGGCGTCGATGAATCATTTCGAACCAAGAGTCCTTTACGTGTATAAAAAGGACAAAATAGAAATGACTGATATTTAATATATATTCTATGTGAAATATATATACTGGATGATATTCTACTTCCGTGTGTTAGTAGATTGATATATTTGATGTATTTGAAGATACATACTGAATTGGTAAGTTAAGTAGTGAAACTTAATTACGAAATGAACCTTTAGATAGAGAAAATCTATTTAGTAATTCAAGTAGCGAAACTTAATTACATAAGTGGAAAAGTTAACAATTGTGAGAATTGTAGTAATTTTAGTAGTAAAACAAAAGGGGAAGTCATGAAAAATAACATAGATGAAATGTTACTTGAGAATTAATTAACATACGCGAGATGTTAGTGAAACGGTTGTACTGTATGGGCGGTACTGGAACTTGGGTATAGATAAGTTCAGTTGACTACTTTGGTTTTAGTTAGCTTGGGAAGTATGGCTAGATAAACTAAGTGTATAACGTTAGGTGTGCACAAAAGATGAGGGGTGAGTTAACTCAAGAGAGTGTACTAGAACCTAACTTGTGTAATCAATAACCGCATTTTATATTGTGATAAACGCTTGCTAAATATTTTCAAAATGTTTTGAGTACTAACTCTTGCTATAAAATATTTTCAAAACCTTTTAGGTGTCCAGCCACAGGGATGCCATGTATGATGATTCCATTCCAGATACTCGGAGCTGTAGCACAGTGGATGCTTACAGGATTTTGACTAGGCGATATCTCTCATTCAGATCTAGTACAGGATCTCACACTCTTCTATGTATGGACTTGTTGTCCGGTATTAGTCACAGATATTAGATTCAGACTAGTGGTTACTCTATTGTTGTTTGGGATTTTTAGCCGATGGTTTATTCGGTAATACTTTTGTTCTGTTGTACTTTTACTTTGTTGTTTGAATTATAGTACATGATTATTTGTACTTTGTTCTGCATGGTTGATTTATCTGTTTTAAGAAAGATAAAATTTGGCACCGGTCTAATTTTACTTAGGGGATTAGTAATTAAAAAGTTTTCGACAGTGATGCTAAGAATGAACCATTTGAGAAACCTGTTTTAATTTAATGAAGGCCTGATCACCCGATGTTTAATTAGGCGGGGTGTCACAACCAAGCTACCAATCTCTACCCCCACTCCCCGGCATATAAAGAAAATAAGGTACCCACTCCCCAGTGGTGAGTCTACACACGTCACTGTGCTCTCTGTTGTGGCTAACAACCCTAAGGACTTCGCAAAATGCGTAGCTATAAAATAATGTGTTTCCCCCGTATCAAACAAAACCCGACCCATAGTACCATGGATAGGAAACATACCCTCTATCGCGGGTGGTGCCTGTGGAGCTGCTGACTGGTGGACGTTATAGACACGTCCATACTGTAATTGCCCCTGCTACACTGGAGCTGCTGGAATGGCTGGTAGGACTGGAACCTGGGCTGGAGCTGGGAGGGCAGGTGGAAAAATTGGTCTCTGTGGCTCATTACGGGCACCCTGCTGCTATGGGGCCCTATCGTCCTCTGGTAAATTCTGACGCCTATGGCCATATTTATCGCACCCAAAACATTGGCCTTTGAAGTTACTTCCCCTCTGACCCTGCTGTCCACGGCCCTGTTGGCCGTTACCTCCACGCCACTGGCCCTGATGTGCACGCTGTTGGCCCTGATGGCCCTGTTGTTGACCTTGCTGTCGGTGCTGGCCTTGTTGGCCCTGCTGATTTGGCTGGCCCTGCCTATAGCCCCCATATCCCTGCCTAGAATCACCTGAACGGAATCGCTTAGCAGGGTCCCCCTGATGGGAACTCTACTCGTGCTGACGAGTCTGTCCATGAGATGGTGCCCCACTGGCACTATTACCCCCGGTCCTGCCCTGCTAGCTGGACTCTCCTGCTCTCTTTCTTCCCTGCAGATGGAAGCGGTGATCCTGGCAATGTAGCAATGCGGCATTGAGTACATCAGTGAAAGTACTCAGGGATAAATTCCCAATAAGGTGCTGAAGGATCCTCCAAGCTAACCCATCGACAAACAGCATAATCTTCTTGCCCTCATTAGGTGCCTCATCTGGCACAATGGTGAGAAGTCTCATGAACTCCTCCTCATACTCTGCTACGGTAAGACTCTCCAGCTTCAGATTCAGTAATCTCCGCCTCATCTCAGTCTGCACGGCGGGTGGAAAATATTTGCGGTCAAACCGCACCCAAAATGACTGAATAGGGATAGTGTCCCTCTCCTCCAATGTGGTAGTGGACTCCCATCACTGCAAAGCGGCTCCCACCAGCTTAAAGGAAGCCAATAACTGCTTTTGCACATCAGTGCACTCATACATACGGAGGTGCCGCTGGATGTCTTTCTTCCATTGGCTAACTGTGACAATATCGGAGCTACCAGAGAACTCAGGGGGATGCGCTTTCTGAAAAGCATCCCAAACCCTCTCCCATGCAGATGGAAGCTGTGCTGGTACTCGCGCCACTGTCTGAACCTGGGGTGGAGCCTGCTGAACCACCGCTAGTGCGGCATTCACCGCCTGAGAAACAATGGCGGCTACATCATTTGCATTGTGCCTTGTGCCGAAACTGCTCGTTGTTCGGCCTGGGCACGCCTATCTTTCGGAGCACGTCTCGGAGGCATCTGAAACGTGAAGAAGTTTATTAGTCTACAGTTATCATCAAATCTCAAATAGCTAAAGACTTAAACGTAAAACAAGAGTACAACAATCCTAAAATAGGGCTCTATAGCAATAACGTTAAGCTGAAAGCGAAAATAAGCCGTACAGATCCTATGGACACTAGAACCTGATGCTCTGATACCACCTGTGACACCCCGCCTAATTCAATACCGGGCGATCACTCCTTTATTAAATTAAATCAAGGTGAACAGTTTGGTTCATTCTTAGCATCACTGTCGTAAAAATAAACTTTCCAAATTAACACCCTAAATAATTAAGATAAGTGTCAAAACCATATTTAAACATTACTTTCCAAAAATTTATTTAAAGAAAATGATTTATGTATTTATTAACAAAATTTCAACAATTAAGAATCACACCACAATAAACCTGGAACACAATCCAATTAATTTAAAACATTCGTCAATCGAATGTCAACATGCGAAATGTAAAGTAACACCATTCAAACTGAATAAATCCCACGGTGACAATACTAGAAATAACTGAAATACAAATGTCCCAATAACAATGAAATAATGGAAAGGGCGACACATGCCCAATAAATGAGAATGCTAGAAGTGGAGTCAATAAAGGAAGCCGTCTACGCAAGTGACCTGCAACTCCCACCTAAGCTGCAGCACGTTCCTTTCAAGGGATCCTAAGCAAGACGCCCCTGTGGCTGGGCACCTGAAATATATACATATATATACAAGAGACAGAGAGAAAAAAATGGGTCAGAGCCCGAAAGTGTGTTTGATTTCAAATACGTTAAGCAAGTATTTAAATTGATACAGGCCAATGCAACAAAATATTAGTGCGACACTCTCTTGAGAAATTCTCACCTCTCTTATAATGTGCACACCTATCGCACTAACCCTCCCCACGGTTTGTCTTATCATTTTATCATACTAACCTTCCCAATAATTTAACTTATCTTAACTTACTCATAAGATTTAAAAACCGAACAATATCATTGTTTAAAAAGAATGCTTCCAATTAGCAGCACAACTCTCGTTTTATCTTTATTAATTTATAAAGTTTCCCAGTGTCATATTATACTTTCACAAAACAAGTATTTACTATTTGAGTCATCAACCATGTCCTACTTATCAAATCACAGTAGGCAGTTTCAAATTTCCAAATCTCATATATATATTAACTACTCGTATAATATATATAAAATAACAGCACCCCAAATAAAACTATGGTGCGTGCATACTTTTACTATCCAAACCCCATACCACCCATATCAAGAGGAATACAAATTCGGAATCACTCTCGAACTGTATTAACACATACACAAACAATATCGAGGCGAAGCATAGATTCCAAGTCTCTAAGAGGATGGCACATACTCGCATCTCTTAGGACCATCTGAACTATCAATTCGATAGCCTGTACCAAGGATATCTATCTTCTAGGGTAGAAGTCAATATCCCCCATAAAGGTCCCATCGAGATAAGACTGTCCCAGCGGGGTAACCTCAAGGATAGCAAGTAGCGGAGTATGTTTTTCACATGTATATAATATATGTACACACAATCATATAAATATACCACTTTTATCGTATTAATATAGGTTCCTCTCGTTACCCATAATTACAACATTTATCCTTAATTTCACATTATTAGTATTACGTATAAGGTTTCATCTCTAACCTTAACTCGAAGAGTTTTCTCACTTATTACGTGACACTCGTGGACTCTATCCTTCCAAGTAGAAAATTCAGTAGGTATACCTCTATTCAATGTCGTAGCTATTCTCCGAAATCTCTCACTTGAAATACGTAGTTTCATCGTTCATTATATAATTATCCCAAAAGCAAAATTCTCATCTTATAATAAAGTTCCCAACACTTATTCATATGTCCTACTGGTCTTTCCTATCTCCCAAAACATTTTATTAAGAATACCTAAGAATTATTTCACGATAAATTTAGTTTAACTAATTAAACATGGGAAATAGGAGTCTGCCAGGAGGGGTCGATCGATCGAGGTCTGGGACTCGATCGATCGAAGCTCTATGCTCGATCGATTGATCAAGCAGGTATTCTGATTTCTGCAGAATTGCAGTTACGGGTTCTAACACTTTTCTTCATCCAAATCCATATTTTTCCAAACCCAAATGTCCCAAAATGCTACTACTAACATTATAACAATATATCAGATGTTTCCAACGTAAGGCATGGGTATTTCTATCATTTAATCAAGGATTAACAGCCCCAAAAGTTAATTAATTATCAAGAACACTAAAATCCTCTTAAACAGGTTTCTAACCAATTTTCTTCAGAAATTCCTTCCTATAATTATCAAAATTTCGTGGTTACATTCCTCTACATGGCAAGGCTTCCAGGTTTTTCATATAAATCAATACTACATGGATTTTCCTATCACAAATTGGGGTTTCTTCCATATTTTTCATCTCTAATCATTCCTAAACTAATATGAAAATTGAACCAATGAAAATACGCAAGATAAATACTTGCCTGGGATTTTCAGAAGTCTGGTTTGCAGATGAATCCGGTGTGGTTGCGTTCCCCGTCTCGCGATCTACGCGTTGGCGGTGACGGCGGTGCAAACGGGTGACTTTTTGGCCTTGAATTGCCTTGAGAGCCTTCTCCTCTCTTCTCCAATGGTCGTACTTGGGTTCTGAATATTCTATCCCTAAATGGTTAACCTAAATGGCTGATATAGGTTGCTGATTTTCGTGGGTTTAATTACCCAAATATGTAAAATGACTAAAATGCCCTCCCGGGGTACTAATTAGGCCTAAAAACGCCCCGAGACCCAAACTACACCCCCGGGTATACTTTTCTGACTATCTCGACCCTTCCGAACGCGTTAGCGCACCCAAAATGACCATACGGGAAACTTATAAGATATTCACTTTTTATTTATCAAAAATTAGTCCCGACGCGACATGAGCACGTTCCGACTTAAATTTCCGAAATTATCATTTAACTTACTCATGACATTCAATATAACCAATATAATATATTACTTTTCTCATTAGTAATATTCAACAAATTTCCCATAATTACTAACTCTCTTCACGTTAATAATTATAACATAATTAATTTCCGGATTTTTTTATTAAATAATTCATTCACATTAACTTTAATAAATCCCAAAATTAATATAGCATAAAAATACGGGGTATTACATGTAAATAAATTTAAAATCCTAAACGATTTTAATTCATAATGTGAAGAATTCCTGAACTTTGGAGATGTTGGAGATTCGGTCCATCGTGTCGGTACATCTCAATTTGTAACGGGATATGCCATATGTGCCATTGTGCCAAATAAAACAAATACTAAGTCTAAGCTAAGCTATTTTCCCTTACAATTAGAATTCATGTAAATGGAATATATTAATTTAAAGATAGTATTAGGTCAATAAATCTAAATTTTGAGTATATTGTTATATTATTAAAGTGTAGGGAATGACAACTGGAGTCAAATGCTTAAACTAGGGCTTTTATTGTTAATTAGATAATCGGGCTAGATTGATATGTGTATATATGAATACAAAAAATCATTATATGTTAGATACTACGATTAAATAGCGAACTCATGTTGTATTAGTTAAAATAGCCAAGGAATTGCATAAATGGGGGGGGGGGGGGGGGGGGGTATGTTAACTTGGGATTTGGGGAATTCTTGTATGATATTAATTAATTACTTTGGGTATTGAGTTATACGATTAAAAAGAGAGAATCCATCTGGAGGACCCCGCAAGATGCCTATAACCAAGCTACAAGTCTTGACACCCATGATCATGATAAGAGACTTTGCGGTTGTAGACCCCGTGGTCGTGACATTTTGGGCCATGATTGTGGGGCTTGCACATGTCCTTTTCTGATTAGTTTGTGACGAGGTCTTTTGGTTTGACTTAATCTTTTCAATTTTGACCAGCCTTTTTAAAGTAAATTAAAACTATTTTTGAGTTAGTTGTTTTTACAAGACTCTTAGAAAACTTATCTCTAATTTTTCTATAAAGATAAAATTTTGTGATTAATTTTTTAAGACCTCAAATTTATTTATAAGGACCTTTTGTGAACCTTAAAACCATAAATCGGTGGTTACCATGGCTCGAGGGTGGCGTCTATGAAGTCATAGTTACAGTGGAGATCAATGTATTTAGTGCTAAAAAGCATGAATTTTGATAACACGTTGATTTTCAACTGTAGTTGAATCTAGGGTAGTAAGTGTGTATGTCCTTTGTAAGTCTTGTAAATTGAATTTTGCACTAATGGACTTATGTTTGGGGTGGGTGCGTGTGGTTTTTCCTAAGTGGATTTCCAGGTTAAATGCATGTGTCCATATTGTGTGTGATTGTTTTTTATTTTTTACCTTAGTTAATTCATATCGCCTCATCATATGTAATTTGGACATAATTAATTAATTCGATAAATTATAAAAATTTCACTTAAATAATTTGATTGGGAAAAATTAATAGCGGTTATTTACTTTGCATCATATTTATTTGATTTAGTTAATTCATATTGAATTAATAATTTTGACCCTAGACAAATTATTAATCTGAATTAAAATGAATTATAATCAATTTAAGATTAATTAAAATTTATCGACACATAGAAAAACTGTGTTTTTCATCTTCATTTCAATTAACCACCAAGTCAACCTTTCTCACACGAATATTCAACTAGATCTTCAAATCCTTAAAGGAATATACTCTCCTCTCAACAAACTTAGGATGTATGCAAACCGTCCTTCGAGAACTTCTAATTGTATGTCCTATCAACTTAGATTAGTTACAATACGACAACATCTTGTTATATTTAAGTCTAGGTCTTTATCTCTCAAAATTCACCCTATTCTTATTTTCGAGATCCTTCTTTTTGAACCAAACATGATTATTGTGAATTTTCTTACCACAAAAGGAGACACCATAAGTCATGGAAGAATTTTGATCGTTTTTTCTTTTACATTTGGGAGAAAAATTCTTCTTGGTGTTAGTTAAAGACATAGGGACAACATCTTTCTTATCAGTTTTTAGGAGGTTATGCTCTTGTCAAATTATCATCGCAAAACTTTGTCTTAAAATGTGATTGACACCTTATTTCATCTTGACATTTGAGTTATAGGAGTAAATCAATCCATGTTGGTCGTTATTGACTTTACTATGTTAAAAAAAAATCAAGTTTAGAATAACTTTCACCAAGATCATATTTCAAGCGTTTGGCCTATTTTAACTCAGTTGAAATTTTATAGAAATAAACTTTGAGAAATTTATTTTACAATTCAATCATATCTTTATCCATTTTTAGAATCTCATTTTCCTTTCTAAGTGAAGAAATTTCAACATTGAAGGTATCAATCAACTCAACTAATTCATGATTTTCAAGTTGAGACTTTTCAAACCATTTTTCCATTTAACATAATAAATCTCGAATTTTAAGGAAATCATATTTCAAGCCAAATATATTTGGCTTGCTATAATGATTTCTATATTTTCAAGAAATACATTAAAGGAACAAATGATAAGTAATGATATAACAAGACAAATATAAAGAAATCATCAACAAGATTTTTTATGTAAACACTCATAACGTACTAAACACAAGGTAATCACAATGAGTAGAGAGCATAGGATATACAAGATATTGGTAAAAAATGATTTGTAGCTCAATCCTAAAACTCAAAATATAAACACTATTCTAGATACCAAATGATAGTACATGACAATTCAAGTATCTATGAACTATGTCTAAGAATCATCCAAAGGTGAAGCATGGGTAATATCATGAATAGTAACCAATAAGGATATATGATATACTAAAATGTAAATCATTTCAATCTAGCATCCTATCAAATATGATCAATACAAGTGATAATCAAACACATTTGGATAATATGTCATCTTTATCCTAATGTAAGAACTATGATATCAACAGATATGAAAATTTTGTATCAATATCAAAGTCAATGGCAATATAAGATAATCTAAGAACATAAATAAGAAACATTAAGTCTAAATCCAATTAAGACTAAACAAGAGCAATTATGTACCAATAGAATTATCACTCAACAAAAAGCGATCTCCTCCATCACGCATTTCAAATAAATATTTTTAAGAAATGTGGTAGGTATAATAAATATGGAAAAATATTAATATGCAAAGCAAATTAACACAATTGAGTTTCTAAAAATTTATCTAAAATAAAGGATTTTACATGGTGGAATAGATTTTATGAAAAAAGAGAACAACTCCAAGACTCATTTTTTATAAGTAAAAATACAAGCAATATTTTCACATTTCCAAATTTGAGTTTTGCGTCTAATGTTCATAATTAATAAAATATTATTCAAAGAAGTCTAATAACATGATGAGAGCTTTAACCAATATTATAAGATCATATCTCGATTGTGCAAAATAGAAATAGAATGAATACCGTTGAGATAAAGGTCCAAGATCAAGTGCAATTAAGATAACAAATCATAAAACAAATAACAAAAAGCTTCGACTCACTTGAAATCTTCAACACCCCTTTTAGGATCATTTTCATGTACTACTTTTCCCCCCTCAAATTAGCTATTGGTTAAAACTTTGTATCTCATATCTTTGGTGTTTACCTAATTTTAGATAGATGAAAATCTCTGAGACATTTTTATGTTCAAATTGTTTGCATGTGGAGGCCTTCACTCAAGCATAAAAGGATGGGACACTTTTTCCAATTTTCAAAGGTATCATCATCCAATAAAAGTTGTATCCCTAACCACATCATCACTCATGATTTTTTAGATAGCATAATCTTTTTTAATTTCCCCAAATCATGAATCAAAATCCTCATAGACACATATAGAAGTTAACATTCTTTTATAAGTCTAATGAAGCTTTAAACACTTTAAAGAAGATCATAAATCTTTAGTATTCCTCATAAAGTGGCATCTAACAATGTGTAGTGCGCTGTAAAGTGCAACAAGCTATGATAATGTATTCTCAAGCATAACTTTTCTCAAAATTATAAGACCTAAAATAAAATAAAATTCATCTCGTGAAGTACATGTCATATTCCCAAACAAACGAAAAATTATCAAATAAGACATTTTGATATACGAAAATATGTCATGGAGTATATCATCTAAAAGGACTAAACATGATTGTACCAAAAATCTTTTTGAATTTTTCGATGAAAGATATGTACAACCACAAAAGAGCATGATATAGGATTAAAAGATACACATAAAGAACTTAATCAAAAGTATGTTCCAGCAAACTCATTTAAGAATAAAAATAACTAATTAAGTCATAAGATACTAATTCTAGAGAAATCACAAGGTTAATATTAACAGAGCATGTAAAGCCTAAGAACAAAAATAGGCAAACCAAGGATAATAAGCACAAGCAAAGAATATATATCCAAAGTAGAGTGAAAACTTTTTTAATATCAATAGGAATAAACACACATCTATCAAAAAAAATATTAACAAGATGTGATAATCCTAAACATACTTTTGGAAAATAAAAACAAAACCTTCTCAAAAATAGAATCTTTTCAAATTATTCAAGGTATGAAGCAAGAACAAATCAAGAAGATAAATGATGATTGCAATATTTTGTATTATTTACACAGAAATCTAGGCCTTGTTAGGCCTACTGTATCATAAATAATGAGCTTCTACAGCCAATTATATTATTTAGAAGAAAAACGCAATATTGAACATAATTCGAGTTAATAATGCAATTTTAGCAACCCCGGGGCATATTTATACCTTAAATAAAAAAAAAACTCGTTTTAATTATTAGTTCTTGTTAATATTGACCTTGTTTGTGTAGTTTTTTATTATGTAGGTGAATACGCAATTATGATTTCCAAATTCATAATTCAAGTAAATTGCGGCAAAAATGTGATCAAAAGTGCTAAAGTCATATTTTATGTGACCCGAGACAGTAAATTACTCATGAAACCCCGTCCCAAACCATATTCCTAGCCTTCCTAACTTCCACTGCGTAGCCTTTCCTAGCATCCACTGCGTTGTGTGCATTATATATAATAAAGTAGGAAACTTATGTATGTCATAAGATAGTACCATGATGTCATCAATATGATTTTTTCCCCCCTCTTTTTTACTTACCAAATTTACACTTCAATTCAAAATTAGGGGTACTTTGGTCAAAGTTACTTTATCAATTTGTTCATACTCTCTCTCATTTCTCACACAAACATCTGATTCTCTACTTCTCTCCCGTTCTCTCATCGTGAACCTAAAAAAACCTACCGAAACACAAACATTAACCCATTCTCTCCATCTATCCACCTCATCCTCCTCCTCTACGCCACAACCCTACGCACACAGTTACCCCCACCATAAACCCACGCATACATCATCACCCTCCGATCTCCAAAGCTGCCACCTCTCCCCCAAGGGGATTGACTTACGATAGTGTCCTTTGATTTCTTTATTTTCCATCTCTGGTTTTTTTATGCCCAGATCTGTTTCATGCGAGTTTGGGGGGTTTAGTCTAGGGTTGAAGTGTTGGATTTTACAAGTGTTGGATTTTTTTTTTGCCCAGATCTCTTTCATGCATTTTTTTTAATATCACTCCTGCATTCACTGGCTCACTTGATGTCTTAACTAGAGATGTAGTTAAATGTAGTTCATTTTAAGGATATGTGAATATTGCATCAACCATTTTAAGGTAGATGCAATGCATTTGATTGTTAATTTTGTATCGTTTTGAGCCTGTATAAAAGAACTCTGTTTTTCTTTACAGCTTACTTGATTCATTACATCCTACTTGATTGTTAATAATGGTTTTAGATGGACATATTGTTTTGTAGAGCATCCGGTTAGAAGATGATCCTTAAGTATTTTGTAAGTTAGTTTCAATTGTATTTTCTATTTTTCTACAGAGGAACACATATTTGGATAGTTATGGAAACAGAAGTCTGAAGTGATGGAAAAGTTATCGATTAAGACACCTACTTTTTGGTACTCTACTTAATTTAGGATTATTATTTGGTGATGTTTGGATTTGATATATAGTGCTTAGATTTTTTTGGTAATATTTGTCGTGTACGTTGGGATTTTTATACTTCCATTTCCACCATTTTAAGAGACCACCGCCCATTTAAACCACCAATGTGGAAGTTACCTTCCATTGCTTCTCATTGAACTAACTATTTAAGTTATGGTTTTCCAGATTATCTAGAGTGTTTTTTCAGACCCAGAGCTTTCATATTCTGATTGTTTTGATTTTTAAAGTAGATAGGTTCTTGAGAACCTTGATTTCAATTTCAAATTTCTGCTTCTCTGCATTTAATTCTTGGATTTCAATTTTAAATAAGCATTTCAAGTTCGTCATTATGAGGTTTTGATTTTTTGTTCTGTTATCCTTTCTTGAGAATTTGGAGAATGTATAACAGTAAACATGATTATTTGATGGTTCTATAATCTTTCGTGATAACAATTTGAAAAGTCGTATTTTCTTTTATTGTGGATACTATACAATGAAGGTCCAAAATTCCAGTTGGTTTCTCAATTTATATTTACTTAAATTTTGTGGTTGTAATGTAGGATTTACTTCATATATGGGTTTTGAAAATTTAGGTTTAAAACTTGAAGTTCCTTGACCCGTAGTTCCTCAAATACAAAAAAACATTTCACCTGAACACGATTTTAGATCTAATCCTCGTTGCACTTTTGAAAAGCCTTCTATTTGTACATTTCTCCCTACTCTATTCTCCATTTTCTTCTTAATTTGAACGTTTTGAAATTTTTTTCACATTGCACGCAAGGTAACAACTACATTTGAAATTATAACTCAGTTGTATGCTTTTAACTCTGTTTCACATTTGAACTCAATTATAACTCAGTTTCACATTTGAATTTATAACTTTTAACTCAATTGTATGTTATTTTTTATATGTTCATTCCATTGTAGGTAACAACTACAACACTCCATTGTTTATCTTTGTTATATGTTCTATTTTATAAGTACACATATCCATAACCATGAGTATTCTTAGAACAGTTATTTGGTGGAAAGATGCCCACCAAGAGGAGCCGCTGAATGTAGTTAATAGCTAAGGGGATGAAGAATCCGAATGTTTTATCGAAGTTGACCGATGGTATCGAGGCCAGGCCAGTTGTACTTCATTCAACACACTAACACATGTTCCTTTTTACTTTCTTCATATCCTCTGTGTCATACACGCGCTCGCGCACCGAAAAAAACAAACATAAATACCTACCAACAAAGAGGGGGAGGGGGAAGGAAGAATGGGGTCTGTGTTTAGTGTGGGCAGAAAAAGCAAAGAAGAAATAGCAACGGCTCTTTCCAAAGCCAAGAATATCGTTTCTTCCACTCCCGTCGTCGTCTTCAATAAAACTCATTGTGGATATTGCACAAGGGTCAAGCAACTGCTCTCCTAGCTAGGTGCCAGTTGCAAAGTCATTGAGTTGGATGAGGAAAGTGATGGAAGTGAAATTCAGGCAGTTCTAGCAGAGTGGACCAAGAAGACGACCATACCAAATGTATTCATTGGTGGAAAACATGTCGGCAGTTGCGACATGGTTATGGAAAAACATCAAAGCGGAAAGCTTCATCCCCTGCTCACTGATGCAGGTGCATAACTCTGCTCATCTTTGAGACAATGTGTTTTAAGAAGCTGCTTGCACACAAATGCAAATAAATTTTAATAAAAAACAAGGCTGATGAACCAGATATTATGCTGTGCAAGTAGTTATAAACTATAAATTATTGTTTTTTTCCAAAGACTATAAATTATTATTGAATGGTGCCTATTAGCTGCAATTGTGCTATTCTCTGTCCATCTCGAAATAAGTGTCTGCTATTGAAAGTTACTTTATAAAGAAAAACTAATTTTAATGGTTTAACGGTGATAAGAAGAGTTATTTTATTATGGAACAACGTCATTTCAGTTAATTTTATGCGAATTGACATTGTACATTATTTTCAGTTTAAAACATAAGTAAGTATTCTTATTTGGTATAGTTGGGTATTTTGGTACAATTTGAAACATGAGTATTCTTATTTGGTACAGTTGGTTATCTAATAAGTTTTACCTCTAATAAGTTTGTATTAGAGGCAAGTTTGAAACATGAGTATAACAGTGCATTTGATATCACATTTCTATGCATAGAGTATAGTAGTGGCATATTTGTATGCATACTGTATAGCAGTGGACTATTTTTTATGCATAGTGAAATATTGTATAGCAGTTGTGACACCCCGCTTATTAAAATAAGAGGTGGCCAACCCAATACTCCAATAATTACAAGAATCATAGATGGTCCATTCTTAGCATTGCTGTAAAATAATAAGTTTACGAGTTAACCACCCATTGTTTTAATAAAACGGATTGTTAAAATTTAATTTGTGAGTTAAAGAAAAACATTTAAACAATCCAATTGAAAAGAATGTGGATGAAAATAAAGACATGTAACTGTAACAACCCTCGCTTTTGCGGTCCTATATCATATTTAATTTGCAAGATATAGTTATTAGATATAAAGATGTTGATTTGTGGAGTAGGTATTAATTTAAGAAAGAAAAGTTAATATCTACTATGATGTTGTCTATTTATCGTAAGTATAGGTGAATTTTGCTATGTTATGTTTTGTAATGTCATATGATTTAAAATGACATTTGGCTTAAAATTAAACCGGAACCTAAAATGAATTATAAAATTTCCAAATGATAAATTGGAGGGTGTATATAGTTCCGGGAGGTTCCAGATAGTCAAATTATGTGCCATATTGTATTTTGAGGTTCCGGGCACTTTTGACTCGTTGCAGCTTATATGAGTAGTTGCGTATTATTTTACCGCCTATTAATAACTTAAAGCTGGAATTTGGACCTAAGCCACGATTTATGTCTTGTTTAAGTCACTATTCCCCTAATTGAATTGGTAAACCTAGAGAAAGAAATAGAAGAAGAGACCTTGGGAGAAAGGGAGAGATTGAAGCTTGGGTGATTGTTCTTGCATATAACTTCATCAAAATCTGAACTTGCAAGCTTGAGGCAAGTTATCTACTTGCTGTTTTATGATTTAAGTAGAGCAATTAGCATTGATAGTTGTGGTTATGTATGGTTTAAGAAAGTTAGGGCTTTTAATTGATTTATGGGCTTGGAATGTATGGAGATTGATTTGAATGGTTATTTATGATGAAATTTTGGTTGTTGGATGCATTTATACTCAATTAGTAGAAAAAAATGATAAGGGTTTGGGTTGGTTGAGTTTGAAAGAAATTAGGAGTCCAAGACTCCATAGCCAAAATTGGCAAAATTCATAGGAGCGAATCAATCCGGTCCCTGGCCGAATCGATTCGCATAGAGGCAATGTCCAGGTCAGGATGAACCGAATCAATTCGGTTATCCCCGAATCGATTCGGCTGCTATTCAGAATGTTTGTTTTCTTGACCAAATCGATTCGACTAGGCCGAATCGATTTGCTTGTCTGGCTGAATCGATTCGCTTGTCTGGCCGAATCGATTCGGCTAGTCTGAATCGATTCGTAAATCCTGCATTTTCCTTTTATTTTTCTTTTCAAATTTTGACCCTTTCCCTTAGGATTAGAACCTAGGAACCTTCTTGAATAAAGTAAACATAGGATCCTAGAGTTTTAGTCGAGTTTGGTCGTTACCCTATAGTAGAATTGGATCACTTGGGGTTAATTCAGGGGTACTTAAAGTGATGTTTAGGCATCACTTCTCATTTGGTAAATAAATTTAAAAAATAGAATTCTAAGCCCATATGTGGAGATTTTAGAGGCCTTTTTGAGGTATATAAAACTTTGGGATTTATAAGATTTTGGGAAATTGTTTAGAGAATACTTCGGAACCTAAACATATGATGAAATTGAATAAGAAAAATTCAAAGATGATGGTTTCAAGTATAATGAAACACATGTGATTAACGGTAATGAAAGTGAGATTTAAATTGGTAATTGTTAAATTACTTAAACCCACCTCTCTAAATGATATCATAAGGGAAGCTCGCGCATGAGGTGATGTCCCCTGACTATTGAATGCAGGCTGACTATAGTCCTCGACCATATGCGGGGTTTGTATATGTTTTTCTGCGCTAGTGAGGTAATTCTGAGTGTGGTTATGACTCACTCGCATGCATATGGCCACTTCCCGACGTGCGTTAGGTGCCCAGGCTGTCTTGTATAGATAGGCCCTGGAAGATGATAGTCATTTAGGGGCGCGCCCAGTGGGGAAACTCGGAGGGGCGGTCTTAGAAACGTTATATGCATAAGAATATAACCTTTCTAACTCAAGTGGGACTTGAGATATGCGAATTGCCATAATAAATGAGATGATAATTATATTCCTGCTAAGGAATGGAAAACGGAAAGATATGATGGAAATTATATTCCTACTAAGGAAATGGAAAATGATAAGATACGAGATGAAATGAGATTTAATTTTATTTCTCTTGCCTAATTTAATAACTGTTAGAAACCTATATAAATGCATTATCACATTTGATGATTAGGTTGTTAGATTCTCATTCACATTATTCATGATTTATTGTCCATATCTATCATGCTTCTTACTCTTCTGGGAATCATATATAAATCGGGCCCTGACCCGTTCATTTTCCATGTTGTGCCTGTTGTTGTATCCGCTCGAGTGCTCCTCCGCAAGGGCGCCCATTATGATTTTCCTACTCCTATACTTTTGACGAGCTGTATGATCTTGCGGATTATTACAGGATGTTTGTTAGACGCCTTCATTTTTGGGCTCTAGATATGGTCGGGTCTTTCATTTAGGCTAGTGGCCCATCTTTTGTACTTGTTAATGAATGTAGTATGTAAAATATTGAATTGTTGAAACACTTTGAATGTAACTGTGGACCGACAGATTATTCGGTCCTTTTATTGTATGTTGTTTTGGTATTTATCTATATGTTCCTTTGAAATTCCACTTTCATCAGATTTGGGTTGTTTAATTTATTTCTTAACTCGTTTTCAAATCAAAATTTTTGACAACCTGCTTTCTGATTTATTGAGTGGTTTTCCCGTATACCTATTTTATTGTTATGATGCTGAGGATGATATCCATCCATGATTCCGTTATGTTGAGGTATCGGGCTGGCTACCCCTTATTTCGGAATGCGGGTTATCACAGATGGTATCAGAGCATCAGGTTCTAGAGTCTTTTGGATCTTTGTGGACTTGTCACGTTCTACCGTGGCATTCTTTGATATAGATCCTAATGTTAGGACTGCTTTGTAACTTATGTTTCTGCAAAATATATTGTTTTAAGTAGAATTTTAACTCTATTGTTTCTCGATCTCAGATACCACCTAAAAGAGGTCGCCCGGCAAGACGCAATAGGGTCTTAGATGAGGATGTTGGTCCTCCCCCGCTGCCACAAGGAACATTTAATGCTGCGGATGTGGCGAATATAGTGGCTCAAGACGTTAATGCGGCCATGACAGCAGTGGACCAACAAGCGCCACAGGCTCAACAAAGAGCGCCAGATGCCCAAGTTCCTACCGGACCTTCTCCGTGGGAGAGAGCTAGGGAATATTTTCTAAAGGGTCAGCTGTGACACCCCGACTAATTAAATACCGGGTAGCTACTCCTTTACTAAATTAATTCAAAATGCCAAGTTGGCTCAGTCAATAGCATCACTGTCGAAAACATTTTTATTATTACTAACCACCTAGTATTTAAAAATTAAGTTGCCAAATTTTAATATAAGTCTGATTAACATGCAACAAGTGTAATAAAGAATAACAACACCATTCATTATACTGAAGTAAAATGAATAACCATCACATAGTGTAAATAAAGTCTGGAGGAAAACTCCTCACTACAATCCCATACTGAAATAAATAACCGAATACTAAAACAATACAAATCATAGTCTGAATACTGTAATGTAAAAGATGTCTCTAATAGAAATGGGCAACATGCCCTACAACTGATAGATAGTGACTCTGGAATCCAAAAGATAGAAGCGTCTACAAGCAAATCCCTATAGCTTCCACAAACAGCTACAGCTCGTCACCTGAATGAGAATCCTATGCTTGGTGTCCCTATGGCTGGGCACCTAAAATGGTTTTACAAGAAAAAGATTTGAAAAGCAAACGGGTCAGAACCCGAATGTGGAGTTATATTTTAAAAACCTGCAAGTGCTTTAAAAACATTTAAAACATTAAATGCAAAGTACATGTTAGGACGTGCACTCACATGATATTCTCACCTCTCGTCTAACTGTGCACTCCTAACGTAAGTACCCATCTAGAGTGATACAGACTACTAGCTATGTCACAACATATCTAGCTAGACTATCATAGGTCCTACCCTTATTACTCGGTTCTCTTAACATAATAACGCTCGTAATTAAGTAGGGGTTTAACGTAACTCAGATGTTCAATATGCAATATATATAACTATCAGTTAACTCGTTATATTTCTCGAAACAATACCGTAATTATATTCACATCATTAACATAAAGGTTCTCATTAATTAAGTGTATATTATTCACATCACAAATATACAGTATAAGCACCCCGAGAACTAAGCTGCGGTGCACACATACTCTGCTATCCATCCCGGTACATCACATACATAAGGATTACATATTCCGAATCTCTCAAGAATAGTTCACAGATAACAACATTACAAATAATGGAGGCGAACACAGTCACATCACATGGGTCACGCACATACCTACGCTCCCACGATCAACGGACTTATTAATATCCCAATAAGTCGTTCTATGACCTATGTTCATCAAGGTAACCAGTCTAAATCCGGGCAACACAAGGATTAGAGGGCCCTAAGCGAACGCAAACCTCCCGTGATAGCAAGTATGGTAGGTATGTCATACACACAATTCATATACTAATACTAAGTAAACACACGTCTTAGTAATCCCGTAGTTTAATCGTAGTACATATCATTTTCTCGTACTAACTTATAATATCTACACTTATATTATTCCGGTTTATCATCATACGCGCCATAATCTATTCTCACGTCGTAGTAGACACTCACGTCTCAGCCCAAATGGTTCATTGAATTAAGTCTCTCGTATATAAATTTACTCCTCGTAATAACCCAAAAGTCCCAAATCCATCAATACATCATCAAGGAATGTTAACTCTACCCTCGAACAAGTTTACGGGACTCCAAAAATCAAAACATTCCAAAAAGGACCAAACTGTCAATTCGAGGCTGTTCGAACGAGATCCCTCTGTCAACTCATTAGAAGTCTCGTTCGAACGAGGCTGTTCGAACGAGATCCCTCTGTCAACTCGTTAGAAGTCTCGTTCGAACGAGGCTGTTCGAACGAGATTCCAGTTCGTTCGAACGACCTGTACCTTCTAACGATATCTCGTTCGAACGAGATATCGAACGAAATCCCTTTTCGTTAGCAGCGACTGGTCAACTCGTTAGAAGCTCGTTCGAACGAGTTCGTTCGAACGACCTGGGTAGGGGCTTCTAACGAGCTACCAGATTCGTCCCAGATTTTCTAAGTTACGTTTCTCACCATTTTTAACACCTCAATCCTTCTCCAAAGTTCGTTCTAACAGAGTTTTAAGTCCTCTAATCATACTACAACATGCTAAGGTCATATACTAACATCTTTTAATACATTAATGCATCCTAAACATCATTAAATCACAAGATTTTATACTATTCCCCAATTTTATCAAGAACATGAACCCTAGATTTATATCATCATTAAATCCCAGAATTTAATCCGTTTTAATTTCTTCTAATCACAATTAACATGAGAGAAATCATCTACCTATCATTCTACATGCAATTCTCTTCAAAATTTTCAAGTTCTAAACTCCAAACTACATGGGTTTTCATTCATCTTTCAAGAACAATTAAAATTCCTCAATTTCTAACATGGAAGAGACATTCTATGAAATTAAATGGAATAAAGTCACTTGCCTTGGTTCGATTTCTGATTTTGGTGTAGGTTTGGTAGAACTTTTCTGCAGAATTTCTTCTCTCCAAGCTTCCTCTCCAATGGTGGCTTAAGGTGGCTAGGGTTTTGATTTGGGAACTTAGAAACCTAATTGATAACCTCCGTAGCTTAAAGGGTTAAAGTGGGTTGGATAGTGGGTTTAGTAGGTCAATAATCAATCAGATTAAGACTCCTAATTTTCGTCACTTTTAATTCCTGAAAATGTAAAATTACCAAAGTACCCTTTAAGTTGCCGGTATGGCCTAAAAATACCCCGGAATCCAAACTACACCCCCGGGTAGTGTTTTCTGACTATCTCGACCCTTCCGGACGCGTTGGCGCACTCAAAATGACCATACGGTTTATAGATTTTAAATTCACTTTATATAATCAAAATATTACACCATGACGCGGCGGTCCCACGCGTCTCAACAAAATTTCTAAAATGCCGTATATAAATCTCACGACAACTTTTATCATACCAAATACATATATCAAAACATGTATGCACATAATCAAATACCAACTCGCATCTCATTAGTATTTATAACCCGGATTAATTTCCAATTAATACGCATTTAATTAATTAATCCCAAAAATAAATAGCCAAAAGTACGGGGTATTACATACTTCCCCCCTAATAACTGAATTTCGTCCCGAAATTCGAAACTAGAAAGTACCTGCTAAAAATAACTCTGGATAACGTTCGCGCATCTCATCCTCGCGCTCCCATGTGGATTCCTCGACATTGTGATGTCGCCACTGAACACGCACTAACGGGACTATCTTTGACCGCAGTTTCCTCTCGCTTCGGTCCAAAATAGCAATCGGCCCCTCCTCGTAGGAGCTATCAGGCTGGAGATCGATGTCCTCCACAGCAATGTGAGAGTGAGCCAAGTTATCTCTAAGGTATTTCCTTAGCGAGGAAATATGAAACACATCATGAATCCGATGCAAATGCTCCGGCAACCCGAGTCTATACGCAACCAGTCCGATTCGCTCAATAATAGGAAACGGCCCCACATACCTCGGTGCCAACTTCCCCTTCTTCCCAAAACGCATAATCCCCTTCATAGGAGATACCCTGAGCAAAACCTGGTCCCCCACTTGGAACTCCCTGAAGAACCTCTTCGCATCAGCATAACTCTTCTACCTGTCTTGAGCTACCCGAATGCGACTCCGAATCAACTCAATCCTTGCCGAAGTATCCTGAATCACTTCCGGCCCAAGCAGTTTGCTGTCCCCCACCTCTAACCAACATGCTGGGGAATGATAAGGCCTACCGTACAATGCCTCAAACGGAGCCATGCCAATAGTGAACTGATAGGAGTTGTTGTAAGCAAACTCCACCAGTGGAAGGTACTGCTCCCATCCACCCCCAAAGTCAATAATGCACATGTGTAGCATGTCCTCCAACATTTGATTTGTGCGCTCAGTCTGCCCATCAGTCTGCGGATGATAAGCCGTTCTCAACCGCAATTCCGTGCCCATGGCCTCCTGGAAACTCTCCCAAAACCTCGAAACAAATATCTTGTCTCTGTCAGACACGATATTTAGGGGCACACCGTGAAGTCTCACAGTCTCTGAAATGAAGAGCTGGGCATACTGTCCCGTAGTGTAGTCAGTCCTTACGGGTAAAAAGTGAGCGACCTTGGACAACCTGTCCACAGTTACCCAAACGGAGTCGTGACCCCTCTGCGACGTAGGCAACCCCGTGATAAAGTCCATGGATATGCTCTCCCACATCCACACCGGGACCTCCAACGGTTGTAGCAATCCTGCCGGTCTCTGATGATCCACTTTTACAAGCTGACAAGTGGCGCATTTCGAAACAAACTCAGCGATATCTCTCTTCATACCGCTCCACCAATACTGACGTCTCATGTCTTGGTACATTTTGTCCCCTCCGGGATGTACCGCGAACCGTGAGCCATGCGACTCTGCCATCACATCGTGCCGTAATTCCTCCCCTTCCGGAACCACCAATCTCCCATTGAAGCGTAATCCCCCGTCTGAGCTAACGGTATAGGACTCGTCTCCCTCTGCTAGTAACCGAACTATCTGCTCCTGACAGAACGAGTCATTAGCCTGTGCCCGTACTACCTTCGTGACAATCTGCAGTGTAACGGTCATCACAAACATGAAAGATCGGGCCACTGCATCCTGGTGTCCCAATTCCTTCCACTTAGCCTTCCACACCTCTGCCACCTCATCTGCTGGCCTACGGCTCAACGCGTCTGCTACCACGTTAGCCTTTCCCGGGTGGTACTGGATGTCGAACTGGTAGTCCTTCACAAACTCAAGCCACCTACGCTGCCGCATATTCAACTCCTTCTGCGTGAACAGGTACTGTAGGGACTTGTGGTCCGTGAACAGTTAGAACTTCTCCCCCAAAAGATAGTGCCTCCAAATACGTAGGGCAAATACCACTGCTGCCAACTCCAAATCATGCGTGGGGTAATTCTTCTCATGAGGCTTAAGCTTACGGGAAGCATAAGCTATGGCCTGTCTCTCCTGCTGTAATACACCTCCCAGTCCTTGCAAAGACGCATCGGTGTAAACCAAATACTCAACTCCCGGTCTCGACAATGCTAACACAGGTGCTGAGGTCAATTTTTCCTTCAATTCATAGAATTCCAACTGACAGGCATCACTCCAGATGTAGGGCACACCCTTACGAGTCAGATGTGTCAAAGGACCTGCTATCTCCGAGAAACCCCAAATAAACCTCATGTAGTATCCTGCTAGACCCAAGAAACTACGAATCTCAGTTGGTGTCGTGGGTTGTCCCCACTCCCTCACCACGGACACCTTCCCCGGATCAACAGATATTCCCCGGTCGGAAATGATATGCCCCAAAAACTGGACTTCCTTCAGCCAAAACCCGCACTTCTCATATTTTGCATACAACTCGTTCTGACGAAGTGTCTGCAAAACCTGCCTCAAATGCTCGGCGTGCTCCTCCTATGTCTGGGAGTAAACCAGAATATCATCAATGAAGACAATGACAAACTGGTCTAGGAAATCCCTGAACACTCTGTTCATCAAGTCCATAAACACTGCTGGAGCGTTGGTCAAACCGAAAGGCATAACCCGAAACTCGTAAGAACCATACCTCGACAAGAACGCAGTCTTCGAGACATCCTCCTCCCTGATACGCAACTGATGGTATCCCGATCTCAAATAAATCTTCGAGAAGAACGAAGCTCCTCTCAACTGGTAGAATAAGTCATCGATTCGAGGCAACGGATACTTATTCCGTATCGTGACCTTATTCAACTCTCGGTAGTCCACACACAATCTCAGTGAACCGTCCCTCTTCTTCACAAACAAAACTGGAGCGCCCCAAGGTGAGGTACTCCTGCGAATAAAGCCCTGGCCTAATAGCTGCTCTATCTGATCCCGTAACTCCCTCATCTCAGCTGGAGCCATACGGTACGGTGCGCGTGCTATAGGTCTCGTACCCGGTAGCAAATCTATAACAAAGTCTATCTCTCGACTGGGTGGTAAGCCTGGTATCTCCTGAAACACATCCGAATACTCCCTGGCGACTGGGATAGAGCCTAAAGGAATCACTACCTCCTTAGAGGTATCCTCCTCAATGTAATACAGATGAGCGGTCGATCCTCCCTCTGGGCGAGGCATCGCCACTACAAACATCTCTTGCCCCGGAATGGCAAAAACAATGCTCCCGCTGAAGCAATCAATCATGGCCCTATATGCTACGAGCCAATCCGTACCGATGATCACATCGTGAACATGCATGTCTAACACTAACATGTCTGCAGGTAATACCAAACCACCAATCTCTACCCCCACTCCCCGGCATATAAAGAAAATAAGTCACCCACTCCCCAATGGTGAGTCGACACACGTCACTGTGCTCTCTGCCGTAGCTAATAATCCTAAAGCTTTCGCGAAGTGTGTAGCTATAAAACAGTGTGTAGCACCCGTATCAAATAATACCCGGCCCATAGTGCCATGGATAGGAAACGTACCCTCGATCGCGGGCGGTGCCTGTGGAACTGCAGCCTGGTGGACGTTGTAAACACGTCCATACTGTAGCTGCCCCTGCTGCGCTGGGACTGCTGGATTGGGTGTCAATGCTGCCATCTGTGGTGGTGCGGGAAGAGCGGCGGGAAACATAGGCCTCTGTGGCTCCTGGCGAGCACCCTGCTGCTGCTGCTGTGGGGCCCTGCCCCTATCAGGACAATCCTGTCGCTTATGGCCAGTCTTGCCATAAACAAAGCACTTCCCTGGGAAGTTCCCCCCTCTCTGTCCCTGCTGTCCCCGACCCTGGTGGCCGTTACCGTTCCTCCCTTGGCCCTGCTGGCCCTGGTGAAACTGCTGCCCATTCTGCCCCTGTTGGCCCTGATGGCCGTTTGGACCCTGATGGCCCTGACGGAAACCTCCCTGTCCCTGTCTGTAGTTCCCTGACCGGAACCTCTTATTATCCCCCTGCTGGGAGCCCTGCTCATTCTGTCTCTACCCCTGACCAGATTGTGCCCCGCTGGCACCATGTCCTCCAGTCCTGCCCTGATGGCTAGACTCCTCCGACCGCTTTCCCTCGGCCATATGAAAATGGTGGTCCTGGCAGTGCAACAATGCAGCGTTAACCACGTCAGAATAAGTGGCCAACGATAGGTTCCCTAGCAGATGCTGACGGATCCTCCAAGTCAACCCGTCCGTGAACTTCTCAATCTTCTTCTTCTCTGTTGGTATCTCGTCTGGAACGATGTTCAACAGATTCGTGAACTCGGCCTCATACTCGGCCACTGTCTTGCCCTCCTGCTTCAGACTCATCAATCTCCTCCTCATTTCCGTATGAACAGCTGATGGAAAGTACTTGCGGTCAAACCACACCCAGAACTCCTGAATCGTGAGAGTATCCCTCTCCTCCATGGTGGTAATAGACTCCCACACTGTAGTGCAGATCCAACTAGCTTGAAAGTAGCTAGCACCTGCTTCTGAACATCCGTGCACTCATACATCCGTAAGTGCCTCTGCATATCCTTCCTCCACTGGCTCGAGACTACTACATATAAGCTACCTGCAAACTCTGGCGGATGCGCTTTCTGAAAAGCATCACGTACACGCTCCCAAGCAGACGGGAATGCATTAACCAGCACTGGCGCAGCAACCGGTGCCTATGGTGGTGCCTGCTGAACAACGGCAATCGCGGCATTTACCGCTTGGGCTACTATAGCTGCAACCTCAGCGGCGTTCATCATGCCCTGAACTGGAGCGGGCTGGGGTTCGGGCGTTGCATCCCTGGGAACTCGTCGTGCACGTCGTGGAGGCATCTGAAATAAGAACAAAGTTTATAAGTTCCCAGATTTTCTAAGTTACGTTTCTCACCATTTTTAACACCTCAATCCTTCTCCAAAGTTTGTTCTAACAGAGTTTTAAGTCCTCTAATCATACTACAACATGATAAGGTCATATACTAACATCTTTTAATACATTAATGCATCCTAAACATCATTAAATCACAAGATTTTATACTATTCCTGAATTTTATCAAGAACATGAACCCTAGATTTATATCATCATCAAATCCCAGAATTTAATCCGTTTTAATTTCTTCTAATCACAATTAACATGAGAGAAATCATCTACCTATCATTCTACATGCAATTCTCTTCAAAATTTTCAAGTTCTAAACTCCAAACTACATGGGTTTTCATTCATCTTTCAAGAACAATTAAAATTCCTCAATTTCTAACATGGAAGAGACATTCTCTGAAATTAAATGGAATAAAGTCACTTGCCTTGGTTCAATTTCTGATTTTGGTGTAGGTTTGGTAGAACTTTTCTGCAGAATTTCTTCTCTCTAAGCTTCCTCTCCAATGGTGGCTTAAGGTGGCTAGGGTTTTGATTTGGGAACTTAGAAACCTAATTGATAACCTCCGTAGCTTAAAGGGTTAAAGTGGGTTGGATAGTGGGTTTAGTGGGTCAATAATCAATCAGATTAAGACTCCTAATTTTCGTCACTTTTAATTCCTCAAAATGTAAAATTACCAAAATACCCTGTAAGTTGCCGGTATGGCCTAAAAATACCCCGGAATCCAAACTACACCCCCGGGTAGTGTTTTCTGACTATCTCGACCCTTCCGGACGCGTTGCCGCACTCAAAACGACCATACGGTTTATAGATTTTAAATTCACTTTATGTAATCAAAATATTACACCGTGACGCGACGGTCCCACGCGTCTCAACAAAATTTCTAAAATGTCGTATATAAATCTCACGATAACTTTTATCATACCAAATATATATATCAAAACATGTATGCACATAATCAAATACCAACTCGCATCTCGTTAGTATTTATAACCCGGATTAATTTCCAATTGATACGCATTTAATTAATTAATCCCAAAAATAAATAGCCAAAAGTACGGGGTATTACATCAGCCCCCAGAATTTGACGTGAACTCGGATGTTATAAAATCTAATCAATGGAAGAAAGATATACAACGCCATCTACGTATGGTGGAGTGTGGTGAGGACAGGAAGCAAGTCCTTGCTACTTTTAAACGGGTTGGGGCCGCATTACACTAGTGGGAGTCCGTGACTACGCCAGAACAGAGGGATATAATGTCGATCTCTGAATTCTGGGTTTTGTTCGATCATAAGTACTTTCCTCCCGAAATTCAAGGGGAGATGATAAGGAGGTTGCAGTACCTTGTGCAAGGGGAGAGGCCAGTAGCGTAATATGAGGAGGAATTCACCCGGATGGCAAGTTTTGTACCGGATGAAGTGACTCCTAAAGAAAAGAAAGTTTTGAAGTTTATGAGAGGGTTGAACTGGAGAATCCGGCAACACTTACTGGGTAATCCTGCTCTACCGACTTTTGGGGATGTGATGAATGCAGCTCTACTACATTGCCAAGAGCATAGACTATTTTTGCAAAGTGGCAAGAAGGCCTCCGTAGGGGGGCAAGCGGGAAGGCCGGGAGGTAGTGGGATTGTAGGAGGAGTCTTTCCCTCGTCCCAACCTTCGAGCAGTAAACAGAAAGAAAGGGATCCCCAACAGGGGGACTTGTCGAAGAGGCAGCGTTCTGGTGGGTTTAATTCGGGGAACCATAATAATAGGCACGGTTAGGGTGCCCCCCAGCAACAAGCAACCATAGTGGTCAGGGAGGTAGAGGCCAACATGGCCAAGGTGTGAATCAATTTAGAAATAATCGTGGTCGAAATGCCAAAAATATGATAGGTCGGTGTTTGTAATGCGAGGAAGTAGGTCACTATAAGAAGGAATGTCCTTAGTTGATTGGGGGAAAGTTTCCTCGAGATCCACAGCAGCCGTACATTCAATTCCCTCTACAGGTGCCTAACCCAGTTGCTCATCCACAACAGGGTCAGTTATTGTATGGTAGGGTCTATCATATTCAGGATGCTATGCTTCCACCAGCTCCGTCGGCACCGCCAGCCATTGAGGGTAAGTTCCTTATTCAGGGATATATGGGTCGTGTTTTATTTGATACTGGTGCAATGCATTCATTCATTTCTAGGAGCTTTGCTTAGACCACCGAGTTGATTAAATCTGCTAAAAGAACTTTTACTAGTGTGGAGTCCTCTATGGGTGATGGTTCACTCATCTTCTCTGTTTGTAAAAATATAGAAATCTCTCTCGGAAATTTATACTTTGAGGCCGATTTACTCATCCTGGACATGGTCGGGTATGACGTGATTTTGGGCATGGATTGGCTTATGAAGTATCATGCTATAGTAAATTGCTACGGGAAGAGTATAGTCTTCGCCATTCTGGGATAAGAAATGTTCCTAGTAGTTTTACCTCGTTTAGAGGGGAGTACTAGTACTTATTTGTATTGCATTGCCGAGGAGACTTCTAGGGATGTAGTTGTTCCCTTGGATTCTATTCCGGTTGTGAAAGACTTTGAGGATGCTTTTCGAGAAATACCGGGTTTGCCTCCTAGTCGTGAGATTGATTTTATGATTGATTTAGCGCCGGGAACGAGGCCTATTGCGAGGGCTCCATATCGAATGGCTCCCATTGAAATGAGGGAGCTAAGAGATCAAATTCAAAAGTTGTTGGACCGGGGATTCATTCGGCGTAGCACATCGTCGTGGGGTTCTCCAGTGTTGATTGTTAAGAAAAGAGATGGCTCTCTCCAATTATGTGTGGACTATAGAGAATCGAATAAGGTCACCATCCGGAATAAATACCCTTTACCTCGTATCGATGATTTGTTTGATCAATTTCGAGGAGCATTGTACTTCTCCAAAATTGATTTGAGGACGGGGTATCACCAATTGAGGATACGGGAGGAGGGTGTATCCAAGACTGCTTTTCTAATAAGGTACGGGTTCTATGAATTTTTGGTTATGCCCTTTGGACTAACCAATGCCCCCGCTGTATTTATGGATCTCATGAATAGGGTGTTTCGGGATTTCCTGGACCAATTTGTTATTGTGTTCATCGATGACATTTTAGTCTATTCTCGAACGGAATCTGATCATGCTATGCATTTAAGGTTGGTCCTAAAGAGATTATGGGACCATCAACTATATGTCAAGTTTGAGAAATATGGCTTTTTGTTAAGGAGGTACAGTTTTTGGGTCATATGGTGACGTCCCAGGGTGTATCGGTGGATCCGGGCAAGGTGGCTACGGTGAAGGAGTGGGGTCAGCCCACAACACCTACCGAGGTTCGCAGTTTTTTGGGTTTGGCGGGTTATTACCGTCGATTCATCAAGGGTTTCTATAAAATATCTAGCCCTTTGACAAATTTGACCCGGAAGGGGGTGATATTTATTTGGGATAATTCTTGCCAAGCTGCATTTGATGAGCTTAAAGAAAGATTGACTTCGGCTTCGGTCCTTGCATTGCCAAAATAGGGATTAGAATATTTAGTCTTCACCAATGCATCTCTTCAAGGATTAGGAGGTGTACTTCAGCAAGAGAGACGGGCTATCGCTTATGCTTCCTGCAAGTTGAAGCCCCATGAAAGAAACTATCTGGTGCATGACTTAGAACTAGCTGCAGTTGTTTTTACCTTGAAGATATGGAGGCATTATCTCTTGGGAGATAAGTTTAGTCTTTTCGCGGACCACAAATCACTGCAATATTTATTTTCACAGAAGGACTTGAATATGAGACAGCGCCGATGGTTAGAGTTCGTGAAATATTATCAATTTGATATTCGTTATCATCCAGGTAAGGCGAACATTGTAGGGGATGCCTTGAGTAGGAAGCCCGATGGAGAATTAGCTGAGGTTTGGAATGCTAAATGGAAGGAACTCAGTCAGGAGGATGCGGTGGTGAGAGCATTCATGTCGGTGATGACCGTTACTCCTACCAATGTGGCAAGGGTGGTAGAAGTCCAAGGAAGGGATAAAGGGTGTCAAGACTATATTCGTCGATTGCTGTACGAGGGAGAGGAGTCCTACTCAATTAGTTCTGAGGGTGGATTACGCTTCCATGGAAGACTCATTGTTCCAGAGGAAGGAGATTTGAGCTGGGCAGTGATGGCCGAATCTCACGGGTTTAGGTTTACGGTACATCCTGGTGGGGACAAAATGTATCAGGATATGCGCCGTCAGTATTGGTGGCCAGGTATGAAGAGGGATATTTCAGAATTTGTGTCCCAATGCACTACTTATCAACTGCTCAAGATCGATCATCATAGACCAACATGTTTTTTGCAACCGTTAGAGATCCCGGTGTGGAAATGGGAAAACATATCGATAGATTTTATCACGGGCTTGCCAAGATCACAAAGTGGATATGATTCTATTTGGGTGATTGTAGACCGCTTGACAAAGTCGACACACTTCCTACCCGTGAAGACAGATTATGACACTGCTCGATATGCCCGCTTATTCATCGAGGAGGTGGTGAGACTCCATGGGGTGCCTTTGAATATAGTTTTCGACCAAGACAAAATTTTCGTTTCCCACTTTTGGAGGAGTTTCCAAGAAGCGATGGGGACCGAATTGAGGTTAAGCACTTCGCATCATCCTCAAACAGATGGCCAAACTGAAAGGGTAAACCAAATGTTGGTTCTTCGCATGTGTATGCTTGACTTCAAAGGTGGTTGGGAAAAATATCTCCCATTGGTTGAGTTTGCTTATAACAACTCTTACCAATTTACAATTGGAATGGCACCTTATAAAGCTTTGTATGGAAGACCGTGTAGATCACCCGCTTGTTGGTTGGAAGTTGGTGATCATAAATTTCTTGGACCTGAAATGGTCCAAGATACTTCCTCAAAAATTGAATTAATTTGGGATCGCATTCGGATAGCCCAAGACCGTCAAAAGAGCTATGCCGATGCGGGTCGGCGACACATGGAATTGGAGATTGGGGACCAAGTCTTGGTTCAGTGTCGCCCATGAAAGGCATAAATCATTTCGATAAGAAGGGGAATCTTGCGCCACGCTTTGTTGGACCTTTTCCAGTTATTGCGAAGGTGGGTCCAGTGGCATACCAACTTGATTTACCGAAACCATTGCAACAAATTCATGATGTATTCCATGTTTCCTCCCTAAAGAAGTATAGGAGGTGCGAAGGTGCGCTTTGGCACATCCCTTTCGAGGATATTGATTTGCAACCCGATGTTTCATATGAAGAACAATCGGTTGCTATTCTAGAGCATGGGGAGCGCACATTAAGGTCTCGTGTGTTGCCCTTGGTGCGGGTTCAATGGAGTCACCATAACGCTAAGGAATTGACATGGGAATGCGAGGATGACATGCAGGAAAAGTATTCGCATTTCATTATACAAGGTACGCCTGAATTTTGGGGACAAAATTCCCTCATAAGTGGGGGAGTATGTAACAACCCTCGCTTTTGAGGTCGTATTTTATATTTAATTTGCTAGATATAGTGATTAGATATAAAGATGTTGATTTATGGAGTAGGTATTAATTTAAGAAAGAAAAGTTAATATCTACTATGATGTTGCATATTTACCGTAAGTATAGGTGAATTTTGCTATGTTATGTTTTGTAATTTCATATGATTTAAAATGACATTTGGCTTAAAATGAAACCAGAACCTAAAATGAATTATAAAATTTCCAAAGGATAAATTGGAGGGTGTAGATAGTTCCGGGAGGTTCGAGATAGTCAAATTATGTGCCATATTGTATTTCGAGGTTCCGGGCACTTTTGACTGGTTGCAACTTATATGAGTAGTTGCGTATTATTTTACTGCATATTAATAACTTAAAGCTGGAATTTGGACCTAAGCCACGATTAATGTCTTGTTTAAGTCACTATTCCCCTAATTGAATTGGTAAACCTAGAGAAAGAAAGAGAAGAAGAAACCTTAGGAGAAAGGGAGAGATTGAAGCTTGGGTGATTGTTCTTGCATACAACTTCATCAAAATCTGAACTTGCAAGCTTGAGGCAAGTTATCTACTTGTTATTTTATGATTTAAGTAGAGTAATTAGCATTGATAGTCGTGGTTATGTATGGTTTAAGAGAATTAGGGCTTTTAATTGATTTATTGGCTTGAAATGTTTGGAGATTGATTTGAATGGTTATTTATGATGAAATTTTGGTTGTTGGATGCATTTATACTCAATTAGTAGCAAAAAAATGATAAGGGTTTGGGTTGGTTGAGTTTGGAAGAAATTAGGAGTCCAAGACTCCATAGCCAAAATTGGCAAAATTCGCGGGAGCGAATCGATTCGGTCCCTAGCCGAATCGATTCGCATAGAGGCAGTGTCCAGGTCTGGGTGAACCGAATCAATTCGGTTATCCCCGAATCGATTCAGCTGTTATACAGAATGTTAGTTTTCCTGACCGAATCGATTCGGTTAGGCCGAATTGATTCGCTTGTCTGGCCGAATCGATTCGGCTAGTCTGAATCGATTCGTAAATCCTGCATTTTCCTTTTATTTTTCTTTTCAAATTTTGACCCTTTCCCTTAGGATTAGAACCTAGGAACCTTATTGAATGAAGTAAACATAGGATCTTAGAGTTTTAGTCGAGTTTGGTCGTTACCCTATAGTAGAATGGGATCACTCGGGGTTAATTCAGGGGTACTTAAAGTGATGTTTAGGCATCACTTCTCATTTGGTAAATAAATTCGAAAATAGAATTCTAACCCATATGTGGAGATTTTAGAGGCCTTTTTGGGGTATATAAAACCTTGGGATTTATAAGATTTTGGGAAATTGTTTAGAGAATACTTCGGGACCTAAACATATGATGAAATTGAATAAGAAAAATTCAAAGATGATGGTTTCAAGTATAATGAAACACATGTGATTAACGGTAATGAAAATGAGATTTAAATTGGTAATTGTTAAATCACTTAAACACACCTCTCTAAATGATATCATAAGGGAGGCTCGTGCATGAGGTGATGTCCCATGACTATTGAATGCAGGTTGACTATAGTCCTCGGCCATATGCGGGGTTTGTATATGTTTTTCTGGGCTAGTGAGGTAATTTCGGGTGTGGTTATGACTCACTCGCAGGCATATGGCCACTTCCCGACGTGCATTAGGTGCCCAGGTTGTCTTGTATAGATAGGCCCTAGAAGATGATAGTCATTTAGGGGCACGCCCAGTGGGGAAACTCATAGGGGAGGTCTTAGAAACGTTATATGCATAAGAATATAACCTTTCTAACTCAAGTGGGACTTGAGATATGCGAATTTCCATAAGAAATGAGATGGTAATTATATTCCTGCTAAGGAATGGAAAACAGAAAGATGTGATATAAATTATATTCCTACTAAGGAAATGGAAAATGATAAGATACGAGATGAAATGAGATTTAATTTTATTTCTCTTGCCTAATTTAATAACTGTTAGAAACCTATATAAATGCATTATCACATTTGATGATTAGATTGTTAGATTCTCATTCACATTATTCATGATTTATTGTCCATATCTATCATGCTTCTTACTCTTCTGGGAATCATATATAAATCGGGACCTGACCCGTTCATTTTCCATGTTGTTCATGTTGTTGTATCCGCTTAGGTGCTCCTCCGCAAGGGCGCCCGTTATGATTTTCCTACTCCTATGCTTTTGACGAGCTGTATGATCTTACGAATTATTACAGGATGTTTGTTAGACGCCTTCATTTTTGGACTCTAGATATGATCGGGTCTTTCATTCGGGCTAGTGGCCCATCTTTTGTACTTGTTAATGAATGTAATATGTAAAATATTGAATTGTTGAAACACTTTGAATGTAACTGTGGACCGACAGATTATTCGGTCCTTTTATTGTATGTTGTTTTGGTATTTATCTATAGGTTCCTTTGAAATTCCACTTTCATCAGATTTGAAATGTTTAATTTATTTCTTAACTTGTTATCAAATCAAAATTTTTGACAACCTGCTTTCTGATTTATTGAGTGGTTTTACTGTATACCTATTTTATTGTTATGATGCTGGGGATGATATTTATCCATGATTCCGTTATGTCGAGGTATCGGGTTGTCCACCCCTTATTTCGGAATACGGGTTGTCACAGTAACCAATCAACAATCTTGTACAAGAAACATAACCGAATAAGCTGTCGGTTAACAGACCCTTACAATTAGGTTGCACCGAGTACTGAAGTACAATATCACATTATATAACTAAAGTATAAAACTTGGGCAACACGCACGAATGTGTAACCGATCATAACTAGAATACAAAAATATGGAAGCGCCTATATCAAATATCCCATAACATCCGCAAAGTGTTACAGCTCCAGGACACTGGAATAGAAAAGTCAATACGGGCGTCCTTGTGGTGGAGCACCTGGCCGGATATAAGATTCATGCAAAACAACAAGATATAAATGGGTCAATGCCCGATTTAATATGATCACTAAGTGAATAAAGTGCATGACAGTTATGGGCAATTTAATTATCATGAATATGCTTGTTTCGTTGACCATAAATAATGATAAGGAATCTAACTTCTCAATCTAAAAGCATAACCTAACGCAAATATAATGACAATGATCACAATTCAATTATGCTAGAGAATAGGAATACAATATTACTTAATGAGATTCAATTCCCTTCTTGCCCAATTTCATTTTACCGTTCCTTTTTCTCATTAGGAAACGTATTCAAAGCAATTTTCTTCATAAAGTGTCGTATCATCAATAAAATCCCACTTTAATAAGAATAGTTATATTTCACAACATATAACGATTCTAAGACCATCCTTCTAGGTTTCCCCACTGGATGCGCCGCTAAATAGCTATCATCTTCCAGGGCCTATCACCAAGACAACCTGGGCATCTTACATTGTGTGACGTCGGGAAGTGGCCATATACCTTCGGTAGTGAGTCCTAACCACACTCGGAATTACCTCACTTCGAATAATAATCGCACAATAAATAATAATAGCTCCTATGGCAGAGGACTATATTCACCCTGCATTCACTAGCTAGTGGACTTCACCTCATGCGCGTAACTTCCCCTATGATTGCATTCAGAGAGGTGTGTAATAGAAAATTATCATTCACGTGTTATTCCCATTTTAAAATATATATTAAGTCTTTATCCGGAGCCATAAGTGTTTAATGTCATCATTATAAACTTCAATGTTTCATAAACCCACAGTTTAGTCTCCGATAAATAATGACGTTACTATAAGCTACCAAGTATAGTATACCTCATTCATGTCTCTAAATTTCCCCAATTATATAATCCTACTCTTCCTTAGTCTCAAACTAGTTTACACAAGAAAAAGCTACCCTAACGTCTATTAAAAAATCCCCGAGATAGGCCCAAGTATCCCCATTCGACTCTAGAGTAGTCGTATACCTAATATAAGACTCTAGTACACTTTATTTCATCCTAAGAGAAAGTTACTAGGTTCCAAACCGACAAGAAAAGTGTTACAAACTAAGATAGAAAAATAACTTAAAACAGCAAGAATTCCGAATCGATTCGCCCTGGCCGAATCGATTCGGTCTTGAAAGCGAATCGATTCGGATAGGCCGAATCGATTAGATCAAGAGGACCCAACATTCTGCATACTACCGAATTGATTCGGATAAGCTGAATTGATTCGCTCATCACAGACCTGCAGCCTACCCCTTTAGCGCATCGATTCGCTAGGGGCGGATCGATTCGCCTGGGCCAGAGTGCCCAATTTCGTCTATGGGGTTTAATACTCCAACTTTTTCCAAACTCATTTCTCCTCCATTATTACCCATAACAACCACCATTAATCCAACCAAAACCATCCTACATGAATACTAACTACTATACTCAATACAATATCTATCTAAACAATGTTTAAGGGTTCAAACACCACAAATTTATTAAAGTCCATATTTTCTCAATTGATTCCAATACACAACTATCACTACAATTTATTCATCCCAAATCATATCTTAGCAAGTAAGAAAATTGCCTTAAGATGAAATATCGAATTCCCTTCCGGTAGATGCAAGATCAAACCCAATTTCTTCAATTTTCCTTCTTTCTCTTCTTTTTCTCCACAATTCTCTTCTTCTTTCTTTCTCTCTAGGTTTAGGAAGTATACACTTAAGAAATAAAAAGGGGTTGCAAGACTTAATCATGCCCTTAGCATTAATTCCCATCTTTAAATGTTAATACACCATTAAAATGACTCATAACTACATAATTAAGTCATAACCTGTCAAAAGTGCCCGAAACCCAAAAGTACAATATGGCACTTATTTTGACTATCTCGACTATTTCGGAACTAACCGCTCCCTCTAAATTGGCATCTGTAATAATATAAATCATTTTAAGTTCCAACTTCATTCAAACCATATATGTCATTTAAAGCACAACGACACCATAAATCGTAACATAATGCTATTTACATTCACATAATAGTAAATATGCAAAATCTAGTAAATATTATCTTTTAAATCAGTTAAAATAATATTTACTCCTTTATCCAATATTTTATATAATTACCTCACATGGTAAATTAATATAAAATAAATTTCTCAAAAGTAAGGGTTATTACAGCAGTGTATTTGATATCACATTTCTATGCATAGTGCATTTGATATTCATTTCACATTTCTATGCATAGTGTATAGGAGTGGCCTGTTTTTTCTATGCATAGTCAAATATTGATATCACATTTCCATTTTGATAATACATGACATTGAGTTTCCTTCAATGTTCATGAATTGGTTTTTGTAATTTATGGACTAATTGGTTATTTATCTTGCAGCAACAAGTTTCATAAAATCGTACCGGTTACTTAGATGACAACGCTTGGAGGGGGGCCTTACATGACAATAGTTCCGAGGATTATCCTTCTGTTTATGTTTCTTTTCATAAGGAAGTGGAGGAAGTTAATGATAAAAAGCTTCTCGCACAAGTTGAATAAGAAGCCAATGCAAATTGCAGAGCTTTATGACATTGTAAATTCTCATCTTTTTTCTTTACTTTTTCTTTTTTCTATTTGCCTTGGCAAAAATTATGGTCTTTTCTTTGATGATCCTGAATAATAGTTCAGTCTAAAAAAATATAATTGTGAATGAAACATAAGCAATTCAACTGCACATATGTGGTTCTTAATATAGAAAACGATGTGTGTTAAATATTCCTTTGAATAAGATTAAATTTTATTCAATTATTCTCGATTCTTAATTGTATAGTTGGTAGTTCAGGTGTATTGTATATTTTACATTCAACTTTATATGAGGCAATATAAACTCTAAACAGTAAATAGAGATGGACTACTATTCCTGAAGAAGCCTATGGTAATTCAACTCCATAAATGATATGTTATGGAGTATAATCTAAACATGGGGAGTTTTTTATAAATGATATTCTATGGACATAACTGCTAGAAATGATCTGCTATGGAGTATAATCTACACACTACTATAAATGATCTTCTATGGAGTCAGAGTACTATAATTTTAGTGTAGTATAATCTAAACATGGAGAGTTTTTTACAAGCACTCTGATTCCATGATCTGATATAAATGATCTGCCATGCAGTATAAATGATCTGCTATGGAGTGAGGGTATTATAAATGATCTACTATGGAGTCAGAGTATTATAAATGATCTGCTATGGAGCCAGAGTGCTATAAATGATCTGCTCAATTAAGATCAATGACTAAATTCTACGAGGCGGAGTACTATAATCTAAACATGGGTTTTGCAACGTTATTTTAGAGGTATTAATCTTTGTTCTTATCATCTCGACAGAACTCACTTCCCCTTTCTTTGATCTCTCAGTATCAGAGCACCGCGAAGGTTAGATTTTTTTTTAATTATTTACACTCACTAGGTTCTACGTATAATTGATCTTATATTGATCTTGACCTTAATTGATAATCATTTATCTTAATTGACCTTATTTTAAGATCATTTCATATCTTCATTTATGTTTGTTCCGTCAATTTCAGATCTTCATTTATGTTTTTTCCTTCATTTAAGATCATTTAATATCTTTATTTATGTTTGCTCATTTCAGATCTTCTTCAGAAAAAAGCGTGATTTATATTATATTTCACTGAGTAGGATCCTGAGCAAGGTAGTTTATATTATGTCATGGGTCTAAAACACATAATACAATTAGTTCTTTTGCGCGATCCTGGAGTGTCAGATTTCTTTTTCTCTGATTAAATGTTATGATTTTCTTCTTATCTCTTGCAGATTCGTATATCTTTGTTTTGTAGATTGTTTGACACTCGATTGAAAATATTCTGGAAACTCGATTGAAAATATGTGCGTGATGGTTTAAGTAATGAGGTTAGTGTGCATATTTCTCATTTAGTCCATTGGTATGAAAATTGAACGTGGTTTGGATAGGGGAGTTGTTGAGGTGGTTATGTAATCTAATTTATACATGACATGTTAATGTAATTGACACTTTGTTAAATTGAGGCACAATGTGAATTCGAGTGATAAATTTAGACTATTTGAACGTTTTTGGACTATTTGTTATTTTTTAAGAAGAGTGGTTAGTCATATAAACAAAGGAGATTATGGCCAATTTTTTTAAAATTACATTTTGTTTTGTTTGAAAACGAAATTTTTGCCTTATTGCAATTACGTACTTTGAAATTTTTTGCCATTTTGCGATTATCAGCGTACCTTCAGGCACAGGCATACCCTAGTATATATATATATCATACTATTTGTAAGCGCGTGAAAATGCTGAACGCTCTTATACCACTTGTAATTGCTGAAATAAACGTATCGGCAAGGATGATCACAAACAAATATTTTATTTTTGTAATTTTATGCAAGATAATAATATGTTGTCTTATTATAACCCCCATAAGTATAAAAAACTACCACATATTGTAAAGCATCCTCTTAGTGTCCACACCTACCCCCTCCCTATGAATGGAACCAAAGAGAGCACCACTACTCAACGATATACATATGCACGCTATATTAAAATTAACTAAACCTTTACTAATTTCATTTCATAGGTGAATCAAGTATTAACAACTTTATGTGACTCACTCGTGTCACCAAACAGACTCCTATCGGCCCGGGATAAAACTTATACTTTCAATTTTCACTAGTATCGGCGATTCAAATGGTTTCTGGACATAACACCCTCATCTCAACCGAACCAAGACTTCTAATGACTGTTTCCCCTCTGGGAATCCCGTTTATGTCCCCCAATTCACTGTAGACAAGATCTACACATGTGTTCCTAATCTTAACACATAAGACACCTCCCTATGTCATCTGCCTCGCCCGATCATTGGGTCTCCAAATGTAACTCTAGTGTCGAGACTGACCCACGATCTGTTGTAATGGTTGTACATTCAAGATTTCATCCTGGAGTTGTCCCCTTTGGCTCCGCTGGCTTTATGGAACTCGTTGTTGGACTCGATGGTCCTGACTGAATCCACCGTCACTTGGTAGAAATTCACTTAATTTGAATCATTTTAATGGTTTCCTATTGGTTATAATCCCCCCCCCCCCCCCCCCCCGTGGTACTTCTCTAACACCGTTAAATCCAGTCTTGCTCTCCAGCTCGGTTTTCTAACCCCTAGGCTCCTTTCTCATGGAAGCGTTGATATAAACTTGTAAACGTACGACCTTGACGACGTCGACACTAGTCATCCTATCCGAATTTTACACTCACACTTGTGTATTCTAATCACGAGTCCTTTATCAACTTACAAACACTTTTATTCTCCATATCCCCTTCGTCGGGTATGAAGTTCACTAAACAAGTCAACTTTTACCATACGCTCGGTCTCTATCTCGCTCACTTATGATAAGTTCCGAAACTCCATTCGCATCTCTGTCCGAACAGCAGAAGGAAGATCTTACGATCAAATTGTACTCAAATTCCACGTTTAATTCCATATACTTCTTATATGTGGTGACTGACTCTTGTCATGGTATGCTTCTCCTATGAGCTTAAAATTTTTTTCTCGAAATCTTTAATCATGGGTATAGTTGCACTCCATCCTACACAGTTTCCATTGGATGGCCTCCTTCCATTGGCTTATCACGCTTCCCCTTTTTCCTGAATCCTTATAGATGGCTCCTAATAATAGTGCTTCCGAATTTCCCCACCCCTTGCCGACTACTCTGGGTGAGTGTATGATTGCACCACCATTATCTATAACAGTGCTTGGGGAAACTACTATCCCCGTGATAATCCTATCGTCACCTTCTTGAACAATAATTATGGTGACTTCTATTACGATCACCATTTCCATAATACCCCTTAGCTTATGCTATGCCTCCCCCCTGCAGTCCTTATAAGGGCCCTCGATGGTCGTCCTATAATGTTCCGTGTTCGAAACCCAAATGAACTAGCACAAGAATCTCATCAACTATACTTAATAGTAGGAGAACGTAATTCGCATACGTAGAAGAATTCAAAAATCCTATCATAAGGCTCTATACAAAGAATGCTATGCTGAAACGTAAAAAGTCGTACAGATCCTAAGGACATTAGAACTAGATGCTCTGATACCATCTGTGACACCCCGCCTAATTAAATACTGGGTGATCAGCCCTTCATTAAATTAAACTAGGATTCCCATTTGGTTCATTCTTAGTATCACTGTCGAAAACCTATTAAAATATTTACTAACCGCTTTGTATTCAAAAAGTCAGTGCCAAATTTTATCTTTTTACTAAACAAAACAGTATGAAGAAGCAAATACAATAACTAACCTTCCACATAATAAATGAATAAGCTGAACAATCATCTGATAAACAACGGATATAAAATAATACTAAATAAACCATCGGTTCCCAAATCCAAATAAAAGTCTAATATAAATAAAATCCAAATACATAGTCTGACTGACATAAAGAAATAACTGAGGGCCAACATGCCCGAATGAAATACTGAACTACACCCTACATTAGGAATGAAGTAACTGAAGCGTCTAATTCCAAATCCTACAAGTATCCACAAGTGTTATAGCTACACATCCCTGGAACAGATCATCCTGCTTGGCATCCCTGTGGATGGACACCTAAATGGTATTGGAAAAAGATTTTTGCAAGTACGGGTCAGAGCCCAGGTAAAAATCATTTGAAAATATTTAGCAAACATTTAAATATCAATTGAAATGAATAGTTATTAGATACATATGTTAGGCTATAGACACTCCCTTAAGTTTCATCACCTCTCATCTATAGTGCACACCTAACGTCCCATATAATCAAGCTACCTAATCTAACTAGGTCCCAAGTATCTAATAAGTCTCAAATTAATCTAGCCCACCCATACCGCCCATACAGTACGTTACGGAATACCTTGAACTACCATTTAATCATACTTAAGATTCTCCTTAACTTACTAATACCACCTATACAGTAAGCTACCGAATACCCTTAATAACTAACATCTCTCTCTGTTATCATTAAACCCACATTACCATTTTACATATTTTATGGCTCAATCCTTACCATTTAAGTTTCTCTACTTAAACTTTATTTTAGGTATTCACCATCCATCTTCCTACTATTTACACCTTAGTAGATTCATCATTAATTAGATTTACACTATCTAATCTCCCTACTATTTATTCTTTAGTAGATTAATCGTTCTTTAGATAGATACTATATCGTCTCACTATTATCCCACATAAGTAGATAAATATTTGTTTAGATACACACTATCTAGCCTCACTACTGTCACACAATAAGGAGGAGAAAACATCCAAGCATATATATAACATCCACCGGTCTGGCCATCGTGATGTACATTCGCGTACTCTACCAAGTACCTCTTATAATATATCAAGGTCAAATGGTTCGGCATGTCTCCTCGAACCCAAAATAAAAATCACACATATTGGAGGAGAACATAGTCTCAAGCCATATGGGTCACACACATACCTACTCTCCCATTCAACTGTCAAAACTGTCATACTCTCAGATAGTTCATATCCAAGGTCCTATGTTCTAGGTACAAGTCTAAAATCCCCCCCAATGGGGTCATCAGGATAAGACTGTCCACGACCTAAAACCTCCCCCGATAGCAAGTAGTATAGGTATGTCATATAAATAATAATACATACTAGGCATACATAGAACCTATCCATGTGTATATTCAATTTAGGTACACGCACGACCTATAAGAATAAAATTTTATGGGTATACACTCAACCTATAAAATCAATCCATATAGGTATACACTCAACCTATGATTATCACCGGTACGTAGTATTTTTCTCTCGAATGCTCACTATACAAGTTTATTTGATATATACTCTCTATCATATATTCCCAAGCATTATTCTCTACTTGAAGGGCCTATTGTTACCTCCTAAGTTAATTTAGTAGTTAATCCACAATTGTCCTATTGATCTACTTCATAATTTTTCTTATCCTCTCCGCGATCCATTCTCATTCTCTCGAATTATTACCTTAACAATTAAGCCCAACTAGCCTTATCCTTAACTCTCGCATACATGACTAAGTCTCAAACCTATCAAGAACTAATGCCATACAATATATCCCTCATTATATTCTAAAGATTTTGAAAAAATGCCCCGATAGTTATCCGCAAGTTCTAAGCTTATAAAGGGGAAATTATCAAAATCTGGTAAACCGAATCGAGTCGTAAATTTTCTAGCAGATTAAACACCCTTTGGTAAGATATTGATTACTCCCTCTACAGAAATCCACTTGACCTTATTCAAAGCTCATTAGTATAAGACATAGATATTTCCAGACATGTGCGGATATCACCCTAATTCTAAGGACAATTGAAATGGCATATGTTTAAAGTTACGTAAAAAATTATGGCAGATTACTATGCTGGAAGATCAAACACCCTACAGTAAAACATCAATTACTCCCTCTATAGAACTCCGATTGACCTGTTTCAAATATCATTAAAAATATAAGACATATAGATTTTTAGAAATGTATGGATCTCACTTTAACTATAAGTACAATTGAAATGGAATATGTTTAAATTATTTCAAAAATTCTGGCAGATTAACATCTTGTGTTCATTAATTAAACCCTAAGTCATTAAATATTAATCTTCTTCAACCAAGAACCCATCAAGATTCGATATTAATCATCAAATATATTCAAATATCATTTTATCTTCACATAGGGATAATTTTTTATGAAAAGTTTACACAAATAACTTTAAAGATTCAATCCCAGAATCAAATTCTCCTTTAATAAACATACCCTAGTTTTCTCATGTTCATCATCTTTATTAATGAAGAACTCGAATTTCTCTCTTATTAAAAAACCCAAACCCAATGATTTCATATTATCATCATTAAGGAACAGCTCTACATACATTCATACTTTAATTTATGAATTTAACCCTCCCAAATTCATATAAAACTTCCAAAAGCATGAAATCAAACCTTAATCTACATGGGTATTATAACATGCTTAATATAAATTGCAATTTAAATACTTGCCTCTCAATATCAGGTCTAAAATTTGTTAATAAGATGGTGTAGTGGTTCTCCCCTCACTCCGATCTTGATTCCGTTATGTTTGGGGCGAAAAAAGGTGTAGGAACCTTTGGCTTTCTTCTTCTCTTACTCTCCTCTTGACTCTCTTCTATTATAATTGTGCTAATCCTAGTTCTTCTCTAAAATATCAAATATAAGACTTAGCATTTTTGAAGTTCTTTAAACCACAAAATCTTGAATGACCGAAAAGCCCTTAAACAGTGTTAGGTTGTCCTAAAATCGTCTCGAGACCCAAACTATACCACCCGGGTACACTTTTTTGACTATTTTGACCCTCTCGGAATCAACTGTGACCTCAAAATCACCATCCAAGTTAGTTTTAAAATAATCTTATTTTCACCTCAAATTACGGCACGCGTTAAGGTAACTTAAACTGAATTAATTAAATCTAAATCATTAAAATTGAATAATTTCTACAAATTAAATAAATTCCTAAATCACCAATATAATTAATTTCCGTATTCTCCAAGATAAGGGGTGTTACAATTCATTTGAATGAAAACTGAGTTCGTTTGAATGGCAAAGCCATCTCGTTTGAACTGCCATCAAACAACCTTCAAACGATGCAAGACACCCTCATTAGATGATCGTTAGATGTAAAGATCAAATGATGCTTCGAATGACTTTGGCATCTAGTTCGAACGAGAATGCCTTCTTATTTGAAAGAGGTGAGCGAACTTTGAAAATTTTTAATAAAAATAGCCTCGATTTTTAAACTGAAAAGAGTCCTGTTTCAGAAAATAAAACATCCCAAAATAAATTTCACGAATAAATTGAAACTCCAATTAACTTATACCTTTGCGGTATGTAAGGAAGTCTTCAATCTTGGAGTCATTTTGTCATGACAGTACGTGACGGTTTGTATCGGGATATGCCAAACTATTTTTCCTTGCAAATCTCCCCCTTTGTCTATTCCTATACAAAACTATACAAACCTAATCGAAATCTAACTTATAAAAAAATCCCCATAAATGACAAAATATTCTGATAAGATTCTTTATCTTCATTCTCTTCTTGAGTTTCCCAGGTTTCTTTTACTTCATTGGTGTGTCTTGAATTTAGCATAATGTACCTACACGCATGAAGCAAAAAAATACCCCATGATGCATCAAGTTTGAAATAGAAAAAAAAATCAAAAACTCATAATACTATCTCCCGTAATTTTTTCTCCCATAATTTGTTGTATGAAATAGACAAAGGAGTAGAATACTAAACATAAAGAATAGCGCATCACATAGAAGAAGTAAACTATCATCACATAGATATATAAACAACACACGTGTAATGATAATCTTTAAATGTATCACCAACTATAATTGAAAAGTTTCAAATTTTTTCAAAAACTATAAATATTATGACACGATACTATATATAATATATGAAAAATATACCAAAGAAAATTTGGCACACATATATAGGTATAAACGATCACAAAAATCGACACAAAACACATAAGTCTTATACACTAGCATATTATCGATGTGTCGAAACATATGGAATTGAATGAATAGGATTGAACTAGATACAAATGAATTATGACCCAAACACTCAAATATGTTCAAGAAGTTCTAATTGATCGCAAAACTTTATCAAAATAATCTCTAGACTCAAGTGAAAAATAAAGTGAACTTCAATGAACAAACAAGTACAATGCACATAAGCCTAGAATACTGGTGATCTACAAATCAATAGTGTCATGACAAAATAAGTATAAATAAGATTTATTGTGCAACCTTGTTGATCTTCATCTAAACTCCCTCAAAAGATAAACATATATCATAGTTTCTTTCTTTTTCTTTATTCTTTTCACCTGAAGTTATTTCTTTTGAAAGATCAAACATTAAACTAAGTTGGCCCCTTTTGGGCAATTTTTCTATTTTTATTGCTTTTAATCTTTTATTGGGATCTTTCCAATAGTGACTTTCCCGCAAAGAAGTTTTGCTCCTTTCGTAGCCCTTACCCGTGAACACTCATATTTTTTAACTAATTAAACAAACGCTCACGGACAACGATTCTTACATGCACAAATCCCTCATAGTCACAAAAATATGAAGATGACAAAATTCATGGGAGAACATCTCACAAAGCTCAAATATACATGTGAAGTTAATGTTCAAAAAGTTCTTGCATGTGTGTGCAGAGGCATATACAAAGTTGAATTCATAAAGCAAATCAAATTCGAAACAACTCCATGAACATGGTTAAGAACAATCTAAGTATCTATAATCGTAACCAAATATCCTAGCCACATGGAAATTGTGGAGTGAATTGGAACCAAACACACCAATATGCCAAACCAAATGTGTAAAACTAAAATACATGACACAAAAAATATTTTTTTATTTTTTCAAAAAAAAAAATTATCAAAGTAAAATCTTTTTTTGTTTTTCTAATATGCGTCAATAAAAGAAAAATGTAATACGAAAGATACACATGTCATAACACTAGCAAACATATATCATGAAGCGTAACTAGAGTACGACAAACAAAATCATGCAAGCAATCACCCATAAAATATAGCATGTGAAGCATCATGTGAGAATAAGCGTTAAGCGTCTCCAAAACAAAGTTCCTAATCCAAATAGATTTCCAAGCGTCTCCAAAACAGCATTAAGCGTCTCCAAAACGTATTTCCTAATCCAAATATATATATACCTGATGTGTCGGGTTTTGGGAACCAAGGGGACAATAGACTTACACTTCGTAGAGTCTTTCCTTAGTTCATAGAAAAAATTCCTAAGGTGACCTTTCCTACGACAGTGTACGCTTGTGTAAGAGTGGCAAGGAAGGGACCTTCGGGTTGACCTTTACTAACACTCTGGGATGTGATTGAACTTCTACATAAATAATTGTCTTTGCTTTGATAGCGAAAGCATTAGAATTATGGAAGCCAATACCAATACTACAAACACTACTCAAGTCTTTAAAATCATCTTTTGACTTCAAAATTTTAGACTCAAGCAAATAATTAGACTCTTTAAGTGTTAAGGACTCCTTCTTCATATTTTTAATCATTCCTGGTACGTATCTCGTTCTCCCCCAATGCAAACGAATTTAACCCTAAGAGTTTTCTCACGCGCTCTTAAATCATTAATTAATGTATCATTATCCTCATTGGTAGGTAAACAAACCCTAGAAATTTTAGAGTCTTCTAGTTATTTCTCTAAAACCCGAACTCTATTATCACTCTCTTTCTTAGATAATTCTAAAAATTTAAAATCACAATCCTTGTCCACAAGCTTCTCACGAAAGAAATCTCTTTGAGTTTGAAAAGTTTGTATAAGTTCCATAGCAGCTTTAAAACAAAAAAAAATATTTTTTAAGAATTTTAATTCATTTCGCAAACTTCAAATTCAAACGAGATAAATTTTCACTATAGCTATCCATCGAGAAAAAAAGTCAAATCCAAGAGATAAGGATAAATAACCACCCTAAACAACACAAAATAAGGATCTACACGATAAGTTAGTGCAACCCACTCTGATACCACTTGTAAGCGCATGAAAATGTTGAATACTGTGATACTACTTGTAAGTGCAAAAATAACGTGCTCAATAAGAATGATCACAAACAAATATTTTGTTTTTGTAATTTTACAAATTAAAACCCAATTAAACTTTCTTCTAAAAACCTATTTACCAAATTTTATCTCTTTATCTTAAATATGCATCTAGGTGATAAACATATAAATAAAATATGCAATCAGATGGAAAATAAGGAAAAGTTCCTTTTGGGGGAAAAACCTATATTTCATCACTTTAGAGAGTTTACAAGACTTTCGACTTACAAACTACTTGATAGACCCATAAGTATAACGTGTAGTGTATTCAAAACCTTATAGAAAATACCTCAATTCAAAGTCATCCACATATGGCGGTCCACCCTCGGTATCCATAGATTCATCCTTCAGTCTTCTTCTGTTGTGATTAATCAGGTACAAGGTTTAGCTGTAGAGAATTCTTTCCACAAGGTGTATGAAAAAATATAAAACTATAAATAGTTTCAAAATAATTCATAAAAATAATTTGGGGATGAAATGTTGTGAATCAAAAGTGTATTTGTAACAAAAAAAGTGAAAACGTTTGCAACAAATATGCAGGAAACATTTTGGCAAAAGTCTTACGAAATTTGGAGTCAAAACATGTATTTATAAAGGCAGCACAAATTTCAAGGTGCAGCTCGTCCGAACGAAAGTGAAACTTATTCGAACGAGAAAGGCATTTTTTTTTAACGAAAACTGAATTCTTTCGAATGACAAAGCCATCTCGTTTGAACCAGCTTTAAACGACCTTCAAATGATGCAAAACATTACGCCCTCATTAGATGCTCATTGGATGTAGAGATCAAACGATGCTTCAAACGACTTTGATATCTCGTTCGAACGAGAATGCCTTCTTATTTGAACGAGGTCAACAAACTTTGAAATTTATAAATAAAAACTACCTCGGTTTTTAAACTTAAAAAAATCTTGTTTCGAAAAATAAACATCACAAAATACATTTCATGAATAAAATTTAAACAACAGTTGATTTATACCTTTGCGGGATGTTGGGAAGCCTTAAATCTTATAATCGGTTTATCATGATGGTACGTGACGGTTTGTATTGGGATATGCCAAACGATCCTAGGTGGCAAATAAAAGAAATACTCAACCTAAGCCAAACTATTTTCCCTTACACTTTTATATTTGCTATTATTATTTATAGAGTATTATATACGAATCTATGTTATTATAATAGGTGTGTGTCATTTTTATTTTGTTAGTTTGTACATTACTTTATTTTATTTTTATTTGTGTTCAGAATAATGATTTGAGCCTAAATAAAATATCCTAAGTCATCTCCCAAATGAGTTAAGGCCTCATTAAAATATTGTGCCTTTTTACGTTAGTAATGAAGCAGTACAATATTTCAAGGGTATGTTAATTCATTCAGGTAATTCCGGGATTATAATTCGGACTCCTAACATTACATATATATATATATATATATATATATATATATATATATATAGTACACATACATACCCCATAATTTACCATAAACACCTACACCCCAACCTTAAACCTAATAACCCGGAGACCCTGTTGTCCAACCCAAAAATCTCCTTGAACCAGCAACCACCTGAACCCACATAACCTCCTACCATATCACCCACCTTCCTAAACCTGGACCTAACCAACCCCTATACCATCCTTATATCACCCCCAACCTAACCTTACTAATCCAACCCAAATCTATATTCTAAACCAGTAACCCTTCTACCGAAATTCTCATGACAAGGCCACTTCTATATATATCTGTGGGTACCCGAATTTGCCATCATGGGCCTGGACGGGTAGACTAATAAAAACGGCCCAAAGTACCGACCCCTCGCACCTTAACTAAACTCCATTATGACTTAGTCTTCTCCTAGGATCTCGTCTAGAGATATTCCAGGAAAAGAAGATGGACGTGGGGGAGTCCAACACACCCACTCCCCGAAAATAAACATGTATATAATAAACCCTAAGCCTGGGGTAAGAGGCACGCACTGTATTCTCTGTAAATGCTCCCCGGAGTATATAGAAATAATACTGACTGCACCACCGTGGACGTAAGAATTCTTGCTGAACCACGTATATACTGTGTTGTGTGATTGGCATTTTATGTTCTTTATTTTCCTTGGTGATTGCACTTTTCTCATTTATTTGTGTTGAATATAATTTTCAGCACAATTGGCGCTGTCTGTGGGAACATTTGTCTTCCCTGAGAAAGCCCCCACCAACAAAGAAGTTTGAAATGACTGGTCACAGCAGTAATTCTCCTCAGGCAGGAGATATCCAAGAACAATCTGCTCCTTGCAGGATCAGATCAGAGGGCTTGCCCAGAGAGGCCAGTCTAAAAGGAAAGCCAAGGACAAGCGAGGTCCACGCAAATCTCCAGACTGATTGATGCCTATGAGTCAAGGCTCCAAGATCAAAGGGACTCCGCTCGCAAGCAAGAGGCAAAGAATGCTCACCTCAAAAGGAAATTATAAAGGATGGATAAAGAGATCCATCGCAGCACTAGGCGAAGTACATACCGCACTCATAGACCTCAGGCGAGCAAGTCTTATAGCCAAGGAAGGATCCCAAAGCCTGGATCCTAAAAGAGTGGGAAGCATGAGTCAAGCGACGACTCTCTCGAGCACCAGCGAATGGCTCTCCGTTATAAGATCCCAGCTCGCAGCAATGAGAACGTACGAAATTTAGTCCGGAGGGAGATGGACCAACACCCAGCACATCGCGGCGCAAGATCGACCAGGGAGCTTGCTAGACGAGCTCTCAAGACCCAGATGAAATCCCCTTTCTCAAGGGAGATAGAAGAAGAGGAAGCCCCTAAGAAATTTTATATTCCAAGATTTAAGATTTATGACTGAAAAACTGACCCCATTGATCATGTTAGGCAGTACAGGCAAGCCATGACTCTCTAGAACCACCGGGATGCATTGATGTGCAGGATTTTTCCCTCAAGCCTGAATGACGTGGCACAGAAATGGTTCGAGAGGCTCCCTCATAGGTCTATCAAGAGCTTTGAGTCCCTGGTTGAGCTCTTTATGGACCGCTTTATTACTATTAGATCCCATCCGAAATGGATGGATGCTTTACTAACAATGAAATAGATGCCTCAAGAGAGCCTCCAAGACTACGCAAAGAGGTACTAGGATTTGTTCAATGAGGTCGAGGACTGCTCGAAGCAGGTAGTAATGGACTCTTTTAAGATTGTGCTGCCCAGCTCTTGCCTTCTGCACCAATCTCTGACGAAGAAAGAGGCCACGACCATTGACGACCTGATGGCTCGCATCGATAAGTATGCCAAAGTGGAGGATGTGACCCGCCTCAGCACATGGGAAAATGGTCGAACTAAGCTCGCTGCCAAAGGAAATGACAAAGATGAGAATTAGGAGAAAGGAGGCAAGAATGGAGGTAAGAATGGCTCCAAGAACGGAGGCAAGAACGATGTTTCAAAAGAATTTCAGGCAGTCAGCACTTTCTTCAAAGAACCAATTTACAAGATTCTGGCGAAGATTAAAGACGAGCCATTTATTAAGTGGCCCAGGAAGATGGGAGGAGATCCCTCAAAGAGAAATAACGTGCTAAGATGCACGTTTTACATAAAGGGAGGACATAAGACTGAGCACTGCAAATCTCTTAAGTCCCACCTCAAAGATCTGGCCCAGTTTGGGCACCTGAATGAGTTTATGGAGAAGAAGGCAAAGAAAGTTGCTGCCAATGGAGAAACAAAACCTGATAATGTACTCGAAGACGATGCTGGCCATGAATTTGGGGTAATTCATGGGGCATCTGACATGAAGCAGATTCAGAGGAATTCAGCTCGGATGGAAGTAAAAAGCTTATGACAGTAATGCAAGCTTTTCAGATCGATCCAGCAAAGACACAATCAGGGAAGCATCGACGAGTAGATGACATCGACTATAGAAAATATATCATGTTCACATATGAGGATTTGGTGGGAGTGAGAACCCTACATCATGACACCTTGATCATTAAGCTCGGGATAGAAAACTATGATGTCGACAAGTTGCTCGTTGGCCAAGGAAGCTCATCCGAGGTAATGTATCTCGACCAATTGAGAAAATTGAAGTTGAGTGTCGCCGACCTGAAGGAGGCCACTGTCCCTCTAGTTGGCTTTGCTAGAAAAGTGACTATCCCACTAATAATATTGTGCTACTAGTAAGGGCAGTAAGTATCTCCAAGATGATTGAGCTCCTGGTAGTCGACATTAACTCGCCATACTAAGCTATCCTCGGCAGAGGATGGCTACATGTGATGAAGGCAGTCCCCTCAACCTACCATCAGAAACTCAAGTACGTGACCGAGCGAGGAGTAATGGAGATCCATGGCGATCAAGCGATGGCAAGAAGGTGCTTCATATCTGTCATCCGCCCTAGACCAAATAAGAAGGAAGAGAAGTCCAATGAGAAGGTCGAGGAACAAGAAGGTGTGATACCTTCAAAATAGCAGTTAAGGTACGTAAGACCTAGAGTGGAGGAGACCAGGCTCCTCCTCTATGAATGGGTCATGAAAAACCTGAAGGAAGTTATAGCTGGTGGTAGCAAGAAGGATAGGGTATTCTTGATTGGAGCTTCTCTCACAGATCAAGAAAAGAAGGAATTGATGATTCTGTTGAGAAGCAACATAGACGTTTTTGCATGGGAACCATACGAGATATCTGGAATTGATTTCAGTGTGGTTTGTCATCGGTTGTATATCGACCCCACTTTCAAACCTATCATATAGAAGGCACGACGAACTGTGCCCGAGAAGGCAAAAGCCGTAGAAAAAGTAGTTAAAAAATTAATGGATGCAGGATCCATACGAGAGGTTCGATTCCCTAAATGGTTATCCAACCCAGTAGTAGTTCCAAAGAATAACGAGAAATGGAGAGTCTGCATCGACTTCACGGACCTTAACAGGGCTTGCCCTAAGGACAGTTTCCCTCTCCCAAAAATTGACCAATTGGTTGATGCCACAACAGCTCACGAAAGAATGAGTTTTCTGGATGAATATTCGGGATATCATTAGATCCCTCTGTATGCACCAGACCAGGACAAGACAGCATTCATCACCACCGTTGGATTATACTATTACAAAGTCATGCCCTTCAGGCTTAAAAATGCAGGGGCAACCTACCAGCGGTTGGTCACCAAGATGTTCAAAGACCAAATGGGAGACACTATGGAGGTCTGCATCGATGATATGCTCGTCAAGAGCAGGAACAAGGAAGACCACCTCTCAGACCTATCGAGAACCTTTAAAATCCTTAGGAAATACCGAATGAAGCTCAACGCGAGCAAGTATTCTTTCAAAGTCCAGTCAGGAAAATTTATTGGGTACTTGGTCAGTAAGAGAGGCATCGAGGCTAACCCGGACCAGATTAATGCAATCAACATGGTACAGCCCCCTCGCACAATACGGGACGTACAGAAGCTCATCGACATGCTCGCTGCCTTGAACCGTTTCATCTCAAAGTCCTCTGAGAAATGCAAACCATTCTTCCGGCTCTTGAAAGGAAACAAGACATTAGAATGGAATCCAGATTGCTCGCAAGCATTGAACGACCTTAAGCATTACCTCAGTTCACCACCCCTGCTCATCATACCTCAAGAAAGAGATTCATTGTACTTTTACCTCATCGTTTCTAACCACGCCATTAGTTCTACGCTGGTGTGTGAGAAATCAGGAATCCATCACCCCGTTTATTATGCGAGCAAGACCTTATTAGAGGCTGAGCAGCGGTACCTACCACTAGAGTAGCTCGCCTTTGCACTTGTAGTAGCTTCATGGAAGTTGAAGCACTACTTTGAAGCTCACGCCATCATCGTTCTTACATCACACCCCCTTAAAGCAATCCTGAGGAAAGCGAATTTGTCGGGCAGACTGACTAAATGGTCGGTCGAGCTCGAACGATTCGACATCCAATTTCAACCAAGGAATGCAATCAAGGGACAAGTCCTTGCTGATTTCATAGCTGAATTCACAGGTGAGCATCCTCTAGATGAACTTCAACCCATGAAGCAAAGAGAGAACTACCCAATAGAGGGAGTTTGGCAATTATTTGTTGATGGATCCTCCAACTCAAAGGGGGTAGGAGTGGGCATTGTGATTATTAATCCAGAAGATACAATCCTCGAACAGGGAATCAGGCTTGGATTTGAAGCCTCCAATAATGAGGCAGAGTATGAGGCTTTGATAGCCGGCCTCCAGAAGGCACACACTTTAGGGGCGAAGCAGTTACAGGTGTTTGGCGACTCATAATTAGTCTCCAATCAGATAAGTGGGGACTACAATGCAAAAGATGAGAGAATGGCAGCCTACCTCGCCTTAGCAAAGAGGCTAATGGCCAACTTCGAGGAAGTCAGTGTCCAGTGATTTCCTAGAGGACAGAACAGCCATGCTGATGCCCTGGCAGCCCTAAGTTTGATAATCATTCCGACTTGAAAAGAACGATCCCCATCGACTTCCTCGCTCACCCGAGCATCAACCAGAGCGAGGAGATGCCAGGCGTGGAACATGTGCCACAGATTGAGTCAGCACCCAGTTGGATGGACCCTTTAAGGGACTATTTAAAGGATGGCACACTTCCAAGTGATAGGAAGACTGCTCATCAGATAAGAGTCAAAATTGTTCGCTTTCACTTATCTCATGAGGGAAAGATGTATAAGAGATCGTTCTTTGGCCCTTACCTATAATTTGTTCACCCGAGGGATGTCAAGAAAATTCTGCACGAGCTCCACGAAGGAATTTATGGAGGCCATATTGGAGGAAGATCACTAGCTTTTTGAGCTATGAAGGAAGGCTATTGGTGGGCATATATGCAAAAAGATTCGACAGTGTACGCTTGCAAGTGTAAGAAATGTCAACTACACGCCCCTACGGTTCACCAACCTGCCAGCGATCTAAGATCACTCACCAGCCCATGGCCTTTCGCCCAATGGGGAATGGACATCGTAGGATCGCTTCCTACCGCTACCGACAATCGTAAGTATCTGGTGGTCATAACGGATTACTTCACTAAATGGATCAAGGCAGAGCCACTAGAAAACATCCAAGATGCAGATATGATGAAATTCATATGGAAAAACATAATTACCCGTTTTGGAATCCCTAGAACCATCATCATTGACAACGAAACACAGTTTGAGAGCGGCCCTTTCCAGAACTTCTACAATGAACATGGCATCAGGCACTATTTCAGCTCGGTGGCGTATCCTCAGAGCAACGTTCAACCCAAAGCTTCCAACAAAATAGTGATCGATGGGTTAAAGAAACGATTAGAGCAAGCCAAAGGCGCATGGGTTAATAAACTGCAGCATATTCTGTGGGCCTACCGCACTACCCCACGTCGGGCAACGAAGGAAACCCCATTTTCACTAACATATGGAATGGAAGTGGTCATCCCATTAGAAGCAGGCCTACCAACTATGAGATCCACCCTTGTCGACCAGGTCCAGAATGATGCAGCATTGCTCGCTGAACTCGACCTAGCCGACGAACGCAGAGAACTTGCCTTAGTGAAATTAGCGAGCTATCAGCAACAGCCCGCAAAACATTATAACAAGAAGGTCAATCCAAGGGCATTCCAAGTTGGTGACTATGTCCTAAGGAAAGTCCTTGGCAGCGCAGTAAAACCATCATATGGCAAGTTGGGGCCCAACTAGGAAGGACCATTCAAGATAACAAGAGATGATCTACATGGAGACTATCACTTAGAAACGCTGGAGGGCAGAGAGATACCTCGGTCATGGAATGCGGCAACTCTTAAGAAATTCTATTTATAGTTTTTTCTCTCGCTTTTTACCAGATTTATGAAAATGCAACTCATTTACTTGGGATTAATAAAAGTTGTTTGGCAGTTGCATTCTATGAGGTGTCAATTAACTAATATATGAACTTTATAACTTACACACCCTTTCCAAGTGATAGGCACACTACTCAGTACGCGATAGAAGGGAAAACACCCTCTTTAGGTTTTCGTTATGAATCACGAACAACCTCTTAGCATTTCCCCTGGCAATATATGAAGCCCTAAAGGAGATCCTTAGGCAATCCGGCCAAGTCAAACTGGTCGCCAAACAATATTAGGTTAATACAACCCTGATCGGATAGAGCATCCAACACCAGGTGTGTCCTCGCCAATTGCCACACTTAGGCCTAAGGGAGTGTGACAACACAACTTAAAAGGTAAAGTAAGGCAGAATGGTATCTCATAAGCATACTGGACTGGAGGGACACTTACTCGACAATGCAATCTTACCAATATATTCGGCCAATAGAGGCCCAAGATTATTAAGCAAAGAATAAATGATGTAAAAAATATAGAACAGTTGTTTAGTCGGCGAGTTCGCCCAAAACATAAATTTTATATTACTTCATCACATTTACAACAAAAATGTACAACCCATGTTTAATCTACGAGATCGCCCAAAACATTAAAATTACATTTCTTCATTACATATGTATACAGAGTTACAACTAGTAAAATCTTAATGAGGCTGAGGCCTCTGAACAAGATAATCAGCCACTTGTGCTCTTCGACCATCATTCGGATGAGGAGATAATTCCTCATCGACCTCATTCGCATCTGACTCCAATAGCTGTCGAGGGATGGCATCGATAGGGATCCACTTATCATCCCTCCTGAAGGGGTTAGGCCTTAAAGTGGAAGGAGAGATATCGTGACGATACCAGAGTATTAATTTCTTTAGAACTTACAGCTCCCTTAGGGCACTCAACCATCCCCTAATAAAGGCAAGCTCTTCAAACTTTGTCAACCTCGTCGGAGCATCTACCTAACCTTGGTCGTAACCATCAGCCCATACTCGCTGAGGTCCTCTCTTAAACAGATGCCTCATCCACGTGACATCCCTTTGAAGCCCAGCAGCAATCACGTATGCTCGATGAACATATTCACGGAGCTCATCTATTTCCCTAGCTGGACTTCTCATGTTTGTACCAGCTCACAAAATAGTCGATGGGGTAGAAATTCACAGCACCGGAGGAACATAGCTTGGTCCTGTGCCAGCTCGTGATGAGGAAGAACCCCTTAAAACACGAGGCACAGTGCTCGGCGCATGATCCCTGAGGCGAAACACTTCCCTCCTCAATGACTCATTTTCTTGTTGCAGAACTTCTCCAACTTGGTTAATCTCAGTAGCATGTAGGAGTCTTTCTCTCAAAGTATTCACTTCATCTTGAACAGAAGCTCCAATTTCTTCGATCTCCTGAAGCTTGTCTTTCAGTTTAACAATGAGCTCCATCTGCTCTATGAAACACTTATTCCTCAATCACAGCGATTTTCAAATTCTTAGGAAGGTATGATGAACTTGAGGACTCACATCAGGACCAAGCATTCTTCCCAATTGAGAATTGGCTGGTATATAGTCATCTACATCAATCGACTACATGCCATAAAAGAGCAGTAAAGAATAAAATAAATCAGTGCACTGAGAGAAAAAGTCTTTTCATTTCATTAATTTGTACATTGAGAAACAGAAAGGAACATTATAAACAAAAATACAAAAGCAAATCCTAAGAATAGATTAGCTGGAAACCACGGGTTGTTGAGATTAAGCTGGCTTCTTCCCCTTGTCAGCAGGAGTGGGAGCATCTCCCTCAGTAGGGATAGCTTATGTCACCCTAGTAGGAAGGGCATCAATACAAACTGACTGGGAAGCAGGGTCAACACATTCGAAGGCTGGGGCAGGAGCTTCATCTATGTTAGGCTTTGGGCCTGGATCATGCTCATCGAACAAGGGAGAGGCAACATCCACCCCGATAGCTAAAAGGGCCTTGTTCTATCCCTTCTTGAAGTTCAGACGACTGATGTAGCCTATCTGAACCTCAGCATCTTCATATGCGGTAGCCCACCCGGAGTTGTATGAATCTTCCTTAATGGTGGCTGCCTCGGACTCCTTCTCGTTCAGCTTCTCCGTCAGCACCTTGTTCTCCTCCACTACCACTAGTTTGCTCGAGCAGACCAAATCATAAGCCTGTCGTAGTTTGTTCAGTTCTTTGACCGCTGCCTCCCTCTCTCCATTGGCTTTAACAAGGGCCAGGTCAGAACACGTCCGAGCAGTATCAGCGGCCTTCAATCTAGCCTTGAGCTCGGCACTCCTCTATTTTAGAGTATAATTTTGCTTCTCCAAGTCACCATTCTTATTAACCAGCTCATCGTGAGAGCGATAGAGCACGACAAAGTCAGTCACAAACTGCAAGTAAAGGAAGGCATTAGAAGGGAGAAACAAACAGAATTTGACAAGCATTGGAAAATAGAAACAGACTTGACAAGGCTAGCCTCTAACTCGCTTGCAAGGCTAACTGGTCAGTCCCCATCGCCCTTTAGAGATCAGCAGGAAGGACTACTCTCTCGAGAAGTGCAAGGCCAATTGAGGAGAAACGGCAATCAAGGCCCCCTGTGGTAATGTAGACACAGGCACTAAGGTCTGCCCAGCCTTCGTCCTTGCTTCCATTCTCCTCATCTCCTACTCCCTCTCATTTTTCTTCTCTACCCTCTTCCTCTCCTCAACCTTCTTTTTCTCTTCAGTCTTCTTTCGCTCCTCTTACCTCTTCCTCTCTCTCTCTCTCTCTCAACTGCTCTTCTTCTTTTCTCTTCTTCTCCTGCTCCTGAGCAGCAGACCGAGAACCAATGGCAATAGCCCCACTGCTGGATTTCTTCTTCTTTGACCTCTGAACGAGAAACACATCATCATCATCATCATCACGGATCAAGTTTCTCCTTGGGGGAACCATTTCCTCACTAGAACTGCTGGATGTACTTAAAGACTCTTGGGCTCCAAAAACCTCTTCTGAGCTGCAAGAACTGTCACTGCTGGATCTCTCCTCACCAGAACCATCTTCATCACCTCCTCTAATATCACTCTCAGAACTTCTCTCTTCCTCGTCCAACGGAATGGGATCGACAACAACTTCTTCAGAAGTATCTAAGTCAGGAATGCTATCCATAGGCCTCGCAATGAAACTGGACCCGATGTTCTTGTACTCGAGCAGGAAAGCAGCACACCGGGGATGTTTACCATCAGCCAAAGATTCCTTAATATTCAAAGCTTTAATCAGCTCGGTAGCTCGAACCTCGCTAAGGGCAGATTCCAAGTTCTTTGTCCTCGCTGAAAAGAAAACAGGAAAGTGTCAGAAAAATCACACATTAACAAGGAGATCGAAAGAGCAGAGTGAAGACTACCTATGTACTCTTCCCCATAAAAGGGAACAGTGAATCTATCAAACCTCGTCCCCTCGGTCTGGGGGGAGAACTGCCAATTCATAGCAAGAAAGCCATCTTGCCAGTAGTCCTTATGGGAATCAGGTAAATTTACTACCAATACTCTGTCAGGACTCCTGGCCTTGAGGTAAAGAAGACCAGAGCTAGTTCGAGAGAAGGAATAACAAAAACAAACTTCAGCAAGCCCTAATTTAGTGCCATAAAGTTGATTTATTCCATGGACACCATTGATTATCTTCCATACATTGGGTAAACACTGTATAGGGACAATGTTGAAATAACCAAAGAAATGCAGGAACTAATTATTTGGAGGAAAAGTAAGCCCCCCTTGAGAAAGCAACAAGACATGAATCCAATGAGCACCCTCTATCTCTCTAACATTCTTAGGGAGAGAGGCTCACTCAATCTCTACCCATTTTGGGATATTATAGAACTTCATGAACTCAGACACTAATCTATTACCTATCTTTGACATTTGTAAACCCTAAATCACAAATTCAGAGGAAACTCAATAGAGAAAGCACAAAGAGAGAGCAAAGAGGACATACGAGATGAAAGTTTGACTTGGACGATGCAAGATCACAAACCCAGATGACGAGGGAGATTGAAAGCAAAGAAAATGAAGTCCTGGAGATGAGGACACAACAGCTAAAAGTCGTAGAAGATGAGTGGACACTAAGAAATTTGAAACGACAACTATGGAACGCTCCCAATCATCGCCCCACAGGACACGAAGCAACTGTCGCCTAAATCCATTCTCGACTTTGGGAAGAGTTACACGACTTACAAAATAGCCATTATGACAAATCATTTAAACTTATTGAGCCCAAATTATGGCCCAACAACTTTAGGGGAAATTGTGGGTACCCGAATTTACCATCATGGTTCTGGACGAGTAGCCTAATAAAAATGGCCCAAAGTTCGGACCCCTCGCACCTTAACTAAATTCCATTATGACTTAGTCTTCTCCTAGGATCTCGTCTAGAGATATTCCAGGAAAAGAAGATGGACATGGGGGAGTCCAACACCCCCATTCCCCGAAAATAAACGTGTATATAATAAACCCTAAGCCTGGGGCAAGAGGCACGCATTGTATTCTCTGTAAACGTTCCCCGAAGTATATAGAAATAATACTGACTACACCACTGTGGACGTAGGCATTCTTGCTGAACTACGTACATAATGTGTTGTATGATTGGAATTTTATGTTCTTTATTTTCCTTGGTGATTGCGCTTTTCTCATTTATTTGTGTTGAATATAATTGTCACCAAAATTTCTATCTTCATCCCCTAAAATTCTTATGAGCAAGTGAATTTTTTTGGTTTACTAAAATCCTTTTTATTTGCTTTTTCTTTTAACAATATTCTTTTTGTTTGTTTACTTTTTTGTTTTTAGTTATTATTTCTTTTATTGTCCCCCTTGACATTCCTTTTCTAGATTTTTATAAACCCATGAATTCAAATGTGGCCATTCCAATTACTGTGCCCAATTATTGTCTTTTCAAGTCTTTTGCACTCATTTTATTCCATGTGCATATCTAAATAAAAATTAAAGGAAGCCAACACATTTTGTCTCATCCTTACTAATTTCCTTTTCTTTCTTTTGTTTTCCAAGAAAAAATTCACCCACTTTATTTTCTTCCAATGCTAAGCCCCATTTTGTACGAAAATAAATAGACAAATTTTCCAACACCATATTTTCTGACCCACTGTCCCAATTTTATAATCAACTCTAATCTGCATATTTTTTTGTCTTGGACATCCTGAATTGAGGTGAGAAAGCTATAAATGAAGGAGCCACTTTCGGGAAAGAGATAAACACACAATATGTGTGACAAACACACTTGAGAAGATAGACTTGTATAGGGGAGGAATTCGTACATAACACATTTTTAAGGAGGGATATTTTAACCTTCAAAATTAATTATTTTATTCACATCCTTTGATTTTATATATTTAGGTTTGATATATTATTCTTATGTTAAATTGTTTGATAGTTCATGATTATATTTGACATTTAATGCTTAGGAGTGATGTTTTTAAGGGAATGGAGATTTTTTGTATCTAAAAAATAGATATAAAAAATTTAGTTAAACTTTTACATTTTCATTATCCGAAATTTACGTGATAAGAGTCGATACAATTTTGAGTTATAAAAGGGAATAGCGAGGTAGACTAATTAATCATAAGCTAGTAAAAATGGTAAACGGATCCGCAATCCTAGTAATATCTCCACACTTGTTACATAATTTATGTTCAATAATTTATTATTATTTTATTTTATTTTATCTCTATATCATATTTATACACTTATTTTGTCTAGTTGAAAAGACGATAATTTATTAAAATTGATCAAATCTCTGTGGGTTCGACCCGTACTTACACCTGCTATTATTCAATAGACTGTGCACTTGCGATAAATTTAACATAAAAAATTTGATAATAATAAACAATTTACATATGAGGTATCAAAGATGATACAAATGAAATACATACTCATATATGAATTAAAAGTATATAGTCTAGCATAAGCCATAGGAGATAAGATGTTAATAAAGATATGACAAAAAATAAGACAACTTCTATCATTTAGATCTAGAGGGGGTCAATTGCGAAATCTTCTTATTCTTAATTTTAATTCCTTCTTAAATGTATTTCCCAACCCATACAAGATTAACACAAGGATCTTTGGGATAGATGGGACTTGAGACACATTTTTCTTCACTTTGCCTCTCTTTCTAGGGTTCTTTTTCTCAAAAACATTTTGACTCTTTTTAATCCAAATTTGTCTTTCAACTGATTTAGGTGCAAATTTCTTAAAATAAAAAACTATTTCACCTTTGTTGCTACCCACAAAATTCTTACCATTCTTACCATGACTCAAAGGTAGGTTTGGTTTGAGTAAAAAGAAAAAAATTATCAAATGGCCAACTTTGTGAGAATGATCACATTTAAAACGTTTTGGTCTAGTCATTTGGATTTTGCAATTAGCAACAACCTTTTCAAAGTATTGAACTTTCATCAACTTGTGATAAGAATATCTAGTGTGACCTTTTCTTATGACGATAAGAATAAACAAAGCCCTATTTAGGTTTCTTATGATTAAGAACATGATTTGTTATCAAGCGTGGGATGCACAAGTTTAATTTCCTTTTCAAAATTATTTACAATATTTTCCTTCTTATCTTGAATTTTCAAAGAAAATATCGTTCTTCGACCACTCACCATGTCACAAGTGTCAACTTCCGTTGATAATGTCGTGTTTGCGCTCATCTTTGAATCTTCTTTAAAGTTGAAGAAAATTTTTTGTTCCAAAAAAACACATGAAAATCCAACAATGTAGATCTAACTTTCTAGGATATGAGATTACTAAAGGTTGACGGAAGTTTTTAAAGTGTTTATCTAGTCAAAATAAACTCAAAAGGTATTTTTAAACTATAAAAAAATATTAAAAATTTCTCTAAAATAAATTTTATAAAATTTGTGTTCAAGTCTTGAGAAGAGGTAATAAAACTTCAAATAACTTTAAAATAGAATGATAACAATGGATATCTAAAAAATACAAAGAAGGTTTTTTTCTCTTAAAAATATGATTTATTTAGTTCGATAGAATAATAAAAACATTACAAAAATAATTTCTTAAAACTTATCTTTATATTGAGAAGAAGATGAACTAAATATGCATTTTTAAATTTATGGACATAAGATCTGAAAGCTCTAAGTCATTCTTGTCCACAAAATAATAAGTTGATTTGCCAGCACAACAAAAGATATGGATAAAAAAGAGAATCTTCATGTTTTACAGTGCAATCTTTTGAACAAATTCCTTTTTACACCAGATCTAGAGTTGTCGTTGGAACTTCTCTATAGTGAAAGAATGCGTCGTAGTAGTGAACCAGTGGCAAATCGAGGTCATATAAAGTTCTACGAAATTTTGGACTTAGATCAAGTACTAGTGAAACTAGGTTCGCTATTGTGAAGGAAGATCTTCTCTGCAGTGATATTGGAGCGATGTAGGTCAAGCACTTAACCGGGAATTGAAGTAGTATTTTCACCCAAGGTTTTGAAAATAATTTTGGCAAACATTCCAAGTATGTTTGTTCAAACGTAAATAAATCACACTTAAAATACACGTGGGAGGTGTTGGTGCCACCCACGGGGCCGTTCGGGGGTTGTTTTCAGTTTTCACCCTTTAACGCCATGTTTTTAAGCCTAAGTGTAGAAATATGAAAATTACCGTCGTACTCTCAAACCGGGAGTCCCGCGACTGCGCGGTCAGTTCCTACGAGCTACATTGGCCCCGTGGAAGGTGTTGGTTCCACCCACGGGACCGTTCGGGGGCTTTTTCGGGTTTTCACCATCTAACGCCATGTTTTGCCTAAGTCTAGAAATATGAAAATTACCGTTGTATTCTCAAAACGAAACTCCCGTGACTGGTGGGTCAGTTCCTACGAGTTACGATGGCCCCGTGGGAGGTGTTGGTGCCACCCACGTGGCCGTTCGGGGGTTGTTTCGAGTTCTCACCCTCTAATGCCATGTTTTTAAGCCTATGTCTAGAAATATGTAAATTATCGTCGTATTCTCAAACCGGGAGTCCCGTGGCTGCGGGGTCAGTTCCTACGAGTTACATTGGTCCCGTGGGTGGTGTTGGTGCCACCCACGGGGCCGTTAGAGGGTTGTTTCGAGTTTTCACCCTCTAACGCCATGTTTTTAAGCCTAAGTCTAGAAATATGAAAATTATCATCGAATTCTCAAATCGGGAGTCCCGCGGCTCTAGGGTCAGTTCGTACGAGTTACATTGGTCCCGTGGGAGGTGTTGGTGCCACCCACGGGGCCGTTCGGGGACTGTTTCGGATTCTCACCCTCTAACGCCATGTTTTGCTTAAGTCTATAAATATGCAAATTACCGTCATATTCTCAAATCGGAACTCCCGCGGATGCGGGGTCAGTTCCTACGTGTTACATTTGTCGCGTGGGAGGTGTTGGTGCCACCCACGGGGCCGTTCGGGGGTTTTTTCGAGTTTTCACCCTCTAACGTCATGTTTTTAAGCCTAAGTTTAGAAATATGCAAATTACCGTCGTACTCTCATACCGAGAGACCCGCGGCTGCGTGCTCAATTCCTACGAGTTACATTGTCCCCGTGGGAGGTGTTGGTGCCACCCACGGGGACGTTCGAGGGTTGTTTCGAGTTTTCACCCTCTAACGTCATGTTTTTAAGCCTAAGTCTAGAAATATGCAAATTACTGTTGTATTCTCAAACCGGGAGTCCCGCGGCTGCGGGGTCAGTTCCTACGAGTTACATTGGTCCCGTGGGAGGTGTTGGTGCCACCCACGATTCCGTTAGAGGGTTGTTTCGAGTTCTCACCCTCTAACGCCATGTTTTTAAGCCTAAGTCTAAAAATATACAAATTATCGTCGTATTCTCAAACCGGGAGTCCCGCGGTTGCGGGGTCAGTTCCTACGAGTTACATTGGCCCCGTGGGAGCCTCGTGCGCTGGGTTTGCCCTTTAACCTCTAATGCCATGTTTTTAAGCCCAAGTCTAACTGGGGGTTGTAAATTTCCATAATTGGGGGTTGTGGCAAAGTAATTACACGAATAGAGCTAGTGAGAGTCATATCAATAAGATTTCTTTATTCTCCAACAGACAGGATTGAAGGATAGAACTGGGACTGGTGGGAAGAGTCTTATCAGGTTGTAAAGTCGATCTCTCAATATGAGGAGCTTTGGGGCCTTTTCTATTCGCTTGAGTCCATTCTTCTTCTCCAGTTACATTAGTGGTGGTAGCTTTAGTGTCAGGATTTATCATCCACACTCTTTTAATTTTGGGGCATTTGGATAAATTATGGCCAAAGGCAACATAGTGGGGACATGAGTTGGTCATATCTTGCTATTTAACCTTAACACAAGTGGAAGAACCATCCTCCAAAATGAGGTTAGTGGAGTTTGGGTAGCTAACTTTTGGCACAATTTCAATGAAAATCCTAGTAAAGCTAATTCTATTCATATTTCTAGTGACTGAATCAGCATAGATGGGGATTCCTATGGTACTAGCAATGTGATTGAGTCCTTTAACAGTCCAATATTGCATAGGGATGTTGGGGAAGAGCACCCAAACTGGAACTCTAATAGTATCCTCTTTAAAGAACTTGAAGCCATGTTTCCATTTATTCAAAATGTTGGGGTTCCCCACAAAGTTCTAAGGGCCATTTTCCATCACCTCATCTCTGTAAGTGGGGCTGTGATATTTGAAGAAAAAGTATCCATCATCATGAGCAAACATTTTTCTCTTCATTCAACTCTTCTAGTCTTATCACATTGGTTACCAAGAAAAAGTATTCAATTCTGCTTTGTGTTGGGGATGTGAACTAAAATTTGGTTACCAAGGAAGCTTTGGATATATTTAGTAGTTTATCAGGGCTAAGGCCTAATTGTTCTAAAAGTAATATGTTCATTACTAGCTTAGATAAAAAGGAGACTCTTAGTGTGGTTAGCAATCTCAACATTAAAAGCTGGACTAATATGCATGTATATATATGTATATATATAACTGTATATGCATGTTTATAACTGTATATATATGCATATATATATACCAGTATATATACTGTATATATACTGTATATATAGTATATATACTAATATGCAGTATATATACTGTATATATATACCAGTATATATATGCATATATATGCACTATATATATTGCATATATATGCAGAGCACTATATATACTAGTATATATATGCAGTATATATACTTTATATATAAGCATATATATACCATTATATATACTGTATATATATATATGCTTATACAGTTATATATACTTTATATATATGCAGATTATATACTACAGTGTATATATATACTCTGCAGTATATATTATATAGTATATATAGTGTATATATATACACATATATGCAGATTATATACTGCAGTGTATATATACGCAGTATATATATACTCTGCAGTATATATTATATAGTATATATAGTATGTATATATATACATATATGCAGATTATATACTGCAGTGTATATATATGCAGTATATATATACTCTGCAGTACACTGCATATGTATATATATACTGCATATATATACGCGACTGCATATGTATATATACAGGTATATATATACTTTATATATATGCAGATTATATACTGCAGTGTATATATATACTCTGCAGTATATATTATATAGTATATATAGTGTATATATATATACATATATGCAGATTATATACTGCAGTGTATATATACGCAGTATATATATACTCTGCAGTATATATTATATAGTATATATAGTATGTATATATATACATATATGCAGATTATATACTGCAGTGTATATATATGCAGTATATATATACTCTGCAGTACACTGCATATGTATATATATACTGCATATATATACGCGACTGGTTCCTACGACTCACATTGGTCCCGTGCGAGATGTTCGTGACTCTTACGGGACCGTTTTGTGTTCATTTTGCGTTTTCACCCTTCGATGGCATGTTTTTATGCTTCAATCTAACTTTTTGCAAATTTACGTCGTACACTCACCCGGGAGCCCCGTAACTACGCGATCGGTTTCTACGAGTCGCATTGGTCCCGTGTGAGGTGTTCGTGACTCTTACGAGACCATTTCGTGGTTGTTTTACGTTTTCACCCTTCGATGGCATGTTTTTATGCTTAAGTCTAATTTTTTGCAAATTTACGTTGTACACTCAAATCGCAAGTCCCGTGACTACGCGGTCTGTTCCTATGAGTCGCATTGGTCCCGTGCGAGGTGTTCGTGACTCTTACGGGACCGTTCGGTGTTTGTTTTAGGTTTTCATCCTTCGATGGCATGTTTTTATGCTTAAGTCTAACTTTTTGCAAATTTACGTCGTACACTCAAACCGTGAGCCCCGTGACTACACGGTATGTTCCTACGATTTACATTAATCCCGTGCGAGGTGTTCGTGACTCTTATGGAACTGTTTTGTGGCTGTTTTACGTTTTCACCATTCGATGGCATGTTTTTATGCTTAAGTTTATTTTTTTACAAATTTACGTCGCACACTCAAATCGGGAGCGTCGTGACTACACGGTCAGTTCCTACAATTCACTTTGGTCCCGTGCGAGGTGTTCGTGACTCTTACAAGACCGTTTTGTGGCTGTTTTACATTTTCACCCTTCGATGGCATGTTTTTATGCTTAAGTCTAATTTTTTACAAATTTACGTCTTACACTCCAACCGGGAGCGCCGTAACTACGCGACCGGTTCCTACGAGTTACATTGGTCCCGTACGAGGTGTTCATGATTCTTACGGCACCGTTTTAAGGTTGTTTTACATTTTTACCCTTCGATGGCATGCAAGTCTAACTTTTTGTAAATTTACGTCGTACACTCAAATCGGGAGCCCCGTGACTAAGTCGTCGGTTCCTACAAGTCACATTGGTCCGGTACGAGGTGTTCGTGACTCTTACCGGACCATTTAGTGACTATTTTAGATTTTCACCCTTCGATGGCATGTTTTTATGCTTAAGTCTAACTTTTTACAAATTTACGTCGTACACTCAAACCGGGAGCCCCGTGACTACACGGTATGTTCCTACGATTTACATTGATCCTGTGTGAGGTGTTCGTGACTCTTACGGGACCGTTTTGTGCTTGTTGTACGTTTTCACCCTTCGATGGCATGTTTTTATGCTTAAGTTTCATTTTTTACAAATTTACGCCGCACACTCAAACCGGGAGCGCCGTGACTACACGATCAGTTCCTACGATTCACATTGGTCCCATGCGAGGTGTTCGTGACTCATATGGGACTGTTTTGTGGCTGTTTTACATTTTCACCCTTCGATTGCATGTTTTTATGCTTAAGTCTAATTTTTTACAAATTTACATCTTACACTCCAACCGGGAGCGCCGTAACTACACGGTCGGAACCTACGAGTTACATTGGTCCCGTGCGAGGTGTTCATGATTCTTACGGGACCGTTTTAAGGTTGTTTTACATTTTTACCCTTCGATGGCATGCAAGTCTAACTTTTTGTAATGTAAAACACCCTTCGATGGTATGCAAGTCTAACTTTTTGTAAATTTACGTCGTACACTCAAACCGGGAGCCCCGTGACTACGTAGTCGGTTCCTACAAGTCACATTGGTCCGGTACGAGGTGTTCATGACTCTTACCGGACCGTTTAGTGTCTATTTTAGATTTTCACCCTTCGATGGCATGTTTTTATGCTCTAGTCTATTTTTTTGCAAATTTGCATTGTACACTCAACTCAGAAGCCCCGTTACTATGCGGTATGTTTCTACGAGTCACATTGGTCCCGTGCGAGGTGTTCGTGACTCTTACGGGACCATTCGATGGCATGTTTTTATGCTTAAGTTTCATTTTTTACAAATTTACGCCGCACACTCTAACCGGGAGCCCCGTGACTACGCGGTCGGTTCCTATGAGTTACATTAGTCCTGTGCGACGTGTTCGTGACTCATATGGGACTGTTTTGTGGCTGTTTTACATTTTCACCCTTCGATGGCATGTTTTTATGCTTAAGTCTAATTTTTTACAAATTTACGCCGTACACTCCAGCCGGGAGCCCCGCGACTACGCGGTCGGTCCTACGAGTTACATTGGTCCCGTGCGAGGTGTTCGTGACTCTTACGGGATCGTTTTAAGGCTGTTTTACATTTTCACCCTTCGATGGCAGGTTTTTTATGCTTAAGTCTAATTTTTTACAAATTTATGTCGTACACTCAAATCGGGAGCCCCGTGACTACGCGGTCGATTCTTACAAGTCACATTGGTCCCGTGCGAGGGGTACGTGACTCTTACGGGACCGTTTAAAGGTTGTTTTACGTTGTCACCCTTTGATAACATGTTTTTATGCTCAAGTCTATTTTTTATCAAATTTCCGTCATACACTCAAACAGGGAGCCCCGTGACTACGCGATTGATTCCTACGAGTCACATTGGTCCCGTGTGAGGTGTTCGTGACTCTTACGGGACCGTTTTAAGGCTGTTTTACATTTTCACCCTTCGATGGCATGTTTTTTATGCTTAAGTCTAATTTTTTACAAATTTACGTCGTACACTCAAACCGGGAGCCCCGTGACTACGCGGTCGGTTCCTACGAGTCACATTGGTCCCGTGCGAGGGGTTCGTGACTCTTACGGGACCGTTTAAAGGCTATTTTACGTTTTCACCCTTTGATGGCATGTTTTTATGCTCAAGTCTATTTTTTTATCAAATTTCCGTCATACACTCAAATCGGGAGCCCCGTGACTATGCGGTTGATTCCTACGAGTCACATTGGTCCCGTACGAGATGTTCGTAACTCTTATGGGACCGTTTTGTGTTTGTTTTACATTTTCACCCGTTGATGGCATGTTTTTATGCTTTAAGTCTAATTTTTTTCAAATTTACGTCGTACACTCCAACCGGGAGCCTCGTGACTATGCGGTCGGTTCTTACGAGTTACATTGGTCCCGTGCGAGGTGTTTGTGACTCATACCGGACCGTTTTAAGGCTGTTTTACATTTTCACTCTTCGATGGCATGTTTTTATGCTTAAGTTTATTTTTTTGCAAATTTACGCCGTACACTCACCCGGGAGCCCCGTGACTACGCGGTCGGTTCCTACGAGTCGTATTGGTCCCATGCGAGGTGTTCGTGACTCTTACGAGACCATTTTGTGGTTGTTTTACGTTTTCACCCTTCGATGGCATGTTTTCATGCTTAAGTCTAATTTTTTGCAAATTTACGTCGTACACTCAAATCGCGAGTCCCGTGACTACGCAGCCTGTTACTATGAGTCGCATTGGTCCCGTGCGAGGTGTTCGTGACTCTTACGGGACCGTTCGGTGTTTGTTTTAGGTTTTCGTCCTTCGATGGCATGTTTTTAGGCTTAAGTCTAACTTTTTGCAAATTTACGTCGTACACTCAAACCGGTAGCCCCGTGACTACACGGTATGTTCCTACAATTTACATTGATCCCGTGCGTGGTGTCCGTGACTCTTACGGGACCGTTTTGTGGCTGTTTTACATTTTCACCCTTCGATGGCATGTTTTTATGCTTAAGTCTAATTTTTTACAAATTTACGTCTTACACTCCAACCGGGAGCGCCGTAACTACGTGGTCGGTTCCTACGAGTTACATTGGTCCCATGCGAGGTGTTCGTGACTCTTACGGGACCGTTTTAAGGTTGTTTTACGTTTTCACCCTTCGATGGCCTGCAAGTCTAACTTTTTATAAATTTACGTCGTACACTCAAACCGGGAGCCCCGTGACTACGTCGTCGGTTCCTACAAGTCACATTGGTCCGGTACGAGGTGTTCGTGACTCTTACCGGACCGTTTAGTGTCTATTTTAGATTTTCACCCTTCGATGGCATGTTTTTATGATCTAGTCTAATTTTTTACAAATTTGCATCGAACACTCAACTCAGAAGCCCCGTTACTATGCGGTCGGTTCCTACGAGTCACATTGGTTCCGTGCAAGGTGTTCGTGACTCTTACGGGACCGTTTTGTGCTTGTTGTACGTTTTCACCCTTGGATGGCATGTTTTTGTGCTCAAGTTTAATTTTTTTGCAAATTTATGTTGTACACTCTAACCGGGAGCCCCGTGACTACGCGATCGGTTCCTATGAGTTACATTAGTCCGTTGCGAGGTGTTCGTGACTATTATCGGACTGTTTTATGGTTATTTTACATTTTCACCCTTCGATGGCATGTTTTTATGCTTAAGTCTAACTTTTTGCAAATTTCGTCGTACACTCCAGCCGGGAGCCCCGCGACTACGCGATCGGTCCTACGAGTTATATTGATCCCGTGCGAGGTGTTCGTGACTCTTACGGGACCGTTTTAAGGTTGTTTTACATTTTCACCCTTCGATGGCATGTTTTTTATGCTTAAGTCTAATTTTTTATAAATTTACGTCGTACACTCAAACCGGGAGCCCCGTGACTACGCGGTCGGTTCTTACGAGTCACATTGGTCCCGTGCGAGGGGTTCGTGACTCTTACGGGACCGTTTAAAGGCTGTTTTATGTTTTCACCCTTTGATGGCATGTTTTTATGGTCAAGTCTATTTTTTATCTAATTTCCGTCATACACTCAAACCGAGAGCCCCGTGACTACGCGATTGATTCCTACGAGTCACATTAGTCCCGTGCGAGGTGTTCGTGACTCTTACGGGACCGTTTTGTGTTTGTTTTATGTTTTTACCCTTTGATGGCATGTTTTTATGCTTGAAGTCTAATTTTTTTTCAAATTTACATCGTACACTCCAACCGGGAGCCTCGTGACTATGTGGTCGATTCCTACGAGTTACATTGGTCCCGTGAGGTGTTTGTGACTCTTACCAGACCGTGTTAAGACTGTTTTACATTTTCACCCTTCGATGGCATGCTATTATGCTTAAGTTTATTTTTTTGCAAATTTACGCCGTACACTAACCCGGGTGCCCCGTGACTACGCGGTCGGTTCCTACGAGTCACATTGGTCCCGTGCGAGGTGTTCGTGACTCTTACCAGACCATTTTATGGTTGTTTTACGTTTTCACCCTTCGGTGGCATGTTTTTATGCTTAAGTCTATTTTTTTGCAAATTTACGTTGTACACTCAAATCGCGAGTCCCGTGACGACGCGGTCTGTTCCTATGAGTCGCATTGATCCCGTGCGAGGTGTTCGTGACTCTCACGGGACCGTTTGGTGTTTGTTTTAGGTTTTCATCCTTCGATGGCATATTTTTATGCTTAAGTCTAACTTTTTGCAAATTTACGTCGTACACTCAAACCGGGAGCCCCGTGACTACATGGTATGTTCCTACGATTTACATTGATCCCCTGCGATGTGTTCGTGACTCTTACGGGACCGTTTTGTGGATGTTTTACATTTTCATCATTCGATGGCATGTTTTTATGCTTATCGTCGTATTCTAAAACCGGGAGTCTAAAATATTTTCAACATATTATCCAACAATCAAATCAATAATTATCCTGTACTCCTTCTAATTATCACATATTCCTTCAAACATACTATCCAACAACAAGCCAACAACCAATAATTATCCCGTACTCCTTCTATCATCTAAAAGATTTAATAAATAATGCATATCAATTATATAACTACTTTAGTTAAAGTAAAGAGTACCTGGTGTGTAATGAAGAACTGGTATGTAATGAAGAAGTGGTATCTAATTGGTATGTAATAATGTATGTGAGCATTAAATTTCTATAAAATTGGATGAACAAATAAAAAATATCATAAAGTTTACCATGATATGTGTAGGTAGTAGCGTTGCACCTCTATCCGGAAGCTCACTCACTGTGAAATACCAAATCTGAAAAAATATTTACACTCCGTTAAAATAATTGGTTAATTTAAACACTCCGTTAATTTCAGGGACAATATGCCGTTAAAATATGAGGGTCGCTATGACGAAATATTCCCCCTGAATGGGCACTATGAGGGTCTGGTTAGGTTAATTACATGGGCACTATGAGGGTCTGGTTAATCCAGTAGAGAAAGGACTCAAGTCAGGAACATGAAACAAAGAAAATAACTGTAAATTTAGTATAGTAGATCATAATATTCAAGAAAAAAATGTAAATATAATTTACTTATGAACCTGCATAGTTTCAATCTGCCTCAAAAGAGACCTAGTAGATTCAGGAACTTGAGTAATCAACTCTGCAACCATTTCCTATAATGTACTTTCTACGAGGTTTTCCATTAACCATATAATACAAAAAGGAAAAAAAAAACGATAAAAATCAAAATTAGGACTAAAATACCAAGTATACTAAAATCGATTAATATGAATATTAACATCCTAAAATCTAAATATGTGATATAAATTGGCTTACCCAAAGTTTTTTTTACTAATATTAACAACCTAGTAGGTTGTAAGACTAAAGTTTCAAAAACATTATCTCACACTATTTTTACTTTTACATTAAATTATCTATATATACTATATATATAGATAAAAAATATTATCCCAAATTCAAATCATATAAATTATCTGTATATACTATATATACTGTGTATAAATTGTAAAGACATGTAAACTATATATACATATATTAATGGAATCTACATAAATTAATGGAGAAAAAGAATAAAATTTACCTGGGAGAGAGCTGGGGCTGGGGCGGAGCTGGAGCTGGAGCTGGGGCTGGAGCTAGGGCGGAGCTGGGGCGGCTACTTCTAGTAGGTTGAAGCTGAGGATACATGTTTGACTAACCTCCTTAGAACTCCAACTGATTGACGATGGAGAATCGCCATGTTTTAGCGCTAGGTCATCAACATCTGACGAGATAGAGAGAGAAGCGGGCAAATGAAATTAGCATGCCTCTTTATTTTTTTAAGAATAACCTGGTCACGGCCTAAAGCCGTGACCCACCATCGCAACCCAGCACACCCTTGGAGCTCTGCCTGCGACCTGATTGACGAAGAATGGTCACGGCCTATAGCCGTGACCCCCTTGCGCGGCCTACAGCAGCTATCAAATGAGGTATGGTCACGGTCCGTAGCCGTGACCCATACCAAGACATGGTCACGGCCCAAAGCCGTGACCCTCGATTTGTGATGCGCGACCCTTCTCATCCAACCTATAGTGCTTGAATGAGTTATGGTCACGACCCTAAGTCGTGACCATCAATGTGTGTACTCACTTCTTCCTCATGCCATGGGTCACGGACTTGGGTCGTGACCCATCCACGATCAAGCTTGGAGGGAATTTTGGCGTGAGTTTGGCGCCAAGAGGGTCACGACTTGGTCATGGCCCAAGTTCGCGACCACTGTAGTCACGGCCCAAGTCCGTGACCACTTCCAGAGCATCGATAATTTAGTGTGGTAATAAATATGGTCACGCCAAATATGGAGTGGGTCACGGCCCAAGTCCGCGACGAGCTGGTCGCGGACTTGGGCAGTGACCCGCTGGGCGTGACCATTCGCAGGATTTGGTGTATTGATTTGTCTAACAAACTCACACAAATTTTAACACATTTTCTTATTTAATAAAACTTAATTTTAGTTGTGTTAAAATAAGGGTGAATATAAGTCATTCTAAGTCCTTTACATTTATCTTAAAGCAACATTTTCATTAGTTGTGGCGTGATGTAGTTCTCGGATGAAGATGAAGAAGTTTGGTCTAGTAATCTTGAACATGAAGATTTTCGGTACAACTTAGACAGTGACTCAATATGTTTTGGAACAAAATAAGACAAGATAATTTTATGGAGCTTTTGAGATTACTTATGCTCTTACACACCTAAAAGAGTCACACTCACGTTCTTTACTTAATACTCTCTCTTTCTTAGCACACTCACTAAACTCAATATTTTTTATCTTTCCCATAAAATCTATTTCATTTTTGTACTTATCACTTGATGAATACGAAGAGGATTCACTTTTTTAATTGCTCAAACTATATTTATAGGATTTATTTTTCTCATTTTTTCTCAAATTTGCAGTGAAAACATTTATATTATTTTCGAAACCATCGCAATAAAATCTTTTGTCATCATCCTTTGATTTTCCTCTCTTGGATCTAAAAGAGAGCATCTTAGTTTGACCTTTATGGTCATGTTTACAAGAATTTTTTTTCTTGGCTTAAAATTACTTTCTCTCTTGAAATATTCTTGTTGTTTTTATTAAATTTACTACATTTTCACACATGAATACATGATTTCTTAGCATTAACACTACGTTTATTTTCTTCTTCAATAACAGTCACCTTATTACTCATTTTAGCTTAAAATACTGAGCTATTTAAGGTTTGGGGAAATTTATATTTCTCTTGGTTAACAGTTTGAAGATATACTATCAATTCTTCAAACTTTCAAGAATCAACATCCCAAATCTCATCCAGAATTCCTAGTATGTAATTGATTGTCAAAGGTAAGGGACTCAACAACTTCTTCACTACCCTAACTTTTAATATTTTGTAGAAAATTATAATAAACATTAACCAACTTAACCAGCTTGGTTTAATATTAATGAATGAATACTTATTCCTCCATATACATCATTTTGAAGGATGTTTCAATCCTTTGTCTCTTGGATCCTTTTATGGTTGATTCTCCCTCATGTGTGACACTAAGAATGTACTACGCTTCCTTGGTAGTTTCAAAATTCATGATGTGATTGTATTCTAGGGTGGAAATTGATTGAAAAAAAGTTTTCAAAGTAATTGACTTATAATTGCAAACTAAGAATTCAACATATCTCCACTCGGCTCTAGGTTTTCTCTCAAACACATTATAAACCTCTCTCATAACCCAACCCCAACCATCATCTACACTCATCAAAATCCTTTCGTGTTTCAATCTCACGTGAGCTCTCATTCTAACTATTTAATGGCCATAATTTGATCCATAAAAGTATGGTAGACGGTTCGCGTACATCTCTTATGATATCTGAGACAACCTAAGAATAAATCAAAAACACATGAAAATCAAGTGAAAATAAATAAAGAACATGCAAATTAATCCAAAAAATTCACATATACTCTATCACGTGATTACTCTAAAGAGAAAATCGCTCTGATACTAATTAAAATCATGGTGGATTAAGTGTGAACAAATAAGATAACAAATACTGAAGTGGTTAATAGGAATAAAATACATGTTAAACTAATTATGTCCAATTTCATATTAGGGAACCTAGATTTGGAAAATTCTCTAGAATTTTTTTTAATCCATAACATCTACGATTTGAATTTGTTTGATGATACTTTTAATTTATAAAAACATATTTAAACTATTTAATTTAGCATTAGCACACATAAAGCTATTTAACCCAATTAAGGTGAATCAAATAGGTTTTAGTCATTAGATAGTTCAATTGACTATCATTTTATCAACTAGCCCTAGATTTATGGTAAGTTAGTATGTGATATGATATGAGAAATAATAAATATACAAATCAACACATAACACTAGGTCTACGAGGAAAATCCCCACCAAGGGGGAAAACTCATATGGATGTTCTCTTTTGTTAAACTTTAAGAGGATCTTTAGAAATACAAAAGGACAATTGTCACATGAATTCCCTTACAGATAGTTTCCTTTAAAAGCTTTAAAATTCCCTCATTAAAGGAGAATCAATCATGGAGATCAATGAAATTGAAAAGAAGTTCAATATATTCCAAGCATCACACCATTATACCAATCCTGTAATTAAAGATCTAACTCCTTTGATCTAAGCTATAGTCATGGTTAAATCATATTTGGAATATGAGTTTGATTATAGACTTTCATGGTTTTTAAAACAAACACTCAAATCAAACACTAGATCAAGTATGAATATAAGTCAAATCACTCAAAATTGAAGGTTAAATGGTAATTACAAATAGTGTAAGAATATATGCATACTCATGCGCCACCCGCTCACTTTAATTGTCTTATTTTTGTTAAACAATATATACCTTGATTACTTAGTTCTTGAGGTAGTTCCGACAAAGTTTAATGTCAAGTAATATTCACTGGACTTCATCAAAATTTCATCCTAATATCATTCATGTTCTCACTCCTGAAATGCCATCTTAGGTTGAGGTAAAAGGATATATTCTTTAAATCACTTATTACATATTCAAATTAACTTTTCATAATTAGAAAATTGGTTTTTGTGTGTGTCTGTGTTGATATGGTTCTTTTGGTATTTTTGATATATAAGTATGCTTATATATATATCTTTCATATACAAATATATCTTTTTGAAAAATAGCGTAAGTGTATCGTATAGATTTTTTTTTAATGAGTTTCAAACATTTTTTATCCCTTTATTATATTATGCTAGAAGTGATGGTGGTTGTTCGCTACAACGAAGGTTACTTAACTGGTTGCAAACTTGACTAAAGTTTTTCTAATATTTTCTCAGATTATCTACGGCCTCATTTATCTAAATGATATCTTCAATGAAGATGGCTTCATTGGTTGCCAAAATAATTCTAAAAGTGTATATGTGAACCATATTTCCATTATTCCATGGGAATTCATAAAAAATATTTATAGTAGCTATATCATTGTACCTTTGATGTTAGTGATGTGGACACTCCCCACTTGTGCTCTTTTTTCTTCCTTCACAAGGAAGAGAGTAAGATATATATATGGAGTCTTTTACCTCATTTTCATCATCTTTGTAAAAATCTCTAAGACCAAAATTGTTAGAATTTCTACAGAGAAAAAGACATTAATCAAGAGGGATTTTAAAATAGGTAATTTTTTTTTATCTAAACTCTTTAGAGAGAAAAAAACATTTCTTCTTCTTCTTCTTCTTCTTCTTCTTCTTCAATTCCCTCTTTGAATTTTTGAGATGTTTGTTTTCAAACTTTGATCAAAAGTCCTATTAAATCAAAAAATACTTCTAGCTTTATTCTTGGATAAAAATATATGTATCTTTGTTATTGAGAGATTTTTGTGAATAACTCAAAAATAAATTGTGAGGTTTAAGTAATCCAAAGATATTTTTAAACACTTTCGCAACCTTTAGGAAGACTCGTATCATAAAAGTTATTATCCAATCATTTGGTGGCTTCTCCGCAAATACATCTTCAACTTTAAAAGGATATTTTTTGATTTTGTGGTGAAGATAGAAAGACATTGGTCGTGGCCTAAAATAGTCATGGTTGTGAAACGTTCGTCAACTATTGGCGCCTTCCACTACACCAAAAAGGCCAAATTGCCACCCTTCAGCAGGCCACCCTTGTCACGATCAATGACCGTGATAAAAAACACTAGTTTTTTGTCACGGTCATTGACTGTGACAAGATTCGTGAAAATGTATTGTCACGATCATTGACCATGACAACGTTAGAAAGTTATCACGGTCAAAGACCATGATAGGTCCGTGACAACTTTCTCAATAAAAAAAAACCTTCCCTTTTTTTCCCACCGTTTTGCTTCCCACCTTTTCTCTCTCTCTCCTTCCTTTGTGTGTATATGAATATGTGTGTATGTGTGCGCGATGTGCTGCATGTGTGTGTGCGTGTGTTGCGTGTGTGTGTGTGTTGCGTATATGGATGTGTGCAGGTGTGTGTGCGTGTGGGTGTGGGGGTGGGGGGAGTAAGGGTGGGGGTGGGGGCAATGTGTGTGTAATGTGCGTGTGCGTAGGCAATAGGGGTGGGGGGTCAGGGCGTGTGTGTGTAGTGTGCGTGGGGGGCAGTGTGTGGGGTGGGGGATGGGGGCAATAGGGGTGGGGGCAGTGTGTGTGTAGTGTGCATGTGTGTGGGTTGTAAGGGTGGGGGGCAGGGCGTATGTGTGTGTAGTACATGTGTAGTGTGTGTGTAGTATGCATGTGTGTGGACGTGTGTGTGGGTAATGGAACAATTATTGTTGGCTAATACATAATGATAAATAATTAACCCTTGATTTCATACGTAAATGTTTAATGATGATTCTCCCCATGTTTAAGAGGCTTAATGCTTAAATGAGTTAGGAGCCTTTAGATTCCCCTTATTAATTGTTGGTTTTAAATTAATAAGTAGTTAGTTTGAATTGATGTTTAGGATTTTTAGTAATTGTACATATTATGGGTTAGATGTTGTTATTTTGGAATTCATAATTAAGTTATTAAACATTAATATTACACCATGACAGTTGAAACGGACAAATTAATTAATAAAATATAGCTTTAATTGTAACTTTAATTGTATAGCTTTAATGATGATATATTTATAAGATGTGATGAAATGAATTAATTGAGTATATGAATATGAAGCAGTACGAGATACACATTTGTTGGTTTGTTGTTGTTGTTGTTGTTGCTGCTGTTGGATTATAGTGGATCGATGTTGGGTTGGTTAATTTTGGAAGTGGCATGACCATTAGATTATTGTCCAATTGGGGGGGGGAGGGAGTTTTCAATTTTTTTCTAAAATTACTTTGTGTCACGAACAATATATTATTAATTCATATATATAGTATGTTTCATTTATGATAATTAAATGAAACATACTTCAAATTACATATAGTGCGCATACATACTAGCCTTCTTGTTCTTATACGTACGCATTCTTGACTTTGAAATTTAAAAATCGAATATAAATAAGATATAATTAAATGAAACATACTATAAATCTAAGTTCTGTTTATACTAATCCATGAATATATGCTTCTTACCTTTAATAGGTGATTGTTTGTAGTAGCTGTGATGGGATATTCTAAATACAAAGACTGGATGGGTGAGACAAATAGATTGGAGGATGTGTTTCGCAAAGGTGCTAATGAATTTGTGAAATACGCAAAGAGATATCATAATGATGAAGAGTTTTCGTGATGGACAAACGAGTGAAATTAACGAGTTTGCAACATGAACAAGTAGCTCGTTATCTATTTGACACATAAAGATGTCGAAGATTGGAAAAAGTAAGTTTAAATTATTTTAAGTTTTACATTATTTTAAATTATTTTATACATGATTGATTTTGTAATACATTCGTCACATTAATTTTATGCAGAAACAAGATCGGCATATTGACTAGATCCCTAGAGCTTTTGAAGATGATTATTGTCTTGGGGTACACCAGTTGGAGGGAGGTGCCAAATGAGCTCAAGTTATCTATTTGGGCGGCACTACAGGTAATGTATTTATATTTATATTTATATTTATATTTATATTTATATTTATTCGCAATTAACACTTACATTGTTTTTGTTTTGTATTTGTTTGACAGGAACAATTCAGCGTGCCCCCAGAACTTCGCGATTTTGTATTGGAACGGTTGAGGGAGCAACATAAGACATGAAAGAAGAATTTACAGGCCCGGTACTTTGAAAAGACCGGAGACTCCATTATCATAACACGTGAGTCCGTACCGCTGAAGGAGCCGATCGCATTGACACAATGGCAAAAGTTTATTGACAATGAGATTGAGGAGTGGTAATTGGCATCTCGCCAATTGGGGAGGGAAAACAGTGAGAAAAAGACGGACGTGTACTACTTCGATTGTACGTCTTACGCCGAGGTCGAGCACATGATGGTAAGTTTTTATTTTTCTATAATTATAGAAATATGTTATTCTGTATTATATTATTGTTTTACGTACTAATTTTGCATTATTTTATTTGAGGGGACGGGGAGTGGCCCTGGGGGTAGGCCACATAGGCTCGATGCCTGTGTGGCAATTCGGACAAAGAAGGGCATGGATAACGAGGTGTCCCCAAGCATCACGTCCGCGATTGTAAGTAATCCGACAGTTTATTTTTTGTGAATTACATTATAATTTTTTTATTTACTTATTTAACTAATTGTGTGCTTTTTGTCATTTTATGCAAAGCTTAAAGAAGTGCGTGAGTCGCAGTCTAATGCCGACAAGGCATCTTTGTCTATGGACGCACTCAGCCAAGTGCTTGGTGCTGATCGCAAGGGGAGGACTAGGGTATGAGCACACAGGTGGCAAATCTAGGATCATCATATGGATACGAATAATACCGGGTTGTCTCGCCAGGTGGACACGCATGACGCGAAGCTATCAAGGTTAGAGGCAACGGTCCTAGATATGTACGCATTCATGAAGCATCAGTTGGGAGGAAAGGGAAAGGGCAAGGGGAAGGGGAAGCATAAGATTTTGGAGGAGGAGGTAGATGAGGACGTGGACGTCGTTGCTTCATCATCAATACGGACGGACTCGCTGCTTGATGATCCAGTCCCCTACTTGGCTCCCGTCCAGCGGCCTATGTCAATAATCGATTGGCCGAGCATGTTTATACGTGACATATATGATGGCTAACGAATAGATAGGGGGTTGAGGGACCCGAATACCGTCCCGGATTTTTCGGTTCATGGATGTACCCTTCAAAATATCGAGGCCAAGGTGCTCGTCACGCATGTGATACCCAAAAAGGAGAACTCCGCATTGTGGTTGTGAGAATAATGCGGCGTGATGCATATAGAGGGGTGTCTCAATGTGTAAATCGTGTGTCTTTCCTTCCTCCTCGAACCTACCCCAGATTCTATGGCGTGACATTATTTGTATCTATTTTTATTTGGACTTGGATTATATTTGAATTGTTTTGATTTGTTAGATTTTGGTTTGGACATGGATTGTATTTTTATTTTATTTGGATATGGAATTATATGTGCAATGATTTGGTTCATTATTTCTATTTTATTTGGATATATGCTGTTTGAATAGGTACAATTTTGCTATAATAATTACAAATATACTGTTGGGCAGTGGCAGTGGCCAAACTGCCCATCAGATTTTTTTAAAATTCTGCCCAGATTTATCATGGTCATTAACCATGACAAGTCCGTGAAAAATACAACTTGTTCCGGACTTGTCATGGTCTTTAATCGTGAAAAAACATGTCAAGGTCAAAGACTGTAATAGGATTGTGACAAGTCTAATGAACTTGTCACGGTCAATGACCGTGACAATCCGACAGTTTTGGTGTAGTGTTCTCCGTAAGATATGATGTGAAAACATTTTAGTGTTAGCAGTGTATTATATGATTATAAGTCATTGTCTCTCACTATGTCTTTACCATAGCTTATTTGTTATTTCATTCAGCCTGAGGTTTTTTTTGTTGTGAGTTTTTTCTCGTACGACTTGGTGTTGTGCGATTGATTTACCTTATCCCGTATTTAGATTATTAACCAAATATTAAAGATAAAATTTGGTATAATATAATTGGAAAACATTTTGACACATAGATCTTAGTTGTCATATTTGTTCTTAAAATGATTTAATATAATAGATTGCCTCTACTATGACATAATCTTAACTAGTGTATCCTCGCTCCATTTTAATTTTGTATGCATGAACTCTTAGAAAGTATATCAAAAACCTCTAAAAACGAGATAAAAATATAATGGCTCAATGTCTAGAATTATGATATTTTTAGCAAAATTTTGAAATTTATAGTTTGTTGATAATTCAGGGTGGCGTGCACCAGGTGAAGGAAATTTTATGTGCGCATGGTGAAATTATTGACTATAAATGACCCATATGTCAAAGCATCCTATTAATTTAAAATTGTGTACACCATTGAATTTTGACGTTGTGCAAATGCTTGTACAATATAGGTCAAATTTAAACTCATGCAAGGTTTTGAATGTAAGCCACTCAAGTTTGAAAAACCTTACACATTCTTAAAAATATTTTATGCAATTTACTCAAGGTACAAATTATTAAAAAGTGCATGTGTGTGTAAAGACCAAATGTCAAATTCACAACCAACAAAAATGATATGAATCAAAGTAAGCATATAGTTGGAAGATCTGGTAAATGTGTTGAATGATGTATGAAGTGAAAAAGGCAATCAAATGGGAGTCATGTAACTCTCACTTAAGACATCTACATGGAATCAAGTTGTGGGCTCGATTAATGCAAGAATTAATATTTCAACGCAAGAGTAACCAGTCTATATAATAAATGGATATGTATACATTTCACCCTATTCTTTATAGCATGGGTCGAGAGTACTCATGTGGATCATCGTATCGGTAGCATTATATGGATTTACTTGATATTATCAATAATGATCATATGATTAGGGTTGTTAGTAGTAAATTTATCCTTACTATGTTAGACTCGTGACAAACTATGATATATTATATTGATTGCATGTTCTGATTGGTAGTTGTGCTACCTGTGATTATATTATGGTATTGGATATTCACCTGTTTACCCATGCTACTAGGTAAGGCTGGCAATATAGTTTAATGAGGGTAAAACGGTTCAAGACTCGCCCAAAAAAAGGAGTTTGGGCCCCTGTTTATAGATAGCGAGTCCAAAGGGTTTGGCTGGCTCATTCTTCATGGTTTAATAATGAGTCAATAGTGGGTCTATAGCGGGTTAATAAGAGAAAAACCATTTCACATAATTCCATGTTGTCCTAAGCACTTAACCCTATCTCACCAAGAACTAAATGCTCATCCTTTCTAACTATGTTCTCTATAAATATTCCAAACAACAATTCGATTCTCTCTGAGATGTTCAAATGGTTTGGTGTAAAATCATTCTCTCTCTTGTGTCTTGTGTAAATTAATAGCGGATCAGTAGCGGTTTGCAACCTCCTATTTAGTGGTCTGTGTAAATTGGCGAAGGGTTTCAAGCTAATGTTAAAAAATATATTTGAAGTTCATTTGTATAGATCTTCCATATCTCTCTCTCTCTCTCTCTCTCTCTCTCTCTATATATATATATATATATATATATATATATATATATATATATATATATATATATATATTAGAAGATGCCATATTTGAATATAAACTGTTAATCTGGGTGCATTAATTTTTTTTTTTTTTTGTCTATGGGGTAACATCAATTATTATCTACCGTTTTTAGTTTTCTTCAGAGAAAGAATAAAAACAGGTTAATCCAAACAGACTTGGAGTGTGATAAACCAATCCGACCCGCCTTAGAATCCTGCCCCGTGTCTTACCCGTCCATATTACACCATATCCATTTTAGCCCGCCCATATTCATTCATAACCGCCCATTTTTCGGGTTTGCTATTAGGACAAGATGATTAGGTTCTTGCAATATGCTTTATTTGATTGGGATCTTAGGTGGTTGCACTATTAAGATTGATACTACAATAATGTTCAACTCTTCTCCAGTTTATCTCGTTCTTCTTCTCCATTATGTAAGTGTCGAGGGTTGCACCTTCCATCTTTGTATTTATGAGAGATTATTTATGCGCCAGCGTTAGGTGCAAAAATTGAGACTTATTTAATCTATATCGGGTTAAGAAGATTGGATTTATGATGTATAGTTTATTATCATAGTTGATGGTTTTTGGCTCAATTATGATATATATTATTCGATCAGCCATTTATCTATGTTATTTATTCAAGTCGCATCCTTCGAATGATATAATTATTAGATAGCCATTGTTGACTCACCATGAGAATGGTCACCTTACATATGGAAAATGGGGGTGTCAGATCTAATTTCTTTTTGTCATTTTCATTGAGTGCTCTGTGAGAATCTTGAAGTATGCCACATAAAGAATCTCGTGATTTATCTGTCAAGACATCCATTAGCAAACTTGTTATTCTGAGTGAGGTCAAATAACACCTAAGGACAATTGATTCATATTCCTCAAATCCACAGTTTGTTCCAATTTTTCGTCATTATAAAATATATTTTTCTTATAATACATTAACAAACCCCCAAATGACAACAAAATAAAATTGTGTAAAATAAGGAATCTATACGAAGTCTCATATTTAAACTGCAACACCTCGCTCACCCGGGGAGAGCGGAGCGCCACTATCGATAAAACTAACCAAATCCACAAATATCAAGGTATAAAGCATCTAAAAGAATCCCACAATAATATAAATCCACTAATCTCAATTCTCAAATTTAATACAATAATTGTCTCTCGAAATAATACAACTATCTATCTCGAAATAATACAACTATCTATCTCGAAATAAAAATAAATCACCAAATGCTCTATACAACAAAACTAAATATAAATCTTCTCTCTCGAATATTTTTCCCAAAATATCCAAGCTAAAAATCAATCTCCAATTAATCCATAGCGCCCAAATCCGTGCTAACCTGCCACTAAAAGAAAATATGAGGAAGTACACAATACTACAGGAAAGATGCTCAATAAATATAGTAGCGATGAATAAAACGTAATAACACGAATACGAATATTCAAATTAATCTCATAAGCATGTATCAATAAATTTCTCAACAACACATCTATGGGTCACCAGGCCTCACCCCATCCGCATATGCTTTATCAAGCCATAGCCCAGGAAGCATGAATTTTAACAGGTGCCCAACATCCGTGACATATTGAAATCTCGTGACAACATGCTCAATAACAATATAATGATGCCATGTGAATCAAAATAATTCAACAATTATTTCTCCCGATTTTAAAGAATTTAACAATTCAAATATGAGTTCAATTAAACATGAAATCAACGGAATAACTCTTGAGAGATTTAAAGAGCATATTGTGTAAAACCCCATACCTCAAAATCATCACATAAATTTAGCCTCAAAATATGATCGCACCATCACGTTCCTCTCGCGAAAATAATCAAACCACGTTATATCCCCAACACGAGATAACCCCAAATAGTTCTATTTTAAAAACTCAAAAAAATCAGATCCAAAAATTATTCGAATCGCCAATCCGACTTCAGATTTGGATTCTACACGAAAAATTGAGTCAGGTATATGTTTTGGATTTTTCTCAAATCTCATTCGAATGCACTCTAAAAGAAGATCTAAACATTTCACATTCGCTCTTCTCATTCTACTCGTTTTTGCCTCTTTGGATTTCATTTTTGGCCTCTCTTTTTCATCTCCCTTTCCTTATAATCACCCATAATATTCCTTATATAACCCCTCTCTCAAACCCTAGATGGTACCCTAGAAATGGGTTGTTTTGGTCAATTTGTGGCTATGGTTGGATTCCGGTTGTTTGGATGTCGGAGTAAGTTGGTCTGGCCGGAGACGGAGGGATAGGGGTCGTCGGGTTAGGATCGTGTTACAGGTTTGAGGTTGCTGACATGGTCGTCTTAGGCAGGTGGGAACCGAGTTTGGATGGAGCTCGGGTTAATGGTTGGATTATGGTCTGGGGGATGAATATGTTGTGAAGGTGAATGAGGAGGTAGGAGAGAGAGGCTTAGGTGTGTGGTTGCTTTTAGCTTACCTAATTTAAAACAAAATAAAAACTTAACCAACTTAAAGTCCACACGGAAGACAAGGAAGACAGTAATCTTCAACAATGTTAACAATATCTTTGCAGTAGAATATATGTGTTGCCCCATTTTATTTTTTACCATCTAAAAAAAAATTAATTCTATCATTGCATGATGAATACGATTGGATGATGTTAGTTTTTATTTTTTTGAAAATCTATTGATGTTAATTATGTCTTTGCATGATGAATACGATTGGATGATGTTGTTTTTTATTTTTTTTGGATACGGGAGATTGTGAATTAATTGCCAACAATTTAGCGCTTGCATTATAAATGGTAATCGATATTTATAATGCCTCCGCGCATCGCGCGGCGCTAAAACCTAGTATTCATTCATTTGAAACAAGAAAATTAGGCCCCATTTAGTTGTCTCAAAATAGTAAATTGGTCAATATACAAATTTACCCATTTTAGCGCCCGTGTAAAATTTGAAATGAGACATTTCACAAAAAACGTGAAATGCATCTATTTAAAATAAGATCATTTCACATCAAATTCATCTCGAATGTTCATCCTTGTTCGAAAGCTCTCCCTCTCTCCCAATCTCCATTCATTTTTAACCTTTTTTTCTTATTGAATTTCAACATTAATTTCAGATTACCAAACATCATGTAAAATTAAATTTAAACTCATTTCAAATCCATCTATTTACCATCAATTAATTCATAATGAATCAATTTATTTAATTAAATAATTTGTACAACTAAATGTGATCTTACCTAATATATACACTTCCATGGGGCTTGGGGAGCAATTACATCAAATATATAAATATAATATTTTTAGGATCAAATATCAAAAAGTTCCTCAAATATTTTTTAATATACATTTAATCCCAAAAATTATTTTGTACCGAAAAATCTCTCAAACGCCCAATTAACTAATATTCGATTTTTTAAAGAAAAATAAAAAAACTTAGACTAAACATATATAAAAAAAATATTCGATGAACTATTTGATATACATCACTATTTTTTCTCTACATAAATTAAAATTTTAATTTACTCAAGTAAACCACGTTCGTGTTTAAGAGTTGAAGAAATCATACTCAAACACAACCGGTAAGTTTGTAGGTGGGATGCTGTGAAAAACGAGACTTACATTCCAACAAATATCCTAGCCATCCTAATATTCTAGTTCACCACCACCACCAAGTACAGATGCCCAAAGCCATGCTATTATAGACTAGTTCCTCTGTTCATCGGCAGCGCTACCTAACGGCTTGGTGAGGGTAGCATTTGTCTTCATACGTTATACGTATCGATATATATATATATTTACATGATTGTTGGGTGTACTTTTGTGCTCTTTCCATCAGTCCCTGATTTTTACGCCACCAATCAGCAGCCGCCCCTGTCTGCTTTTTTTTTTATAAAATAGTTTTTGAGAGGACAGAGAGCAGAGGGCAGACTGTTGTCTACCACGTGAGTTTAAAGAGGAGAGAGAAAGACGCACACCATCCCCATCCCCATCCCCTTTGGCTCCCAACCGTAGGATTCATTGTACTTTGTAGCACCAAATCGACGGATGAGATATTTTCCGACTTCCAACGTCTTTATCATCTCTGACAACCAACTTCGTCTTTGTAGTTGTAAATATAGAAAGAGCAGGCTTTCGCTTTAATGGAGACAGCTGGTTATGTTCGAGAGTGGTCCATCCGATGTCGTATCATCAATCTGTTTCGTTGGCATGGGAAACCAGAAAACGACTGCCGCTTACCTACTGTCACGCTCAAAATTCAGATAAAGATCCAAACATCCAATTAAGGTATATCTTAATTGGATACTTAAGTTTTCATATTAGAATTTACTATGCACTTCTTATACTATCAAATGAATTCTATTAATTTACTAAAACATATACGAGTGTTCAATTAGTGTGTAACTGTTTACAAGGAATTAATTGGGTTAATATTATTTAATTACAATTTTAACCTAGGAAGTTACCTTTACTGCAGGAGATTTACAACGAGGAGTCAAATTTAATTGTTAAATCTAACGATTCTTGAGATGTGCAAGGCATGCCTTATTTTTTAAAAGTTTATATGATCATTTTATACCCTCAACTATTTTCCTCCCTTTTCTTGTGTGTTTTTTTGGCGCCAAAATGCTCAAATTCCACCATCTATCGATTTACATTGACATATGGTTTAGCAAGAATAAAATCAACTCTACATTATACAATTTTCAAAATAACTAACACCTTGCAATTTTCACGTATTAGAAATTGACTCTTAGCACCAAAAACCGTGTAATTGTGATTGTAACACCCGCCAAAAATATGTTGATTGTAATATCTAAATCTAACCCTCAAAATAAATTGATCGCACCACCCTAAAAAAGTTATTTAAACTGCTTGGTTTGATGTACCTTTTGCAACGCCATTGTTTGCATTGTTTCTATATGACTGCTTATTATATTTCCTAGCATTATGTCCATTGTTCCCGCATTTGGTATTGTGGACAATGCATCTTTATTTTCCAGTTTCCCTTAGCTCCCCTTCTTCCTTCCTCCACTGTTTCCTTGGCCTACCAGGTTGGGTAGTGACAATTAAGGATGGATAGCGAAACCTGTCAACCTGAAAAATCGAACAAAATCATTAAGTTTGGTTTGATTTTTTGACACCGTTGGATATATTCTAGTTCCTAAACTCAAAAAATCTATTGCATTGGGTCGGTTCTTACTTTTATACATAATTTTACCGAGAACCAAACCAATATAAATCGAACCTAAACCAAGCGTATATAGAAACGATGTGAAACCAATAATCTATTTTTAATTATATATATAATTTATGGGTATAATTATTATATGTCACAAATTTATATGTGGAGATTACAACTTACAAGTAAAAAATAATATTAGGACAGGGTATTTTTGTATATCATAGAATTAGGGTTTTATCTTCTTTAGTCCCAAAATAAAAAGCCAACATCATTCTCGCTCTCTCACCTCACGGCCATTTTGATCCTAATAAAAAATGCTCATGTCAACATCAACATCTTTCTCCTCTCTCACCTCTGGTCTCTCTCAGCTCAGGTTAATCGCAGACCCAAGAAACTGTAATCACAGACCCAAATTTCGAAATAATACTGAGCCTGGAGGAAAACTCTTCACAACAAACCAAATTCCGAAATAAATAAATACAAAGTCTGCATCACTAAAATTAATTACAACCCAAAATCTGAAATAACTGAATAAGTAAGATGTCTCTAAAAGGAATGGGCGACATGCCCAACAAATGATAAAAACTGATAATGGAGTCAAGATCAGAAATGGAGGCGTCTACTATCAAGGTCCTGTAACTTCCACAGCAGCTACAGCACGTCACCTGAATAGAACTCCTAAGCATGGTGTCCTTGTGGCTGGGCACCTAAAAGGTTTTTTTACAAAAATAGATTTGAAAGCAAACGGGTCAGAGTTCGATTGTGAAAATAGTTTAAAAATTTGCAAGTGTTTAATATCATTAAACAGTGAATATAAAGTACATGATAGTGTGTGCACTCACATGAGTTCCTCACCTCTCAACTAATTATGCACTCCTATCGTACCCGTACCCATTCTAGTTGCTCCCATATCTATCTAGTCCAATGCTAAATCTAACATTTCTATATGATATCCAATTCAAATCCCAACATCTTCTATTTAATAGAGTATTGTACTTTATTACACAGTTTCCCCACTTTAGCACTACAATTTATTATAAATCTTCCATTTTTACTTTACAAACCGTTACTATTATTTATACTCACAATCATTCACGACAATTCATTTCAATCAACAGTATATTATTCTCACCATAAATATACAATACTAGCACCCCGAGACTAAGCTGTGATGCACACATACTCTGCTATCAAATCCCGGTACATCACGTATATGAGGACCACGTATTCCGAATCTCTCAGGAAACGTTTCATTAACAACAATCACAAACAATGGAGTCAAACATAGTTCATATCACATGGGTCACGCACATACCTACGCTCCCATGATCAGCAGACTTATTAACTTCTCAATAAGTCCTTCTCTGACCTATGTCCTTGAGGTACCAATCTAGATCCCCCCCGTAGGCACACAAAGATTAGATGGCCCTAAAAGAACGCCAACCTCCCATGATAGCAAGTACGGTAGGTATGTTATACACAGATAATTACATATACTAAGCATTCACACATCTTAGATATCACAATATTTCATTAGTGGTATGCTTCTCGTTCTTATACCAACACTTAGTGTTATACAAATCACAAGTCCCCGGTTTATATGTATTTAAACTATCAATTATTCTCACTTCGTGATTAGTTACTCGCTTCCCAATCCACAAATGACATCCGGTTTAAGACACTATTCTAAGTTTTACTCCTCAATGTACCCTAATCTCCCAACTATACCCACTAGTTAATAAGGGAACGATATCTCACCATTTAGATATGTCTAGGGGATACTAGAAATCAAATCAGGCCAAAAAGGTCATTCTGTCAACTCGTTAGAAGTCTCGTTCGAACGAGTTCGTTCGAAACGAAGGGCTTCGATTGAAATACCAACTCATTAGAAGTCATATTGTCATCTCGTTAGAAGTTCGTTCGAACGACCTGGGCAGGTCTTCTAACGAGATGGCAGTTTCAGCCCAGAAATTCCCAAATCCGTTTTTTCTCAATTCTTCTCTCCTCTAAATCCACCCTAAGACCATCCAAATTATGTTTTAACGTAGTTAAACCATTTCTAATCATCCTAGATCATCTCTTAACACATTTTAGGGGTCAAATCTTACAAATCATCAAGGATTTTATATAAATCTCCAAATATTTCTCAAACCCTATGAACATGAATTCATAATTTTCCTATGCCCAATTACTCATCCTAACTCCGTTTTTAAATCATCATATATATCTTTTCGATTATTAAAATAGTCCATCATCATTCTACATGCAAATCCTAATCCAAATTCAAAATTCTTCCAACAATTTCATGGGTTTTCTTCAAAAATTTCAATATAAGATAATTCCTACACTAAGCATGGAAGACATATTCAATGCATTAAAAATACCAAATCACTTGCCTTAGATTCTTCTTCAAAATTTGATGTTGATGAATGAAGGTTGTTTCTCTCCTTTCTCTACAGATTTTCTCCCAAGGTTGAAGATGGTGGTTGGAGGTTTCTTTTTGGAACTTCTTCAAACTCTCCTATAACTCCCGTAGCCCTCTTACTCACCTAATGTAGATAATGGGCTTATTGGGTTCCTAAATAATATATAATTAACTCTTAAAATTCGTAGGTTTTAATCCCCAAAATGTTAAGATTACCAAAATGCTCATTTAAGTTGCCGGTATGGCCCAAAAATGCCCCGGGACCCAAACTAAACTCCCGGGTAGTGTTTTCTGACTATTTCGAACCTTCCGGACACGTTGGCGCACTCAAAATGACCATTCGGTTGATAAAAATAAAATTCACTTTTTAATTCAAATAACTACATTTCTGACGCGACTAACACGCGCGTCCCAACTAAATTTCTCAAATTGTCGTATTTCAGTCTCGCGACAATTTTAATATTTTCAATATTCATATATTGCCATATATACACATCATAATCAAATACCAACTCACATCTCGTTAGTATTTATATCCGGATTAATTCTCAATTAATTCACATTTAATTTAATTAATCCCTTAAATAAATATCAATAAAATTACGGGGTATTACATACTTCCCCCCTAATAACAGAATTTCATCCCTAAATTTGGAACTAAAAAGTATCTGGTAAAAACAACTCTGAATTACGTTCGCGCATCTCATCCTCGCGCTCCCATATGGACTCCTCAGCATTATGATGCCGCCACTGAACACGTACTAACGGTACTATCTTCGACCTCAGTTTTCGTTCGCTGTGGTCCAGAATAGCAATCGGCCCCTCCTCGTAGGAATTATCAGGCTGAAGGTAGATGTCCTCTAAAGAAATGTGAGTATGGGCCAATTCATCCCTAAGATATTTCTTTAGCGAGGAAATATGGAACACATCATGAATCTTATGCAAGTGTTCCGGTAACCCAAGTCTATACGCAACTGGCCCAATCCGCTCGATGATAGGAAATGGCCTCACATATCTCGGTGCCAGTTTCCCCTTCTTCCCAAAACGCATAATCCCCTTCATAGGAGATACTCTGAGTAAAACCTGGTCCCCCACTTTAAATTCTCTGAAGAACCTCTTCGCATCAGCATAGCTCTTCTGCCGATCCTGAGCTACCCGAATGAGACTCCGTATCATCTCTATCCTTGCCGAAGTATCCTGAATCACTTTCGGCCTAAGGAGCTTGTTGTCCCCCACTTCTAACCAACATGCTGGGGAACGACAAGGTCTACCATACAACGCCTCAAATGGAGCCATACCAATGGTGAACTGATAGGAGTTATTATAAGCAAACTCCACCAGTGGAAGGTACTGATCCCATCCACCCCCAAAGTCGAGGATGCACGTACGCAACATGTCCTCCAACATCTGATTTGTTCGCTCGGTCTGCCCATTAGTCTGCGGGTGATAAGCCGTACTCAACCGTAATTCAGTGCCCATGGCCTCCTGGAAACTCTCCCAAAACCGTGAAACAAATATCTTGTCTCGGTCAGACACGATATTTAGAGGCACACTGTGAAGTCTCACTAATTCCGAAATGAAAATCTGTGCATACTGTCCCGTAGTGTAGTCTGTTCTTACGGGTAAAAAATGAGCAACTTTGGTCAAACGGTCCATAATTACCCAAATGGAGTCGTGACCCCTCTGTGACGTAGGTAACCCCGTGATAAAGTTCGTGGATATGCTCTCCCATATCCATGTCGAAACCTCTAATGGCTGTAGAAGTCCTGTCGATCTCTGATGATCCACTTTTACCAGCTGACAAGTGGGGCATTTAGAAACAAACACGGAAATATCTCTCTTCATCCCGCTCCACCAATACTGACGTCTCATGTCTTGGTACATTTTGTCCCCACCAGGGTGTACCGCGAACTGTGAGCCGTGCGACTCTGCCATAACCTCGTGTCGCAAGTCTTCCCCCTCCGAAACAACTAGTCTCCCATTGAAGCGTAATCCCCCGTCTGAGCTAACGGTATAGGACTCGGCTCCCTCTTCTAGTAATCGAACTATCTGCTCCTGACAGAACGAGTCATTTGCCTGGGCCTTTACCACTCTCGTAACAATCTGCGGTGTAACAATCACCACATATATGAACGATCGGGCCACTGCATCCTGGTGTCCCAACTCCTTCCACTTGTCTTTCCACGCCTCGGCCACCTCATCCACTGGCCTACGACTCAACGCGTCTGCTACCACGTTAGCCTTCCCCGGATGATATTGGATATCAAACTGATAATCCTTCACAAACTCAAGCCACCGTCGTTGACGCATATTCAACTCTTTCTGCGTAAAGAGGTACTGTAGAGACTTGTGGTCCGTGAACAACCGAAACTTCTCCCCCAGGAGATAATGTCTCCAAATCCGAAGGGCAAAGACAACTGTCGCTAACTCCAAGTCATGGGTGGGGTAATTCTTCTCGTGAGGATTAAGCTTACATGAAGCATAAGCTATGGCCTGACTCTCCTGCTGTAGTACACCTCCAAGTCCTTGTAAGAACGCATCAGTGTAAACTAAATACTCAACTCCCAGTCTGGGAAATGCTAACACAGGTGCTGAGGTCAACTTGTCCTTCAACTCATCGAATGCCAACTGACAGGCATCGCTCCAGATGAATGGCACACCCTTGCGAGTCAGATGTGTCAAAGGGCCCGCCATCTTTGAGAAACCCCGAATAAACCTCCTGTAGTATCCTGCTAGGCCCAAGAAACTACGGATCTCAGTCGGTGTCGTGGGCTGTCCCCACTCCCTCACCGCGGATACCTTCTCTGGATCAACAGATATCCCCCGGTCTGAAATGATATGCCCCAAAAACTGAACCTCCTTCAGCCAAAACCCACACTTCTCATACTTTGCATAAAGCTCGTTCTGACCTAGCGTCTGCAATACCTGCCTCAAATGCTCGGCGTGCTCCTCTTCTGTCTGGGAGTAAACCAGAATGTCATCAATGAAGACAATGAAGAACTGGTCTAGGAACTCTCTGAACACCCTATTCATCAAGTCCATAAACACGGCTGGAGCGTTAGTCAAGCCAAAAGGCATAACTCGAAACTCATAGGAACCATATCTCGTTAAGAAAGCAGTCTTCGAGACGTCCTATTCCCTGATACGCAACTGATGGTATCCTGATCGCAAATCAATCTTTGAGAAGAAAGAAGCTCCTCTCAGCTGGTCGAATAAGTCATCGATTCGGTCAACGGATACTTATTTCGTATCGTGACCTTATTCAACTCTCAATAATCTACACACAACCTCAACGATCGATCCCTCTTCCTTACGAACAACACAGGGGCACCCCACGGCGATGTACTCCTTCGGATAAACCCCTGACCCAACAACTACTCTATCTGATCTCGTAGCTCTCTCATCTCTGCTGGAGCCATACGGTAAGGTACGCGGGCAATAGGCCGAGTGCCCGACGTCAAATCGATCATAAAATCTCTCTCTCTACTCGGAGGTAGTCCAGGTATATCCTGAAATACATCAGCGAACTCACTAACAACGGGTATCGAATCGAGTGGTATCACCACTTCCTTAGAAGTCTCCTCCTTTATATAGTAAAAATGAGTGGACGATCCTCCCTCAGGGAGAGGCATCGTCACTAAAAACATCTCCTGACCGGGAATGACAAAGATAATACTCCTACTAAAACAGTCAATCATGGCTCGGTACGTAACTAGCCAATCCATACCAATAATGGCATCATACTCAGTCATCTCTAACACTAACATATCTACGGGTAAAGTAAACCTCCCGATCTCTATACCCACACCTCTACAAATAAGCGAAATCACGGAACCTCTACTCAACGGTGAATCTACACAAGTAACCGTGCTCTCGGCGGTGTCTAACAACCCAATAGTGCGTGAAAATCTCATGGCAATGAAATAATGTGTGACCCTCGTATCAAATAAAATACTCCCCATAGTCCCCTGAATAGAGAACATACCCTTAATGGCCGATGGATCCTATGGGGCTGCGGCATGCTGGAGCTGATACATTCTCCCATACTAAAGCTGTTCCTGTTGGACTGGGACTGCTGGAATGGGTGGTAGTGCTGCCATCTGTGGTGGTACTGGGAGGGCGGAGGGAAACATAGGCCTCTGTGGCTCATGTCGAGCACCCTGCTGTTGCTACTGTGGGGCCCTGCCCCTATCAGGACAATCCTAGCGTTTGTGGCCAGTTTTTCCACAAACAAAACACTTCCCCGGGAAGTTTTGCCCCCGCTGTCCTCGGCCCTGGTGGCCGTTACCATTCCTCCGCTGGCCATGTTGGCCTTGCTGAAACTGCTGTTGCTGACCATTCTAACCCTGTTGGCCCCGATGGCCGTTCTGACCCTGATGGCCCTGTCTGAAACCTCCCTGTCCACTTCTGAAACCCCCAGATCTGAATCTCTTATGATCCCCCTGTTGGGAACCCTGGTCACCTTGCCTGTGCTGTCCCTGAGAAGATTGTGCCCCGCTGGCACCATTTCCCCCGGTCCTGCCCTGTTGGCTGGAGTCTCCTGATCTCTTGCTCTCAGACATGTGGAAGAGATGATCCTGGCAGTGAAGTAATGCAGCGTTAACCACATCAGGATAAGTGGCCAACAAGAGATTACCCAACAAGTGATGACAAATCCTCCAAGTCAATCCATCCATAAACTTCTGAATCTTCTTCTCCTCAATCGGTATCTCATCGGGAACAATGTTCAAGAGATTAGTGAATTCGGCCTCATACTCGGCCACGGTCCCCCCCCTCTTGCTTGAGGTTCATCAATTTCCTCCTCATTTCAGTGTGAACAGCTGACGAAAAATATTTGTGGTTGAACCGCAACCAGAATTCCTGAATAGAAAGAGTGTCTCTCTCCTCTGCGGTGGTAATGGACTCCTACCACTGCAATGCAGACCCTACTACCTTGAAGGTAGCCAGTATCTTCTTCTGAACATCTGTGCACTCATACATCCTTAAGTGCCTCTGAATTTCCTTCCTCCACTGACTGGATACCACAACATCGGAGCTACCTGCAAACTCCGGAGGGTGTGCTTTCTGAAAAGCATCACGGATGCGTTCCCAAGTAGGCGGGAATGCATGAGCCTGTACTGGCGCAACTTTCGGCGCCTGGGGGTAGTTCCTGCTGTACAACGGCTAGGGCGGCATTTATCGCTTGGGCTACAATAGCTGCAACCTTTGCGGCATTCATAGTGCCCTGAACTGGTGCAGGCTGTGGCTCTGGCTAGGGGTGCACAACGAAACCGAAAATCCGATAAACCGAACAAAACCGACTGCATTGGTTCGGTTTGGATCAATTTTTTTGCTCAATGGTTCGGTTCTGGTTTGAAAAAAAAAACGATACATCGGTTCGGTTCTCGGTTCTAAGGTAAAAAAACCCAATCCGATCCGAAAATGGATCCGATCCGAACCAAACCAATTCGGGACCGAACCGATTTATAATTACCTATATATATTTATTTAATATATTTAACACTTGTAATTTATATTTTTGTGATTATTTGAGTTTCTAACTTAAGTTATTGAGGTCAAAATTAATTTTGACCTTAAAAAAATTAGTTATGAAACACATTAATCCTGAAAAAAATTAGTTATGAAATATGATTTTGGAACCGAAAACCGATCCGATCCGATCTGGGAACCGCTGGCTCGGTTTGGTTCGGTTCTGTATTAAAGTCGGTTCGGTTCTCGGATTAGTACCAAAACCGATCCAAACCGAACCGTGTGCACCCCTAGCTTTGGCTGTGCATCCCTAGTAACTCGCTGTGCACATTGTGGAGGCATCTGAAATGAGATTAAAGTCTTATAAGTTCGCAGTTATTATCTCAAAATAGTTGAAGAGCGAAGCATACACAAAAGAATAGAACAATCCTAAAATATAGGGCTCTATATCAACGAAAGCTCAACGAAAACATAATAAGCCGTACAGATCCTAAGGACACTAGAACCTGATGCTCTGATACCACCTGTGATACCCCGGCTAATTAAATACCGGGTAGCTACTCCTTTATTAAATTAATACAAAATGTCAAGTTGGTTCAGTTCATAGCATCATTGTCGAAAACATTTTAATATTTACTAACCACCTAGTATTTAAAAAGTGAGTTCCCATTTTAATTAAATCCGATTAACATGCAATACATGAATTATGAAAAGTTAACATAACCAACACAATATAGTCACAATAGAATAACCATCCAATAATACTGAGTCTGGAGGAAAACTCCTAACAACAAACCAAATTTCGAAATAAATAAATACAAAGTCTGCATCACTAAAAATAATTACAACCCAAAGTCTGAAATAACTAAATAAGTAAGATGTCTCTAAAAGGAATGGGCGACATGCCCAACAAATGATAAAAACTGATAATGGAGTCAAGATCAGAAATGGAGGCGTCTACTGTCAAGGTCATGTAACTTCCACAGCAGCTACATCACGTCACCTGAATAGAACTCCTAAGCATGGTGTCCTTGTGGCTGGGCACCTAAAAGGTTTTTTTACAAAAATAGATTTGAAAGCAAACGAGTCAGAGTCCGATTGTGAAAATAGTTTAAAAATTTGCAAGTGTTTAATATCATTAAACAGTGAATATAAAGTACATGATAGTGTGTGCATTCACATGAGTTCCTCACCTCTCAACTAATTGTGCACTCCTATCGTACCCGTACCCATTCTAGTTGCTCCCATATCTATCTAGTCCAATGCTAAATCTAACATTTCTATATGATATCCAATTCAAATCCCAACATCTTCTATTTAATAGAGTATTGTACTTTATTACACAGTTTCCCCACTTTAGCACTGCAATTTATTAGAAATCTTCCATTTTTACTTTACAAACCGTTACTATTATTTATACTCACAATCATTCACGACAATTCATTTCAATCAACAGTATATTATTCTCACCATAAATATACAATACTAGCACCCCGAGACTAAGCTGTGGTGCACACATACTCTGCTATCAAATCCTGGTACATCACGTACATGAGGACCACGTATTCCGAATCTCTTAGGAAACGTTTCATTAACAACAATCACAAACAATGGAGGCGAACATAGTTCATATCACATGGGTCACGCACATACCTACGCTCCCATGATCAGCAGACTTATTAACTTCTCAATAAGTCCTTCTCTGACCTATGCCCTCGAGGTACCAATCTAGATCCCCCCCGTAGGCACACAAAGATTAGATGGCCCTAAATGAACGCCAACCTCCCATGATAGCAAGTACGGTAGGTATGTTATACACAGATAATTACAAATACTAAGCATTCACACATCTTAAATATTACAATATTTCATTAGTGGTATGCTTCTCGTTCTTATACCAACACTTAGTGTTATACAAATCACAAGTCCCCGGTTTATATGTATTTAAATTATCAATTATTCTCATTTCGTGATTAGTTACTCGCTTCCCAATCCACAAATGACATCCGGTTTAAGACACTATTCTAAGTTTTACTCCTCAATGTACCCCAATCTCCCAACTATACCCACTGGTTAATAAGGGAAGGATATCTCACCATTTAGATAAGTCTACGGGATACTAGAAATCAAATCAGGCCAAAAAGGCCATTCTGTCAACTCGTTAGAAGTCTCGTTCGAACGAGGTCGTTCGAACGAAGGGCTTCGAACGAAATACCAACTCGTTAGAAGCCATACTGTCATCTTGTTAGAAGTTCGTTCGAACAAGGTCGTTCGAACGACCTGGGCAGGTCTTCTAACGAGATGGCAGTTTCAGCCCAGAAATTCCCAAATACGTTTTTCTCAATTATTCTCTCCTCTAAATCCACCCTAAGACCATCCAAATTATGTTTTAACGTATTTAAACCATTTCTAATCATCCTATATCATCTCTTAACACATTTTAGGGGTCAAATCTTACAAATCATTAAGGATTTTATATAAATCTCCAAATATTTCTCAAACCCTATGAACATGAATTCATAATTTTCCTATGCTCAATTACTCATCCTAACTCCATTTTTAAATCGTCATATATATCTTTTCAAATATTAAATCAGTCCATCATCATTCTACATGCAAATCCTAACCCAAATTCAAAGTTCTTCCAACAATTTCATGGGTTTTCTTCAGAAATTTCAATATAAGATAATTCGTAAACTAAGCATGGAAGACATATTCAATGCATTAAAAATACCAAATCACTTGCCTTAGATTGTTCTTCAGAATTTGATGTTGATGAATGAATGTTGTTTCTCTCCTTTCTCTACAGATTTTCTCCCAAGGTTGAAGATGGTGGTTGGAGGTTTCTTTTTGGAACTTCTTCAAACTCTCCTATAACTCCCGTAGCCCTCTTACTCACCTAATGTAGATAATGGGATTAGTGGGTTCCTAAATAATATATAATTAACTCTTAAAATTCGTAGGTTTTAATACCCAAAATTTCAAGATTACCAAAATGGCCATTTAAGTTGCCGGTATGACCCAAAAATGCCCCGGGACCCAAACTAAACTCCCGGCTAGTGTTTTCTTACTATTTTGACCCTTCCGGACACGTTGGCGCACTCAAAATGATCATTCGGTTGATAAAAATAAAATTCACTTTTTAATTCAAATAATTACATTTCTGACGCGACTGACACGCACGTCCCAACTAAATTTCTCAAATTGTCGTATTTCAGTCTCGCGACGATTTTAATATTTTCAATATTCATATATTGCCATATATACACATCATAATCAAATACCAACTCACATCTCGTTAGTATTTATATCCGGATTAATTCTCAATTAATTCACATTTAATTTAATTAATCCCTTAAATAAATATCAATAAAATTACGGGGTATTACATCATATAGAGCTACTAATGTAAAATAAAAGACATTACTTTTTTGTATAGCCCTCTCAAAATACGAAACCGCACCCAACTGCCATAACAAAGATGAGGGAGTAAGCCGAATGTTCAGTGTGGGAAATATACAAAATGTAGTATAGAATCGAACGACGGAAAGAAGACTCGAACACGTATATCTACGTGCACATGCAACTACTATATATATGTGTATGTGTGTGTGTCTGTGTGTAGACGGAAACTATTTTTATTCCAAAAATATTTTTTACCCCAATTAATTCACCTTAATCCTGTAAAAGATATTCCCTTTTACTTGACTTAACATTTATTTCTTGATTTAACCCACACGGTTAAATATTTAAAACAAATACACTTTGTTTAAGGAAAATAATTTCTTTCACCAAAATTACTCATTTTATTTGTACCATTCCACGTTAGTATTTTCTTTGAAAATCACCCTTTCAACCCACGCAAATGTCGTGTTAGAAAATACTTATTTTTCCTTTGATAACCTTTCACGAACACACCCATGTGTTACTTATGAGTTAAACCTCTTAGGTTGCCTGACCACCCATTTAATCGCCTAATTTTACCATTTCTTTACCTTATGGACATTAACCCATTTTCACATTACTTATCCATTTTATCATTTATCGAAATATTTATTAATTCATTCAAGTTATGTTATATTTTCACATATTTACCACACAACCCATCTCGTGATATGTTCTATTTTCATTATCTTTTCTCGAAATCTTTCAATAACCGCACACTTTAACGGGCTCCAGACCGCCGGCTATAAGCACCATATGCGTCGGCTAGTGAATTTAGATCTTTCATCCCAGGGCTCCGAGCCCTCCTTATTTTTTCTGGTGTCATCTGAATCCTTATTAGTGTATTTTAATATTTTACAAATGTCCACATAATTCCATTTTTCCTCTTACCCGATCGAAGACAAACCCAGGTTTTCACCCCAACTTGTGTTACGCTCTAAAAATCATCATTTATTGTCCTTTTTATTTTAACACTGATTTATCCCAAATTCATGTTCATTTAGGACCTTTTACGTGTAACACCTTTTCAATATTTTTATTTCATAAAAATATTTCACTTTACGTAAAATTACCATTTTACCCACTTATTTTCAAACTTGTCTTTTTCACCATTTTCACAAGTGTTATTTTCTCAAAACATCATTAAGTTACCCACACTAACTTCTTATGTATTTTTAACACATTAACCCTTTTTAACATTTGGAGTAATATTCTTCTCAAGGTGGAAACATCTTCATTTCATTATTTTCTTTCAAAAAATCATTTAACATCTAAGACTACTTTATAAAAAAATATTATTTTCTTTATTAACACTTGTAGTCTTAAAATCATATATTTTTATCACATTACAACACCCATTTTGCACACACTAAGGGTTGAATTTTCTAATCTCTTCATTTCATGTTTAAATCCAAATAAACCCTCATTAAACTTGTTTATATGTTCATCCTCAAATTCCCACAAGTTTATATGCATGAGAAGATTGATTTAGGATCCTAAAATCCTATCAATTGTGTCTAACATGTGATTTACTGTAGAAACTTCATAATACTTGTAAAAAAAATATTTTTTTCAAGACTAAAGGATATTTTTTATTCTTGAAACTTCAACAATGTCCAATTTTTATAAAATCTTCATTTTTGCAAGAAACTTTAAGAATTTTTTCACCCAAAATATCTTTAGCAAGATAATTATCATTTCCAACATTTTATTCCATAAAATATTTAACATTAAACTTATTGAAACATTTCCTTTTCAATATTCTTGAAATCCTCTTTTTAATCCATTTATTATATCATCACAAGAATTATCCTTTCTTTTACATACTCAACCATAAGACTAATACATTTGGCCTGGCAAAAACCCAATTCTAACCCAAATTCCTATATTTGAAACGTTTGATTGATAAAATTTGACCCGACATTGAATGGAAAAAAACAGGGCACGTGGTCCCTTTTCCAACTAAAATTGAGAATTGGTTTCATCCCCCCTCCCCCCAAAGAAACAAATTCCTTGTAATTAAACTACCGTCAAATTGTTTCGACTGATGTGAAGTGAATGACATGATGGATGATCAGCGCATCAAATGCTACGACAACCTTCCTCTTCTACAAAGCGCAACCCACATCTCAACTCCAAATTAAATCCAAGAGGTTAGTCCATATTTTTTCCTTATTTTAGCTCCGAAATCTGTCTTTGTCATTTTTTGAAATGATTTTTGGTTTAAATATGTGGTAAAGATTTCGTTTACGTTGGAAGAACAAAAGCGATTGATATTTTGATTGTTTTTTTATATATATATTTTTGGCCGAAAATTAATTATTCTGATTGGGTTTCAAAAAAGATTTCGTGTATGTTAGAAGAACAAAAATGATTTTTGGTCCATTTCCTAAAGGAAATACCGGTATTTTATATATTTCTGGTTGGAAATACGAGTAGGCAGATTATGTCTATCAAACAAAAAAACATGGAATTTACAGGATTTTTCATCATGCAAAATTAACCTATAAAATAACATAAAATTATATTTTTCGGTCAAAATTTGCATGGATAAACTTTGTCAGGGCAAAACTTTACATGCCACCTCATTTTCCACTTTTCTATCAAACATGCCCTAAGGTAAGAGTTTTTCCCACCTCAAATGGAGTTCTAAAAATGGTTGGATGTGGAAGAAGATGATCCCCCCTACCTCCTAAGGTGGCCTCAAGGAGGTTGCCTAGATCCATAAAGTATGCTCCATAAAAAATCCTCTTCAAGCTCGAACCAACCTTTGAACCAGGGTTGTAATACCCCATACTTTTATGGATATTTAAATTACATAAGTGGGTGTAATTTAGAATTTTGAGGAATTACTGTTAATAATAATTTTTGGAGTTTATGAGTGTTAGATGTTTACCGATGTGTGTTACATTTACTTTTGGGACTAAGTAAACGAGTCGGAATATTTTTATGTCATGTCGCAACCGGGTAAAGCGACGAGTAATATTTCACTTTGAAGAAAACGATTGTTGAGAAGTGTTTGGTCTGAATAGTGAATTTTAGTTAAGTGACTCGGATGGAGATTTCGAGTGCGCGGTTGGTTTCAAAATGGCCAAGATAGTCGGAATAGATTATCCGGGGATAGAGTTCAGGTTCTGGGGACTTTTGGACTACTAGGGACTCGCAATTGAGTATACGAGTCAATTTTGGGTTTAATAAGAGGATAAGACTTATAAACCCTTATAACCCTCATTTCTCTCATATTTCATCCCTAAGAGAGAGAAAAGGGAAGAGAGAAAAGTAAGAAGAGAAGTGAAGAAGAAAGAAAAAGGGGATTCCCGACCAAACTCCGCGGGATTCGACTCGAGGTCGTCGAATTTGATCCACGAGGTAAGTGTTTACTTTCTTTATTATTTTGAGTGTGTATATCATATTATAGTTGGTAATTATAAACTATAAAGATTTTTGGGTTGGGTTTCCTTGAATCAAAACGGGGGTTTCGGAAGTTTGAACGAGTAAAACTCGAATAATATCCAATTTGAGAAGCATTGGAATTAATTGAAATTTGATTATTAATGATTGGTTCTACGATGATTATAACCATTTTTATATGTGAATATATTGTTGGTTGAGGTTGGATGATGATGGAAGAGAAGATAAAAAGCTTGGATGTGTATTTATGGAGGTTTGGGTGTTGGATTAAAGAGAAAAATTGGAGAAAAAGGTGAATAGTAACTCAACGTCCTTTCCGAATTGATTCGACTAGGAAGAGAATCGATTCGTCTCTTTGTCAAAAATAAAATTTCTAGGTCTTTTCGATACGAATGCGTGGGCGCCGGTCGCGTATTTTTCAAATTTTATTTTAATTAGTTATGATTTTTTTACGGAAGAGTGTCCGAGATCGAAATCGTTATTTAGAAATCAAACTTGATATTGGAAGAATTAAGGCTAGAATTGACTGGAGATAAATATTAGGGGTTCCTAAGTAATTTTTTATGACTTTTAAATGACTTGAGGCGATATAAAACCTTGGGTTCGTAGAATTAAATCCGGGTTATATTTTAAATGAATGTTTAAGACGAGTAATATTTGAGAGAAATCTCAACAAGTGTGTTTATATATTTATGCATAGAGAATAAATACGGGCCGATTACATTTGAGTAAATCCTAGGTTGCGAGTAGTATGGAATTTAGGATATGGGCTAAAGAGGGTTGAGCGGCTATCTGGTACGTCTATTGACGACTATTATTATAAGTGATGCGATACCTTTGGAATTAAAATAAGTTGATAGCATACTTATTTAATTATTACGATTGGTATATTCGGGTTTATGTAAAATCCTTAAAAGTGACTAAGGTGTAAGTTAAACCTTAAGTAATAGAATGCTTATAGGTTTAATATGTTCAGTGTATGAATAATTATACTATTACTAATGGAAACATTTGGGATATTGGCTATCATTATAAGCGTTCGGCAATTATAGCCAGAGCATATGGAGGAATGATATATATTATTATACATACGAGAGTTGTTATAGTATATATATTACGAGAGTTGTTACAGTATATATATATATATATATATATATATATATATATATATATATATATATATATATATATATATATATATATATATATATATATATATATATATATATGTGTGTGTGTGTGTGTGTGTGTGATTGGTATATTTGTATTTTAGAGGTTGGTTCCACGGGCATAGGGATGGGCAACCAAATTATATATATCTCTAGTGCTATCCATGGAGGTTGCACGATATGGGTGAATCCCCAGATTTGAGGAGCAGGGAGAGTATATCCCCAGGTCATATCGTTCCGCATATGGGTGCGATGATGATTCCAGTTTCAGGAGGGAATATGATCGCCTCCACCGTTTAGTTTTTCTACCATGATCATGAGTGAGTCTGACTTGGTACCTGGGTTAAGTTGAGCATGCCTGGATGGTGATAGAACTTTGAGACTGCATCCTCGAGTTATAGCTCGGTGGGATGGTTATTATACTTATTATTGTAATGTAGGTATAAATATACTTGTTGAGTATAATACATTGCTTGTATATGAAAATGAGATATCATATGACTTTGACTGGTGTAAAGTGTAAAATGGATAAGAGGTTATTCCTCTTCCGGTAGAGTTATATCCGGACTAATACAAATGTGAATCGTAGGTTCAAGTGAGAACTATATATATAAGGGATATTATATGTTAAAGTGAAAGTTACGGAACATGAACAGTATAGTTATATATAGAATGAGAACTATATGTATATATCACATCGATGCTTATTAACTTAAAGCCTATGCGATAGCTTACGTCATAACTTATATTATATCATGCAGGGTAGGTGATAATTATGAGGATTTAGCGGATGGGTGAAAGAGTTTAGTTAGGCAGGGTAGCTTAACTAGTTTTTTTTAAAATGTATACGACAGGTTTGCACTATTAGAAGAGGGGTGAGGTGTATCTCATGAGAATGCGATACCAGTTTAAATATGAGAGATTTCATATTTTAAAAATATGGCATTTGATCACTTGCTAAATATTTTCAAAACTCGAGCTCTGACCCGTTTCTCTATTTTCCCCTCTCTTTCTATATATGTATATATATTAGGTGTCCAAACACAAGGACGCCTGGACGATGATTCTTTCGAGTCAGACGTTTGCTACAACAGCTGTGGATGCAAGCAGGTTTATTGTAGACGCTTCTATCCTTGATATCTAGATAGGAGGTATTATAGAAACATTCAAGCTAATGGCCCAACCGTATTGATTTATTCTTTTGCCGCATTTTAGTTTGAGGCATTTCGATTTGATTGTATTATATTGCACCGAGAGTTCGATTATTTTATTTCATCTCAGTTGTTGTATATAAATTATTATGATTGTTTTACTTGGTTGGTTTGATTAAAACGATTAGTTAATTAAAATTTTGACGCCATCCTAATAAGTTATTAGTAATTAAATTAGTTTTCGACAGTGATGCTGAGAATGAACCATATGAGATTCCTGTTTTAATCTGGTAAAGGATTGATCACCCGATATTTTATTAGGCGGGGTGTCATAGTTTGGTTTTGTTTGGTTCCATAACATGATTGGTTTGGATATGGTTCCAATAACTCATAACCAAAGTACATAGGTTCTAGCTTAGGTTTCAGTATGGAACCGAACTAATACTACCCATGTCCAACCCTAGTGATAGTAGGCTCTATGAGATATTTTTTTTCCACTTGGTGGCCAATTGTCAGTCCCATTTATGGGGCTTGTATGAGGGTAGTGATACTAGAGTCTATGAATATCTTGAAATGGAGAGGGATGGACCACACTTATATAAAACTTTTATAAGATAATAATGTCAAAAGGCTTGCAAATGAACAAAAATGAACTCTTCTTTATAATAACTATGATTTCTGTCACATAGTAGTAGCAATAATTGAATACAACACTTTCTAATACATAAACAACTTTACAACAATAAATAAAGAGTAGTGCCTCTTGAGAGTGGTGATTATTCTTTGAGAGAGGAGAAGTAAGCACTTCAATAAATATTAAAGATAGTAAGGACATAATAACTTCACCCCAAGTCTCGCACACATATTCCTTGCCTCATAATGGAATTTGGGAAGTGTCTCACCATCTGGAAAAGATTCCTTCAAAAGCTCAAGTAACATGTTGAATGATTTATTACTCCAATGATTGATAACCTTAAAGTGAAACAACTTCACAAGAAAAGATACTATAGAAAACTTTATGCAATTAGGATACAATTCACGCTCAGCCTCCCTAAAAAAATTCAAAGTTTTTCCCTCCTTTTAAATTGACGTTTATCTGATTACCATTATCAAAGGTATCCATCGGATTGGTATGAGGTACTATCCTTTGTACATATTCTAACATTTCTTGCACTTCATCATCGCCTTCCTCTTCACTATCTTCCATCCCTCATCATCATTCTCATAGACATTGTCATGCACATAACTATTACCCATAGACTTCGAACATTCGCTATGAAAATCCATTGTGTGTAGGTTGTGGAGATACCTTTTAAAAACAAATGATCATCCACTCCGTTAATAGTCCCGGTATCAATGTTTAGGAACTCATAACATGGACATTTAATGTTGTTATTTGAACCCATATGATTCTTAACAAACCGAACGAAAGATTTGAATCCCATCAAATATTTTTTGGGGAATGTATTTCTCTCACTCATCGAACTCTTATCCATCTAATCGTATCAACTTTATGAATAAGAATACAAAACATAACCTTAAGAAAACACAAATAGGACATAAAATTTATATAATTCCTTTTAAATTGTTATGTCACATTACATTGTTTTCTGTATTCCAATCCAAGATAATTTTTGTTACACTAAATGTTATATTTAGGGGTGTTCACGGTCCGGTCCGGTCCGGGTTTATACATTATTATGGACCGGACCGAATTAATCGGTCCATGTTTATTAAGACCCGAAACCGGACATGATTAATCGGGTTCGGTCCAAGTGTGTTTCGGTCCAAATAATGTTCGGGTTCGGTCCAATTCGGTTTGACACGGTTTGATTAAAAAAATTATTTTTTTTGCTTTTTTTTTAACTGTTTTTTTTGTGTTAAAATTCTGCACTTTTTTACAATAACTTTCTCCTTAAAACTCACTTTTTTGTATATTAACATATATTAATAACTTTTGTATATTAACATATATATTAATAACTTTTGTCTATTAACATATGTTAAAATTATTTTTTTTGCTTTTTTTTTTTTGCTGTTTTTTTCATGGTAAAATTCTGCACTTTTTTACAAAAACTTTCTCCTTAAAACTCACTTTTTTGTATATTAACATATATATTAATAACTTTTGTATATTAACATATATATTTTTATTATTTAATGTGTATATATTTAAACCGGTCCGGTCCGGTCTTAGACCCACTTTTTAAAACCAAACCCAAGACCGACCCGAATACATTCGGTCCTTCATTTTTAAAACCTTATTTTGGACCGAATTTTAAAAAACCCGTAAAACTGGGTTCGGTTCGGTTCGGTTATTTCGATCCATTCGGTCCATTCGGTTTGATGCACACCCCTAGTTATATTGCATTATTTTTTATATTTCAATCCAATCTAGTGTTATCATACTTGAAATAATGGGAACTTATTTTTTTGTTAGCAACAAAGCAATCAAATGAACATGTATGAGTCCTCACCTTAATCTTTGTGTCAGTACAATGAACTATAAACCGAAAGTCTTTTGGAAGAAGACTATATAGCTTACATGCATATATTTTGGAACGCATAATTACCTTACTCTTAGTATAATGAGATCTCACAATATAATAGTATCAAAACATAAATCTATATATTAATATAAATAAAAATCTAGAGTTTCCAATACTAAATTTTTTAACACCATAGAAGATACAAGAACATAAACAAGACAACAACTAGAGTGACAATATATCTATGAGGTTTCAAATAGAAGCACAATATGGTATTCATTCAAAAGTTACTCACATCAAATCGGCAGGCTGATGGATTAAATCTATTGGGGGATAAGCTTTTGTTATTCATTAATGATACACGTGTCCAATATTAATAATATTAACAGTTAAAAGAACAAACCACTCAAGTACTCAACTCAATGACTAGTCCCAAAGATGGAATAAAAATAAGCTGATACATAACACATACGAGTAATAAGGACAAGTATTCTACATATTACATAACCATACACAAGTTGAAAAATGAGTGCGTAATGACTGAGATTATATAGGGGAAATAATTATGCTAAGAAAGTAAATCAAGGGCAAACCTTAGCAAATAAAGCTACTAATTATCTAGTTAACAATAAAAAGAAAACTCAGCGGATCAAGTTACTAACGAAAAACTACGCAAATATCAATAAACCATCTCTATTTGTTGAAGAAATCATATACTTGAGATAAAGAAAACAAAATATTAATTGCATATTATTCACCCATCTAAAAGCTAACAATGATATAAAAAACACAAAAAGGGGGGAAATGTATACCTGATTTGAGAGATAAACTCACCGATTGTATTTGCAAAACAAAACAAAAACATAAAATAGGTATTTATGACATGCTTCAATTGTATTGTTCAACATGTATCTTTCTCTATATCTTTGCATGTATATATTTCGAAGGTATATATGTGTGTGTGTGTATTAAACCAGAGTAGCCTGAACACTTAACCCTTTTCAAATCCTATTCAATGATATCAAATAGATCACTCGGCGATCCTTTTAATATAATCTTTCTTTACTTATGAAATATTTTTATCACAAAATGATGTGTCAATTATCATACATAACTCCTAAAATTTGCAAACAATTACAGCGTTCCAGTTTAAAGCCTTCTCGAACTCATTTTATTATTTACGTTATTAGGATTGCAATCAGAAATTTTCCTCTAAATTGGTAAAGACATCTACGATGACAATCAATTAATAGCTTAAGTCAGTTATCTCTAGCATTTGTTAAAACTACTATTTAATTTAGCAAGTAATACAGAATTACAAATAATAATGATCACAGAGAGAAAACGAAATTACAGAAATTAAGTATTCTTACTCGATATTGCCGAAATAACTAACAAAACAAAAAACTGAAAAGATTCCGAGCCCTGTGGTGCTTTAGGGTAAGAATTAATTTTTCCTAAGATAGAACGGAATTTTCAAATCAAGACAAGAAACACAATAATGAAATGATTCTGACGAACTCAATTTTTGTGTCTTTTACTTAAACCATGAACAGGACTGATGAACATGTAAATGCAGGAACTGTATAACATTTATTTTGGAATGCATGAGAGGAGAGGAACATGATTTCTGGTTTTTTCATTAGTTAAAAATTGGAGGGAGATAGGTATATATATAGTAATGACTTGATGACTGTTGGGATCAACTGTTAAACTGTTAATTTCAGATTAACTGTTGACTATTGAAAATTAACTATTTAAATAGGTTAATTAATTAATAACATAATTAATTAATTCGACCCAAAAATTGAAAGGTATTATATAAGCCCAAGCCCAAGACCGAATCGAGCCGAGCTGAGCCGGTAGGCCGGACGGATGGCGTGTGCGCATGAGTGGGATTTTGGTCTAAGCGCAACACTTGCATAGTGTAGGCTATATCCCATTCAAAGAGCTGGGATACCCCAAAGGCATCCAAGCCTTAGTCCATATTTGGGATTTTATAAACTCTTCAAATTTCCACTACTTTTTCAATGCGGAACAAGAGTTAAAATACTCTCAATTCATTAAATTTTATTGCTTTATGAGTCATTTTGGAGAAATATTTATCATTCATAACTTAATGAAATTTGACATGTAAGTACACCACGTTAATCTCCTTGCGAAGTAGAACGCATTCATATATGGTCTCACAATTATCGTGGTGCGGGTTTTACCTAAATTTGAGCTCAAAGTTGCTCAAAATTATGTTGTCCAATACCATTTCTAATAATCCCCCATATGAATGATATCTCTCTCTATATATATAGATATTCAAGATGTAGATGCAGTTACAAATTTTAGTAAAACTGAAAATTTATTGCATTGCGTAGTGGCCTTAAACTTTTCTTAGTGATATACTATCAGATTTACCTGATTAATCGATAGACTTCATTTCTTTGAATCTTCAGCTGTTTCTGTAAACCTAGACAACAATATGTGACACCCCGCCTAATTAAATACCGGGTGATCAGTCCTTTATCAAATTAAAATCAAGGTGAACGGTTGGTTCATTCTTAGCATCACCGTCGCAAAATAAATATTTCCAATTTAAACACCCTAAATAATTAAGCTAAGTGTCAAAACAATTTAAAGTCTTGTTTCAATTTTAAATTCCAACGTGAAAAACTTTTTTAAATAATTAACAGTTTAAGGATCACATAAATGCTAAGGATGGCAATCAACACAAGATAAGTAAGCCGTCTAGATTAACCAAACCAAGTTAAAGAACCATAAATGAAATCATCCTGACAAGAGTTAACTCCCAATGAGTACTGAATACTGGAAATATAAATAAATACAAATCTCAGTCAATTCCATACGGAATAGGAAATCGAGCGACACATGCCCTAACTATGAAGAACTGAATCGATGAAGAGGTCGTCTAAAGCAAGGGCCTACAACTCCCACATAATCTGCAGCGCGTCCAATCCAAAGAACCTATGCCTGACGTCCCTATGGTTGGGCACTTGTAATACATACATATATATACAAGAGAGAGAAATGACAGAAGACGGGTCAGAGCCTGAGTGTAAAACAATTTTAAAATAGTTTAGCAAGTATTTAAAATGCTTACCGGCTAATGTAACAACCATTTTAGTATGCGACACTCTCTTGAGAATTATCACTTCTCATCTAGTGTGCACGCCTACCGTACTACTAAAACTCATAAGTTTATCTAACTTATTCCCCATAAAGTTTTATTTCGATAATTAACAAGGTTATGGTATTTAGTTTAGCGATCAATCTCTTCAATATTACCTACGTTCCTTAGAATATCTCAGTACCATTACAAGGTTCTCGAACACTTACTATAAAGTTTGGAGCATTTACTCAATACTTAACTACTTATACGCACAGTAGAAGATTTCCATACATACTGATAAGCACCCAAAACTGTACAAATTATACCCCAAATAGACGTACTTTAGTTGCTAATTCTCGGTAATATGGGTCTTATGTGCTTAATGTTTATTTTGTAGGCTTAATGTGCATTGCAGAATTCAAACGCTTAAATCATGACAATTGTGCGCAATATGGAGTTAATTAACCCTTATCCCGCAACCCTAAGCTACCCTAAACCTAACCTAAGCCTACCTCGAAACCCGTGTGTGTTTATTTGTCCCTTTTTATTAATTTTTTGATTTTTAGTTTGAATTATTTTATTTTTAGGATTTTTTTAGATTTATTAAGAATTTTTAGATTTTAATTTCTATTTTTATATCTTTATTATTATAATTTTATTTTATTTTAGATTTTTGTTAGTTTTTAGTCTTAGTTTTTATTCTATTTTATTTTATTTTATTAGGATTAGTTTTAGGAGTTTATTTTTAGATTTATTAGATTTTATTTTTTTAGGCTTTTAGTTTTTAGTCTTATAGATTTCTATTTTTATTTCTTTTTAGATTTATCTTTTTATTTTTGTGTCTTTTATTTTATAGGATTTTATATTTTTAGTAGTTATTAATTAATTTTTTAGTTATTAGTTTTTATTTTAGTTGTGTTTAGTTTTTTTTAGAGTTTGTTTAGTGTGTCGTGCCGTGTCTATTTTATTTTACTTTTTTATTTTTAGTTTAGTTTAATTTTTAATTTAGATTAATTTTAAATTTAGTTTTGTTATAATTTTGTAGGTTCAAGAGAATTTTCATGGATAGATAAGTTGCAACAACGACAAAAATCTATATATTATAGGCAATTTTTCTTTTCTATCAAATGACGCCGTTGCCGATTTTTGGAGCTTGAAGCACTTGGAGAATTACCTATTTGTGATTCATTTGTATTGCACTTTTTATTTATTTATTTATTTTTTGTACCATTTTTTTTCATTTGTTTAGAAGGCTTGTATTAGGACTCTATTACTTGGCTTGTATTGCAGTGCATAGGACACCATTTATTTTTCATTTAAATTTGTAATAATTGAAAAGCGTGATAGGAAAACCGGACAAGGTAGAGAGAGGGTGTCCAAAGACGAGGATTTAGAAGCCTCTCTACCTTGGGTCGGTAGGACTCCCGGGGACGACTGAGATAGACGTGATCTCCCCCCGGTCGACTCAAATTTTTCGGCACCCCACGGCCTAAAAACCGTGGGAGGTACATTTCTCAAACCCTCGTGCCTCTCCTGTTAGCGAGTTCATTATTGTGTGCTCTTGTGTGCTCTCGCTTGATTTTATTCTCGCATTTATTTTCGAATGGTGTGATGAATTAATTAATTAAGACCTACACCCGGTCACTCACGAGAAGGGATTTCATCACCCGACTCACTCGCTTACCATTGTGTGCTACCCTAGCCATCACTAAATTTAAAATCAATCAACTAGGTAGCCCACTAGGAGAATATTTTTGCAAAGGCGATCACAAAGAGATTTTTGTGAATTTTTATCACCCACGGACTTAATTAAAATTTGACTACTCCTTTCACTAAATTTAAAGATTAAAAATTGGCTATGTGCTAGTTAGGAAATTTTCTTGACTTGTGTGTGTGTCCAATTTATTTTTCGGTATTCGGTTTTAGTTAGTTCGTCAAATCAAGAGTCCATATTCTTTCCCCACCCTTTTCTTCCAAAAAAAAATATCAAAAAATATTTTTCTTCCTTTATTTTTCAAAAAAATCCAAAAATGTTTTCTTTCTTTCATTTTAGAAAAATTCAAAAATATTTTCTTTCTTTCCTTTTTAGAAAAATCCAAAAATATTTTCTTTCCTTTTAAAAAAATTTACAAAATCCAAAAAAATATTTCTCCCCTCATGGCCGAAGAACGTCCCTTACGGGACTACTTTGGTCATTTTCCATTGACACGTGTCACGTGTGAGAGTGATCCCGAGCGGCTTCTTTATGATATTCTTCATGATTTCACCTCTCTCACGAGTACCGTTGGTACTCTTGACCCATCCATGCCTGCACCTCCTATTCCATCACCCTCGGTGTCAAGTATCACCGTGCCTCAACCTTTGTTGTGCACCCACTGTTATTATGCCGATCACATGTCCCATGAGTACCCATACTTGTCATATCCATCGAAACCCACCATGGAACATGTGTATCCATATGACACTGTCCCGGAACCAACCTCGGTCAATTCTCCCTATATACCCAATCCCGAGTTTTGTGAGTCCCCGAGCTATTCGTGGAGGCCTAATCACCCTTCCACGCAATACGTATCCCAACCCGATGTTGTGGATCCTCACACGTTCTAACAGTCGTTATGGCAACCTTGTGCACCTGTTCACGATCAGCTCCCTCACTACGCACCCCATGCGCATCAACCACTTGTCCATTACGAAAGCGATCCTTTCGTGTATGATGCACTTGGACCCACCCCACCCACTTCATTTGAGTATTCTCCGTATAGTCATGATCATAGCGAGTTGTGTCCACCTCACCCACCGCCACCACCCGTCACTCCACCACCTTCATCCACCTCCACTCTCAAAAGCCTCTTGCAAAAGATCATACTCGAGCAAGAGCGAGCCACTCAAATTCAAACTCAAGCTCTCCAAAGGCTTGAACAAAGGTTAAATGAATTGGAGTGTGAGCGAGAGTCGGATATTCCCATTGCCCCAACAATCATTGCCACCGAGTGTGATGATGATGTGTCCTCTCGTGACACGTATTTTGAGTATGACCAACCCAATCACCCCGAGAATCTCGAAGTTGAGACCATCCCATGGTCCGGGTCTCAAGTCGACAATTGTGTTGACTTACCTTTATATAGTGAGCCTGATACAATCCCACCATGTCATCCTGAACCCCATTTTGAGGTTCCCACTCACTTTCCCGTCGAATCCAAAATAATGCCCGAGTCTACACCTATCGAGCTTCACCCTTGTGTTCCTGAGGAACCAATTTATCCTAGGTTAGCTCCGGCTACGAGTGCTCATCATTTTCCCGAGATAGAATTCGTGATAGTTCCTAACTATCCGGATATGGATGACATCCCTCCATGCATGGCTCCCGTTGAGCCTGATATTTCTAGTGATTCCTCTATCTTCGATCTTGGTGCCTCGTTTTACCCATCCACCAAAATCACCAATGATACCTTTTTGGAGAAGTTGACAACTCCATCTTTAGATACCACACTCCCTTGTGAGTATTCTTTTACTCCTCCTAATAATTGTGTGTCTCCCACTCTTGAGTTGGATCATCTTTCTCCACCATTTATCCCACCGACCCACCCATTATCCTTTCTACCCCACCACCTGGTTTGGATCTTGATTTTGCACATTTCAAGTTTCCATCAACATTTTTAGATCCTAGCCTTAAACCATCCTCCACCATCTACAAGAGTATTTTTGGTGCTACTCTCTACCACCGTGACATCGAGCTTGTTCCTCCATGCCCGCCACTCTCTTGTGGTATTGATTTTTCTCAACAGCTCCCTGGCGTGTCACGGCGCGACCAATATCATCGCCCATTCATAGAACGGTCGTGTGATATTTATGAGGCCCATCCCATTCCACTTACCAAACCCTTTTGCCTTACTCACCAACTAGAGCACCATGCTTATAGGTCCCTAGTTTCCCTCACCTTCCGGCTCAATAAGGCCCGTGACCGATACCTTTTCACCCTTACCTTAATACCCACCCACCCATGGTCCACCGATGCTTTGCATCGCATGATGCATTTTTCTATACAAGTGCATTGACCCTTTTAGCCCGTTTTCAACAAGGCTGATGCTTCAGTCTTGTTTGGGGGTGATTCTCATCACCCAATTTTTCTGCCACCCCGTGCTTTCATAGATCCTATCTTTAGGGTGAGATTTCATCGGTCTGGCTGAAGACATTAAACTTAGCGCTACCGGGAGGCAGCCCGCATTTCTGGTATGAGTCTGATCCTGTTTGGAGGTGGTGTTTCACATCACCCTATATTTTACCATGCTTATAAACTTGTACATTTTTTTTCTTATCAATTATTCAGGTTTATTTTTGGCTACATCTTCCCACTTCATGAGCAGTTCATTCTGGTATTATCTTTCCTACCTTGTGCTCTCAATTTTAAAAATCATTTTACTTAACATCGAGGACGATGTTCCTTTTTGTTTGGGGGTGGGGAATTTTATCAAAATCGTGCCTCTTTTGAAAAATTTTGAATTTTTGAACCTGATTTTTAAAATTTCGCGCAGTTTCTTTCATCTCAATCAATGATGTGAATTTTCAATCATCCATCTTTCAAAAGTCTAGGAATCAAGCTACAGAATATTTTTTATAAATAGCTTATGTAATACGTAACAGGGCATGTTGCACTATGAATTTCTAGACTCAACAAAATTTGCGCACTTATCATGTCACTACTATTTAGAGTTGAGGAGTACTACAATTCTAAAGAGAACCTTAAGGATCACTAGTGGAGACTTTAGCTTGTGAGATTTGTGCCTTTCACCCTTTCAGAGTGTTTTACGCAATCTTCGAGTCACAAGTTGATTTAACTTCTTTTGGGTCCGCACTTAATTGTTGTATGATCTCATTATTCTTCATTTTTGGCTTGATCACTGAGAATGACATTTTTTTCGAGGTGTAAGAAAAGCGTGTCTTGAAATTTGTCCCGAACACTAAAACTTCATCCATACACTTACCACTTTTCCATATCATACTTCCATTCACTCACCCATTATCTTTCCATATTTTCCCCATCCATATACATTCCCCACACCATCTATCACCTCCATGTATATCATCCATCATCATTTTCAAATAAAAGAGTGTTGATTCTAATTGTTAAATGTCTTCATTGTTAGTTTGAAAAGAGAGAGAAAAACAAAAAAAAAAGAAAAAAGAAAAAAATAGAAAAAGAAAAATAAAAAATAGAAAAAATAGAAAAAGAAAAAAAAAGATAAAAAAAAAGAAAAAGAAAAATAAAAAGAGAGAAAAGAAAAGAAAGAGAGTTTGTAGTTAGTAGTTAGATGTAAAATAAAGACATTTTGAGCCTAAAGTGTATACACTCTTCTTTCATATACATTCATCCATCCATTTTTACATTCATCATTTCACACATTCATCATACACCATCCATCCATCCATCATATCACCATCTTACCTCATCTCATACCGTCCTTCCTATGTTATTTCCCCTCACCCATAAAAATTCATGTTTTCTTCTAGGTGTTCGGGCAAATGAAAGTCAACGTGGTGAATAACTCGACGTTCTCACTATAGTGATTAACATTCTTTCATGAGATCAATTTTCTTTCATATTGTTCGTTCTTTCTTATACGTGTGTGAGACGTTTGAACTTGCTTACATTTACTCACCTCCTCACACACAAGAGCGATACACTTGCCCATATCTCGAGAGTTCGTTTGAGAGAGTTATATCCAGTGAGATTTGAAGTTGAAGCGTTGATTCCGAAGAGGCAATCTAGGAATTACTCTTATGATACTCGACCCGTTTTGACTGATTCACACCACACACGTTGAGTTCTAGGAAGGATGTGCCTTGGGTATTTACTTAGCTAAATGTTTTACAAATTCTAGCTTGTATTTCTCAAAATATTTTCTTGTGATGGATTGTGCGATTATTCTATGTCTAATAAGAGATTGACTGCCTTTCAATAAATTTTTGCAAATAAGAATTTTGTGGGTATATTCCCTACAAACCCTCACGAGACACAACTCATCCTGTAGGGAAACCTATAGGTTTAAAGGCTTGTTGCACATGCTAAGTGCAATCGTAAGTGTCCGCGAAAGTGGTACACTTTTGGTTTCTTATCTTCTCTTTCTCTCTATCTTATTGCTCGAGGACTAGCAATGCTCTGTTTGGGGGTGGTGTGATAAGCACCCAAAACTGTACAAATTATACCCCAAATAGACGTACTTTAGTTGCTAATTCTCGGTAATATGGGTCTTATGTGCTTAATGTTTATTTTGTAGGCTTAATGTGCATTGCAGAGTTCAAACGCTTAAATCATGACAATTGTGCGCAATATGGAGTTAATTAACCCTTATCCCGCAACCCTAACCTACCCTAAACCTAACCTAAGCCTACCCCGAAATCCGTGTGTGTTTATTTGTCCCTTTTTATTAATTTTTCGATTTTTAGTTTGAATTATTTTATTTTTAGGATTTATTAAGAATTTTTAGATTTTAATTTCTATTTTTATATCTTTGTTATTATAATTTTATTTTATTTTAGATTTTTATTAGTTTTTAGTCTTAGTTTTTATTCTATTTTATTTTATTTTATTAGCATTAGTTTTAGGAGTTTATTTTTAGATTTATTAGATTTTATTTTTTTAGGCTTTTAGTTTTTAGTCTTATAGATTTCTATTTTTATTTCTTTTTAGATTTATCTTTTTATTTCTGTGTCTTTTATTTTATAGGATTTTATATTTTTAGTAGTTATTAATTAATTTTTTAGTTATTAATTTTTATTTTAGTTGTGTTTAGTTTTTTTTAGAGTTTGTTTAGTGTGTCGTGCCGTGTCTATTTTATTTTACTTTTTTATTTTTAGTTTAGTTTAATTTTTAATTTTGATTAATTTTAATTTTAGTTTTAGTTTTAATTTTTAAGGGGTTCAAATTAATACACACACCCTCACCCTATACCCACTAAACTACACTTACCATACACTAACCCCTCACCCTCACACACATTCCCCTACACCCACACACACCATAACCTACACACCTTCAGCTTCAACCTCACACCCAACAACTCACTCTCTCTCCTCTCTCCAAAACACAAAACCCCATAACCAAACTCTTCCCACCACTAAACCTTATACCACCAAAACCTCAAAACCCATCTCTCATCACCTCCACCCACAACCCAAAACCGCCGGAACCTACCTCCCTTAGCCCACCGGCGGTACCCCTCGAACCATCCCTCGTCGACGGTGCCTGAAACCGACGCCGGCACACCCTTATACCCAACCTCTCCCTTCTTCCCTCTCTCCTCCCTCTCTCTCTCCCTTCGATTCCCAGCCCCACCCGGCGTCCCACCACATCTCAGCCTTGCCCTCTCCGGCGCAGGCCGCTGCCACATACCTCCGGCGCTGTTCTCGCCCAAACACCGCTGGCCATCTCCATTTCCGACCCTGCCTGGATCGTGATTCCAGCCTAGCCCATCTCCAATCCGATTCCGCCCATTTCCATCCAACCCATGTCAAAACCCATTTTCCAACCCAAATTCAAAATGAAGACCCATTTTCTCTTATCCGATTGTTCCATTTGCTTTACTCCCTAGAAAGTGGATTGACACCCTTACTTACCTCTACACTTGAGTTATTATATTTTGTAGGTATTTGAGGATTTTGACTAACTTGGCTTTCAACAACGACACACATACGCAAAAAAACAAGTTATCACATACGTATATATATATTAATCACTTATATAATATACTATCGGCACCCCACATAAAATCTATGGTGCTGGCATACTCTGCTATCAAGTCCCTGTATCTCTTGTACTAAGGGAAATACTAGTTCGGAATCACTCCCGAACTGTATTAACACAATGCACACAAAATGGAGGTGAAGCATAGTTCCAAGTCACTAAGAGGTCAGCACATACCCCTCACGTCTCTTAGGACCATCTGACTATTATTCTCAGATAGCCTATACCAAGGAATCCTATGTTCTAGGGCATAAGTCAATATCTCCCATAAAGGTTCCATCGAGATAAGACTGTCCCGGTGCGACAACCTCCGTGATAGCAAGTAGCGCGGGTATGATTATTCACAAATATAATATTTAGTATATGCACACAGTCACACGACCATATATATAAATATTCACATTTTCCAATTAGGTTCGCCCACGACCCATAATAATTATTATTAACCGTACTTAGTACAATTTTACCCAATTATCTCGCGTACATGATTCATCTCTTTTATTCTCAGTTATAATCATTTCATACTTACTTCTCATCTATAGAAGTATTCTCTCTTACTAAATATAATTTCAGTAGGTACACCCTCTCTAAACTTCTAATCTTAGTCTTTCATGAGTCTCTCAATTCTTTAGTGAACTTACGCACAATTTCCAATGTGTGACGAAACCCCCTGTTAACCCACAATTTCATCCCATATAAAATTCACACAATAGAGTCTACTTAGACCCTACTGGTCCTCTTCATGACCCATTATACTCTATAATTAATATTCAAGGTTTCCTGCGTATTGTATCCATATTAAACAAAAAGGGGGGAAATATGCAATTTTTCAGGAGGGGTCGATCGATCGAGGAAAGGGGTCGATCGATCGATAAGCAGGTATTCCGAATTCTACCATTGTTAACTACGGGTTTTCTTCTCCAACCTCAACCAAAACTCCATTAACGATCCCCAAACTCCCAAACAAATTTGCTACTGGTTTTATATACCTATATACATGATTTCCTACGTGAAACATGTACAAATTCATCAAAAGTATTGAATTAAAGCGGTAATTCATCATAGTTATCAAGAACCCTAATTTTACATTAAACTTCCATTCTTCTAATTCTTTTTCTAGATTTCTCACTTCTAAACCAATATAATTTCGTGGGTAATCCTCTACATATGTTGAGATTTCCATAATATATCTAATTCCTCTAAAACATGTGATTCCCTAAATCATCAAATTCTTCCATGAAACATACGTTTAACAATACTATTCTAATATGGGTGAAACATTAACTAAAAGACTAGTAATATAGATACTTTCTTGGGATTCGAATGTCTGATTTGTTGATGACAAGGATATGGCTGTGTTCCTCGTCTTACGATCTATGTTTTGGCGGTGTAATTGAATTGGTTCTTGGCCTTGGATTTCTTGAAAATATTTTTCTTCCTTCCTCTCACTGTCGTTCTATCCTTTTGAAAGTGTTAACCCTAGAAGACTCTTTTAATATATGATAATAATGTCCCAATTTTCGTCATTTAATTAAGGCCTAATTTGGAAATGACTAAATTGCCCTTCCGGGGTGCCGGTTAGGCCTAAAAATGCCCCGAGACCCAAACTAAATCATCGGTTACACTTTTCTAACTATTTCGACCCTTTCGGAGATGTTGGCGCACTCGAAATGACCATACGAGCGACTTATAATTTATTCACTTTTATAATACTAATATAGTCCCGACACGACACAGGCGCGTCCCGATTTAATTTCCATAATTGTCATATTATTCACTCGTGACAATATTAATAAAATCAATCTCATATATTACTTTACTCATCTAGTAATGTTCAACAAATTTCCAATAATTACTAACTCTAGTCACGCTAGTAAATATTTAAAATAAAATTCAGGATTAATATTAAATTAATAACTCATTTAAATTTAATAAATCCCCAATTTTAAAAGCCATAAAAATACGGGGTATTACACAATATTCACATAATAATTCTTCAACACAGTTGGTTCCCACATTTGTGTTCGTTTTGGCCATGAACACCACTTGGTTCCGTGAGTATTTTAGAGAATTTTCCTTTCATTATTCTCATAGAAGTGGCCCCCTTCTTACTCACGTAGATGACTTCCATATAGAGTATCCCGCAATACCCCACTTAGACATACTAAGAAATGGATGTCATTAAAATCATAACTTATCCCAATTTCACGACAGATGTGCACTATCTCATCATTGTAATGGACATGATTAAATATCCCTAGTGCTTACTTAATACAATGTAGTTCGGTTTGCCAATTGAACCTAGATTATGGGATCTCCAGTCAGTTAGGTTAGGTTGCCACTATATTGATTCTTATTTATTTATAGGATCTAGACCCATTCCTCTCGATGATATTTCAACATTCTCTCGGTTTAAACCTTTCGTTAGTGGATCAATATATTATCTTTTGACTTTACATGGTCAATTGAGATAATTCCATTTAAGAGAAGTTGTCTAACTGTATTATGTCTACGACGAATATGTCAAGAATTTTCGTTATACATGTGATTCTGCAGCCTTCCAATCGCCGATTGACAATCATAATGTATACATATTGTGGGCACAAGTTTTTACCAATTTGGAACATCCTCTAAGAAGTTGCGAAGCCATTCATCTTCTTCTCCAGCTTTTTCTAGTGAAATAAATTCATATTCCATTGTTGATCTAGAAATGCACATATGTTTTAAGGATTTCCAAGATACGACTGCACCACCAAGGGTAAACACATACCCACTCGTAGACTTAGAGCCCTTTGTATCGGATATCCAATTTGCATTTTAATGTCCTTCAAGTACAGCCGGATATCTTAAATAGTGCAGTCTATAGTTTCGGGTATATTTTAAATAACCCCAAACTCTTAATATAGCCTTCCAGTGATCTCTCGCTGGATTACTCATAAATCGAATTAGCTTACTTATAGAGTATGTTATGTTCGGTCATGTATAGTTCGTAATATACATTAAACTGCCAATAATACGAGAATATTCTAATTGAGATATGCTTTCACCATTATTTATTGCTAGATGTAAATTTACAACTACCGGTGTCTTAGTGGGACTAATATCGTACTTCTTGAATTTTTTAAGTGCTTTCTCTATGTAATGAGACTGAGATAATATAAGTCCATCCGATGTTTTAGAAATTTTAAATCCTAATATAACATCGGAAATGCCTAAGTCTTTCATGTCAAATCGACTCTTCGACATATGCTTTATAGTTTTGACAATTTCTAGTTTACTACCTATGATTAGCATATCATCAACATAGAGGCATACAATGACATATCCATTTTGAATGCTTTTAAAATAAACTCATTTATCGTACTCTTTAATTTTAAAACCATTTGATAACATTGTATTGTCAAATTTTTCATGCCATTGCTTAGGTGCTTGTTTTAATCCATAAAGTGATTTCACAAGCTTACACACCTTCCCTTCTTGTCCGAGAGCCTTGAACCCATCAGGTTGCTCCATATTGTAAGGAAAAAGTTTCCAATTGAGTTTGTTGTATGTTTATTTGACTAATTCCTCGAACAAAACACGTTTGAGTCATAGGTAGATTTTTATTGTCACGATCCCACATAGACTATGACGTATTGAAGTTTATTGAAGACGTTACGGCAAAGCTTCAAAGATTTATCATGCCGATTTATGGTGCATATTTCATCTTCAAGTTTAATTCCGTTCCGAGATCACTCGGGTATGAATGCGTAATTTTTATTGGGACACAAAATTTATTTTAAATTGTTTAAGGATGTTATTTTATTAAAGAAATATTTTTAAAATAGTTTGAAAGCGTTTACACTTCGTTTATATTGAGATAAACATCATTTAGAGTTGTGTTAAGATCAAACACACGCGCCAGTCGTTCAAATGACCATAGCAGTCGTTCGAGTGACATAGGGATTTCATTCAAGCGATATGCCTATGTCGTTCGAGCGAGATGCCGACTTAAAAAAAATATTTAAGGCGTGTTTCCTTATAATTTCATCAACTGTGCATTCTGCAAAAATAATATACAACCAGAACGTTGTTTGCACATGTTTTTCTAAGGTTTTCTAAATCCAAATATATTGTTAGAGTTTCAAAGATCCGAGCTTTCATTATTATATGCTATAGTGATCTTTGTCGCCACCATTGGAGTTTGTTCTACATAGAGCTTTGCTGGGTTTTGCAGTGAAGAAATGAAAGAACCATGTTTAACATCGTAGATGTTACAAGCCATATCAGTGGACACCGAGACATACGTGGATGAGCATTATGGAAGAAGGACTTTCTCCATGGGCACTATGGAAGGGTGTTTGAAGATCAAAAGAGCATCAAGTCTCATGGGGATCGAGTCATTGAGTAAGACTTGTGTCTGTTCCTTGAAAATCCACATTCATAGTGATTGTCTGGCTTGGGCCGTCCGAGGTTTTTTTCCTTTGCGGTTTCATTGTACATCTGACGTTGTGAGCATTCTTTTCCTTACTTTACTTGATTTAATCACTAGATTCATGTTTAGGATTAATTAAGATAAACTTTGGTTAGATTGAAATTGGTGCACATAAAATTTGAAAAAGAGTTTTTTTTTTAAAAAGTGTTTCATCCTCCTTAAAACAAAGTCTGATTTGAAAAATAAGGGGCCTATAAATTTGGTATTAGAGCTAGAAACATATTTTTATTGGGTTGATCCCTTTTTTCTTTTAAGGATGAATTTTGGAAATTATGACAGTTTTTGTACTCCTATTTTTTATGGTACGATCTATGCTTATTGGAAGATGCGAATGAGAAGTGCCTTAAAATCCATAGATAAGCGTGTGTGGTTAGCGGTTGAAAAGGGTTGGACACCACCAGTTACACGAGAGGGTGAGGCCACTGGCTTGAAATCCATTGAGTCATGGACTGAGACTCAGCATAGGCTTGCACTTTACAACTCTAAGGGTATGCATGTTATTTTCTCACATGTCACACCTGAAGAGTACAATAGAATCATGACTTGTGAAACATCAAAAGAGGATTGGGATACACTTGCACTCACTCACAAGGGCACGAGCACAGTTAGGGCGTCTAATTTGCAAAACCTCACTACGTAGTTTGAGACAATTAAGATGTTAGAGAGTGAGACATTTGATGAGTTCTACACTAGGTTATCCACTATTGTCAATGAGACGTTAGGAGAGAAAATACCCGATAACTGAGTTGTAACGAAAATCTTAAGGTCGTTGCCTACAAGGTTTGATGCAAAAGTGATCGTTTTAAACTCCTTGGGTATACTTGAATTGACGAAACTAGAATAGATTGTAGGTGACCTTCAAACCTTTGAACTCTATATGATCACCTCCAAGAAAGTGCCAAAGAAAGAAAAGGGCATTGCTTTGAAAGCCAGGAAGGAGGAGACTAAAGTTTCGGATGACGATTCCGATTCTGATTTTGAGGATGCCACCTTGTTGGCAAAGAAGTTAAAAAAAATTCTTAAATTTCAGAAGCAATCAAAAGATGCCAAAAAGTTTGAGAAATTCAAGAACAACAAGGTAGATTCCACCCCTAAAGGTAAGAGTGAGAAATTTAATAGGGTTGAGTTGGATATGTGTTTTGGGTATGAGGGGTATGTTCAAAAAGTTGTTGAGTGTTCCACTAGATTTAAGAAAGAGGGCAAGAAACCGATTGCATATAATGCCACCTTAAGTGATAATGATTCGGAAGAGGGAGAGAGTTACCCATTGAGCGTAACTTTGTTCTGTTTATGGAAAGTCATGTGAGCGACGAAGATAAATCTTCCTGCGAATATCTTCATGTGCATGACAAGTCTGAGGACGTTGAGAGTAAATCCCAAGTGTGTGAGGGTAATGAGAATGAGGAGGATGATATTGATGTGAAAAAGTTGTAAGTCGTATTTAATGAGTTGTATGCCGATGCGGTGAAAGTGAAATAGCAAAGACTTAAATTTCTATATGACATTATTCCTAACAAAGAGACAGGGGCAACCAAATTGCCCGTAGAACCTGGATCATGGATACAGAGTTTGCATACAAACCTTACTAGTATTGGGGTAAGTTTAACATAGAGGTGCATTATAGTTCTCATAAACCTTACCAGTGTTGAGGTAAATCGCCCACAGAGGTGCATTATAGTTCACACAAACCTTACCAGTTTCGAGGTAAGTCGCCCACAGTGGTGCATTATAGTTCACACAAACCTTACCAATTTCGTGGCAAGTCGCCCACAAAGGTTCATTATAGTTCACACAAACCTTACCAGTATCTTGGTAAGTCGCCCACAGAAGGGCATTATAGTCCTCACAAACCTTGCAAGTATTATGGTGAGTCATCCAAAGCGGTGCATTACAGTTCTCGTAAAGTCCTACATTACTAGGCCTGCCTGACCCTCGGATATGGGAGATTCAAGTCAAATATAACTTGGCATGCCTGACCCTCGAATATGGTAGATTTAAGTCCAATATAACTTGGCCCGCCTGACCCTCGGATATGGAAGATTTAAGTCCAATATAACTTGGCCCGCCTGACCCTCAGATATGGGAGATTTAAGTCCAATATAACTTGGCCTGCCTGACCCTTGGATATGGGATATATAAAGTACAGTATAACTTGGCCCGCCTAACCCTCGGATATGAGAGATTTAAAGTCCAATATGACTTGGACTGCCTGACCCTCAGATATTAAAGATTTAAGTCATACATTACTAGGCCCTCCTGTCCCTCGGATATGGGAAATTCAAGTCATGCATTACTAGGCCCACATGACCCTCTTAAGGGAGACTTAAAGCCCTATATTACTAGGAATAAGCCCAATTTACGGGAGACTAAAGTCCTATATTACTAGGAATGCTTAAAGACCCTGATTTTTGGCCACGCTTAAAGTTCTAAAAGGACCTTTATGGTGGCTCAGCCAAATGAAGTTGGGCACACTTACAAAATATATCGGTTTAAAAACTCCAGTTCACTCGTAGCACTAATGGTTGCTCGACAGAGTACTCTCGACAGGTTTTTGATCTTATGATTACAAAAGATCCACTATACTCAGATAAACCACCAAATTGGTTGCTCGGGTAAGTACATCTGGCAGATTTGATGTTCAAAATGTTTGAAATCACAATAAAATTATGGAGACATGCTCATTCGAGAGGAATGGGGGAAACCCATAAATATTCTTCCAAAATGAAAAGTAGAGATAGTAAAGATAGACCTCAAAACTACATACAAATTATATGCACGTAGGCACGCATGATAAACAGACCGAACACGGTCATGTGATGATTATTCTAGTTAAAACAGGCTAAATAATTTTATTTCTTACACATAGTTGATATGTCTCAGTCGAAGCATCAACACACCATATCTACAAGGGGGAAATATAGAGTGGGGTTAAATGAATTAACCGCCAATGCTCTAGTAATTAAACCCACATATGTGATCAGATATTGATTTATGATTTATCAAGTTTTACTACAATCCAAACCCTACATGGGCGGAGATATTATTACACGCGATTTAATATATTGCGTATACTCCGCGTTAGATAAATTACACTAGACAATACGCTAGTAATAATTTAATTTATTCATTTAATATGCCACCACATATATCGTGACAAGTGACACCATAAATATTGGACACTTGATTCCATAGAGAACATGACATGTGTCAAGTCCACTTGAGGCACTTTTGCAATAAAAAGAGGGTTCCCCCTCATTTGATAGAGGATGGTCTTGGGGGAAAAGTAAGGAGAGGAAATATAACTCTCCTCCCCTACGAACCTATTGAGCTCTGTCACGGGTTCAATAGTGACATGCGGATTTTCATAGTTTTATTACGGTATATGGGCATTTTAGAGAAGGCTAGCCGGATTTGGCACTCCCCACGCACCAAAACCACCAAGACCCGAGCTCTCTCTGGCATATCATACAGACCCACGAACTACGCAGCCTTTGATTCCTCAAAGACGGATACTTAGGAGCAACAACATTGCTCAAGTTTAAAACACGCTCAATGCGATGCCTCCTATATAATTATACTTATAGAGGCATTTTGTCAGACATGTAGTATGGGTATGCAATTAAATGTGAATTTGTTTGAATAAAATGAAGGTAATTAGAGAGTAAACACAAAAATAATAAGTAATTGAGAATTCAAATCAGGACGGAGGTTAGGGATCATGAGTTCAATATGAATCTTAACACAAATGATTGATTGACTACATAGATAAATTAATTTAATGAATCCTTATGTGAATTGAAATATGAAATGTGATGGTATTGACCAATAACACTTAATTAAATCTATTATGAGCAAATAAAACCAAATGAAGTAGAATTGTGGAAATCCACCAACTATCCATGTTGTTTACCATATGGATGAAGAGAAAATCCCTACAATATTACTCAACTTCACCAATCAATACATCATACAATTAATCTAAGACTAATTAAATATAATTCATATTGAATTCACTACGCTAACCATATAGATCTATGTGACACCCTGCTTATTAAAATAACGGGTGTCTAGCCCTCTATTAAAATAAAACAAGAATCTCAAATGGCTAATTCTTAGCATCACTGTCAGAAATCCAATTTATTGCTAACCACTTATTATTTAATCAAGTCGTGTGTCAATTTTAAACTTTAATTAAATTGACATAAATGAAACCATTCACCGTCAACTATGTCAGATAAATAATTAAATTCACAATTACATAACCATGTCTAAATAGTGGTATATAATAAAGTACATTAACAGCAAAAAACACCAGTTTGCAGTCCAATAAAATAATCCAATGCAACAGAATTTAATAAAATTGAAATAAAATTGACATTGGGCGACATGCCACGATAATAACTGATTAAATCCTATCTAGAATCCCGAAGGTAGAAAATGACTAAACAATCCCCACAACACTCCACAACTGATACAACTCCGATAACCTGGAAGTGATAATCATGTTTGGCGTCCCTGTGTTGGGGCACCCACCTAGGGTGATGCGCAAAGACTTTATGTGGAGAAGTAACCTAATTGCCGAAATAAACTTCAGTTACCTACGAGTTAACTATGTTATTCAAGAGGGGACCAATTCAAAATTTTCTTGAATTGCTAACTTAGCTAAAATAGATTTTAGTTTCCCAAGTTAATTAACTGTCCTATTTATTATCTTGAGTTAACTAGGTGTCAAAACAGATCATATATGATTCAAATAATTAGGTGCATTTCTAGTATTTAACCTACTTTTTCATATGAGGCGAGATATTGAAATTTTGTAAAGTAAAGCACGATGTATTTATTTTACGTCGAAAAAACCCTTCCTCGAGAAAAACAACGAATTCCTCTAGGAGTTATCTAATCTACTCCCACTAAAATAATAAAACCAACAGGAACGAGTTACAATCAACAAATTTGACAACTAAAGAAGATAGATGTAGCGATTACCCCACACGAAGACTCCTCCCTGGTTGCTTATTCTGCTCTCTCTTTAAGTCTGTCCTCGCTTGTTATTGCATTCTACACTTCTCAGCTTCTCCCTTTTGCTCTTCTAGCTCAAGATTAGTTCAGTGCCTATTGTTTTATTTTCTAGTGAACTGATAGTGTGTGGTGTACTATCCTATATGACACACACCCACACTTAATGAATACACACCAAATGCTATGCAACAAATTATATCTCCTATATATCTTCGCAAGCCTTATGTCACTCAAATCAAGTCTTCTTGACTTTAAATACAACTTTTAAAAGCTTTCACTCAAATCAAGTCTTTTTGACTTTCAATACAGTTTTGAAAATCTTTCTTTTCTTTCTTTCAAATCTTGAACACTAGACTTGTTCAAATATTTACACAATTATGTGTCTACGTGATTATAACGTGAGTGAATATATCTAAGTGATATGAGATGAAAACAGAGCCTAAAAATCACTTAAACAATCAAGTAATCATACTCACAGAATAATAACTTCAAATATATTCAATAAACTCAGACAGTCAAATATTCACAATCTATTTTTCAGAAAACAAATATTAGATTAAATTAGATTTTAATCTAAATCTTATTACGACTATTTTCACAAATATTTTAGATTAGATCAAAACAGTCTTTCACACTCAAGAAAATAATATTCAGTTAAGATTTTAAATCATTACAAATCAGATCTCAAAAATCTTAGGTTTAACTTTCTAAACCACAAACAATACAAATCTGAATATTAACAATTTTTTTCTGAAAAATCTGTTTTAAAACAAAATGTTTAAAAACATTCAAGATCTCACAAACAAGATACAAGCAAAATATTCACACAAAAATTAATTTCGTGAATAGTGTGTGTTGTTTACAAATATTAGATCTTAAGGTTGATATAAAAATACACACAAATGAGAGAACTAACTTACAAAAACTATATACTCTTGAAAAATCGTAAGTGCAGATTTAGAATGAGAGAAGTCCAATCTTCATTTTCGTTTTGACAGAAATCAACACTTGAAGGTGGCACAAAAATATTTTTGGTTTAATCTCTCTCTCTCTCTAAAAATTTTGACAGAGTTTAACTACAAAAATAAATTGCTCAGCTCAGCAAAAAAGATACACAAAGGGTACTATTTATAGAGTGCACAAGTGTGTGAAGATTGGCGTGGAAAAGAATCACATGGATTGAGACAGAAATACACACATCCGTTGATTAATACAGATCTAAGGGTTCACAAAGAAACACAAAGTGTTGTGTTAAAAATGTGACACGTGTAGTGCAAGATGTAACACACTAACTGAAAAGAAACAAATCGTAACTTCAGTTTTATAAAACACATACGTTTTAAAAAGATTTAAGGCCTGCTGTAACCACTAAAATATTGTCGTTATAACAAAATGGTACTGCGTCGTTTTGGTGAAAGAAAACCAAAACCATTTCCGGTTTTGATACGAAACCGTGGGCTAAATAAAACATCCGATGTCGTCGTTTCAAAAAGGGAAAATCAGTTTTGATTTAAAAAAAATTTAAATGGATCGTCGTTTACAAAAAAAATGAAAGCCATCTTTTTGTTTTGTTAACAAACCATGGGCCGAGAATACAACAAAAGGACAATGCCAAGTGCTTTGTCAATAGAGGGTCAAATCAGCAATAGTAATATGGTGAAAGGACCACACCATCTGTTATTAATCAAAAACCTCGCAAATAGCTAAGGGTGTAATGGGACTTCATTGGTCAAATCGAATGCAGGCCCAAGGCTTATGAAAAAGCCTATGGGACAAAATCATACATTCATACCTACACATACATACCAACATATATTAAAACACACGCAGCCAAAATATAAGGTGCGCATACATACAAACATATATATATATATATATATATATATATATATATATAACCGGATATGCTAATCAGTAAAAATCGTACGCATATAATATATAATCAATATATAAAAACATATAAACATGGCACGCATACATAGGCCTTAGACTAAGCATGGTCTTTGGTCAAATCAGATCAAATGAATGACTACGAGGTCAAAAGGGCATGCTAAAGCTTGTGACCTGTTAGGTGGTCAAATCGAGTACAAAAATTGCCAACATATAACCGTAGCTAAGGCCACACATAACATATATATTATATAAACATATATAACTTTTAAACTCAGGCCAACAGCTATAGGGGGCAAATCGGTGAAGGTCAAAGCATGGGAAACATGCCATCATATTATACGCAAGCATACATACACAAAATCATGTGACTTCTTAAAAAGACCATGCATACATATATAGCCATATTAAAATATATAACACGCATATATATAATATAATGACATCTAAACATGCCTAAAAATTATTTTTAACTTCAAATATTTTATTCTGAAAATTTTATTAAAATAAATATTTTGTGTCGAAAATGTATTTTCACAAAATTATTTATTTTTATAAAAGCTTCAAATAAAAATATTGAACTCAAAAAAAAATTAATATGACGAAACCAAACACTATCATTAGACATGATAAACAAAATGCAAATGTAATGTGGAGTCGTGTCCTACGTGACAAAAATTTCTATGAGCCATAGAAAATGAAAATTACCTTTTATCTTAGAGGGCGGACTGAATCGAGTGCTCATTTTGATGTATACGAACAAGGAGAGCTTGAAGTAGATAGGGGGACACACAATCCTAAGTTACAAAAATATTTTGTCAAAATTTAAGTCCAATTAGATGAAGTCCTATATAGCTAAAGCACGGAAAGCAAACCCTAGGTGTGCTCTACATAGGGACCTTCAAAGCCCTCATTGGACTAATTTGGACAAAAGCCTTGAGTACATCAAATGATACACTAAGGAAAAATAATTTTTAATATGTCCTATACAAAAGAGTATATCTAACTACCCACCCATCCTAGAAATGAAAAGACACAACTCGGATGCACGGTTGATGAAAACCTGCAAAACATAAATACACTTTCTGCTGAGAAATTAAATTAGTAGCACTTGCTCTACCAAAATATTAGAATGACATAATTAAATGTGCAGGAAATTATAAGGTAGGATATGTATGAAAAATATCAACAACACAAGAATAGAATATGTATTCAACTCTCCCCCATTTTGGATAAATTAGACAATGGTAAGAAGAAGAAAAAATAAGTGTTTATAATCTACAAAATAAGCGTCTCCTACATCAAAAATGGCTTTAAAAGACACCGGTTATTAGTAGATACCTTTATCCTAAAACCTCGGAGATCTAGTAATCAAAGTATGCAGAATAAACACAAGCAAAACATTCAAGTACAATCTCTGCAATCAAATGTTGAAGTTACTTCTAAACAAGACTTATCACAAGGAATAGAAAGCATATCAGCAAGCTGAAAATCATAAGCAATAGTAGGAACTACCCTAAATTATTTATGAGTTTTTGGAACATTAAACTGGTAGGAATATCCATTAGCGTCACTATACTTGGTAACTCCATTTTTGTTAAACTCACCTCCCTCATCATTGAACAAATCTAAGGGTGTGGTGGTGTTTAAGTCCTTAACCTTCTCGTGAGGAGACTTAATGATTTTGTCACTCTCGCAAGTGTCACATATATTAGTTGGGCATTTCTTTGACTTTAAAACATCCATTTTAGGTCTCAAGTCACAAGTCCTAATCCAAATAGGCAAAGTTTTCAAAGGTTTTTGTGCCTTTTGGAATTTAGGGTAAGATTTATTTTTTGAAAATGTATTCTTGTTACCATGAGGCCTAGACTTATTGAAGAAATGATTTCAATTATTATTAGTGCGCTGCCTATGAAAATTGGTAAATTGCTTCACATTTTGGTTATGACTTTTAAAATGAGTACCTTTCTTGTGATTACCAAGGCATTCCCAGTTTTGGTGACCAAAAACATCGCACCTAGTACAAAATTTACTAAAAGTAGGTAAGTCTGAATGGTAGTGTTTTTCCTCTACATGCTTGATAGATTCACTATGGATAAGTGGTTTAGGAGGTCTATAGAGTCTCTTGGCCAGAGGGCAATATTTTGATGTAGATTGTCCTACAAAGTTCTTTATGAAATATTCAATGTCACTTTCATAATCACTTTCAATTAAAATTTATTTTCCTTTATCCTTTTCAAACAACTTACTTTCCAATGGAAGAGCCATTTCTTCTTGGGCTTTTACAATTAAGATTGGTCTACTTGTATCAACTTTTTCAAGAGGACCCTCATACCCAATTCCTCTAGTATCATCCTTATATCGTTGTTCAGCAAGCAATTTGTCAAGGTCAAAATATTTTATATCACGACTAGGACACATTTTGAAAGCTGTTTCACAAACTTGTTTGGATTTTTCAACTTGCAAAAGTGCTTCATTGTATTTTTCTTTAAAAGAAAATAAATTTTCATTTACAGTCGTAATCTGAAATTTAAAATCAACTGACTGTTTTTCAAAATCAATTTTGACATTGTTCATTTCAATGAAATTTTGTTGAACAATCTTATATTGATTCTCTAAGGTCTCACTAAGCATTTTTACCAAATTCGATAATTCTTGCCTATTTTGCAAAGTCCTGACATACAATTCTGAGTAATCATCATAGCCAAAAAAATCTTCATGCTCATTAGTGTCTGTGTGTGAATTGTTGCTATCAATAGATTTAGTATCACATAAGGCACGTTTAGCATCAAACAGAGCAATTATTTTAAGCATAGAAGGTTGATTAGCTAATAAAGATTTAGAAGCATCAATTAAATCAAGTACTTCATCAGAATCAAAATCAGAATGAGAAAAAGAATCATCTTCGAAATCAGTCATTCCTGCTAAGTACACATCTCCACAACATTCATAAACTTCTCGTAAAAAAGCAAGGCAGTTTGATTCAGAATTTTCAAACCTAAGTAATTGACTTGAATCATCCATTGAAAATAAGGTAAAACGAGTTTGACAAAAGTTTTGGAAAATGATCTTTTTAAAGTCTAGCTCTGATACCACTTGTTGGGGCACCCACCTAGGGTGATGCACAAAGACTTTATGTGGGGAAGTAAACTAATTGACGAAATAAACTCCCGTTACCTACCAGTTAACTATGTTATTCAAGAGGGGACCAATTCAAACTTTTCTTGAATTGCTAACTTAGTTAAAAAAGATTTTAGTTTCCCAAGTTAATTAACAGTCCTATTTATTATCTTGAGTTAACTAGGTGTCAAAATAGATAATATATGATTCAATTAATTAGGTGCATTTCTAGTATTTAATCTACTTTGTCATATGAGGCTAGATATTGCAATTTTGTAAAGTAAAGCACGGTGTATTTATTTTACGTCGCAAAAACCCTTCCCCGGGAAAAACGACGAACTCCTCTAGGAGTTACCTAATCTACTTCCACTAAAACAATAAAACCAACAGGAACGAGTTACAATCAACAAACTTGACAACTAAAGAAGATAGATGTAGCGATTACCCCACACGACCAAGACTCCTCCCTGGTTGCTTATTCTGCTCTCTCTTTAAGTCTGTTCTCGCGTGTTATTGCGTTCTACACTTCTCAGCTTCTCCCTTTTGCTCTTCTAGATCAAGATTAGCTTAGTGCCTATTGTTTTATTTTCTAGTGAAGTGATAGTGTGTGGTGTACTATCCTATATGACACACACCCACACTTAATGAATACACACCAAATGCTATGCAAAAAATTATATCTCCTATATATCTTCGCAAGTCTTATGTCACTCAAATCAAGTCTTCTTGCCTTTCAATACAGTTTTGAAAATCTTTCTTTTCTTTCTTTCAAACTTGAACACTAGACTTGTTCAAATATTTACACAATTATGTGTCTACGTGATTATAACGTGAATGAATATATCTAAGTGATATGAGATGAAGACAGAGCCTAAAAATAACTTAAACAATCAAGTAATCATACTCACAGAATAATAACTTCAAATATATTCAATAAACTCAGACAGTCAAATATTCACAATCTATTTTTCAGAAAACAAATATTAGATTATATCAGATTTTAATCTAAAATCTTATCAAGATTATTTTCACAAATATTTCAGATTAGATCAAAACAGTCTTTCACACTCAAGAAAATAATATTCAGTCAAGATTTTAAATCTTTACAAATCAGATCTCAAAAATCTTACGTTTAACTTTCTAAACCATAAACAATACAAATCTGAATATTAACAAATTTTTTCTGAAAAATCTGTTTTAAAACAAAATGTTTAAAAACATTCTAGATCTCACAAACAAGATATAAGCAAAATATTGACACATAAATTAATTTCGTGAATAGTGTGTGTCGTGTACAAATATTAGATCTAAAGGTTGATCTAAAAATACACACAAATGAGAGAACTCACTTACAAAAACTATATACTCTTGAAAAATCGTAAGTTCATATTTAGAATGAGAGAAGTCCAATCTTCATTTTCGTTTTGACAGAAATCAACACTTAAAGATGACAAAAAAAATATTTCTGGTTTAATCTCTATCTCTCTCTAAATTTTTTTTATAGAGTTTAACTATAAAAATAAATTTCTCAGCTCTACAAAAAAGATACACAAAGGGTACTATTTATAGAGTGCACAAGTGTGTGCAGATTGGTGTAGAAAAGAATCACATGGATTGAGATAGAAATACACAAATCTGTTGATTAATACAGATCTAAGAGTTCACAAAGAAACACAAAGTGTTGTGTTAAAAATGTGACACGTGTAGTGCAAGCTGTAACACACTAACTGAAAAGAAACAAATCGTAACTTCAGTTTTATATAACACAGACGTTTTAAAAATATTTAAGGCCAGCTGTAACCACTAAAATATTACCATTATAACAAAATGGTACCGCGTCGTTTTGGTGAATGAAGACCAAAACCATTTCTGATTTTGATACAAAACCGTGGGCTAAACAAAACATCCGACGTCATCGTTTCAAAAATTGAAAATCGGTTTTGATTTTAAAAAAAATTTAAACCTGACGTTGTTTACAAAAAAAAAAACGAAAACCATCTTTTGGTTTTGTTAACAAATCGTGGGCCGAGAATATAACAAAAGGACAATGCCAAGTGCTTTGTCAATAGAGGGTCAAATAGACAATAGTAATATGGTAAAAGGACCACGCCATCTGTTATTAATCAGAAACCTCGCAAATAGCTAAGGGTGTAATGGGACTGCATTGGTCAAATCGAATGCATGCCTAAGGCTTATGAAAAAGCCTATGGGACAAAAGCATACATTCATACCTACACATACATACCAACATATATTAAAACACACGCAGCCAAAATATAAGGTGCGCATACATACAAACATATATATATAATAACGTACAACTATTTAAATAACAGAAAAAGAAACCGTATGCATGTATGTATATAATATATATATATATATATAAAACCGGATATGCTAATCAGTAAAAACCGTACGCATATAATATATAATCAATATATAAAAACATATAAACATTGCACGCATACATAGGCCTTAGGCTAAGCATGGTCTTTGGTCAAATCAGATCAAATGAATGACCGTGAGGTTAAAAGGGCATGCTAAAGCATGGGACCTGTTAGGTGGTCAAATCGAGTACAAAAATAGCCAACATATAACAGTAGCTAAGGCCACACATAACATATATATTATATAAACATATATAATGTTTAAATTCAGGCCAACAGCTATAGGGGGAAAATTGGTGAAGGCCAAAGCATGGGAAACATGCCAGCATATTATACGCAAGCATACATACACAAAATCATGTGACTTATTAAAAAGACCATGCATACATATATAGCCATATTAAAATATAAACACGCATATATATAATATACTGGTATCCAAACATGCATAAAAAATATTTTTAACTTCAAATATTTTATTCTGAAAATTTTATTAAAATAAATATTTTGTGTCGAAAATGTATTTTCACAAAATTATTTATTTTTATAAAAGCTTCAAAGAAAAATATTGAACTAAAAAAAAATTAATATGACGAAACCAAACTCTATCATTAGACTTGATAAACAAAATGCAAATGTAATGTGGGGTCGTGTCCTACGTGACAAAAATTCCTATGAGCCATAGAAAATGAAAATTACCTTTTTCTGAGAGGGAGGACTGAATCGAGTGCTCATTTAATGTAGACGAACAAGGAGAGCTTGGCGTCGATAGGGGGACACACAATCCTAAGTTACAAAAAATATTTTGTCAAAATTCAAGTCCAACTAGATGAAGTCATATATAGCTAAAGCACGGAAAGCAAACCCTAGGTGTGCTCTTTATAGGGACATTCACCCTGTGGCTGGACACCTAAAAGTTTTTGAAAATATTTTGATACGATTCAGACCCCAAAAACTTTTGAAATTTTTTGCAAGTAATGAAAATGCATAATTAATGATATGTCCATTCTTCTATATTTAAATTAGTTCCCCTCACTCATGAGACACTACTCACCTCTCATCTAAAGTGCACACCTAAAGTATGCATTTTAATCGCCTAGTTATACTACCTGCCTAACTAGTCTCCAATATCCATAATTCCATACGCTATCCCGTGTAACGCGAATTTTATGAAATTAGTTATCACTTCATTGCAGAAAACTTTTAATAATTATAATTCTCAATTATAATTTATCGATTCATTCCAAATAACTTTCAGTAGTTATTAATTCAATGTTCACACATTTGTGGCATATACCCGCATATATTTTTCTTCACACACACACACACACACACACACACATATATATATATATATATATATATATATATATATATATATATATATATATATATATATATATATATATATATATATTATAACACCATAAGCACACTTATGTCTCGTATAACCACCACCCCTCAGAGTAATAACTCATTGGATGCAGATCTCAACAATGGAATTATGCACCAGGGCACACACACATCATCCTAGGCTATCGAGTTGGAATCTTACAACGTACTCGACAAATCGTAAATGTATTGGAGGTGGTCATAGTCCTTCGATAGTGAGTCATAACCATACCAAAATTACCTCACTTCGAACTTCAACCTCACGAGGGCACATGCATGGTGCTATGACCTGGGGTCGATACTAAGCCTGGTGTCATTCGCCAGGGAAGATCACCCACAATACACAACCTCCACTAATAGCATTAGAGCGGTATGTTCAAATAATTATATCATACAAACGATATAATAACATATATATACTTTCTCTGTACCCGTGTATATTTCTAAAAACACATATATATTGCCATTATACCCATATATATTTCAAAAAAAATTCGGCTAACCGTGCCTAACACTCGTAGCACGTAGCCTAATAATTTTGAATATCATTTCCATTCTCAATTATTTAATTATTCACTTAATTAGTTAATTGAGTCCCAAAACATAATTTTTGGACATGTACTCTTATCACTCAGTATGTATCCCTATTTCCCAAATTTGCTTCACAAATTCCATGATTCATATTCGAGTATATTCCCCTTTCCAAGTACTCTAATTTGCATTCCGAAAAATCTCAATTAATTTAATCCACAATCTCAATTAATATCATTATTTCAAAGTGCTCAATCGTCTCCGGACATTTATAATTCAATCTCCGAATTAAATTTATAGCATTTTCCATCAAACAATCCAAACTGGTTCGCCCCTGCAATCTGCCCAGTTCTCCCAAAATCGGCTTTTAGCAACATAAACCAATTTCAATTAATCTCAATATATGTTTCTACAGCAATAAATCCATTTTCAGTAAATTCCAATGCCCATAGAATGATCACTAAATCATGAGTTCTTCACCAATTATTAATCTTAATGAGTTTTAACATGAATAGGATTTATCATTATACATAGTTATCATCTCCATATATGGGAATTTAAATTAACCTCTACATGCTATCTCCACAATTTTCATATAATTCAATCATCAATTTTCTAATTTAATCCAACTTCATAAGAATTCACAACATCAAATTTTCATTTTAAAATTCACCCATAAATTTTCAGAATCATGTGTCAAAATCTAATTTTTCATCATCATGTGTCAAAACCCATTTTCATATAAAATCCCAACCCAAAAATATTCCAATTCAAAAGTTCCCAACTATAATATGAATTGAAATTCATACATAAATTATTAGTAAGATAATTAATTACCTTTAAATTTCTAGTGTATGAATTTGTTGTAAAATATAAATAATATTCCCAAGTTCCTCTACAAATCTTCTCACTTGATTTGTTCCTGAATTCCCTAAGCTTTCTTGACACTCCTAAGAATTCCTTTAACTTTTCTCCCTTTTCCCTTCACTTTCCCTCACACCCTTTGGTTTTAATCAAATAACTCTTTGTATTTTGTAAAATGGTTATTGGTTTTCATTATTCTCTTCATTATATAACCTTAGTCCCGTTTTTGACTCTTCACCTCCCATTAAAAAGACCAAAACACCCATATACTAGTCTCGGCTAGTCTAAAAAGCCCTCGAGACTCAAACACTACCCCCGGGTACTTAATTTTGACTATTTTGACCCATTCTGGATCAGTCGTGCACTCGAAATTGTCATCCATGTCACTTATCTATATTTCCCATCTCAACCTCATATAATATATCCCGATTAAGATATTAGTAAGTCCTGTCGTGTTTACTCACTTACGACATAATATTATTTGACATCTAATTTTATTTACTGTATCACGCTAGTAAATATATTATCACATAAATATTAATTCATTTCAATTTCAATTAATATTTATTTATTTTCTCATTATTTCTCGATTTAATTAAATTATGTGTCACCTGCATAATTTGAATGTCCAAATATATATATATATATATATATATATATATATATATAAAACTAGAATTTCGTCCCTGAAATTTGAATATGCCTGGTAATAAGTACTTCGGATTCTTACCCGCATGGCATTAGAACGTACTCATAATCAACTCGTGACGACATTTTGGTACCTCCACTATACACCCGCTAGTGGGTCCATCCTGACTGAAGGCCTACTCGCTACGACCAAAGATTAGAGACAAGTCTATTCAACTCATTTCATATTGTTATACTCTATCATTCGTAAGGTCTTACCTGTACAATGATATGCAATCTATCGTGTATCCGCTAACAATGCTCCAATAAGACGAGCCTATACTCCACTGGCTCTGTTATCTCAATGTTGGAAAAGTACCCCCTTACCTAAGTGTAAGCTTTCCTTTCTACCCAATTCACATATCTCCCTTCCTGGGAGACACCCATAACAATTTTTTACCACTCATGTCAGCTTTTAATTTTTTGATTCGCGAAGATGTAACTCCTATGATGTTCATGAACTATACACAAATAACTTAGATTATCTCAATTCCTGTCAGCCTATTCAAAATCATGTCCGACCCGCGAAAATTATTATTTCTCCACCCTTAAGCATCCATAGGGTGGACGACAAAACCTCTCATCTCAAGTCTCAAAAGGCTTCTTTTTAATAATGGCTGGTACAAGTCATTACACGCAACTCTACCGATGGCAATTACTCCTCCCACTTACCTTAAAGTCTAGAATATGCATATTTCGCATCCTTCAATATCTTAGTCACTTTTTTCGTTTACTCCTCGATCTACGGGTAATATGTCTTATTCAAAACACACTTCGTTCCCATCGCCTCTTGATACTCCCAATCAAAGGTGGGACTTATAGATCTTATCCTGATTAAAAACAACTGTTACACAACATCTTGTGCCGGATCGTTTCCTTTGTCAAATGAAATGTTGGGTACGTTACCCAATAATGTAACTCACCCAATTTAACAATAATTATTCCACCTCGGTCAAGCAATCCCACAAACCCGAAGGAAATTTTGACATATTCACGATGTTGGTAACCGAATAGTGAACTTCATTAGTCTGCTTATCTATTCCATCACTAGAATCACCAATTATTGAAAACTTCTAGTGGATCACCTCGGACTAATCTTTTCCTATCAATGAGGAATGCACCTGGAGACAACTTCATTATGTCCCACTTTTCAACAATACACAAGCTCAATATCTCACGTCATGTGGTACCTCTTATTTCCTTTCATGGGATACTTCAAAAATTGTGATCCATGCGTTTCCTCTAAACTGTGCACTTTTAGGGTCCTCCTATCCCGATAAAATCAATGTCCTACTATGCGCAAGCCACCCTCAACATTCTCTTGAATATGGCTTTGCTCGATTCTCTTAAACTTGTTAGGTCTTCCCTTGCCTAGAGAGATTCCTTGCTTGTATCCCCAGTCCTCTAACCACTCTCAAGTTTGACAGCTCTCCATGTTGTATATATATATATATATATATATATATATATATATTCGGACTATTTCCTTCCTCAACCGCAGTCTAGTCCATCTTAATTTTTCAATTCTGATTATATTGCCCCATAGGCATACGATTCAACACATTTATTACCACATCCCCCTTATCCCAGATGACTATGAAAATAAAACTAACTAGGGCACCAATACACCCTCTATCCCATGCACATCTGCACAAACTTCGCAAACGTAACATTTTTATTTCAAATTCAGCCCCGCATGCTCGGTGTGGCTATACATTAAGGGTATTCTTGATCACCCCACTACTTACGACTTAAATATCCTCAATATTGCCCACTTGTCCACTAGTTTGTGTTAACATTCCTAGTGCTTTCTACACTGTGTTATGTGGATCTACTGGCCTTATATTATATAATAACTCTCAGCTCAAAGTGTTTTCTCCATACGTGCCATGATTAACATTTAAAATCGATTCCCTATAATCCGACAATGTTTCCCAACTTTTGACATTTATTAAGGCTCATGTATGGAACGTCACACAATTAAAATCCAACCAAGGAATTTCCCCAATATCCTATCACCTGGCATTGTTGGTTATTGAGATCCTTTGACGCAAAGCACATTAACGAGACATTCAATATCTCACCCTAGTCGTATAAGTCAAATATTCAACTCCCACATCTCTAAAGAAATCACACAATATGATGCTTGCAATACCCAATGCTAAATCAATAGCGAGTTAAATCTCTCCACTCGACGGTAAAATCGATATCCCCTTAATCACATCAGTAAAGTCCCTACGCACTAGGATCGATTATAACGAGATAACTATACTCTCTAAAGTCATCACTACAATATAGTATATATGCAGGCTCGACTCTCTTTCAGGTGAGACGTCGCAAAAATAACACAACCTACCTTGGAACAACAAACACGATAGCCTTACTATAATAGTCCACCATCGCTCAAACCATCACTAACCACTCCATACCCAGGATAACATCGTACTCACATAATATATCTCTTGAATACTAGTAAATCCACTAAAACATATTGTCTTAGTGTCCACACCTGCTCCCCTGCATATGGAATCAAAGATAGCTCCGCTACTTAACCGTAAATATATGCACACAATTGTAATATTAACGACACATCTACTAACCTGTCTCACACGTGAATCTAGTGCTAATAAAATACACTCACGCACTCATGTCACATAAAAATTATCCCATTTTCTCAAGGATAAAAATCATACCGTCAATTGCAAATGGCACTAGTTGTTCATCTGATTCTTGGATGTAATACTCATATCTAAGATAAACTAAAAACTACTGCAATTGTTGCACCTACTGAGCACCCTTCTCCTGTCCCTTATCTCTCTCTAGTCAATATCAATGCATGTGGTCCTGATCTCCACATATAAAACACCTCCTTGTGTATTCCCCTTGTCGCTCGCCCCACTGGCCATGTCAGGGCTGCCTTACTCTCTGGCCCTCATAGCCTCAGCCCTGATGGCTACCCCGGTTGTTACTTTGGCTTCATTGGCCCTGTGGAACACGTTGCTAGCCCTGATGGCCATGTCTGAATCCACCCTCATTTGGTTAAAATTCCCTTGATTTGAATCTTTTAAACGGGTCCCTCTTTTGGTTATCCTAACTGTGGTGCCCCACCAAGATCGATATCTCCAGTCTTGCTCTGTTGGCAAGATTATCCAATGCTCTTGGCTCCCTGCACATGAAAACATTGATATTGACATTGTAAAAGTACGACATTAACGACATCGTCACAAGTCATTGAATCCATATTTCCCTATGAGCGCTGGTGAATTCTACTTGTGAGTCCTTCATCAAACTTAAGGACCCTATTCTCCTCCATATCCACCTCGTCAGGTATGAAGTTTGCTAAGGAAGCAATTTTTTCTTCATACTCAGTCACTGTCCGACCCTCCTGTGATAAGAACTGAACCCTTCTTTGCATTTCTGTATGAACAACAGATGAAAGGACTTACGATCAAACCGCACCCAATATTTCTCGACATTAATAGTATATCTTTCCTCACATGTGGTGACTAACTACCACCACTATAATGCTGCTTCTACGAGATTGAAAATTGCCACAATTTATTTTTGAGTGTCATTGCATTCCCCATACTCAAACTCCTTTGGATGTTCCCCTTCCATTGTCTATTTAATACAACATCTACATTTCTGGAAACTCGAATGGATAGCCCTTCTCAAAGTCCCCAATGACTCTCTCCCATACTGACTGAATTGGGTGAGTCTGAATTAGTGCCATCATCCGCTATGGCGGCGCTTGAGGAAACTACAATGACCTAGTAGTCATCACAGAATTAACTACTTGAGCAATGATAGTGGTGACCTATGTTGCGGTCATCGTCCAATGAATATTTTAAGGCTCCGACTGAGCCTTTCTTCCTACAGTCCTCCTGACGACCTTCATTGGTCGTCCTCTACTGTTCAGCATACGCAACTCAACTGAACTCGTACAAGATTCACTTCAATTATACACAATAGCAGGAGAACGTAAATCGCAATAGGAATCTACAGTCCTAAATATAGGGCTCTACATTAAAGAGAAAGCAATGCTAAAGACATAGAAAGTTCGCACAAAACCTAAGGAAACTAGAACTTAATGCTCTGATACCATCTGTGACACGCCGCTTATTAAAATAATGGGTGGAGAACCCTCTACTAAATGAAAACAAGAATGTTAAATGGCTCATTCTTAGCATCACTGTCAAAAATCCAATTTATTACTAACCATTTATTATTTAATCAAGTCGTGTCTCAATTTTATATTTAAATTAAATTAACATAAATAAAACAATTCACCATTAACTATGCCAGATAAATAATTAGATCCATAATCGTATGACCACATCTGAATAATGGAATATAATAAAGTACATTAACCGCATAAATAATTGGTTTACAACCCAATTCAACTGAATTAAATAAAACTGATATTGGGAGACAGGCCCTGATAATAACTGAATGAATCCTATTTAGAATCTCAAAGGTAAAAAATGACTAAACAATCCCTGCAACACTCCACAACTCCTGCATCTTCGATGAGTTGGAAGTGATAATCGTGCTTGGCATCCCTATGGTTGGATACCTAAAAGTTTTTGAAAATATTCTGACATAGGTTAGAGTCCAAAATCGTTTGAAAATATTTTGCAAGTAATTAAAACGCATAATTAATTATGTGTTGGATTTTACCAACATTTTAGATGACACTTACCCTTCTCTCTCTCTCTCTCTCTCTCTCTCTCTCTCTCCAAATGTTAGTAGAAGGTTTGGTAGCTCCAGAACTGGTGTTAAGCCGATGGCTAATATTTAGGATTGCATTCTCAAGTTAGTGTTTGCGAAAGACAATGGGTTGCTCAGTGTCATACCTTCTCAAGAGGAAATTCATGAGGCCATTTGCGATATAAACAGGGAAGTCGGAGCAGGTCCTGAAGTTTAATGGTACGTTTTTTAAAACCTGTTGCCATGTTATCAAGGATGATTTACTTGACGCAATTGGGTCTTTTTTTGTTGGGGAGGAACTTCCAATTAGTTGGACATCAACTAATGTGATTTTAATTCCAAAAAATGAGAATCCAAAAAATTATGGAGAATTACATCCTATTAGTCTTTGTAACTTTTCGTCTAAAATTATCTCAAAACTTTTTGCAAAATGGATGGGACATATTCTTTTGAAAATTATTTCTCTAACTCAATCCGATTTTATCAAGGGTTGATCTTTATTGGAAAACGTTTTGCTTGCTCAAGAAATGATGACAATTTTTACAAAGAAAGTGAGGGGCTACAATCTTATTATAAAGCTTGATATGTTTAAAGCTTATGATAGGATGCCATGGTTGTTCATCATTAAAACTCTTATGAGTTTTGGCTTCTCAAAAATCATGATCGACTTAATTTGGAGGTTTATTTCGAATTGTTGGTATTCGAGAGTAGTTAATGGGAAGGTTTGTGGTTTCCTTAAATCTAAAAATGGGGTGAGGTAAGGAGATCCACTGCCATAGGCTCTATTTGTGTTAGCTTCAGAAGTGCTTAATCCGGGGATTAAAAAAATTACGGAAAGTGGGAAACTGACTCAGTCTGGACTAACAAGGGGCTGCCCCATTACTTCTTGTCTTTATTTTGCGGATGGAACTCTTATATTTGCCAATGATGATAGACGTTCTCTAAAGCATCTCATGGATTTTTTGAAAACTTATAAAGATAAATCAGGGCAAATGGTTAGTTGCAATAAAACGTCTTTTTTCCTTCTAGGAAATGGGACATATGGCATGAAGAATGTAGTTGAAAATGCCACCGGATTCAATTGAAAAAATCTCCCAATAATTTATTTGGAAATCCTTTATTCTCAAGTAAAAGAAAGGTTATTTCTCATCATATATAGACAAGATGGTTGGGCAACTAAATTATTGGAATCATCAAAGTAGAGTGACTCGTATAAAATCAGTAGCAGAATCCATACATCTTCATCTCCTGGCAGCGATCAATCCACCGGTAAATGTTCTCACTCTTATAAATAATCTGCTTGCTCGGTTTCTATGGGGAAAACAAGAAGAGAAAATGAAATTTCAATGGGTGAAAATTGGCATGATATATGCAAAATAAAATAAGAAGGCGAGCTAAATCTAAGATCTATGATTGACTTATCGCTTTCTTATGCTCATAATTTGTGGTGGAAATTTTTTAATTCTAACTTTTTATGGTCCCGTTTCATGCATGCTAAATATAAAAAATTGGAAGCACAAAATTTCGGAGGAAAATTTTTGTTTTCATCACAGGTATGGAGAAAAATGCAAAGTATCCGGGAGAAATTTTCAAAAAAATTTGATTTTATTTTTGGAAAATGGGCATTGACAAAAGATGGATGTTTCATAGTTAAATCATGTTGGCATTTGGTGAAAGATATTGGTTGTATCCAACACTCCTTTTCTCTAATATGGTATAAGAGGATTCCTAAAAGAATTTCAATTTTCGTGTGGCGGCTACTACATAAAGGAATTTTCATAGATGAGTAGATTAAAAAAATCCATATACCGCTTATATCGAAATGTAGATGTTGTAATGTGGTTTCTGAGGAGGATAGAGACCATCTATTTTGGGGTTATTCAATTTCCCAATCAATTTGGAGACGTTTCTATAACATTCTTGGGTTTACAACTCTTCAAATTTTAATGGAAACTTGATTAACTTGTGGATTAATTCTAAAGGTGAAAAAATTAGAGGTATTCTTTGTTATATTATTTCCCCTTTCATTTGTTAGTATTTATGGTGTGCTCAGAAAAAAAAGCATGTATGAGGGAGTGCCAATGAAGGAATCTTCTATTCTCATTCAGATTTGTGCGAAGATTAAAATTGATTTTAGAAATTTTCCTTTCCAAGGACCGAAAACTAGATATTGTATTGATATTTTATAGTTTTTGCTCTTTTAGGTGCTCACATTGCAGTGATTTGATGTAGCCACCGGTGGGGGGATTTTCCTCACCTATGATTTCTAATAAATTCATAAGACTCAATCCTATTTAAAACTAATAATAATTATGTGTCCATTCTTCCATATTTAAATTGGTATCGCACTCTCATGTGACACTGCTCACCTCTCATCTAAAGTTCACACCTAATGCATGCATTTTAATCGCCTTGTTATGCTACCCGCCTAACTAGTCTCCAATATCTTTAAGTCCATATGTTATCCTCTCTCACGCATATTTTATGAAATTAGTTATCACATCCTTTTAATAATTATTATATATATATACACACATACACATATGTATATTCTATAACATAACAAGCACACATATGTCGCGTATAACCGCCATCCCTCAGAGAAATATCTTACTGGATGGGGATCTTTACAATGTTATCATGCACCAGGCACACGCACATCATCCTGCGTATGGAGTCGTCATCTCACACCGAACTCGACAAATCATAAATATATTGGAGGCGGTCATAGTCATTCGACAGTGAGTCATAACCGTGCCAAAATTACCTCGCTTCGAACTTCAACCTCATAAGGGCACATGCATGGCACTATGACCTGGGGTCGATACTAAGCCTGGTGTCATTCGCCAGGGAAGATCACTCACATCTCGCAACATCCCCTAATAGAACTAGAGTGTTATGTTCAAATAATTATATCATACACACAGATATAATAATACACATATATACTATTTCTATACCCGTATATATTTTCAAAAACACATATACACTGTCTCTATACCTGCATATAATTCCAAATTTTTTGTCTAACCGTGCCTACCACTCGTATCACATAGCCTAATAATATGAATATCATTTTCATTCTCAATTATTTAATTATTCACTTAATTAATTAATTGAGTCCCAAAACATAATTTGAGGACACGTACTCATGTCACTCAGCTCATATTCCTATTTCTCGAATTTTGATCACAAGTTCAATTATTTATATTCGAGTATAATTCCCTTCCCAAATACTCTAATTTTCATCCTGGAGAATCATAATTAATTTAATCCACAATATCAATTACTATAATTTTTCAAAAGTCCTCGATTGTCCCCAGACATTTGTAATTTAATCCCCGAATTAACGTTCGAACATTTTCCATCAAATAAGCCAAATTAGCAGTTGCAGGGGTCCGAACCGGTTCAGCTATGGGGTGAACCGGTTCTCCCCTGCAATTTGCTCCAGTTCTCCCAAAATCCATTTTTAGCATCATAATCCAATTTCAATTAATCTCAATATATGTTTCTACAATAATGAATCCATTTTCAGCAAATCCCAATACACATAGAATGATCACTAATTTTAAGTTTTTCACCAACTATTAATCTTAATGTGTTGTAACATTAATTGGATTTATCGTTTTACATAGTTATTATCTCCATATATGGGAATTTAAAATCCCATCCAAAATTTCATATATGGAAATTATAAAACCCAATTTCATATTAAATTTCATCCAAAAAATATTCAAATTCAAAAGTTCCCAACTATAATATGAATTGAAAATCACACATAAATGATCAGCAAGATATTTACTTGCCTTTAAATTTTTAGTGTCTGAACTTGTTGTTGAAAATGAATAATATCCCCCAAGTTCCTCAACAAATCTTCTCACTTGAATTGTTCTTGAATTCCTTAGGCTTTCTTAACACTCCAAAGAATTCCTTTAACTTTTCTCCCTTTTCTCTTCACTTTCCCTCACACCCTTTAGTTTTAATCAAATAACTCTTTGTATTTTGTAAAATGGTTATTAGTTTCAATTAGCCTCTTCGTTATTTAACCTCAATCCCGTTTTGACTCTTCACCTCCCATTAAAAAGACCAAAACACTCATACACTAGTCCCGACTAGTCTAAAAATCCCCCAAGACTCAAATACTACTCTCGGGTACTTAAAGTCTACTATTTTTACCCATTCCGAATCAACCGTGTACTCGAAATTGTCATCGGAGTCACTTAAAAATATTTTCATCTCCACTTCATATAGTGTGTCCTGGTTAAGATATTAGTAAGTCATGCCGCGTTTACTTACTTATGACATAATATTATTTGACATCCAATTTTACCACACTACTAAATATATTATCACATAAATATTAATTTATTTCTATTTAAATTAATATTTATTTACCTTCGCATTATTTCTCGATTTAATTATTTATGTGTCACTCGCATCATTTAAATATCCAAATAAATATATATATAAACTACGGGGTATTACAATCTAGTCATTCATGGCTGAGAAAAAAAAGAAATAGAAATAGAGATGAAGTAGAGAAAGCAAGCCATAGATCTTGAACGAAAATAAGTCTTCAATCATAAATTATATTCAAATTTGGTACAAATCCTTGTTTCTTCCTCTTTCTCTTTCTAGAACTTTCTAAGTAAAAAGTATCCACTATCCCAAAGCTAATAATGATGTCAAAAGTCCTCCCAAAGATTAATATATGCTATCTCAAAATTAAAATATCATAATGGCATTGTTGTAGTTTTTTGGTGAAGTAAAATACATCCTGTTAGAGAAAAATACCTCTTGGCAGGGTAAAATACATCCTGACATGGTAGAATACATCCCGGTAGGGGCAAACTACATCATGCTTTGAGACCCCTCTAATCCTTCTTTACAGCGTTGTACATCCTCTTTTAAAGTCAGAATATGCCTTTTTGTGGGAAATGAGCTTCGCTTCACATGTAGAATACTTACATGACCTTACAAAAGCCTACTTTTAAAGTCAAATAACATATAACATTCAAATAAAATGTATGCACTTAAAAATATCTCAAAGATTAGGAATTAAGGCATTAGGAAAGATGTATTGCCCATATATATCAGTATATATGTAAAATATTAGGCTCTAATCACACCACCCAACTAGCTCATGTTAGGCCCTAGCATATGAAACGATCACAAAACAAGGAAAGAGAGAGGGCTTAATTCCTAACCTAAAGAAAAACGAAAACAAAAAGATAAAGTGCCACTTTCCCAGGCCTCTCGATTGTATTTAGTGTATGCAACAAGACGTTAAAACTTGTAGGTCCCCTTAGAGGACGGGTGAAGTGTTGTGAGGATTTATGGTGATTATACCCACAAAATTTAAAACTCCTCAATATTTTACCCCAAATTCTCATCATATGAGCATTCAACAAAATTTCCAAAACACATTAATTAACTAGCAATTAAACTTATATGAGCATTAAAGTTCACATATTATATTAATCATGAAGTCATTTTATATGGTTGAAATCCAAGAGAATGAATGTTTTACGTCCAATGAGTCAAACCAACCACTTATACTTCTATCAAAGTTACGCTTTGACTCAATCCTCTCCGAGAGTACACTCATAAATGAAACGCTCAGATATAGTGTGTAACTCTCGTTATATGTGAGATATAATAGATTATATGCAGTCAAAACAAGATCTCACATATAAATAAGAAAAAACACTTTATATTGAAGAATTAATATTCTTGTGATAGGATTCTGTTCACTAGCCAAGTTGAAATGCACTCAAGTTATCATCTCAATTGTTTCTACCTTTAAATCACCTTCTACCTAGGATCACATAGGACTTTTATTTTGGTTGTAATGGGGATAGGTGTAGGGTTACAAAATGAAGGGTAAAGGGATTCAAAGATGTTTGGGAAATTTATTGGAAACTACAATGAAGATTACATAAGATGCTCAGGACATTTACGACTTGAATTTAAACTTGTAATTTTTCTTCTCTTCAATCCTTTTATTGATTTTTTTCTTTATTCTTTTTTTTCACTTTCCTTTTTTTTCTTTTCTTTTTTTCACTTTAGAAATGCCCCTTTACGAACATACACACTCATCGTACAAAATAACCCTACATATTCCCATACATAAGGGTATTGATAGTAAATGGGTTATACTCCTATTATGGAGAGGGGGTATGGGATATTGGAGTGTAAGAAAGAAAGGGTAATTCAAGGCTCAACGGGCTAGCGAAAGGTAAATGTATAAAAAGGGGCAAACCAAGGCTAAAGGTTAAGTGAATGGTGGCCTATGATCATATCCTAGGTTTCGTATGACTCTTTAGTGTTGAGGCATTTCCTTGAGTTAAGACTTCACTGATAAACTTATCTATCTACCAACCAAAACAATGAAAATGAAATTATTCAACGAAGTACTCTTTTCTAAGGATGAGAAGAGTAGATGTAATTAAACTCTCACAATAGGATTGTCTCTAAACTCGCTAGGGTTTAAGTCTCCACTTTTGTTTTCAAGATTTCCAAGTTTTTTTAGCTAAGTAGCCTCATTTCGACAATTAGGCCGAGTATTGTGCTCATAATTTGACAAGGTTTCAAAAATATATTAAAAAAACTCATGATTAGGATACTAGGCGAACTAGGATGATAAGAAATAGATCATATAAGAAAATTCAAATTTTTATGGACATGTATCACGAGTATGCAACGGAAAATCGAGGTAAACAATGTATTATTGAAGTAAAACTGCCAATTAAAGAAACAAGAAGAAATAAGAGAAAGAAAAGTAAATATAAACTAGAAAAGAAAATAATTTTGGATTTTTAAGATTTTCTATTGTTTTTTAATTTTTAATTTTCTCAAATTTTTATTGATATACCCGTATATACCCTCGGCCATGCCGAGGACGCCCTGCGCCTCACCGGGCCCAGACGACCCCTCAGGGGCCGACCCTTCATCAGGCTCCGGATGACCCCTCAGGGGGCCGACCCTTCATCAGACTCCGGACGACCCCTCAAGGGGACGACCCTTCATCAGGCTCCGGACGACCCATCAAGGGGCCGACCCTTCCTCAGGCTCTCGACGACCCCTCAGGGGGCCAACCCTTCATCAGGCTCCGGATGACCCCTAAAGGGGCCGAACCTTCATCAGGCTCCGGACGACCCATCAGGGGGACGACCCTTCATCAGGCTCCGGACGACCCATCAGGGGGCCGACCCTTCATCAGGCACCGGACGAACCCCTGAGGGTACGACAGTACGAGGCCCAAATTAGGCCAGACTCATTACCGAAAGGAACTTTGCCCTCGGCCTCATATCAAAGGCCAAGGGTGACATCATCACAGTGCGTGGTTTGGGAGACGCGTGGAACAGTGCGCGTGAGGCTCACATGGCACATGGGAGACCGTTATAACAAAATCACACCCTTACGTGAGGGAATATTATGTCATCATTTGGCATCTACAGGTGTCAACAGGGGATTGGCTAGATCATCATTCACATGCACTATGCATACTTGGGGGGTACACTATACCCCCTAAGACCTATATATACCTGTCACCTACAACCTTACAGGGGAGATGGATCGATAATTGTAACCCTAGCAGAAACTCTACTTATACACACAGTAGAGAGAGAAAGTAAGCTTATGTGCATTGTATCCAAGGCCATTAGTGCCCATACTTAGTGGATCACACACTCACAGTGGACGTAGGCCTAATTGGCTGAACCACTATACATCATTATCTTATTCCTCTTATACTCATCTCCTTCTACACACTTACACACATATACATCTCCATGGCTGCCATGGTTACTACTGTTTGAGCTCATCATCACTTATCCGGTGGTGCTAGATTTCAGCATCATCAGTTTGGCGCCGTCTGTGGAAACGAGAAGACATCTCTTCTTTTATACAACTTGACCTCACTTGGGAACTCTGGTGGTGAGCCAACTCTCCCCCTGAGAGGATATGTTTCACCATTGAAAGAGACCCACTAAGGTTCTCAAGCTCACCAGTCTTTTCTTCAGTTCAGTTTTTCATAGCTCAAACACATGGCACCTGAGATGCCACCACCACCACTTCCCCTGCCGGATGATGGGGGAGGACCCAGTTCCAGTCAACCACCAGCTCAGTCTGAGATGGCTGATGTGGCGGCAACCTTAAATTCTCTGGCAGCAAGCCAGCGGATGATGCATGAGAAGTTCATAACTCTAAGCCAGAACGTACTAAGACCACCAGGGGTTTCACCTGAGATGATTACTCCGGCAGCAGCTCCAGGATAGTATGAAGCCAGGGGACCACCCCAGGCACCACGCAAAGACCTGCCACCCCCTCAGCGGTGTAGGGATGTTGCTGAACCCCGACATCTACGCCTGGGGAGGCAAGGAAACTCTTGTCCTGAGGACAGGTATGACGACCCGGAGGGAGAGGAGGCCCCTATAGAATGCTGGTAACCATATGAGGTCTCCAAAAACACTGTACAACCTCTCCAGGAAAGTAGAGGAAAGTGCGGAAGACCAAATCCTGATGATCGCTCGAGAGGCTCTGCTTTTGATCGCTTGAGCAGGGGGTCAGCCTTTGAGAGGCTGGGCCCAGTAAATGACATGCGGGAAAAATTGTCCAGGTCAAGGAGTGCTGTGAGGTCCAGGAGGGAGGCGGTAGATGGCCGACCCCAAGGACGGGATGATGGTCAAAGGGAAGTAAACAGCCGATACAGGCCTGCCGCAGCAGAACCCTCCGCCCACCTTAAAGAGGCGGCAGGGGATAACATCGGCCAAGCTAACCCTGCGAGGCCCTGGAATGACTTGATCCAGCGACTAGAGGATAAGATCGATGATATATTAAAGAGACGGGACCCTCTTCAGAAGGGATACACCATAGTCTCACCCTTTGTGGCTAAGATAGTCAACTTCCCTACGGCATCAAGGTTCAAGCCACCTGTGGTCACCCCAAGATACGACGAGAGCACCAACCCTGTCCACCATGTTGAGATGTATCAATCAGCAGCAGACATATACTCTATCTCAGATGAGATGAGGTGTCGTGCCTTTTATGGTACCCTGACTGGGGCTACACATATCTGGTACACGTCTCTTCCAAAAAATTCCATTGAAAACTTAAAGCAGTTGGCAGACCGGTTCATACACAACTTTTGCTTTGCGGTGAGGACACAGAAGAAGACCACCCACCTGCTCTATGTTAAGCAGGGGAAGAATGAGAGTCTGAGGGACTATATAGCCAGATTCAATAAAGAGAAGCTGTAGGTGGAAGATTATGAGGAGAGCATAGCTATGACAGCCCTGATTGGAGGACTCCAAAAGGGGAAGCTGTTATGGAAGCTTGCTGAAGACCCTCCGAGGACGATGGTTAAATTACTGTCAACAACAGGAAAGGTGATGAATGCCGAAGAGGCGATGGCCACAAAATACGAAGACAAAAAAGGAGGCGCTAGTGGGGGTAAATACCCTAAGAAGAATAAAGAGGGGAAGAAGAGGTCTACGGATGACAAGTTTGCTGGTTACAACCCTCTAACGGTCAGCTGTGAACAAATTCTCAATGAGATAAAGAGTGATCGATCCCTGAAGTGGCCTGAGAAGTTGAGGGCAGCCCCCAACAAGAGGAACAAGAACCTGTGGTGCGAATTTCACTAAGACCACGGCCACATAACAGACAAATGCTTTGCTATGAAAGATGATATTGAGAAGATGCTGAAAGAAGGGAAGCTTAGAAAGTACGTCGACAAAGGTGCCTTCAAGAGGGGCCGAGGGGACGACCCCAGAAAGAAGCGAGGCGATGCATGTAGAGAAGGTCCTAAAAAAAGAGGGGACGACCCTTCTGATGATGAGGACGACCCTGACCTCCCATCGAGAGACGACCAAGGCCCTTTCAAGAGGCTTAATATAATCTCGCTCGGAGTGGGAATGATCTCTGGGGGTCTAGCAGGAGGAGGGTCTGAGGTCGCAGATAGGAAGGCCCACGTGGCTGAAGCCAAGGCAGTGACGAAGATAATACACTCCACCTCTCTGGAGGCAAAGTCAGAAAAGAGGAATAAGGTCGACATGGACACTCTGATAGTGGGATTTTCAAGAATGGACTTCAAAGGCCTCTTAGCCCCACATGATGACCCTCTAGTAATCACTACCAGGGTGCACGGGTGCGAGGTGCCGAGGATCCTAGTCTACGGGGGTAGCTCTGCAGATGTGATGTTCTGTCCATGCTTCAAAGCCTTAGGCCTCAACGGTGCTAGACTCGTCCCATACCATCATCCATTGATTGGGTTCAGTGGGGAAAAGGTTCATCCCCTTAGAGTGTATGAGGCCGATGTCAGGATGGGGGCCGAGTGGCCGAGATGTCTTACAAAGAAGGTCAGCTTCTTTGTGATGGATGAACAGGTGTTCTAGGCCTAACACATCATACTGGGGCATGTGTCCCTCAAGGGGTTTGAATTTGTGCCGTCTACGGTCCATCAGATGGTTAAATTTCCTACCCCTTACGGGGTGGGGGAAGTGCAGGGAGACCAGATGACAGCGCGAGAATGTTACTACAACTCCGCTGAAGGAAGGGAGGAACACAAGAGGGCTACAACCACTTACAATATTGATACCCTAGACCCTAGGGATGAGACGAAGCTAAAGAAAGGAGAGGTCACGGAAGAGGTAGAATCCATAATCCTCAATGAGGATGACCCAAAAAAAAACCGTCCAAGTCGACAAGTCTCTGAAGCCAAATATCAAGGAAGACCTCATTAAACTGTTGAAGAGAAGACAGAGCGTATTTGCAAGGAGTCACACAGATATGCCGGGGATCGACCCCGAAGTTATGAGCCACAAGCTCAATGTGGTAAAGGGTGCAAAGCTAGTAAGGAAGAAGAGAAGAATTTACTCTAGAGAAAAGTATGAGGTCATAAGGGATGAGGTCAAAAAATTGGAAGATGCTGAGTTTATCAGAGAGGTCATCTACCCTGAATGGCTATCCAACGTTGTCATAGTCCCAAAAGCCAACGGGAAGTGGAGAATGTGTGTGGACTTCATCGACCTCAACAAGCATTGTCCCAAAGATAGCTTCCCTCTCCCCCGCATTGATTAGATGGTAGATGCTACCGCAGGCCATGAGCTCATGAGCTTCATGGATGCTTATTCAGGGTACAACCAGATCTTCATGAACCCTGCAGACTCGGAGAAGACAACCTTCATTACTGACAAGGGGACATACTGTTATAGGGTCATGCCCTTTGGCCTAAAAAATGCGGGGGCAACATTCCAGCGCCTCGTAAATAAAATATTTGAAGACCAAATTGGGAAGTCTATGGAGGTTTATGTAGATGACATGCTGACTAAGAGTTTGAAGGTAGATGATCATGTGGCTGACCTAGAAAGGACATTTAATACGATGGACAAATACCAGATGAAGCTTAACCCGACCAAGTGTGTCTTCAGGGTCGGAGCAGGGAAGTTCTTGGGGTTCATTGTCAACCAAAGAGGCATCGAGGCCAATCCTGAAAAGATAAAGGCCCTTATTGAGATAAAGACCCCCAAGTCCATTAAAGACGTTCAGAGACTCATAGGGAGAGTTGCTGCCTTGAACTGGTTCGTGTCTAGGGCCACAGACAGGTGTCTACCATTCTTCAAAATTCTCAGAAAAGCCTTCGAATGGAGTGAAGAGTGTGATGAGGCCTTCAAGGAGTTAAAATCATACCTGGGGTCTCCCTTGCTATTGTCACGGCCCATGCAGGGTGAACGACTGTATGTGTACCTCGCCGTCTCAGAGTCAGCCATCAGTGCAGCCATTATGAGAGACGAAGACGGAGTACAGAAGCCTGTGTATTTTAATAGCAAGGCACTCCAGGGGTAGAGCAAAGATATCCAAGGATGGAGAAGTTGGCCTATGCCTTGATCCATGCATCGAGATAGATGAAGCCATACTTCCAGTCCCATACAATGGTCATCCTAACTGACTCTCCCCTTAGGCAGGTTTTGCACAAGCCTGAAAAATCAGGGAGGTTAATGGCCTGGGCTATAGATCTGGGGGAGTTTGACATAGTGTATCAGCCTAGGACGGCCATTAAGGGGCAAGCATTGGCAGACTTCGTGACCAAGTTTACTTGGGAAGATGATGAAGCCGAGGGTGAGAGCCTCGGGAAGATAGATACCCGACAGGGTGAGCTCATCAACACACCTGCAGATAAGGCTGAGACGAGCACCGCTAGAAGGAAAGTGGTTAAAAACGAAGAGGGAAGATATCTCTTTAGATAGGGGTCACTCACCAAGGGAAGTTTCTCAGAAGAACACATCGTGTGGAGTCTCTTCGTCGACGGGTCCTCTTGCGAAAGCGGAAGTGGAGCTGGATTAATAGTATCAGCACCCGACGACACAGACATTGAGTACTCCTCGAGGTTCAACTTTAAGGCCTCCAACAATGAGGCCGAATATGAGGCCTTGATAGCAGGCCTCTCCTTGGCCAGATCTCTTAGTGTCGGCTATATTTTGGTTCATAGTGATTCAAGGCTAGTAGTGAATCAGATACTAGGAGCCTACGAGTCCAAGGACGAGAGGATGGCTAAGTACCTTGAGAAGGTTAGGTCATTACTGAAGGGCTTCAGGGAAGTGAAATTAAAGAGGATACCTAGGCTCGACAATGGCCGAGCTGATGCCCTTACTAGGTTGGCCTCGGTAACTAGGACAGACATCAGGAGGACGGTCCTAGTGGAAATTTTGCTTCGGCCAACTATTAAAGGCGCCGAGGGAACACTTAGAAATTGCCTAAATGTTTCATAGGAAGCTTCGTGGATGGACCCTCTGATCAGATACATTAAGGAGGGGGAGATGCCAGAAGCAAGGCAAGAAAGGAACAAGTTGAGATACAGGGCTGCAAAGTTCGCTGTCATTGGGGACACCTTGTACAAAAAAGGATTTTCACTCCCCTTATTTAGGTGTGTGCACCCATCTGAGGTCCCATCCCTTTTGCAAGATGTGCACGAAGGATCGTGCTCAAGCCACATTGGGGGCAGAACCTTAGCGAAGAGGGTGATCACCCAAGGGTAGTTGTGGCCGACCTTAGGGAAAGACGTCGCGGCATATGTAAAAAAGTGTGACAAATGCCAGAGATTTGCCACCATCCCTCACCAACCCCATCAGCCTCTTACCTCCATTACATCCCCATGGCCATTTGCAGTGTGAGGGATCGACCTCGTAGGACCCTTACTAAGAGCAGTCAATAACTATCGGTTCCTCATCGTAGCTATTGACTATTTCTCAAAATGGGTGGAGGCCGAACTGATGGTCAAAATTACAGAGAAGAAGACCTTCCAATTCATCTGGAAAAATGTTATATGCAGATATGGTCTCCTCAACACCCTCATCTCGGATAACGGGACTCAGTTCAAGAATACCTCTCTACAAAGATACTGTGAAAGGGTGAGTATCAAATAATTTTTCTCCACCCCAGGCCGACCTCAGGCCAATGGGTAAACATATGTTACAAATAGGACAATCCTAGATGGAATCAAGAAGAGGCTTGAGGAGGCAAAAGGAAGATGGGTCGATGAGTTATGTGTCGTGCTGTGGGCATACAGAACGACAGTGAGGACCTCTACCGGAGAGACCCCATTCATGCTAGCTTATGGCTCAGAAGCCATCATCCCCACCGAGTTTGGGTTTCCTACTCATAGGATCCAAATGTATGACCCCCAAAGAAATACAGAAGAAAGGAGACTCGACTTAGACCTGATTGAGGAAAGGAGGGAAGACGCCAAGATAAGGCAGGCCGCCTACCAACAGAGGACCGCAAGGTTTTACAATCAGAGGGTGAAACAAAGGCCAATCGCAGTGGGGGACTTGGTCCTCAAAAATACTTGGCAAAAGCCCAACAAGATCCATCCTAATTGGCATGGACCATATAGGGTCATCGATGAAGTCGTCCCTGGGACCTATAGACTAGAAAACCTAGAGGGGGAACCCTTTTCCAAACCCTGGAATGCAGATCATTTGAAAAAATACTATCAGTAGTGTTGTAAGGTCTTGATAGACCATAATTGAAATAGGAATTGCTCCAACAGAACACTTGGAAAATTAATGGTAGACGCCTGTGTTTCCCCTCATCATGTGTTTATCAGTTCTAGTACGCATGAAAACATTTTTAGAGAACGTCCCTCGGCTATAATGAAGGTCAATGGAGGGGACGACCCCACCATTGTCCTCAAGAAAGACGAGGGAATACTTAATTAAAAACCATTAGTTTGATTATTAGAACCCTCGGCTATAATGAGGGTCAATGGAGGGGACGACCCCACCATTTTCCTCAAGAAAGACGAGGGAATACTTAATTAAAAACCATTAGTTTGGTTGTTGGAACCCTCGGCTATAATGAGGGTCAATGGAGGGGACGACCCCACCATTGTCCTCAAGAAAGATGAGGGAATACTTAATTAAAAACCATTAGTTTGGTTATTGGAACCCTCGTCTATAATGAGAGTCAATGGAGGGGACGACCCCACCATTGCCCCCAAGAAAGACGAGGGAATACTTAATTAAAAACCATTAGTTTGGTTGTTGGAACCCTCGGCTATAATAAGGGTAAATGGAGGGGACGACCCCACCATTGTCATCAAGAAAGACGACGGAAGACTTAATTAAAAACCATTAGTTTGGTTATTGTAACCCTCAGCTATAATGAGGGTCAATGGAGGGGACGACCCCACCATTGCCCCCAAGAAAGACGAGGGAATACTTGATTAAAAACCATTAGTTTGGTTGTTGGAACCCTCGGATATAATGAGGGTCAATGGAGGGGACGACCCCACCATTGTCCTCAAGAAAGATGAGGGAATACTTAATTAAAAACCTGTAATACCCCGTAATTTTAATGACTTTTAAAATGGGTTATATTTTAAATTAATGGATTAATTGGATCTTATTATAAATTAATTCATTTGGGTTTTATCCGAATTGTGGATATTAAAATGGATGATTCTGAATATAACTTAAAGATATTTAGGTAATATATGAATGTGATGTCATTGATATGACGGTATGATATAAATTCGGTAATTTAAATTTTTAGTCAGACGTGGTATGGGACGTGTCGGAACTAATTTATCAAATTAAAAAGGAAATTTATTTTCTGTCGACCTTATAGTCATTTTGACTGCGTAGTTGCGTCCGGAAGGTTCAAAATAGTCAGAAAAGTATATTTGGATGTTAATTTTGAGTCTCGGGTCATTTGGAAATGAAAAGACAACCCAAAATGGCATTTTGGTTATTTTTACAAGGGGGATGAATAGTGATTTCGGGTTTTATCTTATTATAAGTATTTGGAGATTAGTGTATGTAGGTTCATTTCATATCTTCTACACAAAATTGAAAAGTCATCTTCTTAGAGAGAGTGGAAGGTTGCTTGGAAAGAAAAAGAAGTTTTCTTGGGAAGGAGGAGAACCAAAGTCCAAAGGTCACCACCACCATCACCACATGTGTTATTCAACTCCAAAGGGTCAGATCTTCATTAGAGGCAAGTGTTTGATATTTGCAATTTAAGTTCGTATATTGTCCATGTTAGGATAGTTATAAAAAGAGATGATTTTCATGCTTGGAAGATGAAAGGATATAGTTGTTAATGGATTTTTGGAATCTAAAAAAATATAGGAATTAAACTCATGTTGTAGGTAGTTAGTAATCCAATAAATATTCATCAATCTGTGGAAGAAATTCTGAAAATAATTTAGTGTTCTTGAAGATAATATGTTGATAATTTTATGGAAAAAGAGGCAAAAACGAGTGGAATGAGAAGAGCCAATTTGGAATGTTTAGATCTCCTTTTCGAGTGCATTTGGATGAGATTTAAGAAAAACTCAAAACACATACCTGACTCAATTTCTCGTGTAGAATCCAAATCTGAAGTCGGATTGATGATTTGAATAATTTTTGGATCTGATTTTTCTGAGTATTTAAAATATGAGAATTCATGATGTTGTTTCTTTTTAATGTTGGTTCTTATCCCAAAACTTTTTTGGATCTTTGGTGATTATTAACTGGATATTATGGGACTTAGAAAATATCAGTAGACCCTTGATAAGATTTGAATTAATTTGATTGGGATTTAAATTGATTAGAATGATGATAATTAAATTAAAGAAATTTCGGTTGCTAGATTCATTTGTTGGATTATAATTGGTTTGCTTGAGGATTAAGGATAGGTCCAGTAGTGGTGATTGAATGTAACACCTGGGTAGCCTTAGGATTACAATATGAACATCAAGGACTGAGTTTAAGCTCATTATTGATTGTGTAAGGAATAAGTGTAATACGAGCGCTTAGCAGTATGACTCTTGGATAAAGATGGGAGTTTAGAACACATTTGGTTGAAAGAGGGTATGAGGTTATCCTAATCACGTATTTAAAGTTGACGGACCTCCTCGATCGACAAAGTTAAGTAGTAGTGTATTGGAAGGGTTCCTTGTTTGGATTTCGCTTTGCGAGACGCTCCGCGCATGAACCTTAACGACGTCGGTAGTGGAGAGATGTTACAGGATGCGAGGATAATTAAATTATGAAGTAAAAGAGATATAATGCTACGTATGGGAATTATCTTAGTGTAGTGATATTACCTTATTGATATTATATTATAGGTATGATAATGCCTATTTGATTGATTGATGATTTATGTGTATGACATACCTAGCTTACTTGCTATCGGTGGGAGGTTTGCGCGTGAGGGCAGTCATATCCTGATGAATCCATGGGATCTTTGATTTGACGCTCGAGAACATAGGTCTATGAAAGACTTATCGGGGAGTTGATAAGTCCGCTGACTGTGGGTACGTAGGTATGTGCGTGACCCATGGATACGAGAACTATGTTCGCCTCCAATGTTTGTGTTATTATTTATGGTTCGAGGAATCCTTACCGAACCTTTTGTCCACTATTCGGCGACCAGCGATGATGGGACATGATAGCAGAGTAATGCATTGCACCGCAGCTGTGACTCGGGGTGCCGTATTATATATGAATATATATATATATATATATATATATATATATATATATATATATATATATATATATATATATATATATATATTCATATATAATGGATTAAATGAATGAATGGATATTTATTATGGTTAAATCTATCTATAGTGATAATTGTAGATAACGGTGAATAGAGAATGATAATTGAATTAAGTTAATGAATGTTTATTGAAAAACTTAATTCATATTAATGAGAAATGATTCATGTTAATGAGAAACGATGAGAAATGTAAATGAATAATAATGTGACGTATGGTATGGGACATATGGGGATTATGATATTGGGATTTAATTATAATATGGAGACTAGAAAAGAGGAACCATTAACTAGGAGGTTAATAGGAAACGTTAAGTGTGCACTCTAGTTGAGAGGTGAGAATGACAAGTGAGAGTTGGGTCTAACATGTACATAATAAAAGATTTATTGCACTTGTTAAATACTTGCTGTTTTAAAAATCATTTTCACAATCGGGCTCTGACCCGTTTCCTTGCATATTTTCTTTTCTATTGTATCTTCTATATCAGGTGTCCAGCAACAGGGACGCCAACCTTAGCGGATTATGACAGGCTATGGATTTATGGAGTTTTTGCTTAGACGCCTATCATCATTTGATTCACAGTATTCTCTTAGTAGGGCATGTCGCCCAAAGGATTCAGTTATCTTCTTCTATCGGGGTCAAATACTATGGTATTCGTGTTATTTTAATACATTTGATATTGTTGGGATTACTGTAATGGATTAATATTATTTGGGAATGTTTATTCCAATTTCATTAAAATTATTTTGTGTTATCTAATTGGTTATCAGTGTTGTAGAATAAAATGTGTTGTGTTATTCTTAAACTGGAAATGGATTTTGTTAAATTAAAATTTGAAAAGTTTTTAACACCAGCTTAATTGAGTATTGGGTGAGTTGTAAATGTTTTCGACAGTGATGCTAAGAATGAGCCAACTGTATATTCTGTTTTAATTTGGTATGGGACTGGCCACCCGGTATTTAATTAGGTGGGGTGTTGCAGGTGGTATCAGAGCATCAGGTTCTAGTGTCCTTTAGGATCTATGCGGCTTACTGTGTTTTTAGCTTAGCGTTCTTTGATATAGAGCCCTATGTTTAGGATTGTTTATCTCTTTGGTAAGATTCCGTATATATCAGTGAATCTTATTTACGTTCGGGAGTGATAGAACAAAGAAGTATGGCAGACGAGGGCCATTGAATGGATAGCGGAGATCGTACTTATGAGGTTATGAAGTATGTTCGAGTATGATGACCGTAGTCGAGGTCACCCCTATTATGGAAAATTAAGGAGAGACATCATTAGAAGTTCTTGAAATGCGGGAATTGTGTGTGTTACCTAACGAAGGCAATATATTCAAAGGCTTGGGCATATAGTGGAGTGTGATTAACTAGAACTGAAAATTTGGGGTAAAATTTTTCTTGACTCATTGGAGAAAAGTTATAATTGTGGGATTCAACAACCACCACCCACGAATGAGGGTATGTTTTCTATCTAAGGAATTATGAGGCGTATATTGATTTTTGTAGCGATTAATATTGTGTGGGCAAAAAGGATTGCTAAACTTAGCCTATAGCACTGTTATTTACGTATACTCACCAAGGGGTGTGGGACACCCTATGATTTACATGTTATCACGTGGGTTTGATTTTTATCATGGGATTACTTCCTTTGGGCATGTTCGAGCATGATGTGACTATCGTCATGCATTGACTTGTGGTATACGAGAGCGTATGTACTACTATAGCTAGCATCTTGTCTTTTATAAGAGAGTAGATGAGTAGACTTTATTCGAATTAATAAAACCTATAGAGAGGTTATAAACTATTGACTAAAGACCTGAGGAGTTTCGATGACCGACTACTTTAGGTAGTAGTGTATCGGGGGGGTTTCTTGTTTGGATTTTGCTTGCGAGACACCCCACACATGAAACTAATAACCGTTGGGAGTCGAAATAAGATAGGTCTTTAGGATATGAGTTTATAACCTTTGCTATTATAATGAAAGTTGTACGATAGGGTGTATGGGCGCCCTATTTGATTGGATTGTAGTAGTTTTCAAAATTGTGAAACAGTAAGTAGTTGTGACTTCAGGATTTATTTGTTTAATAAGTGAGGATCATTTTTCCCAAACTTTGTCACAAGGACGGTATAGGGAAGATTGGGTATAATTTAAATTTGATTCAGTTGGAACTATATGGTGAGACTTAGTGTAACATCGATGGGGATTTTCGTTAATGTACTGTATGGGCGGTACTACTTAGATTTCTTGCGATGTGAGATTTATACTCAGAGTTGACCTTATCTGTATGGTTCATTTTTTTGAATTTCGGGACGAAATTCTGTTATAAGGGGGGAAGTATGTAATACCCCGTAATTTTAAAGACTTTTAAAATGGGTTATATTTTAAATTAATGGATTAATTGGATCTTATTATAAATTAATTCATTTGGGTTTTATCCGAATTGTGGATATTAAAATGGATGATTCCGAATATTACTTAAAGATATTTAGGTAATATATGAATGTGATGTCATTGATATGAAGGTATGATATAAATTCGATAATTTGAATTTTTAGTCAGACGCGGTATGGGACATGTCGAGATTAATTTATTAAATTAAAAAGGAAATTTATTTTCTATCGACCTTATAATCATTTCGACTGCGTCGTTGCGTCCGGAAGGTTCAAAATAGTCAGAAAAGTCTATTTGGATGTTAATTTTGAGTCTCGGGTCATTTGGAAATGAAAAGATAACCCAAAAGGGCATTTTGGTTATTTTTACAAGGGGGATGAATAGTGATTTCGGATTTTGTCTTGTTATAAGTATTTGGAGATTAGTGTATGTAGGTTCATTTCATCTCTTCTACACAAAATTGAAAAGTCATCTTCTTAGAGAGAGTGGAAGGTTGCTTGGAAAGAAAAAGAAGTTTGCTTGGGAAGGAGGATAACCAAAGGTCAAAGGTCACCACCACCATCACCACCTGTGTTATTCAACTCCAAAGGGTCAGATCTTCATTAGAGGCAAGTGTTTGATATTTGCAATTTAATTTCGTATATTGTCCATGTTAGGATAGTTATAAAAAGAGATGATTTTCATACTTGGAAGATGAAAGGATATAGTTGTTAATGGATTTTTGGAATCAAGAAATATATAGGAATTAAACTCATGTTGTACGTAGTTAGTAATCCAATAAATATTCATCAATTTGTGGAAGAAATTCTGAGAATAATTTAGTGTTCTTGAAGATAATATGTTGATAATTTTCTGGAAAAAGAGTAAAAAACGAGTGGAATGAGAAGAGCCAATTTGGAATGTTTAGATCTCCTTTTCGAGTGCATTTGGATGAGATTTAAGAAAAACTCAAAACACATACCTGACTAAATTTTTCGTGAAGAATCCAAATCTGAAGTCGGATTGATGATTCGAATAATTTTTGGATTTGATTTTTCTGAGTATTTAAAATATGAGAATTCATGATGTTGTTTCTTTTTAATGTTGGTTCTTATCCCAAAACTTTTGTGGATCTTTGGTGATTATTAATTGGATATTACGGGACTTAGAAAATATCAGTAGACCCTTGATAAGATTTGAATTAATTTGATTGGGATTTAAATTGATTAGAATGATGATAATTAAATTAAAGAAATTTCGGTTGCTAGATTCATTTGTTGGATTGTAATTGGTTTGCTTGAGGATTAAGGATAGGTCCAGTAGTGGTGATTGAATGTAACACCTGGGTAGCCTTAGGATTACAATATGAACATCAAGGACTGAGTTTAAGCTCATTATTGATTGTGCAAGGACTAAGTGTAATACGAGCGCTTAGCAGTATGACTCCTGGATAGAGATGGGAGTTTAGAACACATTTGGTTGAAAGAGGGTATGAGGTTATCCCAATCACGTATTTAAAGTTGACGAACCTCCTCCATCGACAAAGTTAAGTAGTAGTGTATTGGAGGGGTTCCTTGTTTGGATTTCGCTTTGCTAGACGCTCCGCGCATGAACCTTAATGACGTCGGAAGTGGAGAGATGTTACAGGATGCGAGGATAATTAAATTTTGAAGTAAAGATATGATATTTTAATACGTGGAATTTAAAAGAGATATAATGCTACGTATGGGAATTATCTCAGGGTAGTGATATTACCTTATTGATATTATATTATAGGTATGATAATGCCTATTTGATTGATTGATGATTTATGTGTATGACATACCTAGCTTACTTGCTATCAGTGGGAGGTTTGCGCGTGAGGGCAGTCATATCCTGATGAATCCATGGGATCTTTGATTTGTCGCTCGAGAACATAGGTCTATGAAAGACTTATCGGGGAGTTGATAAGTCCGCTGACTGTGGGTACGTAGGTATGTGCGTGACCCATGGATACGAGAACTATGTTCGCCTCCAATGTTTGTGTTATTGTTTATGGTTCGAGGAATCCTTATCGAACCTTTTGTCCACTATTCGGCGACCAGCGATGATGGGACATGATAGCAGAGTAATGCATTGCACCGCAGTTGTGACTCGGGGTGCCGTATTATATATGAATATATATATATATATAAAATGGATTAAATGAATGAATGGATATTTATTATGGTTAAATCTATCTGCAGTGATAATTGTAGATAACGGTGAATAGAGAAAGATAATTGAATTAAGTTAATGAATGTTTATTGAACAACTTAATTCATATTAATGAGAAATGATTCATGTTAATGAGAAAAGATGAGAAATGTAAATGAATAATAATGTGACGTATGGTATGGGACATATGGGGATTATGATATTGGGATGGAATTATAATATGGAGACTAGAAAAGAGGAACCATTAACTCGGAGGTTAATAGGAAACGTTAAGTGTGCACTCTAGTTGATAGGTGAGAATGGCAAGTGAGAGTTGGGTCTAACCATAATATGAAGATGGCTCGGCCTTCAGTAATGTCAAGTTTTGGGACCAGAAGGCCCCCATGCTAGAAGAGGAACTAGTCCCCTCGGATGACTCCACCCTCGCCCTCGTCCTAGAATCCGGCCGAGGGTCAGCCGGGTCTTCAGGCTCTTTTCTTTTGTGACCGTCAGCTGTCGATTCAACAAGTGTTGGCCCCACGACCTTTGTCTTTCTCGGAGCCTGCTGAGGCTCCTTGCCCTTCCTCTTGCCTAAGCCAGATAGCAAACTTGGGGCAGTCATTTCCCAGAGTTGATCAGATATACCAGAGGGACGACCTGAAAGGGGGACGATACGTTAGAAAAATGCAGAGGAAAAGATGAAACACTTGAAAAAAGTAAAGAATGAGCAAAAAATAATGTAACTCACATAGCTCTGTCAGGGGACCGACCCTCAGACCAACTTCTTTGAGGAACTTGGGGGTCATCAGATCTTCAAATTTTGCAATCTCACCCCCTCTCTCTCATTCCCTCAGATACTCAACTATGTTTTTCTCATCCAGACTACGTCCGGGATCAGACCTGTCCTTCATCGAGGGGTTTGACCATCTTTTGGGAACCCTCGGACTATCGTCCAAATGTCAGCGGAAAATTTCCACTCCCCAGAAACGAAGAAAAATCTCTGCTTCCAATCGTGGTTGGAGGTCTATGCCACGTGGATAAGTTTTTTGTCAGACCTCCTCACCCCCAGGTGGTAGTACCTAGGCTATTTGGACGAGGAAGTGATATTGTAACAGGCCAAAAATACATCGGCCGATGGCTCGTTAGTGAAAGCATTCTTCCATAAGGAGATGTATCCAAGGATCGTCCTCCAGGAGTTAGGAGGAAGCTAAGAGGGGGCAACGCCGAGGGATGACAGGATATCTACGACAGCAGGATGCAGAGGGAATCTGACACCAACCTTGAACATTTGTTCGTATACTGAAACCTCTCCCTCTTCACCCTCAAAGACCCTCTCAGACTCAGAGGGAACCCTCATAGTTACATTTAGGGACACTCCATAGGCATGCCTCCACAGCAAGAGGTAACAATCCCTAACTAAGGAGATATAGGACGAGGCATGGGAGGTGTCAACCTGGTCATCATCTGAGTCCTCACCCTCGTCCTCTGTCCCCTCTCCCTCGGCCTCATCACCTGCCAGAGACCTCTGAGGAAAAGCCATCTGGAAGGCATGTGGAGATAAAGTAGTCACAGGGACGGCCTCGGAAGCAACCATACCCTCGTCCTGTCGGCCTGGGCTTAGGTCAGATGCCTCACCTCTCCCAGAAGGTCCAGAGCCATTGGGCGACAACGCTCTCTCATCCATCTCTCCTGAATAACTCTCGGCAGGACGACAGGATGACCCACAAGACTCAGACGGCTCAAATGGTTTTATGGTGGCTAGAGGAATGGGAAAAATGGGTCGTACCCAATTAGGGTCGGCCCTTCGTCTCCTCTCCTCCTCTTCCTCTATTCGTCTGATCTCTATGAAAAGCTTCTCTCGCAAGGATGGTAACTCCTCGGATAAATTATAAAGCCTCCTAAGCATTAAGGGGGATACCCTACACTTAGAAGAATTTGGGTAACCTAAATGACGAAGCTGCTAAGCTCGAAGGTTCAAAAATTGCAGAAATAGCAAGATGGCTGGAAGTGAGAGAGAGAGAGAGAGAGAGCTTGGGCGCGAAGAAGAAGAAGAGAATGAATGGTTTCAAAAATTTCTTATATACCTTAGTAATGAGTGGGCCCATTACCTAAGCCAAAGCACAGCCCACGAGGAGGACATCATTAGGGCACAAAGCCCCAAGCAGCATGCAGCCGCCGCTCCTTAAAAACTAGAACAACATTGGATAAACATTTGACAGCTGTCACATCAGCTTGACAGGTGTCACTTATCAAACAAACCATACACTTAGTCTCAAAAGCAACACTATCCGTCAGCCATCTCAACATCATCTATGGCTAAGGGTTGGGGGGTGATTGATATACCCGTATATACCCTCGGCCATGCCGAGGGCACCCTGCGCCTTACCGGGCCTATACAACCCCTCAGGGGCCGACCCTTCATCAGGATTCGGACGACCCCTCAGGGGGCCGACCCTTTATCAGACTCCGGACGACCCCTCAAGGGGCCGACCCTTCATTAGGCTCCGGATGACCCATCAAGGGGCCGACCCTTCATCAGGCTCCGGACGACCCATTAGGGGGCCGACCCTTCATCGGGCTCCCGACGACCCATCAGGGGGCATTTTTTCAAACACTTGTTGTGCAAAGTCATGGAAGTTAAATGGTAGTTTTACTTATTTGGGGGAGTGCCCATTTGGAAAAACATATATTAATCCAAGATAAAATAATACAACAACCAATTCAATATCTTAATGGACTACAACAATTTGAATTAGATGCAGGTAAATTTAGTGAAAAAATTGACATTAAAATTTGGTCTCGGCTTGGGGTATGATCTCGGGATGTTTGCATTATGGTCTCGTCTTAGGGTGTTGGTGTATAATCTTGGGACGTAGTGTCGGGTTGGGTAGAGAGGATGTGTGCGTGTTAGTTTGGTTCAAGGTAACGTGTAGGCAAGTTGGGTATGGGGATAACTCTATTAGGAGGGTGGATGCGTGTGTTCGTCTTTGGGTGAATAGGGGGTATGATGTTAGGAGCTGAGTGGGAGAACTATGTGTGGGTTGTGAGAGTGCGGGGTGAATGGGTTAGCTGGTATCAATGTGTATGTCCAAAATAGATTTCGGTGTGAAATAAATGTGAAAACACCACAAATTTGTTTATTAAAGATAATTTTAAAAAGGGAAAGAGTTCTCATTAATTGGTGTGTAAAAAATGGGAGGATGACTTCTTATTTATGATACAAACCAGTATAGTCATAATAAGAGTGAACATCCACTTAAATAGGATAAATACAAATATTTATAACTCTGCCTCTTGGATGTGAAATATTTTCACCATTCAATGATTATTGCTTCATTAAAACCTTACTAAGAAAAACTTATTAGGAAAAAAAAGTACAATTTTTATGGTCATTGAGTCGGTGTTGGACGTGCTTAATGCTGCCTCATTAAAACCTTTATTAGGAAAATCCAGTGGAATAAAACCTACTTAAAGGAAAAAGACTACAACGCACAAATGTCCCAAATTACATGTTCTTATATTCTCTCCCTGATAAAATGCTCCCCTGATTACTATGTTCAATTTCACTATTGGTGGAATCGACGCATTCCAATCTCGTACACAAACATTTGCAATGTTGACTTTGGTAATGACTTTGTGAATAGATTAGCTAGTTTATCACTTGAACGAACTTGCATGTCTTCTGAAGCTCGTGAGTGAAGAAAAACTTTGGTGAAATGTTCTTGGTTATGTCTCCTTCGATGAATCCTTCTTTAATTTACGATATACATGTTGCATTATCTTCATAGATGGAACATCTGTAATGAAAGGAAATTGACAATAACTAGGAATATGCTGAATTAAATATCTCAGCCATACATATTCACGGCTAGCTTCATGAAGAGCTAAAATTTCAGAGTCGTTAGAAGAAGTAGCTACTAAAGTTTATTTAGTAGAATGCCAGGAATTGCAGTATTACCACCAGTATTCTAAAAGACGCGCTTAGGCTTAAGGAGAAACACACTACCTTAAGCCTTTTACGTCTTATTCTTAGTAAAAGGCATAGGGCCCACTTTTTTAAAAACAAAAACGCTTTAGTTAATTGATATCGCCTTTTAAAGATTTTTTTTGAAAAATCGGTCCAATATCTCATTCAAAACAATAAAAAAACAAATGGTATTCCAAACCTCTCTACCTCTCGTCTAAAAAAAAGCGCATTTTTTCTTTTTCTTCTTTTTTTGTTTTTTCTTAGTATTTCAAAAATATAGTATTTTAGTTTGCATATATTCAGACATATTTAAAGGTATGCACCATTTTATTATTTTAAATAGCCTTGTTATAGTTAAAAATGTTAAAAGGATCGAAACGCCTTTTCACGTTTTTTTACGCCGAAGGCCCGCCTAGGCTTCTAAGGCTTAAGGCTTAGCCTCGAAGCCTCGATCACGCCTTGCATTTTTTAGAACATTGACTACCACAAAGAAATACAAAACCTATCTGAGATCGACCCTTATGAGGATCAGAAAGATATCCAGAATCTGCATACCCAACTAACTTGGAACTATTAGAGTCATAGGAATAAAATAAACCCATGTCAGTGGTTCCACGTAGATATCTTAGGATATGCTTGACACCAGCTCAATGACTTTTAGTTGGTTCAGAACTATATTTAGCAATCAGGTTCACAGAGAATGAAATATCTAGTCTAGTGCATTATGCCAAGTACAACAATGCACCAATTGCACTTAAATAGGGTATTTTTGGATGCTTTAGAACGGTATGGGTCTTTCTTCATGTGTAAAAATCGGACAACCATATGGGTACTTAGTGGGTGAACTTTATTCATATTAAATCATTCTAATACATTTTCGATATAATTAGACTGATGGACTAAAATTCCACTAGAATTTTTCTCGATCTGCAAGCGGAGACAAAATTTAGTTTTCGCAAGGTCTGTCATCTCAAACTCCTTTTTTTTTAAATAGTTAACAATTATTTCGAGCTCTTTTGGAGTCCCTATTAAAAAAAATTATCTACATAGACTGCTACTATTGCATATCTTTTTGAGGATTTCCTTATAAATACACAAGGGCAAATTGGATTGTTTTCATTCCATTCTTTAGACAAGTATTCACTAAGACAATTGTACCATATTCTTCTGAATTTCTTTAAACAGTACAATGAACGTCTTAGCCTGATTGAATGCATACTCCTTGGCTTTGCTTCAGGTAAAGGTAATCCTTCAGGGATTTTCATGTATATTTTTGTGTCTAAGTCCCCGTATAAGTAAGCGATCACAACATCCATGAGTCTCATATCAAGATTTTTAGAAAATGCTAAGCTAATCAGATATCTAAAAGTTATAACATCCATAACAGGGAAGTATGTTTCCTCGAAATAAATCCCAGGTTTCTGTAAGAAACCGTGTGCCACAAGCCGTGCCTTAAATCATGTGATTTCATTCCTCTCATTTTTTTCTAACAAAAATCCACCAATAACCTAACGGGTTAAACCTTTTGGGGTTTGTACTGTAGTCCAAATACATCACTTTCATTTAGAGACTCAAGTTCTGCCTAGATGGAGATTTCCCGTTTTGGCCAATCTACTCTTTATCGACATTCATTTAGAGTACGTGGTTCATTATTATTATCATTGCCCTTTGAAATTTATGTAGTAATTGTGTATGAAAATACACCATCGATGATGGTTTCTTTACGATCCCACATTTCTCTTGAATATGTATAAAACATAGAGATCTCATTATTATTATTAGGTACCTTTGCCTCTTCACGGGCTTTTATAGTCACTTCAACGACTTGTGTGTTTTCAGAGACAATAACCTCTTCAGGGGTTTCTGAGAAAGTGGATCGTTTATTCATAACCTCTTTGGGAGGGTTATTAAGGCATGATTTTTTTTATTTGATCTCCACTATTGGGGAGCAGAGTCCTTGGCACCTATAGGTCTTCCATGCTTCTTACGTGCAACAGATTCATTTACTGCTGATGTTAACGTTTGTCCCACAAGTACATCAATTCTAGCTGGCACATTTGCAACGGGTACATGAGACTTGGTTACTTTTGCAGCATCATTGAATGAATCAAGTAATTTATTTGCAATTTCCTGAAGATGCAATATCCTTCTCACTTCACTCTCACATTGAGAAGTACGGGGGTCTAGATGAGACAAAGTGGAAGTATTCCATGTTAATTCTCAATGTTCTTCAGTAAAGGACCATACTTTTGGTACATTATTTCCTCCCCCTAACGACAGGAAGAAGGCCTCGTGAAAATGACAATTCGTATCACCTGTCAGTGGCTCAATATAATGAATTATTGATGGAGAATCATAACAAACATATATTCCCAAATGACGTTGTGGACCCATTTTGGTACGCTGGGGTGGGGGATGGGCCCATGCACTGCACAACAAAATTTACGTAAGTGTGATAAATTTGGTTCACATCCATGGACAAGTTGAAAGGGTGAAAATGGGTGTTAAGCAGTGGCTCTAATCTTAATTAACTTAGAAGCATGAAGGATAGCATGTCCCCAAGCAGATACTAGGAGTTTAGATTGCATAAGTAAAGGTCGTGCAATAAGTTACAAATGTTTAATTAAAGACTCAATTAAACCATATTGGATGTGGATATGGGGGACTGGGTGCTCAACATCAATTCCTTGTGATAAACAATAGTCATCAAAATATCGAGAAGAAAATTCTACCGAATTATCTAAACGAGTAGATTTAATGTGTTGATCAGAAAAATGTGCTCTAAGTTTCATGATTTGAGCACGTAATTTTGCAAAGGCCAAATTACGAGTAGATAACAAACAAACATGTGACCAATGAGTGGATGAGTCAATTAAAATTATAAAATATTTAAAAGGTCCACTAAAAGGGTATATGGGCCCACAAATATCCCCTTGAATTGTTTGTAAAAAAGATGGTGACTCAAAATCTATTTTGAAAAAATATGGTTTAGTGATTAATTTACCTTGAGAACAAAGGGTGAAAATATAATCATCGGATAAGGTAAGTTTTTTGTTTGTTAACGAGTGCCCATGAGAGTTATTTATGATACGATACAACTTGTTTGATCTAGGGTGACCCAATCAGTCATGACACAATATAAAATTATTAGCATTGTTGATGTAAAAAATTAGACTATCTCTAATTTTTTAGTCAGAGATAAAAATAAATAAGACAAGAGATTTTAAAGTGGTTCAGCCTTGAACGAATGGCGTACGTCCACTGTTTGTGTTATTATTGATTGTTTAGGAATTCTCGAAGTAGGATTATTCTCAAGAAATTCCGGTCCCCTTGCAATGAGTATGATACAATGTATTTATAGCCATGAGGCTGTACATGTGAATGGGTAATACATAGCTGTTCAATAAGCGTATACATCCATATGATAATAATCAACATTTAATGCGCATTTAATCCTCTTAATTAGCTGAGAATAAATTCTTTGATCGAGGTGCATCTCGGACCGCCTAAGCTGCTCGGACCGCCTAAGTATCTCGGTATCCATGAGTTGCTCGGTGCAATAAAGTTCCTCGGTGAGCACCTACTGTTCGGAGTATCTGAGTTGGTCGGGGAAATTGCGTTCCTCGAAGTCAAGATATTGTTCAGAAATGTTTGTTAATGCCATGTAGATTGACACATGTCTCCACTTAATTGAGCCATGTCAGCAGACTAAATTTGGTATCAACAGAAGCCCCCGATGTTTCACAGTTCGAGACTGAGGAGTGTGGAACATTCTTCTCGAAATATAGCGGGATTAAATGGTCATCCTAAATTTTAGGAGCGTCTTCTTTTCATTTATTTTTCTTTTCGAATTCATAGAATCAGACTTTTTAAATTTTTCTAACTGCTTCGATCTCCGCGCCCTTTTTGTCCTTTTAGCCGCCGGTAGTGTAAACGTCTCCCTTTGTAATCATTATTTTTACCTTTTCCCAAGGTAAGGTATTTAAGCGTTGCAGAAAATCATTTCGTCTTTTACTTTTTCAAACTATATCTTTGAGTTTTCCATTTTCTTTCTCTCTTGTGCATTCATCCTTTTCATCGTTCGTTGTCAACAGATCCATCTTTTTTCTGTAAGATCTTCTTCCTTCTCTTTTATTTACTTTATTCATCATGGTTTACCTTGTTGAGTCACTTGATAAGTTTCGTTCCGATTTCTCTATTCCTTCATTGGTTATTTTGGAAGAACTTTCTGAACCTTCTGACTATTTTCGTTTGCTGAGGGACATTTGTTCCCCAGTCTCTTTGTAGCCGAATGTAGCTTTTCTTTTCCCCCAAACCCTTTGTGTCTGGAATTCTGTCAATATTTTGACGTGGTCCCTGCAAAAATAGCCCCCAACACATGGAGAATAGTTAATGGAGTTCATTGATTAAATCAGATTCATGGAACCCGTATAGGAATTCCAGAAATTACGTTTTGTTATAGATGGGTTGTTGGTGACAATACTTTTTATTTAAAAACTAGGTTTTTAAATAGGGATTTAGTGGTCAATCTCCCAGATGCCAATAGGGATTACTTCGAGCACGGTGTTGTTATGAAAAATTGGCAACACCCTCCACCAACTGGAAATTATGTGTACCAGGGTCCTAGATGCCCTCCCTAGGGCAATGGGATAGGTAATTTTTATTTTATTTTATTTTATTTTTGAAATTATGCTTCCTTTGTGTTTGATAAAATGTGTCATTGATATTTTAATTTTGATATATTTGCAGTTGACAACAAGAGAAAGTCTCCAAAAGAGACAGAAGTTAACTTAAAACATCTAAAACTTATCTGGGGTTCGCATCAGACTGTTGACGACGAGCATATTAGATCAGCTTCATATTTGCTGCAGTATAAGAGTTACACCTCGTCTTTTACTGCTCGTCCGGTGATAAGTGACATAGAACCAGTACCAGCTTCTGTAAGTTCTTCACCTGAGTCACATATTCCTCTGAGTGAAAGAATGAAGAAAGAAGAGCTCCTGCCCTCTTCGAGAAATCTGCCTCTATTGCTGGAGAGGCCGATTATTGTCCTAAACTTTCATTTTTCCACTGTTATATCTTTGCGCTCACTTGCTATTGTTTTCTTTTCCCAGTTGGTGACCTGTTTCAATACAATTTTGAAGAAAGATGAAGCTATTAAAGCTTCAAGTTTCTCGTCAGGTGTAGAGGAAGCTTTAGTGGGTCTGACGCAGTCTCTGAAGGATTCTCGTCAGAAGTATGTGGATGATAAAGCTGCCTGGGAGAAGCATCTCAAACTGACCAAGCAGGAGAGGGATCAGGCTATTGAGGTCTCCAAGGGATTGGAGAAGAAAATAAAAGAATTGGAAAGTAAGAATAAAGAGCTCGAGGGGAAGCTCCAAAATGCTGGGGAGCTTGAAGGTAAGCTCAAGGCTGCTGAGGAAGAGTTGGGCAAACTTCGTGAGGTGGATCGCCAAAAGGACAAGGCAGAAAAGAAATTGAAAGCTGTCGAGGAACTCATGACTAAGAAGATTTCCTCAGAGAAAGTGAAAAGGAAAATGGCTATTAAGAAGTCATTTAGCGCTAGCTGGGATAAAGGATGGAATAAGGGTCTGGCTGCCATGATGTCGCAGGTGGAATATGGTAGCCTTAAGTACTTTAGGGATGGCTGGGTCGCTGCTCTGAAAGAGATGAATGTTGATGAAAATTCTGACCTGTTTCAACGACACATCCCTGGCCCCCCTCCAACTCCTGAAGAAGAAGAAGAAGAAGAAGAGGACGAATCTACCTCTGAGGAATCCTCTATGGTGATGGGAGATCAAATTTCTCATCCCCTAGTTGTCCAGTCCTCATGCGAGCAACTTCAACCATCCATTATTTCAACCGAGCAGCTCCCAGTATCCGTCGAGCAGCCATCTGTGCCATCCGAGCAACCTACCTCCTCGTCCCAGCCTCCCGAGAAAGTTTTAGGAGACAAGGAGAAGGTGTAGAGTTGTTCGGATTTTTCTCTCTATTTATTTTTGCCAATTGTATCTTTAAACTATGTACTTCTCTTTTACGATATAATAAAATTTGAAGTTTCGACTATTCATACTGTTGATTCTCTTCTTCTTGCTTCTTATTGATTCTTGCTATCTCTTCTTTTCACTAGTTTATGGCCAGAATGGGATTGTTATCTGCTCATGATACAAAATTGTTGAGATAATGCAATGAGTACTTCAAAGCTAGTCATACAGATATGACTGATGCTCAGATTGTTGATATCCTCAATCCAAATGCTCTACAGCAAGCAATTGAAGCCTACTAATACTTAAAGTGTCTGCTCGATCGGGCAGTGGCTAATAATGTGGCATATTATGACATGATTGAAGACCTCCAGGGTACTCTCGAGGATCTTCAACAACAATACAAGGAATATTCAGCCCTCTTTCACCAAGGATATGAGAAGAAGTATCAGCAACTGAATGATGATAAGGGATACGATAAATTATTTGCTGCTTATGAAGTGAGGGAGAGAACTTTAAAAACCGAGGTCGAGGAGCACAGGCAGATAGCGAAGTTACTGGAGCAGGAAAATAATAACTTGCGAGGAGAAGTATCCCAGCTGAGATCTGCTGCCTCTACCTCAAACGCTTTGGTACCTGTAAACGACGAGGGATTCTCTTTCTTGGAGGTCAAAAATGCCAATCTGAGAGATGAATTAGAAACCTTGAAGAGGATTGGGCCTTCTACCTCTTCTCGGGGACGAGCAAGAGCTGCTCGGATTACTGTCGAGGAACAAAGAACTCAATCGGCTCTGGAGAACCAAGCCTTCCAATTAATGGCAAAGAACCAGGCATTGGCCGAGATGTCTAAGAAAATCATGAATTTGGATAAGCAGCTCTTTGCTCAAAAGTCTGCTTTGGAGAATAAAAAGAATTTGGTGAAGAATCTCCACGAGCAGTTAGAAAGATTAACCTACCAATTCCACAAATAGCCTAGTGAGTTTTGAATGGCTGGTTATAATGAAGCCCTCTACCCTCTAGATGATCGGATCTAGAATGCAAATAATGTGGGTTATAAGCAAGGATGGTTAAATGCTTTGGGCATGCTAAAATTGGAACAAGGTCATTACTTGTGGGATTACCACAATCCTGGGTTGCTCGACCTACCAGTGCCTCCTTTCAAACTTGACATGAGCTAGATTCCTGCTCGGGCCATTCCACAATGCCTAATTTCCAAGTATCTCGGCGACTACAGTCTTCACTCAAACTTTGAGATATCTCGACCAGAGCACCTTCTTGATCGAACATCAGTTATGAACATCAGGATGCTTAAAGATTTGAACTTCATAAACTCCCCCTATGCCTTAGACGATCCTCCTGCTGGTGAAGAACCTGTTTCAAAGGCAGAAGGGAAAAACCTATAGAATAGGATTCCTTATGTAATAATTTTTTATGTATTTTATTCTTAATGTACTTTGTTTTGGATTTAATGAAAAACTTCTATTTTTCTTTGCAATCTTGATTGTCATTGTCTTGTAGGTATTTTATAAAACACTTTACCTATTTACTAATGAATGTGCATGTATATCTGTTAAAAAGATAACAACATTGTGTTATTTGTCGATCAACTAAAGTCGGTGAAACTTATTGATGATAATCATTTGTCGACCAACCAGGGTTGATTATTTTTTTTTGTCGACCAACTTTGTGAAATGTTTCAAGTATTAAAATTTTGCTTGATCACTTTTTAATTCTAAGCCATTATTTATTTAACTAACTATTTCTGACCAAAGAGAGCTGGTGTTTTTAATTTTCGACCAACCTTAGTTGATAATTTTTTTTTTTATTCCCGACCAACTATAGTGGGTTAATCTTCTTCCCAACCAACCAGAGTAGGTATTTCTGGGAAATATTTTTCTTTCCAACCAACGAGAGTTGGTATTTCTGGGAAATATTTTTCTTCCCGATCAACCGAAGTTGATGGATTTTCTTCCCAACTAACTGGAGTTGGTATTTCTGGGAAATATTTTTCTTCCCGACCAATCAGAGTTGGTGGATTTTCTTCCCAACCAATCGGAGTTGGTATTTATGGGAAATATTTTTCTTCCCGACCAACCGGAGTTGGTGGATTTTCTTCCCAACCAACCGGAGTTGGTATTTCTAGGAAATATTTTTTACTCCCGACCAACCGGAGTTGGTGGATTTTCTTCCCAACCAACCGGTGTTGGTATTTCTGGGAAATATTTTTCTTCCCAACCAACCGGGGTTGGTGGATTTTCTTCCTAACCAACCGGAGTTGGTATTTCTGGGAATTTTTTTTTTTATCCCGACCAACCGGAGTCGGTGGATTTTCTTCCCAACCAATCGAAGTTGGTATTTCTGGGAAATATTTTTTATTCCCGACCAACCAGAGTTAGTGGATTTTCTTGAGTAGTGTGTAGCACTAGTATTCTGCGAAAAAAAATTTCAACAAAAGGAGAGAATGGGATAGAATATTCACATTTTATTCATACTGATGAAACTGCATTGCATGATGGTTTACATTACCGATAATATTTGCGCAGGTGCTCCACATTCCATGCATTTTTAAATTCCTCCCCTTCTAAAGTTTATATTCTGTAGGTTCCTGGTCGAACAACTTCTGTAACTCGGTAAGGTCCATGCCAGTTTGCTTCCAGTTTGTTGTGCTTTTGAATCACTTTCTTTAGCACATAGTCTCCTTCTTTCAGGTCGCACTTCTTCACCCTCTTGTTGTAGAACAAAGCTGTTCGTTGATGGTAAGCATCATTTCTGATGGCTGCTTCATCTCTAACTTCCTCGAGCATGTCTAAATCCAACCTTCTCATTAAATCACTGACAGGGGAATTGAAATTCAGTACTCTGTGTGTTGGGAGACCCAACTCGGCAAGTATAATAGCTTCACTTCCATATGCCAGCATATATGGAGATTCTCCAGTTGCTGCTCGGGGTGTAGTACGATAAGCTCATAGTACTGAATGTGGCTCGTTGATCCAGTTTGCTTTCGCATAATTTAGTCTTTTCTTCAAGCCATTTAGCAGCATTCTGTTTGTCACTTCAGTTTGTCCATTGCTTTGGGGATGGCCTGGTGCCGAGTGGGTTTTCAGGATATTTGTCTGATGACAATAGGCAACGAAATCCTCGTTGTCAAATTGTGTTCCATGGTCGGTGATAAATGCATGGGGAAGACCATATCTACAAATGATATTTTTCCAAATAAATTGGTACACCTTTTCATACGTCATGTCGACAAGAGGCTCGGCTTTAACCCACTTAGTAAAGTAATCCACTATGACGACAAGATATTTAAATCTTCCTCTGGTCATTGGAAGTGGCCCGACCAAGTCAATACCCCACATGGCAAATGGCCAAGGGGAAGTAATGGGTGCCAACAATGCTTGGGGAGCTTTTTGGATAGTGGAGAAGCGTTGACACTTGTCACATTTCTTGGCATAGGCTATAAAATCAGCCCTCATAGTTGGCCAGTAGTATCCTTACGTCATCACTCTTTGCAGAAGCGTCCGACCTGCTACATGGGATCCACAGGACCCTTCATGGACCTCTTCAATCAAGTCTTTTACACATCTTTGCAAACCTGCTATAATTCCTCGTCTGTATAGAATACCATTAGTTAATACTTAACGAGCAGCTTTAAACTTCAATTTCTTGGCTGCGAGTTTGTCAATTGGTAATTCTCCCTCCTCAATATATGTCCTGATGGGATCCATCCAAGATGGCCCTAAATCAAGGGCAATAAAATTCATCGTCAGATCTTCATCTATGCTCCGACCAGCTAGAATTTCAATTGGGATTATTCTTCGTAGCTCAGTAAGAGTAGCTGATGCTAATCGAGCTAAAGCATCTTCTCTTGCATTCTCCATTCTTGGTATTTTGACCAGTTGAACAGTAATAAATTTTGATATTAATTCCATTGCCTTTGCATGGTACTAAATCATCAACTCTCCTTTTGCTGTATATACACCAAGCATTTGGTTTACAATCAACTGTGAGTCACTGCATACGATTACCTGCTTTGCCTTCATGGTTTTTTCCAGACTAATACCTACAATCATCGCTTCATATTCGGCCTCATTATTAGAAGCTTGAAATTAAAAGCGTAGAGCATATTCTATATCGACATCGTCTGGACTTTTCAATACAACCCCAACTCCACTAGCTGAGGTGCATGATGAGCCATCCACATATAGGTTCCATACAGGTATTTTGTCCTCAAACTTCGTATTGGACAAAGTTCCTCGATGGGATATTTATTGCTCCTTTATCTCCATTTCTACCACACCTCGCTGCTCGTCGATCTTCTCCTCTGGCTCTCCGACCAACTTAAGTTGATCGGGGTTTAAATTTGATGATCCTGTAACATCCACAGGTTGGTCGGTGTTCAGCTTTTGCTCCTCGGGGGTATCAGGATAAGTGAACTCTGCTATAAAATACGCTACTGCTTGCCATTTTAGTGACAATCTAGGCTCATAAATTATATCATATTCACCGAGTTCTATTTCCCAATACATCAATCTCCCTGATTTTTCTAGTTTATGAAGAGCTTACCTCAATGACATATCAGTATATACGACTATGGTATGAGCCTGGAAATATGGCTTCATTCTTCTACTCGCTTTGATCAGAGCCAATGCTAACTTTTCCAGTTTTGGATATCTGACCTCTGCTCCTCGGAAGGCCTTACTGGTGTAATAAATTGGTTTTTATACTCCATCCTCTACTCTTATTAACGTCGAGCTAACTACATTTTCTGAAACTGCCAGATACAAGTACAACCTTTCTCCCATCACTGGCCTGGACAACAGTGGAGGTGCTCCCAAATATTTCTTCAATTCTTGAAAAGCTTTCTCGCATTCTTCATTCCATTCAAAAGTCTTTCGGAGCGTTTTGAAGAATGGGAGGCATCTATCAGTTGCTCGTGATACAAATCTGTTAAGTGCTGCTGCTCGCCCTGTAAAACTTTGCACTTCTTTCTTCGTCGTTGGAGATCGTAGTCCCAACAGAGCTTTGATTTTTTCAAGGTTTTGTTTAATGCCTCGTTGATTGACAATATAACCGAGAAACATGCCTTCTCGTACTCCAAATATGCACTTGGTCAGGTTCAACTTCATTTAATATTTATCTAATTGATCAAAGGTCTGGCCTAAGTCAACTACATGGTCAGCAGCTCTCTTGATCTTTGTCAGCATATCATCAACATAAACTTCCATATTGCAACTGATCTGCTCTGCAAACACCTTGTTCATCAGCCACTGATATGTTGCACCTACATTTTTCAAACCAAAAGGCATAACATTATAACAATAAGTTCCCTTAGGGGTAATGAAAGAGGTACTCTCTCTATCTTCAGGTTTCATTTTAATCTAGTTATATCCAGAATAAGCATCCATGAAGCTCAGCATTCCATGTCCCGAGGTAGCATCCACTAATTGATAAATTCGGGGCAAGGGAAAATGATCCTTTGGACATGCCTTATTGAGGTTGGTGAAGTCTACACACATCCTCCATTTATTTTTCTTCTTTTTCACCATCACTACATTTGCTAGCCAGTCTGGATATTTAACATTTTCAATAAAGCCATCTTTCTGGAGCTTCTCGACCTCCTCCTGTATAGCTTGGTTCTTCTCGGGGCTAAACATTATTCTTCTTTGCTTCACTGGCTTGATCTCCTTATTCACATTGAGCTCGTGACATAAGAAATTTGGATCTATTCCGAGCATATCCTCATGACTCCAAGCAAAAGTTTGTTTTTTGCTTTTTAAGAAACTTATCAATTCCTGTTTTAGTGAGGCATCTAACGACGAACCTATCTGAGTTATTCATTCAGGGTGCTCGTCGTCCAAAATGATGTTTTCAATAGCTTCCACCACCTGACCTTTTATGAGTTGCGACTCATCTCTAGGATCCAATGTTTCAATTTCTGCACCCTTATCCACCTGATAGGTAGTAGTCTTTTTCCTAGATTCCTCCAGTTCCTCCTGCTCGACAGATGAATAGTAGCATTCCCGACCTACTTTTTGATCACCCTTCACAACTCCTATTTCTTCATTCTCATTTTTATCACCAATGGGTCATCATGAGGATACAGTACACCTGCGAGGTTGTTCTTTGAGAAACCGATGACCAGTTTTTCTTTGTTGACCTTCCTCGGGCGATCATCTTCAGCCAAATTTATTCGTTGAATATATGAACAGGCTTGAGCCTCAATGAGGTAAGCTTTTCTTTCTGCAGTAAGGTCTCCACCTCCTGCATCTCCACCTGTAATAACATTATAATCAAATGATCCAAAATGTATTGAAAATACCTCACGTTCTGGCTGCCTTGGTCTTTTGGGAAGATCGGGGTCGTCTTCTGGATCATCTTCATGGTCTCTTTTCTTGTTCTCCTTTACTCGACGAGGAGATCTAGACCTCTCTCTTGCTCGGTCGCTGTTTCTTCTTTCATTTCTACGGTCAACATTCTTTTCCAGTTTTCCTCGTCTAATGAGTGCCTCGATCTCGTTCTGAAGAGCTATGCAATTTTTGGTCGTGTGGCCATGATCCTTGTGGAACTCGCAATATTTGTCCTTATCCCTCTTGTCAGGATCTGACTTCATTTTCTCTGGTCAGTTTAACTCCTCGTTGTTCTTGATTTCTTTTAGAACATGGTTGATATCTACCTTCAAAGGAGTATAATTTTCAAATTTCTTTAATACCTCCCATGATGGCTTTGTCTTTGAGTGCTTGTCACTACCATTGTTCTTATGCTCTTTCTTTTTGGACTTATTAACCTCCACCTTGGTCTCTTTGGTATCCACATTCTTCTTTACAGCCATTGCCTCCTCGGTGTTCATGATCTTGGCCGCTTTTTCCATCAGTTCTGACATGTATCTGGGTGGATCTTTAGCCAAAGTGTAGTACAACTTGTTGGGCAACAGCCCACTCATCAGAGCAATAATCGCTGTTTTTTCCTCATAATCAATAACTTCGAGTTTCTCGTTATTGAAACGAGTTATATAATCCCTGGTGCTCTCACATGCCTTTTGTCTAACACTTAACAAGTGTGCTACTCGTTTAACAGGTTTTTCTCCAAAACAAAAGTTTCCAATGAAGAGCTCAGCCAGTTGAAAGAAAGTAGAAATCTTACCCCGAGGAAGATTATTGTACCATATTTGAGAAGATCCTGTAAGAGTTCCCGAGAAGGCCCTGCATCTCATCTCATCTGGGACATCATAGATGTCGGCAACAGCTTGATACGGGGTCGTGTTTTCCATCATATTTAGGAGTCACAACAAGTGCTTTGAACTTTGATGGTGTGGGAAAGTCCACAATTGCTTGGACAAAAGGTTTCCCTTGGACAAAAGTTCTTTGTAGAGGATTCTTGGCCTTAGCCATTTCCCCTAATCTATCTTCTAACCTCTTAATAGAGCCTTTCCATGCATCATTTACCTCCTCGAGCCTATTGGTTCAAGCAATTGATCGTGTTGAAGTCGCTTCCTGGGATCTATCTTGTCGAGCAACTGGTTGTGATTGGGCAGAACCCTCTCTTAGATCAAATGGTCGTCGAAAGTTTCTCGACACAGCCTTAGGAGGACTTTTATTCTTCCTAGGGCCCAACCGATCAAAAGGAGAGACCATACTTAATATTTCCAATACACTGGTCCTTTCTGGAGAGAGAGTGACGTGTTGTTCAGTATCTATGGCTCGTACTGACGAAGTTCGACCCGGTTGATAAGAAAAATCTTTAGATTTCTCAGTGCGATATGAATCGCTTTATCTAATGCATGAAGAAAGTAAATGAGTATTTCTTTGAACACTTCATTGTCCTGAATAGGTTAATGCTCCACCCTAGATAGTTTGCATGAGTTGTCGTATTGTTTCTTTCATGGCTGTCTGACCTTGAGCCAAACTGGCCATGATTCCAGCCAGATCTTGGATATTTAGAGGAGCGGATGGATTTGGGGGGTTTCCAGCGTTTCGATTTCTGGATTCAGGATTGTCAGCCATTGGTGATGAATTGTTTTTGGTGAAAAATGAAAATTATAGTCGTTTCCCACAGACGGTGCCAATCTGTTGATGTAAAAAATTAGACTATCTCTAATTTTTTAGTCACAGATAAAAATAAATAAGACAAGATATTTTAAAGTGGTTCAGCCTTGAACGAATGGCCTACGTCCACTGTTTGTGTTATTATTTATTATTTAGGAATTCTCGAAGTAGGATTATTCTCAAGAAATTCCGATCCCCTTGCAATGAGGATGATATAATGTATTTATAGCCATGAGGCTGTACATGTGAATGGGTAATACATAGCTATTCAATAAGCGTATACATCCGTATGATAATAATCAGCATTTAATGCGCATTTAATCCTCTTAATTTCTTGAGAATAAATGCTCTGATCGAGGTGCAGCTCGGACCGCCTAAGCGGCTCGGACCACCTAAGTATCTCGGTATCCATGAGTTTCTCGGTGCAATAAAGTTCCTCGGTGAGCAACTACTATTCGGAGCATCATTGAGCTTTTGGCTCATGACAATATGTGATTCTACAACATTAATTATTGTATGGTATAACCCCATGGATAATGCAGGAAATTTTACTTATGTGAGCTTATAGCTTCCAACATTAGAAGTAATGTGAAGGAACTCTTTATTACCTTCATTACATGTTTCCATATGATAACAGTTCATCCTTATGTCCTTAAAACTCAATAAATCTCTTCTGGAATTTCTTGAGTATATGATATTACTTATGAATAAGTGGGTGCCATTACGTAACACCACATGGGAACTTCCAGAGACTTCAATAATCTTAGCAGAACCAGCTATAGTGGAAACATTCGTTGTATTGTATACCAAGTCTAAGAAAAAATTCTACCTTTCCAAAATGGTGTGGGTTGTCCCACTGTCTACGAGACAAGTATCATTTTTGCTCTCAGTTTTGGATCCATACCTTTAACATAATTAAATATAAATTAAAATTCAATCCACCAATAATATAAGAATTATAAAAAAATGATCAAAACCATTCCATTAACTAATAAATGGTCAAATAAAGATATGGTTTACGCTCTAATGCTAAACTACTAAAGTCTCAATAATAAATATGAAGCAAATAAATTAATAAATGAAGCATAATCATTTAGGTTTTCAAGATCATCTTAGGTGGTTCTCCAAGCATGTTATCAAATGTCTAATTGTCAATAGAATTTCCATTCTCATCTTTAAAAAAATCATTAAAGTTGAGATCAATATCGTCAAGTCTCCAACGGTCTTCAGGAGCTTCCATAATGTTTGTCTTTGCTCCCTTTTTCGAGGCTTGATATTTTTCCACAATTTCTTAGATGATTGACAGGTATATGTCCAATGCCAACTACGACCACATCTATGACAAATATCATTTGGAGTAGGTGGGTTTAACTTCTGATTCAATTTATTGTTATGATCATTACAATTTTGGTGGTTCTTGAATTTTGTATTTTGTCTAGGGCCTTGATTATGGTAGCCACCTCTTCTGGAGTTGCCACGGACCCACCCCATATTTCTTCGACCTCTTTCATTATTTTGAACAAATTTAGCATTCACCTCAGGGAGTGCTACATATCTAGTGAATCTGGACGTATGATTCTTCACCAGTAAGTCATTGTTCTACTCAGCAACAAAGAGACATGAGATGAGTTTCGAGTACCTTTTAAACCCTCGCTCTCGATATTGCTATTGCAGGAGCATATTTGAGGCAAGAAAAGTTGAGAAAATTTTCTCTAACATATTTCCATTATCTACCTTTTCTCCACATAGCTTTAGCTTGGAGGTAATCTTGAACATAACAGAATTGTATTCAGATACAGTCTTGAAGTCTTGAAATCTCAAGTTGAGCCATTCAAGGCGTGCACATGGAAGTATGATCGAATTTTTGTGGTCATAGATCACCTTCAGGGAGTTTTATAAATCAAGAGGATCTTTCATGGTTAGGTACTCACTTTTCAAATCATTGTGTATGTGATGCCTAAGGAATATTAAGGCCTTAGCTTTGTCCTGCTGGGACATGGTGTTTTCAGCTGTTATTGCATAACCAAGGTTTCGAGCTTGGAGGTGGAGTTCAGTGTCTTGATACCAATTAAGATAATTCACCACAGAAAGTTCAAGTGCTTCAAATTCGATTTTAGAGATATTTGACATTTTTAAATTTTTTGATAAATAAATTACAGTAAAAAATATGTAACACATAATAAGGAAAAATAATAATTCAATATTTATTGGAATATCATGTGTGCAATTAGGACTTTAAGTCCTTGATTTAACAATTAGAACTTCAGGTGCGTGCTATTTATTTTTTGGAAACTTCAGATCAACACATAAAATAATTAAACTTCGGGTCAATTTTATAAAGTATAAGGACTTTAAATTATCTACTCTATTGTGACAAAGCTTCAGGTTTTGATCGTTTTTTTAAAATATTTGGAATTTCAGCTCCAAATTATAAATAACAATTCAAGTCCCAAATTAAAATGCAATTGAGAACTTTAGGCCCAAATTATTGGGAACTTCAGGTCCTAAATTTTAAAGGTAATTGAGGACTTCAGGCCCCAATTACTAGGAACTTCATGTCCTAAATTTTAAAGGTAATTGAGGAATTTAGGCCCGAATTACTGGGAACTTTAGGTCCCAAAAATCAAAACATATGGTTTGATTAAAGAAAAAATTGTTGAAACTTCGGGTCCAAAATATAAATAGTTGTTAAATAATCAAAACTTCAGGTTTGATTTTATGACACATTTTATTATCATGTCCACAAATTTGAACATTAATTGCGAACTTCAGGCCGCAAAAATTTAAATAAGAATTGGGAACTTTAGGCCCCAAAATTATAAATCATTAAAGAACTTTGGGTCTCAAGATTTAATTATTTGTACATAAACTAATTTACTTTTAAAAAATAATAATAAATATAGATATATGACATGGCAGAAATAACATTAAAAATAACATATTATTTATTTTTTATATAGGAGAGGAAATTATTACCCAAATTGAATAAATTAGTTAGGTAATGATTATATGACATCTACCTTAAAAAAATATTAAATAAGCGTATATAATTTTTTTCTGTGATATGAAAGACAACCCACTAAAGTAAAGGACGATTTTACACTATACATGTATGGATCAGATGCGTGGGAGGACATGAAACTTACTTTTGGAGAGATGCTATTTTACATTAATATCTTTACATGCTTAAATGCCTTAGAGGAAAAAGTAGGTGCAAAAGATAAGGGGGAGAATTTTTATTTTCGTCAATAGGAGATATCAGTTGTACACTAGATCAGACGTGTAATATGTATAAAACAATAAATAATATTATTAGCTATATAGAAATGAAGAAGATTATGTTCCTCATATGTGAAATACTTGAGAGAAATAGTGCTTTGTAACAATCTCGACTCTTACGAAAGTCGTAACAAATTTTATGGTTCGTGCTGATAAGGTGTTAAGAGATAGAGGGTACAGAGATAATTATACAGAGAGGAAGAATTCTTATTAATTGGTGTGTCAAAAACAGGAGGTTACCCCTTATTTATAGTACAAGTTGGAATAGTCTTAATAAGAGTGGGCATCCACTTAAATAGGATAAATACAAATATTTATAACATTTTCGATATTGTAATTGACCCCCCAAAATTGATTTACCCCTCCAAAATTGTCATTTTTCCATCAAAAACTTTTTTTCTTTTTTTTAATAAAATTGTAATTTAAATTCATTAAAAGACTAAAATGACCCCTAACACTCAAATTCCTCCCAAAATTGAAATTTTCTCAAAAATTGATGTGATCAGCCTGATAAAAAGAAAAAATTGCTTCTCTTATGTAGTTTTGTCGTTGTGCAATTCTTCTTTCCGTAAAAAATCTTCACAAACCTATAAAAGTAGAACAAAACTAGAATATAGCGGTAAGTAAGGTATCAATCCATATATAAGGAGGAAAAACAAAATTGGAGAGGACATATATAGATTCATTTGCATTTTATTATTACTTTTTTATTTTTGCTTTTTATATTTTTTAAGGATTTTTCAAGGGATTTGTTTAACTAACTAACTATACTAATTTTTATAACTACTAATTAAGACGTAAGAGCTAATTTAAGAAGAGTGAGATAAACAAAATTGTTCTACTAAGTAAACTAACTAAATTGGACTCATGAGGGCATCAAAATTTCATCCCATAAATGGGAGATTAGCCCTCAATAATTATCATCCAAAAAAATAAAAATTAAAGTAAACAAAAAAAGAGCAGGTGAGGATTGAACTAAAAGTAATCAAGAGGAGGAGATCAAACCCATTTAAGCCTTGAATTGAAATAGAATCTTCAATTATACGTCAAAAATCTCTCAATCATAATCCCTCACTCATGTATTTATTGAATCTAAACTATAAACTTACAAAATAAAAATAAAAAGGATAGTGGATGAATTCATAATGAATAATTAAATAATAAAAGAGATTTGCTAAAAATGCAAATCCTAACATTATAAAATTGTACATTAGAACTCACCCAAAGAAATAAATTCTAGATCATTAATTTATATTGAGATAATTGCTAAAAAGGCAAAATCTCAACATAAAGGAATGGATTAGAATTTACCTCCCATAAGGGATAAATTCAACTACATCAATCTATTTTGAAATAATTGCTAAAAATGTAAAAATTCATTATAGAGGGGTGGGGTGGAATTCATCCTAGAGATAAATTTCACTACACACCTCTATATTGAGATATTTGCAAAAAATGCAAATACTCAACATAGAGGGCTAGAGAGAATTTTATCACACAAAGCTTAAAACAAAATTTGAGATCTTTCTTCAAATGGTCTTCATCTTCTTTAAATAGTAGGTATGGAGCTAAGGGTAAATTGGGTAGGGATTAAATGGACATGAGGAGTATGAGGATAAGTTGGGGTCAAAATAGGTAAATGTACAAATGTGCATGAGTTTTGTGAGGTCATGTGGATGAGGGAATAAAATTAGATTTGGTTAAAAGAGTATTCGGGGGAATTTTTGGAATTGGGGTTAAAAGAGGCGTGATTTAAACATGTGCACAAGTGGGGACTTTGGCTTTGGTTTATTGTTTGCATTTGGCAGGTGATGAATCGTGAATAGGAGATGGGTTTGAATGAAGGTTGAAAATGGGGAATGGGTGAGATCGAATTGGGTTAGATGAGATGGGAGTTCGGGTTTTGGTGTTTTGGACACGGGTTAATGGGTTAAGGGTCGGCAGGTGAGGAGTTCGGGTTACAGGTTTGGTGGATCGTACAGGGGGGCTCGGGTAAGATTTGAGACGAGGTCGGTTCTGTCTTGGGTAAAGGGTGAGGTTTGATTCGGGTTTTCGGGTTCGCAGGTGGGCGGGGCTATGGGCTGGTAGTTCCGGAGTTGGATATTGGGCGAGTTTGGCAGCCGGGTTGAAGCACGGGCTGATGGGGGCGAAGCTTGGCAAGTTCGGGTTGCCGGAGTATGGTAAGGGGGACGCCGGTGATTAGTGGAGGTGGATTTCTCCAACCGGAGTTGTCTGGTGTGGCAGGGGGCTTCGGTTTGGGTGGATTGGTTGATGGGGTTTAATGGTGGTTAGAGGAGAGAGAGAGAGTAGTTTGTGGCTTAGGGAAGAAGATGACGAGGGAGGTGTTTATGTGTGATAAGGTGTAGGGTGGTTATGGTGTGTGTGTAATGTATGGGAATGTGGGTGTGGGTGAGAGAGTTGTGTGTGTTTAACTTATGACCCCTAAAAAAATAAACTAAAAATAAAATAAAATAAAACTAAATAAAAATTTAACTAAACTAAAAAAAATAAAAATCAATAAAAATGCCATGACACGACACACTATACAAACTCTAAAAAAAACTAAACACAACTAAAATAAAAGCTATAAAAATAAAAAACTCATAATTTTAAAAAAATGAAATAATAAGAAACTAACTAAAAATAAGAAAATAAAAGAAAATATAAAAACTAATACACGATGCGCTAAAAATATAAAAATCTAAAAAATATATACATGACTCAATAAAATAAAAGAATAAAATAAACCCTAAAAATAAAATGACACAAATAAAATAAAATGGGACAAACTAAACACACACAGTTCGGGACAGGTTTAGGTAGGTTTAGGATAGGCTAGGGTATGGAAAAAGGTCTAATTAGCTCCATAATCCGCACAATTGCCTTGAAATACGCGTTTGAACACCGCAACGTGCATTCGACTTATAAAATAGTCAATAAAGAGCATAAGACCCAAATTACCATATTTAGCTACTAAAATATGTCTATTCGGGGTATAAATTGTACACTTTTTGGTGCTTATCACACCACCCGCAAACAGAGCGTTGCTAGTCCTCGAGCAATAAGATATAGAGAAAGAGAAAGATAAGAAGCAAAAAGTGTACCCCTTTCGCGGGCACTTGCGATTGCACTTATTATGTGCAACAAGCTTTTAAACCTATAGGTTTCCCTACAGGATGAGTTGTGTCTCATGAGGGATTGCAGGGAATATACCCACAAAATTCTTATTTGCAAAAGGCAGTCTATCTCTTGTTAGACATAGAATGATCGCACAATCCATCATGAGATAAATGATTTTAGAAATGCAAGATAGAATGTGTAAAAAGATTAAGCCAAGTAAATACTCAAGGCACATCCTTCCTTGAACTAAATGTGTGTAGTGTGAATCAGTCAAAACGGGTCGAGTATCACAAGAGTAATTCCTAGATTGCCTTTTCGGAATCAACGCTTCAACTTCAAATCTCACTAGATTTAACTCTCTCAATCAAACTCTCGAGATTTGGGTTAGTGTATAGCACTTGTGTGTGAGGAGGTGAGTAAATGTAAGAAAGTTCAAACGTCTCACACATACATAAGAAAGAACGAACATATAGAAGGAAAATGATCTCATGAAAGAGTTGTTAATCACTATAATGAGAACGTCGAGTTATTCACCATGTTGACTATCACTTACCCGAACACCTAGGGGAAATAATGATGTTTATGGGTGAGGGAGAAATGAAATGGGATATGCGGGATGAGGTGAGGTAGAATAGGATGGGATGATGATATGATGGATGGTGGATATTTGAGAAGAGTGTATTACACTTTGACGAACAAATGTCTTTATTTCTTGACTGCAACTTTTTCTTTTTCTTCTTCTCCAAATATGCATCAATGTATGACATAAATCTGCTAAAAATACAAATAACCCCAACATAGATTTGTATTTAATTCTTCTCCATCTGAATCGGCTTTGACAGAGATATTTGCTAAAAATGCAAACACTCTCTATGATAGATCTTTTCCTTTTTTACTTTATTTTTTTCTTTTCCAAGTGCACATCAATGTCTGAGATAAATCTGCTAAAAATATAAATAACCCCAACATAGACTTGTATTTAATTTTTTCTCCATCTGAATCGAACTTTGGGGAGAGACATTCGCTAAAAATGCAAACACTCTCTTTGACGGATCTTCTCCTTTTACTTTCAACACTCTTCCCTTTTTCAACATGGTGGGAGGAAAATGGAATTGATATGAAAATGGGTGGTATGATATATGATGATGATATGGAAAATGGAAGGTGCATGGATGTATGATAACATAGAATTTGGTTGGTGTATGGGTGAAAGTATGGTGATCGGTACAACTTCAAGACACGTGTTTCTTACAACTCGAAAGTGATGTCGTTCTCGGTTATTAAGCCAAAAATTTAGTGAAGAATAATGAGATCATACAACGATTTAAAGTGCGGACCCAAAAGAAATTGATGCAACTCATGACTCGGAGATTGCGTAAAACACTCTAAAAGGTGAAAGGCACAAATCTCACAAGCTAAAGTCTCCACTAGTGATCCTTAAGGTTCTATTGAGAATTGTAATACTCTTCATGGTGCAATATGCCTTGGGACGTATTATATAAGATATTTAGAAAAAATAATATATTCTATCTTGATTCCTAGACTTTGAAAGATGGATGGTTGAAAATTCACATCAATGGTTGAGATGAAAGAAACTGCACAAAATTTTAAAAATCAGGTTTTAAGGTCAAAATTTTTCAAAAGAGGCATGATTTTGATAAAATTCTCCACCCCCAAACAAAAAGGAAAGAGATTACCAGAATCAACCGCTAATGAAGGGGACAGATGAAGTCTAAATGAAACCTGAATAAGAAGTGAGAGAAAAAGAAAAAAATGTGTACAAGTCTATAAACATGTGAAGCATTGGGTGATGTGGAACACCACTCCCAAACAGGATGAGACTAGTACACGAAATCACGGGCTGCCTCCCGGTAGAGCCAAGTTTAATATCGTCAGCCAGACCGATGGAATCTCACCCTAAAGATAAAATATATGGAAGTGCGAGGTGACAGAATAATTGGGTGATGATAGTCACCCCCAAACAAGACAGAAGCGTCAGTCTTGTTGGATAATTTGACAAAGGTGGGGGTGAAGAAACACCGATCACGGCCTTATTTTTTTTATTTTCAAGATATTCTCTTTTTTGGTGGTTTTTGAATAATTTGAAAAAGAAAGGAAATGTTTTTGGGATTTTTACAGAATGAAAGGAATAAAATGTTTTTGGATTTTTTTGGAAGAAAATAGTGGGGAAAAAAAATATATTTTTGAATTTTTTTAAAGTTTTTTCAAAAGGAAACAAAATATTTTTGGATTTTTCTAAAAAAAATAAAGGAAGAAAATATTTTTGGAATTTTTTATACAAATAAAGAAAGAAAATATTTTTGCATTTTTTGTAAAAATAATGGAAGAATTTTTTTTTGGAGTTTGAGTGAAAAATAAAGGAAGAATATATTTTTGGATTTTTTTAAAATGAAAGAAAATATTTTTGGATGTTTTTATAAAAATGAAACAATTTTTTTTTGGATTTTTTGGAAGAAAAGGTGGAAAAAATATGGACTCTTGATTTGGACGAACTAATTAAAAACCGACTACCGAAAGAATGAATTGGACACACGCAAGTCAAGGATAAAACCTAACTAACACATAGCCAATTTTATCTTCCAAATTTAGTGAGAGGGTAGTCAAATTTTAATTAAGTCCGCGGGCAATAAAAAATCATGGAAATATCTGAGTGATCGCCTTTGCAAAAATATTCTCCTATTGGGCTACCTAGTTAATTAATTTTAAATTTAATGATGGCTAGGGTAACACACAATTGGTAAGAGAGTGAGTCGGGTGATGAAATCCCTTCTCGTGAGCGACCGGGTGTAGGTCTTAGTCATTTAATTCATCACACCATTCGAAAGTAAATGCGAGAATTAAATCAATTAAGAGCACACAAAACACACAAAAGAATTGACTCACTAACATGAGAGGCGCGAGGGTTCAAGAGATGTACCTCCCATGGTTTTTAGAATGGAAATTCCCCCCAAAATTGAAATTTTCTCAAAAATTGATGTGATCACCCAAAAATTTTGTATCACCTTAAAAATTCAAATTTTATCACACGACTTTGAAAATGATACCCTAAAGACAAAAATACGACTTGATTATGAACACCCCAACCTGCAAAAAAAAAAATTGCAAAATGACCCCAAAAAAGTTAAACACGAGTTGATTTCAGTGAACTCAAATTTATAAAAATACCCCCAACAACCATATTGAACCACTCAAAAACCCACAATATACAAAATTTTACCAAAATGATCCCACAACATCTACAATTGACTACAATGACCCAAACATGAAAAAATCACGAAAATACTCATATGACTCAATCAAAACCTTTCAGTACCCGCAACATGTAATATTTACCACCACGGCCAATGCATGGATGCGTCACATAATGAAGGATGATCTCAATAATTTTTGGAATTAACATCCACTAATATGCATGAGTAAAGAAAATTAACTCACTCCTTTATCCGGGTAGAGATAAAGGTCCACCCCAAATTCGAAACAACCAAGAGGTCATTGACTAATAAACGAACAATTCAAGGGTCTTTCTAAAATGCAATCATCATCGCAAAGCAAATGACTCGTAAAAATTCACTACCATAACAAGGTGAGACAAATTGTTAATCTGGTGGAATGTTTTCCAAAATTAATACATATGGGCACTAATCTATAACATGTATGTTCATCTCTAAATTCAAGGATGTAACGAGATGATCTTTGAGGCGCATACATGAGATATAATATAACATAAAATAACTGTCTTTGAATAAATGAACCCCAAATTAATTTAAACACGTAATAAAAGTGTAGTCTCGCTCAATACCAAATAAGTCACACAAATGCAATACTTCTCCATAAATGTTAATGATTTGTGTTTGGGAGAGGGTAAGCATTGAGTTACAATGTTGCAGCTCATCAATGCTCCATACCAACTTCCTCAACTAATGGATTTGGTTCAAAGAGTGGACATTCTTATTTAAACTCGGCATGAGATTAAAAAAAAATGTGATCCTTCATTGTTGATGGGGGTAGAATGGAAATAGGTGGTTGTCCACACGGGGACAACATTCAATGAAAGCACTCTTTCTCACCCTTTTCTCATCGAGCAAAGTATTTAATTAGTATTGGCAATATGTTCAATTCCAAACCAGGATGGGGTAACTTTCCAAAGGTGCGAGAGGAATGGGTAGCAACAAAGGGAGTTATAATTTCCTCATGAAAAATGGGGTGTTCATTGTTTTCTCAGGTAGAGTAAACATATGGGTGTAACTCCTCAACTAAATCCTCCAAATTCTCTACATGATACACATTAGTACATGCCCCATTATAAGTATTATTGTCATCCTCATCCGCATAAAGTGGTGGCTTAGCAATATTAAAAATGTCCAACTTAATCCTCATATTACCAAACGACAACTTCATCACCGCATTTCGAAAACTAATAGTTGCATCCAAGGTAGCAAAAAATGTACAACCTAAAATAATCAAAATTTATGAATTAAAATTTGCTACCGATTGAATATCCAATATGACAAAGTCAACGGGAAAATAAAATTTGTCGACTTTCACCAAGACATCCTCAACAGTACCAGGAGGGATTTTAACCAATCATTATGATAGTTTCAAAGTGATGTTAGTGGGTTTAATCTCACTTAACCCAAGATCTTCCTAGACCAAAAGTAGGAGCAAGTTGACGTTAGCTCCTGAATCAAGAAAAACTCTATCAATGTGGCATTTCCTAACGTAACAAGAAATTGTAGGACAATCAGAGTCCTTATATTTGGGAGGGATCTTGTGTTGTATGATTGGACTCACTTGCTCGACTAAAAAATCTTTGCGAAAATGAAGCTTGCACTTCACCGTGCATAAATATTTTAAAAATTTAGCATAATTCGGGACTTGCTTAATGGCACCAAGTAAAGGAATGTTGATTTTTACTTGTTTGAAAAGTTTCAAAATCTTTGCATTATGACTTTCTTTTTGTGGTGGCTTAAGTCTTTGTGAGAAAGGTGCAAAATTTGGACATTTCTCAATCTCAACCGGATCATTTTCTCTCACATATAATTTATCACTTCCTTGATCATTAATTTTCTCCTCAGGCTCTTTTTAGAACCGAAAGAATATTCTTTTTAATATTTTTTCTAATTCTTAAGGTAATTATAGATTTAGCATGTTCTGATTGGGTATCATTTGGATATGTGGAACCTATCACCATTTAACCTTTGGGGTTGACTAGAGGTTATGTCAAAAATTTTCCTTTCTCTAGCGCAGTCGTGGATGTGGCCAATTGAGAGAGAGTGTCTCTAATTTCAGACAATGATTGTTCATTTCTAACTCAAATATCTTAGTTTTAAGTGTTGATGACATGTTAGATTTTCATGAACTCTTCCAATATGTCATCAAGGCTCTTCTTATGTGGTGGCACATAAGGAGTAGTGGATGAAGAACCTTAATTTTGGTGATATGCTGGTGGAGCTGGTTAGAAAAATGGTTTTTGTGGTTCGAATGGATAGGATAGATGTGATGGTTGGAATGAAGGGCGTTATTCGTGCCCGTGATTATTTTTATACCCAAAGTTTGGTAGTCCCGCCACTCCAGATTATATCTCTCATTGTACGGTGAGGTAAACGACTTCTTGAAGTTATTCATTACATTTACTTGCTCGTGCAAAATCTCTTTAAATGTCAGAATGGTGGGGCACTTTTGTGTAAGATTCCCAAGTGTATCATAAATAGCACACACCTCATCCAAGTCATATTTTGGCGTGACCTCATCAAATTTTTTAAGCTTAATTGATTATATCTTCTTAGTGAGTTATATAATTTTTTCATTAAGCACATCCTCTTACCGAATATGGTAAAGACCACTTCCCGAGGTGTGAATTTCAGGCTTAAATGGTGGTGCTCTATCTTTGGGATTCATGGCCTCCCATGATTGTGATTTCTTCTCCAACCCATTAAAGTATTACTCGGGGTCCTTGTTCATGACCTCCCCATTACACATAATTTCAACTAATTGCTTAGTTTGGGGGAGACAAGCCCTCAATAAAGAAAATCAATATTCTATATTTCTCGTAACCATGGTGAGGATAAGCATTGCAAGGCTCCTTAAAACTTTCCCAATAAATCTTGAAATTCTCATTCTCATTCTCTTTTTGGACAAAATTTTGATTTGCTACCCAAGTGCAATGTTCCTATGTGCAAAAAAGAATTTTTTCAAAAATTGAGCTTGCATTTCATTCCAAGTGCCTATAGTTGAGCTAATTTTTAGATCTATCCCTAAGTGAAAATGTGAACAACTTCATCCTTACCACTTCTTTGGTTCACATTTGGTCAAAAAATGTTACGCGAACCTCTTCAAACTCCTTAAGGTGAAGGTACAATTATTCGCTCTCAACCCATGGAATGTGGGCAAGAGTTGGATCATCATGTCATGCCTAAAATTGAAATGACATGCATTTTGGGGTATGATTATGCATGAAAGCTCGGTGATCCGCTTAGGTTGGAAATAATCGTTAAGTGTCCTCATTGGAGGATCATGGGGTGGATCGTTATATCCGTGTTAACTTAGGTTTTCGTCAATGGTTCTTGTGGTAAATGAATAGATTCTAGTGAAGGAAGTGAATTCGAAACCAACAATGGAACTAAACTCTAATTCGAGACTAGGAGTTCTCATTAAGCGATGTACATCATCCCTACCGGCCCAAGGGTTCATACACCAGAATTCTCCATAAGCTTCATGTTAACAAGTACCTGCAACCAAAAACAAGTGAAACAAATTAGATAATTTTTTATTTATCTTTATATATATAATTTTTTTGATTTTTTTCTTTTTAGAAAATTAGACTCTAGAATTGTAAATTGATCAAATATGTAAATTTTCCATCCCCGACAACGGTGCCAAAAAACTTTTTTATGGTTAAAAAGTGTTTGTTAATGGCCCTAGTGCAAGCAAAAAATGAGTAGTAAATATCGATAAGTATAGGATCAAATTCCATGGAGTTAGTAAAACTATTGATCAATTACGCTTATAGGGGCATTTTAACAAACATACAGTGTTAGTCTGAAATTTAATGTGCATTTGGCTTAATATAGTGAAGGTAATTGGAGGGTAAACAAAAAATAACAAGTAACTCAGAATTCAAATGAGAGTGGAGGTTAGGGATCATGAGTTAAATATGAAACTTAACATAAATGATTCATTGACTATAGAATGTATTGATTTGTTGAATCCCCATGTGAAATCAAATATCAAGTTTGATGGTATTAACCTACAACATTTAATAGGATATATTATAAATAAATAAAACCAATTGAATTAGAATTGTGGAGATCCACCAGCTATCGTGTTGTTTGACAATATGGATGAACATAAATCCCTACAATATTAACTTAACTTCACTAATCAATACATTATACAATCAATCTAAGATTAATTCAATATGATTCGTATTAAATTCATTCTCTAACCATATAGATCTAGCAATTTATAGTTGAGAAAATAAAATAAATAAAAATAGAGATGAAGTAGAGAAAGCAAGCATTAAATTTTGAATGAAAATAGGGCTTCAATATTTATTTATCTTTAAATTTTGTGCAAATCCTTTGTTTCTTCCCATTTCTCTCCCTAGAATTTTCTAAGTTCCAAGTATCCACTATACCTAAGCCAAAAATGATGTCAAAATTCTTCCCAAAACATAAAATATGTTGTCTCAAAATTAAAATATCGTAATGGTAATGTTGTAGTTTTTTGGTGAAGCAAAATACATCTTGACAGGGAAAAATATATCCTAACGGGGGAAAAATACATCCTGACAAGGCAAAATACATCTTGCTCCGTGCTGTCTAAAATACCCAAAAATCATCTAAAATTCTTCTAATACTTATTTTAAGAGTTGGACATCCATTTTTAAAGTCTGTAGCTACCTTTTATGGAAAATGATCTTCGCTTCACGTGTAGAATGCTTCCATAACCCTACAAAAGCATAAATTTATAGTCAAATAACATATACCATTCAAATAAAATGTTTCCACATAAGAATAGCTCAAAGGGTAGGACTTAAGGTCTCGGGGAAGATGTATTGCCCATATATATCACTATATGTGTGCAACATTAGGATTTAATCAATGTTATTTAGAACAACTGAGAAGATTTGGGATGAAACTCCCATTAGATTTGCCCATTGAAGAAAAGAATTGTGCAAGAATCAACAATATATACAGGGAATCTTGAAAGTGGGATCGATAGTGTTGTTATTGACTTGTACCTCCAGAATAACTCAGCCTGGACAATATTATTCATACCCTGACAGAGGAATGTATTAAGAAGAAAATTTTATTTGAAGCTCTTGTGTTACTCTTCACCTTAAAACTAAAAGGGTATTAAGTACCTTCCCCCAAACATTTATCCACCGAATATAAGGATTTGTATGATGAAGCCATCTAAGTTTTACAGTGCATTGACTTCTCCATGAACAATATGATTATTACAACAAGATCTTTTAGATGATTTTGATCTTTCGGGTGATTTCGATCCTTCAGATGACTTTGACAGTGAAACCAATAGAAAAACTCTCAGTGCATTCGCCTCCTTTTACAGGATGATCATACTTGAAAAAATTCTATCAGAGAGCAACAAAGTTTTTTCTGCTCCTGAAATGGATGAAAAAATTGGGAACTTGTTCTTCCTAACATTCGCAAACCACATGACTCGATCAGTCCAGTACTACAAAGGTCCATTTCTCCTATTAGAAAGTGCGTCCGTAGACAAAAGGAAGAGAGTTTTCAAAGAAATCTTGATGCTAAGGAGAGTAAAATCCTCTAACGGCTAAAGAAAACTCTAGCCAACATCACCTTATAGGTACTTTTCTTGTCCTCCCATCTCTATAGAATTTCCCTAATCAAAATCCTTACTCAAGCTAAAGCTCTTCAATCTACCTCCCCTAATTAGGTAAATCATATAGTTGAAATTTCGACTGCCATAAGGCTCATGTCCTTTGACAATGAAGAGATTCTAAAATATGGTCGTGATCATAATTATGATCTTAAAATTTCTCTTGAAGTTTTAGAGAAAATGGTTTTCTTCGTGCTTGTTAATAACAGTTTTGCCTTGAATGTATGTCCATTGCAAATTTTCTGGTTCCTGGGGTTGAAATTCAGTGATTTCAACCCAATATCTACAGTCGTGTGTGCTTAAGATAATACTCGACGAAAAACTATGGGGTTAATACTACTCAAACTAGGGGTTGGCCCAATTTTCCCATAAACATAATTCCAATGCATTGACGTTCCTGCATGTTTTAACTTTCTTGTCGGTCGCTTTATGGCTCCACAACATTAAAATGGTTATCTCTTCTCTTCACCCCCCCAAAGCTGAAGTTAAATTCCAACAACATTGACAGCAACGGTATTAATAACTCTATCCTAGAAATTCATTGTAGTGAGAATGGGATATTTTTTTAAGCTTCAAGATCGATCCACTCCCTCTCTCGACTGGAGACAAATTCAAAGATAAAATGAGTCCTAAACACAGCCAATAGGAGAATGTCAACGTGATTAAGATGTTCAAGAATATGCACTTTATGCTTGGAATAGAGTTGTGTCATAGATAATAAAGGGTTATTGAGATGATTATTTTGAAGAATCCCTCCCTCCATATGGTATGGGGTATCAACCATCTCTCTTTTTGTCCAAAAAATCTAGTTTCTCCCTAAACTTTTTCTCTCGTTCCCTAAGATCCTCAATCAAAATATCATTGTTTTCTATCGAATGCTCATTCAACTTAGCTTGCAATTTTGAGTTAGCCTTTTTCACCTTCACCGGTTTGGCATACAACTCATTAAATGCATTTTGTAACTCTTTCACATCTACCTCCTCCTCGTCACTCTCTTCACCCTCACTAACATGGGATACTCTCAAAACCTCATCGGAAGTGTCATGCACATGAGAATCGTCGTCGCTCACATGACATGCCATAAACACAACAAAGTGATGATCAATGGGGGAACTCTCTCCCTCTTTCGGATCACTATCACTTAATGTGGCATTATAAACAATGGGTTGCTTGCCCTCTTTCTTAAGTCTAGTGGGACACTCCTTAACTTTGTGATCGTACCCCTCACACCCAAAACACTTATCCGACTCATCTCTCTTAGGATTCTTAAACTTATCCTTAGAGGTGGGATCTACTTTGTTGTTCTTGAATTTTTCAAATTTCTTGGCATCTTTCGATTGCTTTTGAAACTTAATAAATTTTTTAAATTTCTTTGCCAACAAAGCAACATCCTCAAAATCCGAATCGGAATCTGAATCCGAATCCGAAACTTTAATTTCCTCCTTCTGGGTTTTCAAAGCAATACCATTTTCTTTCTTAGGCACTTGCTTGGACGTAATCATGTTGATTTCATAGGTTTGTAAGTCACCTACAATCTCTTCTAGTTTTGTCGATTCTAACCTACCCAGGGAGTTTGAAATGGCCACTTTCACATCAAACCTACTAGGCAACGACCTAAGGATTTTCTTAATAACACGGTTGTCGGTAATTTTCTCACCTAGGTTAAACGATGAGTTGACTATATTGGACAACCTAGCATAAAACTCATCAAAAGTCTCACTCTCTAACATCCTAATGGTCTCAAACTGTGTAGTGAGATTTTGAAGTTTTGACACCCTAAACGTGCTAGCGCCCTCGTGAGTGAGTGCCAAAATATCCCAAGCTTCTTTTGTTGTTTCACAAGTCATAATTCTATTTTATTCTTCCTGTGTGACATGTGATGCAATAACGGGCAGACCATTAAAATTATATTGTGCAAGTCTTTGTTCAGTTTCGGTCCATGACTCGTCAGGCTTTAAACTAGTGGCCTCACCTATAATAGTGACAGGGGGTGTCCAACCTCTCTCAACTGCTAGCCACACACGCTCATCTATAGATTTTAATGAACATCTCATTCTCATATTCCAATAAGTGTAATTAGTCCCATAAAAAATAGGAGTTCGAGAAAATTCATTATATCCAGAATTCATCTTTGAAAACACACGGGATCACAAAACAAATAAAATATGTTTTCTATCTCTGAAACCAATTTGAAAGTGCCCAATATGTGTGTTTTAAACAAAACCAAAATTTTCACCAAAAATTGTTCAACTTTTAATTACGCACCAAACCAAGTTGTGAAAACCCAATTCTTACTTTAAACCAATTTTATCTTGACTAATCCTAAACATGCATCTAATGATTAAAGAAAGTAAAATAAAATAAAGAATACTCACAATGACGGATGTACGTGGAAAAAACCCAAACCGGGAAAACAACCTTAGACGACCCAAGCCAGACAATCACTATGAATATGGATTTACAATGAACAGATAAAGACTCACTCAATGACTCGATCCCCACGGGTCTTGACGCTCTTTTGATCTTCAGCCACTCCTCTCACTGTGCCCACGCATAAAGTCGTTCTTCCACGATACCTGTCCAAAACACACACGTCCACATATGTCTCGGTATCCACCGATTGGCTTTGATTCGTCTACGATGTCGAACAAGAAGTCCTTATCTTTTCTTCACTGCAAAACCCTTATGCTCAATATGTAGAACAAAATTCTTTGGTGACGCAAGATCGCGTAAGCATATAAGAATGATATCTCAGATCTTTGCAAACTCTAAGGATGTGTTTATGCTTTGTAAACCTTAGGAAACATGTGCAAACAACGTAATGGAATGTATTCTATTTTTTTCTAGATGCACACTTACGAAACTCTGATAGAAACACGCTTTAAATAACAAATAAGCACCGCCTCAAAAAATGTGTCGTTCAAACAACTTAAGGCTCTCGTTCGAGCGACATAGATATCTCGTTCGTGCGAGATCTAATGTTTGTTCGAGTGAGAAGTTCGACTTTTTGACTTTTTGTTTAAAACGTCTATTTTAAAAGAGATCCATATTAGTCAAACTTTATTTCAAGTATATCAGAATAAAACGTAGTGTAAACACTTAAAACACTTTTAAAAACATTTTAAAACATTTTTCTTTATAAAAATACATCCTTATCTTTTATAAAAATAATTTCGAGCACCATTAATTATACGCATCCATACCTGAGTGATCTCGGAATGCAATTAAATTTGAAGATGATTAAACATGCACCAATTAAACATCGGCATGATAAATTCTTTGAAGCTTTGCCGCAATGTCTTCAATTTTCTTCAATACGTCATAGACCAAGTGGGATCGTGACAAAATAAAAAAATTCCTTATGACATATTACAAACACATTTTTGTTCACGAATTAAGTCAAAACAATACAGGGACTCAATTGGAAATTTATGTCCTTATAATTTGAAATCTTCTTTGAGTACAAGTTCAATTAAACTGAGGGATCCAAGCACGAGGTGAAATTCTTGGCCATCAATTCGTCTAACTCAAGCTTTTCTGATATCGAAAGCACTAATAGTGGAGATTCATTTGGTCTCACTGAACTAAGGATGGACCTATGCATAATCCATGCATAATATGAGTCATCAGACCCTTCCCTAAAGATATTTCCTGCTGATAAGCCTCTCCTCAACAAGTGGATCATTCCACTCAATCCAACTCTATCAACCCAAACCGCTGATGTTTCTGATGCAAATGTAAACGAGGTCTCCTTTAATGAGGCACTTAATGTTGTTTTCCTTAAAAATGTTATTAATGAAATGAACAAACAATTTGAGTCTCTTGTTGTGACTTATATTAATTGGATTGAATCTAATAAAAAAAATTAATGAAGATGATCTAATAAATGAACAATTCTTAACTGGTATCCGTAAGGAAAAGATAAAACAACATAATTGCATTCAAAATAATGATGATTATACTGTTATTATTAATCTTGGTTCTAATTGCACTCCACGCCAGATTAAGATGGGCTCAACCCTTTGTGAGCATGAGTAGTCACAATTTGAAGAGCTCTTGAAAGAATTAGTAGATTTCTTCGCATGGTCTTATAATGATATGCCTGGAATTGACCCAGAGATCGTACAACACGAGATACCCACATATCCAAGAATGAAACCTGCAAAGCAGAAGGTGAGAAATCTCCAGCCTGAATGTCCCTCAAAGTGAAAGATGAAGTGGCCAAGCAATTGAATGTAGGTTTTATCCATGTGGTCGAATATCCAACTTATCATTCCTATGCCGAAAAATCAGGAGGAAAATTCCTCATATTCTTCTCCAAAAGGCGATTAAACCCTCCTCAACATCGATATGATCATTAATAACAGAAAATCATGCCATCAAGTCATTTTTCAATGGCTTCGAGGGGTATAAGATCAAGATGCATGCAACCACCAAGAGAAGATTATTTTTACCACCGCTAAAATATCTTTTTCTATAGGGTCATTCCTTTTAATATTAAAAATGTAAGATCTACATATTAAAGGGCATCCATAACCATCTGCATGATCATATCCACAAAGAGGTTAAAGTCTATGCTGACAATATGATCATAAAGTCCAAAACTCGATAAGGTCATGTCCTTGCCTTGAGGAAATTCTTTGAATAGCTATGGCAATACTAGATGCATTTACTTACCTAGATGATCATCCCATGGAAGAATTCAGGGTATGATATTTGAATTACCAAATGAAGATATTCTTTATACTAGATTTCCCTTGCACCAGTAATATGATTAAATATGAAGTATGCACTGTAGGCCTCAAGCTTGGCCTAAAAAAAGGAATTTCATACCTTGATAGCTATCAATACTCGACCCTCATCATAGGGCAAGTCTTCCAAAAGTGGAAATCAAAGATGAGAATACCTTGCTTCCCAATTCAAAGATATTATTCTATCTCTCTCGCTGAAGGAATAGCTTTGCCAATTGATTCAGCATAAATTTTATATATTTATCCTCGTAATTTAGGTACTTGTACCACTCCCTGCAATGTAAATTATACGATTTTATCTCATATCATTGCTACTGACACATTTGTGCTAGTGCATCGTGTTTCATGTATTTCTCTTACATTTTACAGGTAATTCATGCGCTTGAAAGCAAAAGAGAAATAGGACTAAGGACAAGAAAGAGAGAAGGAAAAGTCAAGGGAAAATTCGTATATTGTACAACTAGAATCTGAATACGAAACCTAAAGAAGAGTCGAAGAAATTTAGCTCACAGACAGATCAAAAGAAACGACGTCCAATTCTGAGATATGGTTTGGAAGTTACGAGGACATGAAAATAAGAGGAAGCAAAAGATAAAAGTGGAGACCGCTGAAAATCTAAACTTGTTTGATTCAAAAGGGGAGTAGGTTAGATAAAAAAATACTTGGGCTATACTAGAAAAATGAACTGGTTCGATTCTGAAAGGAACCGGTTCAAAAATCTGTGCGCAAAAATTGAATTTTATCCACTTAAAATTAGAGCTGTAAATGGTTCAAACTCTAGTAAAAACATAGGGGATTTCTTGCTACATAATTCTAGAGTTAGTTAGAAGGCCAGAAATATAATTTTGAGAGAAAGAATAATTGGCAATCTAGTATTCATCATAATTACATTATTGTGCTTGAATTCAAGTATTTATTAATAGGGGCATTCACAATTAGATCCTATTAGACTTTCTTTTAGACATTCTAGTCCCATCATGTTTTCTCCTTACATAGAAGTCCCACTCCTAATTTTGTGGAACTTTTTTTTCACAATTTTACCCTTTTAAAACCAACCAGCCGTAACTTCCTTGAGGAAATTACATAAGTGGTTGAACTTTTTTTTAATCTTCAAATGATCATAACTTTTGATTCACAAATCCGTTTTTCGCAAAATTACTATTTTTGAAATCTGCTCAATGATATCTATCAAACAAGATCCATGAAGGCTATAAAATTCCAAAGAAAAAAATTTACACAAGCAGTAAACTTTACTGTATGCACTAGAATATGAAACAGTTTTATATATGTGACATTTTCACAAATAGACAATAACATTTGCTATGGTAATATTACACAGTATATATATATATATATATATCCAGCGGATCCAAACCCTCTTTTTTAAAAATTAACTTATATTTAAAGGTCCGCGCTAGAGGAATTTAATCCTTATCACCATTGTTGGAGGTTCAACGACCTTCGTCAGTGCTCCGATTTGGGGTGGGTAAGGGTGGCATGGGGTGCCGCTGGCACGGACCTTTGAAAATAAGGGAATTTTAAATAAATGGATTTTGGATCCATCGAAGTATAATGGGGTGCCGCTGGCGCGGACCTTTGAAAATAAGATTGGATAAAGGGGATCGGGATCCTCTGGCGCGTCGATTTGTGGTGAGTAGGAGTGACATTAGGTTCCAGTGGCACAAAACTTTAAAAATAGGAGCATATTGGATATATATATATATATATATATATATATATATAATGTGATAACACAGTAAATGCTATTGTTTGTAAAAATGTCATAGATATTAAACTTTATTGTATACACCAGAAAATGAAATAGTTTTACATCTGTGACATTTTCCCAAATAATAACATTTACTGTGTTAATATATTTATGAAATAGTTTTATATATTTAACATTTTCACAAACAGTAACATTTACTCAGTTAATATTATACAATATATATATAACATTTTCACAAACAGTAACATTTACTGAGTTAATATTATATATATATATATATATATATATATATATATATATATATATATATACACGGTAGATCTAAATCTTTTTTTTTTCAAAATTACCATATTTTTAAAGGTTTACGCTAGCGACATTCAATCCCCACCACTACCCACCCCTATTGTCGGAGCTTCAACGACTTTCATCAGAGCTATGGTTTGGGTGGGTAGTAGTAGCATAGGGTGGCGCTGGCGCAAACCTCTGAAATTAAGAGAATATTACATAAATGGAGTTTGGATCCACCGGAGCTCCGATTTGGGGTGAGTAGGGGTGACACTGGGTTAGGTTTAGATCTATAACATTTTTATAAATGCTAACATTTACTGTGTTATAACACAGTGTATATATATATATATATATATACATACGGTGGATCTAAACCTTTTTTTTTATATTGTCTTATTTTTAACGGCCCGCGCTAACGGTATCTAATCCCGACCACCACCAACCCCAATTGCCGGAGCTCCAACAACCTTCATCAGAGTTCTGATTTGGGGTGACATGGAGTGCCACTGGCGCGGACCTTAGGAAATAAGAGAATATTAGACAAATGGGGTTTGGATCCACCGGAGCTCCAGTTTGAGGTGAGTAGGGCTAGCATTGGGTTAGGTTTATATCTGTAATATTTTCACAAATAATAAATGTTACTGTTTGTGAAAATGTTACATCGGCATCCTATGCCACCTCAAATCAGAGCTCTGATGAAGGTTGTTGGAGCTCTGGAAAAGGGGGTGGGTGGTGTTGGGGATTGGATGCCGCTGGCGCCGACCGGTAAAAATAAGATAATATCAGAAAAAAGAGGTTTGAATATATATATATATATATACTGTGTTATATTGACACAGTAAATGTTAATGTTTGTGAAAATATTATAGATATAAACCTAACCCAATGCCATCCCTACTCACCCCAAATCGGAGTTCCGGTGGATCCAAACCCCATTTATCTAATATTCTCTTAATTTTAGAGGTCCGCGCCAGCGGCACCCTATGCCACTACTACCCACCCAAATCATAGCTCTGATGAAATTCGTTGAAGCTCATACAACGGGGGTGGGTAGTGGTGGGGATTGAATGTCGCTAGCGTAAACCTTTAAAAATATGGTAATTTTGAAAAAAAAGGTGTGGATCTATCGTGTGTGTATATATATATATATTGTGTAATATTAACGCAGTAAATGTTACTGTTTGTGAAAATGCTATACATATATTGTGTAATATTAACTCAGTAAATATTACTGTTTGTAAAAATGTTATATATATAAAAGTATTTCATAAATATATTAACACAGTAAGTGTTATTGTTTGTGAAAATGTCATAGATATAAAACTATTTCATTTTCTATTATATATAATGTGATAACACAGTAAATGCTATTGTTTATATATATATATATATCCAATATGCTCATATTTTTAAAGTTCTGCACCACCGGCACCTAATGACACCCCTACTCACCCCAAATCGGTGCTCAAGAGGATCCAGATCCCATTTATCCAATCTTATTTTCAACGGTCCGCGCCAGAGGCACCCCATGACACTCTAGTCGATCAAAAACTCATTTATTCAAAAGTATCTTATTTTCAAAGGTCCGCGCCAGCGGCACCACATGCCACCCTTACACACCCCAAATCGGAGCTCTGACGAAGGTCGTTGAAACTCCAACAATGGTGGTAAGGATTGGATGCCGCTAGCGCGAACCTTTAAATATAAGGTAATTTTGAAAAAATAGGGTTTTGATCCACCATATATATATATATATATATATATATATATATATATATATATATATATATATATATATATATATCAAGGTTCTAAAAAACGCGAGGCGTGATCGAGGCGTGGATGCCAAGCCTTAAACCTTAGAAGCCTAGGCGGGCCTAGGCGTAAAAAGGCGTGAAAAGGCGTTTAGGCCTTTTTAATATATTTTAATATTTTTTAACCATAACAAGGCTATTAAAATACTAAAATTGTACATATCATAAAAATATGTCTGAATATTTGCAAATAAAAATACTATTTGATTATTTTGGATGAGATAATGGTCCGGTTTGTAAAAAAATCTTTAAAAGGCGATATCGTTTCACTAAAGCATTGTTGTTTTTAGAAAAAAAGTACGCCTTAAGGGTTTTACCAAGCATAAGGCGTCAAAATCTTAAGGCGGGGCGTTTCTCCCAAGCCTCAAGCCTAGGCGGGTTTTTTAGAACAGTATTATATATATATATATATATATATATACTGTGTAATATTACCACAGTAAATATTACTATCTATTTGTGAAAATGTCATATATATAAAACTATTTCATATTTTAGTGCATACAGTAAAGTTTATTGTTTGTGTAAATTTTTTTCTTTGGAATTTTATAGCCTTCATAGATCTTATTTGATAGATCTCATCGAGCAGATTTCAAAAATAGTAATTTTGCGAAAAACGGATTTGTGAATCAAAAGTTATGATCATTTAAAAATTAAGAAAAAAAGTCCAATCACTTTTGTAACTTCCTAAAGAAAGTTACGGATAATTAGTTATAAAAGGGTAAAATTGTGAAAAGAAATCCCTAAAAGGTTGAATAGGACCTATAGGATTGTTTAAAAGTCAATAGGACTTATATGAATGTTGACCCGACAAATGGGACTTAAATATAATTATCTCTTACTAATAAAGTTTTCCTTTCTCATCTTGATCTTAATTCTTCTAGTTCTTTTGCATCTTTTTGAGTATTTCTCTACATTTATATTATTCTCTTTCATGCTCACATCTAATTTAATGATGCTGATGAATCCATGCAATATAAAAATTTTGTTTAATCTTCGTCTTATTATGTCTGGCTAAATTTCTAGTGGGTTGGGTTACAGGAACTTAACCTAAAGTTTTACGCATGGATATAAAATTTATTCAGGAATTAAATAAATATCTTACTGAAGTTAATGTCGTAGGACTTTTAACTCCATTTTCCCTAGATAATCGAAGTGTCTAAGAATGCGATGCACGTATCGATAATCTTGTCTCACGCTTTACTTTTATTCTTGATTATGTATTATCATGGTTAAATCCTCCATATATGTAATTCTTGAAAGAAGTTAAAGTTTTATTTTCAATTAGATGTTTAATTATTGATAGGTTTTATATCCGGTGTAATTACCCAAGGTTCGAGGGATTTTATTCCAACCCCATCTTTCTTATATAAGTCAATATATTTATTTTCCAGTTTTGCATGCGTAGTTAATTTAGTTAGGAATTATATTTCTTCGTTAGAAGTTGGATAATTTGTCAACAATCATCATCTGTTCCTTTCTTTTTGTGAGTCGATTGCTAGGGTTAGTCATCCTCCTTAGTATTCATCATGAGAGATCGTCTTAGTCCCCATGTTCAATACCCAATTTACTGGATTATTACTTGAGTGACTGGTTTACACTTGAACCATATTTACACGCATTAGAGACTCATTTTGAGTCGCATCACCAATGCTTTGGAAACTTTGGCCTTCATGGTTTTCATGCCAGGGGAATAATAATTTCCACCTTGCAAGTTTAGAAACAGTCCATGCTAGCTCGTTGTTGCCACATCAAGTTCACTGCAGAACAAGATTCGGACAAAGTTGGGTTATGACATTATGACATTTGGTGTGTTCTAAAACATGATCAATACCCACAAGAGGCTGATAAAAAAGAGTGCAGGACCCTTTGCAAACTCGCAGCTTAATACATCATCTTTGACTAGGCGTTATTTATTAGGAACTTTGGTGGCACCCATTTCAATGCATAGCATGGGCTGATATAATGAATAAAATCCACAGTTAGGACTGTGGACCCCACATGAACTACCATATGCTTGCCAAGAAGATCATGTGATAAGGATATTATTGGACCACTTGGCTCTAAGACTTTTTAGTCTACGTTATAAGATGCCTTAAATGCCAATATCGTGATAATCTCCAACACTTACCTCCTCGAGAGTTATACAACATAACCTCTCCTTAGCCCTTATCAACTTAGGGAATTGATATCATCGAGAATTTTGCTCCAAAGGCATCTAATATGAACGAATTTATCTTGGCCTCCATCGATTATTTCAACAAATGGGTGGAAGTGGAATCATATGCAGTGCTGAATGCAAAAAAACTGGCCAAGGTCTTTTGAAAGAATATCATATCTCATTATGGGGTCCCTCACAAGATGGTATTAGATAATGGGATAAATTTTGAAGATGAAATTATAGAGGTGGTCGGGGAATATGGAATTCAAAGATACGAGTCTTCTCCTTACAGACCAAAAATAATGGGGATGTTGATGATTCGACTGAAAGCGTCAAAGACATAATCATCAAGATGACCGAAAGTTGCAAATATCGGGTCGATAGGATACCCTACACCCTATGGGGATATCTCACATCCATTAGAATGCCCAGTGGAGCTAACCCCTACTATTTATTCCAAAACATGGAGGCAACCTACCTATTAAACTTTTAATACCTTCCCCACAGGTTACGGTCAAAAGTCATGTTGGGGAAGTTGATTGGAAATAAAGTCATTATGATGAACTCGCATTCTTGGATGAAAATAGACTGAAGGAATTGTACCACATATGAGGGTATCACTGTCACTTTGCACAATCAGTCAATAAGAAAGTGAAAGACCGTGATGTGAGAGAAGGCAACCTCATTCTAAAAGAAATTATAGAACTAATCTGGGAACCAAAAGGGAAATTCAAACCCAATTGGAGTGGGCGATATCTTGTGAAGAAAATTTTATCAGGTGGAGTTGATATGCTCATAGATCTCGATGGAAAATAGTGACACGCCTAGTTAATTTATATCGACTTAATAAATTTTTGTCACATTGCAATTCTCACCTCCATTATATTGTATAAAAAAATCTCTTATGTTCCCTTAACAAGAACAACATAGGACCTGATTGTGACACCCCACCTATTAAAATAATGGGGGGCTGACATTCTATCAAAATAAAATGGTTGTCGCATATGGCTCATTCTTAGCATCAATGTCGAAACATGATTAATTACTAACCACCTAATTAACTTAACAAGTAGTGTCAATTTTTATCTTCCATTAACATACAACATTATTAATCAACCCACCATAATTCCATACACAGAAAAAAATATAAATGAAATCGAAATGTAAAGTATGAAGCTAAGATAAATAAATAAGATCCCCGAGTAAACCATTAGGTAAAAATCCAATACATCCAATCCAACTCAAATAATCGGAAATACATAAGTCTAAATAAAAATCCAACTAACTAAAATAATCGAAAATACATAAGTCTAAATAAAATGGGCAACACGCCCAACCAATACTAGAATATAGAACCTAATCTAGATAGCAATAAATTAAGAGGCTACTCTGAATCCTGCAAACCTCCACATCAGCTGCAGCTACGAGCCTCTGGAATGAATAATTATCCTTGGCGTCCATGTGGCTAGACACCTAAAAGGTTTGAAAATGGATTTGATAGGGGTCAGTGCCCAAAACCTTTGAAAATATTTTACAAGTGTATAACATGCGTAAATGAAAATGTTAAGAACTTTTCATATTCATAAACCAGTAGCGCTCTCTCTTTAGTCACCCCTCACTCGTCATCAAAAGTACGCACCCAATATATGCATTTTAACCCACCTAGTTACATTACACCACCACATAACTAGACTCTCCCCTAACATCAGTATTATACTATACTGGCCCGAGTATAATATCTACCTTTAGTTGATTAATTAGCTTTCACAATTGCTTTATCAATATTTCATTAAATTATCACAATTTAATATATAACTTTACTACAATTGTTTATTTCCACACTCACCTCTATAATTTATTACTTTATCTCTAATAACTGTCATTAGCTATTTAGGTAGTATCCCTTTACTATTTTAACCCGTATATTTGTCTACCCCTAAATATACACAATAATTTACCACAACACATATACATCGCGTATAGCCGCCATCCATCAGAGTAATAACTCACTGGATGGGGGCCTTTATAATGTTATCATTATCCAAGGCATGCTCACATCATTTTGGTTACCGGAGGTCAGACTCTCACACCGACTCGATAAAATCATAAACGTATTTGAGGCGGTCATAGTCCTTTGATAGTGAGTCATAACCATACCCAAGATTGCCTCATTGCGAGTATAAGTCACACAAAAATAAACATGGTGCTATCACCTGGGGACCATACTTAGCGTGCTGTGATTTGCTAGGGAAGATGACCCACATCACGCAACCTCCACTGATAGCACCAGAGGTGAATGTTCCACATAATATCGTACAAATATCTATCATAATTCACACACACACACACACACACACACACACACACACACACACACACACACACACACATATATATATATATAATCAACTAGCTAATCTGTGCCTATTTCCCGAAGCACTAGTCTAATAAATCAAATCTAATCCCAACTCTTATTTAAGTAAATTCTTCTCTTAATTGAATAGTTTAACATATTTTCTCATCTATGAGTTTTGTTGGATATTCCCAACTAATCCTAAATTTATAATCGAAAGTCACTCTATCACGTTTTGTAGTCTACATCCAGGTATATTTTCCCCTTAATACCTTACGTATTTGTAAATCGGGTTACTTCTCGTCTACCCAAATTACCCTTACTGATCACATCTCCAGAAGTATTAAAAATTATTCATTTGACCTCACTCAATTTGCCAATTTCCAAATCAAGCCTTTATTCCCAATAAAAGACCAAGTTGTCTCTCACAGCACATCCGAATCGATTCGGGTTCATAGCTGAATCGATTCTCCTACGATGGTCGAATCAATTCGATTATGGGTAGGATCCCAGATCTGGCACTAAAGTGACGGGTTTCATCATCTCAAGTCAACTAATTCAACCCCAATTCTAATCTAAACAAAATTCCAAGTCTTTTAATGATTTCCTATGGGAACCTAATTAATTTTCCACTCTTATAGTCAATAACAACATCATAATCGAATCCAAATTTCATTAATTCCATCATTGCGATTGTAACAAAATTCCTAGACTTATTCCCTTGTTCAATTATTATTCGTATAGAAATTCCCATCTAAATTTCTTCTACATAAATTCTTATTATAACAGAATCTATACCACTAAAAATTTTTATTAAGTTTCATCAATCATTCATGTAGGCTTGTCTCCCCCCATTTTTCACATAGTAACATCCAACCCAAAATTCAATTAATTACTACCAATTTTTATATGAATGAATACTACACATAAATAAAAAAATCAAGATATAAACTTGCCTTAAATTTGTTGGATTCTGATTTCTTTTGTGTCGGGTTGAAGATGGGAAGAGTCCTCCTGAATTTCCTTCTTTAAATCAAGCCCTTTGGATCTCCTAAGTGTGTTGCCCCTTTTTTTCTCCCAATAATGTTATCTGTTGGTTTTTATGTATGAAGTGGATGCCTCCTAAAGATAATCTATTATTTAAACCTCTTAGTCCAAAAATTAGGTTATTCCCTCTATGTAAAATGACCTATATGCCCCCGAGTGGGTCCCGACTAGTCTAAAAAGCTCCCAATAACCAATCTCTACCCCCGGGTACTTGATTTTGAAAATTTTGACCCATTTTGGATGGACCGTGCATTCAAAATCACCATCCAAGTCACCAAATATCAATATTCTATCTAAACTTAAAAATAGTCTACCCGTATGCCTCGGTTGAGATACCGCCAATCCCCGTCGTTTCTACTCACTACGACGTATTAATAATTGACCGAATTTAATTTAATCATACTTAATAAATTTTATTTCCACATAAATGTTAATTTCATTCTCACTAATTAATATTTATTAAACATACAATATTTCTTATTAAATTACGGCACTCATTTACTTAAAATGTTAAAATTAATTATTCAAAAATACGAGGTGTTACATACTTCCCTCTTGCGAAGGAATTTTGTACCTGAAATTCGAACGTACCTACGGTAAAAATCTATGGATACTGCTCTTGTATATCATCCTCCTTCTCCCACATCGACTCATCTACATTATGGTGTCCCCACTGAACTCGAACCAAAGGCACCACCTATGACCACAACTTACGCTCACTACGATTAAGAATTGCAATCGGTATCCCCTCCAGTGGGATGTGACAGAAATCCCTCTCACTCCTCTTGTATCTCTTCAGCTAAGACATATGGAATACATCGTGAATCCTCTGTATATGCTCCATCAACCTAAGAAAATGTCCCAACTCTCTCAATGACCAGGAAAGGACCTACATACCTCGACACTAGCTTCCCCTTGTTCCCGAAACTCAGGACTTCCTTCATGGGAGACACGCATACCAAAACTTGGTCCCTAATCTCCAACTCTGTGTTTCCTATTAGCATCAGCGTAACTCTTCTACCTGTCCAGAGCTATCTGTATGCATCCTCAAATAAGCTCAATCTTTGAAGTGGAATCATGTATCATCTTAGATCCTAACAGCTTATTGTCCCCCACTTTTAACAAACAAGTGGGAGAATGAAAAGGCCATCCATAAAGTGCCTCAAATGGTGCCATGCTGATGGTAAACTGGTTGGAGTTTGTTATAAGATAACTCTACCAGTGGAAGGTACTGCTCCCAACCTCCCCCAAAATTGAGTATACATATCCTAATTATGTTCTCTAGTATATGATTAACCCGGTCAGTCTGTTCATATATCCGGGGATGATGCGTCGTACTTAACCTTAAATCAGTGCCCATCACCTCCTGAAAGTTTTTTCCAAAAGTGGGACACATAAATCTTGTCCATGTTGGACATGATATTAATCAGTACCCCATGTAACATTACTATTTTAGCGATAAACAGTTGGACGTACTGTCTAGTTTTAAAATTTATACGAACTAGAAGGAAGTGGGACACCTTGGTCAGGTGATCCACAATAACCCGAATGGAATCGTAATACCTCTATGACGTCGATAACCTAATGATAAAATCCATTGAGATTCTTTTCAATTTCTAGATCAAAACCTCCAATGACTACAACATTCCAATCGGTCTCTGGAGGTCTATCTTCACTAACTGGCATGTAGTTCACTTTGAGACAAACTTTGTTATGTCTCCCTTCATCCACGATAACCACTACTATTTACGCATATCCTGGTACATTTTATCCCCACCGGGATGTATCGCAAACCTCAAACCATGAGACTCGATAATCAATGCATGTCTCAAGTCCTCATCCTCCGGACCAATAAGTCTCCTATTGAATCGTAGGCCTCCCTCAAAACTGATCACGTAAGACTCACCCCATCCGCCAACAACTGACCCATCCTATCCTAACAGAACTGATCCCCGGTATTTTCTTTCACCACCCATATAATGATCTGGGGAGTGATAGCCAATACTACCATACATGCTCTCATGACCTCGTCATCATGCTGAAGCTCATTCCACTTCGACTTTCAAATCTCCATTATCTCCCCCCATAGGCCGTCGGCTCAATGCATCTGCCACCACGTTAGCTTTCATAAGATGATATTGAATATCAAACTAAGAAGGTCACTAAGTTTTAAACCCAAAAAAAGGGGTAAAAGAAAATCCCATACTTGGGGCTAAAAATAGAGGACCGATCGACCGACCCCTGACCCCCGATCGATCGCGGTTCTGAATTTTTCCTTACGAAGGAGGTAGTAAGCTTTTCCCTTGAGGTGCGGTCGATCAACCTACTACCCGCGGTCGATCGGCTATACTAGATAACTCTGCCACTTTTCCTTTTTGGATGAAACAAAAATTTCCAAAAATCCCATGTATCACTTTCAACCCCCAAATCTTCAACCCAAACATGATCCTAACCTCAAAAATCACCCTACATCTCATCCCATCAACTTATATATCATCAATCCCATGTATAAACATCAAGTTCAAGATTTTATTCAAAAATCTAGGTTTTGGCATATAAATACAAAATCCATATTTTACACCCATAATTCATGAAATAAATTACACACACTAATTATTTAGCAAGATTAATCACTTGCCTCAAAGTTGTAGAGGTTGAATCTTCCTCGAAATCATGAATTTTGGACGAAATCCCCAAGCTCCAAGCTTTTCTCCTCTCTCTTCTTTCTCTACGGCTTTTTCTCCCTCTCTTTCTAAATCTCATGAATGAGATTATTACCTCCCATAGGATTTATAAGCCTTGATTCCAAAATACCCAACTTTAAACGGTAATGCACACTTTAAAGGACTCGTTTACTCCAATTCGAGTCAAACTTACTTAAAATATTTCGGGATCGAAATAAAATCCAATGACAGTCATTTTGACTATCTCGACCCTTCCGGGATCAACCGCGTGCTCAGAATCGTCATCCAAAATAATTTATAACATCCTCAAAGTTTGACCCCCTAGGTCAAATTTAAAATTCTCGAATTCAATTAAATTTTGTTTCTCCGAAATAATTTAAAATTCTCAGTCCAATAAATCACGGGGTATTATAGACTCCCCCCTTACAAGAATTTCGTCCTTGAAATTAAGTTAAGCATAGTACTCCGAACCTCAACTAGTTCTTGCGTCACCTACCCTCCAGATTACCATACCTATCTCCCCCACTTCTCACGACAAATCATTGTAACTTTAAAATCAAAACTAGCTAAGCAGGGTGCCCATACACCCTGTACCCGAGCTCAACTCGTATAAACATAACCCGACTCCACTTACCTCAACTCGTAATATAACTCTTAAGACCTCGATCCATAATATCGTACTAAGTTTGTAAAATTTTGAAGTCTCCAAAGATTGAACTCTTCTCAATTCCTGACATTCACTACTTTCATTGGGGGAGGTTTCACAAGAGAAATCCAAACAGGGAACCCTCCCAATACACTACTGTGTATCTCTGTAGGGAATTGAGATCAGTTGAATCAGGAATAAGGTTTTATAAAATATTTTTGAAACATGGATATTGCCTAAAGGCCTATATACAATAATATAATATAAAATATTTTCATGTCTTTCGACACACCAATCAAACACCTTATGCTCAAGACACAAGGCATCAAGAAATACAATACTTTCACCAACACCTAGTTCTCAAAACTAACACAACCATGAGCTAAAATTCCTAGCTCAACAATAAACCTTCTAAACCCTGAATCTCCTCAGAGATAAAAAAAATCCTTTACATCACACGTAATTATTGCCACAAGATAAGCCCCTCCACAACTGGAATATTAAAATTACCTACACCTAGCCTAACTATAAAATGATTACCTTATCCTTACAACTCAACAAGCTGTAACAATTCACACTCCCGAAAATTCAAAAACATAACTCTCTACTAGCCCAACGCAAAAAAATCTATTATTCCAAAAGATATCATCTAAATACCACACTTGCTCACTTCTCCCTCCAAGGAAATTCTATACACAATATGGTTATAATGGCTAACCATTCACTAAACCTCACATGCGATGCTCCCAATACCTCGTAAAGCATAACTTAATCACAAAGGAGAACAATTTACATTATACCTACATACTCCTACTACCTCATTTCATCAATGGGCCCCTGATCGAAGTTCACTTTCCCAAATTTTTCTATGAACTGTTGTAGGGGTTACACATCTAAAACTTCCTCAAAATGGTGCCCTCTACTTCTTCCAGGACAATCCCTCTTCCTTGGGCCTAATTCTCCACAAAAGAAACATCTCCTTGAAAATACTTTTTGTCCATATCTAGGGACAAAATGTTGTTGCGGCCCTCGATAATTCTGCCTATGACCTTGTTGCGGTGGTGATCTCGCCCCACTAGCATCATCTCCTCCAAACCTACTACCATAAGTGACATCCCGCGTCCCCGAAGAAGAACGCTGAGCGGCACTTTGATAAAACTACCCAATTCTTCGATTAACAATGTGTAGAGCATCTAAATAAAACCCATAAAAGAGAAACCACTAATCTTAATTCTTCAATTAAATACAACCGATGTCTCCCGAAATAATACAACAATCTCTCTCGATATAGAAATAAATCGCAAATGCTTTATACAATAAAAGAAATACAAATATTCTCATTTGTATGCTCCAATAATATCCCCAAAATAACCAAGCCAAAATCAATCTCCGATAAGTCCATAGCGCCCAAATTTCTTACTCCCCTTTAAATGTAGACGATAATCTTGACAACGTGTCAACACCACACACATCACTTCAGTAAAGGTCAGCAGCGCTAGGTTCCCCATCGAATGTTGTCGAATTCACTAACTTAAACCTCCCAAGAACTTCACTATTCATTTGTCCTCCGTCTTTACCTCATTGGGCACAAAATTCGCCAATCCAGTAAATCCTTCTCCGTACTCCTCCACCGTTCGATCACCTTGACTCACCTCTAGTAATCTCCTTCTCATTTCCGTCTGAACATCGAAAGGAAAATATCTCTATTCAAAGCATACCCAATAATCAAATATGGACATTGCATCTCTATCTGCTCCGATGTGGTGGCTGACTCCCACCATTGAGGAGCTGTACTGATAAGTCTAAAGGTGGCGAGTATTTTTTTTGGCACCTCACTACGCTCAACCATACGAAGGTGCCCTTGTATCCCTCTCCTATTGACTCGCAACAATTACATCAACTCCCCTCAAAAAGTCTGGACGATGTCCTTTCCTAAAGGCTTCTTATACTCTTCCCCACGTATATGGCTCCGGGTAGTCTTGAGCTACCGGGGCTACAGGTTGATGTACCATCGCAGCAATGGCAATGTCTACTGCTTGTACCACCATATTGGCAACTTCGGTTGCAGTCACAGTTCCTTGAGGCATATGGGGTTCTATGTTCTCAGCCCCTCTGTTTGCCCTGCCTAGACGACCTCTTCTCGGCAGCATCTGAGTCGATAGCAACTGTATCAGAATGTCATTCAAGAAATTACGCATCACAGAAGAAAATATATGTAGTGCACACAATAATCCTAATAATAGGGCTCTACATCAAGAACGTAGAAAACCCGCACAAATCCTAAGATACTAGAACCTGAGGCTCTGATACCACCTGTGACACCTCGCCTAAAATAATAACGGGTGGCCAGCCTTATATTAAATTAAATCAGGAATATCAAGTGGATCATTCTCAACATCAACTGTCGATACTAAATAAACATAGCTAACTACCCGGTACTATAATAAGCGGATGCCAAAAAAATTTCAAAACAGACAATGAACATAGTAACAACCATACATCAACTATCGAATATGATAAAATGTGCACATGTACAACGATAAAAAAGAAATACTCTATTAACACATCATAAGTATATAAAGAAAGTATACTCGAATATGTTGTCGGGTCAGAAGCAATACATCAATCTATGGGAAAGAAATATAAAAATGCTACATAAACTCCTTGGGTATAAACCCGATACACAAAATGAATCCTATATAGATTTACAAACGGTAGGAAATGGCTATAACAAAATCCCGTAACAATCCGCATCAGCTACGGCTCCCACAACATTGAATAGAAAAACATCTACGGTATCCTTACAGTGGGACACCTGTTTTACACAATATATATACGTATAGCAAGAGAGAGATATAAATGGGTCAGAGCCCTAGGTGTGAAAATATTTATAGCAAGTGCATTAAAATGCATAATAATTAATAAATGAAAAAATTCTTGCTTTCAGTGGAGTCGTACTCCCATGGAACTCAAACTCACACCTCGACTAAAGCGCGCACCTAAGCGTATGCATCTGTTCCTTAATTTATTTACCTGATACTTCCTAGGGATAACTCCATCTAAATCTACGCATAGTCTATACCTACGTAAACCTCTATCTCAAGTACAACCCAAAATCTTCTCAATCTAACCTATACTAAGTTTACACCCAAACTTACATATAATAACGTATACGCATACACATATCTCTGACTAGAGTCCATCTAATTCTAATCATTAACTTAAACCGATCATCAATAAAAGAATTAGGGCCACATTAACTTCCCGTTCCTATAAAACACTATTTCACCATTAACATGTACCCGAGTGATAAGGACTAAACTTCTCCCCACTCTCAACATTGCGCTACGTTTCGTGCGTGGGACGTCTCGCAAAGCGAAATCAAAACTAGGAACCCCCCGATACACTACTCCTTGACAATGTTGATCGTTTAGATCCATTATGCCCTCAACACACATCCTATAAGCTCAGCTACTTATGAGCAACTATCTCTAATTACATAAGTAAGATTTCTCCTAGAATCTTTAGGGTCTATATAACATCCTTCCAGTTACTCAGCACGATCGTTGAACCCTAACAAGCACGTACACCTAACACATAAAATGTACATCTTAGAATACCCATAACACATTCGCTTATGGGATATGTATCATAACTCTAATTATATAACACAATCATTCAATCCTATTAACCATGTAAACATAACGCACATGATGCGCACTTCAAAATACTCTTAACATATATGGTTATAGGATATAAACATACTACACAATGCTATCATACTCACTTTATCCCGGGTTAACATATATCGGATTATTATCACACTTCCATAGTAATAAAACAAATCACAACGTGTGGGAAGCGATCATAGTTCCGAACCTGGAAGTGAGAACGAATCATACCCAAGACTTCTCACCCCGAATAAAAATCACACAATAAATAATGGACGACTATGATACCATGTGTTAGGTATGCTCATACAATAAGTATATATATATATATATATATATATATATATACATGCGATCACATCATATATACAAACCATCACACAAGGTATATACATTCGCATATATTTATACATATATCTATACATAAATATGTATGTATACACTATCTCCAATCCGTATGTATAAAGGTAATGAATCCGGGTATATGTAGATAATTCTCATTATACTAACCAACGTTATATGGGCTCCCCGCCCCTCTTATCACGACCAGCTGTAGGGGAAAAACTTTACTTGTATCTAGCCATATCCGAATCAGCCATCAGCTCGGCGCTAGTGATGCAAGAAGAAGGGGTTCAAAAACCAGTTTATTATACTACCAGAGCCTACTATAACACCCCGTGTTTTAGTCATTATTTTAATTAATTAATTAGAATTTTTGAGAAAAATAATTTTTTGGATTTAATGATTTTTATAAAGTAAGTATGTTGGTTTCAATATTTGAAGAATATAATTTCAATCGAAATTAAAATCGTATTTAAAATGGAGTTTTTATTAAGTGTTTAATATTTGCCTTATGTAATTTTTCGTGGGGGAACTGTCGCCAGACCTGCTCGATCGATCGATTGATGGTTTTCATTGATCGATCGATGAGTCAGCTTTTGGCACAGTTCGGCTTTTTAATTTTAGAGTTTAAGTTGGTTTAGGATTCTTAATTGGTATATAACCATTCTAATTCGTGGGAGGACTTCTCATAATCACTTTTTCCTAAGTTTTTGACCAGAGAACTCTTACAAAAGATTTTCCTCTCCACCATAATCATCAACCTCTAACACAATCAAGTTTTTGTCATAAGTTTTGAAGACTTAATTGGGGTTTAATCAAGTTTGTCTAAGAACAACTCTTTGCTAATTTTTGGAGAGGAAGCCAACCATGTTACCAAATTTTCTTCATCTTAAGCATAGGCATGAATACTCTATTCCTTTCCTTTAGTATTATGCTTTTTAAGTGTCTCCTAAAACCTTAATCATATTTTTGTTTATTAAAATCAATTAGTTACTTAATTAGAGAAAGTGGACACTAAATTTTGGGACTATTTTTATGAAAATTTCAAATATGATTTAATCTTTGAAACCCTTGTGTGCGTAGGTTATATTTTTGGAGTTTTTATGGTTTTGGGTGTAGGTTCTCATGTAGAATTTTTATGGGATTATTTATATGGTTATTGGGACGCGATCACACTTATAAAAATTAGATGACTTATAAAAGAGAATGGTTATGACGTATTGAATATTTTGCATGTTAATTAATTTAACATTATTGAATGCAAATAATTATGTTGAAAACAATGACGGTGTTATTCATTGAATTTAATTTAATTTAATTGAATTGAATTGAATTGAATTGGGACCTTTATGATTAATTGCTATGTTATTCTTATGAATTGTGTTTTGTGTGATTTATTCACGTTTGTCATCGTAGGGATGAGGGTCTTTTGGATAGTATATTACTCAACCCTATTTTAGGATTCTTACTAGGTATGTGACTAGTGAGTAGGCCTTGGTTAAAATTTATACTTTCTAGGTATGGGACTAGTTAGTGTAAATTCGTGGGGATTTTATATTTTGGGGTGGGGATGATTTTTACGTTATATCGACATTTCGCTAGCCTAGGCATGAGACTAGGACGAATTTTCTCTTGATAATTCATCCTATATGTAGGATATGACGTATGTATACTTGGGGACCCTTAGGTATGGGACTATGGGGTATTTTAAGGATCTCACATTGATAAAAATGGTGGGGTGATTTGATAATTGTGAAATTGAGAATTAATACATAAGACAATAAAACGGGTATTAAAATATGGATGACATAAATATTGAAGAACGACAGTTTAAATGGGCCAGCCGACATTTTATGTCGTGTCATGTGTGAAACCTTGTCAAATTACAGAATTGACAGTTTAAATGGATCAGCGGTTGTTTTGACAAGAGAAAGTGTTAAACTTTGGTGGAAATTACAACCCGGGGCAAGATGACCGTCATAATAAAAAGTGAGAATAATGATAATTTAGGTTAATTTAATTAAATTAACAATTTGGGACTATTGAATATTTAAAATTATATTGGTGTGATTTTAAAATAATCTTTGGGGGTAGTTAGTAATTTACCATTCTTGCGTTTAATTATCTCGTATTAATTAAAATACTCCATTGTGATATTTATTGCGTATAATGCTATTTTCTGGGTTCATGGACCCTATTTGAGGGGAGTAGTGTGTTTTCATGCTCAAGGCGCTGACCTCGTGCATTGACTAACATTTTCAGGTATTGGTGCTGGAGTAGTTACATTGGATTTATCGGATATCGATTGGAGGTGCAGCTGGAGTTCCTTTTATTTACTGCTTTGTTTGGTTTAGACTTTCCTTTCCGTTGTATTTCATTATGATACTTCATTTGGGTTTTGTTGGGCCATTCGATTCAAAAGTTGTTTTAGGATTTCAGTTGGAGTATTTATAGTCAGTTGATTATACGAATTTTGAATTAATTCATATTTTGGAGATTGGATTTGATTGGAGTTTAGCATGTGATATTTTTTTATAGTACTATTATTCATTGGAATTGATTATTATTCATCTTGTGGATTGATTTTTATTGTCTCATATCTATCACATGCTGAGGATGGTATTTATTTAGTAGCACCCTACGTAGTTCGGTGGTGATGGTTGGCCACCTCGTTGTTCGGATTGCACGGGGTGTTACACCTACCAGGGGGCCGAGGTTCGGTATCCGTGAATGGAAAATCTAACTCTAGCACTAAAGGAAGCCTCGCGAAGGATGAAGCCATATTTATAGGCTTACACTATAGTGATCTACACAGACTTACCTCTACGGCAAATCCTACACAAACCTAAAAAAATTGGTCGGCTTATGGCGTGGGCAGTATAACTGGGCGCGTATGATATTCGGTACGAACCAAGGATCGCAATAAAAGGGAAATTGTTGGACGACTTTATTATGGAATTCACCGACGATGAGAAATCGTTCGATAAGACTCCTCCGGGAGAGAGATCTACCCCCAGTAGCAAACCACCACGCCCGGAAGAGGCCTTGGGCCTAGGAAACACCAAGAAGACTCCTCAAAAGCGAGCTCCCCCAAAGGAGATAATGGATAGCACGACGAATCCCATCGAATTTTAAGTTCAGAGAAAGAGAATAAGGCGAATTCACCTGAGATTGTCCAATTTGGAAATTATACGTTGATGGATCATCCTGTTCTACAGGAAGTGGCGCTGGCATCATACTCGCCACACCAGATGACATAGATGTGGAATACCCATACTCTTCCAATTCAAGGCATAAAAAAATAAGGTAGAATACGATTTTCTTATCGTTGGTCTCGATTTAGCCACATCCATGGGTGTCGTGCACATCACAGCACGTAGTGACTCCTAATTAGTTGTCAACTAGACATTGGGAGTTTACAAAGCTAAGGAGGAATACATGGCAAGGTACCTGGCCATAGTTCGACAGAGGTTAGATGGATTTACGAAAGAAAAAGTATTGAGAATCCCTAGGTTGGAAAATGTACAAGAAAACTCCCTAAGCAGGTTAGGTTCAGAGACCAGAACATCATTGAGAAGAACTATACCAATTGAAGTGCTTGCGCAAACAATCATTGAGGAAGCACCGCATAAAGTAGCGAAGATAAACCTGGGACCGTCCTGTATGGGCCCCATATGATCATATATTAAAGAAGGAAAGATTCCAGCATACTCAAATGAAGCCAAAAAGTTGTGCTTTAAGGCAACCCAGTATGTCTTGGAAGTAGGAATACTGTATAGGAGAGGGTACACCATCTCACTTCTGAAATGTGTTCACCTAAGAGAAGTTAACAAGATCATTAAGGAGGTACACGAGGGATGTTATGGAGCACATTCATCCAGAAGATTATTAGTTAAGCAAATAGTAATCCAAGGATACTACTGGCTGACCATGAAGGCTGATTGTGCAGATTATATGAGAAGATGAAATAAGTGTCAAAGGATTGCAAAGATCCATCATTACCCAGGGTCTTCATTAACTCCGATAATGTCACCTTGTCCATTCGCCATGTGGGGAATAGACCTGGTCGGACCATTGCTGAGAATAAAAAATGATACAAGTACCTCATGGTGGTGGTAGACTACTTTACTAAGTGGGTAGAAGTTGATCCCTTAGTAGAGATGTTTTAATAAAGGGTATTTGAGTTTATCTCAAAAATGATCATATACCGCTATGGCATACCCTTTGCATTTATCATTGATCACGGCACGCGGTTTGACAACCAAGATTTCTAAGAATACTGCACTAGATCCAAGATTCAAAATCTACACTCTACACTCCGGCACCCATAGTGCAACGTCCAACCGAGGTCACCAATAGGAGGATCTTAGATATAATAAAAAAAAGACTTGATGATGCAAAGGGTATATACACCCCATTCTATTACACCCTAAACTCTCTTTAGGTCCCTAGCAGCTCCCATCATCATTGCAAACCCAGGTTACACCCCGAGTATCGACCTAGAGGCCATCGGATGCTCTCGAGATCCGTTTGACCAAAAAGCCAAACTCTTTAGCTCGATTGAGAATGAATGAATATTTGAAATTTACTGAATCCCCTTTCTAACGGTCCATCCCGTGTGCGATTCTAACTTACCATGCGGATGAACGACCCATTTTCCCCTGAAACTCGACCAGGAGGCCACCGAGCGCTCCCAGGATCCATTTGACCAAAGTTAGCCCCTCATATTGACTAAGGCTAAATGAATCTTCAAAGGGTACTAAAATCCCTTTCCAATGGGTCATCCCGTGCGCGATTCTGACTTACGGTACGGACGAACGATCCGTTTTACTCCGAGAGGTCACTAAATGCTTCCAGGGATCGATTGACCAAAGTAAACTCCCCAAACCAGGTCAAACTCTTTGGAATGTCTAAGTAAATCTCCCAACCTTTCCAACGGTCTTCCCCATGCGTGATTCTAACTTACCATGCGAACAAACGATCCGTTTGCATCCGAAGTTTTCCCATCTAAAAGATCGACAAGCGCTTCTGAGCCACATTTGACCTAAAGTCAGATCCCGAACTTGGGAGCAATCCAAGGACTTTCGAAGGTATCTGAATTTTATTTCCAAAAGTTTACCCCGTGCGCAATTCTGATCAATGGTTTGCACTCTACGGCTAATTTTTTGAAAAGGCCTGAAAGACTGCCAAACGACAGGTCCCATACCCTGCCTATCGACAGTGTGCCTAAACACACCTGCCGATTGAAAGGACCAGGGCTATGTCAATTGGCAATTCCCTGTGCCTATAACAAGGAGGGACTGACCTCATTGCAAGGGGGCCCAAGTCTAAAAAGACATCACTCTTAGAAAATCCAAAAACCTCTCTCAAAGTCAGCGTGATTTCCACATCCAAATCCCTTTCCAACCTTCCCTTTTCATCATCCTTTTCATCAAACTTGGTGAATTCACTACCCTCCATGATCATCCAAGTGCAAGGGATGCTCTCCAACATTCAAGATCAAGATCTTTAAGAAGGTCTAATTTTCTCAATTCTCTCCTTAAATTCTCATAAATTCACATTAACTTGTTTTATTACTTAGCAGTTTTATTCTCTCATCTCACGTATCCTAATATTCTTTTTATTTAGTATTATTTCACATCTCTTATTTTCAGACAAATAAAAACCGAAAAGCAAGAAAAAGAGGGTTTGCCCACAAATTCCAAACGGGAGTTCTCACACTTTTCTTAGACTTCTCTCACAACTAAAACACTTTTTTACACACACACACAAATAAGAGAATTCCCCATTTGGATTTATGGGATAAACCCCACCTCCTCATTTTGCATGCAAACTACATGAACTTTGATGCCTCTATAGGCTACGTAGGCATCTCGGGGTAAAACTTGAGACTCGAGTCCTATTCTCACTTTTTCTCTCATTTTCTATTTTCTCTAAACTCAACTCTCTTAGATTACATATATTTATATATGCATATATTTGTTCTTAGTGGCGTATTATTCCACATACTTTATCGTTCCATTATAACGATTAGCGCAAGGATAATCGTGTAAATCCTATTTTTTGATATTATTTTTATGAACCTTCCTACGGATGACCTGTTTAATCTCTTCCATGATACAAGTTGAGGATTCTTATCTCCACTATATATACACATGCACACATATCACGGGGAAAATAAAGAAAAATAGCAAAAACCCATGAGAGACCGTAAGGGCGGAATGGGTGTCTAACACCCTCCCATTTCGTAACTTAGCCTCCAGACCGTTTTCGAAGCATTTTGGTTTCGCATGCATCAGTATGTATTTGGATGTTGTCCTTCGGGATGGCTCCCTTTCTTTTGTCTGTTTGAGTAAAATAGACTGGTGACTCCATCTCTCTACATTTTTCACCTCATCAACTACGCCGGCCGAAGCGCTCCCAAGAGGGACACGCGGGACCTAGGATCCTCACTCTCCCGCCCGCCGCGAGGATCGGGGATGGAAATAGTGGCGACTCCGCTGGGGATTTTCATTTGAGGTCTAGACGCTATTTACATGGATTTTATTCTTGTTTATGTTTTCCCCCATTTTCACATATTCCCCTTTTTCCATGTGTCCCCCATACTTATGCTTCTCTTCACACACTTGTAGAAAATTCTCTATGTACACTTTGCACTATGTGCACCTAGGATAACATATACCACATGTTGCATGCATTTCCCACCCATACTTGGTATACCATTGGTACTCATACTTGGATCCCTGTTGGGCATGATTAAGAAAGATACTCTTATCATAAGATACTAATAAGAGGATCATGCATGATTGACACGATATCACTAAAGAGCATTATGATTGACCAAATTTTATCCCGTAACTAGAGGGTCACTTCATGATGGGCGCTGGTCCGAAAGGGTGCAGTTATCCTAAGCGATATGACTCTCACCTTCCATTGGATAAGTACCTTCGATGTATATCAAACGGTTCCCTTGCATCGTACCGCTTGGCCGAAGTCATGACAGGAGGTATATCGCAGGGAACGCGTTCATGTATGCCGAGTATATCGAATTTGCTCTCACAAGTACCATCCCCACGAGGTATATGGTGAGGCAATTCACGTACACTCAGGTATATCAAATGGCTTTTCCATACGTACCGATTGCCCACAAGAGCAAGATGTATATCGTAGAAGTCACGCCAAAGGGGGGAACCCTTTCCGATTCACCCAACCAACTTCATACCCGCATATAGGTGTCAAGCCTAGGACACATATATAATATTGTCAGTTTCAATCCGAAACTCTACCGAAATTTTGGGTCGGCCTGCCACCCAAATTTTTGCGCATTTTTAAAATAGGACCCTGCTCGTGAACCTGGTAACAAATCCATCCATAGCTTTGCATATATTACTAACCTAACTTTTCTAGGCTCGGGCCCCGTCCGGAATTTCATTTTGCATTTAGTAGAATTTAATACAAGTGAGAACATAATAATTATAATAATCATGATGAGATCGTCTCCCAAAAACATTTCCCTTTTCTTTATCAAAAATCCGAAAACATTTCTCCCTTCTTTATCAAAAATCCAAAAACATTTCTCCTCACTTTATCAAAAAAAATGTCAAAAATACTTTCATCCCTTTTTCTCAAAAATAAATCCCATTTTACGCCTCCTCAGGTCGATTGCACGCCCTTGGCCTGGCTCCTTATTGGCTTCGGTCTTCAGTCAAATCAGCCCGGAGTTCCATCCGTTCCCCTACTACTTCTTTCGAGTCTAGAATCCATTCGGTTTCCATGGATAACACAGACCCGTTGTGCAGCTGGATCTGATGGAAGTCCTAGCTCAGCTTGTGTCGAATATTGACAACCTCCAGACTTAGGTCTGAGAGATGCAACGAAACCAGGTTCCCGTTCCTCAAGAGCTTGAGGCCTATTTCCTCACACTATGGGTCCACCCGAGCCTATCCTAGTTCTCGAAGAATATTAGCATGCTCCACATTCCCCTCCTGCTAATGGGTCGCCGCCTGCTTAGCTTTTGATGCCAAACCTTTCCCCGTCTGGGGCCAACTTGCCTATGATCATTGATCCGAGAGAGAAAGAGTTGAACAAAGTCAAAGAAGACCTCAAGATGATCACTAAGAAGTTTGAAAGAGTCAGAATCTCTGGGAATTACATGGACTACGCCTACATGTCTCCTTATCCTAAGGCGATGTTACCCGAGAAGTTCAAGATGCCAAATATCGAGAAATTCAGAGGAAGTGGACCCCCGATTGTTCATCTCCGTAGTTATCACCATTCCATGACTCTATTAGGGGCTTCTGAAGTGGACCAATTTTTTCAACAAACTCTGAAGGATAGCGCCCTCCGATGGTTTTTATCTCTCGAAGAGTCCAAAATCCGTAACTGGGAGGATGTGGCCCAAGAATTCATGTCGCAGTACAAATGCAACGAAGAGCTTGAGGTCACTCGCCAAGATTTAGAGCTGCTAAAATAGAACTATTGGGAATCAGTCAGTAACTTCATTGCCCGATGGAGGGAAAAGACAACCACTATGACCAATCAGCCTTCCGAGGAAGAACAAGTCAGCATAGTGAAGAAGAACTTCTTGCCCCATGCCCGAGCAACCATGGGAGGATAATTCTATCCCCACTTTCGGTCTCTGAGAGAAGCAGGAATAAAAATTGAGGAAGGTCTTGCTAAAACAGAGGTTGAACCAAAGAAGGTGTCTGGATAATTCACCCCCAGAAAATATGATAAACCTGCTAGTCCCGCAGTCTCAACCATCAACAACATCTCTCAACTAACCACTTTATGGGCACCAGAAAGTTTCCCTGTCCCGTCCGAAAAGAATACACCGAGATCCATGCTCCCCTCTCCAAATTTTATCAAGCCCTGTTAAGACGAAACCTTATCAAACCCTTGGATCCCCGTCCATTGCCAAATCCACTCCTAAGAAACTTCAAGGCAGATGCCCATTGCGCCTTTCACCAAACTGTTGGCCATACCACCGACCACTGCTTTCACCTCCAAAACATAATCCAAGGTCTAATTAACTGGGGTACCATTACCCCACCAGCCAATCCTAAGCCAAACACTACTCATAACCTATTCCAAATTCATGCCAATGCTATTTTTCTGGAAAAGAACCCTGAATTTGATCCCTCAACTCAAATCACACTCATATACTCTCCTAAACCTCTCCAAACCTACCAATATTTCCTCCTACACCCTACTAGCCTCGCTGATCAGGCACTATCACTCATTACTAGAGCATGCATCGCTGTCCGTACCCATTGGAAATGAAAGCATGGAATTATCAGAAGTCATAAACCAACTCCTAGAGTTTGGGCTAAAATTTCCCTCATAAATGATCATTGATTGCCAGAGGTTCAGTACGCTATTCTTGGAAGCACGAAAAAGAGTCAGACAGTCGGGTGGTACCGACCGATGAAGTCAGCTTAGATGATGTTGTTCAGATCATGGCATAATTATTCAGGCAAACATACAACATTTGCAGTATAACCGAGTTACTTGATACTCTGAAGCTACAAGGATGCCTGGTCCTTTCGCCCTTAAACATCACCAGAGAATGGGATGATCTATATGAAGAAGCTGTCAAAGTTTTGGAATGCATCGACTTTACATGGAAAGACATAATTGTTGCCACCGGATGGGTGGAAGAATTCGGAGATTTGAACAAAGAGCAAGCTCCCGATAAAACTGGACCGATAGCCGACATGTTTGGGATGATATCATTTGAAGAACTCCTCAGAAAAATAAATAAGGTGGCAGATCAACCCGAGATTGATGAAGAAATGGGATTCATGTTCTTCCCTTATTCAGTAAATCATATGACTAGATCAGAGAGGCATTACCAGATACCAAGCTCACTACCAGTAAATGACAAGGGAATGGGCGTTGAAAAACTTCCTATGCCAAAGATGACCCTCTAGGAGAGAAAGATCCTCACTCAATGGGGCCTTTTCATGTCTTCTCAACTGCACAGAAACGCTTTGATCAAGTTGCTCACTGGACCCACAGTTCCTCCCTCTACCACACCAGAAGAAGCGGTGAATTTGGTCAGATACTTAACCTCTACCCGAATGCTATCCTTTTCTGAAGAAGAGATCCCCAGAATTGGGCCAAACCACAATCATGCACTCAACATCTCCGTCGAAGTTATGGGAAAAATTATACCACTCTCTCTTGTCGATAATGGATCCGCCTTAAATGTTTTCCCACTAAGAACCTTCAAATGTTTAGTCCTGAAAGAAAGTGACCTCGCTCCAACCTCCGTTGATGTACGTGCCTAAAATAATACCCGTAGGGAGGTTATGGGATCCATAAATCTTGTAATAGGGGTTGTTCCTATAAACCCTGTCGTCGAATTCCAAGTTATTGACATCCCATCTTGTTTCAACCTGTTGCTAGGATGACCTTGGCTCCAAGGTATCAAGGGTGTGTCTTCATCACTCTATCAGAAATTGAAGTTCTTCTCCAATGGAAGGGTTATAACCATTTTGGGCGACGACGATAATACCTAGGGTGCAAGTACCAACATTCTGATCCTTGAGATACAACATGGGTAAAATGATATGCTCCTATCAGGATTTCGAGTTAAATCACTTCTAATCCCAATAGGGGAAGACTTTAAAGAAAGGGTTTATCCAGAATACAACCCTCATGGCAACGTCAATGTGATTCAGATCTTCAGAAACATGCACTTCATGCCCGGACTGGGGCTAGGACAAAGGCAATAATGGATACTTAAGCCTATTGAACTAAAGAAAGCTTTCCCTCCTTGTGGTTTGGGGTATCAACCATCAGAACAAGAGCTCAGAATGATCCACCAGTCTCGACCAAAGAGGAGATTAGACTACATCCAGATCATCCCAGGTGACTCTTTGAATGGATGATTCATTAAAGAGGGTGAATACTTCCCCTTTTGCGACTTTCTGAAACAATGGTATCGCCATACAGACAAGAAGATGAAGCCTGAAATGAAGATCTTTTTCCAAGACAGCTACCCATGGGCCGAAAGTGTGACAAACCGCCTACTAAAATAATAGGTGGCCAGCCCAATACTCTAATAATCACAGGAATCATAGATGGTCCATTCTCAACATCACTGTTGATTAAAATAATAGTACGAGATAACCACCAATCATTTTAGAAAATGGACCGTCAAATTTAAAATTTTGAAAGTAAAAGAAAAACACTTAGACAATCCCATTTGCAAAAGAGGTGGATATAAAAAAAATTGATAAATAAAGAACGACAATATCATAAATAATCATCGAATAAGCTGTCGGTGAACATACCAATACAATTAGTTACACCGAGTATTACATTTCAAATATTTACAATATAATAAATGGGTGCAACGCTTGGTCAAACACGCCCGAATAAATAAACCGAACATAACTATAGTACAATAGAAAGAAGCGTCTAAACAATGCCCTACGACATCTGCAATATGCCGTAGCTCCATAACAACCGGAATGGAAATGTAAATACGGGTGTCCATGCGATAGAGCACCTGTACAACAAAGAGAATATGCAAGGCAAAGAAATATAGATACGGGTCAGGGCCCGGTTTGATATGATTCCCATATGACAAAATGCATGACAGTTAAGTGCGTATATCTCTCGCAATTAACAATATATTTCTCACCTCTCAAATCTAAAAGCAACCTAGCGCAATATCAATGAATGCTCTAGTTAAACAAAGAATAGAAGGCTAACTTCTCTCCAGTCTCAACACTATGCCCTTATTCGTGCGTGGGGTGTCTCGGAAAGAGAAATCCAAACAAGGAACCCCCCCAATACACTACTACTAAGCAAGGTTGATCGTCGAGATACATTAGACCATGTCCTAATTAATCCAAGTACTAAAGGCTAACTTCTCCCCAGTCACAACACTATGCCCTTATTCGTGCATGGGATGTCTCGCAAAGAGAAATCAAAACAAGGAACGCCCCCGATACACTACTACTAGGCAAGGTCGATAATCGAGATCCATTAGACCCTAAGTATAATATTGACATATATAGTCATCTAATTTAATTTCCTTTAACATAGTGCTAAGGGCTAAACTTCTCCCCAGTCTCAACACTATGCCCTTATTCATGCGTGGGGTGTCTCTCAAAGCGAAATCCAAACAAAGAACCCCCCGATACACTACTAATTAGGCAAGGTCGATCGTCGAGATCCAATTAGACCCTTAACACAAAATTAATATATACATAAATGGGAAACCATCTACAGCTACTCAAAGAAACATAACTAAATCCATTCACCATCTAAAAGCATAATTCCTATTTCGTTAGGAATATATATAAATGGTACAACATTGTATCAAATGTTTACCAATTAATCTCATTTAAACAATTTCTTTACCAATTTTATTTCCTTTCTTCCATCTAGGAAAAATACATCTTTAAAGCAAGTTTTATTAACAAAAAAATGCTTTATCCTTTTTCATAAAATCCCACTTCCCTTCTGTGGTGACAATTATTGTGCAACACAAATAAATAAGAAGAAATCTTTCACCAAGTGAGAACAAGGAATATAAAATGACAATCACACAACAAAGGATGTACGTGGTTCAGAAAAGATGTGCCTATGTGCACGGTGGTGCAGTTGATATTATTTCTATATACTCCGGAGAGTAATTACAAAGAATACAACTTGTCCTTTTTACCCGGACCTAGGGTTTAATATATGTATGTACATGTGGGTAAGTGGAGGTGATGGGTTCCTCCACATTTTCCATCTCCCCTATAACTTTCCTTCATGGGGACGTGGAGGGAGACCGGATCAATATAAGAGAAGAGGGGCCTGGTCTTTGGGCCGCCAGGACTGGGCTACTCGTCCAGGCCTATAATTCTAATTTCGGGTACCCAAAATTGCCCCTAAATTTGTTGGGCCATGTTTATGGGCTCAACAGATTTAAATGATTAGCCACAATGGATATTTTGTGATTCCTCGAAAGCTGTGGAGTTGATTTTGGCGGCACCCGCATCGCTTACTCTGCACTATGATTAGAATTTGAAGGCTTGTTGGAATATCCACTTTTCTCCCGTCGCTTCAGGATTTCCAGTATTCTTCTATCTTCTGAGAGCTTTAGCGCCTCGTACCTTCTTCTCTCAATTTCCATTCCCACTGCTTCTTAGTTGTCTGAGATCGTGCTTCTTCATCACTTGAAACGATCTTTTATTTTGTAAGTTTCTTGTGCCCTTTTCTTGTACTTTCTCTTTGGTTTGTAGCTTTTCTTGGGTCTTCGAATGGCGAAGATTGGAAATAGGTCAATCTATGAATTTAGGAAGTTTTACAACATCCCCGAGTGGGTAGATATTGAGTGTTGTGCCTCCCCTCCTAGGAATGTTAGGGATATAGATAATGATCACTGGATCCACGTTCTGTTGCTTTCCCAGGGGGGACTCACTTTTCCCCCCAATGATTTGTTCCTGCATTTCTTTGGCTATTTCAATATTTTCCTGCACAATGCCCACCCAATGTGTGGAAAATAGTAAATGGCGTCCATAAGACAAATCAATTGTATGGAGCTAGGTTAGGGCTCTCCGAGGTCTGTTTCTGTTACTCCTTTTCTCGAACTAGTTTTGGTGTCCTTTACCTCAAAGCTAGGAGCCCTAACAGGGTATTGGTAGTAAATCTACCTGATTCCCATAAGAACTACTCGCAAGAAGGTTTCCTTGTTAGAAATTGGCAGTTTTCTCCCCAATTTGAAGGGTCGAGGTCTGAGAGGTTCTATGTTCCCTTCTATGGGGAGGAATACATAGGTAGACATTGTACTGTTATTTTGATTTTTGCTGATTTGTGACCTTTCTAACTCCTCTTTTACTTCTTCTTCCACAGCGAGGTCAAAGAATTTGAAGCCTGCTCTCAGCGAGGTTCGTATCTCGAAATTGGTTAAGGCTTGGAATATCAGGGAGCCTCTGGGTGACGGCGAGCATCCCAAGTCTGCTGCCTTTCTGCTCGAGTATAAGAACGTTGGCTCCAGCTTCATAGCAAGGCCTGTGGATAGCATATGAGAGTTTGACTCCTTCGAAGAGACTGCTACAGAGCCTATCCAGTTGGACGAGGAGGAGAGAAGCTCTGAAAGTGACTTTACAGGAGCCGTGAGTAATTTAGGTGGAGGGAGCTTTGATAGTAGCAGTTCCTCTGACCGTGAGGAGGTTTCTGAAGTTTAGAGATCATCAAGAACTTCTAGCAGTTCAAGTGAAGAGATGGTTCCTCCGAGGAAGAACTTGATTAGAGATGATGATGATGATGACCACTTGCTCCTTGTACAGAGGTCAAAGAAGCAAAAAGCTACTTCTGGGGCCGTGGCTACTGGTTCCCGATCCTCCGCTCAGGAGCAAAAGAGGAGAAGGAAGGAAGAGAAGCAGGTGAGAGAGAGAGAGAGAAAAGAGGAAGAAGAGAGTAAGGAGATGGAAGAGAAGAGGAGGGTGGAGGAGAGGAAGAAGAAGGAGAGTGAGAAGGAGGAGGAGAGAAGGAGGGCAGAAGAGAGGACTAAGGTCGGGCAGGCCTTAGTCCCGGTGTCCGCGCTGCCCAAGGGGACTTCTGTGGCGATTTCTCCCTAGTTGGCCCCAGCTCTTCTCGGGAGCGCTTTTCTCCCGGCTGATCACCAAAAGGCGATAGGGTCGGAGAAGTTGGCCCTTCAGGCTAGTCAAAGTCTTTCTCTGGTAAGGTTTTTCCCTTTTCTCCTATGTTGTTCTGAATTCCCTCATTTTCCTCTTCTGATGCCTTCTTTTTTCTACAGTTCGTTACTGACTTCGCCGCGCTCTATCGTTCACGAGACGAGCTGGTGAAGAGAAACAGCAAGCTGGAGGAGGAAAATGATGCCCTAATACTGAAGGGTAAAGAGCTCGAGGCTATCTTTAAAGCCATTGACGCTGCTCGAATTTCATCCGATCTGGCTCTTGCTACTGCCAATAAGGAGAAGGGCGCAGCAGTCAAGGACTTGAAGGAGCTGCAGCAGGCCTATGACCTGGTTTTCTCGAGCAAGATAGCGATTGTTGAGGACAACATGATGCTGTCTGCAGAGCTGAAGAAGAAAGAGTCTGAGGCTGTCACTGCCAAGGAGGACTCATACAATTCCGATTGGGCTGAAGCATATGAGGATGCTAAAGTTCAGATAGGCTATATTAGTCGTCTGAACTTCAAAAAAGGCTGGAAAAGGCCCTTTTGGCTGCTGGCAGTGACATCGATTCTCCCTTATTTGATGAGAATGACCCAGGTCCGAAGCCAACCGTGGACGAAGTTCCTGCCCCAGTTGTTAAAGGCGCCGATCCTGTTCCTCATGCGACCCCTGCTGATGTTTCTCTAGTTGTGGGGAGATAGATTATCCCTGCTGAGGGTGGTGCTCCTGCTGATGTTGACAAGGGGAACGGGCCATCGACCTTTGGGCCGCCTGAGGTTGTCAACTAGTTATCTACTAGGATTGCTCTGTATTTTGTTTTTTCCATTCTGTAAACTTTTCTTTTTTCAGTTCGATGTAACTTTAATCTTCATTAATGAAAAAGGCTTCATTTCTGCTTGTACTAATTTGTCCATTTCTCCCCCTTTTCTTTCTCCTTCTTGTAGTTAGTTGATGTGGATGATTACATTCCTTCTACTTCCCAGTTGGGTAGGACCCTTGGTCCCAATGCGAGTCCCAAAGTTCTTTAGGCCTTCGTTAAGCTCTGCAAGTCCCTTAGGTCTAGAAATCAGAAGTATAAGGAGCAATCTGAGCTCGTGGTTAAGCTGAAGGACAGGCTCCAGGAGATGGAGGACATTGGTGCTTCAGTGCAAGAGGAGGTTAATGTACTGAAGACAAAACTATTAGAGGCCTTCGAGATGGGGATGTTCTTCAGCAGGAGAATGAAGATCTGGGGAGAGACGTCTTACGACTCAGGGAGCATGCGCCGAGCACTATTCGAGCAGTATTACAAGGCTCCTCATCATCGCGAGCTGGAGCTGATTATAATGTTACCCCTCCTATGTCGCGAAGTCTCACTCGCCCTCCCCTGCCGCGAGCTAGTAGGAGCACCAGGAGCAGAATCAGGGAAGGAGAAGAACTTCGCGATAGGGAAATGGAAGAACTCCACGGTGATGTTCAGTGAGCATATGTAATCACTGCTGGGCTTCAAAGGGACGTTACTCGGTTACGGCACTTGTTCAAGAAAGGTCCTCGGCAAGCGTGGGCTGACGATTATGATCAAGGATGGTCGGATGCTCTAACAAGGCTATCTGAGTTCGAGGAGCTTTCTTTCATCAGGGGGTGGCTAAGTTCCTTGAAGTAACTGCAAGTCCCGAGGAACTCGGTGCTATGGTATCGTCATGAGATGTCTTCCTCCACTCTGGTGCCCAACCCATTCAGGAGGGACGATCGATGGATCCCCATCGATGCTATTCCTCGACAATTATTGGAGTCGGATGCGAATGAGGTTGTGGAAGAGTTTGCTCCTGCTCCTGATGACGAACAAAGAATTCGAGTGGCTGATTATCTTGCTCGGAGGCTTCCACCCCTTGAGATTTTACCAGTTGCTATTTTTTTATTTTTGATAATGTAAATGCTTTGGGCGAGCTCGCCGACTAAACATGTATTATCATTGTTGTAAATAAGATGGATTAATGAAAAGTTTGTGTTTTGGGGCAATTTTGCATACTAAACGTGTATATCCTACTTTTCATATCCTTGCTGCTTTATGATCTCTTCTGTTTTGTCATGCAAGTATCCCCCCAGTCCAGTATAATACCAAAGTACTATTGTGCCCCACTTTACCTTATAGGTTGTGTCGTCACACTCCCTTAGGCCTAAGTAGGGAATTGGCGAGGACACACCTAGTGTTCGATGTCTTCATCCGATCAGGATTTTGTTCAACTGAAGTAGGTTTGATGACCAGTATAAGATTTGGTCGTATTGCCTAAGAATCCTCTGTATATTGCCAGGGGCAATGCTAAGAGGTCTCTCTTGTTTTATGACGATGGCCTAAGGAGGGGTATTCCCCTGCTATAGTGATCAATGTGCCTATTATTTTGAAAAGATGTGCGATGAATGCAGCTGTCACCAATCAGAGTGTAACCAACTAAGTAACTTTCATTAGAAATAAGGAAAATGAACTTCTGTTTTCATAAAAAAAATACAAGAAAAAGATCTAAAAATAGAATTTCTTGAGATTAGCTGTGTTCCATGCTCGTGGTATTTCTCTGCCCTCCATCGTTTCCAAGTGATAGGCACCTTGCAGATCGTCTTTAGTTACTTTAAAAGGTCCTTCCCTGTTTGGGCCTAGCTTGCCGTCTGACGACTTCACTGTGCTGCCCAGGACTTTCCTTAGAACATAGTCCCCAACTTGGAACGTCCTCGGGCTAACAATTTTGTTGTAATGCTTCGCGAGATGTTGCTGATAGTTCGCTAGCTTCACCAGGGCCAGCTCTCTACGCTCGTCGGCTAGGTCGAGTTCGACGAGCAATGGTTCATCATTCAGGCCTTGGTCGACAAGGTTGGATCTCATTATTGGCAAACCTACTTCTAGTGGGATGACTGCTTCCATGCCATATGTTAGCGAAAATGGGGTTTCTCCTGTTGCTCGCTGAGGAGTGGTTCGGTACGCCCATAGAACATAGGGTAGCTTTGTTACCCATGCGCCTTTGGCTCGCTCTAATCACTTCTTTAATCCATCAATCACAGTTTTGTTGGAAGCTTCAGCTTGACCATTGCTCTGAGGGTAGGCCACCGAGCTGAAGTGGTGTCTGATCCCGTGTTCATTACAGAAGTTCTAAAAGGGGCCACTTTCGAACTGCGTTCCATTGTCGGTGATGATGGTTCTGGGGATTCCAAACCGAGTGATTATATTTCTCCATATGAACCTTATCATATCAGCATCTTGGATGTTTTCCAGGTATTCAGCCTCGATCCATTTGGTAAAGTAGTCAGTCGCAACCAATAGGTATTTGCGATTGTTGACGGTGGTAGGCAGCGGTCCCACGGTGTCCATTCCCCATTGGGCGAAGGGACATGGGATGGACAGGGACTTTAGGTCGCTGGTGGGTTGGTGGTCCATAGGAGCGTGGAATTAGCATTTCAGGCATTTGCGGACATATACTGCGGAGTCCTTTTGCATGTATGGCCACCAATAGCCTTCCTTCATTGCTCGAAAGGCTAGAGACCTTCCTCCGATATGACTTCCACTGATTCCTTCATGAAACTCGCGTACCACTTGCTCGACATCACCTGGGTGGACGCATCTAAGGTAGGGATCGAAGAAGGATTTATTATACAAGTCGCCTCCTGTGGATAAGTGAAAGCGAGCAGCTTTGACTCTTATCTAGTGGGAAGTTTTCTTGTCATCTGGGCGCGTGCCATCCTTTAAATAGTCCTTTAAGGGGTCTATCCAGTTGGGAGCTGATCCCACCTGGAGTATTTGTTCCACGTTTGGTAACTTGCTGTTGTGGTTAATGCTCGAACAAATGAGGAAATCGATGGGGATGACCCTCTTAAGGTCAGAGTCAACTGCCGAACTCAAGGCTGCTAAGGCATCAGCATGACTATTTTGCCCCCTGGGAAACTGCTAGATGTTGATCTCTTCAAAGCTTGACATTAATTCTCTCACTAAGGCGAGGTAGGATGCTATTCTTTCATCCTTTGCATTGTAATCTCCATTTATCTAATTGGAGACTAGTTGAGAGTCGCCGAACACCTGTAAATGTTTTGCTCCTAGAGTTTGTGCCTTTTGGAGACCGGCTATTAGGGCTTCGTACTCTGTTTCGTTGTTGGAGGCTATAAATCCAAGCCTGATTCCTTGTTCGAGGATTGTGTTTTCTGGAGTGATAAGGACAATGCCTATCCCTGCCCCCTTTGAGTTGGAGGCTCCATCAACGAAGAGTCTCCAGGTTCTCTCTGTTGCTTGGTTCTTCTCATGCCTTGTTGGTTGAGGTTGGTTGGAGAGTTCTTTGCCCGTGAATTCGGATAGGAAATCAGTAAGGATCTGACCGTTGATAGCTGTCCTTGGTTAAAATTGGATGTCAAACCGATCGAGATCGACTGACCACTTAGACAGTCTGCCCGATAAGTCCACTTTCCTTAGGACCGTCTTAAGGGGATGCGATGTAAGGACGATAATAGTATGAGCTTCGAAATAATGCTTCAGCTTCTTCGAGGCTATTACAAGTGTAAAGGCGAGCTTCTCCAATGGAAAGTACCTTTTCTCGGCGTCTAATAAGGTCTTGCTCGCGTAGTAAATGGGGTGTTGGATTCCTACAACCTTGCATATTAATGCAGAGCTGACAGTGTGATCGGATACCGAAAGGTACAGGTACAAAGAATCCATTTGCTGTGGTATGACAAGCAGTGGCGGAGAGCTTAAGTAGGACTTGAGCTCGTCCAAAGCTCGCGAGCAGTCTGGGCTCCACTCTATCGGTTTAATCCCCTTTAGAAGCTGGAAAAAAGGCTTGCACTTCTCGGAGGATTTGGAGATGAAGTAATTCAAGGCGACGAGCATTCTAGTGAGCTTCTGCACGTCCCAGATTGTTCGAGGGGGTTATACCCTATTGATTGCATCGATCTGGTCTGGATTAGCTTCTATGCCTCTCTTACTGACCAAGTACCCAAGAAATTTTCCTGACTGGACACCGAAGGAACATTTGCTCGCATTAAGTTTCATTCGGTACTTCCTGAGAATTTCCAAGGTCTTTGACAGGTCTGAGAGGTGATTTTCCTTCTTCTTTCTCTTAACGAGCATGTCATCGATGTAGACCTCCATTGTGTCTCCCATTTGATCCTTGAACATTTTAGTGACCAGCCGCTGATAGGTTACCCCCGCATTCTTGATTCCAAATGGCATGACCTTGTAGCAATATAACCCAACTGTCGTGATGAACTTCGTCTTGTCTTGGTCTGGGGCATACAAGGGGATCTGGTGATATCCTGAGTATGCGTCCAGGAAAGTCATTCGCTCGTGAGCTGCAGTGGCGTCTACTAGTTGGTCTATCTTTGGGAGGGGGAAACTATCCTTTGGGTATGCTTTGTTGAGGTCAGTGAAGTCGATGCAAACTCTCCACTTCCCATTATTCTTAGGAACTACTACTGGGTTGGACAACCATTTGGGGAATTGCACTTCCTGTATGGATCCTGCATCCAGCAGTTTTTTGACTTCCTTTTTGTCCGCTTTAGCCTTCTCGAGTGCAGTTCTCTGTGCCTTCTGCATGATTGGCTTGAATGTGTGGTCGAGGTTCAGCTGATGACAGACCATACTAGGATCGATTCCAGGCAGCTCGTATGGTTCCCATGCGAAAACATCTATGTTGTGTCTCAGTAAGGTCGTCAACTCCTTCGGTTCTTGGTCGGTGAGAGATGCTCTAATCAAGAAGACTCTGCTACAGTCACCAACTTCAGCCATAACTTCTACTAGGTCCTCGATGACACGCTCGAAGGGGAGGAGCCTGGTCTCCTCTACTCCAGGTCTTCCATACTTTAATTGCTACTTGGAAGGTATCACACCTTCTTTAACTTTATCGCTGGGTTGACCGACCTTCTTCTCTGGCTTTGGTCGGATGGCTGCTATGAAGGACTTCCTCACCATCGCTTGGTCGCCGTAGATCTCCATTACTCCTCGCTCGGTTACATACTTGAGCTTATGATGGTAGGTCGAGGAGATCGCGTTCATCGCATGAATCCATCCTCTACCGAGGATGACCTGGTACGTTGATTCGATGTCAACTACCAAAAAACTATCATCTTGGAGACTTTCCCAGCACGAACTGGCATCACTATCTTGCCCAGGGGCATGGTCAATTTTCCCGCAAAGCCGACCAAAGGAACAATAGCTTCCTTTAGGTCGGCGACGCTCACCTTTAATTTCCTGAATAGGTCGAGGTACATTACTTCGGATGAACTTCCTTGATTGACGACCAGCTTATCGATGTCAAAGTTGGCTATCCTGAGTGTAGTGACCAGGGCATCATGATGTGGGGTCCTTACTCCCACCAAATCTTCATCCGTGAAAACAATATGCTTGTTATAGTTGACGTCCTCTGCTCGTCGACGCTTTCCTGACTGTGATTTTACTGGATCGATTTGAAAAGACTGCATTACCGCTGTAAGTTTTTTCATTTCCATTCGAGCTGAGTTCCCTTATATCTGCTTGACGTCAGATACTTCGTGGATTACTGTGAACTCATGTCCAGCATCATCCTCCAGCACGTTTTCAGGTCTCGCCTCTCTATTGGCAGCCACTTTCTATGCCCTCTTTTCCATAAAGTCGTTCAAATGCCCGAACTGGGCCAAATCCTCAAGGTGAGACTTAAGAGCTTTACTGTGCTCGGTCTTATGTCCTCCCTCTTTATGAAAAGCGCATCTTAACGCATTGTTCCTCTTCGAGGGGTCTCCCCCCATTTTCCTGGGCCACTTGATGAATGGCTCATCTTTGATCTTCGCGAGAATTTTGTAAATTATTTCTTTGAAGACGGTGTTGACCACCTGGAAAACTTTCGACGCGTCATGGTTTCCTCCATTCTTGGAGCCATTTTTGCCTCCGTTCTTTCCTCCTTTCTTTTGGTTCTCTATTTTCTCACTTCCCTTGGTAGTGAGCCTAGCTCGACCGTTTTCTCCTGTATTAGGGCGGGTGACATCTTCCACCTTTGCGTATTTCTCGATTCGAGCCATTAGGTCGTCAATAATCACAGCTTCCTTCTTCGTCAGGGACTGGTATAGGAGGGAAGAATTAGGGAGCCCAATCTTGAAGGAGGCCACTGTCACTTCCTCTGCGCAGTCCTCAATCTCATTGAATAACACCCAGTACCTCTTCGCATAGTTTCGGAGGGTCTCTTGAGGCGTTTTATTCATTGTTAGTAAAGCATCCATCCTTTTGGGATGGGAGCTACTGGTAATGAATCGGGCCATAAAAATTTCGGCTAGTGATTTAAAATTCTTGATCGACCGGTGAGGGAGCCTTTCGAACCACTTCTGTGCTATGGCATGCAGGCTCGAGGGAAAAATACGGAACATCAGGGCATCCCGGTGATTCCAGAGGGTCATGGCCTGTCGGTATTGCCTGACATAATCGATGGGATCAGTCTTTCTGTCATAAATCTTGAACCTTGGAATGGTAACTTTTTTGGGGGCTCCTTCCTCTTCGATTTCCCTCTTGAAGGGTGACTTCATCTGGGTTTCGAGAGCTCACCTTGCGAGTTCTCTGGTTGATCTTGTTTAGTGGTGAGCAGGATATTGGTCCATCTCTCTACGGACTAGATTTTGTATGTTCTCATCGCTACGAGCAGGGCTCTGGTAGTGGCGAGCTCTTCGCAGCTGTTCGCGGAGGTCATCATCTGACTCGCCTCCTTCGACCTTTTGAGATTCTCTCCTAGGGATCCTTCCTTAGCTGCGAGACTTGCTCGCCTGAGGGCTAGGAGTGAGGTATGGGCATCTCCTGTTATCAGGATGAAGCTCCCTCTCCATTATTTCCAGCCTTCTTCTCAAGCGAGCATTCTCAGCCTCGTATCTGCGGGAAGACTCTCTCTGCTCGTGGAGTCTTGCCTCATACGCATCAATCAATCTGGATATCTGCGTGGACCTCGCTGGTCCCTGACTTTCTTCTGAGGCTGGCCTTTCCAGGCGAGCTCTCTGATCTGAACGTCGAACTTCAGACCTAATCTTGCGAGGAGCAGGTGGCTCTTGAATATCTCCTGCCTGAGGGGCATTACTGTTGTAACCGGACATCTTAAACTCATTTCTTGGTGTGGGCTCTTCTCAGGGAAAGACGAACGATTCCCACAGACGGCGCCAATTGTGGTGACAATTATTGTGCAACATAAATAAATAAGAAGAAATCTTTCACCAAGTGAGAACAAGGAATATAAAATGATAATCACACAACAAAGGATGTACGTGGTTCAGCAAAGATGTGCCTACGTCCATGGTGGTGTAGTCGATATTATTTCTATATACTCCGGAGAGTAATTACAGAGAATACAACTTGTCCTTTTACCCAGGACCTAGGGTTTAATATATATATGTACATGTGGGTAAGTGGAGGTGATGGGTTCCTCCACGTTTTCCATCTCCCCTATAACTTTCCTTCATGGGGACGTGGAGGGAGACCGGATCAATATAAGAGAAGAGGGGCCTGGTCTTTGGGCCGCCAGGACTGGGCTACTCGTCCAGGCCTATTGTTCTGATTTCGGGTACCCACACCTACTTTAATCCAGGAAGTGTAACCAAAAGTCATTTTTATTATCATAGAAATACTTTTGTATACCATATGCTTCCATCTCCCTTCTTACTTCCGGGAAATGTATCCGAAACGAAACCATATATCCCATTTCCCTTCTTCCATCCGGAAAATGTAATTAAAGCCAATTCATTATCATGGATTGCTTTAATAAAATCTAAGATCGTCCCTCCGACTTTCCCCACTGGACGCGCCCCTAAATGGCTATCATCTTCTAGGGCCCATCAAACAAGACAAATTTGGAACCTAACAAACGTCGGGAAGTGGCCATATGCCTGCGGGAAAGTTAAGACCACACCCAGAATCTCCTAACCAGTGTAATATAATAAATGCCATATAGCCTAGGGACTATATCGACCCTGCATTCATTAGCCAGGGGGCTTCACCACGCGCGCGTAACTTCCCTTATGATAGAGTTTTCGGGAGGTGTGTAATCATAAATTATCATTTATGAAAACATTTACTTTTTCCATTTTGAAAACATCCACTTTTGTAATTTTCAAAATCATTTGTACTTATTGATTTAGTACTACATATTAGCATATGTCTTTCTTATTCTTAGTGTCATATTTTATTAATAACCTAAGACCCAAAGTGACATAAACTTCAAACTAGTCTCCAAAAGTTCATACAATTACATGAACCATCAAAGTGAGTCTCCCTCAAGGAGTATCTCCCAAATGTCTCAACAGACACATTTTTTTTATCTCCAATATATCTTTCGATTAATCTCCTATATCATACGGACATTAACCTTCACAAACTAGCCCTCGGGGTAATCGTAATCATCCCGTTTAATCCTAGGACATTAGTCTACCCAAAACCACCCCCTAGGACTCCCCATTACTTCCCAAAGGAAGGTCCCTAAACCTTGGACCAAAAAGAAAAGGGCTAAAAATTTAAACTAGGAAAAATCTCACAAAAACAAGGGACCCGAATCGATTCACCCCTTGGGCCGAATCGATTCGCCCCTTATGCCGAATCGATTCGCCCCTTGCGAATCGATTTGCCTAAAAGGCCGAATCGATTCGGTGAGCAAACATGACTTCCTGTAATTGCCGAATCGATTTGGTCCCAAACCAAACCGATTTGGTTTATCCATACCTGTAAGTTAACCCTTATCCGAATCGATTCACCCCTAGGGCCGAATCGATTCGGTCCTGCAAAAATCCCAAGTTGGGCTTCGGGTTGTTTGAACCCTAAAACCCCAAAATCTCAAATCTTCCATTTTAGCCAACATCAACAACAACTAATTCTCCCAAATTGTTTCTACACCATTAATAACCAATATATAATCCTCAAATCAAGTTAAAACTAAGATTTATGGGTTAAATCATCAAAATCCACAAAGAACCCATTTAGGGTTTAAATCTCCAAAACTTAACTACACATGCAATTTATCACATTAAGTCACGTCTAGCAAGTAAGAAACTTGACTCGAGGTTCGTAGTCTCTAATCCACCTCCGGTAGCAACGAAAATCCATCCCAAATCTCCATTTTCTCTCTTTTTCTCCATTTCTCCCAACTCTCCCTTCTCTCCCTCTCTCTTTTGGATTTTCTCACAAATGAAGAAAGAAAAAGGGGTGGGGGAACTTAAACGGGTCTTAAAACATAAATGCCCTCTTTTAATTGTTAATACACCATTAAAATGACCCGTAACCACTTAATTGAGTCATAACCCACAAAAAGTGCCCAAATCTCCAAAAATACAACTTAGCACTTATTTTGACTATCTCAGCTATTCTAAAAACAAACGCACCCACTATTTTGGCATTAGGGAAAATATGAACAAATTTTATGTTCCAAATTTATTTTATTTCATTAATTTTACCCAACTTAAAGTATAGGTCATAACCGTCGTTTTACATATAATGACGCAATATATCACAATATAATGCTATTTACCTTCTCATAATTGTAAATAGACAAAACATAGTAAATATTATCCCTAAATCTCATGGGAAATAATATTTACTCTACCTTCCCCTATTTTATAAAATTATCCCATCGGGCAAAGTAATATAAAGCAGCCGCTCAAAAAACCTGGGTTGTTACATACTCCCCCCCTTAAAAGGGAATTTTTCCCTCAAAATTCAGGCGCAACGTATAACCATATAAAGGTATATTATACTAAACTATCGTTCTATCAATCTAGAAAACCCCTCGGCAGTGCGGCGTCCACATAGGGCTCGGACCAAGGTCATCTATATCCGATCTTAGTCCACAACATCGTGCTCTAACGTAGTACTAAATTGTTCCTTACGAATTATCGATCCAACCGTTCTACAACAGAAGGAGATACCTACATATGTCGGCACAAATTGCCTTACTTCCCGAAATACATTACACCCTTACTAGGGGATGACTACGCTAACTTATAATCGCTCACCCCAACACTACTTACTCCTATTCGCGTTCTCTTAGCAAAAGGGAATATCCAATTGACAGTCCTTCATGAACTCCAACTTCTTGCTCATGAAAAGACCAAATTCCTGCCCAGGAAGTAGTGCTTTCATTATTTAAGGCAAATACTACCGCGATAAACTCAAAATCAAGCGGGGGACAACACTTCTCACGAAGGTTAAGTCTGTGAGACGCATAAATAACGGGTCCATGCTCCCGTATTAATACTTCCTGTTCCTGGAAAAGACTCGTTCATCGAATCCACTCTTGATCCTAACAACACGAGTGCAGGAGTAAAAGTCAGCGCATACTTCAACTCCTCTGAAGATAGGTTACCGACGTAACGCGTTATCTAAGAAAGGCCCCACCTTCTATGTCCTAACATTCCGAATCACTCGAGATCCTATACATCTTCGTTCTAGGTACCTAGTCCCGCTTAGAGTTAACCCAAAAGCCTATTGTGGTCAACTCCCTACCACCTTCCTAAAACAAATATCGCATGCCTTAAGGTCCTTTCGTCCTAAAAACCCTAAAGTCGATTTACACCCTAATCTAGTAGTATAAGTATTATACTAATTATGTCCCTAGTGTCCAAGACCTTTCCCGACTTCCAACATTAACTTGGTTTCATGCGTGGGACGTCTCGCCAAGGCAAAATCCAAATAAGGAACCCTCCCGTTACACTACTACCTCGGATCGTCGATCGTCGAGAAGTAACGGTCGAAGACACATGATCGGGACCGCTAAAGTCCTAACTCGTAACTCTACTAATGCACTTTTACTTTTAAGTTTTACCATATTAATCAATTGAGGCATTTACTTTCTGTAAGATGCCACAACCACTTTATCCTGATATACACATATACACATCTTTATAAAGGGCCTTCTCATCAAGGCTTAATCAGAAGTATCTATTCGACTTTCATATCTTAGTCTTCCCCCACATCAATCATAGGGAAAACTATCACAGTGCTCATATCTCGCACATCAACTTAGCCCTCTAATCACTCATTTACGTGATTCTCGGCTACACCTTTCCAACCCATCATCTCAACCAACATAAAGAAAGAAAAGAAAGGAATAAAGAGAACTGCAACATCTCTCCAATTCCAACTTCGTTAAGGTTCATGCGCGGAGTGTCTTGCAATGCGAAATCCAAATAAGGAACCCCTCCGACACAATCCCCTTAACTTGTTGGTCGTGGAGAGAAGGCAATGTCATACACAAGCAAAGCAAACAAAGCAAGCAAACAATCAAGCAAAATAATTGAAACAAGAAAAATAAAAATGAAAACTACCTACATACCGTAAACCACCCCTATAAAGTCTCAATTCTATATCTAGGAGAGATATTATAGAACAACTAGTTCTTCTCTAGAACTAGAAATAGGATAGCCTCGCGATTTATTCACTTGCTATCACCCCAATCAACTAGAAATATATCTACTCGTATATTACATATAATACAAATAGCACATACCACACATATCATCACTCGCCCCATAACGAGTGAAAGAAAATATAGAACTTCCCACTCATGGAAGTCATATAAGTATACTTACTATTATAATATCGACACTACCATAAGCTCGATATACACACCTGAATCTAGGGTAAATATAATACTACACCATATTATAACTATTCTAGCAATTTCTCGCGTGGTTCCCTTAACTTCTTCAGCAAAGAGAACATTATACTGGCCTCCTTCGCCTTGGTTCAATGAGTCTTCCTCGGGTGGATGTCCACCGATGGGGCCTCGTGAATACTAATTCTCCCGAAGTGTTAACAACACTTACTCGTGAGCCTATCCTTCTATCGAAGGGCTCTCTCTCTTTGGGCAAAACTTCTTGCACCACCCTACTATGGCGACTACCATTTCCGCCACTTCAACCTTACTCCAATGGTGAATGATTTTCCACTAATATCCGCACCTGGGCACTTCTATACCCCTCTCTAAGACAAAACTCCCAGGCCTAATACTTCCACCGAATGAGATTACACTATCTCCAATTCGACCGAGCTTCAACATGTGGTCCTCATCAAGGACTTCTCAATCTTTAGATTGACATTCCTTGGAATCCCAAGCTTAGTACCACTCTCTACAGACAGCGGCACATGGAAAATCAACTCTACTGTACTTAGTAGTCACAGTAGCGATATGAGAAAATGCTACAAAAGGGAGCGACCTCTAAAGCGGCCCACCTCCCTGACTACAGCTTACAGCTCTTACAAATCCCGTCTCGCGATGCCTTTACGATAACCTCCCTTGATGCCCATCATCTGACGACTTATTAGTCGCACACGATCGCACAAAAGATTTTCGGGGTCCTCTTATTATAGCAGGAGAACGAAATCTCACAAGAGAGATCAATGATCTTAATCTTAGGGCTCTATATCAAATCAGAAGTAACGCTGAAAGCTTAATACATTCGTACAGATTACTAAGGACTCTAGAACCTGATGCTCTGATACCATCTGTGACAACCCCCTACTAAAATAATAAGTGGCCAGCCCAATACTCTAATAATCACAGGAATCATAGATGGTCCATTCTCAACATCACTGTCGATTAAAATAATAGTACGAGATAACCACCAATCATTTTAGAAAACGGACCGTCAAATTTAAAATTTTGAAAGTAAAAGAAAAACACTTAGACAATCCCTGATGATGCTAGAATTAGCACCACCAGGTAAGGTGTTTTCAAGCTCAATCTAAGAACAACAATGGCAGCATAGTTATGTAAAAGGTAGGAGAATGAGATGAGGAGAAGAGGAGAGAGAACCATAATATAAGTGGTTCAACCTAAATTGGCCTACGTCCATTGTGTGTGAATAACCTCACTATAATAAGGCACTGATGGCCACGGATACAATCTCTTAAGCTCTCTCTCTCTACTGTTTATTTAGACAGAGTTTCAGCTAGGGTTGTCTTTTTTTTGGATCCTTTGCAAGGTAGAGGATGACCTCTATATATAGTACCTAGGGGATGTAATTTACCCCCCATGAATGTAATGTGCATGTGTGTGTTTGCCTCACCAATATGGGAAAGCCATCTGTCACTGTCACAAGTAGAGAATGATGATGAAATATTCTCCCCGCGTGTGGGGAATAATCTTGTTATAACTGATATGTGTCCACGTGCCCTTATCCAAATATCAACAGATGCTCGGCTATCGTGCTTGGTGTATGACCTCGGCCTGGGAGAGGCCGAGGTTGGTAAGTCTAGATGCTCATTCAGTCCGAGGTGACCATGGAGGTCTCGGCTTAATCCCAGCCGAGACAATGGACAAGGTCGGCCTGAGCCGAGGTTAAGCTGGTGTGTTTGGAGCATTGACTAATGTCTTAATGAGGTTGCTGGTAAGGCTTCTTGTGAGCTCGGCCTATATCAGGCTGAGGTTGCCATTCCAAGGTATACGAGAATGTTGCTGAACCTTGTGATGCATGCAATGTCCCTTCGAGAGGTTGGTGGTAGTATCGGCCTGGGCCGAACTTGCTATGGCCGAGGGCTGATGCCGCATGCCCAAGGCTTGTCCAGTGTCGACCATGATCTCGACCGAGGTTGGTGTCTCCGAGCCGAGGTCACACTTGGGGCATATCAATAACCCCCCATCCCTTAGTTACATGTGAAAGCAGGTGACTATGGTATTTACCCATCTCCGAGGCCATTCTAATATGAGCCAATATTTATTTGACACTTGTCCAGTGTTGAAGTATGGTTTGCTTGGCAAGCATGTGTTGTCAGCCGCCTTTTGGGGCTCCCAAGGTAATGATGGGCCTTGGGGATCGCTCCTGTATATTTAAGGGTTTTGAACCCTCATTTTTTCCTTCCATCCTCACTTTTCTCTTCTGCGTAATTTCATTCCAACGATTTCTCTCTCTAAAGGCGCTCTTTGTGATTACTCTGCAGAGGTCTCTGGTGGTGCTTTCTCGAGTTTTCTTCGCTTCCTTCTACTACATCTTCCTCAGGTATTCTCTGCTATCTTTTTCTCTTCGTTTTTCCCTATTTTTCCCTATTTTTTGTGTTTTTCGGTGAGATTCTGAGTTTTTCGGTGAGTCCACCATAGTTTCAGGTGAACTACATTTGCCTTAAGTTTCTTGGTTTGATCTTTAAATTGCCTTACTTCATTAGCCAATCTTGTTTGTAGTTTAGGAAGTCTCCTAAGTGTAGTGTCTGCCTCTGATGCTCAGACCCCTATACCAACTTCTTGAGGAGTTCCCCTCCCTTAGGGAGAAGACTTTAGAAAAAATCAGACAAATAGAAAGAGCACAGGAGGAGGCTCGTAGGTCACAAGAATTCCCTATTAGACCCATGTTTCCAACATCCCTGAAGGTGATATATCCTAATCCCTTGGAGTCTTTCAATCAGGCAGAGGTTCCTATCGATCCTATACCAATGTCTGAGTCTGAGTCTTCCACCTCAGACCCCATGTCCGTGGATTCCTTATAGGAGGCTATGGACTTCTCAATTCAGGAAGATCAGGCCCTTGATCAGGCCGAGGTCTCCAGCCGGGCCTCATCTCATAACAACTCAAGCACCTCAGCCTCTTCCTCAGAGGTTGAGATCGTTGAGCCGAGTGTGGCCATTTCACCACCACTTGACGCCATTCCTCTGTCGGCCTTCATCGGTGCCGAGTTCGCTCAGAGGTTACCAGGTAACCCATCAACATCTGCTCCGACCGATGTTGAGCTAGATGATGATGACGTTGAAAGTGATGTCGACGTCTCTGAGGCGGCTGAGATCGAGAGTACTGTAACTGAGGTAGACCTCCTTTTCTTCAGATATCTCTATTCCATTAATCCCTCCATAAAGATAAGAAGACCTCTGAGGGAAGAGAGGTATTTTCACGGCCGAGACGGTGAAATCTTCTTGTACAAGCAGATGTTCAAGTTGGGGTTTCATCTGCCCATCTATCCCATTATCAAATCTATCCTTTCCTAAATCAATTTTTCCCCCTCTCAACTATCCTCTAATGCCTGGAGGGTCATAATAGGGGTCATAGTCTTATGGAAGGTTTTCCACCACTCAGACCTCCCAGTTTAGGTCTTTGTAGATTACTATGTCCCTTCCTCAGCCAAAAATCATTCGAGATACTATCATTTTGTAGCTCGAAAGCCTGAAAAAAAGATTCTTCAAATAACTCAGACTTCCAACCACAATTGTAAGCCATGATACTTTTTTGCTTCTGGACCATGGGAATTTGGCCCATGTGCTCCCTCGTCCATTCTAGAGCCGAGGATGCCCCTGAGGTCGGGTAAGGTCATAATGTCTGCGAGGGCTGACCCTGGCTTGATCCCGCAAAACCTTCAGAAGGTGAAATCCCTTCAAGATCAGGGGGTACATGGTTTGTTCATTAGGTTCGAACACTTGATGACCCCCCACTACCTCTCTAAGACAGGTCTGGGTGGAAGTCCTCTTTCCGAGCTTGGTAAGCGCTTTCTATTTGAAGTTGAACCTCTGAGTTTATTTATGTCTGATCTTCTAAAGGATATCTCAGAAGAACTCTGGGAAATGGCTGCTCCTAGCTTGATGAGACTTACAAACAAAGCAGGCCTTAATGCTCCTCCCCTAGCTCCCTCTGCCTCAAAGCCCCAAGCCACAAAGAAGAGGGCTTCAAGTGAACATGCCCCTAAGGATCAGAGGCAGAAGAAAAAGAGTGCTGATACTACCATCCCCATCTCTTCAGCAGATGCCTTGTCGGCTCGTCTAGAGCAATTGAAGATAACTAACAGCATAGTCGACCATAGGCCTCAGAGGGGATAATAGCCGAGTACAAAAGTTTTGATGAGTTTATGGGCTTTGGCTTTGAATACCTAGAGAGAGGTATCAAGGCTACTAGCAAGTGGGCGGCTGTCAAGGAGAAGGAGGCTAGAACTTTGAAAGCCTCTGACTTTATAGGCCTTGTATTTGCTAATCCTCAGCTTGCCCAAGCCCTTCAGGAGGTTTAGGAGGAGGCTGCCTCGCCTGTCGAGACTACCACGTTGGACGGCACAGAGGTTGGAGGGGCAAACCACCATGATGATGTTGCCGAGGTGACCAACGTCATCCAGCTTAACCAAACCGAAGGCACCAGCATTCCTCCCTCAAACCCTTAAATAGAATCTCTGAATATTTTTGTAACCCCTGAAATTGTAATCCATGCACATTTATAATTTCTGAATGAGCATGGCTCTTACTTTTCCATTCTTTGTAACCTCTAAATATTTATAATCTCTAATTGTTTTATTCTCTGAATGTGTTATTCTCTGAAGAGGACCATCTTCTTTTGTTATATGTATGTCGTGATGTTTTTGCTCTAAAGCTTATGCAATGGTGTTTGCTTAAACCAAATTAGTAGTCTGAGCTCAGACCTCATCACCATTGAATGGTGTTATGAGGTCTGAGGTCGCCACCTAAGGTGTTATCCCCATAATTAATCTCACCAAATTAATGATGTTAAGGGTCTGAGGTCATCCCATTATGGTGTCTGAGCTCAGACCTCGTCACCACTGAATGGTGTTATGAAGGTCTGAGGTCATCACCTAAGGTGTTATCCCCATTAATGAATCTCACCAAATTAATGATGTTAAGGGTCTGAGGTCATCCCATTATGGTGTCTGAGCTTAGACCTCGTCACCACTGAATGGTGTTTTGAAGGTCTGAGGTCATCACCTAAGATGTTAGCCCCATTAATGAATCTCACCAAATTAATGATGTTAAGGGTCTGAGGTTATCCCATTATGATGTCTGATCTCAGACCTCGTCACCATTGAATGGTGTTATGAAGGTCTGAGGTCATCACCTAAGATGTTAGCCCCATTAATTAATCTCATCAAATTAATGATGTTAAGGGTCTGAGGTCATCCCATTATGGTGTCTGAGCTCAGACCTCGTCACCACTGAATGGTGTTATGAAGGTCTGAGGTCATCACCTAAGATGTTATCCCCATTAATGAATCTCACCAAATTAATGACGTTAAGGGTCTGAGGTCATCCCATTATGGTGTCTGAGCTCATACCTCGTCACAACTGAGTGGTGTTATGAAGGTCTGAGGTCATCACCTAAGATGTTATCCCCATTAATAAATCTCATCAAATTAATGATGTTAAGGGTCTGAGGTCATCCCATTATTGTGTCTGAGCTCAAACCTCGTCACCACTGAATAGTGTTATGAAGGTCTGAGGTCATCACCTAAGATGTTATCCCCATTAATGAATCTCATCAAATTAATGATGTTAAGGGTCTGAGGTTATCCCATTATGGTGTCTGAGCTCAAACCTCGTCACCACTGAATGGTGTTATGAAGGTCTGAAGTCATCACCTAAGATGTTATCCCCATTAATTTCTGACAAGTGAAAAATAAAGCAAGGACCACCATGGGAACTGATCTTTTATTAATAACCTCTTCATGACAAGATTGTACATTTACACAACTTCATGCAACATCATATGTAATACTTCTTTAGGTGATCAGCATTCCATGGATTAGCGAAAGGTTCTTCTTTTAGATTTTATAGCCTGTAAGTGCCAGGCACAACCTCTTCTGTCACTTTATAGCGACCATGCCAGTTTGGGTGGAGTTTGTTTGCTTTCTGTAAGGTCTTATTTAGTACTAGGTCTCCCACTGCAATGGGTCTTGACTTCACCCTCTAGTTGTAGAATTTCGCTGCCTTCTGTTGGTAGGCTGCTTGTCTGACCTCTGCATCCTCTCTTCTTTCTTCGATAAGATCTATGTCTAACCTACTCTCTTTCACATTATTATCGGGGTCATAGGTCTGAATCCTATGAGTTGGGAGCCCTACTTCCGTTGGTATGACGGCCTCTGAGCCATGTGCCAACATGAACGGGGTTTCTCCTATCGGTGTCCTTATCATGGTTCTGTAGGCCCATAACACAGTGTAGAACTCTTCAGTCCATCTTCCTTTCGAATCTTCTAACCTATTCTTGATTCCATCGAGAATTGTTCTGTTTGTGACCTCGGTTTGACCATTTGCCCGAGGTCGTCCAGGAGATGAGAAGAATTGCTTTATTCCTACTCTTAGGCAATACTTTTCTAAAGAAGAGTTCTTGAACTGGGTCCCATTATCCGAGATGAGAGTATTTGGGAGGCCATATCTGCATATGATATTCCTCCAAATAAATTGGAAGGTCTTCTGCTCTGTGATCGTTATCATCGGCTCTGCCTCCACCCACTTTGAAAAATAATCGATGGCAACTATAAAAAATCTATAATTATTGGAAGCTCTTGGCAGGGGCCCTAATAAGTCAATTCCCCATACTGCAAATGGCCATGGAGAAGTTATTGATGTCATAGGCTGATGAGGTTGATGAGGGATGGCGGCGAACCTCTAGCATTTATCACATTTCCTCACGTAGGCTGCAGCGTCCTTGGACAGGGTTGGCCACCAGTACCCCTGGGTGATGATTCTTTTGGACAAGGGTCTTCCCCCTATGTGTCTAGAGCAAGAACCCTCATGGACCTCCTGTAAGACCCGAGGAACTTCTGTGGGGTGCACACATCTGAGGAGAGGTAGCAGGAATCCTTTCTTGTACAGGACGTCTCCTACTATCGAGAACTTGGCAGCCTTATATCTCAATTTTCGCCTTTCTAGCTTGGATTCAGGTAGCTCTCCCTCTCTGATATATCTGAAGAGGGGGTCCATCCATGAGTCTCCTAAGTTCAAATTGTGACAAGGGTTATATACCTCTTCTTGCTCAATGGTTGCCTTCCCCAAGACCTCAATCGGAATGGTCCTTCTAACATATGTCTTCGTTGCTGAGGCCAACCTCGCCAATGCATATGCGTGGCTGTTACTTTGTCGAGGCACTCTCTTCAGTCTTGCCTCTTCAAAATGTTCTAACATTGTTCTCACCCTTTTCAGATATTTGGCCATCCTTTCATCTCTGGCCTCATAGATTCCCAATACTTGATTGACAACTAACCTTGAGTCGCTGTGGAGTAGGAGTCGCTTTATGCGAAGAGTCTTTGACAATGAGAGACCTGCTATCATGGCCTCATACTCGGACTCTTTATTAGAAGCTCGAAAGTTGAATCTCAAAGCGTATTCAATGTTGGCACCATCTGGAGCTGAGAGTATCAACCCCGCACCACTTCCAATGTCGCAGAAAGAGCAATCAATGAAGAGACTCCAAATATCTATACCTGATGAGAAGACCCCTTCTGTCATGACTCCTTTTTGAAGAGGTGAAGATCTTCCTCATTCTTCGCAACTCAGTTCCTGGCCCCATTGGATGCGATCTCTTCCGGATCTTGGAAGATGTTTGGTGTCGTCTCTTCCAAATTTCGAAAGACACTATGGTTTTCAACACCCTCTAGGCCATCCTCTGCCTTGGCCTCTTCCCATGTAAACTCAGCGACAATGCGAGGGCTTGCCCCTTGATGGCCATCCTAGGTTGGTAGGTAAGATCGTACTCCCCTAACTCAATGTCCCATATCTTCAATTGCTTGGACTTCTCAAGTTTATATAGGACCTGTCTTAGTGGGAAGTCAGTGAGGACAACCATGGAGTGGGCCTGGAAGTAAGGCTTCATCTTTCTCGAGGCATGTATCAAGGTGTAAGCTAGCTTTTCCATGCGAGGGTAATTTTGTTTGGCCCCTTGAAGGGCCTTACTGTTTAAATAGATAGGCCTTTGGATTCCAGTGTCTTCCCGTATTATGGCTGCACTGATGGCTGATTCGGAGACTGCCAGATACACATATAGTTTCTCCTCTGCTACAGGCCGAGAAAGCAATAAGGGAGACCCTAAATAAGACTTGAGCCGGTTGAAGGATTTTTTGCACTCTTCGTCCCATTGGAAGGCCTTTCTCAGCACCTTGAAGAATGGAAGGCACTTATCCGTTGCCCTAGAAAAAACCTGTTAAGGGCAGCCACTCTCCCCGTAAGTCTTTGAACATCTTTAATACTCCTCGGTGTCTTCATGTCAAGCAAAGCCTTAATTTTTTCAGGGTTCGCTTCAATCCCTCTCTGGTTGACGATAAATCCTGGGAACTTCCCATCTCCTACTCCGAAGACACACTTCGCGGGGTTGAGTTTCATTCTGTATGAGTCCATAATGTCGAAGGTCCTCTCGAGATCCGTTACATGAGTGCAAGCTTTCAAGCTCTTTGTTAGCATATCATCTATATACACCTCCATATTCTTACCTATTTGCTCTTCGAACATCTTATTAACAAGACGTTGGTATGTCGCCCCTGCTTTTTTCAGGCCGAAGGGCATCACTTTGTAGCAGTACATCCCTTTATCGGTAATGAAGGCTGTCTTCTCTGAGTCTTTAGCATCCATGAAGATCTGGTTGTAACCTGAATACGCGTCCATGAAGCTCATGAGCTCATGTCCCGCCGTAGCATCCACCATCTTATCTATCCGAGGTAAGGGGTAGCTGTCTTTTGGACAAGATCTGTTCAGGTTAGTGAAATCAACAAACATTCTCCACTTCCCATTGGCCTTGGGCACGATGACTGCATTTGATAATCATTCCGGATATGTGACTTCTCTTATAAATTCAGCCTCTTATAATTTTTTACCTCCTTTCGGATGATGTCGTACTTCTCCCTGGAATAGACTCTTCGTCTCTGTTTGATTGGCCTGGCATCTTTGGTCACGTTGAGCTTGTGGCTCATAACTTCAGGGTCGATGTCGGGCATATCTGCGTGACTCCATGCGAAGACACTCTGTCTCCTTGTGAGGTAGTTTATCATCTATTTCTTGATTTCTGCCTTTAGGGCTTTATCGACCTGGACGGTTTTTTTTCGGCTCGTCCTTATTAAGGACGATGGATTCTACCTCTTCCGCGGCCTCTCCCTTCTTCAACTTTGTCTCATCTCTTGGGCCAAGCGTATCAATGCTATAAGTGGTGGTTGCCCTCTTATGGGCCTCTCTCTCTTCGGCCGAGTTGAAGTAACATTCTCGCGTTGTGGTCTAGTCACCTTGTACTTCCCCTACCCCATGGGGAGTCGGAAATTTTAGCATCTGATGGACCGTTGACGGTACAACTTCAAACTCTTTAAAGGCCACCCTTCCTATGATAAGGTTATAGTCCAAAAACACGTTCTCGTCCATGACAAAAAAATTTATCTGCTTGGTCAGCCTCTTAGGCCACTCATCACCCATCCGTACGTCCATCTCATACATGCCCAAGGGGTGGACCTTTTCGCCACTGAAGCCTATTAATGGGTGATGATAGGGTACCAGTCTTTCTCTGCTAAGACCTAGGATCTTTAAGCAAGGCCAAAACATCACGTCCGCCGAGCTCTCCCCGTCTATGAGGATCCTCTGCACCTCACACCCATGCACCCTTGTTGTTATGACCAGAGGATCATCATGTGGGGCTAAGATACCCTTGAAGTCAAGTCTGGAGAACCCAAATACAAGGGTGTCCATGTCTACTTTCTTCCTCTTCTGCATTGTATCGGAAGATATTAGATTCACAACTTCAAGCTTGGCCACTGACCTGGCCTCTTCCATGTGATCCTTCCTATTAGCTACTTCAGAGCCACCTCCTGTAAATCCTTCGCATATGGTGTCAACACCAAACGAGATCATACCAACCCTCTTCACCGAGGTGTTGTCATATTTTGGGGGAAGATCCGGATCATCTTCATCATCACCTTATAAATCATCGTCTCTTCTGGCAGGGACATTATCACGACATCTGTCATTTCTCCTTTTCTTAGGGTCATCTCTTCCACCCTTAGGAGACTTGTCGTCCACATACTTCCTCAACTTTCCAGATTTTAGCATCTTTTCAATCTCATCCTTCAAGGCGAAGCATCTGTCCGTGACATGGACATGATCCTGGTGGAACTCGCACCATAGGTTTTTGTTCCTCTTATGTGGTGGGGCTTTCAGTTTCTCTGGCCATCTCAGAGTCCTGTCATTCTTAATCTCGTTGAGGATGTGCTCGCAGCTTACAGTCAGAGGAGTATAGTGAGCGAACTTGTCATCACCCGACCTCTTCTTCCCATCTTTCTTATTTTGGGACTTTCCACTGCCATTGCGATTCTCATCCTCATACTTGGCGGCCATTGCCTCTTCCGCATTCATTACTTTCCCTGCAGTTGCCAGGAGTTCCGCCATAGACCTAGGGGGTCTTTCGCAAGTTTCCACAACAGCTGCCCTTGCTGTAGACCCCCTATGAAGGCGGTCATGGCTATGTTCTCTTCATAATGTTTGAGCTCCAACTTCTCTTTGTTGAATCTCGCTATGTAGTCTCTTAGGCTCTCATCCTTTCCCTACTTGACATACAATAGGTGAGCAGTCTTCTTTTGAGGTCTCACCCCAAAGCAAAAGTTGTGGATGAATCGTTCAGCCAAGCCTTTGAAGTTCTCAATTGAGTTCTTTGGAAGAGAGGTGAACCAACTGTGCGCTGCCCCTGTTAAGGTCCCAGAGAAGGCCCTACACCTCATCTCATCGGGTATCCAGTAGATGTCTGCTGCTGACTTGTACATCTCGATGTGATGTACAGGGTTAGTGCTGCCATCATACTTGGGAGACACTGTGGGAGGATTGAACTTAGCTAGGGTTGGGAAGCCCACTATCCTAGCCACAAATGGAGAGCCCTCTGAGTAACCCCTTTGTAATGGGTCCCTGCTTTTAATGAGGTCTCCTATCTTCTCCTCAAGGCACTGGATAGAGTCATTCCACGGTCTTCTTCCATCGACCTAACCGAGGTTATCCCCAGCCACCTCCATGGGATGGACCGAGGGTTCCCCTTCCGCGGCACGTAGGCTACTGACCTCTTCCTGTTCCCTGCCTCTTCTTTCACAATATCGGCCTTGGTCTGGCCGACCCTGCCTATTCCCTCTCTGAGAGCCTACTGCGCTCCTTAATCTCGACAATCTCTGTCTTAGGTCATTCAATGGGCCCAATCTCTCAAAGGCTGACCCTCTGCTCAACCTATCAAAGGCTGACCCTCTTTGTTGAGCCACTTCACCTCTTTGGCCGACACAACCTTGTCTTTGTCGAAGAGGTCGTACAGTGTTATTTGACACCTCATACGACTCCCATCAATCTTTCGGGGCTTTTTACGCCTCTAGATCGTCATACCTGTCCTCTGGGCAAGGGTTTCCTTGCCTTTCCAGGCGTAAGCGACTAGGGTTAGCAACGTCCCTTCTCCGTTGGGGTGCAGGCTGGTCCTTCATTGGTGCCTGGGGTGGTCCCCTGGCATCAGGATGAGGCTGAACAGCCGCCAGAGTGATCATATCCGGTGAGACTCCAGGTGGCCTCATCATAGTTTGGCTGAGCTGTGCAAATTATTCCTGCATAGCTTGTTGTGTTGCAGCTAAAGACCTCAAGGCTGCAGCCACCTTCGCCATTTCGGACTGAGGCGGTGCCTGGCTGGAACTAGGTCCTCCCGCTCCAGTCGGCGGAAGAGGCGGTGGTAATTCTGGTGCCATATGTTAACACTATAGATCTTGAGTAGCAAATGAGCTTAGTACCTCAAAGGACCTGTTTCAATGGTGAAACAGCTCCACACAAGGGGTGGTTCTTAGTTCACCACAAGAGTCTCCGGTGAGGTTAAGCTGAAGAAGAGGAAGAGACAGCTTCTTTCTTCCCACAGACGACGCCAAAATGATGATGCTAGAATTAGCACCACCAGGTAAGGTGTTTTCAAGCTCAATCTAAGAACAACAATGGCAGCATAGTTACATAAAAGGTAGGAGAATGAGATGAGGAGAAGAGGAGAGAGCACCAAAATATAAGTGGTTCAGCCTAAATTGGCCTACGTCCACTGTGTGTGAATAACCTCGCTATAATAAAGAACTGATGGCCATAGATACAATCTCTCAAGCTCTCTCTCTCTACTGTTTATCTAGACAGAGTTTCAGCTGAGGTTGTCTTTTTTTTTGGGATCCTTTTCAAGGTAGAGGATGACCTCTATATATAGTACCTAGGGGATGTAATTTATCCCCCATGCATGTAATGTGCATGTGTGTTTGCCTCACTAATATGGGAAAGCCATCTGTCACTGTCACAAGTAGAGAATGATGATGAAATATTCTCCCCGCGTGTGGGGAATAATCTTGTTATAACTGATATGTTTCCACGTGACCTTATCCAAATGTAAGCAGATGCTCGGCTATCGTTCTTGGTGTATGACCTCGGCCTGGGAAAGGCCGAGGTTGGTAAGTCTATATGCTCATTCAGTCCAAGGTGACCATAGAGGTCTCGGCTTAATCCCAGCCGAGACAATGGACAAGGTCGGCCTGAGCCGAGGTTTAGCTGGTGTGTTTGGAGCATTGATAATGTCTTGATGACGTTGCTGGTAAGGCTTCTTGCGAGCTCAGCCTATATCTGGTCGAGGTTGCCATTCCAAGGTATACGAGAATGCTGCTGATCCTTGTGATGCATGCGATGTCCCTTCGAGAGGCTGGTGGTTGTGTCGGCCTGGGCCGACCTTGCTATGGCCGAGGGCTGATGCCGCATGCCCAAGGCTTGTCCAGTGTCGGCCATGATCTTGGCCGAGGTTGGTGTCTCCGAGCCGAGGTCACACTTGGGGCATATCAATCCCATTTGCAAAAGCGGTGGATATAAAAAATCGATAAATAAAGAATGAAAATATCATAAATAATCACCGAATAAGCTGTCGGTGAACAAACCAATACAAATAGTTACACCGAGTATTACATTTCAATTATTTACAATATAATAAATGGGTGCAACGCTTGGGCAAACACGCACGAATAAATAAACAGAACATAACTGGAGTACAATAGAAAGAAACGTCTAAACAATACCCTACGACATCCGCAATATGCCGTAGCTCCATAACAACCGGAATGGAAATATAAATACGGGTGTCCATGCGGTAGAGCACCTGTACGATAAAGAGGATATATAAGGCAAAGAAATAAAGATATGGGTCAGGGCCCGGTTTGATATGATTCCCATGTGAAAAAATGCATGACAGTTAAGTTCGTATATCTCTCGCAATTAACAATATATTTCTCACCTCTCAAATCTAAAAGCAACCTAGTGCAATATCAATGAATGCTCTAGTTAAACAAAGAACAGAAGGCTAACTTCTCTCTAGTCTCAATACTATGCCTTTATTCGTGCGTGGGGTGTCTTGCAAAGCGAAGTACAAACAAGGAACCCCCCAATACACTACTACTATGCATGGTTATTCGTTGAGATACATTAGACCCTGTCCTAATTAATCCAAGTACTAAAGGCTAACTTCTCCCCAGTCACAACACTATGCCCTTATTCGTGCGTGGGGTGTCTTGAAAAGTAAAATCTAAACAAGGAATCCCCCCGATACACTACTACTAGGCAAGGTCGATCATCGAGATCCATTAGACCCTAAGTACAATATTGACATATATAGTCATCTAATTTAATTTCCTTTAACATAGTGCTAAGGGATAAACTTATCCCTAGTCTCAACACTATGCCCTTATTCGTGCGTGGGGTGTCTCGCAAAGCAAAATCCAAATAAGGAACCCCCCCGATACACTACTACTTAGGCAAGGTCGATCGTCGAGGTCCAATTAGACCTTCAGCACAGAATTAATATATACATAAATGGGAAACCATCTACAGCTACTGAAAGAAACATAACTAAATCCATTCACCATCTAAAAGCATAATTCCTATTTCTTTAGGAATATATATAAATGGTACAACATTTTATCAAATATTTACCAATTAATCTCATTTTAACAATTTCTTTACCAATTTTATTTCTTTTCTTCCATCCAGGAAACATACATTTTTAAAGAAAGTTTTATTAACAAAAAAATGCTTTATCCTTTCTCATAAAATCCCACTTCCCTTCTTTCATCCAGGAAGTGTAACCAAAATTCATTTTTATTATCATAAAAATACTTTTTTATACCATATGCTTCCATCTCCCTTCTTCCATCCGGGAAATGTATCCGAAGCCAAACCGTATATCCCATTTCCCTTCTTCCATCAAGGAAATGTAATTAAAGCCAATTCATTATCATGGATTAATTTAATAAAATCTTAGATCGTCCCTCTGAGTTTCCCCACTGGACGCGCCCCTAAATGGCTATCATCTTCGAGGGCCCATCAAACAAGACAACCTGGGAACGTAGCAAACGTCGAGAAGCGGCCATATGCCTGCGGGACAGTCAAGACCACAGCCAGTATCTCCTAACTAGCGCAGTATAATAAACGCCATATCGCCTAGGGACTATATCCACCCTGCATTCATTAGCCAGGGGGCTTCACCACGCGCACGCAACTTCCCTTATGATAGCGATTTAGGGAGGTGTGTAATCATAAATTATCATTTATGAAAACATTTACTTTTTCCATTTTGAAAGCATCCACTTTTACAATTATCAAAATCATTTATACTTGTTCATTTAGTACTACATATTAACATATGTCTTTCTTATTCTTAGTGTCATATTTTATTAATGACCTAAGACCCGAAGTGCCATAAACTTCAAACTAGTCTTCAAAAGTTCATACAATTACATGAACCATCAAAGTGAGTCTCCCTCAAGGGGTATCTCCCAAATGTCTCAACAGACACATATTTTTTTTATCTCCAATATATCTTTCGGTTAATCTCCTATATCATACGGACATTAACCTAGACAAACTAGCCCTCGGGGTAATCCTAATCATCCCGTTTAATCCTAGGACATTAGTTTACCCAAAACCACCCCCTAGGACTCCCCATTACTTCCCAAAGGAAGGTCCTTAAACCTTGGACCAAAAAGAAAAGGGCTAAAAATTTAAACTAGGAAAAATCTCACAAAAAGAGGGGATCCGAATCGATTCGCCCTTTGGGCCGAATCGATTCGCCCCTTGCGAATCGATTCGCATAAAAGGCCGAATCGATTCGGTGAGCAAACCTGACTTCCTGTAATTGCCGAATCGTTTTGGTCCCAAACCGAACCGATTCGGTTTGCCCAGACCTGTAAGCTAACACTTATCCGAATCGATTCGCCCCTAGGGCCGAATCGATTCGGTCCTGCAAAAATCCCAAGTTGGGCTACGGGTTGTTTGAACCCTAAAACCCCAAAATCTTAAATCTTCCATTTTAGCCAACATCAACAACAACTATTTCTCCCAAATTGTTTCTACACCATAAATAACCAATATATAATCCTCAAATCAAGTGAAAACTAAGATTTAAGGGTTAAATCATCAAAATCCACAAAGAACCCATTTAGGGTTTGAATCTCTAACACTTAACTACACATGCAATTTATCACATTAAGTCACATCTAGCTAGTAAGAAACTTGACTCGAGGTTCATAGTCTCTGATCAACCTCCGGTAGCAACGGAAAACTAGCCCAAATCTCCATTTTCTCTCTTTTTCTCCATTTCTCCCAACTCTCTCTTCTCTCTCTCTCTCTCTCTCTCTCTCTCTCTCTCTCTCTCTCCTTTGGATTTTCTCACAAATGAAGAAAGAAAAAGGAGCGGGGGAACTTAAACTGGTCTTAAAACATAAATGCCCTCTTTTAATTGTTAATACACCATTAAAATGACTCGTAACCACTTAATTGAGTCATAACCCACAAAAAGTGCCCAAATCTCCAAAAATACAACTTGGCACTTATTTTGACTATCTCAACTATTCTAAAAACAACCGTACCCCCTATTTTGGCATTCGGGAAAATATGAACAAATTTTATGTTCCAATTTTATTTTATTTCATTAATTTTACCCAACTTAAAGTATAGGTCATAACCGTCGTTTTACATAAAACGACGCAATATATCACAACATAATGCTATTTACCTTCTCATAACGGTAAATAGACAAAACATAGTAAATATTATCCCTAAATCTCACGGGAAATAATATTTACTCCAACTTTCCCTGTTTTATAAAATTAGCCCATCGGGCAAAATAATATAGAATAGCCGCTCAAAAAACCTGGGTTGTTATAGAAAGTTCCCAACACCGTGTATAACCGCTCATCAAAGATACCGAAGATTCTGAGGAACGGGATTCCGAGGACTCATTCAACTTACAAACACTGGGGCTGACACTCTGCATGGTTCATTCAGGCACTACATCACTGAATCCATCCCATCTGATCAAAGTTGTTGATTCACCTCTCCTCAACTGGCATGTTGTGCCAGTTCTACCTATTAAAATCCTACCTAACCCCAAGGTTTACCCCATTTCTTCTTCTATTGTCTATCCTTGCTCAAATGTAATCGACATCTCCTTTGATGAGGTTCTCAATGCTATTTTTCCTATCAATGAAATGAATGAAGATTTTAAGTATCTTGTTGTGCCTTACATTAATAGTTTAGACTGTAATTAAACTTTTGATGATGAAGATTTTTCAAATGAACAATTCTTAACTGATCTAAATAAGGTTAATAATAAATAACATAATCACGTTCAAGTTAATGAAGAAGAGACTATTGTTATTAACCTCGGTTCTAGTAACCAACAACGCGAGATTAGGATATGGGCTACACTTGACGAGCATGAGCACACACAACTCGAATAATTATTGAAGGAATTCGTGGATGTCTTCGCATGGTCCTATGACGATATGCCCGTCATTGATCCTGAAATTACTCAACATGAGATCCCCACTCTTCCAGATTACAAGCCACTTAAACAAAAGCTAAGAAATATTCGCACCGAATGGTCAAATAGATGAACTTGGGCTTCATTCGTGTGATCAAATATCCCACATGGCTAGCCAACATAGTGCCCATGTCGAAATCAGGAGGAAAGGTTCGGATGTGTGTAGACTACCTATACTTGAACAAAAGCCTCTCCAAAGGACGAATATTCGCTACCCAATATCGACATCATCATGGACAACACAGCTAGTCATGCTCTTAAGTAATTCGTCGACGTGTTTTTCGGATATAATCAAATTAAAATGCACCTAGATCACCAAGAAAAAACGCATTCATCACCCCATGGAGAACCTTTTGCTACACTGTTATGCCATTTGATCTCAAGAATGATGGGGCTACCTACCAGAGGGCTCCCACAACCATCCTGCACGATCTGATTCACAAAGAAGTTGAGGTCTATGTAGATGATATGATTATCAAATCCAAAACTAGAGAAGGTCATGTTCCCACTCTCTGAAAGTTCTTCAAACGACTGCAACAATATCAGATGAGACGCAATCCACAGAAATGCGTCTTCGGTATTACAAAGGGAAAACTCTTGGGATCCATGGTCAGTGAGAAACGGATAGAAGAGATCCTGCCAAACTGAAAGCCATACTTGAGATTCCACCTCCCCGAACAGAGAAAGAAGTCCGAGGTGTCCTTGGAAAATTGCAAAACACCAGTCGGTTCATCAACCAGTTAACTTCCATCTGCGAACCTATTTTCAAATTACTCCGAAAGGAATCAACCAAGGTTTGGATCAAGGCCTTCCAAGAAGCTTTTGACCGAATCAAGCAATATCTGACCCAAACCCCGGTACTCATTCCACCACGACCTGGTCTCCCTTTGCTCATATACCTTACCATAACCAACATGTCACACCCCACCTAATTAAATACTGGGTGGCCAGTTCCATACCAAATTAAAATAGAATATATAGTTGGCTCATTCTTAGCATCACTGTCGAAAACATTTACAACTTGCCCAATACCCAATTAAGCTGCTGTTAAAAACTTTCCAATTTTTAATTCAACAAAAAAATTATTAGTTTAAGAATAACACGACACATTTTAATCTACAACACTGATAACCGAACAGATAACACAAACGAATTTAAATGTAATTGGAATAAACATTCCCAAACAATATTAATCCATTACAGTAATCCCAACAATAACAAATGTATTAAAATGACACGAACACAATAGTATATGACTCCGATAAAAAGTGATAACTGAGATCCTTTGGGCGACAAGCCCTACACAAAAGAATATTGTGAATCAAATGAAGATAAACTTCTAAGAGAAACTCCATAGCTCCATAGCTCCATAGCTCGTCATAATCTGCTAAGGTTGGTGTCCCTGCTGCTGGACACCTGATATTGAAGGTACAATAGAAAAGAAGATATGCAAGGAAACGGGCCAGAGCTCGATTGTGAAAATGATTTTAAAAACAACAAGTATTTAACAAGTACAATAAAACATTTATTATGTACATGTTAGTATCCCACTCTCACTTGCTATTCTCACCTCTCATCTAGAGTGCACTCTTAACGTTTCCTATTAACCTCCTAGTTAATGGTTCCTCTTTACCAATTCCATAATATGATTCCATTCCCATATCATAACCCCGTATGTCCCATACCATACGTTATATAATCATTCTTATATATTTCTCATTTATATGAATCATTTCATCATTAACATGAATTAAGCTCTTCAATAAATAGTCAATAACTTATTTCAATTCTTTTCTCAATTCACCGTTATCTACAATTATCACACAGTAGATATTTTAACCATAATATAACCATTCATTTATTCAATTCATTATATATATATATATATATATATATATATATTCATATATAATAAGGCACCCCGAGTCACAGCTGCGGTGCAATGCAATGCATTACTCTGCTATCATGTCCCATCATCGCTGGTCGCCGAATAGGAGACAAAAGTTTTGGTAAGGAATCCTCGAACCCCACACAACAACATACAAATTGGAGGAAAAAATAGTTCTCGTATCCATGGGTCACGCACATACCTATGTACCAACAGTCAGCGGACTTATCAACTCCCCGATAAGTCTTTCATAGACCTATGTTCTTGAGCGACAAACTAAAGATCCCATGTATTCATTAGGATATGACTGCCCTCACGCGCAAACCTCCTGTCGATAGCAAGTAAGCTCGGTATGTATTACATATAATCATCAATCAATCAAATAGGAATTATCATACCTATAATATACTATCAACAAGATACTCAAATTAACCTTAGATTATTCCCATACGTAGCAGTATATCTCTTAAATCTCACGTATCAAAATATCATAACTTTACTTATTAATTTAATTATCCCCGAACCTCACTCAATATTCAAGGTTCAAATAGGTTTTTACTCAACATAAATTTAGCAAGAGGTCACTAATATCCTACTGGTCCATATCATCATAACTCCCGAATTACTACGAATTAAACTCTCCCTTTAGTTAAAACCGATAGCTTCAAATCTCTTATAAACACATCTTCTTTCACTTAGGATTAAACCCTCTTGTAAACTTAAGGATAACTAGGTGTTATATTCAATCACCCCTACTGGTCCTATCTTTAATCCTCATGCATACCACTTAGAATCCAACAAATGAATCTTGCAATCGAAATTCCTTTAAATTAATTATCATTATTTTCATTAATTAAATCCCAAGAAAATTAATTCAAATCTTATCTAGGGCTTACTGATATTCTCTAAGTCCCATAATATCCAATTAATAATCACCAAAGATGTACCAAAGTTTTGAGATAAGAATCAACATTAAAAAGGAACAACTTTAACAATCCTGGGGAGGTCGATCGATCGATCACTCAGGTAATAGCCCAGTTTTTTTGCATTTTTGCAACTACGGGTTTAGCCATTTTAGATCATTCAAACCTTTATTTTAACATCCCAAATGACTTTTGATTCTTACTATATGATATACCAACATATATAAATGATTTCTAATCATCTAAACATCCTAGAATCATTAAGAGATTGAATTAAAAGCATGTTTATATCCACTTTTTCCAGAAAATTATCAACATAATATCTTCAAGAACACATCAATGGATTTCGTAATTTCTTCAACAGATTCATGATTATTTCGTGGATTACTAACTACCTACAATATGAGTTTGATTCCTATATATTTTTAGTTTCCAGAAATCCATTTAACAACTCTATTATTTCTTCCAAACATGAAAAAACATCTCTTTTAATAACTATTCTAACATGGACAATATACAAACTTATATTGGAATTGTCAAACACTTGCCTCTAATGAAGGTCTGATCCTTTGGTGTAGTATATCTCAGGTGGTTCTCCCTTCTCCGATCAACCTCCGGTGGTGGTTGGTGGTGGTGACCCTTGGTTCTTAGTTCTTCTCCTTCCCAAGTAAACTCTTCTCTTCCCAAGCAACCTTTCACTCTCTCTAGGAAGATGACTTCTCTATTTTTTGTAGATGAGATGAATGACCCACGCACACTTAATCTTCAAATACTTATAATAGGGCAAAATCCTAAATCACTATTCATCCTCCCTATAAAAATGACTAAAATGCCCTTTTGGGTTGCATATTCATTTCCAAATGACCCAAGATCAAAATTCAACATCCAAATAGACTTTTCTGACTATTTCAACCCTCTCGGACGCAACGACGCAGTCAAAATGACTATAAGGTAGATATAAAAATAAGTTCCCTTTTTAATTTAATAAATTAGTCCCGACATGTCCCATACCTCATCCGACTAAAAATCCAAATTATCGAATTTATATCTCAAGCAATTATCAATAATTGTCACATTCATATATTACCTAAATATCTTTAAGTAATATTCAGAATCATACATTTTAATATTCTCAATTCAGATAAAACCTGAATGAATTAATTAATAATAAAATCTAATTAATCCATTAATTTAAAATATAACTCGTTTTAAAAGTCATTAAAAATTACAGGGTATTACACGACACTACAACTGGGGCTTTGCTATCCCAATACCTTGAAGATTTATGCAAAGAAAGAGTCATCTATTATGCCAGTCATAAATTCTCCGAATACGAAGTTAACTACATTGCTTTGAAAAAGTCATGTGTCGCGCTTGTTTGGGTCACCCAAAAGTTGCGACACTACATGCTCGCCTTCCCCATCACACTTGTATCCCGAATAGACCCCGTCAAATACCTGCTTGAGAAACCCGCCTTATCTAGCTGAATGAAGCGATGGTTGATGCTCCAAGTCGAGTTCAATTTTGTGTACGTCACGCAGAAATCCATAAAAGGAAGAGCCATCTCGGACTACCTCGCCGATTACCCTATGGATGAAGTCGATGTCTGGATCTCCAAATTCCCAAATGAAAACATCCTCTACACTACCTAGGACAATCTCCGGTGTCAAATGTTCTTTGACGGCACTGGCAACAAAAAGGGATATGGCATTGGGATACTTCTAATCGCCCCAGATGACTTCCACACTCCCATCGCCATCAAGCTGGATTTCCCTTGTACCAATAACATGACTGAATATAAGGCATGCACGGTAGGCCTCCAAGTTTCTCTCAAGAAAGTTATTCAATACCTAGATGTCTACGAGGATTCCGCCCTCATCATTGGTTAAGTGCTCAGAAAATGGAGAGTCAAGGACGAGAAGCTCCAACCCTTCCATGCACACTTAGAGGAACTAGCCTCCCAATTCCAAGATATCACCTTCCATTACCTACCTCGAGTAAAGAACAACCTAGCTTATGCCCTTGCTACCTTGGCCTCCATGGTCGGCATTCCTAAAGGAATAACAATGACCCCCTTCCTGATTTTAAAATAGGAAAAACCAACCCACTGCTACCACATTGAGCTCGTCACCACAGAAGATCCTATGCTAGATAATTGCTGGTACTATGATATCTAGCACCTCCTCAAGCATGGTAGGTATCCCGAGGGTTCCAATAAGAAATATTGAGCAACCCTCCAAAGACTGGCCACCCAGTACATCATCTGTTATAAAGAAATGCTCAAAAATAACTTTGATGGAACTCATCTGCACTGTATCGCAGGGGCTGATATTAAAAAGATAATGCTGAAAATACATAGCGAAGAATGAAGGCCCCACATGAACGATCACATGTTTGTCAAGAAGATCATCCAACAAGGTTACTACTGGACCACCATGACCCAGGATTGCACCGCCTATGTTCGAAGATGCCTCAAATGCCAACAGTTCTCCAACCTTCAGCATCTGCTTCAGTGAGAATTATACAACATGATCTTTCCAAGTTGTTCTCTACCTGGGGCATCGACATCATAGGGAAGATTACACCGAAGGCTTCCAACGGGCATGATTTCATCCTAGTTGCCATTGATTACTTCACCAAATGGGTCGAATTTGAGTCATACGCAGTGCTAAACACCAAGAAAGTGGCCAAATTCATCAAGAAAAATATCATCTGCCAGTATGGTGTCCCGCAGAGCTAATATCAGATAACGGCTTGCACTTCGAGGAAGAAATTATAAAATTGGTCAACGAGTATAAGATTCAAAGACACAAATCTTCTCCCTACTGACCTCAGACCAATGGTGCAGTCGAAGCCGCCAATAAAAACCTCAAAGCCATCATCAGTAAGATGACTGAAAGCTATCGAGATTGGGCCAACCGAATCCCTTATGCCCCCTGGGACTACATGACCTCAATCTGAACCTCTACTGGGGCTACCCCTTACTCTCTAGTCTACGACATGGAAGCAGTCTTACCCATAGAGCTAGAAATACCCTCATTGTGCGTCATGCTTGAAAGCAAGGTCAGCGAAGAAGACTGGTTCCAAAACCGTCTTGATGAGCTGACCCTCCTAGACGGAAGGAGACTGAAAGCATTGTATCACAAACAAGGGTACCATCACTGAATATCGAATTCATTCAATAAGAGCGTTAAAGATCGTGGTGTCCAAAAAGGGGATCTAGCCCTCAAAGAGATTATAGAACCCATCTGGGACCCCAGAGGGAAATTCAAGCCCAATTCGAGAGGCCCATCCACTGTAAAGAAGATCTTGTCCGGTGGTGCCGCCATGCTCACTGACTTAGATGGGGAGGAGATGGCTCGTCTAATCAAACTGGACCGTCTCAAGAAATTTTACCCCTAGTCCAAAATCTTGGTGTACTACGACTGTTCCCATCTCCCTTCTATTCTTAAAAAAAATCTTCACTTCCCTCTACCCAGAACTACGTGGGCCTGATCCTCTACAAAAATCATTCTCATAAAAATTAAAAAATTTCAAAACCCCAAAGGTACGTAGGCAGCTCATACATTTTACATAAAAACGGACCTTTCTTTTTCACAAAAAAAATATTCTTTTCTTATCTCCGAGATTGACAGTTCATTCTAACATATACTTGAACAAAATGATTATGTATGGCTTAATGATCGGTATAGATAATTCAAAAATATAAAACTCATCAAAAGGAACAACTGGACGATTAAAAACTTGTTTATTTCACTAATAAGAAATTATGGTGCCAATTACATAAAAAAAGGAATGGATAACTCCCTTCCCCCTATTTTCCTAAAAAAGCCAAATAAAATTCCCAAACTTGTTCTTCAAAATAAACTCTCCAAAAGTCCTATCCACAGCTACCAGAGGAGCCCACTCCATAATCATCATCTTCTTCCTGGGGTCCCCAAGCTTCCCCTGCCTGAATGGAGTGCCGCATACGCTCCATGGACCGATAGGCTCGAACCAGCTTCGAAAAAACCACAACACCTCCTTCCATGGTATCAAATAAGATAAGCTGCCTTTATCCAATCTCCACTACCAACATCTTGCTGACTACTCTTCTCCACAACCACTTTATATAATCCCCAGGGATATGCCAAACTCTCCTAACAGACTGATAAGGCGGGTCGATGGACGCCGACTCTCCCACAAAGAGCCAAGCCGCATGCGCAGACGCTCAGTCAATTCTTCTACTGGAAATAAATCTTGTGTCCGAGGTGGCACGACCTGCTCCTAGCCAAATTGACGCAAAAACTACCAAGGGAAATAGAAAGAGGTCTGTCTGATGCTAACCAACCAATCATACGGGTATTCTCCCAGCTCTAGAATAGGCAGCAACTGTCCCCACCAAGGCACTGACCAACACCGATTTAGATCCCCATGCTCCACGAGCCAGTTCTCCCAGCTCTCAATATCCAAACCAATGCTGATGAAATGGCGTGAGAAGAAGTTAGGTATAGCTGACAAAGGGTATTCTGGAGGAGTCACCGGGCGAAGTCTTTCAGACAACCACATGAACAACATCACGGGGCTACCCCTCAGAAAGTCAGAATGACCTTCCCGCCAAGCATCCAGGCCATTTAAAGTCTCTGCCAGTATCACCATCATAGGATTGTGATAGTATGACATCCATGAAATAATAGCTGCAAGTTTTGGATCCACCAGCAGTTCCCCAATCACCAGTAGCAATTTTGATACTAAGCCCAAAACAACGGCTGCGGCGTATCCAGCATCACCAACCTCCTGCAAATGCACGGATTATAACACCGTCGAAAGGGAGATCATTCCTCCAGCAACCAGTGGTCTGGCCGCCGAAGGCGAAATGCGAAGAATCCCGACTAATAAATCGCTGGGAGAATGTGAAAACTCAGGAAGAACTGCAGAAACATTGGGATTTATCCCCAACATGGCAAAAAATTCCTCCTAGGTAGGATAGACTTCCTCCAATCCAAAGCAGAATACATGGTCTTCGGAGTACCAAAATTATATCGTCACCATCAGCATGTTCCATTCTATGGGTCGATTGCGCCACAAAGAGACTCGACGCATGTTGAAAGCATCGTAGTCGACATTATAAGAGCACATTGCTTCCAGGTCTTTGAGGTAGTTAGCAAACTCAATGCTACCAGGGAAAGCCATCTTGCAAGATTAAAAAATTGTAAGAAAGAGAGAATGTGGGAAGAGAAGAAAGTGAAAGTGTGAGGAAGAAAGACTCATCCACACCCCTTTTTTATACTTGGAAAACCCCTCACAAAAGACATAACCCCTGCAAAAATTGGAATAAATCCTACCCCAAAAGGTACCAAAAGCTGAAGAAGGCACTAATCAAAGCTTTGAATTGATGGGACTGGACTTGACTCCCGATAGGCAGGACAAGGGGCTTGCCGATCAACAACCCGCTATTTTTAGAAACTTCCCTTTTTCCTCTTTTGTCAAAATCAGAAAGTCAATAAAAAATAAATTGATATTCTCAACGGAATTTCAAAAATCCCCTTCCACCCTTATATAATTTCTCATTTTTAAAACTTTCCTTCAAAATCCCCAAAATATATCTTTTTACGGTCTCAACAGCAAAGTAAAAAGCGCACGTGCATGCATTCATTCACCACTAAAAAAAGATAATAAAAACTCCATTTGTATTGCATATATATCTCTTCTGTGTTACATCAACTTTATAGGAAGTAAAGAGAAACAAAAACAAGGGGATACAGCCCGAACCCACAATTTCTCACTCTCTCTTTCTCTCTCTCTCTCACTTGCCCTCTCTCTTAAGAGCTTCCACCCCTGCGACGAGATCTCTTCCCCTGTGATGAGACGAAGCACCATCGCTACCCGAGCTAGACTCCTCTCTAGACGAAGCAGATGGCACCAAGCAGGAAGGAATAGGAACTGCATCCCGAATATGGGCAGTCGTCGAAGATATCCAGTCTCTGATATCCCTCAGCCAAGTGGTCGACACCCAGACTTGCTGCATGTAAAAGCCAGAATCAGTATCAAAACAGAAAAGAAATCAAAAAGAAAGAAAGAGAGGAACAGGAAAAGATATACCTCAGGTCGAAGAGCCTCCTATGTCAAACCTATCTCCTCCAGATCCATCGCATGAGGATGGTTCAGCATAGTCACCATCCCTCCATCAGATCTCCGAATGTTGTACGAAGGGGTATGCAACTGCACAAGTGGAACCTCCGAAGTCGCTGCTGGTACAGACGTCGATGGGCCTCCACCGCTGTGGGAGGATCTCACCGACCGACTCGAACCCATAGGAGGGAAAGGCAAGGCATCATATATGCTGGGAGCCATCATCCAACTAGTAATAAAGTCTATGTAATCATACGGTTCAGCCATATCAGTGTACACTAGGTAGGACTCGCCGATCATTGCCACAATCCTTGCATCCTCCAGCCGCAGCCTCTCCTACCTCATGGACATAGGAGGACGTACAGGTGGAACCACCACCTCCTCCTAAGTGATCTATCAAACCACCCTCTCCCCGAGATACCATGAGTGGCCAAACTCATGCGCCGGTAAGCACCACAGCTGTATGTTCACCCCAGTCAACCCCATGTCCTGAATAGCAATCCCCCAAGGGTAAAAGGTCACCTAAAAATCCCCAAGCAGGTATAAGTCAATGAAGAATCAGAGCATATAAAGACCAAGACTTAAAGGGAAAATTCTTACCCTATCACTGGTCAGGCCATTCAAGACCTGACGCACTGCCTCCAAAGAAAGAGATCCCCTCGACTGTCGATTGGCCTTGCACCATCGATACAATCGGTAGAAGTCCCCAACAGTCTCATCCTTCAGAACCGTCAACTGGATATTACACCCAATCACCTCATAGAACCACATCTTCCAAAGATAAGAAGTTGCAATAAAAAAGAGACGCATAAGGAAAGTGCAAATGCATGAAAGGAAAATGCTAAAATTAAAGAATACCTAAAGGAGATACATGGCTCCAGTAAAAGTCTATCGACAACACCGAATGAATGCATCCAAAGAAAATAAAGGGTCGCCAAAGTCAGGCTCCCCCAATCATAGAAGGGAATGTTCGAAAACACCCTCAAGTAAAGCAAGAACCACGAATGGATGGCGTCACCTCTTGACACCACCATGAAGCCCCCCAGCACTAGCAGAATAAACAATCGGGCCATTTTCCTCACCTGCATCCCGTCCTCCACATCAACCAACCTACTCAGCAAGACATCCTTCAGCAGGGACAACCGAATGGAATCCCTAATCACTCTCCTCCCTACGTCACCGACATCGCCCGTACCACCTCCGACCTCATCCGCAGGGAGCGATCCACCTCTATTTTCTCCCCATCACAATCCATCCCTAACACCTGCTGCACGTCTATGGGATTAATGGTCATGTCCCCAAAGTCCAAATGGAAGGTGAGGGTAGTATCCCACCATCTCTTCCCTAGAGTGCACAAGACCACTGTCGAACGGGGCATCTCATCTAACGCTGACACCAACCTCCCAAAACTCGCTGATGATACCACCTATCGTACCACAGGAGGAAAATGCTCCCAAACATCCTTAAGCCCCTTCGTCCCTCGAGCACAAATGTTCTTTAAAGAGACATCGGACTGTCAAAAGAAAAATCTTATCATAATCCAAGAAAGAAAGAAGGAAATCACTAAAAATAATGCCAAAAGTCACTTTACTTACATAACCTCCAAGGTTCACCACCCTCGAAGAGAGATGATGCGATGGCTCCCACATCAAGGTCCGCTCATTCGCAACTGGCTCAAACGCGTCAAAAGAATTCTCGCTCCCCAAAGCAAGAGGTGCCCTGTCCCTTCATTCCATATTCTCTAAGTCATCAACAGTCAACCATTCCCTATGTGCTGCAGTGCTCACAAAAGCAGCCATTTTTTAGAGATCGGAATGCTAGAACGCTTCGCAGAAGAAAATTACAGAAAGAGAGAAAGCAAGAAGCTGTGAAAATGAAGTGAATTCACCCTTTTTATATAGGATGCCAAGGGTCATGCCCCTTTACCTTCCCTAGGTAGTTCAAAAGTCCATGCCACTGCCGAATAGCACCCTCTGCCCCATGCCGATCGGCACCCCCCTTAAAATTTCGTACAAAAAGGTCCCAAAAAATAACATAAAGCCCTGAAAAATCCTCAGAAAATTCTTAAAATTCCCAGGAAGGATTTAGACCATTTTCACCACGGAAATTTCAGTCTCCCTCAAGCGGAACCCCTATTTTCCCAGTAGAACTCTCAGGAGACAAGTGATCCCCCCCCCCCCCTCCCCGACAACGTCCCTAGAGAATCTCTAAGGATCACCTCCTATACCCCAAATGTCTCAAACCTCCCCGAGAAATATGTCCAATACCTGGACCACCTAATCATTTCCCCAGTGGAGTTTATAGAATCAAATTTTCCTTTCCTGCGCAAAATCACAAGAATTTCCCCTACCGTCGGCTCCCCAACTCAAATCAAGATCACAAGGTAATTTTCCCCGACAGAGTTCCCCGAGGTCATATCACCTTAAGCCCGCATAATTGGCTTCGACCCACAGAATTGGTCATCTCACCTTAAGCCAGCAAAATTGGCTTTGACCCGTAGAATTGGTCATCTCAACTTAAGCCCACGGAATTGGCTTTGACCCGCAGAATTGGTCATCACACCTTAACTCCGCAGAATTGGCTTCGATCCGCAAAATTGGTCATTTCACCTTAAGCCCACAGAATTGGCTTCGACCCGCATAATTGGTCATCTCACTTTAAGCTCGCATAATTGGCTTCGACACACAGAATTGGTCATCTCATCTTTAAGCCCTTAGAATTGGCTTCAACCCGTAGGATTGGTAATCTCACCTTAAGCCCGCAGAATTGGCTTCGACCCGTATAATTGGTCATCTCACTTTAATCCCTCATAATTTGATTCGATCCGTAGAATTGGTCATCTCACCTTAAGCCCGCATAATTTCTCATCTCAACTTAAGCTCAAAGAATTGGCTTCGACCCGCCGAATTGTTCATCTCAATTTAAGCCCTCAGAATTGGCTTTGACCCGCAGAATTGGTCATCTCACCTTAAGCCCGCAGAATTGGCTTCCACCACAGAATTGGTCATATCACCCTTAAGCCCGCAGAATTGGCTTCGACCCGCAGAATTGGTCATCTCACTTTAAGCCCTCATAATTGGCTTCGGCTCGCAGAATTAGTCATATCACCTTTAAGCCCGCAGAATTAGTCATCTCAACTTAAGCCCGTAAAATTGTCTTCGACCCGCAGAATTGGTCATCTCAACTTAAGCCCAAAGAATTGGCTTCGACCCTCAGAATTGATCATCTCACCTTAAGCCCGCAGAATTGGCTACGACCCGCATAATTGGTCATCTCACCTTAAGCCTGCAGAATTGGCTTCGACCCGCTGAGTTGGTCATCTAACTTTAAGCCCGCAGAGTTGTCTTTGACCCGCAGAATAGGTCATCTCACCTTAAGCCCACAGAACTGGCATCGACTCGCAAAATTTATCATCTCACTTTAAGCCTGCATAATTGGTCATCTTATCTTCAAGCCCTCAGAATTGGCTTCGACCCGCAAAATTGGTCATCTCACATTAAGCCCGCAGAATTGGCTTCAACCCAAAGAATTGGCCATCTCACCTTAAGCCCGTAGAATTTGCTTCGACCCGCAGAATTGGTCATTTCATCTTCAAGCCCTCGAAATTGGCTTCGACCCACAGAATTGGTCATCTCACTTTAAGTACGCAGAATTGGTCATCTCACCTTAAGCCCACAGAATTGACTTCGACCCGCAGAATTGGTCATCTCACCTTAAGCCCGCAGAATTGTCTTCGACCCACATAATTGGTCATCTCACTTTAAGCCCTCATAATTGGTTTCGATCCGCAAAATTGGTCAGAATTGGATTCGACCCGCAGAATTGGCCATCTCACCTTAAGCCCACAGAATTGGCTTCAACTTGCAGAATTGGTCATCTCAACCTAAGCCTGCAGAATTGGCTTAGACCCGTATAATTGGTCATCTCCTCTAAAGCCCGGAGAATTGGCTTTAACCTGCAGAATCGGTCGTCACAACCTAAACCCTCAGAATTGGCTTCGACCCACAAAATTAGTCACACCCGTCATTACTTTGGTCATCACTTCCTTTAATACCATCCCCAGTACGCCCCCAAGCCCGCAGAATTGGCTTCGACCCGTAGAATTGGTCATCCTTGTTTACTTAAATCCTCAGAATCAACCTCGACCCATAGAATTGGTCATCCTATTCCAAAGGCATCATGCGGTGTCTATTCGATGGCTATCATTTGTTCTAAACTCACCCGTCGAGGGGCTCTGTAGACACCCCATTCTATTACCCCCTAAACTATCCTTAGGTCCCTAGCACCTCCCTTTATCATTGCAAACCCAAGTCATACCCTGAGTACCGACCTAGAGGCCATCGAACGCTCTCGGGCTCCGTTTAACCAAAAATTCAAACTCTTCACCTCGACCGATACTGAATGAATCTTTGAAGGGCACTGAATCCCCTTTCCAATGGTCCATCCCGTGCACGATTCTGACTTACCATGCAGACGAACAACCCATTTTCCCTCGAAACTCAATCAGGAGGCCACTGGGCACTCCCAGGATCCATTTGCCCAAAGTTAATCCCTCAGCTCGACTGAGGATGAATGAATCTTTAAAGGTCACTAAAACCCCTTTCCAACGGTCCGTCCCGTGCGCGATTCTGACTTACGATATGGACAAACGATCCATTTTACTCCAAGAGGTCACCAACTTCTTCCAGGGCTCGATTGACCAAAGTCAACTCCCCAAACCGGGTCAAACTCTTTGGAATGTCGAAGTACATCTCCCAACATTTCCAACGGTCCACCCCGTGCGCGATTCTGACATACCATGCTAATGAACAATCCGTTTGCGTCCGAAGTTTTCCCGTCCAAAGGACTGATAAGTGCTTCCGAGCCACATTTAACTCAAAGTCAACTCCCGAACCCAGGAGCAGTCCAACGGACTTTCGAAGGTCTCTGAATTACCTTTCTAACAATTTTCCCCTTGCATAATTCTGATCAACGGTTTGCACTCTGCGACCGATTTTTCGAAAAGGCCTGAAAGACACTGCCAAACGACAGGTCCCAGACCCTGCCTATCGACAGTGTGCCTAAACACACCTACCAATTGGCAGGACCAGGGTTGTGACGATCGGCAATGCCCCGGGCCTATAAAAAGGAGGGTCTGACCTCATTGTAAGGGTACCTAGATTTGGAAAGACATCACTCTCCATAAATCCAGAAAACCTCTCTCGAAGTCAGCGTGATTTCCACATCCAAATCCCTTTCCATCCTTCCCTTTTCATCATCATTTTAATCAAACTTGGTGAATTCCCTACCCTCCATCATCATCCAAGTTCAAGTTGTGCTCTCCAATATTCAAGATCAATCTCAAGATCTTCAAGAAGGTCCAATTTTCTCAATTATCTCCTTAAATTCGCATTAACTTGTTTTATTACTTAGCACTTTTATTCTCTCATCTCACATATCATAATATACTTTTTATTTAGTATTATTGAACACCTCTTATTTTCATACAAATAAAAACTCAAAAAAATAAAAAAAGAGGGTTTGCCCATAAATTCCAAACGGGAGTTCTCACACTTTTCTTACACTTCTCTCACAACTAAAATACTTTTTTACACACACACACAAATAAGAAAATTCCCCGGTTGGAGTTATGGGATAAACCCCACCCCCTAGTTTTGCATGCGAACTACGTGGACTTTGATGCCTCTATAGGCTACGTAGGCGTCTCGAGGTAAAACCCGAGACTCGAGTCCTATTCTCACTATTTCTCTCCTTTTCTAATTTCTCTAAACTCAACTCTCTTAGATTACATATATTTATATATGCATATATGTGTTCTTAGTGGCGTATTATTCCACATACGTTATCGTTCCATTATAACGATCAACGCAAGGATAATCACATAAATCCTATTTTTTAATATTATTTTTATGAACCTTCCTACGGATGACTCGCTTTATCTCCTCTAAGATACAAGTCGAGGATTCCTATCTCCAGTATATATACACATGCACACATATCATGGAGAAAATAAAGGAAAATAGTAAAAAACCCATGATAGACCGTAAGGGCGGAATGGGTGCCTAACACCTTTCCCAATTCTTAACTTAGCCTTCGGACCCTTTTCGAATCATTTTTGTTTTGGCATGCATCAGTATGTCTTTGGATGTCGTCCTTTAGGATGGACCCTTTTCTTTTGTCTGTTTTGAGTAAAATAGACTAGAGACTCCATCTCTCTACATTTTTCACCTCATCAATGACGTCAGACGAAGCGCTCTCGAGAGGGATGCGCGGGACCTAGGATCCTCACTCTCCCGCCCATCGCGAGGATCGGGGATGGACACAAAGGGGAACTTGATCAATGATCTCCATAGTGTTCTCTGGGCATACCTAACACCACCCATGAATAACCACCGGAGAAACACTATACATGCTTGCCTTCGGCACAGAAATGGTCATCCCCACTGAGATAGGGTTCCCTAGTCAAATAGTCCTCAATTTTATTTCCCCAATATGTGATTTGGCAAGAAGGATAGACCTAGATTTAATAGAGGAAGATAGAGAGAATGTGGTGTTGCACATGGATGCCTATCAGCAAAGAGTGGCACGCTACTACAACAACCGAGTGAAGACGAGCATCTTGAAAGAGAGGGACTACATCCTCAAGAAAGTGATACAAAAGAACAACAAGCTAGAACCAAACTAGTATGGACCGTATGGGGTAACCAATGTCGTCAGGCCGGGGACTTACCAGATTGAAACTTTAAAGGGTGAATAGTTAAAAAAACCCTGGAATTCGGAGAATTTTAGGAAGTATTATCAGTAGCCTGTTTGTTATTTTATTTATGTAGCAAGAACCATTCAATTAATAAAATGATGGTTATTCTCTGGTTTCATTGATTTTCTGTGCATATGATAAACATATAAAAGTGGCACTACCAAAAATAACAGCGTCAAAATAAAGATGTCAGGTCAACTGCATGACCTCATAGGCTGTAAACAGTCGAACTTGAACACACTTGTTTCCACAAGTCTACCAAACCCTTGTATGGCACCACATGTCACAAACAAGATGGTCGTCTACATGTACGATCTCATGGGTCACGAATAATGTGGCCATCTAAAAACGTTATATGACCTCACGGGTCGCAAAATGTTAAATGACTTGAATCCTTGAGTTTGACCAGACCCTCTTATGACTTCACAGGTCATGAATGAGGTAGATGGCTACGTCCGATGTATGACCTCATAGGTCATAACACAATGCGGTTGGCTAATATATGTATGACCTCATAAGTCACAAACAGTTATACTTGTATCAATTCACCATCATAGGTGCACTGCCTAAAATATCTATACAACCTCACTGGTTGCGAACAGAAGCACTAAGTATTATCTCCAACAAATAAATAAGATGAAAATAAACAAAGCCGCATTTTAAAGGGAAGAAATGAAAAAAAGGATTATATCATAAAAAGGATGTTCAAAATTATAAAAACATTGTTACATAAAAAGATGATTCATACTAATATACAAAAAAGTTTGTCAAGTTCAAGCATTAGCGGGCGAAACATCACTCTCTTCTCCAGCTAGGTTGGCCACCTCCTCATCGTCTCCCTTCCAACCATTCTCAGTTTCACTAATATCAGGGAGGTGGGTGGGCACCCTCTTTTTGAGCACTTTGTACCCATCCAAGAAGTAGCCCAAGCATTCAGTATTAAAATTGACTGACGATTTGAAGGCTTTAACACCAGCAGTACCAACATTGGCCAGCATCCCGAGCAATCTGCACCTCTCTTTTAAAGTTCTCTCTTTCCACTGTAAGGGCATCATTAAAGCTCTGGATTTTAGCATCATCAGTGTTAGACTTATCCTTGAGAGACACATTCTCTTCCTCCATCTCGCTTAGTTCTTCAGTCCTGGACATCAGTTTTTCATCCCTTTCCTTTTCTCCTTAGAAACCTTATCGTAACTAGCTTTTAGCAACTTATTCTCCTCGAAAAGTTCATTGTAGGGTACGTGATTAACCAAGGATTTCTCTCGCAAGATGATGCACGACATGGATGCTTAGGCAACAAAAAATAAAGAATGGTTAGAGTATGATGTGGGGACACTTAAAAACCACATACTAAGGATCAATAAGAAATACATACCACTAATAGTCAATGTTGTGCTAAGGTCCATAGGGAATCCGGATCAGAATAGCGTAAAAACTCAAAGTCCTTCATGTGGCCCCATAATTGGGCATAAATATTGTATATTTAGTCCCCTAATTTCAGTATATTTATGAACCCGAGTGATGTAACATATATAGATTTGATGAAAAATTATACTACTAACCTTCGTTGGTGAGTATTTCGTGTTTCGTGCTTCTCTTATTGGTTTTACAGGTTAATTATGCAAACAGTGCAAAAGAGGAAGCAAGACAATGCTAGAAAAGCTAAGAAGGCAAGTTCAAGGGAAATTTAGTAATTTTGCAGCCCAATCTGGAAGGAGAAGTCAACTGGAAAGTTGAAGAGCTCGGAACAAAGAGAACACTGAAAGAAACGGCACCCAAATCCGAGCTACGGTTGATGAGTTATGCCCAGTTGAAGTTGAAGAAAAATCCAAGAAAGGAAGAAAAGAAAGCAAGAAAAAAATCGAAGTGTAGCACTCCAGGCCAGCACACATTCGCGAACCCAGGCAGAACCGGTTTGGGGGGCCAACCGGTTCGGGGTACATGCGAACCGTTTCGGGGTCCCTGATGCGCGAATTAGCTCCCCAAATCTGATTGGTTCCCAAGACTCCTTTTAGGTTAAAAACTCTCAAAAATAGTGGGGAACGTAGGCAACAACCTAGGGGCAGCCATTAGGGATAGTTTTAGTCAGTTTTTGATAGAGATAAAAATAGAAGAACATCTAGGAACATCAAGGGAATTAATTGCTTCAAGCTTTAATCATTGCGGGTTTGTTTTTCAAGTTTTAATTCAAAGTTCAGAATTCTTGTCATTATTCTTGCATGCTTATTTTCTGTATTCGATTCAACTTATTGTTGCGTTCATAATACGTATTTACATGCTTCAATCTAGTTTCATCATGAATTCTTCCACATGCAACGTTACTATTTCATGCGTTAGTCAGTTTAACATGTCCGGTTAGGGTTTAAAAGTTGGGATGCATGAACCCAACCTGATGTGTTAGTGCATGTGCATAACGTTCATCCGAGGAATTTAACGATTGATTTTGATCGTATCGCGTAATTACATAATAATTGTGGATCTTTATATCTCGTTTACCTTTGGTTACTCGTGATGATTTAGAGTACAATTTTAGTGCAATTACCGCGATACAGATTTACTCATCCTCAGATTAGGTATGACGCGGGCTTAAACCTCGTATACATAATGCTTGGGAGTCCTAAATTCCGGGTCTCATTAATCGGATAAACTTATGATTGACGTTGTTACTGCACTACACTAGGGTTGGGGGATTGCATTCCCGTCCTGTTTTCTCATCATCTAGTTTAAAAAGTGTCAATTCAATTTTTCACTCATAATTCAGGTAATTTAGTTAGTTGTATATCTCAGCATAATTTCATAATTGCATTTAGTCTAATCATTCCCAAAAACCAAATCTTTTCCTTTCTTTTTAGAGTCATCGTTAGGATTCTTCCGTCTTATCCCGTCGTCACAATTCCGTTGTCCTTTTTCCCTGAGGATCGATACCCGACTTGTCGGATTATTACTTGAGCGACAGGCTTGCACTTAAGCCTAGAGAGCACGCACTTTAGAGACACATTTTGAGTTGCGTCAAGTTTTTGGCGCCGTTGCCGGGGATTTAGGTAGATTTAGGATTAGAGTAAGTCAATCCAAAGCTTTGACCAAAAATTTTAAAAAAATCCAAAAAAATAAAAAATAGAAAAATAAGAAAATTAAAAAAAAAGCACAAAAGGATTCACAATCATCCTCTCTCCTTAGCTTAATGCAAAATTCTGAAACTCCTTCCACACCTCATAATAATCCAACCAATATTCACGAAAATCCTATAGTGGAGATAACCCAGACAGTCCCCACACTCCAAACGCCCCACAGTTCTGGATCCCCCCTCCCACACCATCACACTCCCTTCTCCTTCGTAGGACACACTTCGAGCACACCTAGTGAGAGCGCCGAGTCGTCAAGTGAGAGAGAAATGTCGCAACATAGTAATGTACCTACCGGTGAGGAAGAGCCTCCGTACCGCCCGTTGAGAGAATTCTTATATCCCGAGCGCACTGTCACTCCGGGATGCATTATACTCCCGTATAATGCCGGGCAGTTCCGTTTAAAAAATGGAATGATCCAGATGCTACCACATTACCACGATATGGATTCTAAAAAGCCATACCTCCATATAAGGGAATTTGAGGACGTGTGTGATACTCTCAACGATCAAACCTACACACAAGAGGTAATCCGCCTCAAACTCTTCCCCTTTTGGCTTCAAAGATAAAGCTAAAGCCTGGCTATGGTCTTTACCTCCAAGCTCGATTCCATCCTGGAATGAGCTCCAGTCGAAATTTCTCAAGAAATTCTTCCCACCACATCGAACAATCTCTATCAAGGCTCAAATTCAAGCGTTTAGGCAACATGAAAATGAGCCATTCCATCGATGTTATGAACGTTTCAACGAGTTAGTTGCCTCATGCCCTCATCATGGATTTGATCCATCGCAAATCATCTCCTTTATCTATAATGGGTTGAATCTTAACTCTAAACAACTTGTTGAAACTATGGGAAGTGGTCCATTTGTCGATTTAGATGCCCACGATGTTGATCTTCACATGAGGTATGTCGCCGAGACTACCCAATCCTGGGATACCTCCGATCCGAACGCTCAAAATAGAAATCGACAATCCACCACCGCTCCGTCTGCGTCCGGCCTATTCCACGTAGATAAGAATTCTATGACGGACTGTCGATTGGACACCCTTGAGAAAGGACTGCGAGATCTATACGAGATATATGGAAAAGGACTAGCTAGACCCATTACGAACCCTGTCGTGAAGGTGTGTGCGATTTTTGAGGTGGGACATTCAACTGAGGAATGTCCTACGATACCCGCCTACAAAGTAATGTTGCAGGAGCAAGTTAGTGGTATATGGGGCTTTAAGGGTAATTTTGGTGCCCCGCATGGGAATTCATACAACCCTTCGTGGAAAAATCATCCCAGTTTTACCTACGGGCAACAACATGCCGCAATGAACCCTCCTTCGCATGTTTCCCCCCTCCACCCCAATAATTTCAACAAGCTCCACACATGCAAGGACATGTGCAAGCACCACCACCTCACGAAAATTATATCCCGCCACAGCGGAGAACTCTTGAGGATATAATGAGTCAATTCATTGCAAGCCAGACTGCAAACAATGCCAAATATGATCATTTGATCGGCGACATAAATGCAAATCTGTCAAAGATACAATCCTCGTTGAGTGTTCAAGAGAAGGGCAAGTTCCCTGCCCAAGGCCAACGACCTCCCCAAGGTCAAACTAGTGTTAGCTCCACATCCACTGAACATCAGGAGAAATGTCAAGCAGTGACCACTCTTCGTAGTGGAAGAGTCGTTGATTTATCACCTCCTCCACACGACACAACAAAAGACAAGGAGATTTCGCCCGGCACGAAAGAGGCCGAAGATGTCCCCTTGAACGAGAGTGACAAGGAAGACACTAGTGAGCGTGAGGTGGTAGTGAAACCACCCTCCGCAACACCATTTCCTCGAAGGTTGATTCCCGCTCAAAAAGGGAATCCACGTGATGAAGTTCTAGAAGTACTTAAGCAAGTAAAGCTGAATTTACCCTTCCTTGATGCCATCAAGCGAATTCCAGCTTATGGCAAAGTTATCAAAGATTTGTTGACGGTGAAAAGGAAAATGAAGGTAAAAAAGAATGTCTTTCTAGCGCAGAACGTGAGCTTCATTCTACTAAATGATCTCCCGCCTAAATTCAAAGATCCCGGTGCACCCAACTATATCCTGCATCATTGGAGATAATAAAATTGAGAAAGCCTTACTTGACTTGGGAGAAAGTGTAAACATACTCCCTTACTCCATCTATTGGCAACTTGATTTGGGCGACCTCAAGCCCACAAAGGTCACTCTCCAATTAGCGGATCGATCAGTGAAGATACCACAAGGCATAGTCGAGGACGTGATCGTCCAAGTTGACACTTTCTAATTTTCGGTAAATTTTGTCATTTGGGACACGGAGCCCTCTTTCAACTCGAGCAATCACGTTCCCATCATCCTTGGGCGCCCTTTCTTAGCTACAACTAATGCATTCATCAACACAAGGAATGGGCAAATGCAACTCACCTTTGGGAACATGACCTTGGAAACTAACATCTTCCACATAGCCCAAAATGCAGGAGAGGAAGATGATCTTCACACGGTGAGCCACATAGATGAGGTAGTAGATGAGTACTTTGAGGAAAATTTATGTGGCGACGCTTTAGAGTCCTGTTTAGCGACGAGCTATGAGTGTGAGGGGACGTATACCCACTTCGAGAGGGAGGTTCGAAAGTTGAGATAATTACTCGATGAGAGTTCATCGGACGAGGACGTGAGAGAGGTTAATTGGGTTTTTAGATTCAAGGAATTACCTCCGAGGGATACACACATGGTCCCTCCAGTGAAAAATTTCCAACCCTCGAATTAAAGAAACTCCCCTCCCATATTAAATATGCATACCTAGGAGAGGATGAGACATTTCCTATTATTATCTCCTCTAGCCTAGATGAAGGGCATAAGGGTAAATTATTGAGAATTCTGAGGAAGCACCAAAGTGCTTTTGGTTGGTGAATCGCTGATTTGAAGGGGATAAGTCCTTTGATTTGCACTCACAAGATTCAGCTCGAAGAGGATGTCAAGCTCTCTAGAGAAATGCAAAGAAGACTGAACCCCAACATGAAAGAAGTTGTGAGAACCGAGATCATCAAATTATTGGATGCCGGGATTATCTACCCAATCTCGAATAGCAAATGGGTGAGCCCTATTCATGTCGTCCCAAAGAAGTCGGGTATGACTGTGATTGAGAATGGTAAGGGAGATCTTGTTCCCCAACGCACCACCACCAGTTGGCGCGTTTGCATTGACTATCGAAAACTCAATGCAGGAACTAGGAAAGACCATTTCCCCTTGCCATTCATTGATCAAATGCTTGAGAGAGTTGCGGGCCACCCTTATTATTTCTTCCTTGATGGTTATTCCGGATATAACCAAATTGAGGTGGATGTACTTGACCAAGAGAAGACGACCTTCACTTGCCCTTTTGGTACGTTTGCCTACAAACGTATGCCATTTGGCTTGTGTAATGCACCCGCGAATTTTCAAAGGTGCATGTTGAACTTATTTAGCGACATGGTCGAGAGAGGACTCTAAGTGTTCATGGGCGATTTCAGCGTTTTTGGCACCTCTTTCGACCATTGTTTGGATAAGTTGGAAAAAGTACTTACCCGATGTGTGGACAAAAACTTAGTGCTGAATTGGGAGAAGTGCCATTTCATGGTCACTGACAGAATAGTTCTTGGCCACATTGTATCATACAAAGGCATAGAGGTTGATAGGGCTAAAATAGATGTCATAGCTGATCTTCCCCCACCGAGATCGCTTAAGTACGTGAGCTCATTCTTGGGCCACACCGGGTTTTATCGAAGGTTCATTAAGGACTTTAGCGCCATCGCTAGACCCTTAAGCAACCTTCTCATGAAGGACAACCCATTTGAGTGGACAGAGGCATACCAAAGCTCCTTTGACAAATTAAAGAACATGCTCATGTCTTCTCCCATCATGCAAGTTCCGGATTGGTCCTTACCATTCGAACTTATGTGTGACGCAAGTGATTACGCGATTGGGGCCGTTTTGGGCCAACGTAAAGATAAGAAAGCTCATGTCATCTACTACGCTAGACGGACCCTTACCGGACCTCAACTCAACTACTATACCATGGAGAAGGAGTTGCTAGCGGTAGTCTTTTCCCTTGATAAATCCAGGGCGTATCTCATTGGTTCTCCTATTACTGTCTTCACCGACCACGCGGCTTTGAAATATCTACTTGTGAAGAAAGATGCCAAGCCGCGCCTTATAAGGTGGATCCTACTCCTACAAGAGTTCAATCTCTCCATCAAAGATAAGAAAGGAGTAGAAAACATTGTTGCCGACCATTTATCTCGGCTTTCGTCCGATGTACCTAGTGATCCCATACCCATAGACGAGCACTTTCCGGATGAGCAACTATTTGCTACTTCTTCATATCCTTGGTTTGCGGACATAGTGAACTATCTTGTCATGGGAGCCATCCCTCCCGATTGGACACCGCAATATAAGAAGAGGTTTCTTAATTGGTCGCGCGTGTTCTTCTATGATGATACCTTCCTTTTTAAATATTGCGCCGCCCAAATCATCCGACGATGTGTACCGGATGAAGAGATCTCAAAAGTCATCCAGTTTTTTCATTAGGAAGCGTGTGGGGGCCACTTCTCGACGAAAAAGACAGCCGCTAAGATTCTGTAATGCGGCCTCTATTGGCCCACAATCTTCCAGGATGAAAATGACGCTTGCAAGTCATGCAACAGGTGCCAACGGATGGGAGCCATCACTCGATGAGACATGATGCCTATTACCCCTATACTCATCATTGAGATATTCGACTGTTGGGGTATTGACTTCATAGGTCCTTTTCCCCCGTCCTTTGGTTTCCTATACATCCTAGTCACGGTAGACTACGTTTCTAAATGGGTGGAAGCTATAGCTACCAAGACCAATGACAACAAAGTGGTGATAAAGTTCCTACAGGAACACATACTTTCTCGCTTCGGTGCACCGAAGGCGATAATTAGCGATAATGGCACGCACTTTTGCAATAGGCCATTCGAGAAGCTCATGAGAAAGTATGGTGTCGTCCACAAGGTTGGGACGACTTATCACCCGCAAACGAATGGACAAGCCGAGCTAGCGAATCGGGAGATCAAGAACATTCTTGAAAAGACCATCAATCCTACCCGGAAAGATTGGTCCCTTAGATTGACCGATGCACTATGGGCTTATCGTACTGCATTTAAGAATCAACTTGACATGTCTCCTTTCCGTTTTGTGTATGGCAAACCTTGCCATCTTCCTGTTGAGCTCGAGCACAAAGCGTATTGGGCAATTAAGCAATTGAACTATGCCTTGGACAAAGGCGGTGAAGCCCGTAAGCTTCAATTGAATGAGCTAGAAGAACTACGCAATGATGCGTATGAGAATGCCAAAATTTCAAAAGAAAGGATGAAACTCGCTCATGATAGCATCATTCGACGAAAAGAGTTTCATCCCAGGAAAAAAGTTCTTCTCTACAACTCTCGGCTTCATCTCTTTTCGAGCAAGTTGCGATCACAATGGTCTGGCCCGTTTGTCGTGAATAACGTTTTTCCCCATGGAGCTGTTGAACTTGACGATTTAAAAGGGGAAAACACGTTCAAGGTAAATGGACAACGCTTAAAGCCATATCTAGAGGCGTGTGAGTATGAGGTCGACACAATTTGGTTGTAGGACCCTGTTTACGGGGTCAATTGAGCTGAGAACGTAAAGTCGTCGCACCCCCGACGCGTATGGGGTGAGTTTGTGTGTATAGTAGTCGTGTGTGAATAGGTTAGTTAGGAGTCAGGATCCTGAGTTACAAAAGAGATCGGTTAGCACACACTTTGAGGGAGCTAGTACGCAGTACGAGGTTGAATTCGAGGAAGTTTTAGGGCACCCGAGGGCTTAGAAAGTTTTTAGGGGCCTTATGCACAAGTTAGAGGATGAGAGAGCACCTTGAAGCGGAGAGAATAGTGAATTCTAGCGTTCGGACCAGCATGTCACCCCGAACCCCATCCAGAACCGGTTCGGGGGGCGAACCGGCTCGCGGTACACCCCGAACCGGTTCGGGGTACCTGACAGGTTCTTCCCCCCTTAATTCCAAATTCATCCCCTTCCCTCCATTATTTTCCCCCTTCTTCCCCCTTCGTTTTTCCTCCCTCCAAATCCTTCCCTCCTTCCCAAATTCATCCCAATTCACTCCCTCCCTACTCTCCTTCCCACCCATTCCCATTTCCCACCAAAACCTCACCCCTTCACACCTATAAATACCACCCCACCCCACCTCCATTTCTCACACCAAAACAATCTCCCTCACTCTTTTCTCTCCCATATCCTTTTCCTTCTCCCTCTCTCTTTCCTTCAAAATGCTGCGCCCTCACCGCACCAATCTCCGCCCCAAGAAATATGATGATACCACAGTCCGTGATGACACGGGTAAGGGGGTCTTTCGAAGTGTCCAAGAACGTCATTGGGCTGAGCAATACTTCTCGGCTACGCGCCCCATTCACATCGAACGCTTCGTTGATTGGGGCCAACTTCCGGGCAATGTCACCGCCCTATTCGACCGTCGCGGGTGGTGCTCTTTCCTCACCCCAACGAGCACTAACGTGTTTGACGCCACCATTTTCCAGTTTTATGCGACCTTGGTTTGCAAATCCTCCACGCTTCACGAGGAATACCTTGACGGTATCACTATTCCCTTCTCGGCGGCCATTATTGCACGCAAAAATGCGTGCCAAAGGGGTGATCCTCCCCGTGCCCTTCTAATACCCCAACAATGGTACCCCCCACACCAAAGAAGAATGCATTGAACGCATGGCACCCGTGGGGGAATGGGTTCGCGAATCCTTTCCTATTGGTGGTTTGGTCGCTACGGTGCGCTTCACGCACCTCATTGCTTGTGGGGCCATCCACCAAACCACTAATGACTCGGTGGTCCGGTTACGTCACGCTAATTTACTCTATTACTTTTTGGACCCCGAGATCACCATCAACCTTGCCCAGCTCTTCTACGCGGATATCCTCAATGCCGCTTACGACGAATGGGGCAAAACTGCCCTACCTTACGCCCGTTTCATCACGGAGCTATTGATGGAAGCTGGAGTGGATGACCCCGGGCAAAAAATTCGACTTCCTCTCCCCATTGGCGGCACGTCTACCACTCGAAGAGAACGCCAAATGCGCGTAGCTCACCCCGACCGTCCCATTCTCAACGAGGATGTGGACGAGGAAGCTCATGATTCCCCGATGATGGACGTCGACGAGGACGAGTTTGATGATGAGGAGGAGGATTCCGATTTCGAGCCCTCGGGGGCAAACTTCGAGAGTCGCCTTTCGGCTGTTGAATCCCGTCTCGACGGGTTCATCAACCAATACAATAAAGATCAAGTGGCTTACCGAAGGGACACCCGGATGATGTACCAACTCCAAGTCCACCTTCACCAACTCAACTTCGGCGGTCCTCCATCCCCCTTCTTTTATGACCCGTATGATCCAAATGCACCAGGCACCTCCCACCCATCTCCACCATGACCTATGGTTGTTTTTATATTTTGGTGTGGATGTCAGTTGTTGTAGGAATTTCACATTGCTCACAGTTTCTCTCCCATTTCTTATGTAACACAGGCTTCTCATTGTTATTATATAAGCTTGCATTTTTTCATATTTGTTTGTTTTATTTTTCCGCACTTATTATTCGCTTTGAGTTAGATTTTCGTCCTTTTTGCTTGAGGACAATGCAAAAGTCTAAGTTAGGGGGGTCACAAGCGCGTATTTCTAAAACTTCACAAATCTTCAAAATGCCCAAACTTTCCAAAAAAATCATAAAATTTTGAAAAATCCAAAAATATTTTTTGTTCAAAATAAGTAAAAATTGGAATTCAAAATTTTCAAAAATATCATTAAAAGTCAAATTGGAGTCTCAAATTGTAAACATCCAACATACACAAAGCCGAAATTGACCAAAGATGGAAATTGAGCGAAAATTGACGACTTAACGAATAAATGTGGAGATTAACAAACCCGCTGAGATTCGAGCCTATCACGTTTTGTGAGTTTTTAAATCAATCCGAGTTAATTGTTAACTCAAAGTTCTTTTTAGCGCTTAATAAGTTGTCAAGGATCTCAATCCTTTCATTTTGATCGGTTTTGAAAAATGTGTGCAATATTGCCTTGAAAAACGTGCCAAATTAGTCTCTAAACCTAAATTCACCTCGAAACGCATATGGTAACGCAATTGGCATTTTGGACAATGAAGTAGGCCCTCGTTTGTCACCCCAAAAATATTGGCCATAAAAACTCATGAAAAATCACTCTTTTTGCAACCCAAATTGAGCCGAATAATTTTCCTTTTCGTTTGACAACCCGAAAAACCCAAAATAGCTGGAATTGTGAAAAAAACGAGAGAATTTAGAATTTAAGTTCGAAAAGTGCAAAAAAAAGGGCAAGAAAAAATAGAAGAATGCTCAACAAAAATAGCAAGAAAAGAAAAAAAATGAGCAATAGCCCGAAAAAAAAGCACAAATGGACATCCTAAATAACTTTTCCAATTCCGAATTTCCCGACCATTTCCATGTTACCCAATATACCTTAAACCCCGAAAAAGTCCTAACTGAGTCCAAATTGCGAAATTAATTACTGCGTGGAGAGTTAAGATACCAAAAGATAATATACGAGGCTAAATGCGCGAAATAGAGGCAATGTTCCCATTTTTAAAACCGTAATCCATTGATGAGATCCTATCACCATGAAATTTCCGTCTTTCTATTGTATGCGTGAATTTGTTTTTATTACATTTACTCTTTATATCACGCATACCGAGAGAATAGCCATAATCTGAGAGATTCGTTTGTGAGAGCGTTCCGTAAGAAATTGAAATCAAAACGAATTTTTGGATAAGTAACGTAATGATCAATCGGTGAAAATTGGCGTTTATATTTTCGGCTTCGCACACACACTACGGTTTGAGACTCGTAAATATGACTTGATGATGACTATTTTTCGGAAAAATTTGAATTGCACAATTTTTGCGTATTTTGAATTTTCTTTGAGTCGAATTTTGTGGGTATATTCACTGCAAACCCTCACGAGACACAACTCGTCCTACTAGGGTAACCTAGAGATTTAAAGGCTTGTTGCATGCGCTAAATACAATCTCTTGCCCGCGAAAGAGGTGTTCTATCCCAATAAATTCTTTGAAGGATCCTTAACTCATAGTTTCATTCTTTTACATTGCTCGGGAGACGCAAAGTTCTAAGTTAGGGGGATTTGATTGGGCATAAATATTGTATATTTAGTCCCCTAATTTCAGTATATTTGTGAACCCGAGTGATGTAACATATATAGATTTGATGCACAATTATGCTACTAACCTTCGTTGGCGAGTATTTCGTGTTTCTTTCTTCTCTTATTGGTTTTACAGGTTAATTATGCAAACAGTGCAAAAGAGGAAGCAAGACAATGCTAGAAAAGCTAAGAAGGCAAGTTCAAGGGAAATTTAGTAATTTTGCAGCCCGATCCGGAAGAAGAAGTCAACTGGAGAGTTGAATATCTCGGAACAACGAGAACACTGGAAGAAACGGCACCCAAATCCGATCTACGGTTGATGAGTTATGCCCAGTTGAAGTTGAAGAAAAATCCAAGAAAGGAAGAAAAGAAAGCAAGAAAAAAATCTAAGTGTAGCACTCCAGGCCAGCACACATTCGCGAACCCAGGACGAACCGGTTTGGGGGGCGAACCGGTTTGGGGTACATGCGAACAGGTTCGGGGTCCCTGATGCGCGAATTTGCTCCCCAAATCTGATTGGTTCCCAAGACTCCTTTTAGGTTAAAAACTCTCAAAAATAGTGGGGAACGTAGGCAACAACATAGGGGCAACCATTAGGGATAGTTTTAGTCAGTTTTTGATAGGGAGAAAAAGATAAGAACATCTAGGAACATCAAGGGAATTAATTGCTTCAAGATTTAATCATTACGGGTTTGTTTTTCAAGTTTTAATTCAAAGTTCAGAATTCTTGTCATTATTCTTGCAAGTTTATTTTCTGTATTCGATTCAACTTATTGTTGCATTGATAATACGTATTTACATGCTTCAATCTAGTTTCATCATGAATTCTTCCACATGCAACGATACTATTTCATGCGTTAGTCAGTTTAACATGTTCGGCTAGGGTTTAAAGGTTGGGATGCTTGAACCCAACCTGATGTGTTAGTGCATGTGCATAACGTTCATCCGAAGAATTTAACGATTGATTTTGATCATATCGCGTAATTACATAATAATTGTGGATCTTTATATCTCGTTTACCTTTGGGTACTCGTGATGATTTAGAGTACAATTTGAGTGCAATTACCGCGATACTGATTCACTCATCCTCAGATTAGGTATGACGCGGGCTTGAACCTCGTATACATAATGCTTGGGAATCCTAAATTCCGGGTCTGATTAATCGGATAAACTTATGATTAACATTGTTACTGCACTACACTAGGGTTGGGGGATTGCATTCTCGTCCTATTTTCTCATCATCTAGTTTAAAAAGTATCAATTCAATTTTTCACTCATAATTCAGGTAATTTAGTTAGTTGTATATCTCAGCATAATTTCATAATTGCATTTAGTCTAATCATTCCTAAAAACCAAATCTTTTCCTTTCTTTTTAGAGTCATCGTTAGGATTCCTCCGTCTTATCCCGTCGTCACAACTCCGTTGTCCTTTTTCCCTGAGGATCGATACCCGACTTGTCGGATTATTACTTGAGCGACAGGCTTGCACTTGAGCCTAGAGAGCACGCACTTTAGAGACACATTCTGAGTCGCGTCACCCCAGTAGTCGAGCAGTTTTAAAGAATTCTTGGCATGGTAAAAGATAGAGTACGGGCGGGATTTTAAGTCTTCATATGTGACCTTATGCTCAGGGTCAAAGTCAAATTCTGGAACCTTGCCATAATGAGATGTGTGACCAAGAACCGACTCGACTCTGGGATCTGATGAACAACCAAGTCCCCTCAGAAGCTTGAGCAGGGGTTACCTATATTACTCATCTTCCCTTAAACTTTTTTCTCCTACTAAAGGCTTTATAGGGTCTTCCACATGACCCGGTTGAGATACCGCCAATCCCCGTTGTTTCTACTCACTACGACGTACTAATAATTAACTGAATTTAATTTACTTAATCACACTTAACTGAATTTAATTATTTCCACATAAATATTAATTTAATTCTCACTAATTAATATTTATTATAAATGCAATATTTTAAATAAATTACGACATACGTGTAATTAAAATGCTAAAATTAATTATTCAAAAATCTGGGGTGTTACATTGATCATCTTAAAAATATATTTTTAAAAATTTACAAACATTTTCCCCCATATAGGTATGTAGTCATCCCATAAAGTGACTTTGGGTCCAGTCATTTTTCTTTCATAAAATTCTATGCTTTTCTCTCATCGAGAGACACTAGTCTCTCTCATAATTTTTAATTTAACAAAAGGATTATGCGTGACTTAGGGGGACAATTCAGACATAAGAAAATCTTCAAAGGGTATAACAAGATACGTCAAAATAATCATTTACTTCAACACTTTTATTATAAGCATAACTCTTACATGAAACATCATTAACGGGAATCTCAAACACTTACAAAATACAATGATTAGCAGACAATAACACATACACCTACAAACCTACCATACCCATAACCAGACCTAAATACATGCACAAACCCTTTCCATAGCTACACTAACAAACTAACCCAAAACCAACCATGCTCCTAGAAAGCTTCACAACAAACTCGTTTCAGTTATAAGAAGGTATTGCTTTATCATTATCATTATCGTCATCGTTGTTATCTTCCACGATCCCTAGTAATCTCCATTTTGATTGTGTATCCTCATGTGCTCACAACAATGGTAGATCTTAAAAAGATTCAATGGGACCACATCACCCTCTTCCACAACCTTTGCTATCATGATCCACCTTTGTCTAATATCCTCAATACACACCTTCATAACCAAATCCTTAGATAACCATCTCAGGTGATCCCCTAAAACCACCGTAACTCCCCCCACAGACTGGGTCAGACGACATGATGGCCTGCAACACTTCCATAAAATGCCCAGAGACATCCTCAAAGATTTGGTCAAGTCCTCCAAGGAATATAAATTTCTTATATGCGAGAGGATAATATTATCCTAGCGTATTTGATTTAAAAGTTGCCATGGAAGATAGAAAGAATTCTGATGAAGACACATAAGTCGATCATAACAGTAATAATTCAATAGCAAAACAGGTTGCAGTTCGCCACCAGGGCACAAACCAACAAAAAAAACTATTCCCATTTTCCAAGTTCCAAGTAGTCTAATCATCCACAGATGGACCAAAATTCGTATGAGATCGAAGAAAGAAATGATATATATCGATCGAAGAGTACTCGAGAGGCGCAAGAACATGAAGACTCTCCGTCAGCCACATATACAACATCACTCGACTACCTCATAAGAAGGTAGAATGATTGTCTTTCCCGTTACAGGGTTTCAATTATTACCCCTCCACAGAACTATGGAAACTAACTGGGCATCCGAACTCAGGCCACCCGTCACTAGGAGAATTTTAATGATCAAATCGAGAGACATCTCATGAGTAAATCCATTGTCCCGAAAGGAGCCGTAAGGAAATTAATTGATTTTCGCGCGATCCAGTGGTCGAGAAACAGATGAAGAAATATGCAATAATTTGTCCAAACCACCCGCAGAGAATGGGAAATCTTGAGCATAGCTGCGGGAACTTGGGGTTAAACACCTAACTTGGCGGAGAATTATTCATAAGCTGGACATGCCTCATCCAAACCAAAGAGAAACATGTGATCCTCAGGGTATCAAAATTTTAAAGCTTCCTACAATAGACTCCAATTAACTAAGGGATTACTCCGTAGAGTGATCAGGTCTAAGTTAACGAAGCACAAACTCATAGCTTTCAGACCTTCAAGATTTGAACAAACATTTACCTCATGGGAAAACCATTTTCAGAGAATGGAGTTGTAGGCAAGGAACAAGAAGAGAAATGTTGGGGTGATTAAAAAACCCCACCTTAAGCGCCCTTTTATACTAAAATTCTTCCATAAAATGACAAAGCAATTGAACTAATGGCTATAATGAAGGAATCCAAGTGCTAAGAGTGCATCAAGAGTGTAATAAAAGTCTAAAAGGAAAATTTACCTAATCAGTTGTTCCGATTGACATGGAAAGGGATGTGCCGATCGACACCTCTATTTTGGGAAGATTCCCTTTCCATTTTTTGTCCTCATTTTGAAAAATCCCCTCTCAAACTTAAATTTTCACAAAAGATTTTATTGGGAACTTCCTTAGTTGAACATTCCAAAACATATTCAAAAAATATATTTTCTTACTCGTTTTCAAATAAAACCTCGGTGAAAAATTAAAGTGCACGTAGAATAGATCATTAACTTAAAGATAATCAAACGAATAACGCATTATTCTATATATTTTGGTTTTTATATCTTTTTTCAGTTACATTGGAAAAATATAAAGAACAAAAAAAGAGAAAAATTGTCAGGGGATAGCCCGAACTTTCTAAAAAGTCTGATCGAACAATACTTTTAAGGGTGCCTCCTATAAAGGAGATAAGTAGCCCCCCGCTCCTAGAGCTCGAACCTAACGAATGATCATCAACGATCACTGGAGGAGAAACGCAGGATCCAACTATCACTTGAACATGCTCAGTAATGAAAGTCATCCATCCCAAATGTTACATAGCTAGGAGTCCGTACAACCATAGTCTGTAAAAGAAAGAACCAAGAAAAGACATTAAGTTAGTAATATACTCAAACTGATAAATCAAAGAAATAAAAGTGCAAAAATCAATTAAAGAATATTGACCTACAACTAGATGTTCGTCTATGGAAAGGGAGGGAGACCCTCTAGTGCCGCATGGGGCCAGTGGGGCACCTGTATTATGTCCAAATGGACATAATACGAAGTCAATGGAAAACACATTAGTGGAGGAACCTAAGCAGTTCCCGCACCATGCCCAGACGTATGAGAAGAAGACCTCGACATTCTACTATATCCTCTTGCCTCTTTTAATGGGGAACGATCACCACTCACGTTATGAATCGACATCAGCATCAACCAACTGTCCACGAAGTCCGAGTAGTCATGTGTCACCGTCGTATCCGTGTAAAGGGAATAGTGTTCCCCCTCTATCGTAGTTGCCAACTCCCTCTCTGACATCTTATCCACATCCCTAATATAGAACTGGGGTTCATCGGAGGAACTTCCAACTCACTCTCCATCACCTGACACATTACCCTCTCACCCAGATAATAGTTGTCTCTGAACTCGTGCCACAGAAGGCATCGCGTATGAGTATGAAAGACAATGACTCTTATCTCCCCCAAACGTCGACCCTAGGGATAGAACTACACATCTACAAACATATTCAGTCATTAATACATAATCAAAGATAAAAACACAAAAATTAGAATAAAATAATAAAATAATAATAATAAAACAATGTCTAAACTAGTAACTGATTAGAGAGAGCAACATAACTCTCACATGCTTGTGGATCGGAGGCTCCTTCACCGACATCTTCTCCTTCCTCAAACTTGTCATACTAGGCCATGCATTGACCTCCTCCACCAGCAAGGGCATCAACTGGGTGTTGACCACATCACCTCGTACAACCATGCCTGAAAGACAATAAAGAAAATTCAACCAAATTTAAAAAAATACATATATACTGAAAAAGGGCCAACAAAATAAAGAGTCAAAGGCATAATAATAAAGAATACCTTTAGGATGTACGTGCCCCGCATGAAATGTCAGTCTGGATTACCAACTTAAGGCATTCAAAGAGACGTATAGGGAAGATAGCGTGAAGCTCCCCAAATCAAAGTTGTTGATCTTATAGAAGACTCGAAAAAGGGAAAGAAACACAGATGGACATCATCCCCTCTCTTCACCACCAACACACTCCCCGCCAAGAGAAGGGTACGATCAATCTGTTGTAGCTGTTGTCCGTCACTCATATCAATCACCCTCTTTAATAAGATTTCATTTATCAAGGACACCTTAACAAACTCCCCTGACCCTACCCGTCTAATAGGCCCATATGCCTATATAATCATCGTGTCTATTAAGCGTAAAGACTAGTTCACCACAATATGCTCCCCCTCACATGGTAACCCTAAAATTTAGTACACGTATATCAGTTAGTTCTCAAAATTGACCTAGACCTTTATAATTAGGTCAAGATCCATGCATTGGTCTCAAACACTCTTTAAGTCATATAATTGACCTAGGCCTTTAGGTTAGGATTCCAACATTGGTCGTATACACTCTTTAGATCTTTAGAATTGACCTTGGCCCTCAAAACTAGCCCGTGATCCCCATATTGGTCATATACATTCTTTAGGTCCTCGAAATTGACCTAGTCCCTCATAATTAGGCCATGATGCTTGCATTGGTAGCATATAATCTTTAGGTCCTCATAATTAACCTAAGACCTCGGAATTAGGCCTCGATCCCTACATTGATAGCATACACTCTTTCGGTTTCCACAATTGACCTAAGCCCTCAAAATTAGGCAACTATCCCTGCAATGGACACATACACTCTTTAGGACCTCAAAATTGACCTTAGCCCTCAAAATTAGACTGCGATCCCTATATTGGTTGCATAAAATCTTTAGGTCCTCATAATTGACTTAGGATCTCGGTATTAGGTCGCAATCCTCTTAATCGATTGCATATATTCTTTAGGTCCTTAGAATTGACCTAGGCCCGCATAATTAGGTCACGATCCCCATATCATTTGCATACACTCTATAGGTCCTAAAAATTATCCTAGGCCCTCAAAATTAGGTTGTGATCCCCATATCGATCACATTCACTTTTTAGGTCCTCATAATCTTTTTAGGATCTCAAAATTAGGTCACAGTCCCCCTATCAGCCGTATCCACTCTTTAGATCCTTAAAATCGATATTGGCCCTCAGAAATAGACCGCGATCTCCGTATCAATTACATACACTCTTTAGGTCAAAAATGACCTAGGACCTCAAAATTAGGTCGTAATCCTCTAAATCGGTCGCATACACTCCTTAGATCCTCAGAATTTACCTAAGCCCTCAAAATCAGGTCGCGATCCCCTGAATTGATCGCACACACTCTTAGGTCCACATAATCGAGTATTTATCCCCACCATGATAAAAAACCTACCATATTAGAGTTCCCACTCGTAGGAACTCAACACTCACAAACTTCCACAAGGTGTCTATAACCTTCGCTAATCGTAAGCTTTCTCATTGAGGGGATCTATAGACACCCCATTCTAATACCCTCTTACTCTTATTTAGGGTCGAAAAAAATTCCTTTCGAATCCCTAAACCCCCTGTCCTCCTTTAAACCCTAACTGAAGAATGACTTGGTGCTTTTTGAGCTCTAAAGCCTGTTTTCAATAATCCTGATTGTGCACAAATCGAACTTATGGTTGCTATTTTACAACTATCTTATCAAAAACACCCTAATCGGAGAATGACTAGACAATTCTGGAGCTCTATTTGAATTTACTCAACTCTTGGACCTAAAAATATCCTAACACACTTTTATAGAGCTCTGAATCCATTTTCTAATGCTCTTGTATGTGCTTAAATCGGACTTACAATTTTCATTTGATGATCATTTTGCCTAATAATCCATTTCAGTATGCTTATAGGTACACCTTCCCTTAACCTACTAGCAAGAGAAACATTAATTGACCACCATGTTTGGCACCCCTTCCAGATGGCCGGCGAAATCCTATGTCGTCTGGCACACCCCTTAGGGAAAGCTTGGTCATTTTGGACCTTTAGGGTTCCCTATTTAAGGAAACCCTAACCTCACCATGGTAAATCCTTCAGCCTCAAAATTCACGTGAGAACTCTATTACATCACTCCCAAAAGCATTCTCTCACCATTTTCAACCACTCCACCACAACCCTCTATATTGATAAAAAAATCAGATTAAAAAACCTTAAAAAATGATAATTCAAACAACTTAGAAGGTTTAAACCATTTTCATCCTTATTTACCAATTTAGTGTCATTGCAAATATTTCATTACTTTTAGAACATTTTCTAGTTGATTATTGTGTTCCATCATCACTAATCACATTTTTATTATGTATATATCCTCAAGCTTATTTTCATAAAATTAAAAACCCAAAAAGTGGTTGTATCCTATTAACCCCAAATTAGAGTTTTTTTTCCTCACTGTTCTCACACTTTTCCCATAAACCAAAAAGAGAAACTATAATTTTAAATTATGGTTTAGACCCCAACTTATTCCTTTTTTCAAACGACGTAGACTTTGATGTTAATTTTGGCTGGATAGGCGTCCCGAAATTATTTTGGGATTCGAGTCCTATTCTTACATACTTTACTTTGTTCTCACTAATATTCCACTTATATATTTTATCCATTTAATTCCCGTACTTAGTTTACTTATTTTATCACTTTTTAGCATCCTGTTGACATGCGTAATCACTTTTTTATAGTTAGTCACGATCTGGCGCATCGTTCATAGTTTATTTATTTTTTATTATTTTTCATTATTTTATCACTTTTCAGCGCTCCCGTTGACATACGTATTCACTTGTTCATCGTGTGTCACAATTCGAAATGTCACTCATAGTTTAACCTCTTTTATTTATTTTATTCATTTTTTAGCGGTTCCATTGATATTCGTATTCACTCTTTCATAGTGAGTCACAATCTGGCGCATCGTTCATATTCTGGCTATCTCTATATTTCCCTTTTTCTTTTAGTCTTAATCATTAGAATGATTCGTTCCCATTTTTTCCAAGATGCGGACATGATTATTTCTCTCCTCGTACACTTTTCACATGTATCCACAATTTTTTCACATGTAGCACACTCCCACACATTATACACATGGTTAAACATTTTATCAGAAGGATAATATTTATAGCCCAAGTGATATTGAAAGGGAAACTGGGTGCCTAATACCTTCCCATTTCGTAACATGGTCTTTAAACTCGGGATTCACTTGGTTTTCATGCATCAGTAGTCTTTTTCATTTTATATCATCTTTTTGGAGACGGGAAATTCTTTTTTCAATTTTGAGTAAAATAGGTTGGTAACTCTTATCTGTACTCATTCACACACCTTCGTTTACTTGAAGATGGGCACTTTATGTCCTTCTGTAGCTTGCGAATGTCGTGCGAACGATAGGGGAGGATGCTCTTCCATCCTCCCTAGATTCGGGTCATGAGAATGACCACAATTAGGATGCGATTTAAGTTACTATATACCCTTCGAAGCTCGAGAACTCGTTTGCGGCGTCAAAGGGTAATGCAGAGATTTTCTCTCAAAGGAAGAATTTCGTAAGGCATTGGAATGGGATGGAAATTCTTTTATTTCAGTGTTAAAGGAGGAAATTGACGAGAAGTTTGAAGTCCAACCGGACTCGTAACCTTTACTTGAATAATTTTAAGATATGGCACCAAAGGAGATTCCATCTGGCCTCCCGCTAATAAGAGATATTCAACATTGTATGATTTTGTTCCAAGTGCGATGCTTCGAAACAAATACACCTACTGAATGAATCTTAAAGAATATGAAAAGCTTCAAAAAAATGTTGATGTATCTTTTTGATTAATTGGATGATTATAGAGAGCAAGAGTCCTAGTGATGTATCGAAGTTACGTGTTCCTAAGAAAGATGGATCTTGGAGGATGTGTGTTGAAAGTAGAGCAGTGAATAAAATTACCATCAAGTATCGATTTCCTATTCCTAAACTTGATGATCTATTTTACCAAATTTATTGCGTTATGCTTTCTGGGAATTGACTTTTAAAGTGGTTATCGTAGTATTCGCATAAGACCGGGAGATGAGTGGAAAATCTCTTTCAAGACACGGGATGGACTATTTGAATAGAAAGTGATGCCATTTGAGCTTTTTAATTCTCCCATCACATATATATATCTTATGAATCACATATTCAATCCTTTTATTGGTATGTTTGTTGTTGTTTACTTTATGTTTAACAAAGACTAAAATTAACATTTTGAGCATCTTCAAATGGTTTGTTTATGTGGTGAGAGATGAGAAATTATATGTAAATTTGAAAAAATGTGACTTCTTGACAAATAGTGTGGTCTTCATTGGCTATGTTGTCTCAAGTGATGGTCTAAAGGTGGATCCAAACAAAGTGGAGGCAATTACTAGTTGTAAGGAAAAATTTCCAATTGAGTCATTTGTATTTTTAGCTAAATTCCATTGGATAAAACATTTTGGTCATTATGGTTCGTACAAATATCAACATTGAAGAATTTGGGCACCGGCTATGCACACCTCATCTTATGTATTCTGAATGCACTTTTCCCAAAGGTATATGACCCGGTACCTTTTTATATGTTGGAGACAAACTTAATTTTAATTAAAATAATTTTTTAAGAAACTTTACAAAGAAATTTAGTCAGTGTAAAAATTCACATTTCGTTGGAAAATTTCCCAACTCGTTCGAACGACCTTGTTCGAAAGAATTTTCTAACGAACATTTAAACAAAATTCATTGAAATTTTGTTAAAAGTTTCGTTAGAATTTAGTTCGAACGAAGTTGTTCGAATGAGACTTCAAACGAGTATCTACGCATTCTCTTTCGAAATATCGTTAGAAGTTCGTTTGAACATAGTCGTTCTAGCGAACTGTTGTCAGTTTGAATTTTTTTTAAATTTTGGCAGTTTCTTTCTTAACTGTTTTTATCGACTACTTTTCCCTCACCTATCTCTTATGGACGAAAATAGTTGCAGTGGCTTTAACTGGAACACAAGAGAAATTTATTAAAACTTTGTACTCTTTTTGTCTCCAACCTTTATGTGATCTTTTGATCATGTTTCGAGAACCAAAAACCTCATTCCCATCCTTCAATTTATTCATCCTTGTTGTGTATGTTAGAACTTCACACAAGTTCTTAGTGGATACGTCTTTTGGGTTTCGGTGGATAGAGAGACATGGTAAGTGTTGTGCAACGCATTGGATCATCGCGTACTACAAACAGAGGTAGAGGAGACAACATCAACGAGTCTTAGTGAGTCAAGTTTGTAAGTATTTTGAGTCTCTTTATAAAACCATATTTGTAGTGGATTTTTCTAATCCTAGTAGTCCAAGATTTTTCCCATTTGGGTTTTCCTCGTACAACGGCATGTTGTGGTTGTGATTGTGATTGTTTATTTTATCTTGCAAAATCACCTAGATGCATATGTAGGTTAAAAAGATAAAATTTGGCTTAAATTAGGCCACAACACTAATACTAATTTGAAGTTGCACGGTTATATGGATTTAGTTAATTGCGTTGAATACATTTCAAGACTGAATATAAATTAGGCCAAATGTAGATATATTCCAATTTTAAATATTCTTTACTAATTTATAAGTGACCATGCATAATTACAAAATTAAACTAAAGTTATGATTTAAGCCAAATTTTATCTTTTTAACCTACAGAAGCATCTCGGTGATTTTGCAAAATAAAATAAACAATCACAACCACAACACACCGATGTACGAGGAAAATACTAATGGGAAAAACCTCAGGCGATTGGGCCTAGACAAATCCACTACAAATATGGTTTTACAAAGAAACTCAAAAGACTTACATACTTGACTCACTAAGACTCATTGATGACGTCTCCTCTACCTCTGTTTGTAGTACGCGAAGATTCAACGTGTTGCACAACACTTTTCGTCTCTCGGTATCCATCGAAACCCAAAATTCATCTCCAATAATCACTTATGCGAAGTTCCAATGCACACAACAAGGATGAATAAATTGAAGGATGTGAATGGGGTTTTTGGTTCTCAAAACATGATCAAAAGATCGCATAAAGGTTGGAGAGAAAAAGAGTAATTTGTTTTATATATTTCTCTTCTGTTCCAATTAAATCCACTGCAACTATTTTCGTCCATAAGAGATAGATAAGGGAAAAGCAGTGGAAAAAACAATTAAGAAAGAAACTGTCGAAATTTAAAAAAAATTCAAACTGACAGCAGGTCGTTCGAACAAAGTAGGCAGAGAATTCATGCATATTACCAACTTCATCACAAAAATCATTAACATTGAATTCCTTAAATTCTATTCCATTATCATTTCTAAAGCGGTGTATGGTAACACCATGTTGATTTTGAAGGACTAGGCATTTAACCGTTAGAAATTCAACAATATCGGCCTTTTCTCTAAGAAATCCTACTATAGAGTATCTAGAAAATTCATTTACCAACACTAAGATATATCTCTTTCCTCCTATACTCTAGGTACAAGTAGGACCCATAAGGTCCATGTGAATCAATTCTAAGACACGAGAGGTGGTTATAGAGTTCAACTTTCTATGAGGGCTCTTGATTTGTTTTCCTAGTGGACAAGGCCCAAAAATTGGGGAGGTTAGTTTTCCTAAGGATGATAAGCCTCGGAGTAGGTATTTCCTAACTAGATGGTCAAGATCTCTAAAGTTGACATGACCTAACCGGTGATGCCAAAGATCGGCAGATGAGACATTGGCACTATTGCAAACTAAGGAGGACTTTGGAACAATTCCATAACAATTATCATTAGTCCTCACACCTTGTAAAGTAGCCTTACCCGATTTATTATAAATGGTACGCTCCGATTAACTAAACTTAACATCAAGGTTATCGTCGCATAATTGGTTAATGCTTATTAAATTGGCTTTGAGTCCTTCAACATAAAGGATATTTTTTTGCTTTGGAAAACCAAAAACCTCTATGGTGCCTTTTCCCATGATTCGAGACTTACTTCCATTGCTAGAGGTGACTTTACCATCTTTGTAGTTTTGAAGTGTAGTAAAAAGAGATTTATCACCTGTCATGTGTCTCGAACATCCACTATCAAATACCATTGGGAGGTATTTTGAGCCTTAAGTTCAAAATGAATAACAAAAGCTTTATTGGTCTCACCTTTCTTAACCCAAGCTTAAGTTGTACTCTTCCCTTTTTTACTCTAGTCTTTTGGTTGGAACGATTTTCTTGGGCCACAGAGAACTTTTGAAACTCTTCCATTAATTCTTTGGATGTATTAACTAGATACTCAACTTAGTTTTTAAGACTATCTAAGGAGCTATAGTGTGGCTTAGAGGTTGTGAAATAAGAGTTCTTCCCAAGTTTGTAACAAAAATTTCTAAGGTGACCCCGTTTGTGATAATAAGTACACATGTAGGTTTTTTTGGAGTCACTTTTGGAGTTTGCTTAAGTGGACTTTTTTTAGGAGGTTTTTTTTTGGTAACAAACTTAGCTACGGGTTTGGATTAGCATTGGATGACTCTCCTTCTTCATATCCTATACCTTTTCTCTCTTGGTAACCTTTATCCTTATACCCTAAAACTGGACCTAGAAATAATTTTCTCATTCTTCCTAAATTATCTTCAAGTGTGACTTTGACTTACCGAGAGGATTCGAGATCTTTCTCAAGATTGACAATTTTTTCTTCAAGATTTTTTCTAATCTCCAAGGATTAATGAAGATTGTTGCTAACACAAACTCGAGAATCTGTCAAATCACATTATTCTTTACTCAACAAAATAAGATTCTCAGAAAGAGAAATCTTTATAGCCTCTAGTTGAGTAACTAAAGATTCCTTCTACTTCAGGTTTTTCAACTCCTTTTCTAAGGTTAACACTTTAAAAGTTAACCTTTTATTTACCTTTTGAATATATAGAGACTCAGTGTATAGTTCAGAATAAGCGGATTGCAATTCACTCTCACTTCCTTTTTCATCACTACTGGCTGAGTGAGTGGATACAACCTCATGATCATGCTTGAAATTATCAACACTGGGATGTGAAACACTTGAATTGCTAGCATGACTCACCATAAAGGCAGTGAAGTTATTTTTATAAAGAACGGAATCATCAAACTCAACTTCACTATCGCTAAGAGTAGCATTATAACAGTTTTTTCTTTACCTTGTCTCTTAAGTTTAGTAGGGCACTCATACGCTCTATGACCTCGTCCCTCACACTCAAAGAATCTCTCTAAATCATCCTTTTTGAAGTTTTCTCTTTTAAAGTTATCATTTTTAAACTTCTTTTGTTCCTGATTATTAAAACTCCTACTTACCCTATTTTTGTTTTTCTCAAACTTAGAATTTTGCTTTTTAAACTTGAGAAACTTTTTAAATTTTTTAGCAAATAATTCTATATCATCAGGATCTATATCGGACTCTTCAGATTCAAATAATTTTTCTTTCTTAGCTTTTAAGGCTTCTCCCTTATCTTTTGTTTTAATATCTTTAGTAAACATGTCTAATTCATAAGTTTGGAGATCACCTATAAGCCCTTCGAGTTTTAATGAATTTAACTTTCCTAAAGAATTAATTACCGTGACTTTTGGAATGAAACGCTTAGGAAGAGATCTAAGAGTCTTCTTAACTACACGATTATCAGGAATTTTATCACCCAAGTTGAAACATGAATTATTAATATCGAAAATACAGGCATATAATTCATCATGTGTCACTTTCTATCATGGTGATGGTTTCAAATTGAGTGGTTAAGTTTTGAAGTTTAGATTCTTTAACCATGCTCCTTCCCTCAAGAGTGACTTATAGAATGTTCCAATCATCCTTAGAAGTTTAACAAGTCATGATACTACGAAACTCCTCGGGAGTCACAACACTAAATAATGCATTTAAACCTTTAGAGTTAAAGTTACATAATTTCAAATGATCCTCACTCCAATTCTCTACATGTTTTAAAATAATTTCATCATCCAGAATCATTATAGGAGGGGACCATCATCTTTCAACAGCAATCCAAACATGGTCATCAATCGATTTTAAGGCAGATTTCATATGTTCTTTCTAATGAGTGTAGTTAGTTCCATCAACCATAGGTGGTTTATTCGATGAAAACTTTCCATCTAACCTTCGGGATTCATCTAAATAACTTATAGAGACTTGCTCTTATACCAATTTAGAGTTTCACGGTTATATGGATTTAGTTAATTTAGTTGAATACACTTTAAAACTGAATATAAATTAGGCCAAATATAGATATATTCCAATTTTAAATATTTTTAACTAATTTCTAAGTGAGCATGAACAATTATCAAATTAAACTAAAGTTATGGAATCAATAAATGTAGTCATAAAAGATGATGCTACAGCTACATGTGTTGATAATGAGGAAGATTCCCCTTGTGAGTGTGATTCACCCCCCGATATTGAAAACATCGAGTCACACAATGGCTCGGTGGACCCCACAATTGAAACAAAGCATCCTTCTCCATGGGTTCGTAAAACTCATGAGCACTCCAAAATTATAGGAAATCCCAAATTAGGTGTCAAGACTAGGGAGCAACTATAAAATGAGGTTACTTATTTGTGTTATACCTCTAAAGTTGAACTTAAAATTTTTAAAGAATCATAAAAATATGAACATTGGATTAATTCCATACAAGAAGAGTTGTTCCGATTTAAGGAAAATGATGTTTGGGAATTAATTCCTTTTCCTACTAATACTAACGTCATTGGTACCAAATGGATTTTTAAAAATAAAATGGATGAAAATGGTGTCATTGTTTGTAACAAAGCTAGGTTAGTTGTCGAAGGATACACCCAAATAGAAGGTGTTGACTTTGATGAGACTTTTGCTCTAGTTGCTAGGTTAGAATCGGTTCGTCTTTTACTAGCCATAGCATGTCATCTTAAATTCAAATTGTATAAAATGGATGTCAAAAGTTCATTTTTAAATGGCATCCTTTAGGAGGAAGTCTATGTTGAATAACCTAAAGGGTTTGAGGAACCTAAGTATCCTAGTCATGTTTTCTTTTTTACGAAAGCGTTATATGGTTTGAAACAATCACCCCGTGCTTGGTATAAGAGGCTCACCTCTTATCTCCTTTCTCGCAGTTTTTTGAGAGGGGGAGTAGATACGACATTATTTGTTCATCGAGACAAGAATGAGATCTTAGTTGCCCAAGTGTATGTCGATGACATAGTTTTTGGATCTACATGTGATAAACATACTCAACTCTTTTCAAAAGAAATGCAAGATGAATTATAGATGAGTATGTTTTGTGAGTTTACTTTCTTTTTAGGTCTTCAAGTGCGTCAACTCGACAACGGAATATTTTTTTCCCAAACTAAGTATGCTAAGAACCTAGTGAAGAAATTTAATCCAGAATCCGCTAAATATGCACGTACTCCAATGAGTTCATTGGTTAAGCTTAGTAAGGATACCAAAGGAAAGAAAGTAGAAAACACTGTCTTTAGGAGTATGATAGATAGCCTTCTATACCTAACTGCTAGTCATCTGGATATTTCCTTTACTGTAGGATTTTATGCCCGCTATCAAGCCGACCCAAAAGAGTCCCATTTACTTGCCATTGAACGTATTATCAAATATGTTAGTAAACCCTGTCTTTTGGGGTTTTGTATTCCTTCGACACCAAAGATTGTCTATAGGCATATTCGAATGGCAATTGGGCAGGACATATTGAACAATGAAAAAGTACCTCTGGCGGTTGTTTCTATTTTGGTAGTGCATTTGTCTCATGGATGAGCAAGAAGCGAAATTCCTTTTCTTTGTCCACGGCGTAGGCCGAATAGATATCCATCGGGAGTTGTTGCACTCAACTCATTTGGATGAAACAAATGTTGGAGGATTATGGTACTCCACATGGAACTATGACTATTTATTGTGACAATACGAGTGCTATTCACATTTCCCGAAATCCTGTCCAACATTCTAGAACAAAGCACATTAGGATTCATGAACACTTTATTCTAGAATTAGTTTAAGAAAAAGTCATTTCCTTGAGCTTTGTAGGCACTGATCATCAATTGGATGATATCTTTACCAAACGTCTAGATGCCCTTAGGTTTGAAAACCTTAGGAATTACATTAGGGTTTGATCCATTGATTAAGTTCGGAGTCGTTCATCTAGTTTAGGTTGTACCTCGTGTCTATTTTTTTTATACATGTGAACTATATATATATATATATATATATATATATATATATATATATATATATATATATATATATATATATATATTTTATAATAATTCAAAAAAAAATTCATTTTGTTTGTAGTAGAAAGGTCTTCATAAAAATTTTGTCCATATAGGTAATGTGTATGATGTTTTCGGATCTCTATCTCATTCCATGTCTGCGTGGCTTTCGATGAGATGCTAATCCAGAATTCGTCTCACTTTAGCGCATTGATACTTGTTTATGATATATTTCTCTATGATTGCCTCATAATATGTCCATATTTGCACACACCTTTCACATAATCGTGAAGATATCTACGTCACTTGGCATACGTTAGGTGAAGTGCGGTGTTATCTTATCAATTTTGTCACTCATTATATGCAATCGATCTTGTTCATGTAAAACCATTGTCCGGATTTGGAAAAATGTAAATTATATTCATCCGATTTAGTTATGATTCGCAATGGATACGGGATGCAAAAAACAAAATGTTTGTGTGGGAATTGCCTCCATTTGCAAAATGAAAGAGAGCCTAAAAATTATGGCATCAAAAAGATAGCCAAGGCTAATTTGTCAGATTGATGATATTATATTTTCTCTTTCAATAACAAAAGAATTAAAGATCTTATTTGTTATTGATGTGAGACATAGGTTGAAGATCAATGGTTTTACATAATTAATACGTATTACTTCGGTTACGTGACGCTATTGGCATAAGAATGACCAATCTTCCATGCGTTTTGCTTTGTGGATAGTATTCAATCGTATTCCATTTATTTTCACAAGTCATATGAGAGTGTATATTATGTGAATATATTGTTTAGAATTTTGCACTGATGCATTATCTTCATAATGCTCTCACTGGCATTGTTCACACCCCTACATTCCCTCTCTCATGGTTTGGAAATGTCTACACTACTTAAGACAACTTGAAAAACCTTTTCCTATGGGTTTATAACCTATTCAGGCCTTATACAATGTAATTTTAGCATTTTTTTAGTTTTTGGAAGCTTTTAAAACACAGCATTTTCGTTAGAAAATCTCGTTCGAATGAGTTTTCTAACGAGTTTTATCCCCAAATCTTTTGCCTTTTCGTTTGATGTTCGTTCAAATGTCATTCCAACGAACTCGTTCCAAAAACTTTTTGCCATTTCTTTCTGAATTCTCGTTGGATAAATGTTTAATTATCATTCGAACAATGTCGTTCGAATGAGATTTTAATCTTCGTTCGAAAGACCTGAGGATTTATTTGGTGGTTCAGTCAGATTTTGTTTCCACTATTTTAGCTTCCCACTTCTTTCCTTCTCTCCACTCTCTCTTGTTCATCCATGAAACCCCATATCTCTCAATCTCACCCCACAATATCCTCTCTATCTCTCTCCTTTCCACATACTCCCTCTCTTCTCTCCATTATCTCCATTACATTATCTCCACTTTCCCTCTCTCTATTATCTCCTCTAAATTATCTCCTCCATTTTAGATATTATCTTTTCGTATCTTCCTCTTCTCTCTCAAGTACCTTATTTTCCTATTTTTGTTTCATTTTATTTTCTTAGGGTTGAGAATGTATGAGTTGGCTTCTTTTCAAATCTTCACATATTTGTTTTCAATCTTACCTAGTTCATATATACTTCATCCATTTTAGCGGGTCTATACTATATAGATACATATTTAATTTTTTTTCCCCGATTAAGTGTTAGCATCATGAAATTATTTTTACATTTCTTGAAAGATCAAATTTTTGCGATAATTTCATGTCTTTACACTTAATTTTTCTAGTCCGCATTCCCTATATATTGTCCTGCTGCTAATGGAGATTGGATTTTGTTGTTTTTGGTTGTTCTTTTGGTGTTTGGTGGTTTGGTTGGATTTTTATCGGGTAGGTTGTAGTTTCTTTTGTTCTATCCTTCAGTTTCTATGGCCCAAGGTAGACGCAATCATCATATTGGTTCATCCGATGAGGATCGATCATTGTCGTCAGATGAAGATGCAAACATTCCAAACCTTCACCTTCGTTGGCGAACTCTTGAGAGACACATCTTGTATCACTCCCAGGGGTTCGCGACTCGTGCCTATGTCCGTGAGACACTGGTTGATCTCACCTCTCTTTCCAGCACAATTATCTTCTACTGGCTTGCTAATTTGGGCAGGGATTCTCTTTTTAACCTTACGGCCCTATTTATCCCGACCTGATTAGAGATTTTTTTTTTGGAATGAGTGTTCTTGAGTCTGGCCTATTTTTTACTGTCCGAGGTAGAGAAATTACTATCACCCCTGAATCCATAACACGTCTTATTGGTTTGCCTCATGTCACAAACCCCACTTATATTCGTCATCCTAACTCTCAACCAGAGGAAAAACTCATTATGATCACCGTGTGTCGTACTTTTATCCCCGAATGCATAACCATTTTCCATAAAAATCTTAGTACTAATTTTATGATTATTAATACAAGAAATCGTCCACTTGTCTCTCTCATACTGGCAAGTCAATTGTAAAATACCTAATAAATAGATAGAGCAAGTAAAGAGAGATAAAATACAAGATATAGATTGGTTCGGCTATTAAAATGAGCCTATGTCTACTTTGGTGCCCCATTCTCATTTTAAGTATTGTTTAACATGTTTACAATGCCGTAATAGGCATATAGTGTAGATAAGATAAGAGAATAAAAGTATATGATGATTCCGGGAGTGCTAGTGAGATGACCAAGATACTGGGGAATAGCCTCCAAGCTGTACCGAGGGGTGAGGGGTGTTTGGCAATGCCTCCCCAAGTGTCTCTCTTGACTGGATATTAGTATAAGAAATGTACTCGAATTCGGATCACGATCCCCGAATATCAGGGTGTAGGCCTCTATTTATAAATGATGTGGAAGTTGATCATTGATGTGAATGAAGAGGGGATGCGGCCATCTATGATGAAGGGTAGGGTTCGCACCCTGTAACATGTGAATGGGAGTGGCCGCACATTACAGTATACGAGGTCGCACCCTATAGTGTGTAAGGTTTCACCCTATAGTGTATGGCCATGGCCTGTAAGTTCGCACCCTGTAATATGTAAATATAAGGTTGTGGCAGCACATCTTCTTTGCATTCCTCTCAAAGGCCTTCCACGATAGTGGCTTATATTTTTCCATATCAATAAGCTCCCAAGTCATAGTGACAAGAGATAATGATTGGGGCTGCGGCTAAGTAGTTCGGTCCTCTCAAGCTGCCGCAGAAATTCAAACACGACGCTTCATCTTCCCGTGGCCTCTTATATAAATGACAACTGGTCGTGGCCTTCATTACGTTTCCAAACTCTTGAGATCAAATCAAAATCCAACCTTTGTCAATTCTCTGTCTTGAGTTTTTCGGTGACCTTTGAAGGCAGTGTGTGGTGGTTTTGAGGCGGAGCAGGGAAGTTCAAAGCTAAGCAACCTTATTTTTTGATTCCCAAGTAACCTTGTAACTAGTTTTCTCATTCATTATCGTATCTCTGTGAATCATGCTTCCAGCTCGTGACTGATACTGTAAATAATTCCTCCTTTTCTAATCTAGTTACACATTTAGGGTTTATGCTAATACATATAATTTTCTAAGAAATCCCCTAATTAATCGATAATACATCCCCCAGTTGATCTGGACTTGCAATTTTTGGGTATTTTAGCGATGTAAATTGAATTGTGAATAGGAATAAAAGACTTTTTGGTAAAAACACCCTTATGATCATGATTTTTGACCAAGAATACCAAGAACGTGTTCTTGATGTTCTTGGCAGAAACCCAAAAAATTTTGGTTTTTCAATCCTTGAGCAAGTAGGATTAAAACAAATTAATGTTTGTCTAACCTGCTGCGACGGACTATCCGTGCTTGGCACTATACCACCCGGGCTGCAACATTTGGCTTTACAGACTGAATGGTTGTAGCCACTATTTCCTTGATCAATTTGCATTCTGTTCTTGATGTTCTTGAGAAGAATCTTTCAAATTCTAGGGCTTTGATCTTTATAATAGGCCATCTTTGTTGTCAAACTATTTAAGAGTTTAGTCGTGACAGGTAACATTCTTGTGCTACTTGGTTGCGGCCTCATGTCAATACTTGAATAATACATACCCTTTTACCCTTAGGGTTTAGCACTAGGCTAGTACCCATGGTGTTTTGCCAATAAACTAAAAGACTACGGCATAATAAGACATACCTAATGTCTGCTTCCCCAAAATAATGTGCCACAACAGCAGTTGTAATCCCTAGGATTCCTAAGACCAACACTTAGTCCAGTTAGCTGAAATTGTTAAAACTTTTATTTTGATCCCAAACTTGTATTTACGTTGTCCTTCCGCGGCCTATAAGAGGCTTATCTGACCATACTGGTTGTGGCACCTAACAGCGGACTTTCTTCTTTTCAGGTCTTGCTGCAGCCATATGAGTTGTAATCCTGACGAATTTCTGAAGGATTTCTGGAATAAACATTTTGGAGTTCCCCTTCTGAACTCCCTTATGTGCATCCTTTAAAGACCTTTGGGCCTTGCATTCTCAAAGGTTGCCCAAACTGCGTCACTTTAGAATCTGGCTCCGCGAAAACCACTAGTAGAAAAGAGACTAACTCTGCGGACTCCTATTGTAGGAAAAATACTGAGACCACAACAAAAGAAGAGGAGTCCAATTATAGTAACAACCCCGTGGATATTGATGTCGCGACTACTGGTCCTTCTGAAGCTAGGGATGCACCTGTTGGCCCCTTTAACAGAGATGAGAGACCTCCTACAGCCTTGAATTTCCGCAACATTATGACTCAGGAGTGGGTTAATCAAGTGGTAGAAGCATTTGAGTTTCCTAAAAATTTGGTCTGCTCAGCACCTACCGCAAAACAAAGGCCCTATACGACACTTGCTGATGATGGGGTCTGCTTCCCCTACCACGCGTTTGTATTTGGGCTGGGGCTGCCTGTTCTAGTCCCCATTAGAAGAATCTTCCAGACCATAAAGTTATCCCCATCCCAATTAGATCCCAATAGATGGAGGGAAATTCTTGCATCCGTGGTTCAATGGAAGAATAAGTTTAGGAGGGACATAACTCCTGCGGAGTTTTTCCATTTTTATAGACCTAAGGAGAATTCTATAAAATTTTCATGGTAATATTACTTTACCATCCGCAGCAATGATGAAATCCTTTACATTAGGAGGCCCACCAGTGTAAAAAATTGGAAGGAAAAGTATTTTTATATTTCTAGAGAAGGGTGGGAGATCCACCCAGATGAGAGTGAGAGGGAAAATCCTTTAGGATGTCACAGTAGTGGGTTCGTCCCTCCAAGGTAGGTAAATAGGGTTGCATCCCTTTGAACTGTGGTCGCGTCCTCTTATTTACAGTTGTATTTTCCATATTCCTTGTAACACCCCATATTTTTTAGGATAAATAATTTAGCTAATTTGGAGAATTAGAATTTAAACTAAATTGATGATTTGGAGAAACTATTTAAATTAGAGAATTTATTTAAATTGTAAGATTCAATTTATTTCGAGAATTGAGATTGAAATTAATTCGGGTTATTTCTTTTAAGAATAAGTGTGTCGTAATTTGATATTTTAGTTACGTAACTCGGACGATGACTTTGAGCATACGGTTGAGCCCGAAATGGTCGAGATAGTCAAAATAGAGTACCCGGGGGTAGTAATTGGGTCTTGGGGCGTTTTTAAACATAATCGGACCCACACGGGAGTGATTGGGCCATTTTAATAGAGCTCACAAGCCTAAAAACGGGATTGACATAATAAAATCAAAACTTGAGAGGGTATGCCAGCCATAATTACTTTTAGAAAAATCCTAGTAACAGAGGAGAAAAGAGGGATCAAGTGGAAGAGCTTTTGGGAGTCAAGCCAAGAGGAGATTGATGTGTTCTTAGTCAAAATCTCCATCTACATCAAAGGATCAGACTGTATGAAATTTCTAGGCAAGTAGTTAAACTTCCTTTCATTTAAATTGCGATATTGCGATTCATATCAAGGTGGGTGTAAACCATATTCATTTTGGGATGAGTTATTATAACAGAATTCATTTTTGGAGGGTATCACATGTTAAATCTGGGTTTTAGGGATTTAAGCATTTAAGGTGAGATTGATGTTTAATTAATGGGAGAATACAATCATATAATTTTATAATATTATTTATAATTAAAAACCCAGTAGGAATTGTTGTTGAATTTGAATTATTGAATCAAATTGAATTTGTGATTTAAATGTTTTTTTGAGAAAAACCCAATTCAGGAACCCTAGAAGTTTTAATGAGAATAAATGATGATTGATGATATATATTGGTGTTAGAACCTGTTTATATATGTAATAAACATGAGGTATAAATTGGGTTGATGTTTGGATTAAATCCATGGAGGTTTGAGGGTTATAAATGGAGAAAAACGAGTTAGAGAAGAAGATGATTCATAGTCAGTCGGAACAGTCCAATTTTGAGGTAGAACCGATCCGATTTAACTGTTTATCAAAACATGAAACTTTTAGATTTGTTCGTCACGGTCGCGTAGGCGCTGACCTTGTATTTTTCTGATTTTTTTTGAATTATTAATGATTTTTCTACGAAAGATGGTCTGAAATCGAAATTCTTTGTGAGAAATAAAATCTGGATTTTTAGGGATGTCCATAGACGAGTGACGAACTTTGGAAAAATATAAAGGAACATTATTTTATCCTTGGATTAGATAGGGGTGAATCAGGGTATGGATTTAGGAGTATTTATAATCAATGACACTCGATATTATATGTCAAAAATATACGAATGTATTCGAATGAGAATTTTGGATTAGTTTAGCATACAAGATGGTATCTTAAGGTGGAATTTAATTGATAGAAATTCAATGGAACCTAATACTTGGAGTCTTATGGGATGAGTATTAAGGACTATTAAATTTAATAAGGGTGTTAAACTTATTAACCGAATTTGGTGAAATGAATTCTAAAAGGTTAAAATACGAGCCAATAAAGGGAGTCCGAGCATTTTGGTTGAGTGATACTACTTGAAAAAAAATTGATGTGATAGTAATTAAATTAAGGGTCGGGGTTTTGACTCCGATATTTCTTAGGCTAGTGCTACGGGAGTTAGGCACAGATTAGTCGGTTTAATTTATTATAGAGATATATAATAAATATTCGAATAGTGAATTTAACGAGAAGTGTTAACCTTAATAGTGGATTTTTGTTAAACAAATTATAAAGGGTGAAGATACAGACCATATGAGTGAGACAAAGTATTGTAGTTGGGTAACACTACTTTAATAAATTAATTAATGTGAAATTGATCAGATTAATCGGTGTAATTTGAAATATAATAAATTCGGGGGATGAGTGAACCTATGGCTTTGATCAATAGGATATGAGTGAATTACCTACTGCAATATTTTAAAGGAAAAATGGCACACTTCGAGTAGTGAGGGATACTGGGGAATATACGATGAGACGTATAACTGAAATTAAATAATAAGTAGGATCTTTGCTAGATATATATGCTGTGTATGGAATATATGATATCGGTTGTGTGTATACCTATACTGATTTATATGATTTATTATTTGTATGACTTGATAGCAGAGTATGCATGCACCCCAGGTCCCAGCCTAGGGGTGTTGTATTGTATATATAAAATTAGTGTGATAAATATATATACTTGTGATTTATTCTACTATGTGTGTTTGGTAGATGATGTACCAGGACATGATAACATAGTATACACGTACCACAGCTCAGCTTAGGTGTACCGTATGAGTATATATATAATAATGTGATATATGTATACTTGTGATTTTATTGTACTGGGTGAGTTTAGTAGAAAAGAAAGATAGTGACATTAAAAATAATTATATTATGGGGAGAAATAAACATAGACTGACAAATTTATAATGGCCTAAAAGTCATGGAAATTCAATAACGTATTGTATCGGCAATACGAGTAGGCATAACGAATTAATTTGTAAAAGGAGATTCGATATGGCTAGTTTGGTGGAGTACTTAACTAGGAAAGGTAGAAGGCGAGTTAAGTGTGCACATTAGATGAGGGGTGAGCTATGTCTCAAGAAAGTGCGACACTAGCTTAAATATAAAAAGTGTGCATGCATATTTAATTATTGCAATTTAACTGCTTGCTAAATATTTTCAAAAAAATTTACTTGGGCTCTGAGCCGTGTCAAAAATATTTTCCAAAACATTTTAGGTGTCCAGCAGAGGGATGCCCAGGTTGAGGATTCTATCCAGGGATGCGCAACTGCAGCTCATGTGGAAGTTACAGGACCTTGTTATAGACGCTTCGTTCATTTACTCCTAGTGTAGGAACTTTTCTTCAGTACTCATTTGGGCATGTCGCCCTCAGATTTTGTATTTAGTTTATTTATTGGACTTTATGTATCTAGGTTAATTCTTCAGGGACTATTGTATTTTATTGTTGAACCGATAGTTAATTCGGCTATCTTTATTTACGATTATTCATTTGTGTTGGATTCCATTAACAGTTGTGTGTATGGTTTAAATGGGCATTGATTTCTAAATGTTGTTAATTAATGTAAGATAAAATTTGGCACTGATCTAATTAAATTATTAGGTGGTTAGTAACCTTAAAAAGTTTTCGACAGTAATGCTAAGAATGAGCCATATGAGACCAACGTGTTATTTTGATCACGGTTTGGCCACCTGGTATTTTAATAGGCGGGGTGCAATAGATGGTATCAGAGCAACAGGTTCTAGAGTCCTTATGATCTGTGCGGCTTAATACGTTTCAGCGTAGCGTTCGTTGATATAGAGCCTTATTATAGTATTATTGTATTCCTTAACGTATACGACAACGTTCTCCTGCGATTAAGTATAGCTGAGGAGATTTATATACGAGTTCGATTGGACTTCATACATCGAACAATTTTGGGATGACCAACGAGGGTTGTTAGAAGGATGGCAGGAGGGGAGACTCAGCAGAAGCCATGAAATATGTTAAGAATGGTAATCGCGATAGGAGTCACCATAGTAATGGGAGTAGAAGATCCAAAGATAATTGTGTAGGGTGGAGTTCAATGGCACCCAGGATTAAATTTCGAGCGTAAAATTTTAACTCGTAGGAATGTCGTTGAAGTAGTTGGAGTCGGTCACCACAACCATGGAGGGATACCATGAATAACAAGGAATTTGGGGGTGCGATTTGACCGCAAATCCTCTCATAAAATGTTTAAATAAGATAGGCAAAGGAGATTTCAAGACTTGTTTTAAAGGGGTCGTACAATAGTCGGTCATGAAGGAAAGTTGACGTGCTTAGCGAACTTCACACCAGACGAGGTGGATACGGAGAATCGAGAAGGTCTGTAAGTTAATGATAAATGCATGGATAGACTATACAAGCATGGATGGGGAAGTTCGAATAGAATGATTGATATCGATGTTGTCATTATGTGTAAAAAAATGGGAATATATATGTGGATATTATCCATAGTGAGTTGGGAGGACAGGAACGGGATGGCCAGTAGGGGAAAAATTTATATGGACTTTTTGGTTCGGTTGGAATAAGGGTGTTATGTTCGGGAACCATTTGAACTGCGAGTGCTATTGACATTCAAAAGCATGAGTTTTTTCCCGGGGTGATTGGGATCTATTTTGTGTGACATGAGCGAGTCACAATAGTTTATTTTCACTAGATTCGCATGTGAAATGGGTTTAGTGGAGGTATCGTTAATATCACTACAGTGTGTGTTTATTCACTATTCAGTTAACGGAACTCTCTCTCTAGTTCCCTCTGCAGGGGAGAGGGTGGGGACACTGAGAGAAGATATATTTTATGAGGTTAGCTCGTTTTGAGAGGTGATATTCATGGTATGGTTTATTCTGGGTAGGGACTGTTAAGCAATGGTGAGCGGTTACACCATGCCTATCATGTTCGTTGTTCCGGGGTAGGATGGGTATTTTTATGACGTTTCACTTAAAAGAGGGTCGAGCTCGCGACTATAGTTTTATAAAGTAGACTTCAGAGAGTACATATGTCTACTTATATTGGATCCCGGTGCATAGGGACTTTTACTAATGTTATTCAGGGTATATCGAGTTTACCGTTGAGTGGAGAGATTTAACTCATTGTGTAAGTGCTGAGAACTTAGTGATAGTGAGAGCATAGTATCGTGTGATGCCTTGAGAGATAGGGGGATAGATGATTTGATTTATGTTTTGGGAGACAAAATTTATGATATCTTGGTTATGTGATTGGGATGCACGAATTTCGATGACCGACAATGCTAGGGGATAGTGCATTGGGGAAAGTCCTTTTGAACTTCGTTACAGGAGGTTACACACATGGATCGTAATAAACGTTGGGAATAGAGAGCCGTTGTTGGATGCTAGTGCATCGGTTTTAAATGTTATATTATTAAACGAGTAGAGGAAACACTTTAAGCTAAAAGTTAATACGATATATGGCCAGTGGAGCCAGGTAGTGCTACAAAGGATGCACTGCAAAATTTTTTGCACCACAACTTAATGGGTGGGGCAAGGTCGAGAAGGATTTAATTTGCAAATTGGGGTAATCGAGAATACCCGTACGTTATAGCCACGTCGAGAGTGAAGAGCTGAGCTTGAGATAAATATGTTATGTACGTAACGTTAGTCATAATTATATTGAAATGTTTGGGCTATAGTATTTAGTATGGTGAGACTTTGTGTTCGTTGTTCTGAGATATGATTTACTTGTACTTGTACTACCTGAAAGAGGGTCTAGTCTATATATTCATGGATATATGTTATCGTGGGTTGCATAATAAACTTATGAGGAAGTGTTTGTATTATTACATTTGATCCCGGTAAGTAGGGATGTTTGCTGATGAGATTCAGAGTGGATATGTTTAGTAACGAGCGAGGATATATATCTTGTGATTGACTCGCGCTAAGATACTAGTGATAGTAAGGGGTGATAAATTGTATGATGTTTTTGGTAACATGAAATGATCGAGTATACTTTTATGTCAGGAGACGGGATTTGTGGGTACGTGCTATGGACTGAGGGCCAAATGGATCTCATCGATCGACAATGCTAGGTAGTTGTGTATCGGGGGTTCCTTATTTGGATTTCGCTTTACGAGACATCCCATGCATGAAATTTAGCGCAACGTTGGAAGTGGGGAGATGCTTGGTCACTAGCACATAATTTTGGTACCTTGACTATTATGCATTCAGGTAGTTATAACTGTAAATTAAAAGTTGTATAACAATTTAAGACTAGTGGAGTCGGGTAACCTTTGTGCAATTATGCACGGGTATAGGGTGTCTAGGCGCCTGGACAATTAAAATAATTTTAATAAAATTCGCGATTACAGGGGGTAGAAATATGTGTAGCGACCTTAGAGACATGTGAGTAAGGAAGAATTCGAGGCTAAGAGTACTAGACTCATCTTAATTTCAAGGACGAAATTCCCGTGTAAGGGGGGAAGTATGTAACACGCCATATTTTTTAGGATAAATAATTTAGCTAATTTGGAGAATTAGAATTTAAAATAATTGATGATTTGGAGAAACTATTTAAATTAGAGAATTTATTTAAATTGGAAGATTCAATTTATTTCAAGAATTGAGATTTAAATTAATTCTGGTTATTTCTTTTAAGAATGCATGTGTCGTAATTTGAGATTTTAGTTACGTAACTCGGATGATAATTCTGAGTGTACGGTTGAGTCCGAAAGGGTCGAGATAGTCAAAATAGAGTACCCGTGGGTAGTAATTGGGTTTCGGGGCATTTTTAAGCATAATCGGACCCACACGGGAGTGATTGAGCCATTTTAATAAAGCCTACAAGCCTAAAAACGGGATTGGCATAATAAAATCAAAACGTGAGAGGGTATGGAAGCCATAATTCATTTTAGAAAAACCCTATTTGCAGAGGAGAAAAGAGGGATCAAGTGGGAGAGCTTTTGGGAGTCAAGCCAAGAGGAGATTGATGTGTTCTTAGTCAAAATCTCCATCTACATCAAAGGATCAGACACTATGAAATTTTCAGGCAAGTAGTTAAACTTTCTTTCATTTAAATTGCGATATTGCGATTCATATCATGGTGGGTGTAAACCATATTCATTTTGGGATGAGTTTTTATAGCAGAATTCATTTTTGGAGGGTATCACATGTTAAATCTGGGTTTTGGGGATTTAAGCCTTTAAAGTGAGATTGAAGTTTAATTAATGGGAGAATACAATCATATAATGTTAGAATATTATTTATAATCGAAAATCAGGTACGAATTGTCGTTGAATTTGAATTATTGAATCGAATTAAATTTGTGATTTCAGAAATTTTGAGAAAAATCCAATTCAGGTACCCTAGAAGTTTTAGTGAGAGTAAATGATGATTGATGATATATATTAGTGTTAGAACCTGTTTATAGATGTAATAAACATGGGGTATATAATGGGTTGATGTTTGGGTTAAATACATGGAGGTTTGAGGGTTATAAATGGAGAAAAACGAGTTGGAGAAGAAGATGATTCGTTGTCCGTCGGAACGGTCCAATTTTGAAGCAGAACCGATCCGATTTACCTATTTGTAAAAACATGAAACTTTTATATCTGTTCGTCATGGTCGCGTAGGAGATGACCTTGTATTTTTCTAATTTTTTTGAAATGATTTTGTACGAAACAATGTCTGAAACCGAAATCCTTTGTGAGAAATAAAATCTGGATTTTTAGGGATGTCTGTAGATGAGTGAAGGACTTTGGAAAGATATAAAGGAACATTATTTTATCCTTGGATTAGATAGGAATGAATCCAGGGTATGGATTTAGGAGTATTTATAATCAACGAAACTCTATAATGTATGTCAAAAATATACGAACGTATTCGGATGAGAATTTTGGATTAGTTTAGCATATGGGCTGGTATCTTAAGGTGGAATTTAATTGATAGAAATTAAATGGAACCTAATACTTAGAGTCTTATGGTATGAGTATTAAGAACTATTAAATTTAATAAGGGTGTTAAACTTATTAACCGAATTTGGTGAAATTAATTCTAAAAGGTTAAAATACGAGCCAATAAAGGGAGTCCGGGCATTTTGGTTGAGTGATACTACTTGAAAAAAAATTAATTGAGGTGATAGTAACTAAATTAAGGGTCGGGGTTTTGAATCTGATATTTCTCAGGCTAGTGCTACGGGAGTTAGGCACAGATTAGTCGGTTTAATTTATTATAGAGATATATAACAAGTATTCGAATGGTGAATTTAACGAGAAGTGTTAACTTTAATAGTGGATTTTTTTTAAACAAATTCTAAAGGGTGAAGATACAGACCATATGAGTGAGACAAAGTATTGTAGTTGGGTAACACTACTTTAATAAATTAATTAATGTGAAATTGATTAGATTAATCGGCGTAATTTGAAATGAAATGAATTCGGGGGATGAGCGAACCTATGACTTAGATCAATAGGATATTAGTGAATTACCCACTACAATATTTTAAAGGAAAATTGGCACACTTCGAGTAATGAGGGATACTGAGGAATATACGATGGACGTATAATTGAAATTAAGTAAATCATAAGATCTTTGGGAGATATATATGCTATGTATGCAATATATGATACAGGTTGTGTGTATGCCTATATTGATTTATATGATTTATTATGTGTATGCAATACCTACCATACTTGCTATCACGGGAGGTTGATTTTCGAAAAAGGGACATCTTATCTTTGTGTGCCTTTGAGGGGATTTAGATTGGTACCTTAAGGACATATGACTATGAATGACTTATTTGTGAGTTGATAAGTCAGTTGACCATGGGAGCGTAGGTATGTGCGTGACCCATGGATAAGTGAACTATGTTCATCTCTAATGTGTGAATTGTATTGATATGGTTCCAGAGTGACTTGGAATCCATAGCCCTTTATACAGTGCGCGATGTACCTAGACTTGATAATAGAGTATGTATGCATCGCAGGTCCCAGCCTAGGGGCGATGTATTGTATATATATAATTATTGTGATAAATATATATACTTGTGATTTATTCTACTACGTGTTTGGTAGATGATGTATCAGGACATGATAGCATAGTATAAACATACCACAGATCATCTTAGGGGTGCCATATTAGTGTAAATATAATAGTGTGATATATGTATACTTGTGATTTTATTCTACTGGGTGAGTTTAGTAGAAGAGAAAGATAGTGACATTAAAAATAACTATATTTTGAGAAGAAATTATCATATACTGAGAAATTTATAATGGGTTAAAAGACATGGGAATTCGATAATGTATTGTATCGGCAATATGGGTAGGCATAACGAATTAATTTGTAAAAGGAGATTCGATATGGCTAGTTAGGTGGGGTAGCTTAACTAGGAAAGGTAGAAGGAGAGCGTTAAGTGTGCACATTAGATGAGGGGTGAACTATGTCTCAAGAGAGTGCGACACTATCTTAATTATAAAAAGTGTCCATGCATATTTAATTATTTCAATTTAACTATTGCTAAACGTTTTCAAAACATTTATTTTGGGCTCTGACCCGTGTCAAAAATCTTTTCCAAAACATTTTAGGTGTCCAGCCACAAGGACACCTAGTTTGAGGATTCTATCCAGGGATGCACAACTGCAGATCATATGGAAGTTGCAGGACCTTGTTATAGACGCTTCGTTCATTTACTCCTAGTGTAGGAACTTTTCTTCAATACTCATTTGGGCATGTCGCTCTCAGATTTTGTATTTAGTTTATGTATTGGACTTTATGTATCCAGGTTAATTCTTCAGGGACTATTGTGTTTTATTGTTGAATCGATAGTTAATTCAGAAATCTTTATTTATGATTATTCATTTGTGTTGGATTCCATTATCAGTTGTGTGTGTGGTTTAAATGGGCATTGATTTCTATATGTTGTTAATTAATGTAAGATAAAATTTGGCACCGGTCTAATTAAATTACTAGGTGGTTAGTAACCTTAAAAAGTTTTCGACAATGATGCTAAGAATGAGCCATATGAGACCAACGTGTTATTTTGATCATAGGCTAGCCACTCGGTATTTTAATAGGCGGGGTGCCACATTCTTTCCATTGCTTTTGTACTAATATTGAACTTTCTATGAAGCTCTTGACAACTTGCCCGTTAGTGAGTGGCAAGAGAGTAGGATAAGGAGGGTTGCGACAGTATGTGCTAACGATAAAAAGTTCATCACCTTTGTGACTTCACCCTCCATTTCTTAGGGAGGATAATTCATAAAAAAATCTCTGCCCAAAGTTGTGACCACGGAAGGTAATCATCCCCTACTTTCTTAATGTCGGGGCATGTATTTTTAAAACTTTAAATTTTGAATTCATTTCCTCTTCAGGTGAGGAGATTGATAGGGAGCTATTGGAAGCTCAACTGGATGAAATGGATGAGGACACGACTGCCCTCAACAACACAGCCAGGTAAAAGAAGAGGAAAATGGCCAAGTCCAAGCATCCTGCCTCGCCCACTGTGGGCGACCAAACGGCTCCTATCGCGCCCTCAATTCAGGATGAGGAGTTTGCTTCTCAAAAAAGGCCTAAAGGGTAATTTGATGATGATATTGGTAGTCAACTAGCCACGGCATATTTGATGAAGATTGATGTGCAGTGTGGCTGCAGCACCTCCCAAGCCAACACTTAAAATTCACCCCCTCTTCCAACAATAGTGGTTGTTAATGCCAACCTGGCACGTCCTCAAAGTCGTTCTAGGGTTGGCCCTGATAGCCATTCGCGTCCTCAGCTTAGGCAGCCCAATCCTGAGTCTTCCAGGGACACAACTGCGAGGGTTACCCACAGAATGAAAAGGGTTCCAGATGCCACGGACCTGGATCTTCTTATGGATGAGGACCATAAAGACTGGAGGAATATTCCATCCACAACCTTCTAAGGGTAAGTGAAAATTTAGCTCTTCAATACCTTCTTTGTCCTTCATATTTTTCTTCTAACATTTAATATCCTTTCAGGCTGTGGACGTTGTGGTGTCCCAAAAGCTGAAGTATAGGTTACGGAAAGGGTTCATGCCGCTGACTTGGAGAATACCAGGAATTTTTCATTTGAAGTTGGAAAAAATTCTACTTTCTTGGCATTCCGGGCCGTTCAGTTGGACCTTGATGTTGTTGTGAAGCCTAGGTATGAGGCAGAGGGAAATTGACAGCCGTCGCAGCTCTTTGGAAATTGAACAAGCAGAAGCGCGAAGGCTACTAAACTTGCCTCTAGACTTGAGTCTCAGTTGAAGGAGTTCTAAGAAAAATTTGCCAAACAGAAGACTGATCACACCGCGGCTCTGAAGAAGATGGAGGATTCTCACTCTGCAACCCTCAGGCAGGTCGCGAAGGTTATTGTATAAGACTACAAAAAGTTTAAGGACTTCTTGCTTACCAATAACAAGGCATACATCCGCGGCTACCAAGATATAAGGTATAGGGTGGCCAAAAACTTCCCTGATGACAAGGCCCAAATTATATCTTGGAGTGTTGGAGATGCAGAACATAGTGCGAGCATATCTGAGATTAGGGCTGTGACAGAGGAAGGAGCCAAAAAACTGATGGAAGAGGTTGCGACTAAAGATGAAACTGTGATTGTCGTGGATAGTGAAGATGGGGACGTCGAGGATGGTGCTGCCTCTTTGGCATCCTTTGATTTGTAATCTCAAATTTTCTACTTTTCCTGAGGGTTGCATCCCATTTGTTTTGTTATATTTGTAACTTTAAACTACTTGTTTATACATGGTTGCGTCCCTTTCAATGCTTGAGCTTCATGTAGGCTACGACCACTTATTTTGACTTAATATTTCATAACCTTTTTCTAAAGCTGCAGCCTTCAATCTAATTGCTTAATTTCTCCTTTGCTTATTCCTCTATTGTCTGCTTTTGATCTTTGAATGAATGCCACTTCCATATATAAAATGTTGATTTCTTAAATGAATTTGAAAAAATACTTCAGTAATTGTAATGGATATAAGGCCGCGGCAACACCATATAAATGGTTCCTCCAAATAGGCTACGACCTGTTGTGCTTTGCCTTGGGATTTTCAAAACTTCTTTTATTTTACCTTGAAGACTTCAAATTTTCCACTCTATATGGATATCATCCCCTAAGTCGCGGTGCCAAAGAGAAATGGCTTTTGGGGCTGCGGCTTGACTCTCCTTGCCTTATTTTAGCTTATCAATTTTCCAAGTCTTTGTTGCAATTCAGAGGTTGCGGCTGGTTTGCAATCCAGTCGCGGTATTTTAGCAATACATAATGTCCACCCTTTTTCTTTGTTGTATCTTCTTCATGAATGGACCCCTTGATGGCTACGACCATGTTGATAAGGTTGCGGTTCCTTTTTAGCCCTTCGTTTCTTTTGTTATTTGTTTGTGTTTCCTTGAATGTAGGAACTTACTAATGGGACACAACTATATTCCCTTTAATATAAACATGGTACACGGGGATTTAAAACTATAGATGTTTTGGACTTTACTAAATGTCGTGTCCTATCATCTTGACATTGTTGCCCAATTGAAACTATCGCACTGGAGTTACGGCCATTAGGGTTGTAGTTGCATAACATAGACTGCAGTCTCTTCTGTAGATATGAGATCCAAGATGTTCCATGATTTTTGAATTGGTCTATAGCCATTTATCCTTTGTATCTTTAATTGGATCCAAATCCAAGTCAATACCGCATCATCTCATAAGTTGCTTTAATTGGCATGAAGCCACTTTCGTAGCTTCTTTCAGTCATTTTGATTACATTCCACGACTTCCTTTAGCTGCTTTATTATGAAGCTACTTTCACCGCTTCTCGTTAGTCGCTTTGATTGGGTTATTATCAGGCCCCCTGGACTAGATATTATTAAGCTTCCCCAAGCTATTTTTGGATATATATAAAGTCTTCCTAGTCTATGGTCAGATTATCCACTAATAATTAAGTCTTTGGCCCCTTCAAGCATAGGATTATTCGCAAACATTTAAGTCCCCGGCCCTTGTGGGTTTTTATCAGGCCTCCACAGGTTAGGTATTATGAAGCTTCCCCGAGCTAATGTATGGGACATTTTCAAGCCTCCCCAGGCTAATATACGCATCCCGAAAGCTGAGTTGGGGAAATTTGAGCCTTTGAAGATGAGAGTAGCATACACCGAAGGATAGTTGGCCTTATGAATATAATATGTCTTTGCACCTTGAGTGTCATTGGATCATTCCCAAAATAAATAATCTTTTGAGATAACTGACCATCTTTTCCCTTAAATCTGTTCAAGACGAAGGTCATTCATAAGATTTCAATAAATGGGAATTTGAGAGATAAAACATGACTAAATCTGTTCATCATATACATATACGATTTTTTTAGGACAATACAAAGTAAGCCTAATTTCATATATTCATATATATATGTCAAGTTTGTAAGTAAATACAACGCTTGAGTGTAAAATCAACATTTCAATTTTAACAGAAAATATAGACTAAAGAGGAGTTAAGCATGTGGCATGTTTAGTGAAGGCTGCATCCTCTAAGAAGTTTTTAGAAATCATTGCAGCATCCCCTGCTTCACAAGCCTTTCAATTTCATTTCTCAAAGCATGACACTGTTCGATGGGGTGGCCATGGTCTTGGTGAAATTTGCACCATTTGTCTCGGTTCCTCTTATGAGGTGGAGTCTTTAGCTTTTCCTACCACCTGAGAAATTTTTCCTCTATGCTTCCAAGGATATCCTCCAGACTGGAGTTCAACAGTGTGTAGTTTTCATATAGCTCATTTTCCTCATGTTTCCTCCTCTTCTTTAGGGCCCTAGCAGCGACCTTGCCTTCCGTGGCCACTTCCTTTAGTTGGGATATTTCTCTGGTTTTGATGCTGCGAATTTTGGCATAAAGGTAATGGTTGCAGGCTCTAGCGTGAGGACCCTTTGAGCTAGGAAATTGATTTGGCCCTATAGTGAGGCTTGGTGGTCATAATGGTTGATATAGGCATACAGATGAGCAATCTCATTCTTCATTTATGTGCTTTGGTTGGATTCTCCCTCCATTTTATGCTTTATTAGTCTTTATAAAATATATAATCTGAGACAAAACTACCAGAAGTGAGTAATCACAGAATATAGGACGAACTAAGTATAAAGTAGGGATGCAGCGTTTGCATCGCTTCATAATTTTACTCCTGGGGCGACGGCCAGTAAGGCATGTATGTGCACTGCCGCTGCCTTTTTAGGGGAATTCACCAAGTTTGAACTTGTGAATGCTTGAGTCCACTCCCCGATGATTTAAAGTTGTTTTATACCAACTGCACTAGTAGGGGCTACTGGGAAAGGGAAAATTAAACCACTAGGCCAGATCCCTTCCTGGCAAGAAGAGCAATCCCAGAATAGGAACTGAGTTTTTCACATGGAACACATGAAAAACATACATATTAGGGTCTTTCCCGGATAGAACAACCTCTAGGTGTACAATAAGGCACAATCATGGTGGGAAACCCTATATCGTAGGCTGAGAAAATACCAAACTAGAAAATAGATCTCATCCCTAACTATTAACCTTTGTAAGGCTATTTCCCTTTAAACTTTTCAGTGTTATCTTGGTGAGGTAGCATCATCGAGGTATGTAAAAATAGATCTAAGGTCATAAAAAGGAGACCCATGGACAAATCTGAATAGATACGATACCCATTTAAGGGTGGGTATAAAAAATATGAGTTCAATAACCAAAATTCACCCATGACATCATGATCTAAAGGATCCCCGTGAATAAAAAAGGTGTTTAAGAACCCAAAATATAGAGAAACAAGATTGAAACATCTCATTTCCCACAAACGGTGCCATATTGTTGATACGAGAAATCGTCCACTTTTCGTTCTCGTACCGATAAGTCAAGTGTAAAATACGTAATAAACAGATAGAGCAAGTAGAAAGAGATAAAAGACAAGATATAGAGTGGTTCGGCTATTAAAATGAGCCTATGTCCACTTTGGTGCCCCATTCTCATTATATGTGTTTTTTAACATATTTACATTGTAGTAATAGGCGTACAATGTAGATTAGAGAAGATAATACATGTATTTGATGATTTCTGGAGTGCCGGTGAGATGATCGAGATGCTGATGAATAGCCTCCAAGTTGTACTGAGGGGTGAGAGGGATCTGGCAATGCCTCCCGAAGAGTCTCTCTTGACTGGATATCAGTATAAGAAATTTACTCGAATTCGGATCACAATCCCCTAATCTCGAGGTGTGGGCCTCTATTTATAAGTGATGTGGGAGCCGTATCGTTGTTGTGAATGAAGAGGGGATGCTGCTAGCTAAGTTGAAAGGTAGGGGTCGCACCATGTAACATGTGAATGGGAGTGGCCGCGAACTGCAATATATAAGGATGCACCTTATAGTGTATGGGTGAGGCTTGTAAGTCCGCACCCTGTAGCATGTAAATATAAGGCTGCGACAGTGCGTCTTCTATGCATTCCTCTCAAAGGCGTTCCGCGACAGTGGCCTATATTTTCCATATCAATGATCCTTAACTAGATTGTCTGTGCCTACCTTCTTCCTCATGCCAAATCCACTCAAATTACTAAGGTACGTATGGAATTAATGTTTTCCATTAGGATTAAGGCTGGTATTGACCTTCCTAGCTTCATCTATGGTGTTCTTAAGGCTGTTAAGGTCAATCCTCTTGGTCGAGTTAAGGACGCCTTACCATTTTCCTTTATTGTTACTAGACATTTCCTAGTGGTTGGTTATCCCCTCCTTACCTTGAATATTTCGGTGACTCATTTTCATAGAATTAATATCTCCTCCGCTGGTCGCTCACACAGTCACCTTCCCCGTGATATCCCTAAGCCCACTCTTTCCCAATCCGCGTTATCCCATTCTACCACCTCATCCACTCCCGCTCCACTTAGACCTTCTTCTACTCGTTCTCACCCACCTATTGACTTGGAGGATATTAGGTTGGTTCGTTCACAGGTTGAGGTGCTTTAAGAGGAACATCGCTAAGATATGGCTATTTTACAGGAGCTTTTACTCACTATGAGGCGGGACCGTGAGAGAACCGAGGAAGATAAAGCTCAATCTCATTGTCAAGAGGCTCAAGAATATCTATATGAGGCCCAAGATAAGCGAGACTCTATTCTCATAGAACATCTTCAGGAGATACGTCATTTAGAGATGCATCATGCTCAGGCACGGGATCCGCTCTAGGCGATTCTCCCAATGATGATCCTTCTCCTTGATGATATTTACCTTCTGTTTATATTTCACTTATGTTCTTGTGAGAGAGAGAGACTTGTATTTTCTTTATTTACTCATCTCACTTGTTCCTGTTATTTATCTTTTTTCCTGTTTCTAGGTTTGAATAGTGGTGGGTTTTAAGCTTTAATGATCAATCCTAGTTCATGTTTTAATATATTTGTTGGGATGATAATTTCATGTCGTTATTTGTTCATATGCATATTATCCTGCTCATATTCTTCATTAAATTGTTTATGCGATATTATTGCTATATTCTCCAACTTTGTAGGCTTCTTTATATCCCTTTGTCTTTTCTGGACGAAAAGGGGGAGAGCACTAACACATGGTTAGGGGGAATCTAATATTTTTGCTCTTAAACTCTATATTTCCCCATGCATTTTATGTCTTTATTGTTTCATGTGTGTACGCCTCTTATTAAAAATTCATAGCCTACTATCAACAATGCAGAATTCTAGTCAGTCGAGTCTGTTCTTTTCTTTTGGGTTTTGGGGATGGGCTTTAGAATCGGCTTCATGGATGGCTTAGCAAATTCAGAGTCATTTTGTTTGTACTTTATTAATTTTATGTTCTGTCCTGGAATAGCCAAAGGGGGAGATTTTTTAGGACAGATTTCCAATTGAGTCATTTGTAGTTTGGGCAAATTTCCATTGGACAAAACATTTTGGCCATTATGGTTTGTACAAATATCAACATTAAAGAATTTGGGCACCAGCTATGCACACCTCATCTTATGTATTCCGAATGCTCTTTTTACAAAGGTATATGACCCGGTTCCATTTTATATGTTGGATACAAACTTAATTTTATTAATAATAATTTTTTAAGAAACTTTTCAAAGCAATTTAGTCAATGTAAAAATTCACATTTCGTTGGAAAATCTTCTAGGTCGTTCAAACGACCTTGTTCAAATGAACCTGTTCGAACGAGTTTGCTAATGAAGTTTCGTTAGAATGTCGAGACTTCAAATGAGATTCTATACATTCTCTTCTGAAATATCGTTAGAAGTTCGTTTGAATATAGTCGTTCGAACGACCCCGTTCGAACGACCCAGTTCGAACGACCTGCTGTCAGTTTGAATTTTTTTAAAATTTTGAAAGTTTCTTTCTTAACTATTTTTTTCCACTACTTTTCCCTTATCTATCTCTTATGGACGAAAATAGTTGCAGTGGCTTTAACTGAAACACAAGAGAAATACATAAAAATTTCTTACTCTTTTTGTCTCCAACCTTTATGTGATCTATTGATCATGTTTTGAGAACCAAAAACCCCATTCACATCCTTAAATTTATTCATCCTTGCTATGTGCATTGAAACTTCGCACTAATGTTGATTGGAGATGGCTTTTGGGTTTAGGTGGATATTAAGACACGAGACATGTTGTGCAACGCTTCGGATCTTCGCGTTCTACAAATGGAGGTATAGGAGACGGCATCAACGAGTCTTAGCGAGTCAAGTCTGTAAGTCTTTTGATTCTCTTTTTAAAACCATATTTGTAGTGGATTTCTCTAGGACCAACCGTTCGAGATTTTTCCCATTTGGGTTTTCCTCTTACATCGACGTGTTGTGGTCATGATTGTTTATTTTACCTTGCAAAATCACCTAGATGCATGTGTAGGTTAAAAAGATAAAATTTGGCTTAAATCACAACTTTAGTTTAATTTGGTAATTATGTATGCTCACTTAGAAATTAGTAAGAATATTTAAAATTGGAATATATCTACATTTGGCCTAAGTTATATTCGGTTTTGAAGTGTATTCAGCGAAATTAACTAAATCCATATGACCGTGCAACTTCATTAGTTTCTTAATTACTAGTTTCATTCATGATGTTCTGAGTTTTAATGGCCTTGATTCTTTTTATAGAATATTTATGAAGAACTTCAGCACAATTATTACTAAAATTACTGAATTATTAAAGGAGGGTACTTTTAAATGGAGTAATGAAGCAAAAAACTATATTTTTAAGCTTATAAAAGATAAAATGGTGGAATTAACAATTCTTTATCTTCTAGATTTTAATAAGTTACTTGAAGTTGATTATGATTCTTCAAATGTGGGTGTTGGTGTTGTTATTGGCCAAGAACGGAAACATATTACATATTTTAGTGGGAAATTAAGCAATTCTCACAAAAAGAATTCAAACTATGACAAGGAGTTATGTGCTATTGTCCATACCTTGGATCTATGGAGACACCACCTTATGCCTAAAGAGTTCATTCTCTTTTCAAATCATGAGGCACTGAAATGCATTAATGGTCAACACAAGCTTAATTTGAGACATATCAAATGGGTTGAATTTTCGCAGGCCTTTACTTTTCATATCAAACACAAATCCGGTATTCAAAATCAAGTGGCGAATGCATTAAGTTGAAGTCATTCCTTGCTTATTTTTATGCAAGTGAAGGTTTTGGGAATTGAAATGTTAAAGGAGTTATGCAAAGATGATCCTTTCTTTGGCCAGATTTAGGGTAAGTGTTTTAATGAGCCTTATAAATAAATTTTATTGCATAATGGCTATATTTTCGTAAATAATCATTTGTTCATTCCTGAGTGCTCATTTAGATAATCTATTCTAATTGAAGATCATGGTGGTGGACTTGGTAGACACTCTAGGAGATATAAAAGACTTGCTCTTGTTAAGGAGATTTTTCCTTGGCCAAAGATGAAGTGTGATGTTGATAGGAATGTGGAGAGGTGTATAACTTATCACATTTAAAAACATCCATTCCCAAAATATGGGTTTATATATGCCTATCCCGCTCCATTAGCTCATCGAGAAGATATGAGTTTAGACTTTGTTGTTGGGCTGCCTTGAATCCAAAGAAATAACGATTAAATTATGGTTATTGTTGATCGTTTCTCGAAGATGGCTCATTTTGTGCCATGTAACAAGACCTTGGATGAATATCACATTATTGATCTTCACTTTTATGAAATTGTCAAGCTGCATGGAATTTTAAATACAATTACTTATGATCGAGATTTGAAGTTTGTGAGTCACTTTTCGCGCACTTTATGCCGAAAGCTTGGAACTAGTTTGTAATTTAGTTCATCTCACCAACCACAAAATAATGGACAAACTAAAATTGTGAATTGAAGCTTGGGAAATTAATTTAGTAGTTTGGTGGGAAGTAATATCCAAAAGTGGTATCTTATCCTAGCACAAGTTGAATTTACTTACAAGATGTCTTCGAGCAAAACTATGAGTCCTAGTCCGTTTGAAATTATATATAGGAGATCAGTCCATTGGATTAGAATCCACTTCTAAAACCTCACCAATTCATTGGAGATGATGAAGAAAAATCCAACTATGTTGAAAATTACACGAATAGGAGTGTGAGCGAACAATCATGCATAATGAAAAGTATGAAAATGAAGACAATAAGCATCGTTAGCTTATTTCATTCAAATAGGTTAACTTGGAGTGATTTCATCTATGAAAAGAAAGGTTTAATCATGGGAAACAAGGGAAGATTAAACCGAGATTTGATGGTTCATTTAAAGTCCTTGAGAGGTAAGGATATTATGCTTACAAGATTAAACTTCCAAAAGAGTATGGAGTTTCAACAACTTTTAATGTGTCAGATCTTTTTACATACCATTATGATGAAATTGACTTCGATTCGAGGACGAATATTTTTCAACCAAGGGATAATTATGCAGGAAAAACCCCTGAATTTTTTATATGACCCTAGAAGCTTCATGGTTCATTAATTGGGCTTAGTGTGAAACTAACGAATCTATTTTTGATCATGTTGTTAGTAAAAACACCCTTTAGTAAATTGATTATAACTCATTCACCATAATTCTAAATGGCATGATTAAAAACTCATTAGATATAATACTTTGAGACCTTTCATTCGGTATATGGTTTGCCTCCTAATTCAATGTTCACAGATAATGACAAGCATTTGAAGTGACGTCAAATTTCAAGGTTAATTTATTTGGAGTTCCAAAGGTCTAGTCTTTTAGTTTTCCAACTTCTAGTTTATTTACAGTTCTCTTTTATATCTATTAACTACATATGGATGGAGGAATGTTCCAAGAACCTATATAAAGGTTGAGAATGTATGAATCTAAAACATATTGATTTGAGAAAATAAATAACGTTTGTCTAAGAAGTGGATTCTTCTTATTTTGCTCTTAACCTTTGGTGTATTTCAATTGATGATGATTGTTGCTCCCTATCTTTGGTGTATTACTTAGAGCTTGAGTGTGTTAACCTGAGTTTAAACATGTGTTATCTCATTCTCTTTCATTATCTGGTGTCAAGATCTTCTATTCCTTGTAACTGGTGACTAGCTTGTGTCTTTGTACTTTGTTTCGACAACTTTGTAATATTTGTCCTTCCTTAGAGTAGGACACTTTTGTGAAATGAAAAGAAATACCATTGTTCGTATCTTATTTGTTATGCACATACATAGTATTTTCCTTTTATCGTATTCGAGAAATTAATTAAACTTTTGTCAATTACTTGATTACCTTTCCCTCATACTTTGAGAATTTTGAATTACCGTACTCACAATATTTTATCTAAGCATAGCAATTATAACTAGAAATGCCCCCTCCTTGAAGAATATTGCGAGTGGAGTAAAAATGATAATTTTAGTCATAACAAAATATGCATTAGTAATAGTGTAGCACATCTAATTTACTCAAAAACATAAACATTAAAATAGGATAACTTTGTTATAACCAAAAATAACAACATTTAAGTAGTATAACTTTTGCACCTTTAAGTGTTGCTCATTTAAAGGAAACTTGGTTTCGCATACAAGAAACTTGATTTTGCATAAAAATATGAATGTGACATCTACTTTTTAGCCATTTACAGTTAATTGATTGAAGAAAATCACTTGCTAGTTTTAAAATCTGGCAGTACCCTGACTTCTGTACCCCTTTAATCAGGAACGTCCCTTACCAGTTAGACTTAAACTTTAAGATTGACATGATCTCCAATTGATTGAAATTCTCTTGGCTTAATAAAATTCTCGTAGTCTCATGAGAGCTATTGATTATAAACTATTAAATTTTCCTTTGCATTGTCTTTGTTCTCGTCCAATGCCTCTAGTTGCACCTGCCTGGGGTCTAAGAGTAATTCATGGTTCAAGGACATTCTTACATAAGGTACTACGATTTGCACTGCTAAGACAAGCTATGTTCCAAATACAAGCAAAAATGAAGTAATCATGTTGGTTTCCTCTTCGACATCCTATAAGCCTATTATTGATGTCTAAAAATGGAGTGGGTCCAATTTTATAATCAAGGATAAAATAAAAGACAAGTAAGAAAGACAAACATACAACAAAGAAGATTTTTAAATTGGTTTAGCTATGAGAAAAGCCTACCTCCACTATTATGGTATTTCTGGTGAGGGTGAGTACAATAGCTCGAAGTTATATTGCTTGTGCTTACTTGAATTGTCCCTTTGAACTAAGGGAGATCATATATTTATAGTGGTTTAGAACCCAAGGGATGGAATACCTTTATATATTTAGACATTTACACCCATGTAAAATAAATAAGACTATTGTTATTCATATGTACGTGTATAGTTGATGTTGATATCTCCACACGAATGACTTTTGCTATTCTTAATGGTTCGCATTCTTAAGGTTAGTCATCGTGTTGGCCGACCAAGTATCTCTAGAGCCGACCAAGGTAGTAAGTAGTGTGAAGTTATCCATATAAGATTATAGGTGTCTATATCTCATTAGTCCACGTAGATGAATAATTTTTACAAGCACCCAATGCTTTATGCCTGATGAATGATCGAAAGTATGGAGTATTTGTTCCGAAATATTGCTCGGCGTGCTATCTAAAAGTTGGTCAGCAGCCGACCTCCTGGACTTGTAAAATTTTCATAGGTATATCAGTCATTATCATTTTAGTGAATAATTTGAAATTTAGTGAACCGCCAAAGGCTACATTAGTCTTTCTTTTTTTGGGGAAACGTGTAGACTTCAGAAGTTCAATATTTGGTTCAGTTAATCATTGTATTTCAACTATCGAGGTGAAACTATAAAAGGAAGGAGGTTTTCCCTCGTTTCTCTTCATCCCCAAACTTTGAACTTAAGATTTCTCTTTCTTCTCAAGGTTTTTTCACTGCTTCTGTTGTTCGTTCTTTGTCATTTGTTCTTAGACTCTATAAGATTTCTTTCCTTCTTCTTCCCTTTTTTAATTTTCTTCCTTTCAAATATTGTGTATATTGTAGATGAAAGTTCCATAGAGGTGTTTAGGGATAGAAGAAAAATCCCTAGTTGGGTGAGTTTAGAGATGGCAAGTGATCATGTTAACATTTTTTCACTGGATGAAGGTCACTGAATCCCCCACCTTATTTATTGCTTAGTGTGGCATCACTTTTCCCCTAAATCCACTTTTTTCAAATTTGCCAATATTTTGATGTAGTCCCAGCAAGGGTAGCCACTCATACATGGAGAGTGGTGAATGGTTAAATAGATTGAATGAAATACATGGGACTCGCATTGGTATCCCTGAGTTGATGTTCTATTACAAATGGGGAACCACTCGTGACAATACCAATAATTTGAAACTAGTAAGGCCAATAGGACATTGGTTGTCAATTTGCCAAATTTAAATAAGGATTACTGAGATTATGGGGTAATAGTGATGAACTTGTAATATACCCCCCTTCCTAAGGGGGTAAGATATACTGGACCCAGATGCCCCCAAGAAGGGATGGCATAAGTCATATAATATTTTGATTTTCAATTTCTTTCCATGTGTATTAACTGTTCGATGATATGTCGACTAACTGTTTTTCTTTGTTACTGTGCAGATGAGAGAAAAAAAAGTGTTCGAAATAAGGAGAAGTTATTATTGATGATCTTAAATACATGTGGGCCATCCATTAAAGACCGTGAGAAGAACATCCTTGAGCAACCTCTATTTTGCTAGAATACAAGAGCTCCATCACTTTATTTGTTACCCGATTAACGGTTGTTCTGCATCAGTCCCTAATAAACTTGTATGAGGAATCGATTTTCACCTCCTCTACTACATAGTCTCCTGAAGTAGGGAGAGAGTTTGCATTAGTAGGAACATCATTTTCCTTCGAATTCCTTGATATAATAGTCATCCTAACTTTACCTTCTGCAAAAATAATAAAGAGAAGAATCCCCAACCTGTTGGCTGGATATCCCCCTCCTACTAAGAAGAGTATAAACACTGACAAGAGGACTCAGGTCCTCAATGTAGATGAAATAAGAACTACTGAAACTTAGTTCAAGAGGTTGAAGAAAGGTCCAACCAATCAACAAGCACTGGCCTAAAAAGCCTCTCCCGAATAAGGTAGTGTTGAGTCTGTCTCTATAGTAGTGAACCCTGGGTTAGCCATGGGGTTGATTAGGACTGGAGTCCTTCTAGCAGAAAGGTCAACTGCTTCCTCGATGTCCAGAGCCCCATTAGTATAAAGGGCTATCCAAATTTTGGCACTTTTAAGTATTTTAGCCCTTTGTTTGATTTTAATAGTTTCCATTTAACACCTTTTATACTGATGTTTTCTCTATTTCCTTTTATAGTTCTTGGTCTATTATGAATAACTTTTTATTGAGGATGACCAATTGAAGTCATCCTCAGCTAATGTAGAAGAAGATTTTAAAGGCTTGAAGAATTCCTTGAAGGAGTCTGGGGAGGCCCTATAAAAAGAGAAGAGGTCTTGGCAAGAAAAACTCCAATTGGCTAAAGATAGGGAAACATCAGTCGAGAAGAAATTAAAAAAAGATGAGAGTAGGGAAAAGTCTACCGAGGAGAAGGCCATCAACTTAACTACTGAGGTAGATGTCGATAGGAAGAAGTTATTGGATTTGAAGTCTAAGAGTAAGAAAGACAAGGACGAGGCCTACAATAAAGTCTAGGACAAGGCGTTCGGTGCTATCACCATCCAAATTGAATGTGCCAAGAAAATTTCTTACAAAGATGGCTTGTTGGACGCTTTAAACGAGGTTGACACAACGACAGACTTCGATCAGTTCAAGATCCACGATCCAGGCACTCCTCCTAAATTGGATGATGAGATTGATGATGAGGAGGGTTCTGGGGAGTCCCTAATGGTGCCAACTCTTATAGCCTACCTCCCTCCTCCCGAAGTAGTTACTAAAGAGAAGGAGAATGTGCAACTCCCTTGGCTAGTTGTTGCATGTCTTCTTTTTTATTTGAGTATGTATTTGTCCTTTTTCTCTCTCTTCATTTATAATGGAAAGATGGTTGAATCCTTTATTTATTAATGAAATGAAGAATCTTTTTAATCCCTTTGATATTCTTCGTTGTTTCATTGCCATTGTTTATTTTCTTTGGTCAGACTTGTGTTCGTATACTTGTAATCATTTCTGTTGAATCTGACCTGATGAAACGTTACAACAGTTTGAATCTAGACACATGAGTTTGACTGAAACAGAGTTGGAAGATTGCTCGGTGCAGATGCCTCAAATAAAGTAAAGGATGCGTATATACATTTTCATAGTCTTTTGTAAGGACACAAGTCTCTGATTGATTCTTAATGTTGTGTTGGCTCAATTCTCGACAAAAACATTTGAGTCGTAGGATAGTGTTCGAGTGTATCCATCCAAGCCTATGACGTGTTAGTTGAAGACGTAGCGGCCAAGATTATAAAGCTTCATCATATGTCGGGTTTAGTGTGCCTCGTTTCTACGTCAACAACATTGGTTCCAATGTTCCTAAGGTATGAATGGATTTTATGTATATATAAGAGCTTGGAAATTTATTGGGTGTATTTTATAAATTTTTTGTAAATAGTTTTTAACGACTTTGTTTTACTCAAAAAATAATTTTTAAGAACTTTTCATAAAAGTTTTTGGGTTAAATAGAATATTCCATTTTCTGGTAAGTCGTTCTAATGAACTGGAATCTCGTTCGAATGAGATTCCCAGGTCGTTCGAACGAGACTTCTAACGAGATTTCTTTTTTCTCACTGGAACATCGTTAGTAAAGTCGTTCGAACGAGAAGGTCGTTCGAATGACTTTAACGGGAACATTTTTTTGGTAGTTTTAACCGTTTTTAGCAGTTTTCTCCATGTTCCCACTACATTTTCCCCACTACTTTTTGGCAAATTTACGAAGTGAGGGAACCAACCTTTTCTAAGTAAATTTTTCACATTCTAAGACTCGTAGAGAGAAAATTATTTCAAGAAAAAGTTTCATATTTTGTGTTTGATTTTTATGGATTAAATTCACCAAAAACACATACACACCCATTTGTTTAGTTTATTCCAAGTTTCTACATATATATCCTTTGCTTGGAGTGTTTGTCATTGGATTCTACTCTACCTAATTGAAGAGTTGTTTGGGTTTACTTATACATCCCATAAGCAAGAAGACTTGTTTGATGTTGCGGCGTTCCCACTTTGAGAAAGGCTTCGGGTGCGGGTTGACGGTTGTTCCAAAGGCCTCATTGGTGGATTCCAAGGTTTCGGTGGACTCCGGGATTATCGTCTAGGCGGAGGTTGTTACAAGAAGACGCGCCAGGGTCTTGGACGGAGTCAAGTCGAGTTGTTGTAAGTAATCTGTCTTGTAATTATAAAACCATACATAGTGAACTTAAGGCTAGGGTCGTCCGAGGTTTTTTCCTGTTGTGAGTTTTTGCTCGTACATCGCAGCGTAGTGGTTTATTTATTTTATCTTTAGCAAAATTCTAAGACTTGTTTTGAATTAATTGGGTTTAAGTTAAAAATGCATTTGTTGTTTAATTTAATTTCACTTTGAGTTTTGTTTAATTTTAATTTGAAAGAAATTAAAATTTGTTGTTTGTGTGTGTTGTGTTTTGAGCCATCTTCATTCCACATTAAAAGAAAATTATTTTTGTAAATTTAAAATTGGGGGTCATCATTTTTAACAAGTGGTATCAGAGCGAGATCGCTAAATTATTGCATTAAAGATCCTTTTAAATATTTTTGACTAAAATGGAATTTTCCCCATTTTTAAAATTTTCTATATTCGATGGCTCCAACTAAGCATATTGTAAAGCACGTATGAAATCGGCACTTAGGTCTCTAGATGAAAGGATTTGATTGTCAGTCTTTAACGGGTGGTCCCCACCAACATATTTAGTTGAAAATGAACGTGTTCCCAAACCCACTGATAGATGGAGTGAGAATGAATTTAAACTTACAAATTTTAATTCTCGTGGTTTAAATGCCTTGTTTAGCGTGGTTATACCGGATGAATTCTGACGCATTATGATGTGTGAAACTGCTAAAGAAGCTTGGGATATTTTACAACTCACTCACGAGGGAACTAGTGTCGTTAAGGCTTCGAAACTCCAAAACCTCACCACTCAATTTAAAACCATCAAAATGAATGAAAAAGAAACTTTTGATGAATTTTACGCTAGACTTTCCGATATAGTTAATTCATCTTTTAATTTTCGAGAGAAAATACCCGACAACCGAGTAGTAAAGAAAATTTAAGGTTTACCCGATTGATTTATTCCTAAGGTAACCGTGTTAAATTCTTTACCCACTTTAGCCTCTACAAAATTAGAAGAGCTCATAAGTGATTCACAAACCTATGAACTAGACATGTTTCCCTCTAAAACTGAAAAGAAAATAGATAAGGGCGTTACTTCGAAACGCCGAAAGGAGGAAAAATAAGTAGTAGAGAGTGAAAGTGAGAGTGACACGGAAGATATGGCTATGTTTGGTAGGAAGTTTCATAAATTTCTTAAATTTAACAAAGATAAATTTAAAAAGGACTTTAAGAAATCTAAAAATTCTAAGCATGACAAAGCCAAGAAGATCCATAAAACTTTTAATGAAAATTTAAATAGGGACAAGTCAAATAGGTGTTACGGTTGTGTGGGTTATGGAAGTAGGGCGAGAGAGTGACCCACTAAACTAAGGAGAGAGGGTAAGCAGCCAATTTATTATAATGCAACCCTTAGTGATAGTGATAAGGAAGAGGAACCCGATTCCCCCACTAAGCCCAACTTTGTGGATTTTATAGCAAATCATATGAGTGAAAGTGAGCACTCCTTAATTGATAAAATTATAACACGTGACACTTCCAAGGTCATAATTTGTGAATCCCAAAGAGATGATGGTAGTGAGAGTGGAGAAGAAAGAGAGAGTGAAAGTGATGAGGAGATTGATGTGAGTGAACTTCAATTTTCTTTTCAAGAATTATATGAAGAATCGATTAAATTAAAAAGAACAAATTTGAAGTTAGAATCTAGTTTTAAAGAGCGTGTCGAGGTCATTAATGAGAGTGTTTTAGTGGAAGACCTTAGGACACGTGAGAGAGCTCTTCATGAGAAGATTGAATATGTAGAAGGCGAGAGAGATAGACCTAGAGGTTTAATAGAATCTTTGAAAAAAGAGCTTCTCGAGTTTGAAGAGATAAATAGTTTGCTTGAGTCTAGGATTGTAGAGCTTGAGAATAAAGAGAGAGACTCAAGTAGAGTCAAATTTGATTTGGAGAGTCGTTTGGAGAAATTAGATAAAATCTTAGGAACGATCCAAATTAAAAATGACACTTGTGGTTTAGGCTTCAATTCTTGTAACGATTCCAACATTAAATCCAAAACCAATGTTTTGGGAGAATCCTCTATGAATAATGTTATAGATCATTCCTTAGGTAAGTCTTTTCGCTGAGTCTTTAGGTGCTCACATTGTGGTCGAAAAGGTCATCTTAGGAAGTTTTCCTTTGATCTTAAACGAGGTCCTAGAAAATCCCTACGTAAGGCAACTGAGGTAGCCAAGATTCCTATATCCTCAGATCGTCATTCATCGTTAGTTTGGGTTAGGAGATCCGACTTGGTGGCTTTACAAAATAGGGTTTTGGATTCTCATTTACTTTCACATGCTTCCTCCCTTGCTAAATCTAAAAGTTGAATGTGTTAGTTGTTTACATGCTTTAGCTTTTATACTTCATGCTAAATTATCATGCTAATGGTATGGTTCTTTATCATTGTTCTATTCTAAACTTCATGCTTAATCACATGCTAGAATTATGATTGTTGTTTATCTTTTGTATTGTAGTTCTTTCATTTTAGTTTGCATTAAATGAAAAATACATAAAGATTTTTGTTTATCATTTGTGTTTCACCTTTTAGTCATTTAGGCTTAATGAAAAATACATATAATTTTTGTTTGTCTTTTGAGTAAATATTTTTGTTTGGTTGGTTAAAAAATGTCAAAAACTCAAAAACAAATTTTTTTTGTGTGTATTTTAGTTTGACACACTCTAAGTGGCATATACTTGTGTTTGAATTCCTTCTTTTTCGCTCCCATGTGGCTACAACTTTTGGTTAAGATTATGAATCCTTAAAATTTTATTTACCATGCTTACATGGAGTAGTTGGATTTTGTGTTCCTATAATGGATTCAATTTTTATATCCCTCAATTCACACATGCACGAGATATCTTGAAATTCTAACTTCATATGTATATTTGAGCTTTGTGAGGTGTTTTCCTACCAATCTTATCATCTACATGTTATGTAACCTAGGAGAACTAGTGCATGTTAAAATCTGTTACACGCGAGAATTGAGCAATAAAAGATTACATATATATATATATATCATGTGCACGGGGAAGGGCTCCAAAAGGAAAAATCATCCTTTGCGAGGAAGCCACCGTTTTCTTGGACCTAAAAAGTATTACGTGATCCAAAGGCCTAAAAGAATAATGGCATTAAAAGAAAATATTTTCCAAGGCCTATTTTGTTTAGTTGATTTATTCATTCAAAATATTAAACTATATATGCATATTTTGATGGAAATTGGATGGTATATCAACAGTTTGTACAATGTTCGTTTATCCTAGTTGTATTTTCAATGTCATGACTATATTGGTTTATAGAATCATCAAAGTTCTTGGCTTGTGTGCATTGTGTATGTTTATTCATTGAGTTCAATCTATATTGTCACATGAGATTATATTCAAATGTGATAAATTTTGAAATAAAATGAGAACTCCGTGAACATGTTTTAAGTGATTGGGTCTAAATTTAACTGTTACTAGTTCACAACCCCACACTTTCATTTTCATATGACACATTTTTGCCATATGAGTGTGAAAATCTTATTGTATTTTGTGTCATGTGTGGTGTCTATACCTATATATATGTGAGTGTGTGTTAGTGATATTCATTATTCATTATGTCTACATATATATGGTAATTTTTTTCTTTGCCTCGCTTTTTAGTTCATCTATGCTTCAAGTTCATAAATTGTATCTATCTTGTTGCACATTGTTGTTGATATCACATGCTTAGTATCTTATGTATCACATTAGTATCATTTTTTTGCATCTTATTTAGTATCGATTATTATTTGTATGTATTAGTTTTGATTTAGTTGCCCATATACTTTCATGCTCTTATCACTCTAAGCTTCATGTTTAAATTAGTTTTTATCCTTTGTCTATTCCTGAACAAAAAGAGGGAGAATGATAGGGGGAGAAATGTTATATAATCCTATTGTAATCGTATCTTAGTTTGGGAGATTTATCTTAGGGGGAGACGTCTTTCTAAGTAGGTCATTTCTTTGATAAAGGGGAAAATTAATTTAGGGGGAGTATTTATTTTATATTCATTTGATAGTTTGCTTAAGTGTGCAGGAATTCTTCTAAAATGGAAACTTCAATCGATAAAGATATTGATCCTTGGGTTTTTGAGTCAAGCTATGTAATTTTTATTTTCGGTGGGATATTTTTTTAAGTCTAGTAGAGCTTGACGACCCTTTATGATTTTTGGTTGGTTTTGTCCCAGAATAGCCAAAGGGGGAGATTTGTAGGGATACACATCTCCGATTAAATCTTAGTGTTATGTTGGCTCAATTATGGACAAAAACATTTGAGTCATAGGATAGTGTTCACGTGTATCCATCCAAGCCTATGACATGTTAGTTGAAGGCGTAGCGGACAAGATTATAAAGCTTCATCATATGGCGGGTTTAGTGTGCCTCGTTTCTACGTCAACAACATTGGTTCCAATGTTCCTAAGGTATGAATGCATTTTATGTATATATAGGAGCTTGGAAATTTATTGGGTGTATTTTATAAATTTTTTGTATATAGTTTTTAACGACTTTGTTTTACTCAAAAAATATTTTTTAAGAACTTTTCATAAAAGTTTTGGGCTTAAATAGAATATTCCATTTTCTGGTAAGTCGTTCGAATGAACTGGAATCTCGTTCGAATGAGATTCCCAGGTCGTTCGAACGAGACTTGTAACGAGATTTCTTTTTTCTCACTGGAACATCATTAGTAAAGTCGTTCGAAAGGGAATGTCGTTCAAATGACTTTGGCAGGAACAGTTTTTAGCAGTTTTCTCCATGTTCCCACTACATTTTCCCCACTACTTTTTGACAAATTTACTAAGTGCGGGAACCAACCTTTTCTAAGTAACTTTTTCACATTCTAAGACTTTTAGAGAGCAAATTCTTTCAAGAAAAATTTCCATGTTTTGTGTTTGATTTTTATGGATTAAATTCACTAAAAACACATACACACCCATTTGTTTAGTTTATTCCAAGTTTCTACATATATATCCTTTGCTTGGAGTGTTTGGCATCGGGTTCTACTATACCTAATTGAAGAGTTATTTGGGTTTACTTCTACATCCCATAAATAAGAAGACTTGTTTGATGTTGCGGCATTCCCACTCAGAGAAAGGCTTCAGGTGCGGGTTGACGGTTGTTCCAAAGGCCTCATTGGTGGATTCCAAGGTTCCGATGGACTCCGGGATTATCGGCTAGGCGGAGGTTGTTACAAGAAGATGCGTCAGGGTCTTGGATGGAGTCAAGTCGAGTTGTTGTAACTCATATGTCTTGTAATGACAAAGGCATACTTAGTGGACTTAAGTCTTGGGCCGTCCGAGGTTTTTCCTGTTGTGGGTTTTTCCCCGTACATCGCTACATAGTGGTTTATTTATTTTATCTTTAGCAAAATTCACCTAAGATGCATGCTTAGGTAAAAAGATAAAATTGGGTGTAAATCACTACTTGTTCAATTTGGTGCTAATTAAAGTTTTTGGTAAAATTGAAATTAATTTAATTTAAGTCGAGAATTTAATTTGTTAAATTTGGTTTGGCCTAAGTTGCTAATATTGAAAATATTGTGTAGGCAAATTCTAGGATTTGGGTTGAATTAATTGGATTAAAGTGAAAAATGCATTTTTTGTTTAATTTAATTTCACTTTGAGTTTTGTTTAATTTTAATTTGAAAGAAACTAAAATTTGTTGTTTGTGTGTGTTGCGTTGAGCCATCTTCATTTCGAATTTAAAGGAAATTCTTTTTGTAAAATTTAAAATTAGGGGTCATCTTTTTCAACATCTTTTTTTATAGGACAATGGCTACCAACGTTGCATACTATGAGAGGATCGAACATCTACAAGAGGATCACAATCTTTCTCGGGCTCTGCTCCATTCTGATTAGGAAGTCAAATATGAGGCATTGAATATAGGTTGGGGCTTGGACAAGAAACTGTAAGAGAATACATCGGCATTCAATAAGAAGGAATTCTTGTTAAACAAGGAGGTAGAAAGTGCTCAGGAAGTTGCTACTCTTCTTGAAAAAGAGAATAACAACTTAAGGAATGAGTTGGAGAGCCTGAAAATGTCGACTGAGGTTGCGCCAAACGAACGTGTTTCTTATCTGGATCTTGAGAAAACCAAACTGTTAAAAGAGATGGAAAGTTTTTAGAAGAAAAATACCGAATCTGGACAGCCTCTTAGAAAAGTGGTTGTTGCTCGGCCAACTAAGGATGAAGAAAGAACTAAAAAGACCTGGCCAACCAAGCAGCACTGTTAATAGAGAAAAAAACCCATCAAGAAGCTCCAAGACAAGGTGGATCGACTAACTTTTCACTTCCATAAATAACCTAAAGTTATATGGATGGATGGTTATAATGAGGCCTTAACCTACTTGAATGATTATCTGGAGCAAGATCATTGGTAAAGATACAAATGGGGCTGGTTGAACATACAAAGGTGGATGTAAAGAGTGACTTATGGAATTGGCATGATCCAAGCATGTTGTATTATCCTAATCCTCCATTCAAGATTGATGCTAAGTGGATTTGAAGTGATGTTATTCCCTAGATCTTGGTAAGAAACTACATAGGGGACTATGGTCTTTAGGATGAAGATGAGTACATTTACCCGCTCATTTATTGGATCGGCTGAGAAGTATTAGGTGTAATAGGTTAAGAGATTTTAGAAACTACAACTTTTTCTAGCACTCTTATTGTTCCTCCTGCTGGGATGGATAAAGAAAATGCCCACCAAAATGAATTTGTTTATCCTACTTGTTTCTGATTGTACGAAAGTTTGATGGAATAAAAAGACTATTCTTGCAAAACATGTTTATCTATATAATCTAGTCTTTGATCCATAATTAAGCTTCTTTAATTAGTGTATTGTCTATGTAACCAACTAACCTACTTAATTGATTTGTGTCTTGTCAAGTTATGAACTTGGGTTATAGGGCCTTAGGTTGTACTAATACACTAAGGTAAAATATTTTTAGGGCTAAGAGTTGGCATTACTTACCATTGGTGACCAAGTGTATTCCGATTGTAAGTTTTTCCTAAATTTATCTTGGTCGAATGAAACTCCTTGTTATTTACTTTAAGTCATATATGTTTCTGGGACTTCTTATTCATGACTGGTTAACGACAAAGTCATAAAATAATTTTCTTTTTGAAATAGGAAAAGTTTATTTGGTTTAATGGGATTTCTTATTTCGTGACCTATCAAAGACGGAGTCATACATAAAGTTCAAAATTCAACACCCTGTGAGTTGGCATACATACCTTAATTGGTACCATAACTTAAGTTCTGAGAGCAAGCATGTAAAGAGTCTTATTGGTGGTCATCCTCGGTGTAGTTCTATATGCCTAAAGAACATTATGCAGTTCATTTATCTAGTTTCCCTTAGCGTCATCCAACATTATTTTAACCCCATCAAGTATGATTTTTTTGGTAACCTCTATTTGGCCAATACACTGTGGGTTTCCATTGGCAGAGTGAAGTTTATGGATCTTGGATTGAATATAATACTCCTCAAATTCCTTATTGTCAAACTGAGTGCCATAATCAGTAATGAAGGCATATGGTACTCTATACCAGCAAATGATATATTTCCAGATGAACTAGAAAACTCTTTCATAGGGAATTTTAGCGAACGACTCATCCTCTACCAATTTGGTGAAGTAATCCCTCCTATTACCAAGTACTCGAACCTTTTTTTAGCCCTCAATAATTGGCCAACCAAATCAATTCCCCGAATAGAAAAAGTTCGAGGGGAGTTAATAGGAGTTAAGGAAGCCCCTGATCTTCTATGAACTGCGGTAAACTTCTTACATTTATCACATGTATTTGCAAAGGAAATACAGCCCATTGTCATAGTCATCCAATAGTATCCCTGCATAGCTATTTTACGTATTAATGATCGATCAATTGAATGAGCTCTAAAGGAACCTTCATGCACTTCTCTGATCAAGTCTGGTACTTCGACTGGGTGAAAACAACGAAGTAATGAAATAGTATATCCTCTTTTGTACAGGACTCCTTACTCTAACACGTAACAGGCTACCTTGAACCTTAACTTCCTAAATTCTTTTGGATCAGCAGGTAGTATACATTTTTCAATGTGATTTTTGATAGGATCCATCCATAAGGGTCCTAAATACATTACAATGAAATTGAACAGAGCCTACAGATCCACACTTTTGTATGCAAGAATTTCCACGGGGATGGTTCTCTTAATTTTTGTCATGGTCACTAAAGCTAGCCGAACAAGTGCATCTGCTCAGGCATTCTCTATCCTTAGTATTCTCATCATTTTGATTGCAACAAACTTGGCAATGACTTACATGGTTTTGGATAGGTACTTAATCATGAGATCCCCCTTAACTTCGTGTATTTGAATAACTTAGTTAACAAAGAGTTGAGAATCACTATGCACCATGACCTGCTCGGCTCCAAGTGATAAGGCTAACTCTAAACCTATGATCAATGCTCCGTACTCTGCTTCATTATTGGAGGTATGGAATTGAAAATGAAGTGCATACTCTATTTCAATGTTGTCTAGAATATTGATGATTAACCAGGCGTAACACGCGAGGATTCGTCTACATACAACTTCCAAACTAGAATGTCTTTATTGAAACTTTCTTCAAATAGTATGCCTTGTTGGAATATTTTCTTACTCTTCTCATCATATCTTTGAGCCATCCCTTAGGGAACTGATGTTTCAGGTTAGTAGGCGATCTTTTCAGTTTGCTTTGGATCAGATCTTTCTTCTAAGGTAGTGTGCTTGGCATGCAAACTTGAAAAAGTGATCGCCTCTAAATATGTGAATTCTGTAATAAAGTTCGCTACGTCATGTACTTTCAACGATGTCCTTAGCTTTTAAAGGATTTCATATTCCCCCAACTCAACTGCCCAGGACATTAATATCCACGATTTCTCTAATTTATGAAGTGCCTGGTGCAGAGTTAAGTCTGTGTAAACCATAATGGTATGTGCTTGAAAGTAAGGCTTCATCCTCCTTGAAGCTTCAATAAGATCAAGGGAAAGCTTTTTCAGGTGAGGATATCCAATTCTTGGTCCTCTGAATGCTTTGCTAGTATAATACACTGACTTTTGAATTTTATCCTCCAACTTGACTAACACCAAGCTAACAGCGGATTCTAAAACAACCAAATATATATACAATTTTTCTCCCAAAATTGGTCGGGAGAGAAGCGGTGGAGATCCCAGGTACCTCTTCAACTCCTAAAAGGCATTTTCACATTCTTTGTTCCATTCGAAGGTTTTCTTGAGTACTTTAAAGAATGGTAAGTCCTTATCAGTGGCTTTAGACACAAATCGATTGAGGGCGGACACCATTCTTGTCAATTTTTATAAATCTTTCTTGCAAGTTGGAGCTTGCATCTCAATCAGTGCCTTTATTTTATCTGGGTTAGATTCAATGCCCCGTTGATTCACAATAAATCCAAGGAACGTCTCTTCCTATACATCGAACATGCACTTGGTTGGATTTATCTTCATTTCATGTTTTTTTTTCTAGTGATCAAATGTTTGACTCAAGTCTTTGATGTGGTCGGCAGCTTCCTTCATCTTGGTAAGCATGTCACCCACATATACTTCCATGTTCTTACCAATTTATTCTTCAAAAACCTTGTTCATGAGCCTCTAGTTTGTTGCTCCAGCATTTTTAAGCCCAAAAGGCATAATGTTGTAGCATTAGGTATCTTGGCTGGTGATGCAGGATGTGCTTTCTTTATCCTTAAGTTTCATTTTGATCTGGTTGTAACCAGAGTAGGCATCCATACTCGTATACAAGCCTATCAGTGATGCCTTTGATTATTTTGAAGCAGTAGCAATCCTGTATTATCTGGATACAGACCTGAACCTCTAACAAAAGTCATCCACGGCTTACGGAGTTTTGAAATGGTGGGCACTGAAATTCTCGTTGCCAGAGTCAGGGAAGTTTAAGAGCTTCACGATTAGATATTGATCATGGATAATCAGTCAAGAGGTGTACCAAGCATCATCGGTAGTGGATTTGTACTCCACCTCATATTCGGGATTCACCATCATAGGTATGGCATTGGAAACTTGGGAAAGTCTCAAAGCTAGTGTATTATTTGTCTAGAGTAGAATGGTATGTGTGTGAAATATAACAAATATTTAAAATAGGCACACTAAGGCTTGAAAACATGTCGGGAGGGTGTGGGCAACCCTAGCAGCTTGAAAACGAAACCGCAAGTGGCACGAACACCTCGTGCGTAATTGTTTAGAGCTCAAGAGTTTTGCAAATATGACATTAATTGGAGAGTGATGGAGGGATAAATTAGGAAGCCTACATGCTACAAAAACCAATCATAATCCAACAAACGGACATTATTCCCGTGCGAGGTGTTCGCACCTCTCACGGGGCCGTTTGAGGGGTATTTTAAGTTTTTGCCCTCTAACGGAGTGTTTTTAAGCCTAAGTCTAGATATTTTCAAACTATCATCATATTCTCAAATCTAGTGTCCCATGACGACGCAGTTAGTTCTTGCGAGTTATATTGGTCCCGTGCGAGGTGTTCCTACCACTCACGGGACCGTTTAGGGGGTGTTTTGGTTTGTTGCCCTCTAATGGCTTGTTTTAAAGCCTAAGTCTAGATATTTTCAAATTATCATCATATTCTCAAATCGGTGATCCTCTGACAACACGATCAGTTCCTACGAGTTACATTGATCTCGTGCGAGGTGTTCACGCCTCTCACGGGCCGTTTGGGGGGTGTTTTGGGTTTTCGCCCTCTAACGGCATGTTTTTAAGCCCAAGTCTAGATATTTTTAAATTATCATCATATTCTCAAATTGGGATTCCTATGACTTTGCGGTCAGTTTCTGCGAGTTACATTAGTCCCGTGGGAGGTGTTCGCGACTCTCACGGGGCCGTTTGTAGGGTGTTTTGGGCTTTCGCCCTATAACGACATTTTTTAAGCCCAAGTGTAGATATTTTCAAATTATCATCATGTTCTCAAAGTGGGGGTCCCGTGACCAGACGGTCAATTCTTATGAGTTACATTAGTCCTGTGCGAGGTGTTCGTGCCTCTAATGGGGCGTTTGGGTGGTGTTTTGGATTTTTGCCCTCTAGCGACAAGTTTTTAAGCCCGAGTCTAGATATTTTCAAATTATCCTCATATTCTCAAATCGGGAGTTCCGCGACAACGATAACCAATAATTATCCAAATTATTATCCAACAATCAGACCAATGATTATCCCTTACTCCTTCTAACATACTATCCAACAACAAGCCAACAACCAATAATTATCCAACAACTAGACCAAACAAAACCAATAATTATCCCACTCCTTCTATCATCTAAAATATAGTGCATATATATCAATTATATAACTACTTTAGTTAAAGTAAAGAGTACCTGGTTCCTGTGATCTAAGAAGGCCATTAAATAGAGTCTTCTGAATGTGTGATTAGACCAAATTGATCCTGAATCCCCCAGCGTATTCTTTTACATGTACACTTGTTGATTAGTTTCTTGATACAATCTTCATAAAATAAAGATAATTTGACTTCATCTTATAAAGACTGCATTTATGAAACTAATCAGCAAATGCATATGTACAAAAAAACATGGAGATTCAGCTAGGTCAATTTGATCCAATCACAAACTCAAATGAATCTATTCTCAAATCGAGCTTCATGTGAAAGTAACTAAACATTCGACTGAACATAATATATTTTTGAAAGTTAACTTACATAAATCATATTAAACATTAGTAAAAGTAACTAAACATTCATACATCAAAGTAAAGCGATAATACAATGTCAATATCATAATAGGATACAAATAAGATTGACAGGGATAGAATAATATTTTGATACTCAAGTTTCCACTAAATTAACTAAAATATCCTTCAAATTAGGCTTATTATCAAGAGCTGACTGAAACTCTTTTGGAGCCTTTAATGCGTCTACTTGAGTAGTCATACCCTTTGGTGCATGCACAACAATAGACCGATTGCCATCATTTATGCACTTCGTGTAGAATACATTCTTTATGTTCTGAAAGGCACAAATAAAAGGCTCGTCAACTTGCGATCTTTCCTTTCATCTTTGATAAGTCCACCATAATAAGTTTGGAGTCAGGATTAACTTTTCAAGCATTCATTGTATCCTCCACATTTATCCAATCACAATTGAATACGGTTTCTGTGAAATCTAAGTAATCAAGTTCTAGGATTTATTGGATTATCCCATAATAGGTTAGCACCGTATTCTTTGAATTTTTATCACTATCGCTAGCGATACATGTGGTCAAGGCAGAAATTGATATTCCAATGTTTTTCGTCAAAAGCTTTTCCTCATATGTATATGAAATGAAATCAAAATCATTGGTGCAGAATTTCTTTAACTCTTTTGCACGAAAACTAGGACCTTTTACCAGGCGTGCAAGTCTAGAAGAGACATCACCTCTTTTTAGAAGCTGTATTTATTAATGAATTTGTATTAGGTCATGTTTTTACCATATATGAATAAAGAACCACATACATAAGATCTGAAAGTTTCCTTAGTGGATGAGACACGATCCATGATCGAAAAAAGCTCGTCCATGAGAGGGGAGGTGTGTTGAAATTTTATTTTTGGCATATGTGAGCCAACACCTCTCATCCTCCCCCTTTTATCCTATCCAAAGGTCTGGGTCAGGGCATCATTTTCAAGGTCAAATTCATCAATAGGGCTCGAACGGGACTGATTGCTGATGGCCTCTATTGATTTCAGCATCTTAGCCAAGTGCTACGGGAATTTATTATCTTTGTCCCATCGAGCACGAACGAATAAGTTTGCCCGATTTGGTTATTTACCGGCATCTGCACCATCATTTGTCCTACTCTCCCATTCATTCTTCAAATCCCCATAAGATTTGGATCCAAGCCTATAGATATCAGTTTTTATACCCTATTTTTTTTTTGCTCCCTCTTCACCAACTTTTTCTCCTTCACATCATTCTCAGAAATATTATTCCACGGCTTTATCGGCATTTCAACATTAGGAGGCACTATCTCTTTTAAAGTTAGAATATCAGAGCTCACTGGTTCATTCGAGAAATGTTTCTTCTGAAAGTTTCTCCTATAGGTCCTCAATACTTCAGCAACCTGAGATAGAACCTTACTCTTGGCACGGTCAGGAAATGATAAATGTTTACAGAGTTGATCATATATTTCATCTTTGACGGCTTGATCAGCAAGGCTCCAGTTTTATGGTCCACCGAGTTCCATATTCATTTTTTCCAGCGATAAACATTGGGCTTTAAAGTTCATCATGCCATTCCTATCACCCGTTAGGTTATTAACGAGAAGGGATAACCCAATGGGCTTCTTTTGTATTGAGCGGGAGGCATCGAGAGTGTTGGATGGGGGCATTGGAGCAACGGGAGTGCTGGATGAGTGTGGTGGAGCACTTGGAGTTAATCTTGGCGAGGAGTGAACCATTGGTGGAGTTGTGAATTCCTCGGCCATTGGTGTTGAGAATTCAGGTTGTGCATGAGATGGTGAACCTCGTTGTGGTATCACCTCTTCACTTGGTACCCTTGGGTTGTTTCCTCTCGACATTATCTACAAAAATGAAAAGCCATAAGTGACCAAATAATTATAATAATATGAAATTATAATATATTAATCAAGCTTATGACTCTCTCTCTCTCTCTCTCTCTCTCTCTCTCTATACACACACACACACACACACACACACACATATATATATATATATATATATATATGTACCTTTTCAGAGTAAGACATTAGAATATGTCCAATGTGTCTGAACTCCATCCGTTCGGTATTAGTTTTTAAGAACCTATGAATTTTTGAACGTGGACAACTAAGAGGAAGGATATCTATGATAGATGTGTAGATATCTGTGATATGAACTCAAAATCCCATCTTTTTCAACTTGTTGGAAAGATTCAATTTTACGTGCATATGGCGCGAGACGTCACAATCTATGTCAATACTATCTATACACAGTTGTATCCATAACGGGTGGATTTTTTTTCCGCCTTCTCCAACAACGTAACCAAGGTCAGGGCTACGTCGGGATTATGTGTGTGAAATATATTTTCTATAACGTCATCCCAATTTTTTGGTAGGGAAAATAAAATACGATCAAACAAGTAATCTTGCTAGAAATTTACTCCACAATTTACAAGGTAGTTAATTGTTCGATCTTTTTATTTCCATACCTATAAATAGAAGTACCTTCTACATGGCGCGCACTACTAAAATAGTTATGTGTGCGGTCCAATTTCAATCTCTCCCACCGTTGTTACCAGTGATTATCACTCTACCTCAATTTTCCTGAAAAAGTATACGAGGGGGTGAATATGATTCCTACAATTAACAGCTCTAATTAATTAACAACTATTAATTAAAACATATGAGGTTTAAGGGTATATTAGTTTGGTTAAGATTTTGATTCATCACTAACCTTATCTGAACCCCTTGCATTTTGGATCTCATCGATGTGAAATCCCAACAACAACACGGGAAGTGGGTGAAATGCCAAATTGACAAGTATGTACATTACGAGTCATTAAAATTTTAGGACATTTACACTTTGGGGTCCGTTAGTTTTTCATATTTACCAATTGGGGTACAGTAGTTCTCGTATTTACTAATTAGGGTCCACTACTTCTTTTCTTTTAATATTTTTAATAATTAATCTTTTTTTCCATTTAGTTAAGATCCGTTTTAAATTCTCCCTCATATGTATACAAAAATTACTAAAATTGTAAAGTCAAAAACTAAAACCCATGGATTGATAACCCTTCAATACCATACCCCTACACCCCAAGTATATAACCACAAATATAATATGATAACAGGCATATAACCCCCCTATACAACGTCTAGGGTTTATTGATTTATACATCCAATTTCTTGAAAAATAACTATGCACACACATACACACATACCATACCCTTACACCATGAGTATATTATTGCCAATATAATATAATGACACACATATAACCCACAACACGGTAGATGTAATTTTTTTACTTATTAAAAATCTATTTAATTATTTTTTGTCAAAAAAAATAATGTCTAGGGTCTTGAACAATATTTTGTTAAAAAAAACCAATACAATGTCTGGGGTTTATTGATTTATACATCCACTTTTCTTGAAAAATAACTATACACACATATGCACATATACCATACCCTTACACCCCGACTATATAACCCCCAATATAATATGATGACACGTATATAGCCAACAACACGATAGGCATAATTTTTTCACATAACACAAAAATATACACAAAAATACACACACATTAGGGTTTCATACACCAATAAAATGAATTAATGAACATGTCCTGCCGAAATACTTATAGAAATACTAAATCTACATCTATATATATAAATGAATTAATGAAAATTAGGGTTATCTTTGAGATTGAGTGAGAAATCATTGAAATCGTTGAGGTTGAGAGATAGAGACTGCCGAGATTGAGAGAGAGAAAAGAGAGTTTGAGGCAGGAAGTGAAATAAGAGAGCTGGGGGTTTTATTATAAGAATACTGGTCACGGCCTAGGGCGGTGACCAACCACCATTACCCTTTAAAAATTCGTGTAAGCAACAAGATGGTCACGGTCTTTAGCTATGACCCACGCATTGAGATGGTCACGGCCCAAAGCCCTGACACATTGGTTGTGTATGCTGACCTTGGTCATGACCTTTGTCTGTAACCCTATCGTAACTAAACATGGAGGGAATTTTGGCGCAACTTTGGCGCCAAGATGGTCACGCCTTGATCACGGCCCATATCCCTGACCCACAGTTGTCACGGTTTTAGTCTGTGACCACTTCCAAGAACATTCATGACCACACTAGGTCATGGATATGGTCACATCATATTTGATATGGTCACGGCCTTGGGTCATAACTAGCTGGTCACATCTTTAGGCCGTGACCCCCTGCGTGTGATCATTCCCTGGATTTAGTGTAGTGTGTGAATTATACTTGTGGTTCATATCAAGTAATATTGTAAGTCGACTGTCTTGTAAAGTTTTTAAAGTACTGATATAAAAGGTTTTACCCTGAAAATGGATTTTTCCTCAATTGTCATGTGATTGCTTATTTTATTTATCTGTCTTATCACTTAGGTGCATGTATTAGGATAATAAGATAGAATTGTATTTTTGATTGGACATTTAATTAAATAAGTTAATCCATTAAGATCGTGCGCACTCTTTAAGTGGCATGAGAGCATTTTTTACCGCTCACGGTAATCAGCCTCCATTGTGGGCCAATAATAAATAAAAGATAAAGGCCTCTTTAGAGTGATGATTATTTGAGAGATTAAAAGTAAACATATCAGCAAATATAAGATAGAGAAGGGATAGAATATCTTTATATTTTTTATGAATTTATGTGCAGAATAACAGTGTTATGTTATGTTATTATCTTTTAGTGTTCAACTAAGTTTCTATTTATAGGCAAACTCTAGGGCTGGCATGTCATTATGCGCATCTTGAAAATTCTTTGTGATACATATCTGGGGACAGTTTGTCCATTATAATTGTCTGTCATTGTCATACCACTATTATCTTTTAGTGGAGTAACACCTAATGTAGTAATGCCTATAAAGGTGATTTTGTCATCTTGTAGCCAAAAAGGTATTATTTTGTTTTTTAGTAAAAAAATACTTGTGCAAGTTTTGGAATCCTGAGAGAGACTCCAGAGGTCACCCGCGGCTATGACTTTGTTATTTATTAATGAGCATCCTTTAAGGTTACTCACCATTTTATGTGAATAGTATTCGTATGAGTAACCGCCTTGGTTACTTGTTATTTTGTGTGGCTAATATGTGTAAGTAACCTCTGTAGTTTTTGCATTTTTATGTGAATGACTTATTGATGTGTGTGTATGTGAGACCGACCCATTGTTTCTTTCACACTACTATTATCTATTTATCAAAGATAATTAATGCGTTAATGGGAGGATTCTCATGTGTCCCTCTATGCCAACTGAGGGGTTGCGCCTGCACCCATTTTCTTTTCTAATGAGGTATTTCTCATGTTTCCCTCTAAAGTAATTGAGGGTCAGCTCGTGTACCTCTTTATAATAATTAACCTATGAATGAGGGATCACTCGTGCATCCCTCTTATGTTTATTGAGGGGGTTTTCGTACGTCCCTCTAAAGTAACTTAGGGTTTCTCGTGTACCCGTCTATAACAATTGACTTGTTAATGAGGGTTCACTATTCCAATCCTCAAAAGGTTATTATGGGGTTACTCGTGAATCCATAAAGTAATTGAGAGGTTGGTCGTGTACTCCTTAAAATGGCTAATGGTGTATTGGTATACTTCCGAAAAAAATCCTTTATGTAGAAGTTGTGAGCATAATTATGAGGGTTATCCCCTTGATTAAAAAGGGTTACAGTAACATGTATGAATGGCAACCCACTTAATTTCCATATCCTATAAGTGCAAGAATATTCCTTTAAGTCTACCATAATTTCTAGATAGGGTTTATTTATTTAAAACTCTAAATTCCCAAACTACTCCCATTTCCATCCAACTACCACTTGCAAAAATGTGTCATAATCCTCACCATCATTAGCATTATAATTATTTCTAATAGAGTAATTATTGGCTTGGCTTTAACCTCTAAAATTAATTTATTAAACACCTCACAATGGTTATTTGTTAAAATGTCACACTTTAGAATTTCAGTGAAGTGGGACTGGCTTCATTGATGTCAGGGAACATCTTCGTCCAACCACCTAAATGATTTATCATTAAACTTTTTCAAATCATCCATGCATTTGTTAAAATATTCCCGAGTAATTTCTCTAGCACACTTCCAAAACATATACTTTATTTATTTTTTTCCTTTAATTTTTTATTTTGAAGTTGTTGTGATGGTGTCTCACTTAATATCTATGTTGTAAACCTGGTACCACTTCGTTTAGAGATGGAACCAAACCCTAAAATGAATGAATTAATCCAATTATTGAACGAAATGAATTAATGAATGAATGAAATCAGTTAATGAATTAAATCAATTACTTACATAAAATTCAATTCGCATTTTTGTTCCATGTCAGCGTCCTCACAAATCAATTTCAACAACCAACACCAAGAATACTTAGTCTCTTTTTCAACAATTGCACAGGCTAATGGATATATAAAGTTATTAGCATAAATGCCTACTACATCCAATTATTGACCTGAATATGCGCCTTTGAGGAAACAAACATCCAAATAAACTATTAGCCTATAAGCTACCAGAAATCCTTGTTTTGATGGACCCAAGTAATTATAAATTCTCTTAAATCCAAGATTTTCTTCTTCACTACATAGAACGATAATATTAGATTGGGGCATTGACCTTTTAATCATTTTTCTATAGGCCCAAAACATACCATATTGGTCGTTATGATTGCCTTCAGTTTTAAACTTAGCTTTCCTCTTAGACCTATACACCACACTTTGAGAAATGCCAACTATATGATTCCTCTTTACAATCTGGGTTGGCCCTAATTTCCTTTATATATTTATTGGATAACAAGTAAGAATTGGCACTCTTAGTGTGAAAACTCTTAATGGTGTTTACTTGTATATTGGTTGTTCCCTGGTCCTTAGGTGCAAACACCATCCAGTTGCATGGTGAAGCACATTTAGGCCCAATTCTCCACTTATCATTATTAGAGTAAATAATTTTATTCGTATTCAAGTTAGATTATTCTCTAATTGATTCTCTAACTATTCATAACTACCAAAAACCATTCCCAATTCAAATTTTAGGATTTTCAAGTTCCTCTCTTGATTAAATTCAGGCCACCTTTGTGTTGAAGTTGCCTTTATTTTTTCAACATCAGAATCATCATTAACAAGCCCACAAAGACTGACTCGATCTCTAGAAGAATATATATACGACCATTCATTGACACCATCATTCTCATTCTCACTCACCATCATTATTACTGTATTTAAAAGAATAATCGACATGAGTTTGTGTAACAGCTAGTGACATAAATTCATTCAAATCACTAACACTCAATAATTCATCACCTTCATCCCATCTTATTTCATTACCACCATCACCCCTAACTCTTCAACAACTTTCCCACTTATAAATTCACTTACATCCCTTCTTACTTCATCAAAATGTTCCAAATATGCTTCAATAATTCTGTATGTAGGAACCCAATCAACCATTTCTCTAATATTTAATTTTTTCTCAATAATTCTTAGACCTATGTTCATATCCATGTATGGAACTCTATACCAACACACTTAATATTGGGTGCACCAAATTCTTTACCTAGATCAGTAAAATCATGTATGCACAACAAATCAAGGTCAATACCATCTATATATTTCACAAACCCACCCACATACACATGGTGTGAAATTTTAACAAACATTCCACCAAAATGAAATTCAATAATGAAATATGAAGAATTTGAAATTAGGAAAAAAAAGCTTTTAACATACTTACAATTCGATGAAAAAAAGGTCATAAAGATCAAAATCGATGCATGAAAAGAGAACCTCTTTGGGAAAATATATTTTATTCTTAACATTATCCTTTTCTCGATTGAACAAATCACCTACCTCTCTAACTTGAACTCCCATCTTGAGTGAAATTGATGTCCTTTTCACATTAGGGTTCTCATTGGAGTAAATCCCTATTTTCATCTTGGGTTTTAATGAACAAATAGAATGAAATGGTAAAGGTTTATAATTAGTGGTATAAAATGACCATATAAACCATTTTAAAAATGGCATGTGCCTTGGACATGCCAAGAATCGTTAGATTTAATAGCCAAATTTGACGAAAGGGCTTCTTTGACACTGGTTGAATACTTTAGGGGATTGATAGGCACAATAATTACTTTTAGGGCTTAATAGAAGTATTTCGAATACTTTAGGGGCTTCATAGGTAATTCGCTCAATTAAGTGATAAATTAGGATAAGTATTTGACATATTTTTTTAAATTTAATTGTGTGTGTGTGTGTGTGTATGTGATCGTGGATGTAATGATTAATAAATAAGTTAAATTTTATTTTTCTTGTGATAGACAATTTACTAGATTTAATATACCATTTCTTACCAACTTTATTTTATTAGAAAGAAAAATATATAATGTCTTGAATCATATTTATCATTTTTATCAGTGGGGGTGAAAGTGTTTACTAATATAGGGTTACGCCTACGAGATGAATTTTGTGAGGTTATTACTTATATTTAGCAATTTAATAAATCATTAACGTGTCTTTAAGCGAAATTTATAAACACGTGAAATGTTAATTTCCTATACCATAATTAATTTTTTTAATAACATCCACAAATGTTTAAGTATGATGGATGAGAGTGGATTTAGCTAACATATGTTTTCACTTGAGTGCCAAAATAGTTATTTTTACAAACCATAAATTTGAAGTAAAGCTCTCTAAAGGAGCGGGCCGAGCCTACCAAGGATCATTTAAGAGTGGCCCATGGGTAATGGCGAGTTGATGCTTCTTAACAAGTCGGGACGGACCAACCCAGAACAAAAATATTTAGCTCAAGCCTTACCTAGTATTCTGACTATATAAGGCTAAAAGGACGGGTTTGGTCTAATGGGGCAAAAAATATATTTTTTTTATATATAAATATGGATTAGTTTATATACATATATTATAAATATGTATAATAAATATTTTTATGAACAAATAAAAATAGTAAAGAGGAGGGAAGAGTAGTATTTACAATAAATAAATACATATTTTCAATATTTAAATAGGCTAAATGGGTTGGACTAAGACGTAAGTATGGAGCCCATGGCCCTACCCATTAGGGCACCGGTCTACCCATGTTCCATTTATTAAACAATTCAGCCAAACTAAGCCCTTTTAGGTCAAGCCACACTTATTGAGTCAACCGTCCCGCATGATTTTTGGAGAGGCTTATTTTAATATTTGAATTATACTAGTAAAATATTTGCATATGTAAAAAGAATCCTAAAATCTCATTGGGGGTGGTCATCCCTAGATGGAATCATGTGTGATCCAATTAGTCATTTATGTAGTTCCTTAGACCATCTCCAAGACATTGGAGCATTTTTTCTTCTTCAAAATGATCTGATGCCATTTTTCTTCCAAAAATGGACTTTGATCCGAGGCATTCATCATGGATCAAATTCCATGCCTAACGAAAAATGGTGCGCCTTGGTTCACCGTGAATATTAGAATGTCACGGGAGAAATTATCATCTATTTTCCCCATTTCTGTGTCCAATGGTTAGGTTTCTTGTCTCTAACGACTAGTTTTCAAGTTCCTTTTAAATAACAACATCAATTGCAACCAAAATCACTACGAATCTCTAACTTGCATCAGTTATGAAATTTAATATATTCTCTTTCGAGATAATGTTTACTTAATTCAGGTGAGACCACTTGTGAAGAAAAAATCCCCTATTTATGGGGAGTGCAATTTACCATCTTTTAGATATCGATGCATAACAAAAGTTCTCGTATCATCGAGGATCTATACCCAAGTGAAATGTCATCGATAGAGATATAGAGGAAGGTCACCTACATCTAATTAAAGATTATTTTATTGAGGCCTCAACAGTTGACGATGAAATATTTCAGTGTCATTTTGAAATGTGGTGTCCGTTGTTCTTATGTATCCTTGAGAGAATATCTTCTTATGATGATTATTTCGAAAGGAAGAGAGAAGCAAATGGAAAATGGAATTTTTTTATGACTAGAAAATGACCGTGGCTCTGAGTGCTCATGTATGATTACTCTGTCGATTCAATTAACAAGTATGTATGAATTTCGAAGAGTGCTTTCATTAAGAAATTGAAGAGGTTTTACGATGAAGTATACGTTGTGAATTTGAATCAGTACCTAAAGAAGCCTACGACCTAGGATGTTAAGCAATTTCTAACAAAAGGGGAGTTATGTGGCTTCCTGAGTATGCTAGGTAGCATAGAGTTCATGCACTATAATTGGAAAAATTGTTTGGTATCTTGGTATATGATATATCGAGGTCATCAAAAGAATTAAATCATCATACTGGATGCCATAGCTAACCATGGCCTTTGATTTGGGCATGCATTTTTCAGTGTGTCTAGTGTGAGCAATGATTTGAATGTTCTTGACTAGTCATACCTTTTTGAGGACTTCATGCACGGTAGGGCCCTCAAATGTAATTAGGTTATTAGTGAATGGGGGATATTACCATATTGATGGTATCTACCCAAAATGATCCACTTGTGTAAAAAAATTGCACGACCTCAGACCAAACAATAAGGATAGTCCACATATTGTCAATAGGGGGCTCGAAGCAACGTGGGATGATCTTTTGGTGTTTTACAATCTCACTTCGTCATTATCAAAGTCCCACCTCATCTTTGGTACCATGATGATATAAGTTGCATCATGATGATATGTGTCATTCTTCACAACACGATTGTAGAAGATGAATGAGATGAACCTAATATGCCACTTTGACAACATGATCAGAGGGGAGGCATGCCAGATCCCTCGGAGTTGATCAACCACAACAACATATATGGTGCAACCCAAATATTTTCACAAGTAATACTTCGAGACCCTGTCGAAAATGTGTCTTTGTGTTATGATTTACAAGAGTATATATGGACTATGTGTGGTGGCATGTAGATTTTTCTATTAAAGGACTTTTTTAATCATATGTTTACATTAATATGTTTTTTCTTTTTATGGGTTAATTAAAACATTTGTTTTTATTACATGTTAGTCGTACTTAAGAAAACAAAACAACCATATAACAAGGGTTAAACAAAATAAAAACAAGAAAAGGGGGTGTTGCGACGGCATAGGAACAATCATATTTGCCATTCCCGCGTCAATTGATATGTCGCGCAAATATAAACCCCTATTAATAGTATTATTATTTATAAGGTATATATTAATATATATTATATATCTAAAATAAATGTTTATACTAAAATAAATATTTTTATATTATATCAACTTTAATACATATTATATTCAATATACCCCTATTTTTTTTAAAAGTTTCAATTCTTTACATATATAACTAATATACCAAACATGGCCGTGAGAAGTTTTTGGAAAAATTCCAAGCACATTATGACAAATTGTACTTTTCTTAAATTTTATAAGATGTATGATGGCCATAAGAGTTTGAACATATATATCCCGACCTAATATATAAGAATACTTTAATAATGATTCAAATATTATAGTTGAAGTACAAGAAGTCAATCACTAGTCTAAAATTAGATATGAAACATTAACGTATAAGTGAAATATGTAGAATACTTTATGATTGGGGGATTCAATATTGAACCACTAACTTAAAAAGATATCTACACAATTAAACTTAGGTAGCTATTTGATTTATTTTTTAAACATAGATAATATGATGTCTAGGAATAGTTAAAGTTGATGGTTACATGAGTTTTTTCCATATGAGCTACATTTTGTGAAAAATATGTTTTTATTGCCATAACAATTGACTCTAATTTTTTCAGCACGTTTAACTTAAACAAGGTTCTTGAACAAAAGAATATTTATCTCAAAAAAGAAAATAACAATGTACTTGTACCCAATAGTAGCCATTTTTAAAAAAAAATGTTTATAGTTTTTATGGTGAAATGTGGTTGTTGGTCAATAAATCAGTAGTATTTTTGGACATTTCAGCCTCAAAATGAGTTGCTTAATGGTCAACTCACAAATCTGTCAAAATGGATATCAAACCCCAAGAAGTGAAAATTATAAGGGTCTGAGTCAATAATAAATAATTGATGAGAGAAAACCTCAAATGACCCTTTTTACAGTGATATGCACTAAAAGTATGTGCATTTGCACTTAGGGTTGGGGGTATATTTTAATGGATTTTTTCGATTGACTCAATCAAATAGATAACTTATTTCAATAGTATGTATAACTCAAAATTTTCAATCTAACTTACTACCCATTTTTATCTTTACCTCAACCTACACATAACCTTGTAAATGATTATAAGGGGAAATGGAAATTTAACCTAAAGGTATGAGATGAATTTAATTTCCATACACATACTTTTAAAAGCTTAAGACTTAACCTCAAGAGGCATTTAGTGATGCAATGTTAACCTTACATCAGTCTGCATTTCGAGCAATGGACAGACAGTTGACTGAGCTCATAAAAATGAGTGACAAGTAGTTAATTGTGTACAAAAAGCCTTACATTTTGATAATTCATCAACAATAATGATATGAGTATCAAACATATCCCCCAAAACCTCCTCAAAGTGCATTTAATGTTTGTACATTAGGGAGTTGTAACACCCCGTGTTTTTATTTATTATTTAATTAATTAATTGAAATTTTCGAGAAAAATAAATTTTTGAATTTTAAAATTTTTATTGGCTAAGTATGTTGGTTATGATTTTAGAAGAACAAAACTTCAAGCGGAATTAAAATCGGAGTTAAAACGGATTTTATATTAATTTTACAATATTTTTGCCTTATGGCATTTTTTGGGCAAACTGTCAGTTTTTCGGGGTGATCGATCGATCGACGGGGGGGTAGATCGATCGACCCTACCAGAAAACGAGCGATGTAAGATGTTTTTTAAGAGTTTGTGTAGGATTAGGACTCCTAATCACTATATAACCATGTTAATCCGTAGGGGGACTTCTCATAATCACATTTTCTTCAGTTTTTCACCAGAGAACAATTCCAAATATTTTTCCTCTCACTTATAATCATCAGCCTTCAACAAAATCAAGTTTTTGTCACAAGTTTTGGCACAAATTTTTGAAGGCTTAATTGGGGTTTAATCAAGATCGTTCAAGAACACTCTTTTGCTAATTTTTCGAGAGGAATCCAGAATTCTAATCAGATTTTCAACACGATCTTCACAGGCATGAATACTCTATTCTTTTCCTTTAGTATTATGCGTTTTATGTGTCACCTAAACACTTAATTACATGTTTTCTTAAAAATAATTAGTAACTTAATTAGAAAAATTGAATACTAATTATGGGGTTGTTTTTCCAAAAATCTTTTAATCTGAATAATATTCATAACCCTTTGGGTACGTAGGATTCATGAGTGATTTTGGGTTTTATTGGTGTAGGTTGCATGTAGAAAAACCCTAATCTAAAATAACTGATTTTTGGGTGCATATAGCTCATGTAATACATGTAGAGATAATAAAATTTGGTTTTGATGAATATATGATGGAAACTCGGTATATTTAATTTAAAATAATTAAATGAGATTATTTGGGTATTGTTGACGTTGTGATAATTAAATTAAAGATTTAATTTTATTGGACTATCATGCGTAGTTTTATATATTGATTAATTATGCTTGTTTGTGTGACTTGTTGGTATTATGATGTTACCTTTGTGACGACGAGTTGATGGGTATTATTGCTCTCCCTATATTTTTAGGATGCCTTCTAGGTATGGGACTAGTGGGTATACCTTTTCATGATTTACGCCTTCTAGGTATGAGACTAGTGAGGGTAGATTATCGCGTTTATATCATCTTGAGGGTGAGCTGATTTTTATTACTTTATCGTCGTTACGGTAGTATAAGTACGAGACTAAGTTAAGATTTATGTTAGAAAATCCTCCTATACATAGGATAGGACGTATTGATAACTTGGGGACCCTTAATTATGGGACTAAGGGGTATTTTTAGGGATCTCACATCGATTAAAAGGGTGGGGTGATTATAAATTGAGAACTTGAGAATTAATGCCTAAGATAAAAACGGGTATTAAAATTTGTGGCGACATAATGTGTCAGTGCCGACAGTTTAAATGGGTCAGAGGACGATTTATGTCGTGTCGTGTGTGGAACCTTGTCATGTGTCGGGGCCGACAGTAAACGGGTCAGAGGACGATTGATAAGGGGGAACCTTGTCATGTGTCGGGGCCGACAGTAAACGAGTCAGAGGACGATTGACAAAGGGGAAGTGTGACACTTTAATAAAAAGTGAGAACGATAATAAAAGTTGGTTAATTTAATTAAATTAACATCGTGGGACTTGGGAATTTAAAATCATATTGGTGTGCCTTTATAAATGGGGATTTTTGCGGGTAGTTAGTAGATTATAATTATCGTGTTTAATTATCCCGTTTAATTTAAAATATTCTATTGTGATATTTATTGCGTATAATGCTATTGTCTGGATTCAATGATCCTATTTGAGGGGAGTAGTGTGTATTCTTGCTCAGGGCTTTGGCTCTGACCTATGCGTTGACTAATCTTTTTCAGGATTAGAATTTGGAGAAGCTGTATAAGTTTATCGGAGGTGCAGCTGGAGTTATTTACTTTATGGCTTAGTTTAGTTAGACTTTCTTTTCCAGTCGTATTATGAGACTTCATTTGAGTTTTATTGGGCCATTCGGTTCCAAAGTTGTTTAGAGGATTTATTTTGGGATTATTTCAGATTTTGTTTAATCATTATTGGAGATTGGATTTTTGGAGTTAGCATGTGATGGATCTTTTATCGCTTAGTTATTTGTGATCATTTGAGATTGACGAATTATTTATCATATGGACTGATTATTTATGTCTCATATATGTCTCATGCTAAGAATGGTATTTTATTTAGTTCACGCCCGGCATAGTTTTGGTGGCGGCCGACGCCAGAATTAGGCGGGGTGTGACAGATGGTATCAGAGCATGGTCTTAGGTCTCGTAGGTTATGAGTATGTTTAGTTTCCGCGTTACCGATATTTGATTCTCTTTGTTGATTCGTACTTCTTAAGGTAGATGTTCTAGCATACGTGTTAGATGTGTTTCTTGAAGATGTGAAGTTTTGAGTTAAGGACGTTGTAGGCATTGAGTTTAGAATTAGTAAGCTTGATGTGGGGATCCTTAGAATGGATTTTGGAGACGATAATTATTTTGGAGATGTTAGTACGGATGTTAGGTACCGTATGTATCGATTTTTGATGTTGAGATTTAATTTGAGGAAGTTAGAATTTTGATGACTTTCGGATATAGGATCGAGTGGGGGATTTGTGAGAGCATGTGGGACGCCGTTATTTTCATAGTTATGTGTATGTATATAGGTAATATATATTATTTTGTTGTTTGTGGGGTTGGTGCGCGTAGGATTGGGTGTATGGGCGCCCAATTATGACATTCTACGGGTAGGCATATATGAGCCTTATTTTCTTTTGTGAGATTTATGCGTTGATGAGTATGCTTCGTCTAATTTCGAAGACGAAATTCTTTGCTAGTGGGGAAGTATGTAACACCCCGTGTTTTTATTTATTATTTAATTAATTAATGGGAATTTTGGAGAAAAATAAATTTTTGAATTTTAAATTTTTTATTGGCTAAGTATGTTGGTTATGATTTTAGAAGAACAAAACTTCAAAAGGAATTAAAATCGGAGTTAAAACGGATTTTATATTGATTTTACAATATTTTTGCCTTATGGCATTTTTTGGGCAAACTGTCAGTTTTTCGGGGTGATCGATCGATCGACGGGGGGGTAGATCGATCGACCCTCCCAGAAAACGTGAGATGTAAGCTGTTTTTTTAAGAGTTTGTGTAGGATTAGGGCTCCTAATCACTATATAATCATGTTAATCCCTAGGGGGACTTCTCATAATCACATTTTCTTCAGTTTTTCACCAGAGAACAATTCCAAATATTTTTCCTCTCACTCATAATCATCAACCTTCAACAAAATCAAGTTTTTGTCACAAGTTTTGGCACAAGTTTTTGAAGGCTTAATTGGGGTTTAATCAAGATCGTTCAAGAACACTCTTTTGCTAATTTTTCGAGAGGAATCCAGATTTCTAATCAGATTTTCAACACGATCTTCACAGGCATGAATACTCTATTCTTTTCCTTTAGTATTATGCGTTTTATGTGTCACCTAAACACTTAATTACATGTTTTCTTAAAAATAATTAGTAACTTAATTAGAAAAATTGAATACTAATTATGGGGCTGTTTTTACAAAAATCTTTTAATCTGAATAATATTCATAACCCTTTGGGTATGTAGGATTCATGAGTGATTTTGGGTTTTATTGGTGTAGGTTGCATGTAGAAAAACCCTAGCTCTAAAATAACTGATTTTTGGGTGTGTATAACTCATGTAATACATGTAGAGATAATAAAATTTGGTTTTGATGAATATATGATGGAAACTCGGTATATTTAATTTAAAATAATTAAATGAGATTATTTGGGTATTGTTGACGTTGTGATGATTAAATTAAAGATTTAATTTTATTGGACTATCATGCGTAGTTTTATATATTGATTAATTATGCTTGTTTGTGTGACTTGTTGGTATTATGATGTTACCTTTGTGACGATGGGTTGATGGGTATTATCGTTCTTCCTATATTTTTAGGATGACTTCTAGGTATGGGACTAGTGGGTATACCTTTTGATGATTTACGCCTTCTAGGTATGGGACTAGTGAGGGTAGATTATCGCGCTTTTATCATCTTGAGGGTGAGCTGATTTTTATTACTTTATCATCGTTACGGTAGTCTAAGTACGAGACTAAGTTAAGATTTATGTTAGAAAATCCTCCTATACATAGGATAGGACGTATTGATAACTTGGGGACCCTTAGTTATGGGACTAAGGGGTATTTTTGAGGATCTCACATCGATTAAAAGGGTGGGGTGATTATAAATTAAGAACTTGAGAATTAATGCCTAAGATAAAAATGGGTATTAAAATTTGTGGCGACATAATGTGTCAGGGCCGACAGTTTAAACGGGTCAGAGGATGATTTATGTCGTGTCGTGTGTGGAACCTTGTCATGTGTCGGGGCCGACAGTAAACGGGTCAGAGGACGATTGATATGGGGGAACCTTGTCATGTGTCGGGGCTGACAGTAAACGGGTCAGAGGACGATTGACAAAAGGGAAGTGTGACACTTTAATAAAAAGTGAGAACGATAATAAAAGTTGGTTAATTTAATTAAATTAACATTGTGGGACTTGGGAATTTAAAATCATATTGGTGTGCCTTTATAAATGGGGATTTTTGCGGGTAGTTAGTAGATTATAATTATCGTGTTTAATTATCCCGTTTAATTTAAAATATTCTATTGTGATATTTATTGCGTATAATGATATTGTCTGGATTCAATGATCCTATTTGAGGGGAGTAGTGTGTATTCTTGCTCAGGGCTTTGGCTCTGACCCATGCGTTGACTAATCTTTTTCAGGATTAGAATTTGTAGAAGCTGTATAAGTTTATCGGAGGTGCAGCTGGAGTTATTTACTTTATGGCATAGTTTAGTTAGACTTTCTTTTCCAGTCGTATTATGAGACTTCATTTGAGTTTTATTGGGTCATTCGGTTCCAAAGTTGTTTAGAGGATTTATTTTGGGATTATTTCAGATTTTATTTAATCATTATTGGAGATTGGATTTTTGGAGTTAGCATGTGATGGATCTTTTATCGCTTAGTTATTTGTGATCATTTGAGATTGACCAATTATTTATCTTATGGACTGATTATTTATGTCTCATATCTGTCTCATGCTAAGAATGGTATTTTATTTAGTTCACGCCCGGCATAGTTTTGGTGGCGGCCGACGCAAGAATTAGGCGGGGTGTGACAGGAGTGTCCCACGTATTGTAGAAATACTTAATGCATTTGGGAATGTGTTGGGGGATGTTTTGGGACGCGTAGCATTAGTGTTCATCTAAACCCTTCTCTCTGTACTTATACTTATCTTATGATTTTTCTAATCTCTAATTTATCACGCATCATTCCTGCATTCTTCATCGTTTTTTCAAATGTGTAGACTGATGAACTCACCCTTACAAACTCATCTCCCATATCCTATTTCCCTTTTGTTGCAAAATGAAATAGCATACTACCATCATCTCTCACTAGACCCAACCCAATAAATCGCCTAATAAATAGCCAAATATCAGAACCACCAAACTCTAAAAACCTTTCATTTTAACCATTTTAGTATACCTAGACTAGTTGTAAATACAATAGTTACAAAACACAACACGCACACCACATAAGATGTACGATACAATCACCAAAAATGCACCATGCCCTTATATTGAATGCTAGCATAGAATAGAGATGATAGTAGTTCTTTTTCTTTTTGCTTTATCCAAAATCGTATAGATGGAGAGAGAAAGAGAGTAGGATTTTTCCCTATTAATATCATTTTGGAAAAACTATTCATTGTATTATTTTACATCTTTATTTTTCTTACTTTTCAGCATTGGATAATTCATTATTGCTCTGATTCATTAAATCTATAAAAAAAAAAAGAACCCATTGTGTAACTTGTTGATTATATTTGTAACTTGATATTAATTTGTTAACCGTTGAATTGTATTTCAATTACTTTTGATTGTATCATTTTCAATGAACTAAATTGGAATGAAATCTCAGATGTTATTCCTTGTAAAAGATAAAGAAGAATAAGAAGAGACAAAGAGAGGGAGGGGGAGAGGGAGAGACAGGTGGGTTTATAATATTCGATAACCAAACCCAAATCTCTTCATTAACATAAAGGATACATTTTTTTTGTCAAGAAAGGAAAGAAAAAATGAAGGAAAATAACTTTTTGTAGTATTTGGTGTAATACCCCGTAATTATATTGATTTTATTTAAGGAATTAATTGAATTAAATGAGAATTAATTGGGTATTAATACGGGTATAAATACTAGCTAGATGTGAGTTGGTATTTGATTATGATGTTAAAATTGAAAATTTCATGAGTATTGAAAATGTTAAAAATTATCGCAAGGCAAAAATACGACAAATTGGAAATTTAGTTTGGATGCGCACGTTAGTCGCGTCAGGAATGAAATTATTTGAATTAAAAAGTGAATTATATTTTTATCAACCGAATGGTCATTTTGAGTGATCCAACATGTTCAGAAGGGTCGAAATAGTCAGAAAACACTAGCCGGGGGTTTAGTTTGGGTCCCGAGGCATTTTTAGGCCATATCGGCAACCCAAAAGGGTAGTTTATTAATTTTAAAAATATGGGAATTAAAACCCAAGAATTTTATAGGTTAATTTTATATTATTAATGAACCCACTAAGTCCATTATTCATCATTTATCAAGTAGTGGACTACGGGAGTTATAGGGATAGTCTTAAGAGGTTCCAAAAGAAACCCTAGCCACCATCACCATCTTTGGGAGAAATCTGTAGACAGAAAGAGGAGAATCAAACTTCATCCTTCAACATCAAATCAGAACTTCTAAGGCAAGTGGTTTAATTACATGAATTCAAGTGAATGTTTTCTCCATGCTGAGAATTGAATATATGTCTTATATTGAAAGTTTGATGAAAACCCATGAAATTGGAGATAGAAGTTTAAATCTTATATGAGAATCGCATGAAGAATAGTTATCGATGAATTTCATATCCAAAATATATCTATTGATGATTTTAAAAATGGATTTATAAGAAGTAGTTATAGACACTAAATTCCGTGTTCATATTTATAAGGTTTGGGACAAGATTCGGGAATTATGATGATTACATGTTGATTTAGGAAGACTTGTCCCCATATATATGTTAAAAAGTGACCTAGGAGGACTTGGTGTAGTTTAAACACATTAAAACTTAGTTTGGATGATCATAGGATGGATTTAGATAAGAGGAGAATGAAGAAAAAATGAATTTGGAGATTTCTGGGCGCAGTTTGCCATCTCGTTAGAAGACCTGCCCAGGTCATTCGAACGAGTTTCTAACGAGATGACAGTATCCCTTCTAATGAGTTAGTAGTTCATTCGAAGCCTTTCGTTCGAACGACACTCGTTCGAATAACCTCATTCGAACGAGACTTCTAACGAGTTGACAGAATGGCCTTTTAGGCCTGATTTTATTTCAAATGTCTCGTATACTTAATTAACGAAGAATTAACCTTCCCTTATTGACAAGTGGGTATAATTGTGAGAATTGGGGTACGTTGAGGAGTAGAACTTAGAAACTTATAGTAAATCGGATGATAATTATGGACTTGGAAACGAGTACCTAATTACGACGTGAGAAGAATTGAGAACTCTAATGCATTTAAAACGGGAACTTATAAACGTATAACAGTAAATGATGGGATAAGAACGAGAAGTATACCTATATTAATATACTAGAATATCTAAGAAGTGTGAATTCTTAGTATATGTGGTTATCTGTGTATAACATACCTACCATGCTTGCTATCACGGGAGGTCGGTGTTCGATTCAGGGCCATCTAATATTTGTGTGCCTACGGGGGGGATTTAGATTGGTACCTCGAGGACATAGGTCACAGAAGGACTTATTGAGAAGTTAATAAGTCTGCTGATCATGGGAGCGTAGGTATGTGCGTGACCCGTATGATGTGAACTATGTTCGCCTCCACTATGTGTGTTTGTACTTGTCAAAACGGTTCCTGAAAGATTCAGAACACGTGATCCTTATGTAAGTGATGTACCGGGATTGGATAGCAGAGTATGTGCGCACCACAGCTTAGTCTAGGGGTGCCAGTATTGTATAATTTTGAGAAGATTGATGCAATGAAATATTGATGCGAACTGTCTATGTAAGTGCAAGTGTGAATTAATGTTACATCCTGTAGATTTAACAATGGGAAAACGCTTAGAAATTGTTATGATTAATTCCGAGAATTAAATGAAAGTAAAACTCCCAGTTCATATAAAGGCGTCGGGAATGAAACCATGATTAGTTTAGTAAATACCAAATATTAAAGTGGACTAGTTTGATAGTAGAATAACTAGATTTGGTTACGGATACGTTAGGAGTGCACAGATAGTCGAGAGGTGAGTATTTCATGTGAGAGCACGTCCTAACATGTATTTTGCATTCATTGTTTAATGTTGTTAAACCACTTTCTATATTTTAAACTATTTTCACACTCGGTCTCTGACCCGTTTGCTTCCAAATATATTTTCTTGTAAAAACCTTTTAGGTGCCCAGCCACAAGGACACCAAGCATAGGAGTTCATTCAGGTGACGTACTGTAGCTGCTGTGGAAGTTACAAGAACTTGACAGTAGACGCCTCAACTTTCGATCTTGACTCTATGTTATCATATTTTTCTCATATGTTGGGCATGTCGCCCCATTTCTTTTAGACACTTTATTTATCCAGTCCTATTAGATTTTGGGTTGTAATTAATTTAGTGATGCAGACTTAGTATTGATTTATTGTTGTATTTGGATTGTTGTGAGGAGTATTCCTCCAGACTCATTAATATTTTATGGTTATTCTATTGTCATTATGTTGTGGTGGTTATGCTAGCAGTTCATAATCTTCTTATTGCATGTTAATCAGATTTAATTAAAATCGATAACTCACTTTTTAAATATTAGGTGGCTAGTAATTGTTAAAACGTTTTTCGATAGTGATGATATGAACTGAACAAACTTGGCATTTAGTATTAATTTAATAAAGGAGTAGCTACCCGGTATTTAATTAGTTGGGGTGTCACAGGTGGTATCAGAGCATCAGGTTCTAGTGTCCTTAGGATCGGTACGGCTTATTATGTTTCCACTGAGCTTTCTTTGATGTAGAGCCCTATATTTTAGGACTGTTGTATTGTTTTATGTAAGTTTCGCTCTTCAGATATTTTGAGATAATAATTGTGAACTTATAACACTTTACTCTCATTTCAGATGCCTCCACGATGTGCACAGCGAGTTCCTAGGGATGCTCAGCCCGAGCCACAACCTGCACCAGTTCAGGGCACCATGAATGCCGCAGAGGTTGCTTCTACAATAGCCCAAGCGGTAAATGCTACCCTCCAGTTGTAAAGCAGGTACCACCTCAGGCGCCGGTAGCTACGCCAGTTCAGGCTCATGCATTCCCGTCTTCTTGCGAATGCGTTTGTGATGCTTTTTAGAAAGCACACCCTCCGGAGTTCGCAGGTAGCTCCGACATTATTGTGTCCAGTCAGTGGAGGAAGGACATTCAAAGGCACTTAAGGATGTACAAGTGCACGGATGTTCAGAAGCAGATACTGGCTAATTTTAAGCTAGTAGGATTAGCGTTGCAGTGGTGGGAGTCCATTACCACCCCGGAGGAGAGAGATTCCCTTTCTATTCAGAAGTTCTGGATGCGGTTCGACCGCAAATATTTTCCATCAGCTGTTCACACTAAAATGAGGAGTAAGTTAATGAACCTCAAGCAGGAGGGGAAGATCGTGGCCGAGTATGAGGCCGAATTCACTAATCTCTTGAACATTGTTCCTGATGAGATTCCGACTAAGGAGAAGAAGATTCAGAAACTCATGGACGGATTGACTTGGAGGATCTGACAGCACTTATTGGGAAATCTTTCATTGGCCACTTACTCTGTCGTGGTTAACGCAGCGCTACTTCACTGCCAGGATCACCGCTTTCACATGTCTGAGAGTAAGAGATCAGGAGAGTCCAGCCATCAGGGCAGGACCGGGGGAAATGGTGCCAACGGAGCACAGTCTGCTCAGGGTCAGCACAGGCAGAGTGATTAGGGCTCCCAATAGGGGGATCCTAAGATATTCAGATCTGGGGGTTTCAGAAATAGTCAGGGAGGTTTCAGACATGGCCATCAGGGTCAGAACGGCCATCAGGGCCAGATTGGTCAGCAGTAGCAGTTTCAGCAGGGCCAGTATGGTCAAGGTAGGAATGGTAACGGTCATCAGGGTCGAAGGCAGCAGGGACAGCGAGGGGGAAACTTCCCAGGGAAGTGTTTCGTTTGTGGCAAGATTGGTCACAAATGCTAGGATTGTCCTGATAAGGGCAGGGCCCAACAGCAGCAGCAACAGGGTGCTCGACACGAGCCATAGAGGCCTATGTTTCCCGCCGCCCTCCCAGCACCACTACAGATGGAAGCATTACCACCCATCCCAGTGGTCCCAGTCCAGCAGGGACAGCTTCAGTATGGGAGAGTGTATCATCTCCAGCATGCTGCAGTCCCACAGGATCCACCTGCTATCGAGGGTATATTCTCTATTCAGGGGACTATGGGGCGTATTTTATTTGATACAGGGCCACACATTATTTCATTTCCACGAGATTTGCACGCACTTTGGGGTTGCTAGACACTACAGAGAGCACGATTACTTGTGTAGATTCACCGTTGAGTAGGGGTTCTATGATTTCCCTTATCTTTAGAGGTGTGAGTATAGAGATCGAGAGATTTACTTTACCTGATGATATGTTAGTATTACATATGACTGAGTACGATGCGATTGTTGGTATGGATTGGCTAGTTGCGTACCGAGCCATGATTGATTGTTTCAGTAGGAGTATCATTTTTTCCATCCCCGGGCAGGAGATGTTTTTAGTGGCGATGCCTCGTCCTGAGGGAGGATCGTCCACTCATTTGTACTATATAGAGGAGGAGACCTCTAAGGAAGTGGTGATACCACTTGATTTAATTCCAGTCGTTAGAGAGTTCGCTGATGTATTCCAGGATATACCTGGATTACCTCCTAGTAGAGAGATAGATTTTGTTATTAATTTGACGTCGGGCACTCGGCTTATTACCCGCGCACTGTACCTTATGGCTCCAGCGGAGATGAGAGAGCTAAGGGATCAGATAAAGGATTTATTAGGTCAGGGGTTTATTCGGAGGAGTACTTCGTCATGGGGTGCCCCTGTGTTGTTCATAAATAAGAGGGATGGATCATTGAGGTTGTGTGTAGATTACCGGGAGTTGAATAAGGTCACGATACGGAATAAGTATCCGTTGCCCCGAATCGATGACTTATTCGACCAGCTGAGAGGAGTTTCCTTCTTCTCAAAGATTGACTTGCGATCGAGATACCATCAGTTGCGTATCAGGGAACATGACGTCTCGAAGACTGCTTTCTTGACGAGATATGGTTCCTATGAATTTTTGGTTATGCCTTCTGGCTTGACCAACGCTCCAGCCGTGGTTATGGACTTAATGAATAGGGTGTTCAGAGAGTTCCTAGACCAGTTCGTCATCGTCTTTATTGATGACATCCTGGTTTACTCCTATACAGAAGAGGAGCACACCGAGCATTTGAGGTAGGTTTTACAGACGCTACGTTAGAACGAGCTTTATGCAAAGTATGAGAAATGTGGATTTTGGATGAAGGAGGTTCAGTTTTTGGGGCATATCATTTCAGACCGGGGGATATCTATTGATCCGGGGAAGGTATTCGTGGTGAGGGAGTGGGGACAACCCCCGACACCGACTGAGATCCGTAGTTTCTTGGGCCTAGCAGGATACTATAGGAGGTTTATTCGGGGTTTCTCAAAGATAGCGGGTCCTTCGACGCATCTAACTCACAAAGGTGTGCCCTTCATCCGGAGCGATGCCTGTTAGTTGGCATTCGATGAGTTGAAGGACAAGTTGACGTCAGCTCCTGTGTTAGCATTACCCAGACCGGGAGTTGAGTATTTAGTTTACACCGATGCTTCCTTACAAGGACTTAGAGGTGTGTTGCAACAGGAAAGTCGGGCCATAGCTTATGCTTCCCATAATCTTAAGCCTTATGAGAGGAATTACCCCACCCACGACTTGGAGTTAGCGACAGTCGTATTCGCTCTTCGGATTTGGAGACACTATCTCCTGGGGGAGAAATTTCAGTTGTTCATAGAAGACAATTCCCTGTAATACCTCTTCACGCAGAAGGAGCTGAATATGCGTCAACGTCGGTGGCTTGAGTTTGTGAAGGATTATCAGTTTCATATCCAATATCACCCAGGGAAGGCCAACGTGGTAGCAGACGCGTTGAGCCGTAGGCTAGTAAATGAGGTGGTCGAGGTGTGGAAAGCTAAATGGAAGGAGTTGGGACACCAGAATGCAGTGGCCCGATCGTTCATGTCTGTGATGACTGTTACACCTCAGATTGTTACGAGAGTGGTAAAGGCCCAGGCAAATGACTCGTTCTGTCAGGAGCAAATAGTTCGATTACTAGCAGAGGGAGTCGAGTCCTATACCGTTAGCTCAGATGGGGGATTACGCTTCAATGGGAGACTGGTCGTTCTTGAAGGGGAAGATTTGCGACACGAGGTAATGGCAGAGTTGCATGGCTCACGGTTCGCGGTACACCCTGGTGGGGATAAAATGTACCAAGACATGAGACGACAGTACTGGTGGAGCGGGATGAAGAGAGATATTACCGTCTTTGTTTCTAAACGTGCCACTTGTCAGCTAGTAAAGGTGTACCATCAGAAACCGACAGGACTTCTACAGCCGTTAGAGGTTCCGATGTGGATATGGGACAGCATATTCATGGATTTTATCACGGGGTTACCTACGTCACAGAGGGGTCAGGACTCCATATGGGTAATTATGGACCGGTTGACCAAAGTTGCTCATTTTCTACCCATAAGGACAGATTACACTATGGGACAGTATGCCCAGATTTTCATTGCAGAGATAGTGAGACTTCACGGGGTGCCTCTAAATATCGTGTCTGACCGAGATAAGATACTTGTTTCACGATTCTGGGAGAGTTTCTAGGAGGCCATGGGTACGGAGTTGTGGTTGAGTACGGCTTATCACCCGCAGACTGATGGGCAAATAGAGCGGACAAATAAGATGTTGGTGGACATGTTGCGTATGTGCATCTTAGACTTTGGAGGTGGTTGGGAGCAGTACCTTCCACTGGTGGAGTTTGCCTATAATAACTCCTACCAGTTCACCATTGGCATGGCTCCATTTGAGGCGTTGTATGGTAGACCTTGTCGTTCCCCAGCATGTTGGTAAGAGGTGGGGGATAACAAACTCCTTGGACCGGAAGTGATTCAGGATATTTCGGCAAGGATAGAGATGATACGGAGTCGTATTCGGGTACCTCAGGACTGGCAGAAGAGCTATGCAGATGCCAAGACGTTCTTCAGATAATTCAAGGTGGGGGACCAGGTATTACTCAGAGTATCTCCGATGAAGGGGATCATGCATTTTGGGAAGAAGGGGAAACTGGCACCAAGATACGTGGGGCCATTTCCTATCATCGAGAGGATTGGGCCAGTCGCATACAGACTTGGGTTACCGGAGCACTTACATAGGATCCATGATGTGTTCCATATTTCCTTGCTAAGGAAATATCTTAGGGATGATTTGGCCCATACTCATATTGCTTTGGAGGACATTGATCTTCAGCCCGATAGTTCCTACGAGGAGGGGCCGATTGCTATTTTGTACCAAAGCGAGCGAAAACTGAGGTCGAAGATAGTACCGTTAGTACGTGTTCAGTGGCGGCATCATAATGCTGAGGAGTCCACGTGGGAGCGCGAGGATGAGATGCGCGAGCATTATCCAGAGCTATTTTTACTAGGTATTCTTTAGTTTCGAATTTCGGGACGAAATTTTGTTATTAGGGGGGAGTATGTAATACCCCGTAATTTTATTGATTTTATTTAAGGGATTAATTGAATTAAATGATAATTAATTGGGAATTAATCCGGGTATAAATACTAGCGATATGTGAGTTGGTATTTGATTATGATGTTAAAATTGAAAATTTCATGAGTATTGAAAATGTTAAAAATTGTCGCGAGGCAGAAATACGACAAATTAGAAATTTAGTTGGGATGCGTGTGTCAGTCACGTCAGGAATAAAATTATTTGAATTAAAAAGTGAATTATATTTTTATCAACCCAATGGTCATTTTGATTGCGCCAACATGTCCATAAGGGTCGAAATAGTCAGAAAACACTAGCCGGGGGTTTAGTTTGGGTCCCGGAGCATTTTTAGGCCATACCGGTAACCCAAAAGGGTAGTTTAGTAATTTTAAAAATATGGGAATTAAAACCGACAAATTTTAGAGGTTAATTTTATATTAGTAATGAACCCACTAAGTCCATTATTCATCATTTATCAAGTGGTGGACTACGGGAGTTATAGGGAGAGTCCTAAGAGGTTCTAAAAGAAACCCTAGCCACCATCACCATCTTTGGGAGAAATCTGTAGAGAGAAAGAGGAGAATCAACCTTCATCCTTCAACATCAAATCAGAACATCTAAAGCAAGTGGTTTAATTACATGAATTCAAGTTAATGTTTCCTCCATGCTTAGAATTGAATATATGTCTTATATTGAAAGTTTGATGAAAACCCATGAAATTGGAGAAAGAAGTTGAAATCTTATATGAGAATCGCATGTAGAATAGTTATGGACGAATTTCATATCCAAATATATATATATATTAATGATTTTAAAAATGGATTTATAAGAAGTAGTTATAGACACTAAATTTTGTGTTCATATTTATAGGGTTTGGGACAAGATTCGGGAATTATGATGATTACATGTTGATTTAGGAGGAATTGTCCCCATATATATGTTAAAAAGTGACCTAGGAGGACTTGGTGTAGTTTAAACACATTAAAACTTTGTTTGGATGATCATAGGATGGATTTAGAGAAGAATAGAATGAAGAAAAAATGAATTTGGAGATTTCTGGGCACAGTCTGCCATCTCGTTAGAAGACTTGCCTAGGTCGTTCGACGACCTCGTTCGAACGAGTTTCTAACGAGATGACAGTATCCCTTCTAACGAGTTGGTAGTTCATTTGAAGCCTTTCGTTCGAATGACACTCGTTCGAACGACCTCGTTCGAACGAGACTTCTAATGAGTTGACAGAATGGCTTTTTAGGCCTGATTTTATTTCAAATGTCCCGTTGACTTAATTAACGAAGAATTAACTTTCCCTTATTGACTAGTGGGCATAATTGTGAGAATTTGGGTACGTTGAGGAGTAGAACTTAGAACCTAATAATAAATCGGATGAAAATTATGGATTTGGAAACGAGTACCTAATTACGACGTGAGAAGAGTTGACAACTCTAATGCATTTAAAACGGGAACTTATAAACGTATAAAAGCAAATGATGGGATAAGAATGAGAAGTATACCTCTATTAATATACTAAAATATCTAAGGAGTGTGAATGCTTAGTATATGTGGTTATCTGTGCATAACATACCTACCATGCTTGCTATCATGGGAGGTCGGCATTTGATTCAGGGCCATCTAATCTTTGTGTGCCTACGGGGGAAGGGGGATTTAGATTGGTACCTTGAGGACATAGGTCAGAGAAGGACTTATTGAGAAGTTAATAAGTCTGCTGATCATGGGAGCGTAGCTATGTGCGTGACCCATGTGATGTGAACTATGTTCGCCTCCACTATATCTGTTTGTACTTGTCAAAATGGTTCCTGAGAGATTCGGAACACGTGATCCTTATGTATGTGATGTACCGGGATTGGATAGCAGAGTATGTGCGCACCGCAGCTTAGTCTAGGGGTGCCAATATTGTATAATTCTGAGACGATTGATGCAATGAAATATTGATGCAAATTGTCTATGTAAGTGCAAGTGTGAATTAATCTTACATCCTGTACAATTAAAAATGGGAAAACGCTTAGAAATTGTTATGATTAATTCCGAGAATTAAATGAAAGTAAAACTCCCAGTTCATATAAAGGCGTCGGGAATGAAACCATGATTAGGTTAGTAAATACCAAATATTGAAGCGGATTAGTTTGATAGTAGAATAACTAGATTTGGTTACGGATACTTTAGGAGTTCACAGATAGTCGAGAGGTGAGTATTTCATGTGAGAGCACGTCCTAACATGTATTTTGCATTCATTGTTTAATGTCGTTAAAACACTTGCTATATTTTAAACTATTTTCACACTCGGGCTCTGACCCGTTTGCTTCCAAATATATTTTCTTGTAAAAACCTTTTAAGTGCCCAGCCACAAGGACACCAAGCATAGGAGTTTCATTCAGGTGACGTACTGTAGCTGTTGTGGAAGTTACAGGACCTTGAAAATAGACGCCTCCACTTTCGATCTTGACTCTATGTTATCATATTTTTCTCATCTGTTGGGCATGTCGCCCCATTTATTTTCGACACTATATTTATTCAGTCCTATCAGATTTTGGGTTGTAATAAAAGAATGATTGAATAAAAGTTGTAAAATACAATTCGTGAAATCGTGAGTGATAATCGAAACCATTGAAGTTTAGAGATTGATATGATGATTATAACCTATTTAGTATGTGTAATAAACAATGGTTATGATATTTATGAGTCTTGAGAAGAAACTATAAAGGTTTGATGTGTAAAAATGGAGGGAAAACGAGTTGGAAATAAGGAGGTTCGTTGTTCAGCAGCAGCTAACCGGTCTGATTTTGAGGCTCAACCGGTCCGAATTAATTATTTGTTAAAAAAATGAAATTTGTATCTCTTTTCTTTACAATCGCGTGAGCGCCGACATTTTTTTGATTTTTTTGGAATTAGTTATAATTTTTCTACAGAAGGGTGTCTGAAACTGAAATCATTCGTGAGAAACAAAATCTGAACTATTTAGGGATGTCCGTAGATGAGCGTAGGACTCTGGAAAATATTAAGGTATGGATTTAGAGTGTTTAGGATGAACAACCCTCGAAAATATATGAACGGATTTGTATGGAAATTTCAGATGAAATTCGGATACGGACTAGATTGAGATGTGTTTGGTATCTTGAAATAAAAATATGAATGTAAGTTAATACTTATAAAATTAAGAGTCAGGGTTATGACTCGGATATTTTTAGGCTATTCCGGCGGGAGTTAGGCACATAGTAGCCTATTTAATTTATTATGGATGTATATAGTAAATTATCAAATATTGAATTTAATAAAGGGTGTTTTACCAAATAGTGGGACTTGGTGTAATACATTCTGAAGGGTGAAGGTACGAACCGAATGAGTGAATCGGGGTATTGTAGTTAGTTGACACTACTTTAATAAATTAATTAATGTGAAATTGATTAGATTATTCAGTTTAATTTAAAATGTAATGAATTCGGGAAATAAGCAAATCTATGATTTAAATCAGTAGGATATGAGTGAATTACCTATTGACATATTTTAAAGGATGATTGTCACACTTCGAGTAGTGAGGGATACTCAATAATATATGATAAGAAGTGTAATTTGAATTAAATAATGCATAGAATATTTGGGAGATATATATATGCTACGTATGGTAAATATGATATAGGTTGTGTGTATACCTATAATGATTTGTATTATTATTATGTGTATGACATACCTATGTTGCTTGCTAAAGGGAGGAGGTTGTGTGCTATGGACAGTCTTATCCTAATGAGCCCATTGGGAGGATTTTAGACTAGTACCTTGAATATAAGAAGTTTCGACGGTTGAATGGGAGCGTAGGTATGTATGTGACCCATTTGGATGGGGACTATGTTTGCCTCCAATATGTGTGATTTGCGATGATGGTTCGAGTGAGATACTAAACTAATAGTCATTTATACAGTATGTGATGTACCAGGACTTGATAGCATAGTATGCATGGGCCACATGTCTCAGCCTAGGGGTGTCGTATTATATATATATATATATATATATATATATATATATATATATATACACTTGTGGTTGATTCTATTGTGTGTGCTTGGTAGATAATGTATCGGGTTTGTATGTATATAACGAGGTGATAAATATACGTTTATGCCTTATTCTACGGTGAAATTAATAAACTCACTTGAGATTAACGTACACTCACTTGAGATTCTCACCTCTCAACTAATGTGCGCGCCTAATGTACACTCTCTGGAGATTCTCACCTCTCAACTAATGTGTGCGCCTAATGTATTCTACCTAACTAGTATCCCTGCCCAACTAGATAAGGTATCTGACTACTCTCGAAAAGTCTAATTCTCACGTATATCCCAAGACTATACGGTACTATGATGTTAATAATAAATATTTATTCTCATTTTATTATTGAGCCACTTATTTAAATTTCACCATTTAATTTCCTTTTTAGATATTCATCATCGATCAATTCTACTGTTTCACATAAGTAGGTATATTACATGGGTAGATATATTCATCACACATACAATATATACACACATATAACATTCTCGAAAGGGTCCCTCGTGATGCTGTCATACTCTGTTATTAAGTCCATGTAGCTCTCGAACTCAATAAAGGACAATTGGTTCAGCATGTTTCCTTGAAACCAAAATAAATCAACATCATAGTGGAGGCGAACATAGTTCAAAGCCGTTGGGATACGCACATACCTAACGTACCTAAACGACCTAACAATCCTACTAATACACGATGATATACCCGTATATACCCTCCAACCAGACGACCCCTCGGGGGGGCGACCCTTCATCAGGGTTCGGACGACCCCTCAGGGGGCCAACCCTTCATCAGGCTCCAGACGACCCCTCAAGGGGCCGATTCTTCATCAGGCTCCGGACGACCCCTCAGGGGGCCGACCCTTCATCAGGCTCCGGACGACCCCTCAGGGGGCCGACCCTACATCAGGTTCCAGATGACCCCTCAGGGGGCCGACCCTTCATCAGGTTCCAAACAACCCCCAGGGGGCCGACCCTTCATCAGGCTCTGGACGACCCCCGAGTGTACGACAGTACGAGGCCCAAATTAGGCCAAACTCATTACTGGAAGGAACTTTTCCCTCGGCCTCATATCAAAGGCCGAGGGAGACATCATCACAGTGCGTGGTTTGGGAGATGCATGGAACAGTGCGCGTCAGGCTCACATGGCACATGGGAGACCGTTATAACAAAATCACACCCTCACGTGACGGAATATTATGTCATCATTTGGCATCTACAGGTGTCAACAGGGGATTGCCTAGATCACCATTCACATGCACCATGCATACTTGGGGGGTACACTACACCCCCCAAGACCTATATATACTTGCACCTACAACCCTACAAGGGGATCGATCAATTTATTGTAACCCTAGCTAAAACTCTACTTGTACACACAGTAGAGAGAAAAGTGAGCTTAGGTGCATTGTATCCAAGGCTATTAGTGCCCATACTTAGTGGATCACACACTCACAGTGGATGTAGGCCAAATTGGCTGAACCACTATACATCATTGTCTTATTTCCTCTTATACTCATCCCCTTCTACATACTTATACACTTATACATCTCTATGGCCGCCATGGTTACTACTATTTGAGCTCATTATCACTTATCCGGTGGTGCTAAATCTTAGCATCATCAATTTGGCGCCATCTGTGGGAACGAGAAGACATCTCTTCCTTTGTACAGCTTGACCTCACTGGGCACTCTGGTGGTGACCCAGCTGTCCCCATGAGAGGAGATGTTTCACCATTGAAAGAGACACACTAAGGTTCTCAAGCTCACCAGTCTTTTCTTCAGTTCAACTTTTTATAGCTCAAACACATGGCACCTGAAATGGCACCACCACCGCTTCCCCCTTCGGATGATGGGGGAAGACCCAGTTCCAGTCAGTCGCCACCTCAGTCTGAGATGGCTGATGTGGCGGCAGCCTTAAAGTCTCTGGCATCAAGCCAGCGGATGATGCAGGAGCAGTTCACAGCTCTAAGCCAAAATATACTAAGACCACTAGGGGTTTCACCTGAGATGATTACTCTGGCAGCAGCTCCAGGACAGCATGAGGCTAGGGGACCACCCCAGGCACCACGCAAAGACCTGCCACCCCCTTAGCAGTGTAGGGATGTTGCTGACCCCCGACATCTACGCCTGGGGAGGCAAGGAAAACCTTGCCCTGAGGACAGGTATGACAATCTGGAGGGAGAGGAGGCCCCTATAGAATGTTGGGAACCATATGAGGTCTCCAACAATACTGTACGACCTCTCCAGGATAGTAGCGGAATGTGCGGGAGACCAAATCCTGATGATCGCCCGAGAGGCTCTGCTTTTGATCGCTTGAGCAGGGGGTCGGCCTTTGAGAGGCTGGGCCCACTAAATGACCTGCGGGAAAAATTGTCCAGGTCAAGGGGTGTTGCGAAGTCCAGGAGGGAGGCAGCAGATGGCTGACCCCAAGGACGGGATGACGGTCAAAGGGAAGTAAACAGCCAACACAAACCTGCCGCAGCAGAACCCTACGTCCACCTTAAAGAGTCGGCAGGGGATAACATCGGCCAAGCCGACCCTGCGAGGCCCTGGAATGACTCGATCCAGCTACTAGAGGATAAGATCGGTGATATACTGAAGAGCCGGGACCCTCTTCAGAAGGGAACACCATAGGCTCACCCTTTGTGGCAAAGATAGTCAACTTCCCTACGCCATCAAGGTTCAATCCACCTGTGGTCACCCCAAGATACGACGGGAGCACCAACCCTGTCCACCATGTTGAGATGTATCAATCAGCAGCATACATATACTCTATCTCATATGAGATGAGGTGTCATACCTTCTCTGGTAGCCTGACTGGGGTTGCACATGTCTGGTACACGTCTCTTCCAAAAAATTCCATTGAAAACTTTAAGCAGTTGGCAGACCTGTTCATCCACAACTTTTGCTTTGGGGTGAGGCCACAGAAGAAGACCACCCACCTGCTCTATGTTAAGAAGGGGAAGAGTGAGAGCCTGAAGGACTACATAGCTAGATTCAATAAAGAGAAGTTGGAGGTGGAAGACTATGAGGAGATCATAGCCATGACAGCCCTGATTTGAGGACTCCAAAAGGGGAAGCTGTTATGGAAGCTTGCTGAAGACCCCCCTAGGACGATGGTTGAATTGTTGTCAACAGCCGGAAAGGTGATGAACGCCGAAGAGGCGATGGCCGCAAAATACGAAGATGAAAAAGGAGGCGCTATTGGGAGTAAATACCCTAAGAAGAACAAAGAGGGGAAGAAGAGGTCTACGGACGATAAATTCGCTGGTTACACCTCTCTGACGGTCAGCTGTGAGCAGATACTCAATGAGATAAAGAGTGACCGGTCCCTAAAATGGCCTGAGAAGATGAGGGCAGCCCCCAACAAGAGGAACAAGAACCCGTGGTACGAATTTCACCAAGACCACGGCCACATAACAGACAAATTCTTTGCTCTGAAAGATGAGATTGAGAAGATGCTGAAGGAAGGGAAGCTGAGAAAGTACATCGATAAAGGTGCCTTTAAGAGGGGACGACCCCAGAAAGAAGCGAGGCAATGCATGTAGAGAAGGACCTTAAAAAAGAGGGGATGACCCTTATGATGATGAGGACGACCCTGACCTCCTGCCGAGAGATGACCAAGGACCTATCAAGAGGCTTAATATGATCTCGCTCAGAGTGGGAATGATCTTCGGGGGTCTAACAGGAGGAGGGTCTGAGGTCGCTGACAGGAAGGCCTATGTGGCTGATGCCAAGGCAGTGACAAAGACGGTACACTCAACCTCCCTGGAGGCCAAGTTAGAAAAGAGGAAGAAGGTTGATATGGACACCCTGATAGTGGGGTTCTCGAGAATGGACTTTAAAGGCCTCCTAGCACCACACGATGACCCACTCGTCATCCCAACAGGGTACACGGGTGTGAGGTTCCGAGGGTATTGGTCGACGGGGGTAGTTCTGCAGATGTAATGTTTTGGCCGTGATTCAAGGCCTTAGGTCTCAGCCGTGCTAGACTAGTCTCATACCATCATCCATTGATTGGATTCAGTGGGGAAAAGGTTCAACCCCTGGGAGTGTATGAGGCCGATGTTAGGATGGGGGTCGAGTGGCCGAGATGGCTTACCACGAAGGTCAGTTTCTTTGTGATGGATGAACATGTGTTTTCGGCTTACAACATCATACTGGGTCGTGTGGACCTCAAGGGGTTTGAAGCTGTGTCGTCTACGATCCATTAGATGATTAAATTTCCTACCCCTTGAGGGTGGGGGAAGTTCAGGGGGACCAGACGATAGCGCGAGAATGTTATTACAACTCCGCTGAAGAAAGGGAGGCACACAAGAGGGCTACGACCACTTACAATATTGATACCCTAGACCCCAGGGACGAGACAAAGCTCAAGAAAGGAAAGGTCGCGGAAGAGGTAGAATCCATCATCCTCGATGAGGATGACCCAAAAAAAACCGTCCAAGTCGGCAAGTCTCTGAAGCCCAATATCAAGGAAGACCTCATTAAACTGTTGAGGAGAAGACGAAGCGTCTTCGGATGGAGTCATGTAGATATGTCAGGGATTGACCCTGAAATCATGTGCCACAAGCTCAATGTGGTAGAGGGAGTGAAGCCGGTAAAGAAGAAGAGGAGAATTTACTCTAGAGAAAAGTATGAGGTCATTAGGGATAAGGTCAAAAAATTAAAAGACGCTGAGTTTATCAGAGAGGTCATCTACCCCGAATGGCTGTCTAATGCAGTCATTTTCCAAAGGCCAACGGGAAGTGGAGAATGTGTGTGGACTTCACAGACCTCAATAAGCACTATCCCAAAGACAGCTTCCCTCTCCCCCGCATTGACCAGATGGTAGATGCTACCGCAGGCCACACACATTCAACCGCATTGACCAGATGGTAGACGCTTTCCTCTCCCCCACAAGCTCATGAGCTTCATGGATGCCTATTCAGGATATAACCAGATCTTCATGAACCCTGAAGACTCGGAGAAGACATTCTTCATCACTGACAAGGGGACATACTGTTATAGGGTCATGCCCTTTGGCCTAAAAAATGCGGGGGCAACATACCAGCGCCTCGTAAATATAATGTTCGAAGACCAAATTGGGAAGTCTATGGAGGTCTATCTAGATGACATGCTGACTAAGAGTTTGAAGGCAGAGGATCATGTGGCATACCTGGAGAGGATGTTTAATACGATGGACAAATACCAGATGAAGCTTAATCCAGCCAAGTGTGTCTTCGGGGTCGGAGCAGGGAAGTTCTTGGGGTTCATTGTCAACCAAAGAGGCATCGAGGCCAATCCTGAAAAGATAAAGGCCCTTGTTGAGATGAAGACCCCCAAGTCCATTAAAGACGTTCAGAGGCTCACAGGGAGAGTTGCTGCCTTGAACAAGTTCGTATCTAGGGCCACAGACAGGTGCCTACCATTCTTCAAAATTCTCAAAAAAGCCTTCGAATGGAGTGAAGAATGCGATGAGGCCTTCAAGGAGTTAAAATCATACCTGGGGTCTCCCTTGCTATTGACATGACCCGTTCAGGGTGAATGACTTTATGTGTACCTCGCCATCTCAGAGTCATCCATCAGTGAAGCCATTGTGAGAGACGAAGACGGAATATAGAAACCTGTGTATTTTAACATCAAGGCACTCCAGGGGGCAGAGCAAAGATATCCAAGGATGGAGAAGTTGGCCTACGCCTTGATCCATGCATCAAGAAAGATAAAGCCATACTGCCAGTCCCATACGATGGTCATCCTCACTAACTCTCCCCTTAGGAAGGTTTTACACAAGCCTGAAAAATCAGGGAGGTTAATGGCCTGGGCTATAGAACTGGGGGAGTTTGACATAGTGTATCAGCCTAGGACGACCATTAAGGGGCAAGAATTGGCAGACTTCGTGGCTTAGTTTACTTGAGAAGGTGATGAGGCCGAGGATGAGAGCCTCGGGAAGATGGATACCCGACAGGGTGAGCTCACCGACACGACTACAGATAAGGCTGAGACGAGCACCGCTAGAAGGAAAGTGGTTAAAAACAAAGAGGGAAGATATCTCTTTAGATAGGGGTCACTCACCGAGGGAGGTTTCTCAGAAGAACACACCGTGTGGAGTCTCTTCGTCGACGGGTCCCCTTGCGAAAGCGGGAGCGGAGATGGGTTAATAGTATCAGCACCCGATGGCACAGACATTGAGCACGCCCTGAGGTTTAACTTTAAGGCCTCCAACAACGAGGCCGAGTATGAGGCCTTGATAACAGGCCTCTCCTTGTCCAGATCACTTAGTATCGGCCAGATTTTGGTTCACAGTGATTCGAGGCTAGTAGTGAATCAGATACTAGGAGCCTACAAGGCTAAGGACAAGAGGATGGCTAGGTACCTTCAGAAGGTGAGGTCATTACTGAAAGGCTTCAGAGAAGTGAAATTAAAGAGGATACCTAGGCACGACAATGGCCGTGCTGATGCCCTTGCGAGGTTGTCCTCGGCAACTAGGACAGACATCAGGAGAACGGTCCCAGTAGAAATTTTGCTTCAGCCAACTATTGAAGATGCTAAGGGAACACTTGGAAATTGCCTAAATGTTTCTCAGGAAGCTTCGTGGATGGACCCTCTGATCAGGTACATTAAAGAGGGGGAGATGCCAGAAGCAAGGCAAGAAAGGAAGAAGTTGAGATACTGGGCTGCAAAGTTCACCGTCATTGGGGATACCTTGTACAAAAAGGGATTTTTACTCCCCTTACTCAGGTACGTGCACCCATCTGAGGTCTTATCCCTTTTGTAAGATGGGCACGAAGGATCGTGCTCAAGCCACATCGGGGGCAGATCCCTAGCGAAGAGGGTGATCACACAAGGGTACTGGTGGCCGACCTTGGGGAAAGACACAGCGGCATATGTAAAAAAGTGCGATAAATGCTAGAGATTTGCCACCATCCCTCACCAACCCCATCATCATCTTACCTCCATTACATCCCCATGGACATTTACAGTGTGGGGGTTCGACCTCGTAGGACCCTTACCAAGAGCAGTCAATAACTATCGGTTCCTCATCGTAGCTATTAACTATTACTCAAAATGGGTGGAGGCCGAACCAATGGTGACAATTACAGAGCAGAAGACCTTCCAGTTCATCTGGAAAAATGTTATATGCAGATATGGTCTCCCCAACACCCTCATCTCGGATAACGGGACTCAGTTCAAGAATACCTCTCTACAGAAGTACTGTGAAAGGGTGAGTATCAAACAATTTTTCTCCACCCCAGACCTACCTCAGGCCAATGGGAAAACAGAAGTTACAAACAGGACAATCCTAGATGGAATCAAGAAGAGGCTTGAGGAGGCAAAAGGAAGATGGGTCGATGAGTTATATGTCGTGCTGTGGGCATACAGGACGACAGTGAGGACCTCTACCGGAGAGACCCCATTCAAGCTAGCTTATGGTTCAGAAGCCGTCATCCCCACCGAGATTGAGTTTCCTACTCATAGGGTCCAAATGTATGACCCCCAGAGAAATACAAAATAGAGGAGACTCGACTTAGACCTGATAGAGGAAAGGAGGGAGGACGCTGAGATAAGGCAGGACGCCTACCAGCAGAGGACCGCAAGGTCATCAGAGGGTGAAACAGAGGCCAATCGTAGTGGGGGGACTTGGTCCTCAAGAAGACTTGGCAAAAGCCCAACAAGCTCCATCCTAATTGGCATGGCCCATATAGGGTCATCGATGAAGTCATCCCTGGGACCTATAGACTAGAAAACCTAGAAGGGGAACCCTTTTCCAACCCCTGGAATGCAGATCATTTGAAAAAATACTATCAGTATTGTTGTAAGGTCTTGATAGACCATAATTGTAATAAGAGTTGCTCTAACAGAACACTTGGAAAATTAATGAGAAATATCAGTGTTTCCCCTCATCCTGTGGTTATCAGTTCTAGTACGCGTGAAAACATCTACTAGAGAACTTCCCTCGGCTATAATGAGGGTCAATGGAGGGGACGACCCCACCATTGTCCTCAAGAAAGAGGAGGGAAGACTTTATTAAAAACAACTAATCTGGTAATTGGAACCCTCGGCTATAATGAGGGTCAGTGGAGGGGACGACCCCACCACTGTCCTCAAGAAAGACGAGGGAATACTTTGTTTAAAACCATTAAGTTGGTTATTAACCCCCGGCTATAATGAGGGCCAGTGGAGGGGACGACCCCACCACTGTCCTTAAAAAGACGAGGGAAGACTTTATTAAAAACCATTAATCTGGTAATTGGAACCATCGGCTATGATGAGGGCCAGTGGAGGGGACGACCCCACCACTGTCCTCAAGAAAGACGAGGGAATACTTTTTTTAAAACCATTAAGTTGGTGATTAACCCTCGGCTATAATGAGGGCCAGTGGAGGGGACGAGCCCACCACCGTGCTCAAGAAAGACGAGGGAAGACTTTATTAAAAACCACAAATCTGGTAATTGGAACCCTCGGCTATAATGAGGGCCAGTGAAGGGGACGACCCCACCACTGTCTTCAAGAAAGACGAGGGAATACTTTGTTTAAAACCATTAATTTGGTGATTAATCCTCGGTTATAATGAGGGCCAGTGGAGGGGACGACCCCACAATTGTCCTCAAAAAGACAAGGGAAGACTTTATCAAAAACCATTAATCTGGTAATTGGAACCCTCGGCTATGATGAGGGCCAGTGGAGGGGACGACCCCACCACTGTCCTCAAGAAAGATGAGGGATGACTTTATTAAAAACCATTAATCTGGTAATTGGAACCCTCGGCTATGATGAGGGCCAGTGGAGGGGACGACCCCACCACTGTCCTCAAGAAAGACGAGGGAATACTTTGTTTAAAACCATTAATTTGGTGATTAACCCTCGGCTATAATGAGGGCCAGTGGGGGGGACGACCCCACCATTGTCCTTAAGAAAGACGAGGGAATACTGTGTTTAAAACCATTAATTTGGTGATTAACCCTCGGCTATGATAAGGGCCAGTGGGGGGGACGACCCCACCACTGTCCTCAAGAAAGACGAGGGAATACTGTGTTTAAAACCATTAATTTAGTGATTAATCCTCGGCTATAATGAGGGCCAACCCAGGGGACGACCCCTCGATTCACCCTCAAGAGAGACGAGGGAGAGGTTTATAGCATTAACAAAGATTCACAACACAAATAATGCAAAAGGAAAAACATGGAAGACAGCAAAGGAGATGATAGTATAAATGAAATATCAAGTGTTATACAAGATTGAGTACAAAAACGTTAATTACATCAGAAGGGTGTGGGATACAGACAGCCACCCTATGGGACAATATCAGAAGGCAGGGCCTCCAGATCCACAAGAGGGGTTTCCTCAGTGACCACAACTGGCTGATCTTCAGACGTGCCGACCCCCTCGACTTGCACTTGGGATTCCACCTGGGTTAGAGCCTCGTCAATCAGGGGGTCGTCCAGTTGAACAGCCTCCAGAGAGGGACGGACGGAAGAGACGACGTCGCCGAACTTGAGGATGACCCACCGACAAGCCGTCCTTATCCCTCTCTCAAAGTACTCAAGGCCGAAGCCTTGGAACTCATTAGAGAGTTTATAGGCTTCCACAACGTCTGCATCGGCTTTTTTCACAGCCTCAGATAGCTCAATCTTAAACTGGGCCTCCCGATGGGTCATGGCTTCATCCTTCTCCTTCAGAAGCAAGTCTTTCGCCTTCAGGTCCTTATCATGCTGTCTCGTTAGCTCATCCATAATTCGTGCATGTTCAGTTCTGTCACTCTCTAGCTCAGCCTTGCAGTATCTAAGTCAGCCTGCAGGTCAGCCTCACGCTGGATGGCCCTCTCGGCCTCATGGAATTTCTCCTGATTCTCAGCCATCCATTTAGTTGCCGAGGTAAAGGCGCATACAGACTGCACAAAAAAATAAGCAGATGTCAAGAGGCCGAGGAAACAATTGGTGAAAGAATGCAATTAAAGAAATGAATCAAGACCAAAACCTAGGCTAGAGCGTGCAGACCATAGTCATACACTTTGGCTGGAGGAATCTTTGACAGAAATTCGTAATCAGCGGCCGAGGGGGCAGAAAACATTAATGCCTTGGCTGCCCTCAAATTTGTGATGAGCGATGATGGATCGGCCCTCAGATGTGCTAAGTTCTGGGACCAGAAGGCCCCCATGCTAGATGAAGAAGCAGTCCCTTCACATGCTTCGACCCTTTCCCTCATCCGAGAATATGGCCGAGGGTCAATCGAAATCTCAGGCTTTTTTCTTTTGTGGCTATCAGCTGTAGGCTCAACAACCGTCGGCCCCACGGCCTTCGTCTTCCTCGGAGCTTGCTGAGGCTCCTTGCCTTTCTTCCTGGCCAATCCTGACAATAAACTAGGAGCAATCATTTCCCAGAGAGAATCTGATATACCAGGAGGACGATCTGAAAAGAAGATGACACGTCAGAAAAGTACAACTCACATAGTTCTGTAAGGAGGCCGACCTTCAGACCATCTTCTTTGAGGAGCCGAGGGGTCATCATATCTTCAAACTTTGGAAGTTCACCCCCTCTCCCTCGTCCTCTCAGATATTCAACTATATATTTCTCTTCCAGGCTAAGTCCGGGGTCTGACCTGGCCTTCATTGACGGGTTAGACCATCTTCCGGGGACCCTCGGACCATCGGCTACAGGTCGTGCCTCGGCGGAGAACTCCCACTCCCCTGAGATGATGAAGAATCTATTTTTCCAATCATGGTTGGAGGTTTGAGCCATGTGGAGAAGTTTTTTCTCAGACCTCTTCGCCCCTAGATGATAGTACCCAGGCTGTTTGGACAAGGAGGTGATATTGTAGCAGGCCAAGAATACGTCAGCCGAGGGCTCATCAGTGAAAGCATTCTTCCATAGGGAGATGTAGCCCAGGATTGTCCTCCAAGATTTGGGAGGAAGTTGAGAGGGGGTAACGCCGAGGGTCGAATAAATGTCTACGACGGCCGGATGTAAAGGGAGTCTGACACCTACCTTGAACATTTGTTCATATACTTCAACCTCACCCTCTTCACCCTCAAAAACTCTCTCGTCCTCAGAGGGAACCCTCATAGTTATGCTATGGGGAACTCCATAGGCATGCCTCCACAATAAGAGGTCGCGATCCCTAACTTAGGAGATATAGGACGAGGCATGGGAGGTATCAACCTAGTCATCTGAATCATCGCCCTCATCTTCAGTCCCCTCTCCATCGGCCTGAGCATCTGACAGAGGCCCTTGGGGAAAGGCCATCTGAAAAGCATGTGGAGATAGGGTCATCACAGGGACAGCCTCGGAAGCAACTATACCCTCGGCTTGTCGACCCGAGCTTAGGTCAGATGTCTCTATTCTACCAGAAGGTCCAGCGCCAGTTGGCGAGGATGCTCTCTCGTCCATCTCACTTGAATGACACTCGACTGGACGAGGTGACGACCCACAAGACTCAGACGGTTCAAATGGTTTTATTATAGCTAGAGGAATGGGAAAGATGGGTCGTACCCAGTTAGGGTCGGCCCCTCGTCTCCTCTCTTCCTCTTCCTCTATTCGTCTGATCTCTGCAAAGAGCTTCTCTCTCAAGGATAGGAATTCAGATGCTAAAGTATAAAGCCTCCTAAGAATTAAAGGGAAGACCCCACACTTAGAGGTTTTAACTAAGCTAGCTACAAACAAGTTTACAGTTGACCAGGTTGGACTTTTGGATCGAAACAAAAGAAATCAAGGGTTTTACTCAAGAAAGCTCAAGAACACTCAAAAACCAGTCGCCGGAGAAGATGCCGGAAATAATATAAAATAGCCTAAGTCCGACCATACAAGCCTAAAGCAAAGAAAGATATTAAAGTAAAAGAGGACATTGGGGTAGAGGGACTACCTGAGGAAGGATAAAGAGGGTACCAAACTCGAAATGTCGAAATGTGCAGGTCTATCTGCTGGAAATCTAGAGAGAGACAGCTGGGGCACGAAGAAGAAGAAGAGAAGGAAAGGTTTCAAAAATATCTTAAATACCTTAGTAATGAGTGGGCCCATTAGCCAAGGCAGAGCACAGCCCACGAGGAGGGCATCATTAGGGCACAAAGTCCTAGGTCGTGTGCAGCCGCCACACCCTGGAAACTGGAACAACAACGAGTATTTGCCCAGGTGTCACTCATCCAACAGACATTACACTTGTCTTAAAAGCAACATTATCCCTCAGCCATCTCAGCATCTCCTATGGCTGAGGGCTGGGGGGAGATTGATATACCTGTATATACCCTCCAACCAGACGACCCCTCAGGGGTCCAACCCTTTATCAGGCTCCAGACGACCCCTCAAGGGGCCGACCCTTCATCAGGCTCCGGACGACCCCTCAAGGGGCCGACCCTTCATCAGGTTCGAGACGACCCCCGCCGACCCTTCATCAGGCTCCAGATGACCCCTTAGGGGGCCGACCCTTCATCAGGTTCCAGATGACCCCTCAGGAGGCCGACCCTTCATCAGGTTCCAGACGACCCCCCAGGGGGCTAACCCTTCATCAGGCTCCGGACGACCCCCGAGTGTAAGATAGTACGAGGCCCAAATTAGTCCAGACTCATTACCGGAAGGAACTTTACCCTCAGCCTCATATCAAAGGCTGAGGGAGACATCATCACAGCGTGTGGTTTGGGAGACACATGGAATAGTGCGCGTGAGGCTCACATGGCACATGGGAGACAATTATAACAAAATCACACCCTCACGTGAGGGAATATTATGTCATCATTTGGAATCTATAGGTGTCAACAGGGGATTGGCTAGATCACCATTCACATGCACCATGCATACTTGGGGGGTACACTACACCCCCCAAGACCTATATATACTTGTCACCTACAACCCTACAAGGGGATCGATCAATTTATTGTAACCCTAGCTAAAACTCTGCTTGTACACACAGTAGAGAGAGAAAGTTAGCTTATGTGCATTATATCCAAGGCCATTAGTGCCCATACTTAGTGGATCACACACTCACAGTGGATGTAGGCCAAATTGGCTGAAACACTATACATCATTGTCTTATTTCCTCTTATACTCATCCCCTTCTACGCACTTATACACTTATACATCTCTATGGCTGCCATGGTTACTACTGTTTGAGCTCATTATCATTTATCCAGTGGTGCTAAATCTTAGCATCATCAATTTGGCACCGTCTGTGGGAACGAGAAGGCATCTCTTCCTTTGTACAGCTTGACCTCACTGGGCACTCTGGTGGTGACCCAGCTGTCCCCCTGAGAGGAGATGTTTCACCATTGAAAGAGACCCACTAAGGTTCTCAAGCTCACCAGTCTTTTCTTCAGTTCAACTTTTCATATCTCAAACACATGGCACCTGAAATGCCATCTCCATCGCTTCCCCCTTCGGATGATGGGGGAAGACCCAGTTCCAGTCAGCCACCACCTCAGTCTGAGATGGCTGATGTGGTGGAAGCCTTAAATTCTCTGGCAGCAAGCCAGCGGATGATGCAGGAGCAGTTCACAGCTCTAAGCCAAAACATGCTAAGACCACCAGGGGTTTCACCTGAGATGATTACTCTGGCAGAAGCTCCACGACAGCATGAGGCCAAGGGACCACCCCAGGCACCATGTAAAGACCTGCCACCCCCTCAGTGGCGTAGGGATGTTGCTGACCCCCGGCGTCTACGCCTGGGGAGGCAAGGAAAACCTTGACCTGAGGACAGGTATGACGATCTGGAGGGAAAGGAGGCCCCTATAGAATGTTTGGAACCATATGAGGTCTCCAACAATACTGTACGACCTCTCCAGGATAGTAGAGGAAAGTGCGGGAGACCAAATCCTGATGATCGCCCGAGAGGCTCTACTTTTGATCGCTTGAGCAGGGGGTCGGCCTTTGAGAGGCTGGGCCCAGTAAATGACCTACGGGAAAAATTGACCAGGTCAAGGAGTGCTGCGAGGTCCAGGAGGGAGGCAGCAGATGGCCGACCCCAAGGAAGGGATGACGGTCAAAGGGAAGTAAACAGCCAACACAGACCTGCCGTAGCCGAACCCTACATCCACCTTAAAGAGGCGGCAGGGGATAACATCGGCCAAGCCGACCCTGCGAGGCCCTGGAATGACTCGATCCAGTTACTAGAGGATAAGATCGGTGATATATTGAAGAGCCGGGACCCTCTTCAAAAGGGATACACCATAGGCTCACCCTTTGTGGCAAAGATAGTCAACTTCCCTACGCCATCAAGGTTCAATCCACCTGTGTTCACCCCAAGATACGACGGGAGCACCAACCCTGTCCACCATGTTGAGATGTATCAATCAGCAGCAGACATATACTCTATCTCATATGAGATGAGGTGTCTTGCCTTCTCTGGTACCCTGACTGGGGCTGCACATGTCTGGTACACGTCTCTTCCAAAAAAATCCATTGAAAACTTTAAGCAGTTGGCAGACCTGTTCATCCACAACTTTTGCTTTGGGGTGAGGCCACAGAAGAAGACCACCCACCTGCTCTATGTAAAGAAGGGGAAGAGTGAGAGCCTGAGGGACTACATAGCTCCACTTGCCTTGGTATCCACCGATCAACCTCAGGAATTAATATTCTTATCTTCAGTAGTAGAAAATAAACTCTATAAGGGTATTAATATGTATTGTGTTCTTTTAGGGTTTGATTGACGATTAATAAGTCATCTAAGGATTTGAATTTTGAAAAGAAAAGATTTTTAAACAAATTAGGGTTTAGAGACCTTTTGGATATGTACGGAAAAATGAATTTTTCCAAAAATTAAGAGAAAAACTGATCCTAAGACCTCTTTTTATAGAAAACACGAATTTCGAGGGAGAATAAATTTTGAGAAATCTCGTTTGAATAAAAATAGGACCTCGTTTGAATGAAAATTCTAACTCGTTCAAATTAATGAAAAACATTTTTGGACAAACATCCAATCTCGTTTGAACCATCTTCGAGCGAGCTTCGAATGATATTAGGTTTGTATACAGAACAATGTCGTTTGTTGTTCGTTTGAATGAAAAGTAAAAATATTTTTCTTTGAACAATTATTTTAAAAATAAGCATCGAACATTTTATAAAAGCAACCCTAGAATAAGTACATACACATAATCAAAACAATATACCTTCTTGATGATTGTAGCGACGATCTCAACTCTTTCGATCTTCAATGGTTATTAACGTGTCTTCACTTAAAGCTCTTTAGAATGTACATGATGACGAAGGTGTGACAAAATATGCCAAATTAAAATAGACGGGGAAATTATCAAACTTTCTCTTATAAAAAGTCATGGTTCATTAGTGAATTTTAGTATGTCCATTAAATGATCGTCACAAGTAATGTTTGCATTATAGTCTTTATATATTTATGCACAGATTTTTTTATTCTACATAGTAGATGATTTAGTGTATAGAGTTCGACTCACACACAAGAGATCAAATCATCGGTTCTTGTAGAATATAATTATGATTCACAATCTTAGATGGAGATGGACACACCATCGGCAGGATTATAACACCATATTTTAGTAGGTTTATCTTGATTGCTGGAAACACTATAGTTTTAACTTATTGTGATAGCATAATTTTTGTGTATTGAATGAGAAAATTTTGAGATAATTGTCTTTATACTGAATATATAAGATAGTATACATCTCATGATTATTATGAGTGATTAATCTCTTAATCCGGACATAATTGGTGGATATGTGCATTGGTTGTTTATTAGTTTGACCCATTGGGTGAGATTCATTTATGGATCAATAAGCTTGATAAAGTGGGTAATGATGACTAGTGTATGGTGAAAGTTAATTACGGATGGAATCCACGTCTCGGTATAGAGATTGATGATACCCTCAAGGAATTTATAAAAGGATGATGAAATGTCATTGTCAATTTAATTTAATCGGCTGGTATCTATAATCTTAACGTGGGGAGATTATTATGCATTTAATAACGAGGAGCTCAAAATTATAATTTTAAGATATTATACTAGAGTGAAATTATTATTCTTTAGTGTTATGAATAATAGTTTATAAAATTATGGAACTAATTATATAGTTTAATTACGATTCCCAATTGGATAGAAACCTAGTCTCCTATTTCTCTTAGGGGTGCCCATGCTAGACTATATAAACAATCACTTATCTCCGAATAAGTTTGTGATACTTATAGATCACAAAAATATGTAAAATGAAGTGTTAGGGTTATGATCCTTAGTGCCCACACATCAATGTCGTGTCTTGGCTTGAAAGGAATAACATGGAGGATCTCAATGTCTCTTTCAAAGCTCTCATCTTGTAAACTCGATTCCAGACAAATGGAGCATTCAAAAATTTTAAAATTTGAAGATTATTGATATATAGAGTAAGAGGCGTACCAAATTTCAAGTCAATTGGATATTGTTTGATTCAAGAATTCGAGTGATATAAAAATGGAGGAAGATGTAATTTTGACGTTGTTAATATTTTTGAAAAAATAATTTCGATTTCGTAGAAACCACGCCGTTGGATTTACAACATGGCGTGGTGTAACAAGAAAGTGATCAAATCTCTATGGTTCAATCTAGAAAGAACCAAAAAGATATGAGATGCTGAATCTACTTTACAGATCCACCACAAACCTTTTTTTATTTAAACCCAATGTTCATATAAATAAAATGATCCATTATTTTAAGCCCTCCAACAATTGGTATCATAATAGGATTTTGACTTACATGATAATTTGGAAATCCAAGTTATCCATCTAAATCGTTTAACCAGTTTAGATTTTGATTTTTCAGAGATTCATTAGTTTCGTCCCTCCATTATGGTCCAATGCATATTGTTTTTTATTTTATGTGATTGGATCCTATGTTGATTTATACGTAGTTATTTTTCTAATATTTGATTGGTTTGTAATAATTAATTTTTAGTTTTAGATGATTAAATCTTGTTGTAATTATTACATGTAATTTTTAGGTTCATCGGAATCTACATCGATTGATGAGTCGGCCATCGAAAATAATTTTAGGGACGAATGAAATTTGTCGAACAATAACTCGAACAGTTTTGTGGACTCTTATTGTGTCTTAACTAACCATGGGAGCATCATTCAGTGATTATTACATTATACAGAGGTGTCATGATACACTTCAGATGCATACTAGGTTTCCCAAATATATGGCGCGGTGGTGAGATTAGGCATTTTATAGGCACGAACGACCTTACGGATAGTTCTAGCAATGGTGGCACGGTATGGGTAGACTTCTACTCAGCCTATAGTTCCTATTTGGCATGGTTCCTTGATATAGAAAGAATCTTGGAGTCCAAGTTTCCGTAGGTTAAGGAGTTAGAGATCATAATAAAGAGGGACCTATTTTTTAGATTCTTTATTATTTATGGACTAAATTTCTTTATTTTCTTATTCAATTGTGACTGTGGGTCGTATTTAATATTTATGTTTTATTTAATGGTGTGTTAAAATTTACTAATTTTAACAGACCTATTAAATTGGATAACATAGACAAAAATATTATTGGACTCGACATTAGATTATGGTTTTCTTGGAAAAAAAAATTTGGGGTTCTATTTAAATTAATTAAATTTAATGCATTTTATTTATTCAAATTAAATTAAATTTCTTGAAGTATTTTAATTTAAAATAATTTAATTATTTTGGTATAATTGAAATAAAGAAATTGGTTATTTTAATTTGAATAAATAAATTGGAAAATCCCATTAATTTGATTGGACAATTTAAAATTCAATGCTTATAATTTTTATTGGTTTAAATTCATAGGTTTTTAATACGTGTAATTAGAAAATATGATTTAAATTCACAATTTATTCGAGAATTTAATTATTTTTATTAATCACACGTGTTTTGGACGCATGAAAATTTGGGTAACATGAAATTTTGAAATATGTTAGTTACCCTATAATTTTAAAACACAATTAAACTTGTCATTTTGACAATCCTCACAAAAATTTCAAATTATTAAGTGGGAGAGGGAGTTGGTCACAAACAAATCTCGCGGTCTACACTAACGGTTTCCGTGTTTTCAATAATAAGTAGGTCCTCCAAAGAGGAATACTAACTATTGTAGTAACTAGTAAAAATTTCCTTATAGGTAAATTTTGCTCATATTCATATGCCCCCCTCCCCCCCCCCCCCCCACCCACCCACACCTAGGAGGAGTCGATGTGATATGGGATAGTTTAAAATTAGTTGGTGGTATGAACTTTGACACAAAATTATAGTAGGTTATCCAAAGAGAAATGTTATCATTTTATGGGACCAAAGTATCGGCTGTTAATTTTTTTTTGTGGTATAGTCTTTGCCTAAATGGTAAAATTAAAGGAATTGTTCTGCATATTGTGATTATGGATAATAGTCTCTCCAAAGAGGAATTGATATGAACCCCACCAATAATTGTGATGAAACCCAATAACAATGATGGTTAAAGAACCCAATATCGTATAAATAAAGTTTGTTGAGCCTTAACCCGTTACCTAGTAAGATAAGAACCAAGACTACAAAGGATTAAAATGCCACACCAAGAAACCAAAGAACCTCTCACGAATCAAGGTGATAAGTTTGGTTATTTAAATGCCACAAGATTAACTTGATAAGTTCAGAAAGTTTTCTTAAGAACCAAGAGGAACAAAAATACCTCACAATAATATTAGTTTATGTCAAAAAGTGCTTACAAAATTCGTAGCTCCCCTCATTTATACTTGGAACAACCTTTCAAGAATAGGAAATGAAATAAATACAACATTAAAATAACACAATTGTCAAAGTAAACAAGTTCCCATGTGTTTTAGTCCACTGGGACTTGGAAAATAACAAAATATGACTAAATGACTAAGTTCAATGTATTTAAAGATAACCAGCCAAAACAATATTCATCCCCCATTTTTAACCTTGAAAATAGATAAATTCATGCCCATTTGTGGTGTGAACATAATGGTCATGTTTTTTCATGATAATGAGATCCCCAAATTGCTTTAATGACATGGACTAAGCCTTGATTAGCATTTGGTACCATCTTCATCTCCATCTTTTCAGAATCAACCCACTTCTCTTAGATCAGCCCAATAAGTGCTTCCTTAAAATGTTTGGCTCTAAGTCTTGTAATTGAACCACTACAAAGTGACAAAGGGTCTTGTGCAAATTTATCTCCACTCCCATGTATATGATCAGGCCCGCGTTCATCGTCAACATATTGAGCTCGTTGAATTGCATCAGGAATGTTAGTCAAACGATAATTGAGATGCTGACAAATTCTTTTAAAATGGTAAAGGGAACAAATTTTAAATTGAATTCAAAGTTAAATGTTTGTCATAATAAGTTTTTTATTATGTAATTATTTATTTTTTAATGGTAACTCCAATATCCACTTGTTTTATACTTAATTTTATGTTCATTATGCAGTAATTAAAATGACTGAATTTAAATTAGATATAGTGTTGACGGTAGAGAAATGCATATGTGTACTTTCTCAATATTGTCTTCAAATAGTCACATTATATAATTTATATAACGAAACCTAGAATATAAGCTAACAAGACTAACGAGATGATATAACATGACTTGTTCATTAAGTTAGATTTATTGCAACATCGATATAAGTCGGTGTCCACTACCTATGATGTGATGATTATCTTACATCAAATATTTGATAATCTGGATCATATAATTGGGTAGGTTTCCAATGAATTTAAATGAATATTAGTATGATTGATATAAACTAAGTTTTAAAATTATATTTTGAAGGTGATTTCTCACCTGAAGGAACTGGAAATCCACGTAGGTAAAATTGACAGTGAGACCCAAGTTGATATCCTCTCTAACAAAGGGATTTGTTAAGAAATCATAAAAGTATGGAGGTTAGTGAAATAACTTAACTTTTTCATCAAAAGTTGGATATAAGCTAAAGTGACGTTAGAAACTAGTTACTCAGAATTAAAGCAGTGTCTAAGACTCAAAGACAATTAGTGAATTGCATAATGACGAGTGAATTCACTAAGAGCGGTCAAAACACTAGTAGGAGTTAATAAGCTTATCTTCATTGAAAGAACAAGGTAGATAAGTACCATTCATGAAAAGTTAAAAAATGTCTAATGGTTTCTTTAACTGTAACCTGGATTGTAAACATGAGAGCCATTAATCATTGGTTCTAGGACACCATTCAACTAGTAATATATGAATTTATCTATTGATTGGAATTTTTAATTGTAGTGGGAGACGTGAGTCTCAATTTTGATAATTGAGGATTTAATTTTTAGTGATTGCATATAAATACCTAAAAATATAAGGAACTTTGGTTCGGCTAAGGATTTTTTTTAAATAACATTCATGTTATTAATTGTAATAAATAATATATCCATATTTGTACTAAGCATATAATCATTATAAAATAAATTTTATATTTAGTGCACTATAATATTCAAATAATATTCATGATTTGTCACTAAAAGGATAATATTTTTCTCTGTAAATCATAATATGTCTATAGCACATAATGCTTAGGTCATTTTATCTAAATGAATTCAAAAATGGTAGAATCTTATACTCATTGTACATGGAGGAACCTTCAGTTAATGAATTTTGTTTAGATTGAAAATGAATAATAGGTATTATAGCTACATAAGTATTATATATTATTTATTACTATTGTTGTGATTCTATAATTACATGTTCATAAATTTAAGAATTACATATCAGTAGTATGGATTATATCATAGCATGTTACTTTCAGTGGCGGTGTGTCAAAGATACAAGAATTAAGTTTCTTTTAAATGTGTTATGATTTATGATCGATTATTCATGAGATATAGATTCACATATTGATTTACATGTTAGTTTTCTTTACTCCTATTAGAGATAGTCGATTTCTTTCAAACTCAATCCCGATACTTTTTATAATGAGTAGTATAACACTTATATTAGAAGAAATCTCAACAAGTTAGAATAGGGATATATGTTTAAATCTATATTCTAAAACATATTACCATAAGTATTATTCAGAAAAAATGAAGGTTTTATAGGCTTGTGTGAACTTCTCTAGTATAGGTGGAAACATCATAAATAAATGAATATGGCATATCATTACCTTGTCGTAGTGAGAGGATTGTTAATTCTCATAATGGTGCAAGCCATTGAAACACATCATGATTTGTACACTCGTAAATGGGTAACTTTATCGTAGTGGGGGCATTTCTTATTATTGGTATTGTCTTCCATTGTGACCCCTGGTGAAGAAGATAATGAACCCTATAATTATAATAAAGAACTCCTTCACAAGGACATATAATATTCTTAAAAAAGTTATTATATCAGGTACCATATAGATTCAGCGAGATAGGGTCAGACCCATCAGTTGCATGTGAATTTACAAAGATAGGTAATGACATGAAGGTTAATTTCTTCAAGACTAGGCTTACGAGGATAAGTTTTATCTCATCACTAGTAGTAACGTCAACAGCTTTCCAAGTCTATTTACCCTTGTTATTCATTTCGTTTATGAAACATGATAATGTGATATAATTGTTTTGACTATAATTACTTGTGTAACTAGATAATATTCATAATAAAGTACCAAGGTTGCATGTTATGTAAGCTTAAGAAGTTCATTTTTTAAAATAAGCTAGCATCAAAGTTGTGGAACATCAATTTTTATCAGGTAATTAGGTATATAATTTTGATAAATGGTTAGATGTGTTTAATGTGTACAAAATGAGTGATAAAATCGTGGTGGTTTTTCTAGAAACTAGATGTATAAATATATTCTCATCGCGCATGATGTGGGGATATGTTTTACATTCATAGTGTGGAAGTTCAACCATTTTAATACGAAAATATTAGAAAAGTATGAAATATGCTTGGAATGATATTATCATTTAATAACTGGAAAGAATGTGCTTTTACTTATCTCAGTTAGCATATTAATATTGTTTATTATAGATTTTGTTATGTAGTATTTAAAAAAGGATCTCCTCTCTTTTAAATTTATAATTAGTATAACTCGAGAAAAGAACATCGTCTTTGCTAGAATATATATTCAAGTATACAAAAAGGATTAATGAATATATATATATATATATATATATATATATATATATATATATATATATATATATATATATATATATATATATATATATATGGTTGCCAAATACAGAGGTAAATAACTTATACTCATGTATTCAGTTTGATCTAAGATTTTAAAAAGTGTATACTACGCCTTATATCTAAAATTACATAGAAAAGTGTTTCTAATGGTTATATATACATTTTTTGGCAACCGGTAAGCCTCTCACTTTATGTCCGAGGAATGGTTGTTAGATGCACAACTTCATATTTTATAGTATACGTAGGATATTATTGGTGTTGTATACTAAAAGTCATGCTTCATTAGTGAATATTTGTATGCCCATTGAATGAGAATCTTCACAACTAATATTTCCATTATATTATGTATATATTTATTCATAGGTTTTTTATGCTACATAGTATATGATTTGTGTAACGAGTTGGGATTACACATAAGAGATCAGATTATCAATTCTGATAGAATATAAGTACAGTTCGTAATCTTATATGGAAGTGGACACAACACCAGTAGGATTGTAGCAAAATAGTTTAGTGGGTATATCTTGATTAAGAAAAATGGTGTAGTTTCGACTTATTGTGCTAGTACACTTTGTGTGTATTGAACGGAGCTAATTTGAGATAATTGTTTATATACTAACTACATAAGATAATACACATATCATGATTATTATGAATGTTTACGCTCTTATTTTGGATATAACTGATGGACATGTAGATTGGTTGTCATTACTTTGACTTACTGGGTGAGATTCATTTATGGATTAATTAGTTTGATATATTGGACAATGTAATTAGTGTATGGTGAAAGTTGGATTGAATCCATGACTTAGTGTAAAGATTGATGATGCCCTCTTGATGTAGCTTATAAGTTTTGATAATAATTAACCCATTCAATGGATTTAATTATCCGACATATCAAATAAGTTAAGCAGATGGTCTACAGGAATTTATAAGAGGTCGATTAAACATAATAGCCAATAATTTAATTTAATCGACGGGATCTATAATCTAAACGTGAGGAGGTTATTAAGCATTTAACAAGTAAGAGCTCAAAATTGTAATTTTGATATAGTATACTAGAGTGAAATTATTATTATTTAAGGGAATGAATAATAATTTATAGGATTATGCAATTAATTATATAGTTTAATTAGGATTCCCAATTCTATGGGAAGCTAGTCTCCTATTTCTTTTAGGGGTCCCCATGCTAGCCTATATAAGCAATACCTTATCTTCTAATAAGTGTGGCATAAATATATATCATAAAAATATATAAAAAGGAGTGTTAGGGTCGTGATCCTCGGTGCCCACACAACAATGGTATGTCTTGGATTGAAAGGAATAGTGTGGAAGATCTTGAGGTCTCTTTTAGATCTCTCATCTTGGAAAATCAATTTAAGATAATTGGAATGTCCAAAAAAATTGAAAATTCAACCATAGGGTCGTGATATATAGAGGACTAGGCATGATAAATTTTAGGTCATTCGAAGATTGCTTAGTTCTCCTGTTTCACGTATATTTACAAAAAATAATTCATGAAACAAATTTGACAGCACAGAGTAGATCAGGAAACAAATCCAGAAAGTTGGTTCAATATTCAAGAACGTGTTCTGATACACATAAAACCTAATAGAATACTTTGGGTTTATGGATATTAAGTTTTAAGGATGAAGTCAATTCAATAATATATAATTTCATCTACCTTAACAAATTCGTGACATGACGTTGTGTCTACCTTGTCGGAGGCATAACTTGAGAACAGTTTATCGGATAGGCATGAATTTTCTTAAGGTTACAGAGATAAATATATATAGGTTGAGAAAGATATCAGTTAGACGTTGTTAAAATTTTCAAAAAAATAAATCTGATTTCATGGCAACCACACCGTAAGATTTATTATACGGCACAGTGTAGCACCAAAGTGATCAAATCTCTATGGTTCAAGCTAGAAATAACTACAAAGGTATCATATCTTAAATGTATTTTATAGATACACCATAAAACTTTTTTATTGAATCCCAATTATCATATAAATAAAACGATCTGGTAATTTAAGTCCTCCAGCAAAATCATCCAATCACATCTCAACTTCTAGTGATAGTGGTAATGTGCAAAGTTAATCTTGTCTGGGATAGGGAACTAAAAGAAATTTCTGGGAACCCCCCCCCCCAAAAAAAAAAAAAGGTCGAATCTAAAGCAACGCTTGAAACGATAGTAATTAAAACATCATGTGCCACTATAGCGAGTGTTGGACACCCATTCAATTTCCACCACGCTATGATGTAAAATTTTAGCCCATCCTTTCTACGGCGTCATCAAAATTCATATCTACTTCGAACTTTGAATCCATACTTTATTGTTCTTCCTTTTTTTAAAAAAAATCGATTAAAGGGACTTATCTTGATCACCATTATTGCCTAACTAGTCTCCAAGTACCTTTAATTCCATACATTACTATGTGTCACGCGTATTTTATACAATTAGCATTCACTTTTGCTTAACAATTATAATTCTCAATTATAATTTCTCACTTCATTTCAAATAACTTTCACTAGTTATTATTTCAATATTCACAAGTTAATACCGCATAACTCATTTCTAATAACTTTCATTAGTTCTTAAATCATTATTAACATATAGTGTCATAAGCCTGTATATAATTTTTGCACATTTATATAAGTAATATTATGTAACAACAAGCACATATATGTCGCGTATAGAAACCATCCCTCATAATCATAGATTACTGGATGCGGTCTCTATAATATTGTCATGCTCCAGGGCATTCACACATCATCCTGGGCTACCGAGTCAGAATCTCACACCAAACTCTATAAAAATCACAAAAGTACTGGAGGCGGTCATAGTTATGAGCCAGTGAGTTATGACCATACCATAAATTACCTCACTAAGCCTCCAACCTCACATAGGGTGGGCAACCACGACTCTATGAACCTCGGGTCGATACTACACCTACTGGAATTCGCCAGGAGAGATCACCCATTGTGTGCATCCTCCCTAATAACACTAGAGTAGAATGTCCACATAATTATATCATACACACAGATATAATATATATATATATATATATATATATATATATATATATATATATATATATACTGTCTCTATACCCATATATATTTTCCCAATAATTTTGGCCACCCGTGCCTATCACTCGTAGCACTTAGCCTAACAATTATGAATATCATTTCCTTTCTCAATTATTTAATTATTCACTTAATTAATTAATTGATTATCAAAATATTAATTACTGGTACGTACATTTCTCCAATAGCCAGTATCCTTAGTTTCAAATTTTCATTATCCATCCGTTAATAATTTTTTCGAGTACAATATTCTCCCAAATATTCAATTTCCCACCCCCGAAGACATTCCAACTCATCCTAAGGTATTTATAAATTTGTTAACCATTTTTCCAGGAGTCCCAACCTAATCTCGAATATCATAATTTACCCCAAAATTAAATTCATTATAAAATTCTTAAAAAAATAACTTGGGCATAATAGGCGTACCGAACCGGTTCGCTCCTCCAAAACTGCCCAGATTTGCTATATACGAAATTCACTAACTTCCACAAATTTCATTCTCTTTATAATTACAAATTCATAAAGTATTCCCATTCTCCAATAGTTACAATTATAAAACTAATCCATTTTATATTCAATTCATATTCCTATTCAACTACACAGGATTTACCATTAGTTTTATAATTGAATAATTTCACATTAACCCAATAGTTCATAATTTTCAAACCTCATAAGAATCAATCTTTCTAAATGAGTTCCTATTTTCATATTTCAATTCATATAATTCATCTCTCAATACTATGAATTTATGTCCCCAAAACCCATTTTCACATGAATCTCACCCAAATCAATTTTCAACACCAATGATATAAATTGAATTACAAACACAAATTACTAAACAAGTTAATTACTTGCCTTAATCACTTGTAGAGTCTGAATTTGTGTGAAGAAATCCTTTTGTTGATGATTCTAGCTCAGAATTCTCCTACAGTCTTCACCCAATTAATCTTCTCTTGAGTTCTTGAGTTTACTCTTCACTTTCCTCTCGAACTCATGAATTTCTCCTCTAATTTCTTTTCACTTTCTCTCTAACTCTTGGTAAACCTTTGGGGTTGTAATATAACTTTTCCTTACACCCTAACCCTCCAATATATAAGTCTAAATTCGAAATTGACAATTTATATGCCATTAAAATTACCATAATACCCTTATATTAGTCTCGTCTAGTTTAAAAAGCTCCGAGACCCAAACCTAACCCCCGGGTACTTAATTTTGACTATTTGGACCCATTTCGGATCAACCGTGCACTCGAAATCGTCACTCGAGTCACTTATCCATATTTTCCCATCTCAACCTAATATAATTTTATCACACATGCCCCGGTTGAGATATTATTAAATTATGTTATGTTTACTCACTTACGAGTTAATTCAATTTTATTTACTGTAACATACTAGTAAATACATAGTCACATAAATATTAATTCATTTTACTCCAAATTAATATTTATTTATTTACTAAGGATTTCGTGATTAAATTAAATTATGTGTCACCAGCATAATTCAATTATCCATTTAAATATATATAAAACTACAAGGTATTACACTTATCTTCCATCTCTATTTGAGTGAAATGATCTCAAAAATCATATTTTAACTTTTTTGGGTAGCGCCCTCGGTTTGTGTATTGGCTTTTTCTTGTGATTCTTGTGTAGTGACATGATTCATTGGTTAAGAGGCATTATTTTTTAGAGTATCTATGCAAGTTTGAATCTTGAATGGTGTTTAATTACAATTTCATAACACTTATTACTTTTCATGAACAAGATTATTATATTTGCATATTGTCATGCATTTGACTTTGAGTCTTCGGTGAGACTTTCTCAAGGATGGTCTAATTTATGAAGATAGTCTTGTAATCACATTTGAGAATATTTGTAAATAAACATATGATCATATAAACATGAGCATGATCGAATAAATTCAGCATTAAATTTATATGGAGTGAGATATAATAATATCATATCAAGAATATTACTAATTACTTCAAAAAATTTAAGGCACCATCGTCGAAAATATAAGCTTTGTAATTTAATATTTATATACTATTAATGGAAGTATTAAATCAAATAAAAAGTTTAAACTCATGTAGCTTGCGTCAATTATATGTCAAGATAAAAAATGCACGAAATTATTTATGCTAGGCTTTTATCGTATATATAGATATCCATTTGAAATTGGTGTGAAAAATTTATAAGAGGCATGTGTGACAATCTAAAATGACTAAGCAAAGGAGCATGCAAGTTTCGTTTTATTATGAGGAATATTTTAAGTGTGATGTGAGTTGATTTATATCTTTTCACTATTTCGTGAGGTATTTGTAAATGATATTCCTATATGATACTTCGCTTCAGCTAAAGACAGACTCGGCTCAAGACGACACTACCTAGTATGCTCCACTGGGCCACCCTACTACAATTGTCTCAGCCTCGTCCATAACTGGGTCGATACCATATGCTACATTGGTAGACCTAGGGCTTCACCTCATCCATATCAGGAAGCCGAGATTGTGTCAACTGATCCCATCTCTCATCTCGTCCAGATGCAATTCAGTTGATACTACACTAAGCAATTAACAACATGTAATCCAAGGATTCATTAGTAGTCTCATACTCGGTTAGGCCGACACCTCAATCCAGTTGGAGGCGCTTGCCATCTACTAGATCACGTGCAATGGGTAACGCATAAGAGAGTGCGCGTGGGTTGCAAGCCCCACGTTGACCAAACCGTTGTAACACCATCAACCACACATGTGTGGAATATATCATAATAATTACTTACATACACTAGGGACGGGTGGCATTGCCTAGTTGGACAGTTGGAGCTATGAATGCCCCATACATGACTGGGGTGCATATGATACCACCATATCCATATAAATAGTTATCTTCTACCTCATTGTAAAGGATCGATTATTCTCAACCCTAGAAAAAGTCAATCAGAATACACAGTAGAGAGAGAAAATCTGGAGTGTTGTATTTACATGCCATTAAAGCCCTTCTTCTAGTGAAAACAACCATTCAAATTACACAGTGGACGTAGGTTCCGGCCGAACCACTTATATATGATGTTAACTTCTCCTTTTCTTCATCTCTTTATGTATTTGCATACTTGTTCTTACACCATTGTTGTGATGGTTTGAGCTTACTTATCACATTGACTTGGTGGTACGAATTCTTGTATCATCAATCTAGTTCCGTTTATAGGAACAAAATAGCCATCTTCTTCCCTTCTTTTGTAGCTGATCCATCGAATTCTTTGGTGGTAGCCCGGTCTCATCCTAGGTTGAGCTTCAACCATCATTGAAATAACTCTGGTTTATGTTTCAGCTCTTCTACTTCTTTTTCAGCTCACTTCCAGCTCATCGCTTGGTTATTCTAGTCACCGAAGTCTTTAATGGCATAAGATCCTTCTACTATAGGTGGACCTAGTACAAGATAAGCCACACCTCAGTAAAAAATTATTGAGGTGGCGGTGGTTCTATGCTCCTTAATAGACAACCAGCGACGGATGCTAGAAACTTTTGCTACTTTCAGTCAAAACATGATGTTTATACCTGTTGGTGCCGAAGAGAAGATGATAAATTCAAATGCCAGAGAAGGACACCCATATCCAACGGTCAGGAGACCACCCCAGGCCCCACATAAGGATCTTCCTACTCATTAAAGGCGTATGGACGTGGTCGAACCTAGGTGTTTATGCCTGGGGAGGTCGAGTTATGAATGCCATAATGATGAGGATAAGCAGTATGAGAAAGAGGATAACAAAAGATGCTGGGAGACTAATCGAATTTCTAAAGTTCCTATGCAACCCATCCAGCCCAGTTGAGAATGCAGCAGCAGGCCAAGTCGAGAGTGTAGGACAAGGGCATCAGCTCTAGACAGATTAAGTAGGGGTCGGCCTTTGATAGGCTTGGCCCAGCAACAGACGACCTGAGAAATTACCTCTCCAAATCGAGAAGTATAGTTGGTTCTATAAGAAATGACAGATGTGATGATCACTGACCTCCTCTTGGCCGGGACGAGGAGCAGTGTTAGGTGAATAGACGACAGAGAACAGTTGCTAGAGAGCCCTCTATTCATCCAGATCGCAGAGAAGGGGTTGGAGATAATGTGGCACGGGCTGAGGTTATAGAAGAGACCGAGAGAGCTTTGAATGATTCTATTCAAAGGCTAGAGGATAAAATTGAGGATATTCTAAAGAGCCGAGACCCCTTGTAGAGGGGATACAACTAAGGCTCCCCTTTCATGGTAAAGATTGTGAGTTATCCTACCCCAGCTAAGTGCAAACTGCCAGTGGTCACTCTAAAGTATGATGGGAGCACTAATCCAGTCTATCATATGGATATGTATCAATCAGCTATTGATATTTATGCAGTCTAACGATATGAGGTGTTATACTTTTTCAAGCACCCTGACCGAAGCAGCTCATGTATGGTTTACCTATCTCCGTAAAAACACAATTGATAATTTCAAACAGCTTACAGAAAGGTTTATACATAATTTGTTCTTTGGGGTGAGGCCTCGAAATAAGAATACCCATCTGTTGTATGTGAAGTAAGGGAAGAATGAAAGTCTGAGAGAGTATATAGCGAGATTCAACAAGGAAAAATTGGAGGTTGAGGATTATGAAGAGAGTATTGCCATGACCACCCTGATGGGAGGTTTACAGATAGAAATGTTACTTTAGAAGATGGCAGAGGATGCTCCAAAGTTTATGTTCGCACTACTGGCTACAGTCGGGATGGTCATGAATGTGGAGGAAGCGATGGCTGCCAAAGTTGAAGACGAAAAGGGGACAAGAAGTGGGGGTAAGTTCCACAAGAAGAATAAGGACGATAAGAAGAGGTCGATGAAGGACAAGTTCATAGACTACACCCCTTTGACTGTCAGTTATGAGCACATTTTGAATGAGATCAAGAATTTTTGGTCTCTGAAGTGGCCTGAGAAGTTTAAGGATCCTCCTCACGAGAGGAATAGGAACATATGGTGTGAATATCACCAAGACCACGGCCATACGACTAATAAGTTCTTTTCTCTCAAGGATGAGATTGAGAGAATGCTGAAAGCTGATAAACTAAGAAAGTATGTTGATAAGGGAAGTTCTAAGGGTGGTCGAGACGACACCTAAAGGAGGAGGAACAACAAGTTTAAGCCTAATGCTCAGCAAGCCGAGGCGACGACGACTTAGACGATGATGATGAGGCAAACCCAGACTTGCCTCCCCCAATTACAGATCCTAAAGGTCCCTTTCATACGATCTCTTTTGGGGTTAAGGTGATATGAGGAGGAGGAGGAAAAGAGGTTACCGATAGAAAGGCTCATGTGGCAAAGGCCAAGGCTCTCCCTCTAAAACCCAAGGAAGTGCATTCAGCATCAATAGAGCTGAGGAAGGTAAAAAGAACTAAAGTTAATATGAATACTTTGGTTATGGATTTTTTTAGACTAAATTTCAAAGGGATTCTAGCCCCGCATAATAACCCTCTGGTTATCACCACTCTGGTGCATGGTTATGAGATTCTGAGGATTTTAGTGGACGGTGGCAGTTCGTCCGCCGTTATATTTTGGGACTATTACAAAGGCTTAGGTTTGATTAAGAAGAGGCTAGTGCCCTATCATTAACCTCTCATCGGTTTCAGCATAGATAAAGTACACCCTTTGGGGATCTATGAAATAGAAGTCAAAATGGTAAATTATTAGCCGAAGTGCCTTACTGAGAAGATTAGTTTCTTTGTTATGGATGAAAATATCTACTCGGACTACAACATAATTCTGAGGAGAGTATCCCTCAAGGAATTCGAAGTCGTGCCTTCAACGGTTCACCAAATGATTAAATTCTCGACTCCATATGGTGTAGGAGAAGCGAAGGGTGACCAGGTTGAGGAAAACGAATGCTACTTCAACTCAGTTGAGGAAAGAGAGACATAAAAAATGTCTACAACAACATACGACATTGATACCTTGGATCCTAGATATGAGACTAAGTTAAAAAAGGGTGAGGCCGCTGAGGAGGCCGAATCCATCATCCTCAATGAGGATGAAACGAAAAATATTATCCAAATCGATAAACCCCTAAAGAAGGAAATAAAAAAAGAGTTGATCAAGCTATTAAGGAAGAGGCAAAGCATTTTTTCCTGGAGACATGAATATATGCTTGGCATTGACCCGAAGATCCTCTGCCATCAGCTTAATGTGGTTGAGGATGCAAAGCTGATCAGACAGAAAAGGGGAGTCTACTCCCGAGAGAAATATGATGTCATCCGATAAGAGGTGAAGAAGTTAAAAAAGGCCGACTTCATTAGGGATGTCATCTACCCTGAGTGGTTGGACAATGTCATCATCGTCCCCAAGGCTAACGGCAAATGAAGGATGTGTGCTGATTTTCTAGATCTAAACAAAGCCTGTCCTAAAGATAACTTCCCTTTGTCGAGGATAGACCTGATGGTGGATGCTACAATTATCCATGAACTTATGAGTTTCATGGATACCTACTTAGGGTATAATCAGATATTTATGGACCTTACTGATGCGGAGAAGACATCCTTTATAACTGAGAAGTGGACCTATTGTTACAAGGTCATGCCTTTTGGTTTGAAGAATGTCAAGGAAACATACCAAAGGTTAGTCAATAAGATGTTTAAGGATCAGATAGGGAAGATAATGGAAGTTTATGTTGACAATATGTTGATAAAGAGTCATAAGTCTGACACTTATGTGGTCGACCTTGAGAGGACTTTTGATACTATGAACGAGTTCAGGTTGAAACTTAACCCCGCCAAGTGTGTTTTCGGCGTGGGAGAAGGTAAATTTTAGGGATTTATTATGAAGTAGAGGGGTATTAAAGCCCGAGAAAGACCGTTTGTCCTGAGACTCAGGCATGCTAACACCAATGGGCACGCTATCGTCGTGCTCCTTACTTCGGTGAGAAAGACCGCTTCTAAAAGATGGTAAAGAGGTTTCCCGATGAACTACAGCCAATTGAGGACTCTAAACTCCTAATGGAGGAGGGAGATGACGTTGAAGACTTAGCATATATCTTCACCTCTATTGTTACTTATTTTTGCATTAAACGAGGTAATTTCCCATATTCAAATGTGGAGTTTGAATCCTATGGTTCTTGCAAGGGGTTGGGCCCTTGGAAGGAGTATATAAATTCCAAGTACTATATTCAGTTAACTCTTATTGGTCTCTCTTACTCTTTCTGGCTAGGTGATCTTACCCTGTTATGGAGTGTATAATAATGAGGCTTCTCCATGTCCTCCCGCGAGAGCTGTGCGGTGTTGACATTAATCGACCTGCATACTTTTCTCATGGACCATGAGGTCATAAAGGTTCAAATCTTATTCCTCCGTGCAAGGTATCTCGGGGTATCCTCTTCGTCCTCAAACCTTATCTTGTTGTCTTTTCCCTTTCTACCTCCTCGACCTCCACCATTCTCCTCTTTCACTCCATTGTCTTCATAGATGACCCTCAAGGGTATTCCCTTGCCCGGAGTGATCGTTGGAATGATTAGCAAACTCGGCAAGGTAGGCGGGGGTACTACAGGTTTCACAACTAAAGCGATATTCATCGTCACTTTAAAAATGTTGCAAATGTGACTTCTCGCGTTTCATTAATCAGGTGACATATATACTCAGGAAGCAAGCCCTCTGCACACACTTGTAAAAGCTTATCTTCTCGCGTCTCCGCGCTCACATCCATAGAACGTTCATGAAAGCTCCTGATATAGGCTACAACGTCTTCTCCCGGCTTTATCTTATGTTGTTCGAGCTGGGTGAGCGTAAACTCATCTTCAGCCAAAAAGAACTTTTGCACGAACAAAATGTGCAATTCTTCCCAAGAGCTTACACTACCTGGGTCCAGGTGGGAATACCACGTGTAGGCTTTCTCTGTCGAGGATTTTGAAAAATCCCTCAGCCTTAGCCTTTTGTCGTTGCAATGGGCCCCAAGACTTTCGATAAACCTGTTCACATGCTCCTTCGGGTTAGTGCCCTTACCCGTGTACTTATTAAAAATTAGCGGAATATACCTTACTGGGTAAGGTTTATTGTTATATGCCTCTGGTTAGAGGGTATAAAATTCATCGTACAACGAGGAACTATCTCCTTTAGATACGGATATAAACCTTAGCAACTCTTTCTTCATTTCCTCCAAACCGAACGGAGAAGGGCTAGTTGTCTACAACGTTGTTTCCACCGGGATCATTGAAGCTGGTATGCCTACTCCTTAGCCGATTATCATGGCTGGGGCCGCTGAAGCTTCCCCCTAACCTTACAATATTATCACCGTTGTCATGTATGGAACCACAGTAGGGGCACACTGCCAAAGGGTGGTTAAGTAGTGGGGAAGGTGTTATCAGAAGCAGGTGTAACCACGCCTACTGTGATGGTGGGAGCCGGTATAGCTGCAGGTGGTGTAGTGAAAGAGCTCACTCCTATGGGATCTCCCAACATTTCCTGGGCTACAGGAGTTTTAATGAATTCCGCAAACAAACCCATCATCCCCTTCATTTGCACTGGGCCTATTCCCGCTTGCATGGGCGTCATCTCCGTAACAACAACGCTAGGCATGCTTGATTCCTTCCTTGCCATTCTCTCCCCATTAGGCGACCCAGAGTTGTTTGCCTCTTCTTCACGCTGTATGGTGTCAAAGTCAATGACTCTGGCGGTGTTATCCTTTGGTATCTTTCAAAAGAGAATACCTCCCCATCATAGTCGCCAAATGTAAGATGTGGGTTATTCAAATACAGTTAGTATTAAGTGAGGCATAACCCCTTATCAAGATCCATATTAACACCGTTAATTATTAAATGCTGGCAGTGTCCACGGGTGAGTTAAAGATAATAGAACTCAATGTTTAAACTTATATTGAATAGCACGTTGACAAAAAAGACATATGACAAGCAAAATAAATATATGGGACCAGCAGTGAGCATGGTCGGAGGGAGAAAGAACAAGCACTATAGGCATAATGAGGGCATGACAGGAACTTGAAGCTTAGATAATTCTCAGTGATGAGTATATTAGATGAGTGTGGGGAGTTAATGCTCTCTAGATGGTTCTCAACTGTGGGGGAATTTGGGCAGCGATTCTAGGCTCAGAATCTCTCTCCCTCTAACTTGTTCATCTGGTGTATATATATGAGGGAAATGATGCTCGAGTAAGCTTGCCTATGATTAGTGTGATCAGGTGCATTAAATGCACAAGATATTGCATTAAATGCATGGGATCTCATGATTTTGGCGGGAAGCCATTCTATTGGCTGGAAGCATTGTGGGTAGTAATGAGGAACGTAACATGTCAACTTGGGGCTTATTTGAGGATGGCTAAATGGTCAGGTTTGGTGAACTAGGCCTACCATCCTAAGGATAAACCCACTTAAGTGCTATATTTTCGAGTCCCTAAATGCTGGACATTATGACGTCAAAAAGTGGTTTAAACAGTGGCCCTGTCAGGTATCTGGCCACATCAGTCAGGCGGGATGGTATCTATGTTCGAGGTTGCTCAGTTGATAGGTTGCTCGAGTGTCTTCGCCTCTATATATTGGTTAAGAGTCATTTTGGGCCCGAGGTTCAAGATATAAGTATCTGGAGGAGGTTCCTTCGAATAGGTAAGTGTTAAGGTCGCTCGATTATTGTGGCTCGAGTGACCATTTGTTCTGAATGAAGTTTTGCCCAAGTGTGCCCAGAGGTTTAGTAACTGTGTTCCCAACGTTTCCTTGTTCTCAATCCTTCAAAACATGTCCATGCGAGCTTCCCAAGAGGAGGTTGTTTGATAATGTTAGCTCTCCTATGCCCTGTCAGGTATGGTCCCTCATGGGTACCCAACAACCTCACTCAAACATACATTTATAAGATAAATTAAATGACATAGTATTCTATTACTTATTACAAACTATGGTCATCCAGGTGACCTTTATCTACTAATTTAATCCTTCGAACTGGGTAAATTAGAGAATCTTCGAGTTGGGTTCTTCGAGCCACTTCTGTGAAGAATTTTCGAGGTGGGTCGTTCGAGCCACCTTTGTTAAGGCTCTTTAAGGTGGGTCCATAGGGAAGCCTTCCTTCTCTTTCTTCGTGAACCAATCAATCTTCCTAACTAAGTTAACCAACCTTGGGTGGGGACACCCCCTACACACAACATTCGGGTCAGTAGTATCGGACCAACCATTTCCTTTTATGAGTGGCACACTTGGAGATGACTTCACTATGTCTCACTTAACCCGAAATCAAAGCACTCAATAACTCATGTTACGTGAACTTCTTACTCCCCTTATTCTAAGATATAAAAAATTATGGTCCATGCGTTTGCTCCAAAACTACGCACTTCCTAGGTCCTTTTTTCTCTATTAGAATTTTTTTAACAACCTATCTATGTGTGAACCACTTTACGCATTCGACTATGTGAGACCCCATTTGATCCTTACGTATTTTGACTCAACTTTGAACTTACCTCAGTTATGGGAGTTTTCCTTGTGGCATACACACAATCAGGCTATCTCCTTTCTCAAACGAAGTTTCGTTTCTCCTACATTTCCACTTATTTTTTTGACTGTCCCACAAACACATTAACAACATCTTTCTAAGGCATCTTAACACAAATGATACCGAAAGTGAAATTAACCAGGGCTCCCATACACCCTATATCCCGTGCAAAACTGCACAATCATCTGTAACATTCCACACATAACATACTTAAATCAATTATGACCCCGCATTATTAGCTTGGCTATACCGTATGGCTAACCTCAGTTACCCTACCAAAATGATTTGGTTCTCCTCGATACTATCCCACCCATCAACTAGTGGTGCCAAAACGTTTTCGGTGCTTCCCACATAACACTACTGAACTCTACAGGTCTTGTATCATGGAAGAGATCTCAGCGCATGCTTTCATTCGCATACACGTGTAATAACTAAAGTAATAAGCTCATTCCCTAGTGACCAACACATCTCTCAACTCTCGACATTCGCTAGGATTCATGCGTGAGACATCTCGTAAGTGAAATCCAAATAAGGAACCCTCACGATACACTACTACCTATCTTTATCGGTCATCGAGATTCGTAGGTCCTATGCACATAACACGAATATCCAAAATCCTATCCCTACACGTACAAGTCTAAACGTCCACTCCCACTTCACAAACGGAGTTATACAACACGACTTTCTCACTATCACTAGTTTTTTCATGCTAAGTCGATAACGAGATAAATTTCTCTACTCGACAGTAAACTTAATATACCCCAAATCATATCAGTATAGTCCCTACACACGGGGATCAAATATAATGAGATAACAATAACCTCTGAAGTATCCTCCACGATGTAATATAAATGCGAACTCAACCCTCTTCCAGGTGACACGTTGCTAAATAACACATCCTGCCCCAAAATAGTGAACATAATAGCCTTGATGTAACAGCCCACCATCGCTCAACTCGTCACTAACCAACCCATACCCAGGAAAACATCTTACTCAAATATCATCTCTCAAAATAAGTAATTCCACTGAAACATATCCTCTCAATGATTATACACACTTTCCTGCAGATGGGACCAAAGATCCCCGCTACTAAATGGTAAAATATATGCACACAATAGTAATGCTAACAACATACCCACTAAAATCGTCTCACGTGCGAGTCTATTGCGAACAAGATACTGTGACTCATTTGTGTCACACAAATATACCCCATTTACGCTAGGATAAAACTCACACTTTTAATTTCCAATAACACTAGCGGTCCAAATACTTCCTGGACATAACACTCTCGTCCAAATCGATCCACAAACATTTTACAACTAATGCCCCCTATTGGGCATCCCGATAATGTCCCCTAACTAGTTGCGGACAAGGTCAATACATGTGGTCCTACTCTAGACACATAGGACACCTCTTGGTGTCATTCCCCTATCACTGGGCCTATTGGCCATATCGGTATTGTCCTTTTCTCGAACCTGGTAGTCTTGGCCCCGATTGCTACCCTCGTTGTTCGTTTAGCTTTGTTGACCCTGTGGAACACACTGTTGTCCCTAGCGGCCCTAATTGAATCCATCGTCACTTTGTGGGGATTTCATTGATGTATATCATTTAAATGGGTCCCTTGTCGGGTATCCCTCTATGGTGCATCATTATCACCAATTACCTTTAGTCTTGCCCTTCTCGCTATGCTCTCCAACTCTCTTGGCTCCCTTCTCATAGAAACGTTGATATAAACATTGTAAAATCACGTCATTAACACTATGTGCATAAGTCATCCAAGACTAATTTCCCATAAATACTAGCGACTCATGAGTCCCCCGGGTATAAAGTGCATTTAAATAAATAAAGTATTCATCACAATCAGCCTCTGTTCGTCCCTCCTAGGAAAAGTCTAGAAACTTCCTTCACATCTCCGTTTGAACAACATATGAAACAAATTGTGGTTAAACCTCACCCAAAATTTCTCGATTAGCTCCTGATCTACTTCCTTATATGTGGTGACTATTTCCCACTATGGCAGCACTGCTCCTATGAGCCAAAATTTAGATCCTGAGTGCTACTGCACTCCACCATACGCGATTGCCTTTGGATTATCTTATTCCATTGGCCCATTGCACTTCCTCTCTTACCCAAATCCTCACATATGGCTCTTCGAAAGAGATCCTCTGACTTCCCCCTTTACCGAGTACGTTGGGTGAGTCTAAATTTGTACCACCGTTCTCTACGACGGTGATTGGGGGAAACTACTGCGCCCTAGTCATTATCCTATCGTCATCTGCCTAAACAATAATCATAGTTACTCCTATTGCGACCAACATTACCAGAATACTTTATGGCTTCTGCTGAGCCTCTCTTCCTGACGTCCTTCTAACGGCCCTCGTAGGTCACTCTATATTATTCGGTGTACAAAATCCAACCGAACTCACATATAATTTGTATCAATTATGCTTAGTAGCAAGAGAATCGTAAACATGCGTACGAAGAGGAATACAATAATCCTATAATAGGTCCCTATATCAAAGAACGCTAGGATGAGACGTAGTAAAGTCGCACAGATCTTAAGGACACAAGAACCTGATGCTCTAATCCCATTTGTGACACTTCGCCCGATTAAACATTGGGTGATAAATCCTTTATTAATTAAAATAAAATATTCGATTGGTTCATTATTATCATCACTCTCAAAAATCGTTAATTACTAATCACCTATGTTAGTTAATTACGCCGATGTCAAATTTTAATCTTTTATTTAACATGCAATGATCTGAAATAAATAATTCAACCACATTCACCATTCCATTAACCAACATAAAAAATAGTGAAATAACTTAATCAAATAAATATGTCTGGAATAAACACTCCAGTCTGGAACTCCAATAAAATAATTCATAACTAAAATTGAATCCAACAACTAGAAATCAATTAAGTACAGTGTCTCTGGAATAATAACTAGTAGAAGATGGGTGACATGATCGACTACAATAGATAAAATGATGCATATGATTTGAAAGAAATGGATCCGTGTACTACTGAGGTCCTGCAATCGTCCACAGCAACTGCAGCATGTCAAATGAGGATGAACACCTAAGCTACGCGTCCCTGTGGCTAGACACCTAAAATGGTTTTTACAAAAATAAATTTGGAAAACAGGTTAGAGCCTAAGAAAACATTTAAATTTTTTAACACGTATTTAAAATGCATAATCAGTAGATATTATATAAATGTTAGTTTCATGTGCTCTCACTTGAAATCCTCACCCCTCAACTATTGTGCACGCATAACATATTTTACTAACCTGTTCTAATTATGTTGCCCCGTCTAATTAGTTCAAGCCAATTATCTTACTATACGTACTAACTCATGGTGCCCACCCTTATTACACATACAATACGTTATCGAATTTTTTTCTCATATCTTTTAAATCAATTAAGAATTCCCCAGATAGATGTTAAGTTTTCACATACTTAGGGGTTATTTTAGATATCACTATTTTCTCATCTACTAAGCACACACAGTATAATAAATCACAACTATATATATATTTATCACTCTATTTATATATATACTAATATAACACCCCAAGGCTGAGACATGCGGTTCATCAATACTCTGCTATCAAGTCCCGATACATCACATATTATATAAATGACAACCGGTTCAGAGTCACTCTCGAACCATAAATACAAATCACACGTATTAGAGGCGAACATAGTTCCAGGCCTATGGGATATGAACATACCTACACACCCATTAGACCATCGAAACTATCATATTCTCAAATAGTTCGCACCTAGGTTCTATGTTCTGAGGCTCCAATCTAAAATCCCCCCATTCGGATCATCGGGATAAGACTGCTCCATTTTTAAAACCTCCCGCGATAACAAGCAGCGTCGGTATGTCATACATATAATAAGTCACACATTAGGTATTCACACCACCTAAGTATGTAGCAATTCAGTATAGGTATATGCGTAACCTATAACATATCCATACGTAGTTTGTATAACTCTTGAATATTCGACGCATCATTTATTTAACATAATACCCCTCTTCATAACCCGAGTATCCCTCACTGCCCAAAAAGGTTACTAAGTGTCCCAGTCACTCCCTAGGTTATTTCAGTAGTTATAACATCTCCCTAATACTGTTATTATCCTTAAATCATTGTTTACCCTTATCGAAGCTCAATTTATAATTTCCAATACCCAACACATCCGGCGAACCCTCGTGAGTATAAACTCTAATCCTACCCTTATTAAGATTTTTCGAGCCTCAACTACAGGCTTATTGTCCTTATCTAAGACCTATTATAGTTAATTAGTCATCATTAAGGGTCCTTCCAAAATGTGTGGAGTAATCCTTAAAATAAAACAAGTTCCCCATTTCTGCAACTGTCTATCCATCAAAAGATTTTATTGATCTATCGATCCAGCGATCGATCCTGGGTTGACAGCCATCGTCCAGTTTCATTTTTCAATATCTTTGCACCTCCAAAAGTTCATTGTATAATCCCAGATTCCTAATCACACATGATAAGTATTATACTAACCCATAAACATGATTTCTAACGTAAAATATTCATCAATACATTACGAAACATCATTAAATCGAATTGATCCATAAATTCCATGTCAAAACATTAGGTCATTATTCCATTGTTCAAACCACCAATAAACTCAGATTTAATTCATTATTTTCTTTATTTATAATCTGATTTTATTTTTTAATCATAGGAAAGTTCTGTCTGCATGCCATTCCTACCCAAGAACATGTTTTAAGTCTTCCAAATTAAGCCAAAACACATGATATTCATAGACAAATCATCCTACTCTAACATGGATGATATATCTTTCATAAATTAATCAAGATAAATACCTGCCTCCATTTGAAGGTCTAATCTTTGTAGAAGAACGGTATGGTCGTGATCCTCTCCTCTTGATCTACGCGATGGTGGTGTTTGTGGTGCAAGAATGGCGTGATTTGGCATTTGGATCTCCTCTCTTCCTCATCCTATCGCCTCTATGTGGTTTAGCAGGTTCTAACCCTAACTCACTCATCATAACTAATGATATAAACCTATAAAATTCGTAGGTCTCTTTTCTCAAAAAATGCAAATGACCAAAATAATCTCCCGGGGTGTTGGTTTGGCCTAAAATTGCCCCGGAACCCAAACTAAATCCCCGAGTACACTGTTCTGACTATATTAACCCTTTCCGATACACTAGAGCACTCGAAATGGCCATTTAAATGTTCTAAAATGCACTTATATTTTATTTCCCAAATTTAAGTCTCGACACGATTGAGATGTGCGTCCCGACTAAATTTACCGTAACTGTCGTATTTCTCACTCGCGACAATCATAATACTTTCTTATCAATTTATTACTCATTATCTAAGTAATATTCACTATAAATTAATATTGACCATTGTCTTGCTAATTGATGTTTATTTTAATCAGGATTAATTTTCCATTTTAATATAATTAATCCTAATTAATCCCAATATAAAAATCATTAAAATTACGGGGTGTTACATAAATATCCATATTTGAAATTTGCGTGACATTTGTAAGAGGCATGTGTAACAACGTACAATGACTAATAAAGTGAGCATAAGAGTTCCATTTTATTATGAGTCGTGTTTTAAGTGTGATGTGAGTTCATTCACATCTTATAGAACATACTTTCATTATTCTGTGAGGTGTTTGTGGATTTTTTAAGTGAGGACTTGTTTGACCTTTTTTTTTCAAAACTTATTTAAAATTAATACTACAAGTGTTTTACTTACAAAAATGTCTCTTAACATATGAGTTTTGTGCATTCCCAAGTTATTGTTAAAATTCAAGTGTGGTAAATGTTTTTGAGTTGTTATACTAAATCTCAAGTTTTTGGTGAAATGTTTGTGAGTTCAATGTTTCCAAAGTTTCGAAGTTTATCATATAATGTGTATTTAAAAATTCTTTCCCAAAATCATTTGTCCCTCTCTAACTTTCATAAATTTTGCAATAAGTTTATGTCATTGTATTTCGTCGATCCCAACTTCCATAACTATTTTGATTTATGACAAGAAGTTATGAATCTTCATTTCTACACTTTGATTTTTTAAACTATGTGAAAATTTCGATTTTCACAAGTTTGAGATTTTGGGGGAAATTCTAATTTTGCAAGGCATAGATATGTTTTTTAAAATCTCTTTTGAAGCAGTTTTTCTACTTCAAGTGTAGCAAATCTTAAAGTCACTTTTAATGTGTATCAAGTGTGCATCACTAACTATTTTTTGGTGATTCATGTGGGATCATTTATGCGTGGCTGACAAGTGACAAACTTTTAAAGATAATCCATTTGATAAGTAAAAGTGTATATCATTTAATCATGTTTTATTTGTATGTATTATATGAAGTGTTATAAAACTATTTCAAATATCAAGTAGTGATTATGAAAGGGTACAATATGCGATTAAAAGTTTTTGAATGTGAAAGAATTTTATTGTGTGCATAAATAATTTCAAGTGTGTAATGTGTTCAAGTGTATTTAAAACATCATGGGTGAGATATGATCAAGATAAAAGATACTATAACTAAATTAAAAGGAAATCATATTTTCACATCAAGTTGAATGTGTATGGTCTTTTGATGACGACTATTTTCAAAGTCGTTTCCAATAAACATATCCAAGGTTACTTTTCAAAAACTATTTTCACTTTTGTTAGCTCGAAAATATACCCAAGAGGGGGGGGGGGGGGGGGTATGAATTGGGTATATGGGATTAATGGGGATTTTACAACTTTCTTAACTTAATTGTAAAGATTAATTGAAATATGGTAAATTAAACTATAGGTTGGCAATTAATCGACAATAATATAAGCAGTTAAAATATACAGAATAATGAGACTTTACAAATTGAGATTTTAACGTGGTTTGGCCTCTACCTACGTCCATGCTCGAGACGGTACTCAATGACTTCACTACCTACGGTTCACTTACGGCGGGACCAAAACCTCACAAGAAATGCTACCTTGTAAATCGAAACCATCAAGACACTAAACTTTTCCTTGCTCAATCGGTACACATGCAATAGCCCAATATCTTTAAACATCTTGACTATTCGTCACAACGGAACTACCGGCCGAAAATATACAATGAAGCTTAACCATTCATCACAATAATGAGAAATGTAACCAAAAGTAAATCAAAGTTTCTTTACTAAAATGATGGAATAATAAGTTTACTTTCTCTCAATAAAAAGATAAGTAAACTAGTTTCATAAGTATGTAGCTCAATTGGGATTCTGGGTATAGGTTTAGCACAAATGGGCACTGGGATTATAAGTTTTCAAAAGAGTGAATGTGAATGGAAATTTAGGTTCAAGTGGATTTTCTCAAAGATAAGCTATGATGAGAGTTTTGGGGTTTATAACTCATAAGGGATTTCTCTCACTAAAAACTCAAGGGAGGGGATGACACAAACTTTGGGATAATAGAAATTTACTTGAGATAATGTTATTGTTGTTTGTGAATCTTGGTATAAAATATTAGGTGGGTATTTATAAAGTTGGGATAAAGGTTAGGGTAGCCAAATATTGGTCAAATAGCTGGTAGAAGATTAGGAACTCAAGGTATAATAGGTTGAAAGAAGTTACCAATATTAATGCTCACATTCTGACATTTTCAGAGACTGAAAGTGGTGTTCAGTTGGTTGAAACTCCCTCAAAATGCTTTGGAAAAGATGATATGGATCAAAGTGAATACGAGATGACTCAAAGTGATTTATGAAACTTTCGATCGACTAAAAATGACTTTGAGTCGATTGAAACTCTTATTTTTATTCAAAATCAAGTTTGCTTAGGGTACAACCCTTAAAAAGGTTTAGGTTAGTGGGGATGAGCTTATACATTATCAAAACGAGCCACTTTACTTGTGTACATTGGTTCCTAAAGTACAAAAAATAAATTAAAGGTTTTCTGGATCTTCTGAGCACTTTTTTGACTTGCTTAAGACATAAATTAAGAGCTTGTGTTGAATTGCTTGCATGAACTAGATAATAGGTTGTGTTGAGATGGAACACCTTGTATGTGAATGGTTCTGTTGAAAAGATCTTGAACTTGGATGCTGGATGATTTCAGACTTGTCGTTTGAAACATATATGAGGTACACTGGTTGATGCAAGTTTCAATGCAAGTTTTAGATGAAAATACTAGTTGATGTTTGACTGGTTGACTAAAAATGTATGAGGTTGCAACTTCAAGTCAATTTTGTGAACTTCATTGCCTTTGGTACATGTTCACCATTGTCTTGGTTTTAAGACCTTCATTATCTTGAATGTGATGGTTGCATGGTTTGCCTGAATAAAGTGTTCCTGGTTGCATACCTCATAATGTATTGAGTGCCTGTTTTAGTCTCAAGTACATTAAAGACAAGATAATGAAGTTATGCTATTTATTTAAATTTTGTTTGTCATCAAACAAAACCTTTTTGGATTAGATTATATTTTGGTTTCACAATATCCCCCATTTTTTATGATGACAATACAAATTAAATAATTTTGAAAAAATGTTCAGAAGTCTCCCCCTTTGTATGAGACGTGGTCTTTGAAAAAGCTCTGTTTTGAGGGAAATATTTGTCTACCCTTATATGTTGCAACTTTTCTTATATAACATTTTACTTTCTCCCCCTTTGTTATTATAGAATGGGGGGAGGATATTTTGAAAAGTGAATTATTGTCGTATACTTTCACGGGTTTTGGCAATATTTTTGTTTCCTATTCTGTACAAGTGGGTTAGTTCAATGTATGTATAAAATAATGGGTACATATGGGTATATGGAGATGTTATGTCTTAATGAATTTTAATTCATTAATAATATTCAAGAAAACATTAAATTTCATAGATAGATTAACATATTACAATAGCAAGTCACACATCTTATGAGTTATAGGGATAATAAGGATAGTTGGGGTTAAAAGATCCTCTAGCTTGATTATCTTGAGGATGTGGTTGGACGTCTTCCATAGGCATATCTTGGTAGGGGTGGAGTGACAAATAAGTTATTGGGTGGAAAAAAGAATCATGTTAGAAGTATGGGTTTATTATGATGACCATGTTATCCATTATTAGGCATAGAGATTACTGGCATTATAAAACATTTAAACATCATTTGTTTGTTCATCTAAACTTCGATAAACTTGCTCTCTCCATTGCCGATGGTCACGTGAGAGGGAGGTGATAGTATTTTCAAGAGCGTCGATATGACTCGTAAGGTGGGTAATGCGGGCACTTATTCTTGAATCCAAGTGGTGAAGGTATCGAACCTATGAGACAAGCCCTCTACAAGTGAGTGGGTTGCGTTGATATCAGTAATGTTATGGTGACGAGCAGTGTTTTCCTCTTCATTTTTTTCTTCTTATTTTCCTCATTTACCTCTTCTTCATCGTTGGTATCCTCAATGGCATCCTAAATTTTCCATTCACCATGGAGTTTAGTAAAACCCATGAGCTTTAGGACACATACTGTGAGGGAATGTGCAGGAGTTGGGTTTTTGGATTTGCATTCAAGGGAAATTGAAGCGTGTTTAGCTTTATAAAGCTCAATAAGAACCATCGAAAAGGTAGTTCACCGTATGATGTATAATATTTACGGGAATATTTATGTTGATGTTTTATTATATGCACCAATTAAGGAATATATTGAGGAAGGTAATGGTGCTTCGACTTCCTCAACGGGGGATGATGCACTAGGTCAGGAGATTGTGGATGATTCGAGAATGATTCTAAGGTCACTGAGATAAAGATAATTAGTGGTGGTGGTGGAGACAATTCTTCCCACAAGAAAGTTAATTATTGCGACGGGATTCTGTCCATTTATGGGACACAGATTCGTCAAAATTGGCATTAGGAATTTTAAGGATAGTATATATATATATATATATATATATCCTTACGTGAGTATTTGAGGGGTGTATTAAGAACAAATACGTATATGTTCTCGTTCTTCTGGATTAGGTTGGTGTAGTAGGATAACTGACTTTGAAAATTTCAAGGAATTTGATCTATCCTTAATTTTTGAACATGGTGTAGATTTGTGGTAGTTCAACTTTAAGTAGCGAGGAGAAAATAATTCTTCCATCTGATATACCTCTTAAGACATAATCAGATGTGAATATATATGTATTGCTTGGTTGATTATTGAAATTTGAGTCAAGATATGGGACACTAGGGGTGAACAACGAAACCGGGAAAACCAATATATCGAACCAAATCAGTTGTATTAGGTTGGGCTGGTTCGGTTTTTTAAACTATTGGTTCGGTTCCGGTTCCAAAATAAAATAAAACTAAAATTTTTGGTTCAGTTCTCGGATCCACTGTAAATCGAATACGAACCGAACCGCTACCCAAACCAATCCGAATCGATACGGTATATTTTATAAAATAAATAAATAAATATATATGTATATAACACTTGTAATTTATATTTTTGGGATTACCCGAGTTTCTAACTTATGTTATTGGGGATTAAAATTAATTTTGACCTTACAAAAATTATTTTTGAAATACATTAATCTTAAGATTTCACTAAGTTTGAAATATGAATTTGGAACCGAAAATCGATCCAAACCAATCCAGGAACCGTTGGTTCGGTTTGGTTCGATTCCGGTACCAAAAATTTGGAACCGATCCAACCTTCAAAATATTTATTAATTGAATGCCTTACCCTAAATGGGTTGTAAAATATTAATAGGCCTAAGGGAAGGATCTCTATTACATGCTAACTAAGGAATCTTAGTATCCATGTTATGTTATGCGTGACACCCAACCACGACATCACACATATGATCTATTACATAATCCTTACATGATTAAGGGCAGCAAATGGAAAAACATGAAAGGACAGCCAAATATAGGAAAATGAGAAATGTGCCCTCCTTGATTCGCACCGCGTGTTCCTTTATACTCTGCAGGAACATAATGAAATGGTGAAGAATCTTCTCATGTATATGAAGGGTGCTCGCAAAATAACATTTTCTTAGAAAAGATAAAAAGAAAAAAAAAAGAAAAAGGAGGTTTAAGCAACCACCTTCGAGCTTACACGTTCCTTTCCTTTTTTTCCTAACACAAGGCAAGTTATAATCATGTTAAATATTTGGAATCTCCACTTTCTTGGTCCTTGTTGTTTGATTCATGAATTCATTAATGTACCGACTTTCATTGTGTAGTCCTTTTTAATTTGAGCGATTTGAGCGAAGGCCAGCCTCTCTCGCCATATTAAACATCTCTTCGATGATTACATTTTTTTTCAGCCACAAGCTTTTGATTATCTACATATGTTGCTTTTAGGATTATTTTCCCCACTCAAAGCTGGGAATTCCTCAATAAGAAATGGTTTATGGGTTAATGAAAGCTTTCCCCCCATTTGGTTTACATATGGAATTTGACTTCACGGAGATTATGTTTCTTCAGATGCATTGAATTCAAAGTTGGGATAGCACCCTTAGTCTCGATTTCATCATCAGCTAAATTTTTCTAATTAAATTGATTAGTCTAGGGCACTTAAGATGGGTGAAGACTAATAGATTTAATAGTTGAAATTCAATATCATATATATATATATATATATATATATATATATGGTTCTTTATTGATCCCTCATGACTACCACCACTATTAATTGTTATCTTCTCTATCGTAGTCGCACAACCAACTGGATACACTAGTGCAAGCTTGCCTAATGACTTCATAATTTTTCCCATTGTTGTGGCGGTACTATTTGAAGAGACAACCTCAACCTGATCTCCACTTGTACCAACTACAAATTTATTGCATCGACCATATCATCCACATCATTAATATAATTCTCATCATCGTGATTGAAGCCGAGATTTGAGTCATGTTATCAGCTTTTGGCAAATTCTTACCATTACACTTTCCATCTCCATCCACTTCGACACCTTTTGCATCAATTGAGGTGTCAGCCTCAACACCCGTATCTTCTTCTAAAATATCATAACTATTTCTTACATGGGTATGCGATTTTATAGGAGTCTCATGCGATTTTTGACTATCAACAATGAATGGGTGGAAGACATGTTGACCGATTATTCGATCAACATCACCAAAAGGAGCCAATTGTGGAACCTTCTTCACCGCTTCTTTAAACTCTTTCTTATCATACCTATTTTCTTTTAACACTTACAACCTAAAATCGGATGGCAAATGCACCCACAATATTCACAAAAGGGAGAAGGATGCTCAATGCTGTAATACCCCGTAATTTTATTGATTTTTATTTAAGGGATTAATTAAATTAAATGAGAATTAATTGGGAATTAATTCGAGTATAAATACTAGCGAGATGTGAGTTGGTATTTGATTATGATGTTAAAATTTAATAATTCAGAGTATGTATGGTAATACATGAGTATTGAAAATATTTGAATTGTCACGAGGTAGAAACACGATAATTTGGAAATTTAGTTGGGACGCGCGTGCCAGTCGCGTCAGGAATGAAATTATTTAAATTAATAAGAAAATTATATTTTGTCAACCAAATGGTCATTTTGAGAACGCCAACGTGTTCGGAAGGGCCGAAATAGTCAGAAAACACTAGCCGGGGGTTTAGTTTGGGTCCCGGGGCATTTTTAGGCCAAACCGGCTACCTAAAGGGGTATTTTTGTAATTTTAAAAAAATGGGAATTAAAACCCACGAATTTTAGGGTTAAATAATATATTACTAATGAACCCACTAAGTCCATTATCAGCATTAGGTGAGTTAGAGGGCTACAGGAGTTAAAGGGAGAGTTTGAAGAAGTTCCAAAAGAAACCTCCAACCACCATCACCATCCTTGAGAGAATTCTGTAGAGAAAGGGGAGAAATCAACCTTCATTCACCAGCATCAACTCAGAAGAAACATATCTAAGGCAAGTGTTTTGATGTCGTTATTTGCATTGAATATTTCCTCCATGTATAGTGTAGAAAACTGTTTACGTCTTGGAAATTTTGATGAAGAATACCCAATGGAATTATTGCGAAAATTTGTGATTTTGGGGAGGAATTTTCATGTAGAATGATTATGGACGAACTTAATATACAAAACATAACTTTTGATGACCCGAAATCGGATTAACAATGAGTCTTTTTATGAAATTAAAATTCTGGGTTCAAGTTCATATGGTTTGGAATAAGAATTGGGGATTTATGATTTTGGCATGTTAAATTGTAAGATTTGGCCCAAAAGCATGTTAAGGAATGATCTAGGGTGACTAAAAATAGTTTAAAAACATTATAAACATATTTAGATAGTCTTAGGGTGGATTTAGAGAAGAGGATAAAGAAGAAAAATCGATTTTGGAAAATTCTGGGCGCAGTCTGCCATCTCTTTAGAAGACCTGCCCAGGTCGTTCGAACGAGCTTCTAATGAGATGATAGTACCCCTTCTAACGAGTTGGTAGTTCGTTCGAAGGCTTTCATTCGAACGACACTCATTCGAACGACCTCGTTCGAACGAGACTTCTAACGAGTTGACAGAATGGCCTTTTTTTGCCTGATTTTATTTCAAATGTCCCGTAGACTTATTTAATGGAGTAATAACCTTCCCTCATTGACTAGTGAGTATATTTGGGAGATTGGAGTACGTTGACGAGTAAAACTTAGAACCTTGTAGTAAATCTAATGACCCTTATGAATTAGGAAACGAGTGCCTAATTACGACGTGTGAAGAGTTGACAACTTTAATGTATATAAACCAGGGACTTATAAGTGTATGATATTACATGATGATACAAGAACGAGAAGTATGCCTCTATTAATATATTGAGATATGTAAGATGTGTGAATGCTTAGTATATGTAGTTATCTGTGTATAACATACCTACCGTACTTGCTATCATGGGAGGTCGGCGTTCGATCAGGGCCATCTAATCTTTCTGTGCCTACGGGGGGATTTAGATTGGTACCTTGAGGACATAGGTCAGAGAAGGACTTATTGAGAAGTTAATAAGTCTGCTAATCATGGGAGCGTAGGTATATGCGTGACCCATGTGATGTGAACTATGTTCGCCTCCATTCTGTGTGATTGTTGTCATTTGAGAACGGTTCCTGAGAGATTCGGAATGCGTGGTCCTAATGTACGTGATGTACCGGGATTTGATAGCAGAGTACGTGGACACCGCAGCTTAGCCTCGGGGTGCTAGTATTGTATATTTATTATGAGAATAATATACTGTAAATTGAAATGTATTGGCATCTATAAATGTGAGTATAAATAATAGTAACATTTTCGTAAAGATAAAAATGGAAACCCTCTAGTAAGTAGTATTACTAATATGGGAAACCGAGAAGAAATGTAAGACACTCTATTTAAATGAAGATGCCGGAATTAAATCGTGAATCGTATAATAATGTTAGATTTTATATTAGACTAGTTAAGTATGGGAATAACTAGAATGGGTACGGGTACGATAGGAGTGCACAATTAGTTGAGAGGTGAGGAACTCATGTGAGTGCACACACTATCATGTACTTTATATTCACTGTTTAATGATATTAAACACTTGCTATATTTTAAACTGTTTTCACAATCGGGCTCTAACCCGTTTGCTTCCAAATATATTTTCTTGTAAAAACCTTTTAGGTGCCCCGCCATAAGGACACCAAGCATAGGAGTTCCATTCACGTGACGTACTGTAGCTGCTGTGGAAGTTACAGGACCTTGACAGTGGACGCCTCCATTTTCGATCTTGACTCTATATTATCAGATTCTCTCATCTGTTGGGCATGTCTCCCTATTTCCTTTTAGAGATACTTTATCTATTCAGTCATTTCAGATTTTGGGTTGTAATTAATTTACTGATGCGGACTTGGTATTTGTTTATTTCAGTACTTGGATTGTTGTGAGGAGTATTCCTCCAGATTCATTATTACTTTATGGTTATTCTATTATGACTATGTTGTAGCGGTTATGTTAGCATTTCATAATCTACTTATTGCATGTTAATCGGATTTAATTAAAATTGACAACTCACTTTTTAAATATTAGGTGGCTAGTAATGTTTAAAAATGTTTTCGACAGTGATGCTATGAACTGAACCAAGTTGGAATTTTGTATTAATTTGAATAAAGGACTAGCTACCCTGTATTTAATTAGTCGGGGTGTCACAGGTGGTATCAGATCAGGTTCTAGTGTCCTTAGAATCTGTACAGCTTATTATGTTTCCGCTGAGCTTTCTTTAATGTAGAGCCCTATATTTTAGGACTGTTGTATTCTTTTATGTATGTTTCACTCTTCAGCTATTTTGAGATAATAACTGCGAACTTATAAGACTTTACTCTCATTTCAGATGCCTCCACGACGTGCACAGCGAGTTCCTAGGGATGCTCAGCCCGAGCCACAGCCTGCACCAGTTCAGGTAACCATGAATGCCGCAGAGGTTGCTGCTATTATAACCCAAGCGGTAAATGCCGCCATCGTAGTTGTAAAGCAGGCACCACCTTAGGCGCCGATAGCCGTGCCAGTTCAGGCTCATGCATCCCCGTCTACTTGTGAAGGCGTTTGTGATGCTTTCCAGAAAGCACACCCTCCGGAGTTTGCAGGTAGCTCTGATGTTGTTATGTCTAGTCAGTAGAGGAAGGACATTCAAAGGCACTTAAGGATGTATGAGTGCACGGATGTTCAGAAGCAAATACTGGCTACTTTTAAGCTAGTAGGATCAGCGTTGCAGTAGTGGGAGTCCATTACCACCCCGGAGGAGAGAAATGTCCTTTCTATTCAGGAGTTCGGGGTGCGGTTCGATCGCAAATATTTTCCATCACTTGTTCACACTAAAATGAGGAGGAAGTTAATGAACCTCAAGCAGGAGGGGAAGACCGTGGCCGAGTACGAGGTCGAATTCACTAATCTCTTGAACATTGTTCCCGATGAGATTCCGACTGAGGAGAAGAAGATTAAGAAGTTTATGGAAGGATTGACTTGGAGGATTCGACAACACTTGTTGGGAAATATCTCGTTGGCCACTTACTCTCATGTGGTTAACGCAGCACTGCTTCACTGCCAAGGTCACCGCTTTCACACGTCTGAGAGTAAGAGATCAGAAGAGTCCAGCCATCAGGGCAGGACAGGGGGGAAATGGTGCCAGTGGGGCACAATCTTCTCAGGGCCAGCACATGCAGGGTGATCAGGGTTCCCAATAGGGGGATCCTAAGAGATTCAGATCTAGGGATTTCAGGAATGGTCAGGGAGGTTTCAGACATGGCCATCAGGGTCAGAACGGCAATCAGGGCCAGTAGGGCCAGAATGGTCAGCAACAACAGTTTCAGCAGGGCCAGTATGGTCAAGGTAGGAATGGTAACGACCATCCGGGTCGTGGGCAGTAGGTACAGCGAGGGGGAAACTTCTCGGGAAAGTGTTTTGTTTGTGGCAAGATTGGTCACAAACGCTAGGATTGTCCTGATAGGGGCAGGGCCCCACCGTAGCAGTAACAGGGTTCTCTACACGAGCAACAGAGGCCTATGCTTCCCTCCGCCCTCCCAGCACCACCACAAATGGTAGCATTACCACCCATCCCAGCGGTCCCAGTCCAGCAGGGACAACTTCAGTATGGGAAAGTGTATCAGCTCCAGCATGTCGCAGTCCCACAGGATCCACCTACTATTGAGGGTATGTTCTCTATTCAGGGGACTATGGGGTGTAATTTATTTGATACGGGGGCCACACATTGTTTCATTGCCACGAGATTTGCATGCACTATTGGGTTGTTAGACACTGCAGAGAGCACGATTACTTGTGTAGATTCACCATTGAGTAGGGGTTCCGTGATTTCCCTTATTTGTAGAGGTGTGGGTATAGAGATAGGGAGATTTACTTTACCTGCTGATATGCTAGTATTAGAGATGACAGAGTACGATGCGATTGTTGGTATGGATTGGTTAGTTGCGTACCGAGCCATGATTGATTATTTCAGTAGGAGTATTATATTTGTTATTCCCGGGAAGGAGATGTTTTTAGTGGTGATGCCTCGCCCTGAGGGAGGATCGTCCACTCATTTGTACTATATAGAGGAGGAGACCTCTAAGGAAGTGGTGATACCACTTGATTCGATTCCAGTCGTTAGAGAGTTCGTTGATGTATTCCAGGATATACCTGGATTACCCCTAGTAGGGAGATAGATTTTGTTATTGATTTCACGCCAGGAACTCGGCCCATTGCCCGCGCACCATACCGTATAGCTCCAGCGAAGATGAGAGAGCTAAGGGATCAGATAGAGCAGTTGTTGGGTCAGGGGTTTATCCAGAGAAGTACTTCGCCATGGGGTGCCATTGTGTTGTTCGTAAAGAAGAGGGATGGATCGTTGAGGTTGTGTGTAGATTACCGAGAGATGAATAAGGTCACGATACGGAATAAGTATCCGTTGCCCCTAATCGATGACTTATTCGACCAGCTGAGAGGAGCTTCCTTCTTCTCAAAGATTGACTTGCGATCGGGATACCATCAGTTGCGTATCAGAGAACATGACGTCTCAAAGACTGCTTTCTTGACGAGATATGGTTCCTATGAATTTCGGGTTATGACTTTTGGCTTGACCAACGCTCCAGCCGTGGTCATAGACTTAATGAATAGGGTGTTCAGAGAGTTCCTAGACCAGTTCGTCATCGTCTTTATTGATGACATCCTGGTTTACTCCCAGACAGAAGAGGAGCATGCCGAGTATTTGAGGCAGGTTTTGCAGACGCTACATTAGAACGAGCTTTATGCAAAGTATGAGAAATGTGGATTTTGGCTGAAGGAGGTTCAATTTTTAGGGCATATCATTTCAGACCGGGGGATATCTGTTGATCCGGGGAAGGTATCCGCGGTGAGGGAGTGGGACAACCCACAACACCGACTGAGATCCGTAGTTTCTTGGGCCTAGCAGGATACTACAGGAGGTTTATTCAGGGTTTCTCAAAGATAGTGGGTCCTTTGACACATCTGACTCGTAAAGGTGTGCCATACATCTGGAGCGATGCCTGTCAGTTGGCATTTGATAAGTTGAAGGAAAAGTTGACCTCAGTGACTGTGTTAGCATTGCCCAGACCGGGAGTTGAGTATTTAGTTTACACCGATGTGTCCTTGCAAGGACTTGGAGGTGTGCTGCAACAGCAGAGTCAGGCCATAGCTTATGCTTCCCGTAAGCTGAAGCCTCACTAGAGGAATTACTCCACCCATGACTTGGAGTTAGTGGTTGACGTATTCGCTCTTCGGATTTGGAGACACTATCTCCTGGGGGAGAAATTTCGGTTGTTCACAGACCATAAGTCTCTACAATACCTCTTCACGCGGAAAGAGCTGAATATGCGTCAATATCGGTGGCTTGAGTTCGTGAAGGGTTATCAGTTCGATATCCAGTATCACCCAGGGAAGGCTAACGTGGTAGCAGACGCGTTGAGCCATAGGCCAGTGGATGAGGTGGACGAGGTGTGGAAAGCTAAGTGGAAGGAATTGGGACACCAGGATGCAGTGGCCCGATCGTTCATGTCTGTCATGACTGTTACACCACAGATTGTTACGAGAGTGATAAAGGCCCACGCAAATGACTCGTTCTGTCAGGAGCAGATAGTTCGATTACTAGCAGAGGGAGACGAGTCCTATACTGTTAGTTCAGACGGGGGATTACGCTTCAATGGAAGACTGGTTATTCCAGAAGGGGAAGACTTTCCACACGAGGTAATGGCAGAGTAACATGACTCACGGTTCGCGGTACACCCTAGTGGGGATAAGATGTACCAAGACATAAGACGACAGTACTGGTGGAGCGGTATGAAGAGAGATATCGCCGTGTTTATTTCTAAATGTGCCACTTGTCAGCTAGTAAAGGTGGACCATCAGAAACCGATAGGACTTCTACAGCCATTAGAGGTTCCGACGTGGATATAGGAGAGCATATCCATGGACTTTATCATGGGGTTACCTACGTCACAGAGGGATCACGACTCCATATGGGTAATTGTGGACCGGTTGACCAAAGATGCTCATTTTTTACCCGTAAGGACAGATTACACTACGGAACAGTATGCCCAGATCTTCATTGCAGAGATAGTGAGACTTCACGGGGTGCCTCTAAATATCGTGTCTGACCGAGATAAGATATTTATTTCACGATTTTGGGAGAGTTCCAGGAGCTCATGGGTACAGAGTTGCGGCTGAGTACGGCATATCATCCGCAGACTGATGGGAAAATAGAGCGGACAAATCAGATGTTGGAGGACATGTTGCGTATGTGCATCTTAGATTTTGGAGGTGGTTAGGAGCAGTACCTTCCACTATTGGAGTTTGCTTATAATAACTCCTATCAATTCACCATTGGCATGGCTCCATTTGAGACGTTATACGGTAGACCTTATCATTTCCCAGCATGTTGGTTATAGGTGGGGGATAACAAACTCCTTGGGCCGGAAGTGATTCAGGACACTTTGGCAAGGATAGAGATGATACGGAGCCGTATTCGGGTAGCTCAGGACCGGCATAAGAGCTATGCTGATGCCAAGATATTCTTCAGAGAATACAAGGTGGGGGACCAGGCGTTACTCAGAGTATCTCTGATGAAGGGGATCATGCGTTTTGGGAAGAAGGGGAAACTGGCACCAAGATACGTGGGGCCATTTCCTATCATCGAGAGGATTAGGCCAGTCGCATACAAACTTGGTTTACCAGAGCACTTGCATAGGATTCATGATGTGTTCCATATTTCCTCGCTAAGGAAATATCTTAGGGATGATTTGGCCCATACTCACATTGCTTTAGAGGATATCGATCTTCAGCCCGATAGTTCCTACGAGGAGGGGCCGATTGCTATTTTGGACCAAAGTGAGCGAAAATTGACATCGAAGATAGTACCGTTAGTACGTGTTCAGTGGCGGCATCATAATGCCGAGGAGTCCACATGGGAGCGTGAGGCTGAGATGCGCGAGCGTTATCCAGAGTTATTTTTACCAGGTACTCTTTAGTTCCAAATTTCGAGATGAAATTTTGTTATTAGGGGGGAAGTAGTTAATACCCCGTAATTTTATTGATTTTTATTTAAGGGATTAATTAAATTAAATGAGAATTAATTGGTAATTAATCCGGGTATAAATACTAGCGATATGTGAGTTGGTATTTGATTATGATGTTAAAATTTAATATTTCTGAGTATGTATGGTAATACATGAGTATTGAAAATATTTAAATTGGCACGAAGCAGAAACACAATAATTTGAAAATTTAGTTGGGACGCGCGTGCCAGTCGCGTCAGGAATGAAATTATTTAAATTAACAAGCGAATTATATTTTTGTCAACCAAATGGTCATTTTGAGTACACCAACGTGTCCGGAAGGGTCAAAATAGTCAGAAAACACTAGTCGGGAGTTTAGTTTGGGTCCCAGGGCATTTTTAGGCCAAATCGGCTACCTAAAGGGGTATTTTGGTAATTTTAAAAAAATGGGAATTAAAACCCACGAATTTTAGGGTTAAATAATATATTACTAATGAATCCACTAAGTCCATTATCAGCATTAGGTGAGTTACAGGGCTACGGGAGTTAAAGGGAAAGTTTGAAGAAGTTCCAAAAGAAACCTCCAACCACCATCACCATCCTTGATAGAATTCTGTAGAGAAAGGGGAGAAATCAACCTTCATTCACCAGCATCAACTCAAAAGAAACGTATCTAAGGCAAGTGTTTTTATGTTGTTATTTTCATTGAATATTTCCTCCATGTATAGTATAGAAAACTGTTTATGTCTTGGAAATTTTGATGAAGAATACCCAATGGAATTATTATGAAATTATGTGATTTTGGGTAGGAATTTGCATGTAGAATGATTATGGACGAACTTAATATACAAAACATAACTTTTGATGACCTGAAATCGAATTAATAAGGAGTCTTTTTATGAAATTAAAATTTCGGGTTCAAGTTCATAGGGTTTGGAATAAGAATTAGGGATTTATGATTTTGGCATGTTAAATTGTAAGATTTGGCCCAAAAACATGTTAAGAAATTATCTAGGGTGACTAAAAATAGTTTACAAACATTAAAAATGTATTTGGATAGTCTTAGGGTGGATTTAGAGAAGAGGAGAAAGAAGAAAAATCGAATTTGGAAAATTTTGGGCGCAGTCTGCCATCTCATTAGAAGACCTGCCCTGGTCGTTCGAACGAGCTTCTAATGAGATGAAAGTACCCCTTCTAACGAGTTGGTAGTTCGTTCGAAGCCTTTCGTTCGAACGACACTCGTTCGAACGAGGTTTCTAACTAGTTGACAGAATGGCCTTTTTTTTTGCCTGATTTTATTTCAAATGTCCCGTAGACTTATTTAATTGAGTAATAGCCTTCCCTTATTGACTAGTGAGTATATTTGGGAGATTGGAGTACGTTGAGGAGTAAAAATTAGAACCTTGTAGTAAATCGAATGACCCTTATGAATTAGAAAATGAGTTCCTAATTACGACGTGAGAAGAGTTAACAACTTTAATGCATATAAACCGGGGACTTATAAGTGTATGATATTAAATGATGATACAAGAATGAGAAGTATGCCTCTATTAATATATTGAGATATCTAAGATGTGCGAATGCTTAGTATATGTAGTTATCTGTGTATAACATACCTACCGTACTTGCCATTATGGGAGGTCGACGTTCGATCAGGGCCATCTAATCTTTGTGTACCTACGGGGGGATTTAGATTGGTACCTTGAGGACATAGGTCAGAGAAGGACTTATTGAGAAGTTAATAAGTCTGCTGATCATGGGAGCGTAGGTATGTGCGTGACCCATGTGATGTGGACTATGTTCGCCTCCATTATGTGTGATTATTATCATTTGAGAATGAATCCTGAGAGATTCGGAATGCGTGGTCCTAATGTACGTGATGTACCGGGATTTGATAGAAGAGTATGTGGGCACTGCAGCTTAGCCTCGGGGTGCTAGTATTATATATTTATGATGAGAATAATATACTGTAAATTGAAATGCATTGGCATCTATAAATGTGAGTATAAATAATAGTAACGTTTTCGTAAAGATAAAAATGGAAACCCTCTAGTAGGTAGTGTTACTAATATGGGAAACTGAGAAGAAATGTAAGACACTCTGTTTAAATGAAGATGCCAGAATTAAATCGTGAATCGTATAATAATGTTAGATTTTATATTAGACTAGTTAAGTATGGGAATAACTAGAATGGGTACGGGTACGATAGGAGTGCACAATTAGTTGAGAGGTGAGGAACTCATGTGAGTGCACACACTATCATGTACTTTATATTCACTGTTTAATGATATTAAACACTTGCTATATTTTAAACTGTTTTCACAATCGGTCTCTAACCCGTTTGCTTCCAAATATATTTTCTTGTAAAAACCTTTTAGGTGCCCCGCCATAAGGACACCAAGCATAGGAGTTCCATTCACGTGACATACTGTAGCTGCTGTGGAAGTTACAGGACCTTGACAGTAGACACCTCCATTTTCGATCTTGACTCTATATTATCAGATTCTCTCATCTGTTGGGCATGTCTCCCTATTTCCTTTTAGAGATACTTTATCTATTCAGTCATTTCAGATTTTGGGTTGTAATTAATTTACTGATGCGGACTTGGTATTTGTTTATTTCAGTACTTGGATTGTTGTGAGGAGTATTCCTTCAGATTCATTATTACTTTATGGTTATTCTATTGTGACTATGTTGTGGCGGTTATGTTAGCATTTCATAATCTACTTATTGCATGTTAATCGGATTTAATTAAAATTGACAACTCACTTTTTAAATATTAGGTGGCTAATAATGTTTAAAAATGTTTTCGAGAGTGATGCTATGAACTGAACCAAGTTGGCATTTTGTATTAATTTGAATAAAGGACTAGCTACCCGGTATTGAATTAGTCGGGGTTTCACAAATGCTTGTCTTGATAGGAGTCGTTGTCATAAACTTTGAAAGCCTACTCTATTCGCACTTGAGTAGAAACTATAATTTTTCTCCAAAGTTGAAGGATCAATTCTGATTGGTATGCCAACTACTCATGCAACCTCAAGAAGCAATCATGGATTCCATACTTACAAGGAAAATCCAAGTATTTTACCCAAACATGGGCGGTTCAAAGAATCGAACCTACTCGGCTTGAAATCTGGACACCGATGAAGAGAGATGAAATAGCCTATTTGAAGCCTAATCCTTCATATTGTATGCGGAATCAAAATGAAGACTATATAAGCCTTATCCTTTGGGTGGAAATCTCAATGGCATGTTATTTTGCAAAGTATCATTTAGAGAGGATGAGATACCCAATAACCTTGAAATGCAAGTTTCTAATCATTTGTTGTAAACCTCTTCTGAAAATCTTTATGATATGTGACTCTCCTCTATAAACTGGATCAGGAAGGTGAGAGAAATGAGGAAAGATACCTCGAGAGCTTTGATGGTCAAGTTATAGAGAAGAGCAAGAGATCTGTAGGAACCTTCTCCATTTTTAAGAATATTAGCTAAAGAGACCTTAAGAAATTTGGAGGAAATTGATGGACTAAGGAATCTCCAATGGATTAATGGTGATTTAGATGAAGCCATTGAAAGAAAATGGAGGACCTAAGGCCGTACCCTAAGGAGAGAAGATGAAATATGATGTTATCACATTTTTAAAATGCGAGTTGCTCTCCAATTTCCTTTTGAAGTTTGTTAGGTAGATTATATGTGCAAACGTTTTATAGATCATTATGTTCATGTTTTATTTATTTATTTACATACTATTTTGTTTGCGCATATAATATCCAAGCCCTAGCCCTCGAAAGATACAATCGAGTAACATATACCATAGTGAGTGTTATCCCCATAGGCAAGGCAAAATAGTGTCACATATAGCTGGGACGGGTGCACTCCTCGACAACGCATAATCGAGTGATATATAGTAAAAAAGGAGTTATCCCCATAGGCAGGGCAAAAACATTCTAATAATAGAAAATATGGGTTCCATCCTCATGAATGAGTGTGCTAACGAAGATCCTAAGGAACTAACATTCTCTATCTTGAGAAAGATAATACGAGTGACAATCAAGACACATTACCTCAAATTCTTTCAAGCGTTGGTTGTTTCATACCACAACTAACCTAGTTTGAACTAGGAAGAGTTCGAAATCAATTCTAGGATCTCTCGTGGGTTTTCGTTTGGAGGACATGGAACAAGCTCTTATTAGGTTGTCTGTCCTAATCACTTTATGTTTCAGAGACGCGCACCACGCTCGGTTATCCATAACCTTTGAACCATAATCAATTGGTTGAAAATAATTAAGCCTAGTAGCTATAATAATACCTATTTTGCGGCCAATTGTACCAATGAACATGATTTGACAAAGGATATTCCCCCTTCAGCCAACTTACGGCTTCTAACTTTCATAAGTAGACACTTTTAATTTAATGCTCTAATAAGAGCCATCCCTTCCCATTTAATGTGCATCGCTTCCATGTCTAATTCTCGATAACCGTTACTCACCAATATCCCGTCAAAACTCATAGGGATTGACATTAAAAAAATTAAACTTTACTGCCCTAAGGACTTTGATTGATCTCGTTTTAGAAAGTAGGCCAAAGAACTAGATTCAAAGAATGAATCTAGAGTTCGGGTTACAATACCTTTGCGGATCTTGTAGGTGATCCGAATGAGGGGATTGATTTGATGCCCTTTTTCACCCTCCAAATCTTTCCTTAGATGTGAAGAAGGCTTTAGATTTTCTAGCATATAATCCACCCAAAGAAAGCCATGCGTGTCGGCACTTTCGGAGATGAAATCTTGGTGAGATATGAGAGAAATCATTCTCTCTTCCCCCTTGCACAAAAACGTGAATAGTGTTTTTCTCCTCCCACTTTAACCCTAGAGAGTATCTAATTCAGCTTAAACCCCTTCCCTTGACCCACATAAATTAGTATATGAAATGGGCTTGGGCCAATAAGGGTTTCAAAAGAGTTTTGGGCTTGCTACTTGGTAAATACTATATTAGGGACCCAAGATAAATAATTAAATTGGCTTCCAAACAGAAATATGAAAATTCCAGATTACTTCTCGTAATATATTTTCTTTTCCTTATAATTATAATTAACTCTATTCAATAATTATAATTGCACTGCAATTTACTTATCTAACAATTACTCGAATAATGAGATATTGTTTGCAAAGTTTAATAGTGCATAATGTGATTCCTCACGTAAAACATACAATACCCGCTTGGTGAAATTCAATTCGCTTCCAATCGATTTTCACTAACGTCTTATGTATTCTTTGATCTCAAACTTAACTTATTTAATATCCTACTGGATTATAAAATCCACCGATCGATTTTACTGGTAGAATCAAGACTTATAAATTTATCAAGGCGGTATTACAATCCATGATACCTTTCAGACGCGAAATTCTTCGAAATATGATCTCAGATATTCTCACACAATGATTGTTCAACTTGTAGAGATTTAGATCCAATAAATTGAATCACATCCATATCAATTAAAGCAATAATTGTGCGAATATTCCAATCCTCATAATCTTCGGAATTGAGAATTTATGCACCCTTTGCAAACATTGTGAGATTGTGCCTCTAGTCAACACATAGACTTGAATCTCGCCAGTCAATACATAGACTTGAATCTCGTCAATGGTTCTGTAGAATACATCTCTGTCGGTATAGTCCTCTTTGAACTATGAGACAAGTTTTTGAACCACCAGACAAGTTCTTGTAGTCAAGATAAAGTACTAAGACTGTACACGTTACTTTATTGATAGGATATTAACTCCCTACTTGTGATGTTCAATTGAATTAGAATCGAAATTCTAATTTTCTGTGATCAGGCTGAGCCCGACAAACCAGAATTCCTAATATGACTCACATATACATTGTTTCCACCTTCTGGCTACTTACTCGTCAGCCTTATAATTCTCAGTATTATGGGGGACTGTAAAATTAAACGAAAGTGAGTCCTGCGTTTCGTGCCAGTTGATCCATATTGCTCATAGATAGCAAAAGATTATATCCTGTAAAAGAGAGCTATGAGGAGTTGACACTACATGTAAAGGATATAAGCATGTATGTGTTTGGGCTATGTGCCTATGTCCATGGTGCACGTCAGAATTTCACACATATATATATACTAGCTATACTTGTATCTGGCATGACCGATAATTATAAAATGTATCAAATAATAAATATTAATTGTGCAGAAGACAACTGTTTCTGCGTTACATGTATGTATTGCCTCTTACAAAGCAGTCAGTTTGGTCCTATGAAATGGTTATCGTTCATAAGGGACATGTATACTTATCAAGAAACGATGAACATGTCATAGATTTGAGTGCACCGGATGCAAAATTACATGGGAGGCAAGATAATAAAGTTTCAAAACGATAGTTTATTAAACAAACCTAGCATCAATCTATTGCTACATCATTTTACCCATACTAAATGAGCTAGCTGTTCTAATATATATCACTTCAATTCAGGGTAAATATATGCTTATAAACTATATGTACTGTCATTAGACTACAACTAAGAGTAACTTGAACATCAATTCTAGCTATAACATTTTAGTTCATATCGTGTTTTGGAAATATATGAAGATAGAAGTCAACAAATTGTTGGACACACTTTCCTACTTTCCCTGCACCCACACAAACCCAACCCAAATTGCAATGTCAAAAGCTACGACAATAATCCACTAATAACATTTTGGTTTAAATTACTTTTATAATGAGAAATTTAACAACCAAATTTTATGTGAATGATATAAAAATAAAAATAAAAATGATAATCATGCACATGTGAGTTTTTATTCACGGATCATGTGATTGAAACATTATGGTTGATGCCATTCTTACTGTATTGGTTTATTTCAAAGATACCTTTTTTGACCTGATATTATTTTCTGCCTTTTTTGTGAAGTCAATTTTCTTCTTATATAATTTTCTCACAGGACTTCGAGCTTTTCTTTATTTTATAAAACTATTATATGGTCAGACTCGGAGATACATCCTATAATTGCAAAGGCTGTCCTTAAAAGGTTCATAAATTTACCATGTCAAATTTGGACTCATTCACTCTCAAGAAAATTTTGCCAAGGCAAATCATCTTGATGTGTGGAACTTTAGTGTTATTTGGAAAATTTTGCTATGCCAAAGGAAACTTATCGATGTGCATTTTTGATGTGTGGAACTTTAGTGTTATTTGGAAAATTTTGCTATGGCAAAGGAAATTTATCAATATGCATTGATGTGTGGAACTTTAGTGTTACTGGGAAAATTTTGTTATGCAAAGGAAACTTATCAAACGTGCCAAAAGGATGATAAATTCAAAAAATTCTCTATTGTTAGACAAAATTTGTTTTGCCATGCTATCAAATGGACCCTAATTTTCATGTCAAATATGATGCAATTAACAATTATAAGCTCCCTCCTTGTATTATAGCATCTATATAAGTTAACAGTGGAACCACCCCAAGGAGTATGTGTTGACCCCAATCTAAATGAAAGTCAATAATTGGGTGGTTAATAAACTAATGAAAGAAATGCAAATCCTCATCCCTCCCAACTTAATAAACTTTGGAACAACCAGAAAGCGACAATCTCAAATATCCAACCAATATAAACATATTTTATAATAACAAAGCCACATATCAGTTCCATGTTCCAATGCCTAGTTTTATTGTAAAAAAACTTAAATATATTAATGTACACACACAAACCCTCTTACATAAATAGATTGGTAGTTCTATACTAAAAATTATCACATTCAAATAGACAAATACATCTATCTCTTTTTCTTTATAGGATTTTCACGCTACATAAAATGATATGTTTGACCATGTAAATACAATACCTGATAAAATATCAAAAGATCAATCAGCCATACATGTGATCAAACTTGTATTCCAATAGCTCAACCAATCGCCAAGGGCCTTAAAACTTCCAACCACACTTCGTCCTCTGTTTTTTAACCCCTTTCACATTACCTAACTTTTTTAGCACTTACGTAATGCAAAGCGTCAAACACATGCCCGTAAAGCAACACTCATCACGTCACATATCATGGTAAATGCACCAATGCTGCCAACTCTTAGACCACAATATAAATTCATTGCCTCATGTGGGTACTGTGATATTACAGTTAGTGACGTGCCAAAAACATTACAGAAATAGGATAATACATCATCAATGAAAAGAAAAGAAATAAATGAAATGAGCTATGACGGCATAAACAAAAACATTGTAATTTAGCCTCAACATTTAGGAACCTGAATAAAACAGACACAGATCGATCTAAAAATATAAAGAGAAAATCACAACAGAAACCCACAATCACCTTGAACTACACAAACGCGTCTCAAACTGCATTATATGAAGAAAGATTTGACAACAAAAGACAGAAAAAGATAGATATCGCCACACTAGCACTGAGTAGATTGTTCAAGAGCATAGTACATTTTTTCTTAAATCGCAACACAGATCTGCGTTAGAACGATGTATACATGTATATATACATTTTGATTTTAGAAATGAACAAAACACTTAACAACAGAAGGTGAGAGAATAGTTTATCAAAAGTGGGGACGACTAAAAAGCCCATTTTCCTGATTTTGGGCTGAGTCTAGCGATTTTAGGTGGCATGTGAGACAATAACTACTGTGTAAATTTGAATCCAGAAGTGTATTGGATGAGCTAGAAGCGGCTATTTGCAGGCTTGCAGAGTGTTGTTGCAGAAAGCATGGCTCTCAAATCTCAAAAATTGTATTTAATAGTCTATGGACAATCTGAAATGTTGCCATGGTGTCCAAATGTGAGCCATTGATTATAGCTATTAAGAGTAAATCTACATGAACTACACGTCAATGCCCCAAAAATCAAGACAATATGATTTGTAGAGAAAGAAACAAAAGAGTTTTTTTATTTCAAGAATGGAGAATTGAGTACAAAATGAGAATACAAGAGCTATTTATAGAAGAGCTATTACTTGCTAATCAAGTAATTACCTAAAATGACTAAAAATGACTAACTAAAAATAAAAGAATTCCTAATAAGTCCAAACATACTTGGACACTAATTAAGGAAAGAAAATATCTAAAAAACACTAAAAATAAAAATAAAAGGAAAATAACAATGGATTCATATCACTCTCCCCATCTTTAAAAAAGTTCGTCCTCGCACTTGCAAAAATGGAGAATTGCGTGAAAAGTTCCAAAAATGTGTGCAAAACTTGTGAGGCAAAACTATATTCTTGAAAATTTGAGGAAGGGTCATTTTTTCAATTCTTGCTTTCAAGATCCATCTTCTTCCTCTTGCTTCTCTTGTCAACCATCAAAAATAGTGCCCACCTGGGTCAAAAACCATTTTCTTGGCCTCAAACCCTAGTTCTTGAACTTGTGGGATGGTTTTCTTGAGTTCGGAAACGTATTCTGTACCAAGAACATTGGGATTTTTTATCTTAATGGGGAGATCAGGGTTTACGAGATCCGGACTGAAATCTCCATATTTTCCTGATTTTTTTAGAAGATCGGCAACCCCCTTTGGACCGGAAGACACTGCTGCTAATGCAGGTCTGTCATGACAGCCGACAGACAGGTTCGGCAGCTCCAGGTTGTAGCCTTCTTTGGGTTGGGGCAAGAGTGGATCGCAGGGATCGTGGGTTAGGTTTTCATGGGTGGAGGGTCTATTTTTCTGGGTGCCGGCGTGGGGGTCTGTACATGGGTCGGGATGGGTTGAACTGCTTGGGGAAGCAACAGGGGGTGGGGGATGGCAGCGGAATGGTTGGAGTGAGGCGCGGTGGTGGGGCTATAGGGTAGGGTAACCGTGGCGGGGTTGTTTAGGGCAGGGATGGGAGGTTGCTTAGGGCAAGGATGGGGAATTCTTGGACAATTGAAGGTAATGGAGAGGCTAGAGTTTTGCAACTTGTCAAATTGTTTCATTAGGGTTTCAAAATTTTCTTTTTGTTTCCTTGTTAACTCATCAATTCCTCGTTTCAATTCTTGATAACTTTTTCGCAACTCTTGGTTAATCTCGCATTGAAATCGAGTCGTCTTCTTTGGGGCCATTGAAACTAGTGCACGATTTTTTTATCATTAATACACCAATTAAGGAACGACACGTCGCTCTAATACCAATTTGACGTGAACTACACGTCAATGACCTAAAAATCAAGACAATATGATTTCTAGAGAGAGAAACAAAAGAGTTCTTATATTTCAAGAATGGAGAATTGAGTACAAAATGAGAATACAAAAGCTATTAATAGGAGAGCTATTACTTGCTAATCAAGTAATTACCTAAAATGACTAAAAAGGACTAACTAAAAATAAATGAATACCTAATAAGTCCCAAACATGCTTGGAGACTAATTAAGGAAAGAAAATATCTAAAAACAACTAAAAACATAAATACAAGGAAAATAACAATATATTCCCATCAAAATCTGAGCCATCAATTGGGAGAGAGAAAAAAACTATCATTTATTATATAGATACTCGAGTCGTTTACAAGGATGAGATCTACAAATCTCTCATGCACTTGAAGCCCCACACAAGAATCTCATAAATATAAAGGGAGCAGACTCTCAACTTTTTTTGGCTTGCTCTGCACTTCTCATATGTTAAAAGGAACTTCCAAAATAATTGAAGCAATGGTAGCACTTTAAATACGAAACCCCAAAACAACAAATCCTATCATTATATGACGCGGGATGCAATAGTTGGTAAAAACACACTTCGACCCAACTACATGGGTGATGTTGCATCACTGACTAATCAGATCTACCCAAACGTTGTTTGGGATGGAAGCCAAAGATGCTAAAATTGAACATAAACAAGTTGACATGTCAAACTTGCGAGTCGATTATTCAATCCAAGAAGCTTTGAAATGTGATGTAGGAGAAATAAACACAACAATCTCCCACTTGTAGATTGAAACACAATAGTGCACTCATCCCTATTCTCAATCTTGAAGAAGCTTTAATTTCTCTCTTGGTTAGCACATTAGTAAGATCTTCTCAGAAGTTGACACCCCGTCATCGATAAGTGATGTGATGGAGCGATAACAAAGTCCTATATATTTGGGCCTCGAATGAAATCTTGAATTGTTTGCCACACGTATAGTAGACTGCCATTATATAAAATATTCTTCACTTGTGTGAAACCCAAATTTAACAAAAAAGAAACCTTGGAACCAATATATCTCGTTCGTGACCGCAATAAAAGCCACATACTCTAACCTTCTATTGAATAAAGTGTCTAAGTTGTTAAACATAACAAAGTAGTGCTTCTCTTGCATCAACAAATTCCTATAATGTATACTCACTCGTTCGTATGGATCGGTTACTGGTACCATAAACACCTCTATCCACTTTATTTCTTTCTAATACGCTTTACTAGATTCTAATTATCATGTGAAATGTCCTAACATTAGCAGATATCAATTTTGATTTTTCAGCATGAGTTATTCTCGCATAATACTTTCTTAGAGGTAAAAAAGGGCTTTCGAAGGATTATAAGACTCTGAGTGACTGAAAAGTGTATCGCATCGTGAAGCAATAAAAAATTGGGTCATTTTTGGTAAGACGAGTCTTGACTCAACTCATTCGGACAATGGTTCAAAACCGTTGTTCGAGATTTATTCCGCTCTGAAACTTATTAACGAATTGGAAAATAACTAATGTCATGGTATATCGGTGAGATATTGTTGATTTTGAGATGTAACCCCAATATCTCGATCGAGACAGACGAGATGAGAAGCAATTGGCCAATACATGCTTGAATCATTAAAAGAGGAAAAACGAAATTGAATGGCCATAAAGCAACATCCCAATCCTCTGAGTTTAAATATGGTTCATATTTTTTTCCACAACCCTATTGGAATGTATTATCCACGTTCACATCATTACAATTATCGATATCACAACTAGATAGGGGGTGAAAATGATAAAATGTTGTAGCGGCAGTCCAAGGATCTATTGAATACACGTATAGATTGAACTAAAAAAATACATATACATGAAATCCTACAAGGCAGAATTATGATTTACCTTTCGAGATCTGTTTGATTTGATCTCGTGTTAGAGCAAACCATATGTGATGACAATTGATTAAGAATGCATGATCGATGCACCTCACGATCTTCTACTGTATTCCTGATATGCACAGTCACGAGCAGAGTGTGGACTCTATCTCCGTGATTACCTATTCTTCTCACTTTTCCTCTCTGCTGTCTATTTTTCTCACAAATCTGAATTTGTGTCTTTTGAGTATCAAAGAGTGACGACTGGTTTAAGAAAAATGATCTTTAGGTGCATATATATATAGGCTACAGTAGGGACCCTAAGGAGAGAGAAGGATGTGACTCCTAATGGGACTAAGAAAACCTAATCCTTCTCGGACCCTAATTCTAGTCCCTTAATTATAATTAATACCACTAAATAATAATAATTGCAACTCCTTAACTAAAAATTATATTTCGAGCTCCTCATTATTAATTTGTTAATTCTCCCCATGTTAAGGTTACAGATACCCGTTAATAAAATAAATTACCAATAATTTATTTGATTAACTTTTTTTAAGTCCTTGAGCGGTTCAACCTAGCTTAGTTGTAGTATCGGATTAACATAATCCACTTGCAGGGTTTGACACATACAAAACCTATAAGTATCTCAACGGATATCACCAGTCTCTATACCGAGACGTAGATTCCATCCATAAAAGAATCTTACTATACATTAATCACCTTTACCCAATCTATCAAGATTATTGATTCAATAATGAATCTCACCCGATGGGTCAAAATAATAAATAACTATTGCATGTGTCCATCAATCATATCTGGATTAAGAGCCTTACGTAAATCTAATAATCACGAGGTTTACATTGTCTTATAAGATCAGTATAAAGAAAATGACCTCAAGGTGGTCCCATTCAATGCACATTGTTGATGTAAAAAATTAGATCACTCTAATAATTCAATCACAGATAAATAAATTAGATAAAAGATTTTTAAAGTGGTTCAGCCTTATATGAATGGCCTACGTCCACTGTTGTTTTATTGCTGAGTGTTTGGAAATTCTCGATTACATGAAAATTGCGTTCTGGATCCCAAAGTTTGGATTCAGAATCATCTCCTCTTACAATGAGGATTGTACAACGTATTTATAGCCTTGAGGCTATCATCTTAAAGGGTGATACATTAAATGATATACATATGAAAGGGTAATACATTTAATGCCCTTTAAGCGTGTGCGTCTAAATGATAAGCATTTAATGAACCAGTTGAACTGTTGGTTATTCATAAATTAATGTTCTGTTCGAGATCCAACTCTAACCGCCTGAGTAGCTCGGACCGACTAAGCTTTCTGGTATTCAAGAGTTCCTCGGAGAGGTCTGTTCCTCGGAGCGTATGAGTTCCTCGGTGAGGTCCGTTCCTCGGATCGTATGAGTTCCTCAGAGTAACATGGTTCCTCGGAGCGTGTGATTATCTCAGAAGTGCTTGTTGTTGCCATGTAGATAGCCACGTGTCTTTGTTTGATTGATCCAAGTCAGCAGATTAAATTTGGTATCAACAGAAGCCCCCAATATTTCATATTTCGAAATTTGAGGAGTATGGAACATTCTTTCTCGGAATACGGTAGCTTTAAATAGTTCTTCCTGATTTTTAGGATCATCTCCCTTGTATTTATTTCTCCATCCCAATTCGTAGAATCATTCTTTTTTGGACTTTTCTGCTCGCTTCGATTCCCGCGTCACTTTTCGCCTTTTTAGCCGTTGTTGTTCGCTTTGATTCCCGCGTCAATATTTAATTCTTTTTAGCCGCCGGTAACGTAATCATCTTTTTTGTAATCATTATTTCTCCAGTTCCCAAGTCAAGGTATTTAAACTTCACAGAGACTCCCATCGTCTTCTATCTTTTCAAATTTTCATCTTCGAGTTTTTCATTGTCTTCTACTCTCTTGTGCGTTTATCTCTTACGTCGTTCATTGTCAACAGCTTCAGTCTTTTTTTTGTAAGATCCTCTTTCTTCTTCTTCATTTCTTTTAATTCATCATCATGGTTTACCCAGTTGAGTCTCTTGACAAATTTCGATCTGATTTTTCCATTCCCTCTTGGGTTGTCTTGGAAGAGCTTTCTGAGCCTTCTAATTATTTCAATTTGGCTGAGGGACATTGGTTCCCCAGTCTCTTTTTTGCTAAGTGTGGATTTTCTTTTCCACCAAATCCTCTGTGTTTGGAATTCTGTCAGTACTTTGATGTTGTTCCTGCACGAATAGCCCCCAACATCTGGAGAATAGTTAATGGGGTGTATAAATTAAATCAAGTGCATGGAACTCGTATAGCGATTCCAGAAATCATGTACTGCTATAGATGGGCAGTTAATGATAATATTTATTATTTAAAAACTAGATTTACAAATATAGCCTTAGTAGTCAATCTTCCTGATGCCAACAGGGATTATTTTGAACATGGGGTTGTTGTAAAAAATTGGCAACACCCTCCTTTAATCGGAGATGAGGTTTACCAGGGTCCCAGATGCCCTCCTTATGGCAATGGGATAGGTTATTTTTATTTTATTTATCTTGAAATCATGTTTGTTTTATGTTTGATAAAATGTGTTACTGATAACAATGTCTGTTTATTTGCAGTTGATAGCAAGAGAAAGTGCCCAAAAGAAACAGATGTCAATATAAGGCATTTGGGACTTATCTGGCGTCTACATCAAAGGGTTGCTGACGAGCACATTCGATCAGCCTCCTATCTGCTCCAATACAAGAGCTATACAACTTCTTTCACTGCTCGTCCAGTGATCAGTGAAGCAGAGCCAGTACCACCCTCTGCAAGTTCTTCGCCAGAATCTCACGAAGAGAAGGAATCCTGCTCTGTTTGAGAAAACTGCCTCCGGCTTTGGGGAGGTAAAAAGGATTAAGATTGATGTCCCAAAGGAGGGGACAAAGAAGACTGGTGCAGATCCTCTAGCTACTCCTGCTAAAGTCTCCGAGAAGGTTGCTGATAAGCCCGTAGTGGCTCCGAGTAGCTCTACTGCTCCTGGAAAGGTGATTGTGATATCACCGACCAAGGATTATTCCTTGGTTGCACCTGTTCCCCCGAGGAGGCTGAAGAAGAGCTCCTCGGTCAATTTGGCTGACACAACCATTCAGCCCCCTGCTGCTGGGACTAAGGTTCCCACATCTTTTCCCCCGAGCTCTGACATGAGCTCGGTAAAGTCCTTGACCATTCCCAAGGTGCAAGGTAATGAAGATAACCTTACTCGGGATATGGTTACTTCTTTGGCTGCTCGTCATCTTGCTTCAGTAAGTACCTTTACATTGAACTTTTCATATTTTCCTTTGTTATTTCTCATTTTTGTTTCTGACTTTGCTTTCTCTTTCTGTTTACAGTTGACGAACTGCCTCAACATAATCCTTAAGAAGGATGAAGCAATCAAAGCTTCTTGCTCCTCGTCCAGTGTGGAGGGAGCTCTAGAAGAAGCTACCAAGTCCTTGGAGGAATCTCGCCAGATGTACGATACTGATAAAGCAGTCTGGGAGAAGAAACTTACTTCCTCCGAGCAGGAGAAAACTCGGGTTGCTGAGGCCTCCAGGGATTTACAGAGGAAAGTGAATGCCTTGGAGAAGGCTAATAAAGAGATCGATGTGAAGCTCAAGACTGCTGGGGAATTTGAAAATAAACTCAAGGCTGCTGAGGAGAGGTTGGTCCAACTCCAGGAAATAACTCGGCAGATGGAGGAAGTTGAACAAAAACTAAAGGCTGCTGATGTTTTGCTGTCCGAGAAGCTTGCCTTGGAGAAGGCCAAAAGGAAAGCTGTCGTGAAGAAGTCCTTCAGCTCTGGCTGGGACAAAGGTTGGGATAAGGGATGTGCTGCCATGGTCTCTCAAGTGGATTATGGCACTATAAAGTATTTCAGGGACGGATGGGTTGCTGCCCTTCAGGAATTGAAGGTCGACGAGTCATCCGAGCTCTTCTAGAGACACATCCCTGGTCCCCCTCCTACTCCAGAAGAATTAGAATAGGACGAAGCTACCTCTGAGGAGTCTTTAATGGTAGTGGGAGAACATGCCCTAACCAGTCAGCATGCTGCTGAGCAAGGAGTTTCTTCATCCGAGCAGCAGTTGGTGCTCTTCGAACAAGTCACAGTTCCCTCCAAGCAACCTGCCTCCTCTTCCCAACCTCTCGAGAAGGTTTTGGGAGATAAGGAAAAGGTGTAGTGTTGTTCGGTTTTCTCTTTCTATTTTTTTTTTGCTTGTCAAATGTAACTCAAAACTTGTAACTTCAAATTTCATGATCTAATAAAACTTGAGTTCTTTTCTTCCATATGATTGTCTCTTTTCTATTTGTATTCTGTCTTGATCTTCTTTTTTATGATTACTTTTTCTTTCTCTGCTAGTTTCTGGCCAGGATGGATCTGCTATCTGCCAATGATACAAAGCTGATGCAACAATGTAATGAATATTATAAGGCTAGTCAGACAGACCTGAGGGAATCAGAAGTTGTCGACATCCTTGGTTATGATGCTTCAGAGAAGGCAGTTGAAGCTTATCAGTACCTGAAGTGCTTACTTGACCGAGCTGTGGCCAATAATGTGGCTTACTATGAAATGATCGAGGATCTTAAATGTACCCTAGAAGATCTTCAGAATCAGTACAAGGAATCAACTGCCCTGTTGCATGAGGGGTATGAGAAGAGGTATCAGCAGCTTTCTGCCGAGAAGGGCTACGAAAAGCTCTTTGTTGGGTACGATGTCAGGGAGAGAACTCTAAGGGGTGAAGTTGAAGCATGTAGACAGATTGCCGAGCTGTTGGAGCAAGAGAATAACAATTTGCAGAAAAAGCTAGCACAGTTGAAGTCTGCAGCCTCTTCTTCAATAACTATAATCCCAGTGACTGATGAGGGATTTTCATTTTTAGAGGTTGATAATGCCAAATTGAGGCAAGAGTTGGACACCTTGAAAAGGTTGGGCCCTTCCACATCTTCTCAGGGACGAACAAGAGCTCCTCGGGGACGAGGAAGAGCAGCTCGGGTGCTAGTCGAGGAACAGAGGACAGCATCTGCCTTAGAGAACCAAGCCTTCCAATTAATGGCTAAGAACCAATCTTTGTCTGACATGTCAAAGAAAATTAGAGACCTGGAAAAATAACTCTTTGAAAAGAAATCAGTGTTGGAGACTAATGAGCTTTTCATCAAGAGTCTTCACGAGAAGCTAGATAGGCTAACATATCAATTCCACAAACATCCCAGGGAGTTTTGGATGGCTGGATACAACGAAGCATTATTCCACTTGGACGATCGTATCCAGAATGCCAACAATGAGGGCTACAAGCAAGGCTGGCTGAATGCCCTAGGTGTGCTGAAGCTCGAACAAGGACATTATCTATGGGACTCCCATGATCCTGGGTTGCTTGACTTGCCTGTGCCACCATACAACCTGGAGATGGAGTGGATCCCTGCTCGAACCATTCCACGAAGCTTAATTTCAAAATACCTCGGTGACTATAATTTACATTCTCAAATTGAGGTATCTCATCCGGAGCATCTTCTAGATTGACCTTCTGTGATGAACGTCACGATGCTGAAGGATTTGAACTTCATCAATTCTCCTCAGTCTTTCAATGATCCGCCTACTGGCAAGGAACCTATATCGAAAGCTGAGGGGAAAATACCAATATAATAGGAATTTTTTAATGTAACAGTTAGCATACATATCAATGTAACTTTCTATCATCAATGTAACTTGTAATTTATTTTGAATTTAATGAAAAACTTTCATTCTTGCTTGCAAATCTCAATTGCGATTATCTTGTAGTTATCAAATACTTTACATCTGTGCATATGTATAAGTTAAAAAGATAACAATATTGTGTTGTTTGTCGACCAACTTAGTAATAAAAAAGTTACAAGTATCAGTAATGTTTCTCAATCACTTAATAATAAAGTAATAAGTATAAAAATGTTTAAAAAAATTTCTAACTAACCAAGGTTGTTAAATTGTGCTCGTCGACCAATTATAGTTAGTGAGAGTTAATCCCCGACTAACCATACTTGGTAAATTATAGTTAGTGAGAGTTGATCCCCGACTAACCATGCTTGGTAAATTTTGGAATATTTTCTCCTCGTCGACCAACTACAGTTAGTGGGTTTTTATCCCCGACCAACCATACTTGGTACAGTTTGGAATATTTTCTCCTCGTCGACCAACTATGTTGGTACAGTTTGGAATATTTCGTTTCCTAGCCAAACAGGTTGGCATTTTTAGGAATATTTCTCCTCGTCGACCAACTATGTTGGTACAGTTTGGAATATTTTCTCCACGTCGACCAACTAAGTTGGTACAGTTTGGAATATTTTCTCCTCGTCGACCAACTAAGTTGGTACAGTTTGGAATATTTTCTCCTCGTCGACTAACTAAGTTGGTACAGTTTGGAATATTTTCTTTGAGTAGTCTGCCGAGCTTTGCCGAGTAGTGCATAGCACTAGTATTCCCCAAAAAATTTTCAATAAACAGAGAGACTTGCAGAATATTTTCATTTTATTCATACTGATGGAAACTGTGTTACATATACATCACTGATAATACTTGCGCAGGTGCTCTGCATTCCAGGCATTTCTAAACTCCTCGCCTTCTAAAGTTGCTATTCGATAAGTTCCTGGTCGAACAACTTCTGTAACTCGGTATGGTCCATGCCAGTTTGCTTCCAGTTTTTTATGCTTTTGAACTACTTTCTTCAGCACATAGTCTCCTTCTTTCAGGTTGCACTTCTTCACCCTCTTGTTGTAGAACAAAGATGTTCGCTGCTGGTAAGCAGCATTTCTAATGGCTGCTTCTTCTCTAACTTCCTCGAGCATGTTTAAATCCAGTCTTCTCATTAAGTCGCTGACATGGGAATTGAAATTCAGTACCCTGTGTGTTGGGAGGCCCAACTTGGCAGGTATGACAGCTTCACTTCCGAACGCCAGAATGTATGGTGATTCTCCAGTTGCTACTCGGGGAGTAGTTCGGTAAGCCCAAAGTACTGATTGTAGCTCGTTGATCCAGTTTGCTTTCGCATCATCCAATCTTTTCTTCAAACCGTTCAGCAGCGTTCTGTTTGTCACTTCAGTTTGTCCATTGCTTTGAGGATGGCCTGGTGCTGAATGAACCTTCAAAATGTTTGATTGATGACAATAGGCAGCGAACTCCTCGTTATCAAATTGTGTTCCATGGTCTGTGATGAAAGCATGAGGAAGACCATATCGGCAAATGATGTTCTTCCAAACAAATTGGTACACCTTCTCGTAGGTCATATCAATGAGTGGCTCAGCTTCTACCCACTTAGTAAAATAATCCACTGCGACGACGAGGTACTTGAACCTTCCTCGGGTCGTTGGCAGTGGTCCAACCAAATCAATTTCCCACATGGAAAATGGCCAGGGGGAAGTTATGGGTGTCAATAATGCTTGTGGAGTTCTTCAGATGGAGGAAAAGCGCTGGAACTTGTCACATTTCTTGGCATAGGCTATACAATCTGCCCTCATCGTCGGCCAGTAGTATCCCTGCGTCATCACCCTTTGTAAAAGTGTCTGACCTGCTACATGTGCTCCACAAGACCCTTCATGGATCTCTTCAATCAAATCTTTCACCTCTGTGGGATGTACACATCTTTGCGAACCTGCCATAATTCCTCGTCTATATAAAACACCATTAGTTAGTACATACCGAGCAGCTTTAAACTTTAATTTCTTGGCTGCAAGCTTGTCAGTTGGCAACTCTTCTTCCTTGATATATACCCTGATGGGATCCATCCAAGATGGTCCTAAATCAAGGGTGATAAAATTCATCCTCAGATCTTCATCTATACTCCGACCAGCTAACACTTCAATTGGGATTATTCGTCGTAGCTCGGTGCGAGTAGCTGATGCTAGTCGAGCTAGGGCGTCTGCTCTCGCATTCTCCATTCTTGGTATTCTAACCAGCTGAATAGCAGCAAATTCTGATAACAGTTCATCTGCCTTTGCATGATATCTGATCATTAATTCTCCTCTAACTGCATATACTCCCATTATTTGGTTTACAATCAATTGAGAGTCACTGAAAATCACAACCTGTTATGCCTCCATAATTTTTGCCAAATTAAGCCCTGCAATCATAGCCTCATATTCAACCTCATTGTTGGAAGCTTTGAATTGGAAACGCAAAGCATATTCCATGTCGACCTCGTCTGGAGTGCTTAGAACTATCCCCGCGCCACATCCTGCAGTGCAAGATGAGCCATCTACACATAGCCTCCATATAAGTAACTCGTCTTCAAATTTTTGATCAGTCAGAGTTCCTCGGTGAAATATTTGTTGCTTTCTTTCATCCTCCCCGAATTTTTCTCGCTCCTCATCGATCACCTTTTCTTGCCCTTTTACTAACCGAGGTTGGTCTGAGCTCGAATTTAATGATCCTGTAACATTCACTTTCCCTCTTACCAACCGGAGTTAGTCTGAGCTAGTGTCTGTCGATCCTGTAACATCCACAGGTTGATCAGCGACCAACTCTTGTTCCTCATCCAGAGTCCCCCCAACTATCTCTGCATCACATCCTGTAACATCCACATGTCCTTTTACCAATCGGAATTGGTTTAGGCTTGTGTTTGTTGATCCTGTAACATCCACAGGTTGATCAGCGAGAAACTTTTGCTCCTCGGGGGTATCAGGATAGGTGAACTCCGCTATGAAATCTGCTACAGCCTGCCCTTTTAATGATGATCTGGGTTTATAAATTATATCATATTCTCCGAGCTCTATTGCCCAGTACATCAATCTCCCTGATTTCTCTGGCTTATGAAGGGCTTGTCTCAATGGCACATCGGTGTATACTACTATAGTATGAGACTGGAAGTACGGCCTCATTCTCCTACTCGCCTCAATCAGCGCCAATGCCAATTTCTCCAGTCTCGGATATCTGATCTTTGCTCCTTGGAAGGCCTTACTTGTGTAGTAAATTGGCTTTTGTACTCCATTCTCCACTCTGATCAACGCCGAGCTAACTGCATTCTCGGACACTGCAAGGTACAAATACAATTTTTCTCCCATCACCGGCCTGGATAACAGTGGGGGTGCTCCCAAGTATCTCTTCAAGTCTTGAAAAGCCTTCTCACATTCATCATTCCACTCAAAAGTCTTTCTGAGTGTCTTGAAGAATGGGAGACATCTATCAGTTGCTCGTGACACAAATCTATTGAGTGCAGCTACTCGTCCAGTGAGACTCTATACTTCCTTCTTCGTTGTTGGAGATCGCAGCTCTATTAGAGCTTTGATATTTTCAGGATTTTCTTCAATGCCTCATTGATTGACAATGTACCCGAGAAACATGCCTTCTCATACTCCAAAGATGCACTTCGTCAGGTTCAGCTTCATTTGATATTTATCTAGTTGATCAAAAGTCTGGCTTAAGTCAACTAGATGATCGGCAACTTTCTTGCTTTTTGTCAGCATGTCGTCAACATAGACTTCCATATTGTCACTGATTTGTTTAGCAAAGAACTTGTTCATCAGCCTCTGATATGTCGCACCTGCATTTTTTAAACCAAAAGGCATAACATTATAATAATAAGTTCCCCTAGGGGTAATAAAAGAAGTATTTTCCCTGTCTTCAGGTTTCATTTTAATTTAATTGTAGCCAGAATAAGCATCCATGAAGCTCAGCAACTCGTGTCCCGAGGTAGCATCCACCAGTTGATAAATTGGGGGAAATGGAAAGTGATCCTTTGGGCATGCTTTGTTGAGGTCGGTGAAGTACACACACATCCTCCATTTATTATTTTTCTTCTTTACCAACACCACATTGGCTAACCAATCTGGATATTTAACATCTTCAATAAAGAAAGCTTTCTGGAGCTTCTCGACTTCCTTCTGTATGGCTTGATTCTTCTCGGGACTGAATACTCTTCTTCTCTGTTTCAAAGGTTTGATCTCCTTATTCACATTGAGCTCGTGACATAAGAAGTTTGGGTCTATCCCAGGCATATCTTCATGACTCCATGCAAAAGTTTGTCTTCTGCTTCTAAGGAAAGTTATCAATTCTTGTTTTAATGAGGCTTCCAACAATGAACCTATTTGAGTAGTTCGCTCAGGGTGCTCGTCGTCCAGAATAATGTTTTCAGTAGCTTCCACCACTTGACCCTTCACGATTTGCGACTCATCTCGAGGATCCAATGTTTCAATTTCTGCACCTTCATCCACTTGATAGGTAGTAGTCTTTTTCTTTGATTCTTCGAGTTCTTCTTGATCGGCGGATGAATAATAGCATATCCGAGCTACTTTCTGATCACCTTTCACAACTCCTACTCCAAAGTTTATTGGAAATTTTAGACACTGATGCACTATAGATGGTACAGCCTCGAACTTCTTCAATCCTACCCTTCCCATGATGATATTGTATGATGACTGGACATTCTTATCCATCACGAAGAATCGTATTCTTTCTGTCCGACAAGGAGGTCGTGTACCAATGAATATATCCAACTTGATTGTCCCAAGTGGAAATACTTTCTCGCCAGCAAAACCGATGAGGGGTTTGTGGTAAGGCTCCAATTGAGATAGCTTTAAATTTAAACTATCGAAACACGAGTAGAACATGATGTCTGCCGAACTACCGTTATCGACCAGCACTCTTGAAATCATTACCTCCTTCATTCTCATTTTGATCACTAGTGGGTCGTCATGAGGATACAGAATTCCTGCAAGATCATTCTTTGAAAACCCAATGACCAATTTTTCTTTGTTCACCTTTCTCGGGCAATCTTCCTCTGCTAAATTTATTCGTTGAATGTACAAGCAAGCTTGAGCCTCTCCGAGGTAAGCTTTTCTTTCTGCAGTAAGGTCTCCTCATCCTGCATCTACTCCTGTAATAACATTACAATCAAATGACCCAAAGCGTATTGAAAATATCTCTCGTTCTGGCTGCCTTGGTTTGTTGGGAAGATCGGGGTCATCATCTGGATCATCTTCATGGTTTCTCTTCTTTTTCTCCTCTGCTCGACGAGGAGATCTAGACCTCTCTCTAGTTCGATCGTTGCTTCTTCTTTCGCCTCCCCGATCAACATACTTTGTTGGCTTTCCTCGTCGGATGAGTGTTTCAATCTTGTTCTCAAGAGCTATGCAATTTTTTTCATATGGCCATGATCCTTATGGAACTCGCAGTATTTCTCCCTATTCCTCATGTCAGGGTCTAAATTCATTTTCTTTGGCCAGTTTAACTCCTCGCTGTTCTTAATTTCTTCTAGGACGTGGTTGATATTTGCCTTCAAAGGCATGTAATTATCAAATTTCTTTAAAACCTCCCATGACGACCTACTTTTGGAATGTTTGTCACCACCATTGTTCTTATGCTCTTTCTTCTTAGCTTTATCACCTTCCACCTTGGTTTATTTGAAGTCCATATTCTTTTTCGCAGACATAGCCTCCTCATAATTCATAATCTTGGACGCTTTTCCCATCAGGTCCGACATGGTTCGAGGTGGGTCTTTGGCCAAAGTGTAGTACAACTTGTTTGGCAGCAGTCCACTCATCAAAGCAGTAATCGCTGTCTTCTCCTCATAATCAATGACTTCGAGTTTCTCGTTATTAAAACGAGTTATATAGTCTCTAATACTCTCGCCAGCTTTTTGTCTAACACTTAACAAATGTGCTACTCGTTTAACTGGCTTCGCTCCGAAGCAGAAATTCCCAATGAATAACTCGGCCAGTTGAAGAAAAGTTGAAATCTTACCCCGAGGAAGATTATTATACCATATCTGAGCAGATTCAGTAAGAGTTCCCGAGAATGCCCTGCATCTCATCTCGTCTGGGACAGCATAGATGTCGGCAGCAGCTTGATATTGTTCTATATGAAGGACAGGGTCAGTCTTCCCATCATACTTGGGAGTCACAACAGGTGCTTTGAACTTTGATGGTGTTGGAAAATCAATAATGTCCTGGACAAAAGGTGTTCCTCGAATAAAGGTTAGTTATAGAGGGTTCTTTGCCTTAGCCATTTCCCCTAATCTATCCTCCAGCCTTTGAATAGATCCTTTACATGCATCATTCCCTTCCTCGGGCCTATTGGTTCGAGCAACTAATCGCGTTGAAGTGGCTTCCTGGGATTTATCTTGACGAGCAGTTGGTCGGTCAGCGGATCCATCTTGACGAGCAACTGGTCGCGACTGGGCAGATCATTTCCTTAAATCTGATGGTCGTCGAAAGCTCCTCGACGCTGCATTAAGAGAACTTTTGTTCCTCCTAGGGCCTAATCGATCAAAAGGAGAGGCCCTACTTAATCTTTCCAATGCACTGGCCCTTTCTGGGGAGAGGGTGACACGTTGTTCAGTATCTGTGGCTCGCACTGACGAAGTTCGTCTAGGTTGATAAGAAAAATATTCAGATTTCTCATTGCGATATGAGTTAGTATGCCTAGTACGCACAGAAGGCGCACGGATATTTCTTTGAATGCTTCGTGATCCGGAACGGGCTGGCGCACCGCCATGGAGGGTTTGGATGAGTTGTCGCATCGTTTCTTGCATGACGGTCTAGCCCTGAGCCAGATTCGCCATCATTCCAGTCAGATATGGAATAATTGGTGGAGCAGATGGATTTGGAGGGGTTCCAGTGTTTCGATTACTGGATTTAGGTACATCAGCCATTGGTATTGGATTGTTATTAGTGAGAGAACGATATTATCAGTCGTTTCCCACAAACGGCGCCAATCTGTTGATGTAAAAAATTAGATCACTCTAATAATTCAATCACAGATAAATAAATGAGACAAAAGATTTTTAAAGTGGTTCAGCCTTATATGAATGGCCTACGTCCAATGTTGTTTTATTGCTGAGTGTTTGGGAATTCTCGATTACAAGAAATTGCGTTTTGGATCCCAAAGTTTGGATTCAGAATCAGCTCCTCTTACAATGAGGATTGTACAATGTATTTATAGCCTTGATGTTGTCATCTGAAAGGGTGATACATTAAATGATATACATATGAAAGGGTAATACATTTAATGCCCTTTAAGCGTGTGCATCTAAATGATAAGAATTTAATGAACCAGTTGAACTGTTGGTTATTCATCAATTAATGTTCTGTTCGAGATGCAGCTCGGACCGCCTGAGTAGCTCGGACCGCCTAAGCTTTCTGGTATTCAAGAGTTCCTCGGAGAGGTCTGTTCCTCGGAGCGTATGAGTTCCTCGGTGAGGTCTGTTCCTCGGATCGTATGAGTTCCTCAGAGTAACATGGTTCCTCGGAGCGTGTGATTATCTCAGAAGTGCTTGTTGTTGCCATGTAGATAGCCACGTGTCTTTGTTTAATTGATCCAAGTCAGCAGATTAAATTTGGTATCAACACACATAAAGTGCACTAGCACAATAAGTTGAAGCTATATAGTTTCCCATAATCAAGTTGAAAATATACTTAAAGTGTACTAGCACATAAAGAGGTATGATCCTCCACTCATGCCAACCTTAACTAGAGCTTCATCCTAACCATTCTTGAAAAATACCCTTTTCAGGTAGGCAATCTGCATTTCAGAAATTGCAAAGGCTTTGTCCCAATCACGGGTGAAGGAGGTTTCCTTGATCTTTGCTACACTAGATAAGGCCTCCTCAACTTTGGCCTTAGCTTCGGTTGCTCGTGTCTTGGCGAGGTCGTACTCAACCTTTGCGTCTCTGGCAACTTTTTTTGCCTGCTCGACGACAACCACAAGAGCAGTAGAATCATCAATCTTCTTCTGGAGAATAACCTTTTTAGCCTTCAACCTCTTGACCTTCTCGTCGAACTTCTTCTTCTTCATAATCTCCTGATTATCATTGACTCACCGAGCAGCCAAAAGAGATTTGCGTAACTCTTCAAAAGCGACCTCCGCATCAACAGAGGACACCTTCATCCGGTCATTCCTATCCAATAATTGATCGTAATCAATCAAGAACTTCATAACAAAAGGATAGAGAAATATGAGAAAAATACAAGAGACGAACATAAAAGAACAATATTAAGGCGATCAATTTATAAGGGAAAGATTGTGTTTGGCACGATCCAACAACCTCGAATGGGGACAGGCAGGGGCGAATGCTCTATCCGTAGGGAATATCCCAGACCTAATTAAGCCCTTGGTCAGATCGGGATAAGCAACAATAGACTGGGCAACACCCTTGCCCTTATCAACAGTCTTATTCCCACAATCTCCAGTTAGGGAAGATGATCATTCTTTTGCCTCTTTGAAAGAGGCTTGTGCTCCTTGGAAGGGGAGTCTATAAGGTCCATGGGATTAGTTGAATCCCCAACATCAGTTTTCTTATTCGCCGACCGAGCAAGATATTTCTCTTCGATGGGCTAAGAGGGGGAGGAGATTTGGTATTAGTATGTGCAACACTAACGTTGATAGCGATCAAGTTAGTGACCTTCCTCTTCGCCATGGCACTGGGAGAAACAGTGGAAGGAACCAAAGAAACATTAAGTGGCTTGAAGGAGGAGGATGTGCTTTCCTCGGACGATTCATCCCTCTCGGAGTCCTGGGAAGATGTGCTCTCCTTAGATAATCCGTCCCTATTGATTCGGGGGAAATGGAGGCTTCTGGGTCATCCAAGGTAATGGGGATGGTCGACCTTCTCTCTATTGGCCTTACAACAAAGGAAGTGGTGGTACTCTTGTCGCCGACCTTGGATGCTTAACAACTCCAACTCTATGTTGAATGAACCAAATCGTCCGAAGGTTAACAAAATTAGCATCGCTATTGCGAGGAATATTCTTCTTACTCTTCACTACAAAATGAAATAGAGAAAAGAAGAAAGCATTAGCATCCATCAAGGAAGAATCACAAAGCTAACAAAAAAGCTTTGTAATTTATTCCTTTCCCTTTCCTGAGGGCATCTTGACCATTCATATGCCACACCCTCGAGAAAGGGAGAGTATTGTCAATTTTTCATAATCAAATCACGATCCCAATAATCTTTATTAGAATCATGGAGGTTCACAACTAGGGCTTGATTAGCCACCCTTGTCTTCATATAGTTGATATTTTCGGTGGTCGTCACCTATTGGTAATCGTATATGATCTCAGTAATGCCGAGATGGGTCCCATATAACTCATTAATACGATTGACCCCATTAATGATCCTCTATTTGTTTGGGGTAACTTGAGTTGGGACCATGTCAAAGTATCGATAGAACTAAAAAATAAGAGATTTGGGGGGAAAGTGACTCCGCACTCAGCAATAAAGATTGAAGGCAACCAGTGGCCTTCGGGAAGAGCGCAAAGGTCACAAGGACCATCAACTCATTATACTGATACCCACGAGAGGATTTGATGATCAAGTTTAAATTCTTCTAAGATGTTTTCGTAAATAACGTACACTATGTTTAAAGATCACAAGCTCAATGAAAGAACTAGACAAAGAATGCGGAGAAGAGTGAAATGAAGAAAGAGTTTCGAAGAAATTTTTACAATGGAGTGATAATGAAAAGCTCTCCTTTGAAAGATTGAAGATTGCAAGTTTTTCAAATGAACTGGAAAATGATCAAAAGTGTGGGAACCGTCATCTTCTAGTTAGTAGTGCCCTCACGATTTCCCCTAAAAAAGTGATGATTACACGTGCATATGACGATTGTTGAAGCGACGGTTCACTGGGAGAGAAAGTTTAATATTTAACGACCAAAATTCCTTTCCATTATAGGGATATTTACAAAACTGCCCTCCGACCTAGGCATAACAATTCCCAATAACATTGAGCTTTGGGGGCAATTGTGAGGACCAGAGTTACGATGGCACATGACCTGCACGTGTTTGGCACATGCCCACAAGCATCAAGTTAATTAAGAATCCAAGCCACATAAAATTTCGCATATATATCCCTTAGAAGTGCTTAAACTGATAAGAGATAGGTCCGAACTTCTAGGGATAGATATTAACGAAGCATAAGGCTCTGCTAAGCTCCTCAATAAATCCCTTTTGAGAGGGGCATGTTATATTGTGACGTAGAGCAGTATTATAACTCTGCCGACCTATTCTTTAAGTTAATAAGAGACCCCAAACCCCGTGGACGTAGGCACGTTGCCGAACCACGTATATTCTTGTGTTTTGTGCTTTTGATCCTGATCCTTGAATACTTTTCCTTATTTAGCTTGTGTGTATTGAATACAAATATAGTAGGAAATTACCACTTAGAGGTATTATGACCTTTTACTTTAGATAGGGGTAATTCTTTCCTTTGGGCTTCCTTTAGTCTATATACAATGACGTTAGAGATTGTGGATATGATACTTGAATATAAATCTTATTATTTGATTTTAAACTCTACTTGGTTTTGGATACGATATTAGAGATTGATCTTTTTATTCCCCCTATCTTATTATTTGATTTTAAACTCTACTTGAATATGAATCTTATTATTTGATTTTAAACTCTACTTGGTTTTGCATATGATATTAGAGATTGATCTTTTTATTCCCCCTATCTTGATTGTTGCTGTTGTGTGTTTTTGAATCAATTCCGATGAGTTTACATCAAAACCTTTCAAGAATTGGGAAATCTCTTCGATTGAACTCCTTTTATTAGCGTTTAATTTTTTTAATCTTATTATTTTATGTGCACTGCAGGTCCATGTCTATGCATTGGACCTTTTTTCATTATCGATAATAATTGGCCTTCGCTTCTGATCGAAAAAGATTTGGCAATACTTGTTGGCTGACAATTAACTTTGTTTTTTAATTTCTTTTTTATGATTCCACATCCACTCGTGTTGTATAGACTTGACTAGAAACGAGGCGTTTGATCCCTTAAGTTATACTTCTGACTTTAATGTTTTCCGAAGGAGGAGTTTAGAATTTCATGTTATATGTTAAATTATTTTATGTACAGTTGCTGATGATTTATGTAATCTTTATGGAGATTTTGCATCCATGTGAATTATAGATGTGTAAATGTTGCGTCATCAGTCAGGTGTATTAAGAGAACAATAGTTCAGTAATTTTGTTCGATGCATAAAAGTTTCCTATGCAATTGTTGACAAGAATAATTCTTGGGAGGCCTCAAAATTGTACACAAAACCCAAACCCGGTGATGTGTCACACGAGTATTGGTTGGTACTTTTGTGTTTGTGCGTCCGCGCCAACGACATTAATCAATACATGCTTGACCCATCACCGAGTTTTTATTTTGTATACAATTTGAGGTCTCCCTAAAATCAATCTTGTTGACAAATGTATCATATTCATGTAGGAGCTTCTAGGACATTATTTGGACTCTGCGGGCTGCTTTGGTGCTGGTTTTGGAAATTCTTCTGCTTTGAGAGGTGGTTGTTCCTCCAAGGCCAAGCCAATTCTTGAAGCAGTCATATTAGCCATTTTTTATGGTCCTGCATTATCTTCCATGAACGGGGCTTTTATTTCAATTGAAATTTGACAAATCTTTAAACTGTTGTGTTGGAAATTTAACAAACCCCTTTTGTTGTATTTAGGTGTCAGAGAAACTTTTCCATCCTAAACTCGATGTTTTGTATGGTTTCTCGATGCTGTAAGGGGAATGTGTGATTTCATAGACTCGTAGTGCAAATAACATCGCTTGACACTCTCACAGATATACTGAGTTTGTTCAAGTATTTTGAACATTTAAGGAAATGGTCAAGTGGTATTATGGTAAAAACATAACTGACTAAATTGTGAAACTACTTGTGATGATCTTTATGAATTGTTAGCAAGATCATTCATGAAACTATTCTAGGAATAACCTTTAGTCATGACCGTTTCATTAGGTTTCCTTTGAAGTCACTTACTATTTTGTCTGTGGAGAAGTATCTGAAATTCAAGGTTTAGTTTGTTTGAGGCTCATGTTGTTTCTCAATTATTATGGTGCTTGAGGAGTCGAGACTTATCGAGCTCAACCGTGCTCATTCAGGTGAGGGTTCAATGGGCAACAGTAAGCCTTTCTTTATTATTGTTAATAGAAAGTCTTCCTAATAAATTTTATGAGGTCTATCCAAGTTCTAATTTTTGCTTCTCTCACCAACTTGTAATGAACACAAATTTCTTATTCTCATGTTATTAAACTACTCTAGAACTAAGCTTAGACAACTTGCATGCTGGTCCAATCTTCTTATGTTGACTAGTCAATGCTTGGTCACATGTCATTGTAAAGACTACTTCCTTTTTGTCAAGATGGGAATGTCAACTTCTCCAAGAAGAATGCTACCGTGGATACTTCCAAAAGCACATGACATTTCCTGTGGGGATATCCAAATTGTATTGTTTCGCCTTCCTTATTTAGTCTCTAATGTTGTTTAGTTGTTATTATAGAATCCCATTTATGTCTTAACAATTGGATTGTGTTATCATTAATATGCCTTAAATGTATGTTTTTTTTGTTTCCAATTACTTTAGAAGTTCTGAGAGAATTCATTAGAGGAATGTTTCCAATAAAAATTGTTTGTTCTTACGTATGCCTGCTGATTTTCCAAATTAGTCATGTGGATACATATAATTAAGAAGAATATATAAGTGATTCATGCACAACTTCTCTTTCTTTTATCAACGGTTCTACCAAATAAGTTCCAAGAGAGTATCTCTGTTGCATCAATCTTTTGAGGTTGGTTTGACTTTATTAGATATCTGAATGTTAAACTTTTATCTTTGTAGTCATGTGTCGGCAAGGTGTAGATTTAAACAACCCTTTTAATTTATAGATATTTGAAGATAGGAAACTATCCTAGAATAGGCAATCATGACTGTCGTATTATTTGCAATATTATATGCAACCATTCATAAAACATGTCTCTCTCTCTTAATAGGAGAATTAGTGGTGAGAAAAAAGCCATTCTCGTCTATAATATGTTTATAATGGGTAATCTATTACAAAGTCCTCGTTACTAGATGGATATCATGGTTTAGAAGTACTAAAACTATTGTACGTACTTGTTCTTTAAGTATCTTTCATTTTTTTTTATTGGTAGTTTTAGGTTTCTTTTTTTTTTACGCTAAAAAAATCTTGGCAAATTGAAGATGTCTTTGTTAGCTAGCTGGAAGGACAGAGACAATTCTGTTGTACACATACTGTTAATGTACGTATTTGGACCCATTCTAGTTCTCTACTGTTTCATCTGGTATAAAAAAATTGCCAGTGAATATCGACTTGCTACTCTTCTTTCTTCTCTTCTGAGAAGCAATCTCAACTTTGTACTTCATAGTACTTTAATTAAACAATTAGGATATTAACAATATTATAAATTGAAACAGTAAAGATTTCTCAAGTTAATTTTTATAGTAGAAGATTTATGGGGAGAAATTCGTAGTGTCACTGATATTAGGGTTGCCAGAATTAGAGACTCGCAACCCAGTGATTGGGTGGGCTTTGGACGTCTACATGGTTGATACCATTGAAGAAAGTGGTGGCTGATTTGCAATTTTGGGTGTCATTTTGTGACAAATGGCAGCGGCTGGAAGTTATACACGTGTTTGACTGTTGAAAAATATTTGTCGTTTTGTACAGTTGTTGGTATTGGATATTTCTAACTAAGGGGGGATGACATGAATGTTTTTAGGGTTATTACTAATTAAAAGCAACGTAACATAAAAGGTTGTCATCGTAGAAAAGATAAGAGTAACGCCATTCAAAGTATGTGGCGCAAAAAACAAGAGGCCCATCTCTTTCTCTATCAGACACAAATTGAGAGGTACTGTAGTGAAGAGTACGTGCGTAGTTAAGGATTGATGTCACCCAGAACCCATAGCTTTTCTTTTTCGATGTAGAGTTGGGTGGTGGTATCTTTATCAAATTATCTTGAAGACTTGCACTCTTTACTCTGACGAGCGTTTTCTAATCTGCAGTGAATTACTTGCAATCACTGTTTTTCTGAGTAATAATTGTAACATGCTCCAACACCGTACATGTTAAAAATCTAAATACAAGAGACAAGCATGTTATTTTAAATGTGTTCTTATGTTTGTTCCTTTTTGTTATTTGGATCATTAACACTATGTCAAGCTTATCAATAGGATTGTAAAATGAATCAAGCTGTTCGAGTTCGACTCGTATTTGTTCGAAAAAAAACTTGTTCGAGACATGCTCATAAAATACATGAGAACAAAATTTTAAGCTCGTTATATTATTGAGCTCTTCTCGATCACCAATATTCATAATAAACTAGTATAAAAAAACCAAGCTACTCGAGGTCGGCTCGTATTCGTTTGCTTAGAATCTCGTTCGAACTCAACTCGTAAGATAAATGAACCAAGCTTGAATATACATTTATGTTCATTTACATCTACAAATGAGTAATCTTAAGCTCGACTCGGCTCATTTTCACCCCTACTTATCCATATATGAGTGTGATAAGAATATTACCTAAATCATTGAACTCAGTGTTATTTTTCTTCAAGGTTTTGTGACTAATGAGGAATTCAATTTGTTGTGCTTTTCAAATGAGGATTAACATGATCTTTCAACATGAATGGTTGAAATATGAACGAATCGTTAAAACCAATAACTCATTGATAAGGAATTAATGTTCCAATCAATCATAATTGATGATCATGTTTTTTGAAAGGGTTCGCCAATTTGAACCAACCAACTACACAAAATAATGGGTGCTCCAAAGATGATGGTGGTAAAAAGTTTTTCCGTTATTTTTTGTCTTGGCTTGAAGGGGCTAGGATCCTATCCTTTATACTTTCTTTCGATGGTACTCAATACCACATGCATAATGGCCTAGAGAATTGTAGGAAAAAAATTGCTCCATAATAACTTCTACCATTCAGTGTCATCAATTAAAATGTATTAAGTGAAATAGAGGGAAAGTGTACTGGAGGTGATGCAAGTTTGGCTCGATGGGATGTTATAGAGAAGAAGAATTATAACAAGACATATGATTAGTGCCATGTTTACTTTGATTGGTGTTTCGAGTCCATTGCTTATCGTTCAAGGCACCAACCAATACGGTGACAAAACATTCGTGTTTTGTTCAGAATGGAATCATGTCTCTCTAGAATTACTCTATATTGAATAATACTCTAATCCAAGTCTCATTCAAAACTGATAAGATTATGCTAATATGTTGCTACAGGCAGCAACACCTTACTAATCAAGATTCAACACAAAAAATCAAACATAATAAAGAGATTAAAAAACACACACAAGAACAAGATGTATGTGGTTTGGTAATGCGCTTACATTTATGAGAGGTTCTATGTTTATATTATTAGAGGTTTAATACTCGTGATTATATTCCTCTTTTCCTTGGGGCTAGGTTTATATTTATGAGAGGAGATGATTGATTCTTGTGGAACTCTATCACTCTGGTGGTTATCCCCAACTTATCAATCATATCTTTTTCCTTGATTCTCGCAGGTTAGTTAGCTTCACTAGTATTTATCTTTGCGAATGGGGATGATTGACCGGATCAATAGGGACGTGCCCTCCTCCCACACGTGGCGGATTATTTCCCTCATCTTTTTCTCTAAAGCTTTGCAGTTGATCGAGGTCACAGAGGTTTGCTCTAACTTTCAAAAGAATTCGTGATGTGGTCGAGGATGGTCCTAATTGTCTAGTTGTACTATGGTCTGAGGTCATGGAGGTAATTTTTAGTGGTAGTGAAAAGTCATTTTGCCCGTTAACTCTTTTGGGGCACGCTAGTCTTTTGCCCCAGAGGGGTACGCTTGTCACTTGGATGATTTGAGATGAAAGGCAGTTGCGTACCAGCCAACATTTTGGGACGTACATGTCTAATGGCATTATAACTCATTCTAATCAACTGAACCTTCTCTCTGCCGCTAGTTGGGATTCACTATTAAAAAAATTTCTTTACCTTATAAGAGCCTCAGAGCCCGTGTTTTCCCTCCACTATTTGTAAGTCTTCTTCTTGATTTTTTCTTGGAATTTGATCTTTTAAGGCTTTTGTGGTTTCCATCGATCTTTTTTTTGTCTTTTACTTGGATTAATTCTGAAAACGGTGTACCTTATTAACTAGAACACCATAAATTTTTTTAATCACCATTATATCCCCCAATGGGTGAATGTTGAGATGGATTCTCGTCCCATGGACTACTATAAAATTGACGGTGGCCACTGAATTTTTTCTTAATTCGTGACTAAGGCTTGGGTCACTTTTTCCACAAATTGTCTATTCTTAGAGTTTTGCGAATATTTTGATGTGTGCATACACAATATTCCACAAATTGAATGTAATAGGTTTATACTCTCTCTCTCGGTTCAAATTACTCTGTCTTTAATTTTTAATTTTTATTTTTCTAATTCCTTGAAATGTTGTGACACTTCCTCTTTTATTATGCAGTTCTACGTAAGAAGAAAAAGGCCCAATCCAAAAGAAATCATTTTTTTGGCTCTGAAAAAGATTTGGACGATTGGACAAAGACTTGAAGATTCTAATCATCCCAAGTCATCTGCCATTCTACTATCATACACTTCATCAACCACATCCTTCGTTGACTGGCCCGTAGACAGGGATCGAGAGATACCATAAGGATTTGTCGACCACAACCTTTAGGGTTTTTTGAGTCTGTTGATATCTCTTCCATTTCAGCCATCTTCTCCACCTCATCCCAAGACGACATGTAACCTAAGAGGTATGTTCCAAACTTGATAGATGGCGCAATCTACCCGATCTCCTCCCACTTCTTGTAACGCCTCGATCTGGATCAATGGGCTACCCGTGGTTAATTCGGTCCGATCCGAACGTTAGGTGTGAAGTGCTTTGAGACACCCTCTTTTAACATCTGATTTCAGTTTATATCAAGCTACACGAGGGACCCGTGAGAAGCATCTTCGGAATCTAAGCACACATAGCCACTAACATAAAATAAAAGAATACTTACATGTATAACACCCTCAAAACACGGAGCCGCACATAACTTGCCGTAACAAAGAGAAGGGAATGAGTCGAAATCACAGTGAAAAAATACAACAATGCAATATAGAATCGAATGGCACAAAAGAGATACTAACACGTTTACTTACATGCACATGAAATTACTTCGTGTATATATATATATAAAACCGTTTTATTCCAAAATTTTACTTATTCCGATAAATTCACCTTAATATTATAAAACAACCCTCTTTTACTGAACTCGATATTTATTTCCCATTTAAACGCATCTGGTTAAATACTCTAAATAAAATACCATTTGTTTGGGAAAAAGCACCTCTTTCATCGAAATTACCCATTTACTCGCACGAAATTCACCTTAGTATTTTCCTTGAAAATCACCTTTCAACACACGCATCGTGTTGGAAAATACTTATTTTTCATTGAAAATCTTTCATAAACACACTCTTGTGTTAATTATGGGTTAAATCTCGTTAGGTTATTTAATTACTCATTTAATCACATAACTTTACCTTTCCTTTTGTTTCATGGACATTAGTTAATTTCTTACATTACTTGTTCACGTTATTTTTCAACCGAAATGTGTGTTAATTTTGTTCAAGTTAAGTTGTCCTCTCTTATTATAAGGACATAATTTTCGTATTTCATAGTCTACATAGAGTATGTCGTATACCGCTACATCTGTCGAAGAAGTTCACGTTCATATATTCATGAAGACGGATCCGAATTTCAAGCATCTTCAACATATGCTCAATATGAGGTATAATTTCATATAGAATGTGTTTAAGTTTCGTAAATATTTTACGTTAGTATTGGGATATTTTTCGAAACAGTTTTTATAAAGCTGATGCATCTTTTCTAAGTCAATATTAATTTTTTAAGACTTGACGCGAGCTTTTTAAAATATTATATTCACGGTCCTGTCGTTCAAATGACAAGGCAATGTCGTTCAAATGACAATGACATGTTGTTCAAACGACAGCTTCTAACGACATGTCCATATCGTTTGAATGACATCAGATGTCGTTACTGACGACCTTAACAACTACCTTTAAAAACCAAAATAGTACGTGTTCATTTGAAGCAAACAAGAAACAACCCTTCGTACGACCTTTCAAACAACATTGCAATTTATCGAGTGATTCTTTTTCTGATTTTTTTTGTGATATCGAATTTTTTTGAAAAATTTGATTTTGAAAAATTTTGTAATTTTTTCAATGGATAACTTATATAATCATCTACCTGTCTTTGATGGCACGAATTATGCCTACTGAAAAGTCCGCTTGAAATCTGGTTGGTAAATAATTAATGATGAACGTGTCTGGATTATTTGTGAAAGAATATGGACTCCTCCCACTGTCACCGTCGATAATGTCACCAATCCCAAACCCGTGTCGAACTAGACTGAGGATGATTATAAATGGAGTAATTTTAACTCCTGTGGCCTTAACACTATTTCTAGAGTCGTCACCCCTGACGAGCTTCGCCGTATTATGGCGTGCACCACGTCTAAAGACTCATGGGATATCCTTCAATTGTCACATGAGGGTACCAACGTGGTTAAGGCGTCTAAGTTGCAAAATTTGACCACCGAGTTTGAGACTATCACCATATCAGAGTCCGAGTGTTTTGATAAGTTTTATGCTAGATTGTCTGACATAGTTAACACGAGTTTTAATTTGGGTGAGAAAATCGAGGACCCGATAGTTGTTAAAAAGATTTTGGGGTCACACCCATCCCGTTTTATTCCTAAGGTCACTGGTTTAAATTATTTGGGAATATTAGATACACATAGGTTAGAAGAACTCATAGGAGACCTTCAAACTTATGAGATCGACATATTTCCAAAACTTTTAAGCCTAAGGATGTAGGGATTGCACTTAAGGCACGATCTAGAAAAGATGAGGAAATGTCTAGGAAGAAAGAGAAGAAGAAGAAGAAGAAGAAGAAGAAGAAGAAGAAAGAGAGAGTTTGTGAGTCCGAGTTTGAGGGAGAGTTTACTTTTGATGATGTGGCCATGTTTGCTAAATTTTTTAAAAAGTATCTCAAATTTTCCAAAGAAAAATTTTCCAATAAAATGATGTTTGAGAAAAATAAAAAGAAAGAAGAGGCCAATGAGAAAGAGGAAGAGGAAGAGGCGAGATGTTTTGAGTGCGAGGGAAAATGGTACAAATCGTGTGAATATCCCACTATACTAAAGAGAAAGGGCAAGAAAGTTGTTATGCCAGCAACTCATAGCGATAGTCATGAAAAGTTAAATGATTCTGGGGATGAGTCATCACATGGTATGTGTGTCGCCTCAATGGAAAGTCACGTGAGCCCACCTAGTTTGTCCCACGATGATGAGGACATTTGTGCACGTGAGATCCCCGATGACGATTTGAGTGTTTTGAGTGAATGAGAGTGAGATTGAAAGTGAGGATGAAAGAAATATCCTAAAAGCATTTAGATAATTATACGCCGAGACCTTAAAAGACGAAGATGTTAAATAAAGAGTTAGGTCTTAAGGTGTGGGATTTGGAGAGAGGGATAGAAGTTTTGACAGGACGTGAGGCACCGGCGAGTCAACTCGAGAAGGTTAAGATTTCTTCAAGTGAGCAGTTGATCGTTGTAGGTCTGAAAAAGAGTGAACTTGAATTCCGTGTGTCCCAACTCGAGAGAGATATCGAACGTGTCCGAGAGGTCAAGGTTACTATAGAGGATACATCTAAGAAGGTAGAAAAGATTCTCCTCGGTCCCGCTTTGGGTAATGTTGAGAGCATGGTTCTAAAAAATGTGAGGCGTGGATGTCAAGCCTTAAGCCTTAGAACCCTAGGCGGGTCTCAGGCGTAAAAAGACGTTTAGGCATTTTTTAAATATATTTTAACATTTTTAACTATAACAAGGCTATTAAAAATACTAAAATGGTATATGCCTTAAAATATGTCGGAATATATGAAAATTAAAATACTATTTCTTTTAAATACTAAGAAAAAAAAGAACGCACGTTTTTTTTGGACGAGAGGCAGAGAGGTTTGGAATACCATTTATTTTTTTAATTATTTTGAATGAGATATTGGTTCGTTTTTTAAAAAAAGTCTTTAAAAGGCGATACCGTTTTATTAAAGCATTTTTTTTAAAAAGTGTTCCTTAAGATTTTTTCCAAGAATAAGGCGTAAAAGACTAAGATGGGGGCGTTCCTTTTAGAACACTGGTTGAAAGATTAGGAATAGGTCATGACGGTGCGTCTACTTCCCATGTTGCACCCGAGTCCGTTCCCTAGTTTGTGATAGATTCATATGGCTCTCAACCTAACCTTCCTAGGTGTCCGTTGCCCGATAGAAAAATATGTCCTAGACGATTTGAGAGAGGTGTTCCTATGTCCGTGTATGTTTGCACCCATTGTAAGCAGAGAGGGCACCTTAAAGAATTCTGTTTTAAGTTGGGTAGTGTGTCACATAGATTTTTACCACGTGGTCCTACACGCACCCACACATGATACTTTGCATGATTCTGCGCATCACATGAGAGAGTTTGCACACATTCGAGAGAAGTTTAAGTTTTTAGTCATGACTTCACATTAGGCATGTAAATGGATCAGATTCGAATCGGATCAGGCAAATTCAAATTCATATTCGTTTATGTTAAACAGATTCAGATCCGATCCGATTATCCATCAGATTATCTATTAGGGTTCCAAATTCATATCCGTTTATGTTAAACGGATTCGGATCCGATCCGATTATCCGACAAAATATTTTTTATTTATTTAATAATATTTTTTATTAAAAAAAATAAATAATGATATGTCAAAACATATACTTTTGACCACTTGATTTTCAACATTTTAATTTTCAACTCTTAGGAGCTGTGTGTGTATTTTTTTTTCCTTTATATGAGGGGCTTTTTTTATATAATATTATAACTATTATAATATATATTTAAAATATTATTGAATACAATATATATTAATTAAAAATATATTATATAAAATTTATATATATATTAAAAATATTAATCGAATCGGATTATTAACGGATCAGAGTATATGAATCCAAATTCGCTCAATTTAATAATCAGGTAATCGGGTAATCGATTTTTAGGCATGATCCATATCTGTTTAAATGGATCGGATTCGAATTCGGGTAAAATCCGATCCATTGACAGGCCTACTTCACATGATTTGATGGATGTTTTTCATAGGATGTCAAAATCTTTGAAAAACTCATCTGCACCTAATGGTTGAGGTTTATACTTGTTTTCTAGGATATGATGATTTTCATGATGATATTTTATGCCTATTGCTAGTGTGTACCACTTTTGTATTTATTTTTTCATTTTCATATTTTTTTCGGACGAAAACTAAAAGATTTTGTTTTTGAAAATATTTGGAAAAAATCAAAAAGATTTTCTATTTTTTTGAGAAAAAAATTGAAAAGGTCAAAAAAAAATTATTTTGATCATGTGACACCCGACTAATTAAATACCGGGTAGCTACTCCTTTATTAAATCAATATAAATATCAAGTTGGTTCAGTTAATAGCATCACTATCGAAAACATTTTTAATAATTACTAATCATCTAGTATTTAAAAAGTAAGTTGCCAAATTTTAAATTAAGTCTGATTAACATGCAATAAAATAACAATGGAAGAACAACATAATCCATTCACCATAACGAAGTAATGAAATAATCAACAAATAATAATAAGTCCGGAGGAAAACTCCTCACAACAATCCCACAACTGAAAATAAAATGACAAGACTGAATCCTAAATTAATTACATGCCAGAAGTCCGAATGACTGAAATAAATGAAATGCCTCTAAAAGAAATGGGCGACATGCCCTACAACTGATAAATCTGAATATAGAGTCAAGATAGATGAAGCGTCTACAAGCAAAGTCCTGTAACTTCCACAAGCAGCTACAGCTCGTCACCTGAATGAGGATCCTAAGCATGGTGTCCTTGTGGCTGGGCACCTAAAATGGTTTTTACAAAAATAGATTTGAAAGCAAATGGGTCAGAGCCCGAAAGTGGAAATCATTTCAAAAAACAGCAAGTGTTTTAATAACATTAAAATATTAAATGCAAAATACATGTTAGGACGTACACTCACATGAAATTCTCACCTCTCGACTACATGAGCACTCCTAACGTACCGTACCCATCTAACTCACATACATATCTAATCAAACCGTAATAAGTTCTACCCTTTACTACTCGATTCCCATAATACATTCTAACGTTATCAATTAAATAGAGGGCTTTACATACACTTGGATTCTCAATTAGAAATACAATTCACTATCAATTAACCCGTTATGTTTTCTCAAAACATTACCATAATTATATTCACAATACTAACATGAAAGTTCACATTAATTAAGTGTATATTATTCACGTCATAAATATACGATAAAAGCACCCCGAGACTAAGCTGCGGTGCAGACATACTCTGCTATCCATCCCAGTACATCACGTACATAAGGATCATGCATTCCGAATCTCTCAGGAATCGTTCTCAGATAACAACAATCACAAATAATGGAGGCAAACACAGTCACATCACATGGGTCACGCACATACATGCGCTCCCACGATCAGCAGACTTATTAACATCCCAATAAGTCCTGCTCTGACCTATGTTCATCGTGGTACCAGTCTAAATCCGGGCAACACAAGGATTAGAGGGCCCTAAGCGAACGTAAACCTCCCGTGATAGCAAGTATGGTAGGTATGTCATACACATAAAATCAATACATATACTAAGTATGCACACATCTTAGTAATCACCATAATATATTGGTGGTACACTTCTCATTCTCGTACCGACATATAATACTACACAATTTATATGTTCCCGGTTAATATAACAAATTAGGTCGTCAATAGTTCTCGCATCATAATAGACACTCACGTCCTACTTCATATTTTCCTTTAGGTTCAAACTACACTTCTAGGTTTGACTCCTCATTATATCCCAAACATCCCAAATATACCAATTATCCATCAAGGAAATGTTATTTCTCCATATAAACAACGTTACGGAACACGCGAAATCAAAACAGGCTAAAAAGCCTAAACTGTCAACTCGTTCGAACGAGGCTGTTCGAACGAGAGTTCATTCGAACGAAGGGGGCTTTCTAACGAGGTCTCGTTCGAACGAAGTCATCGAACGAACTTCACCCTCGTTAGAAGTCAAAGGTCAACTCGTTAGAAGCTCGTTCGAACGAGCTCGTTCGAACGACCTAGGCAGGTCTTCTAACGAGTGGCCAGTTTCGAGCCCAGATTTCCTATTTTCGTTTTCCCAACTTCTCTACACCTCAAATCACATTCAAACATTAATCCAACGATTGTTCAAAGCCACTAATCATCCCTAAACATATTTAGGTCATATACTAACGTGATTTGTGGGGGTTAATTCATTCTAACCTCATTCAATTATCAAATCTCTTCATATTTCCCCCAATTTTAAGAATATGAACCCTAGAATTTATAAATCATCCAAGAGCCTAATTAAACCCGTTTTCGTTTCATCCAAATTATAATATCATCAGAATAATCATCTAAATACAAATCTACATGCGATTCCTCATCAAAAATGTAATTTTTTTTACTTCCAATTAAAATGGGTGTTTCATTAACTCCCAAGAACAATAAGATTTTATCAATTCCTACACATGGAAGAAACATTCGTTGCAAAATAACGAAATTCAACCACTTGCCTTATTTGAATCTCTGATTTTGATGTCGAATTGATGGTTGGTTCTCTCTTTTTCTACAGAATTCTCCTCCCCTCTCTCTCTACAAGCCTTTCTTCTCCAAGGTGCTAATGGTGGCTAGGGTTTGCCTTAGGAACTCTTTGGGATTAATTCTAATAACCCCCGTAGCCTATTTAGTTATTAGTGGGTTTAGTGGGCAATTACCAAGTCAACTTTTTAATTCCCAATTTTTGTAGGTTTTAATTCCCAAAAATCCAAAATTACCAAACTACCCTTATACGTTGCCGGTGTGGCCTAAAAATGCATCGGGACCCAAACCAAACCCCTGGCTAGTGTTTTCTGACTATTTCGACCCTTCTGGACGTGTTGGTGCACTCAAAACGACCATACGGTTAGTAGAAATAAAATTCACTTTTTAATTAAAATAAATATACTCCGGACGCGACTGTCACACGCGTCTCAACAAAATTTCCAAATTGCCGTATTTCAATCTCACGACAAATTTCATAATTCAATATTCATATATAATCATATATGCACACTATAATCAAATACCAACTCGCATCTCGCTAGTATTTTTAATCCGGATTAATTTCCAATTAATTCACATTTAATTCAATTAATCCCATAAATAAATATCACAAAAAAAATACGGGGATTACATACTTCCCCCCTAGTAACTGAATTTCGTTTCGAAATTTGGAACTAGAAAGTACCTGGTAAGAACAAATCTGGATAACATTCGCGCATCTCATCCTCGCGCTCCCATGTGGACTCCTCGACATTATGATGTCGCCACTGAACACGTACTAACGGAACTATCTTTGATCGCAGTTTCCGCTCACTTCGGTCCAAAATAGCAATCGGCCCCTCCTCATAGGAGCTATCAGGCTGGAGATCGATGTCCTCCAGAGCAATGTGAGAATGAGCCAAATTGTCTCTAAGATATTTCCTTAGCGAGGAAATATGAAACACATCGTGAATCCGATGCAAATGCTCCGGTAATCCAAGCCTATACGCAACCGGTCCAATCCGCTCGATAATAGGAAATGGTCCCATATATCTCGGTGCCAACTTCCCTTTCTTCCCGAAGCGCATAATCCCCTTAATAGGAGATACTCTGAGCAAAACCTGGTCCCCCACTTGGAACTCCCTGAAGAATCTCTTCGCATCAGCATAGCTCTTCTGCCGATCCTGAGCTACCCGAATGTGACTTCGAATCAATTCTATCCTTGCCGAAGTATCCTGAATCACTTTCGGCCCAAGTAGTTTGTTATCCCCCACCTCCAACCAATATGCTGGGGAACGACAAGGTCTACCATACAACGCCTCAAATGGAGCCATGCCAATAGTGAACTGGTAGGAGTTGTTGTAAGCAAACTCCACTAGTGGAAGATACTTCTCCCATCCACCCCCGAAATCAATGATGCACATGCGCAACATGTCCTCCAATATCTGGTTTGTACGCTCGGTTTGCCCATCGGTCTGCGGGTGATACGCCGTACTCAACCGCAATTCCGTGCCCATAGCCTCCTGAAAACTCTCCCAAAATCGTGATACAAATATCTTGTCTCGGTCAGACACGATATTTAAGGGCACACCATGAAGTCTCACTATCTCTGAAATAAAGAGCTGGGCATACTGTCCCGTAGTGTAGTCTGTCCTTACGGGTAGGAAATGAGCGACTTTGGTCAACCTGTCCACAATTACCCAAATGGAGTCGTGACCTCTCTGTGACGTAGGCAACCCCGTGATAAAGTTCATGGATATGCTCTCCCACATCCACATCGGAACCTCCAATGGCTGTAGAAGTCCTTCCGGTCTCTGATGATCCACTTTTACAAGCTGACAAGTGGCGCATTTAGAAACAAACACGGAAATATCTCTCTTCATCCCGCTCCACCAATACTATCGTCTCATGTCTTGGTACATTTTATCCCCTCCGGGATGTACCGCGAACTGTGAGCCGTGCGACTCTGCCATTACCTCGTGCCGCAATTCCTCCCCTTCCGGAACTACTAATCTCCCATTGAATCGTAATCCCCCGTTTAAGCTAACGGTATAGGATTCGGCTCCCTCTGCTAGTAATCGAACTATCAGCTCCTGACAGAACGAGTCATCTGCTTGTGCCTTTATCACTCTCGTGACAATCTGCGGCATAACAGTCATCACAGACATGAACGATCGGGCCACTGCATCCTGGTGTCCCAATTCTTTCCACTTTGCCTTCCACACCCCTGCCACCTCATCAACAGGTCTGCGGCTCAACGCATCTGCTACCACGTTAGCCTTCCCCGGGTGGTATTGGATATCAAACTGATAATCTTTCACGAATTTAAGCGACCTCCGTTGCTGCATATTCAACTCCTTCTGCGTGAATAGGTACTGTAGGGACTTGTGGTCCGTGAACGATCGAAACTTCTCCCCCAAAAGGTAATGTCTCCAAATACGAAGGGCAAATACAATTGCCGCCAACTCCAAGTCATGAGTGGGGTAATTCTTCTCGTGAGGCTTAAGCTTACGGGAAGCATAAGCTATGGCCTGACTCTCCTGCTGTAATACACCTCCAAGTCCTTGCAAGGACGTATCGGTGTAAACTAGATACTCAACCCCCGGTCTCGGCAGTTCTAACACAGGTGCTGAGGTTAACTTGTCCTTCAACTCATCGAATGCCAACTGACATGCATCACTCCAAATGAATGGCACACCTTTTCGAGTCAGATGTGTCAAAGGTCCTGCTATCTTCGAAAATCCTCGAATGAACCTCCTGTAGTATCCTGCTAGTCCCAAGAAACTAAGGATCTCCGTCGGTGTCGTGGGCTGTCCCCACTCCCTCACCGCCGATACCTTCCCCGGATCAACAGATATTCCCCGGTCAGAAATAATGTGTCCCAAAAACTGAACCTCCTTCAGCCAAAACCCGCACTTCTCATATTTTGCATACAGCTCGTTCTGACGTAGCGTCTGCAAAACCTGCCTCAAATGCTCTGCGTGATCCTCCTTAGTCTGGGAGTAAACCAGAATATCATCGATGAAGACAATGACGAACTGGTCAAGGAAATCTATGAACACGCTATTCATCAAGTCCATAAACACAGCTGGAGCATTGGTCAAACCAAAAGGCATAACCCGAAACTCGTAAAAGCCATATCTCGTTAAGAACGCAGTCTTCGAGACAACCCCTTCCCTGATACGCAACTGATGGTATCCCGATCTCAAATCAATCTTTGAGAAGAAAGAAGCTCCTCTCAACTGGTCGAATAAGTCATCGATTCGAGGAAATGGATACTTATTCCGTATAGTGATCTTATTCAACTATCGGTAATCCACACACAATCTCAGTGAACCATCTCTCTTCTTTACAAACAACACAGGGGCCCCCCACGGCGAAGTACTCCTCCGTATAAACCCCTGACCCAATAACTGCTCAATCTGATCTCGTAGCTCTCGCATCTCCGCCGGAGCCATATGGTACGGTGCGCGTGCTATAGGTCTCATATCTGGCAATAAGTCTATGACAAAGTCTATCTCTCGACTGGGGGGTAGGCCTGGTATTTCCTGAAACACATCTGAATACTCCCTGGCAACTGGGATCGAATCTAAAGAAATCGCAACCTCCTTAGAGGTATCCTCCTCTATGTAATACAAATGAGTGGTTGAGCCTCCCTCTGGGTGGGGCATCGCCAATACAAACGTCTCTTGCCCCGGAATGGCAAAAACAATGCTCCCACCGAAGCAATCAATCATGGCTCTATAATCAGCGAGTCAATCCATACTGATAATCACATTGTGCACATGCATATCTAACACCAACATGTCTGCAGGTAATACCAGACTACCAATCTCTACCCCCACTCCCCGGCATATAAAGAAAATAAGCGACCCACTCCCCAATAGTGAGTCTACACACGTCACTGTGCTCTCTGCTGTGGCCAACAACCCTAAGGCTTTCGCAAAATGTGTAGCTATAAAACAGTGTGTTACCCCCGTATCAAACAAAACCCGACCCATAGTACCATGGATAGGAAACATACCCTCAATCGCGGGTGGTGCCTGTGGAGCTGCTGCCTGGTGGACGTTATAGACACGTCCATACTGTAACTGTCCCTGCTGCACAGGAACTGCTGGAATGGACGGTAGTGCTGGCACCTGGGCTGGAGCTGGGAGAGCTGGTGGAAAAAATGGCCTCTGGGGCTCATGTCGAGCACCCTGCTACTGCTGTGGGGCCCTGCCCCTATCAGGACAGTCCTGGCATTTATGGCCAGTCTTTCCACAAACGAAACACTTCCTCGGGAAGTTCCCCCCCTCTCTGCCCCCGGCCCTGATGGCCGTTACCGTTCCTCCACTGGCCCTGCTGAAACCATTCTGAACCTGCTGGTTCTGATGGCCGTTCGGACCCTGATGGCCCTGCCGGAAACCTCCCTGTCTGTACCTAAAATTTCCTGACCTGAACCTCTTGTTATCCCACTGCTGGCACTACACCAAATCTGCCCATTTGTCAAGGTCATTGACCTTGACAAATTCACCTTGTTAAGGTCAATGACCGTGACATTTCGAGGCGAGACAACTTTTTTTGTCACGATCGTGTCACGGTCATTGACCTTGACAAAAAACTCACGTTTTGTGTCACGATCATTGACCGTGACACGTTTGCCACGGTTTATAGCCGTGACAAAGCCGTGACCCTTTTTTAAAAAAATTGTCACGGTCAATGACCGTGACAATTCTGGGAAGAATTTAAAAAAAATCTGTTGGGCAGTATGGCCACTGCCACTGCCCAGTAGTATATTTGTACCTGTTATAGCAACGTTGTACCTGTTCCAAACATCATATATCCAACACAAACTAAAGATAATGCAAATATATATTCATGACAGTATAATCCAAATCTTCAAAGTAAAAATAATATTCATGACGATATAATCCAAATATAATTAAAATGGACAAACTTAAAAATAATGTTACTACATGTCTTGGGTAAATGTGAGGAGGTGAGTAGGCCACACGACATACGAATTGACGCACCCACTAATATACGTCGTGCCGCATTGTTCGCGCAACCACAATAGGGAGTTCTCCTTCCCGGGTATGACATGCGTGACGAGCACCCTGGACTCCATCTGTTGAAGCACACGTCCATGGACTATTCCACCCTCGACGATATTCGGGTCCCTCAACCCCCGCCCTATCCGCTGGCCATCAAATATGTCCAATATGAACACGCTCGGCCAACTAATTGTCGATAATGGTCTGTTGGAGGGCGTCATATAGGGAAGTGGATCGTCGAAGTACGAACGTGTCGGTGATGAAGCAGCGAGGTCCACATCCTCGTCATCCTGCGCCTCGTCCTCCCGCACCTCCTCCTCCACCGCCTTCTCCTTCCCTTTCCCTTTCTCTTTACGGTCTCCACCCAACGTACGCTTCATGAATGCGTACATATCTTGGACCGTCGCCACCAAACGGGATAGCTTTGCGTCGTGTGAATCCACCGTTCGAGCCAACCCGGTGTCGCTCGTCTCCAATCCGATGATCCTAGATTTGGCCACCCGTGAGCTCACTCGCCTTGTCCTCCCCTTGCGATCAGAGCCAAGCACTTGGCTGAGTGCGTCTGTGGACAAAGATGCCTTGTCGGCATCAGACTGCGACTCATGCACTTCCTTAAGCTTTGCCTGAAACGACAAAAAGCACATGATTAGTAAAATAGGTAAAATAAAAAATTATAACGTAATTAACAATAATTAAACTGTCAGATTACTTACAATTGTGGCCGCGACGCTCGGGGACACCTCCTTGTCCTTCCCCTTCTTCGTCCGAAGAGCCACATAAGTATCGAGCCTATGTGGCTTACCCCTTGGCCCACTCCCTACCCCCTGAAATAAAATAAAATAAAGTAAAATTAGTATCGGCCCCGCAAAGTAAAATAATATCCAATAATATATTTCTGTAGTTATAGATAAATTAAATATTACCTTCATCCTATGCTCCACCTCAGCGTAAGAGGTCCGGCCGGAGTAGTGCACGTCCGTCTTTTTAGCCCGATTTTCCCTCCCCGATTGGCGAGATGCCAATTGTCGATCCTCGATCTCATTGTCAATGAACTTTTTGCCATTGTACCAATGAGATCGGCTCCTTGGGCGGGACGGATCCGCGCCATTGTAAAATGGACTCTCGTGTTTTTCCAAAGTACTGTGTCCGCATATTTTTTTTTCACGTCTTGTGTTGCTCCCTCAACTGCTCCAAGACGGAATTGCGTAGCTTTGGATCCAAGTTGAATTGTTCCTGTCCAACAAATACAATGTTAGTTGCGAATAAATATAAATATAAATATAAATGTAAATATAAATATAAATATAAATATAAATATAAATTGAAATTGAAATTGAAATTGAAATTGAAATATTCATATAAATATTACCTGTAGTGCCGCCCAAACACCTAACTTGAGCTCATACGGCACCTCCTTCCAACTCATAAACCCCGGGCCGATGACCGTCTTTAGCAGCTCGAGGGATCTCGCTAAAAGCTCCGACTTGTTTTCGACGGTAATCCCAGATTTTCCATATTTGGGGAGCCTAGGGGCGGAGGAGCCCTCGTCGCCTCCGCTACCACCGAACCCAGACGACGACATAATCATAGACAGCATCATCATCTTCGCCCTAACATCTGAAGGAGACATTTTTGCTGTAAAAAAAATGTTATTAGTACAGATAAAAAAAATGTTATTATGGATATTAGTAAAAAAAATGTTATTAGTACAGCATCATCATCTACGCACACACACACACACACACCCCACCCCACCCCTACCCACCCCACACACACACACACCCCACCCCTACCCACCCGGCAAGTTAATTAGAATATTTGTAGGACTGAAATTGATTTAGATTATTCGTATCTATGTAACTCTAAAACCTAATTGTGATTAAAATCTGATTTATATGGATTAATTCTATTACATTTATAATTTAACTAATAGAGTTGAATTTTAATATTAATCCTTTGGTTTATTTAACTAACTTTGGTTTGGTTTATTTCTAGTTGAATCTGAGTTATAATTTTTAGATTATGTATAGGAATTGAATTTTAATATTAATCCTTCATAAATCCCTTGAATACATGCATAAATTTGTAGAGATTGAAATTAAATTGCTTGAGATTGAATTTCTATGTTTCGGGGTCATTATTTGAAAATACTTAATTACCCTTTGAAAACCTTTCATAACACACCTATGTATTAAATATGGGTTAGACCTCTTAGCTTGCTCAACCACCCATTTACACACTTACTTTACCTTTTATTTACATTATGGATATTAATCAATTCACACGTTTTTTGTCCACTTCAACCTTTACTGAAACATTTATTAATTCATTCAAGTTAGGTAAAACCACGCAAGTATCTAATACAAATATTATCATTCAACAAATTAAGTCCCATAATTTTTGCACATATCACAACCCGTAATCTTTTAACATTCAACGATACCAATTACTAAACAATTCTACTATCTACGATAAATACCAATATTTTTCAACACTGTATCCCCCAATAGTAATAATGAATTAACATATAATTTTCAACTCCAACAACATATGCTTCAACTTAACCCAATCTTCCCAATAATACCAACTAATCAACACCCAACATCCAAATCCAACAACATAGGTCTAGAACCAAAGTTTGTACATAATAATTTATAGTCTCCAAGAAAGTACCATTTTCATACATAATATTTACGATTATCAGTTTCTCGTGTATTAGCCAAATTTCCAAGATTTCAATTGTAGCATAACACATTAATTTATTGTAATCATACACATTATAATGAGTATACAATTTGATTTTTGTAATCATTTCTTAGGCCTTCTTATTCTCTAAGGATTTCAAAGTTAATATAAAAAAATACCCCCTGCCCACACACACACACACACCACCCCACCCTGCCCCACCCCCTGCCCCCCTCCACCACCCCCTCCCCCACCTCACCCCCTCCCCAACCCTGCCCCACCCCGCCCTACCCCCACCCTGACCCACCACCCACACATACACACATATATATATACACATACCCCCCACCCCCTCCCCCACACTGCCCCACCCCGCCCCACCTCCTGCCCCCCTCCACCACCCCCTACCCCCATCCCGCCCCACCCCCCACACACGCACACACATACACACATAAATATACAGACAAATATATATATATATATAAATGGAAGAGAGAGAGAGAGAGAGAGAGAGAGAAATTGGACCTGAGAGAGAGAGAGCAGCATCGAGAGAGAGAGAGAGGGAGGGAAGGGCGCGGGAGGGAAAAAAGAAGGGGGTAGGGTTTTTGCTGGAAAAGTTGTCACGGTCGTGTCAAGGTCTTTGACCGTGACACGAACGTGACAAATCGAATTGTCACGGGCTTGTCACGGTCATTGACCGTGACAAGTCATTGTCACGGTCGTGTCAAGGTCAATGACTGTGACATAAAACGAGTGTTTTTTTGTCACGGTCAATGACCTTGACAAGGCTGGCCGGCTGAAAGATGACAATTTGCCCATTTTGGTGTAGTGTGGGAACCCTGGTCGCCCTGTCTCTGCCCCTGAACAGATTGTGCCCCACTGGCACCATGTCCTCCAGTCCTGCCCTGATGGCTGGACTCTCCCGATCACTTGCCCTCAGCCATATGAAAGCGGTGATCCTGGCAATGGAGCAATGCAGCGTTAACCACATCAGAATAAGTGGCCAACGATAGGTTCCCTAACAAATGCTGACGAATCCTCCAAGTCAACCCATCAGTAAATTTTTGTATCTTCTTCTCCTCTGTCGGTATCTCATCCGGAACAATGTTCAGAAGATTAGTGAATTCGGCCTCATACTCGGCCACAGTCTTACCCTCCTGTCGAAGGCTCATCAACTTCCTCCTCATTTCCGTATGAACAGCTGACGGAAAGTACTTGCGGTCGAACCTCACCCAGAACTCTTGAATAGTGAGAGTGTCTCTCTCCTCCACGGTGGTAATAGACTCCCACCACTGCAGTGCAAACCCCACTAGCTTAAAGGTAGCTAGTATCTACTTCTGAACCTCAGTGAACTCGTACATCCTCAAGTGCCGCTGAATATCCTTCCTCCACTAACTCTAAACTACGACATCGGAGCTACCTGCAAACTCCGGTGGGTGAGCTTTCTGGAAAGCATCATGAACACGTTCCCAAGCAGACGGGAATGCATGTGCCTGAACCGGCGCGACTACTGGCGCCTGAGCTGGTGCCTGCTGAACTACGGTTAGTGCGGCGTTTACCGCCTGGGCCACAATGTCTACAACCTCGGCGGCATTCATCGTGCCCTGAACTGGTGCGGGCTGTGGTTCTGGCGTAGCATCCCTGGGAACCCGCTGTGCACGTCATGGAGGCATTCTGAAACTAGAATAAAGTCTATAAGTTCGCAGTTATAAACTCAAAATAGCATAAGAACGTAGCATATACAAGAGAATACAACAGTCCTAAAATATAGGGCTCTACATCAAATAAAGCTCAGAGGAAACGTAATAAGCCGTACAGATCCTAAAGGACACTAGAACCTGATGCTCTGATACCACCTGTGACACCCCGACTAATTAAATACCGGGTAGCTACTCCTTTATTAAATCAATACAAAATGTCAAGTTGGTTCAGTTAATAGCATCACTGTCGAAAACATTTTTAATAATTACTAACCACCTAGTATATAAAAAGTAAGTTGCCAAATTTTAAATTAAGTCTGATTAACATGCAATAAAAGAACAATGGAAGAACAACATAATCCATTCACCATAACGAAGTAATGAAATAATCAACAAATAATAATAAGTCCGGAGGAAAACTCCTCACAACAATCCCACAACTGAAAATAAAATGACAAGACTGAATCCTGAATTAATTACATGCCAGAAGTCCGAATAACTGAAATAAATGAAATGCCTCTAAAAGAAATGGGTGACATGCCCTACAACTGATAAATCTGAATATAGAGTCAAGATAGATGAAGCGTCTAAAAGAAAAGTCCTGTAACTTCCACAAGCAGCTACAGCTCGTCACCTGAATGAGGATCCTAAGCATGGTGTCCTTGTGGCTGGGCACCTAAAATGGTTTTTACAAAAATAGATTTGAAAGCAAATGTGTCAGAGCCCGAAAGTGGAAATCATTTCAAAAACATCAAGTGTTTTAATAACATTAAAATATTAAATGCAAAATACATGTTAGGACGTACACTCACATGAAATTCTCATCTCTCAACTACATGTGCACTCCTAACGTACCGTACCCATCTAAATAACATACATATCTAACCAAACCGTAATAAGTTCTACCCCTTACTACTCGATTCCCATAATACATTCTAACGTTATCAATTAAATAGAGGGCTTTACATACACTTGGATTCTCAATTACAAATACAATTCACTATCAATTAACCTGTTATGTTTTCTCAAAACATTACCATAATTATATTCACAATTCTAACATGAAAGTTCCCATTAATTAAGTGTATATTATTCACGTCATAAATATACGATACAAGAACCCCGAGACTAAGCTGCGGTGCACACCTACTCTGCTATCCATCCCGGTACATCACGTACATAAGGATCACGCATTTCGAATCACTCAAGAATCGTTCTCAGATAACAACAATCACAAATAATGGGGGCGAACACAGTCACATCACATGGGTCACGCACATACCTGCGCTCCCACGATCAGCAGACTTATTAACATCCCAAAAAGTCCTTCTCTGACCTATGTTCATCGAGGTACCAGTCTAAATCCGGGCAACACAAGGATTAGAGGGCCCTAAGCGAACGTAAACCTCCCGTGATAGCAAGTATGGTAGGTATGTCATACACATAAAATCAATACATATACTAAGTATGCACACATCTTAGTAATCACCATAATATATTGGTGGTACACTTCTCATTCTCGTACCGACATATAATACTACACAATTTATATGTTCCCGGTTAATATAATAAATTAGGTCGTCAATAGTTCTCGCATCGTAATAGACACTCACGCCTTACTTCATATTTTCCTTTAGGTTCAAACTACACTTCTAGGTTTGACTCCTCATTATATCCCAAACATCCCAAATATAACAATTATCCATCAAGGAAATGTTATTTCTCCATATAAACAACGTTACGGAACACGCGAAATCAAAACAGGCTAAAAAGCCTAAACTGTCAACTCGTTCGAACGAGAGTTTGTTCGAACGAAGGGGGCTTTCTAACGAGGTCTCGTTCGAACGAAGTCATCGAACGAACTTCACCCTCGTTAGAAGTCAAAGGTCAACTCGTTAGAAGCTCGTTCGAACGACCTGGGCAGGTATTCTAACGAGTGCCCAATTTCGAGCCCAGATTTCCTATTTTCGTTTTTCCAACTTCTCTACACCTCAAATCTCATCCAAACATTAATCCAACGATTGTTCAAAGCCACTAATCATCCCTAAACATATTTAGGTCATATACTAACGTGATTTGTGGGGGTTAATTCATTCTAACCTCATTCAATTATCAAATCTCTTCATATTTCCCCCAGTTTTAAGAATATGAACCCTAGAATTTATAAATCATCCAAGAGCCTAATTAAACCCATTTTTGTTTCATCCAAATTATAATATCATCAGAATAATCATCTAAATACAAATCTACATGCGATTCCTCATCAAAAATGTAATTTTTTTTACTTCCAATTAAAATGGGTTTTTCATTAACTCCCAAGAACAATAAGATTTTATCAATTCCTACACATGGAAGAAACATTCTTTGCAAAATTACGAAATTAAACCACTTGCCTTAAATCAATACAAAATGTCAAGTTGGTTCAGTTAATAGCATCACTGTCGAAAACATTTTTAATAATTACTAACCACCTAGTATTTAAAAAGTAAGTTGCCAAATTTTAAATTAAGTCTGATTAACATGCAATAAAAGAACAATGGAAGAACAACATAATCCATTCACCATAACGAAGTAATGAAATAATCAACAAATAATAATAAGTCCGAAGGAAAACTCCTCACAACAATCCCACAACTGAAAATAAAATCACAAGACTGAATCCTGAATTAATTACATGCCAGAAGTCCGAATAACTGAAATAAATGAAATGCCTCTAAAAGAAATGGGTGACATGCCCTACAACTGATAAATCTGAATATAGAGTCAAGATAGATGAAGCGTCTACAAGCAAAGTCCTGTAACTTCCACAAGCAGCTACAACTCGTCACCTGAATGAAGCTCCTAAGCATGGTGTCCTTGTGGCTGGGCACCTAAAATGGTTTTTACAAAAATAGATTTGAAAGCAAATGGGTCAGCGCCCGAAAGTGGAAATCATTTCAAAAATAGCAAGTGTTTTAATAACATTAAAATATTAAATGCAAAATACATGTTAGGACGTACACTCACATGAAATTCTCACCTCTCGACTACATGTGCACTCCTAACGTACCGTACCCATCTAAATAACATACATATCTAACCAAACCGTAATAAGTTCTACCCCTTACTACTCGATTCCCATAATACATTCTAACGTTATCAATTAAATAGAGGGCTTTACATACACTTGGATTCTCAATCAGAAATACAATTCACTATCAATTAACCCGTTATGTTTTCTCAAAACATTACCATAATTATATTCACAATACTAACATGAAAGTTCCCATTCACTAAGTGTATATTATTCACGTCATAAATATACGATACAAGCACTCCGAGACTAAGTTGCGGTGCACACATACTCTGCTATCCATCCCGGTACATCACGTACATAAGGATCACGCATTCCGAATCTCTCAGGAATCGTTCTCAGATAACAACAATCACAAATAATGGAGGCGAACACAGTCACATCACATGGGTCACGCACATACCTGCGCGCCCACGATCAGCAGACTTATTAACATCCCAATAAGTCCTTCTCTGACCTATGTTCATCGAGGTACCAGTCTAAATTCGGGCAACACAAGGATTAGAGGGCCCTAAGCGAACGTAAACCTCCCGTGATAGCAAGTATGGTAGGTATGTCATACACCTAAAATCAATACATATACTAAGTATGCACACATCTTAGTAATCACCACAATATATTGGTGGTACACTTCTCATTCTTGTACCGACATATAATACTACACAATTTATATTTTCCCAGTTAATATAATAAATTAGGTCGTCAATTGTTCTCGCATCGTAATAGACACTCACGTCCTACTTCATATTTTCCTTTAGGTTCAAACTACACTTCTAGGTTTGACTCCTCATTATATCCCAAACATCCCAAATATACCAATTATCCATCAAGGAAATGTTATTTCTCTATATAAACAACGTTACGGAACACGCGAAATCAAAACAGGCTAAAAAGCCTAAACTGTCAACTCGTTCGAAGTCTCGTTCGAACGAGGTTGTTCGAACGAGAGTTTGTTCGAACGAAGGGGGCTTTCTAACGAGGTCTCGTTCGAACGAAGTCGTCGAACGAACTTCACCCTCGTTATAAGTCAAAGGTCAACTCGTTAGAAGCTCGTTCGAACGACCTGGGCAGGTCTTCTAACGAGTGGCCAATTTCGAGCCCAGATTTCCTATTTTCGTTTTTCCAACTTCTCTACACCTCAAATATCATCCAAACATTAATCCAACGATTGTTCAAAGCCACTAATCATCCCTAAACATATTTAGGTCATATACTAACATGATTTGTGGGGGTTAATTCATTCTAACCTCATTCAATTATCAAATCTCTTCATATTTCCCCCAATTTTAAGAATATGAACCCTAGAATTTATAAATCATCCAAGAGCCTAATTAAACCCGTTTTCGTTTCATCCAAATTATAATATCGTCATAATAATCATCTAAATACAAATCTACATGCGATTCCTCATCAAAAATGTAATTTTTTTTACTTCCAATTAAAATGGGTTTTTCATTAACTCCCAAGAATAATAAGATTTTATCAATTCCTACACATGGAAGAAACATTCTTTGAAAATAAAGAAATTAAACCACTTGCCTTAAATCAATACCAAATGTCAAGTTGGTTCAGTTAATAGCATCACTGTCGAAAACATTTTTAATAATTACTAATCACCTAGTATTTAAAATGTAAGTTGCCAAATTTTAAATTAAGTCCGATTAACATGCAATAAAAGAACAATGGAAGAACAACATAATCCATTCACCATAACGAAGTAATGAAATAATCAACAAATAATAATAAGTCCGGAGGAAAACTCCTCACAACAATCCCACAACTGAAAATGAAATGACAAGACTGAGTCCTGAATTAATTACATGCCCGAAGTCCGAATAACTGAAATAAATGAAATGCCTCTAAAAGAAATGGGCGACATGCCCAACAACTGATAAATTTGAATATAGAGTCAAGATAGATGAAGCGTCTACAAGCAAAGTCCTGTAACTTCCACAAGCAGCTACAGCTCGTCACCTGAATGAGGATCCTAAGCATGGTGTCCTTGTGGCTGGGCACCTAAAATGGTTTTTACAAAAATAGATTTGAATGCAAATGGGTCAGAGCCCGAAAGTGGAAATCATTTCAAAAACAGCAAGTGTTTTAATAACATTAAAACATTAAATGCAAAATACATGTTAGGACGTACACTCACAAGAAATTCTCACCTCTCGACTACATGTGCACTCCTAACGTACCGTACCCATCTAAATAACATACATATCTAACCAAACCGTAATAAGTTCTACCCCTTACTACTCGATTCCCATAATACATTCTAACGTTATCAATTAAATAGAGGGCTTTACATAAACTCGGATTCTCAATCAGAAATACAATTCACTATCAATTAACCCGTTATGTTATCTCAAAACAATACCATAATTATATTCACAATACTAACATGAAATTTCCCATTAATTAAGTTTATATTATTCACGTCATAAATATACGATACAAGAACCCCGAGACTAAGCTGCGGTGCACACGTACTCTGCTATCCATCCCGGTACATCACGTACATTGGGATCACGCATTCCGAATCTCTCAGGAATCGTTCTCAGATAACAACAATCACAAATAATGGAGGCGAACACAGTCACATCACATGGGTCACGCACATACCTGCGCTCCCACGATCAGCAGACTTATTAACATCCCAATAAGTCCTTCTCTGACCTATGTTCATCGAGGTACCAGTCTAAATTCGGGTAACACAAGGATTAGAGGGCCCTAAGCGAACGTAAACCTCCCGTGATGGCAAGTATGGTAGGTATGTCATACACATAAAATCAATACATATACTAAGTATGCACACATCTTAGTAATCACCATAATATATTGGTGGTACACTTCTCATTCTCGTGCCGACATATAATACTATACAATTTATATGTTCTCGGTTAATATAATAAATTAGGTCGTCAATAGTTCTCGCATCGTAATAGACACTCACGCCCTACTTCATATTTTCCTTTAGGTTCAAACTACACTTCTAGGTTTGACTCCTCATTATATCCCAAACATCCCAAATATGCCAATTATCCATCAAGGAAATGTTTTTTCGCCATATAAACAACGTTATGGAACACGCGAAATCAAAACAGGCTAAAAAGCCTTAACTGTCAACTCGTTCGAAGTCTCGTTCGAAGGAGGCTGTTCGAACGAGAGTTCGTTCGAAGGAAGGGGGCTTTCTAACGAGGTCTCGATCGAAAGAAGTCATCGAACGAACTTCACCCTCATTAGAAGTCAAAGGTCAACTCGTTAGATGCTCGTTCGAACGACATGGGCAGGTCTTCTAACGAGTGGCCAGTTTCGAGCCCAGAATTCCTATTTTCGTTTTTCCAACTTCTCTACACCTCAAATCTCATCCAAACATTAATCCAACGATTGTTCAAAGCCACTAATCATCCCTAAACATATTTAGGTCATATACTAACATGATTTGTGGGGGTTAATTCATTCTAACCTCATTCAATTATCAAATCTCTTCATATTTCCCCCAATTTTAAGAATATGAACCCTAAAATTTATAAATCATCCAAGAGCCTAATTAAACCCGTTTTCGTTTCATCCAAATTATAATATCGTCATAATAATCATCTAAATACAAATCTACATGCGATTCCTCATCAAAAATATATTCCAATTGAAATGGGTTTTTCATTAACTCCCAAGAACAATAAGATTTTATCAATTCCTACACATGGAAGAAACATTCTTTGCAAAATAACGAATTTAAAGCACTTGCCTCATTTGAATCTCTGATTTTGATGTCGAATTGATGGTTGGTTCTCTCTTTTTCTGCAGAATTCTCCTTTCCTCTCTCTCTACAAGCCTTTCTTCTCCAAGGTGCTAATGGTGGCTAGGGTTTGCCTTAGGAACTCTTTGGGATTAATTCTAATAACCCCCGTAGCCTATTTAGTTATTAGTGAGTTTAGTGGGCAATTACCAAGTCAGCTTTTTAATTCCCAATTTTCGTAGGTTTTAATTCCCAAAAATCCAAAATTACCAAACTACCCTTATACATTGCCGGTGTGGCCTAAAAATGCCCCGGGACCCAAACCAAACCCCCCTCTAGTGTTTTCTGACTATTTCGGCCCTTCTGGACGCGTTGGCACACTCAAAATGACCATATGGTTAATAGAAATAAAATTAACTTTTTAATTAAAATAAATATACTCCGGACGCGACTGTCACACGCGTCTCAACAAAATTTCCAAATTGCCGTATTTCAATCTCACGACAAATTTCATAATTCAATATTCATATATAATCATATATGCACACTATAATCAAATACCAACTCTCATCTCGCTAGTATTTTTAATCCGGATTAATTTCCAATTAATACACATTTAATTCAATTAATCCCATAAATAAATATCACAAAAAAAAAATACGGGATATTACAGATCAATTTTTTGGAAAAAGACAAAGATTTTTATTTTTCGTTTTACACCGTTTATGGATGAACATTTAGGATGACCAAGTCACAACATAATTCTCAAATTGGTATCAAAGCAATTTGTAGTGTTTTGAGACAATACGTCATTTCATCCATGTGCTTTATAATGTTTGGAGTCATTACGATGAGATTTGAGATTACTTTATACATGTTTGACTCATGATTTCCTTTAATGCACTCTTGCACGGATTTATGTGATTATTGTGCTTGTCTATCACATGTTGGTCCAAGTGTTTTCTCAATCCCGTCTTTAAAATGAACCAAATGCGCTAAAATTTGACAATAAAAGTAGTGCATGTAAGAACCGTGGTCCGTGAGGAATTTGTTTAATATGAAAAAAACTGATGTGAATACACATGAAAGGGCTACGAAAGGAGAAAATAACCTTTTCAATAAAGCCAGTGTTTAAATCAGACCTAAAAAGTGTGGCATTGTAAAAAATAGCCAAGGTTCAAAGAGTTTGAAAAGAGCCAAAAAAAGTGTGGCATTGTAAAAAGTAGCCAAGGTCAAACTTGCTTAGTTTGATATGATCATTCAAAAGAAAATAATTGAATTGAAAAATATGACCATTATTATATATGAGGGAGTTTTGTTGGAAATATATCAACGGGTTTGCACGTCCTGACAAAGTCTTGAAAAAGCATTACATAGTTTTAGACATTATTGGCGTGAAAATCATTTTAGACTTTAATTTGTTGATTTGATTGAGTTGATGTCATTTGAATTCAATAATTTTTACACCTAAGAAATATTTTGAGTTCATTCGTTAGGAATATCCATATTTGTCGTGCACATATGTTATGAGTGTTTGAGTTAATTTTTCTATCTCATTTGTTCACACCCATTCATTTCGTTTCCACGATTTGGTTATTTTAGTGTAAATTCATGGTGTGTGTTGTCTTTGTAAATTTTCTTTGTTTTAAAATTTTGAAAAATCAAAAAGAGTTTGTGGATACTTTTGAATTTATCCTTGCATGAGTGTAGTTGATTTATTCATGATAATTTTCTATGCTTGTTGTGACACTCCGTTCCTATTTTTTATTTATTCTTTTCCTTGTCTATTTGTTATGCTTTATCTCATTTCAAACTTGATACGCCACAAAGGCATTTGTTTTGTTTATTGTGTATAGGACTTTGAAGATGATTTGAAAAGCACACAAAAGAGGCGCAAGGAAAGAAAATAGATTTGATTTGAAGAGAATTAAAGTTAAAGATTTTCAAAGACTTGCATTTTTAGTATCTTTCCAGCTTTTGGGTTGCGTGGGAGGGTATTAAAATTGTATAGGCATTTTGATTGATAATTCAAATATATTTATTTTATAACGGCATAGACATGGGAGAGATTCGTAAGGACATAATTTCTATAGTCCATAGTTTACATAGAGTATGTCGTATATCGCTACAAACGTCGAAGAAGTTCACGTTCATACGTTCATGAAGACGGATCCGAATTTCAAGCATCTTCAACATATACGCAACATGAGGTATAATTTCATATAGGATGTGTTTAAGTTTCTTAAATTCTTTAGTTTGGTATTGGGATATTTTTTGAAACTGTTTTTATAAAACTAAGGCATTTTTTTAAGTCAAAATTATTTTTTAAGACCTAGGCGAGCTTTTTAAAATAATATTTTCTCGCTCCTGCCGTTCAAATGACAAGGCAATGTCGTTCAAACGACATTGGCATGTCATTTAAAGGACAACATCTGAAGACCTTTTTCATTAAGACTTTTGATACATGAAAATTGCTTTTTGGCAGACTTTTAGTTTTCATGTTTTAGGGTTAAAAACTTTGTTTTTGATTCACCAAAACATCCCAATCCTTTTGTGAATTATTTGTGGAACCCAAAAAACTTCTAGAAAGTTTTATATTTATAGAGTGTCATCTCTACTACTGATTGGTAGTTATTGCGTGAGCTTCTTGCTGACGACTGCATTCATTGAGGTTCTTGAGGGGATCTTTGTTGGTTAATATGCTGAGGTATATGTGGATTTGCTGCGGTAAATTCATTTGCAGGTTTCATTGTGTAATTGTAAGTTGCGACTTACTTTATATGGTGAAATAAAGGTTTTACTCAAAAGTTTTTTTCCTAAATCCTGATTTGTAATTATTTGATTTGCATATTTGATTCATACTTCATAGATGCATGAGTAGGGTTTAATTAATTTGGATAAAAGATTGACTCTAATTAAATAAGTTTAAATTTGAAAATTTTCGAATTAAATAAATAATCGATATCACGCATACTTTTCACTTACATTTACCACACAAACCATTCCTTAACATATTCCACTTTTTTCATTATCTTTTCTCGAAATTCTCCAAACAATCGCGTACTATAACGGGCTCCACACTGTCGGCTATGCTACCATATGGTTTGACTTGTGTTTTTGGATCTTTCACCCTAGAGCTCCGGGTGCTTCTTAATTTTTTTTTGGTCTCATCCGAGTCCATATTAATGTGTTTTAATATTTTTTAAATGTCCACATTACTCCACTTTTATCGCCTGAAGTCAAAACCCGAGAATTTCAACCCATCATATGTTACACTTTGAAAATCACCATTTCTTGTCCTTTATACATTTGTGTTGATTTTATCCCAAAAATCACTTTCGTTTAGGACCATTTTGTGTAACACCTTTTTCAACATTTTTTATTTCATAAAAATGTTACACTTTATGTAAAATTATCATTTTACCCATTTGTTTTCAAACTTGTCTTTTTCTCCATTTTCGCAAGTGTTATTTTTCAAAAATATTATTAAGTTCCACACACTAACTTTTTAAATGTATTTAACTCATTAACACTCATTTAACACTTTGGAGTAACATACGTCTCAAGTAGAAAATATCTTACTTCATTATCAAGAGATCATTTGGCATATTTTTAAGACTACTTTACAAGGAAAGCACCATTTTCCCTTACCATCACTTATAGTCTTAAAGGCATACACTTTCAAGTTTTTCACACTTATCAACACACTTTAAATATTGAAGTTTCTAATTTCTTTATTTTGTGTTAAAACTCATCAACACCTTTACTAAACTTATTTTTATACTCATCATCAAAATACTACAAGTTTATATACACGGAAATATGGAATTTAAGTCCAAAAACCAAGAAAATGAGTTTAACACGATTTATTCAAGAAATTTCATAGTATTTGTAAAAATATACTTTTCAAGACTAAAGACATTTTTGTTGGTTCAAAATTTGAATAAAGGCCTATCTTTGTGAAAACCCTAAATTTTACAAGAAAACTTTGAAGCATTTGTTCGTAAAATACCTTTAACAAGATAAATATTATTTTCAAAATATTTTATTTCATAAAATGTTTAACACAATTTTCTTGAAATATATCATTTTACTCAACACTCTTGAAATACTTTATAATCCATTTTAACAAAACCATAAGAAATGCCCTTCTTAAGTCATATATGCATCATACTCTTACAAAGTCAACTAGAAAACCAATATTATTGGAAAATAGAGTTCTTAAGCTAAGAGTAGAGTTTTTCCTCCTCAAAGGAAGATTTAACAATGGTGGATGAAATGTAGAAGATGATGGCAACCTCCCACCTCCTAAGGTGTCCTTAAAGAGGTTGCCTAGCTCCACCAAGCTTGCCTCTATGAAAACTTCAAGTAAACCCCCCCTTCAAACTCAATTAATCTTTTACTTTTCTTTTTCAAAACTCCTCAACAATAATTTCATGAATTTACATCTTTCCTAAAAATGGGGTAGACGGGTTTTATGGGCTTAAATATGGTGGAAAAGGGTTAAATTATGGTGGTTTAGGGTTAAGGGGTGGTGGTTCTAGAGTGGTAGAAGGTTGTTGGTGGAGGAGGAGTTATCAAGAGCTAGAGAGAGAGAAATATGATATAAATGAACCCAAATGGCCTTATCACGCTGTAATTACTCCAAAACCCTTACGAGGGAAAATCCTTAAATTGCCCAAAGCCCTAATCCCGAAATGATCTGCTGTTGCGGGAGCATGTCACATGTCTTAATTCAATGGTTTAGGTTTTGACATCATTTTCTAAATCTGCAGAAATCGATGTTGACCATCTCATTTAAACAAGAATGGATCTCGTTCAAACGAGAGCTACCATTTCGTTTGAACCGAACTACATCTTATTAGAACGAGAACTACATCTCGTTCGAATGTGCTTTGAACGAGGTTGGGTTTTCCTATATAGAGATCTCTCGTTCGAAGGTTGTTAGGAGATCGTTCGAACGACCCTGAACTTTTGCAATATTAACTTTAAGTCCATTATAATTCCAATTAGTTGCACCAAGGCCATAATATTAGCAAAATTTAACCCATAATTCATCTCACAAGGTTTAAGCTCAATTGGGTCACATAAAGTTACCGAACCACACGGGAACGGTCAAAGTCACGAGGGAGGATTATATATTCTTCCCTCCTAAGGAAATTTACTCATATAAATTATTGATCCATCAATTCCTTAAGTTCTCGGAGTTTATCAACTTTTATTCTAAGTCATAGGAATCCTTCAAGGCTAGGTCATCGAAGTCCTTAACCACTGAAAAGTCATCATACGTCCTTTGACAAGGGGCTGTCACCAAAGATCTCGACATGCAATATGTTCTAACACTCACCATCAATCTAACCATCAAAGTCTCCTTAAAGTCCTCAAGTCTCCACTTACCCGCTGGTCACACTTAATCGAGTCCTCATGTTTCTTTGCTAACACCCAAGGTATATCAACACACCTATCGGGACAACATTCCTAAGTGATATACACTTGCTTAAGTGGAAAGATAAATAAAATTAACATCTGATTCATCATCAAGAACCATTTCAAATCTTAGGACTACACATCATGAGTCCCATCGAATTTTTAAGTCATTTTGACGACGTAATTTCACTTAAGCTTCATCCTAACCTTGCATCACTAGTCACTCACTCCGAAGAGCGACATAACAACCAAGTCATAAATCGTGCATCCAACTGACACCTTCCACAAGATATTTTTATTAACCTAGGATCACTTTAGGCATCCAACTGTGGAACACTCACCCGAGTATTACACCAATCCCCTCATTATGGCCATACAACACTATATGATAAATTTCTTGAGTTCTAAACATTACGGTATCCTCAAATCATCCCGCTACTTATAATTAAAGTCGTTAATCACCATACTGGTTAATCCATAAGATCGCTAAGCCTAAAGAAAGCGGACACTAAGAGCAAACCATGTGGCAGAACGCGCAACCACACGTATATAGAAATTTTGCAAACAAAGGGATACTTCAAAGAAGAGCACGCCTAGTTGCTGAGCTGAAATGACCACACTAGGTCATCCGCACTCATACTGATCCAAGTTGCACTATGACGTCAACATGGAACAATACCATACCACCAAAATTGAAAGGACACCATCCTCAACCATCAGAACCGAAGGAATACAGTCCTATACTACCGAAACTGAACAACATCACGAATCAGAATGAACAAAAGAGTGTTCTGAAGGAGCCTCATCCACACACAACAACCATGGTTTATAAAAGCTGAACCTACGTCATACGCTCGAAGTTTATGACTCCTCCTAGGCATTCTTATCATATCTTAGAACAACCATACATCCTGGCTTGAGTCACCAACCGTGACAAATCGAAACACGAACCACTCATCTCCTTAAGACAAAAATAACATATGGACCTATTTTCCTTTGGAAAGTCAAACACTGGACTTCCCTCCTTAGGAATAAGGCTTCCTCCTTTCATCCTTGATGAATGCGGTCCACTCTGATCGATGAATGCCAAACACCTCTGTCCACACCGACCTTATCTATATATCTAATTAACATGACGTTGTGACCAAACTAACACACCTCAGTTACTATCTGCTTTATCGTACCATGATCATATCCCTTACATCTCCTTAGGCAGTGCCCAACTAAGTGTATCATTGACCTTTTTATAACCTCCTACGGCACAAGGTCATCACTGCGCCTATCTCCAGATCCTACCCAAACTGAATTTACGTGACGGACACATCGATCGCCATTAGCACTATAAGGATAACAAGTACTATATATGTCTATGCTTCTTAATTCGAACCAGTCTGACAAGACTTTCAGACTTTCCAAGAACTAATTCTTATCCTTCTAGGGATATTCTAACTTACACAATAGACACATGTCAATATAATAATCATGCTTTGATATCCCTTATGGGGTGTTATTTTCAAGTCCTTCACATGAAATCATCAATCTAAGTCCCAAATGTATTTCCTTGTACCCATCAAAATCAAGTACCACACTTCCTACACTAGTCATCTTAGGACAACGAGCATCATGCCCAATCATAACAGAATTCACCAATTTCCCTTAGAGGATTACCTAACCTATATATATATATATATATCAAATTGGATGACCTCACCAAGGATTACACGATTGGACTCCTTAGCATTTGACTAATAACCTGAGATCGTTGCATGACACTCAATACAATCATCACTAGAACACTAGCACTCCATGACACCGAATCTGATTGGTTCCCTATGGATAACAAGCACACCCAACGTAACAATCATAAAAAACCTGACAAGATTTTATCACTTATGATCTTCTTATCGTATGTATGCTCTACAGATTTTTCAACATCCACATCATGACTATTAGGTGCTCGCAAAGATACTAGTCTACAAGTCTCTACACATGGTGAACTTTAACCATTAAACACCTCAATGCATTACAACAAATCTATTTCTATTCCTAAGGACACTACACGAAATTAGTCCCAAGGACATTCCAAGGACTTCCCTAATTCATACTCACACCGACACTGCATTGCATTCAGCCACTACTTAGGTCGCTAAAACGAGCTACAACATTCAAATAGAAAACCTTATTTCCATTTTTATTTAAAACTCTGGCATGGATCTAACCTATGACCCTCTCCACAAGCCCCAATAAATGTACGAAAACCTCCTTTCAAATGGTTGATGCCACATACTACGTATCAAACCATAGGCTAACACTACTAAGGATTATGGAAGGATATATGACATTGTATACAACCTATAATCCTTTAAGTCCACACCACCGACGTCACAAGGGATCCTATTCATCAATGTCACATCATATTCTCCAAAACCATATCATGGAAGACTATCTAGAGTTTTCTCATACGTCACATCAATTTATCCTTATTACACACGTAGTGTGCTTATCATCGATGGTTAGTAACCCACATCATGGCTTACAATATTCACCTATCAATCGACGATTACTAAGGAACTCACCTACAATGATAGTATTGTATCAACTAAGGCCTGAGTACACATCCCCAAGTAATTACCAATACAGGTATACATACCTACCGAATTTGTCAAATGTTTGTGATATGACAATACCCCATCATCATTATTAACTACCTGTAAGCACCTAACCAAGGAACCTAATGCGTCATTATCACAAAACCAATATTGCTTAGACGTGACACTCTACTCACCAAATCTCCACAGTTGACTTTAAGCAATTCATTCCTATGATTTGGTGGACGTTATTCATCTTTATTAACACATCAAAAGGTTTCTCACATCAATAAAAGTTGACACAAGTGCACCTCACACTAAAAAATTGCGGTGTCGCCACTAATGGCTTGCATAAACGTTCATCAAATTACTAACACGTCTACATCAGAAGCGTCGATAACTATTAATGGAAACTAAATAGACGCTTTATACTAGGAAATGAATGGTCCGTTGTGCAAATCTCTTTGACCTCATCGTTGAGGAGATGAATGGAAATTGTAATTTGTCTAGCGTGATCGATCCAAAACCGTACCTACGTCAAAGATCCACTACCAACCTATCAACGTCACTTTCGAAAAGAATCTTGAACATGGAGCTCTGATATCATTTATAACACCTCGACCCGGATTTTTGGGTTACCCATGGTCAACTCGGCCCGACCCGAACGTTAGGTGTGAAGTGCGACGAGACATCCTAAATAATGTTGCTAGTCCAGTTTGATTTAATTAATCCTTCACTTGTTTAATATGCGGTTTAAATTTATATCAAGTTATATGAGGGACCCGTAGGAAGCGTCCCCGAAATCCAAGCATACATAGCCACTAACGTAAAATAGAATAATACTTACTCGTATAACGCCCTCAAAATACAAAACCACACACAACCTGTCGTAATAAAGAAGAAGGAATGAGCTGAATGTTCAGTGGTGAAATACAATAATGCAATATATAATTGAACGGCAGAACAGAGACTCCAACACGTTTACCTACATGCACATGCAATTACTTCGTATACATATATAGATACTTATACATTAATGCATGAAACCGTTTTATTCTAAAACGTTACTTGATCCATTTAATTCACCTGAATATCGTCCCCTTTTACTTGACTCGATATTTATTTCCCAATTTGATGCACTCGGTTAAATTATCTAAACAAAATACCCTTTTTGGGGGGAAAACACTTATTTCATCGAATTACCCATTTACTCCAAATTCACCTATTATTTTCCTTGAAAATCACATCTCAACACACATGCGCACCGTGATAGGAAATACTTATTTTTCATTGAAAACCTTTCATAAACACACTCCTGTGTGAATTATGAGTACCCATTTAATCACTTCATTTCACCGTTCTTTTTGTTTGATGGATATTAGCAAATATCTTACATTACTTGTCCATGTTATCTTTCAATCGGAACATTTATTAATTTCATTTAAGTTATGTTGTCTTTTCTTACATTAACCACACAATCCATTTCTTGAAATGTTGCACTTTTCTCAAAATCCTCCAAATAACTGCGTACTTTGACGGACTCCACACTGTCGGCTATGCTATCATATGCTATGGTCCGTGTTTTAGGGTCTTATGCCCTAGGGCTTCGGGACCTTCTTAATTATTTTTCGGTTTCATCCGAGTCCATATTAATGTGTTTTAATATTTTTCAAATGTCCACATTACTCCACTTTTACAGGCTGAAGTCAAAACTCGATAATTTCACCCCATCATGTGTTACACTTTGAAAATCACCTTTTCTTGTACTTTATACATTTACGTTGGTTTTATCCCAAAAATCACTTTCGTTTAGGATTATTTTGTATAACACCTTTTCCAATATTTTATTTCATAAAAATGTTCCACTTTACGTAAAATTATCATTTTATCCATTTGTTTTCAAACTTTTCTTTTTCTCCATTTTCGCAAGTGTTATTTTTTAAAAACATTATTAAGTTCCACACACTAACTTTTTAAATGTATTTAACTCATTAACACTCATTTAACACATTGGAGTAACATACTTCTCAAGTTGGTAATCTCGTTATTTCATTAATTTCTTTATCAAGAGATCATTTGGCATTTTTGCAACTCTATTTTACAAGAAAAACACCATTTCCCCCTTATCACCACTTATAGTCTTGAAGGCATACACTTATCTTATTTTCCACACTTATCAACACACTTTAAGGGCTGAAATTTCTATTTTTTTTTATTTCATGTTAATATTCACCAAAACCTTCACTAAACATATTTTTATTCTCATTATCAAAATACTACAAGTTTCTATACATGGGAATAGGGATTTTAAGTCCCAAAATCCAAGAAAATGAGTTTAACACATGATTTATTCAAGAAATTTCATAATATTTGTAAAAATATACTTTTCAAGACTAAAGATATTTTTGTTCCTTCAAAATTTGAATAAATGCCTACCTTTGTGAAAATCCCAAATTTTATAAGAAGACATTTTATTCAATAAAATGTATAACACCAAGTTCTCTTGAAATATATCATTTTACTAGACACTCTTGAAATCCCTTGTAATCCATTTTCACAAAACCATAAGAAATACCCATCTTAGATCATATATGCATCTTACTCTTACAAAGTCAACTGTAAAATCAATTCTATGGGAAAATAGAGTTCTTAAGCTAAGAGAGTTTTTCCACCTCAAATGAAGCTTCAACAATGGTGGATGAAATGTAAAAAATAATGGCAACCTCCCACATCCTAAGGTGGCCTTATAGAGAATGTCTAGATCCACCAATTCCTATATGAAAGCTCCAAGAAAAAACCCCTTTCAAACTCCATTAATCTTCTACTTTTCTTCTTCAAAATCCCCCAATAATGACTCCGTGAATTTATGTCTTGCCTAATAAATGGGGTAAATGGGCTTAAATATGGTGAAAAAGCTATGGTAGTTTAGGGTTTAGGGGTGATGGTGCTAGGGTGGTAGAAGGTGGTTGGTGGAGTATGAGCTCTCAAGAGCAAGAGAGAGATAGAAAAATTATATTAAGTGAACCCAAATTGCCTCAACACCTCATAAATACTCCAAAACCCCCTTAGGGGGTAAAATCCTTAAATTGCTTAAAGCCCTAACACCAAAATGATCTGCTACTGTAGGAGCATGACACCTGTCTTAATAAAATGGCCTAGATTTTGACAACATTTTCTAAATTTGCAGAAATTAATTTTGACCATCTCATTCGAAAGAGAACGGATCTCCTTCGAACGAGAACTACTATTTCATTTGAAATGGATTGTATATTGTTCAAATAAGAACTACATCTCGTTCGAACATGCTTCGAACAGCGTTGGGTTTTCCTATAGTATCATTTGAAGTTCGGTAGAAGAGCGTTCGAATGAGACTTGAATCTCATTTGAACAACTCCGAATTTCATTTGAATGACCCTGAACTTTTCCAATATCAACTTTAAGTCCATTCTAATTCCAATTAATTGCACCAAGGACACCATATTACCAATATTAACTTCTAACCCCTTAGTTGTGGAGGGACATCACGAACAAGACACAAGGTGCAAAGACAAATAAGTCAACTATTGGCGTTGTTATCCACCCACCAACTTTCAAGTCGGTGGATGTTTTCCTTGGCAAGGGGAAGGACCCTACCGAGGGTTCAGTTGTTGAGAAACCTCAGATAGATCTTGGGTTTCTGAGGGGGGTTTCCTCCCCAATGACTAATCTTTGGTCGCTACCCTAACCTCCGAGGGTTTATCCATGCACGCCTCTTAGGTGCTATCTCTTGTAATTGCTGAATCTTCCCCGTCTGATTTATAGTGAATTTTATCTATATAATTAAAACTAACTTTTTTGTTGTTTCTGTTTTCTTGAAAATTCATCGTAGACTTAATCAACCTTCTCAACATAATTTTCGACCAAGGGAAGGAGGTATGTGATACGGGGGTTGCTGTGAATGAGGCCCAAAAAGACTTTGATACTGTCAAAGTCAAAGTAACCGAGGGGGAGATTCTGTTGAAATCTAGAGACAAGGAAGTCCTCTAGTTGAAGGCCATGGTGGAGACTTTGGAGAAGGTGAACTAAGAGTCTTCCCAAAACCTTACGTCAGTATTTGAAGCAAACAACATTGCCTTTGATAAGGGTTGAGACAAGGCCTTTACCGATGCTGAAAAATAATTAGGCTTTACCCATAAGGCCTTTTTTAAAAAGAAGATGAGGCGAGGCCTTGGTTAAGGTTGGAGTTGTTGGGGACTCTGAGCTATTCGCCGAGAACAATCATGTTGTACCTCTTAACTTGGAGGAAGAAGAAGAGAGATAAGAAACGTATGACCAGACGAAGGTCATATAAGATCCTAAAGAAAAGACCCCATTAGTTTAGTATTTCTTCGGGAATTCTATAATTTTTTGAGTTTATTCCTTTTTTTATCTATGTAAGGGTCTAGCCCCATACAATATATTTGAATGAAATGAAATTTTTTCCTCTTTCTTATGTTGTTTGGCTATTCATTTTAGACATTTCTTATGCATGTCTTGTATTTTTATTCTCCTTTAAATAATTGATTGAATTTTTTTATGTATGTCTTGTATTTTTATTCTCTTTTAAATAATTGATTGAATTTATTTATTTCTGCAGGCTGGTCATAACTTGGACCTTATGCCAATGGTTTAAGATAGTGATGACTTAAACTTTGTGCTTGTGGTTAATGCTTCCGGTCGAGCTAGAATGGGCTTCTCGATTGTTCGCCAAGCACTTGACAGGAGAATGACACTCCACGACGATCACAATAAGAAGGTCATAAGACTTCAGGCCGATATCGACAAGATAAGTAATATTTCCAGGCTACTACAAAAATGAGAATTCCGGCTTAAGACAGGAGCTCGACAAGGCCGAACAAGTGTTCCAATAAAATAAAACAATCAGAGGGGGCTTAAACTAGAGGATTATGAGGTTAAGATATCAGTTCAGGAAATAACACTGTGAAGTTTGGGTAGATGGATATGATGAATGTCGGTTGAATGCTATCATACATTTGAACGAAGCCAAAAGCATTGCTTACAAGCACGGGTGGTTGAATGATCTGGCAGTCCTCAAAGTTCCCTCTAACTTCGAGTTATGTTGCTGGTACACCATAGGTCCCTCGTATTACAATATTCCTCCATTTAGGAATGAGTATTCATGGGTGGTAGTTTATGCACTCCCTCAATATTTAATTGAGGAGTATCTGGCCAACCACAACAGTGACAGTGACATGCCTTGGAGTTACCTAGATACTACTCACTTGACATCTAGAGTTGGGTTATCTAGTGGTCCTCGCATATAGTGTAGTTATTTGTACTTGTAAATAATTTGTTATTAAGGGATGTTTGAAAGATATCAAAATAATATTCTTTAATTTTAGTTTGTATTGGCATTCCACGTTTCCATTGCTTAGCATGTTATATCAGTCTTACCTTTTAGAAGTGTTGTTACACTCTACCTTAGGCCTAGTACCAACTTTCGAGGAGAATACACCCGCTCGCTAGGTTATCAACTCGTTAAGGATTTTATATGACTAGTTGATCGGATTTATCGGTGCTTAGGGATTCCCCGTATGTCGATTTCTTGCCATGGTCAATGCATTATGCTTTCGTATTATACTAACAAAACATGTAACCTTAAGACAACGACTACTTATTTTAATCGCTTCAATAAGGCATCAAAAAGGAAAAAACAACAGTCTAGTCGAATGCAAATAATATGATAATTTTCTCTAACATTGTCATCTCATTTGAAACAATTAAAGCTAACTAAATTAATTAGACCAACAAAAATTTAAGTATCAAATGTAAAGAATTAATAGCAAACTAAAATTTGACTTAAAAATAATTTTTTTAAGCTTGGATTCATTCCAAGTCAAGGATATCTCCCCTCCCTCCATCATTTCAAGGGTATAGCCCCCCCCCCCCCCCCCCCGAGAATGTCTCTATTAACTATAAATGGACCCTCCCAGATTGGTTCTAGTTTTCCATTTGACGATTATTTGCTCTATCGATGATCTTCCTTAGGGCGTAATTGTCGACTTAAAGCTTACTCAGATTCACGATTTTGTTGAATTGTCCCGCTAATATTGCTAGTATGATTCCAATCTAATTAGGGCTTTCTCTCTCCTTCCATCTACCAGGTCAAGCTTTGTACTTATCATTTCTTCATTCAATCATTAATCGACTATGGTTGTTTTCATGGTTAGAAACCCTATTTCTAACAGTATAATGAGTTCCATTCCATAGGATAAGGCAAAGGGCATTTTTCCGATCGATCTCTTAGGAGTTGTTCAATACACCCAGAGGATGTAGAGGATCTCGTCTACCCATGAACCTTTTTCCCTCTTTAACCTCTTCTTCATTCCTCCTATGACTATTTTTTTAGCCTTACGGTTTTTCGTTACTTTGGGGGTAAGCTATCAAACTGTAGTAGTGTTTGATTGCATGATTGCTACAAAAATCTTATAAGAGTTTACTTTCAAACTGTGTCCCGTTGTCAGTGATGAGGGTTTGTGGAAGACCAAAATGGGTTATGATATGTTCTTCCAAATGAACCGGATCATATCATTATCTCTGATGTTTGCTAGTGGTTCTGCTCAAATCCATTTAATGAAATATTATGTGCCCACTAGAAGGTATTTTCTATTTCCATGCACGCTACGCAACGGTCCTATGATGTCCAATCCCCAATAAACAAATGACCATGGGCTGTTAAGAGATTTGTCTCTTGAAGTGAGATTTGAAACAAGAGTCATATGATTACTTTTAAGGAGATATCGTGGCCCTTTGGTTATTAATATTATGGAAAAATTCAAAATTAACCCCAAAATTTGGGGTGATTTTGAATTTTGGACCCGATGTTTTAAAAGTTAAAATGTTGACCTTAAACTTTGAAAAAAAACTTCAATTAAAACCACCGTTAAACTTCCACATATAAATGTAATGGAATGTTGATTGGACAGACATATGAAACTTTCAATTTATTAAGTAGATCAACTAACAACTGGCATGTGGCTAAAAAAATAATTTGTTAAAAATAGGGTCAAATAGATATCAACCCCTCTTGAAACATTAGTTTACATATAGACCCACTTTATTTGTGATTAAACAAATCGGCCCTTTATACAAAATATCACTCGGTCAACTGATTTTTAAAGAGTTAAACTTTCCAATATACCCTTAATCAAGTTAAAGAGAATGTAGATATCTGTACCAAAATTTGTTGTGTTTCTTCGTCTCCCAGATTCTTGACTGTCTTCTAAGTGATTCATATGTATCTGTAAAATCCCAAATAAATCCAATAAACATTAAAGTGTTGTACCTTGGGGGACCCATACCATAAGGTACAACGCTTAATGGTGTTTGGAAGAGGATTTAAGGAATTCTTTTGAACTCAAATGAATATTCAAATTTGAAAAAATGAACTATTATCACCTCTCAACAAAAAAATGGGATGGGGGTCAGAGAGATATGCATGTAGCCATGGACATAATCGTCTTTTGTAGATGGAAACAACTAAGCCTATGTGCATGTAACTATCCCATGTATGTAACAAGCGACTAAATATTCTAGGATGATCTCTTATGTGGACCGACATATAAGTTTTATATTAACTTAGGTATGTATATTAAAAAATTATTAGTTGAGGGGGAATCTCATATTAACCGTTAAAAATACTCATTTTACTATTAAAACAAAACAAAGTTCTAAATTAATTAAACACTAAAACTAAACAAAAGATTAAACACAACTATGAACCCATTAAAACATTCCCTTCATGTCTTCATCCACTACCCATTAACCCATCAAAGTGCTTAACAACTTACCCCTTCACCCCATGACACTTACCACCTCCTATCACCCTTACCCTATCTTGTCACATTTCTTCATCATCGTCAACTTCAACATCCACATCATGCAATACCTTACCATTCCTCATCCATAAAAATTGAGATAACTTAACATAAGGGTTGATATATAGTTTTTCTATTTGGGGAATTGGCGAGGAATTGGAGAGAGAATGAGGAAACTCTAAGTACCTAACTTAAGATTTGAGGGTGTTTGGGTGTTTGTGTCGTCAATAAGGCAATTGTCTCCGATTATGTTGGTGCTGGTAGCTAGTGCTGTGGATATGGGTGTGGCCAATTCATGCCTTAATAGGGTTAGTTCCATGGATTAAGACTACGTACATGACTGCAACCCTTGGAAAACTACTATAGAGACGATGATAGAGAAATTAGAAAAAGATGGAGTTCAGAGAAAAAAGATTTAAAACTGGGAGAATAAAGAGAAGTTTTGGAACAAGGGGTCTAAGTTGAAAATAGAGGACAAACAAAGAATTTGGGTTTCAAGTATGTATGTGTGTGTGTGAGAGAGAGAAACAGAGAGAGAAGAAAGACAAAAGAGAGAGAGAGAGGGAGAGAAGATTGAACATGAGGGATAAGTGGGGGTGGATTGTAATACCCGTGTAGTATCAAACCCTATAACGATCAAGTTACGATCTATTAACTACATATATTATGTCATATACCCCTCATAACTTAGTCAACTTAAAAAATACTCCGAACAAAGTTGAAACTACACATGAAACCCTACAACTTTGAAATATCTAAGTATCCCCTAAGATTATAAAATAATCAAAATACCCCTACGACTTTGAAAGAAGTATAACTTGATCTCTATTTCACCGCAAGACATAAACCTTATATCAAATAGAATCTTTAGACCTCAACTAATTTAATTTTATAATCATATCCCTTAAACTTTTATAAAATTAAACAAATACCCATAAACATGGAAATGTATCATATAAATTACCAAATAAATAGAAAATCTTCTTTTTAGGAACCAAACTCAAAACTAAGCTATTTATACTTCCCCCAGCCAACAAAGCATCCCAATCAGACAAACTCCAAATGGATAACACCATTTTCACATGTGAACACCTTATGACCAGACGTTATCTTCTTAAAATCTGGGAGAATCCACCTCCCTTGTTCACCAATCAACTGTCCATAGTTCATACTATAAATACCCCCACGAAATTTATCTCTAAAACTCATTACTTCAGCAAAACCAAACTTTTTTTTTTCACTCTAAACTGGTAACCTATGATTTTATTCACCTTTATTTGTTTTTATTATCCAAAATGTTTTCTCACTATTATAATACACAACCCAATCAAAGAAACCAAGCTCTTACGTGTAGAAAGGTCTGTATTGGCAGAAAAACTCAAAACCTCCATTAAAGCTTGAGCTTTAATGGTGAAACTCCATTCCTTGACTTTACACCTGTTTCAAAGTGAGGAATGAGTTCCTTATAAGCCCAAGAACTAGAGTGCAATGGCCATTTTAAAAATTAGTAAGTTTTGAACCCCAATTTCTCAAAAGTGTCTTCGAAGTTCAGAAACTTGAAATCCAAAATTCTTTTAAGCCAAGATACATTAATTCTTCAAACAAAAGCCAGTCTCTTTCTTAGGATAGTAGAAACCCAACCACAAGCTTAAAATCGATTGCCTTACTCTGTAACTCCACGAATGTTTGGTCAAATTTTTTAAAAAAAGCGTAATAGTTAAAATATAATAATTTTTTAATCTCAATCCATGAAACCTATATATTTGGATTCCTCATGAAAAATTAGATTGGATTGAGTCAGGAGTATTCTTAAATGGTTTAGAAAAACAGAAGATATTTGTGGTCAAAGTTTTGTTAAATCCTAAGTCAACTACCGAGAGGTTGGAGATGAACTTTTCAACTAGAAACCTTGACCATGGATGTGAGGGCACGTGGTCAATAAAATATTATTGAATTTTTTTCCCAAAATTTTTGTTAAATTTTCCTGATCAAAATGGTATAAGGTAAAACAATGTTTGGTCAACCCTAGCCCAAATTATAAAAAATCAAGAATTTGATTTAAAAGTGTTATTCTAAAACTACAAGTTGACCCTTCATTTTTTATAATTTGAATTTTGACCCCAATTTTTTTGCACATAGTTTTTGATAAATTTTAAGCCATAAAGTGTTCTACACTATTTTATTAATATGAAGTTAGGTCCCTCATTTTAAACTCTAAAAAATAATTGCAAATTAAACCCTAAACTTTATAGAATATATTTTTTTTTCAATTTTATATCCAATACAATCTTATCCTTAACCGTATACACTTAAAACTATGTTGAATTGACAGATAATCGTGCACATGACCCTCCCGATCCTGACTCCAGTAAATTTTAACCACGCTCTCCATAACTAACAACTAAATTTTGCCATTTCAATAGTAATTTCAGCGTATTTGATAAAACCACTATTGATATCACGTTGTGATAGCCCCAAATTACTCTTAGTATGTGCATGCTATAATACTGCCACTCTACATATGTTAATAAATGTCATTGATATTTGAATTTAGATCATTTGGATCAATTTAAACCCTTCTCATCTAATAACCGATTTTCATGAGGCTATTGCTGTGATTGAATCAGTTCACCCATGCACTTATGTGACAAATATCTTTATTATAAGCATCAATATTGACTAGGAAGAATTCTGTCGTGTTATCCCACGAAAAATTTCTACTTGGCCTATAGGTCTCAAATATTTTAGAGCCTATATTTATTGCTATATACGTATGAGTGTCACTCTAGTTAGTGTGCCTAGCTGTTTATTTTCTCTAAAGATTTTGGGTTGACATTATTATTTGGTTATACTGGTTATGCTTGATTTTTCTATACCCATTAGTTAACTGGTAGTTATGAGATTATCCGTTTAAAAGTACATGACTTTCTTTATAAAGTTATTGCATATGCTTACTTCATAAATTTTTTTCCTTAAATAGATAGATCCATGTAAAATCAAACCTCTATATGCATATAATTGTTAGAGAATTGATTAAAATCTACTTAGCATACTTGTGCTAATTCTTTTTTCCTCCAGATCTTCCAGAAAACGAAAGTCGTACCCCCTCCCTTTTTATGATATGCGCGGATCATATGTATGCTTATAAAACTTTATGGAAGGAGATTAATAAAAGATGGAAGCAAAGAATGACGTTTTTCGATGACCTGCGTCATTTTTTAAATTTTGGGACAAAAAAGAAAGATGTATAATCACCACAACAAAACAGATAATTAATGGCAAAAAATTTCGTCACGAAATGAAAAAATTTCATCACCAAAAACATTTGGTGATGAAAATTTTTTCGTCAATTGTTCGTCACGAAAGCCCCGTCGCTAAGGGTTTTGGTGACGAAATAAAATTTTGTCAGCAAATAGGACACCTTTGAGAGACAAAATATAATTTGTCACGTAATAGTAGGCTTTTAGTGACAAAATTATTTGTTACCAAAGATCTTATTTTTTGTCACAAAAATGCCAATTTTGTCACCTAATGTATATGATAGTATGCAAAAGGATATCCATTCAGTGACAAAATTAATGTATTTCGGGGACAAAATATTTTTGTCACGAAATGAATTTTATTGTTAAAAAATTATGAATTTAGATCTCATAGTTTTTTCATTTCTCATATAGATATTCAGTCAAATAAATATTAATTATGGAATCGACTAAATTTCATCGACATTATTTAAGTAATCAACTACCATCATATACATACTAAAAATTAAGGTTCAAAAGATTATATAATTGATACGAAAGCATTCGTACAAATATCTCGAAACCATTGATCAATTACAAAGTAAACTACGTCGTTTGTTACAACACACCAAGTACAAAGTAGCCTATAAAAAATAATTCCTAAGGCATTAGTTTCTACTTTATATTTTCTAAGGCAATAGTTTCTAATTAATTACAAAATAGCCTCCAAAAAATAGTTTCCGACAAGTTTGTTAAGTCCTCCTTGCATCTTCATAATCATCCCAAAAATAATTTTTAAAAAAAGACCCTCGCGACGTCCCAATCTGCAATTCAAAAAGTACCAAGGCATTAATTTCTAACTTTATAAGTCTATTAACATTTGATAAATAAAATAACATCAACTAAGAAATAACACAATGAGCTAAACACCAAAAAATTTACGAAATTTAATTTTAAATATTTTATAATAATTCGACAGAATTTTCTTTGTTTATAGACTAAAACCACCATGTTAAATTAAAAAATAAAAAAATCAAGAAATCCAACGATAATCCACAAAAATACCCCTTACACCGATTCAAAAAATGAGGTAATAACATCGCTAACATGTTTTAAAAAATCGGCAGAGTTTCCTTTGTTTATTGACTAAAGCCACCCTGTTAAATTAAAAAATAAAAAAAATCAAGAAATCCAATGACAAGCTACCAAAATACCCCTTCCAACGATTCACCAAATAAGGTAATGGCATCACCAATAGGGATATTAAATAACTGAAAGGATGTGAATCCAATAGTGTAATTTCGATAAATTCAACATTAGAATTATTAAAACATACCATATAGTAAATGTGGGAGGAAGGGAACATGATGCTTTTAAAGGATTACACAACTTGTCGAATCCAAATTGACGAGCTTTTAAATGTTCCAGACGCTCATCACGATCCTGTAGTTGTTCCTTTAGCTCACGATTCGCTCTCTGAGCTTCCTTAAGGGCCTCCTCCAACTCTGCGTCTTATCCTGATGTTTTTTATTTGGTAGCTTTCGGTCCATGCCCAAGACCAATGATATATCACGATTTAGTATCAAGTACTCAATCAACTATATCATCGGGAGTCAAAGGTTCACTACCCTCGGGAGTAGGCTCAGCTTGCAACTGTTTAATCTTAATCTGTAAAATAAATTAGTATGTATCAATTCATAAAATAGAAATTATGGTATTTGTCTAATATATGTTATATTCTTACATATAGTTCCTCAACTTCGAGAGAAGACCATTTTTCATTTGTGCAATGGGTTTTCTTGTAGAACTCAATTCGATTTAGCTCCTCATTCTCCACATCATTATTCATAATCATAAAAGACAATCATTATCATCAATATTTGTGAATGATAAGATCAACTTTAGAAAAAAAAAATATATACAAATATATATCAAGTGATAACGAGCTGCTACAAATGCCCTCGACCCCTGATTGTGTTTGACAGTTTGCACCTCTTGATTATTCTTATTGACGTCACATTGATGCTTGAATAATTGTTGATGGATAATGAGTATGCTATGTATCAATTAAAAGAACGAAACTGTTATATTTTATAAATTTATTATACCTGATGCTCAGAGTTAGAGAACAAATCACAAAGAGTATTCCAATTTTCTTGACTCATGTTTTTTGGCTTATCACATCGCGCCTCTTTAATTGATTTGTGATTTTTTAACCTTAGTCGATGTCTATATCTTGCACCCCTGCTTCGACTCATTAATAATTTTTCAACACTATTTCTAACATACCCGTCCTCTATTTTAATGTCAAATTTGGACTGAAAATTCATAATTTATAAAATTAGTATATAAAATAAATCAATTACTCAAGCACGTTTAATAACATAGTAGTTTTTACTTACATCAAGTCATTTGAAGGCTTCTTCCTTGTCATTTTCAGACATGTCCTTCCATTTCGCAAGAATCGGGATGAGATTTCGTGCAATAATTCCCAACTCACTTGATAGTTTAGAAGATTGCACTACATTTGTCGGCCTTCCCTTGTCCCTTGCAATTTTAATAGTCAACTTCTTTCCATCCGACCTAGTCACCATCTCAAGTCCATTTCCCTTAGTTGGACCACGTATCATTTTTGTCATGGTGGAAGCTGCAATTAAAGGATATGTTAGTTCATCGAATACAACATATAATGAGGTTGAAACTATTTATAGCCTAATACCTATTCTAATTATTCAATATTTTTGTTGGTTCTAAATTGTTCAGAGTGAATTGATATTGAAAACATTGAAACTATTCTAACCATTTTCATTATTATTGAATGACTATTATTGAAAACATCGAAACTGTTATAACTAGGGGTGAAAACTTGTGTAATTGGGTCGTGTTTCGGGTCGACACGACATGAATTTTTCGGACACGAACACGAAACGAATTCATATTTTTTTTAGTTGACACGAACACGACGCAAATAAAAATGACGTAACACGACACGAAACGAATAACACGATTTCTCAAAATTTCACACTAAATTAAACATAAATAGGCACAATAATCCGAATAAAAACACGATTAACACGACAAGACACGATAACACGACTAACATGATTCATAATTTTGACACGACATGACACGACATGACTTCGTGTCAAAAAAATACGACACAAAATATTGTGTCAATTTCGAGATAATTTCGTGTCGTTCCTAAAATTGTCACCCCTAGTTATAACCATTCAATAATAACGATTCTAAACTGTTCTAGGTTCTGTTTGGGAATTTTTAGTGCTTGACAAATGCCCAAAATTTTTCACCGACACACCAAAACTGTTCAACAATTATGCCTGATAAAATTTTGAAATGTACATAGGTTCTGTTTTGGGCAGTACATAGTCTTGTTGTGTGAACTTGTACGAACTAAATATGGCTATCATTTTGAATGCGGGATTAACCTTTTCGGATTTCCCAACCCATTGTTCAACATATTTTGAAAGACTGTGAGTGCTATATCCCATTTCCCCTCCTTCCCACATGCTCCGACAACCGACTGCTTGCATCATCAGCTGGTGCCAATCCATATTGAAGCATTTCAAAATAAGCATCAATAGCTAGTTCATTCTGATTACAACGAACACATATACAAACCAACAACTGATTAGTGACTGTTGTATATATTTAAAAGGTTACATAGTCATCCATTTTGTCAAGTCTATAAACGGAAGGTAAACATTGCATATATTTAAAAGGTTATGGTTAAATTTATGAGAAGTTTGCATTTATTATTGTATATCACTACACCAAAAAGAGGAATCTGGCATGGTTTAAAGCTGTGCCAGATCAAATCTGGTACGATTTTGAACTGTGCCAGAATCAGGTGTTCCAAAATGGCAATTTTTTTCTGGCACGGCTCGAAAGTGTGCCAGATTTGTCCAAACGGGAACACTTCCGGCACACTTTTAAATCGTGCCAGAATTTGATATTTCTGGCACACTTTTTGCACAGTTTTTAACTGTGCCAGATTCAACACAGTTTAAAAAATTTTAGCACAGTTCAAAACCGTGCCAAAATATGATACACTTTTGCCACGGTTTTGAATTGTGCCAAATTTTTTATAAAAAGAAAAAAAAATAATTATTTGAAAGCACAAAAATTCACAAATTAATAATATTGCACGTTGTTAATAAACTAATGTGTAACACCCCGCCTAATTAAATACCGGGTGGCCAGTCCCATACCAAATTAAAATAGAATATACAGTTGGCTCATTCTTAGCATCACTGTAGAAAACATTTACAACTCACCCAATACCCAATTAAGTTGGTGTTAAAAACTTTCCAAATTTAAATTTCAACAAAACCATTTTTAGTTTAAGAATAATACTACACATTTTATTCCACAACACTAATAACACAATAAATAACACAAAAGAATTTAAATGCAATTGCAATAAACATTCCCAAATAATATAAATCCTTTACAATAATCCCAACAATGTTAAATGTATTAAAAAGTCCCGAATACAATAGTAATTGACTTCGATAGAAAAGATAACTGAATCCTTTGGGCGACATGCCCTAACTAAGAATACTGTGAATCAAAAGATGAAAGGCGTCTAAGCAAAAACTCCATAGCTCCATAGTTCAACATAATCCACTAAGGTTGGCGTCCCTGTTGCTGGACACTTGATATAAAAGATACAATAAAAAAGGAAATATACAAGGAAACGGGCCAGAGCCCGAATGTGTAGATGATTTTTAAAACAGCAAGTATTTAACAAGTGCAATAAAGCATTTATTATGTACATGTTAGATCCAACTCTCACTTTCTATTCTCACCTCTCAACTAGAGTGCACGCTTAAAGTTTCCTATTAACCTCCTAGTTAATGGTTCCTCTTTCCCAGTTTCCATATTATAATTCCATTCCCATATCATAATCCCCGTATGTCCCATACCATACGTCACATTATTATTCATTTACATTTCTCATTTATATGAATCATTTCTCATTAACATGAATCATTTCTCATTAATATGAATTAAGCTTTTTAATTCTGTAAGAATAAACATTCATTAACTTAATTACATTATCTTTCTCTATTCACCGTTATCTATAATTATCACTGTAGATAGATTTAACCACAATATATATCCATTCAATCATTTAATCCATTATATATATATTCATATATAACACGGCACCCCGAGTCACAACTGCGTTGCAATGCATTACTCTGCTATCATGTCCCATCATCGCAGGTCGCCGAATAGGGGACTAAAGGTTCGGTAAGATTCCACGAACCACAAACAACAACAAACAAATTGGAGGCGAACATAGTTCTCATATCCATGGGTCACGCACATACCTACGTACCCACAGTCAGCGGACTTATCAACTCCCCGATAAGTCTTTCATAGACCTATGTTCTCGAACGACAAATCAAAGATCTCATGGATTCATCAGGATATGACTGCCCTCATGCGCAAACCTCACATAGATAGCAAGTAAGCTAGGTATGTCATACACATAAATCATCAATCAATCAAATAGGTATTATCATACCTATAACATAATATCAATAAGGTAATATCACTACCCTAAGATATTTCCCATATGTAGCATTATATCTCTTTTAAATTTCACGTATTAAAATATCATATGTTTACTTCATAATTTAATTATCCTCGCATCCTATAACATCTCTCCACTTCCAACGTCGTTAAGGTTCATGCGCGGAGCGTCTCGCAAAGCGAAATCCAAACAAGGAACCCCTCCAATACACTACTACTTAACTTTGTCAATCGAGGAGGTCCGACAACTTCAACTATGCGATCGGAATAACCTCATATCTTCTTTCAACCCAAAAGTTCTAAACTCCCATCTCTATCCAGGAGACATACCACTACGCTCTTGTATTACACTCCGTCCTTGCGAAATCAATAATGAGCTTAAACTCAGTCCTTGATGTTCAAATTGTAACCCTAAGGCTACCCTCACTCAATACACAAGATTCAATTAGGTTTTTCCTCAACATATATTCAGTAAGAAGTCACTAATATCCTACTGGTCCATAACATTATTTCTCCCGAATTATTATGAATTAAACTCTGCTTTCAATTAGGGTTAAAACCGATAGTTCCAAATCTATTATAAACACATATTCTTTCTCTTAGGATTAAACCCTCTTGTAAACTTAAGGATACCCAGGTGTTATATTAAATCACCCCTAATGGTCCTATCTTAAATCCTCATATATCCCCATTTGGAATTTAGCAATTGAATCTAGCAACCGAAATTCCATTCAATATAATTTTCATCATTTTAATCACTTGAATCCAAATAAAATTAATTCAAATCTTATCAAGGGTTTACTAATATTTTCTAAGTCCCATAATATCCAAATAATAATAACCAAATATCAACAAAAGTTTTGGGATAAGAATCAACATTTAAAAAGAAACAACTTTACATATTCTGGGGAGGTCGATCGATCGAAGGCAGGGGTCGATCGATCGATCCCTCAGGTCACAGCCTGGTTTTTTTGCATTTAAGCAACTACGGGTTTAACAACTTATGATCATTTAAACCTTCATCTAAACATCCCAAATGACTTATAATCTTTACTACATTATATATCAACATATATGAACGATTTCCAATACTCTAAACATCCTATAATCATCAAGGGATTGGATTAAAAAGCATGTTTATCTCCTCATTTTCCAGAAAATCATCAACATATCAACTTTAAGAACACTTCAATGGTTTTCAGATTTTTCTTCCATATATATATGATTATTTCGTGATTATTTTCATCCTACAACATGAGTTAAATTCCTATATCATTTCAGTTTATAGAAATCCATTTAATACTCCATTATTTCTTCCAAACATGAATAATCTTCTCTTTTCATACTATTCTAACATGGACAATATACAAACTTAAATTGCCATTATCAAACACTTGCCTTTACTGAAGGTATGATCCTTTGGTGTAGTATATCTCAGTTGGTTGTCCCTTCTCCGGCCAACCTTCGGTGGTGGTTGGTGGTGGTGAACCTTGGTTCTTGTTCTTCTCCTTCCCAAGTAGGCGTTTCCCTTCCCAAGCACCCTTTCACTCTCTCTAGGAAGATGACTTCCCTAATTTGTTTAGAGGAGATGAATAACCCCCATACACTTAATCCACCAATACTTATAATAGGACAAAAACCTGAAATCACTATTCATCCCCCCTAAAAAAATGACCAAAATGCCCTTTCGGGTTGTCTATTCATTTCCAAATGACCCGAGACTCAAAATTAACATCCAAATAGACTTTTATGACTATTTCAAACCTTCCGGACGCAACGGCGCAGTCGAAATGACAATAAGGTCGATAGAAAATAAATTTCCTTTTTAATTTAATAAATTAGTCCCGACACGTCCCATACCGCGTCTGACTAAAAATATAAATTATCCAATTTATATCATACAGTCATATCAATGACATCACATTCAGATATTACCTAAATATCTTTAAGTAATATTCAGAATCATCCATTTAATATCCACCGTCGGGATAAAAACCCAAATGAATTAATTAATTAATATAATCCAATTAATCCATTAATTTAAAATATAACCCATTTTAAAAGTCATTTAAAATTACGGGGTATTACATAATGTACATAGAAACTTCAAAATATTACAAGTCTTTAATAGTTCACAGGCCAAAAAAATATTGGGCAGAGTTTCCGCTATTTTCTGGACATTCCAAAACCTGCCTAACATAAAGCCCGCACGGTCACAAAATATAACAATTAACTTACAAAAGCCCGCACGGTCATAAAAGTTAACAATAAAACTGTAAAAGACCACACGGACATAACACAAAAAATAGAATCATGAATAAACCCCTTATTGTAAACTATTGAGTTCTCTGTGTGTTCCACGTGAATAAATGCCAATGATAAACTGTTATCCTGCAAAAAAAAATAGGATACAAAAAAGATACGATATTAGTAACCCAATAATTTACAAAAAAAAATTTACTCAAACTAAAAAATTACATATAGGAGTGGAAATACTCGTCATATTCTCAAACTGGGAGACCTGGGACTACACGGTCAGTTCCTACAAGTTACATTGGTCCCGTGTGAGGTGTTCGTGCCTCTTACGGGATCGTTAGGGGGATGGTTTGGGTTTTCACCCTTTAACGACATATTTTTAAGTCTAAGTGTGATTTTTGCAAATTATCATCATATTCTCAAACCGGGAGACCCGGGACTATGCGGTCAGTTCCTACAAGTTACATTTGTCCCGTGTGAGGTGTTCGTGCCTCTTACGGGGTCCTTTGGGGGCTGGTTTGGGTTTTCACCCTTTAACGGCTTGTTTTTAAGTCTAAGTGTTGATTTTTATAAATTATCGTCATATTCTCAAAATAGGAGACCCGGGACTACGCGGTCAGTTTCTACAAGTTACATTGATCCCATGCGAGGTGTTCGTGCTTCTTACGGGGTCGTTTGGGGGCTGGTTTCGATTTTCACCCCCTAACGGCTTGTTTTTAAGTTTAAGTGGTGATTTTTTCAAATTATTGTCATATTCTAAAACCGGGAGACCCAGGACTACGCGGTCAGTTCCTATAAGTTACGTTGGTCCCGTGCGAGGTGTTCGTGCCTCTTACAGGGTCCTTTGGGGGCTGGTTTGGGTTTTCACCCTTTAACAGTTTATTGTTAAGTTTAAGTGTTGATTTTTGGAAATTATCGTCATATTCTCAAACTGGGAGACCCGGGACTATGCGGTTAGTTCCTACAACTTACATTGGTCCCGTGCGAGGTGTTCGTGCCTCCTACGGGATCATTAGGGGGCTGGTTTGGGTTTCACCCTTTAACGGCATGTTTTTAAGTCTAAGTATGATTTTTACAAATTATCATCATATTCTCTAATCGGGAGACCCGAGACTACGCGGTCAGTTCATACAAGTTAAATTGGTCCCGTGCAAGGTGTTCGTGCCTCTTACGGTGTCGTTTGGGGGTTGGTTTGCGTTTTCACCCTTTAACGACTTATTTTTAATTCTAAGTGTTGATTTTTGCAAATTATCGTCATATTCTCAAAACGGGAGACCTGGGACTACGCGGTCAGTTCCTACAAGTTACATTAATCCCGTGCGAGCTGTTCGTGCCTCTTACGGGATTGTTTGGGGGCTAGTTTGGGTTTTCACCCTTTAACGGCTTATTTTTAAGTTTAAGTGGTGATTTTTGCAAATTATCGTCATATTCGCAAACCGAAAGACCCAGGACTACGCGGTCAGTTCCTACAAGTACGTTGGTCCCGTGCGAGGTGTCGTGCCTCTTACGGGGTCGTTTGGGGGCTGGTTTAAGTTTTCACCCTTTAACGGCTTGTTTTTAAGTCTATGTATTGATTTTTACAAATTATCGTCATATTCTCAAAATGGGAGACCCGGTACTACGCGATCAGTTCCTACAAGTTACATTGATCCCGTGCGAGATGATCGTGCCTCTTACGGGGTCGTTTGGGGGTTGATTTGGGTTTTCACCCTTTAATGGCTTATTTTTAAGTTTAAGTGGTGATTTTTACAAATCATCGTTATATTCTCAAACCGAGAGACCCGGGACTACGCGATCAGTTCCTACAAGTTACGTTGGTCCCATGCGAGGTGTCCGTGTCCCTTATGGGGTCGTTTGGGGGATGGTTTGGGTTTAACCCTTTAACGGCTTGTTTTTAAGTTTAAGTGTTTATTTTTGCAAATTATCATCATATTCTCAAATAGGGAGACCCGGGACTACGCGGTCAGTTCCTACAAGTTACATTGGTTCCGTGCGAGGTGTTCGTGCCCCCTACGGGATCATTAGGGGGCTGGTTTGGGTTTCACCCTTTAACGGTATGTTTTTAAGTCTAAGTATGATTTTTACAAATTATCATCATATTCTCTAATCGGGAGACCCGAGACTATGTGGTCAGTTCCTACAAGTTACATTGGTCCCGTGCAAGGTGTTCATGCCTCTTACGGTGTCGTTTGGGGGTTGGTTTGCGTTTTCACCCTTTAACGGCTTATTTTTAATTCTAAGTGTTGATTTTTGCAAATTATCGTCATATTCTCAAAACGGGAGACCTGGGACTACGCGGTCAGTTCCTACAAGTTACATTAATCCCGTGCGAGCTGTTCGTGCCTCTTACGGGATTGTTTGGGGGCTGATTTTGGTTTTCACCCTTTAACGGCTTATTTTTAAGTCTAAGTATTGATTTGTGAAAATTATCATCTTATTCTCAAATCGGGAGACCCGGGACTACGCGGTCAATTTTTACAAGTTACATTGGTCCCGTACGAGGTGTCCGTGCCTCTTACGGCATCGTTTGGGGGCTGGTTTGGGTTTTCACCCTTTAACGGCTTGTTTTTAAGTTAAGTGTTATTTTTACAAATTATCGTCGTATTCTCAAATCGGGAGACCCGCGACTACGCGGTCAGTTCGTACAAGTAGATGATAACACAAATTTTAATTAACCCCTGAACTCTTGATCTAATTTTGCTTTAATTTTCTCAATTATCAGTACAAATAGAAAAAAAAAGTTTTAAGTTCTCTATTGGACTAATGAGAATATCAAATATTCGCACAAATGCAGGAAATTTGCCATTGACTAAGGAAGACCAGGTTCACCACATAATGCTTCAAGCTCAAATGATCTCGCGAACCCGTCGTTGTAACTGATTACTTCTTTTACATGATGTTATATATATATATATATATATATATATATAGATATATAAATGGCAATAGCAGCAGCAGGACCTCATATTTTAGACGTTCCCCGTCATTGAACTTCATTTCTCACTCCTATATCATAAACGCTGTTTTTTTTAACTAATTAAGCATATATTTGAACAAAGAACAAAATATTAAATTCACAATTTGAAATTGCCCAAATAAATTTTATCACTGAGTTAAGATTGGTATTTACCTGAGAGGTACGCAAACTTTCTGCCAAGCAAACTTTCCACCATGTAATTGAAAAATCAAATTTGAAGTTGCTAGATTGTTCCTTCATACTGCTCTGTTTCAGATATATAACAATCACTCATTAGCGCTATTGCATTATCCCATAAATATATAGATGAAGATGAACATTAGACCCAAATTTCACATTGCAAGCTTCATAATTGTATCTATTTAAAGAATATTAAGCACGTATAACAGTCCTAATCTGATAATTTATAAAGAACAATGTGATCAATAGCATTTACCAAAGAACAATAGTAATCTTTAAGGTAATCTGGTTGTCTAACAGCTCGTTTAGGCCTGAAATCTGAAATAGAAGAATCTGAAGAAGAAATAGGAATAATAGGTGATTGTGTAGATTTAGAGGAGGTGCCTCTATTATCAACAACAATCTTCGGTATAACTCTTTAATGAAAATATCTGAAGTAATACAAGCATCTTTGGAAAAAGGAAAAATTATCTTATGAAAAACAACATTATGGGATATGATCACAATCTTTGATTCCATATCAAGCACCTTATATACTTTAAAGCCAAAAGGTTAACCAAGAAAGATAGCTTCCCTAGCACGAGGTGAAAACTTATCTCTGCATTCTTTCAAAGTAGCAACAAAACATAAGCATCCAAAGGCACGTAAGTGATCATAAGTAGGTCTTTTATTGTGCATAAGTTCGAAAGGAGTTTCGTTACCCAAGAAAGTGCTGGGAATTATGTTGATTAAATAGATCGAGGTAAGAACACAGTCACTCTAGTAGCATTGAGGCAAATTGGATTGAAGAAGTAGGGCCCTGGCTACATTAAGTATATGTTGATGCTTCCTTTCAACGATGGAGTTTTGTTGAGGTGTCTCAACACATGAATGATAATGAACAACTCCCAAAGAGTTATAAAACTCTGTAAAAGACAACTCAAGGGCATTATCTGATCTAACAGCTTTAATATCCTTATTAAACTATTTCTTAACAAACGTAAAGAAAGCTGGTATATATTTTTGAACTTCTGATTTGGCCTTTAACATGTAAACCCAAGTGGTACGAGTACAATCATTAACGATTGTTAAAAAATACTTGTATCCTTATCTACCAGTGACAACAAAAGGACCCCGAATATCTACATGTATAAGCTCAAAAGCAGTAGAATGTCGTTTACTATGGGAAACATAAGGCAAGCGTTTTTGCTTTTCCAATGGACACACTGAACAAGTCAAGTCTGGTCCAATAAAATCTGTTAAACCCAAAGCTGATTGTAAAGTCTGCAATCTACTAATATAAGGATGGCCAAGACGTGAGTGCCATAGAGAAAAATTACAAGATTTCTATTATTGATAACTAGTAACAACACACGTTTTATCAGCAATAAAACTGTCAAACTCTAACTGATAGAGTTTTCCTCTTCTTTTACCCATCCCAATCGTATTCCCTTGAGATAGTTCCTGAACAAGATAAGTATCATGAGTGAAGATAAGTGAGAAAGGAAGAATATATGTAAAAGCACTTATTGAGAGTAAGTTATATATGAAATTTGGCACATAAAGGAAATTTTGAAGCTTAACATCTTGTGAAAGATAAACAGAATAAATTCGAGCTATTGGAACATTCAACCCATTAGGTAGAGTAACCTTAATATAGGATATGGAGATATAACCTCATCCACTAGTAGCGGAGCTACATATTCGACTTATGGGGAGCCTTGGATGGAAGTGTTTGGGTACTCTGGGTATCTTAGGGGTCAAAGTAACCATACGGGGCAAACAATACTTATAAAATGGGAGCACCAAAGTTATCAGGGGAATCAAAGCAGGGATAGGTTAAGGCAAATCCTGGGGGTTGGTCAGTATTGCCTCGACAACCACAACATGCGATATATAGGTTTTGGGGCAGTAAGTACATCACACCTTATTCCTATTATAGCAGTTGCATCTTACAAGAGAAATTATGTTAGGCTTAGCACCCTTATTTTGGATTGCATACTATTTTGCGAGGTAATGATGATTTCAAACTGTCTCAAAATCTGATCCATTACTAATGCAGCTTGGTCTTCTATACACATGTATCTTAATACATAGAAAACTTGACAATCGTGAGTAGGAAATTCGCTGATGAAAATTAGACGTTCGCATGAATCACGTACTCATGTTTCCAGAGGAATAATTTAGTGCAACCTCTCTGTTGATACTAATAAATATTGAAAACATCAACACACTTTCCTTTAGTGTGTTTTGTGGACAAAAGGACTGCAAAAGGATAATACATAGGGGGAGAAATATTCACACATATATGATGTAAATGGATTTTTTTTTTTTTTATTTTCAATTTTGTTTTATATTTGGGAAGAACTAAACTTTAACCTATTGAATTCAGATAAACAGAGATGAACTCTTATTTTCCATATGAGGATAAAGGAAGTAATTAATTGATGTCTTTCATGTTCTTAAACTAAAATGGGGTTGCGGGAATCCAACGTAAGGGTAATATTCTTTGACGATGACTTGCGAATTCAGGTAGAAGTAAAGGCATTCAGTTTAGAATCTAAGGGGTTTTGGATCAGCCTCCGATCATCTAATAATTTTTTGAAATTTTTGGTCAAGAAATATGGTTTATAAGTGTCTATTGTTTGTGCAATAGTGTGTGTTCCTAGAGACTTTTCTATACTTAAAAGGGTGATGTTACTTAGTATTCGGTGGATCTGTTTCATTTCCAAGGATCGGTATACTGAGTTGCTTAGACTAAACAACGTTTAAGGTAGGTATGAAAATGCTTTACCCTAATACTGAATTGTTGTGAATGCATATTCAATATATACTAGTACTGAACAAACCTCAAATGTTTCCTATCACTGAGACTTTGGGATCAAGAGAAAAGTTATTAGATATATCATTAGGATGGACAAAAAGAGTGAGGACACTCATTAACGATTAAACTTTGGGGGAAACTTCTCAAAAATACAAACTTTACAATTCATTTATGAATTTCCTTGTAGAGGGGGAAGTTTTGGAGGGGGGCACTTGTTGTTCAAAAATCATTCACCTCGGTACAACGGTAATTATGATCATATTCATTTTATTCTTAAAAGGATAAGGATGCATATTCTAGACTTTTCGTTCAAGCATAGGGGTCCTTAGACCCCCTTATCTTGTTTAGGTATCTCAAATACTTCATGAAAACCTCATACTCAGGACTTCTCAAGTTGCAGTCATTTCTTTATGGGTATAAGGAACTTCATAACTGGGTCAAGGAGGATCGATCGAAAATTGAACTTTCTTGCTAAGTTAACGTATTGTGAGGGTATTAATGCAGACCCTCACAATACGCAACAATTAAAAAACCATATGTAATATATGATTACTATGCTTACAATGGCCCTGACAATATGCTTACAATGGTAACTTAGATATAATATATGCAATAATTAAAAAAAACATATGTAATATATGATTACTATAACTTCATCTAGAAATTTTCACAAACATCTAATGTGCAATAACCCAATTTGGAATTCAAACCATACGTAAAATACTAAAACAAAAGGACTAAACTGAAATACCTTGCTGGGGGGAGAAACATGCTCACTTATGATGCCTCCTCTTACAAAAACCAATAATAATGTATGGGTAAAATTTCAATTTCAGAAAATGAAAACACGAAATAATGGGCGGAAATTGGATGAAAATGGAGTACCAATTTTTTCTTACCTTCAACAACAAAACTCCTGCTGAAAATGAGACCTTGTAGGCGAACCTGCTTTAAATAAATAGATTATGGATAAACCTTTACAAATTCCATTGTAAGCAACCTATGGGGGATAAGGAAATGACAATGCTATCTACAAATGCAACATAACATGAGTGCTTCCTGATTCAAAGTTCTAACATAAAAATAATTGCCCACTATGGGGGAATACAGATGCTTAGGAATGTAATTTCTATGAAGAATATGTTTCTTGTTATGTTGAAGATAAACAACTTCAACTTATCTCTACATTCGAACGAAAAAAATGTCTACAATCATAAGATAACCTTATTAAATTTCTAAACACAAACAACCCAAAGGTTACCTGATTAAATTTAATAAAAATTAAATGATTCCAAAGTTCCAATTGCGAGCAAATAGAATACTCCAATAGGGACTCATAAAAGAAGGCCAATTTCATATAAAAGTAATAATACAATATAAAAGAAAAAAATAACAAAAAAGACCAAAACTACATGTGTGGGCACCAAAACATCAGTGTTCCTCAAGTGAATCAACAAATCGATCTTCCTCAGGTGCCCCTCCTTCAACGGTGGCTGCATCCGCCTATTTTTCACTGATTCAAATAACTCAACCAACTCCCCTTCCATCTCTACAAATAAATATATACATGCATATATACTCAACACAACTAAATTTTAAATAAAACACATCTTTAAACCTTAATTTTTGGAATATCGATTTTGGTATACAACAATATTACAAATTTATAATCTATTGAACCTGTGGAATATCGATTTGGGTATTGTAACAAAACCCTAATTTTTAGAGAAAAGAAGGATATGCTATAGAGAGATATTGTGAGAGAGAGATGGGGATTACCATATAAGTCTTCGTCGTCTTCTCCTCACCAGATCTTCTTCGCAAAAAAATTCTCGAGTAGTTCTTCATAGATTAAGCAAATGTAGAGAGATAAAGATCCCATTGACCTACCCTTGAAAGATAGAGAGGAAGAGAGGGGGAAAGCTTGGTAGAGAAATATCGGGGGAAAGCTTGGTAAAGAAAGAGCGGGGGATGGGTGTCTGACTCCAAAATGAAAAGTGATTTGAGTTTTAGTATTTTTTAAGGTATTTATATTTTAGTCAAGTGTGTTCAATTTTGGCACACTTTTAAACAGTGCCAATTTTTGGCAGGGTTTTAAAGTGTGCCAAATTGTCATTAAACCGTGCCAAAATTTGGCATAGTTTAAAACCATGCTAGACTTTTAATATCTAGGTGTGCCAAATTGTTGTTTTTGGTGTAGTGTATATGTAACAAACTAGAGAAGTTTTGAACTTATACTCTCATAATACTACATATCAATGTCCCAATTAATTCATATAATTGTTGGAAATGGTTTTTGGCCAACTTTTTATCGAATTTTAGTTTGACGCACACTCTGAATTTAATGGGAACACGTGTAAACATGTCTATTGTCCTACATTTTACAAATTAGTTTTTAGTTTCTCTATTTTTATGTTTTTCGAAAAATATTACGGGTGAACTCATAAATATGTTCTTTGAGTATGTTTAATAAGTAATGTTGAGAGGTTGATTATATATATATATATATATATATATATATATATATATACACACATAAAAATCTTGCTCTCTATGGACTACATTTGTAGACCACTTATGCGTTTCAATTGCAGTTTTTGGACTCGATTTTTAGGTTTTCATGTCATAGGATTTTTTCACAATATGTAATTTTACTAATTTTCCTTTTGAATCATATAATTTATTTTTCTTTAAAAATTTTAAGGATACTAAATTGATGATGACATTCAGTTGGATTCTGAGGACATTTTATTCTTGGTTATGAATTGGTAGATAAGGGTTGTTAGTGTGAAAACTATTGTTTTCTTTTTTGTGGCTCAGTTGATTGATTATATTGAAATGTAATTTGAAGAAAGTTAAAGGATTTATGAGTATCTGATATCATAGTTGTCCATTACTTGGGAAGCTCTTTCTGGTGAATTTTGTTGGTATTCCACATCTTGATTTGTATACTCCAAAACTTTTGTACATTCACTTTGATCGTACTTTTAACTCTGTTGCAAGTATCTTATTGATACGAGGACCAAAGTTTTTTACTCCAATTTATGTATCGAATATAACTCATGATTGAAGATAGTGGCATATGGAGTTTGATATAATATTATTACATATATATGCTACATTGGCACCTAGAATAAGCCGTAACTTCAAATATTTTCGCCATCTCCATCTACAGGGTGTAATAGAAGACTATGTAGCATTGAGTATTGGTAAAGGGCTTCCCCTACTCAAGTGTGTATTGATCTAGTCTTGTGTTCTGTCTATGGATGCCTTGGGTTGGATATTGGATGGTCACAAGAACCCTGAGTAAAAGTCAAAATTGAGGGAAAAGTCAATTTAACAAAGATGAAGTAAACTGTTATAACCATTCTGAAGTAATATACATTGAGGGAAAAGTCTAAAACATGTACTTTAACCAATAAAGGGAAAGTTAAATTTGTGCTAGAATATTTTTTTATTTTTTAGTTATAATAAAAAACAGGAGAAAACTAAGAAAGATAACTAGTCTATTTTGTAGTCTAAAAACGTTACAAAAACCATTGAAAGTGAAAGTAGGTAAAAATTCTCTGCAAAATAAAAAACAATGAAGAAATAGGGAGTGGAAAATAGTACATCGTTCAAAAATAGAAAATACAGAGAATATATGTGAAAAAGGACAAATTCAGAAACCAACTAAATGACAGAATCACCCTCGTAACTCCGCCAATTTGAGTGGCAATTTGGGAAGTTGATCCAAAAGTGACCACATGAAGCGATCTCTACCACTAACCTGATTGGACGGACACTCCGTCAGTCGCCCTTCAACGAAAATCCAACCCGAGTTGACCTCTCACGACTCACATAAACAACCCTTATCTAACCAACTTTTAACAACAAAAATATATACCTTTCCAGAAACAGATCAGTTTTAACAACTCATATATACTTTAATATCTGTTTCTCCTTTCCAAAAATAGATCATTCAATGCAAAAAATCAATTAAGGCAATAAATTAACAGTTGATTCATTCAGTATGTATGATTTGTTCTTCATTCAATATGTATGATTTGTTCTTCATTCAATATGGATGATTAATAGATTAACAGTTAATGCAACAGATTAACAGATGAAAATAACCGATTCGAGCAGTCCCATTGGCTGAATCAGAAGAAAAGAATGAGGATAAAAAATTAAGCCTCTTGTCATTGAAGAGGTAAAAAAAACTTATTTCCAAAGTTTAATTCAAATTCAATCAAAGCTCAATCAATGCTAAAGATGATGCTCTATTAAGAGAGTTAGAGTTTGAATTGAAGGCATTACATACCAGTGCTATTAGCAGGGATATCCATTGGCAACAGGTTTGAAGTTAAAGCTATTATCTGGTTTGAAGCCATTGATGGAGAGGGATTTGAAGTCATTAATGGAGTGGGATTTGAGGTGGAGTTTGATTGGAAGTCACTGGTGGTGGTGTGTCGTGACTCGATTGTTGAACCAGTCTATCATCAACTCTCATCCACTTACATCCAGGAGCCATACTACCAAACAATATATATTTCATGTTAAGATACATAACAATATGCCATAATCTTGGTACAATGCTACTACATAATTACACATAAATAAATATAAATAAATGCATTTAACTTACAAAGGCTACAAAATTACTCAATATCAAAACATAACTTAAATAACATGAAAGTTTAGGAACAAAAGCACAAAAATTCAACACCACTTCACCACATCACTAAATTTAATAACATGAAAATCTAGGAACAAAAGCTCAAAAATTCAACTCCATTTCACCACATCACTAAATTCAATAACATGAAAGTCTAGGAACAAAAGTAAAAAATTCAATCTATGTCACTATAATCATCATCATCCATGAGATCTTCGTCATCGCAATATTCAACCAATGTTGCATCTTCCTCGTCGCTATCATCATGAATGAAATTGATTTCATCAGAAGATACGTTGTTTACACTAAGAACATCAACGTCAACATTATCCACATCAACATCATTCCTATGCAATGGCCCGATATCAACTTAAACAACTTGAACAACGTCAGATGGACCGGTCTCCTGGTAAACGGTGTCATTGAGGACATCATTTTTATCAACACCAACATTTTCGACGTCAGGATCATACATGTGTCGATGCTGAAACTCTTGCACGACTTTCCAGTTATTACCCAACTTTGTGTTGTTAAGATAGAAAACTTGCTTTGCTTGCACCGCTACCACATATGGGTAATTTTTATATCACTTACCATTCACATTAATGCTCGTGAAGTGGTCATCAATTTGTATTCCTTCTTTCTTTCTTTTTTCTCCCTCGAACCAATCACTCTCAAACAAAATAACCTTTTTACCTTTGATATATTCCAAGTCAACAATATTAGTCAACACTCCATAAAAGTCGAGTTCAATATCATCATGATCCCCCTTGACAACCAACCGCTATTTTGAGTTTTACGACGACTCTCACGATCCTTGGTGTGAAACCTAACTCCATTAACAATGCAACTTGTATACTTCCTTGATCGAACATCAAGACCGCATGCTAATGCATAAAGGTGCTCTGTAGCTTTAAGAAAATTTTGATGGTATAACTTTTTCATCTGTCAAGAAATATGCGTGAATTACATTATTAAGGTAATTTGATTAGTTAATATCACATTAAACTCTTTGTAATGTCTTACATTTTCTTCAAACCATTGAGGGAATTGCTTTCTTTGTCGTTGTTCTGAATTCAAAAGGCTTTAATTCATAAGCTCCTCCTTAAATTCACTACATAAAAATATGAAATATAAATTTCACACCCAAATAATTAAGAAAATATATATAATCATTAATAGAATACAAAGAACAAATGATGACTTACATAAGGTATGGTTCCACCTTCTCGTAGTTAGTTAAAACATACCAGTGAGTCATTTCTCGCTCTTTCTTGGAGAGGAAGTCATATTAAATTCTCCAAAAGGTCATACCTTTTATGAGAACACATCAAATTCATCATCTTCTGTATCACCGTCATAATTTTGTTGCGCACGATTGAACTTAGTTTCGATCCATTCAATGTACATGGAACAATATGACAAACACTCATTGACAATGTATGCCTCCGCTATTGAGCCTTCGGGGCCGGCTTTGTTACGTACATAGTCCTTAAGAGTGCCTAAGTACCTATTCAAAGCATGCACAAAGGTCGAATTAGATGTTAAAGAAATATGTCACCAACATAAGGCGAAAGGAAAAATGAGAAAAAGTATCAAAATATCACCTTTCAATTGGATACATCCACCTATACTGCTCCGGTCCTCCAAGCATTGCCTCTTGCGGTAAATGAACCGCTAAATGAATCATTATATCAAAGAATGCCAGTGGGTAAATCATTTCAAGCTTACACAAAATCAAGACAATGTCGGTTTCTAATCTCTCTAGTTCTTCAACTTTTTAAGTTTTAGAACACGAGTCTTTGAAAAACTTGCCAAGATCAACCAATGTAGTATATACATCCTTCGATAAATACCCACAAACACCCACAGGAAGAAATTGTTGTAAACGAATATGACAATCATGACTTTTTAACCCTAATACTTTGCCATCACTTGTGTTAACACCGAGAGATATTAGAAGCGTATCCATCAGGGAACTTCACTGATTTAATAAACTCACAAAATCCTTTTTTTTTACTTATGCAATGTATAACATGCATGTGGCATCTTATACACATCACCATGCGACTTCAAATGTAGTTCTTTTCGTATTTTCATATCCTCCAAATCTTGTCTTTCTTTATAAGTGTTCTTTTTCTTCCCTTCAATATATAGTAATGTTTCCAACAAACTTTCACATATATTATTCTCAATGTGAATGATATCTAAGTCAAGCCGTAACTTTAGTGTTCATCAATATGGCAATTCAAAAAATATGCCCTTCTTAGTCCAATTCAACTCTTTTGGCTTACTCTTTCTCTTGCAATTATCTCTATGCTTCCCTGGTTTACAATCTTTGACATGATCCAACTGTCTCAACACATCCTCCCCATTTAATTCCACACATTTCAATTGATGCTCAGGCAACCCATCAAACTTTTTACTCCTCCGCCATTTATGATCGGTTGGTAAATACCGTCGATGACCCATGTTACAGATCTTATTTCGTAACATATGCGAAGAAGTATGGTCATTACAAGTAGGACATGCCATGTATCCTTTTGTGCAAACAGATTAGCATATGCAAGAAAATCATTTATAGTCCTTAAAAATGTTGCATGCATTCGAAAGCTATTTCGTATAGATGCGTCATGTGTCTCTACACCCACTTTCCACAACTCTTTCAGTTCATCGACTAGAGGCTTTGGATACACATCTATATCTTTATCAGGTGCAGTAGGACCTGGAATAAGCAATGCCATCATAAAAAATGGTTCCTTCATACATAACCAAGGAGGCAAGTTGTAAGGCATAAGTATAACCGACCACATGCTATATGAGTTGTGCATGTTACCAAAGGGATTAAACCCGTCACTTGACAGTCCAAGCCTTTTATTTCGAGGTTCTTGTGAAAACCATGCATGCTCCTTGTCAAATTCCTTCCAAGCTTTAGAATCATCTGGAAGTCTCAACTCATTGTCATTATCTTCATGCTTCTCTTTGTGTCACCTCATATCATTATCCGTTTTCTTAGACATTAATAATATTTGGAGTCTTGATGTTAATGGAAAATAACGCAATACCTCATGAGGGATTTGTTTGCCTTTGTTATCGTTAATTTTCCATCTAGACTCCCCACATATTGGACATTATTCTCTATCTTTGAAATCCTTCCAAAATAACTCACAATCATTTTTACAAGCATGAATCGATACATATCCCAAGCCCAAATCACGCAACATGTTTTTTGCTTCGTAGTGAGAATTAGGGAGCGTCTCACCCTCAAGCAAAGCTTTTTTAAACAATTCAAGCACCATGTTGAAGGATTTGTTGCTCCATCGGTTCATAACTTTACAGTGAAACAACTTCACAAGAAATGATAGTGTTGAAAACTTCGTACAATTGGGATACTATTCACGTTCAGCCTCTTGCAATAACTTGTCAAATGTTTTTGTTTCCCCTTTAATATTTTCTCGAGGATAGCTATCATTGGATTCCACGTGAATGGATTCATGGAAGGTTCCCCTTTGAATGTCGTCCAACATATCATATATTCCATCATATTCTTCTTTATGACATGACATTTCATCGTCATCAATATCATCAACATCATCATCATTAGAGGCACGAGATCCCCTTAAATGAGAACCTTCTCCATGATGAATCCATTGAGTATAGCTCGTAGAAATTCCCTTAAAAAAATGGACCTGAACTTCGTCAATAGATCCAATATCGATATTTAAAATCTAATATCGATATTTCAACAATCGATGCACGGACATCTAACATCACTTATTGGACCCATGCATTTCTTAACATAGTGAATGAAAGATCTAACCCGAGTCACATATTTCTCGCATAATCTATTAGTTTCTCGAATCCAACTCCGATCCATCTCCAATTTAAAATCCTACGAATTAATTACAAAACATGTTATAAATAAATACAGCATATTAACATGACATTAAACTTACCTATTAGCAAGCATATTATACAATAACCTTTGAGGAAGGTGATTCTTACAGACATAAAGAGAAATAATTAGGTACAATATCACAAACCCTAATGTACAACATCGCTATCAATATTAAAAAATTCCTCTCTTTTATATTACTTTTGCAAAGCGTTTTCTATATGCCAACATTCATGCATATTACCTATTTGATAAGTCAATTGTATGGAAAAATCAACTTTGGAACTTCTCCATAAAAATCACAAGAACTTAGACTCAGAACATTTAATTTACAAAAACTGAAAAAAATTGTGGAAATGGAGAGGAAAAAGTGTTATCACCTAAACGAATAACTAAAAGGTTTTGAAACTTAAAAAAATGTGTGGGTGTGTCTCCCATTGTAAATTTCATTCTTATATTAATATTTTAGTGTATATACTCTTTTATAGTTTTTTAATTAATATTTTCATTAGTCCTTTATAACTTTTATTTATTTTTAATTTTATTTTTTATTTTTCCCCATTTTTTTTATCCCCACTCAATTTCCCCCTTACAAAATATAGTAGACTTAAAACATGATACAAGCAGGTCTTGTCAAAAAAATTAGAGCAGCAGGTCTTTAACAAAAACAAGTAGAAATTAGCTTAAAAAAATGACAAGCATGTCTATTTTTTTTAGAAAAGAAGCATAGCAAATAGCTCGACACTTGCAAATCATACCCAATACCAAGAATAAACAAATGTCAAGAAATCACAACAACAATTTTTAAACTAATATCAAGAAATCAGTCACCCAATACCGTAGGATGATGAACCCTTCAAGATGCTGGGGCGACGACGAGGCTTTGATCGTGGTTACTCCAATCAAGCACCGCAGATCTGCTGGGGCGACGACATTACTCCAATCTGCTGGGCGAGGGTTTGATCGTGATTGAGGGCGATATGGAGGTGAGGGTTTGATCGTGGTTGACGACGTTCCCCTAATCAAACCCTTCAATAGCCCGATCGTGAATGAGGGCGATATGATGGAGACGTGGGGGGCAAGAGGGATTTTTGGGTGTAGTATTTTTAAGGAATGATTTGGGATTTAGAAGAATAGGTATTTTGTTATTTTTTTGTAATAATAAGTGAGGAAATTTTTTTCACCAATTATTCTTATTTTTGTGATAAATGTATTTGTCACTAAATGAATAATAATTTTGTCACGAATAGATGAATGGAATCTTTTAGAATGCGGGAATGAGCGCGCCAAATTTTTATTGATTATTTGGTGACAAATATCATTAATTCGTCACCAATTGAAGATCATCACTCTCAATTCGTGACGAAATTAATTTTTCTCAAAGAAATGTTACCTTTTGTGACAAAATTACTTTTGTCCTAATTTTTTTGTCATTAATAAGACATTATGGTGTAGTGAATTCACCCCTGTGGTGATAATACAATATATGTAATACGATATTAGTTATCGCTACAAGGAATAAAGTTTTTGTTTTTGCCTTAACTTTAGTTTCATTGCTTTGTTACTATCTTGTACATTTATAGCAAACACTAGGTGGCATAGGTATGTATTTGTAGTGCTAAGTGTATAAGAGGTTAGTGTGGGCTCTCTAGCTTCTACTACATTTAGATAGGTGGGGGTAAGGGTGGTGGATGGTGGTGGGTGTCCGGAGGTGGAGGTGGAGGGGAAAGGGGTTTGAGCTGGGAAATTTTGATGCGTTGATGGGTGGTAACTGAGGAGATCAAGAGAAGGGTTTATTGGGTTAATGATTGTGTTTTATTGTTTTGTTTAATTTTAGTGTTTAATTAGTATAGAATTTTGCTTTGCTTTAATAGTAAAATGAGTATTTTTAATGAATTATTTCTTTAGCCACGTGTCACTTGATAATTGGACAACTTAATAAATTGAATGCTCCACTTGTCTGTATAGGCAACATTTCGTTATATTTACTGACGAAAGTCTAACGGTAGGTTTAATTGAAGTAATTTTTAAAGTTTAACGTTAATTGCAACTTTTTAAAATAACGGGTTCAAAATTAAAAATCATTCCAAACTTTAGGTTAATTTTGTAATTTTTCCTCATAAGTAATAAATAGATAGATTATTTTTGTACCCTCTTGTCGTAAAAATAATATTTACTGTGTAATAAGGTGAAGTTAAGAAATTTTAAGTTCAAAGGGATATAACTGGGGTGAGAGAAGCCAACAGTAGGAATCCACAGTAGTTGGCGGCTTTGGGTGTCTAAATAGAACGTTGTTTTGGTGCCAACTTTATCTCTATAAATGGACATTTTATACATTCCTAAAGAGAGGGAATGGAAAGAACCAACGACCAATGACTCTCTCTCTCTCTCCCTCTCCACGTCAGCTGGTTGGCACATATTGGTGAGTCGACGTAAGCATACACTGTTCACCGCACGAACACACCTCTCACACGGAATTGCTGGTTGACTTGCCAATTCCCTATCCATTTCGATTTATTTCCATAAAAAAAGCTTATTATAATAATAATTGTTATTATAATTTAGGCATAGGTTGTACCTATATATAAACATGTACACACTTCCATTTGGGGGTTCTTATTGGTGGTCTTGTACTCACTCTTCCTCTCTCTCTTGAAATTTGTGAAATGAGCAATCTTAGTATGGTGGAGGCAAATTTGCCAGCAGGGTTCAGGTTCCATCCAAGGGATGTAGAACTGGTATGTGATTACTTGATGAACAAGGTTGTGGGGTGTGAGCAATCACCTCTTTTGATCCAAGTTGACCTCAATAAGTGCGAACCTTGGGACATTCCTGGTATTTTTCTTCTTCTTATCCTTGTCCTTCCTACCATACTCAATCATATTCATCACCATTACCTTACTACAACTATTTTTATATATCTACTAGGTCAATTATTATCACCTTCCATTGTATTATATATATCCATTTACTTATTTTGGCTTTAGTCGCTTATTCATCATGTTGGAGATATTACGAATGATTACCATCTGTGTGTGCAAGAGAGAGATTAAAGTTACCCAACTCTTGGCAAGGCTTTTTTTTTTTTTTTTTTTTTTTTAAGCATAACATAAGGTGTCCGGGCCAGTTTATGAGCATTTCGATTAATCCCCATTCGCGGCATTATTTGGAAGGACAGCCTTATACCACTTAGTCAAGAGGCTTGATTTATTTTAGTAGATTACGATAGAGATATTTTGCCACCGGAGTTCAAATCACATAATTACATATATTTTGTGTACAGATATTAATAACAATCTCCACGCATTACCATTTTCTTATTTTTTTTAGATTATGTACTTTTAGGACTTAAAATAATATTGATTATGGATATAAAACAACAAACATTTTTTATTTATTTTTAGTCTCTATTTTCAAATTAAAGGGACACGTGGCATGCAGTGATTAGTTGACGTTCTATGAATTTGAGTTCGCGCCAACGGCTTTATTCAAAAATAGGGACTAAAAGTATAAATAAAATGTTTATTATCCTATTTCCAAAATATATATTATAATAAGTCCTAAATTTACAAATCCCTTTTTTATTGTTTTCTATTAAAATTCAACGATTTATATTATTTCTAGTCACACACTTCTCAAATATTAAAGCGGTTTACATGTATATAGACTTTATTGCCTCTTTTTTTCAGTCGGATATATGATTTATTGTCACCAAGCTGTTTTCTTTTTTATTTTTTTATTTTTTTGTTGTTGATTATCGTGAGAACTTTCCCGGCTGGTGTCACTTTGTGAACATTACCAGTTAGCAAACTCACGGGTCCTGTTTCCCAAACGTTACGGTGCTGGACCAATGAAAATAAGGAGTGACCGGGGGCGGTAGGAATCGAACCCTCGACCAACCGGTCTTAGGCTGCCTACATGTATAGGAACAAACCAAATTCCCATGGTTACTGTTACTATTCTCCATGCATAATAATATTGGTAATTTTAAATATTAGGATATGTGGAAATATATTTACATTCTACTGGCTCCCCCATCCTAAATTCAGAAGTCATATTTTCTTTCTAAGAAGTCTGAAAATGAAAGTCCAAATTACAAATCAATATACAAAATTTCTTAATATATATAATTACGTTTTGAATTTGATCGTTAATTTTGTCAAAATCAGTTTTCACTTTCATAAAGTGAATTTTATTTTGAAAATGAAAGAGTACCCATCTGTTGTAAAGCCAAACCAACAATGTCAATTTTCTATGTGCTGGTTGGTTATGAGAATTCGACTGTGGATGCCAGGAAAAAAAAAAACTGTGCATATATACAAAGACGTATATTTAATATCTACATACATGTCCTTTTATACGTGTGTAATTGATATTTTTCATATCTCATTCATTACTTTTTAAAATAAATTGACACTGTTGGTTTGGCATCGTGCCATTGTGCTACCCAAAAGATGATGATCGTGATTGAGATAACAATGAGAACTCAAAGTCATAAGACTCTAAACTTTCTACCAAATTATTGTCAGCCACACGCGTGTATACTTAAAACTGTGATTAGATAAAAATTGGCATTTCACTTCAATTCTACCCAATAACAATAAAGACTTTGCAGTTGTCACCATCATCGACTTCCCAAATTTCCTTTTGTTCTTCGGAATAAGTCAGTTTTTTCTACATAATATATCTCTTTTAAAATAACATTGCTGTTGAAAAAGTTGAAACTTTTAACCTCAACCTTCGCTTGTCATGCATGTAAACCAATTAATAATATTTTCACCTAATAAAGCACTGAGAATGCCTCGAATAATGCTCCGTCATAGAGAGATAAATTGACAATTCGGCTTTATCAATAGCCCACATATAATGACATGGACTTCAATGTAATTTGCCATCGCGAAAATAACGGTGAATCACTAATATCCCATATACGGTCAACACAATATTCTTCTCTTATGTCCTCAATTTACGTTGCTTATCAGTCATTGAATAATTCTTATATACATGCATATTTTTTCATGGAGGCAGTGATTTAACACTACCAGAATAGCCTGATCAATAAGTAGCAATTCATGTGTCATGTCAAATTTGGCTGTTTCATTTCGAATCCGTGTTAAGTATTAAATATTAATTAACTTTAACTCTCATGTTTAAATAATTGTGTGGAAAGATTATCTCTATCTTGATATGTTCATAACCATGTCGTTTTCAGGTTGACATGTATATAGCCCATAAATCAAAACATGAGACTTATATTCTCTTATTTTCTCAATCAGGCATAAGAGTTCTAAATACTAGCAACAAATAAGTAATATTTATCATCTAATTTTACATAAATTTATAGAATAGCACATCAGTACATAGAAAAGAATTAGACAATTTCTCTATACAATACAGTTAAGTTAGTTTATTTATATCATTTTTTGGGTTATTTTTGTTTCTCGAACTAAAGTCGGTTTAATTTTTGTTTCTTGATAACCTCAACTGTTTATTATTTGATTTCGATGGTTTGTGTCATTATTAATTCCTGTTACAAAATGAGAAATTCTAACCAACAAAATTCATGTTAATATTAGCTGTGTTGTTTTGCCATTTCAAAATTGACACCCTAACCTAACCTAACTTACGAGACAGTTCTTTCATGCCATCACATGATTCACATGGAGTATTTGATAATATTCCTCAAGTGTGTGACCTCATGTTTACAAACTTACACTATTAATACCTCATGTTGGTGAAAGTTCAACACTCTTTTCAAAGTTCAATTTGTAGACATATACAGTCATAAATATTTTTCTCACAAATCTGTAAATTATATAATTGACAGAAAATGCATGCGTGGGAGGCAAGGAATGGTACTTCTACAGCCAGCGTGACCGGAAATATGCAACGGGTCTACGAACAAATCGGGCCACAATATCGGGTTACTGGAAGGCCACTGGTAAAGATAGACCAGTCTTTCGTAAGGGTACGCTTGTTGGGATGAGGAAAACTTTGGTGTTCTACCAAGGTAGGGCACCCAAAGGAACAAAAACTGATTGGGTCATGCATGAGTTTAGGCTTGAAGGATCCCTCGGCCCTCCTAAAATTTCTTCTGCTAAGGTTTTCTTCAGTCTCTTGCACTATTGTTATTTTTTGGGATAAAACAAAAAACCAAATCATGTTTGCTTAATTGTGCAACTCACCAATAGTGTGCATTATTGATGACATGGTATATTCTGATAAAACAAAAAATCAAATCATGTTTGCTTAATTGTACAATTCACCAATAGTGTGCACTATTGATGACATGGTATACAACATACGCGTTATTCTACAACATCGAGTGACATGGACAAATTTAATGTGTTGTTTGATAATAATCTTTATCTTCAAAAAAATATGCGTGAATATTAAGCATAACAGTTATGCGTGAATATTAAGCATAACACATCATTAATGCTTATGTGACTCCTTGTGTTAACGTATTTAAAACATTATTATCAAATAAAATGTCACTTTCTTTTTTAAGAAAAATTGACATATTTTGACAAATATTTTCAAAAAAAAATAAAATAATTTGAGTTGATTATTTTTCTGAAACTTTCCTGAGATGTTTAAATATCTCACAAAAGATCAATTCAAAAACAACTTTTTTACTATTTAAAAAAAATAAGTTCACTTGGAAGGTCCTTATACGAGCATGAGAGAGATTAATTTGAACAGAATCCAAGTTCAAACAGGCCAACTAAAAATCATAATTGAAGCTGACATATGATACACAGTAGGCATAGTATTAGTTTACGATCAATCTGAAAAAAGAAGTTCTGCTGATGGTTCTAAAATCTAATCACAGCATAAAGCCAAACCTACTCATTTGTCCTCACCCCTCAATCATTTTTAACAAGTGAGCTCATGCCTATATTTCTCCTTCAAAATGTTGTTTAAAAAATTGATAATTGTCATACGTACTTGACTACTTTGGAATAAGGGTACCATTTGGAAATATGTTTATATGTATTTCCTTGATACTCTGTTTAAAATAAAAAAAGGTACTCGAGAGAAAGCAAAAAAGAAATTTATCGAAACTATTGTCTTAATCTTTTTGATCTACAAAACTTTTTAGACAGAAGGTAACCATATGCAGCTCTTGCATGAATTCTGATTTATTTATGCAATTTTGCTGAGTTCTTGTGGCAGTGATACAAAACATAAGTTCAAAAGGACATTGCTACCTATGTAAACATGTACATGTTTTTTTTCGTCTTTTAGCCTATGCGTATTATAGTTTTCGTACCAAATAACTAGGAACCAAGACCGAATAAATAATGGACCTTTATCTTTCAATTTAACCTTATTTCCTTCTTCTTTTGTTTTTTAAACAAACAGGAAGATTGGGTATTATGTAGAGTGTTCTACAAAAATAGAGACATTCCAGCCAAGCAAGGAACGGGAACATTGGGAAGCGGCAATGATGACAAAAGGTCTTCATCTCTCCCACCATTAATGGATCCATACCTCACTTTTGACCAAACTCAACCCAACAGTACTCTTCTAAACGATCAGTATTCGCAAGTGCCCTGCTTCTCCATTTTCACCCCAAACCAAATTAACCCAACTTTTCCTCACGTCACCCATATGCACCCAAACATTAATTCAACCACTAAAACTACACCCACTTTTGGATTTGAAGGTCTGCCAGATATCGCTACATATTTAAACCCTACCTCTTGTGATAACAAAAAGGTAATAAAAGCTGTTCTCCATCATTTTGACAACATGGACTTCAATCCTAGCATGCAAGACTCACCCAGCTTAGGGGAAGCTGGCTCAGGGAGCTTCTTATCTGAACTGGGTTTGCCTACCATGTGGTGCCATTATTGATTTTGAGGACTAAATTTGTGGAAATTAGGGCTTATATTTTTTGGGGCTCAAAAATTGTGAAATATATCTATCTATATATGTATAATGTACTAGGTTATCAATGTGGGGTTTCTACTTTTTTATATATGAATTATAAGATAACAATGTAAATCAGTTTCCTATATTGGAAAGCTTATTAGGTGAAACATTTGACGTCATTTGACTTTGATTAGTTGCGGATCCGTTTTCTTCAGTAATATAATACACAGTCATGTGATGAGCAATCTGGCAGCGTGTCTTCTCCCCTGTGTTAAATGTAGTGGGCCTGCACCTTTCTTTACCTACTAATACCTAATCATTGTTTGTGTGTGAGAAAGATAGACTAATTATTCTTAAAAAGAGCTTGTACAAATTTAGACTTTCATGTGTTCATATTCAACACTTTCAAAATTATAAATTGAATGAGAACCTTGACTTTATGTTCTTATCAGTTTCGGCATTATATAGTTACGAGCGTCAGGGATTTAATCAGTGAAGACAACCAACATGACAATGATATTCCTTTTTTTTAATAAATGCATTAGAAACCATCCGCTAAGGAAGCGGAGTCTGTATATAGGAAGTATACATAACAGTCAACCTACGAACCATAAAGAAACGCAAAACATAGCCACCAGACCTACAAAACAGTGTAGAGCTCCTCATCGAACTCTAAAAAATCTTGAGTAGCAACAACACGCCTCTCTTTGTACCAGTTAAGGAGGCTGCTCAGGAAAAAGTAACGCAGTTTAGGAGGCACAGTCTCAATGCCTTCGAAACATCTCGCATTCTTCTCCTCCCAAAGAGTCCAAAAGATGCAATGGGGAAGCAACCGCCACACTTTGATGTCACCAGACCACCCTCCGGGGTGGGGTGGGGGGATCCACACCTCTAAAAGAGACCTCACTGACTCATGCATAACCCACATAGTCTGACTTAGGGCAAAGAACACATCCCACAGACTTCTCATCACCCTGCAATGCAAAAAGAGATGATTGGTCTTCTCTTATGCCTCCTTACAAAGCAATCATTGGCTATCCCTTAAACACCTTCTCTTCTACAAACCCTTAGTCGTTAATATGACATGTCTCCCAACGGTCCACATAAAGAACCTCACCTTGAGTGGTGCCTTGACCTTCCATATCTTCTTCCAAGGGAAGGGGGCTCTATGGTTCCCCAAACCACACAGAATGGAATAATAGTCTCTGACCGTGACCCCCCCCCCTGTTCCTCCCACCTTCCATCTCAAAGCGTTATCCCCTCTCGACGGTCGGGGCGCTGAACCCAACCAATGAAAGAACATGCCAGCCTCTTAAAGCTCCCAGTCCCACAGCCTTCTCCTAAGCTGAGGGTTCCACGTCACACAACCCTCTCGTTAACAGTCACATGGTCAACCACCAGACCATCTTGGTTCCTCCTTAATCTAAAGATTGTCGGAAACTTCTCTTGAATATTATCGTTCTTGCCCCATCTATTATTTTATCTCTTCTCCCTAAAAGAAACTCAGTGTGCCTAGAAAACTCTACCCGCACCTCTGCAATATGCTTCCACAATCCAACTCCATAAGAAAAATGCCCCACTCCCACCCCATATTCGTATAACCCCTAGCTCATACAACTCTTCTCCATAACCTGTTCTCTTCATGATGGAATCTCCACAACCACTTACCTAGCAGAGTTTTGTTGAAGAGCTCCATTTTGTTTACTCTCGCCACCCCTTCTTGATGAGTTTGCAAACCTCCTCCCATCCTACTAAGTTGTACTTAAAAATGTCCTTGGTGCCTCTCCATAGAAAATCTCTCATGAGCTTCACCATCTTGTTACGTACAACACATGATAAAGTCAAGATAGACATGAAATATGTAGGCAAACTAGACACTGAGCTCTTTATCAGCGTCAACATCCCACCTTTCAAAAGAAAGCCATTCTTCCACCCTGCAAGTCTCTCCAAGATCGGGTCCCAAATCGCACTAGACTTATACTTGGCTCCTAACGGAATCCCAAGATAAGTAGATGGGAAATAACCAATCCTACATCCAAGCGCATTGGCTAGGACCTCCACACTATCATGTACCCCAATCGGGATCATCTCACATTTCCTAGAACTGATACAAAGACCCGACACTGCCTTAAAGAAAATAAGAAGTAATTTCAAAGCACAGACTTTTTTATGATCTACCTCGTAGTAAAAAATTGCATCATTAGCAAACAAAAAATGTGAAATCGTAATCCTGTTCATACTCGAAGGGAGGATTGTGATGATATTCCTAAAGATTGCTAAAGCTTTTTGTAACACTTATGACTACTTGATTAATAAAAACAAAAGTGAGTATGAAAAATAATACATATACAAGGGGATTGAGAATGTCTTAAGAGTATATGTTAAGCCCCTTGGTTATGTATACAAATTAAAAATAACTAGCAAACAAGTCACAAAATTACAAGTTAGATTATGTTTTTTTTAAAATTTATTGTTGTGACAAACTCACATACGAGGTATAAACAATATCAAGAACTTTATGAAATGAGAAACAATCACACTCTCAAAATAATAAACACAAAATTTACGTGGTTCAATTAATATTGACTTCTGAGTAGAAGCACATAGGGCCATAGGGTGACCATGGTATTAAAAAATATGGGTCACATATTTTTGGATGGTTTGGCTGGAGAGGAATCAGAGATGTTTCGAAAGGGAAGAGTTTGCATCATCTCGACTTCGTTATATTTTTTTAAGTATGCTTCTAGCCTGGCATAAGAAAAGTCATAGTCCGTCACTTCCTTTGTTTGTAGACTTCATGGTGGAGTTACGAAGGATCGATTAGTTTCTATGGTGGGAGGAGGGTGCTGGCAGTCTCATTTTAATTTTCTTTTTGGGTATACTTCCTGTACACAGGATTTTGCCACCTTAGGCGGGTTTGTTTTATAAACATTTACTTATAATAAAAAATACGGGTTATAAGATTACAATCACTTCAATACTTGACATTGATACTAGGAAACCTACTTAGGGGTAAACCCCATATTCAAGTACATGACAAATATATGCTAAGACCACAAGCTTGCATAATATCGTTAATAAACTACCCATAATGTGAATGTATCAACATTAAAAATTATACTATAGTTTAACATTAATAACCAACTTCTTAACCTTGCCTTTAAAATATACATTTTTTTAATAAGTAAATGGATTATATAACAAACAAATCCGCCTTAGGGGGAGGAACCCATATACAAGAGGTATACACAATCGTCATTATAAAGAGTCCTAACCTGACTACAACTTTCTATGAATCTTTGTCAAGAAGTTTAAAAAATCAGGAGAAAATGTGTTATAACACTCCTTGTGCCATATAGTTAGATTACTTAGAAACATGTAACGTTATCTCAAAGGACTAGCTTCCATTCCTTCAAAGCATCTCGCGTTCCGTTCCCGCCAAATCGTCCAAAAGATACAGTGTGGTAAGAGTCTCCAGATTTTCATGCTCCCTTCCATCCCTTGGGGGGGGGGGGGGGAGAGATCCCACGACTCTAGCATCTCTCTCACTTACTTGGCTAATACCTAATCGATTGGATAATACCCAATCGATTTGGCTTAAGAGTAAGAAGACATCCAAGAGCTTCTAACCAGAGGCAAGTGATTTATCTTGCAAAGATTCAAAGCATATATTTTACATGATAGTTTAAATTTGATGATTTATCGTAATTAAGTGAATTAATTGTAAAACTGGAGAATTAAACATTGAATATTGGTAGGCTTCATGTAGATAAAATTCTGGGCATATACTAGTTATGAAACCATGATCCATGCGTAGGGAATGGTGAATTTATGTTGAGTTATATGAAGATCTTGAAGGAAATAGAAGAAATGGGGTTTTTATGAAAATTAGTTGTTTTGATCCGAGAAATTGACGATCTATGATGATTTAATGATTCTAATACGTTAAAGATTATGCTAATATGTTAATAGGATGATTAGTAAACTTTCTTGGGAGTTTGGGACGTTGTGATGAAGGATTTGGGGTGTAAAATTGGAAGAACCCGTAACTGTCAAAGCAATTCTGGGCTGATAATTGCTTGATCGATCGATCCATTTCTTCGATCGAGCGATCCCTCTAGGAAAAGTGAAGTATTTTTCCTTCAAATAATTGAATAACTTCCAACCTTTAGAACTCTTTGGTGATGATTGATTGAGCACATTGATACTTAGGGAAGAACAATAGGATAGTATTTGAAGCCCGAAAAATTATTAGATTTAATTGAGGTTAAGTGGTAGACTTAAGAATATCCTATTAGTGAGGTACGATTGTGAGTTATGAGAACTTGAATATCTTTTGCTCCTATTATAATTTGAGGTCCAAGACTAAAAGTGGGAAACTTAAAATACTAACAAAACCTTAGATACTAGTGGGGAATCTAGTAACCCTTTTTGGGATAGGATATGTACTCAAAGCTATACGTTGCGAATTATTGCGTTAAAAATCTATTGTGTAGATTAAATGTGACGATATCATTATATGTGCGAGACATACGATATGGGGCTGGAATATACCTATTCTAAAATGATGATTACCTAACTTGTGTGAATACTTAGTATATGGATGATTATGTGTATGACATACCTATCATACTTGCTATCACGGGAGCTGATTTTCGAGAAAGGACCGTCTTATCTTTCTGTGCCTTCGGGGGGATTTAGACCGATACCTTAAGGACATAGGACTGTGAATGACTTATTTGTGAGTTGATAAGTCAGCAGACCATGGGAGCGTAGATATGTGCGTGACCCGTGGGTATGTGAACTATGTCCATCTCCAATTTGTGTGATTTGTATTGAGACGGTCCTGAGTGATTCGGAACACGTATCCTTACATACGTGATGTACATGGATTTGATAGCAGAGTATGCGTGCACCGCAACTTAGCCTAGGGGTGCCTTATATGTATATATATACTGAGAGTGATTTATATATGTACTTGTGACCGGTTCACTATAGCTTAGTAGATGTTGATAACTAAGATATTCGAATGGGCTAAGAATGTGAGAATTTAATTAACACTTGAGATAAGTAATTTAATGAATGTGAATATGGGTTATGAATATGACTTGTTTGGATTTACGAGTAGATATCCTATTATAGAATGCGAAAGCAGGAGTGGCACATACTAGTTAGTTAGCGGCATAACTAGGATGGGTTAAGGGTATACGTTAGGTGTGCACATTAGTTGAGAGGTGAGAAACTCATGTGAGAGTATGCAACTAACATGTTTATAATATGTGTTGTTTAATTGTAATTTAAACACCTGCTGTATTTTTAAATTGTTTTCACCTCGGGCCATGACCCGTTTTCCTCCAAAATCTATTTTATTTTGTAAAAACATTTTAGGGGCCCAACCACAGGGACGCCAAGCATAGAAGTTCCATTCTGATAACGTGTTGTAGCTGCTGTAGAAGTTACAGGATCTTGGTATTGGACGCCTACACACTTATCCTTGGTTCCTTCAAAGTCGTTCATATCAGTTAGAGCATGGTACCCATTTGTATTTAGAGATTGTAGATACAAACTGTCATTATTTCATATGTTGATTGATTTATTTAGACTCTTGCATTGGGATTTTATTTACTCTGGTATTATTATCATTGGAGTGTTTACTCGAGACTCAGTTTATTTCATTTCGTTGGTTATTCATATGAGATTGTTTATACGATTGATGGTTGATGATTTAATTACTTGGTTATTGTTAATTTAATTAATAAAATTTGGCATCTCTTTTTAAATATTAGGTGGCTAGTAATAAATTAAATATTTTCGATAGTGATGCTAAGACTGAACCAACTTGATATTCTGTATTAATTTCATACAGGAGTAGCTACCCGATATTTAATTAGTTGGGGTGTCACAGGTGGTATCCTAGCATCAGGTTCTAGTGTCCTTTAGGATCTGTGCAGCTTATATATTATTCTTCCAGCATAACTTTCTTTGATGTAGAGACCTATGTTTAGGATTGTTGATTTCTTTGGTGAGATTTCGTTCTCCTGCTATAATGTATATAATAGTGAATCTTATTTGCATTCGGGTGTGTTCGTGTGCTGAATGAAGTAGTATGTCAGGCGAGGACAGTTGGGTGGACATCAGGAGGCAAGGCTAAGTTGAGGTTATTGGGTATGTTCAATAACGATAACCGTAGTTAAGGTCACCCCTATTATTGTACGGAAGGTTAGGACGATAAAGGCGGCTTGGTCACAACATATGACATTATAGTACCGCTATAGTAGAAAGGGGAGTCGAATTAAACTCACCCAACAAGGTTGGATTGGGAGAGAGTCAGACGAAACATTGAAGAGAACCAACAGTGAAAATTCTAGAATGCGAAAATGGCGTGTGTTAGCCAACGAAGGTAAAATATCCAAAGGCTTGGGAATATGTCGGAGTATGACTAATCGGGAGTGGAAATTTAGAGTAAATTTTTTTCTTGGCTCGTAAGAGAAGAGTTACAGTGGGGAGAGGCAACCACCACACTTAGAAGTGGAATGTTGTGTCAGGAGAAGGCACATAAGTATGGTTTGACCATAAGTTCCTTCATCAGATATTCAGGATAAGATGCGAACGTCGTTCTGAACTCATACAAGAGGGTCGGATAGAGGTCACTTTGTGAGAAGAAATTTAATCAATTAGCGAACCTTGCACCGGATGAAGTAGGTGCAATGGAGAAGAGCACGTTAAAGGAGAAAATTAACTTACAAGAAGAATTGCTAGCACTTCTGGGGAATTCTGCTTGGACAGTCAATGCATATGGTAACAATGTCGCGTTTTTTAATATGGAGGTAAACACTTCATTGGGTGGGGAGCTACAAGAATCAAAGAATTTAGACAGAGTAAGACTGAGGAAACGGTGTTGGTGAAGCACCACAAGGGGGAGACCCATTTAAATGATTCAGATAACAAAAATTTTACGGAGCGACGGTGATTTCAGTAAGAGTTGTCCAAGACAGTAGTGTGTTCCTTTGGGACATCAAAGCTAAGGGAACAACAAAGGTAGTCATCAGAGTTGAGACTACCAATGTCCGAGAGAAGGATCACCTTAACATGGTCAGTGTGACTGGAGATAAGTGGAGTATGTGTAAAGGTATTTTGTGGGAGTGAAACCCGTGCGTTAAAAATGTTTCTCGCAGCAAGTATAGGGATAAGGGCATGGTGCCTAGCAAGGGAAATAGTTATTGAAATTTTCGGTTTGGTACGGACAGGTGTGTTAAGTCCAAGATCCATTTAAGAAGCCAGGGTAATTGGCAAGGTAGAAGTATGAGTTATATCCTCAGATGATGCGTGTTGTATGTGTATGGAACGAGTTACTACATTTTTATTATTGCTATATTCGCATGAGAGTCGATTTTTGTGCATATATCGACAATGTTATTATTTATATGAATATTTTACCTGGTATAGTGGGGTTACCTTTAGGGTTATCCGCGGAGGATGAATGGGTGTATCGATAGTGGTAGATACTTTATTGAAATTACTCGTTTTAGTGTTGTGTTATATGAGTATGATATTATCCTAATTATGGTTTTATAATAATGATTAAACCGATAGTGTGCGATTATTGCAAGTTTATCGGGGTTACTACCTTGGTGTAGAATGTTTTGTTCTGGCGAGACCCCATCTGCGAGGGGGCTGGGCTTGCGTTTATATATTTATATATATGTATATATAGATTATCGAGACTTCGAAAGGTATATAGTCTTGAATATTTGATCCCGATATGTGTAGGGATTTTATTGATATGATTCGGAGTGTCTTTGGTTTACTGTTCAGCGGAAAGATTTAGCTAGTTATTATAATTAATGCTCAGGATGTGGTAATAAAAAGAGTGCATTGTTATATCACCCTTTAGAGACGTGATTGTTAATACTCATAGTTGTATGTCTGGGGACAATATTTTTAGATCCCTGATTTTATTTGCATGATGTTTATGGAATGTGATTACCATCAATGTTAAGAGACAGTGTCTTTCGGAAGAAGTTCCTTGTTTAAGTGTAATTGCGGAAGGATATGTAACTTTTCTGTCACGAGACGGGAATATAGGGGTACATATTATGGACTGAGGGCCTAACGGATTCCGATGACCGATAATTCTAGATAGTAGTGTATCGGGGGCGTTCCTTGTTTGGATTTTGCTTTGCGAGACATCCCACGCATGAAACTTAGCGTAAGGTTGGTAGTAAGGAGATGTTTGTCCATTCGTCCATGATTTGGGTACCTCGATCGTTATGGAAGTATGTAGTTATAACTGGAAGTTAAAGGATAAATTACAATATAAGGCCAGTGGAGCTAGTTATGTGGTGAGGAGGTACTGAATATTTTGTTTTATTACGGCAGGTTGAAAGATGGAATGATGTTTAGGAGGATTTAGAATTTCAAATTTGGGGGTAATTGTGAACGCCCAAGTGATATAGCCACGTTGCGAATGCAGAGGAAATAAAGAGTTTGGAGTATGTATGAAGCGTATATGATGTTTAAACCCGTATGCACGGGTTATAAGGGGTGTAGACACCTTGGTTTGCTGGTGTCAGAATCGTCGGAAGAAGAGACATGGAAATAGATGGGTGAATTTTTTACTTATGGGACTAATATGACCAAATGGAAGTGGTAGAGTGGATTAAACGTCGTGAGAAGGACGACAATCTATAGATTTATGTGCAATCAGAGTAGCACGTCCGGACTTGGTTGAAAGGTAGTGGGAAGCCATTTAAAAATGGGGTATCCATTGAGAAGACAAATATTTAACTATTATGGACAATTTGGAGCGAAGCTCCACCCAATCAAATGTTGAGGGTGTCTTACACGTAAATAGAGTGAGAATGTCAATAAGGTATAAAGAGTCCAGAAGTGCACATCGTGGTGAAAATTTTTGGGTATGCGCCGAGGGAAGAAGAGGGTTATTAAGTATCACTTAACGGGAAGAATTATAAGTGAAAGTCGGTGTTGAAAGGGGTATAGTAAGTAGTAGATCGGTTGGGGTCAGATGATCAGCCAGATAATTTTGTATCAAGCCAACGATTCCAGCGATGGAAGAGTCAAGTTAGTAAATTTCTTTGAGGGGTTGCCAACTTATAGATAAGTAACGAATTCCTTCGAATGTGTGGGACAGGTTGTCCAGAGGGAAAGTAATTATTATATCCTTGAGTGATTTACACTATTAGATAGTGAACGTGCCGATATGTGGTCCTACCCAGTATTATTCTGAACTAGGATGATATCCCCGAAAGTCACTTTCAACATGGGGTATCAGGAAGTAAGTGGGTATAACGTTTCATTTTGAGAAGGGTGTCTCACCTATAGCCCGAGGAGTAGGCGCAAAGTGATTGACGACTGGTGGAACTGTGTGAAAGTAATTTTGGATTCATTGAGACCATTTCATTTCCACAACAGGTATAGCTAGTAAGTGAAGTATAATATGGTAATTGGGAGAGGATGTTACCTAATAGTAGAGTTGTGGGAAAGCACTCGTACCTATTTATAGTGGACAAGGTACTTACAGATGTTTTGTGTAAATGAACCTTACTATCCTCCCTCTGGATGCTTAGAGGTGAGCGAATTGTCAGAGTTTTGGGATCAGTCAGAAGTTAGTCTGATAACTATAATGGGATAATCACCAACCATTTTAAGTGTCTTTCCCTTGTGTAAAAGTCACCGAGAACAGAAATTCAAAGAATGGACAAGAGTAGTCAGATGTTTTATGGTTCCTCCCAAGATGGAAGTTTTGTGTTTAGATAAACACGGGAGTTCATACGAAGTGAGGTGCGAACTCACAATAATATTGAGACAATGCGACCAATGATGTATAGGCTATCCTTATTCGAATGTTATTTGGTAAGAGCACAATGTAAGGTGCATTTATTGAGGTGTAACCCTATAATTGATAAAGTGTCAAGAGTGTTCAACAAGCATGTTGTGAAGCGAGGACTGTAATGATTGAGCATTTCTTTATGTTTTGTTTTGAGTACTGGAGGATACCTAATTTTTCTTGGTATGCCTATTTTTTCGAATTTCAGGATGAAATTCCATTATTAGGGGGGAAATATGCAATACCCCATACTTTTATGGGTTTTAATTATGAGATTAATTAAATTAAATTGCTTTTAATTATGGAATTAATTAAATTAATTTGGGATAATTAATTAAAAATTAATTCAGATTTAAAAACTAGCAAGATGAGAGTTAGTATTTAAATATGATGATGATGTTGAATATTACTGAGTGATAAAGGTAATATGTGATTATTGTATTTATTAAAATTATCGTGAGTTGAAAAACGGAATTTTCGATAATTAAGTTAGGACACGCGTGTCAGGACCCAATTTAATGGATTTAAAGGTATTTTATTTTATGGCATCCGTATGATCATTTTGAGTGCGCCAACGTGTCCAGAAGGGTGGAGATAGTCAGAAAACACTAGCCGGGGGTTTAGTTTGGGTCCCTTTTTAATTTTTAGGCCTAATCGGCAACCGAGGAAGGTATTTTAGGCCTAACCGGTAACGTGAATGGAGAGGAGAAGTTCCAAGGGTTTTCAATGCAAAACAACTACCATACAACACCACCATCACCGGATTTGTGATTGAAAAGAGAGGGAGAACAAACCAATACCGTCATCAATGGATCATAACTTCTAATCAGAGGCAAGTGATTTATCTTACAAAGATTCAAAGAATATATTTTACATAATAGTTTAGATTTGATAATTTATTGTAATTAAGTGAATTAATTGTGAAACTGGAGAATTAAACATTGAATATGAGTAGGCTTAATGTATATAAACTTTTGGGCATATACTAGTTATGAAACCATGATCCATGCGTAGGGAATGATGAATTTATGTTGAGTTATATGAAGATCTCGAAGGAAATAAAATAAATGGGGTTTTTATAAAAATTGGGTGTTTTGATCCAAGAAACTGATGATCCATGATGATTTAATGATTCTAATATGTTAAATATTATGCTAATATGTTAATAAGATGATTAGTAAACTTTCTTGGGAGCTTAGAACGTTGTGATGAAGGATATGGGGTGTAAAATTGGAAGAACCCGTAAATATTGAAGCAATTATGGGTTGATAACTGCTTGATCGATCGATCGATCCAAGAGTGTTGATCGATCGACGGTAAATCGATTGATCCATTTCTTCGATCGATCAATCCCTCTAGTAAATGTGAAGTATTTTTTCTTTAAACAATTGAATAACTTCCAACCTTTAGAACTCTTTCGTGATGATTGATTGAGCACATTGGTACTTAGGGAAGACCAGTAGGATGGTATTTGAAGCACGAAAAATTATTAGATTTAATTGACGTTAAGTGGTAGACTTACGAATATCCGATTAGTGAGGTACGATTGTGAGTTGTGAGAACCTGAATATCTTTTGCTCCTATTATAATTTGAGGTTAAAGACTAAAAGTGAGAAACTTTAAATACTTAGAAAACCTTAGATACTAGTGGGGAATCTAGTAACCATTTTTGGGATAGGATATGTACTTAGAGCTATACGTTGCAAATTATCGCGTTAAAAATCTATTATGTAGAATAAATGTGACGATATCATTATATGTGTGAGACATACGATATGGGGCTGGAATATACCTATACTAAAATGATGATTACCTAAGTTGTGTGAATACTTTGTATATGGATGATTATGTGTATGACATACCTACCATACTTGCTATCACGGGATGTTAATTTTTTAGAAATGACCGTCTTATCGTTGTGTGCCTTCGGGGGGATTTAGACCAGTACCTTAAGGACATATGACTGTGAATGACTTATTTATAAGTTGATAAGTCAGCTGACCATGGGAGCGTAGGTATGTACGTGACCCGTGGGTATGTGACCTATGTCCGCCTCCGATATGTATGATTTGTATTAAGCCGGTTCCTGAGTGATTCGGAACACGTGATCCTTACGTACGTGATTTACATGGATTTGATAGCAGAGTATGTGTGCACCGCAGCTTAGCCTAGGGGTGCCTTATATGTATATATATACTGAGAGTGATTTATATATGTACTTGTGACTGGTTCACTGTTGCTTAGTAGATGTGGATAACTAAGATATTCAAATGGGCTAAGAATGTGAGAATTTAATTAACACTTGAGATAAGTAATTTAATGAATGTGAATATGAGTTATGAATATTACTTGTTTGGGTGTTACGAGTAGATACCCTATGTTAGAATGCGGAAGTAGGAGTGACACAAACTGGTTAGTTAGCAACATAACTAGGATGGGTTAAGGGTATACGTTAGGCGTGCACATTAGTTGAGAGGTGAGAAACTCATGTGAGAGTACACAACTAACATGTTTATAATATGTGTTGTTTAATTGTAATTTAAACACTTGATATATTTTTAAACAGTTTTCACCACGGGCCCTGACCGTTTTCCTCTAAAATTTATTTTGTTTTGTAAAATCATTTTTGGTGCCCAGCCACAGGGACGCCAAGCATAGGAGTTCCATTCTGATAACGTGATGTAGCTGTTGTGGAAGTTGTGGAAGTTATAGTATCTTGATATCAGACGCCTCCACACTTATCCTTGGTTCCTTCAGAGTCATTCATATCAGTTAGGGCATGGTGCCTATTCTTATCTAGAGATTGTAGATACAGAATGTCATTATTTCAGATGTTGATTGATTTATTCAGACTCTTGCATTGGGATTTTATCTACTCTGGTATTATTATCATTGGAGTGTTTACTCTAGACCTAGTTTATTTCATTTCGTTGGTTATTCATATGAGATTGTTTATGCGATTGATGGTTGATGATTTAATTACTTGGTTATTGTTAATTTAATTAATAAAATTTGGCATCTCTTTTTATATATTAGGTGGCTAGTAATAAATTAAATATTTTTGACAATGATTCTAAGACTGATCCAACTTGATATTCTGTATTAATTTCATAAAGGAGTAGCTACCCGGTATTTAATTAGTCAGGGTGTCACACTTCTCCTCTAGCGATCCTCCTTTACCCCATTTGTCTTTCCAGAATCTGATTCTTGAACCACTCCCCAGGTGAAAATCCATGCAATTAGAGAAATTTTCCCACCATTTTGCTATATCTTTCTACAACCCCACCCCGTGGGCAAAGTACTCCACCCCCAGTCCCCACTTAAGTTGAAAAAACCCACCCCTAGCTACTACCACTCTCCTCCATAACCTATTCTCCTCTCCAAAAATCTCCAAAGCCATTTACCTAATAGTGCTTTGTTGAAACACTCAAGGTTCTTCACACCCATAACCCCTCCTTTAACGGGTTGCAAACGGACTCCCACCCTACTAGACAAAACTTAAAGTTGTATTCATTTCGTCTCTATAAACAAACTCTCATCATGTTCTACATCTTCTCATGGAATGAGTACGGGAGTGGCAAGATAGACAAAAAGTTAATCGGAAGGCTCGATAAAGTGTTTTTTTTTATCAAGGTTAACCTCCCCCTTTTTTACAAATAGAATTTTTTCTAACCCGCCATCCTCCTCTCTACCCTCTCCAGAACCGGATTCCAAATAGCTTTAGTCTTAAACTTAAATCCAAACGACAACTTAATACATGTTGAAGGAAGCGACCCACCCTACCTCCAAGAACCTCTTCCAGACTATTAACATTCTTGCCTCCCCCAATTTGAATCATTTCACATTTCCTGGAATTAATATGAAACACAAAAATATAAGCCTTAATGACCTCACCTTCCCTCATCCGCATTGTAGAGCATAAGGGCATCATCTGCAAATATTAGGTGAGAGATACTAATCGGAGCCGCGTTGGGGTGCCCAATCATAAATCCACCAATCCACCCCGCCTCAATCACATAACCCTTCATTTTACTAAGAGCCTCCATGATCAAGATGAAATATACGGGAGATAAAGGACCCCCTTGTCGTAACCCGCATGATCTGGGAAAACCCCAGGGATCCAAGTAATCAAAACAAAAAAACTGACGGAAGAAATGCAACTCTTGATCCATCAATACTACCGCTCTCCAAATCCCCTCCCCTACAAAAGATAAAAAAGAAACCCCCAGTTGACGTGATGATATGCATTCTCAATGTCTAACTTGCATATGATGCTAGGCTCCTCACTTTTAAGTCTGGACTCCACACACTCATTAGCCACGAGGACTGCATCGAGAATTTTCCTTCCCCCTACGAAATATTTTTGGGATTCATAAATGAGAGGGTCAATGACTTTCCCGAGCCTTCCCGAGAGCATTTTAGCAATTAATTTATAAGTACTTTCGATTAGGATAATAGGTCTGAAATCATTCACATCAATCGATCCACATTTTGTATGCATCAAAGTAATGAACGTCACGTTTAGACTCCTCAAGAAGTAAGCTCTATCATAAAACTCATGAAAAAATGCCAACACTTCCTCTCGCACAACTAACTAGCATTGCTGAGAGAATGTTATAGTGAAACATTTGGACCGGGAGCCTTGTCTCTGCAAATAGATTTCAAAACCTGCACTACCTCCTCCTCTGTAAACAATCCTTCTAGTGTGAAAGATTCTTCCCGCGTAATGCTTCCCAACTTGGCCCCATCTAGGGAAGGACGCCTTGGTTCCTCCTGTCGTTATAGACCCTCATAAAAATGGGAGATGACTCCCCTGACCTCATTCACATCCTAAAACTCCTCTCCACACACTGATATTTTATGAATTTGGTTAAAGATACAATGTGAGTTTGACACTTTATGAAAGAATTTTGTGTTATTATCTCCCTCCACCATAATGACCTGGACTTTTTTTTCAGATAATTTATTTTTGAATCAACCTCCTCCTGATTTCACCTTTTATATCCTCCCTTCGCAACTTCTCTTCCCCATAAAGCCTCCCTTCCTTCTCATCTAAGATCTTAACTTCCTCCTGTATCTCGTGGTAGTCTCACTCACATTCCTAAAGATCTCTATGTTCCACCGTTTGATATTTTTCTTTAAAAAACTATGTTTCCTTGATAGAATAAAACTAGCACATTCCTCCACCTCAAACCCTCTCCACCACTCCTATAACTCTATCCCACTACAACTCTAGACCGATATTATTTATGTCCCAAATCCGGCATTATGATTTTTATATCGATTTATGTAAAAATGAAGTGGGAAAATTGTAAGTTTATCACGAATTACTTGTGAACTTACAACTTGATGAAAAATAGGATTAATTATTTTTTGTATTAAAAAAACAAATATATACACTACTAATAAAAGTCTCTTAAACCAGATAACACCATTTGGACACTTATACCCTTTATTTACCTCCATATCCTAAAATTGTCTTTCCTTTACTGTTTGATTTCTCAGTGTTGGAAATTATTTTATTATATTATAATAATAATTTTGATTGAATGAAAATTATATTTAAAATTATTTTTGATAGAGACAATAGTTTGTAAAAACTTATGTCCATTCATGAATGGTTGTGACCATTCGAAAAAGACATAACTATTCATGAAATGACGTGTCAATTCTAAAAGGGCATCTACCATTTTATAAACAGAACATCCATCATTTTTATTAATAATATTGAATTTTTTGAGTGTCAGATATCTGTCAATTTTTATTTCCTTCTCGATTCGATTTTTGAAAGAGTACAACATATAATTGGAATTCGCTGGATCTTTATAGATTGAAGTGTCGCTTCTATTAAGACGAAAATTTCGTTTTATCTTGGAAGACGAACATTCGTCAAATTTTGGACACGGATGAAGGGATGAATCTGTTTTAAGAAAATTGTGTGAAACACAAGGATCGACTTTAATTTCCTTCGTACAGTTTGTAAGTTTTATGTACGGATTTTAATTGTTGTTATAAGAGGGTACTTTAGATAAGATGGAGGCGTAACCCATTTGAAGTATGGTAATGACAAGTTAATCAGCCAAGACCTTGGCTTAGTGATAGAACATGCAAACACGAACTTAATGAAGATAAGACTCAGTTTAAACTCACAAATCTCTCGTGTATTGCTCAAAAAATAGTAAAGAACTTAGGAGTAACTTAGCTAGAGGGAGGGAGAAATAAGCACCCTAGATACACCTTGGCAGGCAGCCAAACACACCAACTACCCTCAAGAATCTCTATCAAATATTAAAAGATTTGTAATAAATGACAATGGTGAGTGAATAAGACCTCTGGTTTGTAATAATTCTCTCTCTCGGATGTGTGTTCTCTCTAGTAATAACTTCTTAAACTCTCAAAAGACCATCCTCTCATCAGGCGTGGTTGGTGTCCTTAAATAACCCCCCACACCATCCCCGAGTCAACTCAGCCATTAAAGACTATGAAAGACATCCCTCATACTTTATGTCACAACATTAAATGCCTGATGCACTAGTTGTATCCACGTCCTAAACATTAAATGCTAAGATATGCCTTTTGCCTAACCACTGTGTGTCAGGGGGCTGTTGTCGCAGAGGTGGCTCACCAACTGCGTGACATCCCCAAATACCACGGTGGTTTACTCAAGTGTAGGTGTGACATTGTTTGGCTGGCTAGTGACATCACCTACAGTAGATGTGACATTAAGTAGAGGGCTGTTTGGTTCACAACTCAACGCCCGATGGAACTCCAAGCTTCTCTGCCCGAGGTTCCAAGGTCAGGGTCCTTCGGTGTTTTACCAGGTATATCTAAGACGATCAGGGCAAGCCTCAACGGTGCCTTACTTCTCAATCCTCCAAATCAGGTCCCTCTAAAGTTTCCACGGCGAGGTCATTCGATAGAGCGTGAAAGCTCTCTCAGGCCCTGCCAAGCCTGGTCTCTCGCGAGTACTGTTTGACCTCACACTAAAACTCATTATTATTCTCGTTACATCATTACAAACGTTATAGCTTACAGTCAATATAAATAAAGATACAATATGATTAACATAACAAGTTAAAGTATGAGTTGCCACGTTAAACTGCCATGCAGAGTTGCCACGCTTGAGCTATCTTGATTGCTTAATCTCAAACACTATTGCTAATTAGGGAATTATCCCTAATCTCGGGATTACCATCAAGACCCCTCTACATTTTCCCCTTCGTGGAGAGATTTATTGGAGCAAGAAATGTCTGCACGAAACTTCTCAAACCGATGAACCTTCTCTACGTGAAAAAATTATGGCCTCATTTCCTTCGTTAGAACCACGACTTTATAATTTCTAGGAAAAAGTAAAATTCTCCTCGATGTACTTGAGTCGAAGCACTACAACTCGTTGGGGCTTTGACAAAGGGACATCGCCACTTTTTACTTATACTGCGCTTCAACCGTTCTAGCTTTATTATTTGAACTTCTCCTGAAAGTCCTGCTAACCTTCTCAAATACTAGTTCTGATTCTTGGTAAGTGAAATTCTCTCTTGTAATGCTTCGATATGTTCAAAAAAGCAGAAATTCTCCCCGATGTAGCTGAGTCACCATTTGAACAACGTTTGAACTTGTGACGAGGGGACATCATAGCTTTTTTGAACCATTAGGACATCTATTCCATTGGGAGTTATTGGATATGTCTGACAAAAATTCTGGCGCCAAAACTCAAACTTGCTGGAGAAGGCAACCCCTTCTGTTCCCTAGGCGTCGCTTTGTAAGTGATGTGGCGCTGTCTTTTCAACTCTCATAACACTTCCCGAAGTGCCACGTGTTCATTTGAAATGATTATAGGTGACTGTGCACGTGCGATGGTGGGAAACTCAAAAGACAGGTTTTAAAAGCTTCAAACGTCTCTTATTATTTCAAAACCCTTCTCTTTCCATCATCTTCTTCAAGCTCCCATATTTCTTAGAGAGAGAAAAACTGTGCAAAAACCTCCATTGTTTTCCAATTCTTTACTCACTCTCCTCCCTCTCTCTCATCTGTTGCGCCACCGCCTGTGGTTATGTTGCTCCCTCTTTGTTCGTGGCCCTTCCTACTCAGCTATACCATTCATCGCCACTCTACTATGGCTTCTTCAAGAACTTCTAAGGTTTACACCGCCACTCAACCAGGCTCCCCTTCTGCCGCTGCTGGCGCTGGTTTTGCCCCTAGTGGTGCTGCCCTAAATGCTTCTCATCAAGAGCAATTACGCTTCTATCGTCGGGCGCCTATCTTTGACAAGGATGATAAATTTTCTGATCATGCAAGACTTACCATTTCTCATCCAAATTTGACCCCTTACTATTGGGTGATGAGTAAATGGATTCATCAAAGTGGGGCTATCTACCCCTAGAGAGGACTCTGTATTCGAAACACCGGGGGGTCACCAGCCCGTTTCAATGCCTGGAATATACATATGCAGAGTTCTTACACTAATGATCTTGCCAAGATTGGGCTTCATCGAGCCTATTGGTTTAGGGAGTTCACTCTCTCTAAGTACAACGCGGCGTTACGAGTACTAGTTTCCAGATGGAACATCACAACTCACACCCTTTTTTGCCACGTGGGGGGAGTTCACCGTTACAGTGGAGGACGTCTGTGAACTCCTTGGGTTTGAGCCCATGGGTTAGTTCACCTACCACGATGAAGCTCTGGATGCTCAAGAGGCTGCTGATCAGGTTGGGTTGGATCGGATCTGCCGCAGTTGCACCGGTTCCTCGAATAAAGCCACATTTACCCCCTTATCAACTATTTTTTCAAAGCTCCGACGCCGAAGGATGTCAGTGCTGTAAGGGGCCGAGGTAGAGGTATATCCCTGGAACTACCAGCTTACATACTCGTATTGATTTCACGCTTCTTCCTAACTGGGAAACCCAACGATCGGCCCAGGCAGGATCTGATAAATATTTCCATTCGTTTGGCCCGGGGGTTCAACCTTCCTCTGGCCGCCATCGCCTTAGGGTCCCTTTACACCTAGTTGGATCGAACCCACATATACATGGCACGATCACTGGGCCATTATAACTTGGCCAATTTTTCCAACACCATTATTCCGACGGGCTTTCTTTACACTCGATTTCCTGCTATTGCCGCCAAGTCAATTTCTCTGCCCGTGAGCCAAGGTATCAAGCCCCCAAGCCTCCTTTGTTTCCATAAGAAGCTAAGTCGAAAGGACATAATGGAAGTTTTTGATTTTCTAGACTCCTTTGTGATGAGGCCCTACAGTGAGTCTTCGTTTGCCCACAGTTGGGATTTCTTTCCTTCTGCAGCCACAACGGTCAAGTTCATCTCAGTTGTAGAAGATCCCTCGCAAGCCATGGTGCTTCTATTTACCCCAGGGTTTCTTCCCTCCTATACTGAATGGGGATACACCTCAGAGCCCTACAAACCTGATAGATGTAGTAGGCTATTCGGGTTTGATCAGGGAGTCCCTCAACCTGTGTTTTAACACAGCCATGCAAAGGCCACTTTCGTTGAAGCTTGTACCTTCTATACTACAGCAGTGGTGCTTGGTGTGACATCTACCATCGATGGGCAAGTCACCCTTCCTAGTGCCACTAGGAAGGGAGACATATCCACCTCTTTCACCACCAAGTTCCATTTGGGGCAACTGGAAATGATCCATGAGTACATTCAGTCCCCTCCTCAATATCCCCCGGTCCTTTCTTTTTCTTTTACTGAACTGGGTCTTAAAGGGAACTCTGTGCTTGGGGTTGAATTTCCTTTTGAGTACAACGATTAAAGAGTCTCCCCAAGAGCTACCCCCTCATTGACCAATGATTCCCACTAACACCCCGAAGTCCAAGGTCGTTGCAGCCCCTAAACAGGTTTCCCCTTCAACCGAAGCTGTAAAAGGCAAAGGACCTTCTCAGCCACCTGCCCAGAAAGCTAAGAAGTCCAAGTCCTAAAAGTCTAAGCCTCGTGCTCAAGCACAAACTCCCTTGGAGGCATTTCCTATTGCCTCCGTTCCCCCTCCCATGTCTCCAGAGATGGTTGAAGAGCTGAAAAAGTAGGTGCAAGCTGAGGTCGACAGGATACATGCTGAGTTTCAACGGCGCGTTATCGTCGTTCCTCCTTTGACTACTTTTCCCACGATCATGGTTGATCCCAGTGAGCCACCGAAAAAAAGGAGAAGAAGGTCGAGAGTACCTGAAAGGGGTGGTGCAACGAGCTCAAGGAGGAAAATGCTGGGAACCAAGCCCCAGAAGAAACAAATGCTTGAGAAATCTCCATCCCTAGCTCTTTCTGCTGCTGCCTCCTCTCCACCTTCACCAGTGGTTATAACTTCTCATTCTCCCTATGGATCTGAGGTATGTTGTGCATTCTTGATTTCTTAGTCCCCTTCTCTTAAGGTGTGTTGCATCTGCTCATTTTTTAACAAGAAAATTCTTTGGTGCACGGAGTTGGAGAAGAAAGGCCCAATCCTCCCAGTCCCCTGTAAGCCGCTTCGTGGGGGGACGTTGCGGTATCTCTAAAGATGATACCACCCCTACTCATTCCCCCATGACATGCCTTACCTACTCACGGAGATTGTCCTCCCAACATTCCAAAGAAACTGCTACGGGGGTTGTCTTCGTTGAGTCTACTGAACTGCCTAGTCGACCAGAGGGCTACTGCAGCCTCCTCTGAGTTACCATCGGAGCTGGAGGTCCCTCTTCCCCTCATTGTGGTTGAGTAGAATGCCCCGCATGTAACTTTCTTGCCAAGTCTTACATCTTTTATTTGTCCCACTATTCTTTTTATCATTTATAACATGTTGGGCCATTTTAGGTGGAAGTGGCATCACTGATAGCTAACATTCTCCTTCCTCCTGCATTGTCAAGGCCCCTTACTACAATTCCTCTTTTTGGTGCCTTAACGAGGGTAACTAACGCTTATATGTACTTCTCTCTTTTTGAGTATCAATTTGTCTTTCCTAACACTTAGCTTTGTTGCTATAGCTTTCCCCAAGTCTCTTTCTGCCCTTTTCCCTTAGTGGCCTTTTGCCCTCCAAGGCCACAGTTGATGCTATTACTCTCGTTGGGGCATCTCTTGAAGATCCAATGTCTTCTTTCGATGATGCGCCCATGTTGGCTTTAGTACCTTATGTTGGTGAGGGAAGTTTGCCTACCATTTTAGCTTCTCTAGCTAAGGGCACCGTCGAAGCTGCTGAGGCAATGAGCCCGCCTCCAACGGTTTCTACCATGAGGGCCCCCGTGGTGACTCCCGTTCTCGCTCCTACTACTGCTGAGGTAATTTACTAATTTCTCTCTATTTCTCAGTTTCTCGAACTTTGGTGACTTAACAACGAAAACACTTGTTAAGGTTTTTCCAAAAACTCCACCTATATCGGCGATTTAACAACGAAAACACTTGTTAAGATTTTTCCAAAAACTCCACCTATATCGGTGACTTAACAACGAAAACACTTATTAAGATTTTTCCACTCCACCTACATCGGTGACTTAACAACAAAAACACTTGTTAAGATTTTTCCAAAAACTCCACCTATATCGGTGACTTAACAACGAAAACACTTGTTAAAGTTTTTCCAAAAACTCCACCTACATCGGTGACTTAACAACGAAAACACTTGTTAAGGTTTTTCTAAAAACTCCGCCTATATTGGTGACTTAACAACGAAAACACTTGTTGAGATTTTTTCAAAAACTCCACCTATATCGGTGACTTAACAACAAAAACACTTGTTAAGATTTTTCAAAAACTCCACATATATCGGTGACTTAACAATGAAAACACTTGTTAAGATATTTCCAAAAACTCCACATATATCGATGACTTAACAATGAAAATATTTGTTAAGATTTTTCATAACCTCCATATTTCCTGTGACTGTTCTCAAGTTGCACGAGAGGATTCTCCGCCAATTCCTTCGTCTGTTGGCTCGCCCCATCGGGAACCAGTCATCTCGGAAGATTCCAGCCATAATGACCAAGGTTCTAAGATCGGTGCCACTGCTGACAACGAATCTAGGTGCGAGCTTCCTCTGCCCAACCTGGATCCTCACGCCTTCTGCCTGATGGTGCTCCAGCGTTCTCCTCAAATGCCTGTCAACCATCGTTTGGTAGTTGAGCAACTTTGGAACCATCATCCTGAAACATTCACAATGGATTGCCTTCGTTCAAACATCTCAGTTATGAGCTACAGGCTTCAGGGTATGACCACCGTTGTTGCTGAAATTGCCAATACTCCAACTGCGAGTGTTACCAGACCCCTCCCTAACCAATTTTTAGGTTTTTTGAGGGAGTTAGGTCGCGACGGCTTCCGTTTTGATTGGCTCATCACGCATTTTAAGACTTTGAAGAGACAACAATTGGACAGCCAGAGGGAACTCTTACAAAAGTGTTTGGAGGACCAACGAGCTGAGGAAACTAAGCTGGCCGAGCTAGCACCTCTTCTGGAAACCATTGACAAAGAGGTGGGGGGCCTCGAGGAAGCTCTACGCGCGACAAAGTTGAGACGAGATAAAATCCTCATCGAGCGCACAGAAGCGCAAACAAGACTGGAGGTTTCTATGAATGCCCAACGATCTTATCAAGTAGCTTCTTCGGGCCTCCCTGGAGATTTTTTCTCTTCCCCAGACCTAGGGTTTCTATTAGGCCCATGAGTTTTTGTGTATATTTTTTGTTCTTCTTCTCATGTAATTCTTAGGCAATAGCTCCCGATTTTGTAATACCCCAAAGTTTATGAATGAAGAAAGATATCAATTTTCTCATGCCATTTCTTTGTGTTACAACTGTTTGCATAGATTGTGAAGTGTGAAGTTCTGTAATTCTTTCATCTCTACTTGAGTTATAATAAAAAGAACTTGCATACTCATCATAAAAAAATAACTTGTATATTCATAATCAACTAGATACATCGGTGGCCCAAACATAATTGCTTACACATGATAAACCTTTAACCATTTATTATTGATTTTGAATGGTTTGTCTTCTTCCATATTAAAAATTAAGCAATAACCTGAGTCATGAGCTCCTTTCACAATGAAAGGTCCTTCCCAATTTGCTGCAAATATGGGTATAGGAAGCCCCCTAATATGTTTCACTGCTTCTTTCAATACAAGGTCTCCCTTCACGAACTCCCTTGGCCTCACTAGGTTATCATATGCCCTGGAGAGTTGCTTAGTATACATTTGAAAGTGTTGCATCGCATTATCTCTGTGTTCGTCCAACTCTTCCAACTGCACATGTCTATTCTGGGGGAGCATGCTACTTCGCAAATCATATCGACCAGAGGAGACTTCTAGCTCCACTGGGAGAATCTCCTCAGCCCCATAGATTAGAGAGAATGGTGTATACCCTGCGGGTTTCCTCTTAGTCGTCCTATAGGCCCACAAAACGTCTAGTATCTTGCCATCCCACGATCCTAGGAAATCCTCCATCGTTTTAGCCAAGATATTAACCAAAGTTTTGTTAGTTGCCTCGGCTTGACCGTTTCCCTTTGGGTATGCCACTATCGAAGTGTGATGAACAATGGAGTATTTTTCTATGAGCATCATTACTTCTATATTAACGAAAGGGGTTCCATTATCTGAAAGGATAACCTTTGGGATCCCAAAATGACAAATAATGTATTCTCTGATTAAGTTGCTCACCACTCCCGCTATTGCCCTTCTCAGTGGTACTGCCTCAGCCCACTTTGTGAAGCACTCCATTGCTACTAGTGTCCATATCTTCCCCCTCAAAGAAGGGTGTATTTCCCCTACCAGGTCGAACGCCCAAGTGTGAAAAGGGTAAGGCATTGCGAGGGAGTGTAGGTCCACATATGGGGCATGGATCATATTTCCATGAAGTTGGCAAGCCTTGCACTTTCTAACGAACTCAACAGAGTCTTTCTTCATCATTGGCCAATAGTATCCCAAATTCATCAACTGGTCATACAACCTAGAACCTCTTATATGAGTTGGATCGTGCGCCTGTTTGAGGACCTCAGCTTCTTCTTCTTTCGTGATGCAACGCAAAGGCCTGTTGAAGTATCCCCTTCGATAAAGCTTCCCTCCTAGGCATAGAATCTTGGGGCCCTTCACCGGAGTCACATTGCATCAATTTTCTCTGTCAGGACAACTCCGCCTTTAATAAAGTCCATATAAGGTTGTCTCCAGTCAGCCTGAGCCTCCACGAAATGACATTCAGCTACCTCAAAGAATAACTAGCATTTGTCTCATTTTCTTTATAGCTCCGCCACGTCTTTTTTCATTCTGGGCCAAAAGTACCCCTCTTTTTGAATTCTTCGGTAGAGGTATATCTCAGTTGTTTTGCAGTGCTCTTTGTGTGTTTTCTTCAATCTTCGCTCTGCCTCTTCTGGGCTGATGCACCTCAACAACCATCCCCCTGCATTTTTGAAGTAAAGGTTTCCCTGATTCGTGAAGTATTGGGCTAATTATCCCAACCCTATCGCTTTTTTCCCAAATTATAATTGCCTTTTGATCTCCCCCCTCCAGTCTGTGTCCTCTTCCATTGGTAGAATTGACTGTACCATCGAAGGAGTTGTTCTTCGTTAGATCGTGATGGTAGTTGTATCATTCCTCATGATCATCTTCTGGGCAATGGTGGAATATGCGTCTAGGTGGTGGTTCATCGTTATGGGCTGCCTCCTGATCTTGATCCGGTGGAACTGGAAAAAAAGTCTCTGAATGATTGTTTTGTATGGTGCGAGTCTCATGTGTTTCAACGCTTACTCTCCATTCACTTGTTGAACCACCAAGTTTGAATCCCCTTTGATGTAAAGTGAACGAATCCCCCTTCAAAGAGCCTCTAGCAATCCTAGCACCAATGCCTCATATTTCGCCTCGTTGTTAGAGCAAGGGAAATCTAATTTGTAAGAAAGGAAAATTTCCTCCATTCCTCTTGAAAGGATAACCCCTTCTCCTCCTTTCTTTTTCGATGAGGATCCATCGAACTGCATTGTCCATTCCTCATCCGTTGTGTCTAGGTGGTTGGCCTGCAAATCGTCTCCTAGAATATTTTCTTTGGGCGACTGATACGTTCTTGAGGGGAAAATAGCCAACAGATCAGTGTATGCCTAGATTTTGATTGCGCGAAGAACCATGCACTTCAAGTCATATTCAGATAGGATGAGGAACCACCTAGCTTCCCTACTAATCAAAATCGTTCTTGCTAGAAAATACTTAATAGGATCACATATAATTATAATATGAATTGTAAAAGACAACATATAATGCCTAAATTTTTGCGCTACAAAGACCAAGGCTAAACAATACCTTTTTAAGCTATTGTATCTGACTTTTGGTCCATGGATGATCCTACTGAGGTAGTAGACTGGTCGTTCTTGCCCGTAAATCTCTTGTGCTAGTAAAGCTCCCATGGACCTAATGGTGGATGTGAGGTACAGCTGTAATGGTATTCCTGCCTTTGGGGGAACCATGGTCCGTGGTGAAACGAGCAGTTTCTTCAACCCGTTGAAAGACTCCTGGTGAACATCCTTTCACTTGAACTTCGTGTTCTTTCGTAATAACTGCATCAACGGATGTGTTATTTTGGCTAATCCAGGCATAAATCTCCTAAGGTAGGAGACTTTACCGAGGAAACTCTTCAGCTTCTTTGCCGTTTATGGGCATGAAATTTCCAAAATCGCCCGTTGTTTGTCCTAGTCCATCTGCACCCCTTGTCGATCAATAATAAAGCCTAGGAATTTCCCACTTGTCACTCCAAAAATACACTTCAATGGGTTCATCTTCAATCTATACTTCCTGCAATGAGAAAACACCTTCCTCAAATCGCTCAGATGGGACTCCTCCTTCCTCGATTTGATGAACAAATCATCCACATAAAATTCCACAAATTTGTGAAAGAAATCATGAAAAATGGCCATCATTGTTATTTGGTAAGTCTCCCCAGCGTTCTTGAGTCCAAACGACATCACCTGGTACATGAAATTACCCAACGGGGTCCTGAACGCTATTTTCTCTACATCCATGAGATCCATCTTTATCGGGTTGTACCATATATACCCATCCATGAAGCTATACATCTCATGACCTGTCATTACATCTATCAGGCTATCGATGGAGGGAAGAGGAACTTCATCTTTGGGGCAAGCTCTATTCAAATCTCTGAAGTCCACACAGATCCTTATTTGGTTTTTGTCTTTCTTCCCCAACGGGACAATACTGGATAGCCAAAATGGGTGATGTATCGGTGTGATGAACCCTGTCGTTAGTAAGCGTTGAACATCTTCCTTGATCTTCAAATCTAGCTCAAGCTTGTATGTTCTCGTCGCTTGTTTCACTGGAATGGCCTAAGGCATTACGTTCAACTTGTGGCAACTTACTTCCTCGTCCAACCCCTCCATCTCTTTGTATTTCCACGTGAAGACGTCTATAAACTCCTGAATTAACTCAACCAAGGCCTCTCGTTTCTCTTTACTGAGATCCTTCGAGATAAAGATGTACCTTGGATCACCCCCCCTTTAGCTAGATTCAACTGTTCTAGTACTTGTGCCTGCGGTTTTGGTCGATCCACCATGTACACTAGTTCCTCGACAACTTTCTCCACTAATTCCTGTATGCTAGAATTGTCTATCACCATACATTGTCCCCGTTGGTCCACCAGAAAGCATTCATATATCGGGTCAACCTTGTCATCAATTTCTTCGGCCGCCCGCTCACACCGTTACAATCGATACACCACCTTTCCTTCCTCGGTAATGACCTTCTTGTATTGTCTGCTGGTAGTGGTAACTGCCTTCCTCTTCCTCTCTCTAGAAGCCTCAGCCACTCTTTCTCCTGAAAACCGGCTCAGCACACTTTTTCGTTGGACCTCATGCTCCATCGGATCCACTATGGGCCTCATTTTATCTTTGAGACGCTTTGGGGCCGAGGGACCACCTGGTGAGCTTCCTAGGCTATTTCCCTTGTGCTACTCGCAACCTCCTTCTTCTGCTCGTTTAAGGGCCCCATCCTTTCTCTGATCGAGGGAACCCATGCTCCCTTTATTCTTCTTGTTAGGACCCAGACATCTTCCTCTAACTTTGTATAAAATTCTCTGTCCACCAAGTGAGCCTCCTCAATAGCAAAGGGCCTCTTCATAGCCCTAATGGTCACTTATGTTCCCTTGATATTCGCTTTAGCACATTGGTGGTACGTGGAAGGAACTAGCCCTTGGTTGTGCATCCACACCCTTCCTATCAGCAGATGATAGGAAGTTGCACTTTCTATTACATGGAACTTGATATGGGAACTCAGATTTCCCATTACAATCCCAACATTAACATACCCAATGGATTTGGAAGATTGGTTATCATAACCCAAAATCACCAAAGGCATGGGGACCAACCTTTCTTCTGAGATATTGGCTGCGTGGAAGGAGTTGATTGGCATGATATTGATGGACGCTCCCCCATCCATAAGAGTCCTTGTAAAGTTAACTCCATTGACACTGGCAGTCACATATAATGGCCTGTTGTGAGGAAACTTTACAACCCTATCTGCATCGCTGAAGGTTAATTCTGACAGAAACCTTCTTATCAAACTGGCCATGGGTCCCTTCCATCTCAGCGAAGGGACTGCGTTCTTCCTCGCAATATCGAGTATTGCATGGGTTATATCCAACCTATTCCCCTTCGGTATCCCCACTTGGTCAAAGAACCAAGTGAACTTTGAGGATTTTAAAACTGCACAGTATTATAAAACTGGGTCTACTTCCTCGCCTTCAACACCGTATACATCCTCCACATCCTTGGCGCTTGATTCATCATAAGACAACACTACATTAGCCATTCCCCTCGTACAATCTTCCAGAGCCTCTTCATACTCTTCTTGCTTAATTATTGACTCTCTTTCTCCCTTCTCAGCCTTTTCATCATAGGCCACCATGAGATTAGCCCCATATGCTGGCAGTGGGTTGTTGTTGATGTTCTGTGGAGGGATTTACAACGTCCCTGCCTTCACGTACTTGTCGATGATTCTCCTCAGTGTGAAACAACTCTCGGTTGGATGATGGATCCTCTAATGTACTTGATAGTAATTTTGATCCGCCTTCATTGCCGCATCAGGCTCCCCAACGGGAATGCCTTTTGGCTCATAAATCGTCCCCCTTGGACCATCACATTATAACAACTGATATCTTCTTCCACTGTACAAGGAAATGGTGGTGGGTCCTCCCTATCTCTTTCTAACTTCCTCTTATTGTCCTTCTTCGGTGCCTTGCCCCAATCTCCCCCTCGATGTACCCTACTCGTGGGGGCTGAGACGTCCCCCCCGCAGGTTGTATCGGCTGCCTAAACATCATGGGCACCACCACCGGATTGGGCCTTACCACCAAAGAGATATTTCTCATTTATTTTAAGAATGCCGCAAAAGTCCCCTCACGCGTCTCATTGATAAGATGGCATATGTACTCAGGAAGCTTCCCCTCATCGCAGATTTGCAATAACTTGGATTCTTTGGCCTCCTCCCTCACGTCGAGGGATCTTTCCCGGAACCTTCGAACATAGGCCACCACTTCTTTGCCATATCTTTGCTTCTCCCTACCCATTTGGATCAAAGTAAACTCATCTTCTACCAGAAATAACTTCTGGATAAACAATACGTGCATCTCCTCCCATATAGAAACGCTGTTAGGGGCTAAATAGGAATACCAGGTGTATGCTTTGTCGGTTAAGGATTTGGAAAACTCCCTCATTCTAAGCTTATAATTATTGTAATGCGCTCCCAAGTGTTCAATAAAGCGCTTAATATGCTCCTTCGAATTCCCACCTTTCCCTGTGTATTTTTCAAAGATAGGAGGAATATAGTCCTTTGGATAGGGCTCATCGTTGTATTCCTGAGGATAAGGTGTTCGAAAATCATCATAAACTGAAGCTGCCTCGCTAGTAGATTGCGAGGAAGCTTGTATGAATTTAAGCATCTCTTTCTGCATCTCCTTCCTTATTTCCTCCCTGGGTGATGCTATTAGGGTAACAACTAATGGGACCATGGGCTGAGTGCCCGTTGCAGCTGGAGCAATTGTCATAGCTGGGGCTGTTGAAAATCCTGAGGTTCCCATGGATGGTTTCACAACAGAGGGTATCCTTGCTGGGACCGTTCCCTCTACACCTGCACACGGTGGGGTTATTGGGACTGCCCCTGGTGTTACGAAGGCATTGGCCTCCAATCCTCCCAGCATCGTTGAAGTTGTTGGAGTTTGCAAAAACTCATAAATTTTACTCATGAGGAGTGACACCCGAGTGGGTCCCAACCCTGCACTCGTGTAAGCGTGCATCACCCCTGGAATGCCTGTCGCCACCTGAACTGGAGGTACCTCTATTCGAGGAGCTCCATCCCTTAGAGCCTCCAGTTCTCTCGCAGCCTGCTCTTCATTGTGGTGGATGTCATCAAAGTTGAGCCTTCGATTAACATTATCTTGCGCCATACTCCCTACTTAGAAGAATGCCTTCCCAGTAGAGTCGCCAAATGTAAGATGGTACTTTAGATAAGATGGAGGCGTGACCCCTTTGAAGTATGATAATGACAAGTTAATCAGCCAAAACTTTGGCTTAGTGATAGAACATGAAAACACAAACTTAATGAAGATAAGACTCAGTTTAAACTCATAAATCTCTTGTGTATAGCCCAAAAGATAGTAAAGAACTTAGGAGTAACTTAGTTAGAGGGAGAGAGAAATAATCACCCCAAATACACCTTGGCAGGCAGCCAAACACACCAACCACCCTTAAGAATCTCTATCAAGTATTAAAATCTTTGTAATAAGTGATACTAGTGAATGAATAAGACCTCTGATTTGTAATAATTCTCTCTCTCTTTGATGTGTATTCTCTCTAGTAATACCTTCTTAAACTCTCAAAATATCATCTTCTCCTCAGGGGTGGTTGGGGTCTTTAAATATCCCCCCACACCATCCCCGAGGCAACTCAGTCATTAAAGACTATGAAAGACATCCCTCATACTTTATGTCACAACATTAAATGCCTGATGCACTAGTTGTCTCCACTCCGTAAACATTAAATGCCAAGACATGCCTTTTGTCTAACCACTGTGTGTCAGGGGGCTTTTGTCGCAAAGGTGGATCACCAACTGCCTGACAACCCCAAATACTATGGTGGTTTACTCAAGTGTAGGTCTGATATTTTTTAGATGGCTAGTGACATCACCTATAGTAGATGTGACATTAAGTAGAGGGCTATTTGGTTCACAACTCAACGCCCGATGGAACTCCAAGCTACTCCGCCCGAGGTTCCACGATCAGGGTCCTTCGGTATTTTACCAGGTGTATTTAAGATGGTCAGGGCAAGCCCCAATGGTGCCTTACTTCTCAATCCTCTAAACCAGGTCCCTCTAAAGTTCTCACGGCGAGGTTATTCGATAGAGCATGAAAGCTCTCCCAGGACCTGCCAAACCTGGTCTCTCGCGAGTACCGTTTGACCTCACATTAAAACTCGTTATTATTCTCGTTACATCATTACAACTGTTATAGCTTACAGTCAATATAAACAAAGATACAATATGACTAACACAACAAGCTAAAGTATGAGTTAATACACTTGAGTTGCCTCGGTTTCTTAATCTCAAACACTATTGCTAATTTGGGAATTATCCCTAATCTCAGGATTACCTTCAATCCCCCTCTACAGTTGTTTACATGTTCATTCATGTGAATATGTTTCATATTTGATTCTCCAAAACACAAAAGGCCGTATATTTTATTTAACACTAAGCTCTATAAGCTCAGACATCTCTATGTCTTTATTAGAGCATAATATATACTTAATACCCTTTCACTTCCCATATTTTCTCTGTTTGTGTCCTCCTTAAACATTAAATCAACTCACACATCAATTAAAAAGAAACCCATAAACCAAAATCTCAAACCTCTCACATCGCATTCCTTTATTTTTTTAGACATCCCAAGAAGGATTTAGTAAAAGAACCAATGATTACAAAAAAAAAGGAACAAGCACACCCAAACTTGGGCAAGCAAAGGCAAGAAAAGATGGCATAACAATATAACAAATAATAAATCGAATAAAAGAAGGCTAAAACTAAAACAAACATCTGGAGGAGACCCTCTAACCCACAGGAAGCCATTCTTGATAACGGGAAAACCATCTCAAGATACGCAAAAGACGAGGCTTACAGAATGAGGTTTAATGATACCAAATCGAAACATGTCTCCCATCACTTCGTAGCAGATGAAAATGTGATCTTCCTTTTTTTTAAGTTGTTGTTAAACATAACGACTCATCCAAAGATAAATACAAGTGTAATTTTACACTATCATATTTCATTAATATTCACAAGGTAGATTTGTTGGTTCATTGGCATTAAACGTAGCCACTTGTTAGTTTGAGTGAAGTTATTTCCGGTTCAGAATATGTCCACATTCAATTTTCATCCTTATGTTGGTTAAAAAATTGAATTGTATAATATAATTCACACAAGGAGCATCATCTTAATTATCATAAAATATAAAGATGAAACCTTAAGTAATAAAAACTAAAAGTATGAAAGTAATAGGCTAAAGTGGGATAAACTCTCATTGGAACTTCAAATTTTTATAAGAAAATCCCTTAAATTATTTTAAATTTAAGAAACACCCACGACTATGCATTCTTTTTAGAAATACCTCGTAATGTATCCTTAAAAACGTCATTAAAAAGTCCTTAAAATGGGGTGTGTTGAAGAAAATGCATAGTTCGGGGGGTGTTGGGTTCATGTGATTATATGCCACATAATTCAAAGATCAATTTTATTGCACTTTAGATAAATAATTAATTAATAGTTAAATAAATATAAGTAATATAAATATCAACACTCTGGATCAAATTATTAATCATTAACTAAAAAAAAGCCAAACATATATTCTTAAAAACTAATCAAGCTGAGTATTGATAAAATAAAATTGGAAAAAAAGGATGTCACATTTTTATTCAGTCGGTACAGAGTATGGGAGTTGTTAGGTTAGGTTTGTTAAGTGTATTTTAAGTCTCATAATTTGGGATTTTTGGGTTATAGCTTTTACAGTTTATGTATAATATTAGTACCACTGTCATCCTCACTCTTCATGTATGTCTATTTGGTATTGATAAAAAATAAATTACTATTGAAACATTTTTAAGTCATGAAATAAAATCACGTGTAGCTAAAGACTGGTAATTTTATATATGGATTAAAGTTGTGGTTATTTTGGTTGTTTCAATTATTCCTACCATTTTTTACTTGAGTTAAAGCCAATAAATTTCATATAATTCCCCATTTTATTTTTGAATGTCGCATTTGTCATTAAGTAGATAATAGTCAGTGTTGATACCAAAATTTACCATCCTGCATGGACCAATTACAAGCCATCACGTGTCATCCTACGTGGCACAACTCCAAGTCGGAATGATGGAAAATCCCAACTGTGGTGACAATTATTATTCAACACAAATAGATAAGAGAAGCGCAATCACCAAGCATAATAAGAAACATAAAATTCCAATCACACAACAAGAGATGTACGTGGTTCAGCAAGAATGCCTACGTCCACGATGGTGCAGTCAGTATTATTTCTATATACTCCGAGGAGTATTTATAGAGAATATAATGCGTATCCTTTGCCCCAGACCTAGGGTTTATTATACACATATCTGTCTTCGGGGAGTGGGGGTGTTGGACTCCCCCACGTTTACCATCTTCTCCTGGAATATCTCTATCTGAGAATATGGGAGAAGACTAAGTTACAACTGAATTAGTGTTAAGGTGCGAAGGGATTGGACTTTGGGCCGCTTTAATTGGGCTACTCGTCCAAGCCTGTAATGCCAATTCCGAGTACCCACAATTGCCCCTAAATTTGTTGGGCCATAATTTGGGCTCAATAAATTTAAATGATTTGTCATAATGGCTCTATTGCATATCACGTAACTCTTCCCAATGTTTGAGAGCTGATTTAGGTGGTAGTTGCTTCGTGTCTTGTACGCGATGGTTAGCAACATTTAAAAGTCACTTTGGGCAACGTTTAGTAGTTGTCGTTTCAAGCTTCTTAGTGTTCTTCTATCTTCTGCGAGTTTTAGCAATTTGTGCCCTCTTCTCCAGGTCTTCATCTTCCTCGCTTTCGATCTCCCTCGTCGTTTGAGCTTGTGATCTTTGCATTGCCTAAGTCAAACTCTCATCTCGTAAGTCTCCTTTGCTTTCTCTTTGTGTTTTCTTTGAATTTGTAGTTTAGGTTTTACAAATGGTAAAGATAGGTAATAGATCAGTGTCTCAGTTTAGAAAATTTTACAATATCCCAGAGTGGGTAGAGATTGAGTGTGCCTCTCTTCCTAGGAATGTTAGAGAGATAGAGGGTGCTCATTGGATTCACGTTTTGTTGCTTTCTCAAGGGGGGCTTACTTTTCCTCTAAACGATTTATTCTGGCATTTATTTGGTTATTTCGACATTATTCATGCACAGTGTTTTCCCAATGTATGGAAGATAATCAATGGCGTCCATAGAATAAATCAACTTTATGGCACCAGATTAGGGCTCGTCGAAGTCTTTTTTTGCTATTCCTTTTCTCGAACAAGCTCTGGTGTTCTTTATCTCAAGGCCAGGAGTCCTGACAAGGTATTGGTAGTGAACATACCTGATTCCCACAAGGATTACTGGTAAGATGGCTTTCTTGCTAGAAATTGGTAATTCTTCCCTCAGATTGAGGGGTCGAGGTCTGATAGGTTTACTATTCCCTTTTATGGGGAAGAGTACATAGGTAGTCTTTGCTCTGTCCTTTCAACTTATTTATTTATGTATAAACTCTCTGACTCTTTCTTGTTTTTTCTTTAGCAAGGTCAAAGAACTTGGAGCCTGCCCTCAGCGAGGTTCGGATTTCAGAGTTGGTTAAAGCTTGGAATATTAAGGAGCCCTTAGCTGACGGTGAACATCCCCGGTCTACTACTTTCTTTCTCGAGTACAAGAATATTGGGTCCAGCTTTATCGCGAGGCCTGTGGATAGTATTCCTGAATTTGATACCTCTGAAGAAGCTACTGCCGATCTTATTCAGTTAAACGAGGAGGAGAGTAGTTCTGAGAGTGACATTAAAGGTGGTGTTGAAGGCAATTTTGGCGAGGGGAGCTCCAGTGGTGACAGTTCTTCTGATTCAGAAGAGGTCTCTGAAGCCCAAGGACCTTCGAGCACGTCCAACAGCTCCAGCGAGGAAATAGTTCCTCCAAGGAAAAATTTAATCCGAGATGATGATGGTGATGATGATGACCACGTGCTTCTCGCTCAGAGGTCGAAGAAGCAGAAGTCCAGTACTAGGGCAGTTGATACTGGTTCCCAGTCTTCTACTCAGGAGCAGGAGAAGAAGAGAAAGGATGAAGAGCATGTGAAAGAAAAAGAGAGGAAGAGGGAAAAAGAGAAGAGGAAGATTGAAGAGAAGAAGAAGGTCAAGGAGAGGGAAAAAGAAGAGGAAAGGAGAAAGATGGAGGCGAGGACAAAGGCCGGGCAGGCCTTAGTGCCTGTGTCCGCATTGCCGAAGGGGGCTTCAGTTGCCACTTCTCCACAGTTGACCCCTGCACTGCTCGAGCGAGCAGTCCTTCCTACTGACCGCCAAAGGGCGGTCGGGACTGACCAATTAGCTCTGCAAGCGAGCCAGAGGCTATCCTTGGCATGTTTATTTCCCTTCTCTGATGCTTCCTAATTTTCGTATGTTTCCTTCTTCTAATATCTTCTCTTACGGACAGTTTGTGACTGATTTTGCTGTGCTCTATCGCTCTCACGATGAGCTAATCAATAAGAACGGCGAGCTGGAGAAGCAGAATGCCACCTTGAAAGTGAAGGTTACAAAGCTGGAGGCTAGTCTGAAGGCCGCTGATGCTTCTCGAAAGTCTTCCGACCTGGATCTTTTTAATGCCAATCGAGAGAGGGAAGCAGCAGTTACAGAACTGAATGAACTGCGATAAGCCTATGACCTGATCTGCTTAAGCAAGCTAGATGTTGTGGTAGAGAACAAGTTACTGACCGAGCAGCTGAAGGAGAAAGAGTCTCAAGCAGCCACCATTAAGGAGGACTCATATAACTCCGGGTGGGCTGTTCCGTATGAAGATGCTGAGGTTTAGATAGGCTACATCAGTCGTCTGAACTTTAAAAGGGGCTGGAACAAGGCCCCTTTAGCTGCTGGTGTGGATGTCGCTTCTCCTCTGTTCGACAAGCACGACCTAGGCCCAAAGCCAATTGTGGATGAAACACCTACCCCATCCATTGAATGTGTTGACCCTGCCTCTCAGACAGTCCCTGTCGATGCCCTTCCTGCTCAGGCGACAGAGGTTGTCCTTGCTGAGGGGGTGCTTTCACTGCTACTGACAAGGGGAAGTAGCCATCTTCTTCTGGGCAGCCTGAGGTTGCCAGCTAATTTACCCTTAGGGTTACTATTGTATTTTTATTTGTAATTTCCCTTTCCGCTTCTTTAATGTACTCTGATCTTTTTCATATGGATGAAATGAGAAGACTTTTTCCTTTAGTGTACTAAATAATTCTATCCACTTCTCAATTGGGAAGAATGCTTGGTCCTGATGTAAGTTCTGAAGTTCACCATACCTTTGTGAGGATTCGCAAATCACTGCGATTGAGGAACAAGCGTTTCATAGAGCAGACTGAGCTCGTCGTTAAACTGAAAGATAGGCTCCAAGAGATGGAGGAAGTTGGTGCCTCAATCCAAGAAAAGGTGAATACACTGAGATCAAAGCTTTTATATGCTTCTGAGATTAACCAGGTCGGAGAAATTCTTCAGCAAGAGAATGAGGCTTTGAGGAGGGAAGTCTCGCGACTTAGGGAGCATGCGCCGAGCATCGCTCCTGTAATATTATGAGGTTACTCCTCATCACGAGCTAGAGGTGGACCAAATGATGTTCCTCCGGTGCTGTGAGGTTCTACCCCGCCGACTGTTTCATGAGCTGGCAGGAACACAAGGAGTTCAGCTAGGAAAAGGGAAGAGCTCCATGGTGATGTCCAACGAGCATATGTGATTGCTGCTGGGCTTCAAAGGGACATCACTCGACTGGGGCATTTATTTAAAAGAGGGCCTCGATAAGTATGGGTCGATGGTTATGACAAAGGTTGGCTAGATGCTTCGACGAGGCTAACGGAGTTTGAAGAGCTTGCCTTTATCAGGGGATGGTTGAGTGCCCTGAAGGAGCTGCAAGTCCCAAGGAACTCAATGCTCTGGTATCGCCATGAGATCTCTCCTTCTACTCTAATGCCTAATCCTTTTCGGAGATATGATCAGTGGATCCCTATTGATGCCATTCCTCGGTAGCTATTGGAGTCATATGCGAATGAGGTCGAGTAGGAGCTAGTTCCCCATACCGACGACGATCAAAGAGCCCAAGTGGCTGATTCTCTTGTTCAGAGGCCTCACCCTCATTAAGATTTTACCGGTAGTAACTCTGTATATTTTGTAATGAAGTGATGTAATGTTTGGGCGAGCTCACCGACTAAACATGGGTTGTATTTGTTTTATTTGTTGTAAATGTGATGAAGTAATATAAAGTTTATGTTCTGGGAGAGTTTGCCGACTCAATAAGTGTTTTATATTTTCCACATCTCTTAGATTTTGCTTAACACCCTTGGGCCTCTCTTGGCCGACTAGATTTGTAAGCTTGTATTATTGAGTAAGTGTCCCTCCAGTCCAGTATGCTTATAAGATACCATTTTGCCCCACTTTACCTTTTAGGTCGTGTCGTCACATTTCCTTAGGCCTAAGTGTGGAAATTGGCGTGGACACACCTGGTGTTGGATGCTTCATCCGATCAGGATTTTATTAACTAAACATTATTTGGCGACCAATCTTGCTCTGGACATATTGCCTAAGGATCTCCTGTAGGGCTTCATGTATTGCCAGGGGAAATGCTAATAGGTCTTTCATGCTTCATAATGAAAACCTGAGGAGGGTGATTTCCCTGTTATAGCGTAATGATTAATGTGCCTGTCAGTTGAAAAGGGTGTGTGAGTTATAAAGTACATACACTAGTTAGCTGACACTTCGTAGAATGCAACTCCTAAACAATTTTTATTAATGATAAGGAAATGACCAAGTCTCACAAGTACAATGCAAAAGAAGAATCTAGAAATAGAATTTCTTAAGATTGGCTGCTTTCCATGCTCGCGATATCTATCTGCCCTCCAGCGTTTCTAAGTGATAAGCTCCTCGCAAATCATCTATTGTTATCTTGAATGGTCCTTCCCAGTTTGGCACTAACTTGCCATCTGATGGTTTTACTGCGCTGCCCAAGACTTTCCTTAGGACGTAGTCCCCAACTCGGAATGCCCTTGGATTGACCTTCTTGTTATAGTGTTTTGCGAGCTGTTGCTGATAGCTCGCTAGTTTCACCAAGGCAAGCTCTCGGCGTTCGTCAGCTAGGTCAAGCTCAGCGAGCAATGCTGCATTATTTTGGCCTTGGTCGACAAGGGTGGACCTCATAGTGGGTAAGCCTGCTTCCAATGGGATGACTGCTTCCATTCCATATGTCAGTGAGAATGGGGTTTCCCCCGTTGCTCGATGTGGGGTAGTACGGTAGGCCCACAGAATATGTGGTAGTTCATTCGCCCATGCGCCTTTGGCTCGAACAGGGAATTAGGCTTGGATTTGAATCCTCCAACAATGAAGCACAATATGAGGCCCTGATAGTCGGCCTCCAGAAGGCACACGCTTTGGGGGGAAATCGGTTGCAGGTGTTCGGCGACTCACAACTAGTCTCCAACCAGATAAGGGGAGACTACAATACAAAAGATGAAAGGATGGCAACCTACCTCGCCTTGGCAAAAAGGCTATTGGCTAACTTTGAGGAAGTCAATGTCCAACAATTTTTCATAGGACAGAACAGCCATGCTGACGCCCTAGTAGCCGTGAGTTTGACAATCGATTCTGACTTAAAAAGAACAATCCCCATTAATTTCCTCGCTCATCTGAGCATTAACTGTAACAACGAGCTACCAAGCGTGGATCAGGTGCTCTAAATTAAGTCAGCACCCAGCTGGATGGACCCTTTAAGGTACTATTTGAAGGATGACGCACTTCCAGATCATAAGAATATCGCTCACTAGATAAGAGTCAAAGCTGCTCGTTTTCACTTATCTCCTGAGGGTAATCTATATAAGAAATGATTTACGGTCCCTACCTTCAATGTGTTCACCCGAGGGATGTCAAACAAATCCTATATGAACTCCACGAGGGGATCTGTGGAGGCCATATTGGTGGAAGGTCATTGGCTTTCCGAGCAATGAAGGAAGGCTATTGGTGGCCATATATGCAAAGGGACTCTGCAATGTATGTTCGTAGATGCGAGAAATGCTAACTTCATGCTCCCATGGTCCATCAACTCGCCAGCGACCTAAAATCACTTTCCAGCCCATGGCCCTTCGCCCAGTGGGGAATGGACATCGTAGGTCCTCTTCCTACCGCTGTCAGCAATCGCAAGTATCTGTTGGTCGCAACTGACTACTTCACCAAATGGATAAAGGCAGAGCCACTTGCAAACACCCGAGACGCAGATATGATAAGAAACATATGGAAAAATATAATCACTCATTTTGGGATCCCTAGGACCATCATCACTGATAATAGAACGCAGTTCGAGAGCGGATCCTTTCAAAAATTTTGTAATGAGCACGGAATCAGACACCATTTTAGCTCAGTGGCCTATCCTCAGAGTAATGGCCAAGCCGAGGATTCCAACAAAATAATGATCGATGGGCTAAAGAAATGATTATAACGAGCCAAAGGCGCATGGACGAATGAACTACCACATATTCTGTGGGCCTATCGTACTACCCCACGTAGAGCAATGAGGGAATCCCCATTCTCACTAACATATGGAATAGAAGCAGTCATCCCATTGGAAGCAGTCTTACCCACTATGAGGTCTACCCTTGTCGACCAAGGCCAGAATGATGCAGCATTGCTCATTGAGCTTGACCTAGCTGACGAACGCCGAGATCTTGCCTCGGTGAAACTAGCGAGCTATTAGCAACAACTCGCAAAACACTATAACAAGAAGGTCAATCTAAGAGTATTCCAAGTTGGGGACTACGTCCTAAGGAAAGTCTTGGGCAATGCAGTAAAACCATCAGACGGCAAGTTAGGGCCAAACTCGGAAGGACCATTCAAGATAACAAGAGATGATTTGCGAGGAGCCTATCGCTTAGAAATGCTGGAGGGCAGAGAGATACGTCGAGCATGGAATGCATCCAATCTTAAGAAATTTTATTTTTAGACTCTTCTTTTGCCTCACGGGTTGAAGTTGGTCGAAAGGCTGCTCGCCTATGAATTCTGCTATAAAATAAGCAAGGACTTTCCCTTTGATTGTGTTCCTTGGTTGACATTGGATGTCAAATCTCCTGAGCTCGACTGACCATTTATATAGTCTGCCCGACAAATTCTCTTTCCTCAGGATTGCATTTTTCGGAGTGATAAGTACGATGCCTACTCATGCCCCCTTTAAATTGGAGGCTCCATCAACAAACAATTTCCAGCTTTCCCCTGTCGTGTGATTCTTCTTTTGCCTCACGGGTTGAAGTTGGTCAAGAGGCTGCTCGCTTGTGAATTCTTCTATGAAATCAGCAAGGGTTTGCTCTTTGATTGCGTTCCTTGGTTGAAATTGGATGTCAAATCGCCCAAGCTCAACTGACCATTTAGATAGTCTGCCCGATAAATCCGCTTTCCTCAGGATTTCTTTAAGGGGTTGCGATGTAAGGACGATGATAGTGTGAGATTCAAAGTAGTTCTTTAACTTCCTCGAAGCCACTACTAGTGCAAAGGCGAGATTCTCTAGTGGTAGGTACCGCTGCTCGGCCTCTAATAAGGTCTTGCTCGCGTAATAAACGGGGTGCTGGATTCCTGCTTTTTCGCACATGAATGCATAACTAACAGTGTGGTTGGAAATAGTGAGGTATAAGTACAAGGAATCTATTTCCTGTGGTATAACGAGCAGTGGTGGGGAGCTAAGGTAAGCCTTGAGCTCGTCCAATCCTCGCGAGCAATCTTGATTCCATTCTATTGTTTTGCTTCCCTTTAGGAGCTAGAAGAACGATTTGCACTTCTCGGAGGACTTTGAGATAAAACGGTTTAAAGGAACGAGCATGCCGATGAGCTTCTGTACATCACGGATTGTGCGAGGAGGTCGTACCCCATTTACTGCATCGATCTGGTCTGGATTAGCCTCGATGCCTCTCTTACTAACCAAGTACCAAAGAAATTTTCCTGACTGGACACCGAAAGAACACTTTCTCGCGTTAAGTTTCATTTAATACTTCCTGAGGATTTTGAAGTTTATTAATAGGTCTGAGAGGTGGTCTTCTTTCTTCTTGCTTTTGACGAGCATATCGTCAATGTAAACTTCCATGGTGTCTCCCATTTGATCTTTGAACATCTTAGTGACCAGTCGCTGTTATGTTGCCCCTGCGTTTTTGAGCCCGAAGGGCATGACCTTGTAATAGTATAATCTAACTGTGGTGATGAATGCTGTCTTGTCCTGGTCTGGAGCATACAGAGGGATCTGATGATATCCCGAGTATGCGTCCAGAAAACTCATCCTTTCGTGAGCTGTTGTGGCATCCACTAACTGATTGATTTTTGGGAGAGGGAAACTGTCCTTAGGGCATGCCCTATTAAGGTCAGTGAAGTCGATACGGACTCTCCATTTTCCATTATTATTTGGGACTACTACTGGGTTGGACAACCATTTAGGGAATTGAACTTCCCGAATGGATCCTGCATCCAGTAGTTTTTCAACTTCTTTTTCCACGGCCTTTGCCTTCTTGGGCGCAGTTCGCCGTGATTTCTATGTGATTGGTTTGAAGGTGGGGTCGACATGTAGCTTATGATAAACCACACTAGGATCAATCCCAGGCATCTCGTATGGTTCCCATACAAAAACATCTGCATTACTTCTCAGCAGAATCATCAACTCCTTCTGTTCCTGATCTGTGAGAGAAGCTCCAATCAAGAAAACCCTGTCATCGTCACTACCTCCAGCTGTAACCTCTTCCAGGTTCTCGACGACCCATTCAAAGGGGAGGAGCCTGGTCTCCTCTACTTCGGGTCTTCCATACTTTAACTGCTATTTCGAAAGTGTCAGACCTTCTTGTTCCTCAACTTTCTCGCTGGTCTTGTCGGCCTTCCTCTCTGGTCTTGGGCGGATGGCCACTATGAAGCACCTTCTTTCCATCACTTGATCGCCATGGATCTCCATTACTCCTCACTCGGTCACAGATTTGAGCTTCCAGTGGTAGGTCGAGGAGACTGCCTTCATTGCGTGTAGCCATCCTCTGCCGAGGATAGCCTGGTATGGCGAGTCAATGTCGACTACCAGAAACTTAATCATTTTAGAGACATTTCTGGCCCTTACTGGGAGCACGATCTTTCCCAAGGGCATAGTCATTTTTCCAGCGAAGCCAACTAAAGGGACAATAGCTTACTTTAGGTCGGCGATGCTTAACTTCAATTTTCTGAATAGGTCGAGATACATTACCTCGGACGAGCTTCCTTGGTCGACGAACAACTTGTCGAGATCATGGTTAGCTATCCTGAGAGTAATGATCAAAGCATCATGATGTGGGGTTCTCACTCCCACCAGATCTTCATCTGTGAATACGATATGCTTACTATAGTCAACGTCATCTGCTCATCTATGCTTTCCCAATTGTGTCTTTACTGGATCGATCTAAAAATCTTGCATCACCGTTGTAAGATTTTTTACCTCCATTCGAGTTGAATTTCCTTGAATCTTATTTACGTTAGATGCCTCGTGAATTACTGTGAATTCATGGACGGCGTCGTCTTTGAGTACGTTATCAGGCCTTGCTTCTCTATGGGTAGCAACTTTCTCTGCCTTTTTTTCCACAATTTCGTTCAGATGCTCGGACTGGGCCAGCTCTTCGAGGCGGGACTTAAGAGCCTTGTAATTCTCGGTCTTATGTCCTCCTTCTTTGTGAAAAGCGCATCTCAGCGCGTTGTTTCTCTTTGAGGGATCTCCTCCCATCTTCCTTGGCCACTTAATAAATGACTCGTCTTTGATTTTTATGAGAATTTTATAAATTGGTTCTCTGAAGACGGTGTTGACTGCCTGAAATGCTTTTGCCACATAGTTACTGCTTCCGTTCCTGGAGCCATTCTTACCCCCATTCTTTCCTCCTTTCTTCTGGTTCTCAGTTTTGTCGTTGCCTTTGGCAGTGAGCTTAGTTCGACCGTTTTCCCCTGTGCTGTGGCGGGTCACATCCTCCACCTTGACATATTTCTCGATGCGAGCCATCAAGTCGTCCATGGTCATGGCCTATTTCTTTGTCAGGGACTGGTACAGAAGGGAAGAGATGGGTAGCCCAATTTTGAAAGAGGCCACTGCCACTTGCTCCTAGAAGTCCTCTACCTCATTGAATAATTCCCAATACCTCTTCGCATAATCTCGGAGGGTCTCTTGAGGCGTCTTTTTCATTGTTAGCAAAACATCCATCCTTTTGGGATGGGAGATACTAGTAATGAAGAGGGCCATAAAGAGCTTGGCCAGGGACTTGAAGCTTCTGATGGACCTATGGGGGAGCCTCTCGAGCCATTTCTGTGCTACGTCATGAAGGCTCGAGGGAAAAATTCAACACATTAGTGCATCTCGATGGTTCCAGAGGGTCATGGCTTGCCTGTACTGCCTGGCATGATCAATGGGATCAGTTTTACCATCATAAATCTTGAACCTTGGAATAGAAAATTTCTTGGGTGCTTCCTCTTATTCTATTTCCCTTGAGAAAGGCGATTTCATATGAGTTTTGAGTGCTCACCTAGTGAGTTCTCGGGTCGATCTGGTACCGCGATGCCCAGGGTTTTGGTCCATCTCCCTTCGGACCATACTTCGTATGTTCTCATTGCTACGAGCTGGGCTCCTATAATTGTGAGCTAGTCGCAGTTGCTCGAGTAGGTCATCCTCTGACTCGTTTCCCTCAACTTTCTGGGACTCGCATCTAGTGCTCCATCCTCAGCTGTGAGACTTGCTCGCCTGAGGGATAGGAGTGCAGTACGGACGTCTCCTAGTGCCATGATAGAGCTCTATCTATATTCTTTCTAACCTTCTTTTGAGGAGAGCATTCTCAGCTTCGTGCCTGAGAAAAGACTCCATCTGCTCTAGGAGCCTCGCCTCATAGGCATCAATCAACCTGGATATTTGTGTGGACCTCGCTGGTCCTTGGCTTTCTTCTAAGGCTGGCATCTCTAGGCAAGCCCTCTTATCTGAACGCTGAACTTAAGATCTGATCCTGCGAGGAGCAAGTTGTTCTTAGATATCTCCTGCTTGAGGAGCACTACTACTGTGACCAGACATTTCAAAGTTCTTTGTTGGTGTGAGCTTTCTCAAGGAAGATAAATGTTCCCACAAACGGCACCAATTGTGGTGACAATTATTATTCAACACAAATAGATAAGAGAAGCGCAGTCACCAAGCATAATAAGAAACATACAATGCCAATCACACAACAAGAGATGTACGTGGTTCAGCAAGAATGACTACGTCCATGGTGGTGCAGTCAGTATTATTTCTATATACTTCAGGGAGTGTTTACAGAGAATATAGTGTGTGTCCTTTACCCCAGACCTAGGGTTTATTATATACATATCTGTCTTCGGGGAGTGGGGGTATTAGAATCTCCCACGTTTACCATCTTCTCCTGGAATATTTCTATCTGAGAACATGGGAGAAGACTAAGTTATAACTGAATTAGTGTTAAGGTGCGAAGAGCTTGGACTTTGGGCCGCTTTAATTGGGCTACTCGTCCAGGCCTGTAATGCCAATTCCGGGTACCCACACCGACCCACAAAGAAGCTCGACTAACTTTGTTACCTGACCTACTGGGAAGCCCGACCAACAGCCAAAAAGTCATTCTATATAGCCAACCAAGCACTAACGGTCTTATGAATGAATCCTCATTATGTATTGATGTGAAGGCCTAAAAAATAAAGGCATTCCATCCTTTCACATGACAACGATAAAGTCCCATCCTGGTCTATAAATAAATTGTACCATCCTCATTGTTGGGGATCGAAAAATAACTCAAGGCAATCAATACATAACTATGGACGTAGGACATTCCTTTGAGCCTAACCACTTTAAAATGTTTTCATGTGTCTTGTTTACTTAATTTATATGTGATCAATTAATTAGGCTTAGTTTAATTTTTTACATCAACAGATTAGCGTCGTCTGTGGAAAACGTATTGCTAAATATTTTCACTCATTCATCATTCATCATCTATGGCTGACATTCCGTAATCAAGCACTAAAAATGAGGGCATTCCTCCTAATCCTTTAGCCCCTATTAACAATAACGATTTAACAGGAATTTTGGCTAGCCCGGCTAAGGGTCAGGAAGCCATGCAAGACACTATATGACAGTTGGCCCAAAATCTGCAACTTGGAGTACGAGCGCAATCTAATCGTAGGAATAAGCAGCCGCCACCGCCAACCAGGGTTATTAGGCATCGTCTTTTCAAAATTTCCAGGGATCCTTCATACCTACTTAGAGCAACCTCTTATATTAGGGTCACCAATTCCACTGTTGGACAATCTCTCATACTAAAAAGATTGAGTGCCTTAGAAAGGCTAAGTAGGGCATCTCCTTTCGATCGTTTGGCCCCCAGGGAAATTCCCAATGGGTTGCGTCGAGAAATACACAATGACTAAGTGATCTAAGGGAAGGTTCAGCTCAATCTAGATTAAATACCCGACAAAATAAAAGGTCTAGTCAGAGAGAAGGTTCACAGGAAGAAAGTTCAGCCAGATTTGGAGGTCAGCATAAAAGAGTTGCCATCCATAGTATTAATAGTGATGCGCAAAAGGGATCCATTCACTGGTTAGAAGAAAAATTAGGTGAAATGGCCAAAGCCAAGAACCCCATTCAAAGAAGTTTTATTAAGGGATCCCCCTTTGTACAAACCATTGTGGATTTCCCTACACCGACCAAGTTTAAAGCTCTAGTAGTCACTCCCAAATATATTGGGAAAACTAATCCAGTTCTCCATATAGAGAAATATCAAGCAACTGCTGATATCTATGCTATTCCTGATGAGATGAGATGTAGGGCATTCTCAGGAATAATCATTGGATCTGCTCAAATCTGGTACAATAGCCTTCCTCGGGGGCAAATTTCTTGCTTTCAATAACTAGCCGAGCTATTCATTGGTAATTTTTGCTTTGGAGTAAAACCAGTGAAACGAGTAGCTCATTTACTCAGCGTGAGACAAAAGGAGGGAGAAAGTACCAGAGATTACATCACTCATTTCAACAGCAAGAAATTAAAAGTAATCGATTATGAAGAAAAGACAACAACCACTGCTCTCATGAGCAGTTTGTTCCCTGATAAATTATACTATACTCTGGCAAAAGATCCACCAAATACGATGACAGAATTGGTGGCGCCAAAGCAACAAAGATTATGAATGCCGAGGAAGCTATGGCCGCTAAAAATAATTCAGACGCAAAGGTGGAAGAAAAAGCAGAAGAGAAGTCAGATAAGAAGGAGCACAAGAATCATAATGAGCGCAGGAGTTCAAAGGGAAATGAAGGCCTAGATCGGTTCAGGAAATTCACTAATTACACTCCTTTGACAGTTGGTATACATCACGTGTTGAAGGAAATCAGGCACAAAAATGAGTTGAATTGGCTTTAAAAGCTGAGGTCACCTGTTGATAAAATGGATAAGTCCAAGTATTATGAGTTTCACAAAGATCATGGTCATACTACCAATCGATGCATTGCCCTCCAGAATGAGATAGAGGTACTCATTCGAAGAGGAAAACTGGACATATTTGTTGATCGGCAGAATGGAGGAAGAAATAGAGGAAGAGGTCGATAGAGATCTAAATCGACAGTCAAGCTTAGGGAAGACAAGAAGAGGAACCACGAAGATGATCCAAAAAATGATCCCGATCTTCTTTAAAAACCTAGACAATCGATATTAGGTATTCACACTCAGTTTTGGATCTTTTTATTGTTACATGATTATAGGTGGAGATGCTGGAGGAGGAGATCACACAGCTGAAAGGAGGGCTTACCTCAATGAGGCTCAATCTTGCTCCTATATCCAACATATCAACCTCGAAGAGGAGGATCGACCAAGAAAAGTTAATAAGGATAAGCTCATAGTTGGCTTTTCCAAAAATAATTTATCTGGAGTTTTGTATCCTCATGATGATCCTTTAGTGATCAGAGTCAGGATGAAAGAAGTATTGGTAACAAGAACATTGGTGGATAATGGGAGTTTAATAGACATCATGGTATATCCTTGTTTTGATAATTTGGGTTTAAAACTCAATCAATTGGAGCCTTATCACAGGCCACTCATTGGATTTTTAGGAGAAAAGGTGTTTCCACTGGGAACTATCAAGCTGGATGTGTTGATCGTGACTTGGCCACTGTCTAGGACAGAGAAGGTATGATTCTTTGTAATGGACAAAAATATTCATTTTGCTTATAATATGATTATGGGGAGGGTTGGTCTGAAAAAGTTCAAAGCTGTACCCCCAACTATTCATCAACGTTTGAAATTCCCGACCAACTTTGGAGTAGGAGTAGTGAAAGGAGATCAAAAGTAGCTTAGGAGTGCTACTATTCCTCTGCTTATAATATGCGGAGGAAAAAGACATGTTGGAGGCCAAACGAAAAACAACCACTTATCAAGTGGATATAACTTAGCCGAATAACGAATCTGAGGTTGAAACCTTAGATCCAAGAGATGAATCTGAGCTTGTAAAATGAGAAGTGATGGAGGTAATATAAAGCATTATTCTGGATGATGGCAAGTCATAGCGAACAACTTAAATAGGAGCATTATTGGAACCAGTTTTTAAGCAGGAGTTGAAAACTTTCTTGAGCAAAGAAAGCAGGTGTTCTCTTGGAGTCATGAAGATATGCCAGACATATATCAAAACTTTATGTGTCATGAACTTAATGTCAATAGGGAAGTCAAACCTGTGAAGTAGTGAAGAAGAGTTTTTATCCCGGAGAAGAACCAGGTTATACAGGAAGAAGTGGAGAAGCTTCAAAAAGCATCATTTATTGAAGATGTGAAATACCCAGATTGGCTAGCCAATGTAGTTAAGGTCAAGAAGAAGAACAACAAGTGGAGGATGTGTGTGGATTTTATCGATTTAAACAAAGTGTGCCCGAAGGATCATTTTTGTTTGCCATGAATTAACCAACTGGTAGATGCTATTTCAGGGCATAAATTGTTGAGTTTCATGGATGCATATTCTGGTTACAACCAGATTAAAATGAAGCTAGAAGATAAAGAAAGTACTTCCTTTATCACTCCCCGAGGAACTTATTGCTATAATGTTATGCCATTTGGTCTAAAAAATGCAGGTGCTACTTATCAGAGACTGGTGAACAAAGTATTTGAGGGGCAGATAGGCAAGAATATGGAAGTATATGTTAATGATATGCTCACTAAAAGCAAAAAATCCGCTGATTATATTGCCAACCTCAGTCAGATTTTTTTGATCAATTGAAAAAGCATCAAATGAAGTTAAACCCCACCAAATGCATCTTCGGAGTCCAGGAGGTAATGTTCCTTTGGGTATATAGTGAATCAAAGGATAGTTGAAGCCAATCCATATAAGATTAAAGCTCTGATCAAAATGAAATCCCCGACCTGTAAAAAAGAGGTTCAAAGGCTAACTGGACGTGTAGCAGCACTCAACAGGTTTGTATCAAGAACAACAGATAAATGCTTGCCATTCTTTAAGGGACTCAAAAAAACCTTTAAATGGAACAATGAATGTGAAAAGGTGTTTCTGGAATTGAAGAAGTACCTGGGGGTCCCACCACTACTTTCTCGACTAATCATAGGAGAAAAGTTGTATCTATATCTGGTAGTATCTGAGTCTGCAGTTAGCTCTGCTTTGATCAAGGAAGACGATGGAGTTCAAAAGCCAGTTTATTACACTAGAAAATATTTTTGAGGAGTAGAAGTAAGATATCCTAGACTGGAGAAATTGGCATTAGCTTTAATTGAAGCTAGTAGAAGAATGAAGCCATATTTATAAGTCCACACCATAGTGATCTACACTTATATGCTATTAAGGCAGGCTTTACACAAATCGAAGAAATCTGGGGGGATGATGTATTGGGCTGTGGAGTTGGGGGAGTACGAAATTATGTATGAGCCAATGACTGCTTTAAAAGGCCAAGCTGTGGCTGATTTTGGCTGATTTTATTACAGAATTCACTTATCCAGAGGTCCCCGAGCAACATGCAGGAGTTAGTAGACCAATTGAAAATATACCCGACCAACTCCAAACAGGGGGAATTGTAAAAAAAGATTAACCAGAACTTGCCAGTGGAGTACAGGAGATGAAGAAGAAATATGAGGATGCAAAAGATAAATCTTCCATCAAGGGACTCTGACAAACCAAGTATTTGACAACAATATCCCCATATGGAGTTTATACATCGACGGGTTGTCTTCTGCAACCATATGTGGAGCTGGAATCATTCTCAATACTCCAGACAAGCTAGACATAAAGTACGATATACGTTTCTAATTTTAAGCCTCCAATAATGAAGAAGAATACGAAGCCGTGATTGTTGGTCTAAATCTAGCTAAATCAATGAACGCCGAGCAAGTTATGGTGTATAGTGATTCGCAATTAGTGGTAAATCAAGTGCTGAGCTTATATGCAGTAAAAGGAGAATTGATGACTAGATATTTGGCTAAAACTTTCGAAGTAATTATTACTTTATTATCAGTTCAAATGGTTAGGATTCCAAGATAGGAGAACGCCCGAGCAGATTCACTTGCTCGGCTAGCCTCAGCAACCAGAACGGAAATACGAAGAACTATCCCTATTGAGCTACTTGTTAATAGGATCTGTGGATGCAATTATTATGCAACACAAATGTATATGAGAGAAAGATTATCAAGAAGAGGACAAGGAATACAAGATGCCAATCACACAACAAAGGATGTACGTGGTTCAGCCAAGATCTGCCTACGTCCACGGTGGTGCAGTCGATATTATTTCTATATACTCTGGAGAGTGATTACAAAGAATACAACTTTTCCTTTTGCCCCGGACCTAGGGTTTAATATATACATGTGCATGTAGATGAGTGGAGGTGATGGGTTCCTCCATGTTTTCCATTTCCCCCATAACTTCCCTTCATGGGATCGTGGGGGAGACCGAATCAATTATAAAAGATGAGGGGCCTGGACTTTGGACCGCCAGGACTAGCCTACTCGTCCAGGCCCATAGTTCTAAATTTTGGGTATCCACAATTGCCCCTAAATTTATTGGGCCACGTTTATGGGTCCAATGGATTTAAATGATCAGCCATTATGGCTGATTTGTGATTCTTCGAAAACTGTGAAGTTTCTTTGGCGGCACTCGCTTCGCTATCTGTGCGCTATGATTAGAATTGAAGGCTTGTTAGGATAGCCAATTTTTCTTCCGTCGTTTCACCCTTTCCAGTACTCTTCCTTCTTCTGAGAACTCTAGCGCCTCGTACCTTCTTCTCTGAATCTCCATTCCCATTGCTTCTTAGTCGTCTTGAGCTCGTGCTTCTTCATCACTCGAACCGATCTTCTGTTTTGTAATTTTCTCATGACCTTTCTTTGCACTTTCTCTTTGGTTTGTAGAATTTCTTGAGTTTTTCAATGGCGAAGATTGGAAATAGGTCAATCTCTGAGTTCAGGAAGTTCTACAATATTCCTGAGTGGGTAGTTATTAAATGTTGTGCCTCCCCTCCTAGGAACGTTAGGGATATAGAGGATGCCCACTGGATCCATGTTTTGTTACTCTCCCATGGGGGACTTACTTTTCCCCCTAATGATCTATTTCTGCATTTTTTGGTTATTTCAATATTGTTCCCGTACAGTGCTATCCCAATGTGTGGAAGATAGTAAATGGCGTCCATAGAATAAACCAGTTGTATGGTACTAGGTTAGGACTTGTCGAGATCTATTTCTGTTATTCCTTCTCTCGAACTAGCTCAGGTGTCTTATACCTCAAAGCTAGGAGTCCTGATAGGGTATTGATAGTAAACCTACTTGATTCCCATAAGGACTACTGTCAAGAGGGTTTCCTCGTTAGGAATTGGCAGTTCCCTCCCCAGTTTGAAGGGTCGAGGTCTGAGAGATTCACCGTCCCTTTTTACGGGGAATAATATATAGGTAGATATTGTACTGTTGTTTCAACCTTTGCTGACTTGTGACTTTTCTAACCTCTCTTTGCTTTTTCTCCCACAGTGAGGACAAAGAATTTGGAGCCTGCTCTCAGCGAGGTTCGTATCTCGGAGTTGGTGAAATCTTGGAATATCAGGGAGCCTCTGAGTGACGGCGAGCATCCCAGGTCTGCTGCCTTTTTGCTCGAGTACAAGAACGCAGGCTCCAGCTTCATAGCACGGCCTGTGGATAGTGTTCCAGAGTTTGATTCTTTCTAAGAGACTACTGCTGAGCCTATCTAGTTGGAAGAAGAGGATAGAAGCTCTGAGAGTGAGCCTACAGGAGCTGCGAGTAATTTGGGTAGAGGGAGCTCTGACAGTAGCAGTTCTTCTGAAGAGGATTCTGAAGCTCGAGGATCGTCGAGCACTTCCAGCAGTTCAGGCGAAGAGATGCCTCCAAGGAAGAACCTGATTAGAGACGATGATGATGAGGACCATGTGTTTCTTTCACAGAGGTCAAAGAAACAAAAGTCTTCTTCTGGGGCCGTGGATACTGGTTCTCGGTCTTCCACTTAGGAGCAAGAGAGGAAGAGCAGGTGAGAGAGAGGGAGAGAAAGAAGGAGGAGGAGAGAAAGAAGGTGGAGGAAAAGAAGAGGGTGGAGGAGAGGAAGAGGATGGAGAGGGAGAGAGATGAAGAGAGGAGGAAGATGGAGTCGAGGACGAAGGCTGGGCAAGCCTTGGTCCCGGTGTCTGCTTTGCCCGAGGGGGCCTCAGTTGCCACTTCTCCTCAGCTGGCTCCTGCGCTGCTCGAGAGGGCAGTTCTTCCTGCAGATCGCCAGAGGGCGCTGGGGTCTGATCAATTAGCCCTTCAAGCTATCCAGAGACTAGCCTTGTTAAGGTTCTCTCCCTTTTTCAATTCCTTAACAAGTTTTAATTATTTCTCCTTCTTGATTTCTCCTTTATTTTTGGCAGTTTGTGACTGACTTCGTCGTGCTCTATCGTTCTCGCGACGAGTTGGTGAGAATGAATGGTGAGCTGGAGTAGCAGAAGTCTGCTCTGGAAGTCAGGGGTTCTCAGCTGGAGGCTAATTTGAAGGCTGCTGATGCCGCCCGAGCTTCCTCTGATCTGGCCCTTATCAATTCTAACTGAGAGAGGGATGCGGCGGTTAAGGAGATGAGCGAGCTGAGGCAGGCCTATGACCTAGTCTGCTCGAGAAAGATAGGTTTTGTGTAGGAGAACAAGTCTCTGACTGAGTTGCTGAAGGAGAAGGAGTCCCAGGTAGCCACCATCAAGGAGGATTCATACAACTCCGGGTGGACTGCTCCTTATGAAGACGCCGAAGTTCAGATAGGCTATATCAGCCGTTTGAACTTCAAGAATGGATGGAACAAGGCCCTCCTAGCTGCTGGTGTTGATGTTGAGTCTCCACTGTTCGACGAGCATGACCCGGGTCCAAGGCCAACAGTGGACGAAGAAGCCCCTGCTCCAGCCATCGAGGGTGTTGATCTTACCTCTCAGACAACTCCTGCCGATGCTGGTCCTGCCCAGGCAAATGAGGGCATCCCTGTAGAGGGGGATGCCTCTGTTGCTGACAAGGGGAAGTAGCCAGCCACCTATGGGTAGCCTGAGGTTGCTAGTTAATCCTCTTTTAGGATTATTTTTGTACTTCTGCTTGTAATTTCTCCATTTTCTGCTCGATGTACTTGACCTTTATTAATGAAATAAAAAGGCTTCTTTTTCGAATGCATTGATTGATTTTTCTTTCCCTTGCCCTTTTATGTCTTGTAGTTAATTGATGTAGAAGAGTATATTCCTGCCACATCTCAATTGGGCAGGACTCTTGGTCCCAATGCCAGTCCTCAGGTTCGTCAGGCCTTTGTTAGGATTTGCAAGTCTCTTAGGTCAAGGAATCAAAAGTATAAGGAGAAGTCCGAGCTAGTGGCTAGGCTGAAGGACAGGCTTCAGGATATGGAAGTAATTGGTGCCTCTGTACAAGAGGAAGTCAATGTACTGAGAGCTAGGTTGCTAGAGGCCACCGAGATAAATCAAGTTGGGGAATTCCTGCAGCAGGAGAATGAAAACCTGAGGAGGGAAGTCCTGCAACTTAGAGAGCATGCACCGAGCACTGTTTTAGCGGTTCTGCAAGGCTCCTCGTCTTCGCGAGCTGGACATACTCCTCCTATGCCACGAGGTTCCACTCATCCTCCCCTCCCGCGAGCTGGTAGGAGCACCAGGGGAAGGAACAGGGAAGCAGAAGAACAGCGGGATAAGGAGATGGAAGAGCTCCGTGATGATGTCCGCCGAGCATATGTAATTGCTGTTGGGCTTCAAAGGGACGTTACTCAATTGTGGCATTTATTCAAGAGGGGTCCTCGATAAGCGTGGGCTGATGGTTATGATCAAGGTTGTCTAGATGCTCCCACAAGACTATCTGAGTTCGAGGAACTTTCTTTCATCAGAGGGTGGTTGAGTGCCTTGAAAGAGCTTCAGGTCCCGAGGAACTCGATGTTATGGTACCATCACGAGATGTCCTCCTCCACTCTGATGCCCAATCCATTCAGGAGGGATGATAGATGGATCCCCATTGATGCTATTCCTCGGCAACTATTAGAGTTGGACGCAGATGAGGTTGTGGAAGCCTGATGATGGAAGAAGAGCTAGAGTGGCAGACTATCTTGTTCGGAGGCTTCCACTTTCTTGAATTTTTTGCAAGTTGTTTTTCTTTTGATAATGTAAATGCTTTGGGAGAGCTTCGCCGACTAAACGTGTATTATCGTTGTTGTAAATATAACAAGTTGTTATTTTTTTGTCTTTTTTGATAATGTAAATGCTTTGGGCGAGCTTAGCCGACTAAACATGTATTATCACTGTTGTAAATATAAGAGATTAATAAAGAGTTCGTGTTTTGGGCAATTTTGCCGACTAAACGTGTTCATCCAATCTTTTTATATTCCTGCTGCTTCATAATTCTTTTTATTTTGCCATGCAAGTGTCCCCCCAGCCCAGTATAATACCAAAATACCATTGTGCCCCATTTTACCCTTTAGGTTGTGTCGTCACACTCCCTTAGGCATAAGTAGGGCAATTGGCGAGGACACACCTGGTATTGGATGTCTTCATCCGGTCAGGATTTTGCTCAACCAAAGTAGGTTTGATGGCCAGTATAAAATCTGGTCGCATTACCTAAGAATCCTATGTAGTGCTTTATATATTGCCAGGGGCAATGCTAAGAGGTCTCTTGTGTTTCATGACGATGACCTGAGGAGGGGTATCCCCCTGCTATATCGACCATCGTGCCTGTGATTTGGAAAAAGATGTGTGATAAAATGCAGTTACTGATTTCATTAGTAATAAGGGGAATGAACTGTTCCTTTCACATAACAAATACAAGAAAAAGATTCAACAATAGAATTCCTTGAGAATCTAAAAAATGAATTTCTTGAGATTAGCTTCATTCCATGCTCGTGGTATCTCTCTGCCCTACATCATTTCCAAATGATATGCACCTTGCAGGTCGTCCCTAGTTACTTTAAAGGGTCCTTCCCAGTTTGGGCCTAGCTTGACGTCTGATGACCTTACTGTGTTGCCCAGGACTTTCCTTAGAATATAGTCCCCAACTTTGAATCTTCTTGGGTTAACCCTTTTGTGGTAATGCTTTGTGAGCTGTTGCTGATAGCTCGCAAGCTTCACCAGGACCAGTTCTCTACGCTCGTCGGCGAGGTCGAGTTCAGCGAGCAACGCCCCATCATTTTGGCCTTGGTCGACAAGGTCGGATCTCATTGTTGGCAAGCCCGCTTCTAGTGGAATGACTGCTTCCATGCCATATGTTAGCAAAAATGGGGTTTCTCCTGTTGCTCGCCGAGGAGTTGTTCGGTATGCCCATAGGACATGGGGTAGCTAGGTTTCCCATGCACCCTTGGCTCGCTCTAGTCGCTTCTTCAATCCATCGATCACAGTTTTGTTGGAAGCTTCTGCTTTCCCATTGCTCTGAGGTTAGGCCACCGAACTAAAGTTGTGCCTGATCCCGTGTTCATTACAGAAGTCCTGAAAGGGGCCACTCTCGAATTGTGTCCCATTATCAGTGATGATGGTTCTGGGGATTCCGAATCGAGTGATTATACTCCTCCATATGAATCTTATCATGTCAGCGTCTCGGATGTTTGCCAATGTCTCTGCCTCGATCCATTTGGTGAAGTAGTCAGTTACAACCAACAGGTATTTGCGATTGTCGGCAGCAGTGGGTAGTGGTCCCACGATATCCATCCCCCATTGGGCAAAGGGCCACGGACTGGTCATGGATTTTAGGTCGCTGGCTGGTTGGTGGACCATTGGAGCGTGAAGCTGGCATTTCGGGCATTTGCGGACATATACTACGGAGTTCTTTTGCATATATGGCCACTAATAGCCTTCCTTCATTGCTCGAAAGGCTAGAGACCTTCCTCCGATATGACTCCCACAGATTCCTTCATGAAGCTTGCGCAGCACTTGCTCGACATCGCCTGGGTGGACGCATCTAAGGTATGGACCGTAGAAGGACTTCTTATACAAGTCGCCTCCTGTGGATAAGTGAAAGCGAGCAGCTTTGACTCTTATCTGGTGGGCGGTTTTCTTATCCTCGGGGAGCGTGCCCTCCTTTAAATAGTCTCTTAAGGGGTCCATCCAGCTGGGGGCTGATCCCACCTGGAGTATTTGTTCCACGTTTGGTAGCTTTCTATTGTAGTTAATGCTTGGACAAATGAGGAAATCGATGGGAATGACCCTTTTAAGTCTAGAATCAACTACCGAGCTTAGGGCTGCTAAGGCGTCGGCATGACTGTTTTGCCCTCTGAGAAACTGCTGGATGTTGATCTCCTCAAAGCTCGTCATTAGTTTCTTCACCAGGGCGAGGTAGGCTGCCATTCTTTCATCCTTCGCGTTGTAATCTCCACTTATCTGATTGGAGACTAGTTGAGAATCGTCGAACACCTGTAAACGTTTTGCTCCCAGAGTTTGCGCCTTTTGGAGACCGGCTATTAGGGCTTCGTACTCTGCTTCGTTGTTAGAGGCTGCAAATCCAAGCCTGATTCCTTGCTCAAGGATGGTATTTTCTGGGGTGATGAGAACGATGCCCACGCATGCCCCCTTTGAGTTGGGGGCTCCATCAACAAATAGTTTACAGGTTTCCACTGTTGCTGGGTCCTCTTTTTGCTTTGTTGGTTGAGGTTGGTCGGGGAGTTCTTCGCCAGTGAATTCGGCTATGAAATCAGCGAGGATCTGACCCTTGATAGCGGTCCTTAGTTGAAATTGGATGTCGAACCGGCTGAGCTCGACTGACCACTTAGACAATCTGCCCGACAAATCCTCTTTCCTTAGGACCGCCTTAAGGGGGTGCGATGTAAGGACGATGATAGTATGAGCTTAGAAATAATGCTTCAGTTTCCTTGAGGCTATCACTAGTGCAAAGGTGATCTTCTCCAATGGCAGGTACCTTTGCTCGGCGTCTAATAAGGTCTTGCTCACGTAGTAGACGGGGTGTTGGATTCCTGCGACCTCGCATATTAACGCCGAGCTAGAAGTGTGACTGGATACCAAGAGGTACAGGTACAAAGAATCCATTTGCTGTGGTATGACAAGCAGCGGTGGAGAGCTTAAGTAAGACTTAAACTTGTCCAAAGCTCGCGAGCAGTCCGGGCTCCATTATATTGGTTTACTCCCTTTTAGAAGCTGGAAAAAAGGCTTGCACTTCTCGGAGGATTTGGAAATGAAGCGATTTAAGGCAACGAGCATTCCAGTGAGCTTCTACACGTCCCGGACTGTTCAAGGGGGTTGTACCCTGTTGATTGCATCGATCTGGTCCGGATTAGCTTTTATGCCTCTCTTACTTACCAAGTATCCAAGAAATTTTCCTTACTAGACACCGAAGGAACACTTGATCGCATTAAGCTTCATTCGGTACTTCCTGAGGATTTCGAAGGTCTTTGGCAGGTCTGAGTGGTGATTTTCCTTCTTCTTGCTCTTAATGAGCATGTCATCGATGTAGACCTCCATTGTGTTTCCCATTTGATCCTTGAACATTTTTATGACCAGCCTCTGGTAGGTTGGCCCTGCATTCTTGGGCCCAAATGGCATGACCTTGTAGCAATACAACCCAACCATTGTGATAAGCACCGTTTTGTCCTGGTCTGGGGCATACAAGGGGATCTGGTGATATCCTGAGTATGCGTCCAGGAAACTCATTCGCTCGTGAGCTGCAGTGGCGTCTACTAGTTGGTCTATCTTTGGGAGGGGGAAACTATCCTTAGGTCAAGCTTTGTTGAGGTCAGTGAAGTCGATGCAAACTCTCCACTTCCCATTGTTCTTCAGAACTACTACTGGGTTGGACAACCACTTGGGGAATTGTACTTCCCATATGGATCCTGCATCCAGTAGTTTTTCGAACTCCTTTTCAACTGCTTTAGCCTTCTCGGATGCAGTTCTTCGTGCCTTCTGCGTGACTGGCTTGAATGTGGGGCCGACGTGCAGCTGATGACAGACCATATCAGGATCAATGCTAGGCAGCTCGTATGGTTACCATGCGAAAACATCTACGTTGTGTCTCAGCAAGGTCGTCAACTCCTTCTGTTCTTGATGGTGAGAGATGCTCCAATCAAGAAGACTCTACTACTGTCACCAACTTCGGCTATAACTTCTACCAGGTCCTCGATGACACGCTCGGATGGGAGGAGCCTGGTCTCCTCTACTCCTGGTCTTCCATACTTTAGTTGCTATTTGGAAGGTATCACACCCTCTTCAACTTTCTCACTGGGTTGACCGGCCTTCTTCTCTGGCTTTGGTCGGATGGCTTCTATGAAGCACTTCCTCGCCATCGCTTGGTCGCCGTGGATCTCCATTACTCCTCGCTCGGTTACATACTTGAGGTTCCGATGGTAGGTCGAGGAGACCGCCTTCATTGCATGAAGCCATCCTCTGCCTAGGATGGCCTGGTACGGTGATTCGATGTCAACTACCAAAAACTCAATCATCTTGGAGACGTTCCCATCACGAACTGGCAGTACTATCTTGCCTAGGGGCATGGTCATTTTCCCAGCGAAGCCGACCAAAGGTACAGTAGCTTCCTTTAGGTCGGCGACGCTCAACTTTAATTTCCTGAACCAGTCGAGGTACATTACTTCGGATGAGCTTCCTTGATCGACGAGCAGCTTATCGATGTCAAAGTTGGCTATCCTGAGTGTAATGACCAGGGCATGATGATGTGGGGTCCTTACTCCTATCAAATCTTCATCCGTGAAAACAATATGCTTGTCATAATTGACGTCCTCTGCTCGTCGACGCTTTCCTGACTATGACTTTGCTGGATCGATTTGAAAAGCCTGCATTACCGCTGTAAGCTTTTTCATCTCCATTCGAGCTGAGTTCCCTTGTATCTGCTTGACGTCAGATACTCCCTGAATTACGGCGAACTCATGTCCAGCATCATCCTCCAGTACATTGCCGGGTCTCATCTCTCTGTTGGCAGTCACTTTCTCTGCCCTTTTCTCCACAAAGTCGTTCAAATGCCCGGACTGGGCCAATTCTTTGAGGTGAGACTTAAGAGCTTTGCAGTGCTCGGTCTTGTTCCCTCCCTCTTTGTGAAAAGAGCATCTCAAGGCATTGTTCCTCTTCGAGGGATCTCCCCCCATCTTCCTGGGCCACTTGATGAATGGCTCATCCTTGATCTTCGCTAGAACCTTGTAAATTGGTTCTTTGAAGACGGTGTTGACCGCTTGGAATGCTTTCGACGCGTCCTGGTTCCCTACATTCTTGGAGCCATTTTTGCCTCCGTTCTTTCCTCCTTTCCTCTGGTTCTCCGTTTTCTCACCTACCCTGGTAGCGAGCTTAGCTCGACCGTTTTCTCCTGTATTAGAGCGGGTGACATCTTCCACCTTTGTGTATTTCTCGATTCGGGCCATAAGGTCATTAATAGTCATAGCTTCCTTCTTCGTCAGGAATTGGTAGAGGAGGGAAGAACTAGGGAGCCCAATTTTGAAGGAGGCCACTACCACCTCCTCCACGCAGTCCTCGATCTCATTGAATAACTCCCAATACCTCTTCTCATACTCTCGGAGGGTCTCTTGAGGCGTTTTCTTCATTTCAGTAGAACATCCATCCTTTTGGGATGGGAGCTACTGGTAATGAATCGGGCCGTAAAGAGTTCGGCTAGGGATTTGAAATTCTTGATCGACCGATGGGGGAGCCTTTCAAACCACTTATATGCTACATCATGAAGGTTCAAGGGGAAAATACGTCACATCAGGGCATCCCGGTGACTCCAGAGGGTCATGGCCTGTCGGTATTACCTGACGTGATCGATGGTATCAGTCTTTCCGTCGTAAATCTTGAACCTTGGAATGGAAAATTTCTTGGGAGCTTCCTCCTCTTCGATTTCTCTTGTGAAAGGTGACTTCATCTGGGTTTTGAGAGCTCACCTCGTGAGCTCTCTAGTTGATCTTGTTCCGTGGTGAGCGGGATGCTGGTCCATCTCCCTACGGACCATGTTTCGTATGTGCTCGTCGCTGCGAGCAGGGCTCTGGTGGCGGCGAGCTCTTCACAGCTGTTCGCGGAGGTCGTCGTCTGATTCGCCTCCTTCGTCCCTTTGAGATTCTCGCCTAGGGCTCCTTCCTCGGATGCGAGACTTGCTCGCCTGAGGGCTAGGAGTGCGATATGGGCATTCTCATCCTCGTATCTGCGAGAAGACTCCCTCTGCTCGTGGAGCCTTGCCTCGTACGCATCAATCAACCTCGATATCTGCGTGGACCTCGCTGGTCCCTGACTTTCTTCTGAGGCTGGTCTTTCCAAGCGAGCTCTCTAATCTGAACGTCGGACTTCAGACCTAATCTTGCGAGGAGCAGGTGGCTCTTGAATATCTCCTACTTGGGGGGCATTGCTGCTGTGACCAGACATCTTAAACTCCTTTCTTGATGTGGGCTCTTCTCAGGGAAAGATGAATGGTTCCCACAGACGGCGCCAATTGTGGATGCAATTATTATGCAACACAAATAAATATGAGAGAAAGATTATCAAGAAGAGGACAAGGAATACAAGATGCCAATCACACAACAAAGGATGTACGTGGTTCAGCCAAGATGTGCCTACGTCCAAGGTGGTGCAGTCGATATTATTTCTATATACTCCGGAGAGTGGTTACAGAGAATACAACTTGTCCTTTTGCCCCGGACCTAGGGTTTAATATATACTTGTGCATATAGATGAGTGGAGGTGATGGGTTCCTCCATGTTTTCCATTTCCCCCATAAATTCCCTTCATGGGATCGTGGGGGGAGACCGAATCAATTATAAAAGATGAGGGGCCTGGAATTTGGTCCGCCAGGACTGGGCTACTCGTCCAGGCCCATAGTTCTAAATTTTGGGTATCCATAGGATCATTGATGAGTATCTGATGGTCAACTTTATTACAATGGATATGGGGCCGTCTTGGATGGATCCCATAAGAGCTTATATTGAATATGGAATTCTTCCACGCGATCTACTTGAAGCCAAGAGGCTGAAATACAAAGCTGCAAGATATGTACTAGATGGTGGTGTGTTATACTGGAGAGGTTTAGCTGCTAGTCTACAACGGTGTGTGCATTCAACGGAGGTCAAAGATTTAATTAAAAAAAGTCCATGAATGATTCTGTGGGGCCCACGTAGCAAGAAGAACATTGCTGCAAAGAATACATATGCAAGGATACTATTGGCCAACCATGCGAGCAGATTGTACAGATTTTACTAAGAAATATGATAAGTGTTAGAGGTTTTCCAGTATAGGCAAGGCTCCACAAGCCCTTTTAACACCAATCACTCCACCCTGGCCTTTTTCCCTGTGGGGAATTGACTTGGTCGGCCCCTGCCAACCACCCAAGGAAGGTTCAAGTACCTTGTGGTAGCTATCGATTATTTTACAAAATGGGTGGAAGTTGAACCATTGATTTATATGTCTTATGAAAAGGTTTACCAGTTCATCTAGAAAAGCATTATATGCAGGTATAATTTACCTTATGCCTTTATAACTAATCATGGTACATAGTTTGACAATAAAGAATTCTCTGCTTATTGCACCCAATCCAATGTCCAGAAAATTTATTCTTCTCCTGGCCATCCTCAAAGCAATGGCCAAATAGAGGTAACTAATAGAACTTTGCTGAATGGGTTGAAGAAAAGGTTGGAAGGTGAAAAAGTAAATTGGGTTAATGAACCACATTCAGTCCTATGGGCATACCGAACAACTTCCAGAATAGTTATCGGAGAAACTCCCTATCTATTGGCATTTGGTACTGAAGTTGTAATCCCTGTTGAGCTAGGTTTACATACGCATAAAGTTCTTAACTTTAATACCCCAGTTAGCAATTTAATGAGATTGTTGGACTTAGACATGCTAAAAGAAGTCCGTGAAGATACAACTTTAAGAAGTGACTCCTATCAACAAATGAATGCACATTTCTATAACAAAAGGGTCATGTCGAGAAACCTAAAAGAGGGAGATTATGTTCTGAAGAAGGTTATTCAGAAGAGTAACAAGCTGGAAGCCAATTGGCATGGGCCTTATCGTGTTACTGCAGTCGTCCGACCAGGCACATATAGGAATAAGACTTTGGAAGGGGAAGAGTTCAAGAACCCATGGAATGCAGAGCACTTGAAGAAGTACTATTAGTAAACGTAGTTATGTTGTATTCAGTTCATTTTAATATTAATAAGAACATGACTTTCTGGGATATTATTATTCATTTTATTTTTTCGGATTAGTAGTGCTATGCACTTGTGGCACTATGATAGTAGTTCTAATTATGAAGGGCACAACACCAACAAAGTTAGTGGGCATCAACAATCACCAACAAAATGGGTCGGTATCAATAAAAGCCATCAACAAAGTTGGTCGATATCAATAAAAGCCACTAACAAAGTTGGTCGGCATCAATAAAGGCCACCAAAAAAGTTGGTCGGTATCAATAAAAGCACCAACAAAGTTAGTTGGTATCAATAAAAGCACCAATAAAGTTGGACGGTATCAATAAAGGCATGGGCAAAGCTGACGCATAAAAACCATGCAAGGTAAAATTGTAAGTCCCAAATGCTTGGTTAATGAAGACCCGGATGATAAATATTCATCTAAACTAGGCAAAAAGATGGACAAATGTTCCACTCACGCCTGAGAACCAAGATAAGTAGTGCAATTATCATAAAATTCAGGTACATTAGTAGAACCATGGCGAAGCATCAGTAATTGGTATAAAGCATAGGATAATCCTCAGAATATCAATAGAACTGGTGAAAAAATAGAGATTAACTAAAACAATTGATCCATTCACACTCAAAGACTAGAAAAACATTCACAAACATTTAAAGATTAACTAAAAATTGATCCATTCACAAAATAAGCTTCTCATAAAATTTAAATTGTTGCTTAATTACATATGGTTGTTTAAATATGAAACAAAAAATAAAAAGTTATTCTACAGGACGTTTTCCTTCTGCTTTAGAAACAGGATCCATGCCAGCTAGAGCGTCATCCAAAGTAAAAGGAGAATTGATGAAGTTAAGATCCTGAAGCATCCTAGTATTTTTGCTACTATGACGATCAAGAAAATGAGGAGGACGAACGATCTCAAGCTCGTCATGTAGTTTGTAATCCCCTAAGTACTTGGAAATCAAACATCGAGGAACACGATGAATAGGTACCCAATTGACATCCAACTTAAATGGAGGATTTTCAAGTTGTAGTAAGCCTAGATCATAGCAATCCCAAATAATATCATTCCCATCCACCTCCAGAAAAGTTAAAGCGTTAATCCAACCTCGTTTGTAGGACTCATTTTGGTCCTGTTGGAGTCTATCATCATAATGTCCCAAGGCTTAATTATAACCACCCATCCAAAATTCTCTAGGTTGCTTATGGAATTGGAAGGTTAATCTATTAACTTACGATTATAATTTCTTCAGCACCCCATCCTTAGCTTCCAATTGAGAAGATTGAGTAGATAATTACGCGGATAAAGTCTGAAGCTTTTGAGATATCTCAGCAATAGCTCGATCCATCGCGTTTAACTGTGAAGCTTGGTTAACAGGAGCTTGTTGGGCCCTAATTTCCTATGTTGTTCCTCGGTGAGCCATATTTCTAGCTCGGGAAGAAAAAACAGACTTAATTTTTTTAAGGCCTCTAATTCATCTATCAACTACATAACTTCGTCATCGAACAAGTCCATATGGCCAGCTTTGAAAAAATAATTACATTTATTTCGTAGCTCGGTGTCATAGGAAGACAGTTGTTCCATCTTCACAATAAACTAGCAAGAAGAGATAACCACCAATCAACAACAAGTATGGACAACAGATGTAATCAACAGAAGATAATTAAAAGGAGCAAAAAGTTATTTTATTGATAATAAAGAGTTCGAGTACAATTAAAACAAAGGAAAAAGAAATAAAAAAAAAGTAAAAGGGAAAAATGCCAAATAACATTACACCTTCTCCCTATCACTCTTAACCTTATTGTTCTGCTCAGAAGAAGGGGCTGCAGGCTGAAGTTTCTCGGTCTGCTTAGTTGGAGGAATAGAAGACTTATGGATTTCAGGTTGTTTGGCAACGTATTCAACCATAACTGAAGACTCATCAGCAGTAGCTTCATCTTTAACCTCATCCTCTATGGCTGGAGGAGGACTATGAATATACCTCTGAAAAAATTTCAGAGTCTCCATCTGTGTTTAACTCCTGAAGGGCAGTAACCCAACCATCTCTGAAACAGTTTTTCTTCACATACTCAATCTGAGCAGAAGCGGTAGAAATGTCCTTATTTTAGCTCTTATCCCAACCAGCACTGAAGGAAGCCTTCACATCATATTTTCTTTTAGCTCGAGAAGAGGACACAAGATCTGCAGCATCCTTAACCCTGCACTCAGCTTCCTCTTTCTGGCGCTTAACTTCCTCTTTCTCGCGCACAGCTTCATCCTTTTGGAGCCCAGACTCCTTAGCCCTGCGCTTAGCTTCAAGGGCATTTGTATCAGATGTTTGACGAGCCAATTCAGCTGCCTTTAGTTTCTCTACCCAAATGCTCTTCTCAGTTTCCAAGGCTTGCTGAGACTCAAGCACAGACTTCTTCAAACCAGACAAAGCTTCCTCTACCTCATTTAAAGAACAAGAAGCCTTGATTGCATCATCCTTCTCCACTATATTATTAAAATGTACCAAGAACTGCAAAAAATAAAGATTAAAGTGAGCAAATGAAGAATGTAAATAACAACCAAACAAAGATAACGGAAATTACTTACTGATGCAAGGTTCTGAGTAGCAAATTCAGAGACCTTTATTTTTAGAAGCTTGGCATCCACCCCCTGTGGTCTGGAAGAGTACCAGACTTGATCAACTTCCTAGCCAAACTAGGAGTAATAAGAAAAGCATTAGATGACGGAAAATCGACCAAGGCCTGTTGGTCGGGCACTTGATCGACTTCCTTCTCTACAAAACCTCTCTTATTTAATACCCCGTATTTTTATGGCTTTTAAATTTAGGGATTTATTAAATTTAATTGAGATAAATTAATTTAATTTTAATCCGAAAAGTTTTTTTAAATATTTACTAGCGTGGCGAGAGTTAGTAATTATTGAAAATTTGTTGATTTGTTAAATATTACTTATTGAGTAAAGTAATATGTAGAATTGATTTTTTAAAAAATTGTCACGAGTGAATAAAATGACAATTATGGAAATTAAGTCGGGATGCGCCTGTGTCGTGTCAGAACTAAATTATTATTATTATTATTATTATTATTATTATTATTATTATTATTATTATTATTATTATTATTATTATAAGTGAATAAATTATAAGTCACGCGTATGGTCATTTCGAGTGCGCCAACATGTACGGAAGGGTCGAGATAGTGAGAAAAGTGTACCCGGGGGTTTAGTTTGAGTCTCGAGACGTTTTTATGCCTAACTGGTAACCCGGGAGGGCATTTTGGTAATTTTCTATTTTTGACCTTTAATAATGACGAAAACCATTAAGGATATATCATATGCAGTGCCAGGAAAGTTAGGGTTCTTAGAACCAAAAGAGAAAAAGGCCATAGGAAGAAGAAGGAAAAAGCCTTCCAAGTGTTCAAGGCCAAGAACCACCAATCTTGCAACCCCACCACCACCAAAGCATAGATCGAAAGAAGAGGATTACTGATATACCAATCTGAGTCGTCGAATCAAAACCTTAAATTCCCAGGCAAGTATCTATCTTGATTTTCTTGTAGTTAATGTTTCACTCATGTTGGATTAGGATTGATAAACTTATGTCTCATGGAAAAATTTAAGGATTTAGAGAATCAAATCACATGTTTTAGAGGAAATAAATATATTCTGGAAATCTCAATCACATGTAGAGGATTACCCACGAAATTGGATTGATTTAAAAGTGAGAAATCTGGAAAAAGAATTAGAACAATGGAAGTTTAGTGTAAAATTAGGGTTCTTTATAATTAAGATAAATTGCCCATTTAATACAATCTCGTTGATGAATTTGTACATGTTTCACGTAGGAAATCATGCATATATGTATAGAGAACTAGTAAAAATGTTATTTTGGAGTTTGGGAATCAATAATGATGTTTTGGTAAAATTTGAAAGATGAAACCCGTAGGTTTAATTTGCAGTTTCTGTGCAACAACTGCTTGATCGATCGATCGACCCAAGAACATCGATCGATAGACCCCTTTTCCTCGATCGATCGATCCCTTCTAGAAAACTGTATACTTTTTCCCTTTTTGTTTAATTCGGTTAAACTTCATAAGGACCCCTTGATTATTATTTATGGAGTAAATTGGGTTATGAAGAGGACCAGTAGGATCTACGTAAACTCCGTTAAGTGAGATTTAATATGGGATGGAATTGGGGGTTAACGGGGAGTTTCGTCACACATTAGAAATTGTGCGTACGTCCACTAAAGAATTTAATAATTCGTGAAAGACTTAGACCAGGAGGTTAGAGAGGGTATACCTACTGAGATTACATTTAGTAAGAAAGAGTACTTCGAGAGATGAGAAGTAAGTATGGAACGATTAATTAAAAGTAAAAGCAATAAATTCCTTATGTGAGGTAATTGAGAAAAAGTTATACAATGTAAGGTTAATAATTGTTATCTTTGGGTCGTGTGCGAACCTAATTGGGAAAAATGAGAGTATTGATATATATATATATATATATATATATAACTGAATTCATGTGTGTACATATTTATATTATGCTTATGAATAATCGTACTCGCGCTACTTGCTATCACGAAGGTTACCGCGCTGGGACAGTCTTATCTCGATGGGACCTTTATGGGGGATATTTACTTGTACCCTAGAACATAGGATTCCTTGGTACAGGATATCTGATTGATAGTCAGACGGTCTTAAGAGACGTGAGGGTATGTGCTGACCTCTTAGTGACTTGGAACTATGCTTTGCCTCCATTTGTATGTGTTTTATGTTAATACAGTTCGAGAGTGATTTCGAACTAGTATTTCCCTTAGTACGAGTGATACGAGGACTTGATAGCAGAGTATGCCAGCACCATAGATTTTATGTGGGGTGCCGATAGTATATATATTATACGAGTGACTAATATATATATATATACTTAAGTATGTGAACTTTCTACTGTGCATAAAAGTAGTTAAAAAATGAATGAATACTCCAACTCCATTATAAGTGTTTTGGGAATTTTGTAACGTCACTCAGTTATGTTAATTAACATGAGATATGAGAGAGCTTAATTTTTAGAAATTAATTATCTTGGCCATAGTATTTATCGAGATGAAACCTTATGGGAAGGTTAAGTTAAAAATAAACTTTTGAGGTTAATAGTGCGGTAGGCATGCACTCTAGATGAGAGGTGAGAATTTCTCAAGAGAGTGTCACATACTAACATGATTGTTGCATTAGCCGGCAAGCATTTTAAATACTTGCTAAACTAAATTTTAAACTGTCTTACAATCGGGCTCTGACCCGTTTCCTGTTATCTCTTCTCTCTTGTATATATATATATATGTATATTACAGGTGCCCAGCCACATGGGCGTCATGATTATGATTCTTTGGATGGAACGTGTTGCAGCTTATGTGGGAGTTGTAGGCCATTTGCTTAGACGACCTCATTATTGACTCCACTCTTAGTTCCGTTTTCAATCAGTTGGGCATGTGCCGCCCTTTTTCCTTATTCAGTTGGTTTTGTTAGAGATTATTATTCTTTTACTTTTAGTATTTTACTTTGGGTTTTGTTTACAGTCACGGTGGTTTTACTTTATGGTTTTAAAGTTGGTATTAGTTGTCTGAATGGTTAAATTATTGGGTGTACATTTCCAGTCTTTATAATTGTGTGACTCTTAAACTATTAATTATTAAAAGTTTTATAATTGGATTTAATGAAATGGAAATAATGTTTTAAATGGTTTTGACACTTAGCTTAATTATTTAGGGTGTTTAAATTGGAAAGTTTATTTTTCGACAGTGATGCTAAGAATGAACCAACCGTTCACCTTGGTTATAATTTAATAAAGGACTGATCACCCGGTATTTAATTAGGTGGGGTGTTACATCATAAGTCTCCTAAGAGGAACCGCAACCTCTTTGGGAGCTAACTCCTTGTGAACCAAGTCTTTGGGAGCTGGTGATTCGAATCGAATATTGCATATTTTCCCCCTTTATCTTTATGAATTCTTGCACTTTTATGGTCCTTAATGCCTATATTTATGCTCATTAATGAGACAAACTTGGATTTGGATATATACATGCTTTGTAGGGGTTAATTGTGCTTTTGTAGGTATTGGAACGCTAAAAGTGAGGATTCGTTGTATTTTGAAGAAGTTCCACCGTCGTACGCTACTTTAAGGGAATTTTAGTCAATTCACATTTCACCTACGGCTCATGGATATTCCATGGTTCATAGTTCGTTGAGTCAGCATCGTGTGGTCGCAAACGATGCGTCGTTTGGAGTCCGGATGGTGAAGTTATGGACGTTTTCGTAATCAACCTTTTTCTCCCTCTTCATGGACCAAATAGCTGCCAAAAACAAAGTACCGGTCGACCACGGTTCAATGCTCGGTTGACGCAATTTATGGTTTTTCCATGGAAATTAGACAGTGGGCTTTTACTTGAGGACGCGGTCGATCGCCCCCCTGGCCGCGGTCGACCGCGTATAGCAGATATTTTGCCACTTTTCCTTTTCAATTCTTTTTCATTTATTTCTTTTCCAACTTACTATATAAACCAATTTTGGTTTCTATTTTAATATATATATATTAGATTTTAGATAGTTTAGGTCAGGCTTTGGAGGTGAAGAGTTCATTTCTTCTTCCTCTCTTGGTTTGACACCCATTTGGGTTTGTAAGTGTGCACTATTCATCTTCCCTACCAATTAATATAGTTTCTATTTCCTTAATTTCTTGCTTTCTAATTTAGTTTACTTGCTTTATGTACTTTCTTTCATTTACTTGTTTTGTAGTGTATTTTTATTGCATTTATTTACCGCATTTTTAATATGCTTTCTAGCTAAGTTAGTTTAGGTTGTGTTGGATTGAACTCACCTCGGGTTGACATGTTGCTTTGCTTTGGTGATGGAGTTTACGGGTCTATTTTGGGTGCGTTGTCCTAGTTATTAAGCCTAGGAGATTTGACGGGGTATATCATGTATGTTCCGTGCTTACGACCTTGTGTGCGTAATTTACGGGGTATTTGTTGATGCCAAAATTTTATTAGGCTTTTATGAGAATTTAGGGGTGTGACAACCCTTGATTTAATTAACTATCGAAGCGATACGCATTCGTAATAACTCGTCGACCTATGTTACCATTTTATAGTAATTAACTCGGGTAAGGGATATATGACGCATCCTATAGTTTTTACTCGCTTTATTAGTCTAGCTTTATTTTCCCTCACCTAGATTAATCTTTCCCTTTCTGCATCTTTTCCTCTTTCTGTTGTAATTATCTTTTATACTTTTATTTCTAAAGTACTAAACCAAATAATATTCTAGTAATTCGTCTCTGTGGATTTTTTATACCCGAACTTGGCCGCTATACTCACCCGTTGAGTGTAGTCATAAGTTTAGGTTTTTGTATAGTTCAGGTGAGCCGAATTCAAAATGATCGATGCTCGGGTGACTCTCGTACCGTGGTAAGACCTTGTCTATCAAATGGCGCGTTGCCGGGGATGAGTTTGTTTTAGAATTTATTTTTTAGTATTTCGTAGTATTTTCTTTCTTTTTGTATTATTTGCCTAACAATTTTGCAAGACTTCTATATTTGTGCGCCAAGAAATGCTTGAATTTCCTGCGCGCATCTACTTTGTGGAATTCTCCACTTCGAGACATTTTTGGGGTAAGCATGTATTATTCCAATTCTTTCAGTAATCATTGTTATAATTCTAAAAATTCCCGTAATCCTATGACTTTCGGTCAATACTTAGAGTCCCCAAAAATTATAAATTCAAATATGACTTTGGGCGAGTATAACGAAAGTCAAAACTTGGGTTATTGGAATTTTGATGACGATGATAATGATTTTGGGCCTCTAACTCCTTATAATAGTAATTTTGAAACGAATTGCAATAGTTTTCAAAATTATTATATTAATGAGTTTAAGTTTAAGTCCGATAGTAATTTCCAAAGTTCGCATTTTTAAGAATTCGCACCTCGGCCTATGACTTTTGGTGAGGGCTTGTTTATGCTTGAGAATGTGAAAATTGAAAGTCGTTATCGGGAAGAAAAACGTTTGTGGGAGCATGAGTTGGATTTATTATTTGAGCCCGACGACGATTTTTCTTCCGAGCCGTTTGAAGTAGAGGAATGTTTTGAACCAAATGAGGAATTTGCGCCTACTTTGGAACAAATCATTGTCGACTTTTCTCATTGCATAATAGATATTGAAAGTGAGGATAAAAATGACATAATATCTATTTGCAATGAAATGATTTCTTTTTTGGCCCCCAAAGAATAACATTACATTAAAAATAATCTTATTTCTTTCGAAACTCAATCTTAAGCGATGATGCATCTCTTGAGTTTGAATTTCTTTCCTCTCCATTTTCATTCTCTGTTATCACACCGTCACAAGTACTCGATGAATAGGTTTCAAACTTTAATGTGTTAAACCTTTTCACCGATGAGAAGTACTTGCTCGAGTCGCCTTCCATGAATGCATCTTTGCCTTCATGTGCACTACCTCCCATTCCAATTTCAAAATCCATGGGAGGATATTCGGCTTTTCTCGGCCCCTAAATATTTTTGTCACTCGTTCAATCCAAATCCCCCATCGTCCCTCCAAAACTTTTAATTGACGATGGTTCATTTCTTTCTCCTTACACATGTCTTCCGTTGTTCAAACGGAATTTATATTTTTCGAAAGGCATGCTTGAGTGTGAGGGTACACCGGTTATCCTCCAAAGTCAAATCATTTTCATGGTGAACCCTCAACTATTTAGACTTCTAGTGTATAGTTAGTGTGAAACCTAAACAGTAGGGTGTATATAGTTAGCTTTTTATTTCTTTTTATTTTTTCTTTCTTTTTTAATTTAGTCTCTTGTAATTTATTAGCTCTTTGTTATTTATTTTTGCTATGCTCAGTACTAACTTGTTTTGTAGATTCTTTGGACTTGTTCTTATGGGGATCGCTCCAATTTTGGGTAATATCGTTTTTTTCCTCTCTTTAACTTGGTTTTTAATTCACATTGAGGACAATGTCAAGTTTTAAGTTTGGGGGTGTGGGATATTCTATCCGTTTCTTTAGTTAGTCCATGTTTTTGCTCACATGTTAGTTACTAAGTACGCTTTCTTAGAAAAAATTGAAAATTTCAAAAAGATTTTATCCAATAGATAACTTAATGATGCATGTTCTCAATTTTAGAAGTTATTAGACTTTATTCCTCAATCATTGATATTATGAATAACTCCAAGAATTAAACTTTAATCCCATGAGCACATGCACCATTCTTGTTCTATTGATTTGGTTTAAGATTTTTATAACTCGGTAATCTTTTGTTGCATTGTATATACTTACACCGAGTAAGCTTTGTACCTTTCGTCATTTGTGAGTGTCTACACTATTCTTTCCTCTTTGAAAACGTTGAATTCATTTGTAATCTCACTATTCTTTCATTTGATCGTTCATTAATTGAGTTCATATATGAAATGTGTTACTTCAGCGTGATTTTCAAAGATTGTTTTGACTCGAGAATTGCGTAAACTTTATGAAATGATCATAGGCCATCTTTGTTATATCACGCATATTGACCTTGACCTCACCTTAAATATATTTCCTCATTAACCCCTTTGAGCCTAAATATCAGTCTTTCATTTCATAACCCAAAATTCCCATAACCAACTCCGAATTGGAGTTTTAAACCATACATACACCTTCCATACCTTTGTTTGGAATGTTACTTGGGATTGAATGTTGTTTCTGTGTTGCAGTTGCAATTTAGGAATATGAAAGTGAGAAAACACGAGAAAAGAAAAAGTGAAAAAGAAAAGAAAATAGAAGTGAAAAGAAAAAGAAAACATGAGAAAAAGAAGAAAATAACAGAAAGAGAAGTTTGTATATGTTGTATATAGTGTTCGAATAAGCTTTTATTGATCTCCAATTGTTATATTTAATGCTTGTTTGGAAGTTATTTTCCAATTTTGAATTTTGACCGCATTCTTCCCATTATTCTAAGTTTCATTCCGAACACTTTGAACCTGTACATACATATCCTTCGTTTCGTACCCTAGCCTAGCCTACATTATAACCCTTTACAAGTCCTATGTGATCTTAGGGTGCATTCAATTTAAAAGTCATAATAGTTTTGATAATCTGTGAAAATGCATTTCGCCTCTTTTAATGTGCGATATCTTTCATTGAGATTATAATTTTGATTTTATATATAGCATTCTTCATTTGTGACATGTGCGCGGCTTAGTTTCCATTTCCATTTACTCATTATGCCCGCATGTTCCGTGTGTTACCTCCCTATTTTGAGTGAATTCGCTTGATGAGTGTAATGCCCGTGAGGATTGAATATATGCTTGCTTTAATGTTTATCCGGTTTATATATATTTTTGTCAAATCACACTTTGAATGTGCTCGCTCCCCTCCCACATTTTAAGGTTTCAATTCTGTGAGGTGCATTCTATTCTGTTAATGATTCGGACTTTTGTTTGAATTCGTTCATTTTGCTAATAATGTGTATGAAATATTTTTCGTATTGTTGGGCTTGTCGCATGTTGGTTTGGGAATATTTTGAGGAAACTATATGATGTTTATGGGTTTCATCCCTGAAAATCCTCACGAGATGACACTCGTCCACTAGGTTAACCTAAGGGTTTAACAGCTTATTGTATAGGCTAAATATGCTCCCTACGAAAGTGGCATTTATATTTCGATGCATATATACGTCTTGTACTACCCTCTGTGGACTGGTTTTGTTTGTTTCATTACTAGGAACTAGCAATGTCTAAGTTAGGGAGTGTGATTCGTATCGAATATTGCATATTTTCGCCCTTTATCTTTATGCATTCTAGCACTTTTACGGTCCTTAATGCCTATATTTATGCTCATTAACTAGACAACCTTGGATTTGGATATATAAATTCTTTGTAGGGGTTAATTGTGTTTTTGTTGGTATTGGAACGCTTAAAGTGAGGATCCGTTGCATTTCAGAGAAGATTCGTCATCGGACGCTTCTTCAAGGGAATTTTAGTCAATTCAAATTTCATCTATGGCTCATGGATAATTCCATGGATATGTAGTTCATTGAGTTATCATCGCGTGGCCTCAAATGGCGCGTCGTTTGGAGTCCGGATGGTGAAGTTATGGTCATTTCCGTAATCAACCTTTTCCCCCTCTTCATGGACCAAATAGTTGCTAAAAATAGAGTATCGATCGACCGCGGTACAAGGCCCGATCGACTGTGATTTTTGGTTTTGCCATGGAAAGGAGACAATGGGCTTTTACATGAGGGCACGGTCGATCGGCCCCCTGGCCGCGGTCGACCGTGTATATCAGATATTTGCCACTTTTCCTTCTTTTTTTTCCTTTATTTCTTTTCCAACTTACTATATAAACCAATTTCAGTTTCTATTTTCATATATATATTAGATTTTAGATAGTTTAGGTTAGGGTTTAGAGGTGGAGAGTTCATTTCTTCTTCCTCTCTTGGTTTGACACCGATTTGGGTTTGTAAATGTGTACTATTCATTTTCCCTACCAATTAATATAGTTTGTATTTCCTTAATTTCTTGCTTTCTAATTTAGTTTACTTGATTTATTTACTTGCTTTGTAGTGTAGTTTTATTGCGTTTATTTACCATGTTTATTTACCGCGTTTTTAATATGCTTTCTAGCTAAGTTAGTCTAGGTTGTGTCGGATTGAACTCACCTCGGGTTGACATGTTGCTTTGCTTTGGTGATGGAGTTTACGATTCTATGGCTAAAATTGGGAAGTTCCCCACTGTAGAGATCAGGGAACTTCATCTTCTTCATAATTTCAAATAGAGGAGTGTCAGAATCTACATCATTCTCTGCATTAAGATCAATTACCAGAGCAGGAGAAGTAGCTGGTCTGGAAATAGAAGAAGTAACAGTGTTCTTATACTGGAGCAGATAGGAAGCAGATCTCATGTGCTCCTTAACAACTACCTTATGAAGATTCCAGATAAACTTCAACTCCTTCAAATTTACGTCACTCTCTTTGGGGCATTTTTTTTTGCTCAACTGCAAAAAAATTTATAAAACAACAGTCAGTATGACATTTTATCAAACATAAACAAGGAAAATTTACTAAAAAATAAAACAACCTATTCCATTGCCAAAGAGAGGACATCTAGGTCCTTGATATTTAGCACTGCCAACTAAAAGGGAGTGTTGCCAATTTTTTAAAACTACCCCATGATCAAAATAGCCCCTATTACAATCGGGGAGATTGAATACCAAAGCTTTACTAAATATCCTAGTTTTCAAATAAAATGTGGTATCATTAGTTACCCACTTATAACAAAACATAATTTCTGAAATCCTTGGATGGGTTCCATAAATTTGATTTAACTTGTAAACTCCATTAACAACTCTCCATATGTTAGGAGCTACTCTTGCAGGTACAACGTCAAAATATTAACAAAAATCTAAACACAGGGGATTAAGAGGAAACATGAAGCCACATTTAGCAACAAAGATAGAAGGGAACCAATGACCCTCAACAAGAGAGAAAAAATTAGAAGAAAAAGTGGGATTTTCTAAAACAACCCAAGTTGGAATGTTAAAATCAGCTCTAAACTTATTAAGTGACTCGATAGAGTAAACCATGATGAAGAAAACAAAGAAAAAGAGAAGAAAGATTCTTATGAGGATTTAAGGATTCAGCAAGAACCGAAGACAAGAAATAAAACGATCGCACGAAAGCAAAGAACACAGCAGCAGAATCAGAAATAAGAGGTGAAAAATGATCCAAGTTTTTACCGCTCTTTTTATAAGGCGCATCGAAAGCTGGGCCAAGTAATGATTAAAACAAACGACGGTTGGATTTACAACAGATAAATAGACGAAAAGACAAAGATGTCCCAAAAGTATTCGCTCAAATTTAAAATATTTCCAAAATTGCCATTCGTGCTAAAAAAAACTGTCAAGTGAATAAACTTCACAAGTCTGGGAGCTCTGCAGCCAATCAAATAGCTCGAGATACTGCCAAGGCATAATATTCAACACTTTCGCATAAACTTCAAGTATGAAACATTGGGAGCTTCTGTTGATACCAAAATTTACCGTCCTACATGGACCAATTACAAGCCAGCATGTGTCATCCTACGTGGCATAACTCCAAGTCAGAATGATGGAAAAGCCCGACCAACAAGGAAGCCCAACCAACAAAGAATCCCGACCAACTTTGTTACCCGACCTGCTGGGAAGCTCGACCAATAGCCAAAAAGTCATTATGTATAGCCAACCAAGCGTCAGCGGTCTTACAGCCTGTATTTCCTGTGAAGCGACAACATTCATATAATTAATCCTCATTATGTATTGATGTGAAGGCCTAGCAAATAAAGGCATTCCATCATTTCACATGACAACGATGAAGACCCCTCTTGGGCTATAAATACATTGTATCATTCTCATTGCTAGGGATTGAAAAACAACTCAAGGCAATCTATACATAACAGTGGACGCGGGGTATTCCTTTGAGTCGAACCACTTTAAAAAGTTTTATTGTTTCTTGTTTACTTAATTTATCCGTGATCAATTAATTAGGCTTAGTCTAGTTTTTTGCATCAACAGTCGGGATAAGATTTGAGTATTGACAAATAAACTATTTTATTTTTTACACAAGAGGTAATATAAGGATAATTAAGTTAATTAACTTAGTAATCCCAAAGATAATACAAGGTTCTACAGTGTTTGCCTTATAGACCGAGAACATTTTAAACAAAATGTCAATCATACCATTAGTGCGGACCTAAATAAAAGTTTCAATATTGGTGGTTGCATGATAATAGTTTATTAATAGGCATCATAATAGTTAATTATTAGATGAATTAAACTATAAATTTTGATTAGTTCTTCTCATTTTTAAAAGGTTGTAAATTCAAAAAAGTATAATGTATCTTTGACCGATGATTAAAAGAAAATTATTATTATCTTACATTTTAGATAACATTTTTGTTTGGTTTGATCTTTTACGAATGTTAGCCTGGATTATAGTTTGCATAGCTCTTATTTGTGCAAGCTTTGAATTCAATATATATTAATCATCATGTGCTTTTGACATTTTATTGTTTTCATGGGTTTTAAAATTAAAATTTTCATATTTGTTACTTAGTATTTTTGCCTTAAGGTGCCATTTATGTGTTACTTTCACACTGGGTAATTTTGAGTATGTGTATATGCCAATTCAATCCCATAATTTCAAATCATGTTCTCCCACCATTTAATTTACTTTTACCATTTTCACAAAGTTGCTATCAATCAGAAAATTTGGATGATGCTGTAAAATCATTCTTAAGAACACCCTAATATTAATCACGAACACATTAATATAATTAAACTTCAGCATACAATTGTTCTTAATAAAGGGATATTGGATCTTCATATTTTCACATAATATGCTTAAAGGATAGAAAAAAAAACTTACCATGATCCAATGCATTAATCAATATTGTTATAGAAATCTCTTTTAATCATCTTGATTAATTGCTCCATCAATCTCCCTTCTTGGAAAAATTGCATTTAGATGGAATTTCAAAATTTCTCTCTTACCTCAAAATAGTGTGTTATGAGATAACCCTAGATGGTGTAGGGTTCCTTTATTTATAAGGGGAAGAGGGACGGAATCCTAGTCAAGATGGAACTTTATTTCAAGTCTCCTACTCATGCCACAAACCATCATGTGACGAACGGATAAGATTAACCCAATCCTTTATTATTGTATTTATCATGTTCCTAATTAATTATCTGATATTTATCAAGACCACATAAGTGGGAAATTCATAAATTCAGAATTTAATATAATCGAAATTAAAAAATTAATTTCGGACTACATTATTAATTTCCAATAGTCTCCCACTTTGTCTTAATAATCCTCATAATTAAATTAGGTACCATAAGGTGCACAATAACTGATAAATATAGTTTGCTTAAATCAAACAATTCACGAATGCAAGTCATGTCGATTCCATGCTATTCAAGAGTATGGTTCCTTCCATGTACCACAATACCAATGTTCTATTCAACTAAGCCTTTAATATTGGGTATCATAATGGCCACATAATGTCCTTTTGAATAAGGACTATTTCTGTCAACAATAATTCATAATCATATGCATGCATTCACAAAAGATGAAAATAATTGAAATCATAAGCACTTTTATTGAATTCAGGTAATAGTATCAAACAACTAAATCAATTAGCAATCATAATATTACTAATCGATACCCATCTCTTTGACAAGTTCCTTAATGTCTTTGGAAATAGTCCTTTCGTAAGAGGATTTGCTATGTTATCACTCGTACTAATGTGATCAATTGACACTATTTGTTTCTGAATTTCTTCTTTCACTAATAGGTATTTCATTCAATGTACTTAGTTACTTTAGGAATACTTAACATTTCTTCATAAAGGATATTGCAACGACTTTATCATAATATTTCAGCGTCTTGATTATAGTGTCGACAACTCCAAGTCCCGAAATGAAGGCACGCTGCTAAAATACATAAGTTGTAGCATCAAGCATGCTACAAACTCAGATTTCACAATAGTTAATGGATGGTTTGTGTTGCATACCTTCATTATATTGATTGATAAATCAAAGCAAACATACTTAAGTAAGAGTGAACTTTCATACCATCCGTACAACTAGTAAATCCGAGTCACAATAATTGTTCATATTTAAATGAACACATACATCATAAATGTGAGCATATTATCCTTTAAGTATATCATTACTTCATACACAACTCTTAAACCCATAAAATTATTTTGATTCTCTACTTTCTAAATCTGTGCTTGTATATAGAGAAAATATATAAACTTACTCCCACTGATATTAAGGTGTATACAAATATACAATGATTAAAAAAATAATGATATTATTTCTTAAAATACATCATGTGGGAAACTTACATTTATAAAATGATGTCCTAAACATATACACATGGTTTATAAGACTCCAAAAAGTAATTTTCACATCCACTTCATGTAACTCTCAATCTTAATGAGCTAATAATGTCGTAATAATTCAATGTCCTTACATATAATTGAGAATGTTCATTTATAACCTTTTCTTCATTATTGGTGAAATATTTTACTACAATTTAGCTTGATCTCGTTTAACTACCGTTAGTGTCGCGTTTGGTCGTGACGACCCCCTCATACCCGACTTTAGTGAATTAATTATATAATTCAATGAGATTCTAAACTTAGTTCTAGTCCATTAGTTTCACTTTTTAAGACTTGTGAAAATAAAACCAGGTCATTATTTATACATACGCCAAATTCATATTCATGTAGATACACTACATAATCATTTAGGATAGTAAATCTTTTAGGATCTTCTTAATATTATTCCTTATGATTTTATCTACATTTATTTGTTAAAAAGGAATAAGTATTCAAGAAAGTTATCGGTAATGGGATAAGTACTCTACCTTCCTTTATAATTATATTTCCTGATTTGTTACTCCCACCAATTTCACCATTCATAATGAATTTAACATTTTCGATTTTCCTTAATGCAACAAGTACGTGTCAATGACAATTATATGATCTATGTAGGTCCACTTTAAGGGAAGTTTCTCATAATCTCCCACTTGGTCCACATAGGTCATCCTAATATTAGACATCGTAATACCTTAAGAGCGCAATTCGACTATCAAGATTTACAAGATATATTACAAAAACCTTGTCCACAAAAAGCATTAAAGGGAGTCTAGATTTAATTTGGTATAAGATTAAAGAATTTAATCAATAAATTTACGATTATGATGCAGGATCAAAATAATCTTTAAAAGAAATATGTCCAAAATTTTATTTCATACAAAGCATCAAAAGGAATTCCACAACCTTTGAAAAAATATACATCAAAAGATTCTTTAGAACATATCCCTTGCGATCTAGTCTAGACAAACAGTTTCAAAGAAAATTAAAAATTGAGGGTTTATGAAAAATAAATGGCAATTTGATTCCCCAATAACAAAAAAAAAAGAATCTTATTATCATTTCTAGTTTGTTTTAGAAACAATCCTTGCATCAAAAGCAGATACTTTCTATAACACAGTAAGTATAACTTGCAAACTTTACTAAAATAAAAAACTCGTTTCAAATCATAAAAGATATATATTATCTCTATCATTATTAGTCTGTGTGCAACATGTAAACAAACTTAATTTGTTTAAACAAATTGAATATAAAATTTTAGAGAAACAAAATGGGATACAATAATATAATAAGATAATGAGATAAATTGCTCACTTAATTAATGCTTTGATTTAACAACACACACATCAATAACATGATAATAAATTAAGTGCATAACCGTGAGTTTTGTTCAGTAGTAACTGTGAAATATCAATTATATGATGCTTCTAGATTACTTTATTGGGTATAATGTTATTTCATTATATTGTACACGATATTTGTGGACAACTTATTTTCACATACTATAATAATGTATGTGATCTATGATGTTCATTCAATCACTCAAAATCAATTCCTTGTAAGGAATAACCTTGCTTGAAGAAATAAACTCAATATACCCCATTAATATCTTTATAGTTATAAGCATTATGAGTTACTACTACCATTATCTTTACATTTAATATTCATTATTATTCTAGTCGGGTCACTGTGGTGACTACCAAACATAGGACTATTACATTACATAAAGATTTGCATACAAAAGTTAATAAGTTTTTCACTTATGTTTATTAAATTTCGCTTGAGCAATAAACTAAATTATTCATGTTTATGGTCTTTATAAACTTAATTAGTGATATGATAGTGAAAGAAACTATGGTATCTGCGTCTGACGACCATTATTACCTTCCCAAAATATATATCACCACTCACATTTTGTTCAATTATCGTAATTGGAACCGTAGGTTTTCGAATCACACTAAATGAATAAACAATAATATGTATGCAACATCATAAAGTATCATCATCCTAGCATTCAATATCATACATGGACCCGTAAGTAACCAAAATATGCATGATATTAATGCATTAGTCCAATATTTATATCTTCTGGAATGGAGCACTTTAATGAACACCAAACCTTATATTATATAATTATTAAAGATACGCATACATGTTCAAAATACCCGTAATACATGAATAAATTATATTATTGTCTATTCCTTAATTTGAAATTCATGATAAAATAGACATAATGTGAAAATCAAATAGACAAAGAGTTTACATGAGATATTACACAAATAATAGTAAATGAAAAACATAAATCATTTACTTATGTATATGTATGAAATCAGAAATATTAACCCAAATCATTCATGGTCATATTAATGCACAATACGATTAGAATCACAATTATCATACTAATGGCATATGTAAATATGACTATATAACATTGATGTCAATTATTTAATATTTACAAAAATTTCAATGTTTATTTGATTCAAATTTCTGCATGTGTTGCGCTTCAATTAATCTTATAACAAACAGTAGGATAATCCGAAATGGCTACAAGTATAATATCTTCACATATAATCTTGACCTGTATTTAGCATTTGATTAAATTGAACGAATACCTACTTATGAGTCTCAAACTCTGCAAGTCATGCATTCAAATATGCATGCATGCAATGAAATCATAAATCTAGTATCGCACATATGAATTGTAGATTGTGTTTGACATTTAATTCAACTTAATGGGAGTACTAGGATTAGACTAAACAATAATTCTGATTTTCAACCACATGAATCGTTGGCCTGTGTTTGACACAATACTCATTAAAACACGAATATCATAATATTCAACAATATGAATCATTGACTTGTGTTTGACACGAGACTCATCAAATTATGAATATTAACAATAACGCAAGTATAATATCCTATCATATGAAATATGTTGGCGTGTGTTTGGTATGAATATTCAACTAAAATACGATTATTAGGGCAAGGTTTTATCAGAGTTCTAGATAAAACATACATGAAATATGTGAAAACTTAATTTTTATTCAAAAAAAATATGAGTCAGCATCATGCAAATGTAGAAAATTATTCCAGAATCACGAAACATTCGACAGAATTCAAAAATAATTTTTCTTGAAGTCGTAAACCTTATTTATGTAAAATCAATGCCCCCAAAAATATTATACTCAAAACTTAATGTATAATTACTGGTCCAAATATAGATGCATACGCAATAATCTAATATTTACAATTATAGATTAAGACACTTTCACGTCTTCCCCATCCAACATCATATAAATATTATTGTCGAAACATCAATTCATAATTACATTATGACATTTGGGCTACCAATTATAGATTATGCACAATAACCTAATATATCAAAATGTTATTGTCAAACACATAATCATACATCTAATATTCAAAATTTTATATTGAACCCTTTCATCACTACCAAATAATACATAATATAAATATTAGAACAACCACGAACATAAAAAACAACCCTCGTGGTAGAAAAATACATAATATTAAGGAAAAAAGATTTTTGGGGAAAGGTCCTCATAATTCTCAAAGTGTATAAAAATAAGACATCCACACAATTTTTATAAATTTAGTCCATGTACTAAAAACATGAGTAAGACACCATGAAAAATGGTGCCACTGGCGCAATCCCAAAAAATGAACTCATAACTCTAAAGGTACTACATAAATAAATACTATTGTACCGTATGGACTAGATTTATAAATCTTAAAAGTATTGTTCTAAAAATCCAAATATAGAAAGGAACCTTTACCTTAATTCTCTATTAGGAAAATCGTAATTTTTACCAAAAGTAGAAAATTTGAGTTAGCACTACAAGGATGTAGAGAATTACTCCAGGATCTCAAAACAATTTGCAGAATTCAAAAATCAATTTTCTGGAGTGAGATATTGATGTCAACATTATTACCAAAAATGGCAAAAACGTAATTTTAAGGGTCTAAATGACGTCAAAATGAAAAATTAAGGTAGTGCCCATTGTATAAAATAAGTTTTGTTTATTTCGACGTTTCCAGTCGATCATGTCAGTTTCTTAAAATTCCAGGCAAGTTTTGACGTTTCATTCCCACTTGTGAGTATTGGCGACAGAAGAAAAACGTCACAGAAACTCTCAGACATACTTTAAGAGCATATTTAATGACAGAAATAAGACGTCGTAGAAGGTCTCAGGCACAAAAGTAATTTAATGTAGATTTTATTATAGACAAACATTAATAAGGAAAATTATGAGATCTTAAACTTTGGTCTAATACCACATGTAAAATCATTCTTAAGAACACTCTAATATTAATCACGAACACATTAATATGATTAAACTTCAGCATACAATTATTCTTAATAAAAGTATCTTGGCTCTTCATATTTTCACATAATATGCCTAAAGGATAGAAAAAAAGACTTATCTTGATTCAATGCATTGATCAATTTTGTTGTTGACATCTCTTTTAATCACTTTGATTAATTGCTCCATCAATCTCCCTTTTTAGAAAAATTACACTTAAATGGAATTTTAAAATTTCTCTCCCACCTCAAAATAGTGTGTTATGAGATAACCCCAGATGATGTAGGGTTCCTCTATTTATATGGGGAAGAGGGTCGGGATCCTAGTCAAGATGGAACTCTATTTCAAGTCTCTAACCAATGCCACTAACCATCACGTGACTAACGTATAAGATTAACTCAATACTTTATTATTTGTATTTATCACGTTCCTAATTAATTATTCGATATTTATCAAGACCACATAAATGGAAAATTCATAAATTCGAAATTTAATATAATCGAAATTAAAAAATTAATTTCGAACTACATTATTAATTTCTAACAGATGCATAGTGGTGAAGACAATAACCTATTAAAATATTTTAAAAAATAATCTTTTACTATTATTAATATTTTCTTCAATGAAATATGGGTTATCTTATGCGATCATTTTCATCTTATTTCTAATTTGTGTTTCTCTTTTACAATTGTTGTTTTTATGGGTTTTATATGCATAGCTCCCCGTTTTTGTTTGATTTAATATATATTGGCATAAAACTTCCTTTCCTCATAACTCAATATCGCATGTGTTCATTAACTAGTTTAACTAGAATTTGAATACTCTTACGCACTATGAACTTAAACCATCTACAAATGCTTTATGTGATTCCATTTCAAACCCGTTCTGCATTCATGTGCAAACTCCATTTATCCAGGGTAAGTAAGACTCAATATATATATATATATATATATATTGGAGGAGCCAGGAAAAGATTTTGGGTGGGGCACTGGTGTGTGCAAAGAAAAGGTCACCGACAGGTGTTTGGGGGTGGTAGCCCTTTCACCGAATTTTTTAAGGGTTATTTTTAGATTTTTTAAAAGATATATTCAATTGAGAGTTTCGAATTCTAGACAATTATTCATTCCGCAAAATTTATTAAATTTTAAATAATTGTAATTCAATGTAAACAACCTCACATCATAATAGCACACATTCGTGATCCATAATACACGAAACACAAAGTCAATAATCACATTATAATAATTTTTTGTGAAATGCCGATTCAAGGACAAAATAAGTTTAAAATAAATTCCACGCGGAGTACTATTACAAGTTATATTTTTCTTCCCTTAATTATAGGGTCATTTAATGTTTGGGGAATATTTGTTTATAATAATTGGCGCTTGGGGTAAACTAGTTTTCATTATACTTGGGTAGGTGTTATTTTAACGGTTTTAGCTAACAGACGTTTAAGAACTGTATCCCATTTTGTAATCTACCTAAAATACCCATGATATCTATTTTTAAAATCCTAAATCCCCCCCCCCCTCTCTCTCTCTCTCTCTTCTCCCTCCCTTCTCTTTTTTCTCCTTGTCGTCGATCCTTATTATCTCGACAATATATTCCAATCGGAGCTTTTCAACTGTGATTATCGAAGGTTTGATATTTAACAACTGTGATTTTCAACATATTATCTTGATATTTAACAACTTATTGTTGGAGGTTTTCAACTTATTATCTTGACGTTTAACAATTGTGGTTGCCGGAGGTGTGATGGTCACAGGTTTTTGATTTTGAAAATTATTTGGAGTTTCAATTCGGAGTTTGGGAGTTTTGATTTTGAGTTAAGGGGTTTGTTGGCCAGAGGTTTGGGAGTTTTGATTTGGAGTTCAGTGAATATGGCCAAAGGTTTCTTTTTTGGAAATTATTTTCATATTTTTAGCTGGAAATTATTTTTTTGGCTGAAATCATTTTTATTTTCATATTTTTTAGACTAAAATTTATCTTTATGCTGGAAATATATAATTTTGAATGAAATATAGTTTTATTTTTATGTTGAAATTTATTTCTTATTAGTTATAAACCTACAGTTATTCTTTTTTAAAAAAACTTTTTTTAATTGAAATCCGTTTTATTTTTTAGTTTTTTGAAAATTATTTTTTTGTAGTGAAAAATCTTTTTTTGAATGGAAAACAAATTTCTTTTGATGAAAATCATTTTTTTTGGTGCAAAACGTTTTTTTTCCTGAAAATATATTTTTTTTGTTGAAAATCATTTTTTGTAGCTGGAATTTACTTTTTTTCTTGGGAATATATATTTTTAACTGAAATTAGTTTATTTTCATATTTTTTTGGCCGAAAATTACTTTTTCTTGGGAATATTTTTTTTTTCCTTGGGTAGATTTTTTCCCTTTTATAATTGGATCATTTTTTTGGTAGACAACTTTTTTTTTCCGCGGATAATATTTTTGACTGAAATTAGTTTTATTTTTTATTTTTATGCTGAAATTCATTTTTATTTTGGGTGGAAAATTTGTTGTTACGTTGAAAATCTTTTTTAAACAGTTTTATTTTTAAACAATTTTCTAATCATTTTAAAATGTTTACAAAAAAATTATTTTAAAAAAGTTTTAGCAACATCATTTAAAAAAAAACATAACTATAAAATATATTTTACAAATAAATATACTTTTTTTATTTAAAACATAAAATTATAAGACATATTTAATAATGTGTATTGATTTGCCAAAAGGACACATACGTCCTTTTCAATAAGGACATTATTGGTATTTAAGTGTAGATGATGAACTATTTGACGGCTGTTAGATCAAACCGTTAAAATAATGCTCATGTAATTATTATGAAAATTAATATATTTTAAATTTTAATTACTATAAATAAATATACCCTAAATAGAAAATTACCTAAATTATATGTTTTAAAACTATTTTTTTTAAAAAAGATTTGAGTGGAGCACTTGACAATCAATTATACCATAGCTTCGCCACTATATACATGGAGAAAGATATGACGCGACTTGTCAAAATAGACATTTTTGCTGAAGATGCTTTAAGGCCATCCGTAGTGGGAAACCTAAATGTGTAGATTTAGATTTTTGGTTCTCACAGTGGGTAGGAAAATGTTTAGATTTAGGTGAGAGAAAATGTAATGACCGTGCAAATTTAGATGGTCGAAACACAATGTGTAAATGGGACTCACACGATGTGGGCGGATAAAAGGTAGTCGCCCAGACTGGGCGTTTAAAAGATACCTGCTCAGATATATTTGGCGAAAAAATGGTCGTTAAACTTTTATCTGGGCGTTAAACTTTTACTCGCTCAGATCTGGGCATTAAATTTTTACTTGCCCTGATCTTGAGCGTTTAACTTTCATCCGCCCAGATCGGTCACGTCAGATTTTTACATTGTCTTGCATTTTTTCCACTGTAAAAACTCCTCTAACAATGTAACTCAAAAAACCTACATTTACATCTTTTTACACTTTCCCACTACAAATGGCCTAACTGGTTCTCTTCAAATTTGAAGATGAATCCAGTGATTAAGGTGAAAAGATGTGATTAAGCAAAAAAGACCAACGATGGGAATGAATAACGTTAAAAATTGAAAAAAGGAATATTTTTCTAGCGCTGATAATTGTTGACACGATAATCTGTTACGGTAATAACTCGAAATGATTTGAACATAATACGATTAATTTATATAGATTTAAGAATATTTAAAATTTATACTCAAATCAAAATCAACGAGAGCGAAAAATAACACAATTAATTCGAATTGCCACCTCTACATTTTTCTAACTCGTCGTGAAGAATTGCCAAGGTCAATGAAATTGAAGGGATCATTTGCTCTATTGCCTTTTGTACATCATAGCCTATCATAGTTAGTATAGTTCACGTGTGTATCACTATGAGTTTTAGAAAAGTGTCGTACCTTTCTAGATATCAGAGAAATTGCACTTAAATTATGATAGAAAACTTTGAAAACCCATTTACAAGTTAATGTATCCGATCTTGAATGATTTTAAGTTATATCAGTCTTTACTCGATAAAATATAATAATTAGCGTATCGAGTTAGTTAAATTTCTTCATCCATTAATACTTCACCTGTTAAAAATTATTAATTTAAGTAAATAAAATATGTTATTAAAACTTTGAAAGAATTTATATAATTTAATGTTAATTTAATCATAACAAATTTATTAAATGAGAGAGTTAGTAATGCTAATAAATTATTGAGTCTAATTGTGTTAAAAAAAATGCGCTAATATGTCAATTGGTATATTATTCAAAATAGTTCATTATCTTAATGGGTAATAATGGGTGGATATAACACGATATAACACGCTAAGATAATATATTGAGATCTACTAGAATTATAAATTTATGATCCCAATACAAAATCAACGACTCCAAATGACATGTGTACTGACCGCAAATGAGCCTTGGGATGTTGGATATAATGTCATAAGGAGAAATGATTTTGGGTGTTTTGTATGCTATAGGTGAATATTATTGATGGAATTACTGATATAGTGATATAATATATATTTTAGATTGTTTAAAAGTAATTTAATAAAAAAAACCTTTAAAAGATAGTAAAAAATAGCTTAAGAAAAGAGAGGCCACATAATTACAGAAAAAATAATAGTGTAAAACTTTTTCAGAGTGTTGATTGCGTGAATCAAAATAGTTTGCACTCTAAATTGTTATTTTCAGAATGCTGATACCAACACTAAGAATAATTTGCAGAAAAGATTTTATGTAAATTAATACTAGAAAGATGGTGTTTGGATTGAGTTGTCTAATAATTAGTATTATTATTAAAAGGAAAATGTTAACAATGACATATTTTGAGCGTCAAAATAGTAAGTATGATTTGTGCTCTATTAATTATATGTCGGAACTCTATTCCTATTATTTTTGGATTCGAAGTGTGTGCCCTCTCCAAGCACGTTGAAAATTCGTCCGAGAGTCGCTCCACCGACCAGAACACTTAGAGTAGCCCCCGTATCAATCCCTTTCATTCCTCTCATTAAAACTTCTGTAGCGCACTCATAGCTACTGCCCTAACTCGATTGTTTCCTAATAATTGCTATACCTCGCATGTCACATTAATTGGTTGACCGAAAGTTCTCGACCCTAAACTACGAGAGCGTTATAAATATTAAGCATCTTGCCCGGCGAAAACGCTACATCTAGTACCGGACCAAAGATTTGGATGATACACACTAAGTTTTTTTTTTCAAGCGTGAAAACCCCGGAAGCAGAAGTCGTAGGATTTGTTCTCATAATAATATAAAAATAAAGTAACACATGTCGAAATATTTTGCGCACATATTATCAAGATCATAAAATTCATGCTAACTTAATATGAAAATAAAATTCACACTAAGTTAATATGAAAATTGACGACGAATTGAGAATTAACATATGAAACTTGATAAAATTCCAATAAATATTAACGATAGCATACAACATTGTGTAAGAGATGGGCAAAATGAGTTGGGAGACTTTGAAATTCAACAATTTCAAACACATTATTTTTTTTCTCCATTGCATGCTATCAAATGGTTGTAATCGTCGGAATCATGGGATGAAACTTGAACTCGCGCCCAGCGCTAAGTTTTAGGGACCACAACCACTTTTAAATATAATCGATAAAACTAATACAACAACATAGCACATCGTTCCCAAATTGGAACGCGCTGAATTAGAGTTATTATTGCAGTGTATGGCCCCTACACAAAACATTATTAATAATAATGTTCACAAGGAAAAAAATCTTGTATTAAGAAAAGGTTTGCGAGTACACTTGGAGTATCTTTCTCCCATTTGTAATTTTATGCTTTCTTTTCTCCTATATAATGTAATAAAAATAAACAATGAGAGAGAATTTGCGTAAGGGTAGTGTGGTGCCAAACATTACCCAACACAAGAGGATTTGGTCAATGCTGAAAAATTATGACTATCACTTTCATTTGTTTAATTAACTATTAAGAAGACAATATAGAAAAGACAACACTAAATCCCCATGAGCTCACCACAGATACGTTGAATTGATTTCACAAGGCAGTGTTTGGTCGTGTTCTTGTAGCTCGGACATGAATTTTATTATAATGGAGAAAAGAGGAAAAATGATCACTTCACTTGGGCTCATCATATTCTACTGAGCAAATGGATGACAAAAATGCTCAAAGAACAATTAAGCTTTAACTAAATTTTGGAAAATATTGAACATAGTATAAAAAATTCGTAGTAATGTATTACTGACAATTTTTAAATTTATCAAGGTCATTAATGATTCTTTTATTTGAAAGTGATGGAGTTTCAATATCTGTCATCACTCTTATCTAGTTCTGGTTTACAAATGGATTTTTGATGGTTTATTTGGAAATATCAAATTCATTCCAATTTATAAAATATGAAATATGTGGACTAAATTATATATATTACAAAAATGAATTATTCTTTATAAATATTAACTATAAATTCAGAGTTCTCATTGCAGCCAAACAAGCTAAACTGTCTTGTCCTTGTCACCCTCACACGAGGGCCAGCGACCCAAAGATATTTAAGTCTCAAATGGATTATTAGAAGTCCAACCAAATAATAGGGATCTTAATATATGTTTTTCTTATTGTTATTAAATGAATTCGAGCATATAGTACAGATGACAACTATATAAGTAATAGTTAGGTTGGTTTGTGGAGCCAAAAAGTCTAATTAGAATCTCAGTTTCCCATTATATAACCACTAATGTAGGGGAACCTTGATAGCAACTTATCACCAAACTCCCATAATAAACGGATTCAAGCAACATTTTCTCTTATCCTTGTAAGAAAAATGGTGATGTTTCAAAGATTGAAGACTCTCAATAATCTTCTATACACACTGGGTAATGTAATCATATATGAATTGTATTTATTATTTTGTGGCTTAAATCTCTCACGCTTGGAGTAATCACAACATACATTTATAAAATTCTCATGCTATTTGGAACATACATTGGTTGTACGAGAAATAAATTTGGATGAAGATTTTTGTTGTTTACCAGATTACGAAAAAATAATATATCACTAAATAAATAAATAATAATTAAAATTAATTAATTAATTAATTAATTACTCTAGAAAAACAGAACAGTAAAGGGAGATAAAAAGAACATACAATTTGTGATTGAAACAATCACTTGTAGAATTTTGACCGAGTCGAAAGTTAAACTATCTTTCCTTAAGACAGAATACGCCGCCGCTACGGTGCTGACGACAAATTCAAAGGGCGTCTGCCTTCCAGGATGAAACGGTCAACGACTGTTACAAGAAGCACGTCAGTGCAACAGTCCCACGAACCAACAATGACGAACTTCTCTCAAGCAGTAAGAAGGGAACAAGGATAGTAGTAGAGAATTCATGTAGATTTTCTAATCTTTTAACGTTTTAATTAATTAATTGAAAAAACGACAGCATTTTTTTAAATAATTAAAAACGACAGCGTTTTCAAATAATTAATTAATTCGAAAAATAATTAATCCGTAATTAATTATTTCGTTCCGGAAAACCAGATTTTTTGGTTCGAAAAATAAATTTTAAAGCCCAAAGGTCAATTAAAATTTGTCTAAAAAATTTAATAGTTGCTCAAGAACGACTCACGACCCATGACCCGGGCACGGACCGGGCCGGCCGGACGGCGACGAGCGTGTGAACTTTTGGCCCAAGCCCAACACATGCATAATGTAGGTCATCTCCCCTTCAAAGAGTTGGGATAGCCCAAGACATCCAAGCCTTAGTCCCATAACTTGGGTATATTAACTCCAAGCATTTCTACTACTTTTTCAATGTGGGACAAACCCACTTAACTATGTTACACCATCTAGCTTAAATTCAAATGGGTCACTTTAAGTCCAAATTTTTCATTCATTACTTCACTATTTTAAACAAGTGAATATATCAAATTAATCTCCTTACTACAAGGAAGACATTGGTACTAAGACAAGTCACTTTTAATATATGTGTCTTAATTAAAATTGACTCTAAAATTTGACCAAAAAAGCTGGCATCTAATAAAATATACAACAATTTTGTGCCATTATAACTTAAGAGAGATCAAAATAAATTTCTTGTACGAGAAATTGATGTCTCAAAATTACAACAAAATGAGGACTGTTCTCACTTCCTACTTAAAGACTTATGATTTATGGGATGTGGCACTAAGGGTCCGTTTGGCTGCTAATGCGCAAAAGAGTGGGCATGGCAAAATTTGTCTGACAAATTTTAGCTAGGCAAATTCACAAGAGGCTATAAAACAACCATTAGGCGAAATTAAAGTCAATCCAATTAATTTATTTAAAAACAGTTTTTATATTATATTCAAAAATGTTAAAAACAGTTTTTACAATATTTTTGTATTACAATTTTTAAAATAAATTGTAAAACATTTTCTTAACAATTTTTTATAATATTAAAATCAGTTTTTAAAATATTACAAAATAATTTTTAAATATTGACAACAGTTTTTTTTAACTATTTAAAATATTTTTTAATTTGGTTTTTAAACTTTTAAACTGTTTTTATATTATATTCAAAACAGTTTTTATAATTGTTAAAAACTATTTTTACAATATTTTTATATTATGATTTTTCAAAAAATTTATAAAACATTGTCTTAACAATTTTTTATAATAATAAAAACAGTTTTTAAAATATTACAAAATAATTTTTAAACATTCACAACAGTTTTTTTAAACTATTTAAAACAGTTTTAAAAAAAAATTTAAAACTTTAAAACAGTTTTTATAATATATCCAAAACAGTTTTTTAAAATGTTAAAAACTGTTTTTACAATATTTTTATGACAGTTTTTTTAAAAAAATTTGTAAAACATTTTCTTAACATTTTTTTCTAATATTAAAAATAGTTTTCAAAACATTAGTTTGTAAAACATTTTCTGAACAATTTTTCCTAACATTAAAAGCAGTTTTCAAAACATTAGAAAACAATTTTTAAATATTTATAACAGTTTTTTTAACTATTTAAAACAGTTTTGAAAATTATTTTTTAAAACACAAACTGTTTTTATAATATATTCACAACAGTTTTTTAAAATGTTAAAAACAGTTTTTACAATATTTTGTTAATATGATTTTTTAAAAAATTTGTAAAACATTTTCTTAACAATTTTTTATAATATTAAAAACAGTTTTTAAAACATTGTAAAATAGTTTTTAAATATTCATAACAATTTTTCAATTATTTAAAATAGTTTTTAAATTATTTTTTAAAACATTAAAATCGTTTAAGAAGTTGGCAAATTTGTTGGCAAATATTTCCCACTCAAATAGGTAAGCAAAATTTGCCCACAGATTGTGCATAGGAGGTGTTGTACATTGGCAAATAATGCCTAGGCAAATTGTGCAACCAAACTGTCAAAATGTGGACAAATTTTCTTATTTGCTCACTTTTTGACATTTGTCTAGGCAAAACAGGGCAATGAAACGGAACCTAAAGGTTTTGCAAAAGGCAATACATCTACGTATTTGGATGGAGATTACAGATTCAAAATCTCCCAATGCTATTTGGAAGAAGATTGAGATAATCGCCTCAAGTTTTAGAGGTAAAGTTTTACCAACTGCGTATTGGTTGCCAAATTATAAGGAAGATCAGTTAATAATCTCGAAGACACTCCAATAGAGGAGGACAAAGAGAGTTATGGCAATGAAGTTATAAAATTTGAACAGGCAAAAGTTGAAGAACTAATTGAGGAGAAAAAAGAAGTGGAGGATAAAAGAGTAAAAGAAAATTTAGATGAGAATAAAAAGTTTGAGAAAGTTGAGGAACTCAATATATTCCTATTATGTTTTGAAGATGAAGATGAGAAAACCTTGAATCAAGCATTCATAAACTTGGGTACTAAAATATTAGCAATAAGGAATTGCAAGTATGCGATAAACTAAAAGTCGACCACATGGAAGGACAAAAAATTAATTGTCATCTTAAAATTGAATGTGATGGTGAGATTTTTCATGGAGTTGTTAAGTGAATGAGATATGTGGTAATATTGATCGTGACCATCAAGGAGAAGACGACAACCTGTCAGCTATGAAAGAAGAATATTTCTATGAATTATTTCCTTTGGATGAAGTTAAGAAGACACCCATCCCCTCACCAAAATTTAAGGAAGAGATAAGTGACTTTATTGAAGTTAATCTTGTTTGTGAATGGCCATGTAAGTAAAGTGAAACATTATTATAAAACATACTACCTAGACTTTATCTCTCTAAAAAATTCTCTTTAACTTTCCACTCAATTGTTCTCGATCCTTCTTGGGCCCTTTAAGGCTATTATGGAAATATGAAGAGATCCTCTAGGGTTAGAGGTCCCACCCCATAGACAGTTTTGTGAACGATTTCATCGGGATCAATTGGAATATTATGAGAAAACAAAGTAATCAACTTTCAGAGAAAGACAAATTCTCCATCCCTATAGTTTCTAATCACAATTTGAAGATGAAAAATGCAGGAAGTACAATTAGAAGAGATCAAGAAGGGAAATTAATAGTGGGAGAAGTGCAAATATTGGATTAGACGATTGGACCCACAACAATTCATCTGAGGAAAATGGAGGATGTTAGCAGGGAATCTAATTTGGAAAAAGGGATAAAGTTTGGAAATCAAGGACCAGAAAGCGCACTACCCATCAATGATGTATGTAATTCTTGTACAAATGTTACGAATGCAGTAGCAGTTGTTAATGATTGTAGATATGAGGGTTTTGTTCATCGCGAAGGAAAAGAAACTATTGAAGACATTGAAGATCTCCTAGATGTCCAATTCCTTGAGTTATTAGGATCGAAGAAAATAAACATTAATGAAGAGATGATGAGTAATAGAATGAAAATAAATGTTATCAGCAAATCTAAATCATGGGCTAATATTGATGCTTGAAATAGAGATAAAGACTCAGGTAATAAATTATATTTTATTCCATGTTACAAAGATGAAAAGGGGAGTAGGTGTGTTAAAATTGATTTTATTAAAGTTGAATGTGAAATTCAGAGATGGAAATATGTTGTTGTAGTCTATGCTTTTGAGCTTAAAGTTCTATTTAGAGATATGAAGGGATATGTGATGCGAAAATGGAATAAATATGGAAAATAAGAAATTTGTATGCTCAAAATAGGGGTATTTGCTATTGTTTTTGACAATATGGAGGTTGAATTGCAAGTCATGGAATTAGGTCACTGGTCTTTTGATAATAGATCATTGATTGTCAAACCACGGAATACTAATGTGAGTTTAGAGAAAGAAGGAACGGAAAAATTACCAATTTGGATCAAATTTCCAGGTTTAAAATTACATTTGGGGTTTAATGCATTTTTAAGCAAAGTATCCAGTTTAATTGGAAAGACACTTTTCACAAATAGAATGACTGCTAAAAAGGAAAGGTTAGCTTTTGCTAGAGTATGTGTGGAGATTGATATATGTTGTGAGTTAACAGATATCATTACCATTTATGATCATGAAGGAATTAAGTCTAAACATAGAGTTGAATATGAATGGATGCCCACTAGATACACTAAATGCAAAATATTTGGTCATAAAGATGAAGAGTGCAAGAATGTAAAACAAATTAATCAAATGTGGAAGAAAGTAACTGTGGAAACAAAATGGGTAATAAAGAAGAAGTTGGACTTAAGTTTACAGAAAAAGACGAGGACATTATTGAAGGCAGGGGAAATAGTATTAAAAATGAAAATAATAGTGATAGTTGCAATTAGGTAACACGGGTAACATTTGAGTTAGTACCTGTCATCTTAAAAGAGAAAGTGCATGAAGTTAAGGAAATTAATTTTTTTTAGGTCAGCAGCAGCCCCCAACAAACCTACTGTGTCTATGAATAATTCTCTTGAAGCTTAGTTCCCGCAGAAGACATCATAGTTATGGATTCACTTGAAGGTATTAATTATGATGGGATTATTGAAGTTGGGAATGTATCAGAAGTGCACAGTCCTACCAGTGAATCGGAGACATTGATAAGTCTTAATGGAATAATAGATAATGGGTATCCAATTGCCTTATAGAATAATAATAAACCAACAATTAAGAACAATAATTTATCCATAAGCAAGGCAAGGAAGATAGGAGGAAAAGGCCATCATAAATCCAAACCATGATAAAATTTGTTATATGGATTATCAGGGGTTGCAATGCTCCTCACAAGAAAAGAGAGCTTAGTAAATATACAAAGGACAATAATATCAGTATTACTTGTCTATTTTAAATAAAAGTTAGAAAGAATAATATTAACACTGTGAAGGATGGGTGTTTTTCTCATTGGTAGTTAATTCACAACACCCCTGATAGGGGTCCTGGCAGAGTTTGGTTATCATGGGATCCAAATTTATTTGATGTTGAAGACGTGAGTAGTATGAAACAAGAAATCACAGTTAAAATCAATTTCAGAAACCAAAATAGACCATTCATCTTTAATGGAGTTTATTGTGATAATAATAGAAACCATAGAAACTCTTTATGGAGATATTTGGAGTTTGCTGCAAGTAATCATTCTAATGTGCCTTGGATTAGTGGTGGGGATTTTATTTTGGTGGGAATAAGTGATGAAAGAATTGGGAGAAATGGTATTGATTGGGAGGAGTCTAGTGACTTTAATGATTGTATAGGGAACATATGTGTTGATGATCTACCCATTAGGGGCAATTGGTTTACCTAGAGTAATGGTAGGGGAGGTGAGCTAACATTCAATGCATAATTGATAAAATCCTACATAATGAAGATTGTCTTTAACTCTTTTATGGAGTGTGAGGTGTAAGTGGACTTTCCTGACATTTCTGATCATACTCCTTTGATTCTTTATTTTCAATTAGAAAAGGAAAGGATTAATACATATCTAAAAAATTTCAGTTTATAAATGAGGAATGATTCCTTTAAAGATTTTTTGAGGAAAGGTTAGGGGATTCATAATATTGGAAGTCCTATATTCATTATTGCTAAGAATCTAAAATTTCTTAAGAAGGATTTTGGAGAGTTAAATAAGAAATATCATTATAATATTTCTTTCAGAATAAATTCCAAGAAAATTGAATTTGATGATTGTTGATACCAAAAATTATACACCTACGTGGACCAATTAGAAATAGACACTTATCTTCTTATGTGGTAGTAATCTTAGTCAGTGATCAATTAATCAACCCCGAAGATAGTTTCTCGACAGGCATGCCGACCAACATGAAGAATGCAGACCAACAAAGTAAGTGAACAATCACCACTAGAGGGAAACAACTAAAGGCCCTTCCACACGTTGTTTAGACAATCAACCATCACATTCATTATGTACGGGTGTAAATGCTTGAATATATAAAGGCATTCCAACCCTTGATCTCTGGATCAATATAAATACATTGTATTTATTTCAAAAAAGGAAGGATAGAACGAATTCTAGGATATTATTCTTAACAAGAGTATCTATCTTTCTATAATCATTCAAATCAATACAATTAGAGCGGACGTAGGTTTTCTTACACAGGAGAACCACTTTAAAAAAATCTTTTTCTATTGTGTAATTATTTTATTATCATCTTATATTTTATCTGTGATTAGAAAATTGGATCTAGTCCATTTTTTGATATCAACAAATTGGCGTCGTCTGTGGGAATGATTGTCTAATTGTCATTCTCTCTCTCGTATATCTTTGTTCAAGGGAAGATGAATAATCCTAAGACTAATGCCAAAAATGAAGGCAACCCAAGTGTCCCATCTGCTCCACCTACAACTACAAACCTCAGTGGAGTTCTTGCCCGTATTGCCAGGGGTCAAGATGCCATGTAGGAAATAATGAGGCACTTAGCTCAATCATTACAAGCCAGATCTCTAGATCTTTCCAGGAAACAAACAGTTCCTTCGCCAAGGAGATATATGGAACCTACGCCGACATAACTATTCCAGATCTTCACGAGATAGGTCTTACCGTTCAGGAGTGATTTTATCGCTCAGATCCACATAATTCTATGATGGCCATTCTCTCTCTCTCTCTCTCTCCTAAAAGACCAAGTATTTTGGAAAGATTGAGTAGATATTCACCTTTTGACCGTTTGGGATCCCGAGAAAGCATAAATCCTCCAAGAGCTCTATCCATAACTAATCAACACCTAGCCCACCACCGCGAAGCCTCAGTCAGGTCAAAATCAAGCATAAAAAAATCTCTGCATGTCGAGAAGACTTCTTAGAAAGAGAGCTCAACATAAACACATAGTCAGGATAGTCGAGCTGCTTCACATAAATCTAATACATGAAACCTTTCATGGAAGGGATCAATCCAGCGATTAGAAGATCAGCTAGGAGAAATGGCAAAGGCAAAGAATCCATTGCAGAGGAACTTCATTAAATGGTCTCCTTTTATTCAGGCAATTATTGATTTCCCAACTCCATCCAAGTTTAAAACCTCCGTGGTCACCCCTAAATATGATGGTAAAACTGACCCAGTTTTACCCATAAAACAATATCAAGCTACAGTCAATATCTATTCTGTTCCTGATGAGATGAGATAGAGAGCTTTTTCCATCACCATTACTGGTTCAGCCCAAATATGTTATAATAACTTACCCCGAGGGAAAATTACCATCTTCAACTAGCTTTTTGAGCTATTCATCAGTAATTTCTGTTTTGGGGCCAAGCCAGTGAAGAGAGTATCCCATCTCCAAAGTGTCAGGTAGCGAGTAGGGGAAACTACCAGGGAATACATTACTCGGTTTAACAACGAGAAATTAAAAGTGCTTGACTATAAGGAGAAAATAACCATCACTACTTTAATGAGTGGATTGCTTCCAGAAAAGCTATATTACGCTCTGGACAAAGATCCTCCTAAAACCATGACTGAGCTCATGGCTAAGGCAGGAAAAATCATGAACGCCGAGGAAACAATGGCTACAAAACAGAGTTCAGTCACTAAGTTTGAGAAGAAGGATTAGAAGGAACAAAAATATAAGAAGGATGAGAAGCTCAACAAGTATGGAACATACACTCCATTAATGGTCGATATTCACCATATTCTAGAGGAAATCAAATATAATAAAGATTTGCGATGGCTCGAGAGGTTGAGGGCACCACCTAACATGAGGGTTAAATCTAAATATTACGAGTTCCATAAGGATTATATTTACACGATCGATAACTGTATATCTTTGAAGAACGAAGTGGAATCCCTCATTCATCGAGGAAAGTTAAACAAATTTGTTAATCGGAGAGAAAGCAGAGAAATAAGGGGAAGATCAAGTTTTCCATGCAAATCCAGAGATGTCAAGAAGAGAAACCATAAAGATGGTTATGAAGAGGATCTCTCCCTACCTAAGAAGCCTAAGCAACCAAAACACGGGGTAGCTATGATAAGTTTTGGCTCTTTTAACTGTCATGTAATTACATGTGATGATGCAGGAAGAGGAGATCACACTGCAGAAAGCAAGGCTTACCTGAATGGAGCACATGCTTGTTCTTATATTTAGAGAATCAATATGAATGAAGATGATCGACCCATAAAAGTCAATAAAGACAAACTGGTAATTAACTTTTCTAAGAACGACCTTTTTGGGGTACTGTATCACCATGATGATCCATTGGTCGTCAAGTTTAGAATCCAGGATGCCATCATCAATAGGTTTTTAATTGATATTGGGAGCTCAGCTGATACCATGTTTTATCCATGCTTTCAGAGTTTAGATTTGAAACTCAGTCATCTGTAACCATATCACATGCCATTGATAGGACTTTTAGGAGAAAAAGTTTACCCCTTTGGGATAGTAAATCTTGAAGTGTTGTTCGGCACTTGGCCAACAAGCCATACTGAAAAGATACGATTCTTTTTCATGGACAATAATGTTTAATCTGCGTATAATGTGAACCTAAGAAGGGTGGGGCTAAAGAAGTTTGAAGTTGTGATATCCACAGTCCATTAGTGTTTGAAGTTCCCAACTCACTTAGGGGTTGGCGTCATTAAAGGTGATCAAAAGGTGGCCAGAGAGTGCTATTACTCCTCAGCTGAGCAAGAAGACTTGGTTGATTTGAAGAAGAAAACCACCACTTACCACGTAGATAATGCATAGACCAACAGTGGATCATAAGTTGAAAATATGTATTCCCAAGATGAAACGAAGTTAGTTAAAGGGCATATTATCGCAGCCACCGAAAGCATAATCCTGGAAGATGACAAATCGGAGAGAACCGCCCACACTGGATCCACTTCTTAATCAGAAATTGATTGCGTTTTTGAGACATCGAAGGAATGTGTTTGCTTAGAGTCGTGAGGATATACCTGGGATTCACCCCAACTTCTTAAATTATGAGCTCAACATTAATAAGGATGCCAAGCCGATCAAGAAAAGATGTAGGGTGTTCAGTCCGGAGAAAAATCAAGCTATACAGGAAGATGTGGAGAAACTACAAAAGTCCCAATTCATTGAAGACGTCAAATATCCAGGCTGGTTGGCCAACGTTGTGATAGTTAAAAAGAAAAATTATAAGTGGATGATGTGTGTCGATTTTACTGATCTTAATGAAGCCTGCCCAAAGAACCACACTCCCCTACCTAGAATTGATCAGTTGGTGGATGCTACGTCAGGACATGAGCTATTAATCTTCATGGATGCTTATTCTAGGTAAAACCAAATAAGAATGAAACCATAAGACGGGGAACTTCTTTTATCACCAGCCAAGGTATTTATTAATACAATATAATGCCCTTCGGGCTCAAAAACGCTGGAGCAACATACCATCGGTTGGTCAATAAGGTGTTTGAAGAGCCTATTGGGAAGAATATAGAGGTTTATGTTGATGATATGTTGACTAAAAGAAAAAACTCTTCAAATCATATCAAGGACATCAGTTAGACTTTTAATCAGCTGGAAAAACATCAAATGAAGATAAACCCAACCAAGTGTGTGTTCGGTGTGCAGGAAGGAATGTTCCTCGACTTCATAGTAAACCAAAGGGGAATTGAGGCCAAACTAACCAAAATAAGATCTCTAATAGAAATGTAGTCGCTGACTTGCAATAAGGATGTACAAAGGCTTATTGGTAGAGTAGCATCTTTAAACAGGTTTATTTCTCAAGCAACAAATATGTGTTTTCCATTCTTCAAGGTGATGAGAAAGTCGTTTGAGTGGAATGCAGAATGTGAAGAAACTTTCCAAGAATTGAATAAGTATCTAGGATCACCACCTTTATTGTCTCGACCTATTTTGGGGGAAATATTGTACTTATACTTAGCTATTTCTGAATTCGCAGTTACCTCGAAACTAGTTCGGGTGGATAATGGAATCTAAAAAATAGTTTACTATACCAACAAAGTATTCAGGGGAGCCGAAATTAGGTACTCACTCTTGAAAAAACTAGCCTTAGAACTTATTGAAGATTCCAGGCATATGAATCCTTATTTCTAAGCACACATCATAGTTTTGTATACTAATCTAGCTCTTCGATAAGTGCTCCATAAACCTGAGAAGTTAGGAAGATTGATGTACCGGGTAGTAGAAATGGGAGAATATGACATCATCTAAGAACCAACGTCATCATTGAAAGTCAAAGCTTTGGAGGATTTCATTATAGAGTTCACCTATCCAAAGGTTACCAATCAACAAAACTTGCCTGCCGATCAGACTTCTTCAAAAGAGAAATTAGCTAAAAAATAAGCCAAAGTGATAGCCGACCAACCAGAATCATCTAGAACTCAAGAAATGGGTCAGAAATATGTAGAGGAGAGTAAAAAAATATTCCACTATGGAGTTCTATCTATAGAGAGCTTTAACAGTGATATCCCATTATGAAATTTATATGTGGATGGATCTTCATATGCAACTAGAAGTGTAGCAGGTTTTATACTCAATACTCCTGATGATATTGATGTTGAATATTCCCTTAGGTTTCAATTCAATGCACCAAATAATGAAGCATAGTATGAGGTTTTGATAGTCAGACTAGAATTAGCCCATTCGTTAGGCGCTGAGCAAGTAGTGGAGCACACTAATTCACAGTTAAAGTACTTCATTTATATGAAGTCAAGGGAGAATTGATGATTAGATACTTGGCCAAGACCAGGGAATTTATTTCTAAGTTTCTAGGCATGGAAATGAATAGGATACCAAAAATAGGTAATGCCCGAGATGATATACTTGCTCGACTAGCTTTAGCAATAAAAGTTGAACTCCGGCGGAGCATTCCGATTGAGATCTTGGTAGGCGGGAGAATAAACGAGGATCTAATGGTTAGTTTCATTACCGTAGATTTAGGACCTTCCTAGATGGATCCGATCAAGGCCTACATTGAGGATGGAACCCTACTAGCTGATCCTAAAGAAAAAAAAAGTTCTGGTACAAAGCAGCCAAATATGTGTTGGACAAAGGAGTTTTATACAAAAGGTGATTAATTATCTACTTAATATGTTGTGTTCATCCATTGGAGGTTGGAGATATGATTAAGGAAGTGCATGAAGTTTCTTGTGGAGCTCATTAAGCTAGTTGATCATTACTTCAGAGAATCAATACATAGGGATACTGCTGGCCGGCTGTACGACCAAATTATAAGGCCTCAGTAAGAAAGTGTGATAAGTGCCAGTGGTTTTCTGCAATTCATAAAGCACCCAACACTGCTCTAGTACCAATCACTTCTCTTTGGATATTTAGGGAATTGATTTGGTCGACTCACTTCAGACCACCAAAGGCAGGTTCAAGTACCTGGTAGTTGCTGTTGATTATTTCACAAAATGGGTGGAAACCAATCATTGATAGAAATTCCTTATGAAAAGGTGTATCCGTTCATCTGGAAGAGCATCATATGTAGGTATAACATCCCCTATGCCTTCATTATGGACCATGGAACCCAGTTTGATAATGATGAATTTGAAGCATATTATATTCAGTCTAAAATACAGAAACTCTATTCAACACTAGGCTATCCACAAAGCAATGGTTAGACATAAGTGATAAACAAAACTTTACTCAATGGACAAAACAAGAGTCTTGATGTTGCCAAAGGCAATTGAATTAATGAATTATATTATGTTCTCTAAGCTTACATGACAACACTGAGGACATCAAATGGAGAAACACCGTATATGCTTACATTTGGGATATAAGACATGGTACCAGTCGAGGTAGGCCTACCAACTCACAATGTGCTAAATTTGTATTCTCCTACGAGTGACATGATGAGATGATTATACTTCACATGTTAGAGGAAGTTCGAAAAGATGTTGCTCTAAAAAATGCTGCTTACCAACACAGGACTGCTTGCTTCTACAATAAAAGGGTGGTCAGGTCGACTAACTTAAAAGAAGGTAACTATGTCCTCAACAAGGTCATTAAGAAGGGAAACAAGCTTAAAGACAATTGGCATAGCCCATATCTCATATCAACAATCATCCGACCAGGGACCTATCGACTTGAGACACTAGATATGAGAAGTATTCAAAAACCCTTGGGATGTCGAGCACCTTCGAAAATATTATCAGTAATTCAAGGCATTGACACATTGTACTTGTTTATATTCAGCACAACTATTTGTCAAGATCAATAAAAATCTCTATTCCTTCAATTTTTTTGATTTTTTCGAAATACGGTGATATACATCCCCTAGAAACAATGAATAAAAAATGCTACTTGTTTTTTAGCTCTTGTTGATCAATAGCATATACTTAATCAGGTTGAACTTATCTGCCGATCACCAGCATATACTTAATCAGGTTGGACTTATCAAATTCGAGATTTACCAACAGCTTAATGCACAGTCATATCTCGCCCAACTTATTACTTCAATGTCTCTTGGTCCTTAGCTCTTGCCGATCAACAACACATACTTAATCAGGTTGAACTTATCTGCTGATCACCAATATATACTTAATCAAGTTGAACTTATCAAATTTGAGATGTACTAACAACTTAATGCACATCCATATCTCGCCTAACTTATTACTTCATATATGACTTCGTATGTACAATTCACGAACAATAAGTTATTACTTCATACATGACTTCATATTAACAAGTCATGAACAAGAAGTATTACCCGACCAAGATAAATATATGAATACACTCCTAACATACTTGGTCGGCACTAATAATTTACTTCATATATGACTTCGTCTTTGACAAGTCAAAAATAAGAAGTCTATAAAACTTTGAGTACATCTCAAACACTTACAAACAAGTTTTACCCGACTAAGTTAAATGCAGGAAGACATATAAACATTCTTAACCATTGGAATACACACATATATTCCTCTTACACTTGGTCACCATTGATAACTGAAGCTAAACTTGGATCAATAAAACTATTTATAGTTTCATCAAAGTGCATTAGTAGAATTTATGGCTTTACAATCACACTTTAATAATTCATTATTAAACAATAACTCAGTTGACTGAATGATTGAATAATCATAAGTTGCAACATAAAAGTGTGAATTTTTATTCAAATTCTAACTGTATTACATTCAAGATTAAATGAATACAAAATACAGAAAATTTATTCAGCTGGACGTTTTCCTTGAGTTTTAGAGGTTTACTGCACTCTCTCCATACTAGCAGGAGGATCATCCAGAGTATAAGGGGAGTTAATGAAGCTGAAATCCCTAAGCATTTGCCTATTACTATTGCTTAGCGTATTGATAAGATAAGGAGGACGAACTATTTCATGTAAGTCTCCCAAGTATTTAGTAATTAATCACTAGGGAAAAGCATCAAGAGGAATCCATGATATATCCAACTTTAAGTCACACCCCGCAAAATCCGACAGACGGGGTGTGACAGATGGTATCAAAGCATGGTCTTAGGTCTCGTAGATTATGAGTCTGTTTATCTTCCTCATTACCGATCTTTGATCCTCTTTGTTGATTTATACTCCTAGAGGCAGTGGGTCTAGCATACATGTTAGATGTGTTTCTTGGAGACGTAGAGTCTTGTGGTAAAGACGTTGTAGGCATCGAGTTTATAATTAGTAAGCTTGATGTGAGGATGCTTAGAGTTGATTTTTGGAGACCATATCTATTTGGAAGATCATTAGTATAAATTTTGGGTATATCTTATATCGATGCAGCGATGTGATTTGGTTTGAGGATTTATGTGTTATAAAGATTATTGGAGATATAATCGAGTGGTGATTCACGAAAGCACATGGTACGCCGTTATTTTCATAGTTATGCATATATATATAGGCGATATATATTATTTTGTTGTTCGTGGGGTAGCTGCATGTAGGATTGGGTATATGGGCGTCCAATTATAACATTATATGGGTAGGCATATGTGAGCCTTATTTTCTTTTGCGAGATTTATGCATTTGATGTGTGTTCTTCGTCTAATTTTGAGGACGAAATTCTTTGCTAGTAGGGAAGTATGTAACACCCCGTATTTTAGTTAATTAATTTAATTAATTTTGGAAATCGGAGAAAAATAAAATTTTGGATTTTTATAAATTTTATAATTTAAAATGTTGGTTTTTATATTTGAAAAATAAATTTTCAAACGGAATTAGAGTCGGAATTAAAATGGAGTTTTAATTGAATTTTTATTATATAGAAGAGTCATCAAAACATAAAACTCTCTAAAAGTCCTCGGAGCATAAAACTCTCTAGAAAAAAAAATATTTAACGGTCCAATCGAGATGAATTTTTTTTATAGCTTCCTATCGTCTTCATCTAATTCTCTGTAAAATTGTATCTAATTCCAATGGTCCGATCGTCTAGAATAAAATTTTTAGTGTTTGTGTCTTATTAGAGTTCTATTAGGATTAGGTTTATTAATGCTCTAATTCGTGGGGGGACTTCTCATAATCACGTTTTCTCAAGTTTTTCACCAGATAACACTTCTAAAAATATTTCCTCTCAACCATAATCATGAACCTCCAACATAATCAAGGTTTTGTCACCAGATTTGAAGGCTTATTTGGGGTTTAATCAAGTTTGTTCAAGAACACTTCCTTACTAATTTTTCGAGAGGAATCCAGATTTCTAATTAGATTTTCAACACGATCTTCACAGGAATGGATACTCTATTCTTTTCCTTTAGTATTATGCGTTTTAAGTATCGCCTAAACACTTAATTACATGTTTTCTTAAAAATAATTAGTAACTTAATTAGAAAAAGTGGACACTAATTATGGGGCTGTTTTTATTAAAAAATTTAATCTAAATAATATTCATAACCCTTTGGGTACGTAGGATACATGAGTGATTTTGGATTTTATTGGTGTAGGATGCATGTAGAAAAACTCTAGTTTTAAAATAAATGATTTTTGGGTGCGTATAACTCACGTAATACATGTAGAGATAATGAGTTTTGGTTTTTGATGTTTTTATGATGAAAACGTGGTATATTTAATTTAAAATAATTAAATGAGTTTATTTGGGTATTTTTGAAGTTGTGTTAATTTAATTAAAGATTTAATTAAATTGGACTATCATGCATAGTTTGGAACATTAATTTATTATGCATATTCATGTGACTTGTTGGTATTATTAAATATCATTGTGGCGACGGGTCGATTGGGTATTTTCGTTCTCCCTATATTTTAGGATGCCTTCTAGGTATGAGACTAGTGGGTAGGCCTCTTGATGATTTACGCCTTCTAAGTATTGAACTAGTGAGGGTAGATTATCACGATTTTATCATGTCGGGGGTGGGCTGATTTTTATTCCTTTATCGTCATTACGCTAGTCTAGGTACGAGACTAGGTGGTGATTTATGTTAGAAAATCTTCCTATACATAGTTTAGGACGTATTGATAACTTGGGGACCCTTATTTATGGGACTAAGGGATATTTTGAGGATCTCACGTCGATTAAAAGGGTGGGGTGATTATAAATTGAGAAATTGAGAATTAATGCCTAAGATAAAAACGGGTATTAAAATTTGTGGCGACATAATGTGTCGGGGCCGACAGTTTAAACGGGTCAGAGGACGATTTATGTCGTGTCGTGTGTGGAACCTTATCATATGTCAGGACCGACAGTTTAAACGGGTCAGAGGACGATTGACAAGGGGAAGTATGACACTTTAATAAAAACTGAGAACTATATAAAAGTTGGTTAATTTAATTAAATTAACATCATTGTAGTTGGGAATTTAAAATCATATTGGTGTGCCTTTATAAATGGAAATTTTTGTGGGTAGTTAGTGATTTATATTTATCGCGTTTAATTATCCCGTTTAAATCTTAAAATACTCCATTATGATATTTATTGCGTAAAATGCTATTTTCTGGATCCAAGGATCCTATTTGAGGGGAGTAGTGTGTATTCTTGCTCGGGGCTTTGGCTCTGACCCATACGTTGACTTATCTTTTTCAGGATTAGAATTGAAGAAGCTATATAAGTCTATCAGAGTTATCATTTGGAGGTGCAACTGGAGTTATTCTTTTTATGGCATAGTTTAGTTAGACTTTTTTCCTCAGTCGTATTTAATTATGAGACTTCATTTGAGTTTTATTGGGCCATTCGATTCCAAAGTTGTTTAGAGGATTTATTTTGGGATTTATTTCAGATTTGATTTAATCATTATTGGAGAATGGATTTTTGGAGTTAGTATGTGATGGATCTTTTATCGCGTAGTTGTTTATGATCATTTGAGATTAATGCAATTATCTATCTTATGGATTGATTTGTTTATGTCTCATATTTGTCTCATGCTAAGAATGGTATTTATTTAGTTCACGCCCGGCTTAGTTCGACGGCGGTGGCTGGCCACCTCGTCTGTCGGATTTTGCGGGGTGTGACACTTTAATGGAGGCTTGCCATAATCTAGCAGTCCAGACTCATTCCAGTACCATAGCTCTATATTTCGATCATATTTTTGTAAAGTCAGATAGTTGGTCCATCCCTATCTGTAGCCTTCGCGATGGATTTAGGCAAGATGATCATCAACATGCTAAGAGCCTCATTATATCCTTCCGTACACACCTCCCTCGGTTGTTTGTGAAATTGAAAGGTTAAACTTTCAACTTAATATTGAAGTTTCTTCAAAACACCACTCTTCACCTTCAACTGAACAAATTGGTCGGCAATGGCTTTATCCTTAGCTTGCAACTTCATAGATAAGTCAACAATAGACTGACTCTTTTCCTTCAACTTCGTAGCTTAGTTGGTTAGTGTTTTATTAGTGTTGGCCTCATCTATAGTTGGTCGTCTAGGTCTTTAATGCTTGGAAGTTTGCCCAGGCTTAGTTTTATTTAGATCTTCAAGTTCTTCCACTAGTTTGGCATTCTGAACCTCTAAGAAAGAAGCACCTTCATCAGCATCACTAGCAAATGACTTCTTCAAGCTATCCAACTCATTTATGAGCTTATTATTTTACTCCTCAAGAAGTTTGGCAATCTCTATGGATTCATCCATTTCTTGGTTCAATAGAAATTCCTTCTCTTTGTACATAGAGGCATATTCTTCCAACTTCTTCTCAAAGCCCCAACCTTCACTCAATGCTTTGTATTTAGCCTCATAGTCAACATGGAGTAAAGTCAAAGTAAATTTATGGTCTTCCTATAGATCCTCAATGATCTCATAATAAGTAGCATTATTAGTCATTGCCCTGTTCAACAAGCAATGAATGTGGATGTATGACTCCTTAACTTGGTGGAACACATATGGACCAACAATCCGACTAAATATCCTTCGGTTAAAAGGATATGGACAACTTCCAAAAGATTTTTACCCCGCATGAGAAGGTCAGATTCAGCATAACCTATAGCTTTTTTCCTATCATCAAACTAAAAATTGTAAATGTAAGTACACAAGTGGGATTACCGGACAAACATGACATTAATTATAAGATTTCATTCAACTAATCAAAAAGGCATATATATGATAAGTACAACACAATCATCCAGAAAGGGAAATATTTTCATTAATAAACAAAAAGGTGTCATATACTATTGGTCCTATTACACAGTAGTTGAATAAAAAGAAAAATAAAGGAGTTAAACCTTATCCTAATCTTGAACATTGCTCCCAGAGGGCTGGTCGATAGAGGGAATAACCCCATCAATGGGCTTTAAAGCGGACCCATCATAATGAATGGATGATTCCCCATATCCCTCCTCCTCATCAAAATCTTCATCCATGTTTGGAGGAGATCTTAGATTATGCCTCAAGAACAATTCAGAGTCCTCCGCAGTTCTGACCTCCTTAAGGGCCTCTGACCAACCATCTTTAAAATATTTCTTCCTAACAAACTCAATCTTAGAGGAGGCAACCAAAAATGCTATATCCCAACCTTTATTAAAAGATTCTTCTTTTATCTTCTTATTCTTGGCCTTTTTTTCAACCATCTTAGAGGATAAACCATCATCTTTCTCTTTGAAAGACCTCAAGAGAGCGTGATTTTCCACTAATTTATCTTCATCCATCTTGGCCTTATTTTCAACAGTTACCAGTTTTCCTTAAGCAGTGGTGGCTCTCTCATTATCCTTTTTCAACTCATCATCCCAAGTCTTTTGTTTGGACTCCAACAACTGCCTCAAAGCCTCAATAGATTACCTTAGACCTTCAAGGGCCTCCTCAATATCCCCTCCCAAAGAATGAATTTGATCATCCTTTTCCAACATTTGGTTGAAATTCACCAAAACCTACACAAAGGATAACATCAGATTACAAGGACTACCAGGAGCAAAAAATAAGACATTAAGGGCAAGTAATAGAGGAGAAAGAATTACCATAGCCAAACTTTGGCAAGCATGTTTTGCCAACTTTAATCTTAGAAGAGTAGCAATAGTTGATTTATCAGCAAAGAGGGTACCGATCTTTAAGAATTTCCTGGCCAAACCAGGATGAATAACAACTAAGTATGACCCTGTAATAGCCAAACCCTCCTGAATCTTCCTAACCAACTCTTAGTCGACATAGCTTTTCTCCACCTGGTTTTCAAATAGACCTTTTCTTAACCTCTTGAATTGAGGTGCAATAGTATAAATCTCCCCTACAGTGATGACTTATGGATTTTTTTTAGCAACTTAAAGGTTTTCTCTGGATTCTTGGCATCAGCAGCCTTGCCAGTCTACTCGGTATCCCTCTTGGCAATTGAAGATAAAGCCCCAGTCATCAAATCAGGGATTTTCCTCTTTCCCATACTAGAAAGTTGAGAAGTGGGAATAGTAGATATATCTAATGACTCAAAATAGGATGAAGCCCCAAAGTCCTTCTCAGCGCCAGCAGATTCCTTAGCCTAAGAAGTAGGAACTGGCTCCTCTTTAAGATTTATGGGGGCTAAAGTTGCAGCAAGTGGGGGCGTAGTAACAAAGGAGGTAATTGAAATCATATACTGCAACAAATATAAGTTAGCTATTAGGTGTTCCTCGCTAATCTTCAGATGATGGTTCCACATGAATTTCAATTCAATATTAACGTCCTCTTTTTTAGGACACTTCTTCTTGCTCTCAACTGTGCAAAACAGGACAACAAAATACTCATCAACATATTTTTTAAAAAGGACTAGAAAATACTCATCAACATATCATCAAACAATTGGTTAGTAAAAAGATAAATACCGTACTTAAATTTAACAACCTATATCGTGTCCTTTTGGGGGGCACCTGGGCCCATCATACACTTCTCCTCTTTGAAGAGGGGCATGTTGCTAATTTTTTTATAATAACTCCATAATAAAAATAATCTTTGTTGGAGTTTAGAAAATTGACAACTAGGGCTCTGTTGGCAAACCTAGTTTTCATATAGTGAGTGTTATCACTGGTAACCCATTTATAACAGAAAATCAGATCAGGGATGCGAATGTGGGTTCTATATATTTGGTTAATACTATGAATCCCATTTACCACTCTCCAGGTGTTGGGGGCTGCTCTAGCTGGAACGACATCAAAGTATTGACAAAACTCTAGACATAAACGATTGGGGGAAAAAGTGAAATCGCATTCAGTAATGAAGAAAAAGGGAATCCAGTGACCCTTTGGCAGTGATAACACCTCAACAGGTGGTAAACGCATTTCTAATTCTACCCACTCATGGATGTTCTTTTCCTGCCTAAATTCATCTAGAGAATCCCCGTGAACTATGTAAACTATGGTTACCATAAAGAAAGAAAGAAATAAAAAATAAAGAGAAAAAGAAATCTTACAGAGAAAATGATGGATGTAATGAAGATAAGACGCAAAGGAAATCTCAAAGAATAGAGAACTTGGAGAATAAGGAGAGTTTGAAAGCTTGGAAATGTTGTGGTACAAAAGCCAGCCAATTCTCGCCTCTTATATCTTACCTCAAAAACTCAGTAAAAAATTATTTCTTGTATCGATGATTGACGCTCTGACGATTTCACAGTTTTAAGAGCGAAAAAATACCAATATACCCTTTGGTGGTTCGCTAATTTTCATATTATTTACAAAAATGCCGCTACGAAGTCAAGGCATGAAAAATTTTCACTAGTCCCACATGTCGGTACATGCCGACCAACTTTGAAGAAAATATACATCATTCTTTAAATAAAAACATCAATAATGAAGTATTGGGGGATTCCATTAATACAAAAAATTATCTACCTACATGGACCAATAAGAAATGAACACTTGTCTTCTTACGTGGTAGCAGTCCTAGTCAGCAGTCACTTAATCAACCCCAAATATAGTTGCTCGACAGTCATGCCGACCAACATGAAGAATGTAGACCAACAAAATAAGTGAACAGTCACCACTAGAGGGAAATAACTAGGGGCCCTTCCATATGTGGTTTAGACAATCAACCAACACATTCATTATGTACGGGTGTAAATGCTTGAATATATAAAGGCATTCTAATCCTTGATCTCCGGGTCACTATAAATACATTGTAATCGTTTCCAGAAAGGAAGGATAAAACGGACTCTAGGATATTCTTCTTAACAAGAGTACCTAGCTTTTTGTAATCATTCAAATCAATATAATAAAAGTGGATGTAGGCTTTCTTACACAACTGAACCACTTTAAAAAATCTTTATCTATTATGTAATTATTTTATTATCATCTTATATTTTATATGTTATTAGAAAATTGGATCTAGTCCATTTTTTGACATCAACAATGATATTCATGAAAGATTTATTGGGGATGGGGCAATAAAGAATTGATTGGTGCGAAGAAAAAGAGCCAAATTGAGTATTTAGTGGTGAGGAATATGGAAGAAGACTTTTATAGGAAAAAAGCTAGGATCAACCGGCTAGATCTTGAGGATAAAAACACTTCTTTTTTCCATAAAAAGTGAGTGTCATTATAGTAGAAACAAAACTCTTTCTATTAAAGATTAGGATGGTATTGTTTGTGATGGGCAAAAATAAGTTCAAAGGGAAGCTATGAGTTCTTCAAAAACATACTAGGATATAATATGGGAAGAAATGGTTTAGCTCATGATATACTTATAAGTTTAAGACAAAGATGGTTGATTGTCAGTCAAAGAAGTATACATCAAGAACCTTTTACTATGGCTGCTTTTTTCAGTATAAATCCTAATAAGTCTCATAGTTTTGATGGTTACAATGCTAGTTTTTTTAAAGTAACTGGGAGATAGTGGGTAATAAGATTTTTTTTAATCTTTTTAATTAATGGGAGGATGATAAAAGAATGGAATAGTATAGTTATTAGTTTTATCCCTAAAAGGCCTAATCCAAGCGCCATGAAAGACTTCAGACCCATATCAATTTGTAATACCACTTACAAAGTTTTATTTAAAGTGCTGGTGGTTAGACTTGGAGGGATTATTCCAGAGTTGGTGAGTAATAGACAATCAACTTTTATAAAGGGTAGAAATATTTATGATAATATTCTCCTGATGCAAGAAGTTATGAGATGATATCATAAAGGAAATGGTATGCCTAGATGTTCCCTAAATATTGATTTGATAAAAGCCCATGATTCTATTAGTTGGGGATTTATTTTAGATGTTTTAAAGGGCATGGATTTCCCCCAAAATGTTATTCAGTGGATTAAAGAATGTGTTATGACTGCTAGTTTCTCTATGAGCATTAATGAAGGTGTTAATGGGATTTTAGAGGTACAAATGGTTTAAGGTAGGGGATTCTATCTCCCCCAACTTATTTCCTTTTGTTAAAGATGCATTTTCATGGATTATTGATGATGAGATTAGTAGAGGAGATTATTCTTTTCATCCTAATTATGAAGAGCTGATCTTATCCCATGTGATGTTTGCCGATGATCTATTTATTTTAGATAAAGATGATTAGAGTTTCTTGATGGTTATTGATAAAGTTATCCAGGAGTTTAAACAATTATCTCGTCTTGGGGCAAGCTATGCTTATGTGAAATTTTTATTGCTGGCGTGGATGATTTGGAAAAGAACAAACTGGCTAGCATAGTGAACATGAGATTGGGTGTTCCTAATATTTCCACAAGGCTCAAGGCTAAAGATTGGAATATTCTTATTGACAAATTGACGTGTAAGATCGAATCTTGGACTAATGGGTGGCTTTTATATGCTGAGAGAATCCAATCAATTATTTCTGTTCTTGGGAGCATTAATGTTTATTGAATTAGTATATGTATCCTCCATAAGAGGGTTAGTAAGGGTATTGAACAAATGTTAAGAAGGTTTATTTGGTTTAGCATTAATCTTGATAAATATGGCACTGAAGTGGCTTAGGATAATATATGTTGCCTTATAGAAGAGGGAGGGTTAAAGATTAAGAATTTAATTGTATGGAACAATTATTGTACGGTAAGACACATATGGGATCTAGCAAGGAAAAAAGACTCTTTATGGATAAAATGGGTTCATTTAGTGATAAGTAAGATAGATTCTCTATGGATAGTCAGATTACAAGCAAACTCTTCTTGGACGTGGAGAAAACTATGGAGATTAAGGGATCAAGCCAAGAATATAATAAAATATCATATTCGAAAATGTGAAAGACATTCTTTTGGTTGGATAATTGGCATGAAAAGGGGCAACTCCTTAATGTCTATGGGAATAGAATTATATATGATGATGTGAGTAATGTTAAAGTTAAAGCGTTTGAATTCATTAATAAAGTGTGACACCCCGCTTATTGAAATAATGGTGGCTAGGACCCTATAAGAATAAAATAAGAGTCTCATTTGGCTCATTCTTAGCATCGCTGTCGAAAATTCAATTACACCACCTATTATTTAATCAAGTTGTGTGTTAACTTTAAACTTTAATTAAATTACCACAAATAAAACCATTTACCATAAACCATTCCGGACAATAAATTAAATCCATAATCACATAATCAAATCTAAATACTCGAATATAATAAAATACATTATAACCGGATAAAACTTTGGTTTACAATCGAAGATAATTCATTACAACTGATTTAAATAAACTAAAAAAAACTAACATTGGATGACATGATCGAATAATAACTGACTGAATCCTATCTATAATCTCAAAGATAGAAAATTACTAAACAATCCCTTCAACACTCCACAGCTGATATAGCTTCAATGACTTGAAAGTGATAATCATTCTTGACTAGAGTGATCGGAATTGTTTAGCAGGGTCCCCTTGATGGGAACTGTGCTCACCCTGACAGACCTGCCCCTGAGCTGCTGATGCCCCACTAGAACTACTACCTCCTGTCCAACCCCGCTGGCTGGACTCCCCGACTCGTTTGCTTCCCTGCTGATGGAAGCGGTGGTCCTGGAAAAGTAATAGGGCAGCGTTGAGTACATCAGTATAAGTACCCAACGACAGATTACCCAAGAGGTGCTGGCGAATCCTCCGGGTCAAGCCATCCATAAACATCTGGATCTTCTTCTCTTCGGTAGCTACCTCATCTGGCACTGTGGTAATCAATCTCGTGAACTCCTCTTCATACTGCACAACAGTCATACCTTCCTTCTTGAGATTTAATAGTCTTCGCCACATCTCAGTCTATACGGTGGAAGGAAAGTATTTACTTTCAAACTGCACCCAGAAACTCTGAATCGTCATACTGTCCCTCTCCTCCAAAGTGGTAGTGGATTCCCACCACTTTAAGGCGACCCCTACTAGCTTGAAGGAAGATAATAACTGTCTTTGAATATCCGTGAACTCGTACATGCAAAGATACCTCTGGATGTCTTTCTTCCATTGGCTCGCGATGACAACATCAGAACTGCCTGAGAACTCTGGGGGATGTGACTTTTGAAAGGCATCCCTAACTCTCTCCCATGCTATGGGAAACTGAGCTTGAACTGGTGCCACAATCTGAACCTGGGGTGGAGCCTACTGCACTACCGCTAAAGTTGCATTTACCTCCTAAGCAACTATGGCGGAAACCTCGGCCGCATTCATTGTTCCCTGAGCCTGAGCTGCTGGCTATTCTTGCTGGGCATTTCTGTCGCTAGGGGCTCGTCTCGGAGGCATCTGAAACGAGAAGGAATTTATCAGTCCATATTTATTTTTAAATCTAAAATAGATGAACACGTAATCACGTAAATAAGAATACAATAGCCCTAAAAATAGGTCTCTATATCAAAGACGCTAAGCTGGAAGCATAATAAGCCGTACAGATTCTAAAGGACACTAGAACCTGATGCTCTGATACCACTTGTGACACTCCGCCTAATTAAATACCGGGTGATCAATCCTTTATTAAATTAAATCAAAGTGTCCAGTTAGTTCATTATTAGCATCACTGTCGAAAATAATTTTTTTTATTTATCACGTAATAAGTAATTATGCTACGTGTCAAAACATTTAATTTTATAGATTAAGTTCCAATGTTATATGTTTATATACATAAACCATTTTATGAACACATATAATATTATTGAATACCAAACCATCCAAGTGGAGTAAACAGGCTAGATTAATCGTTCCAAATAAAATATCCCAAATCGAAGGACAATGTAATAATTAAAGCAATCCCAACTAAATTGAATACTGAAACAAATAAGGAGTACAAAGTCTCTCTGAACTAAACAGAAATTGGAAATGGGCGACACATGCCCTATATAAAATGACTAAATGAAGAGATGAGATGACAAGGATGAAGTCGTCTAAATGAAAAGACCTACAATTCCCACACTAGCTGCAGCACGTCAATAGTCCGAAGATCTAAGTCTGACGTTCCTGTGGCTGGGCACATATATATATATATATATATATACACACACACAAGAGAAAGGGGAGATGACATGAAACGGGACAGAGACCGAGTGTAAAATAGCTTTAAAAATAGTTTAGCAAGTATACAAAATGCTTACCAGTTGATATTGCATGCATGTTAGTGCCTCGACACTCACTTGAGAATTCTCACCTCTCAACTAGTGTGCATGCCTAACGTACTACTGAATTAATCTAGATAAAGCTAACCCATTTAACTGGTATAACCCAATCTCCCCTCAGCAATACTGATTCACGTGATCGCATAACTATAATTTATACATGATAACCTTTTCTTATGAATTTACCAAGCCATCTATGTACATCTCAATACAGTCTTAAGTTTCCAACCACTTAATTTATTTAATATTAATTATTTAATTTTATCTACTTACAATCACAGTAGATAAAACACAGGTACATATATTTATCACTCATAATATAATACCCAAATTTTACGTATAATTAGTTCCCTCTTTTATTTTACCTTTTTCGTAAGTTCTCAAGTACTTCTCGACCTCTAATGTGTATCATTTTGATAATTATAGTATCAATAGGTGTACTCCCTTTACCCTACTGCTCTAAGTCATCCTCAATTATCACAAGACCTAATTTAACATACACACGATTATCACCCCATTTTATACCCTCATGACCTCACGGTTAAATCACATATAAAAATCGTACTACCCGAACCTTGCCTACCACCCTACTGGTCCTCTCTAAGTCCCATCATGGTATTTTAGTTATGTCTAAAGGTCCTTATACATTGGGGTTGGATTAACATTAAAAAGGAAAGAATATTCAAGTTCCTAGAGGAGTCGATCGATCGATCCATTCGATCGATCGGCATTCTTGAGTCGATCGATCGATCGAGCAGTTATTGGCCCAAAAATTCTCCGCATAATGCCTACGGGTTTCTTCCATTTTAATCATAAAAACCTACATTAAAATATCCCAAAATCCTAGACAAACATCGCAAACATTATATAAATAGGTATGTATGATTTCTAATGTAAAACATTCATTACTTCTCCAAGAATCATCATTAAATGGGTTTAAATTCATGATTTGGTCTCTAACCCTAGTTTACCATATTAATTCAAGAATCCACATGATATTTCCATATTTCCTCCTCTAATCATCATTAAAATTCATTATAAATGTTCTACATGTGATAAGGATACCAACCTAGCATGATTTCCATTCAAACATTTGAATTCTAGTCTTCAAATTACATCAAATCTCCATAAAAACTTATAATTATATTTCCTACTCTAACATGGATGAAATATCTACTCAAGAACATCAAGATAGATACTTTCTTGGAAATCAAAGGTCTGATCCGATGAATTTGAGTGGTATAGGAACGATCCTCTTCTTAGGATCTATACTTTGGTGGTAGTGGAGGTGTAAAACGGGTGGTTCTTAGCCTTGAACACCTTGGAAATCTCTCTCCTTCTTCTTCCTAAGGTTTTCCTCACTTTTTGATTCTATGAACCCTAACTTCCTCGACACACCATCTGATATAGGCTTAATAATTTTGTTATTAATTAAGGTCCTAAAATAAAAATTACTAAAATACCATCTCGAGTGCCGGTTCGGCCTAAAATCGTACTGAGACCCAAACTAAACCCCCGGGTATAATTTTCTGAATATCTCGACCCTTATGGACACATTGGCGCACTCAAAATGACCATACGGGTGACTTAGAATTAAATTACTTTTTATTTCATTAAATTAGTCCCGACACGATTGATACGCGCGTCCCGCCTGAATTTTTATAATTGTTGTATTATTCACTCGCAATAATTTTAATAAATTCAATCTCATAAACTACTTTACTCATTAAGTAATATTCAACATAATTCTTACCAATAATTACTAACTCTCGTCACGCTAGTAAATATTTATTTTGAAATCCGGATTAATATTATATTAAGTTATCATAATTTAATTTAATTAATCTCATAATTAAAGGCCATAAATACAGGGTATTACATATACCATGAGGTGTACAAAGTTATCCTACTAATCGCGACTTAATTATCCTCAATATTGTCCCACCTATCCATTTGTGGTGTAAAAATTTACCCAAGGCTTCCTACATGGCACTACCCGACTCCTCTGACCTTATATCGCATAATAGTTATCAACTCAACATATTTTTTCCACACATACAATGATCATCGATCAAAATTGATACCCAACCATCCAATAACATCTCCTAACTCCCTAAGTTTATTAAGGTTCAGGCATGGAACGTCACGCAATTGAAATTCAACTAAGGAATTTCTCTAATGCCCTATCACCAGGCTTTGTTGGTTATCGAGGTCCTTTGACCCAAAGCACATAATCGGGACACTCAAAATCCTGTCCTTAGATGTATAAGTCTAATCCTTAACTCCCATATATCTAAAGGAGTTTAACAATACGACGCTTGTACTATCACTAAGTCCCCAACGCTAAATCAATAACGAGCTTGATCTCTTCACTCGGTGGTAAGCCCAATATATCCCAAATCATATCAATACAGTCCCTACACATTGGCATTGAATACTATGAGGTAACTATACTCTCATAGGTCTTAACTACAATATAGTATATAAGCTTTCCCGACCTTCTTTCAGGTGAGACATCGCAAAAATAACACAATACGATAGCTTTACTGTAATAGTCCACCGTCGTTCAAACCATTGCTAACCAGACGATACCCAGGATAATAACATACTTGCATAACATATCTCTCGTATATGAGTAAATTCACTAAAACTTATCCTCTCTGGGTCCGTACTCGCTCCCCTACTGTTGGAACCCAAGATTTCCCAGTTACTCAATGATAAATATAATCATACAGTAGTGACACTAACGATACATTCATTAAACCTTCCTCACACGCGGATCTAGTACTAACAAAATACTGTGATGCACTCGTATCACGCAAAACATAACCCATTTACCCAAGAAGAAAAAATTATACCTTCCATTGCCAATGGCACTGGCTGTTCAAATAGGTTCTTGACGTAGTACTCATATCTAAACTGAACCAATAACTGTTGTAACTGTTGCCCCTGCTCATGTCCCCTATCTCTCTGTGGATAAGATCGATGCATAATGTCCTGCTCTCAACATATAAAATACCTTCTTGTATAATCCCCTATCTCTGGCCCCACTGGCCATGTCGGGTTTGCCTTACTCTTTAGCTATGGTATTCTCAGCCCTGATGCCCTAGTTATAACCTTAGCTCAGCTGGCCCTATGAAACACGTTGTTTGACCTAATGGCCCTATCTGAATTCACGTTCACTCGGTTAAAATTCCCTTAATTTGAATATTTTAAATGGGTCCCTCTGTTGGTTATCCCCCATGTGGTGCCCTACTAGCACCGATTATATCTAGTCTTTCCCTACTGACTAAACTCTCCAATCTCTTGACTCCCTTATTATGGAAGCACTGATATTAATACGGTAACAATACTTCATTGATGACATCGACATAAGTTGTCCAAGCCGAATTTCCTCATAAGTGCTGGTGAAATTTACTTGTGAGTCCATCATCAAACTTAAGGACCCTATTCTCCTTCGTATTCACCTCATCGGGTATGAAGTTCGCTAAACAAGCACATTCTTCCTCATACTCGGCCCTGTATGACCCTCTTATGATAAGTCGTGGAACTTTCTTCGCATCTCTATTTGCGATCAAACTGCACCCAAAGTTTCACGATATTTATAGTATATATTTTCTTAGATGTGGTGACTGACTCCCACCACTGTAACGTTGCTCCTATGAGATTATAAAAAGTTACCAAAATTTGTTTCCGAGTGTTATTGCACTCCACCATACTCAAACGCCTTTAGATGTTCCCCTTATACTAGCTAGTTAATACAACGTCCACATTTCTCGGAGACTCCAACGGATTGCCCTTCGGAATGGCCCCGCTGACTCTTTCCCATACCGACTGAACTTGGTGAGTTTGAATTAGAACAATCATCCTCTATTGCAGAGCTTGGGGAAAATGCTGCATCTTAGCAGTTATCATAACATTAATTACCCGAGCAACAGTAGTGGCGTCCTCTATTGTAGTCACCGTTCCTCGAATAGTCTGCGACTCCATCCTCTCCTCTCCTCATGCATTCCTCCTAACAGCCCTCGCTGGTTGCTATCCATTGTTCGGCATATGCAACCCAAACGAACTCGTATAAGATTCACTTTAATTATACGAAATAGCATGAGAATGTAAATCACAATAGGAATCGACAATCCTAAGCATAAGGCCCTACATCAAAGAAAAGCAACGCTGCAGACGTAATAAATCTACACAGATCCTAAGGACACTAGAACTTGATGTTTTGATACCATCTGCGAGACCCCACTTATTGAAATAATGGGTGGCCAACCCTCTACTAGAATAAAATTGGAGTCTGATTTGGCTTATTCTTAGCATCACTGTCGAAAATCTAAGTAATAAGTAACCACCTATTATTTAATCAAGTCGTTTATAAATTTTGTTCTTTAATTTAATTACCGCACATATAACCATTAACTGCAAACCAATACAGATAAGTAATTAATTCCATAATCATAATTAATCAATTCATTGCAAATAACTTTCAACAATTATAATTAATCAATTCATTCCACACATCTGTCACTAATTATTAATTCAATGTTCACACATTAGTGGCATATACTCGTATATATTTTTCTACATGCACGCACACATACACACACACACACACACATATTAAAAGTGTGATTGTCCCCCGAATTTAATTTTCTTACTTAAAATATATTTCCTTTTATATAGATCAAGATGCGGAAGCGATGTGATGGTTCAACCTTAAAATCAAATTTTAAAGTCTTAAACAAATTAAAATTACACCCAAGTGAAAACTAATTAAACACCCACAAATATTAATTTCACTTAAACCAATTAACTCAAGTCCTAGAAATTATCTAAATCAGATTTTTCATTTAAACAAAATAGGATAAACCATTTTTAACAAATGACTTGAATTACATAAACATTACCCAAATTTAATTATGCATCAAATTAAATTAATAGTGATTTAAACAAATTTTATCTTCTTTACTTAAGCATGAGTTCTAGGTGATATTGCAAGATAAAATAAAACAAGAAACCTCGGACAGCCCTAGCCACAAATCCACTAGATACGGTTTTACAAATACAAGACAAAAGACCTACAACACACGATTCGATCCCTCTCAATCCCCGACGCTTCTTCTTGTAGACACCTCTTCCTAGCGGATAACCTTGGAGCTCCACCGCGGTCTCGAAATCCACCGATCGAACTTTATATGGTCACTGTCACCCGAACTAGGAGCCTTTCTCCAAGTGGGTACATCAATGCAAACTTCTTCTTCTTTGAGGGATGCAGAAGCAAACCCCAAGATAACTCTGCAAAGCGGTAGAGTGAACCGGTGCCAAACTCCAAGAAAGATATATGTATATGGGAACTTGGAAGAAACTTATTTGGGTGTAAAGTAGAGTGGTATAAGTTTTTCTCTTTGTTAAAATCTCACTCAAAACATGATATTTTTCTCTATTTGATTTTTCTCTCAAAACATTCTCTAGGAGTTAGTAGGATATGAAAAAGATAGATTATAAAAATGGTTTCCCGCACATAATAAAGTCTGAGAAAAATCAGTTAAGAAACAAGTGGAGAAGTGGGAGAAAAACTACTTAAAACTGCCAATAAACTGTTCCCGCCTGACATCTCGTTCGAACGACATTTCGTTCGAATGAAATCTCGTTCGAACGAGACTTATACTGAAGTTCCAGATTGAACTCGTTAGACGAACATAAGGTTCGTTCGAACGACATATCGAACGACATTTCAAAGGCCTATTCTGGGAACTCGTTGGCAAGCTCGTTCGTACGACATCTGGTTCGAACGAAAAACTCGTCGGAATGACATATCAAACGAACTTCCAGAAATTGATAAATTTCGATTTTAGCAAAGAAACTTTATATACTTTTATTTTAAAGATTGATAAAATCTTTCTAAAATTAAAGCAATAGTTTTAAATAACCTAACACCCAATATACACATGTTCCAAGCTCCTATATATATATATATGTAATGCATTCATACCTTGGGAGCATGGAACCACTGTTGATGACGTTGAAACGAGGTACATAAACCTCGGCTTTTGATAAAGATTTATACACTTGGCCGCTACGTCTTCAACAAACACGTCATAGGCTTGAAAGATGATCAAAATACTCTATCCTATGACTCAAACGTTTTTGTCCGGAATTGAGCCAAAACATCAAAGGACTCAATTGTAAATTTGCGTCCTTACAAATCTCCCCCTTTGGCTATTCCAGGACAAAAACAAAAAAAAATCCTAAAGGGCCGTCAAGCTCTGATAGAATAATAAAAAGTTCCACCCAAAATAAAAATACAATGCTTGACTAAAACAACCCAAAGGATTAACAATCTTTGCCATTGAAAGATGCCACTTTATAAAATAATTCCTGCACACTTAGGCAAACACATAGTTTGGACCACGTATTTCTGTTAGGTCCATTCAAAATGGTGGCTTACAATCGCAAAGGATTATTATTTCTTTCGTAGCCCTTCCCCGTGCACATTTATATTTATCATGTTTTTATTTTCCACACAAATCTCACGTGCAACGGATTTTGACATGCACTAGTCCTCCTAAGTCACAAATATGTAGATGACAAGATTGGATGGAGAACACCTCACATAGCTCAAATATACATATGAAGTTAAAATTTTAAAAGAGCTCGTGCATGTGTGAATAGAGGCATATAACAATAGAATCCATTTAATCAACACAAAATCCAACTACTCCATGTAAGCTTGGTAAGGAACATAATAAGGATTGATAATCTAAACCAAAAGTTCTAGCCACATGAGAGCGTGAAAGGAGGGATTCAAACACAAGTATATGCCACTTAAAGTGTGTCAAACTAAAATACACACAAAAATAAAATCATTTTGATTTTTTGACATTTTTAACCAAAAATAAAAATATATACTCAAAAGACAAACAAAAATCATTTGAACTTTTCATTAAGCTTAAATTATCAAGAAATAAAGACCCAAATGATAAACAAAAATCTTTTTGTATTTTTCATTTAATGCAAACAAAATGAAGAAATAAAATACAAAAGATAAACAAAAATCATTATCTAGCATGTGATTAAGCATGGGACATAAACTAGAAAATGATTAGACAAGCATATATTTAGCATGTGGATATAGCATGAAGTACAAATTCTAAAGTATGTATATATATATATATATATATACACACACACACACACACACACACACGTTTGATGAAATCTTTTCAAAATTAAAACAACAGTTTTAAATAACCTAACACCCAATATACACATGTTCCAAGCTCCTATATATATATGTAATGCATTCATACCTTGGGAGCATGGAACCACTGTTGATGACGTTGAAACAAGGCACATGAACCATGTCTTTTGATAAAGCTTTATACACTTGGCCGCTATGTCTTCAACAAACACGTCATAGGCTTGAAAGATGATCAAAATACTCTATCCTATGACTCAAACGTTTTTGTCCGGAATTGAGCCAAAACATTAAAGGACTCAATTGGAAATTTGCGTCCTTACAAATCTCCCCCTTTGTCTATTCCAGGACAAAAACTAAAAAAAATCCTAAAGGGCCGTCAAGCTCTGTTAGACTAATAAAAAGTTCCACCCAAAATAAAAATACAATGCTTGACTAAAACAACCCACAGGATCAACAATCTTTGCCATTGAAAGATGCCGCTTTATAAAATAATTCTTGCACACTTAGGCAAACACATTACACGCATAGGGAATTATCAAAATAGTTAATGCACGAGTAAGGTTAACTACTCCCCCTAAATTAATTATCTCCCTTTATCAAGTATGATCTACTTTAGAAAGACTACGATAATAATAGGATTAGATACCATTTCTCACCTATCATTCTCCCCCTTTTTGTTCAGGAATAGACAAAGGCTTAAAGAATCAAATATTGACTTATCTCTCCCAAATAAAGCATATACACCCTCTAAATTAATCAAGGGATAAATAGAATGGAAAAGAAAGCTAAAACATGGAAATGTGCATATAGTGATGATAGATACCATATGGGCACCAAAAGCATAAATAATCCAAGATAGATACCAATAATTAAGTATAAGCATGGATGGACTAGAAATCAAGGCAAAGACAAAAAAAAATATCATATATATATATATATATACTAGAAATATACCAATAAAACACTTGCATATACATATAGATATAAACACACACATGACACAAAATACAATAAGTTTAGCACACTCGTATGGCAAAAATGTGTCATATGAAAACGAAAGTGTTGGGTGTGAACTAGTAACGATTAAATTTAGACCCAATCACTTAAAAACATGTTCACGGAGTTCTCATTTGATTGCAAACTTCATCACATTTGAATATAACCTCATGTGACAATATAGATTGAACTCAGTGAACAAACATACACAATGCATACAAGCCTAGCATATGGATGATTCTACAAACCAATAGAGTCATGACATGAGATACGCAACTAGGATAAACGGACATTGTGCAAACCATTGATATACCATCCAATCTCCCTCAATTAGCATTTATATTTATTTTGAATGAATATATCAGTCAAACATAGGCCTTGGCAATTAATTTTCTTTTTAATGCCATATATCCTGTTTTTAGGCCTTTGGACCACGCATTTCTTTTAGGTCCATTCAAAACGGTGACTTACAATCGCAAAGGATTATTATTTCTTTCGGAGCCCTTCCCCGTGCACATTTATATTTATCATGTTTTTATTTTCCACACAAATCTCACGTGCAACGGATTTTGACATGCACTAGTCCTCCTAAGTCACAAATATGTAGATGACAAGATTAGAAGGAGAACACCTCACATAGCTCAAATATACATATGAAGTTAAAATTTCAAAAGAGCTCGTGCATGTGTGAATAGAGGCATATAACAATAGAATCCATTTAATCAACACAAAATCCAACTACTCCATGTAAGCTTGGTAAAGAACATAATAAGGATTGATAATCTAAACCAAAAGTTCTAGCCACATGAGAGCGTGAAAGGAGGGATTCAAACACAAGTATATGCCACTTAAAGTGTGTCAAACTAAAATACACACAAAATAAAATCATTTTGAGTTTTTGACATTTTTAACCAAAAATAAAAATATATACTCAAAAGACAAACAAAAATCATTTGAACTTTTCATTAAGCTTAAATTATCAAGAAATAAAGATCCAAATGATAAACAAAAATCTTTTTTGTATTTTTCATTTAATTCAAACAAAATAAAGAATTAAAATACAATAGATAAACAAAAATCATTATTCTAGTATGTGATTAAGCATGGGACATAAACTAGAAAATGATTAAACAAGCATACATTTAGCATGTGGATATAGCATGAAGTACAAATGCTAAAGTATATATATATATATATATATATATATATATACACACACACGTTTGATGAAATCTTTTCGAAATTAAAACAACAGTTTTAAATAACATAACACCCAATATACACATGTTCCAAGCTCCTATATATATATATATATATATATATATATAATGCATTCATACCTTGGGAGCATGGAACCACTGTTGATGACGTTGAAACGAGGCACATAAACCATGGCTTTTGATAAAGCTTTATACAGTTGGCCGCTACGTCTTCAACAAGCACGTCATAGGCTTGAAAGATGATCAAAATACTCTATCCTATGACTCAAACGTTTTTGTCCGGAATTGGGCCAAAACATCAAAGGACTCAATTGGAAATTTGCGTTCTTACAAATCTCCCCCTTTGGCTATTCCGGGACAAAAACTAACAAAAATCCTAAAGGGCCGTCAAGCTCTGCTAGACTAATAAAAAGTCCCACCCAAAATAAAAATACAATGCTTGACTAAAACAACCTAAAGGATCAACAATCTCTACCGTTGAAATATGCCGCTTTATAAAATAATTTCTGCACACTTAGGCAAACACATTACACGCATAGGGAATTATCAAAATAGTTAATGCAAGAGTAAGGTTAACTACTCCCCCTAAATTAATTCTCTCCCTTTATCAAGTATGATCTACTTTAGAAAGACTACGATAATAATAGGATTAGATACCATTTCTCCCCCTATCATTCTTCCCCTTTTTGTTCAGGAATAGACAAAGGCTTAAAGAACCAAATATTGACTTATCTCCCCCAAATAAAGCATATACACCCTCTAAATTAACCAAGGGATAAATAGAATGGAAAAGCAAGCTAAAACATGGAAATGTGCATATAGTGATGATAGATACCATATGGGCACCAAAAGCATAACTAATCCAAGATAGATACCAATAATTAAGTATAAACATGGATGGACTAGAAATCAAGGCAAAGACAAAAAAAATATCATATATATATATATACTAGAAATATACCAATAAAGCACTTGCATATAAATATATATATAGATATAGATATAAACACACACATGACACAAAATACAATAAGTTTAGCACACTCGTATGGAAAAAATGTGTCATATGGAAACGAAAGTGTTGGGGGTGAAGTAGTAACGATTAAATTTAAACCCAATCACTTAAAAACATGTTCACGGAGTTCAAATTTGATTGCAAACTTCATCACATTTGAATATAACCTCATGTGACAATATAGATTGAACTGAATGAACAAACATACACAATGCATACAAGCCTAGCATATTGATGATTCTACAAACCAATAGAGTCATGACATGATATACGCAACTAGGATAAATGGACATTGTGCAAACCGTTGATATACCATCCAATCTCCATCAATTAGCATTTATATTGATTTTGAATGAATATATCAATCAAACATAGGCCTTGGCAATTAATTTTCTTTTTAATGCCATATATCCTATTTTTAGGCCTTTGGACCACGTATTTCTTTTAGGTCCATTCAAAATGGTGGCTTACAATCGCAAATGATTATTATTTCTTTCGGAGCCCTTCCCCGTGCACATTTATATTTATCATGTTTTAATTTTCCACACAAATCTCACGGTCCTCCTAAGTCACAAATATGTAGATGACAAGATTGGAAGGAGAACACCTCACATAGCTCAAATATACATATGAAGTTAAAATTTCAAAAGAGCTCGTGTATGTGTGAATAGAGGCATATAACAATAGAATCCATTTAATCAAAACAAAATCCAACTACTCCATGTAAGCATGGTAAATAACATAATAAGGATTGATAATCTAAACCAAAAGTTCTAGCCACATGATAGCGTGAAAAGAGGGATTCAAACACAAGTATATGCCACTTAAAGTGTGTCAAACTAAAATACACACAAAAATAAAATCATTTTGAGTTTTTGACATTTTTAACCAAAAATAAAATATATACTCAAAAGACAAACAAAAATCATTTGAACTTTTCATTAAGCTTAAATTATCAAGAAATAAAGACCCAAATGGCAAACATAAATCTTTTTGTATTTTTCATTTAATGCAAACAAAATGAAGAAATAAAATACAAAAGATAAACAAAAATCATTATTCTAGCATGTGATTAAGCATGGGACATAAAATAGAAAATGATTAAACAAGAATACATTTAGCATGTGGATATAGCATGAAGTACAAATGCTAAAGTATGCAAATGACTAACACATTCATCCTTTAGATTTAGCAAGGAAGGAAGCATGCGATAGTAAATGAGAATCAAAAACCCTATTTTGCAAGGCAACCAAGTTGGATTTCCTAACCCAAATTAATGACGAATGACTATCTTGGGTTGTAGGAATTTTAAATACATTGGTTGCTTTACGTTGGGATTTTCTAGGAATTCGTTTAAGATCAAAATAAAATTTCCTAAGATGACCTTTTCGACCACAATGTGTACAAGTAAAAACATGTTGAAAAGATTTACGTAAGGAGTGATCTCTAAAAGCTTTTCTAGTAGATTCTCCTAAAACGTTGATTTTGACTTTATGAGAAGATTTTATTGAATCCTAAACCACACATGTCGTTTTTAATTTGGACCGTTCCTAAGATTTTATCTAATTTTTCCGAATGACACTCCAAATCAAATTTGACATTACTAGAGTCTTTTAATTTATTTTGTAATTCTAAAATGTAAGACTCTAATAAAATATTTCGCTCTTCCAAAGTAAGAAACTCCTTTTTCAAGGATTCCATTAAACCCTAAGGCTATCTCTCTCGCCTTCTACATATTCAATATTCTCTTGAAGAGTTATCTCACGAGTCCTAAGGTCTTCAATTAACATACTATCATTAATGACCTTGACACGCTCTTTTAAACTAGCTTCTAACTTCAAATTAGCTCTTTTCAATTTAATAGATTCTTTATAAAGTTCTTGAAAAGCATTTTGAATTTCACTCACATTAACCTCTTCTTCATTTTTACTCTCTCTTTCTTCTCCACTCTCACTATCATAAAAAACAAGGGAATCAAAAACTTTGACCTCGGAAGTGTCATGAGTTTGAGTATCTTCATGAGAAGATTCACTTTCGGTGCTCACATGACTAGCCATAAAAGCCACAAAATTTGGCTTAGTGGGGGAATCGGGTCCCTCTTCCTTATCACTATCACTAAGGGTCGCATTATATGAAATGGGTCATTTACCCTCTTTCCTTAGTTTAGTGGGGCACTCAGAAGCCCTATGGCCATAACCCTCACAACCAAAACACCTATTAGACTCGTCCCTATTTAATTTTTCATTAATAGGTTTAGGGATCTTCTCGGTTTTGTCATACTTAGGAGTTTTAAATTTCTTAAAATCATTTTTAAATTTAGCTTTGTTAAATTTAAGAAATTTTCTAAATTTATGCGTAAATAAAGCCATGTCTTTCGAGTCACTATCACTCTCGCTCTCTACTACTTGTTTGACCTCTTTTCGGGCTTTTAAAGCAACGCCCTTTTCAATTTTCTTTTCAGTTTTAGAGGGAAACATATCTAATTCATAGGTTTGTAAATCACCTATAAGCTCTTCTAATTTCGCAGAGGCTAAAGTTGGTAAAGAATTTAAAACGGTTACTTTTGGAATAAATTTATCAGGAAGGGAACTTAAAATTTTCTTCACAACTCGATTCTTGGGTATTTTCTCTCCCAAGTTAAAAGATGAATTGACAATATCGAATAGTCTAGCATAAAATTCATCAAAAGTTTCATTATTTTTCATTTTGATAGTTTCAAATTGAGTGGTGAGGTTTTAGAGTTTCGAAGCTTTAACGACACTTGTACCTTCGTGAGTGAGTTGTAAAATATCCCAAGCAGCGGTCTCACACGTCATAATGCGTCGGAATTCATCCGGTGTGACAGCGCTAAACAAGGCATTTAAACCACGTGAATTAAAATTACATAGTTTAAACTCATTCTCAGTCCATCGATCGGTCGGTTTGGGAACACGTTCATTTTCCACTAAATGAGTTGGTGGAGACCACCCGTTAACTACAGACATTAAACCCTCTCGTCGATAGATTTAAGTACCGATTTCATATGCGCTTTCCAATACGCGTAATTAGAACCATCGAAAATAGGAAATTTTGAAAATGGAAAAAATTCCATTTTAGCCAAAAAATTATTTAAAGGATCTTTAACGAAATAATTTATCGCTTTGGCTCTGATACCAAATTAAAAGTGCGATAGTCCCCCGATTTTAATTTTCTTAATTAAAATATATTTCATTTTATATAGATCGAGATGCGGAAGCGATGTGATGTGATGGTTCAACTTTAAAATCAAATTTTAAAGTCTTAAACAAATTAAAATTACCCAAGTGAAAATTAATTAAACACCCACAAATATTAATTTCACTTAAACCAATTAATTCAAGTCCTAGAAATTGCCTAAATCAGATTTTTCATTTAAACAAAATAGGATAAACCATTTTTAACAAATGACTTGAATTACATAAACATTACCCAAATTTAATTATGCATCAAATTAAATTAATAGTGAATTAAATCAATTTTATCTTCTTTACCTAAGCATGCGTTCTAGGTGATATTGCAAGATAAAATAAAACAAGAAATCACTACGCCGCGATGTACGAGCAAAAACCCAAGACGGGAAACATCCTCGGACCTAGCCACAAATCCACTATATACGGTTTTACAAATACAAGACAAAAGACTTACAACACACGACTCAATCCCTCTCAAACCCCGACGCTTCTTCTTGTAGACACCTCTTCTTAGCGGATAACCTTGGAGCTCCACCGCGGTCTCGGAATCCACCGATCGGACTTTATATGATCACCGTCACCCGAACTAGGAGCCTTTCTCCAAGTGGGTACATCAATGCAAACTTCTTCTTCTTTGAGGGATGTAGAAGCAAACCCCAAGATAACTCTTCAAAACGGTAGAGTGAACCGGTGCCAAACTCCAAGCAAGATATATGTATATGGGAACTTAGAAGAAACTTATTTGGGTGTAAACTAGAGTGGTATAAGTTTTTCTCTTTGTTAAAATCTCACTCAAAACATGATCTTTTCCTCTATTTGATTTTTCTCTTCAAACACTCTCTAGGAGTTAGTAGGATATGAAAAAGATAGATTATAAAAATGGTTTCCCGCACATAATAAAGTCTGAGAAAAATCAGTTAAGAAACAAGTGGGGTGTGACACCCCGACTAATTAAATACCGGGTAGCTACTCCTTTATTAAATTAATTCATAATGCCAAGTTGGCCCAGTTAATAGCATCACTGTCGAAAACATTTTAATGATTACTAACCACCTAGTATTTAAAAAGTAAGTGCCAAATTTTAATTAAAGTCTGATTAACATGCAACAAGTGTAATAAAGAATAATAACACCATTCACCATAATGAAGTAAATAGAATGACCATTACATAACGTAAATAAAGTCTGGAGGAAAAACTCCTCACTACAAATCCCACAACTGATAAGTAAACTGAATACTAAATCAATACATGCCAAAGTCTGAAAACTGTAATGGAAAAGTAACTCTAATAGAAATGGGCAACATGCCCTACAACTGATAGATAATGAATCTGGAATCCAAGTGATAGAGGTGTCTACAAGCAAATCCCTGTAGCTTCCACAAACAGCTACAGCTCGTCACCTGAATGAATATCCTATGCATGGTGTCCTTGTGGCTGAGCACCTAAAATGGTTTTACAAAGAAAAATAGATTTGAAAAGCAAACGGGTCAGAGCCCGAATGTGGAGTTATATTTTAAAAACCTGCAAGTGCTTTAAAAATATTTAAAACATTAAATGCAAAGTACATGTTAGGACGTACACTCACATGATATTCTCACCTCTCGTCTAACTGTGCACTCCTAACGTAAGTACCCATCTACAACGACACAAACCACTAGCTAAGTGACATCCTCTCTAGCTAGACTATCATAGGTCCTACCCATATTACTCGGTTCTATTAACATTATAACGCTCGTAATTAAGTAGGGGTTTAACATAAACTCAGATGCTCAATATGCAATATATATATCACTATCAGTTAACTCGCTATATTTCTCGAAGCAATACCGTAATTATATTCACAACATTAACATGAAGGTTCCCATTAATTAAGTGTATATTATTCACATCATAAATATACAATATAAGCACCCCGAGAACTAAGCTGCGGTGCACACATACTCTGCTATCCATCCCGGTACATCACGTACATAAGGATTACATATTCCGAATCTCTCAGGAATAGTTCACAGATAACAACATTACAAACAATGGAGGCGAACACAGTCACATCACATAGGTCACGCACATACCTACGCTCCTACGATCAGCGGACTTATTAATATCCCAATAAGTCTTTCTATGACCTATGTTCATCAAGGTAACCAGTCTAAATCCGGACAACACAAGGATTAGAGGGCCCTAAGCGAACGCAAACCTCCCGTGATAGCAAGTATGGTAGGTATGTCATACACACAATTCATATACCAATACTAAGTAAACACACGTCTTAGTAATCCCGTAGTTTAATCCTAGTACATATCGCTTTCTCGTACTAACTTATAATTATCACAATTTATACTATTCCGGTTTATAATCATACGCACCATAATTTATTCTCTCGTCGTAGTATACACTCACGTCTCAACCCAAACCGCCCATTTAATATAACTCTCGTATCTAATTTCCTTCTCATAAATACCCAAAAGTCCCAATTCTATTATTACATCAGCATCGGAATGTTATCTATATCCTCGAACAAGTTTACGGGACTCCAAAAATCAAAACAGTCCAAAAAGGCCCAAACTGTCAACTCGTTAGAAGTCTCGTTCGAACGAGACTGTTTGAACGAGATTCCTCTGTCAACTCGTTAGAAGTCTCGTTCGAACGAGGCTGTTCGAACGAGATCCAGTTCGTTCGAACGAACTGTCCCTTCTAACGAGATCTCGTTCGAATGAAGTTATCGAACGAGGCTCCCTTTCGTTAGAACGACTGGTCAATTCGTTAGAAGCTCGTTCGAACGACCTGGGCAGGGGCTTCTAACGACCTACCAGATTCGTCCCAGATTTTCCTAAAACTCATTTTTCACCATTTTTACTCCTCAAATCTCTTCTAAACTAAGTCCCAACAATCGTTTTAAGGTCTCTAAACAATCCTAAACATATTATAATCACATCCTAACACGTTTTGAAGGATTAATCCATCCTAACATCAACCAAATTTACAAATCTCTACACTTTTTCCCAATTTATCAAGAACATGAACCCTAACTTTTTGAATCATGAATTAATCCAATATAAATCCGTTTTAATTTCTTCCAATCATAAATATTATGGGAATACTCATCTACCTATCATTCTATATGCAATTCTCCTCAAGATTTCAAGTTCTAAGCTTCAAAATACATGGGTTTTCATTATCTTTCAAGAACAATTGATATTCTGCAATTTTCTAACATGGAAGGAACATTCTACGAATTTAAATATAATCAAAACACTTGCCTTGATTGTCTCTGAGTTTGGATGATGGTTTGATGAAGATTTCTGCAGAATTTCTTCTCTTCTCCAAGCTTCTTCTCCAATGGTGGCTTAAGGTGGCTAGGGTTTTCTTTGGGAAAGTTGTAAACCTAATGATATCCTCCGTAGATTAATGGGTTAATATGGGTTGGTTAGTGGGTTTAGTGGGTTAAATCCACATAAGATTAAAACTCCCAATTTTCGTCACTTTTAATTCCTCAAAATGTAAAATTACCAAAATACCCTTTAAGTTGCCGGTATGGCCTAAAAATACCCCGGGACCCAAACTACTCCCCCGGCTAGTGTTTTCTAACTATCTCGACCCTTCCGGACGCGTTGGCGCACTCAAAATGACCATACGGGTAATAGAAATAAAAATCACTTTTTATAATAAAAATAATATACCATGACGCGGCGGTCACACGCGTCTCAACAAAATTCTCAAATTGCCCTATATTAATCTCACGACAAATTTATAATTCCAAATTCATATATAAAAACATGTATGCACATAATCAAATACCAACTCGCATCTCGTTAGTATTTATAACCCGTATTAATTTCCAATTAATACGCATTTAATTAATTAATCCCAAAAATAAATATAGCCAAAAGTACGGGGTATTACATACTCCCCCCCTAATAACTGAATTTTGTCCCGAAATTCGAAACTAGAAAGTACCTGCTAAAAATAACTCTGGATAACGTTCGCGCATCTCATCCTCGCGCTCCCATGTGGATTCCTCGACATTGTGATGTCGCCACTGAACACGCACTAACGGAACTATCTTTGACCGCAGTTTCCTCTCGCTTCGGTCCAAAATAGCAATCGGCCCCTCCTCGTAGGAGCTATCCGGCTGGAGATCGATGTCCTCCACAGTAATGTGAGAATGAGCCAGATTATCTCTAAGGTATTTCCTCAGGAACACATCGTGAATCCGATGCAAATGCTCCGGTAGTCCAAGTCTATACGCAACCGATCCGATCCGCTCAATAATAGGAAACGACCCCACATACCTTGGTGCCAACTTCCCTTTCTTCCCGAAACGCATAATCCCCTTCATAGGAGATACCCTGAGCAAAACCTGGTCCCCTACTTGGAACTCCCTGAAAAATCTCTTCGCATCAGCATAACTCTTCTGCCTGTCTTGAGCTACCCGAATGCGACTCCGAATCAACTCAATCCTTACCGACGTATCCTGAATCACTTCCGGCCCAAGCAGTTTGTTGTCCCCCACCTCTAACCAACATGCTGGGGAACAACAAGGCCTACCGTACAATGCCTCAAACGGAGCCATGCCAATAATGAACTGATAGGAGTTGTTGTAAGCAAACTCCACCAGTGGAAGGTACTTCTCCCATCCACCCCCAAAGTCAATAATGCACATGCGTAGCATGTCCTCCAACATCTGATTTGTGCGCTTAGTCTGCCCATCAGTCTGCGGATGATAAGCCGTACTCAACCGCAATTCCGTGCCCATGGCCTCCTAGAAACTCTCCCAAAACCTCGAAACAAATATCTTGTCTCTGTCAGACACGATATTTAGGGGCACACCGTGAAGTCTCACAATCTCTGAAATGAAGAGCTGGGCATACTGTCCCGTAGTGTAATCAGTCCTTACGGGTAAAAAGTGAGCGACCTTGGACAACCTGTCCACAATTACCCAAACGGAGTCGTGACCCCTCTGTGATGTAGGCAACCCCGTGATAAAGTCCATTGATATGCTCTCCCACATCTACACCGGGACCTCCAATGGCTGTAGCAATCCTGCCGATCTCTGATGATCCACTTTTACAAGCTGACAAGTGGCGCATTTTGAAACAAACTCAGCGATATCTCTCTTCATACCGCTCCACCAATACTGGCGTCTCATGTCTTGGTACATTTTGTCCCCTCCGGGATGTACCGCGAACCGTGATCCGTGCGACTCTTCCATTACATCGTGTCGCAATTCCTCCCCTTCCGGAACTACCAATCTCCCATTGAAGCGCAATCCCCCGTCTGACCTAACGGTATAGGAATCGGCTCCCTCTGCTAGTAACCGAACTATCTGCTCCTGACAGAATGAGTCATTGGCCTGTGCCCGTACTACCTTCGTGACAATCTGCGGTGTATCGGTCATCACAGACATGAAGGAGCGGGCCACTGCATCTTGGTGTCCCAATTCCTTCCACTTAGCCTTCCACACCTCTGCCACCTCATCTGTTGGCCTACGGCTCAATGCGTCTTCTACCACGTTAGCCTTACCTGGGTGATACTGGATGTCGAACTGGTAGTCCTTCACAAACTCAAGCCACCTACGCTGCCGCATATTCAATTCCTTCTGCGTGAACAGGTACTGTAGGGACTTGTGGTCCGTGAACAGTTGGAACTTCTCCCCCAAAAGATAGTGCCTCCAAATCTGTAGGGCAAATACCACTGCCGCCAACTCCAAATCATGCGTGGGGTAATTCTTCTTATGAGGCTTAAGCTTACGGGAAGCATAAGCTATGGCCTGTCTCTCCTGCTGCAATACACCTCCCAGTCCTTACAAAGACGCATCGGTGTAAACAAAATACTCAACTCCCGGTCTCGGTAATGCTAACACAGGTGTTGAGGTCAATTTGCCCTTCAATTCATCGAATGCCAACTGACAGGCATCACTCCAGATGTATGGCACACCCTTACGAGTCAGATGTGTCAAAGGACCTGCTATCTCTGAGAAGCCCCGAATAAACCTCCTGTAGTATCATGCTAGACCCAAGAAACTACAAATCTCAGTCGGTGTCGTGGGCTGTCCCCACTCCCTCACCATTGATACTTTCCCCGGATCAACAGATATTCCCCGGTCGGAAATGATATGTCCCAAAAACTGGACTTCCTTCAGCCAAAACCCGCACTTCTCATATTTTGCATACAACTCGTTCTGACGAAGTGTCTGCAAAACCTGCCTCAAATGCTCGACGTGCTCCTCCTCTGTCTGGGAGTAAACCAGAATATCATCAATGAAGATAATGACAAACTGGTCTAGGAAATCCTTGAACACTCTGTTCATCAAGTCCATAAACACTGCTGGAGCGTTGGTCAAACCGAAAGGCATAACCCGAAACTCGTAAGAACCATATCTAGATAAGAACGTGGCCTTCGAGACATCCTCCTCCCTGATACGTAACTGATGGTATCCCGATCTCAAGTCAATCTTCGAGAAGAAAGAAGCTCCTCTCAACTGGTCGAATAAGTCATCGATTCGAGGCAACGGATACTTATTCCGTATCGTGACCTTATTCAATTCTCGGTAGTCCACACACAATCTCAGTGAACCGTACCTCTTCTTCACAAACAAAACTGGAGCGCCCCAAGGTGAGGTACTCCTGCGAATAAAGCCCTGACCTAACAGCTGCTCTATCTGATCCCGTAACTCCCTCATCTCAGCTGGAGCCATACGGTACGGTGCGCGTGCTATAGGTCTCGTACCCGGTAGCAAATCTATAACAAAGTCTATCTCTCGACTGGAGGGTAAGCCTGGTATCTCCTGAAACACATCTGAATACTCCCCGACTACTGGGATAGAATCTAAAGGAATCACTACCTCCTTAGAGGTATCCTCCTCAATGTAATACAGATGAGCGGTCGATCCTCCCTCTGGGCCAGGCATCGCCACTACAACCATCTCTTGCCCCGGAATGGCAAAAATAATGCTCCCGCTGAAGTAATCAATCATGGCCCTATAAGCTACGAGCCAATCCATCCCAATAATCACATCGTGAACATGCATATCTAATACTAACATGTCTCCAGGTAATACCAAACCACCAATCTCTACCCCCACTCCCCGGCATATAAAGAAAATAAGTGACCCACTCCCCAATGGTGAGTCGACACACGTCACTGTGCTCTCTGCCGTAGCTAACAATCCTAAAGCTTTCGCGATGTGTGTAGCTAAAAAACAGTGTGTAGCACCCGTATCAAATAATACCCGACCCATAGTGCCATGGATAGGAAACGTACCCTCAATCGCGGGCGGTGCCTGTGGAACTGCAGCCTGGTGGACGTTGTAGACACGTCCATACTGTAGCTACCCCTACTGAACTGGGACTGCTGGAATGGGTGGCAATGCTACCATCTGTGGCGGTGCGGGAAGAGCGACGAGAAACATAGGCCTCTGTGGCTCCTCGCGAGCACCCTGTTGCTGCTGCTGTGGGGCCCTGCCCCTATCAGGACAATCCTGTCGCTTATGGCCAGTCTTACCACAAATAAAGCACTTCCCTGGGAAGTTCCCTCCTCTCTGTCCCTGCTGTCCCCGGCCCTGGTGGCCGTTACCGTTCCTCCCTTGGCCCTGCTGGCCCTGGTGAAACTGCTGCCTATTCTGCCCCTGTTGGCCCTGATGGCTGTTTGGACCCTGATGGCCCTGACGAAAACCTCCCTGTCCCTGTCTATAGTTCCCTGACCGGAACCTCTTATTATCCACCTACTGGGAGCCCTGCTCATTCTGTCTCTGCCCCTGACCAGATTGTGCCTCGCTGGCACCATGTCCTCCAGTCCTGCCCTGATGGCTAGACTCCCCCGACCTCTTACCCTCGGCCATATGAAAACGGTGGTCCTGGCAGTGTAACAATGCAGTGTTAACCACATCAGAATAGGTGGCCAACGATAGGTTCCCTAGCAGATGCTGACGGATCCTCCAAGTCAACCCGTCCGTGAACTTCTCAATCTTCTTCTTCTCTGTTGGTATCTCATCTGGAACGATATTCAACAGATTTGTGAACTCGGCCTCATACTCGGCCACAGTCTTACCTTCCTGCTTCAGACTCATCAATCTCCTCCTCATTTCCGTATGAACAGCTGACGGAAAGTACTTGCGGTCGAACCGCACCCAGAACTCCTGAATCGTGAGAGTATCCCTCTCCTCCATGGTGGTAATGGACTCCCACCACTGTAGCGCAGATCCAACTAGCTTGAAAGTAGCTAGCACCTGCTTCGGGACGTCCGCGCACTCATACATCCTTAAGTGCCTCTGCATATCCTTCCTCCACTGGCTCGAGACTACCACATCTGAGCTACCTGCAAACTCTGGCGGATGCGCTTTCTGAAAAGCATCACGTAAACGCTCCCAAGTAGACGGGAATGCATCAGCCTGTACTGGCGCGGCAACCGGCGCCTGAGGTGGTGCCTGCTGAACAACGGCAATGGCGACATTTACCGCTTGGGCTACTATAGCTGCAACCTCAGCGGCGTTCATCATGCCCTGAACTGGAGCGGGCTGGGGTTCGGGCGTTGCATCCCTAGGAACTCGTCGTGCACGTCATGGTGGCATCTGAAATAAGAACAAAGTTTATAAGTTCGCTGTTTATAAACTTAAGATAGCTGAAGAACGAAGCATACACAAAAAGAGTACAACAGTCCTAAAATATAGGGCTCTATATCAAAGAAATTTAGCGGAAACATAATAAGCCGTCAGATCCTAAATGACACTAGAACCTGATGCTCTGATACCACCTGTGACACCCCGACTAATTAAATACCGGGTAGCTACTCCTTTATTAAATTAATTCATAATGCCAAGTTGGCCTAGTTAATAGCATCACTGTCGAAAACATTTTAATGATTACTAACCACCTAGTATTTAAAAAGTAAGTGCCAAATTTTAATTAAAGTCTGATTAACATGCAACAAGTGTAATAAAGAATAATAACACCATTCACCATAATGAAGTAAATAGAATGACCATTACATAACGTAAATAAAGTCTGGAGGAAAAACTCCTCACTACAAATCCCACAACTGATAAGTAAACTGAATACTAAATCAATACATGCCAAAGTCTGAAAACTGTAATGGAAAAGTAACTCTAATAGAAATGGGCAACATGCCCTACAACTGATAGATAATGAATCTGGAATCCAAGTGATAGAGGTGTCTACAAGAAAATCCCTGTAGCTTCCACAAACAGCTACAGCTCGTCACCTGAATGAATATCCTATGCATGGTGTCCTTGTGGCTGAGCACCTAAAATGGTTTTACAAAGAAAAATAGATTTGAAAAGCAAACGGGTCAGAGCCCGAATGTGGAGTTATATTTTAAAAACCTGCAAGTGCTTTAAAAACATTTAAAACATTAAATGCAAAGTACATGTTAGGACGTACACTCACATGATATTCTCACCTCTCGTCTAACTGTACACTCCTAACGTAAGTACCCATCTACAAAGACACAAACCACTAGCTAAGTGACATCCTCTCTAGCTAGACTATCATAGGTCCTACCCATATTACTCGGTTCTATTAACATTATAACGCTCGTAATTAAGTAGGGGTTTAACGTAAACTCAGATGCTCAATATGCAATATATATCAGTGTCAGTTAACTCGCTATATTTCTCGAAGCAATACCGTAATTATATTCACAACATTAACATGAAGGTTCCCATTAATTAAGTGTATATTATTCACATCATAAATATACAATATAAGCACCCTGAGAACTAAGTTGCGGTGCACACATACTCTGCTATCCATCCCGGTACATCACGTACATAAGGATTACATATTCCGAATCTCTCAGGAATAGTTCACAGATAACAACATTACAAACAATGGAGGCGAACACAGTCACATCACATAGGTCACGCACATACCTACACTCCTACGATCAGCGGACTTATTAATATCCCAATAAGTCTTTCTATGACCTATGTTCATCAAGGTAACCAGTCTAAATCCGGGCAACACAAGGATTAGAGGGCCCTAAGCGAACGTAAACCTCCCGTGATAGCAAGTATGGTAGGTATGTCATACACACAATTCATATACCAATACTAAGTAAACACACGTCTTAGTAATCCCGTAGTTTAATCCTAGTACATATCGCTTTCTCGTACTAACTTATAATTATCACAATTTATACTATTCCGGTTTATAATCATACGCACCATAATTTATTCTCTCGTCGTAGTAGACACTCACGTCTCAACCCAAACCGTCCATTTAATATAACTCTCGTATCTAATTTCCTTCTCATAAATACCCAAAAGTCCCAATTCTATCATTACATCATCATCGGAATGTTATCTATATCCTCGAACAAGTTTACGGGACTCCAAAAATCAAAACAGTCCAAAAAGGCCCAAACTGTCAACTCGTTAGAAGTCTCGTTCGAACGAGACTGTTCGAACGAGATTCCTCTGTCAACTCGTTAGAAGTCTCGTTCGAACGAGGCTGTTCGAACGAGATCCAGTTCGTTCGAACGAACTGTCCCTTCTAATGAGATCTCGTTCGAACGAAGTTATCGAACGAGGCTCCCTTTCGTTAGAACGACTGGTCAATTCGTTAGAAGCTCGTTCGAACGACCTGGGCAGGGGCTTCTAACGACCTACCAGATTCGTCCCAGATTTTCCTAAAACTCTTTTTTCACCATTTTTACTCCTCAAATCTCTTCTAAACTAAGTCCCAACAATCGTTTTAAGGTCTCTAAACAATCCTAAACATATTATAATCATATCCTAATACGTTTTGAAGGATTAATCCATCCTAACATCAACCAAATTTACAAATCTCTACACTTTTTCCCAATTTATCAAGAACATGAACCCTAACTTTTTGAATCATGAATTAATCCAATATAAATCCGTTTTAATTTTTTCCAATCATAAATATTATGGGAATACTCATCTACCTATCATTCTACATGCAATTCTCCTCAAGATTTCAAGTTCTAAGCTTCAAAATACATGGGCTTTCATTATCTTTCAAGAACAATTGATATTCTGCAATTTTCTAACATGGAAGGAACATTCTACGAATTTAAATATAATCAAAACACTTGCCTTGATTGTCTCTGAGTTTGGATGATGGTTTGATGAAGATTTCTGCAGAATTTCTTCTCTTCTCCAAGCTTCTTCTCCAATGGTGGCTTAAGGTGGCTAGGGTTTTCTTTGGGAAAGTTGTAAACCTAATGATAGCCTCCGTAGATTAATGGGTTAATATGGGTTGGTTAGTGGGTTTAGTGGGTTAAATTCACATCAGATTAAAACTCTCAATTTTCGTCACTTTTAATTCCTCAAAATGTAAAATTACCAAAATATCACGGGACCCAAACTACACCCCGGCTAGTGTTTTCTGACTATCTCGACCCTTCCGAACGCGTTGGTGCACTCAAAACGACCATACGGGTAATAGAAATAAAAATCACTTTTTATAATTAAAATAATATACCATGACGCGACGGTCACACGCGTCTCAACAAAATTCTCAAATTGCCGTATATTAATCTCACGACAAATTTATAATTCCAAATTCATATATAAAAACATGTATACACATAATCAAATACCAACTCGCATCTCGTTAGTATTTATAACCCGGATTAATTTCCAATTAATACGCATTTAATTAATTAATTCCAAAAATAAATATAGCCAAAAGTACGGGGTATTACATGGGGAAGTGGGAGAAAAACTGCTTAAAACTGCCAAAAACTGTTCTCGCCTGACATCTCGTTCGAACGAAATCTCGTTCGAACGAGACTTCTAACGAAGTTCCAGATTGAACTCGTTAGAAATCTCGTTGGATATCTCGTTCGAACATAAGGTTCGTTCGAACGACATATGGAACGACTTTCAAAAGCCTATTCTGGGAACTCGTTGGCAAACTCGTTCGAACGACATCTGGTTCGAACGAAAAACTCGTTCGAACGACATATCAAACTAACTTCCAAAAATTCATAAATTTCGATTTTAGCCAAGAAACTGTATATACTTTTATTTTAAAGTTTGATAAAATCTTTCTGAAATTAAAACAACAGTTTTAAATAACCTAACACCCAATATACACATGTTCCAAGCTCATATATATATATAATGCATTCATACCTTGGGAGCATGGAACCACTGTTGATGACGTTGAAACGAGGCACATAAACCACGACTTTTGATAAATCTTTGTACACTTGGCCGCTACGTCTTCAACAAACACGTCATAGGCTTGAAAGATGATCAAAATACTCTATCCTATGACTCAAATGTTTTTGTCCGGAATTGAGCCAAAACATCAAAGGACTCAATTGGAAATTTGCGTCCTTACAAATATATATATATATATATATATATAAAACACAACAAGCACACATATGTCGCGTATAACCGTTATCGCTCAGAGTAATAACTCACTGAATGTGGGTCTCTAATGCTATCATGCTTCGGGGCATTCACACATCATCCTGGGCTACCCAGTCGAAATCTCACCACCGAACTCGAAAATCGTAAACATACTGGAGGCGATCATAGTCTTGAACCAGTGAGTCATGACCATACCATAAATGACCTCACTACGGCTCCGACCTCATATAGGGTGGGCATGTATGGTCCTATGACCTTGGGGTCGATACTACACCTGCTGAGATCCTCCGGGAGAGATTACCCACGATGCGATACCTCCCTGATAGCACTAGAGTGGTATATTAATAAAATTATAGGATACACACAGATATAATGATACATATATACTGTCACTATACCTATATATATATATATATATATATATATATATATATATATATATATATATATATATATATATATATATATATATATATATATATATATATATCCAATAAACCCGACTAACCGTATAGTCACTCGTAGCACTAGCCAAAAATCCTCGATCTAAAATCGACTCTAAAGTATTAAATATTCACGTATTTAATCAATTTCTCATGTAAAACAATATTCTAGACACGTATTAAATCTCAACCATCCCGTATTCTTTTTCTACCGAATTGTCTCCATAATTAATTACTTAATTTCCCGACCATAATTGCTCTCAACTACTCTAATTTTCACCTCGAATAAAATCTCAATTTACCCAAGACCATAATAATAATTCATTAAAAATTTTAAAAGTCCTAAATTATCCCCGGATGCCATAAATTAATCCCGAAATTAAATCATGAATATATTTCATCAAGCAACTGACACTAGCTATAACAGGGCAGCAGAACTGGTTCGGTTTGAGGGCGAATCGGTTCGCCCCTCCAGAACAACCTAGTTCTGCCAATTGCGAATTTCAGCAAAGCTTATTCATAATTAATCAACCCCCAAATTATATTCCCCAATAATTATCTATTCTCATGAGTCCTCAACATAAAATAAATCCATTTTAATAAAATTCATCTACACATGACCACCGTATGGGATTTATACTAAATTTTTAAATATTATGAAATTCTCCTAATATCACAACAATACATAATTTTCTCGATCTACTAAATAAATAATTCATCTATGTACATGGGATTCAAATTTTCATATTTTAATATAAACAAGTCACAAAATTTTATTATGAAATCATTTCTCCAAAAACCCAATTGTCTATAAATCCCACCCAAATACCCTTTCTTAATCATGATATGAATTAAATACTACACATAATTATTTAGCAATATAATTACTTACCTTAATATTCGTAGGGTTTGAATTTGATTGAAGAGCTCCTTTGAAGATGATTAAAATCCCATAATTTCTTCAACCCTCGAAAGTTCTTGAGTTTTTTTCTACTTTCGGTTCACTTTCTCTCCAACCCTTGGTGTAACTCAACTAAAACCTTTGGAATTTTAAAATGAATAATACTCTTTCCTTAACTCTTCATTATGTAATTGAAATCCCGAAATTAACGATTCAAAATCCATTTAAATGACCCAAATACCCCTATACTAGTCCCGACTAGTCTAAAAAGCCCCCGAGACCCAAACACTTCCCCGAGTACTTAATTTGGACTATCTTAATCGATTTCGGATCAATCGTGAACTCTAAGTCATCCATTTACCATCTGATTCCCAACATGACTCCACACGCGCGTCCCGAATATGATACTATTAACCCGCCGCTTTTACTCACTTACGACGTAATATAAAATAATGTAATTTCATTTACTTATCACATAAGTAAATATAATAATGCATAAATATTAATCCATTTCTCGCTAAATAATGTTTATTTAAATTCACTTTATTTTTTGCAATTTAATTAAAGTACTGCGATACTTGTCATTTAAGAATTCCCAAAAATACGGGGTGTTACATGAAATTGGTTGGAATATCTCTAAGTCTATCTCTAATGATTTGGTGGATCTCTCTAGAACTCTCATCATTCCTCAAGGTAATTATGAATACTAGGTTGGTTGGATGATTGCAAAATATGGTAAGTATAGTTGCAAAGTGACTTATGATTATTTGAGACCGAGGAAGAGTATTGTTCCTTGGTATAAAATAGTTTGGTATCCTATAAGAATCCAAAAGTGTGCTTTCAATTTGTGGATTTCTTTTCATAACAAGTTGTGGACTAGAGACAAATTGAAGAAGTGGGGAGTTATTAATGATGATTAGTGTGTTCTGTGCGGTGCTATGATAGAAAATAGGAATCACCTTTTCTTTGAATGTCATATATCAAATCAAATTGGGAAAAAGTTTGGAAGAACAATAGTATTAGAGTTAATAATCATGTTTTGATGAACAAGTGGCATCTTTGAGTATCAATAGTAAAAAATTCAATATCTTAATTCAGAAATTGACTCTATCAATTACTGTGTATAATATTTGAAGGGCTAGAAATGATAAGATTTTTCAGAACACTCATGTCACTATGGAGAGAATTTTCTCTAAGATAAAAAATATGGTTCGGGAAAAAAAAATATGGTTCGGGAAAGTACATGCAGATGGAAGAAAATAAGAAAAAATGAAGAAAACTGTAATATATATAGGAATTGGGGGATCAATGATAGTTTACTTATCTGATAGTATGCACTGGTTTCTTAGTCTCCTGGTTCCTTTGAGGGCCTCCAAAGTGGTTTGTTCATCATCTACTGCCTTTGATAGATCTGCATGTTGGTGATTCCATTTGGTTGTTCCAGATCGGGTAGTTTTGAAGTTTGCGTGTGGGATATTCTACTGGATTGCTTAAGATTTAGTTCTTTTGAAGCTTGCATGTGATTTATTCTGCTAGGTTGCTTCAGATCTGGTAGTTATTGTTGATTGTTTGCAGGTTGTGTGATGATAGAGGTCTAGTGGTTGGTTTGTTCTATTTGAAAGGCTCCTAAAGGATGTTTGTTTCTTATATTTCCTTGATCTCTTTCTCCGTAATGTGGTAGCTTGCATGGAAGATTTCCTGCTTATTTCTCCTGGTGCTTGCTTGCTTGGTGTGTGAGGTTTGAGGGCTGGTGCAAGAGGTTTTATTTTTGAGTTTTTCTCTGATGTTTTGGCCTTGTCTTGCTCCTCTGTGGATATTCCTTTTGAAGGGTAGTTGTTCTTTGCTCTTGGCAGCTTTATCCTCATCATCTTAAGCTAGTTTCTTGGCCCCTGGTTTGTGTATAATAGTGATCGTGGTATGTGTGAGTTTTGGTTTTCTTTGGAATAGTTGAGATCGTTTAGAGGTTTCTCTAGGTTATAGAAGCTTAATGGAGGTATTCTATCTCTTCGTCTGATGGAAGATGGTATCTTAATTTGTTTCAAAACGTTTCTTTGGTGAGTGTGTTATCATCAGATTTATTGAGTTGATTGGATCTCAGATCGGTGGTGCTATATATTGCATTTGGGATTGTGTTAGTAAGAACACGTGTGTCAGTTATCATGCGTGGTTTGGTTGCCCGGTGGGTCTGGTTTACTTGAGTCATGTATTTTTGGGTTGGGCTGTTCTGAGTTATTTTGTTTTCTTTTCTTTTGGTCATGTGTGTCTTTTTTCTTCAGCATGTTGCCTTTATTGGGTCAGCCTTTGGGCTTGTTGATTGCTTGTATCGTTTTGGGCTTTTTCCAATTGTTTATCTAAATCACATTTCATTAAAAATAAAAATCTTATTTGTGAGGATTTTGTAACGTTTTAATAAATTTTGCGAAGTATGGTGCTAAAGATCTGTGTGAGAAGATTTTTGTCATCCATGCCTAAGAGAATAAATTTGTGATGGTTTGTAAAAATTATTTTTTATAGTGTTTTAGAGAGAATGTTTTTAGTGACACCGGTTAGGTGAATATGGAGTCATTTTTTAAAATCTTCATGACCAACAAAATGAGATAAAAGAATATCGGTGGAACGCATAAGTGAGGAAGAAATTTTATTACGACATCTTGAAGCTTTCACTGATACGACGCACGTCGAAAGAGATTGTCATTCACCGTCATGAAATTGAAGGAATTAAAACTAAAGATAAAATTTCAAATTTTTCATCCAACCCCTCAAGTTTGGACTATTTTGCAAATTGTGAAATTCACTTGGAGTATCCAAATTAAGTTTAAGGGAGGGTGTTGGAAATGTAAGCTTGATTTTATTAATTTGGTATTATCTAGATTAATGTAGACACATGTATTTGGCTAATATATGCATTTAATTGGTTCGTATATTTGGAGGTTCATGTATAGTAGTCTAAATGTTATCATAAGGACATGTTCAAATTAAATATAATAGATACATGTTTTTGGGTAGTTACAATTTAGAGATTCTATAAATACCCATGTAATGTTGTCATTTGAAGTTAAGTGAGAAAAAGTGAAACAAAACAAAATGTATTTTATAGAAAAATTATTATCTTCACTTTTCTTCAAAATTTATGTGTATTTAGCTCTCTTGTTTATCTTCCAACCAAAATAGATTTATGGAGTTTTCTTTTATTTTTCCAGATCATTTTTCTCATATTATGTCCATAGAAAATATAAAACATTTGAAAAAAAAGTAGGAAAAAAATAATGAATGATAGAAAGATATAGAACTCCACTGCACCAAAAACTATGCCCAGTGGGGTTTTAAAAAGTTGGTCGAGACGAGGTCCGTTTGTTTGCACACACACACACACACACACATATATATATATATATATATCACTACTCCAAAATCCTTTTTTTGTCACTTTTCACCCGCAAAGGGTTATCGCAGTAAAAAATCTTGACAAAAAAATTTGGAGACCTTGTTAAGTTTTTTTACCGTGACATGACCGTGACAGCACCTTGTCATAGTCATGTCACGATCAAAGACCTTAACAAGGGAGTGGTCACGATTGTGTTAAGGTTTTTCACTGGGACAACTCTGTTTGTTGTCACGGTCAAAAACCTTGACACGATCATGATTACCGTAGCCAACTTATAATCGTAACCCAAACAGATATACTCAGTTCCACAAAATTCAAAACCTCTCTCTCTTAGGCGAATGTTCCTTCTCTCTCTAAGGCGAAATTGTTCTTTCTTTCTCTCTCTCTCTCTCTCTCTCTCTCTCTCTCATTTGACTCCTTTCTCTCTTGGATCAGTGGAAGAAATCCTCGATCGGTGGAGGAAAAACTCCCTTTCAGGCCACTCAGGTATGGAAGAAACCCTAGATTTTGTGATGTCGAGGAACCTTGGATTATGGAATTGCTGTAATTTTCATTATTAGATAAAAATATTAGGGTTTGGTATATTTTTGTAGCTAAATGATATAGTTTCTGAAACTCTGTTATTCTAATTTTTTTTATGAAGTTTAAGTTTGTCATATATTGATACCCCAATAGAAGATCGCTGATTCTGAAAATTTAAGTTTGTCAAAATCTTGTTCCTTGAATTTTAATATTTATATAGAATATTTTTCCCCCAATAGAAAATCTCTGATTCTGAAAATTATTATGTCATGTATTAATATCCTATTAGTTGAAATTATGATGATTATATGTATGTATATTTAGGAATATATATGAGAGTATCACTTCAAAGGGATGGAGATTTATGCTTCTATTATGTATATAGAATTCTTTGTGCGCATAAAATTCATCACAACTAGGTTTTGGGGTTGAGAGTTAAATTTGGTAAATCTATAATTTATACCCATTAATTTATACTTATATGTGTATACAAACAATATTTTTTATGCGTTAATGTGTATGTATTGTTGAGTTTGAGCAGTAAATATGTTGTCCGTGTGTATGTATTGTTGAGTTTGGACACCTACCACTGGTGTAGCATTACTGTTCATGTATTGATGTGTATGTAATGTTGTGTGTGTATATCATTTGATGAGGAAAATATACATTATTGAGTTTGGGCAGTAGGTGTGTGGTCAATGTGTATGTGTAACTTGTGTTTGAACCCTAAATAAATTAGGTATAAATAAAATATGACATTTTTTTTAAAGTTAGGTATAAGTTGGGTATGATTACAAAATTCCTTCAAAACTAATTTAAGGTCTTTTTCAAGGCCTAGTTAATTTTAGTGGTATAGTTGATATTATTGTAAGTTAACTCTTTCTATTTGAAAATCACATGTTATGTTCATTAGTGAAATGGTAATTTTCTTGTGGAAAATGCTTTTGTGTAAACGTTAAAAAAAATTCCTCAATGGATAATAGTGTATATAGACACCCCCTCCCCTAGATGCTTATAATCGATTATTCCACTCGATTTTTGTCGTGTATTATTTTCAATCAATTTCTGTTATGTAGTAATTTTTATGTAAGATAACAATCTGTTATGTAGGATTTTTACCGATTTGTTTATTCTCTCACATATTCTTAAATTGGGTATGACTAATTTCATCAAATAGTTTATGGTTGTTTAACAATCTGTTCACTACTTTACATGAGTTGTTTATCTTTATATGTAAATTTGAATGTATGTTGACTAATTTTGTTTAGTTATTTTGAAGTTGGACCTTTTATTGGTATCTCGATAGGAGACGAGTTGTGGGTGGCTAGTTGTTGGCATCTCAAGTTTTTAATGGACCTTTTGTTATATGAAATTTGCCTTTGCTATATAAAATTGATAAAATGTCCTAAAGAGCTTTTAAATTTCTTCTGATTGTTTATAGAGAATCACTGAGATTACTGGTGTGGTCATTTCATTCAGGGCCAATTAGTTATTGTGAAAGGAAATGGTACTAATTATTACTATTGATTTTCTGCAATTTCATTAGGGTTATAATTTTTGGTTGTGATTTGGCCCAATAATGATCATGTTGTTGTTTGGGGTTCTTGACTTGTTTTTTAGTGGTGAATTTGAACATTTAGTTGGTCATTGAGTTAGTTGGCCCTAGGCGTTTGTAGGATTTAGGGTATGGATTCATGTTTTGTAATTTAATGACCCAATTTTTTTATTAGTAATTATTATCTGATCCTCTTTGTGTGAATATGAATTCGATTTATTTGATTTGATATGAATTTGATTATTTGCATTTTGATAACTGATAATCAGATTAGTAAATGGGTTAGATATTAATTATAATAATTTGATCTTCTTAGAATATCACTTCATTTTGTCTAGTAAAATAATAAGAGATTTTAGTGTTATCTTATGCATGTTTTGGAGGTAGCAATTCCTTTAGTATGAAAATATTTGTTGAAATTATTTTGCACCACCCCACTAAATTCATACAGGATCCATAAAATCATGGGGAGTGGTGATATATTTATATAAAAAAAATGAAACTAGAAAACCAACACAATGTCACAGTTACTAAATATGCTAGTACAAAATCATTCTCTCTAAAAAATATAACCCAATTAATTCCGACAACCAGATCAATTTTCTCTCTCTCTCTCTCTAAAATATAAATATGTTATATTTGTTATCCATAACAATGTTCTTGAATTTTTCAGACTTTTTTTTATACTAATCCATGAACCATTGGTCAAGAATTACTGAAAGATGAAATGTTTTCATCACGGTCAAAAATCGTGACAACGATTATTTATTGTCATAATCTTTGATCAAGACACGATCGTGACAACAAAAATAAAATATAACCCTATGGATTTAGGCGGACAGATCAATTTGTTCTCTCTCTAAAATATAACCCTATCGATTCAAGCGACCATATCGATTGTTCTCTCTCGAAAAATACAACCCTGTCGGTTAAGGCGACGAAATAGATTTATTCTCTCTCTAAAATATAACCCTATTGATTAAAGCGACCAAATTTATTTGTTCTTTCTTTCTAAAATATAACCCTATCTATTTAGGCGACCATATTAATTTATTCTCTCTCTCTAAAATATAAATATATTATATTTATTACTTGTAATAGGGTTTTTAAATTTTTCACAGATATGTTTATACAAATCCATGAACCATTGGTCTAGAATCACTAAAAGATGAAATGTGTTTTGTCACGGCCGTGTCATGGTCAAAGACCGTGAAAAAGATTGTTTGTTGTCACGATATTTCACCTTAACACGATCATAATAACAAAAACAAAATATAACCCTATCGATTTAGGAGATCATATCGATTTGTTCTCTCTCTAAAATATAACCCTATCGATTCAGGATACTGGATCCATTTGTTCTCTCTCACCAAAATATAATCCTATTGATTCAGGCACCTATCGATTTATTCTCTCTCTAAAATATAACCATATCGATTCAGGCGACCATATCGATTTGTTCTCCATCTAAACTATAAATGTGTTATACTTGCTACCCATAATAAGGTTCTTGATTTTTTCACACTTTTGTTTATATTAATCCATGAATATATACTTCTTACCAATAATAGGTGATTATTAGTAGTAGTTATGATGCGATATCATCTATACAAGAGTGGATGGGTGAGACAAATATACTAGGGGATGAGTTTCGTTAATGTGGTAATGAATTTATGAAATTCGAAAAGAGATGTCGTTATGATGAAGATTTCTCGTGTCCATGTGTTTGGTGTAGGAATAGTAAGGTGTTTGAGTGGAAAATAGTTGAACTACATCTGCTAAGATCGGGTATGCAAGATAGTTATTGATTGTGGGTTTGTCTTGGGGATTGCATATTCCCTTTTTCCATGAGAAACCTTCACAACAATCAGCAAGTAGGATAGATGTACAAGGCTAGGAGGACAATGTAGATTATAATACGCTAGTGGATTTAGTTAATAATGTTTATGGAGTTCATGAAGTGGAAGAAAATGAGGTCACTAACGATGTACAAGGGTCAGGTGCGCATGAAGATACTATAATAAACCTTGACGATGACTATCAAAGTTTAAAATTTAAGGCGATCCAACCGTTGTACCCTAGCTGTGAGAAAGATCAAACAACTTTGCATGCCATGGTTGGTTTGCATGGAAATAACATGGAAAGAATTCTAAATTAGGCGAAGGGCTTACTACCCAATAAGAATATGCTTCTAAATAGCTATCCTAATATGAAGAACAATTTGAAAGGTTTGGGAATGAAGTATAAATTAATTCATGCTTGTATTTATGACTTCATACTATACCGAAAGGAGTATGAAGATCTCGATCGGTGTTCCGTATGGGAGGAACCTAGATTCGTGTAATCCACTAGAAAGGATGGTGAAAGTTACAACGTGCCTAAAAAAGTATTGAAATATTTTTTCGTTGGGCCTAGATTGTAGCGATTTTTCATAGTACCATGGATAGCGGAGGTAATGACTTCTCATGCTAGGGTAGAAGTAGGGGATAATCTCATGTGTCGTCCTATTGATTCTACAACTTGGAAGAGGATAAATTATAAGTATCTGGATTTTGTTCGAGAGTTGCGTAATATTCATTTGACAATATCAACAGATGGTTTCAATCCATATAAAAATCTAAGTACCAATAAAAATGTATGGCCAGTGATCCTAGCACCACTCAACCTCTCTCCTTCACAGTGTATGATACCTGAATTTTTAATGTTGTCTTTATTGATACTTGGGCTAAAGGCACCAAGTGAAGACATCGATATCTACTTGGGTCCTTTAGTAGAAAAATTAAATGAGTTGTGGGAAGAGGGTGTGTATGCATTTGTCTCTTTTAAAAAAGAAGAATTTGCGTTGAAAGCTATGTTGATTTGGGCGATTCATGATTTTCCAGCTTATGCAACATTATTCGATTGTGTAGTAGATGGTTATTTGGGATGTCATATTTATGGAAAGGAGACTGAATCTCTGCGTCTCAACGTGAGAAAAAAAAATATCTACCATTACCATAGGAGGTTTTTATCCCCCGATCATTGTTTTAGATTTGAGAAAGGTACGAATTTTTTACCGGGCGAGGTTGAACATAAGCTACCTCTGAGAAAACTTTTAGGTTCAGAAATTAAGAGTGAATATTTTAATTATGGACTTAATATGCCAAATAAGAATCCTAAATTAAAGAATATAAAGCCTAAGAAAACCCCAACTGGGGATAAAATTGATACATGAAAGGCATAGTCTAGGTGGCCAATTTTATTTAACTTGTCTTATTGGAAGTGTAACCCGGTGTGTCATATATTGGATGTGATGCATGCTAAAAAGAACACCACTGAACATATTGTGGGCACATATCTTGGGGGAGTCATTCGCATGATGGAGAAAATGCACGAAAAGACCTTAAATCGTTGAAACTTAAGCAACAACTCTGGTTAAAAGAAGATAGTAGCAGAAGGAAAATAATTTCCCTTGGTGCGTTTACTTTGACGAGTGAGGAAAGAAAAGTATTTTTAAACACAATATATAATTTGAGAGTTCCCTCTAATTTTTCATCCAACTTACAAGGGATTGTTAATTATGCTACCCATGATTTACATAAGTGCAAGTCTCACGATTAACATGTGATCATGTGATTGGTTCCTTTGTTATTTAAGTATCATTTCTCAAAGCATAAAGATTTGCGGAGGGCTATTATGAAAATTAGCATCTGATTCACACTTTTTGTGAGAAGGTTACCAATCGAAAACATATAGTGGCTGCAAAAGTAGCTATAGCCAAAGCGATTTTTGTGTTGGAGAAGTATTTTTCCTAATAATTTTTTGACATAAGTATTCAATTGTTGGTATACTTATGCGACGAGGCACTTCTTTGTGGACTAGTTAGATATTGATGGATGTACCCGTTTGAAATGTACTTTTTGTTATTTAAGGAAAACTCAAAGAAGTCAGCTTGTAGAGTGATGCTGATAAGGAATCTTTGAGTGTGGACGCACTTAGCCAAGTGCTCAGGTGGGATCACAAGGGATGTACTTAGTGGGTGAGCTCTCGAATAGAAAAGTTGAATATCATCGGGATTGCATCGAGAAACACTAACTGGCATGCAAGGTGGACGAGTTGCATACCAACATTGTCGAGAAGTTTGAGAACTTAGAGAAAACATTAAATAAAATGTTTTCGTTTTCAAAGCATGCTCTTCAAGGCCGAGATGGGTTCAACTCAAGGAAAGGCAAGGTGAAAGTGGTGGGTAAGAGGACCACTACTCCGTCTTTCTCACCCTCACCCTCACCCTCACCCTCACCCTCATCGATACCCTCCTCATATCCATATAACATATTCCCCACCTCCACCCATACCCCTCTCTTCCCAACTAGGCCATTTACAATTGGTTGAAATAAAGTGTATTTAGTAAACTTACAGGGTGGTGATATAATATCTAGAGGTTGAGGGACCCTAATATATGCCCTGGTTCCTTGGTGTATAATCATCATTTGCAACCACATGAGGGTCGGGTTCACATAGCGAAAATATTGGTGGGAAAAAAATAATGAAGCCGCGTGGTTGAAGGGACAACGCAACGTACGAAGTATTGAGGGTTATGTTAATTCATCATATGTAGTATGGCCTATCTTTATCCTTCAAGTTGATAATGAATGAATAATATGTAATATTTTGATTATTATTTTTTTAGTGTTTGATTATCATAAATATTGAATGTTGTTTATTATTTGATAATGAATGAATATTGTATGACGTAGTTTCTTATTTAGAGTCGTTTAGTGTTTGATTATTAATATTTTTAAATGTTGGTTGGTGTTATTTATTGAGAAAAACTATCATATATTTGCTGTTACAGGTGATAATATACTGTTGGATAATGGCAGTAACCATACTGGCTAGCAGTTTTGTTTATACCGATGCACAAATTTGTCATGAACATCGATCGTGACAAGACCATGACAAGGTGTAACTTGTCGAGGAATTTGACCGTGATATGTCCATGACAAGTGTAGTTTTCAGTACGTGGCAAGTTAGACCTTGTCATGGTCAATAACTGTAACATGTCCGTGAAAATTGTACCTTATCATAAACTTTTTTCGTGACATGTCTATGACAGTTATATTGTCACCCCGGGCGGCCATGTCATGGACTTGTCAAGATTTTTTACCATGACATGTCTTTGACAAGTTAAAACTTGTCACGAACTTTGACCGCGATATGTTCGTGACAAATTTGTTGTCACCCAAACCATGTTACGATTTTTTACTATGACAAGGTTGACTTGTCAAGGTTTTTTATCATGACAAGTGGCCAATTTTAGTGTAATGTGTGTGTGTGTGTGTGTGTGTGTGTGTGTGTGTGTGTGTGTGTGTATAGTTGTCTTAATGAAAAGCCTCTAATTCTCAAACTACCATATCTCAATTTTTTTATTTTTTAAAAACCCAACTAGTACATGTGCAATCTTCTCCTTTAAATTAGAGTAATAACCTCTCTACCCAAGTCTCTCTAGATGCGAATTACAATAAATTCCACGATCTCATCAGTTACCCCCTCTCCAAACACTTTCTCATGAAGATCTATTCGAAACACACTACACATGGAACCCCTAAACTCCATCAACACAAACCATCTCTCTCACCCCTTGCCTGTTGGTATGTCACTCCCTTTCTCCCCATTTAAATTTTTTCCTCTTCTATATAGGGGGATAAATGCAATAAAATAATATGGTTAATTACTTTTTTCTTTCTCAGATCAGCTTACTCTCCCTAACCCAATTCTCTTTGTTCACCTTCGATGGGAGGCTGTTTGGTTTAGTATATGTTCTCATTCAACCGAGAGGATTTTGGGTTTGATAAGTTATAACCTCTATCTCCATGTCTAGAGTAATAAATATAAACCAGGATTTAGGTGTTCTCATCCACCAGGAGGCATTAAGTTATGTTTTATGTCGGCGCTAGGTTCTTCTACTAATCTTCTTCTTTAGCCATCCTACATGTAAGATACTCTCCCGATTGTAATACCCCGTATTTTCTGTGATATTTATTTTTGGGGATTAATTGAATTAAATGTTTATTAATTGGAAATTAATCCGGATTAAAATATTAACGAGATGTGAGTTAGTATTTTATTATAATGTGCATACTTGGCATTATATTAATATTGGTAATATTGGAATTGTCGTGAGATTTAAATACGGCAATTTGGGAATTTTGTTTGACACGTGTGACCGCCACGTTATGGTATTTTATTTAAAATTAAAAAGTGAATTTTAGTTCCATTAACCGTATGGTCGTTTTGAGTGCGCCAACGCGTCCGGAAGGGTCGAGATAGTCAGAAAACACTAGCCGGAAGTTTAGTTTGGGTCCCGGGGTATTTTTAGGCCATACCGGCATCATAAAGGGTATTTTGGTAATTTGTATTTTTGGGAATTAAAAAGTGACGAAAATTGTAATTACAATCTGACTATTTCTTTAACCCACTTTACCCACTAACTACACTAAGAGAAAATATGGGCTACGGGAGAAGTTGATATACAATCCCAACTTACCAAAAACCAAACACACCTCCACAACTCCATTGTCTTCAACCTTGGGAAGAGCTTGAGAGAGAGAGAGAGAAGGAAAGAATTATGCAGAAAGAAAGAGAGAGGACAGACTTAACTTCAAGATTCAACACCGAATTCAGAGATAGATTAAGGCAAGTGGTTTAAACTCATTTGATTCAAGCTATGTTTTCCATGTTTAGGAATTTTCGAAATTGATTTTTGAAGATAATTTAGACCCATTAATTGGAAGTTAAAAGCCATGATTTATGTAGGAATTGCATGTAGTGATATTCTGGACGAATTATATGTTCTAAACAGAACCTTTGATGATTTAAAAATGGAGTTAGAAGAAGTTTAATGATGTTCTTGAATGGAAGAATTCTGGAAATTATTTTGATGTAGTTTTGATCTAAACTAAGCCTTTAAAGGATGAATTATGGGACTTAGAATATTAATACTGTTGTAGGATGATAATATAATGTTATAGTAACCTTGTCTTGGAGTTTCATGCTTAAAAATGGAGTTTTGGGACGAAACTTTAACTGCAAAACGAAGCAGTCCGTAACAGACCTGGTGCGTTCGATCGATCGATGTTCTTCAGTCGATCGATCGACCACCATCGATCGATCAAAGGTAAAGGTCGATCGATCGACCTTCCCAGAAGGAGTAAAGTTTTTCCTTAATTGAATGTTAATGGTGTTAACCCTTGAATAATATTATTGGAGACATTGTGAATACCCTTAACCTTAAGGAAGACCAGTAGACATGATTATGAGATTGGACTTTAATTGGAATTTAATTTGAGGAATTATTCTAAATTGATGAAATTCGTTATGTGAGATAATATTTGAGTTAATAGTGCAAATTTGAATAATTTGATGGAATAAGGTTTGGGGCAGAAGTAAAGACCTTAGGTATAAAGATGTTATATGTGTGAATAATGGGAACTTAATAGTCCATTTGAGATAGGTTTTAAGTTTAAGAAATTACGACGTGAGCCGTGTCGACTATTTAATTTATATATTATCGGGATACTTGAAATATTTGAATTTGGAATAATGGTATAAAGATGTAGAGAATACCTTTATTAATATCGAGATATCTAAGATGCGTGAATGCTTAGTATATAACTTTATGTGTATGACATACCTACCATACTTGCTATCACGGGAGGTTTACGTTCGCTTAGGGCCTTCTTATCCTTGTGTTGCCCGGATTTAGATTGGTTACGTCGATGAACATAGGTCATAGAAGGACTTATAGTGATATTAATAAGTCTGCTGATCGTGGGAGCGTAGGTATGTGCGTGACCCATGTGATGGTGACTGTGTTCGCCTCCACTATTTGTGATGTTGTTATCTGAACAATTCCTGAGAGATTCGGAATGTGTGATCCTTATGTACGTGATGTACCGGGATGGATAGCAGAGTATGTGTGCACCGCAGCTTAGCCTTTGGGTGCTTATATTGTATATTTATGTTGTGAAAATATACGGTTAAATGAGAAGGAATTTACTATGTTAAATTGTGAGTATAGTTATGGTAATGTTTTGAAAAGAAAAAAAGAGAGAACTTTTATCAATAAATGGTTTTGTTAGTAATTGGGAATCCGGAAATTAAAGTAGAAATCTCTATTTAATTATTAAGGTTGGAAATTAAACGTGAACCGAGTAGTAGTGTTAGAAACTCTTTGGATAGTTACGAGATAACACATGAATGGGTACAGGAACGCTAGGAGTGCACAGTTAGACGAGAGGTGAGTATATCATGTGAGAGCACGTCCTAACATGTACTTTGCATATACTGTTTTAAATGTTTTTAAAGCACTTGCAAGTTTTTAAATATCTCCACATTCGGGCTCTGGCCCGTTTGCTTTCAAATCTACTTTTTGTAAAACCATTTTAGGTGCCCAGCCACAAGGACACCATGCATAGGATTCTTACTCAGATGACGAGCTGTAGCTGTTTGTGGGAGCTACAGGGACTTGCTTTTAGATGCTTATATCATTTTGATTCCTTACTCAGTATTCCTCAGTTGTTGGCATGTTGCCCAAATTCTATTAGATACATTTCCATTTCAGTTTTTCAGACTTTGGCATGTATTCATTCAGTATTCAGTATTTCGTTATTTACTTCAGTTGTGGGATTATGTTGTGAGGAGTTTTCCTCCAGATTTACTTATATCATGTGACGGTTATTCTATTTACTTCATTATGGTGAATGGTGTTATTATTCTTCATTACACTTGTTGCATGTTAATCAGACTTTAATTAAAATTTGGCAACTTACTTTTTAAATACTAGGTGGTTAGTAATTATAAAATGTTTTCGACAGTGATGCTATTAACTGAGCCAACTTGGCGTTTTGATTTAATTTAATAAAGGAGTAGCTACCCGATATTTAATTAGTCGTGGTGTCACAGGTGGTATCAGAGCATCAGGTTCTAGTGTCCTTTAGGATCTGAACGGCTTATTATGTTTCCGCTGAGCTTTCTTTGATATAGAGCCCTATATTTTTAGGACTGTTGTATTCTTTTGTTTATGCTACGTTCTTCAGCTATTTTAAGTTTATAACTGCGAACTTATAGACTTTATTCTTATTTCAGAATGCCTCCACGACGTGCATGACGAGTTCCCAGGAATGCGACGCCAGAACCACATCCCGCACCAGTTCAGGGCATGATGAACGCCGTTGAGGTTGCAGCTATTGTAGCCCAAGCGGTAAATGCCGCCATTGCCGTAGTTCAGCAGGCACCGCCTCAGGCGCCGGTTGCCGCTCCAGTACAGACAAATGCATTCCCGTCTACTTGGGAACGTGTACGTGACGCTTTTCAAAAAGCGCATCCGCCAGAGTTTGCAGGTAGCTCAGACGTGGTAGTCTCGAGCCAGTGGAGGAAGGATATACAGCGGCACTTGAGGATGTATGAGTGCACGGATGTTCAGAAGCAGGTGCTAGCTACTTTCAAGCTAGTTGGATCTGCATTGCAGTGGTGGGAGTCTATTACCACCGTAGAGGAGAGGGATACTCTCACGATTCAGGAGTTCTGGGTGCGGTTCGACCGCAAGTACTTTCCGTCAGCTGTTCATACGGAAATGAGGAGGAGATTGATGAGTCTGAGGCAGGAGGGCAAGACCGTGGCCGAGTATGAGGCCGAGTTCACTAATCTGTTGAATATCGTTCCTGATGAGATACCGACAGAAAAGAAGAAGATTGAAAAATTCACCGACGGGTTGACATGGAGGATCCGTCAGCATTTGTTAGGGAACCTTTCGTTGGCCACTTATTCTGATGTGGTTAACGCTGCATTGCTCCATTGCCAGGATCACCGATTTCATATGGATGAGGGCAAGAGATCTGGAGAGTCTAGCCATCAGGGCAGGACTGGAGGACATGGTGCCGGCGGGGCACAATCTGTTCAGGGGCAGAGGCTGAGTGATCAGGGTTCCCAGCAGGGGGATCATAAGAGGTTCCGATCAGGAGGTTTCAGGAACGGTCAGGGAGGATTCCAAAATGGTCAGCAGGGTCATAACGGCCATCAGGGACAGCAGGGTCAAAATGGTCAACATCAGCAGTTTCAGTAGGGCCAGCAGGGCCAAGGGAGGAACGATAACGGCCACCAGGGCCGAGGATAGCAAGGGCAGAGAGGAGGGAACTTCCCAGGGAAATGTTTCGTTTGTGGCAAGACTGGCCATAAACGCCAGGACTGTCCTGATAGGGGCAGGGCCCCACAGCAGCAGCAGCAGCAGCAGGGAGCTCGCCAGGAGCCACAGAGGCCTATGTTTCCCGCCGCTCTCCCCGCACCGCCACAGATGGCAGCATTGCCACCCATTCCAGCAGTTCCGGCTCAGCAGGGGAAGCTACAGTATGGACGTGTCTACAACGTCCACCAGGCAGCAGTCCCACAGGCTCCGCCCGCGATTGAGGGTACGTTTTCTATCCATGGCACTATGGGTCGGGTACTGTTTGATACGGGGTCTACACATTGTTTTATAGCTACACATTTCGCGAAGGCTTTAGGGTTGTTAGCCACCGCGGAGAGCACAGTGACGTGTGTCGACTCACCATTGGGAAGTGGGTCACTTATATTCTTTATATGTCGGGGAGTGGGGGTAGAGATTGGTGGTTTGGTATTACCTGCGGACATGTTGGTATTAGATATGCATGTTCACGATGTTATTATCGGTATGGATTGGCTCGCTGATTATAGAGCCATGATTGATTGTTTCGGTGGGAGCATTATTTTTGCCATTCCGGGCAAGAGATGTTTGTAGTGACGATGCCTCGCCCAGAGGGAGGCTCGACCGCTCATTTATATTACATTGAGGAGGATACCTCTAAGGAGGTTGTGATTCCTTTAGATTCGATCCCAGTCGTCAGGGAGTATTCTGATGTGTTTCAGGAGATACCAGGCCTACCCCCCAGTCAAGAGATAGACTTCGTTATAGACTTGTTACCAGATACGAGACCTATAGCACGAGCACCGTACCGTATGGCTCCAGCTGAGATGAGGGAGTTACGGGATCAGATTGAACAGTTGTTGGGTCAGGGGTTTATTCGAAGGAGTACTTCACCATGGGGTGCCCCTGTGTTGTTCGTGAAGAAGAGAGATGGTTCACTGAGATTGTGTGTGGACTACCGGGAGTTAAACAAGGTCACGATATGGAATAAGTATCCGTTGCCTCGAATCGATGACCTATTCGACCAGTTGAGAGGAGCTTCTTGCTTCTCAAAGATTGATTTGCGATCTGGTTACCATCAGTTGCGTATCAGGGAGGAGGACGTCTCGAAGACTGCGTTCTTATCGAGATATGGCTCTTACGAGTTTCAGGTTATGCCATTTGGTTTGAGCAACGCTCCAGCATCATTTATGGACTTGATGAATAGGGTGTTCAGGGATTTCCTAGACCAGTTTGTCATTGTCTTCATCGATGATATTTTGGTTTACTCCCAGACTGAGGAGGAGCACGCCGAGCACTTGAGGCTAGTTTTGCAGACACTGCGCCAGAATGAGTTGTATGCAAAATATGATAAGTGCGGGTTTTGGCTGAAGGAGGTTCAGTTTTTGGGGCATATTATTTCCGACCGGGGAATATCGATTGATTCGGGGAAGGTATCCGCGGTGAGGGAGTGGGGACAGCCCACAACACCGACGGAGATCCGTAGTTTCTTGGGCCTAGCAGGATACTACAGGAGGTTTATTCGGGGTTTCTCCACGATAGCGGGTCCCATGACACACCTAACCCGTAAAGGTGTGCCGTTCATTTGGAGTGATGCTGTCAGTTGGCATTTGATGAGTTTAAGGAAAAGTTAACCTCAGCACCTGTGTTAGCATTGCCGAGACCGGGAGTTGAGTACCTTGTTTACACCGATGCGTCCTTACAAGGACTTGGAGGTGTACTGCAGCAGGAGAGTCAGGCCATAGCTTATACTTCCCGTAATCTTAAGCCTCACGAGAAGAATTACCCTACCCATGACTTGGAGTTAGCGGCAGTGGTATTTGCCCTTCGTATTTAGAGACATTACCTTTTGGGGGAGAAGTTTCGATTGTTCACGGATCATAAGTCCCTACAGTACCTATTCACACAGAAGGAGTTGAATATGAGGCAACGGAGGTGGCTTGAATTCGTGAAAGATTATCAGTTCGATATCCAGTATCACCCGGGGAAGGCTAACGTGGTGGCAGATGCGTTGAGACGTAGACCGGTGGATGAGGTGGCAGATGTGTGGAAGGCAAAGTGGAAAGAATTGGGACACCAGGATGCAGTGGCCCTATCATTTATGTCTATGACGACTGTTACACCGCAGATTGTCACGAAAGTAGTGAGGGCACAGGAAAACGACTCGTTCTGTCAGGAGCAGATAGTTCGATTATTGGCAGAGGGAGCCGAATCCTATACCGTTAGCTCAGACGGGGGATTACGCTTCAATGGGAGATTGGTGGTTCCGGAAGGGGAGGAATTGCGGCATGAGGTGATGGCAGAGTCGCATGGCTCACGGTTCGCGGTACATCCCAGAGGGGACAAAATGTACCAAGACATGAGACGTCAGTATTGGTGGAGCGGGATGAAGAGAGATATTGCCGAGTTTGTTTCAAAATGCGCCACTTGTCAGCTCGTAAAAGTGGATCATCAGAGACTGGCAGGACTACTACAGCCGTTAGAGGTCCCGATGTGGATGTGGGAGAGCATCTCTATGGACTTTATCATGGGGTTGCCTACGTCGCAGAGGGGTCACGACTCCATTTGGGTAATTGTGGACAGGTTGACAAAAGTCGCTCATTTTCTACCCGTAAGGACAGACTACACTGCGGGACAGTATGCCCAGCTCTTTATTGCATAGATAGTGAGACTTCACGGGGTGCCCTTAAATATCGTGTCTGATCGAGATAAGATATTTGTTTCACGGTTTTGGGAGAGTTTTCAGCAGGCCATGGGCACGGAGTTGCGGTTGAGTACGGCGTACCACCCGCAGACCGATGGGCAGACCGAGCGCACAAATCAGATGTTGGAAGACATGCTACGTATGTGCACCATTGACTTTGAGGGTGGATGGGAACAGTATCTTCCACTGGTGGAGTTTGCTTACAACAACTCCTACCAATTCACCATTGGCATGACTCCATTTGAGGCGTTGTACGGTAGACCTTGTCATTCCCCAGCATTTTGGTTGGAGGTGGGGGACAACAAACTACTTGGGCCGGAAGTGATTCAGGATACTTCGGCAAGGATAGAATTAATTCGGAGTCGCATTCGGGTAGCTCAGGACAGGCAGAAGAGCTATGCTGATGCGAAGAGATTCTTCAGAGAGTTCCAAGTGGGGGACCAAGTTTTGCTCAGAGTATCTCCTATGAAGGGGATTATGCGTTTCGGGAAGAAAGGGAAGTTGGCACCGAGATATGTGGGACCATTTCCTATTATTGAGCGGATCGGACCGGTTGCGTATAGACTTGGGTTACCGGAGCATTTGCATCGAATTCACGATGTGTTTCATATTTCCTCGCTTAGGAAATACCTTAGAGATAATTTGGCTCATTCTCTCATTGCTGTGGAGGACATTGATCTCCAGCCAGATAGCTCCTACGAGGAGGGACCGATTGCTATTCTGGACCGAAGTGAGCGAAAACTGAGGTCAAAGATAGTTCCGTTAGTGCGTGTTCAGTGGCGACATCATAATGTCGAGGAGTCCACATGGGAGCGCGAGGATGAGATGCGCGAACGTTATCCAGAGTTATTCTTACCAGGTACTTTCTAGTTTCGAATTTTGGGACGAAATTCAGTTATTAGGGGGAAGTATGTAATACCCCGTATTTTCTGTGATATTTATTTTTGGGGATTAATTGAATTAAATGTTTATTAATTGGAAATTAATCCGGATTAAAATATTAACGAGATGTGAGTTAGTATTTTATTATAATGTGCATACTTGGCATTATATGAATATTGGTAATATTGGAATTGTCGTGAGATTTAAATACGGCAATTTGGGAATTTTGTTTGACGCGTGTGACCGCCACGTTATGGTATTTTATTTTAAATTAAAAAGTGAATTTTAGTTCCATTAACCGTATGGTCGTTTTGAGTGCGCCAACGCGTCCGGAAGGGTCGAGATAGTCAGAAAACACTAGCCGGAAGTTTAGTTTGGGTCCCGGGGTATTTTTAGGCCATACCGGCATCATAAAGGGTATTTTGGTAATTTGTATTTTTGGGAATTAAAAAGTGACGAAAATTGTAATTACAATCTGACTATTTCTTTAACCCACTTAACCCACTAACTACACTAAGAGAAAATATGGGCTACGGGAGAGGTTGATATACAATCCCAACTTACCAAAAACCAAACACACCTCCACAACTCCATTATCTTCAACCTTGGGAAGAGCTTGAGAGAGAGAGAGAAGGAAAGAATTCTGCAGAAAGAAAGAGAGAGGACAGACTTAACTTCAAGATTCAACACCAAATTCAGAGATAGATTAAGGCAAGTGGTTTAAACTCATTTGATTCAAGCTATGTTTTCCATGTTTAGGAATTTTCGAAATAGATTTTTGAAGATAATTTAGACCCATTAATTGGAAGTTAAAAGCCATGATTTATGTAGGAATTGCATGTAGTGATATTCTGGACGAATTATATGTTCTAAATAGAACCTTTGATGATTTAAAAATGGAGTTAGAAGAAGTTTAATGATGTTCTTGAATGGAAGAATTCTGGAAATTATTTTGATGTAGTTTTGATCTAAACTAAGCCTTTAAAGGATGAATTATGGGACTTAGAATATTAATACTGTTGTAGGATGATAGTATAATGTTATAGTAACCTTGTCTTGGAGTTTCATGCTTAAAAATGGAGTTTTGGGACGAAACTTTAACTGCAAAATGAAGCAGTCCGTAACAGACCTGGTGCATTCGATCGATCGATGTTCTTCAGTCGATCGATCGACCACCATCGATCGATCGAAGGTAAAGGTCGATCGATCGACCTTCCCAGAATGAGTAAAGTTTTTCCTTAATTGAATGTTAATGGTGTTAACACTTGAATAATATTATTGGAGACATTGTGAATACCCTTAACCTTAAGGAAGACCAGTAGACATGATTATGAGATTGGACTTTAATTGAAATTTAATTTGAGGAATTATTCTAAATTGATGAAATTCGTTATGTGAGATAATATTTGAGTTAATAGTGCAAATTTGAATAATTTGATGGAATAAGGTTTGGGGCAGAAGTAAAGACCTTAGGTATAAAGATGTTATATGTGTGAATAATGGGAACTTAATAGTCCATTTGAGATAGGTTTTAAGTTTAAGAAATTACGACGTGAGACGTGTGGACTATTTAATTTATATATTATCGGGATACTTGAAATATTTGAATTTGGAATAATGGTATAAAGATGTAGAGAATACCTTTATTAATATCGAGATATCTAAGATGCGTGAATGCTTAGTATATAACTTTATGTGTATGACATACCTACCATACTTGCTATCACGGGAGGTTTACGTTCGCTTAGGGCCTTCTTATCCTTGTGTTGCCCGGATTTAGATTGGTTACCTCGATGAACATAGGTCATAGAAGGACTTATTGTGATATTAATAAGTCTGCTGATCGTGGGAGCGTAGGTATGTGCGTGACCCATGTGATGGTGACTGTGTTCGCCTCCACTATTTGTGATGTTGTTATCTGAACAATTCCTGAGAGATTCGGAATGTGTGATCCTTATGTACGTGATGTACCGGGATGGATAGCAGAGTATGTGTGCACCGCAGCTTAGCCTTTGGGTGCTTATATTGTATATTTATGTTGTGAAAATATACGGTTAAATGAGAAGGAATTTACTATGTTAAATTGTGAGTATAGTTATGGTAATGTTTTGAAAAGAAAAAAAGAGAGAACTTTTATCAATAAATGGTTTTGTTAGTAATTGGGAATCCGGAAATTAAAGTAGAAATCTCTATTTAATTATTAAGATTGGAAATTAAACGTGAACCGAGTAGTAGTGTTAGAAACTCTTTGGATAGTTACGAGATAACACATGAATGGGTACAGGAACGTTAGGAGTGCACAGTTAGACGAGAGGTGAGTATATCATGTGAGAGCACGTCCTAACATGTACTTTGCATATACTGTTTTAAATGTTTTTAAAGCACTTGCAAGTTTTTAAATATCTCCACATTCGGGCTCTGACCCGTTTGCTTTCAAATCTACTTTTTGTAAAACCATTTTAGGTGCCCAGCCACAAGGACACCATGCATAGGATTCTTACTCAGATGACGAGCTGTAGCTGTTTGTGGGAGCTACAGGGACTTGCTTTTAGACGCTTATATCATTTGGATTCCTTACTCAGTATTCCTCAGTTGTAGGGCATGTTGCCCAAATTCTATTAGATACATTTCCATTTCAGTTTTTCAGACTTTGGCATGTATTCATTCAGTATTCAGTATTTCGTTATTTACTTCAGTTGTGGGATTATGTTGTGAGGAGTTTTCCTCCAGATTTACTTATATCATGTGACGGTTATTCTATTTACTTCATTATGGTGAATGGTGTTATTATTCTTCATTACACTTGTTGCATGTTAATCAGACTTTAATTAAAATTTGGCAACTTACTTTTTAAATACTAGGTGGTTAGTAATTATAAAATGTTTTCGACAGTGATGCTATTAACTGAGCCAACTTGGCGTTTTGATTTAATTTAATAAAGGAGTAGCTACCCGGTATTTAATTAGTTGGGGTGTCACACCGATCCCCGAATCTCTGAATTTTATAACTAATTGTGTAACTTTCAATGCTTTTTATCCATTTATAACTTTTTTTTATCAATGTCTTTATTGGTTGAAAATATCGTTAGAGAATAAGGACATAGTTAGAGTTGCGATTAAGGAAAAATATTATGAACTTTGAATAAGAAATAGTTAGTAGCATCCCTATAAGAAATTACAGTATAAACATTAATATTGGTAATATTAATTCAAAATTTTTCATCTCGATTTACTGCAATAATAACCTTCAACTCCCTCTCTCTCTTTCTAGAAAAGATTAAGGAACAAACCATAGAAACATATTGATTTTTTTTCATTAGTAAAAATATAATTTTGTCTTGATTTTTGTTGGGGTATTTAAACATTTTAGGAAACCTTAAAAAATAAGCTCAAATATTTTTTTTTGCCTATTTAAAAAAATCGATCAAATATATGTCAATTTTTAACAGTGTAAAAAGCTAATTTATATTTGACACACCTTTTAAAATTAACAAAAAAATAATTTTGAGTTGATATTTTTTGGTTCCCTGAAATGTTGAAATACCAAACAAAAAATTCAAGTAATTTGTTTTACTATTTTAAAAACAATTAGTCCATTTTCAAAGTTTTTTACTAAGGTCCTTTCTAAAGACCGATTCATATATTATGTTTTTAATCACCTATATTTGTTTAAGAATGATAACAAAAACCACCCTTTCTCTTTTCTATTTTTCTATTCTATTTGTTTTCATATTATTTGATGTGTATAGAAACCCATCTCACCTTCCTACGCACATAACATCCCCACTAACACCCACCTCTCATGCGTATGGAAACCTCACCCAAATAAGATCACATGTTTAACCTTACACAACCTGAACAAACCTATTCACACAACAAAACCCAAAGTTCCAAGACACACACATGTAACCTCAATTATACCCAGTATTATAAATAAATGTATAAGTTTTTTATTTAACAGAAGCTCAAAGATTAAATTTAATATCAGAAGCGATGTGCAATTTATAGCTAAAATTTAATAGACACGGACACAATTAAAACTACGATTTTACTACATATCATTTTATCATGCATAAAGTTAAATTGTGGTTCTGTTATCTGTCATTTTTTCCTCATGGTAATACCATTTCAATTTAAAATGTGCTTTTGTTTGTTTTGTTTTTTTTCTTTCGACACAAGGTTGTATATTTGCACGGATTATATACATTTGAACATATCACACTCTAAATAGCTTAAATTGTAAAAGTATTGTTCTCCATGGATTTTGTTAGTTAAAAATAATGATATTGTTAGAATTACAATTCAAGTATTATGAACTTTGAATAAAATATACTTTTTTCTTCGTGGGAACTTCCGATGCCAGAGCCACTCTGTGTACTTTCTTGGTAATCAAATTCACAGTTCACATAGTCCGGCCACACACGATGTGAACAATGTAAGTCATGGACTTGCATTCAGTGACACAAAGGAAAAAATATAATTTTAAGATATACTTAAAATTGTTTGTACCACATTAATAACATCAAGCACAACAAACTAATCAATATTAGCAATGTCAACATTAATAAGCAAAATAAATGTGAAAAACCAATCATTTTAACTTCAATAAGTGGAAAAACAAACAATACAATATTTTTATTATAAAAAATGGCAAAAATCCTGCACCTACTATAATTAATATTACTTATTTTTATTCATTTATATATTTTCAGTCAATAAATATCTTATCAAATGTCAGAAGTACATACTTTTGACATAACAAAAGCCTTTATCTTGATAACAAATAAGGACACCATATATAAAGATACTATCATTAGTATGCCTAGCAACGTTTCTATGGTAAAACATAAGTTGTGAAACACGTTGAAAATAGTTTTTCTTACAACCATGAAAATAGTTGGAACTTTGAATAATATATTCTTAAAATTATTATTACCATCTTAATTAGAGAATTTATGGCACAATAATCATTTACATTCATGTTAATATTAATTAAGATAGGAATTCTAAACATAACAATTTAATTACTAAGAATAAATACATACAAAATCATATTTATAATATTTCAATTAAGAATAATCATATACCTGTTAGTATTAAAAACATTGAGAATTATACAATTAGTATAATTATTAATATTAATTACATTACTTTATTTATCTCCATTCAACAAATATTGTTAAAAAATTAGAGAAATAAAATCCCGTCACAACATTAGTGGCATTTATCCTGTAAAATATTGAATGTATCATCAATAATGAGATCATAAAAAGGTACTATAATTAGTATGGCTACAAAATCAAGGCGTAAAGGTTATATTGTATTCAAACAAGGTGTGGAATTAAAATTTATGAATCTAATAATTTATTTAATATTAAATTTCATTAATAATATATAATCAAACTTTTTTATTCCGATGTCTACAAAACATAGTCTGAATCCCAATACAACAAGAAGAAAGAGGTATGTATTGTCCATATTTTAGAACACTTGTTGCGGTTATATTTACTTTTACTTATAACCTATTATTGTAATTTCATTTTCTATGTCTAAGGTGATTGCGATTTTTGTCCCATAACTCGCAAGATGTGTTTTTATCAATACATTTGAGTTTTGAAAGAATATGTTTAGAAAATATGGACTTGCAACCTTCGAATACGATGAAAATACATATTTGTCATGCCTCGAAAAAAAAGGCGTACTGTTATTATGCTTGGAAAAAATAGTTTTTACTCTTTGAACTAATATTTTAAAATCAACTTCGTAATGTAATTATTTTCAATTTGGTTGGATTTTCAGGCTACGTTCTATTATAATTTGGTTCGTCACATTCATTAACTCATAATACATTTAAGTCATGTGTATTTACTAGAATATTACTTACATTTACAAGTTTATGGATACGATAACGATAATTTTTTAAAACACCAATTTTAAATACAAAAGAAAATAAAATATTTAAGAATGTGTTACACCCGCATGTGCTCGCACGGATTACCACTGGTATATGTATATATTTATGTATATATGTGCATATGTATAACGTTTTTAATTCTAGTCACTCGTATAATCCACTATAACATTTTCATCTTTCTAATCCGAATGTGAATTTTTCCTTTTATTTTTCGACTGAGGATGCATTGTATGTAAGTTGATCTTTTGTTTTCTGATATTGATGATGCTGTGTTGTTGGTAAGAATTTGGCAAATGAGATTTTCATTTAATGATGTATTAGTTTACCATTCCTTACATGCTGTGAGTCCCATGTTTGCAATTTTAACAATGCCTATAAAAAGAATAAGAGGGATGGAATCATTGTATCTCTTGTTGAAGGAAATAATTAGAGAATAAGGGCTTTATGTGAAATTTATCTCACTATCTTTCTTATGGGCCCATTTTATTTTACATATAAGACAATGTTAAATCTTTGGCTTATATTGGGGTTCACTCCATTAATTTTAAGTTATTAAGTGTAACCCCTGTTATTTTCGGTTATTGGCCTCCGGCCATAATTTTGACGGGTTTGTGCCATTGACGGTTAAGACACCGAAGCTTTATTTGTGTTATTGACAAGATACTCTTTTAATTATTTAGGCGCTTTATGGTTGCTCAAATTGTTTGATTATGTAAATTAATTCATTGTGAATTAGTGAATTGTAAATAAGTGGACTTGAAATGAGTTCAAATCCAATTTTACGCAATGTTTGGTAATCTGAAATTGTTATTAATGTTCAATCTGGAAAAAATGATAAATACGGATGCACTTTATGTGACTCCTATTTTAAATGGATGCATTTCACGTTTTCTGTGAAATTATCAAATTTCAGATTTTACTCAGGATCTAAAATGCAACCTTAATGAATCATTTCATTGATGAAACCAAACACAATTTATGGATCAATTTGTAAAAGAACCAATTTATTAATGAGTCAGTTTATAATTTTTGGACAACTAAATGGGCCCTTAGAGTTTAGCCCCATCCTTTTCATTCAATTAAAGATAAAAAAAAGCCTAATTAATAATTACTAAGTCCAAATTCAAACTCAATTCAATCTTCTCTTGAAGATAAGATTAAGGACTTGTTTAGGAATTTTAGAGAGAAAAGAAAGGAAAGAAAAATTTCATTAAGAGATAAAAGAAAAGAATGGAAATTTAATAATAGAGAAAAGAAAATAGAAAAGAGAAAGGAGTTTGGGAGAGAAAATAAAATAATTGTCTTTATTATGTTTGGGACTTTGGGAGGAAAATATTTTCTTAAAGGGAGAGAAGGTACAATTCATTAAAAAACTTTCATTTTTTTCGATTTCTTTTCGATTTGAAAAATTATTTTTAAAGAGAAAGGAAGGGAAAGTTTTTTAAAAAAAATTCTTTCTTTTCTCTCCTTTTAAACTCCCAAACGAGAGAAAGACATTTTCTTTCCTACTTAAACTCCCAAACAAAGGAAAGGAAATGCGCTTTCTCTTCCCTTATACTATTTTCTCTCCAATATAAAAATCGTAAACAAGGTCTAAAAAACAACGAGTACCCAACTATAAACCTAGATTTAAAACCAAAATAAAGATGCACATACATAGTCTAAAAGGAATATTGTTTAAAACTTTGCGTTATGATTAGTTTTCTACTAGGGGTGTAAAATGGGCATATACAAAGCATATGCCACAGTATCCATATGCGTATCCATTTAAAAATCCACTATATGTATCCGTATCTATATTTTCTTGGATAGTAATTAAAACTATCCTTATCCATATCATCTCGAATTTTTCGGATTCGAATAATATCGTTTTTCGTTTTTATTATTTTAGATACATTAAAATGTACATTGCTCATCAAACACTAATTTAATCACTGCATTAAATATATAATTCTCTAAGTAAGACATACAGAATGTGTGAAATATGAAATTGAATTTGTAGAAACAGATATACTATGCTTTACTTATCTAGATTTTAAACCTCATATTTACATGTATATTTTCTATTATATATATACGTCCGTGCACATGTGCGCGCGTGTATACATCTGTGTGAGAGAGAGAAGGTACCGTCAAGGGGAGAAGCCACCGGAAGGAGAAGACAGTACATGTCGAATTTGATCGCTGGTGAAGGAAAGCCGAAGATGTAGTTGGATGTGAGATATAGGAGAGGAATGGGAAACTGTAGGTGTAGCCGTCACAAGAAAGGTGAGAAGGATGAGAAAATAAGAGAAGTAATGTTACTAGGTAGGGTTTGTGAGCGTGCATGTGGGATTAGAAAAGTAAATGGGTTGTTGGGAAATATTTTAGTGGATTTTGAGTTTTTACTTATATATTATTAATATATAAATATTTAATATAATTATTTTATGAATACAGATATACACAAAAACAGATATATGTCAATATGGATAATCCGTCTTAAATACGGATTATCCATCACGGATACCAGTATTATCTGTATCCATATCCCTTTTTTTGGATATTTAAAATGTCTATCAAAATCCGCTCTTTCAAATACCTATCCGGATAAATATCCATTAAATTCGGATATGAATACCGAACAGAATTGGATTTTTGAATATCCGTTTTCACCCCTTTTTTCTATAAATGGAAAAAAAGACCATAAACTTTGTGCAATGAATGTTATGATTTGGATTGTGCAAAAAAAAATCCAAACCCAACTTAATCTGCACATATTAACAAAATAATATCCTTGTTTTTAAAAGATTTGAGGAGGCACCCCGAAAAAGCCATGTTTAAACTCCATGTTAAATCCATGTTTTTTTGGGTGAAGTTTAAGGATGGAGAACAAGATCGGCGAAACAATACTGCAAAGATGAGAGGGAAAGAGAGTTATGGAGATGGGGAAGAAGATGTGTAGTGGTTTTAAATGGAGATTATCTTTTTTTGGCAACCCATATTTATTTTTTGGTCACCATTTTTAGTACATACATGTAGCAATGTATGCAAGGGCATTACAAAAAATTAATGAGACACTTTAACCATTAATGCCCAAATCCATCAAAATAGTGGTCAGAAGTCAAGAATTAGAAATGATGGGGGTTAGACTCAATAACCTTAAATTAATGGGGACACAACCAAAATAACCTAATTCATTTATGGGTTATAGCACATTAGAGGGATAAAGAACAAAAGGATTCCCCCAATTTTTTTGATATGTTACTCTAATATTTTTCTATGTTACTCCAATTTTTTTGCATTCTTATAAAATCTTGATGATGTAGGAATTATGACCTATTTCCTACATTAGATTGATTGGTTCATTCTTTTGATATTCATGAACATGGTTAAACCCAATAACCTAAAATTAATGAGGGCAAACCCCAAATAGTCCAAAATATTTTATGCGTTATAGAACATTAAAGGCATAAAACCCAAGAGGGCCCCAAAAATATTTTTTTATATGTTACTCCAATATTTGAAGGGCAAATTTTTTGTCATTACCCCTAGCATCTAGGAATTGTCCATAGAGTCTAGTTTACATTGAGTATGGCGTATCATGTTACTTCCGTCAAGGCAATTCACATTCACATGTTCAAGAAGATGGATCTGATTATCAAGCAACTTCAACATGCTCCATGACTTGACGTAATATTGGTATGGATTGTTTTTGTGTTTTGCAGATTTTTTTACTAAGTATTGAGATATTTTTCTGAACTGATTTTTACAAAATGAGGCATTTTTAAATAGTTTTCTGAATGGTTTTTAGAACTTAATTTTAGTTTTTAGTTAGTCTTGTTCAAATGATATTGACATCTCGTTAGAACGACCTGCCTATGTCGTTAGAAGGGTCGTTTAATGGCCTTCATCAAACGTGCTTCGAACAATGGGTTAATGTCTCACCTTTTTTTTCATCTCGTTGGAAGCGACTCACATATCATTTGAGCTAAATTTATATGTCGTTAGAACGACTATTGCTTCTCGTTCAAATGAGATTATGCCACCTTGATTTTTGTGTTCACTATAAATACCTGTTTCATGAAGATTTTTCTTTAAGACTTTTGATTTACAAAAACTATAGAATAACTGCTTTTAGTCTTCACTTCTTATAGGGCAAAAACACTTTTTTATTCACATAATCTCTCCCAAATACTTTTTTGAATCCTATTTAAAACCCAAAGAACTTTTATATAGAAGTCACTCTTGTGAAAAATGAGTCTTTACTACTGATCTTGTAGAGAAGGAGTCTCTACTGCTACTCTTGTGATTCTTGCGGGAATTATTGCAAATGACTGCGGTCATTGTGAGTTCTCGAGGGAATTCATTGCGAAGGAAGATTGTGATCTTTATGATTCTCAAGGGAGTCATTGCAGTATTTCTCTATTGTTTTTGTAAGTTGTGATTTAAAATTGTAGTTAAATAAAAGGTTTTTCCCTTTAGTTTTATTTTTCTGAAATTCTGATTTCTTTACTTGCTTGATTTGAATCACATAGTTGTATGTTCTAAGGCTAATTAAAATTTTTTGTGGGTTGACATCTAATTAAAGAAGTCTAAGCCATCAGAGAATAGCGCACTGTCTTCAAATTGGTATTAGAGCAGGTTTCACCAAATTATCGTGAAGTTGGTATTAGAGCAGGTTTCACCAAATTATCGTGAAATCCTCCTTCACAAAATTTTTCTAAGACATCAATTGGCTTGAAAATTGATTTTGGAAAATCGCAAATTTTCTGATGGGGATTGATCGAATTGTGCTTATTGGAAAGCCCGTATGAGATCCACTTTAAAGGTTATTGATGAAAGGGTTTGACTTGTGTGTGAAGGATGGTGGACTCCTCCCACTGTCACCGTTGGTAATGTCATTAATCCCAAACATGTTTCTGATTGAACTGATGATGAGTTTAAGTGGAGTACTTACGACTCTTATGGAATTAATGATACTTTTGGAGCCGTCACCCCTGAAGAGTTCTGCCGCATCATGACGTGCACTACATATAAGGAAGTATGTGATATCCTCCAGTTGACACATGAGGGTACCAACACTGTTAATGTGTTTAAGCTATAAAATTTAACCACACGATTTGAGACTATTACTATGTTAGAGTTCGAGAGTTTTGATGAGTTTTATGCTAAGTTTTCTAACATTGTTAACACGAGTTTTAATTTGGGTGAGAGAATTAAGGAGTTGAGAATTGTGAAAAAGATTTTGAGGTCACTCCCATCCCAAAACCATTAAGCATAAGGATGGATGGATAGCTTTAAAGACTAAAATTAAGAAAAAGAAAAAAGAAAAATTTTGTGAGTCTGAATCTGAAGGTGAGGTTGATTTCATTGACTTGGCCTTGTTTGCTTTAAATTTTAAAGAGTTTCTCAAAATTTTCAAAATAATTCTTCCAATAAATTTTTTTTTGAGAAAAAACAAAAAGAAGAATGAGGTCAAGGATAGTGGTGAGAAAGAGGAAGATATACGATGTTTTGAATGTGAGGGCAAAGGGTATAAGGCTTTTGAGTGTCCCACTATGCTAAAGAGAAAGGGCAAAGAGATCGCTAAGAAAGCCACTCTTGGAGATAGTGACATCGAGTTGGATGATTCTAGGGGAGAATCACCCCATGAAAAGTGCCTTGGTTTCATTACTAGTCACATGAGCACATCTAGTTTGTCCCACGATGATGAGAACACATGTAAACATGAGATCCTCTATGATATTTCTAGCCATTTAAGTGAGTGTGAGGTTAAGATTACAAGTGAGGGAGAAGGGGATATCCAAAAGGACTTTAGTGATTTATACACCGAGACGCTGAAAACAAAAAAAATGAATAAAGATTTTAGTTTTAAGGTGTTATAATTGGAGAGAGGGGTGAACATTTTGAGGGTGTGTGAGGCGTTCGTGAGTCAACTTGAGAAGGTGAGAGTTTTTTCTGTGAGCTGTTGATCTTCTTAGGCCAGGAAAAGAGTGAATTCACCAAAATCATGGCTAGTCTTACGGGAGATCTTCAATCTTCATTGGAGACCTGTGAAAAACTTGTAGCTCATGTATTCCAACTCGAGAGAGATCTCGAACGTGCTCGGGAGGTCAAAGTCACTTTAGAGGACACATCTACGAAGGTTGAAAAGATGATCCTCGGTCCTGCTTTGGGTAATATTGAGAGACTAAGAATAGGTTATGACGGTGCGTCCACTTCTTATGTTTCACCCGATTCGATTATCAAGTTTATGATAGATCCATATGGCTCTCAACCTAACCCAACAAGGCGTCCGTTTCCTTACAGGATATCTTGTCCTAGACATTTTGAGAGAGGTGTTTCTAAGCCCATTTATGTTTGTTACCATTGCAAGCAAAGAGGACACCTTTGGTAATTTTACTTTAAGTTGGGTATTGTATCTCATAGGTATATTTCACGATATTTTACTACACGTGTTCCCACACACACTCCCACATATGTTACTCTGTATGTTTCTGCACATCTCATGAGAGATTTTGAGAATTTTCGAGAGCAAGTTGAGTATTTGGTCAAAATTTCACTCGATTTGATGGATATTTTTCATAGGATGTCACATATTTTGGAGAATACCTCCAGACATAATGATTGGGGTTTAGACTTGTTTGCTAGAATAGGATGCTTTTCATGTTTATATTATTCATGCCTATTGCTAGTATGTACTATCATTGTATTTTTATTTTTCCATTTTGGTATATTTTTCGAGAAATCTAAAAAGGGTTTTGTTTTTCTTGAAAATTTTTGGAAAAATATAAAAAGATTTTCAGTTTCGTTTTAGAAAAAGTGAAAAAGCCAAAAAGATTTTATTTTGATTTTTTTTTGAAAAAGCATAAAAAGATTTTTGTAGTTTATTTTACACCATATATGGATGGACACTTAGGATTGCCAAGTCACAATATCATTTTTCTATCCATGTGACTTCTTGATAGTGTTTTGAGACACAACATCATTTCATCCATGTGCTTTATAATGTTTGGAGTCATTGAGATGTGATTAGCGATTACTTTCTACATGTTTAACTCATTGTTTCCTTTAATGCACACTTGCACAAATTTATTTGAGCATTGTACTTATCTATCACATGTTGGTCAAATATTTTCATCTCAATCCTGCCTTTTAAACAAAACCAAATGCAATAAAATGAGATAATGAAAGTGGTGCTTATAAGAACAATTGCTCGTATTGGAAAATTGAAATTTATATCTTTGGTAAATGTGTTAATTTAAAAGCAATGGCTCGGGGTGCGAAAGTAAAAAGATCTTTGCGTGAATAACCACTATTTGTAAAAAGAAAAGAGTCTAAAAGATTAAAAGAACTCAAAAGAAAAATATAAAGTACCATGCCAAATTAAAAGAACATTCATGCTTCGCTACACATGAGCATTGATTTCTTCAAAACAAAAGAATTGAGAGAAATATTCTATATGCGAGTTTTGAGGGAGTTTAGTCGATGATCAATGGGGTTGCACGTCCTAAAAAAGTCTCGTAAAACATTACATAGTATTGGGCGTTATTGGAGTGAAAATCATCTTAGACTTTGATATGTTGATTAGATTAAGTCGATATCACATGAATTCAATATTTTTACACCTAAGGACGATTCTGAGTTCATTCGTTAAGAGTTTTCAAAATTCGTCGTGCACATATGTTGTAATTGTTTGAGTTGATTTTCTTATCGAATTTGTTCATGCCCATTCATTTATATTGTAACACCCCATGTTTTAATTAATTGAGAAAAGTAAAATCTTGGAGTTACTAGCCTTTAAGAATTTAACTTGGTTTTATTAGTAAAATTTTCAATCAGGATTTAATTCGGGTCTTTTATAAAAAGGTTATAAGGATTTTTATCGTTTAACTGGCAGGTGCATTTTTAAGAATATTTATCAGATTAAAAAGTCAAATTTTAAAAAGATTGCATTTTTGGATGCGGGGTCGTTCAAATGACAACGTATGTCGTTCGAATGACGTAGCATCTCGTTCGAACGACATCATACTTCGTTCGAATGACAGGGGTGGATGGCTTAGAGAGTCCTAATCAGATTTCAACTCTTAAACCCTTTAAATGCCAAACTGATACGGAGTTGGGACTTTGAAAAATACTTTTCTCTCAAACTTTCTCGAGTAAGGTTCTCTAAACATATTTCCTCTCATCTTCAACCCCTAGCCCCAACTTTTAACAAGTTTTGAAGATTCAATTGGTGTTTCATCTAGAGGAGTTCAACAGTCTATTCAGATTTTGATCAAATTAATCACAACCATGAATACTCTATTATTTTCCTTTAGTATTATGCGTTTTAAGTGTTGCCTAAACCTTAATTTAATATTTTGTTAAAATCAATTAGAAATCTAATTAGAGAAATTAGACACATAAAACTTGGGGTTGTTTTTATGAAATCCTTTAATATAATCAATATTCATAACCCTTGGGTACGTAGGATTCATGAGTGGATTTTGAATTTTGTTGGTGTAGGTTGAATATAGAAAAACCCTAGTTTTGAAATAAATGAATTTGGGGGGTATAGCTCACGTGATTAGTGTAGAGATGATGAAATTGATATTTTGTTGTATTAATGATGAAATCTCGGTGTATTTAATTTAAAATAATTGAATGGGATTAATTGGGTATTTTGATGATGTGATAATTAAATTAAGATTTAATTGGATTGGATTATCATGCGTAGTTTTATATGTTGATTAATTATTATTGTTTGTGTGACTTATTAGTATTATTAAATTTCCTTTATGACAACGGGTTGTTGTGTATTTTGGCTCACCCTATATTTTAGGATGCATTCTAGGTATGGGACTAGTGGACAGGTCTTTTGATGATTTGTGCCTTCTAGGTATGGGATTAGTGAGGGTAGATTATTACGACTTTATTATGTCGGGGGTGGGCTGATTTTTGATACTTTATCATCGTTATGCTAGCCTAGGCATAAGACTAGGTCGAAGTTTATGTTAGAAATTCATCCTATATGTATGATAGGACATACGTGTACTTGGGGACCCTTAGGTATGAGACTAAGGGGTATTTTGAGGATCTCACGTCGATTAAAAGGGTGGGGTAATTTGTAAATTGTGAAATTGAGAAATTAAGATTTAATGCCTATGATAAAAATGGGTATTAAAATTTATGGCGACATAATGTGTCAGGGACCGACAGTTTAAACGGATCAGCGGACGATTTATATCGTGTTGTGTGTGGAACCTTGTCATGGGGCGGGGTCGACAGTTTAAACGAATCAGAGGCCATTTGACAACGAGAAGTGTGACATTTTGGTGGATTAACACCCGGGGCGGGAGGACCGCCATAATAAAAAGTGAGAACAATAATAAAGTTTGGTTAATTTAATTAAATTAACATCGTGGAACATAAAAATTTAAAATCATATTGGTTTGCCTTTTTTAATGGGGATCTCTGCGGGTAGTTAGTGATTTATACTTATCGCGTCTAATTATTCCGTTTAAAATAAAATACTCTATTGTGATATTTATTGCGTCTAATGCTATTGTTTGGATTCAAGGATCCTATTTGAGGGGAGAAGTGTGTATTCATGCTCGGGGCTCTGACCTTGTGCGTTTACTAACTTTTTCAGGATAAGTTTTGGAGAAGATGGATAAGATTATCGAAGTTTATCATTTGGAGGTGTAGCTGGAGTTTATTCATTTATTGCTATTTAGTTAGACTTTCTTCAGTCGTATTTCATTATGAGACTTCATTTGGATTTTTATTGGGCCATTCGGTTCCAAAGTTGTTAGAGTTTTTTAGTTGGATTATTCACAGATATTTTTTTTATTCAGATTTTATTTAATCATTATTGGACATTGAATTTATTCGTAGTTTTAGCATGTGATGGATCTTTTATCACTCAGTTGTTTATGATCATTTGAAATTGGTTCAATTATTTATCTTATGGACTGATTTATTTATGTCTTATGCTAAGAATGGAATTTATTTAGTTCAAGCCCGGTATAGTTCGGTGGCGGTGGCTGGCCACCCCGTCTGTCAAATTTTGCAGGGTGTGATATACATTTCCATGATTTGGTTATCTTAATGTTAGTTCATGATGTGATGTTTTCTTATAAAATGTGTTTTCTTGAAAAAATTTAAAATAAAATAATAAATAGTTGTTTTTTCTTAGTTTATCATTACTTGATTCTTATTGCATTATATTTGTGATGATATTCTATGATTGTTGTGACACTCCGATTCATTATTTTTTTTATTCTTTCCCTTGTCTATTTCGAACAAACAAAAAGGGGGAGAACGAATTATGGGGGTGTGAGAGTTTGAATTATGGGGGAGAATTGATTTGATATAAGAGTTTTATTTTAGTTCAAACTCGATACGTCACGAAGGTATATTTCTTTTTCTATTGTGTGTAGGTACATATTGATGAGCATTTGAAAAGTAAACATTTGACAAAGCTCCCAAAAGAAGATCAAGGGAAAACAAGAGATTTGAAGATGCGAAAGTTGAAGATTTTTGAAGACTTGTACATGTTTAGTATCTTTCTATTTTTTAGGTTTCTGGGAGGATATTAGATTTTCATAGGATTTGTAAGATAATTCGGATTTTTTTATTTTGTACCGGAATAACCATAGGGGGAGATTTGTAAGGAAAAATTTTCTGTCATTGCCCCTAGCATTTAGAACTTGTCCATAGAGTCTAGTTTGCATTTCTTATGGCTTATCCCGTTACTTCCGCAAAGGCAATTCACATTGACATGTTCAAGAAGACGGGTCGGATTATCAAGCAAATTCAATATACTCCACGATTTGACGTAATATTGGTATGGATTTTTTTTTTGTGTGTTTTACAGATTTTTTACTAAATATTGGGATATTTTTCTAAACTGATTTTTAACAAAACGAGACATTTTCAAACAGTTTTCTAAACGGTTTTTCGAACTTAAAATAATTTTAATTTTTAAACAGTCTCGTTCAAATGAGATTGATATCTCATTAGAACGGCCTGCATATGTTGTTAAAAGTGTCGTTTGATGGCCTGCATCAAACGTGCTTCGAACAAGGGCCTAATGTCTCGCCTTTTTTCATCTCGTTGGAAACGACTCACATGTCATTCGAACGACTGATGCTTCTCGTTCGAACGAGATTGCACCGCCTCAATTTTTGTGTCCACTTATAAATACCTGTTTTGTGACGATTTTTCCTTAAGACTTTTGATTTAAGAAAGTTGCAGAACAGATGCTTTAAGTCTTCACTTTTTATAGGGAAAAATACTTTTTGATTCACACAATCTTTCTCAAACATTTTGTCTATCATCTTTGAAACTCAAAGCACTTCTATATTGAATTTACTCTTGCGAATAAGGAGTATTCACTGCTGACCTTGTAGAGAAGGAGTTTCTACTGCTGACCTTGTGATTCTTGTGGGAATTATTGTTGACGACTGCAGTCATTGTGGGTTCTCGAGGGAATTCATTGTTGAAGGAAGATTGCGATCTTTGTGGTTCTCGAGAGAATCATTACTGTATATCTCTATTGTATTTGTAAGTTGCGATTTGCAAATTATAGTGAAATAAAATGTTTTTTCCTTTGGGGTTTTATTTCTGAAATTCTGATTTCCTTGTTTGCTTGAGTTGAAGCACATAGCTACATGTTCTATCACTAATTAAAATTTGTTTGTGGATTGACATCTAATTAAATCAGTCTAAACCATCAGATAATAGAGCACTCTCTTGAAATATTTTTCTATATTACTCCAATTATTTACAGGGAGCTTGACAAATAGGTCATATTTGTATAAGACACTTCCTAATAGGTCCTATCATAATATATATATATATATATATATATATGTGTGTGTGTGTGTGTGTGTGTTTAAATAGATCCTATTTATAAACGTAGTGAGTATTCACTACATGTTTACAAATAGAACCTATTGGAGATTTTTTTTGTCATGGGGCATGTTGGAACAAAGATAAGATGTTAGCACCTATTGAACTACATATTTAGTAAACATGACTAATTGATAAAAAATCCTTTTTTGCATTCTTGTAAAAGCTTAATGATGCATGAGTTTTGCCCTATTTCCTATATTGGTTTGATTTCTTCATTTTGTTGATATCCATACATGAGCTTAATGAGTTGCTTGCGTGTATGTATTGAAGTTCATACGAATTTTCTAAGTTGTGTCATTGATGGATTATCTTTTATTTCCATTTAATGATCACAATTTTATTTGTAGAGGCAGTGGGGTTTATACTTCACAAAGAGTGGATGGGTGAAGTTAATAAGGTGTTAAGTGTGCATGTTAAAGCATTCCGAAAATTTGTAAAATATGCGAAGAGGAATTTGAAAAGTGAATGTATCCCGTGTTCATGGGAACAATGTAGAAACTCTAAAAGTTATAAAGAAATTGATTTTAAGATGCATTTGCTCAGGCGGGGTCTGCAACAAGATTGTAAGTTTTGGATATTCCATAGAGACATATATATCGAGTTTATTCTGGAACAATTACAAGTCAGGGAAACGGGTGAATTAAGGGATGATTTTTTTGTCACATGATAAGACGAACAACCTAATTAATGACGCTTACAGAGTTCACGTAATGTAAGAAGACCAGTTTTGAGGCCCGATTGTTCATTATGAAGAAGATGGTCGAAGTCAGGAGGATGGTTCAACTGCTTATGCTTTATCTAATGTTGGGGTAAATCAACATAATGAGTATATGCGATTGAAAGCGGAAAGAACGAGATGTCATATAACATTTTACACCATGATTGCTTTATCAAGTAAGACTGCGATGTCAGTTTTGCTCTCGGCAAAGTATCTAATCCTAATAAAGAAAACACTTCACGAAAACAATCCAAAAATAGAAAATAAAATGAAAATTTTGGAGATGAAATACAAATCCTTTGATTCTTAGAAGTATGCCTTCATTCTACATTGGAAATAGTGCAAGCAGGAACTTAAATGCCTAGTATACAACAGACCCGCATATCTATATTTTTATCTTTATCTTTATCTTTATATACTATAAAATGCTCTACAAGGAGTTTTAATGCACTTTCACCATATTATACCACGTGACATTTTAATTCACTTTCATCATATCTATCACTTATAAGCCTTCTTGAGAGGCTTTTCTCGTTCTTTCCTGCTCCTTCGGTTTCTCCACCCATTTATTTCCTCTTCAAAACTGTTGTTTTTTTATAAATTACATTCAATATTTTTTTAAATAACTCACGTACAGTATTTTTTAAATTACGCACAATATTTTTAACAACATATATATAATTGTTTTTATAAATTACGTAAATATTTTTTTAAATAAAAAACAACTTTTTAATTTTAAAAAAAAAGATTTCTCTTAATTAAAAAAAATCATTTTAAGTGTTTTATATAAAAAAGTTTTTTTTTAACAAAAATAAAAACTGTTAACCATGAAAATTCGGGGTGAAAATTCGTGTATTTGGGTCATGTTTCGGGCCGAAACGACATGACACGACATGAATTTTTTGAAAACGAACACGACCCAAATAAAAACGACATAACACGACACGACACGAATAACCCGATTCTTTAAAATTTCACGCTAAATTAAACATAAATAGACACGATAACCCTAATAAAAACATGATTAACATGACAAGACACGATAACACGACTCTTAATTTTGACACGAACACACACGACACGACTTCGTGTAAAAAAATGCGACACGAACACGACATATTGTGTCAATTTTGGGTCAATTTTGTTTCGTTACGTGTCGTGTTTTCGTGTCGTTTATAAGATTGTCACCATCATATTATGCCATATGACATCTTAATTCACTTTCATCATATCTATCACTTATAAGTCTTCTTGGGAGGCTTTTCCCATTCTTTCATGCTCCTTCGATTTCTCCACCCGTTTATTTCCTCTTCAAAACTATTGTTTTTAATAAATTATGTTCAATATTTTTTTAAATAACTCACGTACACTATTTTTTAAATTACGCACAGTATTTTTAACAACATATACATAATTGTTTTATTGTTTTTATAAATTACGTAAAATATTTTTTAAAATAAAAAACAACCTTTTAATTTAAAAAAAATATTTTCTTAATTAAAATAAATCATTTTAAGTGTTTTATAAAAAAAGTTATTTTTTAACAAAAATAAAAACTGTTAACCATGAAAATTAGATGTGAAAATTCGTGTATTTGGGTCATGTTTCGGGCCGACACGACATGACAAGGATTTTTTGGACACGAACACGACCCAAATAAAAACGACATAACATGACATGGCACGAATAACCTGATTTTTTAAAATTTCACTCTAAATTAAACATAAATACATACGATAACCCGAATAAAAACACGATCAACATGACAAGACATGATAACACGACTCATAATTTTGACACGACACGACTTCGTGTAAAAGAAACACGACACGAACACGACATATTGTGTTAATTTTGGGTCAATTTCGTTTCGTTGCGTGTTGTGTTTTCATGTCGTTTCTAAAATCGTCACCCTTAATGAAAATATATTGTTTTACACTGTTAAAAAATGTTTTTAACTATTTAAAAACTATTTTTTTTATAAAGAAATTATTTTTTAAAGATTTTTTTAATACATAAAAGAAATGGTTTTAATCATTTTTTAACTTTTGAACTAAAAAAATGTTTTAAAATAACTATATTTACCTTTTTCTAATTGTTTTATGAAATTAAGAAATTGTTTCAAAGTTAAAGAAAAATACTTAACTGTTTAATATAAGAAAAATAAATTAATATAAAAATTATTTTACTGTTCCTTTTTAATAAAATGAGTACAATATATCTTATATAAAAATAGTTTTTTTTGTTTTTTAAAAACTGTTCTTTTTATATAAAAAAATGTTATAACTATTTTATAAAAAAAAGTTATTTTTTAAATAAAAATAAAAACTTTGCTCTATTTTTACAGGTTATTTTGTAGTTATATTTTTTTACATAACTTGTGATCACAGATACTCTGAAGTTTTTAATCAATTTTCTATTTTTACTTAGCATCCCTTCGTATATTGACAATTTCATAAATGTTTATCGTACGCTCAATGTATAACTCGCGCATCGCGCAGGTTTCCAACTAGTACTAATATAAAATGCACTACATCACTTGATGGTGCTTAACAAATAGGGTATCCACGTGGCACATAAGAAAACCCCTTTTTTTTCCTACCCATTTTACGAAGGCCTTCTTCCCTTAAATTGAAATGATTGACCAACAGTTAATGAGAGAGAAACTCAAAAGCAACCTCTATTATGATATTACAACTGTTCCTCTCTCTCACTTTGTTGATTTGTATAAACCCAAATCTCTCCTCCTATTGAAGCACTTCACTTTTAACATAATCTCAAATCATCAGCCTCTGAATAGCTTTTACCTCGTTGCTCCAACATGAAATGGATGACCGAACTAGCATGGTACAGTCTCTGAGGTCAGCCCGTGAGAGGCAACAGGTTGAAGTGTGCCTTGATTACCCAGATGTCGATGTGTCTACGAGGTAATTTTATTGGTATTTCTGTTGGATCAATTGGCTTTGATTTTTGTTTTAATTTTAGGTGACTATTTATGGTTTGATCAGAGGGCACTAGAGAATGGAACCGTATGGGTAAGTGAGCTGGAGGAGAAAGAGTGGGGACAGAAGGTGGGGTATTGACGCGGCTAAGAATTTGTCTCAAAAGTGCGTTTTACTCTAGGCTCAAGTGCAAGCCTGTCGCTCAAGTAGTAACCCGGTAAGTCGGGATCGTATCCACAGGGATCGAGATTGCCAAATAGTAATAAGAAAAATTATTAAATCTTGAAATGATTTCTTAAAAGAAACAAAAAGATGATTAATGATTGGGAAAATTTCTAGTGAAATAAAAATTTACTTAAGAAAGACAAACTGAAAATTGCAAAAAAAATTAGATCTGACAAATGGGAGAAAATAGGGTAGGGTACAATCCCTCAATCCTTAACAAATTACCTTATAGAATACTAGAATTGTAAATTAAAATTATTGACTAGATCCGGTCTTTATAAATTCTAAGCATTACATATATGAGGGATATATCCGGCATCATATGAAATCAAAGATAGATATAAAGTGGTGAATGATAAATCATACTCGCAAAGCGTTCTTAAACATCTCAAGTACCTAGGGCAAGAGAGATTAAAAGATTGACAATGTTTGTATGAGTTTCTTTCACGATTCAATCAATATTTTAATTTAACCTCTATTTTCTACATAAATAATTTGCCTTGGATTGAGTTCATGTACCCCAACCCTTGGGAATTTAGCTACTCATGATTTGATTAAAGAACAAATTCATACACAAAATTATGGATCTACAAGATATTGGAAATAATTTGCAAAGAATCAAACAATAGAATGAAATGAGTTTACTTGAATTCAGCAACAAGAAAGTAATTGGAAGCCCGAAATCCTTACAACCTAGAGTTCATGAAAGAAATTGAAAACTTCTGAATTACTCTCTCAAAAACTAACCCTAGAATTCCCCTCTAATTCTCTCTAGAACTCTCAACCTAGCTACTCCTAACCTAGCCTCCCTCAAATGATGTAGGGCATGGGCTTTTATAGATCTCAAAAATGACTTTTCCCATGCCTCTCCACGTTTTACCCTTTTAATATACCTAAATGAGACTCTTCCCATGCATCTCCACGTTTTACAACTAATAAAAATGAATTAAACAAGAAATTTCAAGAGTTGTCTCTTCAGCTTCCATAATTAATTTCAACTTTTGACTTTCTGTCTCCAACTTTAAATGGGCATAAATTCTTCACCGTAGCTCGGATTGGGGTGCCGTTTTTTCCAATATTCTTATAATTTAGAGATCTTAAACTTTCTAGTTGGCCCCACCTCCGGACTAAGTCTGAAAAATTACAAAAATGCCCTTCAACTCCCCATTTCTTGGTTTCTTTCACTGTTTTGAGTTCTCCTTCGCCTTAACTTGCATGAAATACCTGTAAAACACATGAGAAATACACAAAACAAGAAATACTTGCCAAAAAAGGTTAGTAGCATAAATACGAGACAAATTCAAGATATTTACACTGCACGGGATCATAAAAATACCGAAATTAAGGGGATAAATATGAAGAATGTGTGCCTAATCAGGTATGTACGTGATATTGATGGAATTGTGGTGATTGGGGAGCTATATGAGCCCACAACAAACACAACCCTGAGAAAAGGACGGCCTATCTGCGTTGGTTGTCTATATTACTAGCCTTTAATTACTTATCCTAGAAATATTATTTCGTGATTAAATTTTCTGTCATTTTGAACCTAGACTTCATTTTATGATGTTGTTAATGCGACTCCTGGTAATGACAATAAGGGTTTTACACTTAAATTAATGGATTTCAATCATGTATACGTAAACTAAAAGATGACAATATTTTAGAAGAGTTGAGAAATTAAAGAGCTACTAATTTCTCCAAATCGTTTATGATGAATTCTTTATTTAGTTGCAATGGAATTAAGTCACGTGATATTTTGACGGAGTTAAAGGAAGCATAATTAAGTGAACAAAATCCTAAGATGCTGTATGTGGGCAGAATGTTAAAAAGAATGAAATTATCAAATTAAAAAAATATAAATATGGCCCCATCCGGGATTAGGTGTATTTTTTATGTATTCGGTTTTTTTTAATGGTAAAGCTTTTATATGACATATTGTGTTGGTAATCTTTCAAGGTTAGCTGTGTATTTTTATTTTTCATTTTCTTTCAAATCGTGAAGTCGATTCGATCAAATCTCGACATGTTTTGATGGTTTCTCAAATGATACCCGCTTTGGTTTGGGTTGAGTTGGGATGATACAAGCTCAGGTTTGTGCCTCAAGAGATCTATGGAAGTTTTAATCTCTACAAAAATATCTGCATACCCACTTTGTTTGTTATTGGTGCCAGTAAGGTGCACCCACTTTTTTTACCAATTTTTCGGTGATAGTCAGACGTGGTTTTGCGTGGGTCACGACTCGAGTCGTACCCTCTCTATTTATTGTCGTTAGTTTTGGAGATTTGTAATTGGTGTACTGTTTGGATTAGCCGTACTTTTTGGGTCTCGAGTTGTTCCTTTGGTTCAGGAGAACCCAATTAATTCTTGGTTGTTATTGTTTAGTGGATTATGTCGTATTGTTTTTGTCTGGGGTTGGTTCGGTGGGTGTTTTGGTCCTTTGCTTTTTGTAGTGACATTGTTTTTTTCTGGAATTAAATTATTTAATGATGCACAATTATATAATTTTTTTAAATGTGCTCACGCATCATGCGGGTTTATACCTAATGAATATAAAAATGTTTTAACATAACAAGAATACTAGAGATACGAGAATACTCAAAAAGATGTTTTAAGTATTTACAAGTAGGTCCAAGGTTAATGAGAATCTACACCGTAACATGGATAGTAGAAATAATGACATGGCATGGTCAAGTAAATGTGGGTTACGGGTCATCCAATTGATTTTTTCACATGAAAAGTTGTAAACTTCTAAGATCTCGACTATGTTAAATAACCACACAATCTTCACATTGTAATATCAATCGATGGGTTTAACCCATTTAGTAATTTAAGAACAATTTAGAGTGTCTAGCAGTCGTTATGGTGCCATTAAATCTCCCCTTTGATGTTCATGAAAAATGAGTTATCGATATTGTCGTTATTGATACATGGACCAAAGGTATTGATCCATGACATTGATGTATTCCTCGAACCACTTGTAGATAAACTGAATGAGTTACGGATTAAAGGAGTGATCACGTTTGACTTATAAAAATGGGATATATTCACTTTAATATCTATGTTACTTTGAATAGTTCATAATTTTCCCATGTATGGGATGTTATCTAGGTGCAATGTCCATGGTTACTTGGTTGTTCTAATGTGGTGAGGAAACATAAGCAGCGTGGATGGATAGTAGTAATAAGGAAATTTATCATAGTTATCGGATATTTCTTCCCCATGATCACACGTTCAAGTAAGTAGAAAACAACTTTCTTCCCGATGCTAGCAAAAAAAAGCCATCTCCAATTAGACTTTTGGGTTGGGAAAGTGAAGCTAGGGCATTGCAAGTTTTTCATTATTGGACCTGAAAAAATCCTAAGAGGGAAGTGAATTGAGATTGTATAATTTATTTGTCTTTTTAAAAATTAAAACTATTTCTTTCTTTTAACAAATCATTTTGTGTTGTAAAACTTATATAGTGAAGTTAATACATTTATTTTGTTGATTGCTAAAATATTTGCTCTTTGGTGTTTATCATCACACACACATTCTCATTCATCTAATATAAATTATCATCAAACACAACATAATATCATAAATTTTTAGAGGATATAGGAAGATAAATTAATAAAGGATTTTTACATGGTTTAACCTTGCCTACATCTACACTCTAGACGGTAATCAAGAAAGTTCTACTATCTTAAATTTCGCTAAGGTAGAACCAAAACATTATAAGGAATTATCACAGCTTATAATCTTAACTAATAAGGGAACACGCCTTTTAATTTTCCAAGAGGATATGAGAAAGTGATGGGCATTACCGGCCTCCTTAACTCCTCATGCATGGCACTACCAATTGTGAATATATAATATAATTGCTAGTTTTATCGAATCTTCATGGTGCAACTACAATTGTTCATTAAATTGTTCTTATATCTCGAACACTTTATCAATATTTTCTTCTTAACGAGTAGATATCAATGTATATCTTCATGAGGATGTTGTTATTGAAGTCTTAGTTTTTGTTTTGATGAATGGGTTCTTATAGGAAGCCCTTTTTTGAAGCTTGCTGATGATGCTGATGTTGATGATGATGCTGATTTTGAATGGGATTTTTCTCATTTCTCGATTTATTTTTCTTTCTTGAAGCTTGATTATTGTTGAAGAACACCTTTTGTTGATAAACTAGAAGATAAAGCCTTGTTGTTGAGACTTTTTTATTATTTGGAAAGATCTCTTGTTGTTTTAGATAAACTATTCTTGTTGTGTTGGAGATTTAATGATGATGTTATATGTGAAACTCATAATGCCTATTTTATGTTGTTGATGTTGTAGTTTTGTTGAATTTCTATCCTTATTTGCCTCTATAGAAACCCCTCTTTATTATTGAAGAACTTTAAAATGATGTGATGAACCTAAGTCTTTAAGCAAGATATACTAATTATTTCTCTCTTCTATATGTCACTTCACTCTTCATTTATTCGATTTGGCTCTTCTTGTTAATGAACTTTGAATTGAGGTGTTGAGTGAATTTTTTTGCGTGTTTGAATCCTATAAATTGAGTTCCTTTGAATTTTAAAGGTGTATATATAGTGTCTTGAAGAAAACGAGTTATTTAAGGGAAATATAGTAAAGTTTTGAAAAAATATTTTATAAACTCGTCTTCACTAGTCGTGTTGGCCAAATATAGTCGACTATAACTAGTTTTAGTAGACTAAATTAGGTATATTCAACTAATCAATTTTATTTTACTAAAGCTCCCAGATTTTTTGTTGCGATATGACTTTATTTGACTTTAAGTGAGATGATCATATATATTTTATTTAGTTGCTGAGTTTCATTGAAAAACATGTTTTAAATATTTTTTAAACTCTCCAAAGGTTATGTTTGCGTGTGAGTTTTTTTAGAGTCAAGACTCATCACTTAAGAGAGTTTATGCCTTATATTGAATCCTAACTCTCTCAAAACTCAAGTTACTTTGTTTGTTGATTTTTTTTTGTGTTTAATGAAGACTTTGTTAAGAATTTTGACCATGTTGTGATGAACTTATACTTTACTTGGATTCAAGAAAGCTCATAGAAACTTAAATAAAATAGTTAATGTTACACATGCCATCAATTAAATGTTATCATAAAAATTAATAATTATTTTAACATTTTTGGATTCACGATATCCCATTTTTATGACGACAGTTTAATTGATATATCGAGGTCAATATAATAAACCTATTGTAATATCAACAGACATATGCCCACCACCCCCCTCTCTCTTTCCCTCATTATCAACAATAATTGAGGAGGAGGTAATAGAATACAAGTTTATGTCAAAATAGGAGTCATGGTGAAGCATATAAAATTTTCATGAGTGGTTATATGTTGTATTCTTCCAACTTTTATCATAAGGTGTCATTATCAATTGTATTTTTCTCCCCTTTAGTGTACAATTTTTTTTCTCTCCTTTGTTTGATGATTTGTGCATCAAACATTATTTAATTTTACGTATGTGGACTAAGTCAAGAAATTTTAATTGTGTGAATCCAACATTTTATCATTTGAGGGTCAAGTGAGAAAAGTATAATATATGTAAGTGTGAGTGGTAAAATATATCACGTGTCTAAGGTGAACCAAGTTAGTAGGTGTAACATCATTCCATTGAACCACGTACTCATATGTAGGTGAAAAAATGGTGTTAGATGTGTTAAAAAATGTATTCTTATATCAAGAATGTGTCAAGCATCAAAATATGAGTAGAAAGGTAAAATTTCGTCTAGACACATTCACATGTGGCACGAATCATCAAGTAAGTTAGTGATTATCTATTCAAATATCGGTGTATGAATAGTTTTAAGTGTATGCATATCTCAAATGTAATCAGTTCACACAATGTATGTGTTTGTGAAAAATATCTTATGTGGATATATGTGAATATCGTCAAAATGTAAAGTTTTTCAATATCAACAAGATGTGTGAAAGTGAATAAGTGATGTAAGTGGACTTAATATGTATGTGTTACAAAAAAAATTCATACATTTCTTTCTTAGATGATATCACAAACCTTAACCATTGAAGTTATTTTCGTGAAAGCTTTATTTTTGTTATTCTCATTATATTAGCTATAACCTTCTCTAAACTATTAGCTTTCCTCTTTGATCCTTGTCGTACCTTAAATATAGTGTTATTTGTGAACTAATTAGAAGATGGTACATGCCATAGAGATTGATTTGGATTAATACCTTTTATAAATATAGAGTTGAGGTCTACAGAGAGGTCAACTCAGGTATGGCCAGGCTCAACCATCCGTGGACATAATAACAACTCCATTAGTTAAGACCGTCATCACGTGTTGTGTGGACCATGTGAATATATGACATATGTAAGAGAATACACATGCAACCTTTATAAGATATGAAGATATTACCTTAATATTCTATAACTAACTCATGATCGTTCCTGAATCCACTTGGAAAGAGTGATCTCACCTAACTTATAAAGGTGAGACATGTGTTCCACTTCTCACTTCCATTTTCATATACTTAGAAACCCAATAGCCTCAGAGGGATATGAGATATTTGACGCGACTCAAAAAGTGTCTCTAATGTTCGTTCACTCTGGACTCAAGTGCAAGCCTATCGCATTAGTAATAAACCCAGTAAGTCGGGATCGTATCCACAGGGAAAAAGGACAACGGAGTTGTGACGACGTTGGATAGATAAGGAAATCCTAACTCTGACTCTAAAGGGGAAAGAAAAAGTGATTTGAGTTGAGGAATGACGACACTAGATGCAATTATGAAATTATGAAAAGATGCAATTATACTAAACTACCTAAAATACTGATGAAGAATAATTTGAAAATTTTGAACTAAGTGATGAGAAAAACAGGACGGGAATATAGTCCCCCAACCCTAGTTTATTGCAATTATAATACTAATCATGAATTTAACTGATTAATTTGACCCAGAATTTAGTACTCCCAAGCATTATGTATACGAGGTTCAAGCCCGCGTCATACCTAATCTGAGGACGAGTAAATCGGTATCGCGATAGTGACACTCGAATTGCATTCTAAATCATCCCGGTTACCCAGAGGCAAACGAGATATAAAGATCTACAATTGTTGTGATCCTACGCAATATGGTCGTAATCAATCACTAAATTCAGAGGATTAATGTTATACACATGCAACTAACACATCAGGCTGGGTTCATGTATCCCGGCCTTAGAAAATCTAGCCTAGCATGATGAAAGTAATAAAAACAGTGTTTGATGTGCAGAAAACCATGATTAATCTAAGAAAAACTTGTTAATTGATGTAAAAAGGAATTAAACAGAAGAAATTACTTAGGGCCTGTTTGGTTGCGTAAATTATTTAGTTTTATAAATTGATCAATTTGAAATTTAAATGGGTTTAAATATAATTTGTGGTGTGTTTGGAAAAGAAAAATGAAGTTATTTACTTTTGATGTGTGTGTGTGTGTGTGTGTGTGTGTGTGTGTGTGTGTGTGTAGAGAGAGAGATAGAGAGATAGAGAGATAGATAGAGAGAGAGAGAGAGAGAGAGTAGTATGATGAGAGTATTTTATGGGAGTGGTGCATTTAAGATTCATGATGTAATTATAAATTGTGCAATTTCAAGCTTTTGGTGAAATGAACTAATTTAAGTTTTTGTGAATCAACATGAATTGGTTCATTTTTGAATTTGTTCATTCTTGTAACCAAACACTAATAATAATGCAATTCATGAATGAGTCCATTTTAAATTGGCTAATTTACAATTTTGGGGACAACCAAACAGGCCCTTACTAATCTTACCAAATCACTCAAAGTACTAGCTAGAATTACTGGTAATCACTGAAATCTGAACAAAACTTCAATCTTGGAATTAAAACAATAACTGTATCAAAACTAGGGTTTCTGAAAAAGTAAGGAAAATTATACTAATTCTCCGTGAAAATAATAACAATAAAATGGGTTTTTATACCCTACAAGACTCCAAGAGTTTTAGCAGCACTAGGACTCCCCATTAGAGGAAATTTAGAAAATTAAAACTGCGACAGCCGGACCGGTCCCCTCCTCCTCCGGACAGATTTGCCTTGAATGCGGACCGGTTCTTTTAATTTCTTGGCGGATCGGTCCTATGCGGACCGGTTCTTTTAATTTCTGCCTTCTTCGGTTTGCTTTCGATCCGAGGTCTACTGGAGTTTGCACAGTGGACCGGTCCGGGGTGACGGCTGACCGGTCCTGTGCGGACCGGTTCTTTTAATTTCTGGGCGGACCAGTCCTCTCTTTATTTGACTTTTTCTTCTATCTTTGACTGCTCATAACTTTCACACCACGACTCCACTTGAGGTGCCATTTTTTCCAGTGTTATTGTAGTTGAAATCTCTTCAACTTTCCAGTTGGCCCCACCTTCGGAATAAGGCTGCAAAATTACGAAAATGCCCTTTACTCCCCGTTTCTTGGTTTTCTTTCACTGTTTTGAGTTCTCTTTGGCACTACCTTGCATGAAATACCTGTAAAACACATAAGAGATACACAAAATACAAAATACTTGCGAAAAAGGGTTAGTAGCATAAATATAAGCCAAACCCAATCTATTTACACCGCACGAGATCATACAAATACCGAAATTAAGGGGATAAATGTGAAGAATTTATGCCTAATCAAATCCCCCTAACTTAGAACTTTGCACGTCCCGAGCAATGTAAAAGAATCCTAGCAAGGTTTAACTCTTGAAAATCACATTTTATTGGGATAGAATACCTTTTTCGCGGGCAAGCGATTGCATTTAGCGTATGCAATAAGCCTTTAAATCCCTAGGTCACCCTAGTAGGACGAGTGGTGTCTCGTGAGGGTTTGCAGAGAATGTACCCACAAAATTTGACTCAAAGAAAATTCAAAATACGCAAAAATTGTACAATTGAAACCTTCCCAGAAAATAGTCATCATCAAGTCATATTTACAAGTCTCAAATCATAGTGCGTGTGTGCAAAACCAAAAATTTAACCGCGAATTTCCACCAATTGATCATTATGTTACTTACCCGAAAATTCGTTTTGATTTCAATTTCTCACGGAATGCTCTCTCAAACGAATCACGCGGAATGTGGCTATTCTCTCAGTATGCGTGATATAAAGAGTAAATGTAATGGACGCAAAGTCACGCATACAAGTAGAAAGACGAAAATTTCAAAGTGATAGGATCTCATTAATGGATTACGGTTTTTAAAAACGGGAACATTGCCTCTTTTTTTGTGCATTTAATCTCCTTTATTATCTTTTGGTGTATTAGCTCTCCACGCGGTAACCAATTTCGCAATTTAGACTCGGTTAGGAATTTTTCGGCTTTTAAGGTATATTGGGTAAAATGAAAGAGGTAGGGAAGGTTTGAATTGGAAAATTAATATATATGATGTCCATTTGTGCTTTTTCCGGGCTATTGCTCATTTTTTCTTCTTTTTCTCTATTTTTTCTGTTTTTCACTTCTTTTCTTTTCTTGCTATTTTTGTTGAGCATATCAATTTTTTTTTCTTTCCCCTTTATATGCACTTTTTGGACTTAAATTCTGAATTTTTCCATTTTTCACAATTCCGGGCTATTTGGATGTTTCGGGTTATCAAACGGCAATTTATTTGTCTCAATTTGGGTTACAAAAAGGGTGATTTTTCGCATCTTTTTCTGGCCAATATTTTTGGGTGACAAACGAGGGCCTACTTCATTGTCCAAAATACCAATTGCGTTACCATATGCGTTTCGAGATGAATTTAAGTTTAGAGATCAATTTTGGCACGTTTTTCAAATCAATATCACACACGTCTTTCATAACCGATCAAAATGAAAGGATTGAGATCCTCGACGACTTTTAGGTGCTGAAAAGAACTTTGAGTTAACAATTAACTCGGATTGATTTAAAAAATCGCAAAAAGTGATAGGCTCGAATCTCACCGGGTTTGTTAATCTCCACACTTATTCATTAAGTCGTCAATTTTCGCTCAATTTCCATCTTTGGTCAATTTTGGCTTTGTGTATGTTGAATTTTACAACTTGAGACTTCAATTCGACTTTTAATGATATTTTTAAAAATTTTGAATTCCAATTTTTATTTATTTTGACCAAAAATATTTTTGGGTTTTTCAAAATTTTATGATTTTTTTGGAAATTTCTGGGCATTTTGGAAAATTTGTGAAGTTTTAGAAATACACACTTGTGACCCCCCCTAACTTAGACTTTTGCATTGTCCTCAAGCAAAAAGGACTAAAATCTAACTCAAAGCGAATGAAAAGTGCGGAAAAATAAAACAAACAAATATTTAAAATGCATAAAGACACTAAATGACCCTAACACATGACTCAATAATACACTAAAAATCACCCCATACGAATCGGGGATGCGACGACCCCTCATCTCTCCACAAACTCACCCGACCCCACTCACGGGGTTCGATGCTCTCCTCGTCTCTCCCGTTCTAGGATTATAATCCAACAATCGGAACAAGTTGGGACCTCGCCCATAGATAAAGGATAGACCGAGAGACTCATCATGACTAATTGGAAAGGGATCCTCATGATGCTGACTTAAAGCATATCTTGTGTGCACCGACTCGGAGGGAACTCCTAATTTTTGTTCAATTTTTAGAATGCATGGGTCGGGCTCTAAGTGGGATGAAACACACCTTTTCTCCTCACTCGCCTTCGGGACCTCTAGTGGTATGGGTGGATGGTCACAACGAAGGAATTCATCGATTTTATCTTTCCATTCGCTTTCTTCCAGGTGACTACATGAATCAAATAGAGTTTGGACTTCGTCGTTAAGGCTCTCATCCACCGGGCCGAATTCTCTTTCAAATTCTTCCATGCTCATGCCCCCTAGTTCTCTCTCTCGAGTAGTGCCTACGTCCTCTCTTACTTGCTCGATCTCTAACTCCACCATTTTTCTCTCTTCTAACCCCCTCTCTCTCTCTCTCTCTCTCTCTCTCAATCGCGGTCACTACACCCATCCCCCCCGCTTCTATCTCTTCGTCACAACTACCACTATTACTTGATGAAAAAGGTACTCCCCTAACGGCTCTCTTGTGGGACCCCTCATTCTCATGGCTCGACACTAAGCAGGACCCTAGGGCGTCTCCACAATCATTTTCCTCAAAGTACTCCCCTACGATCTCGTCTATGAAGCTCACTGCGTGAAGGTCATCTTCTTCCCCCGTATGTTGGGCGACATGGAAGATGTTGATCTCTAAGGTCATGTTCCCAAAGGTGAGTTGCATTCGCCCATTCTGAGTATTGATGATTGCGTAAGCCGTAGCTAAGAATGGGCGCTCAAGGATGATGGGAACATGGTTGCTCGAGTTAAAGGAGGGTTCCGTGTCCCAAATGACAAAGTCTATCGGGAAGTAAAAAGTGTCAACTTGGACTATCACATCCTCGACTATGCCTCTTGGGATCTTCACGGTTCGATCCGCTAATTGGAGGGTCACTTTTGTGGGCTTGAGATCGCCCAAATCAAGTTGCGTATAAATGGAATAAGGGAGGATATTGACACTTGCTCCCAAATCAAGTAAGGCTTTTTCGATTTTATTTTCTCCAATGATGCAGGAAATGGTGGGTGCACCGGGATCTTTGAATTTAGGCGGGAGATCGTTAAGTAGAATGGAGCTCACATTCTATGATAGAAAGACATTCTTCTTTATCTTCATTTATCTCTTTACCATCAACATGTCTTTGATGACTTTTGCATAGGATGGAATTTGCTTAATGGCATCGAGGAACGGTAAATTTAGCCTTACTTGCTTCAATACGTCTAGCACGTCATCACGTGGGTTTCCTTTATGTGAAGGAATCAACCTTTGAGGAAACGGTGCCGCAGTGAGTGGTTTCACTACTACCTCGGGCTCAATAGTGTCGTCTTTATCATTCTCATTCAAGGGGACATCTTCGGCCTCTTTTGTGCCGAGCGAAATCTCCTTGTCTTTAAGTACGTCTTGTGGGGGAGATGACAAGTCAACTACTCTCCCACTACGTAGAGTGGTAATTGCGCTACATTGCTCAGGATGATCATGGGGTGTCGAGCTAACACTAGTTTGACCTTGGAGAGGTCTTTGGCCCTGGGCAGTAAACTTGCCCTTCTCTTGGATACTCCACGATGATTGCAACTGTGAAATGTTTGCATTCATGTCATTCATCATGCGCTCATGCCTAGCATTAGTTGCAGTTTGGGTATTGATAAAGTGGTTGATAGTATCCTTGAGACTTCTCCGCGGTGGCGGGATATAAGATCCTTGAGGTGGTGGTGCTTTCACATGTCCTTGCATGTGTGGAGCTTGTTGAAAGTGTTGTGGTGGAGGAGGGGAAACATGAGAAGTAGGGTTCATCGCAAGATGTTGTTGCCCATAGTTAAAACTAGGATGGATTTTCCATGAAGGGTTGTAAGAATTTCCGTGCGGTGCACCGAAATTACCCTTAAAACCTCCTATACCACTAACCTGCTCTTGAAGCATCACTTTGTAGGCGGCTATAGTCAGGCATTTATCAGTTGAATGACCCGCCTCATAAATCGCACACACCTTTTCGACGGGGTTTGGTATGGATCCAGTTGGTCCTCTTCCACATATCCCACGTAGATCTCACACTTCCTTCTCAAGTATATCGATCCGACTGTCCGCTATAGAACTCTTTTATACATGAAATAGGCCGGACGCTAACGGATTGGTGGTCACTTGACAATTTTGATTTTGAGCATTTGGGTCAGATGTATCGCAGGATTGGGTAGTCTCGGCGACATATCTCAGGTGAAGCTCAGCATCATGGGCGTCTAAGTCGACAAAGGGACCACTTCCCATGGTTTCAACAAGTTGCTTGGAGTTAAGATTTAGCCCATTATAGAGAAAATAAATGATTTGCGCTGAATCAAATCCATGATGGGAGCACGAAGTGACTAACTCATTGAAACGCTCGTAACAATGATGAAATGGCTCATTTTCAGATTGTCTGAATGCTTGAATTTGAGCCTTTATGGAGATTGTTCGATGTGGTGGTAAGAATTTCTTGAGAAATATCGATTGCAACTTGTTCCAAGATGGAATCGAGGTTGGAGGCAAAGACCATAGCCAGGTCTTAGCTTTATCTTTGAGCAAGAAGGGGAAGAGTTTGAGGTGGATCACCTCTTGTGTGCAAGTTTGATCATTGAGAGTATCGCACACATCCTCAAATTCCCTAATGTGAAGATATGGCTTTTCAGAATCCATACCATGGCAATGAGGTAACATCTGGATCATCCCATTTTTGAAACGTAATTTCCCGACGTTATATGGGAGTATAATGGATCCCGGAGTGACAGTGCGCTCGGGAAATAAGATTTCTCTCAGCGGGCGATATGGGGCCTCTTCCTCACCGGTGGCTACACTACCGTGTTGCGACATCTCTCTCTCTCTCTCTCTCTTAACGACTTGGTGCTCTCACTTGATGTACTCGGAGTGTGCTCTGAAGTGTGTCCTAAGAAGGAAAACAGAGTGTTATTTGAGATTGAGTGTGACGGTGTGGGAGGTGGAATCCAGAACAGTGGGGTGTTAGGAGTGTGGGGGTTATCGGTGTCGTACTCAACGATTGGATTTTCATGAATGATGGTTGGGGTATTATGGGGTGTGGGAGTGAGTTCTGAATTTTGCATTAATAGCTTGTGAGGGATGATGGTGAATCTTTTTGTGCTTTTTGAAATTTTTTATGTTTTTGGATTTTTGAAATTTTTTGGTCAAAGTTTTAGATTGACTCGATCTAATCCTAAGTCTACCTAATTCCCCGGCAACGGCGCCAAGAACTTGCTGTGACTCAAAAAGTGTCTCTAATGTGCGTTCACTCTAGGCTCAAGTGCAATCCTATCGCGTTAGTAATAAACTCGGTAAGTCGGGATTGTATCCACAGGGAAAAAGGACAACGGAGTTGTGACGACGTTGGATAGATAAGGAAATCCTAACTCTGACTCTGAAGGGGAAAGAAAAAGTGATTTGAGTTGAGTAATGAATACACTAGATGCAATTATGAAATTATGAAAATATGCAATTATACTAAACTACCTAAAGTACTGATGAAGAATAATTTAAAACTTTTGAACTAAGTGATGAGAAAAACAGGACGGGAATACAATCCCCCAACCCTAGTGTATTGCAATTATAATACTAATCATGAATTTAACTGATTAATTTGACCCGGAATTTAGTACTCCCAAGCATTATGTATATGAGGTTCAAGCCCGTGTCATACCTAATCTAAGGACGAGTAAATCGGTATCGCGATAGTGACACTCGAATTGCATTCTAAATCATCCCGGTTACCGAGAGGCAAACGAGATATAAAGATCTATAATTGTTGTGTCCCTACGCAATACGGTCGTAATCAATCACTAAATTCAGAGGATTAATGTTATACACATGCAACTAACACATCAGGCTGGGTTCATGTATCCCGGCCTTAAAAAATATAGCCTAGCATGCTGAAAGTAATAAAAACAATGTTTGATGTGCAGAAAACCATGATTAATCTAAGAAAAACTTGTTAATTGATGTAAAAAGGAATTAAACAGAAGAAATTACTTATTAATCTTACCAAAGCACTCAAAGTACTAGCTAGAATTACTGGTAATCACTAAAATCTGAACAAAACTTCAATCTTGGAATTAAAAGAATAACGGTATCAAAACTAGGGTTTCTGAAAAAGTAAGGAAAATTATACTAATTATCCTTGCAAATAATAACAATAAAATGGGTTTTTATACCCTACAAGACTCCAAGAGTTTTAGCAGCATTAGGACTCTCCATTAGAGGAAAATTGGAAAATTAAAACTGCGACAGCCGCACCGATCCCCTCCTCCTCCGGACCGATTTGCCTTGAATGCGGACCGGTTCTTTTAATTTCTGCCTTCTTCGGTTTGCTTTCGATCCGAGTTCTACTAGAGTTTTCACAGCGGACCGGTCCGGGGTGTGGGTGGAACGGTCCTATGCGGACCGGTTCTTTTAATTTTTGGGCGGATCGGTCCTGTGCTGACCGGTCCTCTCTTTATTTGACTTTTTCTTCTATCTTTGACTGCTCATAACTTTCACAACCGGACTCCGCTTGAGGTGCCGTTTTTTCCAGTGTTCTTGTAGTTGGAAGATATTCAACTTTCCAGTTGGACCCACCTCCGGAATAAGGCTGCAAAATTACAAAAATGCCCTTTACTCCCCGTTTCTTGGTTTTCTTTCACTGTTTTAAGTTCTCTTTGGCACTACCTTGCATGAAATACCTGTAAAACACATAAGAGATACACAAAATACGGAATAATTTCCAAAAAGGGTTAGTAGCATAAATATAAGATAAATCCAATCTATTTACACCGCACGAGATCATAAAAATATCTAAATTAAGGGGATAAATGTGAAGAATTTATGCCTAATCAATATTTTTGTACTATCATGGTTTCAAAGTGGAGGGAGAGATCTTTTGTGTAAATTGTACCTCTCATGGATATTACTAGTTGCAGGAATACAAATCATTATACGTGTGGATGTAGGCACCTAGTTGGGACAAACTACGTAAATTCGGGTCTCATATTTCCTCTTTTAGCTCTCTACTTTACCTTTTTTTATTAATATGCTATAATTAATCTCATAACTGTTTTCTTATTAGATAATTGGTAAAAATTAGCTACAATGAACCTAAAACCAGTTTCTAATAATAAAAAATTAGCGTTATCTGTGGGAACATATAATTATGTTTGTTTTCCCAAAATTTTACTCCTAGTGGTCAAGGATACCCATATTAAGAGTACTAGTAAAACAAATGATCTGATTTATTCAAGGTGCGAGCGGTTATATTTGGTTGACGAGGAACATTTGCATCTAATTCTTAAAATTATACTAAATCTATATGTTTCTGTTACGCTAAAATTTGTTCCAAACCCAAATCTGAACATATTCATCACATGCAATAGAAATATATGATTTTTAGGGAATCCTGTACAACTTAGTCAGATGCCAAATGGAGATGCAAGAAAACATTAAAACCCTCACATAAAGTTTTTAGATGGATAAGTCTTACCTATCCAACCCAGCCATGAGTTGGATCCGATTACCCCTGTTATTTCAAAAGAGGTTAATAAGCGTCAAGAAGTTACCCCGCCAACTCCCCACAAAGATAGGATGTACTCCTTCAGAGAGTGAGATATGGAAAATCCTTGATGACTTTATTTAGGTTTTAAAGAAATGAGGTATAGGCCTGACCGTCAAGATGGATCATACAGGCCCAGAAGAATGTCCAAGATTAGGACAACAGAAGCACATAACTACACAATTGAACTGATGCACCCTAGCGCCCTTGAAAGGCTCAATTGGGGAATTGTCTTTGATTTCCTGGGTGTTAGACTATAGCTCTGTGGGTACCTTAGTTTTTAAATGATCAAATCAATTTTGCTTTAAGGATGATGAAACATTATCTTTTTGAAAACCCTTTTTCAATTTTTATGTGCACCAAATTATGAAATAATTTGAACTTAACCAAATTTTATCTTGATTAATCCTAAACATACATCTAGTGATTAAATCAAGTAAAGTACATAAAAGAAACGCTCATAACGCCGGATGTATGAAGAAGCCACAACGGGAAAAAACCTCGGATGACCCAAGCTAGAAATCACTATGAATGTGGATTTATAACGAACATACACAAGTCTTACTCAACGATTCGATCCCCACGAGACTTTACGCTCTTCTGATCTTTAACCACTCCTCTCATAATGTCCACGCATAAAGTCCTTCTTTCATGATACTTGTCCACAACACAGGTGTCCACATATGTCTCAGTGTCCACCGATATGGCTTGTAACATCTATGATGTTGAATACGACTCTTCTACTTCTCCACCGTAAAACCCAACAATGTTCTTCAGAGAAAACCTTCTTCTTGGTGCAAACAAGATCACTATTGCATATAGTAATGAAAACTCGGATCTTGTAAAATCTAAGGATGTGTTTGTCTTTAGAAAACCTTAGAAAACATGTGCAAACAACGTTCTGGATTGTAAACTATTTTTTGCAGAACGCACACACTTCAAAAATTGATGGAAAACATGCCATTTATAATTTCCTTAAGGCGGTTGCTTGGTAAAACGACATTGGCTTGTCGTTCAAACGACTCATCAGGTCGTTTGAACAATGCCTCGAATTAGAATCCTAATTAAATACTTCTCTAATCCATCTTTATTAGAATAAAACGAAGTGAAAACCATTTCAAACACTTTAAAAACATTTTAAAATCATTTAATTAATAAAATAACATCCTTAAATAATTTAAAATTAATTCCGAGTTCCATTAAAATTATGCATTCGTACCTGAATGATCTCGGAATGCAATTGAATTTGAAGAGGAAAAATGCACCATAAATCGATATGAATATTTTCTTGAAGCTTTGCCGCAACGTCTTCAATAAACTTCAACATGTCATAGTCTGTGTGGGATCATGACAATAAAAATACGACCTCTAACTCTAACGTATTTTGTTCAGGGAATAAGTTAAAACTGTATAATGAACTCAATTGGAAAATTTGTCCTTACAAATCTCCCCCTTTGACTATTCCGGGATAAAACCAACAGTAAAATGCCTAAGCCGGGCTATCAAGTCGTATAACGCCTAAATCCCATCCCATAAACCCCAAATAAACAATACATGACAAGACTAGTAAATGATGGTCCGAAAAGAATGAACTATCTCTCCCTGTATGAATGTGATGTAGTCTTGAAATCTTGAATTTATTTAAGTAAACCTACACTCATGAAATAAAAAAATACTTTGTAAAGTATGGAGGAACAAATGATATAAACCAATATGTAAAAGTAAAATCCAAATTATTTGTTATGTGAGCAAAACATGATATCAATATGAAAACACCATCTAAATCAGGATACCAAGCTCATCACACAAACCTCCCCCTACGTCACATACATCTCTCCCCCTGTTTGTCTCAAATAGACAACCCGGTGAAAAGATAAACATATCAAGAATGAGATAAATCAATGAAATATATCTAGATAAATATGAATCAACTAGCTAATAATGATCAACAATATCAAATCCGTAGCTAGCAAATGATTAAGCAATCTACGCAGGTGTGAGTAAACGATCCAATGCAGCAAAATATGATCAATAATTAATCTGCATATAACAAACATGTTAGAAGTAACCCAATAGTACCAAAATATATATCCATAAGAAATCAGGTACTGAAATAGACAGGAATTCAAAAATAAAAGTTGGTTGCTCGAACGAGATACCCTTGTCATTCAAACGACATGAGGTGCTCGCATGAATGCTTCGCACGACACTGAGTTATCACTCGAACTAGGAAACTAAATTCTCACATCCACTATAGAAAGTCAAATAGTTTTGCGCAGTGAAGAAATTTTGTAAAAAAACTAACTAGAAGTTACAGAAAACAACAAAAAAGGTAAAACAAAATACACAAGACCAATATGAGTTACATGCTAACATAGTATCAATGTGCTCAAATATGAACATGGAATATATGGTCATGAACTAAAACAAATGAATCATAATTCTAACACATCGAAAGGATCAAGAAGCTCTAATTGATAGCTATAAATCATCAAAATTTATTTTAGCCAAACGTGACAATTAAAGAGTGAGCTTAATGAACTAAATAAACTCCGTGCACATAAATATGGAATTTTGATGATTCTACAAACAATAACATCATGATACGATTTTTCAACGTTAGGATTCTTTATGCAAACCCGTTTAATTTTTATCCATCGAAACTCCCTTAAATATATATCATATTTTTCTCTTGGAATGAACATAAACTAATTCGGTCCATTTTTGGCATATTATTCTTTTTATTGCATTTTCATTTTTTCCGGCTCGTTTAAATGGTGGCTTTCACGACGAGCTAATTTTACACTCTCGCAGCCCTCTCCCATGAACACTCATAATTTGTTTTCAATTACAATCCTCACAGTAAACGGTTCTTACATGCACACCTCCTCCTTATGTCAACTTACGCATAGATGACAAAGTTGAGATAAGAACATCTCTCCAAACTCAAATATGCAAGAATAGTCAAACATCCATATAAACTTGTGCTTGTGTGAAATTATGGCACAAAGTTGAATAAAAAAGCATATCAACTTTGAAACAACCCCATATAAACAATTGTTAAGATCATTATAAGAATCAATAATTATGACCAAGTGTCTGAGCCGCATGGATAATGAAAGGAGGGGGGTCCAAGCACACCAATATGCCGCATCAAACATGTAAACTCAAACTAAAAAACAAATCGAATTTTTTTTTGTTTTTTCAACATATTTTGACTCAACTAAAAGAAAATTCTTTTTGAATTTTTCAAAAATATAATAAACCAAAAATAGTTTTGTAGTTTTGAAAACTTTTATCAAAAACAAAATATTTTTGCATTTTTCAAATAAGACTAAATAAATGAAAAATATAATACAAAATGATACACATGTCATAATATTAGGAACATATAAATCATGATGCAAAGACTAGCGTATGATAAACGTGGTAACACAATCTTCCCTTAAATCTAGCATGGCAAGAATCAAGTGCAACCAAATGAGGACCATGAAGTTTTAGTCCTAAAGCCTCTAAGTTCGATTTCCAAACCCAAGTAGGTGTGACACGACTCAAGGGTTTTTTTTACAATCGACACAACTTTATTCCTAAACTTCCTAGGAGCATTCCTAAGGTCATAGCAAAATTGACTAAGGTGACCTTTCCTACCGCAATGGGAACAAGTGTAAACACGATGGGAATAATTACCAAAATGTCGACCTCTCCTAACATTCCTAGTGGGCTCTCTCACACAATTGGTATTGACTTTGGGAATGGGAACACTATCGTCATAGGCTATACCAAACCTATCTCTTTTGACTTGAATGGTGCCTAAAATTCTATCCAACTTTTTCGACCTATATTCCACGTCAAACTTAACCTTACTCAAGTCTTTCAACTTCTCCTCCAACCCACTAATCCTAGACTCTAGCACATGCCTAGACACATCAAACTCAAGAACCTCTTCTTTCAATGCCTCCATCAAACCATGAAGGCAATCTCTCTCTTTCTCTACATATTCTATCTTCTACCTAAGCTTTCTCTCTCGTTCCCTAAGATCCTCAACCAAAACATCATTATTGGCACGCTCATTCAACCCAGCTTGCAATTTAGAGTTAACCCTTTTTACCTTTACGCTTCGACATATAACTCATTAAAAGAAACTTGCAAATTTTTCACATCGATCTCCTCCTCCTCACTTTCATCACCCTCACAATAAACTTTCTCTCATTGGGGGAACTCTTTCCCTCTTCCAGATCACTATCACTTAAAGAGGTACTATAAAGTGTCAATTTCTTTCCCTCGTTCTTAATTCTAGTGGTATACTTGACAACCTTGTGACTATACCCCTCACACCCAAAACACCTATCCACCTCAACCCTATTAATTTTATCACTCTTATCTTTAGAGGTGAAATCTACCTTGTTCATGAATTTCTCAAACTTTTTGGCATCTTTCGATTGCTTTTCAAACTTAAGAATTTTTTTGAACTTTTTAGCCAATAAGGTGACATCCTCAAAATCGAAATCGTAGTCGTCATTCGAAACTTTAGTCTCCTCCTTCTCGTCTTTTAAAGCAATGCCCTTTTCTTTCTTTGGCACTTGCTTGGAGGTAAACATATCGATTTCATAGGTTTGTAGGTCACATACAATATCTTCTAGTTTTATCGACTTAAGCATACCTAAGGAGTTTAAAATGGTCACTTTTACATTAAACCTAATCGAAAACGATTTCTAATTTTCTTTATAACACGCTTGTCAGGAATATTCTCTCCTAAGTTAAACGACGAGTTGATAATATTAGACAACCTAGCGTAAAATTCGTCAAACGTCTCACTCTCTAACATCTTAATCGTCTCAAACTATGTAATGATGTGTTATAACTTAGACTCCCTAACCGTGCTAGTGACCTCGTGAGTAAGTGCAAGTGTATCCCAAGCCTCTTATGATGCTTCAAAATTCATGATTCTATTTTATTCTTTCGGTGTGACACTTGAGGAAATAACGTGCAGACCCTTAGAGTTATAAAGTGCAAGCCTATGTTCAGCCTCGGTCCATGACTCAACGGGTTTCAAACTAGTGACCTCACCCTCTCGTGTGATGGTGGAGACCAACCCTTTTCAACTGCTAACCACACAAGCTCATCAATATTTTAAGCACTTGTCATTCACATTTTCCTATAAGCATAATTAATGCCATAAAAAATGGGAGCACGAAAACTTTCAAAACCACCAAAATTCATCCTCAAAAGCAAAAAGGGATCAAACACAATAAAAATATGTTTATAGCTCTGATACCAAATTGTGGGTCCCTTATTTTTAAATGCTTAAATCAATTTTGCTTTAAGGATTATGCAACACTTTCTCTTTTTGAAAACCCTTTTTTAATTTGTATGTACACCAAATTGTGATACAATTTTAACTTAACCAAATTTATCTTGATTAATCCGAAACATATATCTTGTCATTAAAGCAAGTAAAGTAAGGAAAAGAAATGCTCACAACATCGGATGTACGTGGAAACTATAACGGGAAAAAATCTTGAATGGCCCAAGCCAGACAATCATTATGAATATGGATTTATAACGAACAGACACAAGTCGTACTCAACGACTCGATCCCCATGAGACTTGACGCTCTTTTGATGTTTAACCACTCCTCTCATAGTGACCACACAAAAAGTCCTTCTTCCACGATACCTATCCACAACGCACGCGTCCACGTATGTCTCGGTGTCCACCGATATGGCTTGTACATCTATGATGTTGAATACAGCTCGTTTTCTTCTCCATCGCAAAACCCAATAATGTTCTTCAAAGAAAACCTTCTTCTTGGTGCAAACAAGATCACTATTGCATATAGTTGTGAAGATTTGGATCTTGTAAACTCTAAGGATGTGTTTGTCTTTATAAAACCTTAGAAAACATGTGCAAACAACGTTCTGGATTGTAAACTATTTTTCGCAGAATGCACATACTTCAAAAACTGATGGAAAACACGCCATATATAATTTCCTTAAGGTGGCTACTCACTCGAACGACATTGGACTATCATTAAACGAGATGTGCTTCTCATTTGAGTTCATGTTGATTGAACGATGCCTTGAATTAAAATCCTAATTAAACAGTGTTCTAATCCATCTTTATCAGAATAAAACGAAGTTTAAACCATTTCAAATATTTTAAAATCATTTAATTAATAAAATAACATCCTTAAACAATTTATAATTAATTTCGAGTCCCATTAACATTACGTATTCATACCTGAGTGATCTCGGAATGCAATTGAATTTGAAGATGGAAAATGCACCATAAATCGACATGAATATTTCCTTGAAGCTTTGCCGCAACATCTTCAATAAATTTCAACACGTCATAGTCTTGGTAGGATCGTGACAATAAAAATACGACCTATGACTGAAACGTGTTTTGTTCGATGAATAAGTTAAAACTATACAACGAACTCAATTGGTAATTTTGTCCTTAGAAGTTATCAAAAGGATGGTAGAGGAGGGTGCATCAGGAGGATTACAATCTGTGTCTACCTTCTCAACCTGGACAATGTAAAGTTTTCGAGTATCGATTAGGCCTAAATAAAAACATGAAGAGGGATTAGGAGATATAAAATTCTGAGCCCACCAACCCTGAAACGGTTCGATTAAAAGTCTTGAAAATAATATGGGGGAATCTTATGAAAAAAAAACACTTCAAAGGGGTTATTTTAAAGGATCACAATTTTCTGCATGAATATTGAGCTACCCAACTCTTGCTAAATTTAAGGCAATAGTCATGTCACCTAAGTATGATTGAAAGATAGATCACATAAACCAAATAGAAACATATCAAGTAGCTTCAAATATTTTCCATTCCAGATGAAGATGTCAAAAATTCTATGATATACCATGTATAGCCTCATCCATAAAGTGGACCCACTCGGCCAAGGTCGACCAGAACCAAAGCGTTCAATAGAGTGATGTACCGATCGACTATGGACCCAGCCTGGGATGATTCATCCTTGGCTAATAACTAATCACATAGTACCTAGGCCTCATATCGGAAGATTAATCATAAAGCCCAATATGAAGGACCTTATGATTCAATTACCTGGTCCTCATCCTCAGCCTTGACTCAAATGATGAGGGAAGGAAGAGATAACTCAACAGGACAGGTATCACTCCATCAATGGACCTAACTTGATAAATCATCCTTGGCCTGGCCTAGACGGCCCATGGCTAGATAGATGGTAGAGTGTGTGTATTGGGTAACCCGTGAGAGAATGCGTGTGGGTTGCGGATCCCACATGGACCAATTCCGTTATAACAATATCCCCTTTATACGTTAGGGAATATTTGATCATCATGACCTACATGTGACAGTGACAGATGGCTCAACCTCATTGGCTAAGAACATTCTATGCATGCTCATCACATGCTTGGGGGGGTACATTACAACCCCAAGCACTATATATAGTTGTCTTCTACATCTTTATAAAGGACCTTAATTTGGAACCCTACTAAAACCCTAAGGGAATTACATCATAAAGAGAGAAAGCTCGTGTGATATGTATCCCAAGGCCATTAGAGCCATTTCATAGTGGAATTCACTCACACACACGGTGGAGTAGGCTTAGATAGGCTGAATCACTTATATATTGTCTCGTCTTTTATTTGCCTCTCCTCCTTTTACATTTACATATTTATTTATACTCCATTGTTATACTGGATTAAGATCATATATTCATATTGATTTGGTGATACCATTTTGGGTGTCATCAATTAGGTGTCGTCTGTGGGAATTATTGCCTCTAAGTCGTAGGTAAGCATGAAAGGGGTTTCTCCTTTTAGAGTTCTCTCTGTCGTCCTGTAGTCCTATTGGACAACGTGCACTTCATCGGTCCAAATACCCTTGGCATCTTATGACATCTTCTTTGTCTCATACAATATGGTTCTATTGATCACCTTTGTTTGACCATTTTCCTGAGGTCGGCCTGGAGCTATGAAAAATGCTTGATGCTGACCCTTTTATAGTAGGCTTCTAATGAATCATTTTTGAACTTCTTTCCGTTATCTGAGATGAGGGTGTGAGGTAGAACGTATATGAAAATAATGTTGATCCAAATAAATTTAAAGGTCTTCATCTGGGTGATGGTGATCATGGCCTTTGCCTCAACCCATTTTAAAAAGTAGTCAATTGCTACAATGAGGTACCTTTCGTTTCTAGTTGCCCTAGGCAAGGGTCCCACCAAATCAATTCCCAAAATAGCAAACGGCCAGTGTGAGGTAATCGAAGATAGATGGTGATGGATATAGTGAGGGATGTTGGCAAACCTTTGACCCTTGTCACATCTGTAAAATACGGTGATCGCTTAACTAAGCTCTGATACCAATTTGTAGAATCGTTATAGAAGAATAATGTGAATTCTCAAATAAATCCAATTTTAGTTAAACCCTAAATCATGCATCTAAGTGATTGAATTAAATATAAAAATCAAATAATCACATGATCAAATATTAGGAACACCAAATTCAGAAAAAATCCCCGAAGCACAAAACCTTTTTATTTCACTACAATTTGTAAATAACAACTTACACGGATTACAATGAAATAGGGTGACACACGAATACCCACAGGTGTCGATCAGCGTCGTCAGCAATGGAACAACCGAAGTTACTCCAAAAGAACACGCAATTCTATCTTCAGCAATGAATCCACTGTAATAACCCGTATTTTCATGGCTTTTAAAATTGAGCATTTATTAAATTTAATTGGGATATTAATTTATATTAATCCAGAATTTCATTTTGATTATTTACTAGCGTGACGAGAGTTAGTAATTATTGGGAATTCGTTGAATATTACTAGATGAGTAAAGTAATATATGAGATTGATTTTATTAATATTGTCACGAGTGTATAAAATGACAATTATGGAAATTTAAGTCGGGACGCGCATGTGTCGTGTCGGGATTAAATTATTATTATAAAAGTGAATGAATTATAAGTCACCTGTACGGTCATTTCGAGTGCGCCAAAGTGTCTGTAAGGGTTGAGATAGTCGGAAAAGTGTACCCAGGGGTTTAGTTTGGGTCTCGGGATGTTTTTAGGCCTAATTGACATCCCGAGAGGGCATTATATACATTTTGTATTTTGGGGTAATAAAACCCACGAATTTCCTTAGGATATCTCAGCTATTAGGAGTTGTCTTTTAGGGTTAACAAACATAGAACCTAAGAGAGGCCATTAGAGAGGAAAGTATGAAGCTTTCCAACCAATCCAAGGCCAAGAACTCACTCGATTGCACCGCCACCACCACCAAAACGTAGATCGCACGACAAGGAACACAACCATATCTTTTTCATCAACAAATCAGACCCTTGAATTTCAGGCAAGTATATATCTTTCTTTGTTTTTAGTTAATGTTTCACCCATGTTAGATTAGGAGTGTTAAAATTATATTTCATGGAAGAATTTGATAACTTAGAGAATTTAAATCACATGATTTAGAGGAAATAGATATAATTTGTACATCAAAATCATATGTAGAGGATTACCCACGAAGTTGTATGGATTTAGAAGCAAGAAATCTTGAAAAGAATTAGAAGAATGGAAGTTTCATGAAAAATTAGGGTTCTTGATAATTATGTTAATTTACCCCATTAATTCAATACCTTTGATGAATTTGGACATGTTTCACGTAGAAAATCATGTATATAGGTATATATGACTATTAGTAATCTTTTTTGGGAGTTTGGGGGATCATTAATGGAGTTTTGGAGAAAATTATTGGATGAAACCCGTAGGTCGAGTTTGCAGATTCTGGGTAAGAACTACTTGATCGATCGATCGACCAAGAGCATCGATCGATCGACCAAGAGCATCGATCGATTGATGATCGATCGATCGACCCCTTTCATCGATCGATCGATCGCTCCTGGAAAATTACATATTTTCCCCCTTTTTGTTTAATTCGGTTAAAATACGTAGGAACCCATTATTATTATTTATAGAGTATAATGGGTTATAAAGAGGACCAGTAGGATCAAATTAGACTCCGTTGAGTGAAATTTAATATGGGATGAAATTGTGGGTTAACGGGGAGTTATTCATACATTGGAAATTGTGCGTACGTTCACTAAAGAATTGAGACTTGTGAAAGATTTAGACCAGAAGGAAGTGAGGGTATACCTACTGAAATTATACTTAGTGAGAGAGAATACTTAGAGAGATGAGAAGTAAGTATGAAATAAATTGTAAATGAGAATAAAAGAGATGAATCCGTTATGCGAGATAATTGAGTACAATTTATGCTAGGAACGGATAATAATAATTATGGGTCATTGGCGAACCTAAGTTGGAAAAGGTGAATATCTATATATATGACTGTGTGACTATGCATACATTAAGTATTATGTATCTATGTATAATCATACACGAGATACTTGCTATCACGGAGGTTTCCGCACCGGAACAGTCTTATCTCGATTGGACCTTTGTGGGGGATATTGAATCGTACCCTAGAAGATAGTATCCTAGATACAGGCTACCTGTAAATGATATTCAGATGGCCCTAAGAGACGTGAGGGTATGTGCTGACCTCTTAGTGACTTGGAACTATGCTTCTCCTCCATTTGTATGTGTATTGTGTTAATACAGTTCGAGAGTGATTCCGAACTAGTATTTCCCTTGGTACGAGAGATACGGGGACTTGATAGCAGAGTATTCCAACACCATAGATTTTATGTGGGGTGTCGATAGTATATATATATATATATATATATATATATATATATATATATATATATATATATATATATATATATATATATATATATATAATATGAGTGACTAACACAAATATATACTTATATATATGGAAACTTTCTACTGTGTGTATAAGTAGTTAGGTAATGAATAAATGCTCCAGCTTTCTAACAAGTGTTCATGAATTTTGTAACGGTACTCTAAGTAACGTAAGAAAATGGAAGAGATTAATTTTCTAAAACTAAATATCATGGCCTTAGTACTTCCCGCGATAAAACTTTATGGAAAAAAAAGTTAGATAGACTTATGAGTTTAGTAGTACGATAGGGGTGCACACTAGATGAGAGGTGAGAATTCTCAAGAGAGTGTCACAAACTAACATGGTTGTCACATTATCCGGTAAACATTTTAAATACATGCTAAACTATTTTAAAACTGTTTTACACATGGGATCTGACCCTCTTTTTGTCACTCTCTCTCTTGTATATATATATGTATGTATTACAGGTGCCCAGCCACAGGGGTGTCATGCATAAACTCTTTGGACTGGACATGCTGCAGCTTATGTGGGAGTTGCAGGCCCTTGCTTTAGACGACCTCTTCATTGATTCAGTTCCTATTTTGGCTCTTCATAGTTAGGGCATGTGTCACCCGATTTCCTAATCCGTTTGGATTTGTGAGAGATTTATGTTTATTTATATTTTCAGTATTCAATACTCATTGGGGGTTAAAGTTTGTCAGGATGATTTCTTTTATGGTTCTTAAACTTAGTTTGGTTTATCTAGATGGTTTAATACTTGTGTGTTAATTGCAATCCTTAGTATTTATGTGATTCTTAAACTGTTGTTTATTAAAAAGGTTTTTATTAGAATTTAATAAATATAAATAAGACTTTAAATTGTTTTGACACTTAGCTTAATTATTTAGGGTGTTTAAATTGGAAATAATTATTTTGCGACAGTGATGCTGAGAATGAACCAACCGTTAACCTTGATTTTAATTTAATAAAGGACTGATCACCCGGTATTTAATTAGGCGGGGTGTCACAGGTGGTATAGAGCATCAGGTTCTAGTGTCCTTTAGGATCTGTGCGGCTTATTATGTTTCTAGCGTAGCTTTCTTTGATATAGATCCCTATGTTTAGGATCGTTGATTTCTTTGGTGAGATTTCGTTCTCCTGCTATCACGTATATATTAGTGAATCTTATTTGTGTTCGGACGTGTTCGAACAATGATGTATGGAAGATGAGGGATGTTGGGCGGATAGCAGAGACCGGTCTTAGTGAGGTTATGAAGTATATTCGAGGATGATGACCGTAGTCGAGGTCATCACTATTATGGCACGAGAGGCGAGGACTGTAAAGATGGCTATGATGCAGCCTACAAATTCCAAGTGCTGCTATAGTCGAAAGTGATGCCAAATTCGACTCACCCAACGTGGTACGCATGGGAGAGGGTAAAATGGAAAATTGAGGAGAGTCATTAGTGGAAGTTCTAGAAATGCGAGAATTGTGTGTGTTAACCAACGATGGTAATATATTCAAAGGCTTAGGAATTTGGCGGAGTGTGGTTAACTGGAAGTGAAAATTTGGGGTAAAATTTTTCTCGAATCATCGGAGCAAAGTTATAATAATGGGAGTCAACCACCACATTTTATAGTGAAATGTTGCGTCAATGTGAGAACCTTAGGTATAGTCTGACCGCAGGTTCCTTCATCAGATGTCCAGGATAAGATGTGAACGTTGGTCTGAACTCATAACAGGAGGGCGGGTCAGAGATCCATTTGTGAACATGAATTTAAACTTTTATCAAATCTTGTATTAGTGGAAGTGGATACCAACGGTAAAGAGGATTTCAAGTGGGAGATCAACTCGTGAGGAAAGTTGACAACACTTAAAGATAATTTTATTGGACAGTCGATCCATATGGTGATAATGTCACGCATTGTCCGTAAAGATGTTAACGCTCTTATGTGAAGGGAGCTAAAGTAATCGAAAGATTTAGTTGGAGAGTGAGACTAGATAAAATGCAGTTAGCAACGCACCGTAAGGGGGAGACCCATCAGGGGACTCATTTAAATGATTCGGATAGCTAAATTCTTACTAAGTGGTGGTGAATTCAGTAAGGGTTATTGAAGCTAGTAGCATATTCTTTAGGGCCAATAAAGCTAAGGGAACGACGGGGGTAGCCAGCAGGATCGAGATTATCCAAGTTCGATTTAGGAACAACCCTAATATGGTCAGTATGATAGGAGATAAGTGAGTTATGTGTTGAGGTATTTTGTGGAGAGTAAAATCCACACGAGTTAAATTTTTCTGAAGTGAGAAAAATGACAAGGGGATGGTGCTTGCAAGGGAAATGGTTAATATAATTTTCGATTTGGTTCGGACAGGCGCGTTGTGTTCGGGAGACCATTTGAGTAGCTAGGGCGATTGGCAAGATGGGAGTACGAGTTTTATCCTCAGAGGAGGACACGTAATTTTGTGTGACATGAGAGAGTCACTAGATTTTGATTATTGAGAGATTTTCATGTGAGACGAATTTTGGGCCTATATTAACAACATTATTATTATGTGTATGTTTTCCCTAGTATAGCAGGGTTGTCTTTAGTGTTACCCGCGGAGGATAAATGGGTGCATTGTTTATGTTATATACTTTATTGAGATTACTCGTTTTAGTGATGTGATATGCGAGTATATTATTATAATGATTATAGTTTTAGATAAATGGTTAAAACCATAGTGGCAGTGATTGCAAGGCCCTCGAGGTTGCTGCCCTAGTGTAACATGTTTTATTCTGGCAAAACCTCACGTGCGAGAGGGTTAGGCTCGCACTCATATTATATATTATAGAGACTTTGAAGGGTATAGTGGTACTGAAATGTTTAATCCCAGGGTGTTTAGGGACTTTGTTGTCATGATTCAGTGAGTATTAGGTTTACCGTTGAGCGAAAAGATTTCGCTCATTATTATGTGTAGCGCTCAGGACTTGGTGATAGGAGGAGCATATTGTTATATTTATCCTTTATAAATGTGGAAGTTAACACTTATATTAATAAGTTTGGGAATTGGATTTTGAGAGTCTTGATTGTATACGTACGAGGTTTATGGAATGTGAATTCCACAAATACTGAGCGATAGGGCAATTAGTGAAAAGTTCTTTGTTTCAGTAAAATTATGGGAGGAGGTGTAGATTTTTTGTCAAAAGAGGGAATAGAGGGGAAAAGGTTATGGACGGAGGACCCAACGGATTTCGATATCCAACTATGCTAGGTAGTAGTGTATCGGGGAGGTTCCTTGTTTGGATTTCATTTTGCGAAACATCCCATGCACGAAACATAGCGTAAGTTTGGAAGTAAGAAGATATTTGGTCATTAGTACATGAGTTCGGTACCTCGATCGTCATAGGAGATGGTAATTATAACTATAAGTTAGAGTTAAGTTATGATTTAAGGCCAGTGGAGCCAGTTACGTGGTAAGGAAACATTAAAAGTTTTATTGCATCACCACGAGTTGAAGGGTGGAACGATGATAAGGAAGACTTAAAATTTTTGATTTTTAGGGTGATTGAGAGTACCCCAAGTGTTGTAAACACATTGTGAACACAAAGGAAATAAAGAATTGGGTGTTATGTGTGAAGCGTAGGTGATGCTTACACTAGTATGCACGATTTATAGGGTGTGTGGGCCTCCTGGTTAGCTGTTTCTTGAATCGTCCGAGTTGAAGGGACATGGGGATAGACACGTGGAATATATGTTTGTGAGAATAACATAATGACGTGTGAACTGGTAGAGTGGATTAAGCGTGGTGTGAAGGATGATAATCCATATATACGTGTACGATCAGAGTAGCACACATGAATTTAGTTGGAAGGCTATGGGAAGCCATTTAAAAAGGGGTATTCCTTGAGAAGAATAAAATTTTACGATTATGGAAGACACTCGGAGCGAATTTTTGCGTAGGTTGAATGATGATGTTAGTAAGGTATAAAGTTCAGCAGTATACATCGTGGAGAAAAGTCCATGGGTCGGAACTTTCGGTATACACTGAGGAAAAAGGGGAATATTTATTGTCACTTAAGGTGAAACATTACAAGTAGAAATCAATGTTAAGCAGGACAAAATAGGTAGTCTCCGCGGTCACCACTCATAGATAGAAATCGGTTGGAACAAGAGGATCAACAAGAGAATTTTGTAGCAAGCCGACGGTTCCTATAAGGGAAGAGGCCAATAAAGTTGGTAAAATTTCCTTGATGGATTGCCAACCTCAAGGTTAGATCAAGGGTTCCTTAACGTGTGAAACAAGTTGCCCAAGAAGGAAGTGATTGATATTCCTGTAGGGTGACTTACAATATTAGCTAGTGTGCCCCAGTCTTCTTTTGAAAAGAAAAATCGCGCCAGTGCATGGTCCTACACGGTATTTTTCTGAATTATGATGATATTTTTGAATCCCGACTTCAATATGGAATTTTAAGAAGCAGCGAGGATAATGTTTCATTTTGAGTAGGTTGTATCATGCATAATCGGGAAGTAGCCGAACGGGGATTAATGATTAGTGGAGCCACGTGAAAGTAATTTCGGATTCATGGTAATCATATTAAATCCACAACGGTTGTAGCTAGCAAGTGAAGTATAGTATGGTAGAGTTCCATGGAAGCACTCGTACCTATTTATAGTGGACAAACTTCTTATTGAAGTTTTGAGTGGAAAAGTCTTAAAATTTTCCCCCTCGAGTTGTTTAGAGGCGAGCGGATAATCCTAAGTTTGGATTAGTCGAGTTAGATCCGATGAATAAAGTAGAATAATCACATACTGTCTGAGGTATCCTTTTATCTGTTGTAATAGTTTTGTCGTCGAAAATCGAGATTCAAAGAACTGACAATAGTGGCCAGACGTTCATATGGTGGTCAGACGTTTGTATTTAGAAAAATGCGAGTAGTTAACATGTAGTGAGGTCCGGCCTCGTAATGATATTGAAATTATGGGAGTCAATGATGTGTAGACTCATCTTATTTGAATAGCAACGGATTGGATCATAATGTGAAGTGACGTTATTAAAGTGTGACTCTATAACTTTTAGTATTAAGAGTGTTAAATAAGCTTACTGTGAGGCGGGGGCTATAGTAATTCGCCTTACCCTAAAGTCAGTTTTGAGTATTAATAATGTATCCAGATCTATTTTTACCAGACATACCATATTTTTCGAATTTCGGGACGAAATTCCGTTATTAGGGGGGGAGTATGTAATACCCCGTATTTTCATGGCTTTTAAAATTGGGGCTTTATTAAATTTAATTGAGATATTAATTTAATATTAATTCGGAATTTCATTTTAATTATTTACTAGCGTGACGAGAGTTAGTAATTATTGAAAATTTGTTGAATATTACTAGGTGAGTAAAGTAATATATGAGATTGATTTTATTAATATTGTCACGAGTGAATAAAATGACAATTATGGAAATTTAAGTCGGGATGCGCCTGTGTCATGTCGGGATTAAATTATTACTATAAAAGTCAATAAATTATAAGTCGCCTATATGGTCGTTTTGAGTGCGCCAAAGTGTCCGAAAAGGTCGAGATAGTCAGAAAAGTGTACCCGAGGGTTTAGTTTGGGTCTCAGGACGTTTTTAAGCCTAATTGACATCCCGAGAGGGTATTATAGACATTTTGTATTTTTGGGTAAGTAAATCCATGGATTTCCTTAGGATATATCAGCCATTAGGAGTTGTCTTTTAGGATTAACAAATACAGAACCTCAGAACGGCCATTAGAGAGGAAGGTATGAAGCTTTCCAAGTAATCCGAGGCAAAAAAGTCACTCGATTGCACCGCCACCACCACCAAAACGTAGATCGTACGACGAGGAACGCAACCATATATTTTTCATCAATAAATCAGACCCTTGAATTTTAGGCAAGTATCTATCTTGCTTTGTTTTTAGTTAATGTTTCACTCATTTTAGATTAGGAGTGTTAAAATCATGTTTCATGGAAGAATTTGATAACTTAGAGAATTTAAATCACATGTTTTAGCAGAAATAGATATGTTCTGGACATCAAAATCATACGTAGAGGATTACCCACGAAATTGTATGGATTCAGAAGCAAGAAATCTGGAAAAGAATTAGAAGAATGGAAGTTTCGTGAAAAATTAGGGTTCTTGATAATTATGTTAATTTACCCCATTAATTCAATACATTTGATGAATTTGGATATGTTTCACGTAGGAAATCATGTATATTGGTATATATGACTATTAGTAATCGTTTTTGGGAGTTTGGGGATCATTAATAGCGTTTTGGAGAAAATTGTTGGATGAAACCCGTAGGTCAAGTTCGCAGATTCTGGGCAAGAACTGCTTGATCGATCGATCGACCAAGAACATCGATCGATCGATAATCGATCGATCGACCCCTTTCCTCGATCGATCGATCCCTCCTGGAAAACTACATATTTTCCCCTTTTTGTTTAATTCGATTAAAATACGTAGGAAACCTTGATTATTATTTATAGAGTATAATGGGTTATGAAGAGGACCAGTAGGGTCTAAGTAGACTCCATTGAGTGAAATTTAATATGGGATGAAATTGTGGGTTAACGGGGAGTTATTCATACATTGGAAATCGTTCGTACGTTCACTAAAGAATTGAGACTCGTAAAAGATTTAGACCAGAAGGAAGTGAGGGTATACCTACTAAAATTATACTTAGTGAGAGAGAATACTTCGAGAGATGAGAAGTAGGAGTGTTCGCGGTCCGGTCCGATCCAATTTTTAATGAATTTAAGGACCGGACCGATTAAACCGATTTTCCGGGCTTAGTCGGTCCGGTTTTTTGTATGGCCGATCTGGTCAAAATTGTCGATCCTAATGTTATTGAAATAATCTTTTTAAAAATAAAAATTGCCTAATTTAAAATTCAAAAAACTGCCCAAATTTGATCATAAAAACTGCCCAAATTTGATCATAAAAACTACTCAAACTTTACCATAAAAACTGCTCAAATTTTACCATAAAAACTGCTCAAATTTTACTATAAAAACTGCCTATAATTTAACTTATGGATTAATAGGTGGTTTAGGAGGGGCATTTGTACCTTGCATTACAGCTTGGGTAGAGGGAAGCCCACCTTCATTTTCATCCACCATTTGGGCGGCCATTATCTACAAAATATACCACATAAATTTAAACAATTTATCATGCTATTTTGCTTAATTTTTAATTTATATTATTTATATTAATTACTAAATAAAAAACAAAAATTAAGTTCCCACACACACTGACTCAGCAGTGACATTCCTTCGTTTTTCATTTATATTAATTTATTTTTTGCAAAAAATAATGAACAAAAGTAAAAGATAACTCATAAAAATAACTCATGTGATCATAATATTTTGAAAACAAAAAAGAACTCATAAAATTTTTGAAAGATTTGAAACAAATAATGAAAAAAAGTAATAAACAAAACAAATAATGAACAAAACAAATGATCTTCCATTTCTTACCACTAGACCAGTAGCAGCGACGGAGAAGCAGCGCAGCGGTGTCGGCCCGGGGAAGCAGCGCAGATTTGTCGACGGTGCAAGGGAGAGGAAAGCAAGTCGCGGTGTAAGGGAGAGGAGACCAAGTCGCGGTGTAAGGGAGAGGAGACCAAGCCGCGGTGTAAGGGAAGGTTGGAGAGATCAAGCCGCCTCAAGGCTGAAGAGCAAAGCAAAGAAGAAGAGAGAGGAGAAGTGAAAAAAATAAAGTGTGGTGCGTGTGTGTTTGTTAAATTTGTTTAGGGTTTTTCTTTATTTCCTTTATTTCTTTTTTTTAGACCATTGTACCCCTTAGTGGTACTAACTCTAACTATAACTTGTTAATATATTATATATGTATAAATATAATTAAATGCATATATATTAGAGTAACCGGTCCGGGTCGGTCCAGACCGGGTATTTATTAAGGGAGACCGAGGACCGGACCGGTTAGACCGGTCTGGAAAAAAAATCTGGACTGGACCGATTAAAAAAAACTGGAAAAATTATGACGGTCCAGTTCGGTCCATTCGATTTTCTGAACACCCCTAATGAGAAGTAAGTATGAAATAAATTATAAATGACAATAAAAGAGACGAATCAGTTATGAGAGATAATTGAGTAAATTTTTTTGCTAAGAATGGATAATAATAATTATGGGTCGTGGGCAAATCTAATTTGCAAAAGGTGAATATCTATATATATGGCTGTGTGACTGTACATATATTAAGTATTATGTATCTGTGTATAATCATACCCGAGCTACTTGCTATCATAGAGGTTTTTATCCTGGGACAGTCTTATCTCGATTGGACCTTTATTAGGGATATTGACTCGTACCCTAGAAGATGGTATCCTAGATACAGGCTATATGAAAATGATAGTCAGATGGCCCTAAGAGACGTGAGGGTATGTGCTGACCTCTTAGTGACTTGGAACTATGCTTCGCCTCCATTTGTATGTATATTGTGTTAATACAGTTCGAGAGTAATTTCGAACTAGTACTTCCCTTAGTACGAGAGACACGGGGATTTGATAGCAGAGTATGCCAACACCATAGATTTTATGTGGGGTGCCGATAGTATATATATGTATTATATGAGTGACTAATATAAATATATACTTATATATATGGAAACTTTCTACTGTGTGTATAAGTAATTAAGTAATGAATAAATGCTCTAGCTTTATAACAAGTGTTCGTGAATTTTGTAACGGTACTGAGTGGTTCTAAGTAACGTAAGAAAATGGAAGAGATTAATTTTCTAAAACTAAATATCATGGCCTTAGTACTTCTCGGGATGAAACTTTATGGAAAAAAAGTTTGATAGACTTATGAGTTTGGTAGTACAATAGGCGTGCACACTAGATGGGAGGTGAGAATTCTCAAGAGAGTGTCGCATACTAACATGGTTGTCACATTAGCTGGTAAGCATTTTAAATACTTGTTAAAATATTTTAAAACTGTTTTACACTCGGGCTCTGTCCCGCCTTTTGTCATTCTCTCTCTTGTATATATATATGTATGTATTACAGGTGCCCAGCCATAGGGGCGTCGTGCATAAATTCTTTGGACTGGACGTCCTGCAGCTTATGTGGGAGTTGCATGCCCTTGCTTTAGACGACCTCTTCATTGATTCAGTTCCTGTTTTAGTTCTTCATAGTTGGGGCATGTGTCGCCCAATTTCCTAATCCGTTTGGATTTGTCATAGATTTATGTTTATTTACATTTCCATTATTCAGTACTCATTGGGAGTTAATGTTTGTCAGGATGATTTCTTTTATGGTTCTTAAACTGGGTTTGGTTTATCTAGATAGTTTAATACTTGTGTGTTAATTGCAATCCTTAGTATTTAAGTGGTCCTTAAAATTTTGTTTATTAAAAAGGTTTTTATTGGAATTTAATAAATATAAATAAGACTTTAAATTGTTTTGACGCTTAGCTTAATTATTTAGGGTGTTTAAATTGGAAATAATTATTCTGCGACCGTGATGCCGAGAATGAACCAACCGTTCACCTTTATTTTAATTTAATAAAGGAATGATCACCGGGTATTTAATTAGGCGGGGTGTCGCATCCACATGCAACGAATCCACGTGGACACGCAGTTCAATATTCACAGAGACTCCCTCCACAATAGCTCGATTGTAGAGATCACCATGCAAAGAATAAATTTTAACAAAGTTGAATTTAGGGTTCCAAAACAATTCACTAAATATTGGGACATTTTGTGAATTGAAAACAAAAGGTTTAAAACCTAAAAGAAGAAGACAAAAATCATTTCTGCACTAGCAGTTTCGTTTCTGAAAATTATGCAGGTCTCCTTATGAAAAACGAAGTTGGAAAAGCCTATTTATAAAAAAACTTAAGGCGGCGCATCATTCGAACGATATTCTATGTCGTTCGAACGAGATCTAATGTCGTTCGAACTAGATCCCATGTCGTTCGAACCAAAAAATTCGCGAAAAATAAATGTAATTTTTTATTTCAAAAATTCTTCTTGCTTAGAAAAGTTTTCAAACCTCTTTTAAAATTATCCCAACACTTTTAAATGAACTGTAAAAGGACTAAAATATTTTCTCACCGAAATTAACCTTGCGGAGGCTTGAATGCTGAAGATCTTGATATTCGGATCTGTCTTTGATGCTTGAATGTTCTTGAATGATCTTCGACGGTGTAGTGGTATACGACATACTAAATTGATAACAGATTATAAAATAATGTCCTTACAAATCTACCTCTATGTCTATATCGGTACAAAATAAAAACTCCGAATTATCAAATCAAAGTGCCTATACAAATCTAATATCCCCCATGAACCCAAAAATGGAAAATACTAAAATTTGCAAGTCTTTAAATTTTCTTAAAAAATCTTCTACTTTAAATCGTCAAATCTCAAAGCTTTTCTCATCAGGTTGTGCAATAGAAGGATCTTCAATCTTCGTACCTACACACATGAGATAAAGAAAAATACCTCCGTGACACATCGAGTTTGAAATGATAGAAGAATTAATCAATCAATATAATCAAATCTCCCCCATAATGCAAACTCTCCCATTAAATCATAATTCATTCTCCCCCTTTTTATGATGTCCCCAAATAGACATATAAGAAAAAAACAAACCAAACATGGAGTGTCACCATAAACTACATAGCAAGCATGAATCAAACTAAGCATGCAAGGGAGTATCTCAAAAGATTCCACAAACTATTTTTGGATTTTTCAATTTCAAAGAAAAAATAATGATACAAAAATCACACCATGGATTTATACTAAAACAACCAAGTCATGGAAATGACATGTATGGGTGTGAACACATTCGATAGGTAAATCAACTCAATCAATCATATGTGCACGATGAATACGTGTACCCCTAATGAATGAACATAAAAAACATCCTTAGGTGTAAAATTGTTGAATTTAGATGACATCGTCTTAATCAAATCAACAAATCAAAGTCTAAATGATTTCCACACCAATAACGTTCAAACTATTTAGTTCCGTTTCAATAACTTTTCAAAGGACGTGCAAACCCATTGATATATCCATCCAAAACTCCCTCATACATAATAATGCAATTTTATTTTTCTAATGAGGTTCTAAATTCTCAACTTAGAGAAAACCTATTGGCCCAAAATTTTGGCATATTTCATTTTTTATTTCCTTCATTTTTTGTGCGGTCTCTTCTCAAACGGTGGCTTTCATGACGTGATTATTATTCACTCGCACCATTTCCCGTGTTCACTCATTAAACAAATTTATCACGGGCAATGGATCTTACATGCACTACTTTTATTACTCTTGTATTATTGCACTTGGTTCATTTTAAGGACATGATTAAGATAAAAACACCCAACCAACATGTGATACGACAAACAAAATAATCAAACAAATTCGTGCATGTGTGCAATAGAGGAAATCATGAGTCAAACTTGTAGGAAGTATCACTTAATTACATCTTAATGACTCCAAACATTATAAAGCACAAAACACTATCAAATAGTCACATGGATAATGGAATGAAATTGTGACTCGGTCATCCTAAATTTTTATCCATAAAAGGTGCAAAAAAAATACAAAAATCTTTTTGAATTTTCAAATTTGACCAAAAAAAATACGAATGCACACTCAAAAAATAGAAAATCTTTTTGCATTTGTCAAAATTTTTCAAAAAAAATAAAATAACTACAAAATGATACATCCGACAATAGGCATATAATATCGATATGAGCATCATCCTATGCTAGAAAATATGAATTACACAAATGAATTAAGAATCAAATAAGGTGTGATAAACTAACAAATGCAATATTAGAAACTAAGCATATATAGCAGGAAAGATTGCATATAAACTGTCAGAAGCAACCAGCAGTATCAAAAATAATATCACGATGAATCAGTGTACTATAAACAGAATGGTCAAAGTCAACATGGTCGCTTAAACGATCTCGGCATGTCGCTCAAACGACAGGGGGTTGTCACGAGAAGAGACTTCATGCGAGAAAGAGCTGTCGCTCAAATGACATGATGTTCTGGCTCAAACGAGAAATCCAAATGATCCCAGTTTGCCCAGAAAGTCATGCAGTTTTGCCCAGTGAAAAAATTACGTGAAAACAGTACCTGAAAAGTGCTGACAGATGCAAAACAGTGCTAAAACAGTAGTGAAACACACAAATACAACAAATAAACCAATGTGCGCTACATCAAAGTGAGTCATAACACTAAAAAGAATATAACATGATGCATCACTAGTGTATGACAAACATCTAACACACTCAACCAAGAGATCTCACATGGGGTGAATTACGTGCAAGTAAACGAGAATCATGAACAAATAGACCGTAAGCCTCTAAATCTGATTTTCTAACCCAAATAGATTTGTAATGACACATGGGGGTGTGGGAAATCAAATTTATTCTTCTATTAACCTGCCTAGGTCCTTTTAAAATCTTATAACAAAAGCCCCTAAGATGACCTTGCCTCCCTCAATGTGTGCAAGTGTAAATCGGGCGGTGTGTGTTACCTAAAGGTGGCCTTCTCCTAAGATTCCTAGGTGGTTCTATCTAAATTTGCCTAGGTGGCTCTCTCCTAATGATCCTAGGAGGTTCACTCACGATGTTCCTAGGGAGATCTTTCTTAACAAACTTAGGTGACTCTTTCTTAACAATCCTAGGAGGCTCTCTCACACGTGTGGGAATGGGTGCAACATATTTCTCAAGACCAATCCCACCCCTATCCTTTTTTATCGTGACGGTGCCTAAAATCTTATCAAGTTTTTCAGACCTAGACTCCAAATTAAATTTCACTTTACTTGAATCTTTTAAGTTCACCTCAACTTCACCTATCCTAGATTCAAGCAAATGCCTAGAGTCTTCAAACTCTAAAAGTTCCTTTTTCATAACTTCCATCACACCTCAAAGACTATCTCTCTCACCCTAAACATATACTAATTTTTCTTTAAGCATCTCCTCACATGCGCTAAGATCCTTAATCAATGCATCAGTATTATCATTATCTAAAGCACGTTTCTTCAATTCATCTTCAAGTTTCAAGTTTGCCTTTTTTGTCTTTAAAGATTCAAAATACAAATTATTGTAGGCAACTTGCAACTCACTCAATTCTTCTTCTTGCTCCTCACTCTTTTCACCCTCACTATCATCACTAATCACACAGATGGCAAGCTCTATCCTAGAAGCATAAACGACTTCTTCTTCCGAATCATTATCACTAAGGGTAGAAACATGAGGAACTGGTTTATTTAATTTCTTCTCTAAATTTGTGGTACACTCATCTAACGTGTGACCAACACCCCCACAACAAGGATACCTCTTAGAGTCATTTTCAACAAAAGATTTAAAACAAGAGTTTGTGTGAATTTTCCAATTAACATTTTCAAAAAGTTGACAAAAAAAACATCAAAAACACCAAAAGCCATTTTTTTTAAAAATAGGATCAAAACACAATAACTTAGTGCGACAGGCTCTGATACTAATTTGACGACGTGAGAAGTCAAATTGTATCAAAAAAATAAATCCTTGAAAAATAAGGATCACGCGATAAATTAGCGTAACCCGCTCTAATACCAATTTGTAGAATCGCTACAGTGGAATAATGCGAATTCTCAAATAAATCCAATTTTAGTTAAACCCTAAATCATGCACCTAAGTGATTGAATTAATTATGCAAATTAAATAATCACATGATCAAATTTTAAAAACACCAAATTCAGGAAAAATCCTCGAAGGACAAAACCTTTTTATTTCACTATAATTTGTAAATAACAACTTACACGGATTACAATGAAATAGGGTGACACATGAATACTCGCAGGTGTCGGTCAGCGTCGTCAGCAATGGAACAACCGCAGCTACTCCAAAAGAACACTTAGTTCTATCTTTAGAAATTAATCCACTCGCAGTGAATCCACATGGACACACAGTCCAATCTTCACAAAAACTCCCTCCACAATAGCACGCAACTCTCAGTTGTAGAGATCTCCCCACAAAGAATAAATTTCAATAAAGTTGAATCTAGGGTTCCAAAATAATTCAGTAAAGATTGGGATATTTTGTGAATTGAAAACAAAGGTTTAAGACCTTAAAGAAGAAGAATAAAATTATTTCTACACTAGGAGTTTCGTTTTTAAAAATTATGCAAGTCTCCTTATGAAAAACGGAGTTGAAAAAGCCTATTTATAAAAAAACTTAAGGCGGCGCGTCATTTGAACGAGATCCCATGTTGTTCGAACGACATCTGATGTTGTTCGAACCAGATCCCATGTCATTCAAACCAAAAAATTCGCGAAAATAAATTTAATTTTTTATTTCAAAAATTCTTCTTTTAATCTTGGAAAATTCCTTTTGACAAAAAAGAATGCCTTAACACTTACAAAAAATTTCAAACCTATTTTAAAATTATCCCAACACTTTTAAATGAACTGTAAAGGGACTAAAATACTTTCTCACAGAAATTAACCTTGCAGAGGATTGAATGATGAAGATCTTGATATTCGGATCCGTCTTTGATGCTTGAATGTTCTTGAATGCTCTTCGACGGTGTAGCGGTATACGACATATTAAATTGATAACGGAATAATAAAATAATGTCCTTACAATATCTCTTGACATAACTAGCAGCATCCCTTGCCAAGGTCAACCACCAATACCCCTGGGCGACCACCCTTTTCGCTAAAGATGTCCCTCCTATATAGCGGAGCAGAAACTTTTCTATATATCTTTTAAAATATATTCCACCTCTATCGGATGGACACATTAAAGTAGAGTGAGAAGAAATCCTTTCTTGTATTTAACATTTCCAAATACTAAGAACTTAGCAGCTTTGTATCTGAGCTTCGTTCTTTTCAATTTAGAGTCTGGTAGTTCACCATCTTTTATATATCGGATGAGAGGGTCCATCCAAGATTCTCCTATCTCAAGGCTTAAGAAGAATTTAATTATGTTATATTCTTTTTCAATGGTCGACTAATCTAGAATGTCAACATGCATCGACCTTCTTATCTCGTTTTAGGTGCTGACGCCAATCTCGCCAGGGCATCGGCTTGGCAATTGTCCAGTCAAAAGATCCTCTTGATCTTTATGTCATTTAAGTTCTTCAACATTGCTTTTATATTAGGCAGATACTTGTCCATCCTGTCATCCTTAGCCTTATACGCTCCTAGGACTTGGTTTACTACCAGTCTAGAATCACTTTGGACTAATAATTAACTTACATTTAGTGCTTTGGCGAGGGAGAAATTGGCTAGAATGGACTCAAACTCAGATTCGTTATTGGATGCCTTGAACTTGAATCTCAAAGCGTACTCTATATTAGTTCCGTCTGGAGCCCACACTACCAGGCCAGCTCCACTCCCTACCCCCCACAGGAGGAAGAAAGTCTCCACGCAGTCCCTTCTTCAGAAAAAGTTACACTCTTTTAACACTCCATTCTTGAATATAAATCTTTCTTCTTCATTGTTGGTCGCCATTCTTCTGGCCATACTCATCCCAACCTCATCCAATAAGGGACATGCTCTTTTTGGATCATTTGTTGGATCAATAATCTCTTCTGCATCGGCCTCATCCCATGTGAACTCGACTATAAAATTACCTAAATCCATCACCTTAATGGCCATTCTCTGCTGACAGACGATGTCGAATTCCCCCAACTATATAGTCCAAGCCATCAGCCTACCAGATTTCTCAGGTTTATGTATGACCTTCCTAAGAGGGGAGTCTGTTAGGACGACTATTGTATGTGCTTGGAAGTAGGGCTTGATCTTCCTGGATGCATAAATGAGATCATATGACAATTTATCCATTTTTGGATATCTTTGCTCGGCCCCTTGAAGGGCCTTGTTATTGAAATAGATTAGCTTTTGGACACCCTCACCATCTCTCACAATTATTGCGCTGATGGCTGACTCAGATCAGTACAGGAAAAAAGTCTTTTAGTTGAAAAACAAAATTGTGACTAATCATTTAAAATTATTTAGAGGCAAAATAAATTTGTCATAGCTTTGCTACTAAAGACCTACTTCTAATACCTTTAGTGGAAATTTTTGGCGTTTGCTACTAAATGTTTCAAATTTAGTGGCAAACATATTTTGCTACTTAATGGTGTACTTTTAGTGGCAACTTATTTGCTACAAAAAACCATCAAAATTGTCACTAAAACATGTTATTTGCCACTAAAAGGTTCTTTTTGTAGCAAATATATTATTTGCTACCAAAACTAATTTTTTGTTTAAGGTCAAGATAGTTCTGTGGGAATTCAGATTTGCCACTAAAAGGTTCTTTTTGTAGAAAATATAAGATGTGCTATCAAAACTAAATTTCTTCTTAAAGTCAAGATAGTTATGTGGCAATTTATATTTGTCACTAAAAATATTTTTCTGTAGCAAATTATTGCCTCCATTAATAGTTACTGCATTTAATATTCATATTTTATGCATAAATTAATTAACTAATAATACTAAATGCATTCAATTTTCATATTTAATACTTAAGATAATAAAAATAATCTAGTAAGAACTTTTATGCTTCATTGCTTCACAAAATATATTTATAATATTGTATACTCATTGTGACAATCAATAATTGAACTATTCCACATCAAAATCAAGTCAAATACATTAATAACAGAAATCATTTCATCATTAAAGAAAAATAAGTACACTCATGTATTATTACGAGCTATGCGATTAAATAAGTCATCAAATCTTCCAAAACGTTCATTTATTCGTTCTTTCATTGCAGCGTTCTACCTTCGAGCTTCATTTTCTTCTCTCCTTGCTTCTTCAGCTTCCCTTCTCGCCTCATCAGCTTCTCTCCTCACCTCAGCAACTTGTATATCCCTCTCAATATATTTCTCCCTGTGCATATCTTCAAGTTGTTTTGTCTTGGAACTAACCCCTCGTCCATGTACATAGCCAGACCCTAAAACATTTTGAATTACTTATGCATCATCCATCTTCACACCATCTTTGATGCAAGTATTTCTTTCACCTCATCCTATTAACAGTTGCAAATATTTTATAATTTAACATAATGTTAATATAAAAAAAATTAGTTAAAAAAACTTAAAAATATCTTGCATATACACTTCCAGCCTTTGGAGTAACCCAATTGTCCTTTCTTTTGATCCAATAAGTCATATACCACACATTTGTCATAGGCGCGGGATCTCCAGTTTCCTTATCACGTTATACAAATTTTAAGATAAATAAAGTATCATAACCAATAACAAAAAAATAATAATTTCCAAGCATAATGTTTTTAAGAAATATATATTACCATCTCATACTCTTAGTTCCACTACAATGCATAAATTGCTGCTTAGATATATTGATCGAGCAATTACCTAAAATAAGATTCATTACTTTACCCAATGAAGAATCAGTTATACCCAAAACAAACTTCGCATAAATAACTTTCTAAGAATGCCTACACGGGTCAATCTTTCATATCTTTATTATTGTTATTATTGGTTTATAACTTTACATGTTAAAATAATATTTACTTATAATTCAAATAGGCACCTCTGCATTCACCTCACACACTTAGCATGAAGTATCAGTGGGTTAGATTGAATTGAAAATGAGCCCTAACTTTTGGGTTAATTTTGCATTCTTCATAAAATAATTATAATAATAAAGATCAAGAGTAATTCTAATTAATAACAGTGATAAACAAAAATTAAAATATTTTAACTCAATCATTACATTATTGTAATGAACTTAATTGTATTTGTAATAGTAGAAAAATTAAAAGTATCATCACTAAACACTAGAAAAAATTCTTAAATTAAAAGTATCATCACTACACCCTAAAAAATATTTAAAATACAAAACTATGTCAAAAGATAACGCACCTTTAGCAAATCAGACTGAAGAGAAATCAGACCAGAGCAGAATCAAACCAAACCAAATCCAATCAGGAGAAAAATCGCACCTGATAAAACCCAAACTAGAGAAAATCAAACAGGACCAAATCGGGAGCAAAATCGCATCTCAAACTAGAGCAAATCAAACCGAACCAAATAAGGAAAAAAATCTCACCTGCTAAAACCCAAATCGGAGAATCAAAGACGACCAAATCAGGAGAAAAATCGCACTTTCTAAAACCCAAACCAGAGCAAAATCACAACTCAAACCGGCTATTTAATTTGAAAAAATCAAACTCGTAACTCGCTAATGGATTTGGGGGATTTTTATAGTATCTCGTAGCAAGAGGCAAAGCACACTTGACTAATCGATTTGGGGGATGAATGGAAGATGAAGAGGAATTAGGGGGATGAATAGAAGAAGTTACTTTTTTGGTGTAGTTTGGAGGGAAAGCTCCTAAATGTTTTTTAGATATTAATTTTGGAGGGTATATGAAGCGTATCTGAAATATTTTTTTGTGGCAAAGTAGAATATTCGCTACCAATGAACATACATTAGTGGAAAATATTTAAAGCTTGCAACTAATTAAAATTTTGTGTTCCCGCTAAATGTTTAATTCTTTTCACTTAACATTTAGTGGAAAAATTAGTGGCGATTTTAATTTGTTGCCACTAATGCATTATCTTTTAGTGGAAAACATAAATTATGTAATAAAATATACATTTTAGTGGAAATAAATGATTATCCACTGATAAAATTTCTACGAAATGATATTTTTCTTGTGGTGGATGCAACTAGGTACAAATACAATTTTTCTCCTCGAATAGGTCTTGACAATAAGAGTGGGGAGACGAGGTAGGCTTTTAACTCCTGAAAGGCCCTTTAACACTCCTCGCTCCACTCAAAAGCTTTTCTCAGCACCTTGAAGAAGGGCAGGCATTTGTCTGTTTCCCTTTATATGAATTTGTTCAGTGCTATAACTCGTTCATTCAACCTCTGGATATCTTTTATGGTTTTAGGAGTCTTCATCTCCACCAAGGCTTTAATTTTTTCCTGGGTTAGCCTCTATCCCTCTCTGATTGACAATAAAACCCTAAAACTTGCTTGCTCCAACCCCGAAGACACACTTTGAAGGATTCATCTTCATACAATACTTGTCCATCGTGTTGAAAGTGCTCTCCAAGTCGGCCATATGCGTCTTAGCCTTAAGACTCTTAATGAAAATGTCGACCACGATAACTCCATGGTCTTGCCTATACCCTCGAACATTTTATCCACCAGTCTTTGGTATGTTTCCCCGGTGTTCTTGAAGCCGAAGGGCATTACCTTGTAGCAATACATACCTTTGTCCGTGACGAACGAGGTCTTCTCAGCATCAGTCGGGTCCATAAATATTTTATTAAAGCCTGAGTAGGCATCCATAAACCCTAGGGAATAACATTAATAGGAATCCATGATATGTCCAACTTGAATGGAGGCTTGTCATAATCTGGTAAAACATGCTCATTCTAGTACCATAGCTCATTGTTTCGATCATATTTCATCAAATTTAAATTGTTGGTCCATCCCCACCTGTAAATTTTACGATGGCTCTAGGCAAAGTGATCATCAACATGGCTAAGAACTTCATTGTAGCCTTCCATCCACACCTCTCTATGTTGTTTATGAAATTTAATGGTTAAACTTTCAACTTAATGTTGAAGTTTCTTCAAAACATAACTCTTTACCTTCAACTGAACATATTGGTCGGTAATGGCTTTATCCTTGGCTTCCAGCTTCACAGACAAATCAGTAATAACCTGACTCTTTTCCTTTAACTGGGCAGATTGGTCGGCTAGTGTTTTTTTGGTCCTTTCCTCATCTATAGTTGGTCGGCTAGTCCTTTGGTATCTGGAAGTTTGACCGGGTTTGGTTTTCTTCAAAGCTTCAAGTTCTTTTAATATCCTAGCATTTTTTGCCACTAGGAAAGAATCACCTTCATCAGCACCACCATAAGCAGATGACTTATTCAAAATGTCCAACTCATTCATGAGCTAATTATTTTCCTCCTTAAGAAGCTTGGCTATCTCCCTGACTTCATCCACTTCTCATCTCAACAAGAATTCTTTCCTTCTGTACAAGGAGGTATATTCTTCCAAATCGTTCTTAAAGACCCAACCATAACTCAATACTTTATTTTTAGCCTCATAGTCGGCATGGAAAGAAGCAAGAGTAAACTTGTGGTATTCTTGGAGACCTTCAATCATTTCATAGTATGCTGCATTATTTGCAACTTCCATGTCCAATAAATAGTGAATGTGAATGTATGACTCCTTAACTTGGTTGAACACATTCTGGCCAAGTAAGCTGACTAAATATTCTTCAATTAGAGGAACATGACCATCTTCCAAAATATTTATACTCCGCCTGAGTATGTCGGATTCAACAAAAACTATAGCCTTTTTCCTGGAATCAAATTGAAAATATATATACAAGTATGACTACTGAGAAAACATAATGCTAAGTATGAGATTTAATTCAACCAAGCAATAGGCATAATAATGATAAGTACAACACATTCATCCAAAAAGATAAATGTTTTCATTAATAACCAAAAAGTGTTACATACTACTGGTCCTTTTACAAAGAAGATGAGCAGAAAAGAAACCTTGTCCTTGTCCTGAACATGTCTCCCACAGGGTTGGTTGACAAAAGGGTCAACTTCCTCAATTGGATTTAAAGTAGACCCAGTAGGATGAAGGGAAGATTACCTAGAACCTTCCTCTTCATCAAAATCTTCCTCCAATTTTAGAGGAGAGTCTGGATCATGCTTCAAGAATAATTCAGAATCTGTTGCAGTGTCGACCTCCTTAAAGGCCTCCGACCAACCATTCTTAAAAGATTTCTTCCTAACAAACTCAATTTGAGAAAAGGCTGCCAAAAACTCCTTATCCCAGTCGTAATTAAAAAAGTCTTCTTTGAGTTTCTTATTCTTGGAATTCTATGCAACCAGCTAAGAGGACATACCAGTATCTTTCTCCTCGACAGACTTCAAGAGAGCTTGATTTTCCACCAATTTATCTTCGGCCATCTTGGCCTTATTTTCAACAACTGACAAACTGGTCTCAGTAGTTACCAATTTTCCCTCAGCAAGGGTGGCTATATCAATAGCCTTCTTCATCTCGGCATCCCAAGTTTTCTGCTAAGACTCCAGCAGCTGCCTTGAAGCCTTAATAGACTGCCTTGGACCCTTAAGGGCCTCCTCAACATCTCCTTCAAAAGAGCGAATTTGATCATCCTTCTCCAAAATTTGATTGAAATTCACTAAAAACTTCATAAAGGACAAAATCAGGTTACAAGGATAAAAAATGCATTAAAGGCAAGTAATGGAGGATAAATAATTACCATAGCCAAACTTTGGCAAGCATTTTCTACCAACTTTAATCTTGGCAAAGGGGCAAGAGTTTCTCTACTAGCAGAGTGGGTGCCAGTCCTAATTAACTTCTTAGCTACACCAGGATGAATAACAACTGAGGATGACCCTGTAGCAGTCAAATCCTCCTGAACTTTCTTGACAAACTCCTGGTTGAGAGAACTCTTCTCAACCTTCTTCTCAGGAAAGCCTTTTCTTATCCTATTGAATTGAGGCACAACAACAACAACTTCTTCAGAGGTGATGATTTGAGGAACCTTCTCTTTCTCATAGACCTTAAATGCATTTTCTGTCTTCTTACCATCACCAGCCTTGCTAGTCTTCTCGAAAGCTCTCTTAGAAGTTGGAGATAAAGCTCTAGTAATCAAGTCAAGAATCTTTCTCTTTCCTATACCAGCAAGTTGAGAAGAGGGAATAATTAAAATGTCCAATGACTCAAAGGAAGATGAAGTCCCAAAATCCTTCTCAGCACCCAGATTCCTCAGTCGAAGAAGTAGGAACTGGTTCCTCTTCAAGATTTATAGGCGCTAAAGCTAGAAAAGTGGTGGGCCTAGCAACAAAAGAGGCAATTTAACTCTCGTACTGCAACAAAAATGAGGCAGCTCTAGGGTGTTTGTCTCCAATCCTCTGGTAAATGTTCCAAAGGAATTTCAATTCACGGATTTTGGCTTCCCCTTCTTTGGGACACTTGTTCCTGTTCTTCACTGTGCAAACCAAGAAACAAGACACGAATACATTGAGTCAACATATCATCAAGCAATTGGTTATCAAAAAATAAAGGAATACATTAATTAAATTCAGCAACCTATTCCATATCCCACTTAGGGGGCATCTAGGCCCATCATACACCTCTCCTCTTTGAAGAGGAGCTTGTTGCCAATTCTTCGTAATAACTCCACAGTCAAATAATCTTTATTTGAGTTTGGCAAATTGACAATTAGGGCCCTATTGTCAAACCTAGTCTTTAAGTAGTAAGTGTGGTCAATGGTGCTCCATTTGTAACAGAACATCAGCTAAGGGATGCCAATGTGTGTTCCTTATATTTGGTTAAGCCTATGAATACCATTTACTACTTGTCAAGTATTGAGGGTGCCCTAGTAGGGACGACATCAAAGCACTGACAAAACTCTAGACAAAAATGATTGGGGGGAAAAATAAAACCACACTCAACAATGAACAAAGAGGGAATCCAGTAACCCTCTGGAAGTGATAACACCTCAATAGGAGGTACTGGCATTTCTAACTCTACCCAGTTAGGAATGTTCCTTTCTCGCGTAGACTCATCAAGCGAATCCCCATGAATAATCTAAATCATGGATACAATAAAGAAATAAAGAAATCAAAATTAAAGAGGAGAAGAAATCTTATAGAGGAAATAGTGAGTGAAACGAAGATAGAACTCAAGGGAAAGATCAAAGACAGAGAACTTAGAGAAGAAGTAGAGTTCAAAACCTTGGAAAAGTTGTGGTATGAAAATTCGACAAAATCTCGTCTCTTATAGCTTACATGAGAAATCATGTAATAAATGATTACTTGTATCGACGATTGACAATCTGACGACTTCATGGTTCTAAAAATGCAAAATTTCCAATATATCCTTTGGCGGTTCGTTAGTTTTCAAAATATTTATAAAAATTCCACCACAAAATTAAAATATGGAAAATTTTCACAAGTCCTACACGTCAGCGTGTGTCGACTAACTTTGAAGAAAATATACTCCATCCTTTCAATAAAAGAATCAAGAATGAAGTATAGGGGGATTCTATTGGTACAAACAATTATCCACCTACGTGGACCAATCAGAAGTGGAAACTTATCTCCTTATGTGGCAGAAATTCTAGTCAGCTATCACTGAACCAACTCTAAAGATAGTTGCTCAATAGGCATGCCGACCAACATGAAGAATGCAGACCATCAAAGTAAATAAAAGGTTACAACATAGGAGGAACAACCAAATGTATTTTCTCACATAGTATAGACAATCAACCATTACATTCATTATGTACGTGAGTAATTGCTTGAATATATAAATGCATTCCAACCCTTGATCTCTGGGACACTATAAATACATTGTATCCCTTTTCTTAAAAGGCACGATAGAACGGAATTTAAGATATTATTCTTAACAAGAGTACTTAGCTTTCTATAATCACTCAAATTAATACTATAACGGTGGACGTAGGCTTCCTTATACGACCGCACCACTTTAAAAACTACTTATCTTTTATTTGATTATCTCATTGCAATCTTATATTTCATCTGTGATTAGAAAATTAGATCTAGTCCATTTTTTTATATCAACACTAATCATAACTAAAATAATATACCAAAAAATAGCAACTCACACAAAAATAGCACTCTCATGCTCTCAACCAGTTAACAATCCAATTCGTAACTAATATACCAAAAAATATCAAACAAAATAATTAAAAAGTTCTAAACAAATTCCCAACTATAAACGATTTTAACAACATCAAACAAAATGTATATTTTCTTCTACAAAAACATGTTTACTTACCGAGGGATAAATTTTTCCCGGTAAACGAATGCGAACATATAATATATGTAAAATGCCACTTAAGCCATCAATAGGTATTTATCATAGTTTTTCCCAAATATCTCTTCATCGGGTTAGGAAGAGATTTGATTAAGGGGGTTGAGAAGGATTTGACCTTTTGCTTCTATCCATGTAGGTTGGATGTGGAAAAATGAGATGGAGGCTGTAATAATGAGAGGGCACTTACTACAAGTAGTATCAAAGAAGAGGAGAAAGATTGCGAGGCCATGGAGGTTGTTGAATTTGTGCTTAGAGAGAGAGAGAGAGAGGAGACGAGAGGAAAATTTCTTAGTTTTTTTTAACTTTGCTTTTATACCATCACATATGTTTTTATTTTTTATTTTTGAAATTCATTCATATATCTAGAGGAGGTAGGATTAATGAAAAAAAATGTTTCACTAACGGGTGTTAATTAGGCCATAATTGGGCTAATTCGGGCCTCTAATTGGGTTTCTTATCGTGTTTCAATTTGGATAAAATGGGACAAATCTTCATCAATTTTGTGTCCAAATCTCGGTACGAACACAATAAACCCACCACTGGGCCTAAAAAACCTGGCCCGAATATGAGACGAACATGACAAGTCGTATTAAATTTGGGCCACTTTCGTGTTGGGTCTTGTCATGTTTTCATATTGTATAGGAACTGGTCACCCCTACTTTTAAGTAGGAAATTAACGGTGTTATCATTTAAAAATGGTTTAGGAGGCTTGTGTCTAAGTTAGAGATTTAGGATAACAAATAATGAAATATTAATTCTTAAATGGAAATAGAGAATGGGAATGAGAAGATATGATTGTTGACGCAAAAAACTAGACTAGGCCTAATTGATTGATCACAGATAAATAAGTAAAAACAAACAATACAAAGAGATTTTTAAAGTGGTTCGACTCAATAGAATTGCCTACGTCCACTGCTATGCATTACTTGACTGCCTTGATTTGTTTTTCGATCCCCTTCCATGAAGGTGTTACAATGTATTTTTATCCCAAGAAGGGTGTTGAGGGTTGTCATGTGAAAGGATGGAATGCCTTCATTTTTAGGTATTCACATCAATACATAATGAGAATTAAAAATAAGACTGTTGTCGATTCATTGGCTGCACTGATTGGATTTCCAGTCGTTGGTCAGTCTTCCTAGTTGGTTGGTATCCCATGTTGGTTGGGTTGCCTTGTTGGTCTGTCTTCTTTATTGGTCGGACTTCCCTGTTGGTCGGGCTACCTTATTGATCGGGGATTTGTGCCCTGCTGACTTGGATTTATGCCACATTGGATGACACGTGTTGTCTTATAATTAGTTCACATAAGCAAGTGAATTTTGGTATCAACAATAATGAAAGGAATGCTTTACATGGTTCGGTTCAGAAATGGTAGCTACATTTACAGATGTAATGGTTTCTTCATATTCGAACAAAAAAATACAGAATTAGGGTTTTTATCGTGAGAGGGGAGATTTTTTTGTCCCTTTCCACATGGGTTTTTGTGCCATTTATAGTTGGATAGTTGGGAATATTATAGGATAGGTGGACTTACTTTATAAGTCAAGCAATCACCCTTTGCATCTATGATAACAGATAATAATGAGTTAGTTATAGCCCACATATAGTGGATGGAGGTTGGTGACAACCACGCTCCCTATTATTCTCCATGTGACCATTGGGAGTCCTTCCCGTGTATGCGCTAATACGGGTATGCGATATGAGCAAGATATGGTATCCATTGAGGACAACTATCAAACGAAGATGGTAGAGAAGATTAGTACTTGAGCCATCCTCAAATAAGTGACAAGGCCGACCCTATACAAGGAATCATTGTGGGCTCCCATTATGACACCAAGGCTCCACATATACTAATTTACTAAGGGTATAACAAACGTGAAAAAATATTTTAAAATGGATGGAAAAGGTTTTTAGTTTTTGTTAAAAATTAGTAAGACGATAATTTTTTTGTTTTTCTCGTTCGAACAAAAGTCCCCTCTAAAAATTTATGTCATCCATTTATATTAGCTTGGTTGGATTAATTCCGTGTCAAAGTAACTAAGTCGTACATTATCAAGCCAAAATGATTGGTCTTATATAGACGTTTTTTATAGAGAGAGTCTTCTTCGTTAGACATCGGTGAACATTGCACATTAAAGACTAGATATGGTTCCTCTATGACTGAGACTTATGTTTCAGTTAAATTGAAGAATATCCTTTTACAGGTTGTCGGTTTGAACATCTAAGGGTTATGCACACACACATATTTTCATTTGACTTAGAAAATCGTTTTTGAAATTAAACAAGTGGTCTTTTAATTTGGACATCTAAAGGATATGCACGTTAAAAACATGTGCACATGGACACCTAGTTGTAGGCATATTATACTTTCTTCCTAAACTCCTGCGTACGGATGGGTTTTGTAACTCTGCGAACAACAATCATGGTTTTGAAATGTTTTTCTTCTTACCAAAAATCGTGCGCATGGAGGTCATTTTAACCATGCTCACGATGATGTCATATTTTTGAAAGGTTCTATGTTAAGATAATTTTTCCTCCCATTTGAAATATCACTCATTTTTATTTACTTTTCCTATATTGAAAGAGTATAGATTGAGGGCATCTTAATTGTAACGCCCCGACCCGAATTTAAAGGTTACAAGTCTACATTTCATCAAATGATTTTGACCTTACCGAGTCTAGGAACATGCATCCTCAATATCAAAAACCATTGTCATCAATGATTTTGATATAGCCATTTAATCCTAGTACATCTGACCGATACCTTTTATGGAACTACATATTAAGCTAGAGTCATCATAGATATCACAACCTAATTACACATGAGAGACTACATTCCTAATTCGCAAATCCCATATGGAGTGCAACACTGGCATTTAAAGTCTCATCAAATTTTTTATATTCATATCTTAGAATCTTGACCTCAAATCCATGATATACCTCGTAACCAGCAACATTGGTTAACTAGCGAGTGTGTTAACCTGAAGCTATGAAGTATACATGTAAACCACATGCATAACTGCAAGACCACGCGTATACACCAAATAGTGTAAGACAAGGGTGCTTTACTCATATACCGTGATGCATCAGCCTCAACCTAGCATATCCAGCATCACTACTGAGCTCATGTAATCATATACCTGAATACAGACCCAAAACTGACACAACATCTTCCCATCACAGGAATCAAAGGTGACACAACAAGATAAAATGGGTAAATCATGTCTCACGTGAGAATGAGACAATTGAGTTCTGGTAACGAACCATGCCACGTGAAGTACGAACCAAATTGTACACTAGAAGTCTAAATTTTTTTTACTGACATTTATGTACGCTGAAGTATTTGCCTAGCCACGTGACTTAGCTTGAATTACTAATCACGACTATCCCAAAGACAACGACTTGGGAACCGATTCGCTCGGGAAACTAGAACGCTAGGCTTCCCTCCTTAAGACTGAGGTTATTTTATATCCTTTATATTAAAGCGAAGTTACAATTATCATTTCTTAATATTAGTACTGACCTACATGCTCAAGTCTCCACAATCTCCACATATGATTGTTAAGTTTCAAACCTCGAGATCTTTCTCATCTAGTGAAACACAACACTCACATAATTTTACCCTATAGGCCATCGCTACAATCCTTAGAAACATCCTATGTGATCCCAGACCATAACTATCGAACTAGTTACAATGACATCTTGAATTTGAATAATTATTAATGCCCAATACCTCATGGTGCGCTTCACAGAGTCATACTAAGCCATACTGATAGCACACGTAGGGTGCGGGTGCTATAACAAAGACTATCACTCCATTTAGAGTGATATCCCTAAAACCATAATGAACATCCTCATGTTCTAAGTCTCTTGGGTGTAAAACCTAACACGTGTCAATTGATTGTCAATATTATCCACAAGAGTGATATCACGACCTCAGCCTATAAACAAAAGCCATGGTACTAACTCCAAGTATTCCCATAAGTCAACACGACCTAAACGTACAACAATCATCAATGATTTACCATTACTATGTAGACTTTAATACCATAATAATTCCCAAATGCTTTACGGGTGATAACACCGTACTTAGTCGTTTCTCTAAACAATCTACACATCTATCACGGAAAACTACAAGTCGGCTCATAACCTATGTTACATAACCTCGAATTTACCACTATGACATGTTTTCACCACATACATCTCGATACAACTTTTAATTTCTTTTCACACTTCATGAAGGAGACAACAATTCAATCATTTCCCAACACATCGCGGTGTAAGAATCGTCAAGTTAGAATCCTATCATGCATGAAGACTGATCACGGCTACCAATTAGTAGCCTCCAGGCATCAATCTTAGTCGCTACGTGTTATATTGACTGTAATACTATGTCCTTTACATCATAAGGGAAATCCTAAAATTTCAAGGGGAGACACTATTGTCATCACAATACACCGTACGCCCTAAATTTCACCATTACTAGGGAGTGTTTATCACTAATACTAATAACTCATTAGCTAATCCTTAACACATATCCCCAAGGCATTATTAATACGGATTCACATACATATCCATAACTATAACCAAATATCAAACTCATCACGAAGTATAGATTAACCTTTTTGAACACTCGATTATGGCAGCTAAATTGTCTCACTACATAGCCATCACACTCATTTGCTAGATCACAAGCTATCACCACTATAGAACCTTCGGTGGGATACGGGGCATAGGGTACTACCTATAAACTTTTAGGTAAATATTTTTGACATTGCAAGAGATATTATTCCTTAATACCATTTCATTTTTCTAAAACCATAATTCAACATGACAATTTCTAACACTAAGTCCTATGGACTATATAGATATGTTCTTAAATTACACTGAATCAATATGATTACTTAAACCCAAATTATAATCAAGTCATCTAGGCATTCTAATTTCCATGGAATTATTTATTCACCAGCCACGCTACTTAGTCACCTAATCCCGTAGATGAAATCACAAGCATAAAAGCCAATATGCAATTGAAACCATCAATACTTGTTTATCATCCAACTTCCACATGATACATCTTTCACAAGTCTAAGGTGCTACCACCTAATGGTCTACACTAAACTCGATACTTTCTAGTTAACCCTATCAGAGCAAATGCAACGGAATAAAAATGGCTACTAACTTAGTTGATCACCAATTAAAAGAGAATAGCGCAACGTGACCAAGACCTCGACATTACTATTAAGGTACAAATTAAACTGTCACCGGACAAGCGTGACCGGATCCAACCAACAACGATGTCGAAAAATCTACTAGCGACCTCACCACGTCACACCCGAAAGGAATATTGAACCTAAAGCTTTGATACCAAGTTGTAACGCCCCGACCTGAATTTAAAGGTTAACAAGGGATCAACCCGATCCAGTTCACACGTTACCTGTGAAGTGCAATGTAACAACCAACATGATGTTTCTAATCCATTTTTATTATTATTTAACGTTACTGTAGTTAACATGCGATTCCAATTGATCTTAACTATGTGATAGGACCCAAGGGAAGTGCACCCAAGGCCAAGTAAACAGAGATACTAGTCGTAAAATCAAGTAACTACTTACTAGTATAACGCTCTCAAAGTACGAAACATCATGCAACCTGCCGTAACAAAACAGGGATGTGAGCCGAATGCTCAGTGGGATTATATATAGATGCAGTATAAAAACCAACGTCAGAAAAGAACACTCACACGCTATACTACATGCATGTGAAAATATGTATATACCTACATATATACAATTGGAAAACACGTGTTCTAATATATGAAAACGTTTTATTTTGAAAGAGTTATTTGACCCCTTTTATCTTCCTCGTCCTTACAAAATAATCATTTTGTATTTTAAGCTTAGAACTGGCGTATTCTTCTGTTAATTCATCTGTTGGTGAAATCCTTTCATTCTCTTTCAAACGTTTACTTTCAATACATACACACACACCGTGTTTAGAAATTACTCATTTTCCTTTGAAAGCTTTATGTGACACACGTTTGTGTTTATTATGATTTAAGATTCATTGGGTAGTTTAAACATCATTATACCATCTTATTAAACCATCCCATGTTGCCACATGAATATTAAACATTTAATGCATTATTCGTGCATCAGTAACTCAATAAATTAGGGACATTCATTTGTGCCCCTTTCATGAATATTCAATCCATTACTTAGCATTATCTTTAGGGATTCCTCCAGCACACACACACACACACATCACAACACACGCACACCCATGGTTTCCTAAAATTTCACCATCCGACACTGAGCGCCAAGTAAACTGCAGTTGGTTTGGGGTCTTTCACCACTAGGGACATCATAGCCCTGCTTAATAATTTAACCCGGCATCATCCAATATCATTATCTTGCCTATGTGTTCAACATTTTCCTAATGTTTACTTTAACTTTTATTTTCAAGCCGAAGGCAAAGCCTTGGACTTAACCGTCTATTTTCCCATTATACTTGGAAAATTATTACTTTCTCCTTAAGTCCTTTATTCATACACACGTTGATTTGTATATCGAAAATCATTCACATTTTACGACTTTTTATTCAATTTCACCCATGCTAGTATAAAAATCATTCATTAAGATTTTTATTCCATAAAAATGTTCACTTTAAGTAAATTTCCAATTTACCACTTATTTACTAAAACTTGCAATTTAAATTGTCAAGAAATATCATTCTCGAAATCGATCATTAAGTTTGCAACTTAACATTTTGACGTTTGATTAACATCGTGATCTTTGTCCGATTTTCCTACTTGTCGATTTAGCAATTCTATTACGTGAATATTATTCTTTATTCTTGACTAAATATTTCCATTCGTCTTATTTATGTTTAACCCAATACGACCTCTTCTAAACTCATTCACATATTTATTCATAGATTTTTCCATTTTACAAACAAGTTTAAAAATATTTATTTCATAAATATTTGACAACATTGATCATTTTTTGTAAATGTCCATTGTTCCTTGATACTAGAAACACATAAAAATGTCGATTATTTTCTGTGACTAGGAAATATGATGGAGTGGCAGTCTCATGCATTTTTATTACCATAAAATGTTCACTTCGTTTTCATTAGAAAATACACACAAATAATAATTTCTTACATTTTTTATTACCATAAAAATATTCATTTCATTTTCATTAGAAAATACACGCAAGCAATATTTCCTTACATTTTTATTACCATAAAAATGTTCATTTTCATTTTCATTAGAAAATACACACAAATAATATTTCCTTTCATTTTTATTACCATAAAAATCTTCATTTTCATTTTCATTATAAAATACACACAAATAATATTTACTAGCATTCTACTCTTAATAAACCACACAACAAGACTATCATACATATACAATAATGGAGTCTGTAAATACAAGAGTAGGGTATCCCACCTCAAACACTCCAAATAAAAATGGTGGTGGTGTTGAAGAAGATGGGTGACTCCCCCACCTCCAAAGGTGGTCTTCAAGGGAGTCACACAAAGCTCCACCACGAAATCTCCAGGAAAAGTTCCAACAAATACTCCAAAATGTCAGCAACCCATCTCCAAAATAACCCCCTTCAGACTCGCATCCCCATATCCAGTGCCTTCTTCCTATCCCAGACCCGGCCCGAGTAAGGGATCCCGAACTCTCCTGCCCGACTCTCAATCCCTCTTTCCAGCCCCAGCTGGCTAGCGAGGTTCCAATGAGGAGCCATCAAAGGCAAGCTCTCCCAGTCCCGTTCCTGTCCCATCATCCGAACCAAGACCATCCGAGGGGGAAGCGAGTGAGCCTCAACCTCCCCGGGCGGGAACCACTCATTCAATCCCTGGATCGAACCTATCAAAGCTCTAGTGGCGCACATAGCAATATCAGAATGGAATTCTCGTCGGCCTGACCGGCAGTAATAGCAAACTAACACTGTTCTAATAGAAAGGGGGAGTCCCTCTTTGCGGTAGATAACGCAACCGAACACAAAATGAAGCTTTCAGTCTCGCAAAGCATCTGGGCGAGCTGAACAAGTAACGGAGGAAGGCAGCCCAAACGTAGGCCCTATTAGAGTCTCGCTTAAAGTAGGCCCCGTATCTGTCTCTCTAAAGGCGGCTGTTCCCACTCCTTATCGTTGTCCAACCGTCTTCCCCGCTTACTGTTTAAAGTAGGACCGTTCTGTAGCTTCAAGTGAAAGAGACTGAAGTTGGCTTTGAAGGGGCAGGCGCCCAAGCAAGAAAGGGTTCAATGAATGCTGCAGTTCACGATGCATAGCTTCCAACTAGCTCGGAAAGGCAAGAACCCTACTTTCGAGTTTAGAGGTATAGGTTGCAAAGAGAGGTTGCTACTGAGCGCTGCCCTGGGATGGGGACAGGATTAGGAAAGGCCAGATCTGGAGTTCAGAGGTCGCAATGTCATCAATACTATAAGGCTGGTCATACAGACCTTAGTACATCGGAAATTGCTGCATCAGCTCGGTATCATGTGAAGAGATTAATTCCATTCTAGCAACAAACTAAGGACGAGAAAAAGACAACAATCAACAAAAACAAGTTATCAACAACAGAGATAAGCAAAGATATATTTTATTAGATCATCAAAAAGTTACATTGTTCGATTACAAGAAAATACAGAAATGATACCGAACAACTTCACACCTTTTCCTTGTCCCCCAAGACTTTATCGGGAGGATGGGACGAGGAGCTCGGTTGCTCGGTGGTAACAACAGCTTGATCAGAAGGAATCTTCTCGGGAGGAGGAGGCATGGAAGAAACGTCCTCGGTGGCAGAGGGTTGAGAGGCAGAAACTTGATTGCCCATAGCCATAGAAGACTCATCTGAGGCAGGCTCCTTTTCTTCTTCTTCCACAATTGGTGGAGGAGGACCAGGGAGATGCCGTTGGAATAGCTCAGAATCGTCTTGAACTTTTAGCTCTTGCAGAGCAGCTACCCAGCCATCGAGCTGACCATAATCGCTGAGCCACAAATGAGAAAATAACAGCAAAATAAAGCATCTATCGTTGACCAGGACGTCGACCAATGGGCCTAACATCTGCAGACTATACTTCCCACAATTTTCTTATTTTCTTATGTATAGAAAGAAGCCAGTGGATGATTTAGATCAGAACGTCCCTATGTATAGATCCACATACCTTTCTTATGTTAACGTAGTTGATCCGAAGGTGAGGCCCAAGGCTGACTTGGGATTGATGTCTATGAAAGGGCAGTCGACAGTTAAGAGAGATAACCTAATATTTTACTTTCCCATGTTTCCCTTAAGAAAATTCCAAAATTCATGGACTGCCCCTTTTTGTTTTACTTCACCAGTTTCCCAACTCAGCTTATTTTGCCCTGCAGTTCTAAATTCTCAATGAAAAGTGTATTATTATTAATACCTTATATACCTATATCTCTTTCTCACTAGTTGCATCCGTCCCAGCTATATATTATTCCCATACGTAAATCGTGTATAAGGTTAAATTTATAATTACTAATTCTATAATCCAAATATAATTCCTATATAATCCTTATCCAATAATTTTCTGTAATTAAATCTTTACCCACAATTTTCCAATACCTCCTCACCAAGTACCTATATTTACAAATGGTAATACTACAATCCAAAAAAAACAAATTTTAATAATTCTCTCCAACCATAATTTATTTCTTCTCATGCGCAATCCATTTACATAATTTAATTAATCTCTAATTTATACCCCCAACATACATTTTACATAAAATTTTGACTACACAATAGCTGATGAATTTATTTAATTCAATCCCAAATTTTCAACAATTATTTTTAAGTCTCCAAATTAGTTTAAATAGAAATGCAACTTCGTCTTAATCATCCAAGTTTCCATGTCTTTCGTTTAATCGCAACTTTATACGGGGATTAAATAAAATATTTGGGCAGGGTATTACATTAATTGCTTCTCTTTAAGAAAATTCACTTGTTCCATTCACAATTGAGAGAAAACCTAGATTTATATTTGATTAAATTTTTATGTGGGATTGAGAGTTTTTTTTTATCAAATCCACTTAGCCTAGATTAATTATAACCGACTTAAATCAAAATTGAAGATCAATACTCAAATCTAAAAGAGGGGTTTAATATATGGAGGAGTTTTAAGCATAATATTATCTTAAGTAGGATAATAAGACTTCCATGTTCATTCGATGAAGTTTCGGATGGATTGCTCATCGTTAATGGGGGAAGTTTGAATGTTAATCATATAACTTCTCACCAGGCAACAAGAGAGAGGTTTATTCCTGAATTTTAAGTTCAGTGAGAGATGGTAAGCATCAAGGGATTTTATCGATAGGTGTGGGTTTTCCTCATAAATATGTTTTGTGGATTGTTTGTGTTTTTTACAATGATTCTCACCTTTGTAATGCACACAACACTTAGATCAATCTTGGATATATGAAGATCCATTGAAATTTCAATTAGGATTTGAATCTAGTTAGTTTTTTAGATAATTAACTCAGATCACCTAATTGAATGATTAATTGTAGATCTAAATATTACACCATCTCACCTAGTAGTATGCTTAACTGGGATTGCTAAAATTGTGAAGGAAGTGTAAAATAAGGTATTTTCCTAAGAGAAACCTATTAACCCCCACTAAGTTTATTTTAATGAGTACACTTGCACATCATAATCTAACTTTTTAGTTTGTATCAGAGTAGTTGCTCTTTTATTAGTATTCATGTGCTAGAGTAGATGGAGGTTACACTAATACAACACCTCACTTTGGTGGAAAAAATTATGGACATTGGAAAGTGAAAATGGGAGGTCAATTAAAGAATAGACATGAGAGATTGTGGATGAGCATTGAGCATGGATGGTCATGTCCTATGATTGATGATAAAGGAGTTAGGTCGAAAAAGATATGGGTAAATGGTATGAATATGTTTTTAATGCTTTCAAATATAACTATATTTCTTGAAATATATTGTTGTCAACGGTTAGCACACACGAGTACAAAATAATAATGAATTTTGAAGAGAAAAAAACTAGGAAATCCTCAAAATTATACATGGGGGCACTTCAAGTGTGAAGAGAGACATGTTGTAACAAATTTGAACCATAATATAAGGGATTAATATGATTGAAGTTAAATTTATTTGGTATAAGTTATTCTTTATATAATCTTGAGGAGAAGGTTCTGGAGAACAAGGATGTTGATGACCTTAGATAATTGTTTCAAGGCAAAGGTTGTTATCTTGAAAGAGATTAAGGATACAACACTTGTAACCTAGAAGAACTTATAGAATTTATCAAACCTTCAAGCAAGAGAATGCTTTGAGTGTTAAACCCAAGAAACACTTAGCGTTTATTCTCGAGTTGAGTGATAAGGAGAATGTAAAAGAAGGTGAAACTAGGAAATATGAAAGTATTTATGGGAATATTGCGTTAATTGTTAAATAATATAATAAATTCTATAAAAACAACAAGAATGTGATTAAAAATAAGAAGAACTTTAAACCTAAGTGACAGAAATCCTCTAAATATGATTCCAAACGTATCTATGAAAATTATGGGTGATTAGCACGTAGCATACGTGTGGGTTGATCATCAACAACATAGATTGGGGGATGCCGAGGTATGAGGACTATGCAAGTTAAGTCCAAGCATGGAGAATCTCATTGCCAGTATGGATCGAGGCATCGTATCAGAACGCAAGGGATAGAATTTGCGACAGTAATTATAATTATATATGTAAGTCATGTATGTCCATTGTAAGATATGAAATATTGGTATTAATGAATTTATTAGTCTGGGGCGATAATGGTTTTTCCCATGAGCATTTCCATTGAAAAAATCCTTATTTCATTGTGTGTGATTATTTTTCTTACCTTTATAAGTGAAGCAGTTACACCATTTACATCTATAATAACAAATAACAATGAGTTAGTGATAGCCCACACATAGTAGAGGGAGGCTGGTGATAAACATGTTTCTTACCATGTCCATGTGACCATTGGGAGTCCTTCTTGTGTATGTGCTAATACGAGTATGCGATATGAGCGATATATGGTATTCATTTAGGATAGCTATAAAATGAATATTACCGAACAGATTAGAACCTGAGTTGACCTCAAATAAGTTACAAGGTTGATCCTATAAATGGAATCATTTTGGGCTCCCATTATGTCACCTAGGCTCCACATACACTGATTTACTGAGAGTATAATTGAAAGCCCCTAAGACTTCATCCACGATATTGAGGTTTTCAGCGATTGATCTTGAAGTGATGAGATTTTTGAGCAGTTGTCACTTCGAAGTGAGTTGATGGAGTGTTTATTCTGCTCGTCGATGGCTTTTATTGGTTGGCTAGCTTTCAGGTCAGTTTGGGATAAGAATATTAACTTTGGTATTTGTAGAAGCATTGTATACACATGTCAAGAAACTGAATTATCCCCTAGTAATGGTGATTGAGAGTCACATATGCAGGTTCTCTGTACCACCGGTTTAGTTTTGCAGACTTTATGTCTTCCCATGACATGACCTTTTCTCCGTCCTTTTTAAAACTATAAATACCCATTGTGTTCTTTGCCCCAACTAAAAAATTCAAATACTTCAAGTTGTAGAGAGAGAAACGTTACTCCACTCTTAAAAAGGGTATTTCGTTTATAGTAATCAAGTTGCTTGTTCTTCTACTTGTGCATTTAAGAGATTTTTCTGGTGTTGTTCCTTGTTTCTAACCTTCATCTTTCGTTTCATCCATCAGGTATGCTCCCTATGGTTACTTTAGGTTTTTATTATTCTTTGTAGTTTACGATTTACATCTCTGGTTGGCGGGTTGGTAGTTGTGGAAGTTTCTATTAGGAGTTTGCTGATTTAGACAACCATTGAGTTGGTTGGCCTAGGTAACGTTAGAGATTCCCGTGTTAATTTAGTGTAATAGTGACTCATTGTTCATCCCCTAAATTCCTTTATTGTGATTGATTAAATTACCATCTATATGAGTTTCCCACCCCACATTTAGGGTATTTATGAATTTGTCCGTGAGCTTGAATTTGAACGCTCGAGAATTACTTCTAAAAGGTTCCCTCTCCCTCTGAAGGTAGTTAGATAGAAGAACGAACTAGGGAATACTAAATACATACCCAAAACTTCTTCAAGTAACGTCTTTGCACCTAACCCAGACGAGCCTTTTGTTAATTCCCCATATCCCCTCTCTAAGATATTAATCTAGAAAGTAAGGAATCTATGTCTAGTATAAATTTAGAATCCCTTTTCAAGGATGTTGGTTCAGATAAAGCTGAGGATGTTAGGCATGGGAGTGTGGGTTCGTTCCCATCTACTTCCTCAATGGATACGTCTATGCCTGATGTGGTAGAGGAGGAGGAAGAAGGCTCTTATGATTCTTCGGATGCCTGTGATATCCCTTAAACTGATGCTCAGGGGTATCCTGGTACAATAATTGAGGATATGTTTAACAATTTAAGGGATAAATATAGCATACCTATTTCTATTCAGATGAGGATTCATTTACCCGAGGAAAGGGTATATAATTTAAATAATGATGATGAGATTTCCTTGACCCTTTGGGCTCTCGACGTAATACTAAGGCTACCTTTTCATCCTGTAGTTCGATCTATTTTGAAAGGTTACAGGGTGACTCTGGCCTAACTTCCCCTAATGCATATAAGACCATCCTAGGGTCCATGATGTTTTGTAAGTCTAAAATAGGGTTTGATTTGACTAGAGACATTTTTAAAGACGTGCACGGACTGAAGGACAAAGCCAAGGCCCCTAGTTATTATTATTTCTCACCTAAGAAATCTCTGTATAGGATGGTTATGGTAGTTTAGACCAAGAACCATAGCTAGAAAGGCCAATATGTATTTGCTAAGGGGGAGTGGGAGTTTAAGCACCACTAGTGTGATATATCTTGTAGGATTCCCAGATAATGGAATGGGCCCAACTAGATAGGTGAAACGTTTTTTTCTTTTATGATGCGTCTATTTATTTCTGATCAGCTTCTGATATTAATTTCCCATTTTGAATCTGATCGAGGCTTATTATGAGAAGAATCTTTCGACATTTGAAGAACTTTTATCTATTGAGAAGTTTGTTTTTACTTGTTATCATACTCTGCCAGGTGACGTTCCCCTTGTTAAAGTAGAGGTTTATTTAGAAAGGGTACATTTTGTTTGATATTACCTTGGCAGAGGCCAATCAGTCATTTATAGAAGGAGTAGGTTTTGATACACGTATTAAAAAATGCCTTTAATTTTTAATTCATTGTCGACATTCACTTGGTTACTTAATTTGCATTGTCGTCTTCCCCCAGCTGCTGCGGAACACCCATCTGAAGAAACTTTTGAGATGGCTCCTCATCAAATTGACCATAGATCTATATAGTTGATCCATATGAGGAATACGGAGGCTAAAAGAAATAAGATAGAAGACAAGAACAATAAGGCTGAGCAGGAGAAGGTGACCGAGCAAGATGCTTGAAATAAAGAAAAAATGTTATTAGTGTGGCTAGATTTAAGAGGAAATCCCTCGTGTTCTCTCGAGACCCCAGTGTCGGGGAGAAACATACTTTAGAGCCTCTAATTAGTCAAAACATACCTAAAGTACACAGAGTAGAGGAGACGAGGCCCTTATCTAGGTTGGTGAAGGGATAACTTTTTCAATCTAGATATGGTGAAGTTGAAGATTCAAATTGACCCTGCCCACTAGATTTCGTCCGAGGAGCTACGAACTGACCCTAACTCTATCTTCCACAACATGAATAATGCCACAGACCTCTCGACTATCACAGGCATAATAAGGACTTCGAATTTATAAAAGGGTATGATCCGGACTCCCTGTGGAGACTAGTGCATCATAGGTCATTAGTGGTAAGTTTTTCTGCCCCTTTCATTATTCTATATATGCTATAATTTTCTTGTCTGCTAATTCGAGGATTTTTTATTGCCAGTCTTTTGTTAACTTCATAGTATTATGATAGGAGGTTGTGGTCAACCATGTTGCATATGAGGAGTGAAATGACAAGAACAAAAAGCTGAAGGTTAACCTGGAGAAGGTGTTTGGATATCTAAAGAAGACTTATGAAGAGTAGAGGAGAGGGATGGGTAATTGATGACTAGGATATCAGAATTGAGTTATGTAGAGGAAGATAACATTAAGTTAAAAGACAAATCAATTACTAATTATTCCACCATAAGACGTTTGGAGGAGGATTTAGCTACAGTGAAGGAAGCTCTGCAGAAGGCCGAGTAAGATAATGATATAATGTGTGTTGACCTGAAGAATGCCCAGGATGCTCTGGATACTGCCGAGGAGGTAGGAGTGCAAAAATATAAATCTTCAGTAGACCCCAGCATTGATTACATGGGTTTCTTTATGTATGGGTATGAGGATCTAAAAAAGGGTAATGGAACATTACCCCAAAATTATTGAGGAGGTTAGCAAGTGGTAAGGAGATGATGATGAGGCAACTGCCTTAGTAGGGGAAGGCGATGATGGTGGGCCCCTGATTGATGATCTTCTACTGTCCTTAGATGCTCTTGGTACTTCTGGACACAACGATTCAGATGTTTGAGTTATTTGTCAAGGTTTTTACTTTCACCTTTTAGTTACAATTTTTTGGAATGTAATCACTGAACTTAAAGCATATTTATGGTTGATGAATTGTATATCCTTCTATGTTGTGCTACTTATCTGTAGTCATGTAGATGATATGTGTGTATTATTAACAACCAAGTTATTTTAGGTAGTCATCCTTATATCATTGCATGGTTGGACTATGAGCACAAAGCATAATTCTGCTTGACTCTAATTGGGGTATTCCTTGGTAGTAGTTTCCCACATAGCAAGTATTTTAGTTTCTATTCGTGACCTGTAGGGTCATATAGAGGTTTTTGTTACTGGTTGTAATAGGGAAGTCCTCTTGAGGCTGGGGTGTTAGAACATAAATGGAGGGGTAACCCCTATTGTTATGGCGATAAATTACTATTCAAATGCTATAAACATTGATAAGATGAACACACAATATATATATGGTAAAGACTTATATTGAGCTCACAAAAAACACTTGTGTATAACTCAATCAATAATAAATAAACCTCGTAAATAACTTAATCAGTATGCAAATGAAACACTAAAGTTTCTCAAGGTAACAACACTAAATGTTCTGGGTATTCAATAAAATCTTAGAAATAACTATCGATGGTGGATGAATAAATTCTCTGATTTTGCAATAATTCTGGTTCATAAAAGGATATCTCTTTCTTTCTCTAGAAGAACTCTCATCTCAAGAAAGTGGTTGAGGTGGCTATATAGCCACTAATATTACTCAAGTGGTCTCAGTCTTAAAAACCATTAAAGGCCACCCCTCATACCTTTATGTCACTTAACATTAAATGCTACGATGGGTCAGCCTGCCCTAATTCATAAACATTAAATGACAACATATACCTTTTAGTTACCAACTGTGTCAGCGGACTATCATAACAGTGGTAATCCACCGAATCGTCTGACAACCCCAATACTACAGTAGTTTACTCAAGTTTGGATTAGATAATGGGTAGGTGGCATGTTACATCACTTCAAAGCAAATGTGACAAAAGGGTTATTTAACACTAGGCTCAAGGTGAGATGGAACTCATGGTTACTCTGAATAAGCTCTCTTGGGTTTTGGTCTCTAGGTGTTTTACTAAGTGTATCTAAAATGGTCTAGACAAGCCTTGATGTTACCTTGCTTCTCAATCTTCCAAACCAGCTCCCTCTAAGGTTCCCACAATGAGGTCATTTGATAGAGCATGAAAGCTCTCCCAACCCCTGCCAAACTTGGTCCCTTGCAGATACCATTTGACCTCAATTAAAAATTATAAAACAACTGTTATAACTGACAATTTACATCGTGTTAGAAAGTATAAAAATAGAACAAACATAACAAAAGAAATAAATGAGACTTCTCGAAGGGACTCCTTAAGCTTCTTCATTGAGTTTATTCTTTGAACGTCTTCTCTTAACTTCTTCATTGAGCCTCTTTTCTAAGCTCCTTCACTGAGCTTCTTTTTTAAGCTTCTTCGCTGAGACTCTTTTATGTGGTTCTTTGCTTAGATTTCTCACTGAGCTTCCTCTATTAGGAGGAGAATGTATATATGATCACAAGATGACTTTTAAGCCCCCTCTACTTTCTCCTTCGTATGGATATTTTTTGTGAGGCTAAGAAATAATTGTGCAAAACTACTCAATCTGATGAACCTTCCTTCCATGAAGAACCTTCTTCGACATTCCTTAGTCCGTTACATCGCCATTCAGACTTGTGGCAAGGGAACAACATTAATCCAAACTTTTTTTGAATTGATAGAACATGCCCCTCAGAAGTACCAAAAAAAAAATCTTAGTCTAGAAGTATATTTCTCTCATTCATGCGTGCCATCATTAATAACATGGAAGAATCACATCAACTTTAAGGTTATTCTCGAATCTCCAGATGGAAACTTAAAATGATTGCATACAGCACAGTAACCCAAGCATTATCATGACTTTAAATGTTCCCACGTGTGGGAAAATTTAAACGTCTTTTTTGAAAACAAATGAACGTTCAAAATCCCAATATTCTAGCACTTAAACTTTTCCTTCTCTTCCACTTCTCTTACCTTCGTCATTTTAAAAAAACACCTAAATCCTTCTTATAAAGAGAAATTCATTTTACTCCATTATTTTTACCTCCTCAGCTCCAACCTCTAATCTAACTCCAGTTTCCTCCACCATCACAGCCACTCTTAAGTTGTTCTCCATCGTCATCTTCCTTCTCCTTCCTTTATATATCTGGTAAACCTCTCTCCGTTTCTTAACCATTTTAATGGATTGTTCCAGTGATCCAGTTTTCGACTAAGATGCCATCATCGTCGTGGTGGTGCGCCAAGAGTAGCTCTGCTATTACCGTTGTTCACCTATTTTTGGCCAATGTGACAACTTTGATGATAAGTGTAATATGTTATCTACCAATGCCAAGTGTGACCCCATAACGCTTAGTGATGAAGACAGCGAAGAAGAAGGTTGGGGTTTTTTGCCCCTAAAGGTAATCTAAGGTTTCGTTTGGACCATGGATACTTTCCATGATCTTAAATTTATTTTGAGGGACCTGTAGGTTGCCCAACCCATTTTCCCCATGGTATAACTATATCCAGACCACTTACGTCAATGTCCTTTCTAAGGTTGGCCTCGACAGAGCCTTTTGGTTTGGAGACTTCATGCTCTCCAAGCACAAGGCTACTCTTCAAGTCATGGTATCTCGATGGAACATCACTACTCACACCTTCCTTATTTCTTGGGGTGAGTCTACCATTACTTTAGAAGATGTTTGTGAGCTTTTAGGAATTGATCCCACAGGCACCTCATCCTACTCTACTGAGGCCTTAGATGACGATGAAACAGCTGCCCGTTTTAACTTGGACCAAATATGTTGGAGTTGCGTGGGGAGTTCAAACAAAGCTTCTTTTACTCATTTAATCAGCTATTTCTTCCATGTGGATTCCTCTAAGGCTGGATCTTCTTCTGAAGTGGTTTGTAGCGAAGACAAAGGTACATTTCTTGAGTTGCTTGCATACATCCTCTGTGTCCTTTCCCATTTTTTCTGCCTGGAAAACCCAATGATCAGCCTAGAAGAGACCTTATAAGCATTTATGTGAGATTAGCAAGGAGGTTTAAGCTCCCTCTGGCTATATTAACATTGAGTTCCCTCTACACCTGGCTAAATAGGAACCATTTTGATAAGGATCATTCTCTTGGCTAATACAATGTGGCCAACTTAGCTAATGCCCTCCTTATGAAAGGATTTTTCTACATGAGATTCCCATAGATAGCCCCAGTTGAGGTGTTTCTTCCAATTTATGAGGATCACAATACCCATCGCCTTTTTCGTTGGTCAAAGAAATAAACCCGCACTGACATCATGCCTATCTTTGACAAATTTTCTTCTTCTATAGTGAGGCCCTACAGTGAGGAATCTTTTGCTCACACTTGGTCATTTTTCTCCCATAACTCTTGAAGAGTTTAAGCTGCATCTGGGGAGATGATTTTTGTTGATCACTTTTTAGACATTGTGTTTGCACTTACTCTAGGATTTTTATTGTCCTTAATTGAATGGGGCATTTCATCGGAACCTTACAACCCCAACAGATTCTCTCGACAGTTTGGCTACGACCAAGGTATCACTAGCCAAGTCTTCCAGGGTTCTCACAAGAAGTCATATTTCTTTCAATCCTGCTCTGATTGTATCATTCCAGTTGCTTCAGTGTTATTGTATGAACTTAGTGGACAACTTACCATTCCAGGTCTTCGTAGGCAAGGTGATGTTTCTTTTCACATTTTGCCATGAAGTTTTGGCCCATGCAGCTGGCCAAAATCGAAGAATTCATCCAATGCCCCCCTCAATACACTCTAATTCTCCCCCCCCCCCCCCCCCCAAGCTTAGTCTCAAGGGAAAATTTATTTTGTGGATTGAGTTTCCTTTATGTAATGCTCTAGGGATGGAAACGGGGCGGGTTTGTCATAACCTGAAGCCGCCCCACGAATTTTTTTTAAAACCCGCTCTACCTCGCGACCCGCGACAGTTTGTTTTAACCCGCCTCGAGCCCGTTTAAGTGTAACCGCCCCAAACCCACCCCTCCCCCTCCCCGCCTTGTTTAAATTAAGTGGGTCAAAAACCCTCTCAGGGTGAGTTAAAACCCGCATGTTAAACTCGCATATCGCACATATAACTTATATGTATAAATTTTTAGTGTAAATAATATATTAATTATTTTAGTAATTATAAGAAATAAATGGGGTGGGGTGGGGCAGGTTATGCGTGTATATAGTAAACCCGAGCCCACCCTATTGAATAAACAGGTTTAAAAAAAACATACCCACTCCGTTTATTTTACATAGATTTTTAACCTGCTCCATTAATGGTGGGGCGGGTTAAATTGCCATCCCTAAAAGGGACCTTCTGTTGAGCTGCCTCCTTATGCTCCTCTAAGCGATGTTCCTCAAAAAGGGTAGAAGGCTTACCCCTACAAAAAAACCTGCACCTTTTATTTTTGCTGAAGGTTCCCCTGTGAGGGACCTTCTCAACTAGCTCTTAACAAATTACAAAATCTAAGTCAAAGTCCAACTTTGTTTCTGTTGCCCCTCCTTTGGTTTTTATCCCTCCTCAAGGAGTTCCCCCTCTTCGAGAAGATCTTGCCAAGAAGTGTCGTCTAGAGATTGCACGGGTAATAAGGGAGTTTCAATTGGCCACCAAGTTGCTGAATCCCCAATGCCTAAATAATATTTCCCCTATATCTCAACATCTTCAACTCCCATGGGAAAAAATTCTCGTTTGTGGAAAAAGACCTTCTGTCAGTGGTTCCCCCTCGCACAGAAACAATGTTTTGGCACTACATCCACTCACAAGTGTGCCTATGAAGTACGTATTTCTCAAGTTCCCTCTAACCCTAGATAATCTCCTCCTATGAACTAAAGCAGCCATTGAGGCAGGTCCCACAGTTCCCACGCCTCCTCTTTCTCCTTCTGTAGAGGTAACTGCTTTATCTTAATGTGACTTTATCTTTACGCTTTGAGTTAAAAAAGTCTTGTTCTAACACTTAGCTAAATTTTATATTTTTTCATTCCAAGAACGTCAGTCAAGTGGGTACTCTCCTCCCACAAGTTTAATTGTAGAGGAACGTGCAATTGAATAAGCAACTACACCTTATTCTTCTATGCTTAGACTTGCATACTCGATGCATCCTCCTTCATGGCATGTAGAGAAAGATGCTCGCAAACTTCCATTTTGGGAAGGTGTTGTTTCTATTGCTGTGAATACCGATGGATCCTCCCCCCAGGCAGAGGAAACTCCCTTAAATAATTCCCAGTATTTTCCTCCACCTATGCTTCCTCTGCCTATTGTGCCTACTTTTTCCTGTACCCAAGAGGTAACGACTTCTTATCTTAAATTTTCTTCAAGTGTATTTTTGTAAGACTAAGTGTTGTAATTTTATTACTCCTCCAAGCCATTATTGCCTCACTGGTTAAGGCTCTTAATGAGTCTTTGCCTCCACTCCCTCTGATAAGACCTATTGTGGACTGCATTCCTCAAACAACCATCCCTAAGGTAAATATTCTCACCATTTGTTTACTATTTTCTTCATTCCTTTGTTTCCACTAATTCCTAACACTTAGTTTTATTCCTTCTTACCTGAAGTTCCTTTATGCTCAATGGTTGGTGGTCCTTCTACCTCTCATGAAGTTGACCAAGTTGAGAAACATGGTGTTTTGGGGGCACCTCCACTTCAGTTAGCCCTTGTGCCTTGTCCTAGTGATGCTACCTCACGATCTCATGAGGTTCCTCTAGAAGCAGTGCCTTTTGAGGATGTGAGGGAGACTTTGGATGATGGCACTCTCCCAGTCCCTTCTGTGGATGTTCAAGCTCTTGAGATAACTCTTGCCATGTGCTTTCTATTTTCTTTTTCTTTTCAAAATCTATTACTTAGAAGCGAGAAGTTTTTCTCAAAATCTCTTACTGAGTAATAAAACACTTACTAAGGTTTTTCTTAGTATCTCTTACTTAACAACGAAAACACTTGATGAGGTTTTTCTTAAAACCTCTTACTTAGTTTTTTCTCAAAATATCTTAATTAACAATGAAAACACTTGCTCAAGTTTTTTCTTCAAATCTCATACCTGCTTGGTGACTTAACAACAAAATCACTTGTTAAGATTTTTATTCTTTAACTCAGTTTTTGATTTTTTTTAGGCCACGAGGGAGCTCACACCTACCTATGGGCACACTCAGTGTGTCCCCTCGCTTTTTGCCCTACCACTTCAGGACCCTGCTCCGACTGACGAATCTAGGGATAATAATCATGGATCCATGACCAATGTTCTATAGGAAAGAGAGTCTGGGTACGAGATCCCTCTGCCAAGATTGTCCCTTCATGAGTTTTGCCTTCATGTGCTTTAATAGTCCTCCCAAATTTATGGTAATCACCGATCAGTGATTGAACAACTGGTCTCCTAACATCCTAAAAATTTTACTGTTGAATGACTGAGATCCAACTGCATTATAATGAGCTACAAACCTCATGGCATGGACATAACCATCGCAAATATTTTGAACACTCAAACTGCTAATCTATCCAGGCCCCTCATCAATTAACACTTGGGTAATTTGAGATAATTTGTCAAGGATGGCTTTCACTTCGATTAGTTGATAAATTATTTAAAGCTTCTGAAGGGCGCATACTTAGAGGGCTAGAGGGAACTGTACCAGAAACACATGGAGGTCCAACGCGCAGAGAAGGCTGCACTGAAGGAACTGGATCCCTTGGTTGAGGAAGTTAATCAGAAGGTCAAGGAAGTCGAGGAAGCTTTGTCCAAAGCTCTGAAGAAAAATAAGTCTCTTCTAATCCAACGCACTCAAGTACAAACTAGACTTAAGTCCTTTATCGCAGCCCAATAATCTTGCCTGCAAGCTTCCTCAGCCCTTCCTATGGATTTCTCCTCTTCCTATAATTTCTGGTTTCTCTTTAGCTAAGGCCTTTCTCTATATATGAACTTTTCTTTCTTTTCATGTACCCTCTGGGAAGTAGTTCCCGCACTTGTATTTTTTTTTTTAAATCAACATATGAAAGGAGTTATTATTCTGTCACTTGATTAATTTGCACACAACATACACGTTACTTTTAAAATTTGCATTACAATGTGACTTTGTTATATATCATTGCACAAAACTTTTATAATTTACAACAGTCTTCTTAACTCTTCCTTTCTAACCCTAAATCAAAAGGAAAAAGAGAAACAAAAAATAAAGTAACGAACTATAATATAACAGTGGATAATATGGCAAGATTCAAATCAAGCTAAACAATTTTTAAACATGTTAGACCTTTAGCCATTTGTTATTGATTTTGAAAGATGTGTCTTCTTCCATCTTTAAAATTGAGCAGTAACCTGATTCTTGTGCCTCATTTACTATGAAAGGTCCATCCCAGTTAGAGGTAAACTTGGGAAATGGGAGACCTCTAATATGATTTAGAGCTTCCTTTAATACCAAGTCTCCTTCCATAAATTTCCTTGGTCTCACCAAGTTATCATAGGCCCTAGAGATTTGCTTTGTGTATATTTGGAAGTGATACATCGCATTATCTCTATATTCGTATAGTTCTTCCAATTGAACATGTCTACTGTGAAGGAGCATGCTACTTCATAAAGAATATATGTAAGAGGGGACTTCCACCTCTACCATCAATATGTCTTCATCTCCAAAGACAAGCAGGAACGGTGTATAGTCTGTTGGTTTCTTCTTAGTCATTTGATAGGCCCACAACACTGCTAGAATCTTATCATCCCATGCTCTTGGTAAGTTTTCCATCATCTTGTCCAAAATATTAACTAAGGTCTTGTTGGTTTCCACTTCTCAGCCATTGCCTTTGAGGCAAGCCAACATTGAGGTGTGGTGTATGATAGAGTATTTGTTTGTGACAAAAGTCACCTCCTTATTGACAAATGCAATTCCATCACTAGACAAGATGACCTTAGGAATTCTTAAAGGGCAAATTACATACTCTTTAATGAAGTTTGACACCACTTATGTTGTTGCTATCTTCAATGTGATTGCCTCTGCCCACTTTGCGAAACACTCTGTCGCTACTAGTACCCATATCTTCCCCTTTGAAGATGGGTGTACAGGACCTACCAGATCAAACACCCAAGTATGGAATGGATAAGGAGTAGCCAATGAGTGAAGGTCCACTGAAAGGGTATGGATCATATTTCAATGCAACTGACATGTCTTGCTCTTCTGAACAAACTCAACAGAATCTTTCTCTATAGTTGTCCAATAATAGCCCAAAGTCATGAGTTTATCATAAATATTGGCTCCTCCAATATGAGTGGGCTCGTGGACTTTCTTTAAGACTTCTATTTCTTCTTCTCTTGTGATACACCTCAAAGGCCTGTTAAAGTCTCCTTTGTAATAGAGTTTCTTCTCTTACACATAGAATCGTTGTCCTTTCCCTTAAATACCCATAGCATCAGTCTTCTCCAAAGGAACAACTCCATCTGTAATGAAGGGAATGTAAGTCTTCTTCCAATCTGCCTAGGCTTCCACAATGTTACACTCAGCTACTTGGAAAATGAGCTTACATTTGGTGCATTCCCTTTGTGCTGCTGTCACATCTTGCTTCATCGTTGGCCAATAATACCCCTCTATTTGGATCCTACTATACAGAGGGATCTCAATGGTCTCAAAATGCTCATCATGTGCCTTCTTTAACTTTTTCTCTACTTCCTCTGGGCCAACACATCTCGATAACCATCCCCCAATATTTCTGAAGTACGGGTTCCCTTGTCTTGCAAAAAATTACACCAATTCCCTTAGCTCCATCTTTCCTTCTCCAGACTCAAGTTGCTTCGTGATCTCATTACTCCAATCTGAATCATCTTCCATCGGAAAAATTAATTGTATCACCGAGGGAGTAGGACCATAATTATTGTATTGATACTCTTTAATATCTTATGTGTAACGGTGGCATAAGCGTTAACATGCCTCTTCATTATTTTGGGTTCCTCTTCACCTTGACTTAATGGAATTGAGTGATCAGCCTTTGGATAATTATTATATAAGGTGACAAAAAGAGGCACTTCAAATCATATTATCCATTCACCTTCTTAACTACCAATTTTTAATCACCCTTGATACAGAGTGAACGATTTCCCCTTCGAAGATCCTCCAGTAACCCTAGCACCAATACTTCATACTCCATATCATTGTTGATCAGGAGAATCTAACTTGAAAGATAGGCAAATATTTGCCTTTCCTCTTAAAAGATAACTCCCCCCCCCCCCCCCCATTTGTGTTGTGTTGATGAACCATCAAACTTCATTGTCCATATCTCCAAGTTGGAATCTAGGAAGTTAGCCTGCAAGTCATCCCCCAGAATGCTTTCTCATGGTGGCTTAAATACCCCTGATGGGAAAATTCCTAATAGGTATGAATATTCCAAGATCTTGATCGTTCAAGGAACCACGAACTTCAAGTCATACTCTGAGATAATGAGGAAACACCTAGCTTCCCTCCCAATAAAAATGGTTTGTGCTAATAAAAAATTAATATGATCACATCTTGTCATGATATGGATAATGAAATATGGCATAGAATGTCTAAGTTTTGGGGGCGACAAACACTAAGGCCATATAATGTCTCTTAATGCTGGTGTATCTCGTTTATGAATCATGAATGATCCTACTCAGATAGTAGACATGTCTCTCTTGCCCATCAATCTCATGTGCTAGAAGAGCGCCAATGGACCTGGTAGTGGAGGTGAGATAGAGCTATGACAGTACTCCTACCCTTGGAGGAATCATAGTTTGTGGAGAAGTTAGCAGCTTCTTTAGCTTGCTGAGAGATTCTTGGTGAGGTTCCTCCCATCTTAACTTTGTGCCCTTGTGTAGTAGGTTCATCACTGGGTAAGTTATTTTGGCCAACCCTGGTACAAATCTCCAAAGGTAGGAGAACTTTTTAAGAAATCTCTTGAGCACCTTCGCATTTCTTGGACAAGGCATCTCCAAAGTGGCACTCTACTTGTCTTAGTCCATATGCACTAATATGATAGATATTTTACCCTACCACGAAAGAAGAACAATATGCCTACATTGAGTCACATTGCCGCAACCCAAAGCGTATAGGCTGCGACCCCCACTCATAAAATCACGATCCTAACATGCTTGCTCACCTGTCCGCGACCCCCATGTACACGGGATGCGGCCTTGTACTTGCTACAGGGCGCGGACCTGCTCGTTGAAGGGTGAGGACCCTACTTGCTACAGGGTGTGGCCCCAGTCTTATTATATTAACTGGCCATACCCTCTTTCATCCACCAGTAATACAACATCATCTATAATTAGAGGTCAACACCTCGAGATAGGAGATCCCGGTTCATTACTAGTGCCAATACATAGATCAGAGATCACGACACTCTCCAGACCACTCGGTCCAGCTTGGGGGCTTCTCTCTAGCATCGCAGTCATCTTTCCGGCACACCGAAATCCTCATAAACATGTATTTTCTTCTACTCTCATGCTTGTACGCCTCTTTAGGCCAAATTACTATGTACCAAAAAAGCATATATAATTAGAGTGTGGCTCCAAAGTGGACATGGGCTGATTTTTATAGCCAAACAACTATATATCTTGTCTTTTATATCTCTTTACTTGCTCTATTTTCTTATTATCCACTTTACACTGATTTACTAGTACGAGAACAACTAGTGGACAATTTTTCGCATCATCAATTTGGCACCGTCTGCGGGAACTGAGGTATTGCAATCTTGTTTCTCTATGTTTTGAGTTTTTAAATATCTTATTTTATTTATGGGGATCCTTTGGATCATTATCTCATGAGTAAATTTTTGTTATTGGGCTCTATTTTATATTTATACCCTTAAATGGGTATTTCATACATTCAGATCTGCTCTTGGGTCTCCATTTTATGACCTTAGATCTATTTTACATACCCCTGTGATATCGCCTCGCCGAGATAATGCTGGAAAGCTTGATGGACTTTAGCCCCGTAAAGGTGAGTGATCAGGGAAGAATTATATTTACTCCCTTTTTCCTGTTCTTGACCTGTGATCTGGGGTTTGTCATTGAAATTGTGTCGTTTTTTGCACCGAGAGGCTATTTTATCCTGGATAGACCCTAGTAGGTGTGCTCTCCATGTGTTTAGGGAGAAAAACTCATCTTCTGGATTTCAATTCCATGAGGTATGTTCCATTCACTGCCTAGAAAGGGATGCGACCTGGTAGTTCAAATACTCTTCTGGTGGCGGCCTCTACTAGTGAAGATGGATCACAACAGCTTAAAAACATCGAGCGGACTCGAGCTCAACCTGGGAGAGTTCCATTGCTCAAAGGGACACAACAGTACACTTATGTGCCTCACTGGCCACGACCCCATCATAAAATACCATGCAACAGTCCAAGTGTTGTATCCTAACTTTATACTTTGTTCATCCTATGTTACTGTGATGACTCACTTATGTTAGTTTTGTCTCAGATTATATATATTTTAAAGACTAACAAAGCAGAAAATGGATGGAGAATCCATCTAGAGCACAGAAGTCAAAGATGTGATTGTGCAATTGTACAATCACGTCAACCATCTCTATGACAGTCATGCTTTAATCCAATCCCAAGTTAACTATTTGACCCAGAGGGTCCTCATGCTAGATGTTGTGGCCTCATCTAATATAGGTACGACACCTAGGATCATTGTTGCATCAACCATCATTGTCGTGGCCTTAACAGAAGCTCCAGGCCCAGAGGCAGCTAGCAAGACCCAAAAGATGAAGGTGGAGAAAACTAACAGATGCTTCGAGGCCTACACCTCATTGTCCTTCCCAGTTAAACAAATCTTTGAGTTTGTAAAGGAGGACAAGCTGCTGAGGTGGCCCAAGAAGCTGAGGGCTCCACCCCATAAGAAGAATAAAGCCAGGTGGTGCAAATTCCACTAGGATTGTGGCCACGACACTGAGCAATGTTATGCACTAAAAGATGAAATTGAGAGGCTCATAAGGAAGAGGATACTACAGATCTTCCTCAAGGATGCCTAAGGGATGCTGCCTAGTCTGGTAGGTCGCATTCCTCTTCTTATGTTTATGTTTCATCTATTTATGTTTCATCTATTTATGTTCTTAGTGAAAACTCTTTCTAAGTGGTTCCATTTTAACTTTGTTTTGAACTAGTAAAGTCCTGAATATATGAATAGATATATGAAATCAAGTTCACTTGATTGTGCCATATTTTGATTCTCATTCCCATTAAATGTTATCTTATAAAAGACTCTTTGTCTTAAACAGATTTTTAATCGAGACAATATGTTATATCGGGAGTGATATTATTTAAATGGTCCCATAATGCCCATCGTGACGCCTGATTGTCTGAAAGCAAGTGATAATTGAAAATGGCAAAAGAAACTATTGAGAGCGGTAGGAAAAATTGGCTTATAATGCCACTTATGGAGACTTTATCTCAACGTATGATAATTATATTCTTAGCTTTTGGGATGTGTCATTAGCTGCAAGGGCTTACAATGCTTGTTCTTAGCTTTTGGGATGTTTCATTAGCTGCAAGGGCTTATAATGCCCATTCTTAGCTTTTGGGATATGTCATTAGCTGCAAGGGCTTCCGATTCTTATCTTTCGAGATGCGTCATTAGCCCAGGGAGATTACTCCCCCAGCAAACATCATTAACTTGGTGGATAGAGACTAATCATGATTCATTTGGTGATCTCAGCCCCAAAACATCATTAATTTGGTGAATTATGAGATAAAACATCATTCATTTGGTGATCTCAACCCCAAAACATCATTAACTTGGTGGATAGAGATAAGACATCATTAACTTGGTGATCTCATATTAGTTGTGGGTGGATTAATAACATAACCCAGCCTGGGGAGGCTTGATAGTATCCCATATATTAACTATGGGTGGCTTAATAACATAACCTAGCCTGGAAAGGTTTTATATATATCCAAACATAGCTTTGGGAAGCTTCATGATACCTAGCCCGGGAGGGCCTGATAATAACCCAATCGACTAAAGGAAGCGATGGAGCCCAACTAAAGTGACTCAAGAAAAGCCATTAAAGGAAGTTAAAGCGACTAAAAGATGTTGTGACAGTGACATCATAAATCATGCCAAAGCTACAAAAGGATGGCCTCGGCCTAGCATGTTGTCATCAATTTCTTGTCAAGGGCTTGAAAGAAGTCGTGGCCCTAATAATATGGTTGCGGCATTCAAAGAGTTCATTCATTCATTTAGAGAGGATGCATCAAAGAAGGTATATTATTTAATAGCTAAAAGGCCACGTTTGGGTTCCAAACCAGCCGCATCCACTCAACTATAATATTGAGACTTGGAAAAATGGTGGAAAAACTTATTATTGTTAAGCCAAAGCCCCAGAGCCATCTTTCTTTGGCACCGCGGCTCGGGGGATGATATCCATAGATAGTGGAAAAATTTAAAGTCTTCCAAGGAAAAATACAAGTGAAAAGTCCAGGGCAAAGAACAATAAGCCGCAGCCTGTTTAGATAAATAATTCATATAAGACTACCGCGGCCTTATATGCATTATATTTCCTGAAGAAGTTTTGCAAGCTCATTCAAATATCAAAGTAGAGAATAAAGGATCAATTAGAAAATATTAATATGCATTCAAGAAGTATAAAACATCTATGCGAATGTTGAAGCATTTGGGAAATAAATCATGCATATAGTGTGGAAAATATTGATTTCTAGAAGAGGACGCAACCTGAGTAATTAGGATTCATAGAAGTTTAAAAGGGAAGCAACCCCATATGTCAATCAGATCGAAGGATAAAGCCTTGGTAAAAAATTGAAGTATTAAAGTTAATATAGATAATAGGTCGTAGCCTTGATTAGAAGTTCCAAAAGGCCGCAGCCTTGTATATATCAACAAAAAATCAATGTTTAAAAAGGGGACGCATTCCAATGTCTAGAATTAAAAGATGGCTAGTTGGTTTCATCATTATATTCATCTCCCTCCTCTCCTTTCGCGCCTGTCAAGGTCTCCTCCTCAGCTGTCGCAACCTCTGCCTCCGCCCTTATCCTGGCTCTCTCTTCCGCTGCAGCCTTTATCTCCGCTACGCACTATAAATTCTAAGCATCACTAAGGCCCCAGTCAAGACTGTGTCTTTAGATTCATGGAAGTTTTTTATAACTCTGTGCCAAATCTCTTGGTAGCCACGTGTAATACCCCGTAATTTTAAATGACTTTTAAAATGGGTTATATTTTAAATTAATGGATTAATTGGATTTTATTATTGATTAATTCACTCGGGTTTTATCCGGACGGTGGATATTAAAATGGATGATTCTGAATATTACTTAAAGATATTTAGGTAATATATGAATGTGATGTCATTGATATGACTGTATGATATAAATTCGGTAATTTATATTTTTAGTCAGACGCGGTTTGGGACGTGTAGGGACTAGTTTATTAAATTAAAAAGAAAATTTATTTTCTATCGACCTTATAGTCATTTTGACTGCGTCGTTGCGTTCGGAATGTTCAAAATAGTCAGAAAAGTCTATTTGGATGTTAATTTTGAGTCTCGGGTCATTTGGAAATGAATAGACAACCCGAAATGGCATTTTGGTCATTTTTCTAAGGGAGGTGAATAGTGATTTCGGATTTTGTCCTATTATAAGTATTGGTAGATTAAGTGTATGGGGGTTATTCATCTCCTCTACACAAATTAGAGAAGTCATCTTCCTAGAGAGAAAAAAAATGGTGCTTGGGAAAGGAAAAGCCTACTTGGGAAGGAGAAGAACAAGAACCAAGGTTCACCACCACCAACCACCACCGGAGTTTGACCGGAGAAGGGACAACCAACTGAGACATACTACACCAAAGGATCAGACCTTCAGAAAAGGCAAGTGTTTAATAATGGCAATTTAAGTTTGTATATTGTCCATGTTAGAATAGTATGAAAAGAGAAGATTATTCATGTTTGGAAGAGGTAATGGAGTATTAAATGGATTTCTGGAAACTGAAATGATATAGGAATTAAACTAATGTTTTAGGATGATAATAATCCATGAAATAGTCATGAAACTGTTGAAGAAATTATGAAAACCATTGATGTGTTCTTGAAGTTGATATGTTGATAATATTCTAGAAATAAGGAGATAAACATGTTTTTAATCCAATCCCTTGATGATTCTAGGATGTTTAGAGTATTGGAAATCGTTCATATATGTTGATATATCATGTAGTAAATATTATAAGTCATTTGGGATGTTTAGATGAAGGTTTAAATGATCATAAGTTGCTAAACCCGTAGTTACAGAAAATGCAGAAAACCAGGCTGTGACCTGAGGGATCGATCGATCGACCTCCCCAGAATGTGTAAAGTTGTTTCTTTTTAAATATTTATTCTTATCCCAAACCTTTTGTGGATATTTAGTGATTATTATTTGGATATTATGGGACTTAGAAAATATCAGTAAACCCTTGATAAGATTTGAATTAATTTGATTTGGATTTAAGTGATTAAAATGATGAAAATTATATTGAATGGAATTTTGGTTGCTAGATTCATTTGTTAAATTCCAAATGGGTATGTATGAGGATTTAAGATAGGACCAGTAGGGGTGATTTAATATAACACCTGGGTATCCTTAAGTTTATAAGAGGGTTTAATCTTAAGTGAAAGAAGATGTGTTTATAAGAGATTCGAAACTATCGGTTTTAACCTTAATTAAAAAGGAGAACTAAACTCGTAGTAATTCGGGAGAAATGATGTTATGTACTAGTAGGATATTAGTGACTTCTTACTGAATATATGTTGACGAAAAACTTATTTGAATCATTTGTTTTAAGTGAGGGTAGCCTTAGGGTTACAATTTGAACATCAAGGACTGAGTTTAAGCTCAATAGTGATTTCGTAAGGACGGAGTGTAATACAAGAGCGTAGTGGTGTGTCTCCTGGATAGAGATGGGAGTTTAAAACACATTTGGTTGAAAAAAGGTATGAGGTTATCCCGATCGAATAGTTGAAGTTGTCGGACCTCCTCGATTGACAAAGTTAAGTAGTAGTGTATTGGAGGGGTTCCTTGTTTGGATTTCGCTTTGCGAGACGCTCCGCGCATGAACCTTAACAACGTCAGGAGTGGAGAGATGTTATAGGATGCTAGGATAATTAAATTATGAAGTAAAGATATGATACGTGGAATTTAAAAGAGATATAATGATACATATGGGAAATATCTTAGGGTAGTGATATTACCTTATTGATATTATATTATAGGTATGATAATACCTATTTGATTGATTGATGATTTATGTGTATGACATACCTATCTTACATTCTATCGGTGGGAGGTTTGCGCGTGAGGGCAGTCATATCCTGATGAATCCATGGGATCTTTGATTTGTCGCTCGAGAACATAGGTCTATGAAAGACTTATCGGGGAGTTGATAAGTCCGCTGACTGTGGGTACGTAGGTATGTGCGTGACCCATGGATACGAGAACTATGTTCGCCTCCAATTTTTTTGTTGTTGTTTGTGGTTCGTGGAATCTTACCGAACCTTTAGTCCCCTATTCGGCGACCTGCGATGATGGGACATGATAGCAGAGTAATGCATTGCATCGCAGCTGTGACTCGGGGTGCCGTATTATATATGAATATATATATAATGGATTAAATGATTGAATGGATATATATTGTGGTTAAATCTATCTACAGTGATAATTGTAGAGAAAGGTGAATAGAGAAAGATAATGGAATTAAGTTAATGAATGTTTATTCTTACAGAATTGAAAAGCTTAATTCATATTAATGAGAAATGGTTCATGTTAATGAGACACGATTCATAAATGAGAAATGTAAATGAATAATAATGTGACGTATGGTATGGGACATATGGGGATTATGATATGGGAATGGAATTAATATGGAGACTAGAAAAGAGGAACCATTAACTAGGAGGTTAATAGGAAACGTTAAGTGTGCACTCTAGTTGAGAGCTGAGAATAGCAAGTGAGAGTTGGATCTAACATGTACATAATAAATGCTTTATTGCACTTGTTAAATACTCGTTGTTTTAAAAATCATCTACACATTCGGGCTCTGACCCGTTTCCTTGCATATTTTCTTTTCTATTGTATCTCTATATCAGGTGTCCAGCAACAGGGACGCCAACCTTAGCGGATGATGTTGAACTATGGAGCTATGGAGTTTTTTCTTAGATGCCTTTCATCTTTTGATTCACAGTATTCTTAGTTAGGGCATGTCGCCCAAAGGATTTCAGTTATCTTTTCTATCGAGGTCAAATACTATTGTATTCGGGTCTTTTTAATACATTTAACATTGTTTGGATCATTGTAAAGGATTTATATTATTTGGGAATGTTTATTCCAATTGCATTTAAATTCTTTTGAGTTATTTATTGTGTTATCAGTGTTGTTGTATAAAATGTGTAGTGTTATTCTTAAATTAAAATGGTTTTGTTGAAATTTAAATTTGGAAAGTTTTGACACCAGCTTAATTGGGTATTGGGTGAGTTGTAAATGTTTTCGGCAGTGATGCTAAGAATGTGCCAACTGTATATTCTGTTTTAATTTGGTATGGGACTGGCCGCCCGGTATTTAATTAGGCGGGGTGTTACAGGTGGTATCAGAGCATCAGGTTCTAGAGTCCTTTAGGATCTGTACGGCTTACTGTGTTTTCAGCTTAGCGTCCTTTGATGTAGAGCCCTATGAGTAGGATTATTGCTTTTCTATTTATGCCTACAAACTTCAGCTATTTTTGAGATATCAAATACTGATAGTGTTATCTCATTTCAGATGCCTCCTCGACGTGCACCTCAGCCCGCCCCATCTCAGGGTACGATGACTGCGGCCGAAGTAGCTGCAATTGTCGCTCAGGCAGTCAATGCTGCTGTAGCTGCTGTTCAGCAGGCTCCCGCACCGGCACCGATTGTGCCACCCACTCAAGGGCAAGTGTTTCCTACTGCATGGGAACGAGTGAGGGATGCCTTTCAGAAAGCGCACCCACCTGAGTTTCAGCGAGGATCAGATGTTGTGACTGCTAGCCAATGGAAGAAAGATATCCAACGGCACTTGAGAATGATCGAATGCACTGAGGTTCAACGTCAAATACTAGCTACATTCAAGCTAGTTGGGGCAGCCTTGCAATGGTGGGAAGCTACGACCACTATGGAGGAGAGGGACACAATGACTATTCAAGACTTTTGGATACGGTTTGATGGGAAGTATTTTCCTTCTGCCATCCAGACAGAGATGAGGCGGAAGCTACTTGATTTGAAACAGGGAGAGAAAACTGTGGCGGAATATGAGGAAGAATTTACGAGATTAACTAATTTTTTACCAGCTGAAGTACCTACTGAGGAGAGGAGAATTCTAATGTTCACTGATGGGTTGAACTATAAGATTCGCCAGCATTTATTGGTGAATCTTTCACTACGTACGTATGCAGATGTTCTTAATGCTGCAATGCTCCACTGCCAGGATAACCGCTTTCATAATCAGGGTGTCAAGCGGGGGTTTGGGTCAGGCCTGCAAGGCAAGACTACTGGGGGCAGTTTTAGTGGGACTCTGTCAGGGCAGAGTCATCAGCGTCAGAGTGAGCAGGGTTCCCAGACAGGGGACTATGCTAAGCGTTTGCGATCTGGAGATTCTCGATCTGAGGATAGAGGTATTGGGCAAGGACAACAGGGCCATCAGGGCCAGAGACAGGCTCATCAGGGCCAAGGGAAGGGAGGTAATGGCCAACAGGTTCGGGGTCAACAGGGGCAAGGTGGTGGAAAGTTTGCGGGAAAATGTTTCGTGTGTGGCAATTATGGCCATAAACGTCAAGATTGTCCTGAGAAAGACAAATTCCCTCAGCAACAACATGCTCGACAGGAGCCACAGGTACCAGTGTTTCCACCAGCTGCTCTTCCAGCTCCAACTCCGGTGCTAGCACTACCTCCCATTCCAGCAGCACCCGCACAGCAGGGTCAGTACGGGCGTGTATATAACGTCCGTTAGGCAGCGAATCAATAACCACCACCCGCGAATGAGGGTATGTTTTCTATCTAAGGGATTATGAAGCGTATATTAATTTTTGTAGTGATTGATACTGTGTGGGCTAAAGGGTTGCTAAACTTAGCCTATAGCATCGTTATTTACGTAGACTCACTGAGGGGTGTGGGACACCTATATATTACATGTTATCACGTGGGTTTGATTTTTATCATGGGATTACTTACCTTGGGCATGTCCGACCATAATGTGACTATCGGCATGCATTGACTTGTGGTATACGAGAGCGTATGTACTACTACTACCAGCATCTTGTCTTCTATAAGAGAGTAGATGCGTAGACTCTATTTGAAATCAAATAAACTTAATTTTTTTTTTCGATAAACCAAATTTTTATACACTATTGATTAAGGACCTTAGGAGTTTCGATGACCGACTACTTTAGGAAGTAGTGTATCGGGGTGGTTCCTTGTTTGGATTTCGCTTGCGAGACACCCCACGCATGAAACTAATAACCGTTGGGAGTTGAAATAAGTTAGGTCTTTGGGAAACGAGTTTATAACCTTTGTGAAAATTTTAATATTGAAAGCAGTACGAGAGGGTGTATGGGCGCCCTGGATGATTGGATTGTAGTATTTTTCATTATTGTAAAAAGGTAAGTAGTTGGAACTTCAGGATTTATTTGTTCAATGTGTGAGGCTCAGTTTTCCCAGAGTTTGTCACAAGGACGGTATAGGGAAGATTAGATAAAGTCTAAATTTGATTCAGTTGAAACTATATGGTGAGGCTTGGCGTATAACATCGATAGGGATTTTGTTAATGTACTGTATGGGCGGTACATCTTGGATTTCTTGCGATGTGAGATTTATACTCGGAGTTGACCTTACCGGCATGACTTATATTCCTGAATTTTGGGACGAAATTCTGTTATAAGGGGGGGAGTATGTAATACCGTGTAATTTTAAATGACTTTTAAAATGGGTTATATTTTAAATTAATGGATTAATTGGATTTTATTATTAATTAATTCATTCGGGTTTTATCCGAACGGTGGATATTAAAATGGATGATTCTGAATATTACTTAAAGATATTTAGGTAATATATGAATGTGATGTCATTGATATGACTGTATGATATAAATTCGGTAATTTATATTTTTAGTCAGACGCGGTATGGGATGTGTCGGGACTAGTTTATTAAATTAAAAAGAAAATTTATTTTCTATCGACCTTATAGTCATTTCGACTGCGTCGTTGCATCCGGAAGGTTCGAAATAGTCAGAAAAGTCTATTTGGATGTTAATTTTGAGTCTCGGGTCATTTGGAAATGAATAGACAACTCGAAAGGGCATTTTGGACATTTTTCTAAGGGGGATGAATAGTGATTTCGGATTTTGTCCTATTATAAGTATTGGTAGATTAAGTGTATGGGGGTTATTCATCTCCTCTACACAAATTAGAGAAGTCATCTTCCTAGAGAGAAAAAAAGGGTGCTTGGGCAAGGAAAAGCCTACTTGGGAAGGAGAAGAACAAGAACCAAGGTTCACCACCACCAACCACCACCGGAGTTTGACCGGAGAAGGGACAACCAACTGAGACATACTATACCAAAGGATCAGACCTTCAGAAAAGGCAAGTGTTTAATAATGGCAATTTAAGTTTGTATATTGTCCATGTTAGAATAGTATGAAAAGAGAAGATTATTCATGTTTGGAAGAAATAATGGAGTATTAAATGGATTTCTGGAAACTGAAATGATATAGGAATTAAACTCATGTTTTAGGATGATAATAATCCACGAAATAGTCATGAAACTGTTGAAGAAATTATGAAAACCATTGATGTTTTCTTGAAGTTGATATGTTGATAATATTCTAGAAATAAGGAGATAAACATGCTTTTTAATCCAATCCCTTGATGATTCTAGGATGTTTAGAGTATTGAAAATCGTTCATATATGTTGATATATCATGTAGTAAAGATTATAAGTCATTTGGGATGTTTAGATGAAGGTTTAAATGATCATAAGTTGCTAAACCCATAGTTGCAGAAAATGCAGAAAACCAGGCTGTGACTTGAGGGATCGATCGATCGACCCCTGCCTTCGATCGATCGACCTCCCCAGAATGTGTAAAGTTGTTTCTTTTTAAATATTGATTCTTATCCGAAACCTTTTGTGGATCTTTGGTGATTATTATTTGGATATTATGGGACTTAGAAAATATCAGTAAACCCTTGATAAGATTTGAATTAATTTGATTTGGATTTAAGTGATTAAAATGATGAGAATTATATTGAATGGAATTTCGGTTGCTAGATTCATTTGTTAAATTCCAAATGGGGATGTATGAGGATTTAAGATAGGACCAGTAGGGGTGATTTAATATAACACCTGGGTATCCTTAAGTTTATAAGAGGGTTTAATCTTAAGTGAAAGACGATGTGTTTATAAGAGATTCGAAACTATCGGTTTTAACCTTAATTAAAAAGGAGAACTAAACTCGTAGTCATTCGGGAGAAATGAGGTTATGTACCAGTAGGATATTAGTGACTTCTTACTGAATATATGTTGAGGAAAAACCTATTTGAATCATTTGTTTTAAGTAAGGGTAGCCTTAGGGTTACAATTTGAACGTCAAGGACTGAGTTTAAGCTCAATAGTGATTTCGTAAGGACGGAGTGTAATACAAGAGCGTAGTGGTGTGTCTCCTAGATAGAGATGGGAGTTTAAAACACATTTGGTTGAAAGAAGGTATGAGGTTATCCCGATCGCATAGTTGAAGTTGTCGGACCTCCTCGATCGACAAAGTTAAGTAGTAGTGTATTGGAGGGGTTCCTTGTTTGGATTTCGCTTTGCGAGACACTCCGCGTATGAACCTTAACGACGTCGGGAGTGGAGAGATGTTATAGGATGCTAGGATAATTAAATTATGAAGTAAAGATATGATACGTGGAATTTAAAAGAGATATAATGATACGTATGGGAAATATCTTAGGGTAGTGATATTACCTTATTGATATTATATTATAGGTATGATAATACCTATTTGATTGATTGATGATTTATGTGTATGGCATACCTAGCTTACTTGCTATCGGTGGGAGGTTTGCGCGTGAGGGCAGTCATATCCTGATGAATCCATGGGATCTTTGATTTGTCGCTCGAGAACATAGGTCTATGAAAGACTTATCGGGGAGTTGATAAGTCCGCTGACTGTGGGTACGTAGGTATGTGCGTGACCCATGGATACGAGAACTATGTTCGCCTCCAATTTGTTTGTTGTTATTTGTGGTTCGTGGAATCTTACCGAACCTTTAGTCCCCTATTCGGCGACCTGCGATGATGGGACATGATAGCAGAGTAATGCATTGCACCGCAGCTGTGACTCGGGGTGCCGTATTATATATGAATATATATATATAATGGATTAAATGATTGAATGGATATATATTGTGGTTAAATCTATCTACAGTGATAATTATAGATAACGGTGAATAGAGAAAGATAATGGAATTAAGTTAATGAATGTTTATTCTTACAGAATTGAAAATCTTAATTCATATTAATGAGAAATGGTTCATGTTAATGAGAAACGATTCATAAATGAGAAATGTAAATGAATAATAATGTGACGTATGGTATGGGACATATGGGGATTATGATATGGGAATGGAATTATAATATGGAGACTAGAAAAGAGGAACCATTAACTAGGAGGTTAATTGGAAACGTGAAGTGTGCACTCTAGTTGAGATATGAGAATAGCAAGTGAGAGTTGGATCTAACATGTACATAATAAATGCTTTATTGCACTTGTTAAATACTTGTTGTTTTAAAAATCATCTACACAATCGGGCTCTGACCCGTTTCCTTGCATATTTTCTTTTCAATTGTATCTCTATATCAGGTGTCCAGCAACAGGGACGCCAACTTTAGCGGATGATGTTGAACTATGGAGCTATGGCGTTTTTGCTTAGACGCCTTTCATCTTTTGATTCACAGTATTCTTAGTTAGGGCATGTCGCCCAAAGGATTTCAGTTATCTTTTCTATCGAGGTCAAATACTATTGTATTCGGGTCTTTTTAATACATTTAAATTGTTGGGATTATTGTAAAGGATTTATATTATTTGGGAATGTTTATTCCAATTGCATTTAAATTCTTTTGAGTTATTTATTGTGTTATCAGTGTTGTTGTATAAAATGTGTAGTGTTATTCTTAAACTAAAAATGGTTTTGTTGAAATTTAAATTTGGAAAGTTTTGACACCAGCTTAATTGGGTATTGGGTGAGTTGTAAATGTTTTCGACAGTGATGCTAAGAATGAGCCAACTGTATATTCTGTTTTAATTTGGTATGGGACTGGCCACCCGGTATTTAATTAGGCGGGGTGTTACACCACGGAGGTAGGATTTATTATTGATAATGAAGAAATCCTTGGAACCTTTGAAGGATTCCAGAGCGTGATCAATAGACAATTGGATAGCCTGAGCATGGTCTTCATCTTTTTTCTTTATGGGCGGGGCATGATCTTCCTCCATTTTCTCTATGGCCTCAGTGTGAGCACATCATCATTAGCAACCTTGGTTTCCAATTCTTCAAACTTCTTTTGAAGAAGGTCAAGCTTGCTTCTTGAAAGTTTTGCAGGTTGGGCAACCTCAATAACCTGAGCTTAGGAGGCCTTAAGAGAGTCTTCGTCTTGCTTAAAATTCTCCTTAGCATCCCGCTTGGCTTGTTTCGCATCCTTAATAGTGGCATCTACATTCATCTTATATAACTCAAGGGCCGCAGCAGAAGACTTCTTTCCAGCTTGAAAGGAGTCAGCCATTGCCTTCACCAAATTAGCATTATGAACGTTGTCTGCGTCCTCCTTAATCCTATATAGACCCTCATACTTGATTTTCTGGGTCATCATAGCTTCTGCAACTTGTAATGTATTAAAAGTTAGAAAATAAAACTGAAGATACAAAGAAGAATTATTAGAAAGTTAGAATTACTAACTCTTAGCAGACTATGGAGGGCATAAGACTCCAATTCCTCATGGTTCTCATCCACCAACCGATCTAGGTCGGCTCCGTTAATCGCCATTTTTTATCCTGAGGACAACACGGGCGGTTATGTCATAAAAAGACTGAGGATCTAGCCTCCGTAGTTGTTGCCGCGAAAGTCTGCTTTGTGGAGGTGCCAGATTTGCATTGATAGCAATTATTCATGGAGGGATAGGAGAATTTTTCACATGAACTGGTGAAGTGTCGTGGCCACCTTGGTCAGAGAGAGATGACATTAGACCTGTCGCTTCCAAGTTAGCTCCAATATCATCATCAAAATTACCCTTAGGCCTCTCCTGAGGGTCCAACTCCTCAACCTAATTTCGGGGAGTAGTAGGACCAACTTGGTCACCAGAAGGGACTACGGCATAATTATTTTGATATGTAGACAACATAGTGGGCACGACAGGCTCAACTTGGTCATTAAAAGAGACAGTAATAGGAGCTTTGGACTTTGTCCTCTTCCTTTTTCTTTACCTGTCTGTGTTATTGAGGACAGCTGTGTCCTCATCCATCTCAGCAAGCTGAGCTGCTAACAGAGATCTATCAATCTCCTCACCTTTGAAGAAATAAAGCAAGGTCAATATCCAAGTTTGAATCAATTACCGTGGAATAAAATATAAAAATAGAGTAGTATTACCTTCAGCACCTATAACTTTGGGAAAAAATTTGTTGGGAAAGAAGCCCCCCTTGTAGATTGAAGTAAAAGTTACAAGAGTGCTGAACTTCTTCCTGTTAGCAGGAACTTTCATGGCCTCACCAACTCTCTTATCTTGCCGCTCACTTAGCTGCAAATTGTCAAGAACTGCAGAAAATTTCAAAGGTTAGTACAAAAGCAAAATGTGGAGAATAATATGCAACTATAAAGAGGGGGCGCGACTATAATTCAAAAGGTATTTACCAAGGTTGGAGGGACACCCCCATTGTCGCGGCATCCTAAAGGTTCTTTTTCTCTTAGTCTCTTGGGGGTGGATCTCCCACCCTTCTCAAAAAATGAAAAAATATTTTCCCTTCCAATTCTTTACACTGGTAGGCCTCCTAGAATAAAGGGTTTCGTCTCTATCGCGAATAGAAAAGTAATAATACCCCGTAAATTTTACGGAGTTTTTCTTTCGACGGTAGAAGTAAAAAAACTCTGCAGGAGTAATGTGTCTCTTGAATTTCTTCTTCCACAGCACAATAGCTGCAAGAATTGCCCTCTAGCCATTGGGATCCAATTGGGATGGGGCTAACTTCATCGTCTAGAAATTTTTTCGAACTGGAACAGGGATAGGTAGCCGCAACCCATAAATGAAAGCGTGTAGGGGGAAGCAGACCCCATCATCAGCAAGTGACGTTCATGGCCTTTGATTCGCGACTGGTGTTGAGCACATCAAACCCTCAGGAAACTCAAAGACTTCACCCACCTGATCAACCCACTATTTAGTCATAATGTTGCGGATATTAAGGGCAGCAGGAGGTCTCTCATCTCTACTAGATGGGCCGGTAGGTAGGTCCCTAACGTCAGATGGACCCATAGCCGCGGCGTCAGTATCTATTAGTTGTTTACTTGAATTCAATTCTTCTTCCATTGTCGCGGATTCTAATTCTGAATCTAGTACCACACAGTTGGGGAAATTTATCAATTGGAAAGTTCCAATTGATTTCAAAGGGTGAACAAAAGGAAGTTCGGGAGGAGAGGCTTTAAAATGTTTATTCCAAAAGACTCTCAGAAATTCATCTGGGTCAAAGTTCATATGGCTACAGCAATACCAGAAAAGCAGAGAGTCTGCAGTTAGGTTTTGCAAGCAATATGATCATATATAGGCCTCTTAGAGTCTGCAACAGGAATAATAATGTATCAAGTTTGAAGGATAAACAAGAAATGTTAGACAAAATTGGCTAACTACACCAAGTGTTGGGCTCTCTCATCCTAAAAGTTAATTTCTGTCGCGACCTCTTGTGAAAATTATTTGAAGAATCTGATTGGATGGTTGCGTTTCTCTCGAGAAAATAATGAAAATACATTCTGTAATGATCTTAAGAAAACTCGATTTAGCTCTTCAAAACTTAGGTTACGGGTTTAGGTTTTGTAGATGAGAGAGAAGGAAATTATGGGAAGCTAATGATTTTTGAGAAGGCTAAAATTTTTTTTAAAAGTCCTAAACCCGTCACTTTATGTTTATATACCGAAAATAATTTCATTCCTAATAAAATACAGACATTAAAAAAACATTACGAACGATCAAATCGTCAGAATTGGTTAAAATTTTGATATGTTGTAGCTGACGGCGAGACAAAGATGCTATAAAACATTGAGCTCGATCGTACAGTCGATTTTTTTTCTTTTTAGGTCGGATCCTCCCCCGATTTTTATATAAAAAGTCACAATTTCAAAATTTTAATCCCAATTTAAATTCCACTTAAAACCTTATTTTTTTTTTATATATAAAAACCAACATTTTTACATAGCAAAATTAAATAAATTCCAAAAAATATTTTTTTGAAAATTTTAATTTAATTACGGCTAAAAAATCATGGGGTGTTAGATAATCCCCCACTAATATATGAATTTCATCCTCGAAATTCGACGAAGCATAAATTTCAAACGTAAAGTCGCGCAAACAAAATAAGGATTACATATGCCTACCCGTAGAATGCTACGATTGGGAGCCCATACACCCAATCCCACACGCACATACCCCACAAACAAAGATACAATATATATCTTAACTATATATATACACACATAATTATGAAAATAACGGAGTACCATGCTCTCTCATGAATCACCACTCGATTATATCTCCAAAAGACAACGCAAACTTAAATCCTCAAATCAAATCACATCATTGCATCAATACTAGATATACTCAAAATTTATACTAATGATCTGCCATATAAATATCGTTTTCAAAATTAATTCTAAGGATCCTCACATCAAGATTACTATATCTAACCTCAATGCCTACAACGTATTAACACAAAACTCCCTATCTCTAAGAAACACGGCTAACACATATGCTAGACCCAATATCTTAAGGAGTACAAATCAACAAAGGTGATCAAAGATCAGTAACGCGGAAGGTAAACGGACTCACAACCTACGAGACCTAAAACCATGCTCTGAGACCATATGTAATACCCTACGCATTCTGGCAAGCGAGATGGCCAGCGACCGCCGCCAAACTATGTCGAGTTTCATTAAATAAGTTATCTTTCTCAGCATCTGACAAATATATGAGACGTTTAAATTTTTTTCACAAGATATAATCAAATTGATTCAATAAATATAACCATTCACGCCAATTAGATACTAACACCATGTTATTTATAAAATAAATCCAAATCCAAATAAATATAAAATCCAAATGAAATGATCCAACTGTAAATATCTGACAGAAATTATAAACAACTGTGGAACTGATTGGCCCACCAAATCAGTAAGTAAAGTCTCATAATACATACAACGAAAAAAAGTAAATCTAAAGTACAAAAAATTGATAATTAAATCTCCAACTGCACTTCCCAAAACTATTTTCGATCACTCCTATACGGCTACTCCAGTGCTATACCTGAAATGTTAGCCAGCGCAATGAGTCAAAGCCCACCATATGATTACTAGCTACTCCTACCAATTAGGTCCGTGGATCCAAAAATAGCATTATACATGATAAACATCAGAATAGAGTATTTTAATTTAAAAGAGATATATTAACATACGAGTAAAAATAAACTACCATTATCTCCTACATACTAAACCACCCAAATATTCAAGTCCAAATTATTTCATTTCTATCATTTAATTTAAACCTTAGCTCTTATTATTAATTAATTTAATTATCCAATTATTTATTTTCGTGCGACACCACTATGTTCAGTCGACCCCTTATCGGTTTTGCACACACTCTTTGTGCGCTTAAGTTCCAATACATCACACCCATTCCCCTCTTTATAATCAGTCAACACGATATTGGTCAACCGGGGCCTGGAAGCATTCGATGACCCTTCGGAGTAAAACGGATCATTCTTCCATACCGTAAGTCAGAATTGGGCCCGGAGTGAACCTTTAGAAAGGGGTTTCACTGCCCTTTGATGATTAATTCAGTCTCGGTCGATCTGAAGAGTTTACTTTGATCAAACGGAGCCTGGGGGCATACTGCGGAGGGTCTAAAGGAAGTGACGATCAAAGATTTAGGTCAATTTTGAGGACCTAAAGCAATGTCGGGGGTGACCAATTCCGTGGGTCGAGGCCAATTTTGAGGGCTTAAATCGAGATGACTAATTCTGTGGGTCGAAGCCAATTCTGAGGGCTTAAATTGAGATGACCAATTCTATGGATCGAAGCCAATTTTGAGGGCTTAAATTGTGATATCCAATTCTGCGGGTCGAAGCCAATTCTGAGGGCTTAAATTGTGATGATCAATTCTGCGGGTCGAAGATAATTCTGAGGGATTAAATTAAGATGACCAATTTTGTGATTCGAAGCCAATTTTGAGGGCTTAAATTGATATGACCAATTCTTCGGGTTGAAGACAATTCTAAGGGCTTAAATTGTGATGACCAATTCTGCAGGTCGAAGGAAATTCCGAGGGCTTAAATTGATATGAACAATTTTACGGGTCGAAGCCAATTCTGAGGTCTTAAATTGAGATGACCAATTCTGCGGGTTGAAGCCATTTCTGAGAGCTTAAATTGTGATGTTCTCGGGGGACTTTGTCGGAGAAATTTCCTCGTGATTTTAATTTGAGATGGGGAGATGCTTGATGGGGAAACTTTTGTATCATTTGGAGACTTTGTAGGGGAACAACCAATTTTATGGTGTAAATTCCACTGGGGAAGTGATTAGGTGGTCCAAAGTTTGGATGTTTTGCTCGGGAAAATTTGAGACTTTTGGGGAATAGGAGATAACTTGAGGTTTAGGATACTTTAGGGGTCCTCTGTGGACGTTGTCGGGGGGGGAGATTCACTTGGCTTTTGAGAGTTACGTTGGGTAAATAGGGGTTTTGCTTGAGGGAGTGTGAAATTTTCTTGGTGAAGAGGTTTTAAATCCTCCTCCGGTATTTTTAGGAATTTTTTGAGGATTTTCAGGGTTTTCTGGTATTTTTTGGGAGTTTTTGTATGAAAATTTAAGGGGCGTGCCGATCGGCATGGTGTGGAGGGTGCTATTCGGCAGTGGCACAGACTTTTGGACTGCCTCGAGAAGGTGGAGGGTCAGTGCCTATCGATATGTGGGGGTGCAGTGCCGATCGGCATGACCTTTGGCTTCCTTTAAAAAGGGGGCGGGTTCCCCTCATTTTTCACAACTTCTTGCCTTCTCTCTTTCTCCGGTTTTTTTTACAAATCATTTTTACATTTCGCAACCTAAAAAATGGTCGCTTTTGTCAGCACTACGATACACAGGGAGTGGTTTTCTGTTGATGACTGGGCGAATGAGGAGTGGAGGGTCAAGGCGCCTCTTGCTTTGAGGAGTGAGAATTCTTTTGATGCATTTGAGTCAGTTGCGGATGAGAGGACTTTACTGTGGGAGCCGTCACGTCGTCATTCTTCTAGGGATGTGAACCCTGGTGGTTATGTAAGTACAAAATGACTTTTGGCATTATTTTTTTCGTGATTTCCATTTTCTTGGATTTTGACGAGGTTTTCCTTTGACAGTCTGATGTTTGTTTGTCGACTATGCGTCTCCTCGGGACGATGGGACTTAAGGATATTTGGGAGCACCTTCCACCTGTGGTGCATTGGGTAGTATCGTCAGTAGGCTTTGGGAGGCTAACGTATGTGCTGGATGAGATGCCTCATTCGAAGATGGTTTTATGCGCTCTGGGGGAGAGGTTGTGGGACACTACCCACACCTTCCATTTTGGCTTTAGGGAGATGACCGTGACTCCCATAGATGTGCAGCAGCTACTGAGGCTGGATTGTGATGGAGAGCAGATAGAGGTGGATCGCTCTTTACGGGTGAGGCCGGAGGTGGAGCAGGCGGTGTTAGGTGATGTGTGGAGGATAGTATCTGGGGCCTCTATCCGTTTTTCACTGCTAAGGGATGTTTTGCTGGATAGGGTGATTAATGTGGAGGACGGGATGCAGGTGAGACAGATGACCCGACTATTTATTTTGCTAGTGTTGGGGGATTTCTGGTGGCGTTGAGCTGCGACGTTGTCCACTTGTGGTTTTTCCCATACTTGAGGATGTTTTCTAACATCCCTCTCTATGATTGGGGGAGCCTAACTTTGGAGACCCTTTATTTTTCTCTGGATGCATTTAGTTGTTGCTGCCGATAGACTTTTACTGGAGCCACGTATCTTCTTGAGGTATTCTTTAGTTCGCGCATTTTCCTTTCATGCATTCACATTTTCCTTGTGTGTCTCTTTTAATCACAGATTCTTGTATTTTGATCGCATTTTCCTTGTTCTATGAGGTTATTGGGTGCAATACCTAGCTGGTTGCTCTAAAGGATGAGACTATTGGGGACTTCTACTGGGTGTATTGATGGCGTAAGGCCAATCGGCAGTCGAGGAAGTCTCTTTATCTGGAGGCGGTGCATCAGGTCTATAATGGCCTGACCAGTGATAGGGTAAGACTTTTTCCTTCTTCAGTCTCGGTCTTTGTGTGCTATAATTACTTGTTGACTTATATCTCCTGGGGATTTTTTAGTTGACCTTTTACCCTTGGGGGACGGCTGTTCAGGACACGGGGTGGACTGGGGTGAAGGCGCAGATGAGGCGTTTGCTGGCGCATGAGTTTGTCCACTCCTGGTATCTTAGCTAGAGGGTGGTTTAACAGATTGTTGAGGATGAGGTGGTGGTGCCACCTGCGAGGCCCCCTATGTCTATGAGGCGAGAGCGGATGTTGCCTGAGGAAGTGAGGATTGTGGCGATGATTGGAGAGTTTTATCTGTTGTATACCGACACGATTGTGTCATATGATTATATGGACTTCATAAAGAGTTAGTTGATGGTGCCTAGCATATATGATGCGTTTCCCTTACCTCCTGCAGGTTCGAGTCGTCCAGTGGGGTCCTCCCATAGCAGTGGTTGTCCGTCGTCATCTGCAATGGCGACGACTCTGGAGGTTCCCTTTGTGCGGTTGCCTACCCCTTCCTATAATATTCGTCAGGCTGAATGCGAGATGGTTCCTATGCTTCATCATCATCATGCGATGGACCCGGAGGAATTGGGCTTGACAGAGGAGGTTCTTCGTCCTTTGGTATACCTTTATGCTCTTCTCCTTTGGTTTCTTTTATTTTCTTTGGTTTCTTTCGGTCTTCTCTGCTTGATACTGATTCTGCCTTTCCTTGTAGTAAGTCTAGGTGTCCACCACTTGGCTGAGGGACATTAGGGACTGGATATAGTCGATGACTGCCCATATTCGGGATGCGATTCATGTTCCTTCTTGCTTGGTGTCATCTGCCTCATCCGGGGAGGAGTCTGGTTTAGGAAATGGCGGTGCGTCATCTCGTCATAGGGGAAAGAGAGTGCGTTGCAGGGATGGGAGATCTTAGAGAGAGAGGGGAAGGGTAGGTGAGAGAGAGAGAATGTGGGTTCAGGCTGAGTCCCATTGTTTTTCTGCTTTTCTTTATTTCCTGTAAAATTAATGTAAAACAGAAAAATACCTATGCAATGCAATGGAGTTTTTTTATTATCTTTTGTTAGTAATGCATGCATATGTGATTTTTACTTTGTTGCTGAGACCGTAAAAAGAAATATTTTTGGAAGTTTGAAAGAAAGTTTTATTCACAATGAGAAATTACATAAAGATGGAAGGGGGTTTTGAAATTCTGTTGAGAATATCAATTTATTTTTATTGAGTTTTTTTATTTTTTGATTTTGGCAAAAAAGGAAAAAGGTAAGCTTCTAAAAATAGGGGGTTGTCGATCGGCAAGCCCCTTGTCCTGCCTATAGGCAGTTCAGTCCAGTATAATCCATCAAGACTTTGATTGGTACTCTCTTTCAGCTTTTAGTACCTTATGGGGAAGGATTCCCTTCGATTTATGCAAGGATTGGGACTTTTGTGAGGGTTTTCATGTATAAAAAGGGGTAAGGGTGGAGTACTTTCATCATACCTTCACATTCTAACTTTCTTATTCTATGAGATGGCTCTCCCTGGTAGTGTTGAGTTTGCCAACTACCTCGAGACTTTGGAGGCGATGTGCTCCTACAACGTCGACTACGATGCTTTCGACATGCGTTGAGTCTCTTTATGGCGTAATCGGCCCATAAAGTGGAACATTCTCATGGCGGTAGTACAATTTTGGTACCCCGAAGACCATGTATTTCTCTTTGGCTTGGAAGAACTCTATCCGACTTATGAGGAATTTTCTGCCATATTGGGAGTTAATCCTAGTGTGGCGGCTGCTATGTCTGAGTTTTCTCGGTCTCCCCAGGAGTTGTTGCCTAGAATTATTCGCGTCTCGCCCTCGGCGGGTATATCTTTAGTTACTGGAGGAATTATTTCCCTTCCGACGGTGTTGTGGTCTGTGCATTTGCAGCAGGTTGGTGATGCTGGATATGCCAGAGCCATCGTTCTGGGCTTGGTTTCAAAATTATTGTTGGTGACTGGGGAACTGCTGGTGGACCCACAACTTGTAGCCATTACTTCATGGATGTCATACCGTCACAATCTCGCGACGGTCATACTGGCGGAGACTTTGAATGGGGTGGATACCTGGAGAGAAGGTCGTTCGGACTTTCTGAGGGGTAGCTCTGTGATGTTGTTCATGTGGTTGTCTGAAAGATTCCGCCTGGTGACTCCTCCGAAATATCCTTTGTCGATTGTACCCAACTTCTTTTTGCGCCATTTTATCAGTGTTGGCCTGGATATCGAGAGCAGGGAGAACTGGTTTGTGGAGCATGGGGCTCTAAATCTGCACTAGTTAGTGCCTTGGTGGGGACAGTTGCTGCCTACTCTGGAGCTAGGGGAATACCCATACGTTCGATTGGTTGGTCTCAGACAAACCTTTTTCTATTTCCCTTGGCGGCTTATGTGCCACTTTGGTTGGGAGTATATTATGACACCTCGGACAGTAGATTTATTTTCGGTAGAAGATCTGACAGATCATCTGTGCATGCGGTTTGGCTCTTTGTGGGAGAGTCGGCGTCTGTCGACCCGTCCTTCTCAGTCTGTTGGGAGAGTCTGGCACATCCCCGGGGATTATATGAAGTGGTTGTGGAGAAGAGTAGTCAGCAAGATATTGGTAGTGGAGACTGGACAAAGATGTCTTGTTTTATTTGATACCATGGAGGGAGGTGTTGTGGTTTTTTCGCGATTGGTTCGAGATTATCGGTCTATGGAGCGTCTGCGGCACTCTACTGAGGCAGGGGAAGCTTGGGACGCCAGGATGTGGATGATGATGATGGAGCGGGATCCTCTGGTAGCTATGGATAAGATTCTTGGGGGGGGGGGGGTTGTTTTGTAATGGGGAATAAATTTGAGCATTTATTTGTCCTTTTAGGAAGGTAGGGGGAAGGAAGTTATCCGCTCCTTTTCCTATATAATTGCACTGTAATTTCTTATTAGTGAAATAATTTTTTTTTTATCATCCAGGTGTGCCTTTTGATGAATTTTGTATTTTTGAATTATCTATACCGATCGCTAAGGCATGCATAATCCTTTTGTTCAAGTATATATTGGAATGAGCTGTCGTTCTTGGAGATAATAAAACAAATATTTTTTGTGAAAGAGAAAGGGTCGTGCTTATGTAAGACGTATGAGTTTCCTACGTACCTCTAGGGGTTTTTGAAAATTTTAAATTTTTCTGGAAATGGTTTTTGTAGAGGATCAGGCCCACGTAGTTCTGGGTAGAGGGGAAAGAAGATTTTTGTTTTTTTTAACAGAAGGGAGATGAGAAGAGTCGTAGCGCGTCGAGATTTTGAACTATGGGTAGAATTTCTTGAGACGGTCCAGTTTGAATGGACGAGCCATAACTTCTCCATCAAGGTCGATGAACATGACGGCACCTCCTGATAAGATCTTCTTCACAATATATGGGCTGCTCCAATTGGGCTTGAATTTTCCTCTGGGTTTCTTTGAGGGCTAACCCCCCCCCCCTCTCGAACACTGTGATCCTTAACTCTCTTATTGAATGATTGCGCTATATGAAGATGGTAACCTTGTATGTGATATAGATCTTTCAATATCCTTTCATCTAGGAAGGTCATCACGTTAAGACGACTTTGGTACCAGTCTTCTTCGCTGACCTTACTTTCAAGTATGATGCGCAACGAGGGTATTTACAGCTCCACGGGTAAGACTGCTTCCATGTCGTGGACTAGAGAGTAAGGGGTAGCCCCAGTAGAGGTTCGGATTAAGGTTCGATAGCCCCAAAGGGCGTATGGGATTCGGTCTTCCCAATATCGACAGCTTTTGGTCATCTTACTGATAATGGCTTTGAGGTTCTTATTGGCTGATTTGACCGCACCATTGGTCTGAGGTCAGTAGGGAAAGGATTTGTGTCTCTGAATCCCATATTCGTTGACTACTTCTGCCTCAAAATGCAACTCGTTATCTGACACTAGCTCATGCGGGAACCCATATCGGCAGATGATGTTCTTCCTGAAGAATTTGGCCACTTTCTTGGCATTCATAACTGCGTATGACTCTGCTTCGACCCATTTGGTGAAGTAATCCATGGAAACTAGGATGAATTCATGCCCGTTGGAAGCCTTGGGTGTAACCTTCCCTATGATGTCGATGCCCTAAGTGGAGTACGGACAGGGAGAAGTCATGTTGTATAATTATTGTGGAGGCAGGTGTTGAAGGTTGGAAAACTGCTAGCATTTGAGGCATATCCGAACATAGGCGGTGCAATCTTGTATCATGCTGATCTAATAGTAGCCTTATCAGATGATCTTCTTGGCAAGCATGTGACCATTCATATGGGGTTCCTATTCCTCGATGTGGATATTCTGCATTATTTTTTCAATGTCAGCCCCTGCGATGCAGTGTATGGGTTCCATCAAAGTTTTTTTTGAATAGTGCTTTGTGACAGATGATGTACTGGGCGGCCAACCTTCGTAGGGATGCTCGATCTTTCTTATTGGAACCTTTGATATACCTACCATGCTTGAGGAGGTGCCAAATATCATAGTACCAGTAATTGGCTAGCTCAGGATCTTCTTTGGTGATGAGATCAATGTGGTAGCAGTGGGTTGGTTTATCTTGCTTTTGAACTAGGAAGGGGGCCATTGTTATTCCTCCGGGCATGTCGACTATGGAGGCCAACGTAGAAGGGCATCGTCTAGGTTATTCTTTACTCGAGGTAAGTAGTGATATCTTGGAATTAGGTGTCTATTTCTTCTAAGTGGGCATGGAAGGGTTGGAGTTTCTCATCCTTGACTTTCCATTTTCTGAGCACTTGATCGATGATGAGGGCAAAATCCCTGTAGACATATAGGCATTGAATACCTTTCTTGAGAGAAAATTTAAGGCCTACCGTAAACGCCTCGTATTTAGTCATGTTGTTGTGCAGGGGAAATCCAATTTGATAGTGATGGGAGTGTGGGAGTCATCTGTGGCGATCAGAAGTATCCCATTGCCATATCCCTTCTTGTTGGCAGCGCTGTCAAAGAACATTTCCATCAGAGGTTGTCTTGAGCATCGTAGAGGATGTTTTCATCTAGGAATTTGGAGATCCAAACATCATATTCTTTCATGGGGTAGTCAGTGAAGTAGTCAGAGATGGCTCTTCCTTTTATAGCTTTCTGCATGACATACACGATATCAAACTCGGCTAGAAGCATCAACCATCGAGCCATTCGGCTGGATAAGGTAGGTTTCTCAAGTAAGTACTTGATGGGTTCCATTCGGGATACAAGTTTGATGGGGAATGCGAGCATGTAATATCACAACTTTTGGGTGACCCAAACAAGCGCAACGTATGCTTTTTCCAAATAAGTGTAGTTGACTTCGTATCCTGTCAATTTGCGACTGGCATAATAGATGGCTCTTTTTTTGCGGGTTTCTTTAAGGCATTGGGCTAACAAAGCCCCAGCTACAGTGTTGGTCATGGTTAGGTATTAGAGTAAGTGGAGACCAGGTTGTAGTGGCATGAGTACCGAAGGTTGGGTCACATATTGTTTGATTCAGTCAAAAGCTTATTGGCAGGCCTCGTTCCAAACCTTGGTTGAATCTTTTCGGAGGAGTTTGAAAATAGGTTCGCAAATGGAAGTTAGTTGGCTGATGAACCGGTTGATGTATTGCAATTTCCCAAGGAAATCACGGACTTCTTTCTCCATTCGGGGAGGTGGGATCTCAAGTACGGCTTTTATCTTGGCTGGATCTACTTCTATCCCCTTCTCAATGGCCATGACTCCCAAGAGTTTTCCTTTTGTAACGTCGAAGACGCATTTCTTTGGATTGAGTCTCATCCAATACTGTCGCAATCTTTCGAAGAACTTTCATTGAGAGGTAACATGGCCTTCTTTTATTTTGGATTTGATAATTATATCATCCACATAGACCTCGACTTCTTTATGAATCAGATCATGCAGGATGGTTATGGAAGCCCTCTGATAGGTAGCCCCAGCATTCTTTAGACCAAATGGCATAACAGTGTAGCAAAATGTTCCCTACGGTGTGATGAACGCAGTTTTTTCTTGGTGATCTGGGTACATTTTGATTTGGTTGTATCCGGCAAACTCGTCAATAAATAACTTGAGAGCATGACTGGTTATGTTGTCCAAGATCATGTTGATATTGGGTAACCAATAATCATCCTTTGGAGAGTCTTTGTTCAAGTCTTGATAGTCTACACACATCCAAGCTTTCCCTCCTGATTTCAGCAAAGGCACTATATTGGATAGCCATGTGTGATATTCGATCACACGAATGAAGCCCACGTTCGGTTGTTTGACCACTTCTTCTTTAACTTTAAATGACCATTCGGTGCGTAGCTTTCCCAACTTTTATTTAATTGGCTTGTAATCTGGGAGAGTGGGGATCTCATGTTGAGGTATTTTGGGATCAATATCGGGCATATCGTCATAGGACCACGTGAAGACATCTACGAATTCCTTCAGTAATTCTTTGAATTGTGTGCGCTCATGCTCATTGAGGGTAGCCCCTATCCTAATCTCGTGCGATTGTCTACTAGAACCGAGTTTAACAACAGTTTCTTCTTCATTAACTTGAACGCGGTTATATGTTATTTGTTATTAACCTTATTTAGATCAGTTAAGAATTGTTCATTTGCAAAATCATCATCATCAAAAGTTTGATTAGAATCTAAACAATTAATGTAAGGCATAACAAGATACTCAAAATCTTCATTTATTTTATTGATAGGAAAAACAACATTGAGAACCTCATCAAAGGAGGTCTCGATTATATTAGAGCAAGGATAGACAACAGAAGAAGAGATGGGGTAAACATTGGGATTAGGTGGGATTTCAATAAGTAGAACTGGCGCATTATGCCAGTTGAGGAGAGGTGTATCAGCAGCTTTAATTATGTGGGATGGATCCAGTGATGTAGTGCTTGAATGAACCATGAAGAGTGTCATCCCCAGTGTCTATAAGTTAAACGAATCCTCGAAGTCACTATCTTCGATATCTTTGATGAGCAGTTGTACATGGTGTTGGGAACTTTCAGCACATGGGTAGCTGTCTTGGAAAAAGATCTCCATTTCAGGCTTCATCTTCTTATCTATGTGGTGATACCATGGTTCGAAAAGCCACAAAAGGGGAAGTCTTCGCCTTCTTTAATGAATTTTCCATTCAAGGAGTCACCTAGGATAGTCTGAATGTAGTCTAATCTTCTCTTCGATCGAGACTGGCGAATCATTCTGAGCTCTTGTTCTGATGGTTAATACCCCAAACCACAAGGAGTTAAAGCTTTTTTCAGTACAATGGGCTCAATTATCCCTTGTTGTCTTTGTCCTTGGACCAGTTTGGCAATGAAGTGCATGTTTATTAACATATGAATCACAATGACGTTGCCATGAGGGTCATATTCTGGACAAACCCTTTCTTTTAAATCGTCCCCTGTCGGGAGTAGAAGTGGCTCAACTCTGATTCCTGATAAGAGCATATCATTTGACCCGTGCTGTATCTCAAGGATTGGGTTGCTAGTACTTGCACCCTCGACATTATCTTCCTCGCCCAAAATGGTGATGACTCGTCCATCGACGAAGAACTTTAATTTCTGATGGAGCAAGGAAGACACGCCCTTGATACTATGGAGCTAAGGTCATCCAAGCAATATGTTGAAATAATATGGGATGTCAATAACTTAGAATTCAACGATAGGGTTTATAGGGTCAGCCCCTATTGTAAGTTTTATAGATCACATCACTTCCTGAAGGGTATTATTGTAGGCACGTACAACAGCAGAGGTTGGAGCGAGGTCACTTTACTTTATTCCTAAGCATTTGAAGGTTTTTAATGGGAAGACATTCAAGGCAAATCCATTATCGATAAGAAAGAGTGGTACGATCTTCCTCATAACTTCGACGAAAATATTGAGTGCATAATTGTGGTTTGGCCCAATTCTGGGGATTACTTCTTCAAAAAAGGATAGCATTCGGGTAGAGGTCAGGCATCCGACTAAATTTATCGCTTCTTCTGGCGTGGTAGAAGGAGGAACAGTCGGTCCAGTGAGCAACTTGATCAAAGCATATCTGTGCAGTTGGGAAGACATGAAAATCCCCCATAGAGTGATGATAGCTTGAGTTTTCTTCAGTTGATCGAGGATCTTGCTCTCCTCGAGGGTCATCTCTGGCATAGAAAAGTTTTCAACACCTTTCCCTTTGTCAATGGCTGGTAGTAAGCTTGGGATCTGGTAATGCCTTCTTGATTTGGTTATGTGATTTGCTGAAGAAGGGAAGAACATGAACCCTTTTTCTTCGTCAATCTCGGGTTGTTCTGCCACCTTATTTATTTCTCCAAGGAGTTCTTCAAATGATATCATCCCACACATATTGGCTACTGGGCCAGTTTTCTCTAAAGCTTTCTTTCCATTTGAATCTTCGAATACTTCCCTTCCCCCAATCCGGTGGAAATAATTATGTCTTTACATGTAAAGTCAATGTATTCCACAACTTCAATGGCTTCTTCGTACAGGTCCTCCAATTTTGCGGGAAGGTGTAAGGGTGAAGGGACCAGGTGCCCTTATAACTTCAGAGTATCGAGTAACTCGATCATACTGCAAATATTGTTGGTTTTCCTGAATAATTCTGCTATAATCTGGACAACGTCATCTAGGTTGACTCCATCGGTTGGTACCACCCATCTGTCTGACTCTCGGGCCCAGTTTCGTGCTTCCAAGAATAGCGTACTGAACCTATGGAAATTAATGATCATCTGTGAGGGAAATTTCATCTTGAACTCTAGGAGTTGGTTTAATACTTGTAATAATTCCATACTTCCATTTTCACAATGGGTACGGATAGCGATGCATGCTCTGGTAAGGAGTGACAGTGCCTGATCAGACAGGTTGGAAGGGTGTAGGGGAAATATGGGAAATTTTGGAGAGGTTTTTTGGGAGAGTATATGGGTGTGATTTGAGGGATCAAATTTGGGGTTCTCTTTTAAGAAGATGGCATTGGAAAGATTTGGGAGTGGGTTATGAATAGTGTGTGGCTTAGGATTGACTGGTGGGGAAATGGTACCCCAGTCAATTAGACCTTGCATTATGTTTCCAATGTCAAAGCATTGGTCTATGGTATGGACAGCAGTTTGGTGAAAGACACAATGGGCATCCGCCTTGAAGTTTCTTCGAAGTGGATTTTGTAATGGACGGGGGTCCAAGGGTTTGATAAGGTTTCGTCTTAACAGGGCTTGATAAATTTTAGAGAGGGGAGCATGGAGCTCAATGTATTCCTTTCGGACTAGGGCAGGGCAGATTTTTGGTTCCCATGAGTTGGTTATTTGAGAGATGTTGTTGATGGTTGATACTGCAGCACTGACAGGCTTATCATATTTTCTGAGAGTGAACTGTACGGACACTTTCTTCAGTTCAACTTCTATTTTAGCAAGACCTTCCTAGATTTCTACTCCTTCTTCTCTGAGAGCTCAGAAGTGGGGATAGTATTGTCCTCACATTATTGCTCGGACATGGGGTAATAAATTCTTCTTCACTATGTTGACTTGTTCTTCCTCGGATGGACGATTGGTCATAAAGGCTGCTTTTTCCCTCCATCGAGCTATGAAGTTACTGACTGGTTCCTCAGAATTATATTTGAGCAGTTCTAAATCACGACGGGTGATCTCAAGCTCTTCGTTGTATTTGTACTGAGACATGAATTCTCGGGCTACATCCTCCCAGCTACGGATTCTGGACTCCTCGAGAGATAAAAATCATCGGAGGGCGCTATCCTTCAAAGTTTGCTGAAATAATTGGGTCATTACTTCTTCAGAAGCCCCTAGGAGAGTCGTAGAATGGTGATAACTGAGAAGATGAATAATCGAGGGTCCACTTCCTTCGAATTTCTCGATATTTGGGATCTTGAACTTTTCGAGTAACCTCGCTTTAGGATAAGTAGACATGTGGGTGTAGTCTATGTAATTTCCAGAGATTCTGACTTGGTCTAACTTTTTAGTTAGCATCTTGAGATCTTCTTTGACCTTCCTCTTTTGGATCAATGATCATAGGCAAGTTAGCCCCAGGCTGGGCAAGTTTTTGCATAGAAAGTTAGGCAGGCGGTGGCCCATTAGCAGGAGGGGCACGTGGATCATTCTGATACTCTTCGGGGATCCAGATAGGCTCGGGTGGACCCATAACACGAGGGAATAGGGACTCGGGCCCTTGAGGAACAGGAACCTAGTTTCGTTGCATCTCTCGGACCTCAGTCTGGAGGTTGTCAATCTTGGAAGCGAGATGAGCTAAGACTGGCGTCAGATAAGGCTGCACAAATGGTACTTGATCTGTGTTCTCCATGGAAAGCGGATGGATTTCGAACTCGAAAGAAGTATTAGCGTAACGGAAGGAATTACGGGGTGATTTGACTGAAGACCGAAGCCAATAATGAGCCAGGCCAAAGGCGTGCAATCGACCTAAGAAGGCGTAAAATGGGATTTATTTTTGAAAAAAATGAATGAATTTTTTTTTGACATTTTCTTTTTCTTTTTGAGGTTGAAAGACAAAATACTTTTGGATTTGTAATAAAGAGAGGAAAAATGTTTTTGGATTTTTTTTTCTTTTTTTAAAGAAAAGAGAAATATTTTTGGATTTTCGATAAAGAAGGGGGAAATATTTTTGGGATATGGGTCTCAGGATAATTATTATAATTATTATGTTTTCACTTGTATTAAATTTTCCTAAATGCCAAATAAAATGCAAGACGGGACCTGAACCTGGAAAAGTTGGGTTTGTAACATATGCAAAGCTATGGTTGGACTTGTAACCAGGCTCACGGGCAGGGTCCTATTTTAAAAATATGCAAAAATTTCGACGGCTGGACGACCTGTAATTTTGGCAGAGTTTCGGGTTGAAATTGACAATCTAACACGTGTGTCCTAGGCTTGACACCTATATGAGGGCATGTAGTTGGTTGGGTGAATTGGAAAGGGTTCCCCCCTTTGGCGTGACTTCCACGATATACGTCTTGCTTTTGAGGGCAATCGGTACGTGTGGACAAGCCATTTGATATACTTGAGTGTACGTGAATTGCCTCGCTATATACCTCATGGGGACAATATGTGTGAGAGAGAATTTGATATACTCAGCGTAGGTGAACGAGTTCCCTGCGATATACCTCCCGTCATGACTTTGGTTAAACAGTATGATGTGGGGGAACCATTAGATATACGTCGAAGGTACTTGGCCAATGGAAGGTGAGAGTCATATCACTTAGGCTAACTGCGCCCTTCGAACCAGCGCCCATCACGAAGTGACCCTCCAGTTACTGGACAAAATTTGGCAAATCACACTGCTCTTTGGTGATGTCTTATGAATCATGCATGATTCTCTTATTAGTATCTTATGATGAGAGTGTCTTTCTTGATCATGTCAAACAGGGAGCAAAGTCCAAGTACCAATAGTATACCAAGCATGGATAAGTGATGCATGCAATATGTGGACATATGTGATCCTAGGTGCACGTGGTGCGAAGTGTACATGGAGAATTTTCTACAAGTGTGTGAATAGAAGCATAAGCATGAGGTACACATGAAAAGGGGAACATGCAAAGTAGGGGGTATATAAGAAAATAAAACACCCATATAATAGAGTCTATCCCTCTTAAACAAAAGTTTTCCGAGCGGAGTCGCCACTGTGTCCATCCCCGATCCTCGTGGTGAGAGGATCTTGGTCCCACGCGTCCCTCTCGGGAGCGCTTCGGCCATCGTCGGCGATGTGTGAGGTGAAAAATGTAGAGAGATGGAGTCTCCGGTCTATTTTACTCAAAACAGACAAAAGAAGGTGGAGCCATCACAAAGGACATCATAAAAGACATACTGATACATACGAAAGAAAAAATTATTCGAGTAGGGTTCGGAGGGTAAGTTACGGAATGGGAAGGTGTTAGGCACCCATTCCGCCCTTGCCGTCTCTCATGGATTGTTGTTATTTTCCTCTATTTCCCCGTGATATGTGTGCATGTGTATATGTAGTGGAGATAGGAATCATCTACTTGTATCATGGAAGAAATAAAGCGAGTCATCCATATGAATGTTCCTAAAAGTAATAATAGAAAATAGGATTTACGCGATTATCCTTGTGTTGATCGTTATAATGGAACAATAACGCATGTGGAATAATACACCACTAAGAACAAATATATGTATATGTAAATATATAAAATCTAAGAGAATTAAGTTAAAGAATTTAGAAAAATAGAAAAAAAAATAGGACTTGAGTCTCGGGTTTTTCTCCTATACGCCTACGTAGCCTATAGAGGCATCAAAGTCCACGTAGTTCGAATACAAAACGAGGGGTGGGGTTTATCCCATAAATCCAATCGAGGACTTCTGTTATATGTGTATGTGTGTAAAAAAAAGTGTTTTAGTTGTGGAAAAAGTGTGAGAATTCCCGTTTGGAATTTATGAGCAAACCCTTTTTTTCTTATTTTTTTGGGTTTTATTTATATAAAAATAAGAGATGTGAAATAATACTAAATAAAAAGTATATTAGGATATGTGATATGGAGAGAATAAAAGTGCTAAGTAATAAAATAAGTTAATGCGAATTTGGGAGAACTTGAATAGAAAGTTGAAAATGTTTGACCTTCTTGAAGATCTTGAGCTTGATCTTGAATGTTGGAGAGAAACCCTTGCACTTGGGTGATGATGAAGAGTAGTTAATTCACCAAGTTTGATGAAAAAGATGATGAAAAGTGAATGTTGGAAAAGGATTTGGATGTGGAAATCAGGATGACTTCGAGAGAGGTTTTCTGAGTTCGCTGAGAGTGATGGATTTAAGATCTTGGATCCTCTTGCAATGAGGTCAGGCCCTCCTTTTTATAGGCCCAGGGCATTGCCGATCGGCATAGTCCTGGTCTTTCCAATCGGAAGGTGTGTTTAGGCACACTGCCGATAGGCAGGATTTGGAACCTGTTGTTTGGGAGTCTCTTTCAGGTTCCTTCGAAAAAATGTTCATAAAATGCAAACCGTTGATCTGAATCGTGCACCGGGTGAACCGATGGAAAGGTACTTTAGATATCTTCGAAAGTACTTGGACTTCTCCTGGGTTCGGGAGTTGTCTTTAGGATAAATATGGCATGGAAACGCTCGTTGGTCCATTAGACGGGGGATCGTCGGACGCAAACGGATCGTTCGTTCACATGGTAAGTCCGAATCGCGTGGAGCGGACCATTGGAAAGGTTATGAGATATACTTCGAGATTCCAAAGAGTTTGAATTGGTTTGGGGAGTTGACTTTGGTCAACCTGGGCCTGGAAGCATTTGATGACCCTTCGGAGTAAAACGAATCGTTCGTCCGTACTATAAGTCGAAATTGGGCCTGAAGCGGATCGTTGGAAAGGGGTTTCAGCGCCCTTTGAAGATTCATTCAGTCTCGATCTAGATGAAGAGTAGACCTTGGTCAAACGAAGCTATGGAGTGTCTGGTGTCCTCCTGATCAAGTTTCGGGGGAAAACGGGTCGTTTGTTCGCACCGTAAGTCAGAACTGCGCACATAACGGATCGTTGGAAAGGGGTTTCAAATCCCTTTGAAAATTCATTCAGTCTCAGTCGAGCTGAAGAGTTTAACTTTTGGTGAAACGGAGCCTGGGAGTGCTGATGGCCTCTAGGTCGGTACCAGGGTATGACTTAGGTTTATAGTGATTAAGGGAGGTGCTAGGGACCTAAGGAGAGGTTAGGGGGTGCTAGAATGGGGTGTCTACAGTGTGTGATTTTGTAAAATTATTTTTACATTTTTTTATGAAAATATAGAAAAATTCAAAAATCGTTTGTTTTCTTTGTTTCCCGTGACACCCCAATTTGGTTTATTGTGTTTATTCTTTCCTTGTCTATTTCGGACCAATAAAAAGGGGGAGAACGAATTATGACTTTATGGGGGAGTTTTTGAATTTTGGGGGTGATTTGAGATTTTATATATGTTTTGATTTGACTTTATGTTTATCTCATTTCAAACTCGATATGTCACAAAGGTATTTTCTCTGTCTCACGTGTGTAGGTACAAAGTTGGAAATTAGTTTATTACACAGCCTGATGAGAAAAGCTTTGAGGTTTAAAGTTTGTTGAAGATTGAAAAATTTTGAAGACTTGTCATTTCCCTTTTCAGTTTTGGGTTCATGGGAGGGTAGATTTGTATAGGTCATATTTTGATTGATAATTCGAATATTTTTATTTTGTACCGGCATAGACATAGGGGGAGATTTGTAAGGACATTTGTGTCTGTTATCAATTTATATGTCGTATACCTCTACACTGTCGAAGAAGATCAAGATCACATTCACACCAAGACGAATCCGAATAATCAAGGTTCTTCAACAAACAGTCTCCGCAAGGTTAACTTTGGTAAGGTTACATTTTAGAGTACCTTAATAATGCACTTATAGTATTGGGATTATTTTTCATAAAATTTGTTTTTCTAAGAGTTGGAGCGGAGCTTCAAAAGTTTTTATTAATTTTTTTTGAATTCATACTATCTAAAGATTTTGTTCTCGGATACGTTTCTGTAGAAAAATCATAAATATTCATAAAAAATTAGAAAAATATGAAATTGTCGGTCACGCGTTCGTATCGAAATTATCTACAATCATGGCCTAATTTGATAGGTCATTCAAACAATATACTATTTCATTCGAACGAGATAAGGATTTTATTCAAACGAGATAAGTATCTCGTTCAAACGAGAAGTCTTTTTTTCTAACACGTCACTGCCTTGATTTTTTGTATTTAAAGGGTGTCAGACTTCTGATTTCATGTGGAAAAACACTGGTTTTAAACAGAATACAATTTTGAGTATTTTACTTTATTCTCCAACCTTTTGAGAGTTCAATCTCTTGTTTTTCAATTCACAAAACATCACAATCTTTAGTGAATTGTTTTGGAACTCAAGAACAAAACTTTGTTATTAGTCAACTCTTTGTAGAGAGGATAAATCTACATCGGACTGAGGTCATTAAGGAAGTGCTGCGATATTCCTGGGCTGAAGATAGGACTGCGATTCTTGTGGAGCTTCTGAGATTATTCCATTGCTGACGACATCGACCAACACCTGCGGGTATTCGTATGTCACTTGTATTTTCATTATAATCCAATTGTAAACCATTCTTTTACAAATTATAATGGAAATAAAAAGGTTTTTCCCTTCGGGGATTTTTTTCCTAAAATTTGGTTTCCTTTGTATGCTTATTACGTTATGATTCCATATCACTTAGATGCATGTTTTTAGGACTGAATTAAAATTTGGGTTTTCATTAAAATCGCTTTGATTGACACACAATTAAAATTGATTTTATTTGATAAGTCACATTTATTCCACTGTAGCGACTCTTATATTTTTTCAAAGTCCTTCACTCAGCTACGGACATCTCCAAATAACCCAAATTTATTTCTTCCTAAAGATGTCGGTCTCGCTCACCCTTTTGTAGAAAAATAATTATAAATCCAAAAAAAATCAGAAAAATATGAGGTCGGCGCCCACACGACCATGACAAAAAGATATACAACCTATTGTTTTAAAACAACTGAAAGGGTCGATCGATCGATCGACCAGATATCCATCTTCTTCCCTGATTCTGTTTCCACCATTTTTTAAACCTCAAGAATTTTTATTCTCTCTCCCACTATTATGCCATCACAACCAACAATATTATCACATGGAAAAGGTTCTAACCATATTAGAGACCTTAAATTCTTAATTAATTTTCATAATTTTGAACTTTCCCGATTTGGGTATTTTTCGGGTTTTCTTCATTCGATCTAAGTTTCTACACTAATATCTAAATTCATCATCAATTTCTATTGGTTTCAACCTCTGATACTGATTTCTATGTTCCATAATCATATATCACAAACCATAACACCTTTAATTTCATTCAATTGTCAATTTAATCGAAAACCCAATTTCTCAATAATACCCACCCCAAAAACGTACAATTTCAATACACATGCTATAATATGAATTGATTATCACATATTTAAGAATCACATCAGTTAACCACTTGCCTTGAAAGTTCGTAGAGTCTGATTCGTTGGTGTAGAGGATGGTTCGATGAAGAACACCCAAATCTCTCTCTAGATTAATCCCCAATTGCTCCTCTTTACTTCCTCAAAGACTTAGTTTTATGATTTATGAAATTTTCCGTAAGACCCTTTTTCTCTTCGGTTAATTCACACTAATCCCATTTTTAGTCGAATGGGCCAAGCCTAAATGACCCAAACACCCCCGTGTGGGCCCGACTATGCCTAAAAATGTCTCGAGACCCGATTACTACCCTCGGGTACTCTTTTTTTACTATCTCGACCCATCTGGACTCAACTGTGCGCTCAAAATTGCCATCCGAAATACTTTATAACATTCTTTAATTTCGACCTCAAAATGTGACACAAAAATAATTCGAATATTTAAACCTAAAGTCGCAAAATATAAATAATTCTTCCCACTCATATAAATTATCCAAATCATAAATTTAAGTTTCTCCAATTTAAATAGTTTCATTTCTCCCAAAAGTAATTAAATACTAAATCCTCAAAATTACGGGGTGTTACATACTTCCGCCCTACAAAGGAATTTCGTCCTCGAAATTAAGATAAGTCTAGTACTCTAAGCTTGGAATATCACTCTCTAGTCATGTGCATCTAAGATCGTTACATCTATCTCTCCCACTTCTATTTATGAGTTACCCATATATGAATTTTAATTAACCAGGGCACCCATACACCCTGTCCCCGTTCTTAACTTCATGAAAGTTACCCGACTATGCTAGCCGTAACCCGTAATATAACTTCCAAACCGTAGTCATATCACATACATGAATAGCAATCGGGGTATCTAACCCATGTACTAACGACCAAATATCTCCCCACACCCAACGATGCGCTAAGTCTCATGCGTGGGACATCTCGCAAAGTGAAATCCAAACAAGGAACTCTCGATACACTACTACCTAACATTATCGGTTGTTGAGATCCGTTAAGCCCTCAGTCCATAGTACGCACCCCCAAATACATGCCTCTTAAAACAAATGTATACCCGCCCACTCTTATGCTACAAGAGACAACATAAAATACTACACCCTTGTTATCACTAGTTCTTGCGCAAAATAAACCCCGAGCTTTCTCTCCCCGCTCGAAAATAATTCTAACCACCTTGACTCACTTCAGTAGACATCCTTACTTACCAGCGTAAAATATAACAACACAAGACATTCTTATGTGTATATTATACCACACAATACAACGCACATACATACATATATATAGGCTAGATACCCTCTCAGGTGACACCTACTAGAAGTCACTCATACCCACGCGCCACGAACACCAAAGCTTACTATCATTATCCACAATAGTTCAAATCCATCTTTATCCAGTCGATACTTGTCCAATCATCTACCCTGCTCCCATAATTATCTAAATTAGTGACCCCTCGTACAATTCAAAACTTCTCTCAATGTATACCCCCACTCCCTCGTGGTTAATACCAAAGAACTCTGCTACCCCGCAAAAACTTTATATACTACCCACTAAATCAGACTTACCCGTGAACCTAGTGATCGAGGGTGAAAAGTAGCGTTGCCTAGGAACTCTAATCGTTATTTTTGTTTCACCTCCTCAATACAAAAACCTAAACTACAGCTACACTTGACAAGCAAGCACAGCGGTAAGTCGGGTTTCGTAAGAAATCCACAGGGAGTGATTGAATTTTAGATTTTAATTATTTTGCTACTTCATAAATAAAAGTGTAAAAGGGGATATGGTTTAAAAGAAAGAAAAGAAAAAAAATTAAGAAGTTAACACTAAAGAAAAATTAATAAAACCAGAGTCGGGATCGGATCCCCTCCATGGGCTAAACACGTGAAATTAGAATTTCGGTTCGAAAACATTTAACTGAACATTTTTATTTAAGCATAAATATCACACATGAAGGGATTTTAACCCAAAAATGCAAGATAAAATATTTAATAAAAAATGGCCACATGCGTCTTAAATTCGGATTATCGCTATAAACACTAACGTTGCATGGCAAAGAAAGTTAAACGGATAATAATCCAAATTTAATATGCGAGGTTTCAATTAAATGAAATTTTCCCCAAAACTAACCTTCGGAGATCGACGCCCAACAATGGCAGACACACGATCCAAAGCCTATTTAACTACTCACACAACATGAATAAACTAGTTTAAACACTAATTAACTAAATGAAACAACAAAATAACTAATGAAAACAAGTTATTTAGGCATGTAAATGGAAGACAACAATGGAAATAAGATAAAACAAGTGAAAAGACAATGAACAGTAAACTTACATAACAAAAATGGTCAAAATCCCAAACCAATGGAGGAGAGGGGAAAGCTCCACAAAATCCTCAAAGTTCTAACCCCAGAAGTGTAAAAAAGTGAAGTACCAACTTAATAGAATGTTTACATATGTATACCCAACCAAAAGCCAACTTAAAAAATGAAATTTGCGAACTTTCAGCCGAATCGATTCGCACTGTCTGAATCGATTCGCAACTGAGAGTGTTGAATTCTTAGCTTTGTCCAACTTTACAAAAAATACCGTAACTTCTTCGTTATAACTCAGAATTAGGCACGATCGGAGGCTACGCGAAGATAAATCCGAGGGATACAACATCCAAAAGACATTAGGCCAAAAAACTAAATTATGAAATGACTAAAATGCCCTTAAATGTGACCTTGAGTGTGATTTTGTAGATAAAGCCATCCTAAAAATTCCATAACTCCCTCAAATAACTCGAAATCATGCACCGTCAGTGGCCACGAGAAGAAAAATCGAAGGGCTTCAACTTCCGTGAAGAGTTAGGGATCAAAATCCGAATGCTAAAATTACTAAAATGCCCCCGAAGTTGCAAAAGTCGATGAAATTTCACCGAAAAGCTACCAAACTTCACGCTAAGCACTTTAATACCTACAATAGCTCAATTATACCTCATCTATCATGTAAATATATAAAATGGAGGTCGTCTGGTTAATGATCATAAATATAGGAATTAAGGTACCCGAGGGGGCTAAAATGCATAAGTATAAGGGGTGAAAAATACAATATTTATGCCGAATCACCTAGTGAAGGCAAATTTCATATTATGACACCCTCACTGCAACCCAAGACATACCCCATGACCATAGAATAAAAATAATTACCTCCATACTATAGTTGAAATGGATTATCCTCGGGTTCCTGGTTAAAATTTTCTCATCTGAACTGGCCCAAAAGCTGTTGTAATGGTTGGACATCCAGAACCTCGTCATGTAGTTGCCCTTGCCTCGCTTAGCGCAATCTCTCTTCATGTGTCCCACTTCCCCACAAATGAAATACTTCCTAATAATTTCACCTTGCCACTGATCCCTTCCTTACTAGCGTTGTCGAAAGCCCTGGCCATCTTGTCGATAGCCCCGAGATCTAAATCGCTTGGCCTGATTCCCCTACTTGGAATCCTACCCCCGATGTCCCCCTGTCTACTGCTAGGATACCCCACTAGCACTGACCCTTCCTACCTTATCCGATTGAATGGGTTCAACTCTCCTCTTGCTTCCCTTAATGTGGAAGCGATGCTCCTGGTATTGTAGGAGTGCTACATTAACGACGTCTGTATAAGATACTAATGCAGGATTACCGATAAAATGTAGTTTGATCTTCCAGGCTAACCTATCCATGAACATTGTTTTCTTTCTTTCTTTCTTCATTATTTACCTCATCCGGTATAAAATTTGCCAAACGAGTGAACTCTTCCTCGTACTTGGCCATTGAATGGTCCCCTTGAGTAACCTCACTGAATTTCCTCCTCATCTTGGCCTCAACTATTGGTGGAAAATACTAGCGATCGAACCGCACTCAAAACTCGACAATAGTCAATGTGTCCCTTTTCTCAACGGTAGTGATCGACTCCCACCACTGGAGCGCTGCCCCCACTAACCTAAAAGTGGCTAGCATTTTGCTTCTACACCGCTCTTCAGTCAACCATTCGCAGGTGATGCTGCATGTCTTTCTTCCACTGGCACGCTAGCACCATTTATTAAGTCCCCTGAAACTCTGGTTGATGGCCTTTCTGAAAGGCCTCTCGTACTCACTACCACTCTGACGGCCATGGGTGGGCCAGAATAAATGGTGCCACTAACAACTGTGGCTGGTTTCGTGGAAAGTATCTCGCCATTCCTATCATCATTTCATTAACTACCCGAGCCACTAATTCAGTTACATGTGCAGTTGAAATCATCTCTGGAAGTTGTTGTGGTAACTCTGGCTCCTGATGAGCCTCTCTAGTCTCATCTCCCCCCGCTGCCCTACCTGCTCTCTCTCTCCTGGGCGATATCTGAGATGAGAATCGAATCATATGATTTCACCATCAAATATAAAGTAATTAGTAGAAGAACTTAAATACGCATATGTGTAAGAATACAACAATCCTACGATAGAGCTCTACATCAAATAACGCTAAGCCGAAATGTGAAAAGTCGCACAGATCCTAAGGACACTAGAACCTGATGCTCTGACACCATCTGTGACACCCCGCCTAATAAAATACCAGGTGATAAGTCCTATATGAAATTAAAATGGGGATCCCAATTGGTTCATTCTTAGCAACGCTATCGAAAACCTTTTTAAAACTTACTAAACAACTAGTATTCAAAAAGTCGGTGCCAAATTTTAACTTATTATTTAAACAAACAAAACAACACCATGCATAAATATAATATGAGCCATACACAACGACTGAATCCAAATAAACTGAATAAATAAATAAACTACTTTCTGAATAAACCATCGGCCACAAATGTAAATAGTCCAATAACAATCATTCAACAATTGAATAAATAAATCTGAAAACTACACTAAAAAATCATGGCGACAAGCCCTAAGAAAAACTAAAATTGATAGATGATTCCTACTCTAGGAAAGAATGAACGATGCGTCTAATCCAAGCTCCTGCTATCATCCACATGTGCCGCTGCTACGTGTCCCTGGAATAGAATATCAAGCCTGGCGTCATTGTGGCTAGACACCTAAAAGGTTTTGAAAATAGTTTTATAGAAAGGGTTAGAACCCAAAATGTTTTGAAAATATTTAGCAAGTGAGTTAACTACAGTAATTAAAAATGCATGAAGGCGCTTCATATTTAAGTTAGTGTCGCACTCTCTTGAGGACATACTCACCCCTCCACTAATGTCCACACCTAATGGTTACCTTAATCCCACCTAGTTATACTACCCTGTCCAACTAGTCCTAGTATAAAATCCCTTTGCCATACTACTCTAAACTGAGTATTATTATTCATGGGTTATAAGTTGTCTCTCACATTAACTTAATTAATTCCTTTAAAATAATATCATATAACCGTGACACAAGTTATATAAGGTAAACACATTACACTCTGTGTTATTACCCCCATATAATATTCAATACCATTATATATGTATCTTTACTAAAACATCCACACATAGGTTATATGTATATCCATCCTTCCGAGTATACCCTCGCCGGATGATTTCCTCTGAAGTGCTATCATACAAGGTGTGCTCACTTAGCCTAGTTACCCCAAGTCAAAATCTCTCGCGAACTTGGCCAAAAACATAAGCATTGGAGGCGGTCGTATTTCCTTCCTGAAAGTGAGATAATCCCCTCACCCATATAACAGACGCTATGACCTGGGATATACTCGCCCTACTCCGCAAGCTAGAGGATTCACCCTCATCGCGCAACCTCCCTTAATAGCACTAGAGTACATAATTTAATTAAATATCTAGCCACTGATATTTATAAGCAGACCATATATATATATATATATATATACATACTATCACACACCGTATATATATAATTAAAATCCTAGTTTTACCGTGCACTGAAATCCATAACACTAGCCCGTACATTCCCGAGTCTATGGTCCGACTCTAATTTAATTCATTTTCCCATTAATTAATTTATTACCTTCCCGAGTATATGGTCCAACTCTAATTTAATTAATTTATCCATTAATTAATTTATTACCTTGGTGCAACTCAACCAATATACCCATACTCGCTCACTTGGCCCGTATCTTAATATATTTCCAAAGTCCTTCACTTATCAACGGACATCTCCAAATAACCCAAATTTATTTCTTCTTAAAGATGTCAGTCTCACGCACCCTTTCGTAGAAAAATCATTATAAATCCAAAACAAATCAGAAAAATATGAGGTCGGTGCCCACGCGACCGTGACAAAAAGATATACAATCATATATTTTACAATAACTGAAAGGTCGATCGATTGACTCCTTAGGTCGATCGATAAATCTACCAGATATCCATCGTCATCCCCGATTTTGTTTCCACCATTTTTGAAACCTCAAGCTTTTTTATTCTCTCTCCCACTATTATGCCATCACAACCAACAATATTATCACATGGGAAAAGGTTATAAAAATCCTTGAGACCTTAAATTCTTAATTGATTTTCATAATTTTGAACTTTCCCGATTTGGGTATTTTTCAAGTTTTCTTCATTCGATCTAAGTTTCGACACTAATATCTAATTCGTCACCAATTTCTATCGGGTTTAACCTCTGATACCGATTTCTATGTTCCAGAATCATATATCACAAACCATAATACCTTTAATTTCATTCAATTATCAATTTAAGCAAAAACCCAATTTCTCAACAATACCTATAAACACCCCATTCTAATACCCCTAACCTCTCCTTAGGTCCCTAGTACCTCCCTTCATCATTGTAAACCCAAGTCATACCCTAGATACTGACCTAAAGGCCATCGGGCACTCCCAAGCTCCGTTTAACCAAAAGTCAAACTCTTCAGCTCGATTGAGACCGAATGAATATTTGAAGGGCATTGAAACCCCTTTCTAACGGTTCGCCATGTGCATGATTCTGACTTACCATGCGGACAAACAACCTATTTTTCCTAGAAACTCGATCAGGAGGTCACTGGACGCTCCCAAGCTCTGTTTGATCGAAGTCAACTCTTCATCTTGACCGAGAATGAATGAATATTCTAAGGGCACTGAAACTCATTTCCAACGGTTCGCCCCATGCGTGATTCTGTCTTACGGTACAGACGAACAATCTGTTTTACTCCGAAAGGTCACCGAATGCTTTCAGGCCTCGGTAGACCAAAATCAACTCCTCGAACTAGGTCAAACTCTTTAGAATTTTGAAGTATATCTCCTAATCTTTCCAAAGGTTCGCCCCGTGCACGATTCTGACTTACCATTACGGTCGAACGATCCATTTGCGTTCGAATTTTCCTCGTCCAAAGGACCGACAAACGTTTCTGAGCCACATTTAACCCAAAGTTACAAAACCCGGGACGAGTCCAATGAACTTTCAAAGTTCTCTAAAATACCTTTCCAACGGTTCACCCCGTGTACGATTCGGATCAACGGTTCGCACTCTACGATCGATTTTCCAAAGGAACCTGAAAGACACAGTCAAACGGCAGGTTCCAAGCCCTACCTTTTGGCAGTGTGCCTAAACACACCTGCCTATTGGCAGGACCACGGCTATGCCGATCGGCAATGACCTGGGCATATAAAAAGTAGGGTCTCACCTCATTCAGGGAAAAAAGAGGAAGGGGAAAAATTAGAGATCCATCACACTCAGCAAGCTTAGAAAACCCCTCTCGAAGTCAACGTGATTTCCATATCCAAACCCCTTTTCAACCTTAGCATTTTTCATCAAACTTGATGAATTAAGTACTCTCCATCATCATACAAGTGCAAGGGCTTCTCTCCAACATCCAAGATCAAGCTCAAGATCTTCAAGAAGCTCCAACTTTCTCCACTCTCTCCTTAAATTCGCCTAAATTCTCATTAGTTTGTTTTGTTACTTAGTACTTTTATTCTCTTATCTCACATATACTAATATACTTTTTATCTAGTGTTATTGCACATCTCTTATTTTCATATAAATAAAACCCAAAAAAATAAGAAAAATAGGATTTGCTCATAAATTCCAAACGGGAATTCTCACACTTTTCTCACACTTTTCTCACAACTAAAACACTTTTTACACACAAACCCATATAAGAGAAGTCCCCAATTGGATTTATGGGATAAATACCACACCTCATTTTGCATACGAACTATATGGACTTTGATGTCTCTATAGGCTACGTAGGCGTCTTGGGGTAAAACCCGAGACTCGAGTCCTTTTACTAATTTTTTCCTATTTTTATATATTCTTTAAACTTAATTATCTTAAATTCTATGTATTTACATATTTACATATTTGTTCTTAATGGCGTATTATTCCACATGCGTTATCATTCCCTTATAATGATCGACGCTTGGATAATCACACAAATCCTATTTTCTAATATTACTTTTAGGAACATTCATATGGATGACTCGCTTTATCTCTTCCATAATACAAGTCGATGATTCCTATCTCCACTACGTATACACATGCACACATATCACGGGGAAATAAAGGAAAATAGCAACAACCCATGAGAGACCGTAAGGGCGGAATGGGTGCTTAACACCTTCCCATTTCGTAACTTAGCCTCCGGACCCTTTTCGAATCATTTTGGTTTCGTATGTATCAGTATGTCTTTGGATGTTGTCCTTCGGGATGGTTCCCTTTTATTTTGTCTGTTTTGAGTAAAATAGACTGGCGACTCTATCTTTCTACATTTTTCACCTCATTCACCGACGCCGACCGAAGCGCTCCTGAGAGGGACGCGCGGGACCTAAAGGGATCCTCTCCCTCCGCGAGTGGATATATCCGGGATGGCCACAGTGGCGACTCTGCTGGGGAAATTGTTTTTTTAAGGCTAAACTCTATTTACATGGGTATTTTAAATTCTTATATATCCCATATTTTCCCCTTTACTGTTCATGTGTACCTCATGCTTATGCTTCTATTCACACACTTGTAAAAAATTCTCCATGTACACTTCACACCACGTGCACCTAGGATCACATATATCCTCATGTTGCACGCATAACTCATACTTAGTATACCATTGGTAGTCATACTTTGCTCCATGTTGGGCATGATCAAGAAAGATACTGTCATCATAAGATACTAATAAGAGAATCATGCATGATTCACACGATATCACCAAAGAGCATTGTGATTGACCAAATTTTGTCTAGTAACTTGAGGGTCACTTCGTGATAGGCGCTGGTCCGGCAGGGCGCATTTAGCCTAAGCGATATGACTCTCACCTTACATTGGCCAAGTACCTTCGACATATATCAAACTATTCCCCCGCATCATACCGCTTGACCGAAGTCATGACGGAAGGTATATCGCAGGGACTCGTTCATGTATGCCGAGTATATCGAATTCGCTCTCACACATATCGTCCGAAAGAGGTATATAGTGAGGCAATTCACATACACTTAGGTATACCAAATGGCTTGTCCACAAGTATCGATTTCCCTCAAAAGCAAGACGTATATCGTGGAAGTCACGCCAAAGGGGGGAAACCTTTTCAATTCACCCAACTAAGCTTCACACCCGCATATAAGTGTCAAGCCTAGGACACACATATTAGATTGCTGGTTTTAACCCGAAACTCTGCCAAAATTTTTGGACGGCCTGCCGCCCAAATTCTCATGCATTTTTAAAATAAGACCCTGCCCGTGAGCCTGGTTACAAGTCCATCCATAGATTTTCACATGTTACAAACCCAACTTTTCCAGGCTCGGGTCCCGTCCGGCATTTTATTTTGCATTTAGGAGAATTTAATACGAGTGAGAACACAATAATAATAATCATACTGAGACACGTCTTCCAAAAACACTTCTCCTTTCCTTATCAAAAATCCAATAATATTTCTCCTTCTTTATCAAAAATCTAAAACACTTCTCCTTTCTTTACCAAAAATCCAAAAATATTTTGTCTTTCAATCACAAAAGGAAAAAATGTCAAAAATATTTTCATCCTTTTTTTGTCAAAAATAAATCCAATTTTACGCCCTCTCGGATCGATCGCATGCCCTTGGCCTGGCTCCTTATTGGCTTTGGTCTTCAGTCAAGTCACCCCGGAGTTCCGTCCGTTCCCCTGCTACCCCTTCTGAGTCCGGTATCCATCCACTTTCCATGGAGAACACAGATCAAGTCCCCGTTGTGCAGCCGAATCCGACGGCAGTGCTAGCTCAGCTCGTGTCCAAGATTGATAACCTTCAAACTGAGGTCTGAGAGATGCAACGAAACCAATTTCCCATTCCTCAAGAGCCCGAGGTCCTATTCCCTAGCGCTATGGATCCACCCGAGCCTATCTGGGTTCTCTAAGAATATCAATACACTCCCTGTGTCCCTCCAATTAATGGGCCGCCACCTTCCCAGCTTCATATGCCGAACCTTGCCCAGCCTGGGGCTAACTTGCCTATGATCATTGATCCGAAAGAGGAATAATTGAGCAATGTCAAAGAAGATCTCAAGAAGCTAACTAAGAAGTTCGACCAAGTCAGAATCTCCAGAAATTACATGGACTACACCCACATGTCTCCTTATCCTAAGGCAAGGTTACCCGAGAAGTTCAAGATGCCGAATATCGAGAAATTAGGAGGAAGTGGACCACTAATTGTTCATCTTCACAGTTATCACCATTCCATGACTCTCCTAGGGGCTTCAAAAGAAGTTATGACCCAATTATTTCAGCAAACTTTGAAGGATAGATCCCTCTTATGGTTTTTATTTCTCAAGGAGTCCAGAATCCGTATCTGGGAGGATGTTGACCATGAATTCATGTCACAATACAAATATAACGAAGTGCTTGAGGTCACCCGCCGTGATTTAGAGCTGCTGAAACAGAACTCTGGGGAAGCAATCAGTAACTTCATAGCCCGATGGAGGGAAAAAATAACTACCATAACCAATCGGCCTTTCGAGGAAGAACGAGTCAGCATAGTGAAGAAGAACTTCTTTCCCCATGTCCAAGCAACCATGGGAGGATAATAATATCCCCACTTTCAACCTCTTAGAGAAGCAGGAGAAGAAATCGAGGAAGGTCTTGCTAAAATAGAGGTTGAACCAAAGAAAGTGTCCGTACAGTTCACCCCCAGAAAATATGACAAGCCTGGTAGTGCTGCAATCTCAACCATCAACAACATCTCTCAACCAACTACTTCATGGGCACCAGAGAGCCGCCCTGTCCCAGTCCAAAAGGAATACACCGGGGGCCATGCTCCCCTCTCTAAAGTTTATCTGGCCCAGCTAATCTGAAACCTCGTCAAACCCTTAGATCCTCGTCCATTGCCCAATCCACTTCCGAGAAACTTCAAGGCAGATGTAATACCCCGTATTTTTGTGATATTTATTTATGGGATTAATTGAATTAAATGCGTATTAATTGGAAATTAATCCGGATTAAAATACTAGCGAGATGCGAGTTGGTATTTGATTATAATGTGTATATTTGATTATATATGAATATTGGATTATGAAATTTGTCGTGAGATGAATTACGGCAATTTGGAAATTTTGTTGAGACGCGTGTGACAGTCGCGTCCGGAATATATTTATTTTAATTAAAAAGTGAATTTTATTTCTATTAACCGTATGGTCATTTTGAGTGCGCCAACGCGTCTGAAAGGGTCGAAATAGTCAGAAAACACTAGCCGGGGGTTTAGTTTGGGTCCCGGGGCATTTTTAGGCCATGCCGGCAACGTATAAGGGCAGTTTGGTAATTTTAGAATTTTGGGATTTTTGATTAACGAATTTTAGGAGTTTTAAATGGAAAATTAAAAGACCCACTAACCCATTACCATCCATTTACTAATTAGAGGGCTACGAGGGTTATTAGAATTAACCCCAAAAGTTCCTAAGTAAAACCCTAGCCTCCATTGCCACCATTAGAGAAGAAAGCTTAGAGAGAGAGAGGAGGAATTCTGCAGAAGAGAGAGAGAACCATTCATCAGATTCGTCATCAAATCCAGAGTTACATTTAAGGCAAGTGGTTTAATTTCGTTATTTTGCAAAGAATGTTTCTTCCATGTGTAGGAATTGATAAAATCTTATTGTTCTTGGGAGTTAAATGAAAAACCCATTTTAATTGGAAGTAGAAATTTCATTTTGATGACGAATCGCATGTAGATTTGTACTTAGATGATTATTCTGATGATATTATAATTTGGATGAAACGAAAACGGATTTAATTAGGCTATTGGATGATTTATAAATCCTAGGGTTCATATTCTTAAACTTTGGGGGAAATATGAAGGGATTTGATAATTGAATGAGGTTAGAATGAATTAACCCCACAAATCACGTTAGTATATGACCTAAATATGTTTAGGGATGATTAGTGGCTTTGAACAATCGTTGGATGAGATTTGAGGTGTAGAGAAGTTGGAAAAACGAAAATAGAAAATCTGGGCTCGAATCTGGCCACTCATTAGAAGACCTGCCCAGGTCGTTCGAACGAGCTCGTTCAAACGAGCTTCTAACGAGTTGACCTTTGACTTCTAAAGAGGGTGAAGTTCGTTCGATGACTTCGTTCGAACGAGACCTTGTTAGAAATCCCCCTTCGTTCGAACGAACTCTCGTTCGAACGAGACTTCGAACGAGTTGACAGTTTTGGCTTTTTAGCCTATTTTGATTTCACGTGTCCCGTAACCTTATTTAATGGTAGAGATAACCTTACCTTGATGATTAATTGATACCTTTGGGATATTTGGGCTATAATGAGGAGCCAAACCTAGAAGTGTAGTTTGAACCTAAGGGAAATTATGAAGTAGGACGTGAGTGTCAATTCCGATGCGAGAACTATTGACGACCTAATTTATTATATTAACCGGGAACATATAAATTATGTAGTATTATATGTCGGTACGAGAATGAGAAGTGTACCACCAATATATTATGGTGATTACTAATATGTGTGCATACTTAGTATATGTATTGATTTTATGTGTATGACATACCTACCATACTTGCTATCACGGGAGGTTTACGTTCGCTTAGGGCCCTCTAATCCTTGTGTTTCCCAGATTTAGACTGGTACCTCGATGAACATAGGTCAGAGAAGGAATTATTGGGATGTTAATAAGTCTGCTGATCGTGGGAGCGCAGGTATGTGCGTGACCCATGTGATGTGACTGTGTTCGCCTCCATTATTTGTGATGTTGTTATCTGAGAACGATTCCTGAGAGATTCGGAATGCGTGATCCTTATGTACGTGATGTACCGGGATGGATAGCAGAGTATGTGTGCACCGCAGCTTAGTCTCGGGGTGCTTGTATTGTATATTTATGACGTGAATAATATACACTTAATTAATGGGAACTTTCATGTTGTTATTGTGAATATAATTATGGTAATGTTTTGAGGAAACATAATGGGTTAACCGATAGTGAATTGTATTACTAATTGAGAATCTGAGTTTAAGTAAAGCCCTCTATCTAATTGATAACGCTAGAATGTAATATGGGAACCAAGTAGTAAGGGGTAGAACTTGGTACGGTTTGGTTAGATATATATGTCATTTAGATGGGTATGGTTCGTTAGGAGTGCACATGTAGTCGAGAGGTGAGAATTTCATGTGAGTGCACGTCCTAACATGTATTTTGCATTTAATGTTTTAATGTTATTAAAACACTTGCTGTTTTTAAAATGATTTCCACTTTCGGGCTCTAACCCATTTGCTTTCAAACCTATTTTTGTAAAAACCATTTTAGGTGCCCAGCCACAAGGACACCATGCTTAGGATCCTTATTTAGGTGACGAGCTGTAGCTGTTTGTGGAAGTTACAGGACCTTGTTTGTAGACGCTTCATCTATCTTGACTCCATATTCAGCATTTATCAGTTGTAGGGCATGTCGCCCATTTCTTTTAGAGGCATTTCATTTACTTCAGTTATTCAGACTTCGGGCATGTAATTAATTCAGGATTCAGACTTATGTTATTATTTCATTCGTGGGATTGTTTTGAGGAGTTTTTCCTCCGGACTTATTACTATTTGTTGGTTATTTCATTACTTCGTTATGGTGAATGGATTATGTTGTTCCTCCATTATTCTTTCATTGCATGTTAATCAGACTTAAATTAAAATTTGGCAACTTACTTTTTAAATACTAGGTGGTTAGAAATTATTCAAATATTTTCGACAGTGATGCTATTAACTGAACCAACTTGGCATTTTGTATTGATTTAATAAAGGAGTAGCTACCCGGTATTTAATTAGTCGGGGTGTCACAGCAGATGCCCATTACGCCTTTCACTAAACCGCTGGTCATACCGCCGACCAATGCTTTCACCTTCAAAACATAATCCAAGGTCTAATTGATTGGGGTACCATTGCCCCACTAGACAATCCTAAGCCAAACATTACTCACAACCCAATCCCAAATCATACCACTGCTATCTTCCTAGAAATAAACCCAGGATTTGATCCCTCAAATCAAATCACACCCATACACTCTCCCAAACCTCTCCAAACCTGCCCATATTTCCTCCTACACCCTACTAGCCTCACTGATCAGGCACTATCACTCCATACCAGAGCATGCATCGCTATTCGTACCCGTTTTGAAAATGGAGGTGTGGAATTATCAGAAGTGCTAAACCAACTCCTAGAGTTTGGGCTGAAATTGCCCTCACAGAGGATCATTGATTGCTAGAGGTTCAGCATGCTATTCTTGGAAGCACAGAAATGGGACCGAGAGTCATACAGTTGGGTGGTACCCACCGATGAAGTCAGCCTAGATGACGTCATCCAGATCATGACAGAATTATTCAAGCAAACCAACTGCATCTGCAGTATGATCGAGTTACTTGATACTCTAAAATTACAAGGGCGCTTGGTCCCCTCGCCCTTACATATCCCCACAGAATGGGAAGACATGTATGAAGAAGCCGTTGAAGTTGTGGAATGCATTGACTTTGCATGGAAAAACATAATTGTTGCCACCGAATGGGGGAAAGAATTTGGAGATTCGAATGAAGAACAAGCTTTCAAGAAAACTGGGCCAATAGTCGATATGTGTGGGATGATATCATTTGAAGAACTCCTCAGAAAAATAAACAAGATGGCAGAACAACTCGAGATTGAAAAGGAAACGGGGTTCATATTCTTCCCTTCTTCAGCAAATCACATGACCAGGTCACGAAGGCATTACCAAATCCTAAGCTCACTACTAGCCAATGACAAAGGGAGGGGCGTTGCAAACCTTCCTATGCCAGAAATGACCCTTGAGGAAAGCAAGATCCTCGATCAACTGAAGAAAACTCAAGCTAACATCACTCTATGGGGGATTTATATGTCTTCCCAGCTACACAGAAATTCTTTGATCAAGTTGCTCATTGGACCCATAGTTCCTCCTTCTACCACACCAGCAGAAGCGATAAATTTGGTCGGATCCTTAACCTCTACCAGAATGCTATCCTTTTTCGAATAAGAAATCCCCAAAATTAGGCCAAACCACAATTATGCACTCAACATCTCCGTCGAAGTTATGGGGAAAATAGTACCACTCTCTCTTGTCGATAATGGATCCGCCTTGAATGTTTACCCATTAAGAACCCTCAAATGCTTAGGACTGAAAGCAATTGACCTCGCTCCAACTTCCAAGTCCAAAAGCAAGATAAACTAACCCACTTCTACCACATTGAGCTCATCACCAAAGAAGATCCCGAGATAGCCAACTGCTAGTATTGTGATACTTGGCACCTCTTTAAGAACGGTAAGTATCCCCAGGGTTCTAACAAGAAAGACCGAGAAACCCTGCGAAGACTGGCCGCCTAGTACATCATCTGTCACAAAGCACTATTTAAGATAAAAATTCAATGGAACCAATTTACACAGCATTGCAAGGGCTGACATTGAAGAGGTGATGCAAAGAATCTACAGCGGGGAATGCGGACCCCATATTCTCTCTCTCTCTCTCTCTCTCTCCCCTCTCTCTCCTAAGAGCTTCCACCCCTGCGACGAGCTCTCTTTCCCCGACAACGAGATGATGCACCATTACTACCTGAACCAGACTGCTCCCCGAATGAGGCAAATGGCACCAAGAAAAAAGGAACAGGAACTGCATCCCGAATATGGACAGTCGCCAAAGATATCTAGTCTCTAATGTCCCTCAGCCAAGTGGTGGACACCCGAACGTGCTGTAAGAAAAGGCAGAATTAGTGTCAAGCAGAAAAGATCAAAAGAAACCAAAAGGAAGGAAAAAGAAAATAGCAGAATGATATACCAAAGGACGAAAAACCTCTTTTGTCAAACCCAAGTCCTCAGGGTTCATCGCATGAGGACGATGCATCATAGGAACCATCCCTCCATCAGCCCGCCGAATGTTGTATGAAGGAGTATGCATCCGTACAAAGGGAACCTCTGAAGTTGTCGCTGCCGCAGATGTTGAAGGACCGCCACAGTTGTGGGAGGACCCCACTAGCTGACTCGAACCTGCAGGAGGGAAGGGTAGTGCATCATATATGGTGGGCGCCATCAGCCAGCTCATCACAAAGTCCATATAATCTTACGGCACAACTGTATCAGTATACAACAGGTAGGACTTTCCAATCATCGCCGCAATCCTTGCATCCTCCAGCAACAGCCGCTCCCACCTCATAGACATAGGGGGCCTCGCAGGTGGCACCACCACCTCCCCCTCAGCAATCTGTCGGACCACCCTCTCCCCAAGATACCAAGAGTGGCCAAAATCATGCACCAGCAAATGCCTCATCTGCACATTTACTCCAGTCATCCCCGTGTCCTGAACGGTTGTCCCCCAAGGGTAAAAGGTCACCAGAAAAATCCCCGGCAGATATGAGTCAAATACAAAATTAGATCACACAAAGGTTTTAGACTGAAGAAGAAAGAAGTCTTACTCTATCACTGGTCAAGACATTCAAGACCTGACGCACTGCCTCTAGAGAGAGAGGCCTCCTCGACTGCCTATTGACCTTGCGCCATCGATGCAACCAGTAAAAATCCCTAACGATCTCGTCCTCTAAAGCAATCAGTTGGGTATTACACCCGATCACCTCGTAGAACCACGTCTGCCAAAGACAAAAAATTTCGCAATTAAAAAGAGACGCATAAGGAAAATGTGAATGCATGAAAGGAAAATGCACAAAATTAAATAATGCCTTAAGAAGATACATGGCTCCAGTGAAAGAATGCCGGCAACACCGGCTGAATGCATCCAAGGAAAAATAAAGGGTCACCAAAGTCAGGCTCCCCCAATCATAGAGAGGGATGTTCGAAACATCCTCGGGTATGGTAAAAACCATAAGTGGACAACGTCGTCGCTCGACGCCACCAGAAATCCCCCTAAAACCAGAAAAATGAGCAAACCGGGCCATCTGCCTCACCTGCAGCCCATTCTCCACATTGATCACTCTACCCAATAAAACGTCCTTCAACAGCGATAGACGAATGGAGTCCCCAGACACTATCCTCCCCACATCACCAAGTGTCGCGCGCACCACCTCCGACCTCACCCATAAGGAGCGATCCACCTCTATCTGTTCCCCATCGCAATCCAGCCCCTGCAGCTGCTGCACATCTATGGGAGTCACAGTCATCTCCCCAAAGACAAAATGAAAGGTGTGGGTAATGTCCCACAACCTCTCCCCTAGAGCGCCTAAGATTGTTGTCGAACGAGGCATCTCATCTAGCACAGACTCCAACCTCCCAAAGCCTGCTGAGGATACCACCCAACGCACCACAGGTGGACGATGCTCCCAAACATCCTTAAGCCCCATCATCCTGCGGGCACATATATTCGACAAAGAAACATCAGACTGCCAAAAGAAAAAAACCTAGTCAGAATCCAAGAAAAAATGAAAACCATAAAAAAAAGAATGCCAAAAGTCATTTTACTTACATAACTGTCGGGGTTTACCACCCTCGAAGAGCGATGACGCGACGGCTCCAGCAGCAAGGTATGGTCATCCGCAACCGGCTCGAATGCATCAAAAGATTTCTCGCTCCCAAAAGTAAGAGGCACCTTGGCCCTCCACTCCACGTTTTCCTAGTCATTATCAGCCAACCATTCCCGGTGTACTGCAGTGCTCACAAAAGCAGCCATTTTTTTTAGATCGAAATGGTAGAACGATTCCTAGAAGAAAATCGCAGAAAGAGATAAGGTAAGAAGCAGTGAAAAATGAGGGGAATTTTCCCCCTTTATATAGGATGCCAAGGGTCATGCCGATCGGCATTGACCCCCCACCTACCGATCGGCACTAACCCTTTGCCTTCTTGAGGCAGCCCAAAAGTTCGTGCCACTGCCGAATGGCACCCTCACCTCCCGTAAATTTTTGTACAAAAATTCCCAAAAAATACTAGAAAACCTAGAAAAATCCTCAGAAATCTCCTAAGAATCCTAGAAAGGATTTTAATAATTTTCACCAAGAAAATTTTTCACTTCCTCAAGCGAAACCGCTCTTTCCCCAGCGGAACTCTCAAAAGCCAAGCGAATCTCTCGTCGGCGACGTCCCTAGTGGACCTCCAAAATATCCAAAACTTCAGGATCATATCTTATTTCCCAAAGGTCCCAAATCTCCCCGAGAAATACATCCAAACCTCGGACCACCTAATCACTTCCCCAACATCAAATTGTTTGTTCCCTAGGTAAAGTCTCCAAAAGACCAAGGATTTCCCCAGCAATCGGCTCCCCAGCTCAAATCAAAATCGTGAGGTAATTTCCCCCACAGAGTTCCCCGCGTTCACCTTTAAATTAAGCCCATAGAATTGGTTTGACCCATAGAAGTGGTCATCTCAACTAAAGCCCACAGAATTGGATTCGACTTGTAGGATTGGTCATCTCACCTTAAGCTCGCAGAATTGGTTTCGACCCGCAAAATTAGTCATCTCACCTTAAGCCCACAGAATTGGCTTCGACCCGTAGTATTTGTCATCTCACCTTAAGCCCGCAAAATTGGTTTCGACCCACAGAATTGGTCATTTCACCTTAAGCTTGCAGAATTGGCTTCGACCCGCAGAATTGATCATCTCATCCTTGAGCTCGCAGAATTGGCTTCGACCCGCATAATTGGTCATCTCACCTTAAGCTCGTGGAATTGGCTTCGACCCGCAAAATTTGTCATCTCATCCTTAAGCCTGTAGAATTAGCTTCGACTCGCAGAATTGGTCATCTCACCTTAAGCCCGCATAATTGACTTCGACTCGCAGAATTGGTCATTTCACCTTAAGCCCTCAGAATTGGATTCGACTCGCAGAATTGGTCATTTCACCTTAAGCCCTCAGAATTGGCTTTGACTCTCAGAATTGGTCATTTCACCTTAAGCCCGCAGAACTGGCTTCGACCCATAAAATTGGTCATCTCACCTTAAGCTCGCAGAATTGGCTTCGACCTGCAGAATTGGTCATTTCACCTTAAGTCCGCAGAATTGGTCATCTCACCTTAAGCCCGCAGAATTGGCTTCGACACGCAGAATTGGTCATCTCACCTTAAGCCCACAGAATTGGCTTCGACCCGTAGTATTGGTCATCTCACCTTAAGCCCGCAAAATTGGTTTCGACCCACAGAATTGGTCATTTCACCTTAAGCTTGCAGAATTGGCTTCAACCCGCAGAATTGGTCATCACCAACTTAAGCCCGCAGAATTGGCTTCGACCCAAAGAATTGGTCATCTCACCTTAAGCTCGCAAAATTGGCTTCGACCTGCAAAGTTGGTCACCCCCATCATTGCTTTGGTCATCACTTCCTTTAAGACCATCACCAACATGTCCCTTCAAGCCCGCAGAATTGACTTCGACCCGTAGAATCGGTCACCATCATCTTCAAGACCTCAAAATTGGCTTCGACCCATAAAATCGATCACCCTAATCTTCAAGCCCTCAAAATTAGCTTCGACTTTCAGAATCAGTCACCCTCATCTTCAATCCCACAAAATTGGCTTCGACCCACAGAATCAATCACCCTCATCTTCAAGCCCTCAGAATTGGCTTTGGCCCATAGAATCGTTCATCGTCATCTTTAGGTCCTCAGAATCGATCTTGACCCTCTGGTCATCCTCTTCCAAAGGGATCATGTGGTGTCTATTCGACGTCTATCATTTGTTCCAAACTCACCCGTCGAGGGGCACTGTAAACACCCCATTTTAATACCCTCTAACACCTCCCTTCATCATTACAAACCTAAGTCATACCTCAGGTACTGACCTAAAGGCCATCGAGCACTCCCAGGCTCCATTTGACCAAAAGTTAAACTCTTCAGCTCGACCGAGACTGAATGAATATTTAAAGAGTACTGAAACCCCTTTCCATCGGTCCACCCCATGAGCTATTCTGACTTACCATGCGGATGAACGACCCATTTTTCGCCGAAACTCGATCAGGAGGTCACCGGACACTACCAAGGTCCGTTTGATTGAAATCAACTCTTCAAATCGATCGAGACTAAATGAATCTTTGAAGGGAACTGAAACCCCTTTCCAACGGTCTGCCCCGTGCTTGATTTTGACTTACGGTACGGACGAACGATTTGTTTTACTCCGAAAGGTCACCGAGCGCTTCCAGGCCCCGATTGAACAAAGTCAACTCCCTGAACCACTCAAACTCTTTGAAATATAAAAGTACATCTCCTAAACTTTACAACGGTCTGCCCTGTGCGCGATTCTGATTTATCATACAGACAAACGATATGTTTGCGTCCAAAGTTTCCTCGTCTAAAGGATCGACGAACGCTTCCGAGCCATATTTGACCCAAAGTTAACTCCCGACCTCGAGAGCAGTTCAAGTACATTCTAAGGTCTCTGAAATACCTTTCCAATGGTTCTCCCCGTGCACAATTTGGATAAACGGTTCACGCTCTACGACCGATTTTCTGAAAGAAGTTGAAAGACGCGGCCAAACCGCAGGTTCCAAGCCCTGCCTATCGGCAGTGTGACTAAACACACCTTTCGATTGGTAGGAACAGGACTATGCCGATCAACAATGCCCTGGGCCTATAAAAAGGAGGGCCTAACCTCATTCAAGGAAAAAAGAAGAAGGGGAAAAATCAGAGATCCATCACTCTCAGCAAGCTCAGAAAACCCCTCTCGATGTCAGCGTGATTTCCACATCCAAACCCCTTTTCAACCTTCACCTTTCATCACCTTTTTCATCAAACTTGATGAATTAAGTACTCTCCATCATCATCCAAGTGCAAGGGCTACTCTCCAACATCCAAGATCAAGCTCAAGATCTTCAAGAAGGTCCAACTTTCTCCACTCTCTCCTTAAATTCGCCTAAATTACCATTAGTTTGTTTTGTTACTTAGTACTTTTATTCTCTTATCTCACATATCCTAATATACTTTTTATCTAGTATTATTGCACATCTCTTATTTTCATATAAATAAAACCCAAAAAAAAAAAAAGAAAAGGAGGATTTGCTCATAAATTCCAAACGGGAATTCTCACAATTTTCTCACAACTAAAACACTTTTTACACACACACACACATATAAGATGAGTCCTCGATTAGATTTATGGTATAAATCTCACCCCTCATTTTGCATACGAACTACGTGAACTTTGATGCCTCTATAGGCTACGTAGGCGTCTCAGGGTAAAACCCGAGACTCGAGTCATTTTTCTACTTTTTTCCTATTTTTCTATATTCTTTAAACTTGATTCTCTTAAATTCTATGTATTTACATATATACATATTTGTCCTTAATGGCGTAATATTTCACATGCATTATGATTCCCTTATAATGATCGACGCTAGGATAATCGCATAAATCCTATGTTCTAATATTACTTGTAAGAACATTCCTATGGATGACTCGCTTTATCTCTTCCATGATACAAGTCGATGATTCCTATCTCCACTATGTATACACATGCACACACATCACGGGGAAATAAAGGAAAATAGAAGCAACCCATGAGAGACCGTAAGGGTGGAATGGGTGCCTAACACCTTCCCATTTCATAACTTAGCCTCCGGACCCTTTTCGAATCATTTTGGTTTCGTATGTATCAGTATGTCTTTGGATGATGTCCTTCGGGATGGCTCCCTTTTCTTTTGTCTTTTTTGAGTAAAATAGACTGGCGACTCTATCTCTCTACATTTTTCACCTCATTCACCAACGCCGGCTGAAGCTCTCCCGAGAGGGACGCACGGGACCTAGAGGGGTCCTCTCCCATCGCGAGGGGATATATCCGGGGATGGCCACAATACCCACCCCAAAAATGGACAATTTCAATGTACGTGTTATAATTTGAATTGATTATCACATATTTAAGAATAAAATCAATTAACCACTTACCTTGAAAGTTCGTAGAGTCTGATTCGTTAGTGTAGATGATGGTTTGATGAAGAACACCCGAATCTCTCTCTAGATTAGTCTCCAATTGGTCCTCTTTACTTCCTCAAAGACTTAGGTTTATGATTTATGAAATCTGCCATAAGACCCTTTTTCTCTTCGGTTAATTCACACTAATCCCATTTTTAGTCGAACGGGCCAAGCCCAAATGACCCAAACACCCCCCGTGTGGGCCCGATTATGCTTAAAAATGTCCCGAGACCCTATTACTACCCTCGCGTACTCTTTTAGGACTATCTCGATCCATCCGGACTCAACCGTGCACTCAGAATTGTCATCCAAAATACTTTATAACAATTCTCTAATTTTGACCTCAAAATGTGACACAACAATAATTTGAATAATTAAACCTAAAGTCGTCAAATATAAATAATTCTTCTCACTCAAATAAATTCTCCAAATCATAAATTTATGTTTCTCCAATTTAAATAGTTTTCTTTCTCCCAAAAGTAATTAAATACTAAATCATCAAAATTACGAGGTGTTACATTTACCCTAAAAAGATCAATCAGAAGGTACCACATTCTAACGTTAAAATTACCTTTTGTTCCTTTATGATGAGCTACGGGCCAAAGGCGCTTGTGAATACCTTAAAGCCTGGGGAGTCCCTTTATGCTCTACTCAGGTACGTGGTTATGCTTCCATGTAAAGATTATGTTTCTCATGACTTATGACATTATTATAATTAACTCTAACTTCTTTTTAAATATGTTTGTACTTAATCATGATCATAGGGCTCAAATATCATTGAATGTATACAACATCTTCTTTGTGCCAACTAAAATTTCGAGAACAAACCATACCTTCTAATTCATGGATTTGTAAATTTGTTTAACATATTTTGTCTTCGTAAAATGGCAAAATGCTTGGAGATGGTCTTATTATCCCAGCCACTGGAACTCCAAATGAACGTATCTCTATTTCTTTGAGATCTTAGTAAGCAATACTTATAAAAACTTCCCAGAAGAGTTGTTGGACCAAATTGTCCTATTATTCTCATATGGGTAGATTTTTGTTGCCTTTAACTGGATTCAAATCTCTCTTATCTGATTATTACTTGATATGATATGAGAAATGGCAGCACTTAAAGAGGGTCTCTATTTATTATCCCATTCCTGCCTTCAAAATAACCATAAGGATTGCCATTGGGAATGATAGAGAATCGTGGAGTAGAAATGCAGGTCATAATCTATTGATATAACTTATTAGGGAAACCGGTATTAATCAGAATTGAAGATATGATATCCCGGCTAACATTGTCATAATATTTCCTCGGATCAACTTTTAGGGCACATATACTGCAAAAAAATAAACATGTTCATATGCAACATGTTGGATAAATTCCAATATTTATTGATATTTTATTTTTTAGTTGTTAATATTTTATTATATTATTGGTGTTTTATTTTGAACATAGTTTGGGTTTTAATTTAGAAGGTAGAAACATGAGCAAATGGGTGTGAAAGATATGAAAGTACTCAAAATCCCATATTGTCCCACATTGGAAGAATACTACAAAAAGTAGTGGTATATCAACTAAAGGACAACTAAGATTCTTAGTTGACAAGTCAAATAAGAGGCTATGATCCTACGCATCGCGGTGGTGCTTAAGCACCACCAATCGCGACACGCGTAAGCTCGTAAGCGCGACATGCGGCGTACGAAAGGGCGATTGGGCGACTTAGGGCGCATTGCGCGCTTTGACGCGCACTTGGCACTGCGCATCGTCGCTTGGAGCGTGGGAGCCTAAAGTTTTGACAAGGTAAAACAGATCAACGGTTGTGATTAAACGATCCGATCAAAGGGTTTAAAATCCGAAACGACTTGATCTAAACCGTTGGATGAACTCGTAGGGTTTCGTGTAGGGGATGTCCATTCGCTTACGATGGGACGCCTAATCTGAACCATTAGATCGCAGTTGTTCCAAACAAGCACGATCCAACGGTTGCTGAGTCACTTCATGAAGAGTTGTGACTGTTGAAGAACAGTCACATAAATGGCTATAAAAAGAGTTACAGGCCTCTATTTTGGACACCGAAAATTGCTAGTTTCTCTTCTCTCTGTCCTCTATATTTTGGCATTATCAAGCTACAAATTCAGAGTGTTCTCGGTTTGATCAAACAATACATAGTTTGAATCAAATAGTTGTTCATACACTGCATTGTATCCTGAAGGCAGATTCTATAAAACCCATAGTGTACTCGAAGTTCTGGTTCTGTCTCAACCAAATTGGGAGAAATTTTGCCTAAAAGAAAGCGTTCCAAGAATGTGCCTTGCAGAAATTAATTAATATTTCGTTCTTTCCATAACAAAACTCCAACAGTTTTAGGCAAAATTTTTATTCTTATTACTCCACTCAAATGGAAGGAACTGTGGCACAATTTATCCAAGTCATGACTCAAGACTTAAGCCGACTCGACCGTTTTGATGGCGAAAATTTCACCCGTTGGCAAGAGAAAGTTATGTTCTTCCTCACATCACTAAAACTTGCATAGATTCTAGATGATAACCTTGAACAAATTCCCGAGCCCACATCCGAAGACACCGAAGAAAGAAAGCAAAAACGTGTGAAGAGGAAAGAAGACGAATTTATGTGTCGAGGACACATCCTCAATGCTTTGTCTCAAACTGTTTATAGCGCTCATCGAATGATTTCGACGGCAAATGAATTATGGAAGGCTTTGGAGGCAAAGTATCAAAACGAGCAAGCGAGCAACCGTAAGTTTCTAATTTCAAAGTATATGAATTTTAGAATGAGTAATGATAAATCTGTTGTTGCACAATCCCATGAACTCCAACAAATTGTTGGTGACCTTAAAACCGCTGGTATTAATCTTCAAGATGAATTTCAAGTAGGGGTGACTATTTCAAAACTTCTATCCTCTTGGAATGGCTTTAAGAAGAAAACTAATCATAATGAAAAGAATTATACTGTGGAATCCCTTCTTCGTCACCTTCGTATTGAAGATGATACTCGTATTCGAGAAAAGAAGGATGAACAAGGTGAGGGTCATTCCAAAGCTAATATAGTAGAGGATCAAAAATCCAAGATTACCAAAGACTCAAAATTTAATGCAAAGAATGATTCAAAATTCAAGAACCAAGGTGCAAATAAGAAAAATAAGGGAAAATGTTTCTTCTGTGACAAACCGGGCCATTATTCTCGAGAATGTCGTCTTAAAAAGAAGGCATTTAAGGAAAAACAAGGGTCGAAGGAAAACAACAATGTTGAAGATCTTATTGCTAGTGTTTGCGAAGAAAATTCAATTGATAATGAAAGTGGATGGTGGTTGGATACCGGCGCAACTGTCCACATATGCAAAGACCGCTCTTCATTCAAAACATATCAAGAAATTGATGGAAAAGAAGTGAAGATGGAAAATAATCTTCGCACCAATGTAGTTGGAAAAGGCACAGTGGAATTGAAGCTAACTTCTGGAAAGACACTTACTCTAATTGATGTACTTCATGTACCTGATATGTGTAAAAATCTTGTGTCTGGGGACCTTCTCAATAAGAGAGGTTTCAAAGTAGTGTATGAGTCTGATAAGTTTGTCTTGTCTAAGAATGGCCAATTTATTGGCAAATGGTACTCTTGTAATGGCATGATCAAAATTAATGTAATCAATGATATTAGTTCTGCTTATATGGTTGAGTCTGTTTCTTTATGGCATAGTAGATTAGGTCATGTGAATTATAGAAGTATAAAAAATATGACTAATCTCGGCTTAATCTCGGATTGTAAATTTGATAACCTTTCAAAATGTGAAATTTGTGCTCAATCGAATATAACTAGAAAGTCGTTCAAATCTGTTGAGAGGAAATCCGAAATGCTTGATCTTATTCATAGTGATGTATGTGATATGAAGAGTAATATGACTCGTGGTGGAAATAAATATTTCTTAACTTTCATTGATGATTACTCTAAGTATGCATATATATATTTACTTAAAAGTAAAGATGAAGTTTTCGAGAAATTCCTAATTTTTAAAGCAGAAGTTAAAACTCAACAAAATCGAAAAACTAAAGTCCTACGATCCGATAAGGATGGTGAATATTACCCGAGCGAGTTTATACAATTTTGTAATACTCATGGGATAATCCATCAAGTTACGGCGCCATATACGCCACAACAAAATGGAATGGCGGAAAGGAAAAATAGGACTTTAGTTGAAATGATAAATTCAATGTTAATCAGTTCTGGTTTACCTTTGTAGATGTGAGGAGAAGAGGTTTTATCCGCATGTTATATTTTAAATAGAGTTCCATTGAAAAACAAGGATATTACACCATATGAATTATGGTTTAATCGTAAGCCTAACCTTAGACGTCTTAAAGTTTGGAGATGTCTTGCTTATGTAAGAAAACCCGAACCTAAAAGACCTAAACTAGGAAATAGGACTTACAAATGTGTTTTTATTGGATACTCTAGTAACAGTACAACTTATAGATTTTTAAACCTCGAAACTCAAGAAATCATTGAGTCGGTAGATATGCAATTCTTTGAACATCTAACAAAGTTTAGTACTTTGAATCAAGGTTTAGAAAATAATAATTCGACTGTTGAATCCTCAAATTTAAAAGAAAATTCACAACCTATATCATCTTGGGAAACAACGAATGACGTTGAACCACGAAGGAGTAAAAAACAAAGAACTGAAAAAACATTTGGGCCTGACTTTGTTATTTATTTAGTTGAAGGGGATTTAAATGAGACTAAGAACAAAACTAAATTTATTCTTAATGTAGAAGATGAAACGACCACATTTCATGAAGCGGTAACATCTAGGGATGCTGTTTTTTGGAAAGAAGCAATAAATGATGAAATGAACTCAATTTTGTCAAATCAAACTTCGGTTATTTTCGATCTTCCCCCCGGGGATAAACCTATTGGGTGCAAATGAATATTTAAAAGAAAATTAAATCCGGATGGTTCTATAAAAAAATTTAAGGCAAGACTAGTTGCTAAAGGCTATAAGCAAAAACATGGAATTGATTACTTTGATACATATGCTCTTGTTGCTCGAATCACTTCCATTAGGATATTGATATCTCTTGCTTCTATTCATAATTTAGATATTCATCAAATGGATGTTAAAACTGCATTTTTAAATGGTGATATAGAAGAAGAGATTTACATGGAACAACCCGAAGGGCTTGTTTTGCCTGGCCAAGAAAAGAAAGTGTGTAAATTGGTTAAATCTCTTTATGGCCTTAAACAAGCTCCTATGCAATGGCATGAGAAGTTTAATAATATTGTTATATTCCATGGATATAAAGTTAATGATGCCGACAAATGTATATATAGTAAATTTGAAAATGGTGTTGGTGTTATTATTTGCTTATATGTGGATGACATGTTAATATTTGGGTCTAATCTCAAATATGTTGAAGAAACCAAAAGGTTTCTTTCATCAAAATTTGATATGAAAGATCTTGGAGAAGCTTATGTGATTTTAGGAATCAAAATTGTGAGAAAGGATAATTCTTTAGCGTTATCTCAATCTCATTATATAGAAAAATTTCTAAAAAGATATAATCATTTTGAACTTAAGCCAGCTGCTACACCAGTGGATCCTAGCATCAAATTAATGAAAAATATTGTGCATGTTATGGACCAACTTAAATATGATAGTATTATTGGGAGTCTAATGTATGCCATGCATTGCACTAGACCAGACATTGCTTATGCAGTGAGTGTATTGTGTAGATTTACAAGTAATCCGGGACAAGAGCACTGGAATGCAATTTCTAGGGTGCTTAGATACCTGAAGAGTGCTTTGGATTATGGCTTACATTATGTAGGATATCCATCTGTTTTAGAAGGATATAGTGATTCAAGTTGAAATAATCTTGAATCAAAATCCAAGTCAACTACTGGATGGATTTTTACGCTAGGAGGAGCAGCTATCTCTTGGGGATCCAAGAAACAAACATGTGTATCAGATTCAACAATGCAATCTGAATTTATAGCCCTAGCAGATGCTTGTAAAGAAGCAGAATGGCTTAGAAATGTGTTGTATGATATTCCTTTATGGAAAAAGCCATCATCTTCTATTATGATAAGTTGTGATAACCAAGCCACAATTTATAAAGTTTCGAACAAAACTTACAACGGAAAATCTAGACACATTAGTCTAAGGCATCAAATTATAAGAAAATTACTCAAGGAAGGAGTAATTACAGTCGACTATATTAAAAAGAACAAGAATTTAGTAGATCCTCTGACTAAAGGTCTTGTTAGGGAGATGATATATATCACCTCAAAAGGAATGGGACTAAGGTCTATTAAATAACACAACTATATTTAATGGGAACCCAACTCATATCTTGAAAATATAGATAGAGTTCAATGTGGTACAAACAAGTTAAATTATAGTTATGGAACACTAGGAATTTTATACAAAAAGTTCCATTCCTATGTGCCTAGTGTTAGTTTTCTGCATGTTAGAGGATGAAGGTTACTTCTTAATAAATCATATAAGTGTGACTCGCAGAATCACTAAAGTTGATTTACCTATTCGAGTGTCAAAAGTGTGGCCGCTTTCTATGAAATCAAGAATGATCCTAAAGCGCTCGTGAAATCAGGATTAGCACAAGGCCATAAAAGTGCATGCTAGAAGAACACTTATAAACTTAGAAATCGGTATGTGTGATAGTTTCGGCTGGTCTCAAAAGGTCCTTGGTTCAAGATACGTTCACCACAGCACCTTGATGAAGCTTTGAATTATTTTCACTATATGGAAGTTCAAGTCCGAAAGACACTTCTCATTTATGTACTAGATTTTAGCGATAATGCCAAAAAGTTATTTCTTGTCTTTTTGCTTTGCTCTCTTGTGTATATTGAAATTGGTGGGGGAATGTTGGATAAATTCCAATATTTATTGATATTTTATTTTTTAGTTGTTAATAATTTATTATATTATTGGGGTTTTATTTTGAACATAGTTTCGGTTTTAATTTAGAAGGTAGAAACATGAGTAAATGGGTGTGAAAGATATGGGAGTACTCAAAATCCCATATTGTCCCACATTGGAAGAATACTATAAAAAGTAGTGGTATATCAACTAAAGGACAACTAAGATTCTTAGTTGACCAGTCAAATAAGAGGCTATGATCCTACACATCACGGTGGTGCTTAAGCACCACCAATCGCGACACGCGTAAGCGCGGCGCGCGAAAGGGCGATTGGGCGACTTAGGGCGCATTGCGCGCTTTGATGCGCACTTGGCACTTCGCACGTGTGCTTGGAACGTGGGAGCCTAAAGTTTTGACGAGGTAAAACAGATCAACGGTTGTGCTTAAACGATCCGATCAAAGGGTCTAAAATCCGAAATGACTTGATCTAAACCGTTGGATGAACTCGTAGCGTTTCGTGTAGGGGATGTCCATTCTCTTACGATGGGACGCCTAATCTGAACCGTTAGATCGCAGTTGTTCCAAACAGGCACGATCCAACGGTTGCTGAGTTACTTCATGAAGAGGTGTGATTGTTGAAGAACAGTCACATAAATGGCTATAAAAAGAGTTCCAAGCCTCTATTTTGGACACCGAAAATTGCTAGTTTCTCCTCTCTCCGTCCTCTATATTTTGGCATTATCAAGTTACAAATTCAGAGTATTCTCGATTTGATTAAACAGTACATAGTTTGAATCAAATAGCTGTTCATACACTGCATTGTATCCTGAAGGCAGATTCTATAAAACCCATAGTGTACTCGTGGTTCTGGTTCTGTCTCAACCGGATTGGGAGAAATTTTGCCTAAAAGAAAGCGTTCCAAGAACGTGCCTTGCAGAAATTAATTAATATATTTTGTTCTTTCCATAACAAAACTCCAACACAACACCCATACGAGCACGACTCAAATGAGACACGATCCCACATACAAATGTTTTATATTTATAGCGGAGAACATGTTAGATGGTATCGTCATAGTTTTACATATATCTTATGTTTTATATGATTTCATCATGCCAAATTTGGAATTTTTAGTATTTGAAACACCGATTTCAGGTGGCAATTTTCATTGCTGCGTATGGGAGAAGATCAGTAGATATCAAGAATAAAAGCGATTCACTTGGTCTCTGCTTATTCTCTTACAATCCTTTGAGGCTTGGAATGATTACTGATAACTACACGCACTCTAATCTTCCACGTGGACCCCGATATAAGAACTTCCTACTTTCTCTATTTCTTTTGTAAATAGTAGAGCAAGGCTGAATACTCAAATTTATATATATTAACTTATAATTTAAACCGCATTTTGAAGTATGTAATGCAATATATTGTCTTTTTATAAGGTCCTACTATTTAGACAAGTTATACTTGGGCTCGAACCTTTATTGAGTTCGCTAAGAGATATTGCGCAAAAAAGAGGCAAAACTATACCACAAGTTATTCCTTCTTTCTTTACTAACTGTTGCGCACTTAGGGCCCATTTGGCAACCCAATTCCAAGCCTTGGAATTGGATTGCCAAACGGGCCCTTAAAGTAATTGGAATTTTGTTGATCGGTCCAACGATGTAGTGAGCTCAATAAAGGTTCGAGCTCGGTACATCCACAATCAAACATTTTTTATCTTACATATAAAGGTCTCAAACAATCTGATATCAAATGTAAAAACAGAAGTACATTGCCATTTTTAAATTAAAATGAAAATGATCTACTAAAAGTTGAATGTTTTTAATTAGACACGAAAAGGATCTAACGTACTGATATCAGATGAAAAAAGATAGGAACATAAACTCTTATATGTATTATTAATGTTAAAACTTGGTTCTACTGATCAATGCATATCGGTGCATTATATAAGAAAAAAATTTACAGCTTGATGAGTTTAGAGGGCACTTGTGTTTTTCTGGTGTAAGACTCTATGACAATCGAATCATATTCTCTAAAACTCGAGGCCTTTAAAAAATTCAAAACTTTTTTATTAGATTAGAGTAACTTATTACTTTTTCAATAATATACCTTAATCATAGAGTTATAATCCCTTACACCGTTGTTTGGCAAAACTACACAAGTAAAATACGAAGATAAATGTATTGGACTTTGTGAGATCTCTTACGAGTTAGGAGTTTGTTGCGCACTTTGGGGGATTTCCTTTAATGTGACAGAGCCTTAGTAATCGTGTTATGTGACTAGGGCAATGGAAATAGCTAAAACTAAAGTTCTTTAATCTATGTTTTAGAATGCTTGGATGGTTCAAATAAACAAAAGTTCAATATTTTGTGGCTTTCCAATTTTAATGGTTGAACCTTTAAACAAAATTCTCCCAATTAAACTTAGCACTAATTAAACCTTTTTTGTGAAAACCGATTTACCAAATTTTATTTTTTTATCCTAAACATGCATATATGTGATAAAATAGATAAAACAAACCAAGCAATCAACTAAAGTAAAGTTTCAAAAAAAATCCTTTTGAGTAAAACCTTTATTCACTTTAGAAATCTACAAAATAGTCGACTTACAGACTACTTAAGATCCGCCAGAAGCATAAAGCGCTAATCTTCGCGAATCTCTAGTGAACAACTATGATTTTCACAAGAACCACATGACCATAGTCCTCCATCAGCCTCGGCCTTCGTCTTTAGCAGTGAGTACCCGCAGGTCAAGTCAGCCATGGAGATGCCTTCTCCACAAAGGTGTATGCAAAGATACAAAAAAATTTAGGGTTTAAATGAATTCACAAGAATAATATTTAAGAAGAATAATATTTAAGAACATTTTGTTGTGAATTAAATAGTATTTTCAAACACAAAAAATGAAGAACTTTCGCAAAAATTATACAGAAATGGAATTGACAAAAGTCTTAAACGTTCTAAACACAAAACAAGTATTTATAGGCCATTCATAAATTTCAAGGCAGTGCGATCATTCCAACGAGAAACAGACTCCGTTATAACGATATTGAGATGTTGTTCGAAAAACTTCAGGTTCGTTTCTAACGACCTAATGAAAATTGATACAATAAGACATCGTTTGAAACATATTTGAAAACATAAAGAAATGACCTATCTAACGACATGTTAATTTTGTTTGAACGAGATATCAATCTCGTTTGAACGAGATAAAAAAATAAAATAATTTTCCTTTTTCGAAAATAAAAAGACATGTTCATTTTTTATAGAAAATAAACATTGTAAACATTAATCCCATAAATTAATTCAAACTCTAAATTGCCTTATACCTTATCGGGATGTTGAAAAGTTTTCAAACTTGGAGATGCTTGAGTTCAGCTCGTCTTGACGGTATGTGGTGATTTGTTGCGAGATACGCCAAACTAACCTAAAACTATGCTATGAACAATATTGGGGGGGGGGAATTCTTACAAATCTCCCCCTTTGACTATTTCGGTACAAAAATAAACATGACCGAACACCAAATTAAGTAAAAAATCTCTTATGGCAAAAATACTTACACCCTTCCTAACCCTAGAACGAAATGGCATAAGTCTCTTTGTCTTCAAACTTCTTCTTCTTCTTCCCTTTGGCAAACTTTCTTTTCATCCGTGAATCTTGAATTCCTCTTTAAGTACCTACAGACGTGACACAAAACAGATACCCTCGTGATGCATCAAGTTTAAAATATAATAAAACTCATAAATAAACTATCCCCCATAAAACAAACTCATTTTAATTTGCTCTCCCCCTTTGTTTTTATCTGAAATAAACAAACAAGTAGAAACATAAACATGTAATACGAAGCATCAGTAACTTCATAGCCCTTGGATTGATCTTATCAACGCTCTGCCTGCGTTCCTTACCAATCCATGTAAAACCCTTATCCTTCAATCAGAAGCTTTTTAACCAACCCATCCTCTTAAACCGTTGGATCAAAGTCAAGTTGAGAAGACTTAATCTCAGCCCTCGATTTGCCTCTACCTTCTTGATCCTTCTCATCCCCCTATATAAGGAGGGTAACCCTCAGCCATTAGAAGACTTTTGCCACTTCGTCATTTAGAGAGAGAAGAGAGAGAAAAGAGAGAGAAACCAGAGTTAGAAACCCTAACCCTGTTCGTCCAAACACTTTTTCAAACCCTAATTCTTTTATCAAAACCAGTTATATACCAAACACAACCTTGAGTGTTTGAGAGTTTTGAGAGTGGTTTGATAGTGGTTTTTGTGTTGTAACCTCTTCGTTTTAAGATCTTGTGTCCAACATAAACATTAAGCTAGATCTGCGTTTTTGTTTCATAGAAATTTTAGATCTGACCATTTTATGTTACATTACACCTAGATCTGCATTTATTGTTTCTCGTCTTGAGAAATCTATTGTTGATTATTTTCTGTAAATTTTTTCATACTCAAAATCAACAACAACATTTTCTGTTTCTAGTTCTTTTGAAACAAGACCTTTGACCTAGTTAGAATCACACTTGGCGGTTTTTTAATTTCAAAAGCATTTTCAAAACTCTAAAATTGATTAAGATCTTGATACGTCTTCTGAGCAAGATAGCCGTGGATTCTGGGTTTATTTTAAAGGTCAAATAAGGTTCAAGTTTCCTAAGAAGAGAGAAACAGAAAATCACAGCATATAGATCTGATTTGTAATTTGCTAGGATTGTTTGTAAAAATAAGAGTGAGTGTGTGCATGCATGTGTTAGATCACCATCACAAACACTTACACACTACAACACTGAAAGTGTTGGTAATAAAATCTTGAAAGAAGAGTCGACGTAAAGACTAGAACAAAGTTGAAGTTCAAAAACTAGGAGAACAACATCAACAATCAGAACTGCAGAAAAGTTATAAGGATACGAGTGGGTACATTCCTAAACTTGTATAGGTCTGATTTGTGTGCATGTGTGTTATATAATTTGTAACTGTCATATTTTGTTTTAGTGGATTTTTCTTTTTACTCCGTAGAGGGAGTCGTGGATGTTTCCTCAGTTGGGTGAGTTTTACCACGTTAAAAATCTCTTGTTAATAATATTTCTACATCCCCTCATCTCATTCTGATTAGTGTTCTGATTTAAAACTATTTTAGTTTTATTTTTCAAAACTTGTTAACAAATCTTAAACTGATCTCGTGCATTTTTTTTAAAAATCTTGTGATTAAACTAATTTGATTTCTAGAAAATAGCTTCCTAAAAAAATAGTTTGAAGCTACTTAAATAGTTTAATCTTGTATTAAACGGCTTTAGTAACATTTTTTTCAATTAATATGTATTAGGGAAAAACTTAAAAATAGAAAAATAGAATTTATCAAAAAACAATCTATACCTGATAACCAAACGCTTTTGATGAAATGTGATTACCTAAACAAAGAAAACTTTTGAATGGGAATTCATAGTTTGCAGCTAAACTTGTTATGAGAGAAATAAAAATCCCCAAAATGAACACGGGTAAACTGTGATAAACATGTATGACATGAATAAAATTAAAAACCCACCTCAAATGAAAACCTAAAATAAAAATGTATACGAAAAAAAAACCTATACTTGTTGATAGAAATATGTAACTTCGTTCAAATAAGATTCTCTAAATAGGGATAGTCACGATCTTGGAGTTCAATTTATGGCCCATAAAACATGCCAAAGGACTTTCCATTTGCCACTTTTGTTATCTAAGCCATTGTATAACACACATAAATAATGGAGTTCAAAGAAAATGGAAATATAAATGTATAGGGCAAGAGAAGATGGTGAGTGGGAGTTTACAGTTTTAGTAAGAGAGAGGGAATGGAGGGGTTGTTTGGAAGATCAAGAGAAGATGGGGGGAGAATGTGTGTTAGTGGTGAGTTAAAGCATTGTTATGGAGAGATAGGGAAAGTAAGAGACGGGGTTAAGTTTGTTAGTAAGTCATGAAAATAAATAAAGATGTGTGTTTGAAAGCAAGGGTCGTAATTAGATAGAAAAGGATTGCAAATAAATGCCGGTGAGACCGTCACTGTGAGCTCTAATTGATTAGCATATTTAACCATTGTTGTGCATTTTATAATATAAAATAAATACCATGTACAAAATTTACCCTTAATTTTAATTTACCCACATGGCCACCTATTTTATCACCCATTTGTTTATTGAATAGGATGGGAGAACATATATCATAATTTCTCAAGGAAACATAACATTTTTACTGAACCTTTCAATCATTCAGCAAAAATAACTTAAGTACATTATACCTATTATATGGTAGTATTAAAGGAGTTAATGAGGCTTTAATACTTGCTATCCTTTTCTCTCTCATGTTGAACATTGTCTTATTTGAACCAAAAAAGGATAGGGGTATCTAGTATGGCACCAAATTGTTTTCCTCTCTTCTTAGCCATTTTAAATCCAAAAATTGTACAAATACAGGTGTCCAACCTTATCCATATGAAAACATGTCTGAATATAGTTTCCATTACAAATGACGGTGTAATTTTTCAAGCTTCTTAGATCATGATATGACCATTTCTTTCAACATATTGACTATGTCCTACAAGCTCCACTATTATTCATTCAATTTCTAACAATTTTTCATAATTTTTCTAAATCATAAATTTCTATTATTTTCCATTGTAAGGACATTTTTATCATGTCCGAAATGTTTCATTTATTTATGTCGTATGCCGCTACATTTAGCATGTCTCTACACGATCGCTCACGACGGTCTCAATCCGAATTTCGGGAATCAAGCATTTATGATCTCCATCATGTGTCCTCATCTGCCTCAACGACTTCATATTCCATGATTTTAGGCTCGTAATGCAAGTGGTATGCAAGAGAAGTCAAAACAGTGCAACAAGGCTTGATAGAGAAGTTCAAGGGCATTTTCATAATTTCACATCCATAGTCCGGAGGTCTGGTCAACTGGAAAGTTGAAGAGCTCTCCGTAACGAAGATACTGGAAAAAACGGCACCTCAATCCGAGCTATGGTGAAGGAGTTATGACCTTTTGAAAATGGAGAAAATTCCTTAAAGAATGCTGTTTTTTTTTTACGCTGGATAGAATTTTAGAGTTTTAAGAACGTGGGTCTCTTCATCTTTTTTCCTATAAATACCAACTTCGGGGGAGTTGTTTTGGAAGACTTTAGAAGACGTTTTTTAGAGTCCAAATACCTCTAGTCTTCATATTTTTTGAGTCCCAAGACTCATGTTTTGATTCACACAATTGCCAAACCTTTGTGAATCTTTTTGGTAACCCAAGAACACAACTTTTTAGTTTGTTCAAACCTTTGTGGAGAGATCTTTGCAACCGAGGGTTGCGTGGCATTGCTGAGGGAGTCTCTACAAAGTTTTATGGCTGTGTGTCATTGAGGAGTGCTGCGGTTCTTCCTTTGTTGATTAGACTGAGGTTCATGTGGGTTCGCTGCGTGTGGATTCATTGCTGACGACACCGACCGACGCCTGCGGGTATTCATGTGTCACTGTATTTCATTGTAATCCGTGTAAGTTGCGATTTACTTATTATAGTGAAATAAAAGGTTTTTCCCTGCGGGGATTTTTCCTTAAACTTGTTTCGCATACTTTATTTGTTTATGGGTTGACACACGCACCGTAGATGGATGTTTAGGGGTTGAATTTATTTGATTTAAAATTAGACTCTAATTAAATAAGGGTTACTTGAAAACTTGCAAAATTTAATTTAAATCAGTATTACACGACGTTTTCATCCATCCATTTTCAATAAACATAATATGGTATTTCATCTTTTTGAGTTTTTTTATAACCCTTTCCTCCTGAAATTTGATGAAGAATGAGGTGATTTTAAGAGTTTAAAGTTGTCCAAGACATCCTCCCTCTACAACTAATCAAAAGAAAACATTTTTTGTACTACAAGATGAAATACCACTTAAAATAATGGACAACTTTGCCCTCGGTTCATAAATTTGGTATAACTTCTTACTCCGACATCCGTTTAGTACACCGTTTATTGAGTTACATACCCAACTCGGATATTTAAAACTATATAGTTTTTACCTTGAACCAATTGTCACATTATAAAGGTCCAAACTAGTATCTAGCATGAGTATTCCTTTTGTGTTTGTAACCAACTCAACATTTCATGATTTTTAAAGGTAGAATTAGACTAAAATAGAATAACCTAACGTTATATATAATAAAAAAATTATACATAACACATACGGCAAGCATGATTCAAATATAATTTATCATAGTTATATTCGTGTTGTCACAACTCTCCCTTCTTAGAAAATTTCGTCCCCAAAAATTAATATGAATGTTACTTACCAAATAAATGGTGATACTATTTCCTCATGCTATCCTCTCTTTCCCAAGTTGCATCTTTAATTCCATGGCTCCACCACAACACTTTACGTAAGGGAATAAATTTATTTTTTAATACTAGTTCCTTACGATCAGGAATTTCCATCGGTTCCTCGATGTACGACAAATCGTCTTTCAATTCAACAGGTTGAGTTTTCAATTGATGCGATGGATTTGCTAAATATTTACGAAGCATCAATACATGAAACACATTATGTAAATGAGACGACTTTGGACTTAATGTCAATCTGTAAGCTAGGTTTCCAATTCTTTCCAACACTTCATATGGACTAATGTATCTTGGACTTAGTTTTCCCTTCTTTCTAAATCTCATGACGCCTTTCCACGATGAAATACCTAGAAATGCAAAATCTTTTCAATTATCATATCTATCAATTCAGGACCCAAAATTTTTCTTTCACCTACTTCATTCAAACACAAAGACGTTCTGCATCTCTTCCCATATAAAACTTCATAAGGATTCATACTAATGGTAGACTGATAACTTTTATTATAAGAGATTTCCATCAATGGAAAATGATCATCCTAACTACCTTTGAAATAAAAAAACAAAAGCACATAACATATATTCTAATATTTGAATAATTATTTCTAATTGTCCATCTGTATGTGGATGAAATGCAATACTGAACTTCAAACTGGTGCCCATAGCATTTTATTAATGAGGCCAAAATTTAAAAGTAAACGTTGGATCTATATCTGATATAATTGACACCGATGCCCCATATTAATGAATAATCTCATCAGTTTACATATATGAATACTTGTCAATGGTGTATGTCATTTTAACTGGAAGAAAATGAGCTAACTTTGTTAATCGATCTTCTAAAGGAAAAATTGCTATCATTGCCCCTAGTATCTAGGACTTGTCCATAAAATCTAGTTTACATCGAGTATGCCATATCCCGGTACATCTGTCATGGTGCTTTCCGTTCATACGTTCAAGAAGATGGATCCGATTATCAAGTATCTTCAGCATGCTCCACGATGTCACGTAATATTGGTATGGTTGTCGCTTTGGTTTTCATAGATTTTTTACATAGTATTGGGAAATTTTTATAAACTGATTTTTTACAAAACGAGCCAATTTTTCGGACTGTTTTTTGACATAAAAGATATATTTATTTTTTGACATTTTCATTCAAACGAGATGGCAATATCGTTAGAACGACCTTGGATCACGTTAGAAGGTCGTTTGAAGCATTTATCAAACGAGGTTCAAATTAAGGCTTACTATTTTGTATTTTTGCATCTCGTTAGAAGAGAACTCTATGTCGTTCGAACGACAACAGAATATTTTTAGAATGACGTCAGAGTCTCGTTCGAATGAGGTTGTGTCGCCTCGATTTTTGTGTCCGCCTATAAATAGCTGTTTTTTGTCAAGACTTTTCCTTTACGAAAACTGCGAAACTTTTTCTTTAAGTCTTCACTTTTTAATTCCTGGCAATCTTTCCCATATACTTTTTTGAATCATCTTTGAAACCCAAATCACTTCTACACTGAATTTACTTTTGTGAAGAAGGAGTCTTCACTACTGACCTTGTAGAGAAGGAGTCTCTACTGCTGCTCTGGTGATTCTTGTGGGAATCATTACTGAAGAAACATTGCGATCTTTGTAGGACTTGAGGGAACCACGGTTTCATTGGGTTGTATTTCTCTATTGTATTTTTAAGTACTTACGATTTGCAAACTATGTGAAATAAAAGGCTTTGCCCCTTGAGGGATTTTTCCTAAAATTGTGATTTCTTTACATGCTTGATTCGAATTACATAGTTGCATGTTTTAGGATAAATAAGAATTAAAATTCATTTGTGGGTTAACAGCCAATTAAATAAGTTTAAGTCATTAGAGAATTGCGCCCTCTCAAATTGGTACAGAGTCGGTTTCACCAAATTATTGTGAAATCCTTTTGCGCAAAATTATTTTCTGATATCATTGTTTTGAAAAATTAATTTTGAATTGAAGACCGAAGCCAATAAGGAGCCAGGCCAAGGGTTTGCGATTGACTTGAGAAGGTGCAAAGATGGGATTTATTTTTTAGAGAAAGAATGAAAATATTTTTTTACGTTTTTTTTTTCTCTTTTTGAGATTGGAAGACAAAATATTTTTAGATTTTTGATAAAGAGATGAGAAATTTTTTTGGATTTTTGATAAAGAGGGGTAAAATATTTTTGGATATTTGATAAAGAACGGAGAAAGATTTTTTTTTTTGGATTTTTTGATAAAGAAAGGAGAGACGGGTCTCAGCATGATTATTATGATTATTATGTTCTCACTTGTATTAAATTCTCCTAAATGCAAAATAAAATGCCGGACGGGACCCGATCCTGGAAAAATTGGGTTTGTAATATATGCAAAGTTATGGCTGGACTTGTGACCAGACTCACGGACAAGGTCCTGTTTTAAAAATGCGCAAAAATTCGGGCGGCAGGCCGACTCAGAATTTCGAGTAGAAACTGGCAATCTAACATGTGTGTCCTAGGCTAGACACCTATATGCGGGTATGCAGTTTGGTTGGGTGAATCGCAAAGGGTTACCCCCTTTGGCGTTACTTCCATGATATACGTCTTTTCTCTTGCGGGCAAATGGTATGTGTGAACAAGCCATTTGATATACCCGAGTGTACGTGAATTACCTCACTATATACCTCATGGGGACGGTATGTGTGAGAGAAAATTCGATATACTCGGCATACATGAAAGAGTTCCCTGCGATATACCTCCCGTCATGACTTTGGTCAAGCGGTACGATGCGGGGGAACCGTTCGATATACGTCGAAGGTACTTGGCCAATGGAAGGTGAGAGTCATATCACTTAGGCTAACTGCGCCCTATCGAACCAGCGCTCATCACGAAGTGACACTCCAGTTATTTGACAAAATTGGTCAATAACAATGCTCTTTGGTGATGTCGTGTGAATCATGCATGATCCTCTTATTAGTATCTTATGATGATAGTATCTTTCTTGATCAAGCCCAATGGGGAGCAAAGTATGATTACTAATGGTATACCAAGTATGGGTGATGCGTGCAACATGAGGCTATATGTGATCCTAGGTGCACGTGGTGTAAAGTGTACATGGAGAATTTTTTACAAGTGTGTGAATAGAAGCATAAGTAAAGGGTACACATGAATAATAAAGGGGAACATGCAAATAGGGGGAAAATATAAACAAACATAACATCCATGTAAAAAGAGTCTAGCCCTCATATATCCCCAACAGAGTCCCCACTGTGGCCATCCCCGATCCCCGGTTAGATTTCAGTCAGTAACTTCATGGCCCGATAGAGGGAAAAAGCACCTACCATGACCAATCGGCCTTCCGAGGAAGAACAAGTCAGCATAGTAAAGAAGAACTTCTTAACCCATGTCCGAGCAACGATGGGAGAAAAATACTATCCCCACTTCCGAGATCTCAGAGAGGCAGGAGTATAAATCGAGGAGGGTCTTGCTAAAACAGATGTCGAACCAAAGAAGGTGTCCGGACAGTTCACCCCAGGAAATATGATAAGCCTGTCAATGCCACAGTCTCAACCTTCAACAACATCTCTCACCTAACCACGTCATGGGCACCAGAAATTCGCCCTATCCCGGTCCGAAAGGAATACACCGAGCTCCATGCTCCCCTATCCAAAGTTTATCAGGCATTATTAAGCCGAAATCTTATCAAACCCTTGGATCCCCGTCCATTGCCAAATCCATTCCCAATAAACTTCAAGGCAGATGCTCATTGCGCCTTTCGCCAAACAGTTGGCAATACCACTGACTAATGCTTTCACCTCCGAAACATAATCCATGGTCTAATTGATCGGGGTACCATCGCCCCACCAGCCAATCCCAAGCCAAACACTACTCAAAATCCACTCTCAAATCATGCCAATGACATCTTCTTAGAAGAGAACCCAGAATTTGATCCCTCAACACAAATCACACTCATATACTCTCCTAAACCTCTCCAAATTTTCCCATATTTCCTCCTACACCCTGTTAGCCTCACTGATCGCACTGTCACTCCTTACCAAAGCATGCATCGCCATCCGTACCCGTTCTGAAAATGGAAGTATGGAATTATCAGAAGTATTAAACCAACTCCTAGAGTTGGGGATGAAATTACCTTCACAGATGATCATTGATTGCCAAAGGTTCAGTATGTTGTTCTAAGAAGCATGAAAATGGGCCCGAGAATCAGACCGTTGGGTAGTACCGATCGATGAAGTCAGCCTAGATGATGTCGTACAGATTATGGTAGAGTTATTTAGTAAAACCAATAACATTTACAGTATGACCGAGTTATTCGATGTTTTGAAGTTACAAGGGCGCCTGGTCACTTCACCCTTACACATCCCCACTGATTAGGAAGACCTGTATGAAGAAGCCGTTGAAGTTATGGAATGTATCGACTTTACATGGAAAGATAGAATTGTTTCCACCGAATGGGGGGAAGAGTTAAAGGATTAGAATGAAGAGCCTTAAAAGAAGACTGGCCCAGTAGCCGACATGTATGGAATGATATCATTTGAAGAACTCCTCGGAGAAATAAAGAAGGTGGCAAAACAACCCTAGGTTGATAAGGAAACGGGATTCATGTTCTTCCCTTCTTCAGTAAATCATATGATCGGATTATGGAGGCATTACCAGATCCCAAGCTCACTACCAGCCAATGACAAGGGGAAGGGCATGGAAAACCTTCTGATTCCAGAGATGACCCTCGAGGAGAGCAAGATCCTTGATTAACTAAAGAAAACTCAAGCTAACATCACTCTATGGGGGCTTTTTATGTCTTCTTAGCTACACAAAAATGCTTTGATCAAGTTTCTCACTGGACCCACAGTTCCTCCTTCTACTACATCAGAAGAAGCAGTAAATTTAGCCGAATTTTTGACCTCTACGCGAATTCTATCCTTTTTCGAAGAAGAAATCCCCAAGATTGGGCCAAACCACAATCATGCACTCAACATCTCCATCGAAGTTGAAAATATGTTACTAAAGCCATTTAATATAAAATTAAACTATTTAAGTAACTCCGAACAGTTTTTTGAAGAAACTCTTTTCTTAAAAACCAAAACTAATTGAACACAAGATGTGTTTAACAAAAGTACGTACGAGATCTGTTCAAGATTTGATTAATAGGTTTAATAAAATAGTTTAAAAAACTTTAAACCCAGCACAACCAAGAATGAGATGAGGATATGTAGAAAGATTAAGAACAAGGATTTTTTACGTGGTGAAACCTCACCCAACTAAGGAAACATCCACGACCCCCTCTACGAAGTAAACCAAAAATTCCACTATAAACAAATTTTAACAGTTACAAACTATATAACAAACATGCATACAACTCAGACCTATATAAGTTTAGGAATGTACCCTCTGGTGTCCTTATAACTTCTCTGCAGCTCTGATTGTTGATGTTGTCCTCCCAGTTTGCTAACTTCCAATTTGTTCAAGTTCTTTACGTCGACTCTTGTTCTCAAGATCTTATTACCAACACTTTTAGTGTGGTAGGGTGATAGTGTTTGTGGAGGTTCTTTCTAACACATGCATGCACACACACACACACTTGTTATATACAACCAGTCCTAACAAATTACATATAAGGACTATATGCTGTGATTTTTCTTTTTCTCTCTTCTCACAAAACTTAACCTTATTTGACCTTTACAATAATCCCAGAATCCACGGTTATCTTGCTCAGAAGATGTATCAAGATCTTAATCAATCTCAGTTTTGAAAATATTTTTGAGATTGAAAATCACCAAGTGCGATTCCAAACTAGGTCAAAGGTCTTGTTTCAAGAGAACTGGAAATAAAAAACATTATTGTTGATTTCAAGGTTAAAAACATTTATAGAAAAGAATCAACAATATATTTCTCAAGCTGAGAAACGAAATATGTAAATCTAAGTGAAATGTAACATGAAGTACTTAGATCTGAAATTTCTATAAAGCAGAAACTTAGATCAAAGAAAAATGTTTAAGTTGGACACAAGATCTAAGAACAAAGAGGTTACAGCAACAAACCAAATAAACAAACTAACTCTCAACCACTCAAACACTCAAGGTTGTGTTTGGTATATGCTGGACTTGGAAAGAGGTTTAGGTTTGAAAAGGTTTTGACGATTTAGGGTTAGGGTTAGGGTTTCTAACTCTTTCTCTCTCTTTCTGGTTTCTCTCTTTCTCTCTTCTCTCTCTACTCTCTTTTTTCTCTCCGAAGGACGAAATGGCAAAAGTCTTAAAAGGCTGAGTGGAGGGGTCCTTTTATAGGAGGCTAAGAAGATTCGAGAATAAGGTTCAAGATCAATGGTTCAGATTGAGTCAAGGTCAATTGACTTAGATCCGAGGGTTCACGATATGCAGTGATTAAAACTCTCCTGGTTGGTTCATATGAGGTTCACAGGGATGAAGTAAGAGCGCATGCAGATCGTTGATAAAAACGATCCAAGGGTTGTAAACAATCGATGTTTTACACTCTATAAAGAAAAACAAAATCCACCAATCAGAATACGACAGATGTTGGGCAATAATTAGATATCAAACGGGCGTCTAAAATTAATTACAAACACACCCTAAAGTCTCTGCCACTTTCGAATTCTACCCAAGGTAACTTATAGCCAATATAACCAATAAACCTTAATTGCAGATTGACCCCAAAAACTTTTAAAAACAAATATTAATTAAAAAAGAGCTTATTTTAAATGTTTATAAAATCCCAAAAAAATATTAAAAATGAATTTTAGGGATTTAAACACACTCAACATATGTACACACAATAATATGCAATATGAAATGTATGAGATCAATTCTACTGTGTGTAAGTGTTGGTAATATGGTCTAGATCAATCAATCAAGAAAGATGAAATAGCAAACCAAGCTCTGGGGTTCTTTGGATTCTAGGATAAACACAATTTTGTCACAATTTCCAAACTAGATGAACACTTATACAATACAGACTCAAGTGGGCAGTCGTCGAAGATATCCAGTCTCTAATGTCCCTCATCCAAGTGGTCGACACCCGGACTTAATGCAAGAAAAAGGAAAATTCGGTATCAAAGAGGGATCAAAACAGAAAAGGAATCGAAAAGAGGAAGAAGGTATACCGCAAGACGAAGAACCTCCTCTGTTAAACCGAGCTCCTCCAAATCCATTGCATGAGGATGGTGCAACATTGGAACCATCCCTCCATCATCCCATCGAATGTTGTACGAAGGGGTATGCAATCGCATAAGGGGAACCTCTGATGTCACCACTTTCACAGATGTCGATGGACCACCGTCGATGTGGGAAGACCCCACCGCCCGACTCGAACCCGCAGGAGGGAAAGGAAATTCATCATATATGCTAGGCGCCATCAACCATATCGTCACAAAGTCCATATACTCATACGATGCAGCCGTATTAGTATACAACATGTAGGACTCGTCGATCATCGCCGCGATCCTCGCATCCTCCGACAACAGCCGCTCCCGCCTCATAGATGTAGGAGGCTGCGCAGGTGGCACCACCACCTCCTCCTCCACAATCTGCCAAACCACCCTCTCCCAGAGATACCAAGAGTGGTCAAACTCATGCTCCAGTAAGCGTCGCAGTTGTGCGTTCCCCCCGGTCGCCCCCATAGCCTGAATAGCCATCCCTCAAGGGTAAAATATCACCTGAAAATCCTCAGCAGGCATAAGTTAATGCAGAATCAGAATGTGAAAAAAAATAAAGGCTGAAAGGAAAGAGTCTTACCCTACCACTAGTCAGGCCATTCAAGACCTGATGCACCGCCTTCAGAGAGAGATATCCCTTCGACTTTCGATTGGCCTTGCACCATCGATACAATCGGTAAAAGTCCCCAACAGTCTCGTCCTTCAAGGCAATCAGCGGGGTATTGCACCCAATCACCTCATAAAACCACGTCTGCTAAAGATAAGAATTCACAATCAAAAAGAGACGCATAAGTAAAATGCGAATGCATAAAAGGAAAGTGCGCAAATTGAGAAATACCTCAAGAAGATACGTGACTCCAGTAAAGTTTTATCGGTAGCACCGGCTGAATGCATCCAAAGAAAAATAGAGGGTCTCCAAATTTAGGCTCCCCCAATCATAGAGAAGGATGTTCGAAAATATCCTCAAATATGGCAAGAACCACAATTAGACGACGTCGCCGCTCGACGCCACCATGAAACCTCCCAGCACCAACAATATGAACAACCGAGCCATCTGCCTCACCTGCAGCCCATCTTCCAAATCAACCACCCTACTCAGCAAAACATCCTTCAGCAAGGACAGTCGGATGGAAACCCCGGAGACTATCCTCCATACATCGTCGAGAGCCGCCCGCACCGCCTCCAGCCTCACCCTTAGAGAACGATCCACCTCTATCTGCTCTCCATCACAATCCAACCCCAGTAGCTACTGCACGTTTCTGGGATTCACGCTCATCTCCCCAAACCCGAAATGGAAGGTATGGGTAGTATCCCACCACCTCTCCCCCAAAATGCACAAGAACGCTGTCGAACAAGGCATCTCGTCTAGCGCAGACACCAACCTCCCAAAACCCGCTGAGGATACCACTCAACGCACCACAGGTGGAAGAGGATCCCAGACATCCTTAAGCCCCGTCATCCCATGGGCACTCATGTTCTTCAAAGAGATATCAGACTGTCAAAATAAAAAACCTTGTCGAAAATTCCAAAAAGAAGGAAAAATCACCAAAAAGGGAAGAATGCCAAAAGTCAGGTTACTTACATAACCGCCAGGGCCCACCACCCTCGAAGAGCGATGACGCGACGACTCCTGTACCAAGGTCCACTCATCCGTAACCGGCTCGAATAAGTCAAAGGAGTTCTCACTCCCCAAAGCAAGAGGCGCCCTAGCCCTCCACTCCATGTTCGCCCAGTCATCAAGAGTCAACCATTCCCTATGCACTGCAGTGCTCACGAAGGCGGTCATTTCTTAAAGATTGGAATGCTAGAACGATTTGCAGAGGAAAAGCGCAGAAAGAAAGAAAGCAAGAAGCTTTGAAAAATTAAAGGAGCTCTCCCCTTTATATAGGATGCCAAGGGTCATGTCGATCGGCATTGACCCCCACCCACCGATCGGCACTGTCTCCTTACCTTCCCGAGGTAGTCCAAAAGTTCTTGCCACTGCCGAATGGCACCCCTCATACAATGCCGACCGGCACTCCCCTTAAAATTTCGTACAAAAATTCCTAGAAAATACCAGAAAGCCCTAAAAAATTCTCAGAAAATTGCTAAAAATCCCAGGTAGGATTTAGAACATTTTCACCAAGAAAAATTGTCACTCCCTCAAGCAGAACCCCAATTTTCCCAGCGGAACTCCCCAAAACCAAGTAAAACTCCTCCCGACAAAGGTCTCAATTTTCCCCAAGCAATACATCCAAACCCTGGGCCACCCAATCACCTCTCCAGTGGAATTTTGGCTATCCCTTCAAAGGATGCAAAAGATTTCCCCACCAATCGGCTCCCTAGCCCAAAATAAAACCACAAGATAAATCTCCCGGCACAGTTACCCAAGAACATCTCTACTTAAGCCCAAAGAATTGGTCATCTCACTTAAGCCCAAAGAATTGGCTTCGACCTGCTGAATTGGTCATCTTATCCTTAAGCCCGCAGAATTGGCTTCGACCCACAGAATTGCTCATCTCACTTAAACCCGCAGAATTGGCTTCGACCCGCAAAATTGGTCATCTCATCCTTAAGCCCGCAGAATTGGCTTCGACCCGCAGAAATGGTCATCTCACCTTTAAGCCCGCAGAATTGGCTTTGACCCGCAGAAATGGACATCTCACCTTTAAGACTGCAGAATTGGCTTTGATCCGCAGAAATGGTCATCTCAACCTTAAACCCGCAGAATTGGCTTCGACCCGCAGAATTGGTCATCTCCACTTAAACTCGCAGAATTGGCTTCGACTCGCGGAATTGGTCACCTGATCTTTAAGCCCGCAGAATTGGCTTCGACACAAAATCATTCATCTCATCCTTAACCGCATAGAATTGGCTTCTACCCGCAGAATTGGTCATCTCTACTTAATCCCGCAGAATTGGTTTCGACCCGTAGAATTGGTCATACCCAACACCTCCTTAGAATTGACCTAAAATTTTCCTTCAAATCATCACTAGTATTCCCCCTCAGACCCACTGAATTGGCCTCGACCCTTCGAATTGGTCATCCTCCCTCCTTAGGTCCTCAGAATTGGCCCCGACCCTCTGAATTGGTCATCCTATTTCAAAGCATCATTCGGTGTCTATTCGACGGCTATCATTCATTCAAAACTCACCCGTCGAGGGGCTCTATAGACACCCCATTATGTTACCCCTTAAACTCTCCTTAGGTCCTTAGCACCTCCCTTTATCACTACAAACCCAGGTCATACCCCGAGTACTGACCTAGAAGCCATCGGGCACTCCCAGGCTCCGTTTGACCAAAATTATAATTCTTCAGCTCGACCGAGACTGAATAAATCTTCGAAGGGTCCTGAATCCCATTTCCAACGGTCCATCCAGCGCACAATTCCGACTTACCATGCGGACGAACGACCCATTTTCCCTGAAACCTGATCTAGAGGCCATCAGACGCTCCCAGTCTCTGTTTAACCTAAGTCAACTCTTCAACTCGATCGAGACTAAATGAATCTTCAAATTTCACAAAAACCCCTTTCCAACGGTCCGCTCCGTGCGCGATTCTGACTTACAATACGGATGAGCAATCTGTTTTCCTCCGAGAGGACACCAAATACTTCCAGGACCCGATTGACCAAAGTTAGCTCCTCGAACAAGATAAAACTATTTGGAATGTCTAAGTACATCTCCTAATGTTTCCAATGGTCCACCCCGTGCACAATTTGGACTTACCATGCGGACGAACGATCCGTTTGCGTCCGACGATTCCCCATCCAATGGACCGATGAATGCTTCCATGCCATATTTGACCCAAAGTCAACTCCCAAACACGGGAGAGGTCCAAAGGAATTTCGAAGGTATCTTAATTACCTTTCAAATGGTCCACCCCGTGAACAATTCAAATCATTGGTTTGCGCTCTGCGGCTGATTTTCCAAAAAGGCCTGAAAGACACTTCCAAACGGCAGGTCCCAGACCCTGCCTATCGGCAGTGTGCCTAAATGCACCTGCTGATTGGTAGGAACAGGGCTATGCCGATCATCAATTCCCTAGGCCTATCAAAAGGATGTCTTAACCTCATTGCAAAGGGATCCTAGATTAGAAACATATCACTCTCAGCAAATCTAGAAAACCTCTTTCGAAGTCAGTGCAATTTCCACATCCAAATCCCTTTCAAACCTTCACATTTCATCATCCTTTTCATCAAACTTGGTGAATTAACCATTCTCCATCCTCATCTAAGTGCAAGGTATACTCTCCAACATTCAAGATCAAGCTCAAAGATCTTCAAGAAGGTCCAATTTTCTCAATTCTTTCCTTAAATTCTCATAAATTCGCATTAACTTGTTTTATTACTTAGCACTTTTATTCTCTCATCTCACATATCCTAATATACTTTTTATTTATTATTATTGCACATCTCTTATTTTCATACAAATAAAAAAAACAAAAAAGAAGAAAAAGAAGGTTTGCTCATAAATTCCAAACGGGAATTCTCACACTTTTCTTACACTTTTCTTAAACTTTTCTCACAACTAAAACACTTTTTCTACACACTCACACACACACAAATAAGAGAAGTCCTTGGTTGGATTTATGGGATAAACCCCACCCCTTGTTTTGTATGCGAACTACATGGACTTTGATGCCTCTATAGGCTACGTAGGCGTCTCGGGAAAAAATTTGAGATTCGAGTCCTATTTTTACTTTTTCTTTCATCTCCTATTCTATCTAAATTCAATTATCCTAGATTACATATATATACATATATTTGTTCTTAGTGGCGTATTATTCCACATGCGTTATCGTTGCATCATAACGATCAACGAAAGATAATCGCGTAAATCCTATTTTCTAACATTTTTATACCTTCCTACGGATGACTCGCTTTACCTCTTCCATGGTACAAGTCGATAATTCTACCTCCACTATATATATACATGCACACATATCACGGGGGGAAATAAACGAAAATAGCAAAAATCGATGAGTCGTAAGGGTGGAATGGGTGCCTAACACCTTCCCATTTCGTAACTTAGCCTCCGGACCCTTTTCGAATAATTTTGGTTTCGTATGCATCAGTATGTCTTTGGATGATGTCCTTCGGGATAGCTCCCTCTCTTTTATCTGTTTTGAGTAAAATAGACTGGAGACTCTATCTCTCTACATTTTTCACCTCACCCAAATGACGTCGACTGAAGTGCTCTCGAGAGGAACGCGCAGGACCTAGGATCCAGTATCGCGCGCCCTCCCGCTGTGAGGATCAGGGATTGCCATAGACACTGTGGCATCTCGCCCCCGAAAGGTCAACAGAGATCGTCTTATAGTTAGTTTTTCCAAAGATGATTTTCTTAGTGTGCTCTACCTGCACGACGACCATCTGGTCTTCACCATGGTGGTACACGATAGAAGGGTTGCAAGAATCATATTTGATAATGACAACTCGATCGATATTCTATTTTATAGTTATTTTAAGAATCTAAGCTAAAAGACAGAAAGCTAGAGGCTTATCATAGGCCTCTCATAGTATTTTTAGGAGAGAAGGTGTTCCCATTAGGAACTATAGAATCGAAAGTTATGGTTGGCAACTGGAAAACATGCCGAATAGAAAAGATTGTTTTCTTTATTTTAGAAGAGAACGTACACTCGGCCTATAATATTATTTTCAAAAATGTCATATTAAAGAAGTTCAAAGTTGTTCCATCTATTGTTCATAAGTGCCTAAATATCCCCACTAATTATAGAGTCAGCGTGGTGAAGGGGAATCAAGTAGGAGTCCGTAAGTGCTATTACACGTCGACAGAACAGGAAGATCGAAAGCAATTGACTATTACTTATCAAATCGAGATGCTGGATCCTCAAGATAAAGAAAAGTTAGTCAAGGGCTAAGTAATTGAGTAAAAAGATCATGTGATACTAGATGATGAACATCGAGAGTAGATAGCCCGGATTAGCTCGTCACTGGATCCAACTCTCTAGAAGGAATTAGTTGAGTTATTGAGAAGGAGAAAGAATATGTTTGCTTGGATCCATGAAGACATGCCATATATAAATCCAAAATTAATTTACCATAAGCTCAGCATAAGGAAGGATGCTAAGACGATAAAATAAAAATGTCGTGTGTTAAGTTGAGAGAAAAACATGGTGATCCAAGAAAAGGTGGATAAATTGTTGAAGGCAGATTTTATCGAAGATGTGAAGTATCAAGAATGGCTCTCCAATGATGTTATAGCTAGAAAGAAGAATGAAAACTAGTGTATGTGCGTAGACTTCATGAACCTCAACAAAGCTTATCCAAATTATCATTATCCATTACCTAGGATTGACCAGTTGGTTAGTGCTACAACAGGATATGAGCTCCTCAGTTTTATGAATGCCTATTTGAGATATAACTAGATAAAGATAAAGTTGTAAGAGCGATAGAAAACCTCGTTCATCACCAATAGTGGTACATAATTATAATGTAATGCCTTTGGGGATATAAATATTGGAGAGACATACCAAAGGCTAGTGAATAAGGTCTTCAAAGAACAGATCGACAAAACCATGGAAGTCTATGTGGATGATATGCTAACTAAGAGAAAAAAATTTCCGACCACATCAATGATCTTGGGAGAACTTTTAACCAATTGGAAAAATATCAGATGAAGCTCAACTCGAAAAAATGTGTGTTGGGGGTTAAAGAAGAAAAGTTCTTGGGTTTCATAGTTAACCATAAGGGTATAGAATCAAACTCGGACAATATCCAAGAACTGATCAGCATGAAATCTCCTATAAGCAAAAAAGATATCCAAAGATTGGCCGGGCGAGTGGCACCACTTAACAGATTTGTATTTAGGGCCATAGACATATGTCTCCCATTCTTTAAGGTGATAAGGAAGACCTTTGAATAGAACGACGAATGTAAAAAGGCCTTTCTAGAATTGAAGAGATACTTAGGATCTACACCACTGCTGTCTAGGTCAATCCAAGGTGATAAAATTTATTTATGCTTGGCAGTTTCAAAGTCATCTCAGTGCTAGTTTGATAAAAAAATTAGGGTGCAAAGGTCGGTTTACTACACTAGCAAGGCATACCGTAGAGTAGAAATTTGGTACCCTTGGATAGAGAAGTTAGCCTTGGCCTTAATTGAGGCCTTTATAATGATGAAACCATACTTCCAGGTGCTTATAATTATCATTTATACAAACCTACCTCTATACCAGGGCATTTACAAATTAGAGAAATCAGGAAAACTGATGGCTTTGGCAGTAGAACTAGGAGAGTATGGCATTCAATACGAGCCCGTGATAGCAATTAAGGGCCAACCGATGGCTAATTTTATAGCGAAGTTCACTTATGAAGAAAAATATATCGAGCATACTTTTATGAAAGAGAGCTCAGTAATAAGATTGACATAACAGACTTTCAAGGAAGAGATCTCTGATAATGAGCAAATAAAGAAGACTTCTTTGAAAGAGAGCTCAATAACTCAACCAACCGAGCGGACTTCTTTGAAAAAAATCTTAAAAATTTGACCTATTGAACAGACATTTACAAAAGATAGATCGATAACCAATGCAACCGACCCGGTTGTTAACATGCCAGAGTCATCATCCCGATAAGAAGAAAGAGTTCGTGATCTCGATCAATTGAAAAAATTATTCAAAAATAGGCACTTAGTCGAAGGACGCTTTGAAAGAGAACCCCCAATTTGGCAACTATTCGTAGATGGATTGTCATCTGCTAATGGTAATGGAGAAGGTATGATAATCACAACACCGAATGGGGGTGATGTAGAGTATTCCCTCAGGCTCCACTTTGAGGCCTCCAATAATGAGGAATAGTATAAATCCCTCATAGCATGTACGGGATTGACATCGTCATTTGGTGCCAAGCAACTGTCAGCTCAAAGCGATTCTCATCTCATAGTTAATCAAGTATTTGGAATCTATGAAGTAAGAGAAGAGTCAATGATGAAATACTTGGCAAAATTAAAAGAGTTATTGTCAAAATTCTTGGTTATTCAAATTGTCAGAATAACAATAATCGAGAACACACGAGCAGATGAACTCACCCGCCTGGCATCTGCCACCAGAACTGAGCTACGCAAAACTTTTCCTGTAAAAGTCTTAATACACTGCAATACAGATGAGAAAAGTGTATTGGTGATGGAGTTAGACTTCGAGCCTTCTTGGATGGATCCCATACGAGAATATTTTGAGACTGGCATAGTTCCGGGAGATCTAAAAGAAGTAAATAGACTTTGGTATAAGGTGACGAGGTATGTGCTAGATAGAGGATTCCTAATTACAACAGGATTCATAATATCACTGCTCAGATGTGTTCACCCTGCCAAAGTAAATAATTTGATCAAGGAAGTCCATGAGGGCTCGTGTGGATCCCACTCGCTGGGAAAATCATTGGAAAATGAGAAGCTACTCATGGGTATTCTTGGTCAACCATGAAAGAAGATTGTGTAAAGTACACAAGAAATGCAACAAGTAACAAAAGTTTATCATGATCTATAAAATTTGAAGAGAAGAATTGGCGCAAATCACATCCTTGGCCCTTCTCCACGTGGGGGATTGACCTGGTCATCCCCTAGTCGAAAATAAGGGGTAGGTTCAAATATCTGGTCGTAATAGTGGATTACTTTACCAAGTGGGTTGAAGCTGAGCCTTTGGTGGAGATGCCATACAAAAAATTCTTCCACTTATATGGAAGAACATTACTTGCCACTATAGAATGTCATATTCCTTCATCATAGATTATGGTAGTCAATTTGATAACAAAGAGTTTAAATACTATTGTATACACTCAAAGATCCAAAAACTACACTTCGCACCTGGTCACACAAAGTTCAATGGGTAAATAGAGATAACAAACAAAACCCTGCTCAACGAAATGAAGAAAAGTCAAGATGATGCTAATGGGAACTAGATTAATAAGCTGTGGATCATGTTATGGTCATACATGACAACACTAAGAATGGAGATAGGGATACCCTATTCATATTGGCATTTGACAGTTGAGAAATATTTCCCACTAAGATCGGAGTGCCAAAGAGAGATCTAATGAGAAGACTTTATCTAGACCTAGTAGAATAGGTCAGGGATTGCCCTGATCTATTGGTTGCGGCCTATTATTAAAGGGCTACTCAGTTTTACAATAAAATAATAAAACTAAGAATTTAAAGGAAGGAGACTACGTGCTAAAAAAGTTTATTAGGAAAATGAACAAGCTGGAACCCAACTAGCATGGTCCATACATAGTATTTATTATTTTATGATCGGGAGCCTACAATATTAAGAATCTAAACGATGAGAAATTCAAGAATCCTTGGAACTTTGAACACCTGAGGAGGTACTACCAGTAACAGTGACAACATATGCCAGATTAAGGAGAAAATCATATGTAAACCTTCTTTTTCATTCCTTTGTAATTCAAGTTAGTGATTAATGAGAACCGGGACATCATCCTCTACATCTGTAGTCATTTTAATTTTTTAGGCATTATTCAAACACTATTCCATCAGTATGAGAGGGGTGTAAGAAGCTTAGGCCAAAGACACCTCAGAGTTGAGCACATTAAGATTCACAATTAGAAAATTATCTTCCTGTATGGCCCGACCTCTGGATATGTCACGATTAAGAAGTTTTAACTAAGTTTAGGAAATCCAGTGCAGTCTTATGGACAATAATATCCGACCATAACAGACTAATACAAGGATAGATCCTAAATTTGATCGACTCTGGTAACCAATGCTAACACAGTCCAGACATCGAAATCCACCCATTTGACCAGTAAGCTGGCACAATCATTGGTATATCCTAAGTCAGGATAACTCAGGTTCATCCAAAGTTGGTAGCAAGTAAGGCAGATTAGGTCAATAAGGTTTTATCATATCCTAACACTTCATGTATGACCGCGTCTGTGAATAGGTCAAGACCAAGAAGTCTAACCAAGTCTAGGAAATTTAGTGCAGTCTCATGGATGATAAGATCTGACCATAAATGACTAATGTAAGAATGGATCCTAATAAACTTGTTCGACTCTGGCAATCAATTTTGACCCATGATCAGGACGATCAGATATGTTCATACGACCAATAAGTTGGCAAAGCATTGACAGATTCTAAGTCAGGATAACTCAAGTTCGTCCAAAACTAGTATCTAGTAAGAAATATTTTAATCCGACCACATCATCGTAAGACTTAACTATTAGCAAGACCATCCAAATCACTAAAGCAGTTAATAAGTTGACATGGAGAACGAGAAATATGCTACAATAATCCCATAAGACTATAATTAAATGGGTTGAAGATAAAAAATAAGGCACATATGATAAAAGAGTGATCATCATAACAAATGAGGAGCACAGATATGTTCAGCAGAAATTATAAAATATTCCTGATAGAATGTAGAAAACTAGAGATAAGAGCTTCATAAAAATATCCAAGTAAGGAGATTTATGCCTCAAGAACATGCCCAACTTTAGCCTCTGTCATCTGAAACTTTTTGACAATGGTAGGATGGGCATTGGAAGCACTAGTTGGCTCAGCAACAATCCACTACACCAAATCCTGTGAATGGTCAAGCTGAGTTGGTCACGGCCCAAGTCCGCGACAAGTTAGTCGCGGACTTGGTCCGTGACCAAGTCATTTTTTGGCGTGTGCATATTTATTACCACACTAAATCATGGATGCTCTAGAAGTGGTCATGGCCCAAGTCCTGACCACTGTGGGTCACGGACTGGGCCGTGACCAGGGCGTGACCATCTTGGCGCCAAATTCGTACCAAAATTCCCTCCAAACTGGTCGTGAATGGGTCACGGACTGGGGCCGTTTATCAAAGGCATGACAAAGAACAAAACATACATAAATGGAGTCACGACTGAGGTCCATGACCAATTCTTGGTGTGGGTCACGGCTATGGGTCGTGACCATCCTTAAATTTAAGGTCTGATATTAGTCACGCATGGGGGTCACGATTGTATGCCGTGACTATTGATCATTCACGTAGCAGCAGCCAGGAGGTTATGGGTAGTGATCGTGGGTCGCGACTGATGGCCGTGACCATGTAATTCCTAAAAAAAAAGAAAAGAGGCGCTTATTTTCATTTCCATTTGCCCCTTTTCATTTTCATTTGCCCGTTTCTCTCTCTCTTATCAAAGATGAAGCTATGGATTCTCTATCTCATCAAACACTGATTGTTTTCTCTCTCTCTGCCGACCCCTGCTGCCGACGATGACGCCACCTGCTGTCGGTCGACCCCTGCTGCCACCGGCGAGGTTAGCTTACTTTAAGTTTAATTTTGATTTGTTTGATGAGATACATATATTTGAATGAGGGTATTGGTTTTTTTATTTCGGTTTCATGAGATACAATCATACAGATCTGTTTTGATTTTTGTTTGATGAGATACAGATACAAATACTTTAATTTTTATTTGGTTTTTTATGTGCTGCCTTGATGTATTAAATATTTTGTGGTGCCTAATTTCAAAACGATTTATGCTCAAAATGATTGTTAGGTATTGAGAAAATTAATCGTATTTGGTATCATTGTGTTCAAAGCGATTTAGACAAATCTAACAATACGATTTTGAACAGTTTGGATCAATTGTTACATGTCGATTTGGTGCCATAATTTGAATTCAACGATAAATGTAAAATTATTGCCATAATTTTTTTTTATATTTATTTTTTTTATAATATGGTAGGTGTATAATTGTTTTTTTATAGTTGGCAACTAGTGCTTATAATTGTTTTTTTATAATATGGAAGGTGTATACTAGAGTCAATTATATTTTTGAACAAACAATGATTTTAATGCTCTGTATGAGCAATACGTACGTAAATATTTCACTCCTATTTGGCACTTATTGTTCAGGTACGTAAAAATCAGATTAGTGATTTTTTATCCTTTTGAGTTGTTGTAGTCAAATCTAACTCAATACACTCTTCCCTTAGTTCTGATTTTTTTTTGGATGTGGATTTATGTTTGATGTTTTTGAATAGTGGATACTCTAAATACAATCTCTTAGTATCTATTGTATCACCCAAGTGAAAAATAATCTAGTAACATGTCCTGCTGAAATTGGTAATTTACATTGAGTCCTTTATGTATTTAGTGTCATTCTTATATGCAATTACTTATTTACAGTTTTTTAGGCTAAAAGGTTTCAACTATATTATGGGTAATTGCCAACAAGAATTGCAATGTATTTAAACACGGGCTTTAATTTTTAGACAAAGTGGCTGATTTGAATTGCCCCAGATTTTGTTCTTAATTAAAACCATGAAGAAGTTTCTTCTCAACTTTACATCACTGATCATATTAGACACAAACATAGGGATTTGATATTGCATGTTGTAAAGCTATAAAAATGATGAATTCTTTCACAACCCTCACAATTCATAGAAAGCTTCATGATGCGTCATTTCATATGCACGGGTGTTTCCTCCATCGCCTCCATCATCTTCTGCAGGCTAATTCTCCAGGTAAGAAAATTTCCCCCATCTTTCTGCTTGTTTTTATTCATGTGATTAAGATTAAGTATATATTGGGTTAATATTGCCTGGTGAAATTTCTTCAAATCTGTTTGAATGAATCTGTACTTCAATGATGTATATCATCACTAAGGGGCCTCAAACTCAGACAGATCTAAGTTTTTCGGATGTGTTTATAAATACGTGTTCATAAATATAAATATGTGTTCATAATATATCTTCACTTGTACCAAAAAAGTGAGGACCAGTTTTTATTTTTGAAATTCTTTTTTATTTGGATGTGCTCATAAATATATATAATATAATCATACCAATAATGGTAGTAAATGAGGGAAAATATAGAAGCTAGCAGTGATGGCATTTTTCAGATGATCCCAATCTTTTGAAGGAGCACTTTCGGCGGCTTAGTGCAATTTTTCGTTTTCTTAGATATTTTCCCGACAAAGCAAAATAATTGACCTCCCTATCAGAGCAGCTTTGGAATAATTTTTTTTGGTAATAGGTAAACAATACTGCAATATCTAAAATAATTTTTGCACTCTCGTTTCCATTTTTCATCTCTTGAAACTAACGTAGATTATGGGTGAATGTTGAATGATTTTTAAGGTTTTAACTCTTACAAATGAGCTAAAGTTTAGACCGTGCCTAGTTGTCTTTGCATCCTTTTCTGGCGGCCCAAAAGCGTGTATCTACAAGGTTCTTCAGGTAATTGTATTAGATAACATGTATGAGAATGTGCTTAATGATGAATTTAACTTTCTTTTCTCTTTTGTTATGAGTTCAGATAGATCAGTTCTAATAATTTTCTTTATTTTGATTGCCGATAATTGAGGGAAACTGTGAAAAACAGTTCAATCTAGTATGCTTTATTCAACTTAGATGTATGTGTGTTTCAATAACATTTCCAGTTTCAATAATATTTCTAGACTTAGGCTTAAAAACATGGCGTTTAAAGACAAAAACCCGAAACAACCATCGTACGGACCTGTGGGTGGAACCAACACCTCCCACGGGACCAATGTAACTCGTAGGAACTGACCTCGCAGCCACGGGACTCCCGATTTGAGAATACGGTGATAATTTGAATATTTCTAGACTTAGGCTTAAAAACATGGCGTTAGTGGGTGGAAACCCGAAACAGCACCCGAACGGCCCCGTGAGTGGCACCAACACCTCGCACGGGACCAATGTAACTCGTAGGAACTTATCACGCGATCACGGGACTCTCGGTTTGAGAATGCGACGATAGTTTAAAAATATCAGGACATAGGCAAAACATGGAGTTAGTGGATGAAAACCCGAAACAGCCCTCGAACGGACCCGTGAGTGGCACCAACACCACGCCCGGGACTAATGTAACTCGTAGGAACTGACCGCGTGATCACGGGACACCCGATTTGAGAATACGATGAGAATTTGAAAATATGAGGACTTAGGGTTAAAATCATGGCGTTAGAGGGTGAAAACTCAAAACAGTCCCCGAACGGCCCAGTGGGTGGCACCAACACCTCGTAGGGGACCAACATAACTCGTAGGAATTGACCGCGCGATCACGGGACTCTTGGTTTGAGAATACGATAATAATTTGCGTATTTTTTTACTTAGGCATAAAAACATGGAGTTGTTGATAATTATAACTCATATATGCAATTTTTCAGCTTGAATAATTTTTTTGTAAAACTACTTGGTTACTGATATCATTTTTTTTTTGTATCCTATCATTTGTAGGATTTTTGCACGTGAAAAAAATGAAGAAGGCAATGGTTTACAATATGAAGATTGTTTATATAATGTTGTGGACATTCAGGATTATGTTTTTTATGTGTTACAGTTGTGCGGGTTTTTATTGTTTAGTTTTATGGTCGTGCGAGCTTTTATAATTTGATTGTTAAATTTTAGGATCGTGCGGGCTTTATAATAAGCTGAATTTATATTTACAGGGTTTGGAGTGTCCAGAAAGTAGAGGAAACTCTGCTCAAATTTTTTTTGGTTTGTGAATTATTAAGACGTGTAATATTTTTGAGTTTGTATATATATTTGTTTATTAACAACATTCTCGATTCGCAATTTATGATTTTTTTTATTGTTTTGCCAATAATAAATATTTGTAACACCTCGTACGTGTCCAACGTTACATGTAGCAACCGACCGTGCAGTCACAGGACCCCCGATTTTAGGATTGAACCAAAAAAGGACATTTTTTAAAAAATTATAGTTAAATATGGTGATGGACTTTGTCCATGGCCATTTTTATTTTTTTCGTCGCGCATAAAAATGGTTGCAGCCAAAGTCCGCGACCATTTTTTTCCGTCGCGGTGTGGGTCACGGACTTTGGCCGCGACCATTTTTTTCCTTTTTTTCCCATCGCGGTGTGGGTCACGGACTTTGGCCGCGACCAATTTTGTCACCGTTGTGGGTCACGGACTTGGGCCGCGAACATTTTTTTTCTTTTTTTTTCGTCCCGACGTGGGTCACGGACTTTGGCCGCGATCAATTTTGTCACGGTTGTGGGTCACAGAAGAAGGATGCGACCATTTTTTCCCCGTCGTAGTATGGGTCAAGACCCAAGTCCGCGACCATCTGCCGTGACCTATGTAATACCCCGTATTTTCGTGATATTTATTTTTGGGGATTAATTGAATTATATGTGTATTAATTGAAAATTAATCCGGATAAAATATTAACGAGATGTGAGTTAGTATTTGATTATAATGTGTATATATGGCAATATACGAATATTGTAACTATTGAAATTGTCGCGAGATTGAAATACGGCAATTTGAGAAATTTTGTTGAGACGCGTGTGACTGTCGCGTCAGGAATGTATTTATTTAATTAAAAAGTGAATTTTATTTTTATCACCCGTATGGTCATTTTGAGTGCGCCAACGCGTTCGGAAGGGTCGAAATAGTCAGAAAACACTAGCCGGGGGTTAAGTTTGGGTCCCGGGGCATTATTGGGCCATACTGGTAACTTATAGGGGCATTTCGGTAATTTCGGAAATTGGGTAATTAAAACCCACGAAAATTAGAGTTAGAAATCTGACTTAGTATTAACCCACTAAGCCATTTCCAACCCCAATTTAGGAAGTGGGCTACGGGAGAGGTTATAACTTGGCAAAACCAACCTCACCTCCATTAACACTTTGAGAAGAAAGCTTGGAGAGAGAGAGAGAGGAGGAATTCTGCAGAGGAGAGAGAGAACCATCCATCAGATTCGTCATCAAATCCAGAGTTACCCTTGAGGCAAGTGATTTAATTTAGTTTTTATAGAGAATGTTTCTTCCATGTGTAGGAATTGATAAAAATCTGATTTGTTCTTGGGAGTTAATGAAAAACCCATTAAATTGGAAATAGAACCTTACATATTGATGAGGAATTGCATGTAGAATTATATGTAGGCGAGTATTCTGATGTTAATAATATCTTGGATGAAACAAAAACGGATTATAGTAGGTTCAATTATGATGTATAAATGTTAGGGTTCATGTTCATAGAAATTTGGAATAAATAAAGAGATTTGAAGATTTGATGATGTTTAAGATGAGTTAGCCCTATATAAATGTTTGACTATGACCTATGAGTGTTTAGTACGAATTATGAACCTTAAAATGATGTTGGGTCGATTTTTATGTGAGATTAGGAGTGAAGAAAATTGGGAAAAAACGAAATAAGGATTTCTGGGCTCGAAACTGGCCACTCGTTAGAAGACCTGCCCAGGTGGTTCGAACAAGCTTCTAACGAGTTGACCTTTGACTTCTAACGAGGGTGAAGTTCGTTCGATAATCTCGTTCGAATGAGATCTCGTTAGATAGCCCAGTTCGTTCGAACGAGTTGACAGTTTAGGCTTTTTAGCCTGTTTTGATCCCGAGTGCCCCGTAACCTTGTGTATAGGTAGAGATAGCCTTCCCTTGATGAGTAATTGATATATTTGGGATGTTTGGGATATAATGAGGAGTCAAACCTAGAAGTGTAGTTTGAACCTAAGGGAAAATATGAAGTAGGACGTGAGTGTCTATTACGATGCGAGAACTATTGACGGCCTAATTTATTATATTAACCGGGAACATATAAATTGTGTAGTATTATATGTCGGTATGAAAATGTGAAGTGTACCACCAATAATATGGTGATTACTAAGATGTGTGAATACTTAGTATATGTATTGATTTTATGTGTATGACATACCTACCATACTTGCTATCACGGGAGGTTTGCGTTCGCTTAGGGCCTTCTAATCCTTGTGTTGCCCGAATTTAGTTTGGTTACCTCGATGAACATAGGTCAGAGAAGGACTTATTGGGATGTTAATAAGTCTGCTGATCGTGGGAGCGCAGGTATGTGCGTGACCCATGTGATGTGACTGTGTTCGCCTCCATTATTTGTGATGTTGTTATCTGAGAACGATTCCTGAGAGATTCGGAATACGTGATCCTTATGTACGTGATGTACCGGGATGGATAGCAGAGTATGTGTGCACCATAGCTTAGCCTTGGGGTGCTTGTATTGTATATTTATGATGTGAATAATATACACTTAATTAATGGGAACTTTCATGTTAATATTGTGAATAATATTATGGTATTGTTTTGAGAAAACATAACGGGTTAACCGATAGTGAAATGTATTACATATTGAGAATCTAAGTTTAAGTAAAGCCCTCTATTTATTTGATAACGCTAGAATATATTATGGGAATCGAGTAGTAAGGGGTAGAACTTATTACGGTTTGGTTAGATATGGATGTCTTATAGATGGGTACGGTACGTTAGGAGTGCACATGTAGTCGAGAGGTGAGAATTTCATGTGAGTGCACGTCCTAACATGTATTTTGCATTTAATGTTTTAATGTTATTAAAACACTTGCTGTTTTCAAAATGTTTTACACTTTCGGGCTCTGACCCATTTGCTTTCAAATCTATTTTTGTAAAAACCATTTTAGGTTCCCAGACACAAGGACACCATGCATAGGACTCTCATTCAGGTGACGAGCTGTAGCTATTTGTGGAAGTTACAGGACTTTGCTTGTAAACGCTTCATCTATCTTGACTCGATATTCATCAGTTATCAGTTGTAGGGCATGTCGACCATTTCTTTTAGAGACATTTCATTTATTTCAATTATTCAGACCTTTGGCATGTAATTATTCATGATTCAGACTTGTAGTATTATTTTTCAATTGCGGGATTGTTGTGAGGAGTTTTCCTCCGGATTTATATTTATGTTGTTGGTTATTCATTACTTCATTATACTGAATGGTTATTATTCTTTCATTATTCTTTTACTGCATGTTAATCAGACTTAACTTAAAACTTGGCACTTACTTTTAAATACTAGGTGGTTAGTAATTATTAAAATGTTTTCGACAGTGATGCTATTTACTGAACCAACTTGGAATTTTGAATTAATTTAATAAAGGAGTAGCTACCCGATATTTAATTAGTCGGGGTGTCACAGGTGGTATCAGAGCATCAGGTTCTAGTGTCCTTTAGGATCTGAACGGCTTATTATGTTTCTACTGAGCTTTCTTTGATGTAGAGCCCTATATTTTAGGACTGTTGTATTCTTCTGTATATGCTACGTCCTTCAGCTATTTTGAGTTTATAACTGCGAACTTATAGACTTTATTCTTGTTTCAGAATGCCTCCACGACGTGCACCACGGGTTCCCAGGAATGCAACGCCAGAACCACTGCCCGCACTAGTTCAGGGCACGATGAACGCCGCTGAGGTTGCAGCCATAGTAGCCCAAGCGGTAAATGCTGCATTAGCCGTAGTTCAGCAGGCACCAGTTCAGCCACATGCATTCCTGTCTGCCTGGGAACGTGTACGTGATGCTTTTCAGAAAGCACATCCACCGGAGTTTTCTGGTAGCTCCGATGTTGTTGTTTCGAGTCAGTGGAGAAAGGATATACAGAGGCACTTGAGGATGTATGAGTGCACTGACGTTCAGAGGCATGTACTAGCTACTTTTAAGCTAGTGGGATCTGCACTACAGTGGTGGGAGTCTATTACCACCGCAGTGGAGAGAGATACTCTCAAGATTCAGGAGTTCTGGATGCGGTTCGACCGCAAGTACTTTTCGTCTGCTATTCACACGAAAATGAGGAGGAAGTTGATGAACCTTCGACAGGAGGGTAAGACTGTGGCCGAGTATGAGGCCGAATTCACCAATTTGCTGAATATTGTCCCAGATGAGATACCGACGGAAGAGAAGAAGATTCAGAAATTCATAGATGGATTGACTTGGAGGATCCGTCAGCATTTATTAGGGAACCTCTCGTTGGCCACTTATTTTGACGTGGTTAACGCTGCATTGCTCCATTGTCAGGACCACCGCTTTCACTTGACAGAGGGGAAGCGATCAGGAGAGTCCAGCCATCAGGGCAGGACAAGGGGAAATGGTGCCAGCGGGGCACAGTCATCTCAGGGTCAGTATAGGCAGAATGATCAGGGTTCCCAGCAGGGGGATCATAAGAGGTTCGGATCAGGGGGTTTCAGGAACGGTCAGGGAGGATTCCGGAATGGCCAGCAGGGTCATAACGTCCATCAAGGTCAGCAGGGTCAAAATGGTCAACAACAGCAGTTTCACCAGGGCCAACAAGGCCAGGGAAGAAATGGTAACGGCCACCAGGGCCGAGGGCAGCAAGGACAGCGAGGGGGAAACTTCCCGGGGAAGTGTTTCATTTGTGGTAAGATTGGCCACAAACGTCAGGATTGCCCTGATAAGGGCAGGGCCCCGCAGCAGCAGCAGGGTGCTCGACATGAACCACAGAGGCCACTTTTTCCACCTGCTCTTCCAGCTCCAGCCCAGGTGCCAGCACTACCAGCCATTCCAGCAGTTCCTGTGCAGCAGGGGCAGTTACAGAATGGACGTGTCTATAACGTCCACCAGGTAGCAGCTCCACAGGAACCACCCGCGATTGAGGGTATGTTTCCTATCCATGGTACTATGGGTAGGGTTTTATTTGATACGGGGGCAACGCATTGTTTTATAGCTACACATTTTGCGAAAGCCTTAGGGTTGTTAGCCACAGCAGAGAGCACAGTGACGTGTGTAGACTCACCATTGGGGAGTGGGTCACTTATTTTCTTTATATGTCGGGGAGTGGGGGTAGAGATTGGTAGCTTGGTATTACCTGCAGACATGTTAGTATTAGATATGCATGTTCACGATGTGATTATCGGTATGGATTGGTTCGCAGACTATAGAGCCATGATTGATTGCTTCGGTGGAAACATTGTTTTTGCCATTCCGGGGCAAGAGATGTTTGTAGTGGCGATGCCTCGCCCAGAGGGAGGTTCGACCGCTCATTTGTACTACTTAGAGGAGGATACCTCTAAGGAGGTTGTGATTCCTTTAGATTCGATCCCAGTTGTCAGGGAGTATTCTGATGTGTTTCAGGAGATACCAGGCCTACCCCCCAGTCGAGAGATAGACTTTGTCATAGACTTATTGCCAGATACGAGACCTATAGCACGCGCACCGTACCGTATGGCTCCAGTTGAGATGAGGGAGTTACGGGATCAGATTGAGCAGTTGTTAGGTCAGGGGTTTATTCGGAGGAGTACTTCGTCGTGGGGTGCCCCTGTGTTGTTCGTGAAGAAGAGAGATGGTTCACTGAGATTGTGTGTGGACTACCGAGAGTTGAATAAGGTCACAATATGGAATAAATATCCGTTGCCTCGAATCGATGACTTATTCGACCAGTTGAGAGGAGATTCTTTCTTCTCAAAGATTGATTTGAGATCGGGATACCATCAGTTGCGTATCAGGGATGAGGATGTCTCGAAGACTGCATTCTTGTCGAGATATGGTTCTTACGAGTTTCGGGTTATGCCTTTTGGTTTGACCAATGCTCCAGTCGTGTTTATGGACTTGATGAATAGGGTGTTCAGGGATTTCCTGGATCAGTTTGTCATTGTCTTCATTGATGATATTCTGGTTTACTCCCAGACAGAGGAGGAGCACGCCAAGCATTTGAGGCAAGTTTTGCAGACACTATGTCAAAACGAGTTGTATGCAAAATATGAGAAATGCGGGTTTTGGCTGAAGGAGGTCCAGTTTTTGGGACATATTATTTCCGACCGGGGAATATCTGTTGATCCGGGGAAGGTATCCGCGGTGAGGGAGTGGGGACAGCCCACGACACCGATAGAGATTCGTAGTTTCTTGGGCCTAGCAGGATACTACATGAGGTTCATTCGGGGATTCTCGAAGATAGCAGGTCCTTTGACACATCTGACACGTAAGGGTGTGCCATTCATCTGGAGTGATGCCTGTCAGTTGGCATTCGATGAATTGAAGGATAAGTTGACCTCAGCACCTGTGTTAGCATTGCCGAGACCGGGAGTTGAGTATTTAGTTTACACCGATGTGTCCTTGCAAGGACTTGGAGGTGTATTACAGCAGGAGAGTCAGGCCATTGCTTATGCATCCCGTAAGCTAAAGCCTCACGATAAGAACTACCCCACTCATGACTTGGAGTTGGCGGCAGTTGTATTTGCCCTTCGTATTTGGAGACATTACCTTTTGGGGGAAAAGTTTCGATTGTTCACAGACCACAAGTCCCTACAGTACCTATTCACGCAGAAGGAGTTGAATATGCGGCAACGGAGGTGGCTTGAGATCGTGAAGGATTATTAGTTCAATATCCAGTATCACCCGGGGAAGGCTAACGTGGTAGCAGACGCGTTGAGCCGTAGGCCAGCAGATGAAGTGGCAGAGGTGTGGAAGGCTAAATGGAAAGAATTGGGACACCAGGATGCCGTGGCTCGATCATTCATGTCGGTAATGACTGTGACGCCGCAGATTGTCACGAGAGTGGTAAAGGCACAAGCAGATGACGCGTTCTGTTAGGAACTAATAGTTCGATTACTAGCAGAGGGAGCTGAATCCTATACCGTTAGCTCAGACGGGGGATTACGCTTCAACGGGAGATTGGTAGTTCCAGAAGGGGAGGAATTGCGGCACGAGGTGATGGCCGAGTCGCACGGCTCACGGTTCGCGGTACATCTCGGTGGGGACAAAATGTACCAATACATGAGATGACAGTATTGGTGGAGCGGGATGAAGAGAGATATTGTCGAGTTTGTTTCTAAATGCACCACTTGTCAGTTAGTAAAAGTGGATCATCAGAGACCGGCAGGACTGCTATAGCCGTTGGAGGTCCCGATGTGGATGTGGGAGAGCATATCCATGGACTTTATCACGGGATTGCCTACGTCTCAGAGAGGTCACGACTCCATTTGGGTAATTGTGGATAGGTTGACCAAAGTCGCTCATTTTCTACCCGTAAGGACAGACTACACAGCGGAACAGTATGCCCAGCTCTTTATTGCATAGATAGTGAGACTTCACGGTGTGCCCTTAAATATCGTGTCTGACCGAGACAAGATATTTGTTTCACGGTTTTGGGAGAGTTTTCAGGAGGCCATGGGCACGGAATTACGGTTGAGTACGGCGTATCACCCACAGACCGATGGGCAAACGGAGCGTACAAACCAAATGTTGGAGGACATGCTACGTATGAGTATCATTGATTTTGGGGGTGGATGGGAGCAGTATCTTCCACTGGTAGAGTTTGCTTACAACAACTCCTACCAGTTCACCATTGGCATGGCTCCATTTGAGGCGTTGTACGGTAGACCTTGTCGTTCCCTAGCATGTTGGTTGGAGGTAGGGGATAACAAACTACTTGGGCCGGAAGTGATTCAGGATACTTCGGCAAGGATAGAATTAATACGAAGTCGCATTCGAGTTGCTCAGGACAGGCAGAAGAGCTATGCTGATACGAAGAGGTTCTTCAGAGAGTTTCAAGTGGGGGACCAAGTTTTGCTCAGAGTATCTCCTATGAAGGGGATTATGCGTTTTGGAAAGAAAGGGAAGTTGGCACCGAGATATGTGGGACCATTTCCTATTATTGAGCGGATTGGACCGGTTGCGTATAGGCTTGGGTTACCGGAGCATTTGCATTGGATTCACGATGTGTTTCATATTTCCTCGCTAAGGAAATATCTTAGAGATGATTTGGCTCATTCTCACATTTCTTTGGAGGACATCGATCTCCAGCCTAATAGCTCCTACGAGGAGGGGCCGATTGCTATTTTGGACCGAAGTGAGCGGAAACTGCGGTCAAAGATAGTCCCGTTAGTGCGTGTTCAGTGGCGGCATCATAATGTCGAGGAGTCCACATGGGAGCGCGAGGATGAGATGCGCGAACGCTATCCAGAGTTGTTCTTACCAGGTACTTTCTAGTTCCGAATTTCGGGACGAAATTCAGTTATTAGGGGGGAAGTATGTAATACCCCGTATTTTCGTGATATTTATTTTTGGGGATTAATTGAATTATATGTGTATTAATTAAAAATTAATCTGGATAAAATATTAACGAGATGTAAGTTAGTATTTGATTTTAATGTGTATATATGGCAATATACGAATATTGTAACTATTGAAATTGTCGCGAGATTGAAATACGGCAATTTAGGAAATTTTGTTGAGACGCGTGTGACTGTCACGTCAGGAATGTATTTATTTAATTAAAAAGTAAATTTTATTTTTATCACCCGTATGGTCATTTTGAGTGCGCCAACGCGTTCGGAAGGGTCAAAATAGTCAGAAAACACTAGTCGGGGGTTAAGTTTGGGTCCCGGGGCATTATTGGGCCATACTGGTAACTTATAGGGGCATTTCGGTAATTTCAGAAATTGGGTAATTAAAACCCACGAAAATTAGAGTTAGAAATCTGACTTAGTATTAACCCACTAAGCCATTTCCAACCCCAATTTAGGAAGTGGGCTACGGGAGAGGTTATAACTTGGCAAAACCAACCTCACCTCCATTAACACTTTGAGAAGAAAGCTTGGAGAGAGAGAGAGGAGGAGGAATTCTGCAGAGGAGAGAGAGAACCATCCATCAGATTCGTCATCAAATCCAGAGTTACCCTAAAGGCAAGTGATTTAATTTCGTTTTTATAGAGAATGTTTCTTCCATGTGTAGGAATTGATAAAAATCTGATTTGTTCTTGGGAGTTAATGAAAAACCCATTAAATTGGAAATAGAACCTTACATATTGATGAGGAATTGCATGTAGAATTATATGTAGGCTAGTATTCTGATGTTAATAATATCTTGGATGAAACAAAAACGGATTATAGTAGGTTCAATTATGATGTATAAATGTTAGGGTTCATGTTCATAGAAATTTGGAATAAATAAAGAGATTTGAAGATTTGATGATGTTTAAGATGAGTTAGCCCTATATAAACGTTTGATTATGACCTATGAGTGTTTAGTACGAATTATGAACCTTAAAATGATGTTGGGTCGATTTTTATGTGAGATTAGGAGTGAAGAAAATTGGGAAAAAACGAAATAAGGATTTCTGGGCTCGAAACTGGCCACTCGTTAGAAGACCTGCCCAGGTCGTTCGAACGAGCTCGTTCGAACGAGCTTCTAACGAGTTGACCTTTGAATTCTAAGGAGAGTGAAGTTTGTTCGATAATCTCGTTTGATCGAGATCTCGTTAGATAGCCCAGTTCGTTCGAATGAACTCTCGTTCGAACAGCCTCGTTCGAACGAGACTTCGAACGAGTTGACAGTTTAGGCTTTTTAGCCTGTTTTGATCCCGAGTGCCCCGTAACCTTGTGTATAGGTAGAGATAGCCTTCCCTTGATGAGTAATTGATATATTTGGGGTGTTTGGGATATAATGAGGAGTCAAACCTAGAAGTGTAGTTTGAACCTAAGGGAAAATATGAAATAGGACGTGAGTGTCTATTACGATGCGAGAACTATTGACGGCCTAATTTATTATATTAACCGGGAACATATAAATTGTGTAGTATTATATGTCGGTATGAAAATGAGAAGTGTACCTCCAATAATATGGTGATTACTAAGATGTGTGAATACTTAGTATATGTATTGATTTTATGTGTATGACATACCTACCATACTTGCTATCACGGGAGGTTTGCATTCGCTTAGGGCCTTCTAATCCTTGTGTTGCTCGGATTTAGTTTGGTTACCTCGATGAACATAGGTCAGAGAAGGACTTATTAGGATGTTAATAAGTCTGCTGATCGTGGGAGCGCAGGTATGTGCGTGACCCATGTGATGTGACTGTGTTCGCCTCCATTATTTGTGATGTTGCTATCTGAGAACGATTCCTGAAAGATTCGGAATACGTGATCCTTATGTACGTGATATACCGGGATGGATAGCAGAGTATGTGTGCACCGCAGCTTAGTCTCGGGGTGCTTGTATTGTATATTTATGATGTGAATAATATACACTTAATTAATGGGAACTTTCATGTTAATATTGTGAATAATATTATGGTATTGTTTTGAGAAAACATAACGGGTTAACCGATAGTGAAATGTATTACATATTGAGAATCTAAGTTTAAGTAAAGCCCTATATTTATTTGATAACGCTAGAATGTATTATGGGAATCGAGTAGTAAGGGGTAGAACTTATTACGGTTTGGTTAGATATGGATGTCTTATAGATGGGTACGGTACGTTAGGAGTGCACATGTAGTCGAGAGGTGAGAATTTCATGTGAGTGCACGTCCTAACATGTATTTTGTATTTAATGTTTTAATGTTATTAAAACACTTGCTGTTTTCAAAATGTTTTACACTTTCGGGCTCTGACCCATTTGCTTTCAAATCTATTTTTGTAAAAACCATTTTAGGTGCCCAGACACAAGGACACCATGCATAGGACTCTCATTCAGGTGACGAGCTGTAGCTGTTTGTGGAAGTTACAGGACTTTGCTTGTAGACGCTTCATCTATCTTGACTCGATATTCATCAGTTATCAGTTGTAGGGCATATCGCCCATTTCTTTTAGAGACATTTCATTTATTTCAGTTATTCAGACCTTTGGCATGTAATTATTCAGGATTCAGACTTTTAGTATTATTTTTCAGTTGTGGGATTGTTGTGAGGAGTTTTCCTCCGGATTTATGTTTATGTTGTTGGTTATTCATTACTTCATTATAGTGAATGGTTATTATTCTTTCTTTATTCTTTTACTGCATGTTAATCAGACTTAACTTAAAACTTGGCACTTACTTTTAAATACTAGGTGGTTAGTAATTATTAAAATGTTTTCGACAGTGATGCTATTAACTGAACCAACTTGGCATTTTGAATTAATTTAATAAAGGAGTAGCTACCCGGTATTTAATTAGTCGGGGTGTCACAACCCACTGCGGGTCGTGACCATTTTTTGGTCACGAACTTGGGTCGCGACCCAAGAAATTGGTCGCGCTCGAAATAATCACCACCCAAGTCCGCGACCCACAGTCTTGGTCAGGGATTTTGACTGTGATCATTCGCCAATTTTGGTGTGGTGATCTCAACTTGCTCATTTACATCGTCATTTCCAGTGATGGGAAGAGTTGCCTCAAAAATAATGGTCTAGTCGGCTCCAACGACCTCATCTCTCATCAACGGTCATCAACTACGCAATATCCAAGGCAGTGGATTTCTCGACATCGCCCTCCCACTTTCTCACAACACTATCTATGTCAGGATAATGATACATCACCCTCTTTTTGAGCTCCATATAACCGTCGAGATAGAATACCACGCTGTCGATGTTGTAATCAGTGGGAGATTTATATATCGCCATTCCAACCTCCTTAGCACTAGCCAGAGCTTCATTAGCTTAAACGATCTTCTGGCTCACCCTAGTTGAAGTCTGGTTTGCTATATCCAATGCCTAATTGGAGGCATCTAGAACATCATCTTCCTTTTTAAGGGCCTCATCCAAGCTTTTGAACTTGAAATCATCGATGGCATCCTTGTACTTGAGCATCTGAATCTCCTCTTCGGCCTTGTTGAGTGAGGGTGTCTTCTCAACCAAATGATCGTCCCGCTCTCAGAGTTCATTGTAGGGCTTCCTGAGATCATTCGTTGACTGCTTCAGCTCATCCTTTAGTCGCTCATTTTCACTAGTAAGTTCCTCATAGGCATAATTATTATTCAATACTTTCTCTCACAGAACAATGGATGTCGCAGTAGTCTGAATAAAAGAATATAAGAATCAATGAGCAGCAAAACTAGTGACCAACAGAAAAATATAATATTAGCAAAAGTGACCATTAATAGATAATGTTGAATTAACTTCCATAAGGAGTCAGGGTCATAACTCCTAAAAAAATCAAAGTCCTTTCCATGTCCATGATATCCGAACAGATCAGTAGCATTATTTGCTTGATGAAAAATAGAGTTCGAGTCGGCTCTTAACTCCTCAGAGTAAATACAGTGGTCAGGATCGAACTTAAATTCCTTAGCCTTACTGTAACGAGGGTGGATTCTTATCCACACACAAGTTGTCGAAGAGGAATGTAATCACACACCCCTCCCCCCCCCCCCCCCCCCCCCCCCAATGTGTGAACTTGGGAGCATTTTGAGTGGTGGTGGGCTCTAGGGGACTTTTTCCCCCTATAGAAGTAGCGCGAGTAGCCTATTTATTAGCCTTTCTCCAAGAATTTATCTCGACCTATTTCCTATCTTCGGTGTTAGTCTATTTTGGGGCATTAATACTCTTCTTCTCAATATTCAGCCTTTTCTGATGAGAAACTTCCATGGCCTTACGATCGATATTCTTAAGTGCCATCCCGATAGAGGATTTAGAAACAGAATCTGAGGAACTGAAATCTGGGCAAGGTAGAGTATCCAACCAGGCCTCAGTTCATAAGTAAAACACAAACAAATGTTAAAAAATGCGTTACCTGCTTCAACTGATGTCATATCAGCTTGATCGGCTTTAAAGTTCTGCTTGGCCCGTCAAGAACCTCCTCTATCAATTGAGCTAGAACCTTTATAGGAGGGTGGAAAACTAAGGGGATTTTGATAGCCTAATTTGATGAACTTAGATCCCCCCTAATGCTTATAGTACCAGTATTGCCAAGTTGGACCCTGTTACTAAATCCATTAGGACGAACCTGGCTGGAATTGGGAGGAACTTTGCTAAGTCGCTTAAGGATGGATCTAATAATAGGTTGCAAAGTTGAATGAAGACCAACTTGGAGTGACCATAGAGGGAGGAAAACCTTGGCAGAGTTACGGTGGTCATAAAGCTCTCATCACAGTCTGGCAACCTGGTCGCAATGCTAATAGGAATGCGATATTTCTCTCTCAAGGCATCTAGCACATTCTCAAGCACGTCACATCCATACCATCTCGCATTAGTGGTAGAGGGATCACAGTACTCCGTGGATTCTCTAAAAGTTCTCTTCTCACCAGATGATAGCTCGGTAGGAAATGGGGAAGTTGGGGGCTAATCCGCCACGACTGTCCCAACCGAGACATCTAAGTCAATGACAAATATATCAAAAAATTGTGTTAGTAAAAGGACTAACACCAACTTGGTGGTAAATTCGATCGGGTATTTCAGGTCCCAAAAATTCTGGACCATTAAATTCAGAGTCTAAATGCAAGGATACTGAATCACCGAAAGAACTTGTAATGGGGGTATACTTACGGTGTCCGGACTCCTCTTCTAATCGAAAAAACTGAATGGGTGTTCGAAATCTCTTGACGGTAATACAATGATAAATTGGCTCTAACTCATCTAATATCTCAAACAATCGCTGAACACGAGGAGGTTAGATCATTAGGATCAAAGATCGAATTTTTTAAACTACAAACGCTTGGGTGCTACCTAGAGACAGAAAACAGATGTTAGTTTTAAGACCAAACCCTAAAAATCCTAAAGACACTAAAATTGAAAAATCCTAGGCTAACCAACTCAATGGTCATCTAAAATAGCTAACATTCCACAATCAACAACAATAAATCAAGCGAAAAACTTGAATCAAAGACTTAAAAGAGAAAGTGGCATACCTAAAACCCTAATTAGAGTCGAAGATAGGTGGAAAATGACGAAAAATTCTTGTGACAAGCAGAGGTTGATCGAAGAATATAGTTGAAGGTAGAATTCTCAGTGGTTTCAGGATAAAATGACGAATGCAGAAGAAGAAAATTTCAGCGGTACGATTTTGGAAATGGAGGTTTTTCCTTTCTCTAAAACTCAAGAATTTGGAAATAATTCAGAAGTGTGGCAACGAACCAATTTTTGAAGCTTTATATACTTTTCTGCGTCAACTCTCAATCTCATTAATGACATGTGATGTCACGCATGGAAAAGAAAATTAGTGCAGTCAGGACAGCACGCGCACTACCCCAAGCACAACAACGATAATTTGAAGCGCTAAAACCCAACATGCGGCATGTCGTAACTTCACTCATCCATACAAAAAGTATTACAAGTCTTTATGCTCGGCTTGATCCGAGAAGAATCCAAAGATGACCACAATAAATAAAACTGACAACGTTCTACTCAGTTGACAGTTCTCTTGCTCAATCTACTCAGTAAACACTCCCAAAGCACAATACTTTAGGAAATCTACTTCGTTCCTCAATTACTAGCAAAGTCTCGGGGGATCTTATTATACCATAAATATGGTATGGTCAGGGAACCAATCCCATAACGACAATTGGACTTATCTATCCCGAGAAGAGTTCGGCTCAAAATATAATCAGGTCGTCCTATAGAACTCTGCTCGGTCATGGTGTCACGGGAGGTCATTTGATCTCACCCGGATCATGTCCAGTGATAATTAATGTCGTACGCTGACAGCGTTAATTAACGTCATATGCAGGTCAGCATTCTATAGTGGGGCTGACATCAATAGCACTAAGAAAACAGGCATATAGGATTTAAGGTTTATTATTCCTCCACTTTTGATGGGCAATGTGTACCCATCCCCTTCCACCATTATATATGTAAAAACGAACCCACCTAATTTGTAAAGGCATGACACCTGTCAGCCTACATTACTTTTTGTCTCCACTATATTCTCTCCCTCTATCTCTGCTCACTCACTGCATGTATAAATAGGGCACACTATCCCTCATGCGGGGGATGGAAAGAAAAATTCCTAATGTTATGTTTCCCATTTCTAAATTTATCTAGAGAGCTTGTAACCCTCCATAATCTATGGCTTTTTCGCATTAAAACTAATATAGTCACTACTACTTCTGTGGACGTAGACATAATCTTGGGATGAACCACGTAAACACTGTTTTCATCTCTTTTCTCTCATCTTTTCTCTACTATATTTACTCTTGACAATCATTTCTTCAATTACTATCTCTTTATTTGTTATGAATCTAAGATTAATGTATTAAGCTAAGACATAAATCTATACACCAGTTTTAGGCATTAACAATAGGCTTAATGTGTATAGTTAAGTGTGTAATGAATTTATGTAAATGGGTTTCCACATTTAATAGTCATATATGAGTGTTTAATTAATGAAATAATTATGTCAGTATCTAGTGATCCTCAATAGGTACAAAAACTGCAAATAGTATATTTACATATATAGAAGCGTCAGGCCCGAGTGGGCCTTGACTGATACATATGGATTAAATGGTACATTTAATTTTATATGTGCGAGAACTAAGTGGTCCTAGACTTTTACATAAAACATAAATATTATATATATATATATATATATATATATATATGTCAGGATCGAGTGATCCTTGATGTGTGAAGAAATCATAAATATTATTGTGGGGTCCGTAATTACGTAGGCACATGCTCAGCATGAGCGCTGAGGTTACATACGTCGAAAGTTAATGAAGAGTCCAAGTCACAAAATACTCCCACAAATTCACCACTTGGAATGGCTGAAGTTGATAAAAGATAAGTCAAAATTCTTAGGGATAACTATTGACGCAGCTTAGGACTCTCGTAATCTCCTCAATAAATGTAAACTCGTTCTCCTTTGAGGGGTATTTGTGATATTGTAACATCGAGCAGTACGATGACTATGCCGACCAGTTATTTAAAGTAATAAAGGGAAATCCAAAACCTATGGACATATGCATGTTGTCCAATTACATACATCTTACGGTGTGTATGTGATTCCATTGCCTTGTGTTCTATTTTACTCTCATTTGGCTCGTGTGCATTCGATATCATCACCGATAGGAAATTACTACCTAAAATTGGCGTCGTCTGTGGGAACGATCTGAGTATTTTGCACCATCCAATATTTTGAGATATTTCACTTACCCAATCAAGATAGATAAAATCTCGATGACCAGGAGGGGCATAAATAACATGGCCTACGGGTCCAAGAGAGATACCCATTAGTTTATGATAATCATGATGATTAGGAGGGTTATTAGTTATATCCTCCATCCCAAGGGATCAGATATGATATTGGTAATTATCACCAATCCTCTAATGTGCGTTACCATCCCCAGGAGGAAAAAATGGTGGATAGTGATGATCTTGATCGATCTAACAAGATCTCAATGATCATTTATAATTACGAGAAGTGCCTTCAAGATGAATGGGCTGCCAACAGGCCCCAACAGGAGTAGAATGTTGCGATCCAACGATGCCTGAAGAAGTTGGAAATATAATCCCAAATGGATAAGTGCAAGTGTAAAAATATGTCCGGACTCCTAGACCTGAGATGAGAAAGGCTCGTTGTCGAAGAAAGAGCACTCGGTAATACAAGGAATCCCCCCCTCCTCGCGAGAGGTCTTATGGAAGAAAACCATGCTTTGACGAGCAGTGATAAGACAAAAATCTTTGCGCTTTCATCAGAAGGGAGGTAGAGAAGGACATAACCCACCAAGGGGCTCACACGACTAAAGATCTTACGAGAAGAGATCTTGTCTATCAAATGAAGTTTCCCTTCAGTAGGTCTATAGAGGAGTTTGAACCTCCTACGAAGCTTACTACCACACGATTCAAGATCTATAATAGGAAAATTGACCCTATCGATCATATTATGAAGTATAGCTAGGTGACGATATTTTGGAACACTAACAAATATTGATGTGCTGAATATTTCCCTTTAGTAATGATGACAATGTCTAGAAGTGGTTTGAGAAGTTGCCACACTAATCGATCGCTTACTTCAAGTAACTGGTTAAGGCTTTCATAGACAAATTCATCACTAGCAGCATTATTCATAAATGGATTGACTCACTTCTACCGATGAAAAAGAAGCCCCAGGAAACACTCCATGAGTATGCCAAAAGGTACTGGGAGGTGTATAATGAAGTGGAGGATTGCATCGAGAAAGTTACAGTGGCATCCTTCAAGATTGGTCTGCCGAGAAGTTATATACTCTACTTGTACCTCACTAAGTGAGAGACCGTTACAATCGATGAAGTTATGGCGAGGATCAATAAGTAAGCCAAGTGATGATGCTGAAAACAGCACCACCCTTCAAGGTGATTGTAAGCTCTTATTCCATGTCAACAATGGAAAGATAGAGGTATATAGAAGATATACACATATAGTAGAAGGAGGTGAGGAGAAGATATTTACACCGAAATATAAGTGGTTCAGCCAATCAGGCCTACATCCACTATGCAAGTGTATGATATGTATATCACTATATGAGGGCTCTAATGGCCATGGATACAGTCTCTCAAGCTTTCTCACTCTACTGTGTGTTTTAGACAGATTTTCAGCTAGGGTTATCAATTTCGGATCCTTTGCAAGATAGAGGATGACCTCTATATATAGTACCTAGGGGGTGTAATGTACCCCCCATGCATGTAATGTGCATGTGTGTGTTTGCCTCACCAATATGGGGAAGCCATATGTCACTGTCACATGTAGGGAATGATGATGAAATATTCTCCCCACGTGTGGGGAATAATCTTGTTATAACTGATGTATCCACGTGCCCTTATCCAAATGTCAACAGATGCTCGGCTACCGTGCTCGGTGCATGACCTCGGCCAGGGAGAGGCCGAGGTTAACAAGTCTAGTTGCTTGTTCAATCCGAGATGAGCCATAGGGGCCTCGGCTTAATCCTATTCGAGACAATGGACAAGGTCGGCCTGAGCCGAGGTTGAGCTGGTGTGTTTGGAGAATTAACTGATATCTTGATGATGACATTGGTAAAAAGACTTCTTGCGATCTCGGCCTACATCCGGTCGAGGTTACCATTCCCAGGTATACGAGAATGCTGCTGATCCTTGTCATGCGTGCGATGTCCCTTTGAGAGGCTGGTGGTAGTGTCAGCCTGGGCCAACCTTGCTATGGCCGAGGGCTGATGCCGCATGCCCAAGGCTTGTCCAGTGTCGGCCATGATCTCAGCCGAGGTTGGTGTCTCCGAGCTGAGGTCACACTTGGGGCAAATCAATCACCCCCCAGCCCTTAGTTACATTTTAGAGTAGGTGACTATGGGATTTACACATCTCCGAGGCCTTTCTAATATGAGCCAATATTTGTTTGACACTTGTCCAGTATTGAAGTATAGATTGCTTGGCAAGCGTGAGTTGTCAGCCGCCTTTGGGGCTCCCAAGGCAATGATGGGCCTTGGGAATCGCGCCTGTATATTTAAGGGTTTTGAACCCTCATTTTTCCCTCCTTCCTCAATTCTCTCTCCTACGCGATAGCATTCCAACAGTTTCTCTCTCTAAAGGCATTCTCTTTGCGATTCCACTGCAGAGGTCCTTGGTGGTGATTTACTCGAGTTTTCTTCATTTCCTTCTACTACTTCTTCCTCAGGTATTCTCTGCCATCTTTTTCCCTTTGTTTTTTCCTGTTTTTCGTTATTTTTTGTGTTATCCGGTGAGCTTAGGGATTTTCAGGCGAGAACTTCATACTTCCAGGCGAACTGTATTTGCCTTAAGTTTCTTGGTTTGATCTCTAAATTGCCTTACTTCATTAGCCAATCTTGTTTGTAGTTTAGGAAGTCTCCCCAAGTGTAGTGTATGCCTCTGATGCTCAGACCCCTCTACCAACTTCTTGAGGAGTTCCCTTCCCTTAGAGAGAAGACTTTAGAAAAAATCAGACAAATAGAAAGAGCACAGGAGGAGGCTCGTAGGTCACAAGAATTCCCTATTAGACCCATATTTCCACCACCCCTGAAGGTGGTATATCCTGATCCCTCGGAGTCTTTCAATCAGGCAGAGGTTCCTGACGATCCAATACCGATGTCTGAGTCTGAGTCTTCCACCTCAGACCCCATGTCTGTGGATTCCTTCCAGGAGGCCATGGACTTCTCAACTCGGGAAGATCAAGCCCCTGATCAGGCCGAGGTCTCTAGCCGGGTCTCGTCCCATAATAACTCAAGAACCTCAGCCTCTTACTCAGAGGTTGAGATCGTTGAGCCGAGTGTGTCCATTCCACCACCACTTGACGCCATTCCTCTGTCGGCCTTCACCAGTGCCGAGTTCGCTCAAAGGTTCCCGGGTAACCCATCAACATCTGCTCCGGCCGACGTTGAGCCAGATGATGATGACCTTGAAAGTGATGTCGACGTCTCTGAGGCGACCGAGATCGAGAGTATTGTAACTAAGGTAGACCTCCTTTGCTTCAGATATCTGTACTCCATTAGCCCCTCCATAAATCTAAGAAGACCTCTTAAGGAAGAGAGGGTTTATCATGGCCGAGACGGCGAGATCTGCTTATACGAGCAGATGTTCAAGTTGGGGTTTCGTCTGCCCATCCATCCCATTATCAAATCTATCCTTTCCTATATCAATTTGGCCCCCTCTCAACTATCCCCTAATGCCTGGAGGGTCATAATAGGCTCCATAGTCTTATGGAAGGCTGTCCACCACTCAGACCTCCCAGTTCAGGTTTTTGTAGGTTGGTATGTCCCTTCCTCAGACAAAAATCATCCGAGCTACTATCATTTTGTAGCTCAAAAGCCTGAAAAAAAAGATGCTTCAAATAACTCAGACTTCCAACCATAACTGGAAGCCTCGATACTTTTTTGCTTCTAGACCATGGGAATTTGTTCCATGTGCTCCCTTGTCCATTCTAGAGCCGAGGATGCCCCTGAGGTGGGGTAAGGTCACAATATCTACGAGGGCCGACCCTGGCCTGAGCTCGCAAAACCTTCAGAAGGTGAAATCCCTTCAAGATCAGGGAATACAGGTCTATTCGTTAAGTTCGAACACATGATGACCCCCCACTACCTCTCTGAGACAGGTTTATGTGAAAGTCCTCTTTTTGAGCATGGTAAGCGCTTTCTATTTGAATTTGAGCCTCTGAGTTTATTTATGTGTGATCTTCCAACTCAGATCTATTAATTTTTGCAGAGCGCCCAAAGGATATCTCAGACGAACTCTGGGAAATGGCTGCACCTAGTTTGACGAGACTTGCAAAGAAAGCAGGCCTTAATGCTCCTCCATCATCTCCCTCTGCCTCAAAGCCCCAAGACACAAAGAAGAGGGCTTCAACTGAACATGCCCCTGAGGATCAGAGGCAGAAGAAAAAGAGTGCTGATACTGCCATCCCCATCTCTTCAGCAGACTCCTTGTCGGCTCGTCTAGAGCATTTGAAGATTACTGACAGCATCGCTGGCCATAGTCTGTAGGCCCTAGATGCCTTCGGCTCTACAATGACCGAGTCCGACAAGCATTTCTTCCGGTCACTTGATACTCCCTTGCTGGTTGAGTTCGGCATCCACAGATCCATTTCGGTATGACCTCATATTTCTTTATAATTTCTAAGTGTAACCTCTGATTTGTCTTTGACTCATTCATGATCACAAAATCTGCAGGGCCTCGCAGCTATGCACCACCTCTCCAATTGGACTCTGAGGAAGTTGCCCCTCATCCAAAAGGGTCAAGTGTCCGAGAAGGTCCAAAGTACTTTAAATGCATAAATTGACCGCCTGAAGTCTGAGTTAGGTGAGTCTGACAAGAAGGTGAAGGGACTAGAGAAGGAGGTCTCTCAGCTTAAGAAGGACCATGTTGCGGCTCTGAAGGCCAAGGATGACAGTCTGCAGCAGAAGGTCAGCTCGGCCGTGAAGGCATCCCTCGATGATGCCTCTAAGGGGATAATAGTCGAGTACAAAAGTTCTGATGAGTTTATGGGCTTTGGCTTTGAATACCCCGAGAGAGGTATCAAAGCTACTACCAAGTGGGCGGCTGTCAAGGAGAATGAGGCTGGCACTTTAAAAGCCTCTGACTTCATAGGCCTTGGCTTTGCTAATCCTCAGCTTGTCCAGGACCTTCAGGAGGTTGAGGAGGAGGCTGTCGCGCCTGCCGAGACTACCACATTGGACGGCACAGAGGTTGGAGGGGCAGACCACCATGATGACGTTACCGAGGTGACCAACGTCGTCCAGCTTAACCAAACCGAAGACACCAGCATTCCCCCCTCAAACCATTAAAGAGAGAATCTATGAATATTGTTTGTAACCCCTAAAATTGTGAAACTTGTTTGTAATCCCTGAATATTTATAATTTCTGAATGAGCATGGTTCTTACTTTTCCATTCTTTGTAACCTCTGAATATTTATAATCTCTGAATGTGTTATTCTCTGAAGAGGATCATATTCTTTTGTTGAATGTAGTCGTGATGTTTTTGCTCTGAAGCTTATGTAATGGTGTTTGCTTAAACCAAATTAGTAGTCTGACCTCAGACCTCGTCACCACTGAATGATGTTATAAGGGTCTGAGGTAATCACCTAAGATGTTATCCTCACAATTAATCTCACCAAATAAATTATGTTAAGGGTCTGAGGTCATCTCATTATGGTGTCTGACCTCAGGCCTTGTCACCACTGAGTGATGTCAAAAGGGTCTGAGGTCATCACCTAAGATGTTATCCTCACAATTAATCTCACCAAATTAATGATGTTAAGGGTCTGAGGTCATCTCATTATGGTGTCTGACATCAGACCTCGTCACCACTGAGTGATGTTATGAAGGTCTGTGGTCATCACCTAAGATGTTATCCCCATAATTAATCTCACCAAATTAATGATGTTAAGGGTTTGAGGTTATCCCATTATGGTGTTTGCGCTCAGACCTCGTCACCACCGAATGGTGTTATGAAGGTCTGAGGTCATCACCCAAGGTGTTATCCCTATAATTAATCTCACCAAATTAATGATGTTAAGGGTCTGAGGTCATCCCATTATGGTGTCTGAGCTCAGACCTCGTCACCATTGAATGGTGTAATGAAGATCTGAGGTCATCACCCAAGGTGTTATCCCCATAATTAATCTCACCAAATTAATGATGTTAAGGGTCTGAGGTCATCCCATTATGGTGTCTGAGCTCAGACCTCGTCACCACTGAATGGTGTTATGAAGGTCTGAGGTCATCACCCAAGGTGTTATCCCCATAATTAATCTCACCAAATTAATGATTTTAAGGGTCTGAGGTCATCCCATTATGGTGTCTGAGCTCAGACCTCGTCACCACTGAATGGTGTTATGAAGGTCTGAGGTCATCACCCAAGGTGTTATCCCCATAATTAATCTCACCAAATTAATGATGTTAAGGGTCTGAGGTCATCCCATTATGGTGTCTTACCTCAGGCCTTGTCACCACTGAGTGAGGTTATAAGGGTCTGAGGTCATCACCTAAGATGTTATCCTCATAATTAATATCACCAAATTAATGATGTTAAGGGTCTGAGGTCATCCCATTATGGTGTTTGACCTCAGACCTCGTCACCACTGAATGGAGTTATGAAGGTCTGAGGTCATCACCCAAAGTGTTATCCCCATAATTAACCTCACCAAATTAATGATGTTAAGGGTATGAGGTCATCCCATTATGGTGTCTGAGCTCAGACCTCGTCACCATTGAATGGTGTTATGAAGGTCTGAGGTCATCACCCAAGGTGTTATCTCCATAATTAATCTCACCAAATTAATGATGTTAAGGGTTTGAGGTCATCCCATTATGGTGTCTGAGCTCAGACCTCGTCACCACTGAATGGTGTTATGAAGGTCTGAGGTAATCACCTAAGATGTTATCCTCATAAATTTCTGACATAAGTGCAAAATGAAGTAAGGACCACCATGGGAACTGATCTTTTATTAATAACCTCTTCATGACAAGATGGTACATTTACACAACTTTATGCAACATCATATGTAATACTTCTTTAGGTGATCAGCATTCCATGGATTAGCGAAAGGTTCTCCTTCTAGATTTTCTAGCCTGTAAGTGCCAGGCACAACCTCTTCTGTCACTTTTTAGGGGTCGTGCCAGTTTGGGTGGAGTTTTTTTGCTTTTTGTAAGGTCTTCTTTAGCACTAGGTCTCCCACTGCAATGCGTCTTGACTTCACCCTCTGTTTGTAGAATTTCGCTACCCTCTGTTGGTAGGCTGCTTGTCTGACCTCCGCGTCCTCTCTTCTTTTTTCGATAAGATCTAGGTCTAGCCTCCTCTCTTGGGTCAAGCGTATCAATGCTATAAGTGGTGGTTGCCCTCTTATGGGCCTCTCTCTCTTCAGCCGAGTTGAAGTAACATTCTCGCTCTGTGGTCTGGTCACCTTGCACTTCCTCTACCCCAGAGGGAGTCGGGAATTTTATCATCTGATGGACTGTCGACGGCACAGCTTCAAACTCTTTAAGGTCCACCCTTCCTATGATGAGGTTATAGGCCGAAAATACGTTCTCGTCCATGACGAAAAAATTTATCTTCTTGGTCAGCCTCTTAGGCCACTCATCACCCATCCGTACGTTCATCTCATACATGCCCAAGGGGTGGACCTTTTCGCCACTGAATCCTATCAATGGGTGATGATAGGGTACCAGCCTTGCTCTTCTAAGACCTAGGCTCTTGAAGTAAGGCCAAAACATCACGTCTGCCGAGTTCCCCCGTCTACGAGGATCCTCTGCACCTCGCACCCATGCACCCTTGTTGTTATGACCAGAGGGTCATCATGGGGGGCTAAGATACCCTTGAAGTCAAGTCTGGAGAACCCAACTACAAGGGTGTCCATGTCTACTTTCTTCCTCTTCTGCACTATATCGGAAGACGTTAAATTCACAACTTCAAGCTTGGCCACTGACCTAGCCTCTGCTACGTGAGCCTTCCTATCAGCTACTTCAGAGCCACCTCCTGCAAATCCTCCGCATGTGGTGTCAACACCAAACGAGATCATACCAACCCTCTTCACTAGGGTGTTGTCATCTTTCGGCGAAAGATCCGGATTGTCTTCATCATCACCTTCTGAATCATCGTCTCTTCTGGCCGGGACATTGTTACGGCATCTGTCATTTCTCATTTTCTTAGGGTCATCTCTTCCACCCTTAGGAGCCTTAGCGTCCACATACTTCCTCAATTTTCCAGATTTTAGCATATTTTCAATCTCATCCTTTAATGCGAAGCATCTGTCCGTGACATGGCCATGATCCTGGTGGAACTCGCACCATAGGTTTTTGTTCCTATTATGTGGTGGGGCTTTCAGTTTCTCTGGCCATCTCAGAGTCCTGTTATTCTTAATCTCGTTGAGGATGTGCTCGCAGCTTACAGTCAGAGTAGTATAGTGAGCGAACTTGTCATCACCCGACCTCTTCTTCCCATCTTTCTTGTTTTGGGACTTTTCAGTGCCATCGCGGTTCTCATCCTCATACTTGGCGGCCATTACCTCTTCCGCATTCATTACTTTCCCTGCGGTTTCCAGAAGCTCCGCCATAGACCTAGGGGGGTCTTCTGCAAGTTTCCACAACAGCTTCCCTTTCTGTAGACCCCCTATGAGGGCGGTCATGGCTATGTTCTCTTCAAAATCTTCGACCTCCAACTTCTCTTTGTTGAACCTGGATATGTAGTCTCTTAGGCTCTCGTCCTTGACCTGCTTGACATACAGCAGGTGAGTAGTCTTCTTTTGAGGTCTCACCCCAAAGCAGAAGTTGTGGATGAATCGTTCAGCTAAGCCTTTGAAGTTCTCAATCAAGTTCTTTGGAAGAGAGGTAAACCAGCTGTGTGCTTCCCCTGTTAAGGTCCCAGAGAAGGCCCTACACTTCATCTCATCGGGTATCGAGTAGATGTCTGTTGTTAACTGGTACATCTCGATATGATGTACAGGGTTAGTGCTGCCATCATACTTGGGAGACACCATAGGAGGCTTGAACTTAGCTGGGGTTAGGAATCCCACTATCCTAGCCACAAATGGAGAACCTTATGAGTAACCCCTTTGTAATGGGTCCCTGCTTTTAATGAGGTCTCCTATCTTCTCCTCAAGGCGCTGAATAGAGTCATTCCACGATCTTCTACCATCGACCTGGCCGAGGTTGTCCCCAGCCACCTCCATGGGATGGACCGAAGGTTCCCCTACCGCGGCATGTCGGTTGTTGACCTCTTCCTGTTCCCTGCCTCTTCTTTCACAGTGTCGGCCTTGGTCTGGCCGACCCTGCCTATTTCCTCTCTGAGAGCCTGTTGTGCTCCTCGATCTCGATAATCTTTGTCTTAGGTCATTCATTGGGCCCAATCTCTCAAAGGATGACCCTCTGCTCAACCTATCAAAGGCTGACCCTCTTTGTTGAGCCTCTTCACCTCTTCGGCCGACACAACCTTGACTTTGCTGAAGAGGTCGTACAGTGTTATTCGACACCTCATACGGCTCCCAGCAGTCTTCTGGGGCCTCTTTCGCCTCTAGATCGTCATACCTGTCCTCTAGGCAAGGGTTTTCTTGCCTCCCAGGCGTAAGCGCCTAGGGTCAGCAATGTCCCTTCTCCGCTGGGGTGTAGGCTAGTCCTTCATTGGTGCCTGGGGTGGTCCCCTAGCATCAGGATGAGGCTGAACAGCAGCCGGAGTGATCATATCCGGTGAGACTCCAGGTGGCCTCATCATAGTTTGGCTGAGCTGTGCAAATTATTCCCGCATATCTTGTTGTTTTGCAACTAAAGACCTCAAGGCTGCAGCTACCTCCGCCATTTCGGACTGGGGCGGAGCCTGACTGTAACTAGGCCCTCCACCTCCAGGTGGCGGAAGAGGCGGTGGTAATTCTGGTGCCATATGTTAACACTATAAAGCTTGAGTAGCAGATGAGCTTAGTACCTCAAAGGACCTCTTTCAATGGTGAAGCAGCTCCACGCAAGGGGTGGTGCCTAGTTCACCACCAGAGTCTTCGATGAGGTTAAGTTGAAGAAGAGGAAGAGATAGCTTCTCTCGTTCCCACAGACGGCGCCAAAATGATGATGCTGAAAACAGCACCACCCTTCAAGGTGATTGTAACCTCTTATTCCATGTCAACAATGGAAAGATAGAGGTATATAGAAGATATACACATATAGTAGAAGGAGGTGAGGAGAAGAGATTTACATCGAAATATAAGTGGTTTAGCCAATCACGCCTACATCCATTGTGCAAGTGTATGATATATATATCACTATATGAGGGCTCTAATGGCCATGGATACAGCCTCTCAAGCTTTCTCTCTCTACTGTGTGTTTTAGACAGAGTTTCAGCTAGGGTTATCAATTTCGGATCATTTGCAAGATAGAGGATGACCTTTATATATAGTACCTAGGGGGTGTAATGTACCCCCCATGCATGTAATGTGCATGTGTGTGTTTGCCTCACCAATATGGGGAAGCCATCTGTCACTGTCACATGTAGGGAATGATGATGAAATATTATCCCCACGTGTGGGGAATAATCTTGTTATAACTGATGTGTCCACGTGCCCTTATCCAAATGTCAACAGATGCTCGGCTACCGTGCTCGGTGCATGACCTCGTCCAGGGAGAGGCCGAGGTTAACAAGTCTAGTTGCTCGTTTAATCCGAGATGAGCCATAGGGGCCCCGGCTTAATCCTAGCCGAGACAATGGACAAGGTCGGCCTGAGCGAGGTTGAGCTGGTGTGTTTGGAGCATTAAATGATATCTTGATGATGACATTGGTAAAAAGACTTCTTGCGAGCTCGGCCTACATCTGGCCGAGGTTACCATTCCCAAGTATACGAGAGTGCTACTGATCCTTGTGATGCGTGCGATGTCCTTTCGAGAGGTTGGTGGTACTGTTGACCTGGGCCTACCTTGCTATGGTCGAGGGCTGATGTTGCATGCCCAAGGCTTGTCCAGTGTCGGCCATGATCTCGGCCGAGGTTGGTATCTCCGAGCCTAGGTCACACTTGGGGCATATCGCCAAGGTTGAAAAATAGTGACCAAAGTTGATTAGGAAGGAGATAAAAAAAATAGTCTAAGAATGGGTATAAGGAGGGGAAGAATAAGAAAGTGAGGAGGAAACAAAACGAAAAGCATAAGGGAGACGAAAAGAATGGTCCCAGTAAAGTATTTACAACCATTAATATGGTTTTATCTGAATCAATCTACAATATCCTCTACAAGATGGTGGAAATACTTTAAGTGGTCCGAGAACATGTTTAGTGACCCTAAGAGTAGAAACTAGGCACTAAAGTGTGCATATCACAAAGATCATGGTCACAGGACCATAAATTCCAAAGCACTCAAGTCCCACCTAGAGGAGTTGGTCCAGGTTGGTCACCTAAATACTCTCGAGGAGAAAAAGAAATGTGAAACATAGCCCATATAAGACCAAAATCCAGACAATATCGTGGATGATGATATAGGACACGAGTTCGCGATAACCATGGGGGGCAATATCGAATAACGTCTTAGACGAATGTTTGGGTTATTAATTCGCAGTGATTCATGGGGCTTAAAACCCAAATGAGGTTAAGGGGGATTCCCTTGGGATGGAAGTAAAGAAACTAACAACAATTATGAAGGCCTTTTATATCCACCCGAATAAGACCATCATAAGAAACGACGGAGACCTGAAGATATTGATTATTCAAAGCACATTATTTTCACCGGCGATTATCTGGTCCGAGTATGGACTCCTCGTCATGGAGCTCTTGTAATAACTCTTTGGGTTGCTAATTGGGATGTCGATAATATGTTAGTGGATTAGGGTAGCTACTTAGAAGTAATGTAACTCAAAATGTTTAACCAGCCAAATATGTGCCTAAAAGACTTGTAAAAAGACATTGTGCCTCTGGTCGTCTTTGTATGAAGGATAACATTACCCCAGGGGAGGGTTGTTCTCTACATTAGATAAGGGAGAATCCCTAATCTTATTAAGTTCCTCGTGGTAGATATATGTTCCTCGTACAATATTATACTTGGAAGAGAATGTTTGTAAGTCATGAGGGTTATGTCATTTACCAACCACCAGAAGGTAAAGAGCATCACTGATAAGGCGACATGGAGATACGAGATAACCAAGTCTTGGGACAAAAATATTTCATAGATTCCACCCGACCAAAGAAGAAGAAGAAGAAAGTTATGGAGCCAGCGAAGGACTCCACGCCCTTCAACTAGCAACTAAAGTATGGGAAACTGATGTTGAGGAAACCAAGGTTTCCCCTATCGATCGGGTTATGGAACCTATTCAATAGGTAGCATTTGATGACAACCAACCCAAGAAAAAGTTATCGATCTAAAGCTCATTTACTTAAGAAGATAAGGAAAAATTGGTTATTTTCCTCGAGAGAAACCCGAACATTTTTTCTTAGAAATCGTACAATATGCCATAAATAGATCGAAAAGTAATGTGTCATAAGATACAAGTAGATCTATTACATACACCAGTAACTTAAAAGGCACGATAAACCTCACTTGAGAAAGATAAAATAGTTGAAGAGGATGTGGTGAAACTTCTAGATGGGTAGTCCATAAAGGAAGATCAATTCCACAAGTGTCTCTTAAACTCAGTGGTCATGAAGAAAAGCAATAGAAAGTGGAGAGTCTGTATAGATTTCACTGATCTATACCGAGCATGTCCAAAGGATTACTTTTATTGGCAAAGATATACCAGTTGGTTGATGCCACCTCTATCCATGAACATATGAGCTTCCTCAACGCATATTCAGGCTACCACTCGATCCCACTATTCGCCCCCGGCCAGGAAAGGAATTCCTCTATCACCACGCTAAGGCTATATTGCTATAGGGTGATGTCGTTTGGAATAAAGAATGTCAGGGAAACCTATCAGAGATTAGTGAAGATGTTTAAGAAACAACTTGGAGATACAATGGAGGTGTACATAATTGACATGCTTGTGAAAATTAGAAAGAAAGAGCACCACATCACAGATCTATCAAAGACTTTTGAAGTTCTTCATTATTAAAAAATGAATTTGAATGTGGCCAAGTGCTCATTTGGGGTACAATCGAGAAAGTTCCTCTAATATGTAGTCAGTCAAAGAGCTATTGAGGCAAACTCCAACCAGATTGAAGCCATCAGGAAGCTGCAACCTTTGAGTACTGTGTGCGAGGTGAAAAGGTTGACTGGGATTCTCACCACACCTAACACTTCATATCCAAATATTTAGAGAAGTTTCGACCCTTTTCTTAAGCACTTATGAAATAAATGAAGGAAATATGGAATTACAAATGCACCAAGGCACTTGAAGAAATGAAAAGCTATTTAAGTCTATCACCACTGCTGACCATCCCCAACGATGAGGTACCTTTGCACTTTTATATGGTGGTGCCCAGTAACGCAGTTAGCTCAAACCTGGTTTGTGAGAAGAACGGGAGTCGGGATCCTATTTATTATGGGAGAAAAACCTTGTTCGATGCTGAGAAAAGGCTCCCGCTAAAGAAACTTGCATACGCACTTGTGATAACCCCCAAAAAGGTAAAACACTATTTTATGGCACACACTATCATTGTTTTACCTCCTTTACACTAAAGAAAATGATTAGAAAGGTCGACCGATCTGAATGGATGCCCAGGTGGTCGATGGAACTTGGAAGGTTTAATATCCAGTTTCATCCTAAGACTTTAGTCAAGGGAAAATTTTTAGTGGACTTCATTGCTAAATTTTCCAGTGATCGAGAAATAGTGGAGACGAGCACCAAAAGTAAAAAAAATCCAATAATCGATCAAAAAGGGGGAGAGATGGACCCTCTATGTTGATGGAGCCTTAAATTCCAAGGAGTAAAAAATTGGGATAGTGTTGGTATCCTTGGAAGAAGTTGTTATCAAGAAGGCAATTCGCTTGGGATTTCAAGCCTTCAACAATGGGGCAAAATATGAGGCACTGATCGACGGATGGAAGAAATCACTATCACTAGGCGCACGTAACCTTAATGTCTTTTACGACTCGAGGTTGGTCTAAAATCTAGTATTAGGAGACTACAACTCTAGGGATGAATGCATAGCAATATATCTCGGAGAGGCCCAACACCTGGTCACCCAGTTCCAGCATATATAAGTGTAATAATTCCCAAGGGGGAACAATAGTTACTTAGATGCGCTTACCATAATTATTTCAGTTATCAAAGGAGATATGAAACGAATGATCTATTTAGAGTACCTTGATCATCCCAACATCAACAACTGGAAACCGACCGAGTAGGTTATCGCCATTAATAGGTATCGAAGATGGATGGATTTGAAAGTGAGCTACCTGAAAGAGGATATCTTGCTCAATGATAAGAATGAGGCACATATGATTTGAGTGAAATATGCTCGCTTCCACTTATCGGAAGAACATAAGCTTTATTGGCACTCCTTTTCAGGACCTTATCTTCAATGTGTACATTTAGACGATGTAGAGCCCTTTATGATTTTCACAAAATGATATATGGAAGCCACGCATGGGCAGGTCATTGGCATTTAGGGCCATGAAAGAAGGGTATTGGTGGTCGTATATGCAATGGGATCCAATCTACCAAAGGCTTAAATTTTTCGCTTATACAACAGTTGTGCGGATACATAATCTTATCACTATTAAGATTTCTATCTGCATATTTAATAAATTTCAAAACGCACTTTATATTATTATCATATACTTCATTACTCTCTCCTAGCCACTCTTTCTATTGTAGGATAGTCATTAAGTAGTCTTCAAAATTCAAGTCACCTATATTAATAGGTTGAAACAAAGGTCATGTTAGATACAAGAACACTCAGTTTAATATTCAAGATAATTCATTCAACCCAAGAAAATTCAAAGCAAATTCATTTGAGTCGATCATTCTATAAATATGGAATAAAACCAAATAGATGTCTCACATAATTAAAATATAACAAATTTGTTTAAAAAGAAAACATTGTTCAACGCCTAGTCTTATCCAACATATGAACTGGATAGGAAATAAAACAATTATGATATTTTTTTTAATAGAGGCTCGTCACCATGGTCAAAGTACACAAACTCATCTTTGCAACCATCATATATTGTATCAACCAATATATGAGCCTCACCCATCGCCAAGGGGAGATTGTGGACATGTGCTTCAATATTCATAAAAATGAGAGTGCACAAGACAACGACCCTACTATTGGATAAGTACCTTACATAATACATCTCATCGTAGTCACCGTGCATAGATGACCAAGATCCACGGTATGTTGGAGGAGGCATTGTGGAGGGGAAACATTGAGGCATAGGATTGGGGAATGTTTGAAGAGGCATCTGAGAGGGGTAACCCTATTATTGAGTAAAGAATTGGACCAATCCTTGAATTTCATTCATGAGTATTGCCATGTTGTTGATAACATTTTCCACCTCCCTCCGAAGCTCTGGCAACTCTCCTTTAGTCATGGCATTGTCTTTCGCCACTTTCGATGCATGACTCCTCATCGAATAGATCTCGTCTAATAGAAGTGCATTGTGCTATATTTTTCTACTTGGAATATGTGAGAGCACTCCTCTTCTCCACCCCTTATTATCCACCCCAAGTACCTTGGTTAGGGCATCTGCTTCCATGTCATAGGTGTTGCACTCGGACTGGCTGCTCAACATGTCTTATATCATTTCCTATAACATAATATTATATTTAGGACTATGATTTAAACAATATTTTATTATAATGTGCATATATATAAGATAACTAAATTTAAACTCAATAGAGTAGGAGCCAATTTGTCTGGAAATTTATTGGTCTCATTTTCTCGTCGATCATGCAAGTACATGTTCACCTGATTAGGTTATTTACCTTTTTTCGGAGTCCCCTTGGTTCATTATTCCCATCACCCTTCATATTACCATAATATTTTTCCCCAAGTTTTTGGACATTAACTTTCTTTGACTTTTTCAATTTATTTTTCTCACTCTCGATCTGTTTTCCCTTTCTGGACTCATTCTCCAAAAAGTTATTCCATTGGTCAGTGTCCATTTAAACATTTCAGGGAACTCTTTCTTTTAATCCCAAAATATCATAACTTGTTTACCCTTTCGGGAAAAAGTTCTTCTAAAGGTTCTTCTGATAGGTTTTCAATTGATCAGCTACTCGATAAAGAACCTTTGACTTCGAACCGAATCGGAATGAAAAACTCTTATCAAGTTGTTCCTGCACGTCTTCCTTTAAGGAAAGATTAACCTTCTTATAGATGTCTATGCCATCGACGACTACATTTATATTTTTTAGAGACATGCAATGATTGTTAAAAAGCTGAAGGCCAGGTTTATTACCGATAGGATGATTCTCAACCAAGGAGAATCTAATGGGCTTCTTAGGGTTTGTTTGATACTCCTCGGTAGCATGAGGTGGGGGTGTTGGATTAATAAGGGGTTCGTAAGTTTGATGACTCAGAGATAGAGTGGTAGATTAAATCTTTGACAAAGTAGAGTATTAATAACCCAAAGGAGATGATAATTGAGGTTGGGGTATAGGAGAGCGCCCAGTTGGCGGTGTTCCGCTATTTAGTTGATTATTTCTGTTCATGTTTGACATTTCCTAAAATTTAAGAATAAATATCAATATGTATATAAGAAAGTCATGTTTACGACTATATATATGTATATACATTTTCAATAACTTTTAAAACGTGCTCTATGTGTTAGATTTCCATCCAATCAGTATCACTTTGTATATATCTACAAAAATTTACCCCGCAACCAACTGGGAAGAAGATTATCCATGATTGTCATATAAAGGTCCATGACACAAAAGTATGATTCGTTCAATCCAGCCACTTTATGGTGTAATTATTCGATCAATTGGAATTTATTAGAAGCGGCTTTGCACTTTTGGTACCCTGAAGACCATATGTTTCGCTTTGGCATGGATGAGGTGTGACCCACCTATAAAAAAATTTATGTTATGTTGAGTGTTGACCCTCAACTTTTTGCAACCATGTCCAACCTATCTCACTCTCCCCAAGTGGCTTCTCTCAAATTATTACACATTTTTCCTTTTGTCGCCCATCCACTAGTGCGCTTGGGGAGGTATCAATCACCCTGCAATGATGAACTCTTTGCATCAAATAGTGATAATGGCTTTACTGGAGGAGTAGCAATGGGACTAACCGCTAAAATGATTTTGGTGACAGGAAAACCTACTACAGACCATCGTGTGGACACTATTGTATTTTGGATAACTTACCATCGTAACAATGTTACTACCATAATAGTGGAAATATGGAATGACTTGGATGACAATAAGGAAGGTAGATCCACTTTTGTAGCATGTCAACCCTCTCATGTTGTACATATGGTTATCGAAGAGGCTTCACATGGTCGTTCCTCCTGAATATCCCTTAACTGGCATCCCAAATTTCTTTGTGTCGCCTTTCGAGAGTTTTTTCCCTTTAGTGGAAAATTGGGTTGGCTGGTTTGTTGAACATTGAGCTAGAATTCTTCAATGGTTTGTGCCATGGTGGGGCAAGTTGCAAACCAATTTTTAGTTAAATGACTTTTGATATGTACAACTGGTGTGTCTCTGTCAAACTTCCTTTTATTTTCCTTGGTGAATTCTTCATCGGTAGGCTGGGAGAAAATTTTTCTTCCGCATATAACCAATTTCTTTCATGTGGAGGACCTGACTGAGTCTTTGAGGATGACCCTGGGGCCTTTTTGATAGAACCACAAATCATCTACCCGTTCATCGTAATTTTTTGGGTAAGTTGTTATGGTATCCATGGATTATTTAAGGTGGTTGTGGCGGGAGGTTGTTCTCAAGGTCAGTACTGAAAAAATGGGGCAGAGATGGCTCATGATTATCGACGTTGTGGAAGGAGTCATGTTGATTTCGTCCAACTTATTTAATTCATGTTTCTTTATCAAGCGTATAAGGAAGTGTAATCTGGATTGGGATTTCTGGGGACCTCAAGGGAATAGCAGTGGTGGTGGTAATGATGATGAGGTAGGGCCTTCAGGTAGCTGACGTAGTTTATAAATCTTGATTGGTGTTAGTTGGTTGTAGATTTGTATGTGTTTGTTGTTTGGGTATGGGTTTGGGTAGGTTGTGTCGTTGTGGTAGGCATGTGGGCGATTTTATGTAAGTTTTTAGGGACTTTTCATGTCACTAATACTTCATGTAACTACCCTACTGTAAAATAAAGATGTAATAAATGATGGTTTTAATGTATTTTATTGTTCTTTTGGAAGAATTTCCTTTTATTTGAATTATCTATATCGATCACTAAGGCACACATAATCCTTTTGTTCATTCAAAAATGATGAGAACGACTAATGTTTCTTAGTAGGAGAAAGGAATAACATTTTGTGAAAAAGAAAGGATTGTTCTCAAAGTGACTTTATGGGTTGCTTACGTACCTCTGTAGTGATAGAAAATTATTTGTAAGTTTTTAGAAGATTTTTCAGAGGATTAGATATCATTAATTCTTATAGAGGAATAAAGAAGGGTTTTTTTAGAAATAGAAAATGAGGTGAGAAATGCACAGCGCGATGAGATTCAGATCAGGGATAACATTTCTTGAGGTGGTTTAGGTTGACTGGACGTGCCATTTCTTCTCCATTGAGGTCTGTGAGCATAGCGACACCGCCTAATAGGATTTTTTTCACCAGCTACGGCTCACTCCAATAGGGCTTGAATTTCCCTCTCAGGCTCTAGATGGTCTCTACTATTTCTTTAAGAGCAAGCTCACCATCTTGCACACCGTGGTCTCTGACTTTTTTATTGAACGATCATGTAATGTGCTGGTGATACCCTTGTATGTGGTGTAAATAGTCCAGCCTCTTTTCATTCAAGAGTGCAAGTTTGTCGTGATGACTTTGTTTCTAATCAACTTCTCAGCTTTGACTTTCAAGCATGACCCGTAAGGAGGGTGTCTCAATTTTAATGGATAGGACAGTCTCCATGTCGTATACCAAGAAGTAAGGGGTATCCCCAATGGGCGATGTAACGAATGTGCAGTAACCCAAGAGGTTATAAGGGAACCGATATGTCCAGTTCTGGTAACTCTCAGTCATCTTGCTTATTATGGTTTTAAGGCTTTTCTTAGTAGCTTCAACGACCCATTGGGTTGCGATTGGTAGGTATGAAATTTGAGTCTGTGGATACTCCTCGACCACTTCTATTATTTCAGCTTCGAAATAGATCCCATTATCTGATACCAGCTAACGATATATGTTATTCTTCCTGATGAACTTGGATACTTTCTCACATTGAATATCGCATACGATTTTGCTTCAACCTATTTGGTAAAATAATCAATAATGACCAAAATGAAGTCATGCCCATTTGATGTTTTGGGGGTGACTTTCCTAATGATGTCAATGCCCCAAGTCGAGAAGGGCAAAGGCGAGGTCATACTGTACATATCTCATGGAGGTAAGTGTTTAAGATTGGCGAATTCTTGGCTTTTGCAACATTTTCTAACATAAGCAGGGCAGTCTTGGACCATATGAGAACACACTATATAGTTGACTTACTGAGTCTATACCGTATAGGAGTTCTAACTAGTTTGAATATGGTGACAAAATAGGTTAGATTTCTTTTGAGCAATCTTCTCCATGGTTTTCAAAGCTTCAACAACATCTATCTTGTCCAAGACATCCTCACTACCTAAAAGGGTAGTTGTATATTGCACTGAACACATTATAGGACACAAATCATGCATAATTGAGTGTGAGTGTGTGTACACATTCTTAAATATTCTTAGGAATTTAAAAAAAAATTAACATTATTTAACAACATTTAAAATAATTTTTTAAACATTTAAAATTAAGGTCTTACAATGTTGTGGGATAAAACTAAAATACTTATATTCCTTATAAACTTCCCAAGGTAAAATATGAAATCGGTAGAGACATTTGGGGTAGAAACTTGTATTGTTTAGAACTTAAAAACACGTGTTTTATATCGACTTACATTACACCACATGTTGTCTTCTTGTTGGTTCCTTATGTGTTTGTTGCCTCTAACAGTTTAGCGATCATTTTGTAACCATTATATCAAACTTAATCTATGATTTTCATGTCGTCTAAGTGGATCCCTGTGTCGCTAGAATTGGCCAATAAGAGAGCGAGCTTATGCAATCCATTAATAGTCGTTAGATTAGAATTCAAAAGGACGTTTTCTCCTAAACACCAAACTAAACACCTTCCCAATTAAATTAAACCAAAAAACCTTCGATTTAGTGTTAGATCTTTGGGTTTTTCTTCAGGGTTAGGGTGTTTACAAGTCTGAATAAATACTCTTCATACTTAATAGCTCTTAGGAACCCAATCTCGCTGTAAATCGTACTTTTCTTCCTAAAAATTGTGAGAGATACTCTAAGATACATTTCACACATTTTTTAGGGTTTGTTTTACCTTTTTTGTTGGATGTGGTTTTATAGTTGTATATTCTTTTAGATCCATTCTCATTTTTCAATATGGAAAAGGAGACTTCCAAAATAGTCTAGATTTTAGATCTGGAATTTTGTTTCGACAAACTAAGTGTTACAATGTATGAAACTGGTTTGTATATAAATAAAGTGTTTGAAACTTTTGATCTATTATGTGAAAGATTTTCCTCAGATCTAAAATATTCCTTTTGAAATAGATGTCTAATTTTCAAGAAAACTGAATCTCTGCATTTCATATAGATTTTTACAATTCATTAGGAACTGTTTGTATAATTCTATTGAGAGAACGTGAGTAGCATATTACTTGTGTTATTGCACTTCACATTCGCAACACTCTCATACGAATACCTAGTTAAAATTTGGTTTATTAGAGAGATTTTGTGTTGACAGAGTCCATCAAAGCAAGGAGCAAGGATTAATGCAAAGGAACTACCAGGGAGATCAATGCCAGAACAGAATAACCATTGAGGAGATTTTCGCTCAGTAGGTAAAATTTCTATTATTTATCTTAGGATCTTGTGTTGAATGTTCAAGTGCTTGTAAATCTTATATACTTGTTTATAGTTGCTTTTTATTTTACTTTGTAGAGGGAGTCGTGGATTTTTCCCCAATTTTAGGATTTTACCACGCTAAAAAATACCGTGTCGAACTTACTATTCTTGTTATTACTACTTATATGGTTTGGTTTCTATTCAACGAATTAGTATAAGTTTTTATTTCTAAAAGCTTAAGGTAATTTATCTATCAAATCTAACATCCAACTCAAAGCAGTTTTTACACATCTTATGTAGTGATTTAAAAAGGAGTTTCATCAAACGAGTTTATTTCGGAGTTTACTTAATATTTAACTTTAAGTTAACGACTTAGTGAACGATTTTCAAGTGGTATCAGCGATTGTTTATCAAAACATTTTTGATCCTGAAAATCCATAAACTGATTTTAAAAATCTATTTCTAAAAATGGATGAGAGATTTGAGAAGTTAGGTAACTTGTCCCGTCCACCCCTCTTTGATGGACACAACTTCCCTTACTGAAAATTAAGGATGGTTGCATTCATCCAAGGGACACTGGGCGATGGCGTATGGGATATGGGATATGATTGAAAATGGTTATGTATACCCAACTAAGCGTTTATCTGAAACCAATCCTATAAGAATTAAGAAAAACCTTAGTGAGTTTACCAAAGAAGAAAAAAAGATGTCTCTAGATAATAATAACGAAAAAAAGGCATTTTTATGTCCATTAATGAGCATGGATTTAAACGTATATCTATCTGCTCTATTTCCAAGGAAGCCTGGGACATACTAGTCACCGCCCATGAGGGTGATAAATGTGTTAAGGCTGGAAAAACCCAAATGTTAGTCCAGCAATACAATACCCTTACTATGGATGATAATGAGTCATTAGATGATTATTATATAAAGTTAACAGACATTGTCACAAAATTGCATGCAAATGGAATAACTTATGACATAAAGGAAATCATTCTTAAAATCCTTAAATCTTTGCCTGCTAAATTTGATAATAAATGTTATGATATAGAAGAGATGGGTAACCCAAACCTGACTCCTGAATTAGTAAGTAGTAAACTAAGAAGTGTAGAGATAGAGTTGGATTATAAAAGGAAAATGACTACTCAAAATAGAAGATCCTCTAGATCTAACGTTGGTTTTTCATCCCAAATGATTGTCCCTAAATTGAACCCACTGGACTTTAACCTTGACCTTAGTAAGGACTGTGATTTTGATAACTTGGATAACCAGATAGCTCATATGAGTAAACATTTTAAGAAAATAATTAAGTTTAGAAACTATGTGGCCACTAAACAAGGCAGGCCCGATTATCAAAGTCATCAAAATCTCAGATATCATGAAAAAAATGATGGCAAATAGACCAATGACAATAATAGACCCAAGACTCACATTTGGTATGTCAAATGTCATCATTGTGGTAAAATGGTACATTTTGCAAATAAGTTCAGAGTCAAATTTAACAATAATAATGTTAAGGCTAATATATGTAAAACTTGGGATGACTCAAGTGATTCTGATGAAGATGAAATGAGTCAACCGGGTTTTTTTAGTCAAGCATGTCTTTTTCTGCCAAGATCATACATTCTGATGATAATGCATGCTTACCTATTGATGAATGTATTATGCATGTTGATATTATTGTCATGCCTACTAGTGATATTATTGATCCAGTTGTTCTCTATAATAATGCAAATGATCCTAGTTTAGGGGTGAGTCAAAGTGTAAATATTATTGACAAGCTGAACGTGTGTGTGAGTCGTATTGCACAAAATGAACCGATAGGGGACACTGCACACAATGCAGTTAGCGAGTCCGATTATGACCTCCCTAATATTCAGGAGTTGTACACCAAAACTCTTAAAAAGAGTGTCAAACTTGATAGAGTAGTTAAGCTATTGATTGAACGTGTTAAACTACTTAGTAAAACAATTAGGAATAAAGCAAAAGATTACACTGCATGGTGCGTTTCTCATGAGACGGAGACGAAAGAGTTTTCTTTAAAATTGAAACAATTATCTAAGAAAAACATTATTTTAGAGGAAATATATAAGTCTACTCTAATTGAATTAGAAGAATCCAAATAGAAGGTTTCAAATATTTTTAAAAAATGTTTATATTTTGAAACTCAAGCTAAAACCTATGAACAGATAGTTGTAGAAATTAAGATGGATTCTGAAGATAAATCTGTCTTAGGTTTTGGAGAAAATTGGTTACTAACAAAACAACTGTAACTCCTAAGAATGTCTTTTTTATAAAAGAAGGACATAATTTTCAAAAATCTCATAAAGGAATTTACAATGTCAATGTCTCTAAGGTAATGCAAAATGAGTGTAATCAACAGCCAAAACCTAATGGAAAAGCTAAGTATGTATGTATGATTGCAAGAGACCTCGGATAAAACACTAAGACTTGTGGTAATTGGACTATTGTGTCTTATAAGAACAAACTTATTTTTAAGGACTTTAGTGATAAATTCAATCCTACATCGCATCAGCATTGATCTTATTTCGATGTCTACGGGCACACCATTACCGAGTGTTTTCAAAAGGGATTGTATACACCTACTTATCAAAACTTTAACTATTCGAGAAAGAGTAGGAATACGTATGTTCTCCCAAAGCAGACCACACATAACTCTAACTATAAAAAGAAAAAAGGTGAACCTAAGACTAAGAAGAAAGAATTTAGAAAGACCCCTCGGTCCTTTTCTAAATCCAAGGGCAGTAAAAAATTTAAAAGTAGGCCCATTTTGATGAAAAAGCGTGACTTGTTACCCCAGCTCGAGTGCAATATGGTGATAACATCTTTAAGGCCCAATGCACCTCAGTTGGTTGGTACTTGGATTCCGGATGTTACAAACATATGACTGGACATGAAACAAAATTGAAGAACAAGACAGACTTCCACGGAGATAGTGTCATGTTTGGAGATGGTGATTCATCTCAAATCATAGGTAACACTGTGTGATGAAGGGCTCCCTGCTTTAAATGAAGTCTTACTAGTTAAAGGTTTTAAAGTTAAACTATTAAGTATATATAAATTTTATGATTCCAATCATACTGTTACTTTCTCTAAATCAAACTATCAAATTTTAAATCAAGAGGGTAACTGTATCCTTTCAGGAAATAGTACTGTGGATAACTGTTACATAGTGACTCCTAAGACTGAATCTTATAAGATTGCCAGATTAGAGGATTCTGATTTATGGCATAATATATTGGGACACAAATTTTGATAACTTTTGTAGGTTAGGCTCCCAAGAAATAGTCGTAGGTTTACCTAAAATTAAAAATAATTTTAACTCGATTTGTGGTCCCGACCAAGTGGGGAAAATGAGTAAATATGCTCATAAGCCTCTAGAAATTATCCACATAGACCTTATGGGTACCTCTAGAACTATCAGCCTATGTAGTAACAGTTATATTTTAATCATGGTGGACGAATACACACGATTTACCTGGGTCACTTTCATAAAAAATAAGTCTGACACCTTCCGTGGATTCTTAAAAATTCCGTTAAAAATTGAGAACGAGAAGGATACCCATGTATGTCATATTAGAAGTGATAGATGGGGAGAGTTCAAAGACTCTGGTGTTATAGAATATTGTGTACGTAATGAGTATAAACACGAGTTTAGTGCACCTAAGACACCTTTGCAGAATGGATTTGTTGAACGTAAAGATAGGACCTTGCACGCTAAAAGTCTACCAAAATACTTTTGGATTGAGGCTGTACAAACTGCGTGTCACATCATTAATCGTGTATACCTCAGGAAAAATACCAAAGAGACATCATATGAACTATGGTACAACCAAAAGCCTGACTTAAAATATTTTTGAACCTTTGGGAGTTTTTGTTATGTCTTCAAAGACAGAGAAAACCTTTCAAAATTCGACACTCGGGGTGATAAAGCTATTTTTCTATGTTATTCCCAAACAAGTCGAGCTCGTCGTGTTTATAATTTTTGTACCAAGGCCATTATGGAATCTATTAATTTAATTATAAATGACATTAGCGCAGAGACTTGTGACAGTCAAACAGTGATCCTAGCTGAGTCTGGAAATATTTTCATCATTGACTCTCCTGAGATAGCTGATTCACTGCCACCTGAGGTGTCTGCGGTACCAACTTGGGTTTCTAAGTACCACTCTCTCGAAAAGGTTGTCGATAACCCATCTGAGCCAGTGAGAATGAGATCCCAACTTCAACAAGTGGCTACTTTTGCATGTTTTGTTTCTCTAGTAGAACCTAAAACTGTAAAGGATGCCCTATTTGACTCATTATGGATCAATGTTACACAAGAAAACCTTGTCCAGTTTCAAAGTCATGAAGTTTGGTATCTTGTCCCACGACCTCAAGACAATAATGTTATAGGCACCCGTTGGATTTTTAAAAACAAAATTGATGAGATTTTTGTTGTAATTATAAATAAGGCTAGGTTAGTAGTGCAAGGATATTCTCAGATTGAAGGAATAGACTTTGACGAGACTTTTCCCCCCGTCACAAGACTCAAGTTTATTCGTCTCCTCCTTGCCATATCTTGACATTCACAATTCAAACTTTTTCAAATGGATGTTAAGTCCGCCTTTTTGAACGGTATTTTGCAGAGGAAGTATACGTAGAGCGACCTAAGGGCTTTGTATATCCCTCATTCCCTAACCATATCTTTAGACTTAAGAAGGCTTTGTATTGCTTAAAGAAAGCTCCTAGAGCTTGGTAATAGCGCCTCTCGACCTTTTTAGTCAATAAAGGGTTTGAGCGAGGTGCCAACCACCAGAGATCGTTTTTTAAGAAGATTAAACACTATGTCTTAATTGCACAAGTTTATGTTGACGATATCATATTCGGTTCGACTTCCATAAATCAAGTCAAGGACTTTTCAGATATTATGCATGCTGAATTCCAGATTTCCTTAATAGGGGAATTACAATATTTCTTAGGATTACAAGTAAAAAAGTTTAGTAATGGCTTATTTATCACACAATTGAAATATGCTAATGATCAAATTAAAAAAATTACGTTGAAAATTCAAAAACAGCACATACCCCCATGAGCACGTCCAGGAAAATATTTGTGATATACGCCTATTCTAATCCTGGTTAATCAATCCATTATTAAATTAAACAGGAATCATTAATGATGTCATTCTTAGCATCATTATCGAAAATTCAATTTATCTTACTAATACCCTAATGTCCTGGTGTCAAAATTTTAAAATCTTTATTATTAGCACGCAATAAATATAATAGGAATAAATATATCATTCACCATTTCCATACACATAACAATGAATAATGAGATAACAACATGAATTGTAGGCCCTTTTTTCTTACGAGTACGTTTTAAGGAAAAATCAAATTTCTTTTCGAAAAAAACTTTTTTCCAAATTTTAAACCGCACCAAGTATGTGAACCAATTTTAACTTAGCCCAATTTTATCTTGTTTAATCCTAAACATGCATCTAGGTGATTAAAGCAAGTAAAATAAATAAGTTCACAAAGATGACGCCGGATGTACGAGGAAACTATTAAGAGGGAAAACCTCGGGAATAGTACGAGGAAACCACTAAGGGAAAAAAACCACTAAGGGAAATAATGACAGCATGATTTATCTTTGAATCACGTTTACAACGTCTTTAATAAACTCTATATCATAGACTGTGTGGGATCGTGACAATAAAAAACTATCTATGACTCAAAGACATGTTTTGTTCCGGGAATAAGTCAAATATTACAATGGACTCAATTGGTAATTTTGTCCTTACAAATCTCCCCTTTTGACTATCCTGGGACAAAACCCAAATAATGAAATGCCTAAGTTGGGCCGTCAAGTAGTATGACGCCTAAATCCCATCCCATAAACCCAAAATCAAAAAATTACAGGACAAGACTGTAAATGATAGTCCGGTAGGAATGAGTTGTCTGAATGTGATGTAGACTTGAAATCTCGAATCTTTAAAGCATACCTACACCCATAAACTCAAAATTAAAAATTATAGGACAAGACTGTAAATGATGGTCCGACAAGCATGAGCTATCTGAATGTGATGTAGACTTGAAATCTTAAATCTTTAAAGCATACCTACACACATAAAACAAAAAAATACCCAGTGAAGTATGGAGGTACAAATGATATAAAATATTATGATACCAATATGTAGAATTAATACCATTATGTAAAGTTACAATCCAATCATTTGTTAAACAAGTGAGCAAATTTGATAACAATTTGAAAACAAACATTGAAATCAGGATACCAATTTGTGCAAACTTAATACCAACATATAAGCATGAAAGCATATTATATCAATTTGTAATGCAACAATAAACTATGTGCTCATCAAACAACATCTCCCCCTACATCACATACATCTCTTCCATTTTTTGTCTCGAATAGACAATAAGTGAAAAGATAAACAAATATAGAATGAGATAATCATGAAGTGTATCTATATAAATGTGAAATAACCAGCTGATAATGATAAAAAGTTATCAAATCCGTAGCTAGAAAATAGTAGTCACATAAAAAAAATTCATAGAATCACTTGTGACTAAATGAACATAATGCAGTAAAAATGTAATCAATGAGAACTGCATACAAACAGTTCAGAAGCAATCTAGCAGAACCTAAGCATGGGTGATATAATTTTTGGAACTTAAATTGAAACAAAATTATCCAGAAGGTCGCTCGAACAACTTAGCCTAGTCGTTTGAACGACATAAGTAAGTCAGTCAAACCAGAACATCTAGCGACCTTAAAAATGCCAAACCAGTAGCCTCTCGCTCAAAGTAACCCATCTTGTGACCTTATCATGGTCGTCTCGTGATCATACCTGAAAAAATTGACGCCTGAACCTCGCATGAAGATTACTTCACGCGACATATGGATGTCGCTCTAACAAAGCCTTAATGTCCTTTGAACGACATACAAAAATCTCAATTACAGTCCTAAAAAACTTGAAGTTTTGCCCAGTGAATTGTTTTTGTGAAAACTGTACCTGCAAATGTTAAATAGAATCAAAAACATACTCAAACAGAAAAATAAAATAAACAAAAATCATCATGAGCTACCTGCTAACATAGTACCGATGTGCTCAAACATGGATATGGAGTGAATGGTTGTGAACTACTATAAATGAATCACAATTCCAACACAACGAAATGATCAAGAAACTCTAATTGATAGCTAAATATCATCAAAATTTATTTTAGACATATGTGACAATTAAATAATTGAGATTAAGGAACTATACAAACATCATGCACACAAATTCAAAATTTTGACAATTCTATAAACAATAGCGTCATGACACAATTTTCAACGATAGGATTCGTGGTGCAAACTCGTTTAAATTTTCTCCAACCAAACACCCTCAAATATATTTTATTCTTTTTCAAGATCTATAGAGGTTTCTATATTTCTCAACTTAGAGAAAATCCTATTGGCCCTAATTTGGCATATGAATCTTTTTATTGCCTTTATTTTCTTTTGGACTCTTTTAAACGATGGATTTCACGACGAGTTAATTTTGTACTCTCGCAGCCCTTTCCCGTGAACACTCATCATTTTTTCAATTTATGCAAATATAATCCTCATGGTAAACGGTTTTTACATGCACACATCCTCCTTAAGTCTACTTATGCATAGATTACAAGATTGAGACAAGAACGTCTCACCAAACTCAAATATGCAAGAGAACTCAAACACTCATATAAACTAGTGCATGTGTGCAAAGAGGCAAATATATAAAGTCGAATCAAAATTCATATCAACTTCAAAACAACCCCATAATACAATGGTTAAGATCATTCTAAGCATCAATAATTATAATTAAATGTCCTAGCCACACGGATAATGAAGTGAAGGGGGTCTAAGCACACCAATTTACCACATCAAACATGTAAACTCAAAACAAACAAAAAATATTTTTGGTTTTTCAAGATATTTTGACTCAAATAAATGCAAAATCTTTTTGTATTTTTTTTAAATATATGAAGCCAAAAAATCTTTTTATATTTTCTCAATAAATTTATCAAAAATAAAATCTTCTTGTAATTTTTCCAAATAAGACTCAATAAATGAAAAAGTATAATACACAAGATAAACATATCATAATACTAGCAAGATATAAATCATGATGCAAAGACTAGCATATGACAAACATCGCAACACAATCATCGTTTAGATTTAGCATGGGAAGAATCAAGTGCAACCAAATAAGAACATGAAGTTTAATTCCAAAAGCCTCTAAGTCCGATTTCCTAACCCAAGTAGGTGTGAAATTACGCATAGGGGTTTTGGGAACCAAAACGACATTATTCCTAAAATTCCTAGGAGCATTCCTTAGGTCATAGTAAAAATGTCTAAGGTGACATTTCCTACCGCAATGAGTGCAAGTGAAATACGGGGGGAATGATTACCAAAATATCGACCTCTCACATTCCTAATGGGTTCTCTCACACGATTGGTATTGGCATTGAAAATGGGAACTACTCTATCATCGTAGCCTATACCAAACCTATCTCCCTTGATTTGGACGGTGCCAAACATTCTATCTAGTTTCTCCAACCTAAATTCAAAATCAAACTTAACCTTACTCGAGCCTTTCAATCTCTCCTCTAACTCACTAATTTTAGACTCAAGCAAATGCCTAGACTCCTCAAACTCTAGAATTTCCTTCTTCAAAGTCTCCATCAAACACTGAAAACTATCCCTCTCTTTCTCCACATATTTTAGTTTCTCCCTAAGAGTCTTCTCTAGTGCCCTAAGATCCTAATTCAAGGCATCATTATTTTCTACGACACGCTCATTGAACCTAGCTTGCAATTTCAATTTTCCCTTTTTCACCTTTACCACTTACTCATATAACTCCCTAAAGGTAACTTGAAACTCTCTTAGATCAATCTCCCCATCCTCACAGATTCACCCTCACTCACTTGGGATTCAATGGCCTTGGAAGTGTCATGAACATGATAATCTTCATGGGAAGATTTATCGTCGTCGCTCACATGACATGCCAAGAAAGCTACAAATTTTCTCCCATTGGTGGAACTCTCTCGTGTGACACCCCGCCTAATTAAATACCAGGTGATCAGGACTTTATTAAATTAAAATAGGATTCACATTTGGTTCATTCTTAGAATCACTATCAAAAACATTCTTAAACATTTACTAACCACCTAGTATTGAAAATTCGATGCCAAATTTTACCTTTTTTTAACTTAAACAACATCAACGTGCGCAAGTAATTACAATAATCAACATTCCATGCAATAATAAATAATTTGAACAATCACCAGATAAATAACTTAAATAAAATAATACTGAATAAACCATTGGTTCACAAATCGAATATAAAATTCCAACATGAATAAAAAGTTGAATATAAAGTCTGACTGACATAAAAGAAATAAATGAGGCTACACGCCCTACACTAGGAATGAAGTAACTAAAGCGACTAAGTCCAAATCCTGCAAGCATCCACAAATGCTACAGAAATGCATCCCTGCAACAAATCATCCTACTTAGCGTCCCTGTGCTTGGGCACCTAAAAGGTTTTGGAAATTTTTTTGCAAGTATGGGTCAGAGCCCAATTAAAAATTGTCTGAAAATATTTAGCAAGCATTTAAATTGCAGTTTAAATAAAAAGTTATTAGATACACATGTTAGGTTGTGAACTCTCCCTTGAGTTCCTCACTTCTCATCTATAGTGCGCACCTAACGTTTGCTACCTCTCACATAGTCATTTTACCTAATCTAACTAGGTTTACAATATCTAAATAACTACTAACTAATCTAGCTCACCCGTACTGCCGATACATTACGCTACAGTATTCCCTTAATTAAGATTAAATCCTTAGTTAAGTTTCTCCTTAACTTACCCGTACCGCCCATACAGTACTCTATCGAATTAATTAATAATTAGCATCTCCCTTATGTTATTATTAAACCAAAGTTAACATTTCACACATTTTATCATTCATGCCTTTCCACTAAGTTTATCTACTTAAATCTTTCTTTAGACATACATTGCCTATCTTTCCTACTATTTACCCATTAGGAGATTTATGTTTGTTTAGATATACACTGTCTAGTCCCATTACTATCACACTTAAGTCGGTTAAACCTTGTTTATATAGACACTATCTCATCTCACTACTATCGCACATAAGTAGATTAAATGTTACGTTATATTTGCACTATCCAGTCCCTACTATCACACTTAAGTAGATTAATCATTGTTTAGATATACACTATCTATTCTCACTACTATTATGCATAAGCAAGATTTCACATCCATGAATATATATATATATATATATATATATATATATATATATATATATATAAATAATACCTCATCTCCCTATCTGGTCATAACGATGCGTACTCACATACTCTGCTATCAGTCCAAGTACCTCTCATACCTAATCATGGACTATCGATTCGGAACGTCTCTTCGAACCATCAATCAAATCAAATAACAAACAATTGAGGCGAACATAGTTCTAAGCCTTTGGAATACGCACATATCCAACATGCCCAAACGACACATAGTGAGCCGCCCTAAGTTCTATGTTCTGGGGCATAAATCCAGACCTCCGTGGAATTGGCAAGGTAGGATCGCCCACTTCACGAGAACCTTCGTGGTAGCAAACAGCGTAGGTATGTTCACATGCATATGAAAGAACATAGTATGTATACACACAACCTAATCCATATGTCGCACATAGGCATACGAACAACCCATGGATATCATTTATATAGATATATACTCCACTTATAAACATAATCCGTGTAGACATACCCTCAACCTATAAACATATTTCGCATATGTATACACTCAACCTATAAACATAATCCGTATAGGTATACACTTAACCTTTAAACATAATCCGTATAGGCGTACCCTCAATCTATAAGCATAATCAGTATAGGTTTACTCTCAACCTATAAACATAATCCGTATAGATATACACTTAACCTAAAATTATCACCCGTACATAGTATTTATCTCTCAAATACTCACCGTACAATTAATTTACAATATTAATTCACTATTATATATTCCCGAGCATTATTCTCTACTCAAAGGATCCATGATTAATTCTTTAGGTTAATTCAGTAGCTAATTCACAAATACCCTACCGGTCCACCTCATAATTTCCCTTACCCTCTCCATAATCCATTCGCAATCTCTAGAATTATTATGTTAACCGTTAAGCCCTTCTAACTTAGACTTAAACTCTCACATATATGGATAAATCTTAAACTTAACAAGGCCTAGTGCCATCCAATATATCCTTCATTATATTCTAAGGATGTCTCCAAAAAGGTCCCCAATTAGTACATCACATTTTAAGGGCTTAATGGGAAAATTTCTCAAATCTCACAAAATCGAATCGATTCATCCGTGGCCCGAATTGATTCGATTAAGGACCGAATCGATCAGAAAATTTGCAGAAAACCAATTCTTGTACGCAATTGCGTTTTTCAAAGTTTTTACCCATCAAAACCTCATGATTATATACCAAACTTTAAACCAACATAACTACACCTTATTCTAGTGCATAGGGATGATTTCCAATAAAAAGTTTTCCTAAAAACATTAGTGATTCAATCCAAGAATCTATTTCTTCCTCAATTAACACAAAACCCTAGTTTTCTCATGTTCTTCATCTCTATAACAAAGAACCCATATTTTATTCATATAAATCATCCCAACCCCTATGATTTCGTGTTACCAACATAAAGAAATACCTCTACATGCATCCCTACTTCAATTTATGGATTATACCCACCCAAATTCACATTAAATCTCCCAAAACATATAAATCAAACCCTACTCTACATGGGTATTATAAAATGCTTATAATAAATTGCAATTTAAACACTTAACTCTCAATAGAAAGTCTAAAATTCGTTTGTGTGATGCTATGGATGTTATCCCCTCGCTCTTATCTCGATTTCATTGCGTTCGGGGTGAAAATGTCGTAGGAATCTTGGTTATCTCCTCCTCTTCCTTTTATGTGGCCTATCTTACTTTATTTTTGTGTTACCCCTAGCTTCCTCTCTCTAATGGCGGATATACAATTTTCGGAGTTCTCTGACCCTGAAACACCCGACTGATCAAACCACCCTTAAACGATGTCGAGTTGGTCTAAAATAGCCCTGAAACCCAAACTATACACCCAGTTATACTATTTTGACTATTTCAACCCTTTTAAAACCAAACGTAACCTCAAAATCACCATTCGAGTCACTTCATAAAATCCTTTTATTTCTACCTCAAAATACGGCACACGTGAAATTAACCTTAAACTGAATTAATTAAATCCAAACCATCGAATTAAAAAATTTCTCCAAATCAAAAAATTCCTAAATCACCAATTTAATTAATATTCTCCAAAAATACGGGGTATTACATCTCCATCTTCTGGTTCACTATAACTTCAGGAGGCATAATATGCTATCGGTTTCTTGCCCTCCTTCTTAAGCCTAATGGGACACTTGGTAACCTTGTGGTCATACCCACACCTATCCTACACATCCCTCTTAACTTTACCACTCTTATCCTTAGGGGCGGAATATACCTTATTGTTCTTTAATTTCTCAAATCTTTTGGCATCTTTCGATTTCTTTTGAAACTTAAGAAAATTCTTGAACTTCTTTGCCAATAAGCCTACATCCTCAAAATCGGAATCAAAATCGGAATCCGAATCGGAATCAGAATTCGAATCCAAATCCAAAACTATAGTCTCCTCCTTCTAGGCTTTCAAATCATTTCCCTTTTCTTTCTTTGGCCCTAGCTTGGAGGTATTTATATCGAGTTCATAGGTTTATAGGTCACCTACAATCTCTTCAAGTATACCTAAAGAGTTCAAAGCGGTTTGCATCAAACCTACTCGGTAATGATCTTAATATTTTCTTTATGACAAGGTTGTCGGGTATCTTCTCTCCTAAGTTAAACGACGAGTTGATAATATTAGATAACCTAGCGTAAAACTCATCAAACGACTCACTCTTTAACATCTTAATCATCTCAAACTGTGTAGTGAGGTTTTGAAGTTTAGACAACCTAATCGTACTAGTGCCCTCGTGAGTAAGTGAAAGTGTATCCCAAGCCTCTTTTAAAGTTTCATAAGTCATTATTCTATTATACTCTTCCAGTGTGACATGTGAGGAAATAACGTGAAGACCTTTAGAGTTGTAAAGTGAAAGTCTATGCTCGGATTCGATACAAGACTCAATGGGTTTTAGTGTAGTGGCCTCACCCTCTTATGTAATCAGTAGTGTCCAACCCTTTTCGATCGCTAACCACATATGCTCATCTATTGATTTCAAAGCATTTTTCATACACCGGATGCTCCCAAGCTCCGTTTGACCTAAGTCAACTCTTTAGATCGATTGAGACTGAATGAATCTTTTAAGGGCACTTAATACCCTTTCCAACGGTCCCTCCTGTGCGCGATTCCGACTTACGGTACGAACGAACGATTCGTTTTACTCCGAGAGGTCACCAAATGCTTCCACGGCCCGATTGACCAAAGTTAACTCTCTGAACCGGACCAAATTCTTTGGAATGTCTAAGTACATCTCCTAATCTTCCCAATGGTCCACCCCATGCACGATTCTGACTTACCATGCGGACGAACGATCCATTTGTGTCTGACGATTCTCCGTCTAATGGACCGACGAGCATTTCCGATCCACATTTGACCTAAAGTCAACACCCAAACCCGAGAGCGATCCAAAGGACTTTCGAAGGTATCTGAATTAACTTTCCAACAGTCTACCCCGTGTATGATTCGGATTAATGGTTTTCACTCTGTGGCTAATTTTTTGAAAAGTCCTAAAAGACACTACCAAACGGCAGGTCCCAGACCCTGCCTATCGGCAATGTTCCTAAACACACCTGCCAATTGGCAGGACCAGGGCTATGCCGATCGGTAATTCCCTGGGCCTATAAGAAGGAGGCCTTTACCTCATTGCAAGAAGAGCCCAGATCTGATAAACATCACTCTCAATAAATCCAGAAAACATCTCTCGAAGTCAGCGTGATTTCCACATCTAAATCCCTTTCCAACCTTCACTTTTCATCATCCTTTTCATCAAACTTGGTGAATCACTACCCTCCATCATCAGCGGATGACTCGCTTTACCTCTTCCATGGTACAAGCTGATGACTCATATCTCCATTATATATACACATGCACGCATATCACGGGGAAAATAAAGGAAAATAGCAAAAACCCATGAGAAACCGTAAGGGCGGAATGGGTGCCTAACACCTACCTATTTCGTAACTTAGCCTTCGAACCCTTTTCGAATCAATTTGGTTTCGTATGCATCAGTATGTCTTTGGATGATATCCTTCGGGATGGCTCCCTTTCTTTTATCTGTTTTGAGTAAAATAGACTGACGACTCCATCTCTCTACATTTTTACCTCATCAATGACGATGGCCGAAGCGCTCCCGAGAGGGATGCGCGGGACCAAGGATCCTCACTCTGCCCGCCCGTCGTGAGGATTGGGGATGGACACATTATCGATGATAATTTCAATAAGGGGCAAACGATAATCATCCTTTGGAAAAGATTATTCAGATCCCGTTAGTCCACTCATATGCAAACTTTACCTCCCGAATTCGGTACAGGGACGATGTTGGTGAGCCAAGTTGGATATTAGAACACACGAATAAAACTCAAATTCAATTGTTTGACCACTTCATCCTTGACTAATGGATCATTCGGTCTAGAGTTTTCTTAGTTTTTACTTGACATGATTATATTATGAATAAGTTGGTTCTTCGTATTTCACGATCTCTGGGTCGGTGCCAGGCATACTATAGGTCCATGCAAAGAAATCTATGAATTATTTTAGGATATCTTCAAATTATAACCTCTTATGTTCATCAAAGGTTGGCCCTATCCTAATCTCGCGCGGTGTGATACTAGAACCAAGATTAATAACAATAGTCTCATCATCATTATTTTGAACGCAATTATGTTATTTAATTTTTTTCCTTCCTGAGATCACTGAAGAATTGTTCATTCATTAGATCATCTTCATCAATTATTTGATTAGAATTAATGCAATTATTATAAGGCACAATAAGATACTCAAAATCTTCATTTATTTATTAGCAACATTTTCAGGGAATATATTGTTGAGAACCTCATCGAAGGAGGAATCTCTTATATTTTCATCAGTAATATATTATTTTGAAACAGGCTTAGGATTATTTTCAAGAAGGTAAAAAATAGGTTTTGGATAGGCAGAGTTCGGGTGACTAGAACATTTTATGAATTAAGAAGAGGTTTATCAGCAGGGATAATCTTTTCGGATGGTTCATCCTCAGCATTGATTATGCATAGTTCCATTCTGAGTGTATGGAAGCCAAACGATTTATCATTGTCACTGCTCTCAGTATTGTCCATGCTTTCAATGTTCGAAGAGTTTGAGTCGGCAGACTTAATGGTCAAGGGAATTAGCTCATGCATTGGGCCTTCAGTCCAAGTAATCTTATCATCAAATAAAATCTTGGATATCGACTTTAAATTCTTCTCGGTAACATTATACCATGGTTCGAGGAAGCCACAAAAGGGTAATTCCTCACCCTCTTTGATAAAGTGCCCATTTAAAGAGTCTTCAAAGACAATTTTATTCCTCTTCAACACTCTCTTATCTTACGACTAACGGAGATCTATGAGATTAACTAGAGATAGTTTATATCTGGGACTATTGGCTTGAGTATCCCTTATGGATGATGATCCAACCCCATTCCAGGCATAAAATGCATGTTCGTGAACATTTGGATCACGTTGACATTTACATACAGGTTATGTTCTCAATATACTCCATCTTTAAAGTTATCCCCTTTCAGGAGAGGAAGTGGATAGATATTGAAGCCTGAGAGTAATATGTCATTTTCACTATGTTGTATTTCCATGATTGGGTTACTTGTACCGATGCCATCGGAGTTATCGTAGTCCCCAATGATGGCGATGACTTGGTTATCCATAAATAATTTTAGATTTTGATAGTGAGAAGAGGCCATTCCCCTAATATTTTGGAGCCATGGTTGACTAGTGAGCAAATTGAAATTGGTGGGAATAACTGGGAATTGGGTCAGCTCATAGTGTGAGAAATATCAAAACCATAACCTTTCAATGAGTATTGTCATAGGCACGGATAACGAAAGATGTAAGAGTGAGGTTATCGATTTGTAATCCTAGCATCCTAGGCATTTGAGAGTCTTAATGGAAAAACATTCAAGGCAGAATCGTTATCAACAGGAGACAATGGGACTATCTTCCCCATGACTTTCATTAAGATAATAAGAGCATAGTTATGATCTGGGCCAAATTTAGGAATCTCCTCATCAGCGTGGGAGATAAGTCTAGTAACAGTTAAAGTTTAACTATATGGACTGCCTCTTCAGGGGAGGTAGAGAGAGGAACCATCGGTCCAATGAGAAGCTTGATCAGGGCATTTATGTGTAGTTAAGAAGACATCAAGAGTCCTCACAAGGTGATATTGGCTTGGGTCTTCTTGATATGCTAGAGGATTTTGCTATCTTCAACTAAATTTTTGGCATTGGGATATTTTTAGTAACCCTTTTTTCTTTATCTATAGGTGTACTTAGGAAGAGTATATCTTTGTAATATCATCCTGATCGGGTCATATGATTCACAGATAATGGGAATTTTCATTTGAGTTATTCAAGGGATCAGAGTAATCTCCATATTCAAAAGCAATAATGTTGTATTTCCAAGGAAAAGTCAATGCATTTTAAAACCTCAACTACTTCATCATACAAAGCTTCCTATGCGATGGAGAAGTGATATAAGGAAGGGACCAGGTAACCTTTGAGTTTTAGTATTATAAGAAGTTTGAGAGCTTCACGTATCTTCGTCTTCTTAACATATTATTTTGATAAAATTTAAATAATGTTGTCTAAACTGAATTCTTTTGGAGGTACAAACCAATCACCATACTGAAGGGCCCACTTTTGGGCTTTCATGTACACATTATTGAATTTCTTATAATTACTTTCTCCAAGGGTCATTACAAACAGTAATTTTATCCCAAAGCTTTCTGAGTTGTTCTACGACAGCTGGAAGTTTCAAACTCCTTATTTTTTAGAGAGTTCAGGAAGCGATGCAGGATCTTATCATGAGGAAAAGACCTTGATTCGAAGTCTTCTAATGATGTAGTAGGAAGGATGGATAAATGATGAGAGCAACGGGTGATTTTGGAGAGTTATTGGATGAAGAAGGCTTTATAATGGATCCGATTCTAGTGAAAGGGTCGAATTTTGGGTCTTCGTCTGTAAGAATAGCATTCACGCTAACTTTGTGTATTGGGAAAGGATATTGGGAAGTGTTTGGATTATAATTTGTTAGAGGAGTGATGATGACTTTGTCAATAAGGCATTTGGTAATATTTATAATATGACAGCATTGATCGATGGTATGCCCGGTGATTTGGTAGAAATCGTATTGGGCGTCATGTCTGAAATTCTTGAGAATTAGGTTAGGAAGTAGACGATGGTCCAAAGGATTAATGAGGTTTCTATATAGGAAGGCTTAATATACTTTATACAAATGATCGTGGAGTTTAATATATTCCTTTTGGGTTGTATTAGTACGAGTTTCTAGTGCCCAAGAGGTAGCAGACCAAGAGGAAATATTATTGACAGTGGCACTAATAACAACATGCTTGTCATATTTTATGGGAGTAAATTGTTCAACTTGCTTCTTCATTTCAGACTCAGCCCTCTGAAATGGGTGTAATACTACATGTCAATGAATTCCCTTGTTACATCTTCCCAGTTACGAATCTGGGATTCATTTAGTGATAGGAACCAGTGAAAGGCATTTTTGTTGAGAGTATATTGGAAAATTTAAGCCATTATCACTTATGTGTCCCTAAGTAAGCTCGTGGAGCGTGATAGTTACGAATATGTACAATGGGAGGTTCACTACCTTCAAACTTCTTGGCATTGGCCATTTTAAATTTCTTTGGTAAGCGGGCCTTTGGGTAAGGGGACATGTGGGTATAATCCAGGCAGTTCCTTAAGATTTTAACATGGTCAAAATTCTTGAAAAGCATCTTGCGATCCTTTTTTACTCGATTCAGTTCTTCTTCCACGGGGTCAACAAGGATAGGCACGGGAAAGTTAGCACCAATTTGTGCAAGGTTTCTCATGGATAGATGAGCAGATGGTGGCCAATTGACAAACGGGACACGGGTGGGGTGAGGAGCTTGGTGATTATATTTCAGATCCCATATAGGTTTGGGCATCTGTGGTCCCATAACTCAAGGAAGCTAACATATGGTTCGATAACCTCAGGGATTTGGACTTTATTTCTCTACATTTCTTGGGCATTGGCTTGCACACTGTCAATCTTCTTAATGAGTTGAGCAACTACGGCCATCAGATATGACTAAGAATTTGCACTTATATTAGGGTTATCTATGAGGAATCTTCAAAAAGACTGTTCGATTTCTACTGAAGTGGATGATGACGGTGTAGAACTCTGGGGAGCCTTGATAACGGATCTGAGCCAATACGAATCCAGGCTAAGGAGTGCGGTCACACTTGAGAGGGAAATAATTTTTAGTATTTCTGAAGGAAAAAAATGAGAAAATATTTTGGGTATTTTTGAAGAAGAGAGGAAGAAATAACCCCCCTAAGTGCAGTTATTATTATTATTAGGTTTCACTTGTATTATGTTATGCCTAGGGGGTAAGTGAAATGTCATACACGACCCTAGTTCGGGAAAGGATGGGGTAGGTGAAGTAAGACATGGTTTGACTTATTTCCAGACTCATGGACAGTGTCCTATTGTAAAAACGGGAAAAATAGCACAAAATTTAGGTGGTAAAATGACCCAAAATTTTGATGGAGTTTCGCGTTGAAACTGGCAAACTAGATATGAGTATCCTAGGGAAAACACCTATATGAGGTTTATAAATAGGAAGTTAGTGTAAGGGTTCCCCCTTTGGCATGACTTCCATGACATACCTTTTGCCTATAAGGCAATCATTCATCGATACATATGGAAATACCTTTATATACCTGAGTGTACATAAATTACGTCATGATATATCTCATGGTGATGATATGTGTGAGAGAGAATTCTTATATACTTAACATACGTGAATAAATTCTCTGTTATATACCTCCCTTCATAAGTTCAGTCAAGCGATATAATGCATGGTAACTATTCGATATACATCGAAGGTACTTGGCCAATGGAAGGTGGAAGTCATATCGCTTAGGTTAACTGCGCGGACCGCAGAACCAATAACCCATCACAAAGTGACTCCCCAATACGGGATAAATATTAGTATCTATGTACAAAGTTTTATGTGTGCTAAGAGGAACATGTACAACTACTAATCATGGGAATAAAACATAAAAATAAAGCATGAATGGTGTGTGATAAAAGATCTATATACATAAAAAGGGGATAGAGAGTATATGAAAGTAGCATGAAGCATGTACAAGCGAACGGATCATGGTGATATACGAAAGGTGTGAAATATATGGATATACACAAGTGAGAGAGAGATATGTAAAGGTGAGAGTAACATGGTAGTGTATGTGGTAGTGAAGAGAGAATGGAAATATATGTGTAAGTTACATGAAATATATACAAGTAAACATGGGATATATATAAGTGGTATGAATCATGTGATAGGTGAAACCTGTGAATATAACAGTAGGAATAAGAAAGAGTGTCTATAAGTGACATGGAGTGTGTGAATCATGTGGATAAGTGGAGTGAAACATGGGAGACATATACAAGTGAATATGAAGCGTGCGATATATACAAGTGAATAAAACATGAAGCATGTGTTAGAAAATATGGTATATATATATATATATATATATATATATATATATATATATATATATATATATATATATATATATGTGACGAGAAAATGAGCATGATAGAGAAAAGAATATACATGGATAACGTGATATGAGCATGGCATGTATGCAACATGTGAGCACGAGAGTAAGAAAAATATTGTAATACCGCGTAATTTTTAATGATTTTAAAATGGGATTAATAAGGATTAATTGTAAGATATTTAAAATTAATTCGAATTTAAATATTACTCTTGAGTAAAGTAATATGTGATATAAGTTTAATATTACTTAGTGATTAAAATTAATATATGATTATGACTTTACATGATTCAATATAAAATTATCGCGAGTAATGAATACGATAATTTCGGGAATTTAAGTCAAGACGCACGTGTGAGATGTCTTGGGACTAAAATTAAATGAATTCAAAGTAAAATATTTTAATGTCATTCGAATGGTCGATTTGACTGCACCAAAGTGTTCAGAAGCAATTAAATAGTCGAAAAAGTCTACTTAAGTGTTTGATTTGGGTCTCGGAGTATTTTGGAGTCGAATAGACACATCGGATGGGTATCTTAGTCATTTTGCATGGGAGGTGAATAGTACCCAAGAATTTTAGAGATTTTATATAATTTGGAGAGTTGGTAACAATGAGTTTCATTCACCAAAAATAGAGGAAGAGATTTAAGGAGAGTGAGAGACTTCTTTGGAGAAAGGAAAAGCCACCTACATGAAACCAAGAGTCAAAGGCCATCCTACACCATCACCGCCACCGGAAGTTGGTCGAAAAAGCGAGAGGACCACCAGTAGACAAACATCCTCAAAGATTCAGACCTTTAATTTAAACACAAGTGACTTAATCTGTACAAATTAGCATGTATAATGCCCATGTTAGAATAGTTATATAATTTTGAGAAAACTGCATGATTTAGAGATAAACCATGATGATGTTTGATAAGCACCCAAAAGTTTATAATTTATTCCCCGAATAGATGCATTTTAGTCACTCGTTTTAATTAAAATTGACCTTATGTCGTATTTTATTATTTTTTAGGTCAAACAGCAATCGCAACCTCAAATAATGCTAAATCAAGTCAATTACGACTCAATAACGATCAAAAGCGATAAATAAAGAAATTCAAAGCGACCGTGAAGTCAGAAGTCAGAAGTCAAAGTTTGACCTTGCACTGATGAGTTCCGATGTCCCAAACCCTATCCCCGTAACCTTAACCGAACTTAAACTTAGCCCAAACCTTCACCTGAGCTTGTGTGTGTTTAGTTTGTGCTTTTTAGAATTTTTTTTTAGATTTTTATTTGATTCGTTTTTATTTCTAGATTTATTTAGAATTTTCTAGGATTTATTTTCTATTTTTATATTTCTTTATTTCGATTTTGATTTTATTTAGTTCTTAATTTTTATCTTTATTTTATTTTCATTAGGATTAATTTTTAGGAATTTATTTTCTAGTTTTATTAGATTTTATCTTTCTTTAGTTTTATTATATTAGGATTATATTTTTAGTTTTAATAGAATTTTTTTGTGTGTCTTTTATATTTTTTTTTAGGATATTTTTTTTAGTTTTATTAGATTTTTAATGTTTATTTTTATTTCTTTTTATTTTTAGGATTAGTCTTTAGTAGTTTACTAGATTTTTATTTTTAGTTTAGTTTAGTTTTTGTTTTTCTTTTACTTGTTTTTATTAGGTTTATTTTTATTATTTATTATTTTCTTATTTTTATTTTAGTTGGGTACAAACTAATACACACACACAACTCCTTACACACTCACTCACACCCAATTACCACATACCTAACATACACATAAACACCTCCTCACCCACACACTACCTAACCTACACACTCACACACCCTAACATTTACCACTCCATCTTCAACCCCTTTCCCACCAAACCCGTTCTCTCTCCTAACCTCCATAACCAACACAAATACCTTACCACCTAAACCCATTACCCCTCCATTACCAGCAGCCCCATTCCGGCCACCACCAGTAGGTGGTGGCTTTGTTTAAAAAAAAACACCTCCTATGTTCCTACCCCAAAATCGAAAGCCCCACACCTCCCCTCCGACACCGTTGACTATCCCGGATGCATTGAACCCGAATCCCAAAGCCCCTGACCGGCCGCCCGAACCAACCCCCATACCGAACCTGAACCCAAATCCAATATCCGAAAACCCACGAACCTACACCTGCTATAACCTCCACATACCTGCCACACCATGAAAATAGGAACTCAAAGTCATCTTAAAAAAAATGTGCAATAGGAGAGTTGTTCATTTGAAAAATAAATATTTGACTTGGCTTCTTAATAAAATCCCAAAAAAATCTCCCAATAAAACCAAGATCGTGGGCTTTAAAAGGGAAAAGAAGGACTCTCAACATGGATATGAGACAAGACTGCAAATAAGAGAGAAGTTCTCTATATATTTTGTACAGTTAGGAACAAAAAAAATTCCAAAAAAATACAAAAAAAGTAGTTTAGTGTTAGAATAAACTTTAGTTTTTTATTTTTATTTTTATTTTTTTAATCAAGTGCTGAAAATTGTGAATAAAATGGGCGAATTTTAAGACGCATTTCAAGACATATTTCTGGAAAAAATTGTGTATCGTATTTCTTCCTTCTCTTTTCAATTTATATCCTTCTTGACATATTATTGATTGTTGTTTATGTACACATGAGAATGTTTGGCTAAACACCCTATTCAAGGGGTGGGATGCACTGTGTAGGATATTATATTAATTAATTAAATTCATTAATTGTTATAATTCTAGGAAAATTAATTTTTAACTGTCACCAATTAATTTATGTAACGAGAGTTAGTAAATTAATTGTACAAATTAATGTTTGAATTCAGGAATCGAACTAGAGATAGGTTTTTTCGAAATTTGAATATTAATTATTTGTTGAAATTTGAGAATTCATACTATTTTTATTAAATTGATCCTAGCGGGTAATTTTGTTGAAAATAGTATAGTTCTTAATTTTTCATCGTGTGACATTTTTAAATTAGTTTTTTGAAAAATGTATTATTAAATTTATGATTGTAACAAGAGTTAGATTATCGATTTAATATTATCTCAAAATGTTTCAAATTAATAAACTGAGAAATTAAAATAATTGATAATGCAGTGTAATCCCATCTCTTGACTTTATCACATTTTCACACTCAATTGCACATTATTTTTCGTTATTTAGTCATTTCATAATTTTTAGCATTTATTAGTTAATTCTCCCTTGAAGTTGTTTTAAAAAATAATTCTTTTTTAGAAGAAGAAAAAAAATTGAATTGCAAGTATTCACATCAATTGTTTCACCTTTGAAGTTGGATTGATACCCGTACTTATCGCAATACGAGTTGTTTTAGACAAGTTTTGTAAGTAATTCAAGGCATTTTGACATTGGCTTTTGAAGACAACGACTGATGATGCTAGAAATAGCACCACCAGTCAAGGTGTTTGTAAGCTCAAACTAGTGATAACAATGGCAGCTCAAGTGTATACTAAATATAAGAGATTGAGGCGAGGAGAAGAGGATGAGCACTTGAATATAAGTGGTTCAGCCAATCTGGCCTACGTCTACTGTGAGTGTGTGAGTAATATCACTGAAATAGGGCACTAATGGCCATGGATACAATCTCTCAATCTTTCCTCTCTTTACTATGTAAAATGATAGAGTTTCAACTAGGGTTGTAATTTTGGATCCCTTTACAAGGTAGAAGATGACCTCTATATATAATGCTATGGGGGTGTAATTTTCTGCTCAAGCATACAATGAGCATGTGCATGAACATCGAGCCAATATGAGAGTGACACCTGGCTGATCTCAACTAAGAAATGATGACCTCAATATTCCCTCACGTCGAGGGAATAATTCGATTATAACTGATTTGTCCATGTGTTCCAAGTTATACAAGAACGTGTAGAAGCTCGATTATCCTCGGGTGATACCAACCTCGGCCTGGAAGAGTACTATGTTGGTTAAGTCTGGCAATTGCTCAATCAGAGGTTATCCGCGATGACCTTAGCTTAGTAGGAGATCTGAGGTAAGGGACGTGGAGTTGTAATGTCGGTCTAGGCCGAGGTAATGGTGGAGTATCAGGGATGTCGGATAATTACCAGTCGAGGCTGATTATGATGATTGTGTAGTCTCTGCTTCCTTGGCTTACACCCAGCCGAGGTTGATTTACGATGTAGGCGTGATATCGGCTCCGACCGACCTGATAGATTACTATCTGCATGGACCATGAGGACCTCAGTCGTTGCTTGGCTGTGAGGCGACTATTAACATCGGCCATGGCTGACCTTGCTTAGGACGACACCGCTGTTCGCCAATCTGGGGCCCCCATAGCCGAGGTTGGTGTCTCTGAGCTGTTGGGTACATATAGGGAAATAATTACCCCCTAGCCCTTAGTTACCTGTATGATCAGGTGCCTAAGGGGTATGTTTTTTCGAGGTTGGATTTCTTTAGGTGCCAATATTTTCTTGACAAGTGTCAGATTCTGAAGGTGGTTGTGTGCTTGGCAAGTGCAATGATTGTGGTCTTTTGGGCTCCCAAGGCAATGATGGGCCTTGGGATGTGTGCAAGTGGTTTGTAAGGGTTTTAACCCTTTTCTCTCTCTTTCTTCTTTATTATCTTTCACTGTCCCGCCTGAACCTTCTTTGAATTCTCTCTCTTCCAGAGCTTGATCAAGGGTGCATTTTGTGGAATTTTCTTGCCAATCTTCCCACTCTTCACTTCATACTTCATTAGGTACTGCCTATTACCCCTTCTTTGCCATTTATTCAGCCTTGGTTTCCTATTTATTGCATTTTTCAACCTCGACTTGAGTTTTTCGATGAGTTTTATGAGTTTTTCGGTAGGGTTATGCATTTTTCGGTAGCCCTTGTTCTTAACTGTCCTTAATAATTCTTGTTTAAAACCCCAGCTTGATCCTTAGTTAAGTTGGGTCAAGTTGTTTGTTTTTAGATTGAGTTCATAAGTGTAGGGTCGTCCCCATATGCTCAAACCCCTTTATCAACTCTTAGAGGAATTCCCTTCTCTTAGGGAGAAAACCTTAGATAAAATTAGGCAAATAGAACGAGCCAAAGAGGAAGCTAGTAGGGCAGAGGCATTCCCCCTTAGGCCTATATTTCCACCACCTCTGAAAGTGGTATATCCTGAGCCATCTATGCCTGCAGAGGTCCCAGTAGAACCCATTCCGATGTTTGAGTCTGAGTCATCGACCTCAGACCCTATGTCTGTTGATTCTTTTGAAGTAGCCATGGATTATTCCGTCCGGATGGACCAAGCCCCTGATCAAGCCGAGGTTTCCAACCGTGCCTCGTCTCACAAGAGTTCTAGCACCTCGCACTCCTCCTCCGACACTGAAATTATAGGACCTATCGTGGTTGTTCCCCCAATCCTTGAAGTTATTCCCCTGTTGACCACCACATGAGCTGAGTTTGCTCAGAGGTTCCCTGGTGGTGTTCCCTCGTTTGCTCAAGCCGATGTTGACCTGGACGAGGATGACGGTAGCGAAAGCGATGTTGACACCTCTGAGGCGGCCGAGATAGAGAGCACTGTCAGCGAGATCGACCTTTTAGCCTTCAGACATATGTACTCTATAAGTCCATCCATAAAACTTAGGAGGCCTCTCAGGGACGAGAGGGCCTTTGGCAGCCGAGATGGTGAGATCTGCTTATATGAGCAGATGTTAAAGTTAGGATTTCGTCTTCCCATTCATCCAATAATTAGGGCTATATTGTCCTACATTAACTTATCTCCTTCCCAATTATCACCCAATGCCTGGAGGGTGATAATTGGAGCTATAGTCTTATGGAGGGCAGTCCATCATTCAGACCTTCCCGTCTAGGTCTTCACAGGGTGCTACGTCCCCTCTTCTGCCAGGAATTCGGAAGTAAAATAAGAAGATGTTATAGGTTACCTAAACCACGAACCACAATTAGAAACCACGCTACTTCTTTGTGTCAGGGCCATGGGAGTTTGGTTCCTGTGCCGCCTCTTCATCCTTAGAGTCGAGAATACCCCTGACATGGGGAAAGGTGACAATGGCTGCTAGGGCCGACCCTAGGCTAAGCCAAAATAACCTTCAGAAGGTTAAAGACCTTCAGGATCAGGGGGAGCATGGTCTGCTGGTCAAGTATGAGCATTTGATGACTCCTTACTACTTCTCTGAGACTGGCCTTGGGAGGAGTCCTCTAACCGAGCTCCGTAAGTTATTTTATTATTTTAACAAGTCATACCTCTGACTTTGTTATGACTCTGATTTTCTAACTCAGACCTTTTTATTTGCAGAACGTCCCAAAGGAATTTCTGATGACCTTTGGGAGATGGCAGCCCCTAGTCTGACCAAACTCGTAAAGAAAGCAGGTATAACTGCGCCCCCTCCTCCTCCAACAACTTCAAGGGTTGAGGCCTCTAAGAAGAGGAAATCTGCTGACCCTGCCCCTAAAGATCAGAGGAAAACAAAGAAAACTCAATAGGGGGATCGTGCCATCCCCATCTCCTCTGAGGATGCGTTGATTGCTCGTCTGGAGCAACTGAAGATTGGCGACAGTCTTATCGGCCAAACTTTAAAGGCCTTGGACGCTATCGGCTCAGTCATGACATATTTTGACAAACGCATCTGCCGCTCTCTGGACAGGCCTCTGCTGGCTGAGTTCGCCCTTCATTGATCTATCCAATTAAGACTTTTTACCTTTATTCGAACAAGTGTAACCTCATCTTTAAATCATGCCAAATCTTGAACTGACATCTCTATATGCGTTCTGTATGGTCTCATAACCATGCACCATTTTGTTGACTAGACACTTAGGAAACTTCCTCTGATTGAGAAGGGAAAAGAGGCTAAAAAGACCAAGGCTGTTCTAAACACTGAAGTGGAGCGTCTGAAGGTTTCCTTAGAGAAGTCTGAGGCTAGCGTGAAGCGGCTGGAAAAGGATATAGATAAGCTAAAGAAGGATCATAGCTCTGCCTTGAAGACTCAGGCTGACTCTCTTCAACACAAGGTTGATATCGCTGTGAAGGTTGACTTGGATAATGCCTCTGATAAAATCTTGGAGAACTAAAATATCTCTGATGAATTTGTTAACTTCGGCTTCGAGTACCTCGAAAGGGGTGTTAAGGCCACTATCAAATGGGCTGCGATGAAGGAGAAAGAATCTGGGAGCCTGGCAGCCTCTGACTTTATTGGTCTAGGATACGTTGATCCTCGATTTGCTCAGGCCTTATATGAGGTCGAGGAGGAAGGAGGCACCGCCCGTACTGAGACTGCTCCTCAAGAAGATACCAGGACTGAAGACGTTGGTCCTTAGGATGATAGGGTGGAGGTGACCAACCTCGGCCAGGGAGATGGGGCCATGACAACTAACCCTGAGACTGCAGACACTTGAATCCACTTTGTGAAGATTTTGTAATTTTTAATTTTCGATTCAATCTCTAACCTCTGATGACAAATTATGTTACCTTATGGCTTGTGATTCTTATCTTTATGCTACATCAACCTCTAAAGAGGGCTTTATTTCTTTAGTTGCTGAATGTTCTTTGAATGGTGTTATATGTCATGCAATGTGTTTGTGCTAAGGCCTGAAGCGTCCGTATAATTATCTTCATAAGCCCCATAAATAAAATATTCACCAAATTAATGATGTCTAAGGTCTGAGGTCATCCAAATATGATGTCTCACCTCAGACCATGTCACCAAATCATGATGTTCTAAGGTCTGAGGTCATCGACCAAGATGTTATCCCCATAAAATATTCACCAACTTAATGATGTCTAAGGTCTGAGGTCATCCAAGTATGATGTTCACCTCAGACCTTGTCACCAAATTATGATGTTTAAGGTCTGAGGTCATCAGCTAAGACATTACCCCATTAATCTTTTACCAAATTATGATGTTTAAGGTTTGAGGTCATCCAAATATGATGTCTCACCTCAGACCATGTCACCAAATCATGATGTTCTAAGGTCTGAGGTCATCGACCAAGGTGTTATCCCCATAAAATATTCACCAACTTAATGATGTCTAAGGTCTGAGGTCATCCAAGTATGATGTTCACCTCAGACCTTGTCACCAAATTATGATGTTTAAGGTCTGAGGTCATCAGCTAAGACATTACCCCCATTAATTTCTTACCAAATTATGATGTTTAAGGTCTAAGGTCATCCAAATATGTTGTCTCAGCTCAGACCATGTCACCAAATCATGATGTTCTAAGGTATGAGGTCATCGACTAAGATGTTACCCCCATAAAATATTCACCAAATTAATGATGTCTAAGGTCTGAGGTCATCCAAGTATGATGTTCACCTCAGACCTTGTCACCAAATTATGATGTTTAAGGTTAGAGGTCATCATCAAAGACGTTACCCCCATTAAATATTCACAAAATTATGATGTTTAAGGTTTGAGGTCATCCAAATATGATGTCTCACCTCAGACCATGTCACCAAATCATGATGTTCTAAGGTCTTAGGTCATTGACCAAGATGTTATCCCCATAAAATATTCACCAACTTAATGATGTCTAAGGTCTGAGGTCATCCAAGTATGATGTTCACCTCAGACCTTGTCATCAAATTATGATGTTTAAGGTCTGAGGTCATCAACTAAGACGTTATCCTCATAAATTCTACCACTAGATCATAATGAACCAAAAATTGACACTGGAACCGATCTTCTCATTAATAATCTCTTCACAAGATGATACATTTTCATAGAAACTCTTGCAACATCATATGTAATACTTTTTTAGATGATCAGCATTCCAAGGATTGGAGAAAGTTTCCCCCTCAAGGTTTTCTAGCCTGTAGGTCCCGGGTACAACCTCATCGGTTATTTTGTAAGGTCCATGACAATTGGGGTGGAGCTTATTTGCCTTCTGTAACGTCTTCTTTAGCACTAGGTCTCCCACGGCTATGGGTCTTGATTTTACCCTTTCATTGTAGAACTTTACTATTCTTTACTGGTAAGCTGCCTGTCTGATCTCTGCGTCTTCCCTTCTCTCTTCAATCAAATATAGGTCAAGTCTTCTATCCTCTTCATTCCTCTCAGGATCATAAGTCTGAACCCTATGAGTAGGGAGTCCTACTTTGATTGGTATGATGGCCTCTGAGCTATGTGCTAACATAAATAGGGTTTCCTCCGTTGGTGTCCTAACCGTTATTCTGTAGGCCCATAACATAACATAAACCTCTCCAGTCCACCTTCCCTTTGCTTATTCTAACCTCTTCTTAATCCTGTCGAGGATAGTTCTATTGGTGACTTCGGTCTAACCATTTGCCTTAGGTCGACCAGGAGAAGAGAAAAATGGCCTTATCCCTACTCGTTCGCAGTATTTTTCTAAAAAAGAAATCTTGAACTGGGTGCCATTGTCCGAGGTGAGGGTGTTTAGACCATATTTACATATGATGTTTTTCCAGATAAATTTGAAGGCTTCTGCTCTGTAATCGTGATCATCGGCTCGGCTTCTACCCATTTGGAGAAGTAGTTAATGGCAACTATCAAAAATCGATAGTTGCCCACCGCTCTTGGTAAGGGACCCACCAAGTCGATTCCCCATACTGAGAAAAACCAAGGATAACTTATTGACATCATAGGCTGATGAGGTTGATGCGGGATAGTGGAGAATCTTTGGCATTTGTCAAACCTCTTCACATAGGTTGCAGCATCCTTAGCCAAGGCCGGCCACCAGTATCCCTGCGTGATAATCCTCTTGGCTAAAGGTCTTCCTCCTATGTGACTGGAGCAAGATTCCTCGTGAACCTACTTTAATACGCAGAGAACTTATGTGGGATGGACACATCTGAGGAGAGGTAATAGAAATCCTTTCTTATATAGGACGTCTCCTACTATCGAGAACTTTACAGCTCTGTACCTTAGTTTCCTCCTCTCTAGCTTTGATTCCGGCAGCTCTACCTCTCTGATATATCTAATAAGGGGATCCATCCATGAGTCCCCTAAGTTCAAATTGAGGCAAGGGTTACTAATCTCTTCTTCTTCAATGGTCACCTTGGGTAGATCTCGACTAGAACTGTCATTTTAATGTTTGTCCTTGTTGTTGAAGCCAACCTTGCTAGTGCGTATGTGTGGCTGTTGTTTTGTCGAGGTATTCTCTTAATATTTACCTCTTCAAAACCTTCTAATATCACTTTTACCCTCTTCAAGTATTTAGCCATCCTTTCGTCCTTGGCCTCATAAACCCCCAACACTTGGTTAATAACCAGCCTTGAGTCACTGTGAAGCAGTAGTCGTCTTACCCTAAGGGTCTTTGCCAAGGAGAGGGCTACTATCATGGCCTCATATTCTGACTCGTTGTTTGATTCCTTGAAGTTAAACCTTAGGGCATATTCAATGTTGGTACCATCCGGGGCTGAGAGTATCAGCCCCGCCCCACTTCCACTTTCACAAGAAGACCCGTCAATAAAGAGGTTTCGAATCTCCTTATCTGATGAGAAGCCCCCTTCCAACATGATTCCCTGTTTGAAGAGGTACCGGTCTTCCTCATTCTCGGCTACTCTATTTTTGGCTTTCTTGGATACAACCTCTTCCTGGTCTCGTAAGACGTTGATGTTTGATCCCTCTACAGCCTTTAGGTTATTCTCAACCTCGGTCTCTTCCCAAGTGAACTCGGCTACACTTTTTGTATAAATTCTTGTTTTTGAATTTTTTTGAAAAATACAAAAATATTTTATTTTGATAAAATTTTGAGAAAATCCAAAAAGATTTTTGTATTGCACCGTTTATGGATGAACACTTTGGATGACCAAGTCACAACATCATTCCATTTTTTTCATGTGACTATTTGATAGTGTTTTGAGATAATAGGTCAATTCATCCTTGTGCTTTATAATGTTTGGAGTCATTAAGATGTAATTAAGTGTTACTTCCTACATGTTTGACTCATGTTTCCTTTATTGCACACATGCACGGATTTGTTTGATTATTGTGCTTGTCTTATCACATGTTGATTGGGTGTTTTCATCTCAATCCTGTCTTTAAAACAAACCAAGCGCGATAATTTTTTATAAGGAAATTGTACATATAAAAACCGTGTTGTGAGTTTGTGTGCTTTGTTTGAATAACGGGGAGGGGCTGCGAAAGGTAATTATCTATCCTTTGCGCAAAAGCCACCATTAAAAAGGGCCTAAAAAATTGAGGAATTTTATTATCCGAGGTCCAAAGAGGTTAAAAGAGCCCGAAAAAATTAAAAGGCAATAAAGAGATATTCATGCCAAAAAGGGGCCATTTAGGTTTTTGCACCAATTCTCCAAAGTTTGAGAATTTAGATTACCTCTAAAAGAAAATATATATGAGGGAGTTTGGTTGGAGAATTAAAACGGGTTTGCACGTCCTTGAAATTTTTGAAAATGCGCTATATAGTTTCGGACGTTATTGGTGTGAAAATCATTTGACTTTGATTTGTTGATTTGCATAAAACGATGTCATCTAAATTCAACAAACGTTTACACTTAAAGATACCTTTGATGTTCATTCGTTAGGAGTACACGTATGCATCGTGCACATATGATTGATTGAGTTGATTTACCTATCGAATGTGTTCACACCCATTCATTCCATTTCCATAACTTGGTTGTTTGAGTCTAAATCCATGGTGTGATTTTTGTTTCATATTTGTTCATATTGGTATCTTATTTTTGTATGAAAAATTCAAAAATAGTTTGAGAATATTTGTTTGAGCATCTCCTTGCAAGAGCACGATTACCATATTATTTGATGCCCTGTTTTGTATACCGTGACACCCCGATTTTGCTTATTTGATTCATTCTTCTCATCTGTCTATTTGGGGACATCATAAAAAGGGGGAGAAAGAATTATCATATTATGGGGGAGTTTGAATTTTGGGGGAGTTTTTGAGATGTTGCTTATGTTTTTATCATATATTGATATCCATGTTATCTCATTTCAAACTCGATATGTCACGTGGTATTTGCTTTGTCTCATGTGTGTAGGTATGAAGATTGAAGATCTATATGTTGCACACCCTGATGAGAAAAGATTTGAGATTCCTGAAGATTTGAAGAACAAACGATGAAGACTATTCATTTGTACCTTTTCCAGTTTTGGGTTCATGGGAGGGTAGATTTGTATAGGCAATTTCATATTTGATAATTAGGATTTTTTATGTATGTACCGGCATAGACATAGGGGGAGATTTGTAAGGACATTTTTCTCATGTCCAACATGTTACATTTGTGTATGTCGTACGCCGCTACATTTGGCACGTCACCTCACGATCTCACATGACGGCCTCTATCCGAATTCCGGGAATCAAGCATTCAACATCTCCATTAATGTGTCCCACATCTGCCTCAACGACTTCACGTTCCAAGATTTTAGGGACTTAATGCAAGTGGTACGCAAGGGAAGTCAAAACAGTGAAAAAAAGGCACGATAGGAGAGTTCAAGGGCATTTTCGTAATTTCACATCCATAGTCCAGAGGTCTGGTCAATTGTAAAGTTGAAGAGCTCGCCGCAACGAAGATACTGGAAGAAACGGCACCTCAATCCGAGCTACGGTGAAGGAGTTATGACCTTTTGAAGTTGGAGAAAATTCCTTGAAGAATGCTGTTTTTTTTTAACCCCAAACCAGAAAGGTACCCCAAACCGATGTACCCCAAACCGCATAAGGTACCCCAAACCGGTTCGGGGTACCTGTACGCTGGATAGAATTTCAGTGTTTTTATTTTGCAAAACTCTTCATATGTTTTGCTATTTAAACCACCTTCGGGGGAGCAGTTTTGCAAGACTTTAGAAGACGTTTTTGAGAGTCCAAATTACTCTAGTCTTCATATTTTTTGAGTCCCAAGACTCATGTTTTGATTCACACAATTGCCAAACCTTTGTGAATCTTTTTGGTAACCCAAGAACACAACTTTGGTTTGTTCAACCCTTGTGGAGAAGCCGTTTCCCTTCTTCATTGCAGCCCTACTGGAAAGGGATAGTTCCAGCCGCGACTACAGAATCCGATACCCAAGGGTAATTCTTAGTCAACTTGTATTTTCATTGTAATCCGATTGTAAGCCGTTTTCTTACAAATTATAGTGAAAATAAATGGTTTTGCCCCTGTGGGGGATTTTTCCTTAAATTTATTTGTTTTATCCTGCATGCTATATTTTATTTGATAAATCATCTAGATGCATGTCTTAGGGTTTAACTAAAATTTGGGTTTAATTAAAATTGGTTTTTATTTGAGAAGTCACAATATTTCCGCTGTAGCTGCACTCTCACACTGTGAGTGTGTGAGTAATATTACTAAAATAGGGCACTAATGGTCATGGATACAATCTCTCAAGCTTTCCTCTCTCTACTGTGTAAAATGATAGAGTTTCAGCTAAGGTTGTAATTTTAGATCCCTTTACAAGGTAGAAGATAACCTCTATATACAGTGCTTGGGGGTGTAATGTTCTCCTCAAGCATACAATGAGAATGTGCATGAAAATCGAGCCAATATGAGAGTGACACCTGGCTGATCTCAACTAAGTAATGATTACCTCAATATTCCCTCACGTGGAGGGAATAATTCGGTTATAACAGATTTATCCACGTGTTCAAAGTTATACAAGAACGTGTAGAAGCTCGGCTGTCTTCGGGTGATACCAACCTCGGCCTGAAAGAGTACGAGGTTGGTGAAGTCTGTCAATTGCTCAATCAGAGGTTATCCACGATGACCTTGGCTCAATAAGAGAGCCGAGGTAAGGCAGGTGGAGTTGTAATATCGGCATGGGCCAAGGTAATGGTGGAGTAGCAGGGACGTCGGTTGATTCCCAACCGATGCTGATTATGATGATTGTGTAGTCATCGCTTCCTCGACTTACACCTAGCCGAGGTTAATTTACGATGTAGGCGCGATGTCGGCTCTGGCCGACCTGAAGGATTACTATCTGCATGGACCATGAGGACCTCAGCAGTTGCTTGGCTGTGAGGCGACTAGTAATGTCGGCCATTGCCGACCTTGCTTAGGACGACACCGCTGGTCGCCAATCTGGGGCCCTCATGGCCTCGGTCGTCTCCATGGCCGAGGTTGGTGTCTCTAAGTTGTTGGGTACATATAGGGCATATCAACGACCATACGCAAAAAGCCTCTTATCAAATGGCGTCGTTGCCGATTTCTTAACGTGAAGACAAAGTTGAAGACTTGTAATTTTTTATTTTTTTATTTTTATTTTTTAGTTTTAGTTATTCCTTATCCCTCCTCCTTAGACTAGTTGTAAAGGATTATTGAGGCATTGTCCTTATTTGGGGTGCATTTTGCCACCATATTATTTTTGTAATAATTATCCATAAAAAGTGAAAAGGGAAAAGGGACAAGGTAGAGAGAGGGCGTCCAAAGGCGAGGATTTAGAAGCCTCTCTACTTTGGGTTGGTAGGACTCCCGGGGTAGACTGAGATAGGCGATATCTTCCCCCCCCCCCCCCCCGGTCGACTCAACTCGGTCTTCACCCCACGCGTGTAAAAATCGTGAAGTGTAAACTCTTTATCACTCGCGAATCTCCTGTAAGCGAGTCAATTTTTATGAGCTACTTGCTCCTGTGTGCTTTTAATTTTTGCATCGTACTTAAATTGAATGATTTGATGAATTAATTTACCTAAGACCTGGACCCGATCATTGAAACGAGAAGGGATTTCATCACTCGACTCACTCTCTTATCTATTGTGTGCTACCCTAGCTGTCATTAAGTTTAACATCAATCAACTAGCTAGCGCCGTAGGAACACATTTTTACAACAGGCGATCACAAAGATAAATTCCGTGACTTTTGTCGCCCACGGACTTAATTAAAATTTGACACCCCCTTTCACTAATTTTGAAGATAATAATTAGCTACGTGCTAATTAGGATTTTTTCTTGACTCGTGTGTGTTCAATTCAATTCGTTAGGTAGTCAGTTTTAATTAGTTCGTCTAAATCAAGAGTCTATTTTCCCCCCTTTTCCGAAAAATACCACAAATATTTTCCTTTTTTTTTAATATTTCCAAAATCCCAAAAAGATTTTCTTTTCTTCCATATTTAAAATGCTAAAAAGATTTTCCTTTTTCTTGTTTCAAAAATCACAAAAATATTTCTTTTCTTTTGAAAAATATTTAAAACCCAAAAAATATTCCTCTTATCATGGCCGAAAAATGTCCTTTACGGGAATACTTTGGACATTTCCCATTCTCCCGAAGTTTGTTTGATGTTAAGACCGAATTGAACTTACATTCATTAATTCATGGCTTTAGCTCTCAAACTCCCACTGTTGATACTCGTGTGTTGTCCACGCCCACATATCCTATTACACCGTCTCCGGTGTTGAGTGTCAACACATCTTATGCTTCTCCATGCATACACTGCTTTCTTGTCGATCACTTGTCCCATTAGTGCCCATTTATTTTCTCTCTATCTGAACCCACCAAGGAACATGTGTATTCAAATGACACTGTTTCAGAACCGCCCTCGACGTATTGTCATGACATATCTAATGTCGAGGGGTATGAGTACCCAAGCTATTCATGGAGGCCTGATCACCCTTCCATGCAATATGAATCCCAATGCCATGTTATGGATCCTTACGATTTCCAACAGTCGCCATCGCAAACTCATGCACCTCATCCCTATCAGTCTCCTTACTATGCTCCTCATGCTGATGAACCTTTCGTCTCTCACGGAGATACTTTTCCCGTGAATGATGCACCTGACCCCGTTCCACACACTTTATATGAGTATTCTCCACATCCGAGTGTTTATAGTGAGTTGTGTCCACCTTCACCACCACCTTGCACATCTGCTCTCGAAAGCCTCTTGCAAAAGCTTCGCACACTCTTCACTCTCAAAATGAATCCCTTCAAAGACTTGAACAACAATTAAATGAATTTGAGTGTGTGAACGAGTCGGATTTCACCCCAAGTCAACCCATTGTTTCCCCCGCGTGGGATGATGATTTGTCGTCTTGTGCCACTGATTTTGAGTGTAACCAACCCTATCATCCTGAGAATCTTGACATTGAGACCACCCAGTGGTCCTGGACCCAAGTTGGCAATAGTGTTGACATATCCATTGACTGTGAGAGTGATCCCACACCACCCTACCCACTCAAACCCACCATTGAGGTTCTCATTTCCCCTTCCACTGATTCCTTCATAATGCTCGAGTCTACACCTTTTGATCCTTTCCTGTGTGTTCCCGAGGAATCCATTATTTATAGGTTAGCTTTGGTTACGAGTGTTACCCACTGTCCTAAGATGGAATCTGAGATGGTTTCCACCTCTCTAGATATGGGTCATATCCCACCATGCTTGACTCCTATTGAGTCATATATTAATGTTGCTTCATCTCTCTCGAATTTGGATGCCTCGTTAGATTTTCCCCCCACTTTGGATGGTGACTTTCAGGGGTATAAGTTGATCACTCCATAGTTCACTTTCACACCTCCTCCTTCACATGCCCTTAAGGATCAATCTAAGCCTCATGCGGAGTGTGTATTCCCTACTCTCGAGTTAGATCATCTTCCCCCACCCTTTGTCCCACCCGACCCACCATTTGCCACCCCTCTCCCACCACTTGGATTGGACCTTGTTATTGCACCTCACCTGTTCACATCTATGCATTTAGGTCCTCACCTGCACCCACTCTCCACCCTAGTGCTCCACGATCCCATTTGTACGCTTTTCATCGACCCCACCATCCGTGTGAGTATGCGTGCTACTCTCCCCATACGTGACACCGAGCTAATTACTATGCACACCACTTCCTTGTGGTGTTGAATTTTTTCAGCTACCTCTCCCTGGTATGTCACGGTGCGACCATTATCATTGTCCGTTTATAGAACGATCGTGCACTTTCTATGAGGCCCACCCCTTCACTATTTCCCTCACCTTTTGGCTTAATAAGGCCCGTGATCGATTCTTATTCTCCCCTACCTTTCTCAACCTTACCCTGATACCCACCCACCCATGGTTCACCGATGCTTTTTATCGTGTGAAGTACTTTGCTATACAAGTACATTGACCCTATTTAGCCCTTATCCAACAAGATTGACGCTTAAGTCTTGTTTGAGGGTGATTATCATCATCTAATTTTTCTGTCGCCCCGCATTTTCATAGTTCTTATCCTTAGGGTGATTTGCGTTCGGTCTGGCTGAAGACGTTAAACTTAGCGATATCGGGAGGCAGCCCGTCGTTCATTATTTTTTAGTATGAGTCTTATCCTATTTGGGGGTGGTGTTTCACACCTCCCAATGATTTTCACAAGATTTCTAGACTTGTACATATTTTTGTATCGCATTTGTTCTTCAAGTTCCATCTCTGCTCCATCATGCGGTACATTCTCTGTAGCGGTTCATTATGGTAATATCTTTACTCCCTTGTGCTTTTTTATTTTTATATATAGTTTTAAACATCGAGGACGATGTTCTCTTTTGTTTGGGAATGGGAAATTTGTCAAAATCGTACCTCTTTTGAAAAATTTTAGAAACAAATCATTTTCAATTCCTATTTGTGCAGTTAAAAATAATTTTTTATGACATGAATTGTCTATCAGTCCTCTTTTAGAATCACGAAATACCCGTGTTCGACCCTAAAACTACATTTTTATTATTAAATTAATTAATACGTCGTAAAGCGTAGTTGCACTATTAATTCCTAAACTCGTCAATTTTACACTATCACGTTTATAATCAAAAGTTGAAGAGTAACTATATTCTCAAGAGAGCCTTAAACGATAACTAGTGGCGACTTAAAAATCGTGAGATTTGATCTTTCCACCGTTTTGAGGGTTTTTACATATCTCTGAGTCACAAGTTGACTCAAATTTCTTTAAATACCGCACTTAGTCGTTGCATTGTCTCATTATTTTTTCAAATTTGGGTTAATCATTGAGAATGACATCGTTTTTGAGTTGTGAGAAACATGTGTCTTGTAGTTTGTCCCGAGCACTAAACCGATTTTACCATACACTTACCATTTTTCCTTATCACATTATCATTTACCCATTTTCCATATTTCCCTTATCATTGTATGTCCCGAATACCATAAATCTATCATTCCCCACCACTACCATAATTTTTTAGGAAAACAAAGACTGTTTGAAATTTTTCATGAAAATTGTCTTCATTTCGTTATGAAAAGAAAAATGTACCGCAATAAAAAAGAAAAAAATAGAAAAATGAGCAGAGAAAAAGAAAAAAAATAGAAAAGAAGAAAAAAAAGCTTGCGATCGTAAATTCAAAAGATGAAGACATTAGTCTGTCGAAGTGTGTTTCACTCTTCTCAAAAACCCTACATCATCTTCTTCATTTTCCCCTTATGCCTTACGTAAACCCCATTTTCACCCTTGGTGACGTGTTCGGGCAAATGAGAAGACTATATGGTGAATAACTCGACGTTCTCAACATAGTGGTTAGCATTCCTTCATGAGATCAGATTTTTTTCATGTATCCGTCCTTTCTTATAAAGTCTGTGAGACTTTTGAACTTGTTTACATTTACTCACATCCTCACACACTAGAGAGATACACTTACTCAATTCTCAGAGAGTTCGATTCAGAGAGATATATCTAGTAAGAATTGAAGTCAAAGCTTTGATTTTATAAAAGGCGATCTAAGAACTACTCTAATGATACTCAAAGTTGTTTCACACTAACATATGCTAAGTTTTGGGAAGGATTACACTTTTGGTATTAAGTAATTTTATATCTCATTTTGATAATTGAATACGGTGTTCCTTGACATCCTTTTTAGTTGGGTTGTATAGAGTTTCATCGTCAAATAAGAGACTGGATTTTAATAAATTTTGAATTGTGTGGGTGCATTCACTATAAACCATCACGAGACACCACTTGTCATGTAGGGAAACCTATAGGTTAAAGTGCTTGTTGCACATGCTAACTGCAATCGCCAGTGCCGGCGAAACTGGCACACTTTTGGTTACTTATCTTTGTTTTCTCTCCATTTTTGCTCGAGGACTAGCAATGTTCTGTTTGGGGGTGGTGTGATAAGCACACAAAAGTGTCTACTTTATGCCCCGAATAGATGCATTTTAGTCACTCATTTTAATTAAAATTGACCTTATGTCGTATTTTATTATTTTTCAGGTTAAACAGCAGTCGCAACATCAAATAATGCTAAATCAAGTCAATTGCGACTCAATAGCGGTCAAAAGCATTAAATGAAGAAATTCAAAGCGACCGTGAAGTCAGAAGTCAAAGTTTGACCTGACATCGATGAGTTATGATGTCCCAAACCCTATCCCCATAACCTTAACCAAGATCAAACTTAACCCAAACCTTCACCCGAGCCGCTGTGTGTTTAGTTTGTGATTTTTAGATTAATTTTTTTAGATTTTTACTTGATTCGATTTTATTTTTAGATTTATTTAGAATTTTCTAGGATTTATTTTCTATTTTTCTATTTCTTTATTTCGATTTTGATTTTTATTAGTTTTTAATTTTTATCTTTATTTTATTTTTATTAGGATTACTTTTTAGGAATTTATTTTCTAGTTTTATTAGATTTTATCTCTCTTTAGTTTTATTATATTAGGATTATATTTTTAGCTATAATAGATTTTTATTTTTATTTTTATTTTTATTTTTATTTTTATTTTTATTTTTATTTTTATTTTTATTTTTATTTTTATTTTTATTTTTATTTTTATTTTTATTTTTATTTTTATTTTTATTTTTATTTTTATTTTTATTTTTATTTTTATTTTTATTTTTATTTTTATTTTTATTTTTATTTTTATTTTTATTTTTATTTTTTTTTATTTTTATTTTTATTTTTTATTTTTTATTTATTTATTTTTTATTTTTTTTTTAGGATTTTAATTTTTTTTTTTTTATTAGATTTTTATGTTTTTTTTAGTTCTTTTTATTTTTAGAATTAGTCTTTAGTAGTTTTCAAGATTTTTATTTTTAGTTTAGTTTATTTTTATTTTTATTTTACTTGTTTTTATTAGGTTTATTTTTATTATTTATTATTTTCTTATTTTTATTTTAGTTGGGTACAAACTAATACACACACAAATCCTTACACACTCACTCACACTCAATTACCACACACCCAACATACACATAAATACCTCCTCACCCACACACTACCTAACCTACACACTCACACACCCTAACATTTACCACTCCATCTTCAACCCCGTTCCCACCAAACCGATTCTCTCTCCTAACCTCTATAACCAACACAAACACCTTACCACCTAAACCCATTACCCTTCCATTACCAGCAACCCCATTCCGACCACCACCTACCACCACCAGCAGGTGGTGGCATTGTTTCAAAAAATTAAAAATTAAAAAAAAACACCTCCTACGTTCTTACCCCAAAATCAAAAGCCCCACACCTCCCCTCTGACACTGCTGACTAACCCGAATGCATTGAACCCGAATTCCAAAGCCCCTGACCGGGCACCCGAACCAACCCCCATACCGAACCTGAACCCAACTCCAATACCCGAAAACCCATGAACCTACAACCACTAAACGTCCACATACCTGCCACTTCATAAAAATAGGACCTCAAAGCCATCTTTAAAAAAAACACGTACATTCGGAGAGTTGTTGATTTGAAAAATAAACATTTGACTTGGCTTCTCAATAAAATCCCCAAAAAAATCTCCCAACAAAACCAAGATCGTGGGAATTAAAAGAGAAAAGCAGGACTCCAAACAAGGATATGAGACGAGACTACAAATAAGAGAGAAGTTCTCTGTATATTTTGTACAGTTAGAAACAAAAAAAAATCCAAAAAAATTAGTTTAGTATTAGAATAAATTTTAGTTTTTTTTTTATTTTTGTAATCAAGTGCTGAAAATTGTGAAAAGGTTGGACGAATTTCAAGGCGCATTTCAAGACATATTTCTGGAAAAAATTGTGTATCGTATTTCTTCATTCTCTTTTCAATTTATTTCCTTCTTGACATATTATTGATTGTTGTTTATGCACACATGAGAATGTTTGGCTAAACACCCTATTCAAGGAGTGGGATGCACTATGTAGGATATTATATTAATTAATTAAATCCATTAATTGTTATAATTCTAGGAAAATTAATTTTTAACTGTCACCAATTAATTTATGTAACGAGAGCTAGTAAATTAACTGTACAAATTAATGTTTGAATTCAGGAATCGAACTAGAGATAGATTTTTTCGAAATTTGAATATTAATTATGTGTTGAAATTTGAGAATTCATACTGTTTTTATTAAATTGATCCTAGCGGGTAATTTTGTTGAAAATAGTATAGTTCTTAATTTTTCATCGTGTGACATTTTTAAATTAGTTTTTTGAAAAATATATTATTAAATTTATGATTGTAACGAGAGTTAGATTATCGATTTAATATTATCTCGAAATGTTTCAAATTAATAAATTGAGAAATTAAAACAAATGATAATGCAGTGTAATCCCATCTCTTGACTTTCACATTTTCACACTCTATTGCACATTATTTTTCGTTATTTAGTCATTTCATAATTTTTAGCATTTATTAGTTAATTCTCCCTTGAAGTTGTTTTAAAAAATATATATTTTTTTTAGAAGAAAAAAAATTCAATTGTAAGTTTTCACATCAATTGTTTCACCTTTGAAGTTGGATTGATACCCGTACTTACCGCAATACGAGTTGTTTTAGACAAGTTTTGTAAGTAATTCAAGGCATTTTGATATTGGCTTTTGAAGACAACGCCCATAAGCAAAAAGCCTCTTATCAAATGGCGTCGTTGCCGATTTCTTAACGTGAAGACAAAGTTAAAGACTTGTAATTTTTTTATATTTTTATTTTTTATTTTTAGTTTTAATTATTCCTTGTCCCTCCTCCTTAGATTGGTTGTAAAGGATTATTGAGGCATTGTCATTATTTGGGGTGCATTTTGCCACCATATTATTTTTGTAATAATTATTCCATAAAAAAAGCGAAAAGGGATAAACGAACAAGGTAGAGAGAGGGCGTCCAAAGGCGAGGATTTATAAGTCTCTCTACTTTGGGATAGTAGGACTCCCGGGGAAGACTGAGATAGGCGAGATCTCCCCCCGGTAGGCTCAACTCGGTCTTCATCCCACGCATGTAAAAACAGCGGAATGTAAACTCTTTATCACTCGTGAATCTCCTGTAAGCGAGTCAATTTTTATGTGCTACTTGCTCCAGTGTGCTTTTAATTTCTGCATCGTACTTAAATTGAATGGTTTGATGAATTAATTTACCTAAGAGATGGACCCGGTCATTGAAACGAGAAGGATTTCATCACCCGACTCACTCGTTTATCTATTGTGTGCTACCCTAGCTATCATTAAGTTTAACATCAATCAACTAGCTAGCGCCGTAGGAACACATTTTTGCAACAGGCGATCACAAAGATAAATTTCGTGACTTTTGTCGCCCACAAACTTAATTAAAATTTGACTCCCCATTTCACTCATTTCGAAGATAATAATTGGCTACATGCTCGTTAGGATTTTTTCTTGACTCGTGTGTGTCCAATTCAATTCTTTAGGTAGTCAATTTTAATTAGTTCGTCTGAATCAAGAGTCTATTTTTCCCCCTTTTCCGAAAAATCCCACAAATATTTTCCTTTTTTTTAAATATTTACAAAAATCCCAAAAAGGTTTTCTTTTTTTCCATATTTAAAATGATAAAACGATTTTCCTTTCTCTTGTTTCAAAAATAACAAAAAGATTTTCTTTTCTTTTGAAAAATATTTAAAACCCAAAAAATATTCCTCTTATCATGGCCTAAGAATGTCCTTTACGGGAATACTTTGGACATTTTCCATTCTCCCGAAATTTGTTTGATGTTTAGCTCGAATCGAACTTCCATTCATTAATTCGTGGCTTTAGCTCTCAAACTCCCACTGTTGATACTCGTGTGTTGTCCACGCCCACATATCCTATTACATCGCCTCCGGTGTTGAGCGTCAACACATCCTATGCTTTTCCATACACACACTGTTTTCTTGTCGATCACTTGTCCCATTAGTGCCCATTTATTTCTCTCTATCTGAACCCACCATGGAACATGTGTATTCGTATGACACTGTTTCAGAACCGCCCTCGACGTATTCTCATGACATATCTAATGTCGAGGGGTATGAGTACCTAAGATATTCATGGAGGCCTAATCACCCTTTCATGCAATATGAATCCTAATGCCATGTTATGGATCCTTACAATTTCCAACAGTCGTCATCGCAAACTTGTGCACCTCATCCCTATCAGTCTCCTTACTATGCTCCTCATGCTGGTGAACCTTTTGTCTCTCACGGAGATTCTTTTCCCGTGAATGATGCACCTGACCCCGTTCCACACACTTTATATGAGTATTCTCCACATCCGAGTGTTTATAGCAAGTTGTGTCCACCTTCACCACCACCTTGCACATCCGCTCTCGAAAGCCTCTTGCAAAAGCTTCGCACACTCTTCACTCTCAAAATGAATCCCTTTAAAGGCTTGAACAATAATTAAATGAATTTGAGTGTTGAGAACGTATGTGCTTGCGTTCAAATGAGCAAATTATATATTAAACCCTTTTAACCCAAACAAACCCTAAACATGCAACAGTATGTGATTGAATAAGATGATAATCTAAGCAAGAACATTCAAACACAAGCAATTGAGGAAAAATCCCCCAAAGGGGCAAAACCATTTATTTTCATTATAATATTGTAGGCTATACAATTTCGAATTACAATGAAAATACAAGTGACTAAGAATTACTCTCAGGTATCGGATTCTGTAGTCGCGGCTGGAACTATCCCTTTCCAGTAGGGCTGGCGGCTGGAACTATCCCTTTCCAGTAGGGCTGCAATGGAGAAGAGAACGGCTTCTCCACAAGGGTGTGAACAGCAAGAATGCGTTCCTGGGTTGCAAAGTGATTCACAAAGGATTGGCAATTGTGTGAATCAAAAAACCTAGAGTCTAGATGCTCAATAGGTGAAGACTTAGGGCTTTCTGTACTCTGAAAATCGTGTGTGTAAGTCTTAGAAAACCACTTCCCGTAGTGGGATTAAATAAGAAGTCTCGGGCTAAAAAATCTGAACACGATTTATTGAAGTTTATCCCAGGCGGACCGGTCCGGGTCTGAGGCGGATCGGTCCGATTGACCGGATCGGTTCTTTTATTCTGGGTCAGATCGGTCCGTTGATGATCGGATCGGTTCGCTTACAGGCTTCATCGGTTCGCTAGCGGTCCGGGGTATACTGGCCTTCTGACAAACTAGCGGATCGGTCCGGGTCTTTAGGCGGATCGGTCCGGTTAGCCGGATCGGTTCTTTTATTTCAGCGGATCGGTCCGGCTGTCAGACTATGATTCCCCTTCTTCTTTTGATATTCGGATCCGTTGAATCTTGAATCTTGAATTTCTTCAACGGTGTAACGGCGTGCGACATAATACATTGATAATGGACAAAAATGTCCTTACAAGTGTGTCAACGAGTCGGATTTCACCCCAAGTCAACCCATTGTTTCCCCCGCGTGGGACGATGATGAGTCGTCTTGTGCCACTAATTTCGAGTGTGACCAATCCTATCATCCTAAGAATCTTGACATTGAGACCACTCAGTGGTCCTGGACCCAAGTTCGCAATAGTGTTGACATATCCATTGACTGTGAGACTGATCACATACCACCCTACCCACTCGAACCCACCATTGAGGTTCTCATTTCCCCTTCCACTGATTCCTTCATCATGCTCGAGTCTACACCTTTTGATCCTTTCAAGTGTTTTCCCCGAGGAATCCATTATTTATAGGTTAGCTTTGGCTACAAGTGTTACCCATTGTCCTGAGATTGAATCTGAGATGGTTTCCACCTCTCTGGATATGGTTCATTTCCCACTATGCTTGACTCTTGTGGAGTCATATATTAATGTTGATTCATCTCTCTCGGATTTGAATGCCTTGTTAGATTTTCCCCCCACTTTGGATGGTGACTTTCAGGGGTATAAGTTGATCACTCCCTCGTTCACTTTCACACCTCCTCCTTCTCGTGCCCTTAAGAATCACTTTGAGCCTCATGCGGAGTGTGTATTTCCTACTCTCGAGTTAGATCATCTTCCTCCACCCTTTGTCCCACCCGACCCACCATTTGTCACCCCTCTCCCACCACTTGGATTGGACCTTGTTATTGCACCTCACCTGTTCACATCTATGCATTTAGGTCCTCACCTACACCCACTCTCCACCCTAGTGCTCCACGATCCCATTTCTGCACTTTTCATCGACCCCACCATCCGTGTGAGTATGCATTCTACTCTCCCCATACGTGACACCGAGCTTATTACTCTATGCACCACTTCCTTGTGGTGTTGATTTTTTTCAGCTACCGCTCCTTGGTATGTCACAGCGCTACCATTATCATTGTCCATTTATAGAACAGTCATACACTTTCTATGAAGCCACCCCTTCACTATTGCCCTCAACTTTTGGCTTAATAAGGCCCATGATCGATGCTTATTCTCCCTACCTTTCTCATCCTTACCCTGATACCCACCCACCCTCGGTTCACCGATGCTTTTTATCGTGTGAAGTACTTTGCTATATAAGTACATTGACCATATTTAGCCCTTATCCAACAAGATTGACGCTTCAGTCTTGTTTGAGGGCGATTATCATCATCCAATTTTTCTGTCGCCCCGCATTTTCCATAGTACTTATCCTTAGGGTGAGTTGCATTCGTTCTGGCTGAAGATGTTAAACTTAGCGATATCGGGAGGCAGCCTGTCGTTCATTATTTTTTAGTATGAGTCTTATCCTATTTGGTGGTGGTGTTTCACACCGCCCAATGATTTTCACATGATTTCTAGACTTGTACATATTTTTGTATCGCATTTGTTCTTCAAGTTCCATCTCCGCTCCATCATGCGGTACATTTTCTTTAGCGGTTCATTATGGTAATATCTTTCATCCCTTGTGCTTTTTTATTTTTATATATAGTTTTAAACATCGAGGACGATGTTCTCTTTTGTTTGGGAGTGGGAAATTTATCAAAATCGTACCTCTTTTGAAAAAATTTAGTAACAAATCATTTTCAATTCCTTTTTGTACAGTTAAAAATAAATTTTTATGACATGAATTGTCTATCAGTCCTCTTTTAGAATCTCGGAATACCCGAGTTCGACCGTAAAACTACATTTTTATTATAAAAATAATTAATACGTCTTAAAGCGTATTTGCACTATCACGTTTATAATCAAAAGTTGAAGAGTAACTATATTCTCAAGAGAGCCTTAAACGATCACTAGTGGCGACTTAAAACCCGTGAGATTTGAGCTTTCCACCTTTTTGAAGGTTTTTACATATCTCCGAGTCACAAGTTGACTAAAATTTCTTTGGATACCGCACTTAGTCGTTGCATGGTCTCATTATTTTTTCAAATTTGGCTTAATCGTTGAGAATGACATCGTTTTTGAGTTGTGAGAAAGATGTGTCTTGTAGTTTGTCCCGAGCACTAAACCGATTTTACCATACACTTACCATTTTTCCTTATCACATTATCATTTACCCATTTTCCATATTTCCCTTATCATTGTATGTCCCGAATACCATCAATATATCATTCCCCACCACTACCATATTTTTTTAGGAAAAAAAATAGTGTTTGAAATTTTCCATGAAAGTTGTCTTCATTTTCGTTATGAAAAGAAAAATGTATCGCAATAAAAAAAGAAAAAAATAGAAAAATGAGCAAAGAAAAAGAAAAAAAAGCTTGCGGTCGTAAATTCAAAAGTTGAAGACATTAGTCAGTCAAAGTGTGTTTCACTCTTCTTAAAAACCCTACATCATCTTCTTCATTTTCCCCTTATGCCTTACATAAACCCCATTTTCACCCTTGGTGACGTGTTCAGGCAAATGAGAAGACTAAATGGTGAATAACTCGACATTCTCGACATAGTGGTTATCATTCCTTCATGAGATCAGATTTTTTTTTCATGTATCCGTCCTTTCTTATAAAGTGTGTGAGACTTTTGAACTTGTTTACATTTACTCACATCTTCACACACTAGAGAGATGCACTTACTCAATTCTCAGGGAGTTCAATTCAAAGAGATATATCTAGTAAGAATTGAAGTCAAAGCTTTGATTTTATAAAAGGCGATCTAAGAACTACTCTAATGATACTCAAGATTGTTTCATACTAACACATGCTGAGTTTTAGGAAGGATTGCGCTTTTGGTATTAAGTAATTTTATATCTCATTTTGATAATTGAATACGGTGTTCCTTGACGTCCTTTTTAGTTGAGTTGTATAGCGTTTCATCGTCAAATAAGAGACTGCATTTTAATAAATTTTGAATTATGTGGGTACATTCACTATAAACCATTACGAGACACCACTCGTCATGTAAGAAAACCTATAGGTTTAACGGCTTGTTGCACATGCGAAGTGCAATCACTAGTGCCTGCGAAAGTGGCACACTTTTGGTTACTTGTCTTTATTTTCTCTCTATTTTTGCTCGAGGACTAGTAATGTTCTGTTTGGGGGTGCAGTGATAAGCACCCAAAAGTGTCTACTTTATGCCCCGAATAGATGTATTTTAGTCACTCGTTTTAATTAAAATTGACCTTATGTTGTATTTTATTATTTTTCAGGTTAAACAGAAGTCATAACATCAAATAATGTTAAATCAAGTCAATTGCGACTCAATAGTAGTCAAAAGCGTTAAATGAAGAAATTCAAAGCGGCGTGAAGTCAGAAGTCAAAGTTTGACCTGGCATCGATGAGTTACGATGTCCCAAACCCTATCCCCATAACCTTAATCGAGATTAAACTTAGCCCAAACCTTCACCCGAGACTGTGTGTTTAGTTTGTGCTTTTTAGATTATTTTTTTATAGATTTTTACTTGATTCGTTTTTATTTTTAGATTTATTTAGAATTTTCTAGGATTTATTTTCTATTTTTATATTTCTTTATTTCGATTTTGATTTTTATTTGTTTTTAATTTTTATCTTTATTTTATTTTTATTAGGATTACTTTTTAGGAATTTATTTTCTAGTTTTATTAGATTTTATCTCTCTTTAGTTTTATTATATTAGGATTATATTTTTAGGTTTAATAGATTTTTATTTTTATTTTTATTTTTATTTTTATTTTTATTTTTATTTTTATTTTTATTTTTATTTTTATTTTTATTTTTATTTTTATTTTTATTTTTATTTTTATTTTTATTTTTATTTTTATTTTTATTTTTATTTTTATTTTTATTTTTATTTTATTTTTATTTTTATTTTTATTTTTATTTTTATTTTATATTTTATATTTTTTTTTAGGATTTTAATTTTTTTTAGTTTTATTAGATTTCTAATATTTATTTTTAGTTCTTTTTATTTTTAGAATTAGTCTTTAGTAGTTTTCAAGATTTTTATTTTTAGTTTAGTTTAGTTTTTATTTTTATTTTACTTGTTTTTATTAGGTTTATTTTTATTATTTATTATTTTCTTATTTTTATTTTAGTTGGGCAATACACACACAAATCCTTACACACTCACTCACACTCAATTACCACCCACCTAACATACACACAAATACCTCATCACCCACACACTACCTAACCTACACACTCACACACCCTAACATTTACCACTCCATCTTCAACCCCTTTCCCACCAAATCGATTCTCTCTCCTAACCTCTATAACCAACACAAACACCTTACCACCTAACCCTATTACCCCTCCATTACCAACACAAACACCTTACCACCTAAATCCATTACTCCTCCATTGTTTCAAAAAATTAAATATTAGAAAAAACACCTCCTACGTTCCTACCCCAAAATCGAAAGTCCCCACACCTCCCCTTCGACACTGCTGACTAACCCAAATGCATTGAACCCGAATTCCAAAGCCCCTGACCGGACGCCCGAACCAACCACCATACCGAACCTGAACCCAACTCCAATACCTGAAAACCCACGAACCTACAACTACTATAACCTCCAAGTGCATTCGGAGAGTTGTTGATTTGAAAAATAAACATTTGACTTGGCTTCTCAATAAAATCCCCAAAAAAATCTCCCAACAAAACCAAGATCATGGGCATTAAAAGAGAAAAGAAGGACTCTAAACACGGATATGAGACGAGACTACAAATAAGAGAGAAGTTCTCTGTATATTTTGTACAGTTTAGGAACAAAAAAAAGCACAAAAAAATTACTTTAGTGTCAGAATAAATTTTAGGTTTAGTTTTTATTTTTATTTTTGTAATCAAGTGCTAAAAATTGTGAAGAAGTTGGACGCATGTCAAGGTGCATTTCAAGGTATATTTGTGGAAAAAACTGTGTATCGTATTTCCTCCTTCTCTTTTCAATTTATATCCTTCTTGACATATTATTGATTGTAGTTTATGCACACAAAAGAATGTTTGGTTAAACACCTTGTTCAAGAGGTGGGATGCACTATGTAGGATATTATATTAATTAATTAAATTCATTAATTGTTATAATTCCAGGAAAATTAAATTTTAACTGTCACCAATTATTTTCGACAGTGATGCTAAGAATGAACCAACTGGATATTCTGATTTAATTTATTAAAGGAATGATCACCCGGTATTTAATTAGGCGGGGTATCACAGGTGGTATCAGAGCATCAGGTGCTAGTGTCCTTAGGATATGTACGGTTTACTATGCTTTTTCCTTAGCGTCCTTTGATATAGAGCCCTATCATTAGGATTGTAGTATTCCTAATTGCACCTTTACGACTTCAGCTATTTTTGTGATATTTTAAATGCTGATAAAATATTTCCCCCTCATTTCAGATGCCTCCTCGACGTGCACGACGCGCCCCCAGAGCGGCACAGCCACCCCCATAGCCCAGGGTACTATGAATGCAGCAGAGGTTGTTGCCATCGTTGCTCAAGCCGTTAATGCTGACTTAGTGGTTGTCCAGCAAGCACCGCCACCGGCACAGGTAGTGCCACCAGTAATAGCGTTGGCATTTCCCAGTACTTAGGAGCGTGTCAAGGATGCCTTCCAAAAGGCACACCCGCCATAATTTCAAGGGGGCCGACGTGGTGATTGCTAGCCAATGGAAGAAAGATATCCAGTTGAATCTGTGTATTTATGAGTGTACGGAGGTTCAGAAATAGATTTTAGCGACATTTAAACTGGTTGGAGAAGCTCTTCAGTGGTGGGAGTCCACTACCACAGCAGAGGAGAGGGATATGATGACTATTCAGGACTTCTAGGTGCGATTTGACCGCAAATACTTTCCTTCTGTTGTTCAGATCGAAAGGAGGAGGAAACTTTTGGACCTCGCCCGGGAGGTTAAATCAGTTACCGAATACGAAGAAGAATTCACTACGCTGACCAGACTCTGAAGAAAAGAGAATTCAGATGTTCATGGATGGTGTTAATTGGAGGATTCGTTAACATCTTTTGGGTAATCTTTCATTACAGACGTGCGGAGATGTATTGAATGCAGCGTTGCTTCATTGCCAAGATTATCGCCATCATGCTAAGGGAAGCAAGCGAGGGATTGAGTCCAGTCAGCAAGGTAAGAATAGGGGAAGTAGTGGTAGTGGAACATCATCAGTTCAGGGCCAACAGAAGCAGGGGGAGCATAATTTTTAACTGGGGATTATGCTAAGCGACTCACATCGGGAGGCTTTTGATTTAGGCAGGGGGTAATAGGCAAGGCCACCAGGGCAATCAGGGACAACAGGGCCAACAGCACATTCACCATGTCCAGCAGGGCTAAAGGAGAGGTGAAAATGGTCAGTAGGGCTAAGGTCAACAGGGTCGTAATGGGGGACAGTTTTGTCAGTAGATGCTTCACATGTGGAAAGACTGGCCACATGAAGAAGGATTGCCCAGATAAGGGCAAGATACCCCATTAGCAGGGTGCTCATCAGGATCCACAGAGGCCAATGTTTTTAGCTGCCCTTCCAGCTCCAGCTCCAGCACAGCTACCAGCCTTACCTACCATTGCTCCTGTCGGCCCACCACAGCAGGGGCAGTTACAGTATGGGCGTGTGTACAACATCCAGCAAGCAGCATTTCAGCAGCCACCACCCGCAGTTGAGTTGTGTTTTCTATTTTTGGGGCTATGGGACGTATTTTATGTGATATAGGGGATTCACATTCTTTCATAACCACTATATTTGCACAAGCTACGAGGTTGTTAGACACGGCCAGCAGTACTATTACTTATGCAGACTCACCAATGGGTAGTGGGACGTATATTTTCTTTATATGCCAGGGTGTGACTATAAAGATTGGGAGTCTGATTTTACCAACTAATATGCTTGTGTTAGACATGTCCGCATATGATGCTATTATTTGGATGGATTGGCTTATTTCTTATAGATCCACGATTAATTACTTTGGTAGGAGCATTATTTTTGCTATCCCGGGCCAGGAGATGTTCTTAGTGGAGATGTCTCTCCCCGAGGGAGGATCGTCCACTCAATTATACTGCATAGAGGAGGAGACCTCTACGGGAGTAGTTTGATTCCTATTATTAGGGAATTCACAGATGTGTTTCAAGACATACTAGGGTTACCGCCGAGTAGGGAGATTGAGTTTATGATTAACTTAGCACCAGTCACTCGACCGATAGCCCGTGACCCCTACCGTATGGCTCCTGTAGAGATGAGGGAGTTGAGGGATCAGATTGAGCAGTTGCTGGGATAAGGTTTCATTTATAGGAGTACCTCACCTTGGGGTGCCCCAGTCTTATTTGTGAAGAAGAAGGATGGAACCCTACGTTTGTGCGTGGATTATCGAAAACTTAATAAAGTCACGATCCAAAATAAGTATCCATTACCCCGCATCGATGATTTTTTTGATCAGTTGAGAGGACCAGCATACTTATCGAAGATAGACTTAAGGTCCGGATATTACTAGTTACGAATCAGGGAGCAGGATGTGTCAAAGACTGCTTTTCTAACAAGATATTGATCCTATGAATTCTTGGTTATGCCATTCGGGTTGACCAATGCATCGGTTGTATTTATGGACTTAATGAATAGGGTGTTCAAAGAGTTCTTACATCAATATGTCATTGTTTTCATAGATGACATACTGGTTTATTCTCGTACCGAAAAGGAACATGGCGAGCATTTACGAAGGTTCTTACAGACACATTGGTCATCAATTGTATGCCAAGTATGAAAAGTGTGGATTTTGGCTCCAGGAAGTGTAATTTCTGGGGCATATAGTATCAGAAAGGGGTTTAGAAGTGGATCCAAGCAAAGTATCAGTGATGAGGGAATGGGGACAACCCATGACACCGATCGAAGTTCGTAGTTTCTTGGGATTACCTGGTTACTACAGACGGTTTATTAGGGGCTTTTCGAAGATTGCGGGTCCAATGATAAATCTAACCCGTAAGGGAATAAAGTTTGTGTGGGATGATGCGTGTCAGTTTCCGTTCGATGAATTGAAAGATAAATTAACTTCATCACCCATACTACCACTACCCAGTCCAGGAGCGGAGTACCTAGTATACACTGATGCATCGCTTAGGGACTTGGTGGAGTACTACAGCAGGAAGAGCGGGCTATAGCTTATGGCTCTAGGAAGCATAAGCCTCATGAGAAGAACTACCCTACTCACGACTTGGAGTTAGCAGCAGTCGTATTTTCCCTTCGAATATGGAGACATTATTTGTTGGGTGAAAAAATTTGCCTATTCACGGATCACAAGTCATTACAGTATTCGTTCACTCAGAGGGAGTTGAATATATGACAGCGCATGTGGCTTGAATTCGTGAAATATTATCAGTTTGAGATACACTATCACCTAGGGAAGGATAACATGGTAGTAGATGCGTTGATTCGGAGGCATGAGTGTGAATTAACCATGGTGTGGAAGGATAAATGGAAGGAACTAGGCCATCAGGATGTCGTTGCTAAGTCATTTATGTCAGTTATGATCGTAACTCCTCAAATTGTGATGCGAGTAGTACAGGCTCAGGCAGCCGATCCATTTTATTAAGAGAAAATTCGATAACTTTTGGTCGAGGGAGCAGAATCTTACTCAGTGAGTTTAGAGGGGGGCTTGCATTTTAATAGTAAACTGATTGTTCTGAAAAGGGAAGAATTGCGACACGCAGTTATGTAAGAGTCGCATACATCTCGATTAGCGGTACATCCCGATGGGGACAAGATGTACCAAGATATTCGGTGACAGTATTGGTGGAGTGGGATGAAGAGAGACATTATTGATTTCGTCTCTAAGTGTGCTACCTGTCAGTTAGTGAAGGTGGATCATCAGAAGCCAGTCGGGTTGCTTCAGTCGTTAGATATTATAATGTGGAAATGGGAGAGCATTTCCATGTATTTTATCACTGGGTTGCCTACTACTCAGAGGGGTCACGATTCTATATGGGTGATTGTGGATCGTTTGACTAACGTAGCTCATTTCTTGTCGGTTCGGACTGATTTTTTGACGGGACAGTATGCATAGCTCTTTATAGCCGAGATAGTGACGCTACATGGGGTACCGCTTGATATTATGTTCGATCGGGACAAGATCTTTGTCTCTAGATTTTGGGAGAGTTTTCACGAGGCCATGGGTACCGAGGTACGATTGAGTATGACCTATCATCGGCAGACGGATGGGCAGACTGTGCATACTAATCAGATGTTAGAGGATATGTTACGCATGCATGTGTATTCTGGATTTTGGAGGGAGTTGGGAGCAATACCTTCCACGGGTGGAATTTGCGTATAATAATTCCTACTAGTTTACCATTGGTATGGCCCTATTTGAGGCGTTATATGGTAGACCTTATCGATCTCCTGCATGTTGGTTAGAGGTAGGAGACAACAAGTTACTTGGGCCGAAAGTGATTCAGGACACGTCTGCCAGGATCGATATGATCAGGAGTCACATTCGGGTAGCCCAAGATAGACAGAAGAGCTACGTCGATGCCAAAAGGTTCTTCAGGGAGTTTAATGTGGGGGACCAGGTGTTATTACGCGTGTCTCCTATGAAAAGAATCATGACATTCGGGAAGAAAGTGAAATTGGCTCCGCGATATGTAGGACCATTTCCTAGTATTGAGAGGGTCGGACCAGTCGTGTACCGACTTGGACTATCGAAGAACTTGCATCGTATAGATGATGCGTTCCATATTTCTTCACTGAGGAAATATCTCCGAAATGAGTTGGCTCACACACATATTGCGTTGAAGGAAGTTAATTTGCAGCCAGATAGTTATTACGAGGAGCGACCTGTAGTGATCTTAGACCGCAGTAGGCACACCATAATGTGAAGGAGTCTACTTGGAAGCGCGAAGATGATATGTGCGATAAATACCCAGAGTTACAGGTATTTTTCTTTTCTTTTTTTAAATTTCGGGACTAAATTCCGTTGTTATGGGGAAGTATGTAATACCTCGTAATTTTTAATGATTTTAAAATCGGATTAATTAGGATTAATTGTGAGATATTTAAAATTAATCCGGATTTAAATATTACTCGAGAGTAAAGTAATATGTGATATAAGTTGAATATTACTTAGTGATTAAAAGTAATATACGATTATGACTTTACTTGATTCAATATAAAATTATCGCGAGTAATGAATACGACAATTTCGGGAATTAAGTCGGGACGCACGTCTGAGATGTCTGGGGAATAAAATTAAATGAATTCAAAGTAAAATATTTTTATATCATTCGAATGGTCTTTTTGACTGCACCAAAGTGTCCAGAAGCATTTAAATAGTCGAAAAAGTCTACTTAAGTGTTTGATTTGGGTCTCGAGGTATTTTGGAGCCGAATAGACACCCCGAAGGGGTATTTTAGTCCTTTTGTATGAGAGGTTAATAGCACCCACGAATTTTAGAGATTTTATATAATTTGGAGAGTTGGTAATAATGAGGCTCATTCACCAAAAATAGAGGAAGATATTTAGGGAGAGTGAGAGACTTCTTTGGAGAAAGGAAAAGTCACCTCTAGGAAACCAAGAGTCAAAGGCCATCCTACATCATCACCGCCACCGAAAGTTGGCCAAAAAAGCAAGAGGACCACTAGTAGACAAACATCATCAAAGGTTCAGACCTTTAATTTAAAGGCAAGTGACTTAATCTATACAAATTAGCATGTATAATTCCCACGTTAGAATAGTTATATAATTCTGAGAAAATTGCATGAATTAGAGATAAACCATGATGATGTTAATGGAATCATTGATTTGAGAATAAACCTTCTTCTGATTATATATGTTAATCCACGAATCTGGAAGTAATGGATAAACAAAATTTGGGTTTTATATGATGTTCTTGAAGAAATGATAAAAGAAGGATTTTTTAGAAAATTAGGAGAAATAGCTTGTTTAATCCAAACCTATTTATGTTTTAGGATTGTTTAATGATTGGAAATCATTTATATATATTGTCATGTCATATGGAATTTATTAGGAGGATTTTAGGACTTTAAAACATGTGAATTAAATATGAAAAATGTATAAACCCGTAGGCAAATACATGCAGAATCATGGCCATACCTGATGGATCGATCGATCGACTCAAGAATGTCAATCGATCGACCCTTCCCTTCGATCAATCGACCCCTCCTGGATTTTGAAAATTTCTTTGTTATAAAGTTTGATTAAATCCCATCTTGTATAAATCTTTTATGGTGACTAATTGAACATTTTGGGACTGAAGGAAAGTCAGTAGGTGTGACACCCCGCTTAATAAAATACCGGGTGATCAGTCCTATACCAAATTAAAACAGGAATCCCAGTTGGATCATCCTTAGCATCACTGTCGAAAACTTTTTAAAACTTACTAACCACCTAGTATTCCAAAAGCTGGTGCCAATTTTAACTTTTAATTAAACCAAAACAGTACATGCGGAATTAAAATATAAACCATTCACTCATCTGAATGAAAATAAACTGAATCATAATTACATAACTTGCCGAACAAATCACCGGCCACCAAAGAAGTAATCCAATACAAATATTCAACACCTGAATAAAATACACCTAAAAACTGTACCGGGAAGTCTGGGCTACAAGCCCTAAATAAAACTGAGACTGATACAAGATTCCTACTCTAGGAATGAATGAATGAATGAATGATGCGTCTAATCCAAACTCCTGCAAGCATCCACATATGCCGCAGCTCCGTGTCCCTGGAATAGAATATCAATCCTGGCGTCCCTGTGGCTGGACACCTAAAAGGTTTTGAAAATGGTTTTATAGCAAGGGTTAAACTCAAAACATTTTGAAAATATTTAGCAAGTGAATTAACTGCAGTAATTTAAAATGCATGAATGCGCTTCATATTTAAGTTAGTTTCGCACTCCCTTGTGGACATTCTCACCCCTCCACTATTGTGCACACCTACCGATTACCTTAACCCCACCTAGTTGTGCTACCCCATCCAACTAGTCCTGGTATAACCTTCCCTTGCCATACTACTCCAACCCGAGTATAATAATTTCCTGAATTATAAGTTATTTCACGATTAACTTAATTAATTCCTTCTTAATGAATAGCATATAACCGTAACCCAAGTTATATCATTTTAATACGTCACACTCTGTATTATTCCCACAAATGATTAACTTAATTAATTTCTCATTAATTAACAGCATATAACTGTAACCCGAGTTATATAAAGTAAATACATCGTATTATCACCTACATATAATATTTGCTACCATATTATACGTACCTTTACTAACATCCACACATATATCATACGTATATCCATCCTTCCGAGTATACCCTCACCGTATGATTCCCTCTAAAATGCTATCTCACTAGGTGTGCTCACAAAACCTAGTTTCCCCAAGTTGGAATCGCTCACCAACTTGGCCCAAAATATAAACGTAGTGGAGGCGGTCATATTCCTTCCCTGAAAGTGAGATAAATCCCTCACCCATATATACCGAACGATATGACCTGGGGATATACTCGCCCTACTCCTCAAGCTAGGGGATTCACCCATATTGCGCAACCTCCCTTGATAGCATTAGAGTATTTAAATTGAATAAATATCTAGTCACTGATATTTAATATCACACACAATATAAACACGTATATATATACTATCACTGTACCGTATATATATACTATAAACCCCGACTTTATCGTGTACTCAAAATCCCGTACAATGCTTGTAATTTAATATCACACACAATGTATACGCGTATATATGTATACTATCACTACACCGTATATATATATTATAAACCCTGGCTTCACCGTGTACTAAATATCCCGTACACTACCCGAAATTTCCTGAGTCTGTGGCCCGACTCAACGTAATTAATTTTCTCACTTAATAATTTATCGTCTTCCCGAGTCTATGGTACGACTCTAATATATTTAACTCACACTTTAATGTATATAATACTTTCCCTGGGTCTATGGTCCGACTCCAATTAAATTAATTAACACACCTATTAATTTAATATCTCCCCAAGTCTATCACCCAACTCTAATTAAATTAACTAACACACATATTAATTTAATACCTCCCCGAGTCTATCGTCCAACTCTAATTAAATTAATTATTACACCCATTAATTTAAAACTTACCCGAGTCTACAATCCGACTCTTATTTAATTAATTTACACATTAATTCATCAACACAAATCCGAGTCTGCAATCCGACTCTAATTAAATTAATTAACACACCCATTAATTTAATACCACCCCGAGTCTATCATCCGACTCTAATTAAATTAATTAACACATCCATTAATTTAATCCTACCCGAGTCTACAATCCGACTCTAATTAAATTAATTATCACATTTATTAATTTAATAACTTGGTGTCACCCAACCATTATCCACGGACTCTCTCACTTGGCCCGTACCTCAACATTTCCCGAGTCAATGTTCCGACTCCAAACTAATTACTTTCTCTCAATAATTAATTTAATACCTTGATGTCACTTAACCAACATACCCGGACTCGCTCACTTGGTCCAATTTACATCTCATAATATAATACCCACATTTTCGCCTACAATGTGTCACACCTTTATTTCTATAATTTTCCCAATTATATTTGCCTATAATTATTAACATACCCGGACTCGATTCACTTGTCCCGAAATTAAATATTTCCCGAGTCTATATCCCGACTCTAAATTAATTAGTTTATCTCCAAACTTAATTCACTACCTTGGGATCGCTTGACCAATATACCCGGATTCGCTCACTTGATCTGTATCTCACTATTTTGGAATAAAATCTCTCAAATTCATCCATTAAATGCCCCACATAAATTCATCCTAGTCCCAATTACTCTTTCCCATAATTACTAGGAATAGGTGTTTCAAAATTAATTATCACAAATTACAGTATGGAAATTAATTTATAATTAATTTCCCCCTTATATCACACACAGGCCGAACTGGCCAGAATTTCCCATCATCGATCGATCGATGCCCCCCGATCGATCGATCGACCCCTTCGTTACAGCTCTTCTTCCCCACTGTATTCCACCATTAGCGAACTTTGAGGTTTCTAAACCAAAATTTAAACCTCTAATTACATCATCCCATCATCTACACATGGTTAATCCACATCCTATTCATCATAGAGACCTTAAGATAATCAACTTCTCTACTTATCTCATAATTTTCGAAATGGGTCTTTCTCCATAAAATTCAATTATCTATTTTAAATCCCAAATTCCAGATTCGATTTCCACTCTTTTATGTTCTGGATTTCTCGTTCAAATTATATATACATATTCAGATATCAATCACCCATCTAAATCTTACTTTGAATCTCATTCAAGTGTTTCAAAAACAAAAACCCCATTTTGTACCCATTTACACCCAAAAATGAATTTTGGTTTACACATCACTATGATATGAATTGATTATCATGCTTTAAGAATCAAAACAGTTAACCACTTGCCTGGAATCGTTCGTAGAGTCTGATTCCGTTGTTGTAGAGATTAGTTGACGAAGAACACCCAAAATTAACCCTTTAATTTGGCTCCAAAGGCTCCCAATTGCTCTTGCTAAGCTTTCCCCCAATTTCCCTCTCAAGCCCTAGGCTTAGAATTGTGTTGGCTGCTGATTTCCTAATCCCCCACTTAGGTTAAAACCCTCAATCCCGTTTTTCACCTAATGGGCTTAATTAAAGTGGCCCAGCTCACCCCGTGTGGGTCCGGCTTTGCCCAAAAATACCACGAGACCCAATCACTACCCCCGCGTACTCTTTTCTGACTATCCCGACCCATCCGGACTTAACCGCGTACTCAGAATTGGCATCCGAATTAATTTACAAAAATCCTTATCTCACACCCAATTTAGTCTATACCGACTCCCGCCTGGGATAAGTGTATACCTCGTCATTAATACTCGAAATGACGTAATAAAATTATTACTATTCATTTAGTACATAAATTTCCCTAAACATTAACCATTCACTCCCCAATTAATATTTAAATATATATATGGCCATAATTAATTCAATTAAAATTACAACACACAAGTAATTTAAAATTCCCAAATTAATTAAATATTAAATGTACAAAAATACGGGGTGTTATAGTAGGGTGATAGGTAGAACCCAAAAAAATATTAATATGGGGAATTAATCTTAAGGAATGGGAATAATGGGTTAAAATCGAGTTAGGAAGTAACGAAGAATAAACACAATTGGAATGATTAAATTTGGAAATTGTGATGACATGTACCAGTAGGGACTAGACTTATACCTACTAAAATTATATGAGAAATATTTGATAACATCTGAGTGTTGAGAAAATCTCGGGAATATACTTTAAGACGTAAAGTTATAATCTATAAATACATAGGATATTCGAGATATAAATATACTACGCGAGGGAAGTATTGTGGGTTGTGCGAATGCCCTATATATATATATATATATATATATATATATATATATATATATATATATATATATATATATATATATATATATATATATATATATGTGGGATAAATACCTATAGTATAATTTATTTTGTGTATGACATACCTACGCTACTTGCTATCGAGGGGGAGGTTTCGCGTTGTGCCTGATCTTATCTCGATTGGACCCATTTGGGGGGTTTAGATTCGTACACTAAGCATAAGACCTTGGACACGTGTTATCGGTATAAATGACAGTTTCAACGGTTGAATGGGAGTGTAGGTATGTGCGTGACCCATTTGGCTGGGGAGTATGCTTGCCTCCAATATTTGTGTTATGAGATTTATGATTGATGAGAGACGTCGAACCAATTGTTCATTATCCAGTGAGTGATGCACCAGGGCGTGATAGCAGAGTATGCATGCACCACAGCTGTGTCTGGGGGATGCCGGGTATATATATAATAATGTGATGAATATATATATATATATATATATACACTATGATGTGATCTACTGTGTGATTTAGTGGATAAAAAGTGAAAAATAAATTCTGAATTGAATTAAGTAAGTGAATACTTAATATTTAAAGACCTAGTTCATATTAAAGATAAATGAACATGTTTAAATAATTAAATTATTGCATGGGAAATACGGGATAATGAGAAGATATAGGAAGATAATTGAGAATCTGGTTCAGGGGAATAATAAGGTACGTTAGGCATGCACACTAGAAGAGAGGTGAGATTCTCAAGTGAGAACTGAGAACTAACATATACGTAATGCCTACTTAATTGAACTTATTAAGCACTTGCTATTTTTAAAACCTTTTACAATCGGACTCTGATCCATTTACTTGTATATTCTCTTCTCTACTATATCTATATTACCAGGCACCCAACATCAGGGATGCCCAGCTTAGAGATTTGATATTTTGACAAGTTTCTAGGAATGCAGCTTTGGATTAGACGCATTCGTTTTCTTGATTGCTATCTTCATAGTATTTGGCTCACGTAGGGCATGTCGCCCAAGATTTAGTTATTTATTTTTAGTCCCAGATATTGAATTCATTTTATTGATACTATTATTATCATTTTCTTATAGATGATGATATTGAGATATTTCAACTGGAGAGTTTATTCCAGTCCCATTTTTACTAGTTGAATTTTAATTCAGTTGTGTTGGGTTGCTACTTATTTTATATCAGTGTGTTGTTATGGATTTAATTAAATTAAAAGATGGAAAAAATTTTGTCGCTTAGCTTAATTAATTATTAGGTGAGTTAATAAGAGAAATTGTTTTCGATAGTGATGCTAAGAATGAACCAACAGGATATTCTAATTTAATTTAATAAAGGACTGAGCACCCGGTATTTAATTAGGCGGGGTGTCACAAATATATAAATGAAAGCATATACACTTGTAAATTAATAGAGGAAGCACAAAAACAAAGCCCATGTAAAATAGAGTCTAACCCTCTAAAATAAAATATCCCCAGTGGAGTAGTCATTATGGCCATCCTGCGAAAATACCGCGAGCGAATTGACCCCAAAAGATTTACAAAAAATGGGGTCAAAGAAGAAATTCCCCTTTTCGCAGCTCTCGCGATGTTCGCGGGCTACTAAGAACATATATCGATCGTCGTCAAGAGGTGTAAAAATGTAAAGATTGCAGTTGCTAGCCTATTTTGCTCAAAATAAGCAATAGATGTATCCATCTCCCGAGGAGGTGGCATAAAAAGACTAACTAATGCATACGAAATCAAACAAATCATGGGCTTGGGAACTACGTTATGGAATCGAAAGGTCTTAGGCACTCATTCCACCCTTTTGGTATCTCCTAAGCTATATAAATATTATCCTTCTCATAAAATATGTATAATGTGTGCGGGGTGAAAAGTGTATATGTACGTAAAAATTGAGTGAGAAGAAAAATTATCGTGTCTTCATCATGAAAAAGACGAGAACAAATCAATCAAAGGAGTATAACTAAAGGAAAAAGAAAACATAAAGGTAGCCAAACTATGAGCGTTGCGTCGGATTTTAACTCGCTATGAAAGAGAGAATACGCATGTCAATGAGACCGCTAAAAAGTGAATAAAATAGTATAAGTGGCTAAAGTATGAGCGATGCATCGGATCGTGAAACACGATCAACAAGTGAATATGTATGTCAACGGGATTGCTAAAAGAAGCAAAAATAAAAATAGATAATAATGGATAGACTATGAGCGATGCATCGGATCGTAACTCACTATGAACAAATGAGTACACTTGTCAACGGGATCATTTAAGATTAAAAAAGATAAACTAATAAATTTTATTGAATATAGAGTGAGACGAGTAAAATACGAAAAATGAGAAAAAGAGTACTTGAATCCAAAGATGAATTCGGGATGCCTACTGTAACAACCCTTATTTTCAACATAACAGTCGATCACGATAATATGATGAAGATAGGGCTTGTCAAACAATTTATATCATTCTTAGCATCAAAACAATAAAGTAATGCGATTGGATGTAAAACCATCCACGCATGCTACAATTAAAATTGTAAATAAGCTCTGAATAAAATGAATCCTAACTGAATAATAATAAGCTAACAAATTCGACTCAATTGCTAATTGAGGGCTCATTGTTCATACAACCTCTCAAAAGGAAATAACTGAACAAACTGAAATGAATAACATCCTATACTATAATCAACTAAATCTAGAATTGTGATCAAACGGAGAGGACAATAAGTCTGAACCATCTAAGCCCTATATGTCCTGTCTAAAAATAACTGAAACAGTTTTTTATATAGAATGGATTAAAGCTAGAAAGTTGCAAGAAATATCTCCAATAGCATCAATATAAATCATGCGACCAATTTATAAAAACATGCAACCCGTCATCCCTCTCATGCAATAAGTATCTAACCCCTCATCTAAAAGAAATATTACTCGCATGTCCCCAACCCAAGGCAATTAGTACACTAAGAGTCTCCAATCACTGGACTAAGGAATATGTAAACCATAACAAGTCTAATAAAGATGTATTCAACTACACATGTGATAATACACCCAAATAATATCACTCATAATGCCACCCACAAAAAGAGTGCGTGTAATTCATAACAACATACTGAAAGTAACATAGGGTTCAATTAAAAGTTGTCTATCACCATACTAGAGTATTTTTGTCTTTAAAATAACAATTTCAATTATACATGAATGCAACAACCTTTGAGGACATTATCGTTCTTCTATCGGCAAGTTCCTAGGAGTCCCTTACCTAACGACCTTAAACTAAATCAATGCACACACACGAGAATAGGTTATTAATATGCATTCACAACTCTCGGGTACTCCCATACCAAGGCTCCACATATGGCCAGATAGAAGGCCTTTCTCCGCACAAAGTCTAGATCGACTTGATGCATGATCGAACATAATACCTCCCGACATCCTACATCAACAGTCAGGCGTACGGTACACGGTCACAAGATCAAACACAACCCCGACCGATGGATTCACCACGAGTATGGTATGTTCACAAAAAAAAGTCTAGCACGCCTACACAAGCGTGCGCGTATATATATATATATATATATATATATATATATATATATATATATATATATACACACACACACACACATTCAACTATAGGATATCGCTCACTCTCACGTTTACCTAATTTGACCCAATCCCGACACTGAAGGTCACTAAATAATACTAAAGTTTGTGTCACCGTCCTACGTTACTATTATCATCTTCAAATAACTTTAATTTCTTCGTAAATTAATTTAAATCACCACCACTAAATAAATCCCAACTCAAACTAGGCTCGAAATTCCAACCAAACAAAAGTTCGGCCTATTCTTGGGTAAAACTGAAGAGATCGATCGATCGACCCACATCAATTGATCGACGCTCCCGGGTCACAGATCATCTTCCTTATTGCAGGTTTGCTCCCCCAAAAAACCTCCATTGGAGTTACCCAATCTGTAAGGACAAATTTCCAATCGAGTCATTTGTAGTATTGTCTAAATTCCGTTGGACAAAACCTTTTGGTCATTGTGGTTCATTCATATATCATCCTTGAAGAATTTGGGCATCAGGCTATTCCCCTTCATCAAATTCATTCCAAATGTTCTTTACCCAAAGGTATTTGACCAGGTCCTTTTTTATATACGTCGGAGACAAACTAAATGTGACTAAAATTACCTTAAATTAATTTTGTAAGAAGTTTTATGTCAGTGTAAAAATCCTAAATTTTTGTTGGAAAACTTCCCAGGTCGTTCGAACGACCCCGTTCGAACAAACCTATTCAAACTAGTTTGCTAACGATAATTTGCTCAATACTCTGGCATTTTGTTGGAATGTCGTTCGAAAAAATTCTTTCGAACGAGATTCTACACATTCTTTACTAACTTTTCGTTAGAAGATTCATTCGAACATAGTCGTTCAAACGACCTCATTCGAACGGCCTGCTGCCAGTTTGAAATTTTTTTATTTTATTTTTGGCAATTTCTCCCATAACAGTTTTTGACCCACTACTTTTTCCTTAACTGCCAGTGTGATCTTTAGATCATATTTTGAGAACCAAAAACCCCATCCACATCCTACAAAATGTTCGTCCTTGCTATGTGCATTGGAGCTTCGCACAAGTGCTGATTGGAGACAATTATTGGGTTTTGGTGGATATCGAGACACGAGAAGTGTTGTGCAACACGTTGGATCTTCGCATACTACAAACGGAGGTATTGGAGACGGCATCAGTGAGTCTTAGTGAGTCAAGTGTGTAAATCTTTTAAGTCTCTTTGTAAAACCATATTTGTAGTGGATTTGTCTAGGCCCAACCGTCCGAGGTTTTTCCCATTTGGGTTTTCCTCGTGCATCGATGTGTTGTGGTTATGACCTCTTATTTCATATTGCATAATCACCTAGATGTATGTGTAGGCTAAAAGGATAAAATTTGGGTTAATTTATATCTCCTACTTAAATTGTAAATTGTCACAACCTTCATGTAAATTGTTCTTACTTACTCATGAATTTGGAAAGAAAATAAAAAATGGAATATTACTATCTTTGCTTTATTTTATATTAGTGTAGTGTGTGTATTCTACGAAATTATTTAAATCTATATAACCTTGCAACTTCACAAGCTCCTCAATCAGGGTCAATACTCAACTAAGCTTAAGTCTAACAATTGGGTTATGATTCCAAATATTTTTTAACAACTATTTGAGATCAAGAATGTTAAAAACATGATTTATTTCATTAAGATTCATGTAATACCCTGCCCTAATATTTCATTCAAAATTTTGTTTAAATTGTAATGAAGTGAGCTTTGATGACAATTGTAGGAAATTTGTGGGTAAGAATTGAAATTTTGAGAAAAGAATAAGGAATGAGGGTTCGAACAAGAGCGGCATCGATTGAATGAGGTTTCGACCACACTCAAAGTAGGGGATGGAGCGAGGTTCATGCGAGGTCACACTGCCTAACAGTTCTATGTCGCCTGAAGGTCGCAAAAAGCTATAAATCAAACGAGGTACACTTGTCGTTCGAACGAGGCTCAATGTTATTTGAACGACATGCTTCAAAAATGTTTAATCTGATTTATCCTCATGCGCTGTCAGGTTTCTAATCCTTGGATTATTGAGTTGTCAAAATCTGGTGAGCCCGGATTAGCAAAAACTGGATTTTTGGTATTTTTAGGGTTTTTATAAGGCTTGGTTTGGGTCACTTTGGCATTTGGAAGAGACAAGAAGATGAGAGGGAGAGAGGGGTGGTCTTCCACCATGGATAAGCTTATATCCGCCTCTCACCACCATTCCATCACAATAAACCACCTTATTCTTTCAGTATTTCACTATATTCAAGCCTTTAACACCCATTTTCACCACTGTTGAAGTGGATCTACGAATTTTGGAGAAGTATTGGGGGATTTTTGGAGAAGATGATGAAATCTTTCATGGAGTTTAAATGGGTTTTTAGCTTGGAAGCTTAAATGGAGCACATATGGAGCATTTTTTTAGGATACTTATGGTAACCCCTTGAGGTCACCTTTGGAGGTGGGGGTTACTCCTCCTGCATCAACCTTCTTGCCACCGTTTGGAGCCTTTAGAGGTAGGAACTACCTACTCTTGGATTAAGACTCTATTTTACGCATTCGAGCTCTTTATTGTTAGAATATTAAGAGTAGGATGCTTATGAACTTAGTGATGGATTTTCTAGTAAAAATTAATAATAAACATTTTTATGAAATAAATATGTTGAAAAAATCTCATTTGGTTGAGAATAAGTGAAGAATAAACTTTTCAAAGTTTTGTTGAAATAAATGTAATTTTCATGTAAATTGTATGCTTAAGTTGGTGCTGAACATTTTTGTGGAATAAAAATATTTTAAATTTACATTTTTATCTTGCCTAAGATATTTGGTAAATTAAGTTTGATTTTTTGCAAAAATAAAGATTTTATAAAAGAAGAAATAAAACGCCCTACGGTCTAGAAAATGTATGTTTTGCAAGTATTATGAATTTTTATTATGAAATGCATGTTTAACCCATTAAATAGGGTTTTAGAATTTAAAATCTATCTTCTCATGCTTATATATAAACTTGTAGTATTTTGATGATAAACATTTGAGCAAGTTTAAAGATGGTTTTGTTGGGTTTAAACAAGAAATGAGAAAAGTAGAAATTCTAATCTTAAAAGTGCGTGAAAAGGGAGTTAAAGGTGTGATGAATATAAGGTTGTAAGACTACATGTATTATTAAATAGGAAATGTTATTTCCTTATAAAAGTAGTCTTTAAGAGTAATGAGATTACTTGAATAAAGAAAGTAAAGAAATGTCTAATTTGAAAATATGATTAGTAAAGATGTTGGTTAAGTGTTAATGGTTAGACATTGAGAAGTTGGTGTGTGAAACTTAATAATGTTTTGGATTATTGACACTTAAGAAATTGGAAAGGAAATAATGGAATAAATAGGTTTCTAACTTGAGAAGAATGATACTCCTAATGCTAAAAAAGTGTTTTAGGAAAACAACACTTGTAAAATGGAGAAAAACGACAAGTTTGGAAACAAATGGGTAAAAGTGGAACATTTTTATGAAATAAAAATATTGGAAAGGGTGTTACACAAGTTGATCCTAAATGAATATGATTTTTGGAATAAAATCAAAGTTAAAGTGTAAAGGACGTGAAATGATAATTTTAAAGTGTAACATGAGTTGGAGTGAAACCCCGGGTTTGGCTTCGGCTAGGTAAAAGGGAAAAGAAGGAATAATGTGAACATTTGTAAACTCGGGTGATATTGGGATAATTAAGGCGGGCCCGGAGCCCCGGGTAGAAAGACCCAAAACCACTGGCCAGAGTATATAGTGATGTCGTCGGTGGTGTGGAGTCCATTAAAGTACGTGATTTATTGGAAGATTTCGACAATAATATAAAAGAATAAGGAACATAACAAGAAATGGGTTGTATGGTAAAATGTGTTAAGACGACCTAACTCGAATGAATTAATGAATGTTTCGGTAAACGATAAAGTGGAGAAGGAATGTATAAATTGATTAATGTTTGCAAAGTAAATGAAAGGGAAAGTGTAATGGTAAATGGGTGAGTTAAGCACCCTAAGAAGGTGTAACCGTGATTAACACAAGGGTGTGTCATGAAAAAGCTTTCCAAAGGTTAAAAAATTATTATCTAACATAGTGTTTGAGTATATTAAAAGATATTATTTTCAATGAAAATACTATTGTGCATTATTTAAATGGTAAGGGTAATTTCGGTAAAGAAATGGTTTATGTTAAATAAAGTGTTGTGAATTCAAGTATTTAACCATGTGAGTTAAATACAATGATAAATATCAATTTAAGAAAGAAGAAATCTTTTATTATATTAAGGTAAATTAATCGGGAAAAACGTTTTCGAAAGTATAATATTTTCACGCATTAAGTATATGAGTGTGTGTGTGTGTGTGTGTGTGTGTATACAAAGTAGTTGAATGTGCATGTAAGTCTAACGTATTATAGTCTCCTTTCTGTCGTTCATTTATATACTGTATTTGTACATTCCCACCGGGCATTGGCTCACACCCTCGTCTTTGCTACAAAAGGTTTAACGTAGGTTCGTATTTTGAGAGCATTTTACAAGTTAGTGTTCTATTTAATTTCACGTTAGTATCTCTGTATACTTGAACACCGGGGATGCTTCCCACGGGTCCTTCATGTAGTTTGAACTTGAAATTAAAATCGCATGCTAAAATAATGAAAGGTTGATTAAAAAAAATTGGACTACCAACATAATATAGGTTGTTTCATTGCACTTCACACCTAACGCTCGGGTTGGACCTGGTAGCCCATAAATCCTGGTCAGGGCGTTACAATTCATACTCTCTAAACTAGTATATCATCAACATGAAAGAGGGTTAATTTACCTACGAATTCAATAACAATCTTTAGAATAAAATGGCGATTAGTCCTACTAACGAAATTAAATCCTAAAACATCAATCGTATTACAGATTTATACTTCCAACCCATTCAATTTCAAGTTTTCTCTTTGAAGGTACAAGTCTTTAAAGCATGGCTTGTAAATACAATATCTAATTAACCCAAAAATATAAATGTAATTAAACTTAATTAGAGCAAAACTTAAATATGCTTTCAAATACCATATTATATTAGGCAATACATTAATTGTAAATCAATTACAGATTTAAATGAGGTATTACAAGAGATTTCTTGTGTTAGATTGAAGAACGATGAACTTTTGGCTTGAATCCTTGTACTTTCTCCTCTCTAAGCTTTCTTTGCTTCTCCTACAAGTCTGATAGCTGTTAGGGTTTTCATTTCTAATGATATATAATATGACTAATTAAAGAGTTTTATTCCTAGTAAACACTTTAATTTTCGCACCTCCACTTTAGGCCTATTTTTGGGCCCCCAAATGGGTCCAAAATACCTCCCGGAATAACCTAAAATTTAGTTCAAGTACATACCTACCCCGCGGGACGAACTTAAGATGATAAAATAAAATTAACAATTAATTATTTTACGCATCATATCTCACGATAAAACCTCGCGGCATAAAATAAATTTACCAATTAATATGTAAGCGGGTCTCCGTATCACTCTTATACCTCATATCTCACGGTAAAACCTCGCGACATAAAATAAAATTACCAATTGATTATTTTACGTGTAACAGTATATAGTCCAACATAATTAATTACACTCATCAATTAATAATGGCATGCAACATAAATAAATCACATAATATGCACATTTAATTATAATCTAAATATGTATTTTTTATTACCAATTATCTTAAGTAATAATTAATTTCTTCACACCATTAATAAATAATAAAATAAATGACAGATAATACAGGGTATTACACCTACGTAGCTGGAACCGAAATCAAAGTCCGCGCAGTTCGCGATAACATAAGGGTGGAGTAAAACCCATAAATACAAAACTAGAGTTTCCCTTTTTTAATTTATTGAAAAATGTGTGCAAGTGGTAAAAATGTTGAAAGACGGAGGGGAAACCCTAATTTGGGATTTATGAATTAAACCCGCTTTTTGGCCTTTTTGAGTTTGTGAAAATAAGTTTTGTGAGTATATAAATAATAAAGAGGTGAGAAAGGGTGAGAAAGTATAAACTAAAAGGAAATATATGCTAAGAGTAATAAAATGTAAGAAATGACACTAATTTAATGAACTTGAATAAAAGAAATTTCGACATTCTATGGGAGTTGGATTCTGATTTTAGAGGTCTGTAGGCGGATTTTGATGGTGATGAGATGGTGGAAAATGGGAGGCAAAGGTGAGTTATGGGTGATGTAATGGAATGTTGAGAGAATGTTTTGAAAGTTATGTATTGAAAAAATACCGCACTGATTTCAGGTTAAAAAGTTCCTAAACAATAAGGTCAGGGTTTCCTTAAACAAGGAACCCAAAATGTGAGAAAATACTAGGTTTCCCCTCAGGGGTCTGCCGATCATCATGGCAGTTAGCCTGCCAGATTTGGTGGCCAAGGAAAGTATCCCTTGCTTGTAGGGAGGGGGGAGAGGTGTCTATAGGTAGTCCAAAATGGATTTTTTAGAAAAATACTCATAAATTGCAGACCGTAAGTCCATTTTGTGTATAGATGGGACCATTGGAAAGATAATTAAAAGCTCCATGAAAGAACATTGAGTTACTCTCGGGTCTAAGAGTTGATTAAAGCCAAACGGATCTTGGGAAGAATTCAGTGACCTCAGATTAGGGTTTCGTAGTAAAAAAGCAACTAAATGGAAACTGTAAGTTTGATTTACGCACAGTATGGACCGTTGGCAAGGTGATTCAAAGCCCTATGGCAGTATGTTGAGGTACTTTGAGGTCCACGAGCTAACTAAAATCAAATGGAGCTCGATAAGCATCCAGTTACCTCCAATTAATGTTTCAGAGTAAAAAGGCGACTAAATGCGAACCGTAAGTCCTATTCGTGAACGGTATGGACTGTTAGAAAGAGGACTCAGAGCCCTATGAAAGTGTGTCAAGATACTCTTGGGTTCAAAAGTTGAACGAAATTCAAATAGAGCTTTAAAAGCATTTAGTGACCTCCAGTGAGGGTTTAAAAGAGGGTTAAAGGAACTTTATTTAAACCCTAGGGAAATGTATAGGGGTAATAGAATGTGGTATCTACAGATAGTAGTGGAGGACGAGGTTAAATCCACAAATGTTTAGCCTAATCTTGAGGCAGGGGCATACATTAATAATGGAGTTATTATCGATCGAAACTAAGGTTACAGTATACCAATAATCAATATTGGAAAATAAATGATTTGACATGTCTTGTAATGATAGTAACCTGGAGACCCTTTAACACCAAGATTATCTTAAATGTACAGTGCATTAATATCAACTTTGCAGCACGAATTGACTATTCGATATAAAATGACAAAATATGTTGCATGCGTATTATTATTAGTATATATTATGGGTAAACTATCCCTTACATATTACACAAGTATGAAAGCTCTTTATAGGGCAATCCATGTGTCCTTCAAGCAAAACCATTTGAGTTTGGATTTCACGTTACCAATAGTGGCTTCCCCGATTCTTAAATAAACTAAATTTATCTTTGGTATAACTGAAAATATGAGGATATTCGTATTTGGTAGCATATGTTTAAGGCTTTGTCCACTTGAGACGTCACACTAATCTTCACCGAATACATCCACCCAACATTTATTAAATAAATCGTTACTTACACGTCCGGGTATGCCATTCCATAAATGAAATAGACAACGCTCTAATGCAATTAGGATGTCGTATGTGTTGCACAAATGTCAAATGTACGTATAAAATTGGTTTTTCCAGGGTTATCTGATGACAACAATGCATACCAAGGTACTAAAAGGTTGCCCTTGATTTGGCCAATCGTAGATAAGACTTAATTCACTTGGACTATTCATTAATAGTGATTGTGAACGTTCAATGAATCAACAGTATCACTGTACCATATATCGAGCACCTATTATGCGGAGAAAATCCTCGGGTAATGAGTTGATAAACTCTAGCAAAGAGGTGGGATAACTCATTATATAATTTTTTATGCATCGAGCTTTAAAAGATTATATTTTGACCACAACAGTTATAATTTTTGGTTTACTTTCTCATCTCAATTATAGAGTGTGTCATTACTGTACACACGTGAACAATGCTAAATGTCCAAAATAACCAGACAGAAAGAGTACGTAATAATCACAAAATATATGCATAATTATTTTATTAAATTCTGGACAAATGCAAGATTACATCAAACAAAACAATGAAATCCAACACAATTAACAAGAGCAAAGACCAATCCACCTTCAGACATTGTGAAAGAGGTATATGCCGCTCCTAAATTATCTCAAGTAATAATTAGTTCCCATTTATTATGTTTTTGACACAATTAATAAATAATAAAATAAATACCAGAAAATACGGGGCATTACATTCTTTCCCCCTAATAAATGAATTGCGTCCTCGGAATTTGAAACGTACCTGACTAGAAGAGTTTTGGATACTTCTCTCGGATGTCATCTTCTCGCCCATGTCGACTTACCCTTATTGTGGTTCCTCCACTAGACACCCACCAATGGAACCATTTTGGAATGGAGTATACAATCACTATGATCTAAGATAGCAATTTATTTCTCCTCGTAACTCACATCGGACTGGAGGTCTATCTCAATGAGATCAATATGTAAGTGGGCTACCGCATCTCTAAGGGACCTCTGCAACGTCAAAATATGAAAAACATGGTGGATCCTCTGTACAATTATCTTGTAAATCTAAATGGTACACGATTGGTCTTATTCTCTCAATAATGGTAAATGGCACAACATATTGGGGATTCGACTTCACCTTTTTTCCAAACCGCATAAATCCCTTCATGGGAGACACCTTGACTATAATTTGATCTCCCACCTTATAATCTAGGTGCCTCATCCCTGCACCTGCGTGACTCTTTTGCTGATCCTGGGCAATTCAAATTCAATCTCCGGACATAGAAAATTAAGGTATGAAATGAATTGACATGAAGTTATAAGTTAATGGGTGGACCCTTAATGGTTTAGGGTTGATTAGGCACATATTCTTCATATTTATCCCCTTAATTTCGGTATTTTTATGATCCCGTGCAATGTAAATAGCTTGGATTTGTCTCGTATTTATGCTACTAACCTCTTTTGGCAAGTATTTCGTGTTTTGTGTATTTCTTATGCGTTTTACAGGTATTTCATGCAAGTTAGTGCGAAGGAGAACTCAAAACAGTGAAAGAAACCAAGAAAAGGAGAGTTAAAGGGCATTTTCGTAATTTTTCAGCCTTAGTCGGGAGGTGGGGCCAACTAGAAAGTTGAAGATCTCGAAATTTCAAGAACACTGGAAAAAACAGCACCTCAATCCGAGCTACGGTGAAGAAGTTACGATGTTTTGAAGTTGCGCGATAATGAAGAGAAATGGACCAGAAACCAAGCCGATGACAGCAGAACCGATCCGGTAGAATAAAAAAAGAACCGATCCGGTAGCTAAAAAATGGACCGATCTGAGGGTTATCCGGACCGGTCCGCCGGTGCGAATTGCTAGCATTAATTATGCAGATTTTGACGTGATTAGCTGGTGAAAACTTGTGCAACAAGCGATTCTGGCTGTCAAATTCATGCTACTTGGTGCTATAAAAGACCAAGCCCTACCTCATTTCAAGAGGAGTCGAATTCTAGAGAGAGAGGCAGATTTTGGAGAGTTGTTTTATCAAGTTGTAGGAGGCTAGTACGTAGGGTTTCTTTGTAGTTAGTTTTTAGAGGATTCTTGTAACCAAGAACCCTAGTTTTTGAAGTTTGTCTACAATTCAAGATTCAAAGTTCTATTCAAGATTCATCATTCATCCATTGCAAGTAATTTTAATTTATTTATTTTACTGCTTTCCTAGTTAGTTTAATTAATTGTTGAGCTCTAGTTTTCCATTCCTAATTCAAGTCATGTTCTCAATTTTCTAGAGTTAGTTATGAATTCCTGCACTTTAATTTGTAAGTTTTATTTTGATTTCATCATGTTAAGCTAAGTTTTTAAGGGTTGGGATGCATGAACCCATACCAATGTAAATTACTTATGTAGAAAATAGAATTTAAATTAAAAAATTTAAAGAGTCGTGCGAGACAATTTTACAACCATTGTAGATCTTTTAATCTCTCTTGCCCTAGGTACTTGGGATGTTTAAGAATATGATGTGCGTAAAATTATTTATCACCGCTTTATATTTACCTTTGATTTCATATGGTGTGGGCTTGATCCTCATATATGTAATTCTTAGGATCTATAAAGACTGGATTCATTCAAATATATAATTTACAATTCTAGGATTCTACACGGTAAATTACTAGGGTTAGGGGATTGTATTCCAACCTACTTTCTCATTCATATTAATTAGTTTGCTCATGCATGCATAGTTAACTTTTTTATTTTTTTCGTCTTCAACCATCATCATCTTTTTCACTTTTATTTTAGAAGTAATAAATCAATTAAATTCCATCAAACATTCCCTGTGGATTCGATACCCAGACTCGCCAATATACTCCTTAAGAGTGTAGTTACAAGTTTAGGTTTTTTTGTATTGAGGTTGGAAGCCGATAACGACGACTAGCGTATTACACGGACGCTCGATTTTTGACTCGATCAAAATGGCACCGTCGCCGGGGAGTGTTTGTTATAGATTATAATTGACTTACTACTTCGTAAAAAAAAAAAAAATTGAAAAATGTGTCACGTTTTTTAATTGCCCACTTTGAAATGTCTTATTTTAACTCTTTTGGTGGCTTTAATTGTTATGTTAATAGTGAGGAGGAGAATGAACTCATGATTTATGAACATTGGATCAATATCACTAAAGATGAGTCTCATAAATACAAGCCCAGTGCTAAGGCCATCTAAATTTATGAAAATGAAAGTCTTGAAGAAGAAAGGCGTAAAAAAGAATATAGGGAAAAAAATCGTTTTGGGGAGCAAGAGTTGGATGCATTATTCGAATCCAATGACGATTTTTCTTCTGATATTTTTGAGACTAAAGAATGTTTTCAACCAAATGAGGAATCCAATGAAGAATCACTTGAGCTTGAATTTATGTCCTCACCATTCTCATTCACTATTATCGAACCATTAAATCAATCACAAGAACTGGATGAATGTCTTAAGGATGTTGATCCGATTCTTGTATGGGAATTTTTTTTTGAGATGCTTCATCTTACGGGCCATACACTTAGAAGTGTCACTCCACCAGATCCAAATAAACATTTTGGGGGAGAAGATTTTGAGGACAAGGACTCTATGCTTAAATTATTTTCCAAGATGGACTCTTTCTGTTTGTGTGATCCGCTTCCCATACTACTTGAAAAATCTTTGGAACGTGATTCTATTTTTCTTGGATCCCAATGGTACTTGTCCCCCTATGCACCCAAATCCCTCATTATCCACCTCAATGTTTTAATTGGTGATGGTTCATTTTTTTTTCCCTACACATGCCTTCCGTTGTTCAAACGGAATTATTATTTTTCGGACGACATGCTTTCTAATGAGGGTACACCATTAATCCCTCAAAGTCAAATTGTATTTTGGATGGACCCCCAAATTTTTCGACTTCTACTGTATGAGTTATTAGAATTTCAAATCGTAGGTTGTACATAATTAGTTTTTTTTTTCTTTTTCTTTTTTTTTCTTTTTTTTTATAGTGTAGTGTCATTAGTTAAAGTTTTTGTTATTATTTTTGCTATGCTTGGTTCTAACATGTTTTGTAGATTCAATGGACTCGCACTCATTAGGGATCGCTCCATTTGGGTAATATCTTTCTTTTCCTCTCTTTATGTTGTGTTCTTGATTCGCATTGAGGACAATGCAACATTTAAGTTAGGGGGTGTGGGATATTCTTCCCGTTTATTGTTTAGATTCATTGATTCGATCACATGTTCCTTCCAAGTGTGTTTTTTTTAGAAAATTTCAAAAAAAAATTGAAAAAAGTTGAAAAAAACCAAAAAATATTTTTCTTCAAAATAAATAAAAATTGGAATTTAAATTTTTCAAAAATATCACATTTATTCTATTTAAAGTCTCAAATTGTTAACAATCAAAATGCACTAAGCCAAAATTGACCGAAGATGGAAATTGAAAGAAAATTGACGACTTAACGAATTAATGTGGAGATTGATCAAACCCGGTGAGATTTCGAGCCTTTCAATTTTTTATGAGTTTTTAAATCAATCCGAGTTTATGATTAACTCAAAGTTCTTTTCAGCGTTTTAATAAGTCGTTGATGATCTCAATCCTTTGTTTTGATCGGTTATGGGAAATGTGTGAAATGTTGTTTCGAAATTCGTACTAAATATATCTCTAAACTTAATTAATCTCGAGATGCATATGGTAATGTGATTAGCAATTTGGATAATGAAGTAGGCCATCGTTTGTTACCCAAAAATATTAACCATAAAAAATTGTGAAAAACAAAATTATCCCTTTGCAACCCAAGTTGAGCCTAATAAAATATTTTTCTTTCGTTTGATAACCCGAAAAAACCAAATAGCCCGGAATTGTGAAATTTAGAAAACTCATCAAGTCCAAATTGTGCAATAAAAAGGGGCAAGAGAAAAATAAAAAAAAAATGTTCAAAAAAAAAATAGTGAGAAAAAAAAGGAAAATTGAAAAAGAAAGAGAAAAATGAGCAAAAGCCCGAAAAAGCACTAATGGACATCATAAGGACATTTTCCAATTCCGAACATTCCGTCCATTCCCAATTTTTACCCTTTACACCTTTTAACCCAAAAAGTCCTAACTGAGTCCGAATGGCAAAATTAATTACCGCGTGGAGAGCTAAGACATGAAAAGAAAATATGAGAGATTAAATGGTGTGAATTAGAGGTGATGTTCCCATTTCCTAATAATCGTACTCCGATGATGAGATCTTTTCACCATATATTTATTTCTTTTCAATTTTGTATGCACGAATTTGTGTCTATTATATTTACTCTTTATATCATGCATACCGAGAGAAAATAGCCACAATCCGAGTGATTCGTTTGTGAGTGCATCCGTAAGAATTTGAATCAAAACGAATTTTTGGAAAGTAACGTAATGCTCAATCGGTGGAAATTTGAGGTTTAATTTCTGGCTTTGCACACACACACTATGGTTTGAGACATTTGAATATGAATTTAGGTGATTATTTTTTGAAAAGTTTAAATTGTATAATTTTTAAGTATTTTGATATTTATTTGAGTCAATAAAGAATTTTGTGGGTGTATTCACTGCAAACCCTCACGAGACAAAACTCGTCCTACTGGGGTAACCTAGGGGTTTAAAGGCTTGTTGCATACGCTAAATGCAATCGCTTGCCCGCGAAAAAAGGTATTCTATCCCAATAAAATGATTTTCAAGAGTTGAGCCTTGATAGTATTCTTTTACATTGCTCGGGACGCGCAAAGTTCTAAGTTAGGGGGTGTGATTAAGCACATATTCTTCATATTTATCCCCTTAATTTCGGTATTTTTATGATCCCGTGCAATGTAAATAGCTTGGATTTGTCTCGTATTTATACTACTAACCTCTTTTGGCAAGTATTTCATGTTTTGTGTATTTCTTATGTGTTTTACAGGTATTTCATGCAAGTTAGTGCGAAGGAGAACCCAAAACAGTGAAAGAAACCAAGAAAAGGAGAGTTGAAGGGCAATTTTATAATTTTTCAGCCTTAGTCCGGAGGTGGGGCCAACTATAAAGTTGAAGATCTCTAAATTATAAGAACACTGGAAAAAACGGCACCTCAATCCGAGCTACGGTGAAGAAGTTACGATGTTTTGAAGTTGCGCGATAATGTAGAGAAATGGACCAGAAACCAAGCCGATGACAGCAGAACCGATCCGGTGGGTACCGGACTGATCCGGTAGAATAAAAAAAGAACCGATCCGGTAGCTAAAAAACGCACCAATCCGAGGGTTATCCGGACCGGTCTGGCGGTGCGAATTGCTGGCATTAATTATGCAAATTTTGAGGTGATTAGCTGGTGAAAACTTGTGCAACAAGCGATTCTAGCTGTCAAATTCGTGCTACTTAGTGCTATAAAAGACCAAGCCCTACCTCATTTCAAGGGGAGTCGAATTCTAGAGAGAGGGGCAGATTTTGGAGAGTTGTTTTATCAAGTTGTAGGAGGCTAGTAGGTAGGGTTTCTTTGTAGTTAGTTTTTAGAGGATTCTTGTAACCAAGAACCCTAGTTTTTGAAGTTTGTCTACTATTCAAGATTCAAAGTTCTATTCAAGATTCATCATTCATCCATTGCAAGTAATTTTAATTTATTTATTTTACTGCTTTCCTAGTTAGTTTAATTAATTGTTGAGTTCTAGTTTTCCATTCCCAATTCAAGTCATGTTCTCAATTTTCTAGAGTTAGTTATGAATTCCTGCACTTTAATTTGTAAGCTTTATTTTGATTTCATCATGTTAAGCTAAGTTTTTAAGGTTTGGGATGCATGAACCCATCCCAATGTAAATTACTTATGTAGAAAATAGAATTTAAATTAAAAAATTTAAAGAGTCGTGCGAGACAATTTTACAACCATTGTAGATCTTTTAATCTCTCTTGCCCAAGGTACTTGGGATGTTTAAGAATATGATGTGCATAAAATTATTTATCACCGCTTTATATTTACCTTTGATTTCATATGGTGCGGGCTTGATCCTCATATATGTAATTCTTAGGATCTATAAAGACTCGATTCATTCAAATTTATAATTTACAATTCTAGGATTCTACACGGTAAATTACTAGGGTTAGGGGATTTTATTCCAACCTACTTTCTCATTCATCTTAATTAGTTTGATCATGCATGCATAGTTAACTTTTTTATTTTTTTCGTCTCCAACCATCATCATCTTTTTCACTTTTATTTTAGAAGTAATAAATCAATTAAATTCCATCAAACATTCCCTGTGGATTCGATACCCAGACTCGCCACTATACTCCTTAAGAGTGTAGTTACAAGTTTAGGTTTTTTTGTATTGAGGTTGGAAGCCGATAACAACGACTAGCGTATTACACGGACGCTCGGTTTTCGACTCGATCAAGGGTCATATCATTACCAACTCAATAAGACACAATAATTAACGGCTCGGGATAGTATTTATCCCCTTCACATGCTAATACCTAATAAGACCTGTTAAGACCCACTAATTTAAGTAAATAAGATATATTATGGGGGCTCATAAAGAGTTTATGTATATTAATTTTAATTTAACCACAAAAAATCTACTAAATGAGAGATTTCTAATTTTAATGAATTAATGGGTCTAATTGTGTTTAAAAATGAGTTAATATGTCAACTTATATATGGTTCAAAATAATTCATTATTGTAATGGGTGAACACATCATGACGCGTTAAGATAATGTTTTGGGTTTGAGTATGATTTTTTCACACGATAAAAAAGTCACATTTAGAAGCGAACCCGATAAGACTCGAAAACGATACAAACTGACATGAACACAACTCGACATTCCCCTTTGTCACCTACACCTATCTCTAATCATCTCCACCTTCTTTGTGGTGTCCTGAATGAACTCGGGTTCGAGAAGTTTGTTGTCCCCGCCTCTAACTAACAAGAGGGAGAACCACAAGGTCTCATATACAATGCCTCAAATGACTCCACACAAATCACGAATTGATAATTGTTGTTGTAAGATAACTCCATTAACAATAAGTACTCATTCCAACTCCCTTTCAAGTCCAAGATACACATTTGTAATACGTCCTCCAACATCTGATTAACACGCTCCGTCTGACCATCCATCTGGGGGTAATACGAGGTGTAGGATGTGTCCCCCCACATGGATGATTAACTTAGCCAAGTGAATTGATTGTTCACAAAGAAGCATGTCAAAAAAACTCACTTCAAAGATTCTTCACAAGAAAGTAGCTCGCAGCGCTCTACCTCGAAGAGTCTCCACGAACTTGGCCTGAAGGATCTAGTACAAATAACAAAAGTCACCTGGATGACAATAGTTTATAATAACATATAGAATGTTGTATTATGTATTTTATATTATGAATGTATATGTTGAGTGAGGTCGTTTGGTACCCACGAGGGACCATGCCTGACAGGGCGTGAGAGGTCTTTCATGCTCTATCAAGCAAACTCCTCTTGGGAACTTCGCAGGGACATGGTTTGGAGGATTGAGAATAAGGTAATGTTAAGAATTATTACCAACCCTCTTGGCACACTTGGATAAAATTTCACCCAGTACAAATGTCACTCGAGCCTACTCATTGCTTACTTATTCGAGTTAACCACCTCGAGCCATTCGATCTCTCTCAATACTTGCCCCCTCAAGGTTACCTCCTCGAGGTATCTTGGGTCCCAGCCCATCTAACTGATGTGACTAGATACCTAACAATAGCCATTGTTTGAACCACTTCCTGACGTCATGACATCTGACGGTCAGGGACTCAAGAGCGTAGCACTTAAGGGTCTTTACCCTTAGGATGGCAGGTCTAGTTCACGAAATCTGACCATATAGCCATCCTAGAGTAAGCCTCAAGCTGACAAGTCATATCCCTCATTAATGCCCTCAATACTTCCAACCAATATAATGGTTTCCCGCCAAAACTACCAGATCCCATGCATTAAATACAGTATCCCATGCATTTAATGCACCAGACCAGAGGGATCGAGGGAATGCTGACTCGAGCAACCTCTCCCCCATATAAATAAGACAAAATAAAAAAATCAAAGAGAGATGATCCAGAGCCCAGGATTGCTGCCCAAATTTCTTTAAACCAGAGAAATCTCGCGAGAGCATTAACTCCCACACATATTCAAGGCACCCATCATTGGGCATTAACTGAGCTTGAAGTTCATGCCTTGTCTTTATTGTGCCTAGAGTGCTTGTTCTTTCTCCCTCCGACCACGCTACCTGTTGATCCAATTCATTTATTGTGTTTACCACATGCTGCTCATGTCAATATGTTCTTTAATGCAACTTTGAATATTGAATCTCTCTGTCTCTGATTCACCTATGGCTCTGACCTATACTCTATATCTAACGGTGTTAATCCCGATCTTAATAAGGGGTTACACCTCACTTAATACTAACGGTATTTGAAGAACTCACATCTTACATTTAGAGACTCTGTTGGGGAGGTATTCTCTTTTGAAAAGAAGCCAGAGGATAACAGCATTAGAAACATTAATTTCGATGCCATACAGCGTGAAGAAGAGGCAAACAACATTGTGTTGACTGAAGCGGAGAGAATGACAAAGATAGAGCTTAGTGCACCTGGTGTTGGCGTCACGAAGACGATGGCCACACAAGAGGGAATAGGCCAGACACAAATGCATGGGCTATTGGGACTATTCACGGAGTTTATTAAGACTCTAATAACCCAAGCAATGTTGGTATCCCCCACGGAAGTGAGTTCCTTTACCACATTGCCAACCAATATACTAGCTCCAACTGTTACTGGAGGGGTGGCGGTGTTTGCTTCCGTTAACACCTTCCCCATGGTTCCACCACCCTCTGGAGGTGCGTGTCTGACCATTGTCCCACCTGTGATAATGGAACCGGCGTTGAAAAATGGGGGAGTAACTCTAGCTGCTCCAGCTATCGTGGTAAATCAAGGAGTAAGCGCGCCAGCCACAACAACCCCGGTGACAATAACGTCGTCTCAGCTAGCCCCTCGCCAGCCAGCTTAGAAGATATGAAGAAAGAGCTACTAAAGTTCATAATTGTGTCTAAAGGGGATAGATCCTCCATATACGATGACTTTCATACTCCCTACCCAGAGGAATATAATAACAAAACCTACCCAGTGGGTTATATTCCCCCAATTTTTGAAAAGTACATGGGGAAAGGTGAGAATCCCAAGGAGCAAGTGAAGAGGTTCATCGAGAATCTAGGGGTCCATTGCAATGATAAAAAGTTAAGGCTAAGGGAGTTCTCAAAGTCCCTGACAGAGAAAGACTACACGTGGTATTCCCACCTAGCTCCAAGTAGTGTAAGTTCTTGGGAGGACTTGCATGTTTTGTTTTTGCAAAAGTTTTTTTTTTTGGCTGAGGACGAGTTCACACTCACCCAGCTCACGCATGAGAAGCAGAAGCTAGGAGAGAAAGTTGTGGCCTATATCCGAAGGTTCCGCGAGCGCTCCCTAGACATGAGGGAGGAGACGCGAGAAGACAAGCTTTTACAAGTATGTGTAGAAGGCTTGCTTCTCAAATACATATATCACTGATTAACAAGAAAAGAGAAGGTGTGTTTGCAACCTTTTTTAAGGCAACAAGGAATATCGCATTAGTGTTAAAACCTATAGTACCACCTCCCGCTTTGCGTAACTTTATGATGAGGCCAACAGTTACCTCAGGGATGGGAATACCCTCAAGGATCAACTATGCAGACTATGGGGGTAGAGAAGGAGGTAATGTCGGTCGAGGAGGTAGAAGGGGTAGAAGCAACAAGAGAAGGTTTAAAGACTAGGTGGGTCCTCCCAAGCTACCTTGCCCGGTGGAGAAAGCTTTGAACATGTACGATCTCATGGTCCGTGATAAATTTTGCAAGCCGATTAATGTCCACACCGCACCGCGCACTCGAGAAGACAGAGCAAAACCCCATTATTGCGGTCTCCATAACAGGTTAAATCATCCTATTAAAGTGTGTTTTTCATTAAGAAGGTTGATTGACCACAATGTGAAGAATGGAGACATTGAGTTGTCACAGACCAATGTAAACAACAACCCTTTACCACCCCCACGGGGCCCATATGGCTAGCGCCTTCGATGAGGAGGTCGGGCGATCAATGATGGAACAGTGGCTCGAAGGGAATGACTCTGAAGGCACTCCAGAGAGTAGCTTTGATGATTATCTCGAAGAATGCACTTTCGAGTTCGATTGCCTGCATATAGATGATGAGATTAAAGATTAAGAGGATCAAGAAGGAGAAGCATATGATGATATTGAGCTGCTCAGTGGGCAGATGGGATCCTGTTCTCTGAGATAGGTCAACGAGTGATAGCATATGATGAGGCTGCATATAGATATGTGGAAGAAGTTTATGAGCTCGAGGATGATCGGACAGATCCATGGATTGAGTGCATAGCTGTGGCTCGCTTGCTAAAGTTTGGATAGTTTTTCGACCAGGTTGGCCTTCCTGAAGCTTCCTGACTGGAAGTTACGAGGACCATTCTACAGCTTACAAAGAAAAATGTGGCCCCACACTTGAAATGGAAGGGGCCTATGCCTAAATTAGTGAGTATATATCTCACAGAAGTCACATTCTCGGAGACAGATTGGATGATTAGGTATCTAAACAACAGGCCTTTGTATATTACTGCATCGGTGAATGACTGCATTTTCTCACGAGTATTATTGGATGGAGGGGCATCCATCAACATAATGTATGTGGGATCCTTTTATTCCATCGAGTTATTAGAGACGAGGATAGTGCCCCATTCGTTGGCAATATCGGGTTATGACAATCAGTCCTCTAAGTCAGTGGGCTACGTTAATGTGGTCATTATGATGAGGAACATCACTTCCCATATTAAATTCCACATTATGAATTACGAACCGTCATATCAGTTGTTGGTAAGTAGGGTATGGATGAACAACCATGGGTTGCTACCCTCCACCTATCACCAATGTGCTAAGGCAAACATAAAGGGTAAGGAGGTGGTGATACGAGCTACCAAGAAACCTTTTGCAAAGGAAGAGACCCATATAGTGGATGCATCTTTCTATATCGATCTGTAGGAAGAAGCTACTATGGTGACAAGATATACCGGGGGATAAGGATCCCGTCAACTCGAGATAAGGTGCAGGAACCTGCTCGAATGATTGTAACTTACGGAGAAGAGCGCGAACTAGGAGCGGTGAGGCCCCCGACCTGTCAAGACAGTTTTGTGATCGGATGACCCCGCGAATTGATCCCATTGAGCACCAAGTTTAGACACAGAGAGTTCTTAATAGGCGAACGATGAAGGAGGTGGATGAGAATCATAAAAATAGACCTTTCCAAAGAGATGCAGCCCGACAGTGTAAGCGGGTGGTTTTGCTTAACGGCAGAATTATCTATAGATTATGAAGGTGTGAGCGGGCAGCCGAGAGCCTGGGCAATGAAGCTGACCCAGTTTATGAACGCTTCCTGGTGCTTAACCAGGGGCAATGCCTCGTAATTAATAACTCTGGAATCCAAGAGTTTGTTGAAAAAGTGGAGGAAGAGCCAAAATGTATGAAAGATGGCCCTAGGCCATAGATCCAGAAATTAGAAAAGATCGATTTTGCCTAGGGAAGGTGGGGATTCGAACCTCGTATTTATCTCGAAGGACTTGAAGGGATCACTCGAGAGGGGTTAATCAAACTTCTGATGGAGTTCAAAGATGTCTTCGCATGGAAGTATACCGAGATGCCTGGGGTGGACAAGGAGGTAAGTTGCCACAAACTGAATGTCTTTCCCTCAGTAATCCCAGTGAAGCAGGACACTCGAACATACGAAGCATAGTTGGATTTGAAGATCAAGGAAGAAGTACAGAGGCTGCTCATGGTGAGGTTTATAGTCACGATACAACACCCGATATGGCTGTCCAGTATTATACCCGTGGGGAAGAAAGATAAAATCCAAATCACGATATGTGTAGATCTCAGAGATCTGAACTGAGCGTGACCGAAGGATGAATTCCCCCTGCCTTCCATTAACATCTTGATCGATGCAACAGCGAGCCATGAGATATACAGCTTCATGGACGGGTATGTGGGCTAAAATCAGATAAAAATCGATCCAGCTGATGCGGAGAAGACTATCTTTCGAACACCCTTGGGCAATTTTATATACACAGTATGCCCTTCGGATTGAGGAACGCAGGGGCTACTTACCAGAGGATGATGATGGCCATATTCCTTGACCTTTTTCATAAGACTGTGGAGTTTTATGTTGACGACTTGGTGATTAAGTCCAAGAAGGAAGAATCCCACCTAGACGACTTGATACAGGTGTTCACTCGCTGCAGGAAGTACAAGCTGAAGATGAACCCTCACAAGTGTGCATTTGGGGTGACGAGCGAAAAGTTTTTGGGGTGCATGGTGAATCTCCAGGGGGTGCAAATGGACCTGGACAAACGAAGGGTCATCCTCAACATGCTAAGATCAAAATCAGGGAGGGAATTAAAAAGTTTCTTGGGCAAAGTCTCCTATCTGAGGCGGTTTGTTACGGGATTGGCCAAAGTAACGCACCCTTTGATGGAGTTACTGAGAAAGGGTGTGAAGTTTGGGTGGGAAATAGTGCACTAGGAAGCCATGGACAAGCTGAAGGTGATCCTTACCTCCCCTCAAACAATGATCCCTCTGAAGGCAGGTACCCCTTTACGTTTATATCTCACGTCAACAGAACGGTCTATTGGGGCTTTATTGGCCTAAAAGAGCGGAGGGATTGAAAAACCTATTTATTACTTAAGTAGGATTATACATGGGCCTGAGGCCAGATACACTAGCATCGAGAGGCATTGTTTAGCCCTCATATTTATAGTACAAAATCTTAAGCACTGCCTGTTCTCATTCACGATTCATATTGTAACTAGATGTGACCCCATAAAGTTTTCGCTTGCTAGAACTATATTGATAGGTAGGGCAACTAGATGGTTTTTAATCCTCTCAGAGTATGATCTGAAGTGTGTGGTCCCTCGATCTATCAAAAGCCAAGCGTATGCAGATTTGTTGGTTATATTTTCGATGGGAACATTCAAACTTCCTGTCAAAGAGCTCCCAATGGATGATCTCCAGGACAATTTTGTAGCATCTAGATTAAAGGAATCGAGTATGGAGTTCGATGGCTCTTCAACCGAGAAAAAAAGAGGAGCGAGCATCATCCTCTAAAGAGGCAACGAAGAAATTCGCTTGTCTTTCAAACTGGAGTTTGAATGCTCGAATAATGAAGTTGAGTACGAGGCCTTAGTATTGGGACTGCTAGAAGCACTGAGGAGGGGCATCAAGGTTCTAACAATCAAAGGGGAATCAAGCTTAGCGGTGAAGCAAGTGACAAGAGAATTTATATTAAAGCACATGAGTTTGGCACTTTACCACACGATCATCCAGCGACTATTGGGCCAGTTTGAGGTGGTAAAGATAAAAAGGCACCCCCGAATGATGAACAGGCGTGTGGATGCCTATGCCACCATCGTGAAAAAGTCTGCCTTCTATGGAGAATCAACTGTGGTCTGAATCACGAAGAAAATGGCCCCTCGACGGTATCTGAGATGCTTCCATCAGAAGATAAAGATAACTGGAGTGGTGAAATCAGAAAGCAGCTAGAGAGAGGGGAAGGACCGCTTAGTTTGGTTGACTTAGCACAATACTTTGTTGCCAGGGGAAACTTATATAACAAGCACAAGGAAGGTTGGTTGTCCACGTGTGTGGACCCTGAAGAGGCTAGGAGAAGATTGATCGAAGTATATGAGAATAGCTATGAGACTACTGAGATCCCTCTATACAAAAGGATACAGCGGGCGGGGTACTACTGGCCATTGATGAGATAAGAAGTCATCGCAGTACAAAGAGAGTGATCGAAGTGCTGCCTTTTCTATCAAGCGGCAGAGTGTAACTTCATTGACCGATCGTAAGATTATAGACAGCCATACATGAACTTCTTGATAGACGGAGTAATGCCAGCAGATAAAGAAGATGCTACGAAGATAAAGAGGTGAGCATTGAGGTACTTAATTCAAGATGGGTAGATGTACCGACGAAGCTATCACGACAAGCCCCTAAGGTGCATAAGAAGTGAAGAGGTCGAATAGGCGTTGAAGAAAGCTCACGATCCAGGTCACATCAGGGGAGCCAAACTTTACGATCAGCTAATGACTTTGCGATATTACTGGCCTTTGATGGAGAAAAACTCAGTAGATTTTATTAGAAAGTGCAAAGCTTTCTAGGTATATGGGAATATAATTCACGCCCCTTCGGTGGATCTGCACTCTTTATCCACTCCATTCCCATTCCATACTTGGGCGTTTGAACTGGTAGGAGCCATTAACCCCTTGTCAAGAGGAAAGATATGGATCTTAGTATCCACAGAATGTTTCACGAAGTGGGCAGAGGCCGTACCGCTCAAGAAAGACACTGCGGGGGTAGTAGCTGGATTCATAAAGGAATATATTATTAGCCGTTTTGGCATCCCGAAAGTTTTTTTATCGGATAATGGTACCCCCTTTATAAATAGTGAAATGCGTCTGCTCACAGAAAATTACTCCCTCATCCACTACAAGTCAACAGTAACCTACCTAAAATGTAATGGGAAAGCAGAAGCTACCAACAAGACGTTGGTGAATATTTTGGCAAAGATGTTAGAAGACTTCCCTGGCACATGGGATGATAAGATCCTCGAAGTTCTATGGGCCTATCGAACGACAAAGAGAAAGCTAACAGGGACACCATTCTCCTTAGTATTGGGGGGAAAATTTATGCTGTCAATCGAACTCGAGGTACCTTCTGCTCGTTACAACCTATGAAGTGCTATGCTCCCTCACAGTCACCATGTACAACTCGAAGCCTTGGAAGAACATAGGGATAATGCTCCGAGACATGATAACTTAAATTCTTGTGTATAGTCGTTGTTGAAAGCCAAGTTAATCAAAATCCTCAAATACCTACAAAATAATATCAAACTCAAGTGTAGAGGTAAGTAAGGGTATCAATCCACATCTTGTAATTCAATTTCACTTTCTTTTTGGGCTTTTTACTTTTTCTATTTTTTTAGCTTTTCAAATATTAAAACAATTTCAAGGGTGAGCATGTGAAATAAGACTAAACTAAATTATGAGATGAAAACAACTAACTAGAAAGTGACTAAGAGTGAAAAATAAAGTCTAACACTAAAATAAGAGATAAAGTGAGGTAAATAATTGTGAGAACAATCAAGGAATGGGATTACACCACAAATTTTAGCTATTCTAATTAATTAATTGAATTCTCCAAAATTAATATCAACTTAGAAATCAACTCTCGTTGCAAATGTAATTTTAATACTTATCTTTTAGAAAATTAAGTTTAACACCCCATAACTCTAGAAAATAGATCTACTCTCCTTTTAAATAATCACCCGCTACGATCGATCGATTAAAATTCATGTAAATCTTAGAAAATAAATTTAGAGTTGAAATTCAAGTAATAATACCCCACTTAAGAAACCCCAATCTCTAATTCGAATCTAAAATGGGTATTATAACTAGAATTTTGATTTTCTCTCCAAAATCATTTACCCTCTCTCGAGGCGTAAATTTAAGGGTGAGGGATCAAAATTAATATTCAAAGGGAATTTTCAAGTAATCAAACTAATTAAATCAAAATAACATCAAATAAAGGTTCACCCAACCCCTTGAAAGGGAATTTAGCATAACATAATATCAAAAATGATAATCAAATAATCAAAGGCTAATAAAATAAAGTAGAAGAGAAGAACAATCAAACCAAATCTCTTTGAGTGAAATTGGACTCCAGTCCTTGAATTTGCAATTTACATCCCTCCAATTTGTGTGATCAAACCAAAATTACATCAACAATTACACTCAAAATGGATTCTCACTAATTTATTATTCTCACTAATCTAAAAAAAGTAAAATGAAAATAAATTCTAACCTAAAAAAAGGTGTTTCTCTCTCTACAATTCTCTCTACCAATTCCTATTCTAAAACTTGCTTCAAATGGGGTCTTCATCTTCTGTTTATAATAGGCATGGAGCTAGGGATAAAAATGAGAGGATAAAGGTGCAAGAGGTTGTATAAGGTGTGGGTGAGGGTTAATTTAGGAAAATGCACAAATGTGCATGAGTTGTGTAGGGTCGTGTGGGAAGTGGGGTGGTGAGGATAAAAACAAATCAGATTTTGGTTAAAAAGTGTTTGGGGGTATTTATGGAAAAAGGCTCAAGTGGTTGGTTTAAATGGGGTTGATGGGAGATATGGCACATGGGGTTTATGTGGTTAAGTTATTTTATTTGGCTTTATGAAGGTAAAGTTGTGGCTTATAGACAAATGGGTTTAGGGGCTTAAGGGTTTGTGTGGGTAAAGGGTCGATGGAGGTTCGGGTATAGAAGGTGGACAGGGTAGGATTCGGAGGGGCATCGGGTTTGATTTGCCAAGGGATGCTGTCGGAGGCATCGAGTCTGGTGGGTCGACGTGTTGGAGAAATAAGGGTGGTTGTTCGGGGTTCGATCAAGCTACGAGTTGGTGGCCGGGCAGGTGGGTCGGGTTTAGAGGTCCGGCGGCTTCGGGTTAATGTTGTCATGGTGTTTTCAGAAGTCGCGATCGCGGGGGTTTCGTGGCCGGCAGGAGGGATGTCGCTGGTGGGTATGGAGGTCCGGCGACCGAAGGTAACAGGTGGGTTGGTGGAATTCGAGGGGTAACGGGTTGGAACTCCGAGGTAGCGAGGGAAGGTATAAGGATGGGTTTGCAGGTTGGTTAATGTGGTGGATGAATTGGTGATGGTGGTTATGGGAGAAAGAGAGAGAAAAATGGTGTTGGGGGAAGAAGATGGAGAGGAAAGTGATAAGGTGTGTGGGAGGTCTAGGTTAAGTTAGGTGGGGGTTGGTTTAGGTGTGTGTGAGTGTGTAGTAATTGGGTGTGAGGGGTTATATGTGTTTAACTTATGGCCTCTAAAAATGTCTAACTAAAACTAATAAAACTAAAAATTAAATCCTAAAAATAAAAATAAAAATAAAAACTGAAGTCTTAAAAAAATAAACTAATAAAAGTAAAAATAAATTCCTAAAACTTAAAAATTAAAATTAAAGACCTACAAAAAATGTAAATCCAAATAAAACTAAAAAAAATGAATTCCTAAAAAAAACTAATCCTAATAAAATAAAATAAAAACTAAAAACTAAAAATCAAAATAAAACAACGTTAAATTAAAAGAAATATAAAATAAATCTTAAAAATTCTAAATAAATCTAAAATAAATCCTAAAAATAAAAATTACTAAAATCCAAAATTAAAAATATAAAATAAAATACAAAAGGGAACAAATCAAACACACACGGCTCGGGACAGGGTTTAGGTAGGTTTATGGTAGGCTAGGGTACGGGACAAGGGTAATTAGCTCCATAATTCGCACAATTACCTTGAAATACGCGTTTGAACACCGCAACATGCATTCGACCTACAAAATAGACAATAAAGCGCATAAGACCCAAATTACCGAGAATTAGGAACTAAAATACATCTATTCGGGGTATAAATTGTACACTTTTGGGTGCTTATCACACCACCTCCAAACAGAGCGTTGTTAGCCCTCGAGCAATAACATAGAGAGAAAGAGAAAGATAAGACACCATAAGTGTACCACTTTCGCGGGCACTTATGAATGCACTTAGCATGTGCGACAAGCTTTTAAACCTATAGGTTGCCCTACAGGACGAGTTGTGTCTCGTGAGGTTTGCAGGGAATATACCCTCAAAATTCTTATTTGCAACGGTAGTTTATCTCTTATTAGACAGAGAATAATCGCACAATCCATCATGAGAGAAATAATTTCAGAAATACAAGCTAGAATATGTAAAAAGTTTAGCTAAGTAAATACTCAGGGCACATCCTTCCTAGAACACAACATGTGTAGTGTGAATCAGTCAAAATGGGTCGAGTATCACAAGAGTAATTCCTAGATTGTCTTATCGAAATCAAGGCTTCAACTTCAAATCTCAGTGGATATATCTCTCTCAAACGAACTCTCGAGATTAGGATAAGTGTATCGCTATTGTGTGTGAGGATGTGAGTAAATGTAAGCGAGTTCAAACGTCTCACACACATATAAGAAATAACGAACAATAAGAAAGAAAATTGATCTCATGAAATAATGTTAATCATTATAGTGAGAATGTCGAGTTATTCACCATGTTGACTTTCATTTGCCCGAACACCTAGGGGAAATATGGATGTTTAAGGGTGAGGGGAAAATGAAATGGGAAAGATGGTATAAGGTAGGATGGAATATAATGGTGATGGATGAGTGATGAATATGCGATGTGAAATGGATGAAAAATGGATGCGGTAGAAGAGTGTATACTCTTTAGGCATAAATCTCTTTATTACTAACTACAAACTCTCTTTCTTTTCTTTTCTCTCTTTTTTTTCTCTATATTCTTTTTCTTTTTTTGCTATTTTTTTTTTGTTTTTCTCTTTCTTTTCAAACCAACACTGAAGACATTTAATATTTTGAACAACACTCTTTTATTTTAAAATGAAATATGAATGATATATGAATGGAGTGGGGAATGTGTATGGATGATGAGGGGAATAAATGGGAATATGGGTGAAGTGAATGGAAATGTTTTTTATTATTATCATTATTATTTTTAAAAACAACAATGAAGACATTTACATTTGGAATCCACACTATTTTTTTTTTTAAATGATGGATGAAATATAAATGGAGATGATAGGTGAGGCTGTGGGGAATATGTGTGAATAGGGTAGAATATGATATGGGGGAAAAGTGGTAGGTGTATGGATGAAAATCCTAGTGATTGGGACAAATTTCAAGACACATGTTTCTTACGACTCGAAAGTGATGTCCTTCTCAGTGATCAAGCCAAAAATTTAGTGAAGAATAATGAGATCATACAACAATTAAATGCGGACCCAAATGAAGTTGAATCAACTTGTGACTCGGAGATTGCGTAAAACACTCTGAAAGGGTGAAAGGCACAAATCTCACAAGCTAAAGTTTCCACTAGTGATCCTTAAGCTTTTCTTGAGAATTATAGTACTCTTCAAGTCTAAATCGCAATGACATGATAAGTGCGCATATTTTGTTGAGTCTAGAAATTCATGGTGCAATATGCCTTGGGACGTATTACATAAATTATTTAAAAAATATATTCTCTAGCTTGATTCCTAGACTTTAAAAGATGGATGATTGAAAATCCACATCAATGATTGAGATGAAAGAAACTGCATGAAATTTTAAAAATCAGGTTTAAAATCAAAAAAATTCAAAAGAGGTACGATTTTGATAAAATTCCCCACCCCCAAACAAAAAGGAACATCGTCCTCGATGTTAAGTAAAATGATTTTTAAAATTGAGAGGAAAAGGTAGGAAAGAGATTGCCAGAATCAACCGCTAATGAAATGGACATGTGAGGTGAAGATGAAAAAATGTATAAATGAGTGTGATAGCAAAATACGTACAAGTCTATAATCATGATAGAACATTGGGTGGTGCGAAACACCACCCCCAAACAGGATGAGACTAGTACAAGAAACGCGGGTTGCCTCCCGGTAGCGCTAAGTTTAATGTCTTCAGCCAGACCAATGGGAATTCACCCAAAAAGAGATGATAAACGAGGAGAGAACGGGGTGGCAGAAAATTAGGGGGATAATAATCACCCCCAAATAAGACTGAAGCGGCAGTCTTGCTGGATAAAGGCGAAAGAGGGTCAATGCACTTGTATGGCAAAGTGCTTCACACGATGCAAAGCATCGGGGTACCATGGATGGGTGGGTGGGTATTAGGGAAAGGGTAAGAAAGAAAAGGGTAAGGGTGAAAAGGTATCGGTCTCGGGCCTTGTTGAGCTTAAAGGTGAGGGCAACTAGGGCCCTATAAGAATGGTGCTCTAGTTGGCGAGGAAGGAAATATAGTGCGGAAAGTGGCATGGGGTGGGCCTCATAGAAAGGACACGACCGTTCTATGAATGGGCGATGATAATGGTCATGCAGTGACACGCCAGGGAGCTGTCGATGGGAAAAACCAGAACCACAAGAGAGTGGAGGGAATGGAGGAACAAGCTCGGTGTCACGTTAGAGAGTAGCACCAAAAATACTCTCATGGAAAGTGAATGATGGTTTTAGGTGAGGATCTAAAAATGTAAAGGGAAACATGAAATGTGTAAAATCAAGATCCAAACCAGGTGGTGGGATAGAATGGACAATGGGTGGATCGGGTGGGATAAATGGTGTATCGGGTGGGATAAATGGTGGAGGAAGATGATCCAACTCAAGCGTGGGAGACACACACTCATTGGGAGGAGTAAAGGAATACTCACAAAGGATTGTGTTTCTAAAGATGGAGTGATAAACTTCTCCATAAGAGTAGCATCGGTCAATGTGGTGGGTGGGTAAGACGAGGCACCAATCTCAGAGATAGAGGAATCAGTAGAAATATCGGGCTCAAAGGGAGCCATGCATGGTGGGACATCATCCATCTCTGGATAGTTAGGAACTATCATGGATTCTATCTCGAAAAATTGGTGAACACTCGTAGCCGGAGCTAACCTAAAATATATGGGCATGTCAGAGACATATGCAATTGGGGCATAAGGTAAAACCTCGAGAATATTTTTGGATATCTCGAGAGAGTGAGTGGGAACCTCAAAATGGGGTTCATGATGACATGGTGGGATTGAATCAGGCTCACTATCGAAAGGTAAGTCAACACAATTGTCAACTTGGGGTCCGGACCATGGAATGGTCTCAACTTCAAGATTCTCGGGGTGATAGGGTTGGTCACACTCAAAATTCGTGTCACATGAGGATACAACATCATCACACTCGGTTGAAATGATTGGTGGATCCATGGGAATGTCTGACTCTCTCGCACACTCAAACTCATTTAGGCGTTGTTCAAGCCTTTGGAGAGCTTGATTTTGAAGTTGAGTGGCGTGCTCTTGCTCAAGTATGAACTTTTGTAAGAGGCTTTAGAGAGTGGATGTGGATGATGGTTGTGGAGTGATGGGTGGTGGTAGTGGTTGAGGTGGACACAACGTGTTACTATCATGACTATACGGAGAACACTCAAATTAAGTGTGTGGAGTGGAGCCAAGTTCATCATACACGAAAGGATCGCTTTCGTGATGGACAAATAGTTGATATTCATGGGGTGCGTAGTGAGGGAACTGATCGTGAACATGTGCACAAGGTTTCCATGACTACTGTTGGAACGTGTGAGGATCCTCAACATCGGGTTGGGATTCATATTGCGTGGAAGGGTGATCAGGCCTCCACGAATAGCTCGGGTACTCACACAACTCGGGATTGGGTATATAGGTATAATAGGATGAGGTGGGTTCCGCAACAGTGTCATATGGATACACATGTTCCATGATGGTTTCGGATGGATATGGAATGTAAGGGCACTCATGGGACATGTGATCGGCATAATAACAATGGGTGCACAACAAAGGATGAGACACGTCGACACTTGACACCGAGGGTGATGGAATATGAGGCGCGTGCATGGATGGGCCAAGAGTATCTATGGTACTCGTGAGAGAGGTGAGACCACTAAGGATATCATAAAGAGATGGCTCGGAATCACTCTCACACGTGTCGCGTGACAATGGAAAATGACCAAAGTAGTCCCGTAAGGGACGTTCTTCGGCCATGAGGTTAAAAATACTTTTTTTTTTAGTTTTTAAATTTTTTCCAAAGGAAAGAAAATATTTTTGGATTTTCTAAAAATAATAGAAGAAAATATTTTTGGATTTTTGTGAAAAATACAGGAAGAAAATATTTTTGGATTTTTCTAAAATGAGAGAAAGAAAATATTTTTGGATTTTTTTTATATAAAAATAATATAAGAAAATATTTTTGGAAGAAAAGGTGGGGAAAAAATATGGATTATTGATTGGACGAACTAACTAAAATCGACCACCGAAAAATGGAATTGGACACACACAAGTCAAGAAAATTTTCTAACTAGCACATAGCCAATTTTTATCTTTAATTTTAGTGAAAGGGGTAGTCAAATTTTAATTAAGTCCGCGGGCGATAAAAAATCACGGAATTATCTGAGTGATCACCTTTGCAAAATTTTCTCCTAGTGGGCTACCAAGTTAATTGATTTTAAATTTAATGATAGCTAGGGTAGCATACAATGTTAAGCGAGTGAGTCGGGTGATAAAATTCCTTCTCGTGAGTGACCGGGTATAGGTCTTAGTAATTTAATTCATCACACCATCTAAAAAATAAATGCGAGAATAAAATCACACAAGAGCACACAAGCACACAAAAGAATTGACTCACTAACAGGAGAGGCGTGAGGGGTTAGAAATGTACCTCTCACGATTTTTAGGCCTTGGGGTGTCGAAAAATTTGAGTCCACCGGGGGGAGATCACGCCTATCTCAATCGGCCCCGGGAGTCCTACCGACCCAAGGTAGAGAGGCTTCTAAATCCTCGCCTTTGGACGTCCTCTCTCTACCTTGTCCGGTTTCCCTATCACGCTTTCTTCGATTATTATAATTTTTTAAAATGAAAAATAAAATAAAGGTGTCCTTATGCATCGCAATACAATAAATAATAAAATAAACCTAATACAAGCCTTCTAGAAATATAAAAATGGTAAAAAAAATAATAAAGTGCGAAAAATAAATGAACTACAAGTTGAACTCCGCTCCGAGCCTTACGGTCCCAAGAATGGCAGCGGCGCCATTTGATAGAGTTAACTTTTCGGTGTATTTTCCCCGGCAATGGCGCCATTTGATAACTTACATTTTTGTGTATAGTCGTTGTTGAAAGCCAAGTTAATCAAAATCCTCAAATACCTACAAAATAATATCAAACTCAAGTGTAGAGGTAAGTAAGGGTATCAATCCACATCAAGGGGGTAAGCTAGAGACAAACTCAATTGTAATTCAATTTTACTTTCTTTTTGGGCTTTTTACTTTTTCTATTTTTCTAGCTTTTCAAATATTAAAATAATTTTCAAGGGTGAGGATGTGAAATAAGACTAAACTAAATTATGAGATGAAAACAACTAACTAGAAAGTGACTAAAAGTGAAAAATAAAGTCTAACACTAAAATAAGAGATAAAGTGAGGTAAATAATTGTGAGAACAATCAAGGAATAGGATTACACTACAAATTTTAGCTATTCTAATCAATTAATTGAATTCTCCCAAATTAATATCAAACTTACAAATCAACTCTCGTTGCAAATGTAATTTTAATAGTAATCTTTTAGAAAATTCAGTTTAACACACCACAACTCTAGAAAATAGATCTACACTCCTTTTAAATAATCACCCGCTACGATCGATCGATTAAAATTCATGTAAATCTTAGAAAATAAATTTAGAGTTGAAATTCAAGTAATAATACCCCACTTAAGAAACCCCTATCTCTAGTTCGAATCTAAAATGGGTATTATAACTAGAATTTTGATTTTCTCTGCAAAATCATTTACCCTCTCTCGAGGCGTAAATTTAAGGGTGGGGGATCAAAATTAATATTCAAAGGGAATTTTCAAGTAATCAAACTAATTAAATCAAAATAACATCAAATAAAGGCTCACCCCACTCCTTGAAAGGGAATTTAGCCTAACATAATATCAAACATGATAATCAAATAATCAAATGCTAATAAAATAAAGTAGAAGAGAAGAACAATCAAACCAAATATCTTTGAGTGAAATTGGACTCCAGTCCTTGAATTTGCAATTTACATCCCTCCAATTTGTGTGATCAAACCAAAATTACATCAACAATTACACTCAAAATGAATTCTCACTAATTTATTTTTCTCACTAATCTAAAAAAAAGTAAAATGAAAATAAATTCTAACCTAAAAAAAAAACTAAGCTAAAAAAAAGGTGTTTCTCTCACTACAATTCTCTCTACTAATTCCTATTCTAAAACTTGCTTCAAATGGGGTCTTCATCTTCTTTTTATAATAGGCATGGAGCTAGGGATAAAAATGAGAGGATAAAGGTGCAAGAGGTTGTATAAGGTGTGGGTGAGGGTTAATTTAGGAAAATGCACAAATGTGCATGAGTTGTGTGAGGTCGTGTGGGAAGTGGGGTGGTGAGGATAAAAACAAATCAGATTTTGGTTAAAAAGGGTTTGGGGGTATTTATGGAAAAAGGCTCAAGTGGTTGGTTTAAATGGGGTTGATGGGATATATGGCACATGGGGTTTATGTGGTTAAGTTATTTTATTTGGCTTTATGCAGGTAGAGTCGTGGCTTGTAGACAAATGGGTTTAGGGGCTTAAGGGTTTGTGTGGGTAAAGGGTCGATGGAGGTTCGGGTATAGAAGGTGGACGGGGTAGGATCCGGAGGGGCATCGGGTTTAATTTGCCAAGGGGCTGCTGTCGGAGGCATCGGGTCTGGTGGGTCGGCGTGTTGGAGTAATAAGGGTGGCGGTTCGGGGTTCGATCAGGCTACGAGTTGGTGGTCGGGCAGGTGGGTCGGGTTTAGAGGTCCGGCGGCTTCGGGTTGATGCTGTCGTGGTGTTGCTGGAAGTCGCGATCATGGGGGTTCGCCGCCGGAAGGAGGGATGTCACCGGTGGGTATGGAGGTCCGGCGACCTAAGGTAACAGGTGGGTTGGCAGAATTAGATGGGTAACGGGTTGGAGCTCCGAGGTTGTGAGGGAAGGTATAAGGATGGGTTTGCGGGTTGGTTAATGTGGTGGATGAATTGGTGATGGTTGTTATGGGAGAAAGAAAGAGAAAAATGGTGTTGGGGGAAGAAGATGGAGAGGAAGGTGATAAGGTGTGTGGGAGGTGTAGGGTAAGTTAGGTGAGGGTTGGTTTAGGTGTGTGAGTGTGTAGTAATTGGGTTTGAGGGGTTGTGTGTGTTTAACTTATGACCTCTAAAAAATGTCTAACTAAAACTAATAAAACTAAAAATAAAAACTTAAACAAAATAAAATCTCAAGTCTTATAAAAATAAACTAATAAAAGTAAAAATAAATTTCTAAAACTTAAAAATTAAAACTAAAGACCTACAAAAAATGTAAACCCAAATAAAACTAAAAAATAAATGAATTCCTAAAAAAAACTAATCCTAATAAAATAAAATAAAAACTAAAAACTAAAAATCAAAATAAAACAACATTAAATTAAAAAAATATATAAAATAAATCCTAAAAATAAAAATAAATCAAATTAAAAATTAAAAATATAAAATAAAATACAAAAGGGAACAAATCAAACACACACGGCTCAGGACAGGGTTTAGGAAGGTTTAGGGTAGACTAGGGTACGGAACAAGGGTAATTAGCTCCATAATTCGCACAATTGCCCTGAAATACGCATTTGAACACCGCAACGTGCATTCGACCTACAAAATAGACAATAAAGCGCATAAGACTCAAATTTCCAAGAATTAGCAACTAAAATACATCTATTCGGGGTATAAATCGTACACTTTTGGGTGTTTATCAAGACACTTCGAGATATACAGGAAGTAGTTGTCCAGATCTTATGATCAGTTAGTAAGGCCAAGGAAATTCAAGGAGGGATGCTTGGTCCTAAAAGCATGCACGAGACACATAAGGGGTTTGTCATTACCAAAGTTTGAAGCAAACTGGGAGGGGCCTTCCTCGTTCGAACAGCTCACGGTTTGGGCTACTGCGAGATATCTAAGCTGGAAGATGATGTGACTTTTAAATTTAACAACAAGTGGTTAAAGATTTGTCACGTTTGAAAGCATCCTATCATTCATATTCACTAGTTTTTTTTCTTTTTAGAAATGATGGATGTATGCTTTAAAGCAATTAGGTTTGCTTGTTTAATATAGTTGAAAGCAAAGTTCATGTGACATAGGCTAGATCTCTACTTTATCTTTATAAGTTCACTGTTTTGTTTCCTTTATCATGATCGATGTATTTAGCAGTAATGCAGAAAGGCCAGCCAATATCTAATTGAAACAACAGAAAGAAAAAGACACCAAAGTTAACAAAGTTTCTTTATTTCAATAAATAGAGTTACTGTGGTTACAAGCGAGCACCAATAAAACAAATATTGCACGAAGGGGTTAAGGATTATTCATAAAAAACCAAAGATTCTCTGAGCCAACAAGCTGGGCGTGATACTAGGGAAGATTCTGCTCAAGGTGGCTTTGCTTTGCAATAAGGTCGGTAAGATTCTTCTGCGAATTTTTTGGGTCTGGTAGATGGTTTCTAACTCTTGCTCTTTTTCAACCAACTGTGCCTCTGCGTGAGCAATCGCCTCGCAGGCCTCCTGCACTAATTGCTCAGTTATCAACAACTGGGACTCCAGACTCACAAGTTCTTCAGAGATAGCCACCTGCTCACGATGGGAATTTTGGAGGCGATCATAAACGCTGGGAAGATCACTCTTCTTGAAACTCCACGGCATCCCCACCAGCCATGTCATGGAAAACCATCATTGGTTAACACGTTAACCCTACCCAACAAATATTTGACAGTGTCAGGTCTAAGGGACAAAAGGGGCGTGCTGATAATTTCCTCTAATACCATCGCGAGCCCAAGCAAGCGGCAGGCCGTCATGCCAGGAATTGGATGCAGACAGCAAGCAATATAGGTCGAAGGAAAAAGAGCCAATAATTGCTCGATCAACAAAAGGGGACCCTCAGTCAGAACAGAGGGAAAATTAGCCAAAGTTTGTCGCACAACCACCTCGGGGGCTGCCTCAGGTGGATAAATACTGAAAATCCTATCACTGGCAAACGACCGTCGGGTATGCGAATCACTATCACTCACTTGCACTTGAGGAGCGCGTGGTGTAAGAGTATCACCAAGTACACGGGCCCCGCCCAAAGAAGCAACTGAACCTACTATAAGTGCTTGAACTAACTCTTTAACAACATGCTCCACTTAGAGCCTATGAGTTGTTAGTTGATCGACCTCCACCTGAAATGCAACAAACAGTTGAAGTTAGCAACAAAGACAAAGGAAAGCATGAATAAAAACACTATGCTAACTTAGATATTTATGCCTATAAGACTAGGCCCGCCTGACCCTCGGTTATGGGAGATTTATGCCTATAAGACTAGGCCCGCCTGACCCTCGGTTATGGGATATTTTGTTTTTAAAGCTAACATATTTACATGAAGAAGATAGATAAAAGTGCAAAAATACCTTAGAGCATCGTTCATCTGCAAACTCGTGAGTGGTCATCTAGACCACGTCCTCCTCTTAAATCATACCGGGAGATACAAATGGGGGATGACTTTGGGGTCAATCACATTCCCCCCAACCTCAGCAACCTGCTTCTGCCTATTGTCCACCGTCTCAATAACATGTTCTTATTCACCCTCTCCTTAGGCAGCTGCAGCAAGCTCAGCACCTTCTTAGTTCAGAATGGAAGGCCCGAACACAGATACAAGCATTTGGTCATTCGAAGGAAGGTGGGCCGAAGGAATAGCTTGAACAAGTACGGGCGCCTACAACATAGAAGTTAAAAGTTAGAATAACAAGATGAAAGAGCAACAACAGTTCAGGTAAGAAAACAAACTCATCACAGGAAACAAAGGATAAGGCACAAGGGACTTCGGTACATCTTCAGTATCTCATACATCAGGAACATCCCTTATAATGCTAGCCTGCTCGCGTAAAAAAGAGGGATCAGGAGAATAACCGCTACTAGACTCAGACGAAGTATCAGATATAACTGCCCCTAGGGGAAATGGGAGATTACCTGTGAAGTAGTAGGGGCAATTGTTTCGAGAGGAAAATTCTCTTCAACATCATCATACGCATCAACCGGCGCACTAACCTGAAAAAATAAAAGAGCAGGTTACAACAGAATTAAGCCATCAACATGAGAAAGAACGAATAAAAGAAAGATATTTAGAGCAAGAGACTTACTTCTTCTTCCATCACATCCTCAACGATTTCATAATCTTGGGGAGGCAAGGTAGGTTTTGAGGATGAAACCATCACCCTAAACCTACACCTATGTACTAACGCAGTCTTTTCCTCCTCTCTTTTTTCTTCTTCTTCTTCTTCCTCTCCCTCTTCCTCTTCTTCCTCATCTTTATCATCATCATCACGAGCATCACCACCAGACACATGCTCCTTAGGTAACTTCTCCTCATTAGACTCACTTGACACCTCCATCACAAGCTTGAGGGGGCTAACCGTTTTCCTCTTTTTACTACCCCCAGCAGATTGGGGCTCATAAGAAAACCCATGAGCAGACATCTCGGCTGACATGAAAGCTCTGTCTTGTTCACTAAAATATTATCAAGTCTGGCGAAGACGATCCACCATCTGGCTCATCGCTTTAGAAATCTTTGGGTCAGGAGTAGAGGCTAATGGAGGTTGTGGAACGATTTTAAGCTTCTTCAAAGGCGCCTTTCGAGTGGCCCTAACTGCTGCCCCCATTGAGGCAATGTGAGGAGACTCAGTCCTTCCAATCGACCTCAAAGGACCAGGGGCAACATCGATAGGAAGAATAGAAGGCTGAGTGGTTTTCTTTCTCTTCACAATTGCCTGATCCACGTGTACTATAGGAGGTATCTCGGGGGAGGCATTGGTGTTGGCTATAGTGAGAGTAAAAAAAAGAAGATTGGGTGGTGTAGTTTCTCAAACCCAACTCGGGGGTGGAAATCTCTCAACTTCGGGATAACGGGGTTCTTTAAGAAGGTTGGTTTAAAAGCGAACCAATTCGTTTTGCCAGAACACATTGAGGTACATCGTTGATCTCCCTCCTCGAGCTCTCTTGCTTGGGATCACAGCGTTAGCAGGATAATGGGCACACAGACTCGCAATAGTGGAAGTGAGGAAATTCAAACAAGCAAATGAAAAATTAGTGGGCTTCTCTCTAGTGAAATGGCTTAACAAGGGGGCCCTTGATCATAGCCAAACTGTATGGCTACCCGATGGGGGCTATATACAAAGTAAAATGATGACCAGTCGGTATATGAAGGCAAATATGAAGGGATCAACAACAGGGGACATTGTTCTCGGGGAAATTTCTGGAAAAGGTTTCTTCAATAGCAGCACTGGGACGCTCCTCTTCACCAAAGAAATTATTTATAAAAAAACTGGCTCACCCCAATATAAGGGTGAGGATTGAATCGCTCAACTCGATCAATCATAGCTATCAGAGGTTTCTTCACACTCTTATTCTTCCAACAGAAAATACGGGGGATTCTCACATCCTGTGAACCGAGGAAGTGGCCAGCGGGGGCATAATCCGGGAAATGAGCATAGAGGAATGTCGTCAAAAGAATATTGCTTGCATAGTTAAAAACATCAAACCTACAAATTCTTTGAGCGGAGTCTGCAGACACACAATTTAACCAAGTGTATAGAGACCCAAGAACAATATCAGCGAGGGGGATCTTTACACCACTGGTTATTCGAACGGCCATATTGATCAGGTCCTTATGAAAATAGTCGTGGGCTTACCCGGAAGGTATACCTTCGACAGTATTACCCATATGTACCCCGCCAGCACGATTTTGGACTCATAGCCTTCCCCTGTCGGAGGCTTCTCAAAAACTTCTTTCCCTTGAGGGTTCTCCCTAGCAGCCTCACGGGCTCTAATGACAGCCTTCTCCTCAATGAAGTAAAAGTAGTGTATGAGCTCATAGTAGGTGCACTTGCTATGAGTGACCATACAATCCTTCACAACGGCTTCTAATGAGTTTTATCTTCACTAGAGACATCTTCCTCGAAGAAGGTTTTAAATCCAGTAGCTTCCAGTCCCAACAGTTCACACACATCCTCCAGGCTAACAGTAAACTCACCCTAGGCAGCCACGAAGGTGTGTGACCTATGGCTCCATCTGGACACCAACAGTTGTAAAGCGGTGTTATTCTGCTAAGGTAAGATCAACCACCCAACCACATGAAGCAATATAACCCTACGAGGGCCAGTTGAATAGAGTACTTTAAATGGATATACTTCGTCTAAGGGCCCAACCCTTCACTGGAACCAGAGGACGCCTCAAATTACACCTTAGAATAGGGGAAATCACCACGCTCTCTGTGGTAATAAGTAACAATAGCGATAGGGATAAAAGCGAAGTCTTCAACGTCTTCACTTTATTCCATCAACAAGTTTGGCTACTCAGTTGGCACTAAAGCACCAAGAAATCGGTCTGACATCACCCAGAAATGATTGTTCTATCCAAAATAAGGGGCACGATGGTAGCATGCCCATTGATCCCGGCATGCCTAGGTGGCAGGAGAAGTTCCCCAGACAGAAAGAATTCTCTTTAGTGGAGTCATAACAGAAGAAAGAAAAGATAATGGAAGATAACTAGAAAAAAAGGGGGTCAAGGAGTTGAAGAAGGCAAGAATTTCTTTGCCAAACTCTCGCAGAAAATCTTGAACTCATAAAGTTAAACCCAAAGGTAATTTTGAACTAAAGGTGCGTCCCCTTTTATAGGGGCAACACGAATTCCAAAAGACAGCAAAAAAGTGACGTTTGGAAAAATTTAATGATGGCGTTTCAAAATTATGTGGTTGGCGTGTTGGCTAAATGCGTGTCCAAAGGTTTTTATGATGATAATTAGGGGAATAACGCGTCGAATAGTTGCATTGTCTTCACGTGCTCGCCCTGGCACTGCCACGTGTGATGCATTGATATGCAAACGACAATTGTATTTAATGAGGCATGCTTGGGGGTCTTATCTACCTTGGGGAACGAAGAGCTTTAGGGGAAATTTGAATAAATCTCTTCATTTTCTCTAAGAAGTAAAATCATAGATCAATGAAAGTTTTGTACAGATATTTCTTCATATAATAAACAAATATCTCTACAAAGAGGAAAATATAGGGGGGTCCCTCTACATGGATGATTAACTTAGCCAAGTGAATTGATTGTTCACAAAGAAGCATGTCAAACAAACTCACTTCGAATATTATTCACAAGCAAATAGCTCGTAACGCTCTACCACAAAGAGTCTCCACGGACCTGGCCCGAAGGATCTAGCGCGAAGAACAAAGTTCACCTGGATGACAATAGTTTGTAATAAGAAATTGAATGCTATATTATGTATTTTATCTTACGAATGTATGTATTAAGTGAGGTCGTTTGGTACCCATGAGGGACCTTGCCTGGCAGGGCATGGGAGGGCTTTCATGCTCTATTAAGCAACCTTCTCTTGGGAACTTCGCAGGGACATGGTTTGGAGGATTGAGAACAAGGAAACGGTCGGAATTATTACCAATCCTCTTGGAACACTTGGACAAAACTTCACCCAGGACAAATTTTACTCAAGCCTACTCATTGCTTACCTATTCGAGTGAACCTCCTCTAGCCATTCGATCTCCCTTAATACTTACCCCCTCGAGGTAACTTGGGTTCCAGCCCGTCTGGCTGATGTGACTAGATATCTAACAATAGCCACTATTTGAACCACATCCTAACATCACGACGTCTGACAGTCAGGGACTCAAGAGCATAGCACTCAAGTGCCTTTACCCTTAGGATAGCAGGTCTAGTTCACCAAATCTGACCATATAGCCATCCTGTAATAAGCCGCATGATGACAAGTTATATCCCTCATTAATTCCCTTAATACTTTCAACCAATAGAATGTTTTCCCACCAAAACTACCAGATCCCATGCATTAAATGAAGTATCTCATGCATTTAATGCACCAGACCTAAGGGATCGAGGGCATGCTAACTCGAGCAACCTCTTTCCCACATAAATAAGACAAAATAAACAAATCAAAGAGAGATAATCCAGAGCCCAGGATTTCTGCCCAAATTTCCTTAAACTAGAGAAATCTCGCGAGAGCATTAACTCCCACACACATTCAAGGAAGGCATCATTGGGCATTAACTGAGCTTGATGTTCATGCCTTGTCTTTATTGTTCCTAGAGTTCTTACTCTTTCTCCCTCCGACCACGCTACCTGCTAGTCCCATTCATTTATTGTGTTTACCACATGTTGCTCATGTCAATATGTTCTTTAATGCAACTTTGAATATTGAATCTCTCTGTCTCTGATTCGCATGTGGCTCTAACCTATACTCTATATCTAACGGTGTTAATCCCAATCTTGATAAGGGGTTACGCCTCACTTAATACTAACAGTATTTGAAGAACCCATATCTTACACGAGGTACTCAACCTCAACTCCATTCCCAATGCCTTTTGGAATCTCCCTTAAAAGTGGAACATCAAGTTCTTATTCCTATCTGACACAATAATTAGCGTTACATCATGCAATTTATGAATCTCCAAAAGGAAAATATTGGTAAAAAGTGAGCCACCTTTGTCAAACGATCCATAATGACCCAGATGGCATCGTGTCCCCGCTGCGACGTAGGTAACCCAGTGACATAGCAAACTTGGACACAAACACTGCGATGTCCATTTTCATTTATGCACACCAATACTGGCGTCTCGTATCCTAGTACATCGTATTCCCACTGGGATGTAAAGAAAAACGTAACTTATGCACCTTAATCATAACTGATTGTCTCAACTCATCATCCTCGGGAACCACCAATCTACCGTGGAACCGTAAACCTCCCTCATAACCAATCGAGTAAAACTCCACTCCCTCGGTTAATAACTTCCTGATCTTCTCATAACAAGAAGAATCTCCTACATTCGCCTTCACGACTCGAATGATAATCTTAGGTGTGATGGAAAGAACCACCATAAAAGCATGAGATAAATCATCCTTTATGAGTATCGAACCCCACTTCGACTTTCAAATTGCTTCAAGCTCGACTATCGGTCTACAACTCAAGGCGTCTACCACTACGCTCACCTTGCCCGAGTTATACTGAATATCGAACTCATAATTATTAATGAACTCAAGCCACCTACACTGCCTCATATTAAACTCCCTATGCGTGAATAAGTATTAAAAACTCTTATGGTCTGTGAATAAGTGGAATCTCTCTCCTTAAAGGTAATGTATCTAAATCTATAGTGTAAAAACCACTGCTACTAACTCCAAATCATGGGTGGGGTAATTTCCCTCTTGCAGCTTAAGCTTGTAGGAAACATAAGCTATTAGCCTCTCCTCCTGCATCAGTTCCCCCCAAAGTCCTCATAAGGATAAATCAGTAAACGCCATATACCCTACCCATCCACGAAGCAAAGTAAGCACCAGAGCTGAAGTCAACTTGTCCTCCAACTAATCGAAATTCTACCGACACAAATTAGCCTAAATAAATTCCACCCCTTTCTTTGTCAGGTTCATCAAAGGCTCGGCTATGTTTGAAAACCCCTGAATGAATTGACAATAGTATCTTGCATATTGCTCACTTTCTTAGGTGATGTAGGTTACCCCCACTCTGGCACTGCTAAAACCTTTCTTAGGTCCAATGATATCTCTAACTCGAACACGATGTGACCCAAGAACTACACCTCTCTCAACAAAAAACACACTTCTTGAACTTCTCATAAAATATATCATCTCCTAAAGTTTGTAAGACCATTCATAAATATTGGGTGTGCTCGTCTACAGTCCTAGAATATATCAATATGTCATCTATGAACACGAAGTGGAATTGATCTAATAAGTCCATAAACAACCTATTCATGACGTTTATAAACATTAATAGCGTATTGGTTAGACCTAATGGCATAACCATGAACTCGTATGACCCATACCTCTTCAGAAATGTTTTCTTAGGAACATCCTGCTCCTGAATCCTAAACTTATGGAACCCCGACCTCAAATCAATCTTAGAGATGTAGGAAGCACCTCTCAACTGGTAGAATGAGCCATCAATATGGGTAACATATATTTATTCCACATGGTGACCGTGTTCAACTCCCGATAATCAATGCATAACCTCAATGATCCATCTTTCTTCTTCACAAAAAGAACTGGAACAACCCAAGGTGAAGTACCCCTACCAATAAATGCCTAACCCTTTAACTACTGAATATGGTCTATTAACTCTCTCATCTCTAAAGGATTCATACAATACAAGTCACGAGCAACATGTCTCATAACCGGATCCCAGTCAATCACGAACTAAATCTCTCTACTCGATGGTAACCTTGGAATCTCTTAAAATAAATCCAAAATCTCCCCAACTACCGGAATAGAGTCTAAAGATACAATAACACCCTTAGAAGTATCATCCTCAATATAGTAAATATGCATGCTCAACCCTCCCTCTGAGTGAGGCATCGCAACCAAGTACATCTCCTGCCCCGAAATGGCAAAGACGATGGACCTAAAAAAACCACACATGCTCTATACGTGGATAACTAATCCATCCCTAAGATGACATCATACTCTGACATGTCTAAAATAAATAAATAGGCTACCAACCTAAGCCTCCCTATGTCCACCTCGATCCCTCTACTTATGGAGTGAATAGGTGCCCCTTTACTTACGAGTGAATCTATGTTAAGTACTATGTCTGGCGCTAAGTCTACCATCACCGATAACCGAGCAAAACTAACACTAACAAACTAATGTCATGCACACGTATTAAATATAATGTATCCTAAATGTCCAAAGATAGGAAACATACCATCCACTACTTGCGCTAGTGAAGGCACCTCACTAGATGCGGCGTGATAAACACGTCCATACTGTAGTGGTTGTTGCTTGTGTGGCTAGGTTGATGGTTATGGTAATGCTTAAACTACAATAGCTGGTGGGGTTAACAACTGTGAACGATGGCCCTGTGGTGCTTGGTACCCTCTCTGACCTCCCTAGTTTTGTGCTCCTGATTACCCCTAGGGAACCTCCTAGTAATTTGGCCAACCTCACCACATGTGAAATAAGAGCCGCTAAAATAATACCACTCATCTTTTTTACTCTACTTTCCGTGACCCTATTACCCATGCCTTGATGGCCTAGAGCTTGATGTCCCAAGCTCTACTGGACGTGATGGAACTATTGGGTCTAGCCCCGATGGCCCCTACGATCCTCAAAACCCTTGTGTTCTTGTGGTGTTACTCATGCGATTGAGACCCCTTAGGCTATTGGGCACCTGATTAAAACCTCCATTAGTCTTCCCCTGTTGGCTAGACAAATCCGAATAGGGCCTCTTCTCATCCGTTCCTTTCAAAAACCCTCAGTGATCTTGACAGTGAAATGGTGCAACATTCACCACTTGTGTATAAATGGTAAAAGTCGGGTTTCCCAAAAATGTTATCCTGATGCACCAATTCAATCTGAAGATGAACTTATCCATCTTCTTATCTTCGGTGTTTACTTCATCTAAGGTAATCATAGAAAGAGTGGTAACCTCATCCTCTTATTTTATTATGCGACCTTCCTTCTTGAGGTCTGTAAACTATTCCTTCTTCTTGGTCCTAACTGCGAGCGAAAAGAACTTATCGTGGAACTTAACCCAAAATTTCGCAATGCTCATTGCATCCCCCCCCCCCCCCCCAATAGTGATGACTGACTCCAACTAATTTGAACAAAAATAGCATCTTTTTGTGCCCTTCTATGCACTCAGACACCCTTAAATGCCTCTGCATGTCCTTCCTCCTCTTACACATCACCAATATGTTAGTACCCCAACAAACTCTGGCAATGGCCCTTAATAAATGCCTCTCGCTCTCTCTCCCACACTGTGGTATGAGGTTGTAATGGTATCACTGATATGACTAAGTGTGACCGCATCCTAGGAAGAGGGACATTAGCATCCACAACCTAGTTTCATAAGGACCCCACTCAAATCATACCCAAGACTTGGCCTCGTCATCAGTGACCTCGGTCATCTTATGAGCCGAGACCCTGGGAGAGCATTCATCAGAGAAGACATGGCTCGTCCTTTCTCTTAGCCAAAACCTGGTAATAACTTGCATAGCATGTCTCGTCCTGACACCTTCAGCTGAGACCACACTTGACGCTTACCAGTACGTAATCCTGCACTACATTAGGAGTCTCGTATTCGGCCAGCCCAAGACTCCTTCAGACGACATCTACAGTACGAGCAGTATAAAGTTTCAAGGTAGAAAATCCCACGTTGATAAGTCTGTTATAAGAAGATCATACCCTCACGTGAGGGAATATTACATCATGATTACCTACATGTGCAGTGGACAGGTATCAATTCATTATTGGGAGCCTTCTATGCACATGTCGGTTACGTGCTTTGGGGTACATTACACCCCCAAGGCACTATAAATACACTTCATCTTCTACATTGTAAAAGATCCAGAATTCACAACCCTGGAAGAACTTTGTCAAATTGCTTACTGAGAGAGAAAAGCTTGAGTGTTGTATTTGCAAGCCATTAGTGCCATTGTTATAGTGTAAAATCACAATTCACACTGCACAATGGACGTAGGCTCCGACCAAACCACTTAAACTCTGGTGCTATTTCAACACTCTGTCAATTGCTTTATTTCTGCCATAGTTTTACTGGTATAAGCTCATTCAACACTTTGATCTGGTGATACTAATTCTGGTATCAGCAGTCTGGCATAATCTATGGTAAAGGGATAGTTATTCTCTTCCTTTTTTCTACAGCTACTCTACCAGATTCTCTGGTGGTGGTCCTACCTCATCCTTTGGTGAGCTTGAGCCACCATTGAAAGAGCTCTGGGTGAGTTTTTGCCCATTTTCTACTCTTCCAGCTTACTACCAGTACCTCAATTAATCTTTCGGTCACTAAAATTCTTCATATGGCAATGGATCCACCAGTTATAGGTGGTCCTAGCACCAGTCAGTCCCCTCCTTAAAAAAAAGGCTCAGGTAGCGGCGGCCTTGCGCTCCTTGGTGGACAGTCAACGACAGATGCAAGTAGCCCTTGCTAATTTCAGCCAAAACATGGCAGTTAGGCCTGCTGGCGCCGGAGATCAGCTGATAACTCCGGCAGCCAAAGATGTTGTTGCAGATCAAACAGCCAGGGGACCACTCTAGGCTCCATAAAAGGATATCCCTCCTCAACACAGGAGCGTGGACATGGCCAACCCTAGACTATTACATCTAAGGAGGTTGGGTCAAGAATACCCTGATAACGAGGATGACCAGTATGATGATCAAGACAGACGGGAATTCTAGGAACCTTATGAAATTTCTAGATAAATTGTACGACTAATTCAGCCCAGTCGGGCTGAGTGTGGTAGGCCAAGCTGAGAGTGAGGCCCAGAGCATTAGTATTGGATAGGTTAAGCAGGGGGCAGCCTTTGATAGGTTCGTCCCAATAGCAAAAGATCTAAGGAACCACCTTTCCAAGTCCATAAGTGTTATAGGCTCCAAAAGAAATGAGAGAGTTGATGTACATCGGCCTTTAAGAAGATGAGATAAAGATCAGAGAGAAGTCAATAACCGACAAAGGATAGCTCCTAGGGAGCCCTCAGTGCGTTCGAATGTTAGAGAGGGTGTTGGAGATAACGTGTCCTAAGACGATAATGTAGTATCAATCGAGAGACCTTGGAATGATTATGTTTAGAGGCTGGAAGACAAAATAGGGAATATCTTGAAAAACTGAGATCCCTTAGAGCGGGGCTACTCTGAAGGCCCACCCTTTGTGACTAGGATTGTCAGTTATCCAACCCCAGCCAAATTCAAGTCGCCGATGGTCAATCCCAAGTATAATGGGAGCACTAACCCAATCCATTATGTGGAGATATATCAGTCGGCTACCGACATTTACTCAGTCTCAGATGAGATGAAATGTCATGCCTTCTCAAGCACATTGACCACAGCAACTCATGTATGGTTTACCTCACTCCCTAATAACTCAATTAAGAATTTTAAATAGCTCGCAGAGAGATTCATAAACAACTTTTGCTTTGGGTTGAGACCCCAAAAGAAGACAACCCACCTGTTGTATGTCAAGCAAGGGAAGAATGAGAGTCTTAGGGAGTACATTATGAGGTTCAATAAGGAGAAGCTAGAGGTCAAAGCTTATGAGGAAAGAATCATAATGACATCTCTGATTGGAGGTTTGCAGAGAAGAAATATACTTTAAAAAGTTACTGAAGACCCACCAAAGACCATGGCCAAGCTCCTAACAATGGCTGGTAAGGTCATGAATGTTGAAGAGGCTATGGCAACAAAGAATGAGGATGTTAATGCAATAAGAAGTGGAAGAAAGTTCCAGAAAAGGAACAAGGACAACAAGAAAAGGTCAATGGATGACAAATTTTATTATTACACTCCTCTGACAGTCAGTTGTGAGCACATCCTGAACGAGATAAAAAATTACTGGTCTCTGAAGTGGCCTAAAAATACTGAGAAAATTAGAATCTATGGTGGTGTGAGTTCCACTGAGACCATGGGCACCAGGCCGATAAGTGATTTACTCTAAAGGATAAAATTAAGAAAATATTGAAAGCTGGAAAGTTGAGGAAGTATGTAGATAATCGTAGCTCGAAGGGTGTCTGAGATGACACCTAGAAGAAGAAAAGAAGTTGCAAGTGTAAGCTAGATGATCCAGCCAGCCAAGACGAGGATGACTCAGACGATTGTGATAAAGACGACCCTATCCTCCCTCCAAACTTTACTGATCCAAAAGGTCAGCTCAATATAATCTCGCATGAGGTCAATATGATCTGCGAGGGACTTACTAGAGGAAGAAAGGTGATTACAGACAGGAAAACGCACGTGGCCGAGGCAAAAGCTCTTCCACTAAAACCGAAGACTGTCAACTCAACTACAGTAGAGCCCATAAAAGTTAAGAGAGTTAAAGTTAATATGAATACCTCAGTTGTTGTTTTTTTAATATTGGATTTCAAAGGGATTTTAGCTCTGTACGATGACCCTCTAGTCATTACCATACTAGTACATGGTTATGAGGTACCGAGGATTTTGGTAGAAGATAGTTATTCGGTCGACGTCATATTTTAGGACTATTACAAAAGTTTGGGTATGAGAAAGAAGAGGTTGATTCCCTATCACCAACCACTCATCGAATTTAGCGCTGAGAGGGTGAAGCCCCTGGGTATATATGAAATGTAAGTAAAAGTGGGAAGTAGTTGACCAAAATGTCATACAAAAAAAATCAACTTCTTCATCACGGATGAAAACGTCTACTCGTCCTATAATATAATTCTTGGAAGGGTAGACCTCAAGGAATTTGAGGCCATGCCCTCGAAGCTCCACTAAATGATTAAATTCTCGACTCCATATGGGGTAGGGGAAGTACAGGGGGACCAAGTTGAGGCACGTGAATGCTACTTCTAGTCGAACGAGGATAGGAATTCATACAAAAGGGTCACTATAACCTACAACATTGATACCTTGGACCCCAGAGATATAAAGAAACTGAAAAAGGGAAAGGTCGTTGAGGAGGTAGAATCCATCATCCTTAATCAAGACAAGCAGAAAAAAATTATCTAAATTGACAAACCCTGAAACAGGAAATCAAAGAAGAGTTAGCCAAGCTATTACAGAAGAGACAGAGTATCTTCGCTTGGAGCCACAAGGATATGTCTGGCACAGATCCAAAGGTTCTCTATCATAAGTTGAATGTGGTCGATGGTACAAATCCAATCAGACAGGAAAAGAGAGTCCACTCTCGTGAAAAGTATGATGTCATCCGTGAAGAAGTTAGAGAAGGCAGATTTTATCAGAGAGGTCATTTACCCTGAGTAGTTGGCCAATGCTGTCATCGTCCCCAAAGTCAATGGCAAGTGGAGGATGTGTGTTGATTTTTCAAATGTGAACAAAGCATGTCCCAAAGACAGCTTCACATTGCAAAGGATAGATCAGATGGTTGATGCTACTGCCGACCATGAATTAATGAGCTTTATGGATGCTTACTCAGGCTATAATCAGATATTCATGCATTCGGCCGATGTAGAGAAGACAGCTTTCATAACTAACAAGGGGACCTATTGCTACAAGGTTATGCCCTTCAGATTGAAAAATTTTGGGGCTACCTACCAACGATTAGTTAAAAAGATGTTCGATGAATAGATTGGGAAGATGATGGAGGTATATGTCGATAACATGTTGACAAAAAGCCTTAAGGCTGACACTCACGTGGTCGACCTTGAGCGCACTTTTGACAGGTTGGATGAGTATGAGATGAAGATCAACCCCACCAAGTGTGTCATCGATGTTGGAGAAGGCAAGTACTTAGGCTTCATTATGAACCAGAGGGGGATTGAAGTCAACCTCGAAAAGATCAAAGCTTTGTTAGAGATGAAGACTCCCATAATAATAAAGTATGTATAGAGACTAACTAGATGGGTGGACGCATTAAATAGGTTTGTGTTTAGAGATACCAATGAATACCTTCATTTATTTAAGGTGTTAAGAAAATCTTTTGAATGGAACGACAAGTGTGATAGATCCTTTCAAAATTTAAAGTCTTATCTCGGCTCTCCACTATTGTTGTTAAGACCAATCGAAAAAGAAAGGTTACACCTTTATTTAGCGATTTCAGAGTCATCCATTAGCACCACTATTATCAGAGAAGAGGATGGAATTCAAAAGCTAGTGTGCTTCAATAGCAAGGCCCTCTAGGGGGTCGAGCAAAGGTACCCAAAAATGGATAAGTTGTACTATGCTCCCATTCGTGCCTCAAGGAAGATGAAGTCGTATTTCCAGGCATATACCACGGTGGTCCTCATAGACTCACCTCTCAGACAGGTCATTCACAAGCTTGAGAAGTCAAAAAGACTGATGGCTGGGGAATTGAATTAGGGGAGTTTGACGTTATCTACTAGACAAGAATAGCCATTAACGCCTTGATTGACTTTGTAACCGAGTTCACGTGGGACGAGGTCGATACTAAAGAGATTAAAGCTACAGCTTATGACCAAGAGAGCAGGGCGTATCTTCCCCCGATCGAGGCTGACACGAGTTCAACAAGAAGCAAGGTGTCTGAGAACGAGGAAGAGTGTCACCACTTCAAGAATGGAACCCTGGAAGAGGGAAAATTCTCTCAAAATGGTGTTGTGTGGAGCCTGTACGTGGATGAATCTTCGTGTGAAAACTAAAGTGGGGTAGGATTAATTATGTTGGCTCCAGACGGGACCGATATTGAATGCGCATTTAAGTTCAACTTTAAAGCCTCCAATAATGAATCAGAGTATGAAGCCCTACTAGCAGGTCTTTCCCTCGCCCGGGCACTGAACGTTGGTTAACTCATTGTCCATAGTGATTCCAAGTTGGTTGTGAACCAAATTTTGGGGGTATATGAGGCCAAGGACGACATAATGCCCAAGTACTTAGGAAGGGTGAAAATAGCACTGAAGCATTTTAGCAAAGTGAAACTGAAGAGAATACCTCGACTAGATAATGGTCGAGCCGATGCTCTAGCAATGTTAGCTTCAGCCACCATAAATGAAAATAGAAAAATGGTCCCAATGGAGATCCTCCATCGACCGACGATCGAAAGAGAAGAAAATATTATAGAATTTTGCTTCAATTTGAATACGGGAGCTTCTTGGATGGATCCTATCATCCGGTACATTAGAGATGGGGAGCTTCCAGAATCCAGAGCCAAGAGAAAGAAACTGAGGTATAAGGCTGCAAAGTTCTCCCTCATGGGAGATGTTTTATACAAAAAGGGGTTCCTACTTCCTCTACTCAGATGTGTCCATCCATCTGAGGTAGAGTACATTTTAAAGGATTTTCACTAGGGGTCATGCGATAGTCATATTGGAGGAAGGTCGTTGGCTAAAAGGATCATCACTCAGGGTTACGGGTGGTCGACATTGGCCAAAGATGCAGCATGCGTATGTTAAGAAGTGTGATAAGTGTCAAAGGTTTACCACCATACCTCATCAACCTCATCAGCCTCTTACTTTTATTACTTCTCCATATGGTCATTTGCAGTATGGGGGATTGACTTAGTAGGACCACCGTCGAGAGCTATGAATATTATCATTATTTGATTGTAACGATTGATTATTTTTCAAAGTGGGTAGATGTCGATCCGATGATTACAATCACAAAGAAGATAGCCTTCTAGTTTATCTGGTAAAACATCATCTGTAGGTACGACCTACCTAATACCCTAATTTTTATACTGGGACGCAATTTAAGAACATCTCCCTAGAGAAATATTATGAACGAGTCGACGTCAAGAAGTTCTTCTCCACTCTTGGCCGACCCCAGGCCAATGGGAAAACAGAAGTAATAAATAGAAAAAAATTTGATGGAATCAATAAAAGGTTGAAGGATGCTAAAGGGAGTTGGACTGAGGAGGTGTATGATGTTCTATGGGCTTACAAAATGACGGAGAGGAGTCCAACTGGGGAAAGTTCATTCATGTTGGCTTATAGCTCAGAGGCAGGGGTGACGATAGAGGTAGGTCTCCCAACTCATATGGTTTAGATGTATGACCCAAAAGATAACTTTGCAGAACTAAGACTTGATTTGAACCTTGTGAAATAAAGAAGAGAATATGATGAGGTTAGTAAAGCTTCCTATCAGCAAAGGACATCAAAGTTCTACAAAAAAAGGGTACAGTCTCGATCGCTGAAAGTGGGAGACCTTATCCTGAAGAAGACATGGTAAAAACCCATCAAGATTCATCCGAACTGGCATCGTCCGTATAGAGTGGTTGAAAATGTAGTCCCATGAACGTATCAGTTAGAAAACTTAGAAGGATAGCCATTCTCCAACCCGTGCAACGCTGACCATCTCAAAAAATACTACCAGTAAGATTTCAATTTTTATTGTTTCTTGAAAGTTCCATTATAAGACATGTATATGAGATTCAGATGGTTAATGAAATATGAATATTCAATATAATTTTCCAAGTGTTCCCTCATTCCTTGCCCAATTATTTGTATTTGTTGCTTGTATATATCAACTCATCTTAAGCTATAAAATATCATTCATGGTGAAATACCTTTAAGTTTCTCTCGGTGACACGACGTTCCAGATAGGGTTGGCCCCGTCTTTGGACTCTCAATAACATCGGGAAGGGTAAAAATCACTTAGTTGTGGTTCATTTATTAAACATCATTAACTTGGTGGAAATTATCTCTCGGCCGAGACAACAGTGCTTGGACAAGACGACTCTCATCCATACATTCTCAAAATGACAAGAGGGGGCTTGTGAAATAACACCACAATTTGGTGAGTTCAAGTTCAAAATCACTTAGTTGTGGTTCATTTATTAAACATCATTTACTTTGTGGAAATTCTCTCTCGGCCGAGACGACAGTGCATGGACGAGATTACTCCCATCCATAAACTCTCAAAATGACGAGAGGGGACTTATGATATAATACCATAATTTGGCGAATTCAAATATAAAATCACTTATTTGTGGTTCATTTATTAAACATTATTAACTTGGTGGAAATTATCTCTCGGTCGAGATGATAGTGCATGGACGAGACGACTCTTATCTATACACTCTCAAAACGACGAGAGGGGACTTGTGATATGACACCATAATTTGGTGAATTCAAATTTAAAATCACTCAATTGTGATTCATTTATTAAACATCATTAACTTGGTCAAAATTCTCTCTCGGCCAAGACGACAGTGCATGGAGAAAACGATTATCATCCATACACTCTCAAGATGATGAGAGGGGACTTGTGAATTATGGTGGATTCAAATTATGCTACTAATGAAAAATTAGGGTAGACATATTTGCATAAGGGAAAATAAAGAGCTTCATTTCATTATAACGAGATTTCAAATTAGTTCAAATACAAGGGTTGCACATACAAAAAAAGAGTACAAGGCCACAGACGGTTGTCCCAATAGAAATAAAAGATTACAAAAGCTTAAAGTTGTAAGTTGTTATCAGTACCAGCCTGAGCCGACCTACCAACGCCTTTTTGAGCCATCCCATCAGTCCCAACATTGGTAGTTTTGGCCCCATCATCATTCATGCATGTCTCGGCTACAGTTTTATTATTCTCAGTAACCTCAGTGGGGTTAACCTCCAAAGGGTCGGCTGGATTTTCAACATCGGCTAATGCAGTCTCAAAACGGTCGCTGAAGTCAAGATCCACGAAATCATTAGGGGATAAGTTTCCAACCATAGCGTGCTTGAGGGTAGCCCATCGATCGGTCGTCTTCATCCCCCTTTTAAAGTATTCGAAGGCATAGACCCAAACTCATCAGACTCCTTATACTAGGATATAACTTATGCCTTAGCCTCGTCCAATGCAGCCTTAATAGAAGTATCAATCTCAACCGGCTTATTCTCAGCCATTATCTTCAAGGTGTTATAATAAGCAGTCTTTAGGTTGGTAACCTTGTCTAACAATTTTTGCAGGGCCGACTTGGACTTTAAAAGTTCGTTCTTTAAGTTATTCTCGGTCGGCACTGCATCTCTTCCCTTATAAATCAACGGAAGTTTCTTGTGGATCCAGTTTCCATACGATAGAGAGAGTCCACACTCTGCAGCCAAAAAATATAGACGGATAAATCAGCATGGGATGGGACTGAAGAGATCACACTTGACAGTTCTATGAAAATACCTGAACAGACCTATAGATGGAAAACTCAGTGATCAGAGAGATGTCCAAATACTGGAGGACATTCTTGTCACCTTCAGAGACAAGGTAACCGACACCATTCATGGCCTTTTTAACATGGTCGAGGATGCTTTCATCGTCTAGCTTCAATTAGGTGAGACGGGCTGCCAAAACTTCATCTGCAGAAATGGGAATTCCTCCCTCAGGACGAACCTAATTAGCAGGACAATGAGTGATAGTGTCCTCATCTCGTCCTTTCATTTTCTTCCTAGCATCGTCAGCTCGACTGGGACCACCCCCAATTGTTTTGGTAGTAGGGGCATCAAATTTCTTATCGTGTTTACTGAGAAGCTTTCTGAGGTTTGGGGCCATCATTTCCCAAAGGTCGTCTGGTGTGTTTTTTGGACGTTCTGCAAAAAATGAACGAAGTCAACTATGAGCAGCTATAAGGATACGAGACAACAGTTATATGAAAAATAACTTACGCAACTCGTCTAGGGGGTCAACCCCCAGACCTGTTTGAGCCAGGTAATATGGGTACATTCGATGCTCAAATTTAATAAGATGACCACTATTACCTTGTTCACAAAGTTTATTAACCTTCTTAGTGGCCTCAGGGTTCAATCTCGGTTCAAGTTTAGCCGACGTATAGACTTTAGCCCATCTTAGAGGAGTCCTGGGCTCAGAGGTTCGACAAGCTTGATTGGGACCAAATTCCCAAGACCCAGAGACGAAAAAATATTGGGGTTTCCAGTTGTGATTTGAGGTCTGAGTGACCAGTAGAACTTTCTTCTAAGACTTCCTAGCTATGAGGTGATAGTATCCAGGTTGAGTCTTGGAAGACGAAGGAGTATAGCATGCCATAAAAATGTTAACTGGAAGGTTGGTTTGGTGAACAATCTTTCAGATGGAGATAAAGCGAAGAATAACTCTCCATACATTAGGAGAAAGCTGAGAGGGGGGAAGTCCTAAGTGGGCTAAGATGGCTCGGGTGGTGGGGTGAATAGGTAGTCGGAAGCTAACCTTGAACATCTGCTCATAGACGCAGACCTCACCAAGTCGGCCATGAGGGGCTCTTTCGTATTTAGAAGGCTTCCTCATATAAATAGAGGTCCTTATGCCATAAATGTGTCTCCAAACTAGAAGGTCGGGTTTTAAAGACAGGGTTCTTATAGGATTCAGCAACAGAGGTGTCAATTTCACTCTCCTCACCACTATCCTCTGGAGACTCAGCTTGGGGATTGTTAGGATCACCACTTGGGAATTTTAGAACAAAATTAACTCTCCTCGCGACCTAGAAGGGAATAGCATCTATTGGAGGTGGAATTGTGACACTAGGCTCAATTATTTGGATGGAGTCGAATTGATTTGATATCTCGACCCTTTCAGAGGACGAGACATGAAAAGAAGCCTCGTACACCTCATAACCTTCAACCTAAGATGCAATGTAATCCCTGTCTTCCTCATAAGAGTTAGCACTCTCAGCCGACTGAAAGATAGACATATTATCGTCTGTATAAGAAGATAACTCAAACATAAGTTCACTCAGTTCAATAATTGGGAGACGAATAACAACCAGCGGGGGGGGGGGGGGATAAATAGGACGAATAGGAAATGCCTCAGCTTTACGACTCTTGGCTTCCTCAGCCTCTACCCTCCTAATCTTGTAAATACGTCTCTCTGAGGCTAGGAAATTCCTTGGCTAGTTTATATAATTGCCTTAACATTAGCGTGACGAGACTCAACTTGGCTGAAAAATAGAAAAGGGGGGCAAATAAGATTTAAGTTTGACTTTTGTTGACTAACAGATATAAGGTTAGAAGGTTAATCGTTTGGCTTAAGAACAATCAAGAATAAGAAATAAGGCTACCGGAGAAGATGATCGGAGCTACGCTAAAAAAGTTTGTAAGATGGAAAATTACCAGTGAAGGGGTGAGATACCTTAAGACCACTACAACCCTATCACAAACCACTCCCAAAAGGGGCAGTGGGGGTCGCCGGAGGTATAAAAAATCATTGAAAAAAGTAAACAAGCAGAAAATAAACCTAAATCAATGGAAATATGCACAAGGAGAAGAAAGGAGGTTACCTGTTGTTGTATCTTGCCAAAAAAAACCCCAAAAAAGGCTAAAGAACACCTAAAAACGAAATGGAGGACGGGGTGCGGTGCTGGAAGGCTGGATATTTTAGAGAGAGATCAACTACACCCGAAATAAATAAAGTGGCAAAAATGAGGCTTGAACCGTTTTTAAACCTAGTAATGATTAAGCGCGAGTTCCAAGGCCCATCATTGAGGGCACAAAGTCCTAAGCGCCCAGCCATCGAATTAACTTATGGCAGATGTTACCCAATTAGAACTGAGACACGTGTCACTCTCCTATCCCATAAGCAATGATCCTTAGACACGTCAGAAAAGTCTCATAAAGGCTGCTCCTACATATCCCTCATCCACCTCTTCTCATAGATGGCTAAAGGTTAGGGGGTGATTGATATGACCAAGTGTGACCTCGTCCTAGGACGAGGGACATTAACATCCACAATCGAGTTTTAGAAGTATCCCACTCAAGTCATACCCAAGTCTAATCCTCATCATCAGTGACCTCGGATATCTTATGAGCCGAGACCCCAGAATAGCATTTCATCAGCAAATACATGTCTCGTCCTTTCTCTCAACCGACACCTAGTAATGACTTGCATAGCATGTCTCGGCCTGACATCTTCAGTCGAGACTACACTTGACGCTTGCCATCATGTAATCATGTACTACATTAGTAGTCTTGTACTCGGCCAAGCCTAGACTCCTCCAGGCGACATCTATAGTACGAGCGGTATAAAGCTCCAAGGTAGCAAATCCCACGTGGACAAATATGTTACAATAAGATTATCCCCTCACGTGAGGGAATATTACATCATGATTAGCTACATATGCATTGGACAAATGTCAATTTATTATTGGGAGCCTTCCATGTACATGTTGGTAACGTGCTTGGGGGTACATTACACCCCCAAGGCACTATAAATACACTTTATCTTTTACATTGTAAAAGATCCATAATTCACAACCCTAGCAGAACTCTGTCAAATTGCTTAATGAGAGAGAAAACCTTGAGTGTTGTATTTTCAAGCCATTAGTGCCATTATTATAGTGGAAAATCACCATTCACACTGCACAGTGGACATAGGCTCCGATCGAACCACCTAAACTTCAGTGTTCTTCCCCATTATCTCGTCTCGTTCTGTTATTTTATTGCTTTATTTGCCATAGTTTTACTGGTATAAGCTCACTCATCCCTTTGATCTAGTGATACCAATTATGGTATCATCAATAACCACCAGTTATGGTGACGATGGTTGTGACTGTGGCTGCAGATGCGGTTGTGGTGGCTGAAAATGCTGTAACATGGCAGCCATTATCGTGGTGAGTGCCTAAGTAACTATGGTAGCTATGTCCGTTATCGAAGTTATGGGTGGTTCATGTTGTGATTGTAGTTGCGGATCTTATTAAGCCTCCCTCTCTGCAGCCTTATTAGTAGTCCCTCGTGGCCTACTGCCTCTAGTTTTCACCATCTAAAAGTAAACAAGGTTCGCATGAGTAAATGATTTCGCAAAAGAGTACAACGAATGCTATTAAATAGGACTTTACGTATTAAAGAATGTAACATAGAATGTAATGATCACACACAAATCCTAAGGATATTAGAAATTGGATACCCGGATACCAATTGTAACAACCCCTATTTTTCACATAAATGTCATAAAGGATAATATGTCGAAGATAGGGCTTGTCAAATAATTTATATCGTTCTTAGCATCAAAACGATAAGTAATACGACTGAATTTAAAACCATCCACGCATGCAATAATTAAAACTGTAAATAAGCTCTGAATAAAATAAAATCCCAACTGAATAATAATAAGTTCACAAATCCGACCCAACTTCTAATTGGAAAATTAACAACTAGAACTCAGTGTCCATACAATCTTTCAAAAGGAAATAATTGAATTGACTGAATCTATAAAAAGTCTAAATCGTGTCCATACAACCTATACTTGAATTGACTGAATCTAGAACTCAGTGTCCATACAACCTATACTAGAATTGACTGAATCTAGAACTTTGATGAAACCAAGAGGATAACAAGTCTAAATCGTCTCAGCCCTATATGTCTTGTCTAATAATGCCTAAAATAGTCTTTTATATAGAATGGGTCATAGCCCGAAAATCATAAGAAATATTTGCAATATCATCAATATATAAATCATGCGACCAATTTACAATAACATGCAAACCTTCTACACTCTCATGCAATAAGTATCTAACCGTTATTCTAAAGGAAATATTATTCGCATGTCCCCAACCCATGGCAATTACTACACAAAGATTCTCCAATCACTAAACTAATGAATACGTAGACCATAACAAGTGTAATAAAGATGTATTCTACTACGCATGTGAGAATTCACCCAAATAATACCCCCCATAATGCCACCGATAAATAAAATAAACCTAACTCACTATAACATACTAAAAGTGACATATAGTTCAACTAAAATATGTCTATCGCCGGACTAAAGTATTATTCTATTTAAAATCACAATTTTAACCACAAATGAAGGCAAAAACCTTCGAGGACGTTCTCGTGCTTTTATTGACAAGTTCCTAGGAGTCCCACACCTAAAGAACTTAAACTAAATCAATGCAAACACACGAGAATGCGAAATCAATACGCACTCATAACTCTTGGGCAGTCCCATACCATGACTCCGCCGATGGCCAGATCGTATATCTCTCTCGGCATAAAGTCTAGATCGACTATATGCATGATCAAACCTAAGACCTCGTGGCATCCTACATCAATAGTCAGGCATACGGTACGTGCTCACAACATCCAACCTTGACCGATGGAATCACCACGAATATGGTATGTTCACAAAAAAGTCTAGCACACACGCGTATACATATATAACTTCTTGTGGACATTCGACTATAGGATATCGCTCTCTCACGCGCTTACCCAATTTGACCCAATCCCAACACTTGAGGTCACTTAATAGCACTAAGGTTTATCTCACCATCCTACGTGACTATTCCCATCATCAATTAACTTTAAGTTCTCCATAAACTAATTTAAATCACTATAAAAGAAAGCCCAACTGAAACCAGGCCCGAAATCCCAACCATGAAAAACTCTGGCCCATTCTTGGGCAAACTGGAGGGGTAGATCGATAGACCAGCGTCGATTGATCGAAGATCCCAGGTCGCATATCGTAGGTCATCTTCCCTATTACGGTTACCCAATCTCCCAAATCAAGTTCAGTACTCAACCAAACTTAAGTTTAACTATTGGGTTATGATTCTAAAGGTTTTTCAACAATTATTTGAGATCAAGAGTATAAAAACATAACTTATTTCATTAAGATTCATACTCTCAAAACAAGTATATCATCAACATAAAAGATGGTTAATTTACCTATGAATTCAGTACCAATCTTCAAATAAGAATGGTGATTAATCCTACCAATGAGATTAAATACTAAAACATCAATTTTATTCCATATTTAAACATCCAAACCATTCAATTTCAAGTTTTCTTTTCAAAGGTACAAGTCTTTAAAACACGACTTATTAATACAATATGTAATTAACCCGAAAACATAATAGTGATTAAACATAATCATATAAAAACTTAAATATACTTTCAAATATCAGATTTGTGAGTATAATAAATTTCACAATAAAGAGATCCATGAAAATAATCACAAAGACAGAAAGTAAATATCACACACAATAACGATATATGTGGTTCGGCAACTTGTCTACGTCGATGGAGAGGTTACTGTTTCTTATAGTGTCTCTCAATATTTTATGTTACATCCCTTTGCCCCGGGTAAGGGTGTACAATTTATACATAAATTTTCAAGAGTTTAAGTTGTAAAAGGACCTCAAATAACACATGAATATATCAAGAAGTGCCTAATTATCTCTTCCTAGATTATTGATAATTGATTCAACTATATCCGTAAGTGTTCTAGCATATCTGAAATGCTCGTGTTAAATTAAATCATGATTTGGGTCGGGCAGCCCTTTTGTCAATCTGCGTTGGTTGGATAATTTAAGGGGTGTATTAAATGGGCTCCCACAATTGCCTCTAAAAAATTTGGGCCTTGTGGATTCTGGGCCAATAATTTTTAAAAGGCCCATAACTCTAAAACTTCATTCCTTTGAACTTGAAATGGCATTCTTGTAAATGCATGAAAGATGCATGGGTACACTCGTCCTGAACGAATCTTAATGGAATACTTGTGATTTATTTGAATGGGCATTGGTGTTGTTGTCCGACCAGTCATTTAAACCGCCAAAAGTCATTTTAGGAGGTTGTATTCATCATTAACATCGGGTTCCAAATTGGATATACAGTCCCTCTCGTTAGTTCAGTTTAATTCAGTTCAGCTCAGTTTCTTCCTTGCTTGCTAGGCTTTGCAAAGTTTAACTTCTTCAGTGTCATATTTTCTTAGAAGGCTCCATTAATTTTTATAAGTTCAACCATTTCCTTCTCTTTAACTTTCTTTGGAACTTATTGTGTAGTTGTATCTAGGGTTTTCTTCCTTGTTTGTACAGTTATGGCAATGCTAGATAACAAAATGGTAGTTGAGTTTAGGCGTCAATACCATATTCATGACTCAATAATCATCGATTGTGCCCCTCTTCCTCGAATGTTCATGATGTTGATGGGGCACTGGATTCACACCCTCCTGATAACCCATGGGGGGTTTCACATTTCCCCCAAACCAGTTGTTTCTTAGGTTCTTCAAATATTTTGAAATTGTGCCTGCACAGTGTTCCCCCAATTTTTGGAAGATAGCTAATAGGTTCCATAGGATAAACACCCTTTATGGGACAAAGCTAGGCCTTGTCGAGGTTTGATATTGCTATGTGTGGTTACGAACCAGTGAAGGTCATGTGTATTTAAAAACTAGGAAGGCTGAGAGGGTTCTAGTGGTGAAATTTTAGATTCCCATAAGGATTATTGGGAACACGATTTCATTGCTAGAAACTGGCAACGTCCTCTTGACGGTGTGGGCAAAAGGCAACGAGGCCCTGTAATTTTTTACTATGAAAGGACCAAATAGGTTACTTTTTTTTTGTTCTTGACTATGCATTTGTTATTTTTTTACCTTTATATTCTTAGCTAATGTTCTTCTCCCTTTGTTCTTACAGTCCGTGCCAAAAATCAGGAGCCTAATATAAGTGAGGTTGATGTCGATGAGCTTTTGAAAGCCTATAACATCAAGGAAAGTCTACCAGGCGATGAGCAATCGAGGTCGGTGGCCTACCTGTTAGAATATAAAGATACATCTACTAATTTTCTTTATCGTTCGGCCAATAAGGTTCTAACATTGAAAGCTCCTGAGGTTGACCTTTTTGACCCCATGATAGAAGAGGAGGAAGGGGAATATAATGAAGAGGAGGAGGAGGAAGAAGAAGAAGAAGAAGAAGAAGAAGAAGAAGAAGAAGAAGAAGAAGAAGAAGAAGAAGAAGAAGAAAAAAAAGAAGAAAAAGAAGAAGAAGATGATGATGATGATGATGATGATGATGATGATGAAATAGCCCCTTGATAAAGAAAATAAAGTTGAGGCTTCCTGATGATGATGACGATCAGGCCGTCTTGTCTGATTGTCTTAATTCTTTGAAGACGTCTGATGCTGGATCCCCCAAGGCAAGTATTTTTAGCCCGTAGGTCAATAGGAAAGATAATGAGAAAAAGAAGAAGAGAGAGGCAGAAAAGAGGGAGAGGGGGGGATAAGGAAGAAGAGAAGAAGAAAGATAAGGGAGGAAAAATGAAAGTTGATCTTGAAATTCTCTAGATTTCTTCCTTTTGCTGTAGAACAGCAACTTTCTTTGATTAGTCCTATATCTCATTGAAGACATCCCAATACCTTTTGGCATAATCCCGAAAGCTCTACCGTGGCTTCTTCTTCATCGTAAGCAGTGCATCCATCCGTTTAGGGTGGGAGTTATTTGTTATGAAGCGGGAAGTAAAGGCCTCTGCTAGAGCCTTAAAGTTTCTGATTAAACTATGAGGAAGCCTTTTAAACCAATTATATACTACATCATGTACGCCATAAGGGAAGATCCGGCACATCAGTGCATCGTTGTGGCTTCATAAGGTCTTTGCTTATCTATATCACCGAACGTGGTAAATGAGGTCTATCTTTTCGTCGTAGATCTTGAACCAGGGAATAATAAACTTTTTTAGGGGATCCTCCTCTTCGATTTCCCTTGAAAAGGGGGATTTTATCTGAGTATTGAGAGATCTCATAACTAGCTCTCTGGTGGACCTAGCTCCACGGTGGGATGGATGTTGGTCCATCTCCCTACGGACCAGAATCTTAATATTTTATTTTTGTCGACCATTGCTCATGTGGCGTCTCTCTGGTTGGTCATGCTCTGATTTGGCACGTTCAGTTCTTTCCTGATCACGCCTGGAGCTCCTCCCTTGGCAACAAGTGTTACTCGCATAAGGACTAGGAATCCTGTCTCTGCGCTTCCTGGTGCCCCTTTATAGATATTTCTCCATTCTTTCAAGTTCCTTTGGGAGGAGGCGAGCATTCTTTTCTACATGGAGGCGTGTAGCCTCCTCTTATTCTCTAAGCCTGGATTCGTAAGAGCCGACCAACTTGGAGATCTGCGTAGATCTGAGTGGTCCTTAGCTTTCTTCGAAAGGTTGCCTTTCTTAGCGAAACCTGGGGTTTGTCTGTTAGCGAATCTCCAATTTGACCCTAGGGGGAACTAGGTCTTCTTACATATCGCCAACTTGAGGAATATTACTGCTATAGTGAGACATCACAAGCTTTTTGTTTGTGAACATTTTTGTAGTAATATAAATTTCTTCCCACGGACGACGACAATTATGAGTATAATAAATTTCACAATAAAGAGATCCATGAAAATAATCACAAAGACATAAAGTAAAGATCACACACAACAAAGACATACGTGGTTCGGCAACTTGCCTACATCCACGGAGAGGTTATTATTTATTATAGTGTCTCTCAATATTTCAGGTTACATCCCTTTGCCCTGGGTGAGGGTGTGTAATTTATAAGTAAATTATCATAGAGTGTGAGTTATACAATGAACTCAAATAACATGTGAATATATCAAGGATTACCTCATTATATCTTTCGAGATTATTGGTAACTGACTATATCCGTAAGTGTTCTAGTATATCTGAAATACTCGAGTGTAAATTAAATCATGATTTGGACAGGGCAGCCCTATAACTAATCTGGGCTAGTCGACTACTTTCACGGGTTATAATAAATGGGCTCCCATAAGATTATGTTAGGGAATACATGAATTATAAATCAATCATAGATTTAAATGAGATATTGTAAGAGATTTCTTGCCTTAGATTGAAGAACGGTGAACTTTTGGCTTGAATCCTTGTACTTTCTCCTCTCCAAGATCTCTCTATTTCTTCCAAAAGTCTTATTGATGTTAGGGTTTTATTTTCTAATGATATATGAGTAATTAAAGAGTTCTAATCCTATTAAACACTCAAACTGCTGCACCTCCACTTAAGGCCAATTTTGGGGCCACCAAATGGGTCCAAAATACTACCCGGAATAGCCTAAAATTTACTCTAAGGGTATACCTACCCCCGAGCCCAACTTAAGATAATAAAAACACGTAAGTGGGTCTACGTATCACTCTAGAGTAAGCTCCAAATGATTATACATCATATCTCACGGTAAAATCACGCAATGTAAAAAAAATACCAATTAATTATTTTACGTGTAACCACTTATAGTCCAATATAATTAATTACACTCATCAATTAATAATAGAATGCGACACAAATAAATCACATAATATGAAAATTTAATTATCATCTAAATATGCAATTGTTATTACTAATCATCTTAAGTAATAATTAATTCCCAGTTATTAATTTCTTCACACCATTAATAAATAATAAAATAGATGCCCGAAAATACGGGGTATTACACCTACGTATCCGGAGCCTACATTAAAGTCCACGCAGCTCAAGATAACATAAGGGTGGGGTCAAACTCATAAATCAGAAAGTAGACTTTCCCATTTTTTATTTGTTGGAAAACGTGCGCAAATAGTGGAAATTAGAAAGACGGAGGGAGAGGAAAAGTCTCATTTGGGATTTATGAATTAAACCCTCCATTTGGCCTTTTTAAGTTTATGAAAATAAGATTTGTGAGTATATAAACAATAAAGAGGTGATTAAGGGTGAAAAAGTAAAAACTAAAAGGAAAGATATTCTAAGAGTAATAAAATGTAAGAAATGACACTAATTTAATGAACTTCAATATAACTAATTTAGATCGTCTATGGGACTTGGTGTCTGAGTTTATAGGTGATGTAGACTGATTTTGATGGTAGAGAAATGGTGGGAAAATAGGTGACAAAAGTTAGTTGGGGGTATTGTAATATAATGCTGGGAGAATGTTTGGAAAGTGATGTATTGAAAGGCTGTCGCACTGATTTCAAGGCAAAAAGGTCATGAACAATGAGGTAAGGATTTCCTTAAAAAGAAAATCGTAAAGGGGATAAAAGACCAAACTGGCCCTTGGGGGTTTGCCGATCGACACTTGGTGGCTAAGGAAAGTATCCCTTGCCTATAGGCGGGGGGAGGTGCTTATAGGTAGTCCTTAAATAGATTTTCTCAAAAAACTATCATAAAATGCGGAACGTAAGTTAATTTTGTGCATAACTGGGATCGTTGGAAATAAGATTCAGATATCTATGAAAGCACGTTGAGTTACTCTTGGGCATGTGATTTAACCAAAGTCAAACGGAGCTCGAGAAGCGCTCAGGGACCTCCGGTTAAAGTGTCAGAGTAAAAAAAAAACTAAATGCAAATCGTAAGTCGAATTTGCGCATGATATGGACTACTGGGAAGGGGATTCAGAGCCTTATCAAAGTGCACTGAGTTAATCCTAGGTCCACGAGTTGACCAAAGTTAAACGGAGCTCAGGAAGCGTCCGGTGACCTCTGATTAGGGCTTCAGAGTAAAAAGGTGACTAAATGCGAACCATAAGTCCGATTTAAGCACGATATAGACTGTTAGAAAGGGGATTCAGAGCCATATGAATATGAATTGAGATACTCTTGAGTCCGAGAGTTGAACCAAAGTCAAATTGAGCTCAAAAAGCATCTGATGACCTCCAATTTGGGTTTAAAGGATGACCAGGGGACCAATGGTTAAAGGGACTTTGTTTGGACCCCAGGGAGATATATGGGGGTGTAATAGAATGGGGTGTCTATAGATAGTAGTGTAGGATGAGGTGAAATCTCTAAATGTATAGACTAAGCTTTTGGTAGGGGCATACACTAATGATGGAGTTTTTATCGATCAGGACCACGGGTAGAATATACTAATATTCAATATTGGAAAATAAACGACTTGACATGTCTTGTAATGATAGTAACCTAGATACCATTAAACACTTAGATTATCTTAAATATACATTGAATCAATATTAACTTTACAGCACGACTTGACTATTCTATACTAAATGAAAAAATCAGTTGCATGCATATTATTGTGAGTATATATTATGGGAAAACTATCCCTTACAAATTACAGAAGTATGAAAGCTCTTTTCAAGGCAATCCCCGTGTCTTTCGGGTAAAACCATTCGAATTTGGATTGTACATTACTAATAGTGGCTTTCCCAATGCTCAACTCAACTAAACTTAGCTTCACCATTACTATAAATATGAGGTTGTTCGTATTTGGCAACATATGTTTAAGGCTTTTTCCACGTGCGATGTCACACCAATCTTCACCAAATACATCAATCCAAATTTTATTAAATAAATCGTCACTTACACGTTCGGGTATGCAATCCCATAAAAGAAATAGACTACGCTCAAATGCAATTAGGATGTTGTATGTGTTCCACAAATGTCTAATGTACGTACAAAATAGGTTCGTCCAGGGTTATCTTATGACAACAAAACATACCAGGGTACTCCAAGGTTGCCCTTGATATGGTCAATCACAGATAAGACTCAACTCACTTAGAATATTCATTAATAGTGATATTAAATGTTCAACGAGCCAACACGATCATTGTACCAGAAATAGAGGAACTATTATGTGGCACAAATCCTCAAGTAACGAGTTGATAAAATATAGAAAAGAGGTGGGATAACTCATTCTATAATTTTGTATGCACTCAGATTTAGGAGAATCCAAAAGGTTGTAATTTTTGGTTTACTTGCGCACCACATTTATAGAGTGTCTCATTATTGTACACACGTGAACATTATTAAATGTCCAAAATAACCACCCCAAAACAGTGTGTAATAATCAGAAAATACATGCACAATTATATTATTAAATTTCAAATGAATGCAAGATTACATCAAATAAGATAATGAAATACAACCTAATTAACAAGAGCGAAGACCAATCCACTTTCAGACATTGTGGCAAAGGTACATGGCTCTCCTGAATTCATTAAACAAGTAGGAAGGTTCTTCACGAATGTCTTTACAACTTATGACTTGTTCACACAACCTTTACCACGCTACCTCATATCTCACAACTAGCATGAAGTCAGTTGAATCCGAACCACATCCTTCGATGGTTACTGCTTTCTGATACAAGTCCAATTTACGCTTCAATGCATGCTAATATTGTTTCAAATATTTATAATGACTAATAAGGGGACTAAATCCCGTGTTATTCCTCCAATATCAAAAATCAATACACATATCATTTGGATGGACTATTTACGTATCATCGTAGTGTCAGTACATCAATTCCATCAGGAAATTATAGTCCTATACAGTTAACCACTATGGGTGATACATTGTTGTTATCAATTGATAAATTCAAAAGAAAGCTGAAGTGAGGCGTTAATAACTCAACTTGGAAAAACTAAATTTATAGCTAATGTTTCCTTATCAGATAAGCCATTAGGGTGTAGTTCATCAATGATATGCACATGACATTCTGCCAATAAAGATATGGGTTTAGTGTCAGTCTTAGGTTTCAAGATTATTAATGGCCCTATAGCGTAGCTTGTTTGGCCTTGTAAAAAATCACTCAAAATTGCATTGTCCGATCATAATAATTTCAACCACTTGTTTGAAAAATTAAACCAACCTCTAACTATTGAAAATGGGGCTACAATTTTACCCATTGTGTGGCCCTATTTCTTTTTTAGTGAAGCCGTTAAGGGTATAGTTCATCAGTGATATGCACATGGCATACTACCAAGGAGGTGATGGGTTCATTGCCAGTATTGGGTTTCAACATTATTAATGGCCCTAGAGAGTAGCTTGTGTGGTCTTTTCAAAAACCAGTCAAAATTGTGTTGTCGTGTCAAAATAATTTCACCAATTTATCTAAAAAATTAAATCACCCTCTCACTGATATTTTTTGTATTATCATAAATGGGACTACAATTTTACACATTATGTGGCACTATTTCCTTTTCAGAGAAGCCATGAGGGGTGTAGTTCATCAGTGATATGCACATGGCATTCTGCCAATGAGGTGATGGGTTCAATGCCAATCTTGGGTTTCAACATTATTAATGGCTCTAGAGAGTAACTTATGTGGTATTTTAAAAAAATCACTAAAAATTGTGTTGTCCAGTCAAAATAATTTCGTTCCCTTATCTGAAAAATTAAATCAGCCTCTAACTAACATTTTTATCTTATCGTAAATGGGACTACAATTTCACCCATTGTGTGGAGCTATTTCCTTTTCAGATAAACCATGAGGGGTGTAGTTCATTAGTTATATGCACATGGCATTCTGTCAAGGAGGTGATGGGTTTAGTGACAGTCTTAGGTTTCAACATTATTAATTGTCCTAGAGAGTAGTTTTTGTGGTCTTGTAAAAAAACCACTCGAAATTGTGTTGTTCAGTCAAAATGATTCCATCTATTTATTTGAAAATTAAAGCACCATTTGACTAACATTTTTTGTCGTATACAAAATAGGACAACAAATTTACCCATGGTGTGTAATTATGTCCTTTCTTGAGAAGCCAGGGGGTGTAGTTCTTCAGCGATATGCACACAATATGCTACCAAGGAAGTGATGGTTTTGTGCCAGTCTAGAGTTTTGACATTATTAATGGCCCTAGAGATTAGCTTGTGTGATCTTGTCAAAAACTACTCGGAATTGTTTTGTCCACTGAAAATAATTCTAGTCTATTGTTCTAATTATTAAATCACCTTCTAACGGACATTTTTTATCTTATAAATAATGGGACTACATATCATCAAAAGTTACTACTTTTTCCATGGGGTGAAACTATTTCCTTTTTAGATATACCATGTGCGTGTACTAAATGAAATATTGTGTTGTCCTTTCCACTCCATTATATTTGCCCTTAACATTTACAATCTTCACACAATATACATGACTTATTACTCAGTTGCAATTTGTAATAAACAGCCAAATGTAATCCATCATCCACTAAAAATATTTTTTGGAACTATCGTTGCACAAGTGTTGTGTTTCAGTCATGCTAACAAGTAAATACTTTGTGATTTTTAAGGGAAGGAAAATCGGAATTTTCAAAATCTGGGAAGAGTGCAAACCCTTTGTCGACAGGTTACCTGATGCAATTGTTGAATGCTTCGACAGTTATCATGTTGCTAAGAATGCATACATGATGCACATAGATAGATGTAGACGTCCGAGTGTATCACTTGACCCATATAAACACTATGTTCCGTCGGTGACCGATGTTCTTGGGTTGCAAGAAATAGACTCTAATCCGGGTAGCTCTCTAGGCTAATGTTCATCTTCAATATGTTTTATTTCCTATTATTCGTCCTATGTATCTTTTTTAAGTTCTGATGTGCTGTTATATTAAATAAACTTTAATATTACTCCATTTAGTTTGTTGATGTCTTCACATCATACATTACTAAGACAATACATCGGTAATGTACCTGATCGAGCGGAAAAAGTGTGCGCGTGTAAAGTGCACAATCGTTGTGTGTTTCGCCGCCGCGATACAAAAAACCTAATATACTACTACACTTGACAAGCAAGTACAGCGGTAAGTCGGGTATCGTAAGAAATCCACAGGGAGTGATTAAATTTTAGATGTTAATTGCTTTAAAACTTCAAGAATAAAAATGGTGTAAAAGAAATAAGAAAAGGTGATGGGTGGTTATGGTGACAAAAGAAAAGAGAAGTTAACGCTAATTTAAAGGAAAGCGAGGATCGGGATCGCATCCACGCATTCACGGGCTAAACAACTACTAATTAGAATTTCGGTTCGAAAACATTTAATCAATCATTTTCAATTAAGCATAAACATCACGCAATAAGGAATTTAAGCCAAAGTTGCGAGATTAAACATTTAACGGAAAATGGTCACACGCGGATTAAATTCGGATAATCGCTATAAACACTAACGTTGCATGACAAAGAAAGTTAAACGCATAATAATCCGACTTTAATACGCGAGGTTTCAATTAAACGCGATTTTACACAAAACCTAATTTTCGAGGTTCAAACCTGTAAATGGCGGAAACGCAATCCCGAACCTATTTATCTAAGGGTACATAATGAATTAAACTAATTTACACTAATTAAACTAGAAAAGCAAGAAATAAAGCTTGTAAACCTAATTAACAAAGCATGTAAACTAATTAGAAAGCAAGGAAAGAATGAAATACAACTATATTAAAGGAAGAGGAGATGAATAGTCAATCTTACAAACCAATTAGATGTCAAACCAAGAGGGAATGAAGAAGAACCAAGCAAATCCCACAAAACCCTAACTAAACTAAGCTAAAATCGTATCTCTACTGCTATATATGTTATTACAACAAAATTTGGCTTATATAGTAAGTTGGATTAAAAATAAAGAAGAAAGAAAAGAAGGCAAAATATCTGCAGAAAACAGAGCATCGATCGATCGACCCCTTTGGTCGATCGATCGACCTAGGCAAAATTTCGGCAAATCAGAATGGTCGATCGATCGATCAAGCAGGGCAGAATGCAGCAGCCTACTGCATTCTTCTTCTTCTCTTCTCCCTTTCTCCTCTTTTGCTTTCTTGTATTTCCTCCGCAAGAAACGCCGTAACTTCTTCGTTATGAATCGGAATCGCGCACCGTTCGCGGCCACGCGAAGCTAGCGAGGAGAGCTACAACTTCCGTGAGATGTCGGGCCAGGTACCCAAGCTGTGAAAAGACTAAAATGCCCTTGCGCGTGCGATTGTGTACGGAACTTCACCGGAATGCATCCGAACTTCATACTAAGCATCCAAATACCTACAAAAGTTCAATTAACCCCTGCAAAACATGTTAACATAGAAATCTGAGGTTGTCTGGTTAACGAGCATAAGTATAGGGATTAAGATACCCAAGGGGGCTAATAACGCATAGGTTAACGGGTGAAATACGCAATATTTGCGTCGTATCACACTCCTTAACTTACACATTGCTAGTCCCTAGCAATGAAATAGGAAACAACAAGAACTACAAGCAAACCAAAAGCAGGAGAAGGACAAAAGTATGGTATAAAAGCAATAAAAAGATAAGGCCACTTTCGCGGGCGATACGATTGCATTTAGCATATGCAATAAGCCGTTAAACCCCTAGGTTACCCTAGTGGACGAGTGTCGTCTCGTGAGGGTTTTCAGGGATGAAACCCACAAACATCATATGGTTTCCTCAAAATATGCCCAACCCAACATGCGACAAACTCAGCAATAACGAAAAAGATTTCAAACATGTTATTAGCATATTGAACGAATTCAAGCTAAAGTCCGTTGTTATTAATAGGTTGAATGCACCTCATAGAATTAAAACTTTAAAAGTGGGAGGGGGGAAAGCACATGCATAGTGTGATTTGGCAAAAAATTTATATAAACCGGATACTAATCAAAGCAAGCATACATTCAATCCTCATGGGCATTACGCTCAACAAATGAATTCACTATGAAAAGGGAGGTAATACATGGGACATGCGGGCATAAAGAGTAAATGTAAATGGAAACTAGGCCGCGCACATGTCACAGAAGAAGAACGCTATATATAAACTGAAAAACTGTAATCTCAATGAAAGGATACCGCACACTAAAAGAGGCGAAATGCATTTTCACAGATTATCACAACTATTATGACTTTTGAATTACATCAACCTAAGATCACATAGGACTTTAATAGGGTTATGATGTAGGTATGGCTAGGGTGCGAAACGAAGGAATGTATGTACGGATTCAAAGTGTTCGGAATGAAAACTTGGAATAATGGGGAAAATGCGGGCAATTACAAAATTGGAAAACAAGTTCCAAAACAAACATTAAATGTAGCATTTGGAGAGTAATCAAAGCTTATTGAACACTACACAACAATAAAACTTTCTCTTTCTTTTCTTTTCTTCTTTTTCTCATTTTTTTTTTTTTTTGTTTTCTTTTGCTTTTTCCTTTCTCTTTTTCTTCACTTTTTCACTACTTTCTTTTCTTTACTTATCAAACTCTCATATGCCTAAATTGCAACCGACATCATAAAAACATCATTCAATCCCAAGTAACATTCCAAACAAAGGTATGGAAAGTGTATGTATGGTTTATAACTCCAATTTAGAGTTGGTTATGGGAATGGGGTTATGAAACGAAAGGCTATATTTAGGCTCAAAGGGGTTGACTAGGGAAACATATATGGTGAGGTCAAGGCTAATATGGGTGATATAACAAAGAATGCCTATGATCATTTCACAAAGTTTACGCAATTCTCAAGTCAAAACAATATATGAAAATCATGATCAAGTAACACATTTCAAGCATGAACTCAATTAATGAACGGTCAAATGAAAGATTAGAGAGATTACCAACGAATTCAACGTTTTCAAAGAGGAAAGAATAGTGTATAACACTCACAAACGACAAAAGGTACAAAGCTTACTCGGTGTAAGTATATACAATGCAACAAAAGATTACCGAGTTATAAAAATCTTAAACCAAATCAATAGAACAAGGAAAGTGCATATGCTCATGGGATAAAGTTTAATTCATGAAGTTATTCACAATATCAATGATTTGAGGACTAAAGTCCAATAACTTCTAAAATCGAGAACATGCATCATTGAGTTGTCCATTGGATCGGGCAATTATTGAAATTTATCACTGGAAACAAGGCAAAATGCCCAACAAAGGAGAAAAAAGAAAGAAAATATTTTTGAAATTTTTTAATTTTTAATAAAAAGCATGCTTAGTAACTAAATGTGAGCAAATCCATGGACAAAACAAAGAAATGGATAAAATATCCTACACCCCCTAACTTAAATGTTGCATTGTGCTCAATGCGCATTAAGAACACAACACAAAGAGAGGAAAAGAATGATATTACCCAAAATTGGAGTGATCTCCATAAGCGCGAGTCCAAAGGAATCTACAAAACAAGTTAGTACCGAGCATAGCAAAAACAAATAACAAAAAGTTAACTAATTACACTAGACTAAATTAAAAGGAAAGAAAAATAAGAAAGAAAGAAAATTAAAAAGTTAATTATTTACAACCTACTATTTAGACTACACGCTAACTATACACTAGAAGTCTAAATAGTTGAGGGTCCACCCAAAAAGGTATTTGACTTTGAAAGATCAACGGTGGACCCTCCAAAGCGAACATGCCTCCCGGAAGATATGAATTTTGTTTGAACAACGGAAGGCATGTGGGTGGTGAAAAAAGTGAACCATCGCCAATTTGAAATTTTGGGCGGACGATGGGGGATTTGGATAATAAGGGGGAAAGGTACACTTGAGGTCCAAGAAAAATCGACTCATCTCCCAAAGATTTTTCAAATGGAATGGGAGATGGTGCACACATTGGGATAACATCCATCGAAAACAAGTCCGGTAAAGAGTCCTCATCGGCAAAAAGTGTTGAAGTTTTAATTTCTACCGACGCATAGGAATCAACCGGTAATTCTGATGGTTCGATAACGGAAAACGAATATGGTGATGAAACAAATTCAATCTCAATCGACTCATCGTCGGAAGGAGATTGAATTTCGGGAGAGAAAGATTCACATTTGATGAGAAATTCTTTGAAAAATTGAGGTGAAACACTAGTTTCCACCTCCTCGTTGTTTTGTGCATAAGAATTCATCTCATCGCAAAGTGCACCAAGTCTTATTCCAGCATCATTTAGGCTTTCCAAACCTTGGGAGTAAAGAAGCAAAGTCTCTTCCAAAGTAGGCTTCCTCGGCTCAAGAGCCTCGGACTCCTCATTTGGTTGAAACTCGTCTTCGAAAGTAATGAAATGAAAATCGTCATTGGATTCGAATAATGAATCCAACTCAAGCTCCCAATAACGATTTTCATTCCAATAAATGTTTTCAAGTTTTTCATTTTCAAGAAAATCTTGAAAATGGAAAACTTGAAAACTATCCCCAAAGTATGAATCATTAGAATAACCGTAATAAATATAATAGTAGGACATGATTACCTCGTTGTTTGTAGATGGAGAATCCGAGCAAGAAAGTGAGCAACCGCGAATCAAAGTTTCTTAGCGCTCAAAGTATGCAAATCCTGCAAAAAAGGTTAAAACAAAGAATACAAATACAAAAGGAAAAATACTACGAAATAATAAAACAATTACAATCTAAAACACACTCCCCGGCAACGGCGCCATTTTGATCGAGCGGAAAAAGTGTGCGCGTGTAAAGTGCACAATCGTTGTGTGTTTCGCCGCCGCGATACAAAAAACCTAATATACTACTACACTTGACAAGCAAGTACAACGGTAAGTCGGGTATCGTAAGAAACCCACAGGGAGTGATTAAATTTTAGATGTTAATTGCTTTAAAACTTCAAGAATAAAAATGGTGTAAAAGAAATAAGAAAAGGTGATGGGTGGTTATGGTGACAAAAGAAAAGAGAAGTTAACGCTAATTTAAAGGAAAGCGAGGATCGGGATCGCATCCACGCATTCACGGGCTAAACAACTACTAATTAGAATTTCGATTCGAAAATATTTAATCAATCATTTTCAATTAAGCATAAACATCACGCAATAAGGAATTTAAGCCAAAGTTGTGAGATTAAACATTTAACGGAAAATGGTCACACGCGGATCAAATTCGGATAATCGCTATAAACACTAACGTTGCATGACAAAGAAATTTAAACGAATAATAATCCGACTTTAATACGCGAGATTTCAATTAAACGCGATTTTACACAAAACCTAATTTTCGAGGTTCAAACCTGTAAATGGCGGAAACGCAATCCCGAACCTATTTATCTAAGGGTACATAATTAATTAAACAAATTTACACTAATTAAACTAGAAAAGCAAGAAATAAAGCCTGTAAACCTAATTAACAAAGCATGTAAACTAATTAGAAAGCAAGGAAAGAATGAAATACAACTATATTAAAGGAAGAGGAGATGAATAGTCAATCTTACAAACCAATTAGATGTCAAACCAAGAGGGATTGAAGAAGAACCAAGCAAATCCCACAAAACCCTAACTAAACTAAGCTAAAATTGTATCTCTACTGCTATATATGTTATTACAACAAAATTTGGCTTATATAGTAAGTTGGATTAAAAATAAAGAAGAAAGAAAAGAAGGCAAAATATCTGCAGAAAACAGAGCATCGATCGATCGACCCCTTTGGTCAATCGATCGACCTAGGCAAAATTTCGGCAAATCAGAATGGTCGATCGATCGACCAGAAGCGTCGATCGATCGATCAAGCAGGGCAGAATGCAGCAGCCTACTGCATTCTTCTTCTTCTCTTCTCCCTTTCTCCTCTTTTGCTTTCTTGTATTTCCTCCGCAAGAAATGCCGTAACTTCTTCGTTATGAATCGGAATCGTGCACCGTTCGCGGCCGCGCGAATCTAGCGAGGAGAGATACAACTTCCGTGAGATGTCGGGCTAGGTACCCAAGCTGTGAAAAGACTAAAATGCCCTTGCACGTGCGATTGTGTACGGAACTTCACCGGAATGCATCTGAACTTCATATTAAGCATCCAAATACCTACAAAAGCTCAATTAACCCCTGCAAAACATGTTAACATAGAAATCCGAGGTTGTCTGGTTAACGAGCATAAGTATAGGGATTAAGATACCCAAGGGGGCTAATAACGCATAGGTTAACGGGTGAAATACGCAATATTTGCGTCGTATCAGTACCCTAATTATAAAACACGATTCATTCTTAAAACTTGTTATTCTTCATTTAATACAGTTTAACTTTACAAACATCACACAAAGTAATATACATAAATACATCAATGGAAATATCATAAATTAATTTCCTTAAAAACACGCTAAGTTGGCATAAGAACATCGATCAAATTATTTTGTGTGATAATAACTGTGGTGACAAAAATCACATCACAAATAATAATAGAAAACAATCACTAAAAAGCTAAGAACAACATGTAATCACAATCACAACACAAGAATATATGTGGTTCGTAAATTGCCTACGTCCACGAAGAGCTCTACTATTTTTATTGAGTATCTTTCAAGAAGGTCTTTTTTACATGCCCATATGCCCTGGGCCAAGGGTTACAATTCATTGTGTTCATTGAAGGTGGTTGTAACCAACACGATAGACCCTGAATCCCTGAATATCTCTCCGAGATACTTGGGGATGGACTCGATCCTATCTCGAGTTTAATTCATAATCAAGGCTCATAATTTGGGTCGGACACTTGAATAGACATTATGGGCTTGGTCGGCTACTCTTATGGGCTAATAAAAAATAGGTACCCACAATTTCCCCTAAAATTTTGGGGTGACAAATTAGGCCCATAAATTTTAAAAAGGTACCGCCTCTCTTGTGATGGAACTACTACAGTGCATACGATTAGCAGGGGTGTGAATCGTCATTTTACTGGATATTTGAGCATCAAATCTTCTTCAATCATTGTGCTCTATCATTGAGAAGCTTAAACTCAAGTGTTGGACGAACTCTATCGTCACTTCAACTTCTTTGATTCTCTTTCTTCCCAAGCTGTCTCTTGCTCTTCACTTCACAAATTCGAAGTTTTTCAACATTTCCAGATTGATTCTCACTTCGTAAGTCTCTAGTTCCCTCATTTTTCTTAATTTCTTTTCATCATTGCCTTTCATTCCACTGTAGCTAGGGTTTTTTCATGGGGAAAATAGACAATAAATCTCTGACTGAATTTAGAAAATGATACAATATCCCCGATTGAGTTGATATTGAGTGTACCCCTGTTCCCCCCAATGTTCGTGACATTGAAGATGGACACTGGATACATGTCCTCCTGTTATCTAAAGGTGGTTTGACATTTCCCCCAAATCATCTATTTTTACACTTTATTCAATACTTTGACATAATTCCTGCTCAATGCTCTCCAAATGTTTGGGAGATCGTTAATGGAGTCCATAGAATAAATCAGCTCTATGGCACCAATTTAGGGTTAGCTGAAATTTTCTACTGTTATACTTTTTCTCGCACAAGCTGGGGTCTCTTATATCTGAAGGCGATGAGTCTAGATAGGGTATTGGTAGTAAATTTACCTGATTCTCACAATGACTACTGGTCTGAAGGGTTTATTACTAGAAACGGACAATTTCCTCCCCAAACAGAGGGTATAAGGTACACGGGACCTCGAATCCCTACTTATGAGGAGGAGTACATAGGTTGTTACCAAACCTTTTCATTTATTGCTTGCTTATTTTCTTTAACGTGTTTTTCTTCTAATGTTCTCTTCTATTTCCCTTTTTTAGTGCGGTCTAATAACTAAAAATCTATTCCTCGAGAGATCCGAGTTGTTGAGCTGGTAAAAGCTTAGGAGATAGGGGACCCCATAGCTGAGGGTGAACATCCTAGGTCTGCTACTTTCTTATTACAATACGACAATATTACCACCAGTTTTATTGCTTACCCGGTGGATACCATTCCCCACCATGATATCATAGAAGAAGGTGTTCTAGAGCCCATCGAGCTAGACGAGGAGGAGGAGAGCAGCTCAGAGACTGGTGTTGCTAAAGGTGACAGAGGTGGTAGCGAAGAGGTAAGATCTAGTGAAGAGAGATCCGACCAAGAATGATCTAGTGGGGAAGACTCAAGCGAGGCAGAATCCAGTACAGGAGAGTCCTGTGAGGAATATATGGCTCCTCTAAGAAAAAAGACCTAATCCGAGATGATGATGATGATGATGATGATGATGATGATGATGATGATGATGATGATGATGATGATGATGATGATGATGATGATGATGATGACAATGATGTCCTGTTATCCAATAGGCTGAAGTTTTAGAAGCAAAAGCCTGGGGATTTTACTCATGGTTTTAAGAAAGTATCCCACGAGAAGGAGGTGGAGAAGAAGAAGAAGAAGAAGAGGGAGAGAGAGAGAGAGAGAGAGAGAGAGAGAGAGAGTGATAAAGAAAGAGAGAAGAGGAGAGGAAAAAAAAGGTTGGGAGTAAGAGAGAAGAAGAGAGAAGGAGAGAAGAGAGGATAAATAAGACACAGGCCTCTCTAGTGTCTGTGGCTATTATAGCTGAGGGAACCTCTATGGCTGTGGCCCTTTATCTTGCCCCACTGATGCTTGAGAAAGCAGTGCTCATGACGGACCGTGAGCACTTCTCAAGGATAGGCCCTGACCAGTTAGCCCTGATATCAACTCAAGGGCTTGCTTTGGTAAGGCTGCTTCAATTTTCCCTATTTCCCTAACTTGTAATTTCCTCTTACTTTATTTTCTAACTTCTGTCTTTCTTTACAGTTTGTGTCTGATTACACTGTCCTGCTGCGCAACTGAGCTAAATTATCGAGAAGGAATTCTGAGCTCGAAGAGGGTCTGAGGTCTTCCCAAGAGGCCCAAAAGTCATCTGAGAAAGCTCCGACAGAATCCAAACCTTCATTTGCTCAGGAGAAGGCCTATGCGGCTAAAGAGCTAAAAGAGTTGTGTGAATCTTGTGATTTTATAGTTAAAGGAAAACTGGCTACCACAGAGGAGAATAAGGTACTAGCGGATCCAAATAAGGAGCTGGCCAAGAAGGTGGCAAAATTAGAGGCAGAGGCGTCCACGGTTCAAGAGAGCAGCTACAATGAGTGTTGGAAGGCAACGTACGAAGATGCTGATGGCCAGATCGATTATATCAGCCAAGTGAACTTCAAGAAAGGTTGGGATAGGGCCTTGGTCGCCACTAGAGTTGCTGCTAACTCCCCACTCTTCGTCGAGCATCATCTAGTCCCTAAGCCCATTATAAATGATGATGCCCCTGTCAGTCGAGCTGTCGTGAAACCTGATGCCCCTATTGTTGACGCTCTTTTTAGCATCTAGGGAGCTAATACTGTCTTAGCAAAAGGAGGTGCATCAGGTGCTGGAATAGGCTAGGTCGCTGATAATCTTAGTTCTGATAAGGGTAAAGAGACATCTTCCTTCGAGCAGATTGACGCCACTAGTTAGACTTCTAGGCCTTCTTTTTCATCTATATATTTTTCCTTTTGGCTAACTGATGTACTTTGTATTTGGACGATGCCACTTTATGATGAATGAAAGAAATCTCACTTTTGCATTCACTGATTCATGTGTTATTCTGCATTCGCTACTTGTAGTTTGTTGATCTTGATGACTATATTCCTGCCAATTTGCGTTTGGGCCAAATCTTTAGTTCAAACATAAGTGCCCAAGCTCGCTGAGCTTTCGTTCAGATTTACAAGTCCCTTAGGGTAAGAAACAATGATTACAAGGATCAATCCAAGGTGATTTCCAGGCTAAAGGACAAACTTTTAGAGATGAAGGAGATTAGCGCTTCTCTTCAGGAAGAAATGGATGCCTTAAAAGTGAAGCTTCTTGATGTATCCAAGATCAATAAGGTAAGGCAGGTGCTGCAGAGAGAGAATGACGCCTTAAGAAGGGAGGTCGCGCGCCTTAAGGAGAATGCTCCGAGCAACACTCCTCGAATAATCTGAGGTTCCTCATCGTCGTCCATACCACGAGCTAGGTCTGATGATGTCAGTACCCATAGGGATATTGTAGAGCTGAAACGGGGCATTTGGCGAGCATACTTAATCGTCGTCGGACTCCAAAGAGACGTCACAAGTCTGTGACACTTATTTTGAAAGGATCCTCGACAGGTGTGGGCTGACAGCTACAATCAAGGTTAGGTAGATGCCCCCACAAAGATGAAATAGGTTAAGGAGTTGGCCTTCATTAGAGGGTGGTTAAGTTCCCTCGGGGAGTTGATGGTTCCCCAAAACTCTCCCCTGTGGTACGGTCATGAGATCACTCCCTCAATCTTCTAGCTATATCCTTTTCTAAGGGACGATCGTTGGATCCCTATAGATGCTATTCTAATGCAGCTGCTGGAGGTAATCCCGGAGGGGGTTGTGGAGAGTTTTTCTCCTCATCTTGATGATGGTCGGAGATCTCGAGTAGCAGACAATCTTGGTTGCCGACCTAAACCTTTATAGGTCTACGCCGATTCTTTACGGTTGTACATGTAACCATCCAACTTTTTAGTAAAAAATGTAAATTAATATTAATGTTTTGGGCATAGGCAAACTACACTGTAATACCCCGTATTTTAATGACTTTTAAAGTAGAGGATTTTTATTAAATTTAATTGAGATAAATTAATTTAATATTAATCCAAAATTTATTTTAAATATTTACTAACGTGACGAGAGTTAGTAATTATTGGGAATTTATTTAATATTACTAATTGAGTAAAGTAATATATTAAATTGAACTTATTAAATATTGTCACAAAAGAATATAATGACAATTTTGGAAATCAAGTCGGGACGCGCCTGTATCGTGTCGGGACTGAATTGTTAGAATAAAAAGTGAATAATTTATAAGTCAATCATACGTCCATTTCAAGTGCGCCAACGTGTCCGTAAGGGTCGAGATAGTCAGAAAAGTGTACCTGGAGGTTTAGTTTGGGTTCCGAGGCGATTACAGGCCTAACCGACATCCCGGGAGGACAATTTGGTCATTTCCCATTTTTAACCTTAGTTAATGACGAAAATTAGGAATTAATATCAGATGTTAGGAGAGTCTTCTAGGGTTACCATTCTCAAAAGATTAGAAAGACAGTGAGAGGAAGAAAGGAGAAGAGGCTTCCCAGGATTCTAGGCCAAGAACCAACCCAAATTGCACCACCGCCACCACCAAAACGTAGATCGGAGCGAGGGGATCAAGCCTATACCTGTCAAACTCATGGAGTCAAACCTATAATCTTAAGGCAAGTAATTTTCCTGTTGATTCTTAGTTGATAATTCAGCAATGCTAGATTAGGACTGAATAATATATGTTTTATGGAGGAAATTGATGTTTTAGGAGATTCAAATCACGTGCTTTAGAAGAAATACATGTATTCTGGAAATCTGATCATATGTAGAGGATTACCCACGAAATTGTAATGGTTTAGAAGAGATAAATCTGGAAAAAGAATTAGAACTTTGGAAATTATAATGAAACTAAGGTTCTTGATAGATATTATGAACTTGGGCCCTTTAATCATATGCTTGTGATAAAATTCGTACATGTCTTAGGTAGAAAATCATGTAATTAGGTTAAAATACATATTAGTTAAATTGGTTGGGAGTTTGGGACTCAATTATGGAGTTTTGGTTGAGGTTGAGGAAGGAAACCCGTAGTTAACAATGGCAGAATTCGAAATACCTATTCGATCGATAGATCAACTCAAGAATGTCGATCGATCGATGGTTCGATCGATCGACCACTTTCATCGATCGATCAATCCCTCCTGGAATTTGCATTATTTTCCCTATTTTGATTTAATTCGAGAAGGATGCGTAGGGTCTTTGGAGATTGATTATAAATGATAATGAGTCATGGGGAGGACCAGTAGGGTCTAGATAAGTTTCGATGTTTGGGATTTTTATAACGGGTTATGCCCATGGGATAATGGAGTGTAAAATGTAAATAGAGGTCACATATATATTAAAAGAGGTATTTGGAGACCCAAGAAGGACTTAGAACATAATGGTAGAGAGGGTACACCTACTGAATTCACATATAGGATGAGTTAATCACTTCTGGGGACGAGAAGAAATTATAAAATGGGCAATATGTGAGGCTAAAATAAAGGGGTTAAGTACATAGTATATGAGTGATACGTACCAAGTAGATAAGAATATTGATTATGGGTGTTGGGTAAACCTTAGTTATAATTGTGGGGTATACATATATATAAGAGTGTGCATGTGTATATATAAATATGATAATTTTGTGTAAAATCATACCCGCGCTACGTGCTATCCCGATGGTTGCCGATCTGGGACAGTCTTATCTCGATGTGACCTTTATGGGAGATATTGACTGCACCCTAGAATGTACCCTAGAACATAGGATTCCTTGGTACAGACTATCCGAGAATGATAGTCAGACGGTCCTAAGATACGTGAGGGGTATGTGCTAACCTCTTAATGACTTGGAACTATGTTTCGCCTCCATTTTGTGTGTTTTGTGTTAATACTGTTCGAGAGAGATTCCGAACTAGTATTTCCCTTTGTATGGGAGATACGGGAACATGATAGCAGAGTATGCCAGCACCATAGATTTTATATATATATATATATATATATATATATATATATATATATATATATATATCACATGAGCAATTAATATATGTATTCTTATACCTGAAATTTGTTATATTATGCGTGTAAGTAGTAATAGTGAATACATGCTCCAAATCCTAAATAGTGTTCGATATCCGTTTACAATATCGAGATAAGTATAATTGATTTATAAATTTATAATAAAGTATCAATTTTTATAAAGTGAAATCATCCAACCTCATGAATTAGATTTAAGGGAGGAGAAATGGGGTAGTTTTAAGATATTTCGGTAGAACATTAGGCGTGCACACTAGATGAGAGGTTGATAATTCTCAAGAGAGTGTCGTATACTAACATGGATGTCTTATTGATTAGAGCATTTAATTACTTGCTAAAACACTCTTAACAACTATTTTTACACTCGGGCTCTGACCCATTTCCTGCCATTTTCTCTCTATTGTATACATATGTATATATATTACGAGTGCCCAGCCACAGAGGCGCCAGGCAAAGGTCACTTGGACTGAATGTGCTGCAGCTTATGTGGGAGTTGCAGGTCTTTGTTGTAGACGACCTCACCTTTAATTCCATTCATGTTTTAGTTCATTAGTAGATAGGGCATGTGTAGCCCACATTAGAGATTTTGTTTATATTTATGATTTCTGTATTCAGTACTTATGTGGGATTTATTTCTTTGGTCATGTTGACTATGTTGTGGATATTTATTTGGTTTGAATAATCTAGTTGACATTTTCATATGCATGGTTGTTTTAAATTATCTCTCGTATTATTCATATTGGATTTTAATTTAAAAAGGTTTTTATTATGGAGTTTAATAAATAAAATTATAAATTGTTTTGACACTTAGCTTAATTATTTATACGGTGTTTAAACTGGAAAAATTTATTTTGTGATAGTGATTCTAAGAATGAACCAACTGTTCACCTCGATTTAATTTAATAAAGAACTAATCACCCAGAATTTAATTAGGCGGGGTGTCACAGGTGGTATCAGAGCGTCAGGTTCTAGTGTCCTTTAGGATCTCTACGGCTTATTGCATTTTTCGCTTAACGTATTTGTTATAGTGCCCTACTTTTAGGGGTGTTGTATTCTTGTATTCACGATTACATCTTCATCTATTTGAGATTTAATAATAACTGTAGAATAATAAACTTCCTTCCTATTTCAGATGCCTCCGAGACGAGCACCCCGAGATAGGAATGCCCATCCAGAGAAGCCAGCAGCTCAGGCTCAGGGGATGGTGAATGCTACTGAGGTAGCCACCATAGCTGCTCAAGCGGTGAATGCAGTATTAGCGGTGGTGCAGCAGGCCCAACCTCAGGTTCAGGTTGTGGATCCAGTGCCAATCCAGTTTCCCACAGCATGGAAAAGAGTCAGGGATGCCTTTCAGAAGGCCCATCCCCCAGAGTTCTCGGGTGGTTCCGATATCGTCATCACCAGCAATTAAAAGAAGGACATATAGAGGCATTTGTGTATATACGAGTGCACTGATGTGCAAAGGAAGTTATTGGCGTCCTTCAAGTTTGTGGGGTCCTCTTTGCAGTGATGGGAGTCCACCACCACCTTGGATGAGAGAGACAGCCTGTGTATTCAGTCATTCTGGGTGCAGTTCGATCGCAAGTACTTCCCATCCGCTGTGCAGACTGAGATGAGGCGGAGACTACTAAATCTTAAGCAGGAGAGCATGATAGTCGCAGAGTATGAGGAGGAGTTCACGAAACTTCTCACTATCGTGCCAAATGAGGCACCCACCGATGAGAAGAATATCTTATTATTTCTGGATAGATTAGCCTGGAGGTTTTGTCAGCACCTCATAGGTAATCTATTATTGGGTACGTACACGGATGCACTCAACTTTGCCTTGTTGCACTGCCAGGATCACCGCTTCCATCTGTAGGGGCGCAAATGAGCAGGGTCGGACTGGGGGTAGTGGTGTCGGTGGAGCACCATCAGCTTAGGGGCAGACCCGTCACAGCGAGCAAAGTTCCCATCAGGGGGACCCTGCCAAGCAATTCCGATCCAGTGATACCAGACAGGGATTTGGGAGATTTAGATAGGGTCAGCAGGGCTAGTCGAGTCAGCATGGCCAGCAGGGCCCACACCATCACCATCAGGTCCATCAGGGCCAACAGCATTTTCAGCAGGGCCAATGGCAGGGTGGAAATAGCCAACATGGTCATGGCCAGTCGGGACAGAGGGGAGGGAACTTTAGGGATCGATGTTTTGGGTGTGGCAAGAATGGCCACAGGCACCAGGATTTACCAGAGAGAGATAAGGCCCCACAGCAACAGGGTTCCCGACATGAGCCACAGAGACCACTTTTCCCAGCCGCCCTCCCAGCACCACCTCAGATGCCAGCTTTACCAGCCATCCCAGCTATCCCTGTCCAGCAGGGGTAATTACAGTACGGATGTGTCTATAACGTTCATGAGCTGGCATCACCTCAGGCGCCACCCACGATAGAGGGTACGTTTCCTATTCATGGCACTATAGGACGTGTTTTATTTAATACTGGAACGTCACATTATTTTATAGCTACTAGCTTTGCACGGGCCACGGGGTTATTAGACACGATAGAGGGTACAGCAATATGCATAGATTCACCACTGTGGAACAGGTCCTTAATCCTCTTTAGATGCTGGGGGGTAGGCATAGAGATTGGTAGCTTACTCTTACCTGCTGACATACAAGTTTTAGATATGCATGAGTACGACGCCATTATTGGCATGGATTGGCTCACTACGTATAGAGCCATGATAGACTGTTTCGGTAGGAGTATCATCTTTGACATCCCTGGTCAGGATATGTTTTTAGTGGCAATGCCTCGCCCAGAGGGAGGATCTTCCACCCATTTGTATTACATAGAGGAGGAGACCTCTAAGGAGATTATGATTACCCTAGAATCAATTCCAGTTGTTCGTGAGTTTTCGAATGTATTTCAGGAGATACCGGGTCTACCTCCCAGTTGAGAGATCGATTTCATCATAGACTTGATACGGGACACTCAACTGATAGCACATGCCCCATACCGTATGGCTCCAGTGGAGATAAGAGAGCTACGAGATCAGATAGAGTAGTTGTTAGATCTGGGCTTCATCCATATGAGCACCTCACTTTGGGGCGCTCCGGTGTTGTTTGTAAACAAAAGAGATGGGTGACTGAGATTATGTATAGACTACCGAGGGTTGAACAAGGTCACGATACGGAATAAGTATCCGTTGCCTCGAATTGATGACATGTTCAACCAAATAAGGATAGTTATTTTCTTTTCGAAGATCGATTTGAGGTTCGAATACCATCAGCTACGGATTAGGGAGCAGGATGTGTCGAAGACTGCTTTCCTGACTAGATGCTCTAGCCGTATTCATGGACTTAATGAACTGAGTGTTCAGAAAGTTCTTCCATCATTTTGTCATCGTCTTCATAGATGAAATCCTAATTTCTTCACAGATTGGGGAGGAGTATGTCGAGCACCTGAGACGGGTTTTACAGACTCTATGGGAGCATCAGTTGTATGCCAAATATGAGAAATCTAAGTTCTGGTTACAGGAGGTGCAGTTTTTGGGGCACGTTGTGTCAGAATCGAGGATATCAGTGGATCCGAGTAAATTATCAGCGGTGAGGGAGTGGGGGCAGCCCACGACATCGACTGAGGTGCGCAGCTTCTTAGGGTTGGCTGGATATTACAGGCATTTTATCCGATGATTTTCAAAGATAGCTGGTCCGTTGATGAATCTGACCCACAAGGGGGTACCATTCATTTGGGATGACACTTGTCAGTTAGCTTTTGACGAGCTAAAAGACAAGTTGACTTCAGCACCGATTCTTGCCTTACCCAGGCCAGGGGTGGAGTACCTGGTCTACACGGATGCCTCTTTATAGGTACTCGGTGGAGTACTTCAGTAGGAGGAGAAGGCTATAGCTTATGCCTTCTTTAAGCTTAAGCCTCATGAGAGGAATTACCCCACTCACGACTTGGAGCTCGTAGCGGTCGTGTTTGGTTTGAGGATCTGAAGACACTATTTATTGGGGGAGAAGTTTTTCCTATTCACAGACCACAAGTCATTGCATACTTGTTCACGTAAAGGGAATTGAACATGCGGCAGCACAAGTGGCTAGAGTTTATAAAAAACTACCAATTCAAGATATAATACCATCTAGGGAAAGCTAACGTGGTTGGTGATGCGTTAAGCCGTAGGCCGGTAGGCGAGGTGGCAGAAGTGTAGAAAGCAAAGTGGAAAGAGTTGGGACACCAGGATGCAGTAGCGCGTTCTTTCATGTATGTTATGATAGTTACACCAGAGATTGTTATGAGGATGATCCAGGCCCAAGAAGCGAACACATTTTGCTAGGATTAGATTGTGCGACTCTTAGTTGAGGGTGTTGAGTCCTACTCAGTAAGTTTTGATGGGGTTTGAGGTTTAATGGGAGATTTGTAGTCTCGGAGGGAGATGATTTGCGTCATATTGTGATGACATAATCACATGGGTCTAGATTTGTGGTATATCCCGGAGGGGATAAAATGTACCAGGATAAAAGGAGGTAGTACTGGTGAAGTGGGATAAAGAAGGATATTACGGAGTTCATATCTAAGTGTGCCACGTGTAAGCTAGTTAAAGTGGACCAACAGAGACCATCAGGGTTACTTTAGCCATTGGAGATACTTACGTGGAAATGGGAGAGCATTTCCATGGACTTTATTACTGGTCTGCCTACATCAGAGCGAGGTCAAGATTCCATATTGGTAATAGTGGATCGGTTGGCCAATGTGGCTCACTTTCTACCAGTGCGTACAAACTACACTATGGACCAGTATGCGCAGTTGCTTATTGCCTAGGTAGTAAGATTATATGGGGTGCCCTTGAATATCGTGTCTGACGGAGACAAGATCTTTGTATCACGCTTCTGGGAGAGTTTCCAGTAGGCTATGGGCACAGAGTTAAAATTTAGTTCAGCTTATCACTCGCGGACAAATGGACAGACAGAGCGTACCAATCAGATGCTGGAGGATATGCTACGCATGTGTGTCCTTGATTTCGGAGGGGGTTGGGAGCCGTATCTTCCATTGGTGGAGTTCACTTATGATAACTCCTATCAGTTCACGATCGGCATGGCCCTATTTGAGGCTTTATATTGCCGACCTTATCGTTCGCCCACATGTTGGCTAGAGGCGAGGGACAACAAGTTGCTCAGACCAGAGATGGTTTGGGAGACGTCATCTAGGATTAAGTTAATCAGGAGTCGCATTCGGGTAGCCCAGGACCGACAGAAAAGGTACGTCGACGCAAAGCGGTCCTTCAGAGAGTTTAGCATAGGGGACCAAGTATTACTGCGTGTGTCTCCTATAAAAGGAGTAATAAGATTCGGGAAGAAGGGAAAGTTGGCCCCGAGGTACGTAGGACCATTTCCCATCATCAAGAGGATAGGACCGATGGCATACAGATTGGGGTTGCTAGAGTATTTACACCGTATTCATGATGTATTTCACATCTCGTCGTTGAGGAGATATCTTCGAGATGATGTGGCCCACACTCATATCGCGATAGAAGAGATTGATTTATGGCCCGATAATTCTTATAAGGAGAGGTCGGTGGCTATCCTAGACCAAAGCGAGAGGAGATTAAGGTCAAAGGTAGTCCCACTTGTACAGGTCCAGTGGGAGCATCATAACGTGGATGAGTCCACTTGGGAACGTGAGGCAGATATCCGCGATAAGTACCCATATTTATTTTTACCTGGTATACCTTATTTTCTGAATTTTGGGACGAAATTCCGTTATTAGGGGGTAAGTATGTAATACCCCATATTTTTATGACTTTTAAAATTGAGGATTTTTATTAAATTTAATTGAGATAAATTAATTTAATATTAATTCGGAATATATTTTAAATATTTACTAACGTGACGAGAGTTAGTAATTATTGGGAATTTGTTGAATATTACCAATTGAGTAAAGTAATATATTAAATTGAACTTATTAAATATTGTCACGAGTGAATATAATGACAATTTTGGAAATTAAGACGGGACGCGCATGTATCGTGTCGGGACTAAATTATTAGAATAAAAAGTGAATAATTTATAAGTCGCCCGTACGGCTATTTCGAGGGCTCCAACGTGTCCTAAAGGGTCGAGATAGTCAGAAAAGTGTACCCAGGAGTTTTGTTTGAGTCCCAAGGTGATTTTGGGCTTAACTGATATCCTGGGAGGGCAATTTGGTCATTTTCCATTTTTAACCTTAGTTAATGACGAAAAGTAGGAATTAATATCAGATGTTAGGAGAGTCTTCTAGGGTTACCAATCTCAAAAGATTAGAAGGCAATGAGAGGAAGAAAGGAGAAGAGGCTTCCAAGGATTCTAGTCTAAGAACCAACCCAAATTACACCACCACCAAAATGTAGATTGCAGCGAGGGGATCAAGCCTATACCTCTCAAACTCGTGGAATCTGACCTATAATCTTCAGGCAAGTAATTTTATTGCTGATTCTTAGTTGATAATTCAGCCATGCTAGATTAAGATTGAATAATATATGTTTTATGGAAGAAATTGATGATTTAGGAGGTTTAAATAACATGCTTTAGAAGAAATACATGTATTCTAGAAATCTGATCATATGTAGAGGATTACCCACGAAATTATAATGGTTTAAAAGAGAGAAATTTGGAAAAAGAATTAGAACTTTAAAAATTATAATGAAACTATGGTTCTTGATAGATATTATGAATATGGGCCTTTAATCATATGCTTGTGACAAAATTCGTACATGTTTTACGTAGAAAATCATGTAATTCGGTTAACATAACTATTAGTTAAATTGGTTGGGAGTTTGGGACTCAATTATGGAGTTTTGGGTGAGGTTGAGGAAGGAAACCTGTAGTTAACAATGGCAGAATTCGGAATACCTGTTCGATCGATTGACTCAAGAATGTCGATCGATCAACGATCGATCTACCACTTTCATCGATCGATCGATCCCTCCTGGAATTTGCATTATTTTCCCTCTTTTGATTTAATTCGAGAAGGATAGATAGGGTCTTTGGAGATTGATTATAAATGATAATGAGTCACGGGGAGGACCAGTAAGGTCTAGATAAGTTTCGATGTTTGTGATTTTTATAATGGGTTTTGTTCATGGGATAATGGAGTGTAAAATGTAAATAGAGGTCACGTATATATTAAAAGAGGTATTTGGAGACCCAAGAAGGACTTAGAACAGAATGGTAGAGAGGGTACGCCTACTGAATTCACATATAGGATGAGTTAATCACTTCTGGGGACGAGAAGAAATTATAAAAAGGGTGATATGCGAGACTAAAATAAAAGGGTTAAGTACGTAGTATATGAGTGATACGTACCAAGTAGATAAGAATATTGATTATGGGTGTTGGGTAAACCTTAGTTATAATTGTGGGGTATACATATATATAATAGTGTGCATGTGTATATATAAATATGATAAATCTGTGTATAATCAAACCCGCGCTACGTGTTATCCCGGGGGTTGCTGGGCTGGGACAGTCTTCTCTCGATGTGACCTTTATGGGGGATATTGACTGTACCCTATAACATAGGATTCCTTGGTACTGTCTATCTGATAATGATAGTCACACGGTCCTAAGAGACGTGAGGGGTATGTGCTGACCTCTTAGTGACTTAGAACTATGCTTCGCCTCCATTTTGTGTGTTTTGTGTTAATACTGTTTGAGAGAGATTCTGAAGTAGTATTTCCCTTTGTATGAGAGATACGAGGACATGATAGCAGAGTATGCTAGCACCATAAATTATATATGGGGTGCTGATTAATATGTATATTACATGAGTAATTAATATATGTATTCCTATACCTGAAATTTGTTCTATTATGTGTGTAAGTAGTAATAGTGAATAGATGCTCCAAATCCTAAATAGTGTTCGATATCCTTTTACAATATCGAGATAAGTATAATTGATTTATAAATTTCTAATAAAGTATTATTTTTTCTAAACTGAAATCATCCAGCCTCGTGAATTAGACTTAAGGGAGGAGAAATGGGGTAGTCTTAAGATATTTCGATAGAACGTTAGGCGTGCACACTAGATGAGAGGTGATAATTCTCAAGAGAGTGTCGTATACTAACATAGATGTCTTATCAATTAGTGACCATTTGATTACTTGCTAAAACACTTTTAATAGTTATTTTTACACTCGGGCTCTGACCCGTTTCCTGTCATTTTCTCTCTATTGTATATATATGGATATATATTACAGGTGCCCAACCAAAGAGGCGCCAGATATAGGTTACTTGGACTGGATGTGCTGCAGCTTCTGTGGGAGTTGCAGGTCTTTGAAGTAGACAACCACACCTTTGATTCCATTCATGTTTTAGTTCATTAGTAGAGAGGGCACGTGTCGCCCATTTCCTATTTTCCTGTTTAAACTCATTAGAGATTCTGTTTCTATTTATGATTTCCGTATTCAGTACTTATGTGGGATTTATTTATTTGGTGATGTTGACTACGTTGTGGATATTTATTTGGTTTGAATAATCTAGTTGACATTTCCATATGCATGGGTGTTTTAAATTATCTCTCGTATTATTCATATTGGATTTTAATTTTAAAAGGCTTTTATTATGGAATTTAATAAATAAAATAAAATTGTAAATTGTTTTGACACTTAGCTTAATTATTTTAGGGTGTCTAAACTGGAAAAATTTATTTTGTGACAGTGATGCTAAGAATGAACCAACTGTTCACTTGGATTTAATTTAATAAAGGACTGATCACTCGAAATTTAATTAGGCGGGGTGTCACATAAACATGCTTTGCTTGCTTTCCATTTATTAGTTAGTAAACTCTAATTATTTTTGGCACTTCAGTCAACTAAATGTTATTTAGAGTTTAATTTCAGATGAGCATTCCCTTAGTCCAGTATGTCTTAGCCATACCATTCCGTCCACTTTACCTTTTAGGTCGTGTCGTCGCACTACCTTAGGCCTAAGTAGGGCGATTGCGGGAATGCACCTGATTAATGGGCAATCCACCCGAGCAGGATTTGGGAGCCAAGATATGTTGGCGACCAACCTGAGTTGGTCATGTTGCGTAAGGATCCCCTATAGGCCTTTATTTGTTGCCGGAGCAACCTAAGAGGCCAATTGTGCTCTTTGACAAAGGCCTGTAGAGGGTTACCTTTCGGCCCTGCTAATTATGCTTTGGATGTATTTAATTAGGATATACCTAACACTGTATTGCAATCACAAGGGGTTGATTTACAAGACCCTTTGACCGAAGTAAGTTAGCTAACTTACTATAGTCCAGGAATCCTACTATACTCATAAAAGGAGTGAAGCCTGTAACTTAAAAATGGTACATATCGAAATATGATTTAGACAACGAATACATGTAGAATGCCAAGGCAAATCAAGTTTTATTAACCGAAATTATAAAGAGCAACATCAATTTGTAAATAAAAATTTGCCTAAACTAATGATGCGCAGATAAAGAAAGTCTAGAAGTAGAACTTCTTCAGATTGGCCGCATTTAAGCCCTTGGTATCTCCCTACCCTCCAGCGTTTCCATGTGATAGGCTCGTTACAGGTCATCTCTTACTACCTTGAAGGGTCCTTTCCAGTTTGGTCCCAGTTTTCCATCTGATGGTTTCACAGCACTACCGAGTACTTTCCTTTAGGCATACTCCCCTACCTAGAATTTTCTCATATTGATTTTTTGATTATATTGTTTGGCTAGTTATTGCTGGTAGGATGTCAGTTTTACTAGAGCCAATTATCTCCTCTCATCGGGTAGGTCAAATTCAGTGAGTAATGCTTCATTATTATGGCTTTGGTCGATCAACGTAGATCTCTTGGTAGGGATCTCGGCTTCTAGCGAAATGACTGCTTCCATTCCGTACGTGAGTGCAAAGAGCATTTCCCCTGTTGCTCACCAAGGGGTTGTGCGATAGGCCCAGAGAATGTGGTGCAGCTCATATGCCCGAGCTCCCTTAGCCGTTCTAAGAGTTTCTTTAGTTCATTGATCACTGTCTTGTTGGAAGTTTCAACTTAACCATTACTCTAGGGATATGCTACAGAGATGAAATAATGCCTAATCCCGTGATCATTGTAAAAACTTTGGAAGAAACCACTCTCGAACTGGGTCCCGTTGTCAGTAATGATGGTTTTAGGTATGCCGAAGCGGGTAATGATGTTCTTCCATATGAATCTCGTCATGTTTGTGTCTCGGATATTATCCAATGGTTCTGCCTCTATCCACTTGGTGAAGTAGTCTGTGGAGACCAATAGATACTTTTGATTTCCTATTATGGTAAGCAGTGGTCTTACGATGTTCGAACCCCACGGGGCAAAGGGCTACGGACTAGTTAATGACTTGAGGTCGCTGGAGGGCTGGAGGACTATAGGCGTGTGTTTTTGGCATTTTTCGCACTTTCGAACATAGACTTTAGCATCTTTCTGCATATATGTCCACTAATATCCGCCCTTCATTGCTCGAAAGGCCAGTGACCTTCAACCTGCATGACTTCCATAAATGCCTTCATGAAGTTCCTACAGAACCTGTTCAACATCTTATGAATGAACGTACCAGAGGTAGGGTCCAATCAAGGATCTCTTATATAATTTCCCATCAGGAGATAAGTGAAAGCGAGTAACTTTGACTCTTGTCACTTAGCAGCGTATAACTTCGTAAGTAGTCTATGATGGGGTCCATCCAACTTGGTGCTCTTTCTATGTGGAGGACCTGCTCAGATTTAATAGCTTGATCAATACTGGGTTGTGCTAGGAAGTCTATTTAGATCGTTCTTTTAAGGTCAAAGTCTATTTCAGAACTCAGAGCTGCTAGGGAATCTGCATGGCTATTCTGTCCCCTAGGGAACTGCAAAATGTCAACCCGATCGAAGTTGGCCATGAGTCTCTTTACAACGACGAGGTAAGCTGCTATCCTTTCATCGTTTGCATTAAAATTACCATTTATTTGGTTGGTTACCAGTTGCGAATTGCCAAAGACTTAAAGGTGCCTTACCCCCAGCACTTCTCCTTTGCGCAGGCCAAGTATCAGTGCCTCATACTTTATTTCGTTATTGGAGGCTTCAAATCCAAGTTCGATACCTTGCTCGAGCGTCGTATTTTCGGGGGTTGCTAGTACGATGCCTACCCCATCCCATTTTGAATTGGAGACTCCATAGATCCCGTATGCTTTCTATTGGTCGACTAGTTCCTAGATGATCAACAGGTTGTTCTCCTATGAAATCAACGATAAAATCAGCTAGAATATTCCCCTTGATGCCTTTTCTTGGTTGAAAGTGGATGTCGCACCTTTCGAGCTCAATTGACCACTTTGACAGTCGACCGAAGAGGTTAGCTTTCCTCAGAACAACTTTGAGAGGGTGTGAAGTGACCACGAAGATGGAATGAGTCTCGAAGTAGTGTCTTAGCTTCCTCGAGGCTATCACCAATGCATAGGCGAGCTTCTCCAATGGCAGATACTATTGCTCGGCTTCCAAAAGTGTCTTACTTGCATAGTAAACCGGATGTTAGCTCCCCTCTCTTTCACATATAAGGCAGAGCTCACGACATGGTCTGATACAATAAGGTAAAGGTATAAAGGATCACCTCTTCTAGGAATTACCAATAAAGAAGGCCTGCTGGGATAGACCTTGAGCTCTTCTAAGGATCTATAGTAATCCTCGTTCCATGTCAGGCCCTTGTTTCTTTTTAACAACTAGAAGAATGGCTGACATCGTTTTGAGGATTTCGAAATGAAGTGGTTAAGCGTGACGAGCATTCCGATAAGCTTATGTACATCCCTTATCGTGTGAGGGGGCTGTACTTTGTTGATGGCATCAATTTGGTCGGGGTTCACCTCTATTCCTCTCTTGCTGATCAAGTAATAAAGGAATTTTCCTGACTGGACACCGAAAGAACACTTACTTACGTTGAGTTTCATTCGGTATTTCCTAAGGATATCGAAAGTCCTTGCCAGGTCAGAGAGGGGATCATCCTTGAGCTTGATCTTGACGAGCATGTTGTCAGTGTAAACCTCCATAGTCTCCCCCATTTGTTCCCTAAAAATCTTTGTAACTAGCCGCTAATAAGTTGCTCTTGCATTATTAAGGCCAAAAGGCATAACCTTGTAACAATACAAAGAAACAGTGGTTATTAAGGAGGTTTTATCTTGGTCTGGCACGTGAAGGGGGATTTGGTGGTATCCAGAGTAGGCGTCTAAAAATCTCATCCTCTCACGAGCTGCTGTGGCGTCGATCGGTTGATCAATCTTTAGAAGGGGGAAAATTTCTTTGGGACAGGCACTGTTAAGGTCGGTAAAGTCGATACAAACTCTCCATTTTCCATTGATTTTAGGAACTATTACCGAGTTGGATAACCACTTAAGTAATTGAACCTCCCGTATAGAACCTGTATATAGTAGCTTCCCGACCTCTTTCTCTACTGCTTTTGCTTTATCTAGGTAGCGAGCCTTATGTTCAATTGGCTTGAAGGCTGGGTCAATGTGCAATCGATGACAAGCGATGGTGGGGTCTATCCCAGGCAGCTCGTAGGGTTCCCATATAAAAGCATCCAAGTTGCTCCTAAGGAGTGTGACTAATTCTTTCGTCTCACGATCTATTAAGGAGGTACCAATAAAAAAAATTCTTAGTCGAGCTGCGTTCAGTCGTGACTTCTTCCATATCTTCCAAAACCCCTTATGAGGGATGGAGCCTGGTCTCCTCCACCCCGGGTCGACCGTACCTTAGCTCCTATTTGGAGGGTGGCAACCCCTCCTGGGCATCCTTCTTATTCTTTGCTTTATTAATTTTCCTTTCCTGCTTGGGGCGAATGGTCGCGATGAAGCATTTTCTGGCCATGGCTTAGTCGCCATGTATCTTGACCACTCCCCGATCTGTTATACACTTCATATTTTAATGGCACAACCTTCGTTGCATGGAGCCACCCTCTGCCGAGGATGGCGTGGTATGAAGATTCAATGTCAACTACTAGAAACTCGATCATTTTTTAAATGTTTCCTGCCCAAACTGGCAGGACAATCTTCCCCAAAGGAACTGTAATCTTTCCATCAAAGCCGACTAACGGAACAATGGCTTCCTTGAGGTCGGTTATGCTCAGCTTCAACTTTATAAACAACTCCATCTACATCACTACGAACGAGCTGCCCTGGTCGACGAGCAACCTGTCGACGTCCCAGTTGGATATCCTGAGTGTGATTACCAATGCATCATGATGAGGGGTTCTCACCCCAACCAAGTCTTCATCAGTAAACACAATGTGCTTATTATAATCGACGTCCTCCGATCGTCGACGCTTCCCAGCCTGAGTTTTGGCTGGGTCGATCTGAAAGGCCTACATGACTGCAGTAAGCTTCTTAACTTCCATTCGAGTGACATTTCCTTGAATTTGCTTGAGGTCTGACGCCCCGTGGATTACCTCAAACTCGTGGCCAATATTCTCCTCGAGGACGTTATCGGGCCTCTGTTATCCATTTGCTTCAACCTTTTCTACCTTCTTTTACATGAACTCATTAAGATGCCTAGCTTGGGCTAACTCCTCGAGATGAGATTTGAGGGCTTTACAATTCTCAGTTTTGTAACCACCCTCTCTGTGGAACACGCGCCTTAGTGCGTTATTTCTCTTGGAGGGGTCTCCTCCCATTTTCTTCGATCACTTAATAAACAGTTCATCTTTAACCTTGGCAAGAATCTTGTATATTAGCTCCTTGAAGACTGTATTCACGGTTTGAAACACCTCCGAGGAGTCATTTTTTGTTCCATTCTTGGAGCCATTTTTACCCCCATTCTTGTTCCCTTTCTTCTGAGGCTCAGTCTTCTCCACTCCCTTGCTAGCCTTTGCGCGACCATTATTCCCTGCATTAAGATGCATCACATCCTCGACTTTGGCGTATTTTTTTATACGAGCCATCAAGTCGTCGATGGATGTAGCCTCCTTTTTAGTTAAGGATTGGTGCATGAGGTAAGACCTCGGTATACCGATTTGAAGGATGCTACGGTGACCTGCTCCGATCAATCCTTGATCTCATTAAACACTTCCCAATACCTCTTTGCGTATTCTCTGAGGTTCTCTTATGGCTTCTTTTTCATAGTAAGCGGCGCATCCATCCGTTTTGGGTGGGATCTGCTTGTTATGAAACAAGTTGTGAATAGCTCGACCAAGGATTTGAAATCTTTGATAGACCTGTGGAGTTGCTTTTCAAACCACTTCTGGGCTACATCGTGCAAACTGGAGGGAAAGATTCGACACATGAGTGCGTCATTGTGACTCCATAGAGTATGGCTTGCCGATATCACCGAACATGATTAATGGGATCAATTTTCCCATCGTAGATCTTGAACCTAGGGATTACAAACTTTTTTAGGACCACCTCCTCTTATATTGCCCTTAAAAAGGGGGACTTCATTTGGGTTTTTAGCGCTCTTCTAGCTAACTCTTGCGTAGACCTGGCACAGTGATGAGCTGGGTGCTGGTCCATCTTTCTTCGGACTAAACTCCTTATGTCATCATTATGCCGACCAAGACTCCTGTAGCGCCGAGCCTATTGCATCCTTTCTGAACGGTCATCATCTGACCTGCTCATCTTGGTCCTCTTTAAGCCACGCTTAGGACTCCTTCCTCGGTTGGGAGATTTGATCGCCTGAGGACTGGGAGTTCAATCAGGGCGTTGTATTCTATTTTGATTGAGATCTCTCTCCATTCTCTCTAGTCACCTTTTCAGGCGAGCATTTTCATCCTCTTATCATCACATAACCTCATCTTGGTCTTGGAGTCTGGCTTCATACACGTCTATTAATCTAAAAATTTATATGGACCTGGGTGGCCCCTGCCTCAGAGACTTGCCTCTCTCGGCGGACCTTAGGGTTTGAATGCCGAATTTCAAATCATACCCTTGATAGGATAGGCTGCTGTTGATTGTCACTTTCTTGAGGGATGTTGCTACTGTGATGAGACATCGTTGGCTCTTATTGATGAATGTTTTCGTAGGTTTAGTTCCCACAGACGGCGCTAATTATGATGATAAAATCACAGCATAAATAATAATAAAAAATAATCACAAAAAAGCTAAGAACAACATACAATCACAATCACAACACAAGAATATACGTGGTTCGGCAAATTACCTAAGTCCACAGAGAGGTCTACTATTTTTATTGAGTAACTCTCAAGAAGATCTTTGTTGCATACCCCTATGCCCAGGGCCAGGGGTTACAATATATTGTGTTAAATGAAGGTGATTGTAACCAACACGATAGACCCTGAATCCCTTGAATATCACTGCAAGATTCTTAGGGATAGACTCGGTCCTATCTCGAGTTTAATTCATAATCGAGGCTCACAATTTAGGTCGTACACTTGAATAGCCTGTATGGGCTTGGTCGGCTACTCTTATGGGCTAATAAAAAATAGGTACCCACAATGATGTACAAGCCTTTCCGACTAGGCATAAATATAGCAATCTCTCTCATAATCAAGATGACTCTGACTACGATGTGGTTTGTATATTGGAAGTTTAGAAGCATGACATTGCGGGCAATAGATCCATCAAGGGTACTTGTTGGATCTTTCAACTCAATGGTCCCATACCATTTGGGCGGAGTGACTCGAGTATAAGTACAACCTGTTTCAAGATACTTCAAGTTACTATGTGTTAACCCTAAACAAATGTAATAATCACATAGTAAAATACTTACAAGAAAACCTCGTAGCTTGAATTTGATAGATTGTGCATCTTCGTCAGGATTATGTACTCGAACTCCATGTAGCCGTACTCCAGTGCCATTGCATTTTTTAAATAAAAATCAAGCTTTGGGATTGTGGTGAATATATATATATATATATATATATATATATATATATATATATATATATGTGTGTGGGGGGGGGGTGATGATACGAGAAATCGTCCACTTGTCATTCTCATACCAGCAAGTCAAAGTGCAAAATACGTAATGAATAAACCAAGCAAGTAAATAGAGAAAAAATAATATTCAGAGTGGTTCAGACCCTAAAATGGGCCTACGTCCACTGCGTTGCTCCATTCTCATTAAATGTGTGGTATTGTACAATATAATCATGCCTAAAGAGGCGTACACTTATGAGAATAAAGGATAACACATGATGACTGAGGATTCCGGTGTGCCGGAGAGGTAGTTGCGATGTGGATGAACAGTCCTCAAACTGTATGCGAAGGTTGTGTAGAGAGAATCGGTACTTTAGAACATGCCCCGGATGTGTGTGGAATCGATCCCCTCATTTCGAGGTGTGATCCTCTATTTATAAGAGATATGCTCACGTGCAATGTGCACGTGACGCACAAAGTTTGGAGTTATGATGGAGAGGGATGCGGCTTATAAGGCAAACAACTTAAGCGCCGCATCCTGAAACTGGCAAAAGACAAAGGCGTCGCGCCCTGAACTGGGTGGGTTCGCGAAAAGTTGATGGTGGTCGCGCCCCTTGATAAGGGGTCGCGCCCTGTATGAGGTAGGGCCGCACTCTAAGTTCAGTAACGACCATGCACATTGCTAATAGAGGCCGCGGCATATAATCATGTGCAGAATACCATACCATCCGCGGCAGGGTGCTATATTCGTACTATCAATAAGCCCCCAAGTCGTAGTGCCAAGATTATTTGATTGGGGTTGCGGCTTAGTTAAGTTTTCTTGTGTGCCGCGGTAGTTTTCAAAGGCGACGATTCGTCTTTCGCGCTCTCTTATCTAAATTATTTCAGGCCATGGACTACATTACGTTTCCAAAACTTTGAGAGCAAATCAAGAGCGAATTTCTGCGTGTCCATATTTTTTCATTTTCCGACGACCCTCCGAGGTTGTGCGTGGTGGTTCTAAGGTGGTGTGAGGCTGAGAATTGCTGGTTTCTTCATTTCCAGGTAATTTTTCAACCAATCTCTGTAAATAGTTTTCGTAGCCCGTACGTCCTCTTTAAATATACAAACACATGAGCTTCTGCATTGCTTGATAGAAAACTAGGGTTTCAATTGAATACTCTGTTATCACCCTAGAATCGAACACACATGAATGCTGAGCACATCAATAATTGTTAGGATCAATCTTCATATGCTGTACTTAACCCCTGATCTTCTAAACGCCATGAAAATCATATAGTTGTTCTTGTTGTTCATAATCAAACTCTTCGTATTCTGTGAATTTGATCTTAAAACGATTAAACGTTAGATACTTAATTGTTTAAGGTAGAGACCGTGGTATGGTAGATTATCAGTAATTTGGGGGTCCCCTGAACTGTTTTGGACCTTATCCGCGGCATGCAGTGGGCGATGGTTACGGCCCCTTAAGTTATGAGATTTATCCTTCGCGACACTTTGATCCATATCCACTTAATCTGTTGCGGCGGTGGGGTTTTTTAGGGCTCTGAATCCTCACCCTTGCTAATATAGGAGGTGGCTGCGTCCAGTAGGGTCAGAGGGTAATCCCTTAGGTTCAATGAATAGAGTTGGCAGTGTTTTAGCCCATTAATAACTACGTTAGGGAAATAATTCCCATCAAACAAATATTTACTATTCATATGAATAATCTTCCCGCGGTTTCTTAAAGTCTTTTTCAAACCAAATTGGTTGTGGCGCCTAACTGCGAACTCTACTTTTCACGTATTGCTGCAGCCATATGAGCTTTGACCCAGATGAATTTCTGAGAGGCTTTTGGGCAAAGCATTTTGGAACCTATCCTCCTGAACTCTCTTTCGTGCCGCCTCTGAGATCAATAGGGCCTTGCCAACTGAGGGATTGCCCCAACTGCGTAATATTAGACTCAGACTCCGCGAATTGTGCGTCTAGGAAGGATTTTTAGTCCACGTCAATGGAATAAGAAGCCAATTCAAGTAATCATCCATTGGGTGCAGGAGATGATGCCGCAGAAGTTAGGGATAACCCGACAGGTCCATCTGGGAGGGTTGAGATCCCCTAGCTGCGCTTGATATCCGCAGCATCATGACCCAAGACTGGGTTGACCAGGTGGCTGAGACCTTCAAATTTTAAGAAAATAAGATGTGCTCAGTACCTGCCGCAAACTAAAAACCTTGCACAGCTCTGGCTCATGATGGAATTTGCTTCCCACTTCATGCATTTTTTTACGGGCTGCGGCTGCCTGTTCCTATTCCCATCCGTCGCATCTTTCAGACAATGAAATTGGCACCGGCCCAGATAGATACCAATGGCTGGAGGGCCATACTTATCGCAGCCGTTCTTTGGGAGAACCAATTCAAAAAGGACATTACTCCCGCGGAGTTCTTTCATTTCTATCACCCAAAGGAAAATTCCATGAAGTTCGTCGGGTACTACTACTTCTCGATCCGCGATAGGGACGAGACCCTTTATACTGGGAGGCCGACCAGTGTAAAGAACTGGAAGGGAAAGTATTTCTACATCTACGGGGAAGGCTGGGAAATCCACCCTGAAGATAACGAGAGGGAGAAATCATATCAAATGCCGCGGCAATGGGGTTCTCCCTCAAAGCTAGGTATTTTGATTATAACCGCGACATGTCTTCCTAGTTGCATATTAACCTCCACTAACCTTTGAATTTTTTTTTTTTGCAGTTCTTGACAACTTGCACTTGAACAAGCATCAGGAAAAGAGAGTTACTGAAGCCGCGGCAATTTCTACTGAAGAAAATAAATTCAGTGTCCTTGTGACATCTGCAACTATATTCGAGGCAGGTTTCTTTCCCAGCAAGTGTATTCCAAAAGATATGTCGCGGGAGGTAATAATCTGATAATCTGTATTTATCTGCGGCATTTTGTCTTGACTTTGAATATTTATTATTTCTTTTCCCTTTTCAGGTGAGGAGGTTGACATGGAACTGCTGGCCGCGCAGTTGGCGGAAATGGACGAGGACGCAGTCGTTCTCAATAATACTGCGTAGACTACGAAGAGGAAGAGGTCCAAAGCTAAGGCACTTTCCGCGGCTCCATCAAATGATTTGAACACTCCCGCCGCGACCTCAACTCCTGCCGCGGAGAAGACTAACGTTGCAACCCAACCACAAGCTGAATTCGATGACGATATAGGAGCCAACCTGTTCGCGGAAGGTTTGATGTCAACTGATGATGCTCCCCTCAATACAGCTTCTCCTCCGCCGCCACCTATCATTGCAGTAAATGCAAACTTGGCACCCCCACAGTGCCACGGCAAAGTTGGTCCCGATGGTCGTCCGCGGCCTCAATTGAGGCAACCCGACCCTGAGTTGTCATGGGACACCACCGTAAAAGTCGTGAGAAGAATGAAGAGGGCCCTAGACGCCGCGAATCTGGACAGGCTAGTGGGAGAAGATCATGATGACCTGAAGGACTGCGACCTCCATAATCTTCTGAGGGTAAGTGCTTGGTGTTGCTTCGTTTTTTTTTTGGCATTCTACATATTGCTACTAACTTTTTAATTTCAGGCCGCGAATGTCATTGTAGCCCAAAAAAGGAAGTACGAGGCCCTGTACAAACTGAAATAGGCCGAGAAGAGGGTGAATGTCGTGGACTTGGAGGCTACACGGACTACATCTTTTGAGGCTAGGAAGCAGTCTGTTGCTGCGGCTCTTCTGGCGGCCCAAATGGACTTAGCTTCTGCAAATAATACAAGAGAAGAGGCGGAGGAAAACTTCAAACAGGCCGCGAAATCCCTCAAGGCCTCCCAGGCTCAGACCGCAGAAGCTGCACGGGCTGTGGATATTTCAAATAATAAGCTTGTACTACTACCAAAGAAGTACGAAGAGCTGGAGGCCAAGTTCACCCAAAATGCCATAGACCATGTCGCGATAATAAAGAAGATGGAGGCAGATCATGGCGATGCTCTTCAGCTGTCCATTGACCACACGGTGGAGTCATTCAAAGGCTCTAGGGACTTCTTCATTGTCAATAATAGAGCCTATCTCCGCGGCTACCAGGATCTAAGGCATAAGATTATAAAGAATTTTCTTGAGACGATGAAGAAGGCTCTTTCCTGGGGGCTCGGTGATGCCGAGCATCAACAATGCACAGCCGACCTCAAGGCCGCGGCTGAAGAGAAAGCTAGACTGAGAGCAGAAGCAGAGGTAGCGACCGCGAAGGAAGAGAATGAAACAATCGTTGATGGTGAGGAGGGTGATGAGTATGATGATGATGCTTCCTGAGCTTGTTTATTTTTTTATCATTGATATAGGGTTGTGTCCCTTTTGTAATTTTAAATTGTAGTGGCTGCGGCCCATTTTCTTGTATCCTTGACTGATAATATCAAGGTTGTGGCTACCTTTCCTGCATTAATTATTTTGGCCTCATTCTCTTGTCCTTTTTGCATATTCTTTTTTGCTTGCTTCAATGCTTTATTGAATGCTTTATGTACGCCTCTGATGGCTTGAATACAACTGCCTTGCGTAATTAAAATTCCTTATTGGAGTGAACTTGTGGAAATAACAGATTAAGTCCCGGCACTATAACATATTTCTTCGATAATTGCTCTTACTGAACTGTCGTGACACCCTTGAGTAATGCCAAGGAACCTTCACAAGTACTGGTTATAGGCTGCGGCTATAATTAACATGGCTCACGTTCACGGGTCATGGCCCTTTTTGCCTTGAAATGACTGGAGTCGCTTTAACAGTTGCACTGCATCGTAAATTATCACAAGTGCACTTCATATAGGCCGCGGCACGTTCAAATCACCCTACTTCTTGCACCAACGGTTGGAAGTGTTGTCGCTTGAATAGGGCTGCAACCGTTTGATAATGGCTACCGCGGGGGGGGGGGGGGGGGGGTAACACAACCATCATGGGAAATATAGAGAAGGCTAAGGCTTTTCCCCTAGTGCTTCAATTGTCTTTCACGAAGTATGGCCTTCATCTTTGCATCGCCCTTCTGTATGTAAGTGGGATATTATCAAGCCTCCCCAGGCTGGGTTATGTTATTAAGCCACCCAAAGCAAACATATAGGATATTTTCAAGCCTCCCCAGGCTGGGTTATGCTATTAATCCACCCACAACTAGGGGTGTGCACGGTTCGGTCGGTTCGGTTTTGACCGAATTTTTTGAACCGAACCGACTATGTCGGTTTTTGAATTTTAAGGACCGAACCAAACTCGGTTGAAGAATCGAACCGAACCAGGTCGGTTTTGGGCAGGGCCAATTCGGTTTACGCATCGGTTTTTGACAGGGCCGGTTTTATACAGGGCCAGACCGGTTTTATACAGGGCAGCAGGCCAGTTTTTTCATTTTTTTCATAAAAAATATTTTTTTTTTACATTTTATATGCTGTTTTTTTTCAGCTTTCATTTGCAAATACAAAGTCCTAAAATTCTTCATATGCAATTTTTTATTTTTCAACTTTATTATATGTTTTTTTTTCAGCTTTCATTATATGTTAATTTTTTCAAAGTTCTTCATATGCAAATACAAATAGTCCTAAAATTACAATAATTTCAGATTATAATAAATTACAATGATTTCATATTACAATAATTTCAGATTACCCATGATAATTGTCATAATTAAAAACAGTCAAAAGTTCCAAACAGTCCCAAAATATAAATGAGTCCAAATCATAATTACATTCCCAAAGTCTTAATAAGTCCAAATTAAAATCTTCCAAAGTCTAGTTATTACATTCCAAATGTAAAATGTAAATGTCATAAATCAATTCCCATAATGGGTAATCTGCTAAAACAAGCTTCCAATTCAAACAGCATCCTTCAATGTCTTTTTCTTTGTCTTGGCATCCTAACAACTCTGAAAAATAAAACAATAAAATATTAGCATCTTAACTTTGAAGTATCAAATATATTTAAACAAGAAAAAATACCTTTGAAACATAAAAATTACCCCAATCAAGTTTCTCATATTCCTCAATCTCATCCATTGCATCACGAAGACTAATCAGGGTGGTTGAAGTTCGAATCCAATTTTGTGTGCAAATTAGGGCCTCCACCGTTTTAGGAAACATTGAGCTATGAAAAGAATCAAGTATACGACCACCGGTACTAAAAGAGGATTCGGATGCAACGGTTGAAACCGGAATGGATAATATATCACGTGCAACATAAGAGAGAACTCGATACTTGGAGGAATTAATCCTCCACCAACCCAAAGCATCAAAATTTGCTACGTTCTCTTCACATCTTTCGGACAAAAATCTATCAACTTCTGATTTATTTGCAAAGGTATCTTCCTCATCCAAATGTCTCTTGAATTGAGACGCCAAAAAAGCACGTCCATCCTCATCCTCATCATTAACACCATCTACACCCCCAGTTGACTTGTCAAATTTTTGTGAAGACGAACCACTTGATTTGGGCCCGTTGGACTTATCATACCACCCGAACAAAGAATGCAACACATCTTTCACCTTTCGTGACATATCCTTTGCCACATCAATGTCAAATAATTGTTCAAAATAAAACTTGACATATAACAACTTATAGCGAGGATCAAGGACAATTGCGATAAACAACAAAAAATTCACTTTCTCAATATTCCAATACTTATCAAATTTAGCCCTCATATTTGTCGCCATCGTCGATAGAAAATAATCATCACTTTGAATCATTTGAACCAACTTACTTTGTATCAAAGCGAGTTCATGAAAAAAAGCATTTGACGTGACATGCAAAGAGCCGAAAAATCTCATAGTGGCATTGTAAAACATCCTAAGAAACTTTACTAGTATCCGAACTTTCACCCAATCAATACTTTCGGGAGGACCCAATATCACCCTTCCAACTCGTTCTCTCTGAAATAGCGTTGCCAAAGCCGTTTATGAAAATAAACTATTTAAGCAACTCCGAAAGTTTTTTGAAGAAACTCTTTACTTAAATCAAAACGATTTTGAACACAAGATGTGTTAACAAAAGTATGTACGAGATAGGGACAAGATTTGATAACAAGTTTTAGTAAACAGTTTAAAATGTTTTAAACTCAGCACACTATTAGAAAGGGATGAGAAGATGTAGAAATATTGATACTCAGATTTTTAACGTGGTAAAACCTCAACCTTGAGGAAACATCCACGACTCCCTCTACGGAGTAAAACAAAAACAATCACTAAAACAAATATATGAGTTACAACCTATTTAACTAACATGCACACAAAAACAAATCTATACAAGTTCAGGATTGTACCCTCTGGCGTCCTTAACTTTTCTGCAGATCTTGTTTGTTGATGTAGTTGTCTCAGTTTGTCAACTCTTCTTTGTTCCAGCACTTTACGTCGACTTATTGTTCACCAAATCTTATAGCCAACACTTTCAGTGTTCGTAGTGTGAAGATGTTTGTGAATGGTGTTCTAAAACACATGCATGCACACACACACACTTATTAGTTACAGACGATCCTAACAAATCACATATAAAGTCTATATGCAGTGTATTTGTTATTTTTCTTTCTTACAAAACCACGAACCTTTTCGACCTTTCAAACTAACCCAGATTCCACGGAGATCTTGCTTAAGAAATCGGTCAAGACCTTTCTCAATCAGTTTTGAAAATATTATGAAGATTGAGAACCCTCCAAGTGCGAATCCCACTAGGTCAGGTTAGGTTTTGTAAAAACAGAAATAGAAAAACATCTATTGTTGATCTTTGAAGAAGAAAAATGTTTTAACAGAAAACAATCAACAACGAAATTCTCAAGATGAGAAATAAATGCAACTAAGTGTTCTGTGACATGAAAAACTTCAGATCTATGATTTCTATTGAAAAAGAAACAAGATCTGAGTCTATGTCTAAGTTGGAAATAAGATTTATGAACACAAGGATTTCAGCAACCCAAGATCTCTTAACCAGAACTCTCATAAACCTAAGAAAACACTAAGGATGGTGTTTTTGGTTATGGTGGTTTTTCTGGAGAGGTAAGTAGATTGGGCTTGAGAAGTGTTTGGACGAAGTTAGGATTTCTAACTAGGTTTTGGTTTCTCTCTCTAACTTCTCTCTTCTCTCTTCTCTCTCTTCTCTCTTCTCTCTATTTTCTGAGACTTTTCAAAATGGCAAAAGCTTTCGAAGGCTGAGATGAAGGGTCTTTAAATAGGAAGAGAGGAAGATTCCAGAGCATCGTTCAAAAACAATGGCTGAGATTGAGTCAAGCTCCTTTGACTACAATCCAAGGGCTCACAACAGGCGGTGGATTAAACAGGCTATGATTGGCTTAAGGGATTACACGGGGATCCACTCAAAAGACATGCAGGCCATCGATAAGGATAGATCCAAGGGCTGTAAGCGTGCGATGGTTTGTCTCAGTAAAGAAACACAGTTTGGTCCAATCAGAAGACAGCAGGTGTTGGCTTGTGAACGAAGGTAAACGCGCGTCCCAAAATAATTACAAAGCCAACCCTAAAGTCTCTAGCGCTTTCGGTTTCTACCCAGAGTAACTTTAGGCCAATAAACACAACAATCCATATTTATATAATAACCCCAAGACTTTTTAAATCAAATTTTAATTAAATAAAACCTTGTTTAAAATATGTTTTAAATTCCCAAAAAATTATTAAAAATCAAATTGAGGGATTTAAACACACTCACAACATTAAAACACATAGGGGTGCAATATGATATGCAAGAATCAAATTCTAAGTGTGTGAGTGATGGCTATAGTCTTAGGATCATTACATGATAGATAGAAGAAGAAGCAACCCAATCTCTGAAGCTCTTTGGTTTCTAGGATAAACACTATTTTGTCACAATTTCCAAACTAGATGAGCTCTTATACAGTCTAGACTCAAATGAGTCAAAAGTATAAGGGCTTCAATCTCCCCCTTTGGAAATATGAGACAAAATCTCCTTTGAGTCATCTCAACTCGTAGGGCGACAATCAAAAAAGAAAAGCTTATTCCTATAAAGGTTCTATCTACCCAAATCCTAGAAAGCAAAAATTACATAACTCAACTATATACAGTTTAACATCCTATTATTACAATGAAGAATGACTGTACAAGAAGAATACCTGCAAAAAATTACTAAGATCAAGCTTTTTAGTATATGCAGTAGACTCAAATTTCTCCCTCATTTTGTCTCAAATGGACAAAGGGAAGGAACTTGGCAAATATAACAGGTATTTACTCAACACAAATCATACCAATAGATTTACGTAAAGAAATGAATCTATTATAATCAAGAGGTTTGGTAAATAAATCTGCTAGTTGTAGATCAGTAGAAAGATAATTGATTTCTAATTCCTTGGTTTCAACTAATTCACGAATAAAATGATGTCTTATTTTAATGTGCTTAGTTCGCGAGTGTTGAACTGGGTTCTTAGAAATGTTAATCGCACTTTGATTATCACAATAGAGATGAAGTGTGGGTTCTAGAATACCATAATCACTTAGCATTTGTTTAAGCCATAACAATTGGGCACAACAGCTACCGGCGGCTATGTATTCAGATTCAGCAGTCGAGAGAGATGTGCAGTTCTGTTTTTTACTACTCCATCCTACCAAGTTATTACCAATATAACAACATGCGCCTGAAGTGCTTTTACTATCATCAGTACACCCAGCCCAATCAGCATCAGTGTACCCAATAATAGTGCTAGGTGTGTCATTCGTGTACCAAATTCCTAATTTTAGAGTGCCTTTAACATATTTAATTATGCGTTTGACAGAGTTCAAATGGCTCTCTTTGGGGTTGTTTTGATAACGCGCACAAACACAAACAGCATACATGATATCAGGACGCGAGGCAGTCAGATAGAGTAATGTACCAATCATACTACGATATAAGGTAGAGTCTACAGATTTTCCATTTTCATCTTTAGATAATTTTTCTGTAGTACTCATAGGCGTTTTAGCACTTTTAGCACTCTCGAGGCCAAATTTTTTAACTATCTCTAATGCGTACTTAGTCTGCGAAAGAAACAAGCCATCTGGTTGTTGTTTGACTTGGAGACCTAGGAAGAACTGTAACTCCCCCATAAGGGACATCTGAAATTCCTTACTCATAATTTCAGCAAAAGATTTTACTTCTGAGGTAGAAGTGGATCCAAATATGATATCGTCTACATAGACTTGAGCGATAGTAATGTGTTTGCCAAAATGTTTGACAAATAAGGTTTGGTCATTTCCACCTCTTTTGAAACCTTTGTCCAGCAGAAAACTGGACAGCCGCTCATACCAGGCTCTAGGAGCTTGCTTAAGACCATATAAAGCCTTTTTCAATCGAAATACATGATTAGGATAATTAGGGTCAATGAACCCTTTAGGTTGTTCTACATAGGTTTCCTCGGCAAGTATTCCATTAAGGAACGCAGATTTAACATCCATTTGATATAATGTAAAATGCATGTGACAAGCTATAGCAAGAAGCAGACGAACTAATTCTAAACGAGTAACAGGAGCAAACGTCTTATTAAAATCAAGTCCTTCTATTTGGGAGTAACCTTGAGCAACTAGTCTAGCTTTATTTCTAATTATCATCCCATTTTCATCAGTTTTATTTTTGAAAATCCAACGAGTACCAATAACCTTTTTGTGATCAGGACGTGGAACAAGAAACCAAACATCATGAATGACAAATTGTAAAAGTTCATCCTGCATAGCAGAAATCCAGTGAGAGTCATTCAATGCCTCATTTACATTCTTTGGTTCCAAGAGAGAAACAAAGCAAGCATAGAGAGCATAATTTCTAAGTTGGGATCTTGTACGTACTGGTTCACCAGGGTTACCAACTATGTTGTTTATGGGATGATCTTTAGAAACCCAGTTAGGTACTTCAGGTGACTTAATAGGTAATGAATTATCTATTTCAGAAGAGTCATTTTCTAAAATATTTGACGATTCTTCTTCTATAGTTAATTCACTAGTCTTGCTTTCTACAGTAGTGTCACTAACAATTACATTTATGGATTCCATTAAGGTCTTAGTGCGAAGATTATACACTCGATAAGCTCTACTGTTAGGTGAATAACCTAAGAATATGGCTTTATCTCCTCTACTCTCAAATTTAGATAAGTGTTCCCTATCTTTGCAAACATAGCAGGTACTACCAAAGGTTCTAAGGTACTTAAGATTAGGCTTTTTATTGTACCAAAGTTCATAAGAGGTTTGCTTCGAATTCTTTCTAAGATAGACCCTATTAATAAGATGGCAGGCTGTACGAATAGATTCTACCCAAAAATACTTAGGTAAGTTCTTAGCATGGAGCATGACACGTGCCATCTCTTGAAGAGTTCGATTCTTTCTCTCAGCTATTCCATTTTGTTGAGGGGTCTTAGGAGCACTGAACTCATGTTTGTAACCATTATAGTCACAATATTCTACAATACCAGTGTCTTTGAATTCACCACCTCTATCACTTCGGATTCTATTCACTTGAGTGTCTTTTTCATTCTCAATCCGTAAGAGAATCTTTAAAAAAGTTTGAAAGGTATCGGATTTTTGTTTTAAGAAAGCTACCCAAGTGAATCTGGTGAAGTCATCAACCATAACTAGAATATAACTGTGTCCACAAAGACTAACAGTTTGAGAAGGACCCATTAGGTCCATATGGATGAGTTCTAAGGGATTAGAGGTAAGGATATCTTTAACCCTTTTATGAGGTGCTTTAACAATCTTTCCTTCTTGACAGGGACCACAGACAATGTTATGAATAGGTTTAATTTTTGGTATTCCTCTAACTATCTGTTGAGAAGACAATTTACTCAAATTTTCGTAATTAATGTGACCCATTCTGTTATGCCATATCTCATTGTCATCCATTCTGGCAACGCTACAGATTTTAGAACTAGACATGACAGTATAACAATTGTCAGGGGTCCTGAATCCTGTAATTAAGCATTCTCCCTTTTCATTTAAAATCTTGCAATTGTTCTTTGAAAAGGTAACAGTGTAATTTGAGTCACAGAATTGTGAAATGCTAAGTAAATTAGCCTTAAGACCTTTAACTAAGAGAACATTTTCAAGAAGAGGAAGTCCTTTTTCTTTAAGGGTTCCTTTGCCTATGATCTGGGATGATATACCATCACCAAAAACAACTTTTCCACCATCAAAATGGGTTTTATTTAAAAGTTTTGTATCATCACCTGTCATATGCTTGGAACATCCAGAATCCAAGTACCATCCAGAAGATGTAAGTTCAGCTTTTAGAGCAGAAACAACAACGTTACACTTCATCTGGGGTGCTAGATCATCTTTTCTAACCCAAATTGCCCTGGTTTTTAGTTTGCGCTTGTTTGCTCTTATTTGATAAAATTTGCGAGCATTAGATTTTTGTTGAAAAACATTCTGCGCATGATTTTGAGTAAATTTGAATTCCTGAGCATTTGATTTAGAAAAGGTTCTGGTAATCCTTCTAGTAAATGTCCTTTTAGGTTTAGTCCTTCTATTCCTATAGTTAGAGTTTTTGTCTGGTGGCCTGGGAAGGACATAATTGTTACGACTCCTCCTAGAATAGTTAAAGTTATGATACATAGGAGTGTTGTAGATAGGTTTAATCAGTCTCCTAGCATAGCAATTGTCGAAAGAGTGACCATATATATCACAATAGGAGCAATAAAGATTGCTCAGAATAGGGTTTTCCTTAGGAAAGTCTCTAAACAAAGGTTTTGAGAAATTTTGAGGCTGAATTTTATTCCTAGGTAGCACAGATTTGAAAGCAGGTTCACTTTTCCTAATAGGGGGGCAGACATATTTTCCCTTTGGTAAACTTTCAAGCTTAGAGCAACTTGCATCTTCAGTGTTGGTGTTTTGATGGTCAAACTTAGTTTTTAGAGAATGAAAGTCTGGACATGTTTCAATAGGTCTTTTGCCTCCTGACACAAACTTGATAGGTTCAACATGTTAAGTTTGTGTCTTCAAATTGGGGCAAAACCCTATTCCAGTTCTATCATCAGAATTGGTTTTAGATTCAGCAACGAATTCCTCAAAACATTTAGAATTGTTTTCAAATTTGGAAATTTTTTTGAAAACAGTTGCTGTCTTTTCTTTTGTTTGTTCCAATTCTAATAATGTCCCTTTGTATTTTTTCTCCAGAATTTCATTAGCTTCAGTCAAAGTTTTCAGTTTTTCATCAAACACTTTAACTTCACTGTCATGAGACATGCATTGTGTAGTATACTCTTCAGCATTCAGTTTTACCATTAGGCTTAGATCCTCTAGCTTTTTGGTAAGATCTTTAACAATCTTTTCTAGTCTAGTGCTTTTCTTAAGAGTTTTAGTAAATAGAGTGTGGATGTCTGGGAGATCATCATTGTCAGAGTCACTAAGTGAAGTGTGTGAAGTGACCCCTAAGGTTTCATTTCTTAAACTCACGCACCCATTGACATCAGCAGTATCGATTTCCCTTTGACTCACACACCCCGAGGAAGAGGTATTAATGTTCTCAGTAAGTAAAGCATCTAAACCAGTTAAAGTATGATTCAAAGCAACAGAACTAGAATTACTAAACTCATCCTCACTATCAAGCATAGGCATATCATCATTGTATATGATTTTGGCAAAGAAGGCTAAACAAGGATCAAAACCATCAGATGTCTCAAGTTCCTCATTTTCAGAATCACTTGAGTCATCCCAGGTTTTGCAGATATTGGCTCTAGAGTGTTTGTTTTGGGCATTTAAATTAACTCTACAGTCTTGAGCAATGTGTCCTAGTTTACCACATCTATAGCATTCAGTCTTCTTGAGGTCTCTGTGAGGTCTTGTGTTGTCCTTGTTCTGTTTGTCATGAGGTTTCTCATGAGGTTTGTGATTTGAAGGAGTGGTATAATTAGACTTGCCCTGTCTATTTGCAACACTGTTTCTAAATTTAACAATTTTCTTAAATTGTTTTGTCATTAGGGCAATCTGATTATCTAGACTTTCTAAGTCACAGTCCTCATCAGAATCATTACTAGAGGTGTTTAACTCAGGCTTAATCATCTTAGAGGTAAAGCTAAGATTAGAATTGGTATGTTTCCTATTAGTGTGGGTCAATTGTTTCTTAAACTCCAATTCCATTTCCACAGTTCTTAATTTACTACTGAGTAATTCAGGAGTGAGATTTACATCACACATCTCCTCAATAGCATATCTTTTATTGTCAAATTTCTGTGGCAATGATCTCAGAATTTTAGAGACAATTTCTTGTCTATCATAAGTTATACCATTGGCATGAAGTTTAGTGACAATATCAGTAAGGTTCATATAGAAATCATCGAAAGACTCAGATTCATACATGATTAAGGTATTATACTGTTGGATTAACATCTGAGTCTTAGCAGCTTTTACCCTAGAGTCTCCTTCATGTGTAGTAATCAAGGTATCCCATGCTTCCTTGGAAGTGGTACAGGATGAGATTCTCTTGAACTCATGTTCGTTAATAGACATAAATATAGCGTTCTTGCTTTGTTATTATTTCGAGAAACCTGTTTCTCTTCTTGAGTAAACTCACTCAATATTTTCTTAATCCTTTCATTGCTTCCATCAGTGGCTGGTTTAGTTGGATAAAAGTATCCGTTTTCAATGATATCCCAGACATCATCTCCCAGAGTGCCTTGAATGAAAGCAATCATTCTTACTTTCCAGTAAGAGAAATTGGTTCCATCAAAGACTGGAGGTCTGGTCAAGTTACCATATCTTTCGTTTTTCTCGTCCATAATGATTTTGAGAAAACAGTTTCAGAAACTCAGGATCTTTTTGAAAAAGGTTCACCAAAAGCTCTGATACCAATTGAAATAGCGTTGCCAAAGCCGTTTATGAAAATAAACTATTTAAGCAACTCCGAAAGTTTTTTGAAGAAACTCTTTACTTAAATCAAAACGATTTTGAACACAAGATGTGTTAACAAAAGTATGTACGAGATAGGGACAAGATTTGATAACAAGTTTTAGTAAACAGTTTAAAATGTTTTAAACTCAGCACACTATTAGAAAGGGATGAGAAGATGTAGAAATATTGATACTCAAATTTTTAACGTGGTAAAACCTCAACCTTGAGGAAACATCCACGACTCCCTCTACGGAGTAAAACAAAAACAATCACTAAAACAAATATATGAGTTACAACCTATTTAACTAACATGCACACAAAAACAAATCTATACAAGTTCAGGATTGTACCCTCTGGCGTCCTTAACTTTTCTGCAGATCTTGTTTGTTGATGTAGTTGTCTCAGTTTGTCAACTCTTCTTTGTTCCAGCACTTTACGTCGACTTATTGTTCACCAAATCTTATAGCCAACACTTTCAGTGTTCGTAGTGTGAAGATGTTTGTGAATGGTGTTCTAAAACACATGCATGCACACACACACACTTATTAGTTACAGACGATCCTAACAAATCACATATAAAGTCTATATGCAGTGTATTTGTTATTTTTCTTTCTTACAAAACCACGAACCTTTTCGACCTTTCAAACTAACCCAGATTCCACGGAGATCTTGCTTAAGAAATCGGTCAAGACCTTTCTCAATCAGTTTTGAAAATATTATGAAGATTGAGAACCCTCCAAGTGCGAATCCCACTAGGTCAGGTTAGGTTTTGTAAAAACAGAAATAGAAAAACATCTATTGTTGATCTTTGAAGAAGAAAAATGTTTTAACAGAAAACAATCAACAACGAAATTCTCAAGATGAGAAATAAATGCAACTAAGTGTTTTGTGACATGAAAAACTTCAGATCTATGATTTCTATTGAAAAAGAAACAAGATCTGAGTCTATGTCTAAGTTGGAAATAAGATTTATGAACACAAGGATTTCAGCAACCCAAGATCTCTTAACCAGAACTCTCATAAACCTAAGAAAACACTAAGGATGGTGTTTTTGGTTATGGTGGTTTTTCTGGAGAGGTAAGTAGATTGGGCTTGAGAAGTGTTTGGACGAAGTTAGGATTTCTAACTAGGTTTTGGTTTCTCTCTCTAACTTCTCTCTTCTCTCTCTTCTCTCTTCTCTCTTCTCTCTCTTCTCTCTCTTCTCTCTATTTTCTGAGACTTTTCAAAATGGCAAAAGCTTTCGAAGGCTGAGATGAAGGGTCTTTAAATAGGAAGAGAGGAAGATTCCAGAGCATCGTTCAAAAACAATGGCTGAGATTGAGTCAAGCTCCTTTGACTGCAATCCAAGGGCTCACAACAGGCGGTGGATTAAACAGGCTATGATTGGCTTAAGGGATTACACGGGGATCCACTCAAAAGACATGCAGGCCATCGATAAGGATAGATCCAAGGGCTGTAAGCGTGCGATGGTTTGTCTCAGTAAAGAAACACAGTTTGGTCCAATCAGAAGACAGCAGGTGTTGGCCTGTGAACGAAGGTAAACGCGCGTCCCAAAATAATTACAAAGCCAACCCTAAAGTCTCTAGCGCTTTCGGTTTCTACCCAGAGTAACTTTAGGCCAATAAACACAACAATCCATATTTATATAATAACCCCAAGACTTTTTAAATCAAATTTTAATTAAATAAAACCTTGTTTAAAATATGTTTTAAATTCCCAAAAAATTATTAAAAATCAAATTGAGGGATTTAAACACACTCACAACATTAAAACACATAGGGGTGCAATATGATATGCAAGAATCAAATTCTAAGTGTGTGAGTGATGGCTATAGTCTTAGGATCATTACATGATAGATAGAAGAAGAATCAACCCAATCTCTGAAGCTCTTTGGTTTCTAGGATAAACACTATTTTGTCACAATTTCCAAACTAGATGAGCTCTTATACAGTCTAGACTCAAATGAGTCAAAAGTATAAGGGCTTCACTCTCCCTCTCTCTTCATCTTCCTCCTCATTTCTAAAATAATCTTTGTAATGATCATCATCATCCTCCATTCTCTGAAATGCTTTTTCAAACTTCTCCGCCGCTTCTAACATCGTATAAGTGGCGTTCCACCTAGTTGGGACATCTAAGCACACTAAACTTTTACTTTAAATTTTCTCCTTTTCAACACATAATTTGAATTTTGACAATCGGGATGGAGACGATTTCACATACCTAATCGCATTACGCACCTTGACAATTGAATCATCTAATTCCTTTAAGCCATCACACACAATAAGATTTAGGATGTGCGCACAACATCTTACATGCATATATCCATGTTCCAAAATGGTACTTTTCGTCTTTTTTTTTCAAGTATTGAATAGTACCATTTTTGGAACTTTCATTATCAACGGTGATGGTGCAAATGCTCTTTATACCCCAATCACGTAAGCAATCCTCAACCACCTTCCCTATTGCATCACCCTTATGACTCTCAACTTGACAAAAATTAAGAATCCTTTTGTGCAAGTTCCAATCTTTATCAATAAAGTGTGTAGTTAAACACATGTAATTGATGTTTTGGATTGAGGTCCATGTATCCGTAGTAATACAAATTCTTTGACCACTTAATGCACTTTTGAGGGCTTTTTTCTCTTCCATATAAATATTAAGACAATCTCTAGCAACCGTTGTTCGAGAAGGAAGTTTAGTCATTTTGGGTTGAATGTAGTTCATTAACCTTCTAAAACCCTCACCCTCCACAAATTTAAAAGACAACTCATCGATTATAATCATTTCGGCAATACGTTTTCGACAACCTTCAACGGTGAAATTAACAGCCACAAGATTGCCACTCCCCTCCTCCTTTTTTTGTTCAAAAGACAATATTTTTTGTTTTTTATCCTCATTCTTATATTTGTAAACCTTGCATTGATTATTTATGTGATTAATCAAATTGCGAGTTCCGTTATTTTTGGAATCACAAGCATAGGTAGCCCCACAATAATTACACGCATCCCTAGATTTTTTCAAGTCTTTTACGATGGTAAAATGATCCCAACACCAAGCTTTTTGTTTAGAAGCATTTATCTTTTCCGGAGAATCATTTTTACCCTTTGCTTCTGCTTCTCTAGACCTTGGATCATCAACATCCACTACTGAATCCATATTTTATTTCTGTCCAAAAGAAAAATCAGATATTAGATATCGCATTTTTTAGATATCAACTAAAAAAACAAATTCGAAAACAGATAACTAAAAAAAATATCAGATGTCGTATTTTTTTTTACGTATATATCACATTTTTTTTAGATATCAACTAAAAAAACACATCTCAACTAAAAAAATCAAATATCAGATTTTTTTTTAGATCCGAACGAAAAAAAATCAAATATCAGATATTAACTAAAAAAATATCAGATATCGGAATTTTTTTAGGTGTATATCACATTTTTTTTAGATATCAACTAAAAAAAACAAATCTCAACTAAAAAAAAACAAATCTTAGATATTTTTTTTAGATCAGAACTAAAAATAATCAAATATAAGATTTTAACTAAAAAAATATCAGGTATCGTATTTTTTTAGGTATATATCACATTTTTTTTAGATCTCAACAAAAAAAATAAATCTGAACTAAAAAAAAATCAAATATCAGATATTTTTTTTAGATCCAAACTAAAAAAATCAAATATCAGATATTACCTAAAAAATATCAGATGTCATATATCACATTTTTTTTAGATATCAACTAAAAAAACACATCTCAACTAAAAAAAATCAAATATAAGATTTTTTTTTAGATCCGAACTAAAAAAATCAAATATCAGATATTAACTAAAAAAATATAAGATATCGGAATTTTTTTAGGTGTATATCACATTTTTTTTAGATATCAACTAAAAAAAACAAATCTCAACTAAAAAAACAAATCTCAGATATTTTTTTTAGATCAGAACTAAAAATAATCAAATATAAGATATTAACTGAAAAAATATCAGGTATCGTATTCTTTTTAGGTATATATCACATTTTTTTTTAGATCTCAACTAAAAAAATCATATACTTTTTTTTAGGTATCAAATCATATATCGCATAGATACTTTTTTTTAGGTATCAAATCATATATCGCATATATTTAGATCAGATACTTTTTTTCGATCTCAACTAAAAAAATCAGGTACTTTTTTTAGATCTAAACTAAAAAAAATAAAAAAAAATCGAAACTAAAATCGGAACTAAATAAATGCATGTGCGTGTGTTTTATATTTACCTAAATCGGAACTAAAAAATATTGGAGCATATATTTACCTAAATCGGAACTAAAAAAAATCACTTTGTAACTAATAGAAGTAAATCGCTTACCTGAAGAGAAGTATAGTTTTAGGTGCCAAAGTGAGAGGTGAGAGAGAGATTAGCAGCCCTAGTTGTTTTTTAGTAGAGAGAACTTGAGAAGTGAGGTGGTAAGATGAGAGAGGTTTTCAGTTTTCAGATACAATGGAAATGAGAAAAAGAGAGGCGTGTGTTATTTTATATTAGTTAGGGTTTCATTAGCCTCTTAGGTGGGTGCCGCGTGCGTGTGTTTTATATTAGTTAACTTAGGTGTGTGCGCGTGTAGTTAGAACATGAACACCCCTGCTAATCTAATGTATGTAAATATAAAATTAAAAAATATATTAATTAATTCGGTTCGGTTCGATTCAAACCGAATGTTCAAATGTCAAAATCGAAAACCGAACCGACACCATCGGTTCTATAGCTGACCAAACCGAACCGGCCCTTAAAAAAATGGCCTGAAATTTTTCGGTTCGACTCGATTTTGTCGGTTTGGTCGGTTTTTCTGCACACCCCTACCCACAGCTAACATATAAGATATTTTCAAGCCTCCCCAGACTGGGTTATGTTATTAAGCCACCCACAGCTAACATATAGGATATTTTCAAGCCTCCTCAGGCTGGGTTATGTTATTAATCCACCCATAGCTAACATATAGGATATTTCCAAGCCTCCCCAGGTTGGGTTATGTTATTAAGCCACCCACATCTAACATATAGGATATTTTCAAGCCTCCCCAGACTGGGTTATGTTATTAAGCCACCCACAGCTAACATATAGGATATTTTCAAGCCTCCTCAGGCTGGGTTATGTTTTAAGCCACCCATAGCTAACATATATGATATTTTCAAGCCTCCCCAGGCTAGGTTATGTTATTAAGCCATGGGTTATGTTATTAAGCCACCCACAACTATGGATGTATATATAAAGCCATCCCTGGCTAGATATTACAAGTCTCTCGACTTAATGACGCATCCCGAAAGCCAAAAGCGGGCATTAAAAGCCCTTATGAGTGATGTTGCAGTCCAACTTGTATAATTGCTTCCAATATTTGCTCTCTCCACTTTCAACTATCATCAACTTTCGAACAATAAGGCGTCTTATCGGGCATTGTTACCCATTCAGATATTATCATTCCCGATATAACATATTACCTCGGATCGGATCTATTTAAGGCGAAAATGGTCTTTATAAGATAACATTTCATGGAAATGAGAATCAAAATATGACACTATAAAAGTGAACTTGATTTTATAACTATTCATATATATGACTTTGTAAGGATAACACGAAGTTTAGTTTAAAACAACATAAGAGGAGTTGTCACTATAAAGTAGAAACATATTGGATATAGGGGATAAGCATGAAAAATGAGCATGTGGCAGGTGAGATAAGGCTGCATCCCCTAAACATCTTTGAGGAACCTCCGCAGCATTCCTTGCCCAATTAACCTTTCAACCTCATCCTTCAGAGCTTAGCATTGCTCAATGTTATGGCCATGGTCTTGATGGAATAGCTTTTCTGTCCACCTCAACAGCTTGTCTTCTTTGATGAACTCAAATATTTCTTCAATCGAGCAGGCCAACAGAGTGTAGGCCCTAGATTTCTTCTCTTCCCTCTCCACTCTCCTTTTTTGACACCTACTAACTGATTTTGCGATTGGATCATCTTGGACTGTCGTGGCAACAAAGGCAGTTGGAGCTATCTTCTTGGGCGCCGCGCCCACGTTGGGTGAGGTCGTGGCCTCTAGCATTAGTACCCTCTGAGTCAAATAGTTGACCTGGGTCTGGAGTGAAGCATGACTGTCGTAGAGGTAGTTAAGGTGATTGTACAGCTGCACAATCTCATCTTCAATTTTTGTGCTCTAGCTGGACTCCCCTTCTATTTTTTACTTTTGTTAGTCTTTACAAAGTATATGTATAATCTGGGACAAAACTAGTAGAAGTGAGTAATAACAGAAACATTGGAGTAACTAAGTAGGAAATAGGGATGTCGCGGCCAGTATAGCACATAGGTGCACTACCGTGGCCTTTGTATGACATTCACCAAGGCTGAGCTGGAGACCTCCCAAATCCGTTCCTTGATGTTTTGAAAGTTCAATAACATAACCGCACTAGCATAGGCCGCGGCATGAAGGTATTTAAACTACCTACCGCATCCATTGCTAGGCAGGGGGAGAAAGCAATACCAAAATCAAAATCCAGAAACTGAGTTTTTCTCTCGAAACACGAGGAGAGCATGCCTACTAGGGTCTATCCATGAGAGAATAACCTCTCGGTGCACACAATGGCACAATTCTAATGATAAACCCTAGATCATAGGCAAAGAATAACAAAAAAGGCGTACACATAATTCTTCCCTAATCATTCATCTTTTAGGGGGTAAAGCCCATTATGCTTTTCAGCATTATCTAGATGAAATGATATCACAGGGGCATGTAAGATAGATCCAAGGTAAAAAAAGAGAGACCATAACACATCTGAATATACAAATTACCCATTTAAGGGTGTGAATATAAAATAGAGCACAATAACCAGAATCTACTCGTGAGACAATGATCCAAATGATCCCCACGAATAAAATAAGGTGTTGAAGAACTCGAAATATAGAGAAACAATATTAAAATATCTCGGTTCCCACAGACGGTGCCAAACTGATGATATGAGAAATCGTCCACTTGTCATTCTCGTACCAGCAAGTCAAAGTGCAAAATACGTAATGAATAAACCAAGTAAGTAAATAGAGAGAAAACAAGATTTAAAGTGGTTCAGCCCCTAAAATAGGCCTACGTCCACTGTGTTTCTCCATTCTCATTATATGTGTGGTATTGTACAATATAATCATGCCTAAAGAGGCATACAAGTATAAGAATAAAGGAGAATACATGATGACTGAGGATTCTAGTATGCCGGAGAGGTAGCTGCGATGTGGATGAGCAGTCCTCAAACTATATGATGAGGTTGTGTAGAGAGAATCAGTACTTTAAAACCTGCTCGTGTGTGTGTGGAATTGATCCCCTCATTTCGAGGTGCGGTCCTCTATTTATAAGAGATATGCTCACGTGCAATGTGCACGTGACGCACAAAGTTTGGAGTTATGATGGAGAGGGATGCGACTTATAAGGTAAACAACCTAAGCGCCGCATCCTGAAATTGACAAAAGACAAAGGGGTCGGCCCCTTGGAGAGTCGTTTGGGCCATGATAAGGGGTCGGCCCTTTGGAGAGTCATCTGGGCCATGATAAGGGGTCGTCCTGGGCCTGAGCCCTCGTCTGGGTGGAGGACACTCTTAGCCTAAACGAGGGTATATATGGGCATATCAATCACCCCCCATCCTTTAGCCATCGATGTTGTTGAGATGGCTGAGGGGTAATGTTACCTTGGAGTTCTCAAGTATGTGGTCATAAGGATAAGTGACATCTGTCACGTTGCTTAGTCAGGTGTCCATTATAGATTTAGTTCCCCAGATGTGACGACTTCCCACTCAGTTTGGGGCTTTGTGCCCTAAGGATACCTTTTTCGTGGGTTGAGTCTTGCCTTGTTTAATAGGCCCACTTATTGGCAAGATATTTAAATGATTTTTTGAATTCATTTCCTTTCTTCTTCTTCTTCGCGCCTTAACTCTCTCTCTAGCTTCTCAACATCTCCATCGCCATTTCTGCAACCTTTCTGTATCAAGCTTCATTCAGCCATTGTCTTCGTCTTCAGGTAACTTCCTTCACCCTAGATTCCATTTTTAGTCTTCAATTTTAGTTTCATTTATTGCATTGGGGTTTCTGCCCCTGCTTTTCTTAGCTTTATATTTTTCCAGCGTGAAACCGCCTTACTGTGGGGGGTTATAGAGTTGAGCCCTAGGGTTTAGGCTGCTTAAATTTCATCCCCGGTCTCTTAGTGGTGATTTAGTGCCCCTTGTGGTGTTTCTAGGGTTTCCTTGCATTTTTCGACGTCTTCTCTGGCGAGTTGAGTTCTTCCTGTTCTTGAGTGTTCTTGATCAAATCCCTTTATTTCTTTGGTTTTAATCCAAAAGTCCAACTTAGTCAATTGTGAGCCTGTTTGTAGTTAACTTAGCCAAATTCTTATAAGTGTAGGGTCTTCCCCTTAATGCTTAGGAGGTTTTATGATTTAGCCGAGGAATTCCCATCCCCGAGAGAGAAGTTCTTCGTAGAGATTAGGCGAATAGAGGAAGAGGACGAGAGAAGACGATGGGCCGACGCTAATTGGGTACGACCCATTTTCCCCATTCCATTAGCCACAATAATTCCCCCTGAGTCCTACGGGTTGTCTTATCGTCCAGCCAAGAGTCAATCGTACGAGGGGGAAATGGATCTGAGGCCGACGGGTGCTGGTCCTTCCGGGAGGAGAGAGACATCCACTCTTAGCCCAAGCCGACAGGCCGAGGGCACAACACCTTCTGAGGCTGTCCCTGTAACAGCCCTATCCCCTCTTGTATTTCAAGTAGCCTTTCCAGATGGTCCCCCGATAGGCGACGAGGTTGGGGGATCCGGGGATGAGAGAGATGAGGACGATAATGAGGGCTCTTCTGATGATGATGATGATGATGGTCAAGTCGATTCTTCAAGCGCCTCGACTTATGTATCGTTAGTTAGGGACCGTGATCTCTTAGTATGGAGGCATCTCTTTGGCATACAACCCAATATAAGTATGAGGGTCCCAACTGAATCTGAGAGAGTCTTCCAGAGGGGACGAGGGAGAGGTTGTTGTTTATGAGCAGATGCTAAGGGTAGGCGTTAGGTTCCCTCTACAACCTGATATAGTCGACAACTTGTCTGCCCTTGGGGTTGCTCCTTCTCAGCTTCCTCCCAACTCATGGAGGACTATCCTCGGCTATATCTCGCTTTGGAAGAATTCATTTATCGATGAGCCCTCGGTCGATGTATTCCTTGCATGTTACAACATCACCTCATCGTCCAAACAACCTGGGTATTTCCATTTTGGGGCTAGGAAGTCTGACAAGAAGCTTCTCCACGTGGCTCGGACTTCCAATCATAACTGGAAGAAAAGGTTTTTCTTTATCTCTGGGGATTGGAAATTCCCCGCCTAGGGCGAGCCCGTGGAAGACGGTCCGAGGGTACTAAGGGTATGGTCCAACCCTTCAATGAAAGCGCGATCAGATCCCGGACTCAGCTTGGAGGAAAGGGTCATTATTGACTACTTGAGGGAGCGAGGGATAGAAGGTGAACTTGCAAAATTTGAAGATTTAATGACCCCTCATTTCCTTAAAGAAGCTAGTCTGAGGGTCGGCCCCTTGACAGAAAAAAGTGAGTGGTTTTTTGCTCACTTTTTGATTTTTTTCCAAGTGTTTCATCTTTGTCTCTGTATCTTTTTGATATATCGTCTCCTTTTCAGGTCGTCCTACATATATCTCAGACCAACTTTGGGAGATGACTGCCCCGAGCTTACTGTTTGGCCTGGGAAAGAAAAAGGGGAAAAGCCTCAACAGGCCCAGAAGAAGACAAAGGCCGTGGGGCCGATGCACGTTAAGCCGACCGTCGATAATCGCAAAAGAAAAGAGCCTGAAGTTCCCGAAGGATCTCGTCCTGACGCACGGTCGAGGGCGAGGGTGGAGGTGTCTGAGGGGATCGGCTCCTTTTCCAGTATGGGGGTTTATTAGTCTCAAAATTTGACATCCTTGAAGGCGGAACCATCTTCCCTCATAGCCAACCTAAGGGCGGCCAAGGCTTCCATGTTTTTTGCTCCCTCGGCCGCTGATTACGACTTTTTTATCAAAGATGCCCCTGGCCAAGGTGTATGATTACGGTCTGCATACTCTGGCTCAGGTACTTGTTTTTACTTCATTTACTTAGTCAACTTTTCACTAATTTCTTCCTTAGCCCCTTAATATGTGCCTGCATTTGTGCAGACTGTTTGTGCCTTTACGTCGGCCACCAAATGGATGGCCGAGAATCAATAAAAATTTCATGAGGCCAAGAGAGCTATCCAGCATGAGGTTGAGCTGCAGACTGAGCTTGAGACTGTCAGGGCAACATTGAAGAGTGTCAGGACCGAGAACGCGAGGGTGCTGGATGAGCTTATAAGGCAGCACGATGCAGATCTGAAGGCGAAGGATGATCTGTTCAAGGCAAAGGAAGAAACCCTGAACGCCAAGTTCAAGAGCGATCTAGCTGAGGCAGTGAAGAAGGCCGAGGTCGACGTTGTGGAGGCAACGGCGCCATTTGATAGAAAGAACTTTTGCGTATATTTATCGTTGTTGTACAAGCTCCTTCTAATCAAAACCTTGAATCACCTACAAAATATAACATTCTAAAGTGTAGAGGTAAGTAAGGGTATCAATCCACTTCCTAGGGAGTAAGTTAGAGACAAATTCAATTGTAATTCACGTTTTATTTTCTTTGTCATTTTTCACTTTTCTAATTTTTTTAGCTTTTTCAATATTAAAACAATAGGGTGAGGTGAGGTGAAATAAGACTAAACTAAAGTGTGAGATGAAAACAACTAATTAGAAAGTGACTAAAATGAAACATAAAGTCTAACACTAAAAATAAGAGATAAAGTGAGGTAAATAATTGTGAGAACAATCAAGGAGTGGGATTACACCACAAATTTTAGCTATTCTAATTAATTAATTTAATTAATTAAATTCTCCCAAATTAATATTAATATTACAAACCAACTCTCGTTGCAAGTGTAATTATAATAGTTTTCTTTTAGAAAATTAAGTTTAACACCCCACAACTCTAGAAAAATAGATCTACACTCCTTTTAATTAATCACCCGCTAGGATCGATCAATTAAAATTTATGTAAATCTTATAAAATAAATTTAGAGTTGAAATTCAAATTATAATACCCCACTTAAGAAACCCCTATCTCTAATTCGAATCTAAAATGGGTATTATAATTAGAATTTCGATTTTCTCTCGAAAATCATTTACCCTCTCTCGAGGCGTAAATTTAAGGGTGAGGGATTAAAATTAACATTCAAATGGACTTTTCAAGTAATTAAACTAATTAAAATAAAATAACATCAAATAAGGGTTTTACCCCACCCCTTGAAAGGGGATTTAGCCTAACATTATATGAAATATGGAAAATTAATAATCAAGGCTACTAAAATAAAAGAGAAGAGAATAGAACAAGCAACCCAAATCTCTTTGAAAAAGTTGAACTCTACTCTTCCAAATTGAAGCATACAATCCCTCCAATTCAGCATCCAAATGATTTGAAATCAAATAATCACTCAATTAACTCTCTTACAATATTTAATCTCACAAATATCTAAAAAAAATAAAAAGAATAAAATAAACTATTTACAAATTTTTCTACCTAATTTATTCTGACCTAACTCTCTACTTTTCTCTAGACTTTTCTCTCTCTTTTTGATGATGATCCCCCCAAATGGTGTCTTGAGTCTTCTTTTATAGTAGATGCATGGCACACATGGGGTAAGGGGTATTTTGGGTAGACAAAGGTGCAAGAGGGTGTGTAAGGTATTGGGTGAGGGTTTATTTAGGAATTTAATGGAGGGTGCATGTGGTTTGGGTGTGAGGTCATGATAGTGGGAGAATGAGGGTATAAAATATGATTTGGTATAAGGGTAGTTTGGGTAAAAGGTGTGAAAGGTGTTAGTTGGGGGGCATTTTTGGAAAAAGGGTAAAATGGGTTTAAATGGGAATAAACATGTGGCTATTTGTTTTATTTGGTTTTGTTGTTTTGCATTTGGCAGGTGAAAAAGAACAGCCACGATTTAGGCTTGGGGACAAATGGGTTTGGCTTAGGTGGAACAAGAGGTCGCATGGTGGGGCTACGCTGGAATCGGCGGCGGTTTGGAGGGATTAAGGCGGCTAGGGGATGTTTGGGTTGACAAGAGTCACCGGTTGTGGTCCGATTTGGGATGGTGACCGGAGGCGTAGGGTGTTATCGGGGTATGACGCCGGAGTGGTTTGGGACAAGGGGGTGTATCCGGCTGGAGGTTTTCAGGTTCTGGCGACGCCGGCGCCGGAGGGACTAGGTCGGAGGGTCACCGGATAGTTACTGGGTAGAGGGACGGTGAACGCGCCGACGGTTTCGATTACTTCGGCGGCTTGGGGACGCGAGGTGGTTGGCGCCGCAGCTAGAGTTGGTGGGTTCAGAGGAGTGGAGAGAGAGAGGGGGAAGGTTGGTTGGTGATGGGGTTTTGGTTAATGGAGGTTGGCAGGAGAGAGAGTATTGGGAGGTTGAAGAAGGGTAGTTTTTTTAGAGTGTATGAGGGTGTAGGGAAAGTAGGTGAGGATGAGGGGTTGTTTTGGTGTGTGTGGGTATATGTTAGTAGGATGTGGATGAGGGTTGGGTATAAGTGAGTTTGTGGGTATAGGGTGTGTCATTGCGTGTGTGTTTAATTTGAACCCCTAAAAATAACACTAAAACTAACTAATAAAATAAAACTATAAAAACTAAAAATCTAAAAATTAAATTTCTTTTCTAAAAATAAAAGAAAGACTCAATAAGAATAAAAATAAATGAAAAATAAAAATGTAAATCTATTAAATTTAAAAATTAAAGTCCTAAAAAAAATAAAATCTAATAAAACTAAATTCCTAAAAACTAATCCTAATAAAATAAGTCTAAAAGCTACTAATAAAAAATAAAATAATAATAATGAAGATAAAATAGAAAAATAGAAAACAAAACCTAGAAAATACTAAATAAATCCTAAAAATAAAAATGACTCAAACTAAAAATCTAAAAAATAATAAAAAGACACAAACAAAACACATACACGGGTTGGGGAAGGCTAAGGCTAGGATGGGCTAGATTAGGGTTACGGGATAAGGTAATTAACTCCATTTAACTGTAAATTGCTGAAATGTAGCTTTTGACACTGCAACTGCAATTAAGCCTGCATAATTAACATTTAAGCACATAAGACCCATATTGTCGAGAATTAACAACTAAAGTACATCTATTTGGGGTATAATAAATTGTACAGTTTTGGGTGCTTATCAGGGGCATACAAGCTTTCGGATGAGTTTCAAGGCTTCGATCTTGAGTACCGGAGCGGGGGATCAAGACGGCCTGTCGGTGGGTCATCCTTAAATTTGTTGATGCTGTGTCGTCCATCCACCCCTCTCTTGAAGCGGTGGAGATGGAAGACCCCCTTATAGCTGAGGCCCTATCCCGCGTGGAGTCTCAAGTACAGATCAAAGGCATAGGCACCTCTAAAGATCGACCTGTTTTGGTTGTCGAAGAGACTCTTGTTGTCAATCTTGAAGCCTTGCCCTCTGATGTTTCTCAATAGGGTGGTCGTATGTGGCCCATAACCTCTGCGTGTAAAGCTTTTATACTTGACATACTTTTGGACAAATATTGTAGCACTTTGTCATGAAATTTGCTCTTATAATGGAATTCCTCTATTCCTGTCTCCTATGCTTGTCTCCTGTATGATTTGACTTAGCTGTTATGTGTTCACCCATCTTACAAGTCCCCCTCATCTTTCTTGAGGGTGAATGGGGGGTCGTCCCCACCATTGACCCTCATTACAGCCGAGGGTGGTTTCTCACCAATTTAATGGTTTTAAATTTCAAGTCCCCCCTCGTCTTTCTTGAGGTGAATGGGGGGTCGTCCCCACCATTGACCCTCATTATAGCCGAGGGTGGTTTCCCACCAATTTAATGGTTTTAAATTTCAATCCCCCCTCGTCTTTCTTAAGGGTGAATGGGGGGTCGTCCCCACCATTGACCCTCATTATAGCCGAGGGTGGTTTCCCACCAATTTAATGGTTTTAAATTTTAATCCCCCCTCGTCTTTCTTGAGGGTGAATGGGGGGTCGTCCCCACCATTGACCCTCATTATAGCCGAGGTTAGTTTCCCACCAATTTAATGATGTTATAAATCAAGTCCCCACTCGTCTTTCTTGAGGGTGAATGGGGGGTCGTCCCCACCATTGACCCTCATTATAGCCGAGGGTGATTTCCCACCAATTTAATGATGTTATAAATCAAGTCCCCCCTCGTCTTTCTTGAGGGTGAATGGGGGGTCGTCCCCACCATTGACCCTCATTATAGCTGAGGGTGGTTTCCCACCAATTTAATGATGTTATAAATTAAGTCCCCCCTCGTCTTTCTTGAGGGTGAATGGGGAGCGTCCCCACCATTGACCCTCATTATAGCCGATGGTGGTTTCCCACCAATTTAATGGTTTTAAATTTCAAGTCCCCCCTCGTCTTTCTTGAGGGTGAATGGGGGGTCGTCCCCACCATTGACCTCATTATAGCCGAGGGTGGTTTCCCACCAATTTAATGATGTTATAAATCAAGTCCCCCCTCGTCTTTCTTGAGGGTGAATGGGGGGTCGTCCCCACCATTGACCTCATTATAGCCGAGGGTGGTTTCCCACCAATTTAATGATGTTATAAATCAAGTCCCCCCTCGTCTTTCTTGAGGGAGAATGGGGGTCCATCCCACCATTGACCCTCATTATAGCCGAGGGTGGTTTCCCACCAATTTAATGATGTTATAAATTAAGTCCCCCCCTCGTATTTCTTGAGGGTGAATGGGGGATCATCCCCACCATTGACCCTCATTATAGCCGAGGGTGGTTTCCCACCATTTTAATGGTTTTAAATTTCAAGTCCCCCCTCGTCTTTCTTGAGGGTGAATGGGGGGTCGTCCCCACCATTGACCCTCATTATACCCGAGGGTGGTTTCCCACCAATTTAATGATGTTATAAATCAAGTCCCCCTCGTCTTCCTTGAGGGTGAATGGGGGGGTCGTCCCCACCATTGACCCTCATTATAGCCGAGGGTGGTTTCCCACCAATTCAATAATGCTATAAATTAAGTCCCCCCTCGTCTTTCTTGAGGGTGAATGGGGGGTTATCCCCACCATTGACCCTCATTATAGCCGAGGGTGGTTTCCCACCAATTTAATGATGTTATAAATCAAGTCCCCCCTCGTCTTTCTTGAGGGAGAATGGGGGTCCATCCCACCATTGACCCTTGTTATAGCCGAGGGGAGTTACCATTAAGGATAATCCCAATTATACTAGAATTAACAAACATAAGATAAGGGACTAATATTACATTCTCATTAACATTCCAAGTGTTTTGTTGGAGCAACACATTCATTACAACTGTGATCCGATAGGACATTACAATATTATTGATAGTATTTATTCAGATGATCTGCATTCCATGGATTCTAAAAGGGTTCCCCTTCAAGGTTTTCTAGCCTATAGGTTCTAGAGACGACTTCATCAATGACCCTATATGGGCCATGCCAATTTGGGTGGATCTTGTTAGGCTTTTGCCAAGTCTTTTTGAGGACTAAGTCCCCCACCGCAATTGGCCTTTGCTTCACCCTCTGGTTGTAAAACCTGACAGTCCTCTCCTGGTAGGCAGCGTGCCTTATCTCGACGTCTTCCCTCCTTTCCTCGATCAGGTCTAGGTCAAGTCTCCTTTCTTCCATATTTCTCTTGGGATCATACATTTGGACCCAGTGAGTAGGAAACCCAATCTCGGTAGGGATGACGGCCTCTGAACCATACGCCAACATGAATGGGATTTCTCCGGTAGGAGTCTTTGTCGTCGTCCTATAGGCCCACAGTACAGCGTACAACTCCTCAACCCATCTTCCTTTTGCCTCCTTGAGCTTTTTCTTGATCCCGTCTAGGATGGTCCTATTCGTAACCTCAGTTTTCCCATTAGCCTGAGGTTGGCCTGGTGTGGAAAAGAATTGTTTGATGCCGACCCTTTCACAGTACTTCTCTAGAGATGTATTCTTGAATTGAGTCTCGTTATCCAAGATGAGGGTGTTGGGGAGACCATATCTGCATATAATGTTTTTACAGATAAACTGGAAGGTCTTCTGCTCGGTGATCATTACCATCGGCTCTGCCTCCACACATTTTGAAAAATAGTCAATTACCACGACCAAGTACCGATAGTTATTGACGGCCCTGGGCAAAGCCCATATTAGATCGATTCCCCATACTGCGAATGTCCATGGGGATGTGATGGATGTAAGAGGCTGATGGGGCTGGTGAGGGATGGTGGAAAACCTTTGACATTTATCACACTTTTTTACGTATGTCGTGGCATCTTTCCCCAGGGTTGACCACCAGTATCCCTGGGTTACTATCCTCTTTGCTAATGATCTGCCCCCAATGTGGCTTGAGCATGACCCCTCGTGCACATCTTACAGAATGTGAGGGACCTCAGACGGGTGCACACATCTGATCAAGGGGAGCAAGAACCCCTTTTCGTACAAGGTGACTCCGATGACAGTGAATTTCGTAGCTCTGTATCTCAACTTCTTCCTTTCTTGTTTTGCCTCTGGCATCTCCCCCTCTTTAATGTATCTGATTAAAGGGTCCATCCACGAAGCTTCCCTATCGATGTTTAAGCAAGATACAAGTGTTCTGCCTCTTCAATCACTGGTCGAAGAAAAATTTCCACTGGGACTGTCCTTCTGATACCTGTCCTAGTTGCCGAGGCCAGTCTTGCAAGCGCATCGGCTCGACCATTATCAATCCTAAGTATCCTCTTCAATTTCACTTCCCTGGAGATCTTTAATAATGACTTCACTCTTTCAAGATACTTGGTCATTCTCTCATCCTTCGCCTCGTAGGCTCCCAGTATCTGATTCGCTACTAGTCTTGAATCACTATGGACCATAATATGGTCGACACTAAGAGACTTAGCCAAGGAGAGGCCTGCTATCAAGGCCTCATATTCCGACTCGTTGTTGAAGGCTTTGAAGTTGAACCTTAGGGCATACTCAATGTCTGTGCCATCAGGTGCTGTTATAATTAATCCAGCCCCACTTTCGCTTTCGCAAGAGGACCTGTCAATGAAGAGGTTCCACACGGTCTTTTCCTTTGAGAAATTTCCCACGATGAGGGACCCCTGTCTAAAGAGATATCTTCCCTCTTCGTTTTCTGCCACTTTTTCTCTAGCGGTGCTTGTCTCAGCCTTGTATGTGGATGGATCAATAACTCTGCCTTGTCGGGCATCTGTCTTCTCGAGGCTTTCCTCTTCAGCCTCATCATCTTCCCATGTAAATTCAGCCATGAAATCTGCTAACGCTTGCCCCTTAATGACCACTCTAGGTTGATATACAATGTCAAACTCTCCCAGCTCTATGACCCAGTCCATTAGGCTCCCATATTTTTTTGGTTTGTGTAAGACCTGACTGAGAGGAGGGTCGGTGAGGATGACCATTATATGGGACTGAAAGTATGGCTTCATCTTTCTCGGCGCATGGATTATGGCAGAGGCTAACTTTTCCATCTTGGGTATCTTTTCTTTGCCCCCTGGAGTGCCTTAATATTGAAATATACGGGCTTTTGTATCATGTCCTCTTATCTCATAATGGTTGCGCTGATGACTGATTCTGAAATGGCTAGGTACACATGTAGTCGTTCACCCTGTACTGGCCGTGACAATAGAAAGGGAGACCATAGATATGAATTTAACTCCTTGAAAGCCTCATCACACTCTTCGCTCCATTCGAAAGCCTTTCTGAGAATTTTGAAGAACGATAAAAACTTGTCTGTGGCTCTGGACACGAACATATTCAAATCAGCCACTCGCCCTGTGAGTCTCTGAACGTCTTTGATAGTCTTGGGGGTCTTCATTTCTATGAGGGCCTTTATCTTCTCAGGATTGGCCTCAATGCCTCTTTGGTTGATAATGAATCCCAAGAACTTCCCTGCTCCGACCCCGAAGACATATTTGGTCGAGTTGAGCTTCATCTGGTGCTTGTCCATTGTGTTAAAGGTCCTCTCGAGGCCGGCCACATAATGCTCGACCTTTATACTCTTGATTAACATGCCATCTACATAGATCTCCATAGACTTCCCAATTTGTTCCTCGAACATTTTATTCCCAAGGTGCTGATACGTTGCCCCCGTATTTTTTAGGCCAAAGGGCATGACCCTATAGCAATATGTCCCCTTGTCGGTAATGAAAGCCGTTTTTTCTGAGTCCTCAGGGTTCATGAAGATCTGGTTGTACCCTGAATAGGCATCCACGAAGCTCATTAGCTCATGGCCTACGGTATCGTCTACTATCTGATCCATGCGAGGGAAGCTGTCTTTGGAATAATATTTATTGAGGTCTGTGAAGTCTACGTACATCCTCCACTTCCTGTTGGTTTTTGGGACTATGACTGCGTTGGACAGCCATTCGGGATATGTGACCTCTCTGATAAACTCAGCATCTTCCAGCTTCTTGACCTCTTCCCTTATAACCTCATATTTTTCTCGAGAATAAATTCTCCTCTTCTGCTTGACCGACTTTGCACCCTTACCACGTTGAGCTTATAGCACATGATTTCGGGGTCGATCCCCGACATATTTGCATGACTCCATGTAAAGACGTCATGTCTTCTCCTTAACAACTTTTTGAGGTCTTCTTTTATGTCTGTCTTCAGAGCTTTGCCAACTTAGACGATTTTTTCTGGCTCATACTCATTGAGAATGATGCATTCTACCTCTTCCGCGGCTTTTCCTTTCTTCAGTTTTTTCTCATCCCTGGGGTCAAGGGTATCAATATTATAAGTAGTTATTGCCTTCTTGTGTGCCTCTCTTTCTTCGACGGAGTTAAAGTAACATTCCCGTGCCGTCGTCTAGTCCCCCTGAACTTTCCCTACCCCGTAAGGGGTCAGGAATTTTATCATCTGGTGAACAGTGGACGACACGACCTCAAATTCCTTGAGGGCCACTTGCCCAGTATAATGTTGTAGGCTGAGAAGACTTGTTCATCCATCACGAAAAATTTAACCTTCTTGGTTAGCCATCTCGACCACTCATCCCCCATTCTAACATCAGCCTCATACACTCCTAGGGGGTGAACCTTTTCCCCACTAAAACCAATCAAGGGGTGATGGTATGGGATGAGCCTTGCACGGTTGAGTCTCAAGGCTTTAAAGCACGGCCAGAACATCACATCTGCAGAACTACCCCCATCTACCAGGATCCTCGGCACCTCACACCCGTGTACCCTAGTAGTGATGACGAGAAGGTCATTATGTGGGGCTAAGAGGCCTTTGAAGTCCATTATTGAGAACCCCACTATCAGAGTATCCATATCAACCTTCTTCCTCTTGTCTGACTTTGCTTCTATAGCGGTTGAATGTACAACTTTTGTCATGGCCTTGGCTTTGGCCACATGGGCCTTCCTGTCTGCGACCTCTGACCCTCCTCCTGCTAGTCCTCCGGAGATTATCCCAACACCGAGTGAGATCATATTGAGTCTCTTGACAGGGCCATGGTCATCTCTCGGTGGGAGGTTAGGGTCATCCTCATCATTTGAAGGTCGTCTTTTCTGTTTGGAGGATCTTCTCTGCACGTATCTCCCCTCTTCTTTCTGGGGTCGTCCCCTCGGCCCCTTTTGAAGGCACTTTTGTCCACGTATTTCCTTAACTTCCCTTCTTTTAGCATTTTTTCAATTTCATCTTTCAGGGCAAAATATTTATCGATCACATGGCCATGGTCTTGGTGAAACTCACACCACAGGTTTTTGTTCCTCTTGTGAGGGGCTGCCCTCAACCTGTCAGGTAACTTCAAGGATCGATCACACTTTATCTCATTCAGAATGTGCTCGCAACTGATCGTCAGAGGGGTATAGTGGGTAAATTTGTCATCTGCCTGCCTCTTCTTCCCCTCTTTGTTCCTTTTCTGGTACTTACCCCCACTAGTACCTCATTTTTCATCTTCGTATTTTACGGCCATCGCCTCTTCGGCATTCAGCACCTTTCCTGCTATCTACAGGAATTCAACCATTATCCTTGGAGGGTCTTCAACAAGCTTTCATAATAGCTTCCCCTTTTGGAGTCCTCCAATGAGGGATGTCATGGCTATACTCTCCTCGTAATCTTCGACCTCTAACTTTTCGTTATTGAATCTGGCTATGTAGTCTCTTAGGCTCTCATTCTTCCCATGCTTCACATAGAGCAGGTGTGTGGTCTTCTTCTGTGGCCTCACTCCAAAGCAAAAAATATGGATAAACCGGTCTGCTAACTGCTTTAAGCTTTCAATGGAGTTCTTTGGAAGAGACATATACTAGACGTGTGCTGCCCCAGTTAGAGTGCCAGAGAAGGCACGACACCTCATTTCATCTGAGATAGAGTATATGTCTGCCACTGATTGGTACATCTTAATATAATCGACAGGGTTGGTACCCCCGTCATACCGTGGGGTGATCACTGGTGGCTTGAACTTAGATGGCGTTGGGAAGTTGACTATCTTTGCCACAAATGGTGAGCCTATGGAGTATCCTCTTTGAAGAGAGTCTTGGCTCTTCAGAATATCGTCAATCTTATCCTCCAACCTTTTGATCGAGTCGTTCCAGGGCCTCGTAGGGTTGGCTTGGCCGATGTTGTCCCCTATCGCCTCTTTGAGGTGAACGGAGGGTTCTGCTGCGACAGGTTTGTGTCGGTTGTTTACTTCTCCCTGACCGTCGTCCCGTCTGTGGGGTCATCCCCTATGGGGTCGGCCATCTGCTGCCTCCCTTCTGTACCTCGCAACACTTCTCGATCGGGATAATTTTTCTCGCAAGTCATTTACTGGGCCTAGCCTCTCAAAGGCTGACCCTCTGCTCAGACGATCGAAAGCAGAGCCCCTCAGGCGATCATCAGTATTTTGCCCTCCACACTTCCCTCTGCTCTCCTGGAGAGGTCGCACAGTATTGTTGGAGACCTCAAACGGCTCCCAACATTCTATGGGGGCCTCTTCCCCCTCCAGATCATCATACCTGTCTTCTGGGCAAGGGTTTCCTTACCTCCCCAGGCGCAAATGCCGGGGGTCAGCAACATCCCTCCACCGCTGAGGAGGTGGCAAGTCTTTGCGTGGTGCCTGGGGTGGTCCCTGGCCTGGAGCTGCCGCTGGAGTAATCATCTTCGGTGAGACTCCCGGTGGTCTTAGTATGTTTTGACTAAGAGCTGTGAACTGCTCCTGCATAATCCGCTGGCTTGTTGCCAGAGACTTCAAGGTGGCCGCCACATCAGCCATCTCAAACTGAGGTGGTGGTTGACTGGAACTGGGTCCTACTCCACTATCTGGTGAAGGAAGAGGTGGTGGTGGCATCTCCGGTGCCATGTGTTTGAGATATAGAGAGCTGAATGATCAAAGACTGATGATCTTAAAAACCTTAATGGGTCTCTTTCAATGGTGAAACAGCTCCACAAAGGGGGAGATCTGGTTCACCACCAAAGTGCCCGGTGAGGTCAAGCTGTATAAAGGAAGATATGTCTTCTCGTTCCCACAGACGGCGCCAAATTGATGATGCTAAGATTCAGTACCACCAGGTAAGTGATGATGAGCTCAGACAGTAATAACAATGGCAGCCATAAAAATGTATATATGTATAAGTGTATAGAAGGGGATGATTATAAGAGGAATAAGACAATGATGTATATTGGTTCAGCCAATTAGGCCTACATCAACTGTGAGTGTGTGATCCACTAAGTATGGGCACTAATGGCCTTGGATACAATGCACATAAGCTCTCTCTCTCTCTCTCTCTCTCTCTCGCTACTGTGTGTACAAGCAGATTTTTAGCTAGGGTTACAAATTATCGATCCCTTTACAGGGTTGTAGGTGACAAGTATATATAGGTATTGGGGGGAGTAGTGTACCCCCCCAGGCATGCATGGTGCATGTGAGTTATGATATAGCCAATCCTCTGTTGACACCTGGAGGTACCACCTGTGATTAATGATGACATAATATTCCCTCACATGAGGGGTTGATATTGTTATAACGGTCTTCCACATGCCATACGAATCCCATGCGCACTGTTCCACGCATCTCCCAAATCATGCGCTGTGATGACGTCACCCTCGGCCTATGATGTGAGGCCGAGAGCAAAGTTCCTGCTGGCAGTGAGCCTGGCCTAATTTGGGCCTCGTACTGTCGTACCCTCATAGGTTCGTCCAGGACATGATGAGGGGTCGGCCCCTTAGAGGGTCGTCTGGACATGATGAGGGGTCGGCCCCTTGGAAGGTCATTTGGACATGATGAGGGGTCGGCCCCTTGGAGGGTCGTCTGGGCCATGATGAGGGGTCGACCCCTTGGAGGGTCGTCTGGACATGATGAGGGGTCGGCCCCTTGGAGGGTCGTCTGGACATGATGAAGGGTCGATCCCTTGGAGGGTCGTCTGGGCCATGATGAGGGGTTGGCCCCTTGGAGAGTCGTCTGGGCTATGATGAGAGGTCGTCCTGGGCCTGAGCCCTCCTCTGGATAGAGGACCCTCTCGGCCTGGCCGAGGGTATACATGGGCATATCATATATATATATATATATAATACCTCAAATACAATAGTATTATAGGTATTAATAGTAATAAATACACTCAATTATTAACCAAAGTTCTCCTCTTTTACTGTAAACATGCAACCTCTTTTAATATCTCTCTCTTGCCCATCCCTATTCCACCTCTTTTTGTTCAGAGATCTCTTTATCCAACCATTTCCTATATGCTCTATTTATCTTCCTCTTTCTCAAAATTGAGCCTAGATCTTCCCCTTTTATAAATTGATTTCGTTAACTCCGGTTCATCTCAACGATCAGGAAGGCAAAACCCTCTCTCACACACTCCAACTCAGCCTCAGCCACCTCCTCCATCCACACGCACAAGCTCAAGTTTGACGATCACGCGCCACCCTTCTCCGACGCCACTCACGATGGAGCTCTCACCTCAAACGAGGACTTTGATTTTAGACGATTTATATTTTTTGAAATAGGTTTTGATTTTTTTTATTGTGGTTCCCGAGTGAGGCATTGGAGCTTAAAGAGAGAACTGTTTCAATTTCTTTGATCTTGAGTTTAGGCACATATGTGTTTTGATTTATTTATTTATTTATTTTAAATGATGGTTTTTGTTAGTTGGTTGGTGTGACACCCTGCCTAATTAAATACCGGGTGATCAGTCCTTTATTAAATTAAAAATCAAGGTGAACGGTTGGTTCATTCTTAGCATCGCTGTCTCAAAATAAATTTTCAATTTAAACACCCTAAATAATTAAGCTAAGTGTCAAAATAATTTAAAACCTTATTTCTATTTCATTTAAATCCAGATATGAAAACCTTTTTAATAATTAACAGTTTAAGAATCACATAAATATGAAGAGTGGTAATAAACACCCAAGAATTTAACCATTCAGATAAACCAAAACCAGTTTAAAACTATAAATGAAAACACCCTGACTATAATTAAATCCCAACGAGTACCGAATCTGGAATTATAAATGAACATAAATCTCTGACAAATCCAAATGGAATAGAGTAACGGGGGACACATGCCCTAACTAAGAAGAACTAAAATAAGAGTATAATCGACAAAGAGGTCGTCTAAAGAAAGGGCCTGTAACTCCCACATAAGCTGCAGCACATCTAGTCCAAAGAATCTAAGCATGACGCCCCTGTGGTGGGGCACCTGTAATATGTACATATATACAAGAGAAAGATAAGTAACAGGAAACCGGTCAGAGCCCGAGTGTAAAATAGTTTAAAATAGTTTAGCAAGTATTTAAAATGCTTACCGGCTAATGTAACAACCATGTTCGTATGCGATACTCTCTTGAGAATTCTCACCTCTCATCTAGTGTGCACGCCTACCGTACTATTAGTCTCTGAAATATATTTTAACTTAACTTTTCCATAAGGTTTCATCCCGAGAAAATACTATGGCTAAGATAATTAATTTCTGAAAATTAAACTCTCTCATATGTCTCACGTTACTTAGAATAAATTAGTATTGTTACAAAATTCCCATACACTTAATAAAGTTGGAGTATTTATCCATTACTTAAATACTTTTAGGCATAGTAGAAAGTTCCCATACATAAGTATATATATATTAGTCACTCATAATATATATATATATATATATATATATATATATATATATATATATATATATATATATATATATATATATATATATATATATATATATATATATATATATTATAGACACCCCACATAAAATCTATGGTGCTGGCATACTCTGCTATCAAGTCTTCGTATCACTCATACTACGGGAAATACTAGTTCGGAATCACTCTCGAACTGTATTAACACAAAACACATACAAATGGAGGAGACGTATAGTTCCAAGTCACTGAGAGGTCAGCGCATACCCTCACGTCTCTTAGGACCATCTGACTATCACTCAAATAGCTTGTATCAAGGATACTATCTTCTAGGGTACAAGTTGTTATCCCCCATAAAGGCCCAATCGAGATAAGACTATCCTGGCACAGAAACCCATGTGATAGCAAGTAGCTTGGGTATGATTTTTACACAGATATATAATATATGCACAATCACACAGTATATATATATATATTCACACTTCTAAATTAGGTGCGCACACGACTCATAATTATAATTATCCGTTCTTAGCACATTCTACTCGATTATCTCGCATAGCAGTTGCTTCACTTTTATTCTCATATATAATTTAATTCGTACTTACTTCTCATCTCTCGAAGTACTCTACCTTTCTAACTATAATTTCAGTAGGCATACTCTCACTTACCTTCTGGTCTAACTCCCGTACGGTCTCGATCTTTTATCAAACGCACGCATGATTTCTTATACATATGAATAACTCCTCGTTAACCCATAATCTCATCCTACATTAAATTTCACTCAACGGGGTCTACATAGACCCTACTAGTCTTCTCTATATCCCATTATGTTCCTACAATAGTACTCAAGGGTTCCTACGCATTTTAATCGGAGTAAACAAACAGAAGAAAAATACGCAGTTTTCCAGTAGGGATCAATCGATCGAGGAAAGGGGGTCGATCGATCGATAGATCAAGCAGTTATGATGAAACCTGCTATTGTCCAGTTACGATTTTACCTCTACAACCTCAACCAAATCTCCATTAACGATCCCCAAACTCCCAAACAACATTACTACAAGTACTATATACCTAACTACATGATTTTCTACGTAAAATATGTCCGAATTCATCAAGTATAACGATTTAATGGGGTAAAATTGACATAAACTTCAAGAACACTAATTTTTCTTTTAATTTCCATACTTCCAATTCTTTTCCAGATTACTTGCTTCTAAATCCATACAAATTCGTGGCTTATCCTCTACATGTGATTTAGATGTTCAGAATATGTCTACTTCCTCTACAACATATGACTTTAAGTCTCAAAAATATTAATTTCTTCCACGAAATATGTTCTAAACAACCCTAGAACAACATGATGGAAACATTAACTAAAAATAAAGCAAGATAGATACTTGCCTGGAATTTAAGTTTATGATTTGTAGAAGAAAGAGGTATGGTTGTGTTCCTCGTCGTGCGATCTACGTTTTGGTGGTGGTGGCGGTGCAAACGAGTGAGTCTTTGGCCTTGAGTTGCTTGGAAAGCTCTCCAACTCTTTTTCTAATGGTCGTTATTTGGTTTTGTGTTTGTTAACCCTAGAAGACAACTCATAAAGGCTGATATATTCTTAGGAAATTCGTGGGTTTAATTGCCCAAAAATGTAAAATGTCTATAATACCCTCCCGGGATGTCAATTAGGCCTAAAAACATTCTGAGACCCAAACTAAACCCCCGAGTACACTTTTCTGACTATCTCGATCCTTTCGGATACTTTGGCGTACTCGAAATGACCATATGGGCGACTTATAATTTATTCCCGTTTAATAATAATAATTTAGTCCTGACACGATACAGGCGCGTCCCGACTTAATTTCCATAATTGCCATTTTATTCACTCGTGATAATTTTTAACAAATTCAATTTTACATATTACTTTACTCAATAAGTAATATTTCACAAATTAAAAAATTTTCAATAATTACTAACTCTCGTCACGCTAGTAAATATTTAAAACAAATTTCCAATAATTAATATTAAATTAATTTATCTCAAGTAAATTTAATAAATCTCCTTAAATTTAAAGGCCATAAAAATATGGGGTATTAGAGTTGGCTGTACCTACTAGATCGGATTAGTTGTATAGTGACTTATTTTTTAATTTAGGTTATTGAGATTTCATTGGTATTTTGGTATTAACAAATTTAATTAAATCTTTTGTTGTATTTCGTCCAAAGGTGGTTACCAATAGAATTACACATTAGAGAAATTTCTAATACAAAAAAGAGACTTGCCAACCTTGAAGGAAATGAAAAAGGATAAGAAAACCCTGAGAAGACATTTCAATACTGTTAGAAAATGAAAGGCATCACAAACTTTCATAACTCTCTCTCTCTCTCTCTCTCTCTCTCTCTCTCTCTATATATATATATATATATATATATATATATATATATATATATATATATATATATATATATATATATATATAAATAAATAATTTTGACCGATTTGTTTAAAATAATAAAAAAAATGAGTTGATTTTTTTTATAAGGGAATTTTGAAATGTATAAAAATCATAAAAAATTATTATTTTAAACAAATTGGTCAAAATTATTTTAAACAAATCGGTAAAAATTATTTTAAACAAATCTCATTTTTTTATTATTTTAAACAAATCGGTCAAAATTATTTATATATATATATATATATATATATATATATATATAGAGAGAGAGAGAGAGAGAGAGAGAGAGAGATAGATAGATAGATAGAGAGAGAGAGAGTCAGGCTCATGTGCACACTAAGTTTGCACATCATTTTTTTAAAATAGTAAAAAAAATATTTTTGAGTTTTTTTTTGTGTGATATTTAAACATTTCAACGGAACCATGTGAAAAAAAATCAGCTAAAAAAAACTTTTTTTACTATTTTTAAAAAATCACTTAAACTTTTGCTACTTTAAAAGCTGCGAAAGTTTGACCGATTTTTTAAAAATAGTAAAAAAAGTTTTTTTGAGCTGATTTTTTTTACATGGGTCCGTTGAAATGTTTAAATATCACATAAAAAAAATAAACTCAAAAATAATTTTTTGAATGCTTTAAAAAAATTGGTGTGCGCCAGCACTGTGCAAACTTAGTGTGCACAAGAGCTCGCCTCTCTCTCTCTCTTTATATATATATATATATATAAAGAGAGAGAGATAGAGAGTCCCTCTCATGTAAGTACTCCTTATGGTGCAGACCCAGACACATACCATTTTTTTTAAATAGTAAAAAATGAATTTTGTGATGAAACTTCATGGATATGATCTCCACGATAAGAAGATCATCTCCAATTTTTTTCATCAAAAAATTCAATAAAAAACCGTTAAGATGAGGTGATATGTACAAAATTGGTATAAATACATTTTCGACCGTTGAAATGTTACCGATCATCTCACTCATTTTTTGATTAAATTTTTTGATATAACTTCATGGATATGATCTCGACATTGAGAAGATCATATCCATGAAGTGTCATGAAAAAATTCAATCAATAAAGTCGTCGGTGCTGACCCAACATTTCAACGGTTGAAAATGAATATTTATGCCATTTTTTTATATATCATTTAATCTCAACATTTTTTTATCGAATTTTTTGATGAAAAATATTGGAGATGATGCTCTAACTGTAGATATCATATTCATGAAGTTTCATCAAAAAAAATATTTTTTTTACCATTATAAAAAAATGGTATGCACCGGGGTGTGCACCATAAGAAGTCATTTACATGAGACTTTCTGTGCACGCGCGTGTGTATATACACATACAATCTTCCCTCTATCTCTGGGTGGGTGGTGTGGGTGAGTATAATTATCATTATTAGTCACTTTCAATATTTGGTTTATAAATACATGTGCTACACATTTATCAATTTATTGCCTACGATCACAAAAAAACCTAAGAAAGATGATACAATTATTTATCTGTGTGTCTTTATAATTTGTTGGATAAAACCTTTTTGTCTTTTTTTATTTTTATTTTTCTAATCTCCATTTTTAAGGCAAGATTTCATACCAAATTCATGGTTTAATTAATATTATTGCCATGTGATATTTACATTATGAAAACATAAGCAATTAGTTAGATATAGTTTACATTTGGGGGTTTTAGGTAGTATTTACATTCTAGAAAATTTATAAATAATCAACTTGAAAATATTAGTTTGCACTGTTTCTTTTTATAACCGTGTTTTATTTATATTGTTACATTTTCAAAATTATAATTTAAGTATTTATTATATACTTTAAATTTTAATTTATTTATATTCAATAAATAATCTTGATATATAATATTTTTTTGGGTCAATTATTAAATAGTCCCTACTATAAATATATATTTTTTAAAAAGGACACATATTTTTAGTTTAACCCATTTAGTGCCTTAAGCACTCAATATCCTCTTATTTTTAGAGGTCCGCGCCAGCGGCACTTCCTCTCCAAAATATGTGGCAAATGACTTTTTGAGGCAAAATAAAAAAGTTTGGACTAAATGGGTATTAAAAAATGTTCGAGGGACTATTTGGTATATGTCCCATTTTTTTAAAATTAATTATTATTAAAATTATTTATATATTTTCATAAAATATTATATTACGTTAGCACATAGTAATTATTAATAACGGTTGGGCCTAAAACAAAGTTGGAATTCCGCGAATCTTCCCAATGGGACATGAGAGAAGCACGCACACGCTAGAGCTTGAGTGTGCTTGCTCTTCCTCCCCGGTGCCAGTTGCATCTTTTTAATTTTACACTTCCCTCTCTACTTTCTTTCTGAACCATATATTGTTAAAAAAAGAAATTGAAGCATATTCCAAAATAATGGATTTGGTATTTCCTCTAAATCCCCAATATTCCCATTCTCAAATGTATCGGCAGCTTCCTTCTTGTATACAACTTCGTCGAACCTCAAAACCACCGTTTGCAGTGAAGCAAAATAAGGTCGTCTCCGAGTTCGATTCCAAAGTGAACGGGGACTCAGACTCTCGTTTTGTTGACCGGGTATTTTTTACGCCTCTATGTATATATACTTGGCCGACATTTCTTTTTGTTTTTCCTCCATATGTAAACTAAGGGTTCAAATTAACTCTCCCCTTCAAGTTTTGTTTTCTTAGTGTTTACCATTAGGTTTTATTTTCTTTCAATAAATCCCATTAGAAAATATGAAGTGAATATTTACTAAATGAACAAATAGGACTTGATGAAAATTTCTTTTAATGACACCAATTAAGAAATTTCTTCCTTAAACGGGACCTATATGCCAAACTCCCAATATTTTATTATAGATGACTATAAACAAATAAACAATCAAATTTTAGGAGGTTTAAAAACAAGTACTACATTTAATGTGTATTAGGTGACCCTTCGTTGAGCAGATAACGGGTCATATCGAGTCAATGAGTGTTTGAGAAAGTATTGTAGTAATTTAGTTTGTCCCAATTATACTACATTGATAACATCACTATCTACGAGTTGTTGTGCATATGTCGATAAATGGGATAAATTCTAGAGAAAATGACGGTTAATGTAAAGTAAAGGCCTAGAGTGTAAGATTGTAGGAAAGACTAGATATGAATGGATACAAATTTCTTTATTGTGTTTATACAATAAACAATGAATAACTTAGATGTTTTGCAATCAATGGTCCAAATATTTAAATTAAAAAAAATTATACATATGCACACACACACACACACACACACACACACACACACACACATATATATATATATATATATATATATATATATATAATAACAATGATAAATACCAGTGCACGAGGCTCCCATTACTGCGAAGTATTGGTGGGGTTAACTTAGATGTACACAACCTTATATGCAGAGAGGCTTTTTTCACGACTCAAACCTGTGACCTTCAGGTCATAATGGGGAAACCTTATCATTGCTCCAGTTTCACCCCTATGATAAATAATAGATAATATTATAATATTACGTATGAGAATATCCATAACATATATTTGTAAATAAGGACAACTTGCTTCAGACACGTATTCGTATCTATATCCATATTTGTATCAATATCCATTTTTTCCGGATATTTAAAATTGTTATCCGAATTTTCTCTTTGGATATATATACAGATAAATGTATGCAAAAAAAAAAAAAAAAACGGATTCGAATTTTCGAATATCCATTTACTCCCCTATTCTTGTTAGTGGAAATTTAATAGATTGTGATTTTGGAACCTTGTGCTAGTTGAAGTAAAAAAAGATTCGATGGTTGGAAAAAGGCTCGTCTTTTTAGGGAGTAGATTCATTTCAGCATAGGAAGCACGGACTTGACACGTAATACGTGATACAACTCGATTCGGGATACGAGATACGTGATTTTTTCAAAATGCAGGATACGTTAGATATTTATTATATATATATATATATATATATATATATATATATATATATATATATATATATATATGAATGATAAAGTTGAATGAAATGAAAGTAGATAATAGTAAAGCATCAAACACCATTATATTAAAGTGGTCAAATATGATGATTGTTGTCACCAAACAAACAATTTTGTTGACTGTAAACTCGTAGGCTAATTACTCATATTATATTTCTTGGGTTCAAAATTAACGGTGTATCAGTAAAAAATATTACTCAGAATATTAGTACAACTTTACTTTAAAATTAACTGTCTTTTGAAGAGGAGCAAAACTCTGAAGAAAAAAAATAAAGCAGAAATGAGGAGCATAACTTGGGTTCAAAATTAACTCAGAATGAAATATGAAAAAGAATGAAATATGAAAAGAAAGCATAACTGTAAATCTAAAGAAAAAAATATCAGAATGAAAAAATAACAGAAAAAGCTCCGAATGAAAGAAAACAGAAAAAAACATACCAAAGTTGCGTCGGATTGCAAAAAGGAGCTCGAATTACGTTGGTATGAGGCTAGATTGCGTTGGAATGAGGTTGGGAGTTGAAAACCCTAGCTGTCGGGTAGGCTTGTAAACGGATCGGATTCGGACCGGATCAGGCAAATCCAAATCCATATCCGTTTATGTTAAATGGATTCGGATATCCTTTTATTAATCGGATCTGATCAGACAAATTTAAATCCATATCCATATCCGTCTATGAAGCACAGATGCGGGTATTCGAAATTTTTTGAAAAAATAGGGTGCGGGTGCGACAAGAAAAATATATTAATATAATATATAAATTATTATTCTTTATTATATATATCAATTTTTAGAGTTAGAAAACATGCACCATAATAAAATCAACAACTAAATATGAACAATAATTAAATTGTAATTGAAAAGTAAACTAGCAGAAGCGTCAACTAAGTACCAGAAGAAAAACATCATATGATTCATGTACCAATTGTTTAGTAGAAGGATTTACAAATCAAAACACCATATATGCATCGTCATCTTCTTAGGTGAATCATAACAAAAAGATAGTTTTACAAGAACAAAAAATACCCCCCACCCTTTAACACCATTTCAATGGCCATATAACTCAACTAAAGTTTTTTATTTTGTTTTGAAAACAGTCCCAAAACTTTTACACAATTTACTTTTTATTAAAAAATGATTCCAGAAACGAATCGGATTTTTTTTCCCCACCGATTCTTCTTGGGTGCGAATCGGGGCCGAATCAGGGCCGCACCCGCACCTCAGAAGAATCAGATTCGGACTCGAGGCTATTTTTGAAGAATCGGTGCTTCATAGATATCCGTTTATGTTAAACGGATTGGATTCGGATCCGATCCGATTATCCGTTTATGTTAAACTTGATTTGCAACATTTTTATTTTCAACTCTTATTTCATAAATTTATTTTGCAAATGTTCCAAAAAAACAAATAATGAAATAAAGAACTACTATAATATATATTTAAAATATTATTAAATACAATATATATTAATTAAAAATATCTTATATATAATTTATATCCATATAATATAACACCATATGGGGATGCCAAAATTTCATGTATGATATTTTTGACATTTCATGCCCATGCATGAAATGTCATGCTAAAAGTAGTATTTTTTTTTTTTCCCTTTTTTTATGGGTTGGGCTTTATCACGGAGGCATTTTTTTATGGCCTGGATTTTATCACGGGAGCAAATTTATCGCCGTGCCCTCGGCACGGGTATCCGCTAGTATATATATATTAAAAATATTAATCAGATCGGATTATTAACGGATCGGAATATATGAATCCAAATCCGCTCCATTTAATAAACGGGTAATCGGGTAATCGGATTTTAGGCATGATCCATATCCGCTTAAATGGATCGGATTTGGATAAAATCCGATCCATTGACAGGCCTACTGCCGGGGGTCTAGTGAGTCGCAAAGTTTTTTTTTTTTATCCCAATGCATCTAGTCTATTTGAAAAATAAAAAAAATTAGGATAATATCAGATTCGCGTATCCCAACGTATCATGTATCTCATACATGTCCAAAACAAATACGTGACCTCCCGAGAGTATCCGTGCTTCATAGGTTTCAGCCAAAGCAGTGTCAAGTAGCATCTCCTATTAGAAATTTCCGGGAAAGTTGCAAAATTTAGTAGGAAAATATTGGGAGATTTTTTTTGTGGAAAGTAATGAAGAAGATAAAGAAGTCCATATAATAAGCTTGAAAATTATGTCACGATAAAAAAACATGGGAGGTTGCGAATATGAACTTTGGCAAAAAGGAATAAATCTTTGATGGCAAAAAAGGGTTATGGCGGTTTCATCTTGGATTATATTCATTATGATACTGTATAATTTAGAGCAAATATGGATACTGAGAGACTGGATGGGATTCAAGGGTTGTGAATAGAGGTTCTTTTAGTTTTCCGTGGAAATACATATCTCATAATCTTTGAGTCTTTCGTGATGAATGTTTCTTTTGTGGCTATGGATGGGATCAACATTAGTTTTGGGGAGGATGTTTGGTTGGAGGAAGAATCATTTAAATCCTTATCCCTTATATTATATAGTTACTTATTGAATCCAAGTGGTTCAATTTCTTCACTGGCTTCCTTACAATCATCTAGTGTAGTTTATGGTCATCTTTTCAGAAGGGATCGCAATGATTCTGAAATTTCTGAATGTCCCGTCATAAAGATGGGAGGATTTGGAAATTATTATTATTATTATTATTATTATTATTATTTTTTTGGGGTATTTTCTTGTGACTTGTACTTCAAAACGTTGTTGAATACTTTAATTTCTCCATTTGCGCCATCTAAGTTTATGTGTACAATACAAGGTTTGGATTTTTACATGGGTACAACACTTGCGACCTTCTATAAGAGAGGATGCCTAACAAATGCATATCTATCATCCAATTGGCAATGTTCGAAAAAGCTAAAAGTGGCCTCGATGCGTTTTCCCCATACGAGGCGAGGCTATAGCCTCGAGGCGGAATGAGGCTATAGCATTGATTTGAGATGTAAAAAAATTGAAATTATAAAATACTAATAAAACAATAAAAACGAACTATTATCACAACCATTATAAAAATATACACAATCAATATCAACGAAGATATAAATAGTTCATCTTCATCTCAAATCACAATAAAACTAACAATGTATCATCATTAGTCATAACAAAATAAATTATTTCATCCACCATTAATACAGCCTACATAAACTTCTTTATTGGTTTGTATATACACGTTACATGGCTTAACTATACACGCGCGCACACACACGTATATATATATATATATATATATATATTATACTCAATATAAGTATTATATTTAAAGGTCAGTAAGTAAATGTCAATGTGTAAATAAATTGATGGCTTGAGGGTTTTAAAAACCCGAGGTAAGTTTGTTATTTTGTTGCTAAAAATAGGGCTGTAGGTGCAGCATATATTTGAGGCTTATATCTCGAATGACCTCAATGCGCTTCGCCTTGAGGCTACCGCTATATGAATTTGAGGCTATGGTTTTAAAAATACCATCTGAGGCTATATCCTCACCTTGGGATGGGTAGCCTCGCCTTAAGGCTATAGCCTCAAATTCAATTTCGAACATTGCCCATTGGTGCATACTCCGTAGAGATTGGGAGGAAGCCTCGACTATTTGCAGAAACTTAGTGTATTATAAATTGCACCATCAAGAGGAGTGAGAAGCTTGCTTTCCACTCACTTCTTATTCCAGAGCTTGCCTCTAGTGGGGTTATCATTATCCGTTTTATAATGACGGATCTTGTACGTGTTTTTAAGAGAAGGAATTTGCCCATTTTTTGGGGTTTCAAATGGGTGTGGAAACACATAAGAACTATTGAATGAAAATACATGGAACTCTAGTTTATTTGGAATTGGTAAGATCTTTGGAGTAAGAAGAAGGGGTTGATTCGTATCATCTTGACTTGATTCTGTTTCCTCTATATTTTTAATAATATCGGGTCGGGTTCTTTTCCTACCCTTATCGAATAGAACACAATGCTCTCTGAATCGTGCAATAAGGTCACCCATAACATAACTCTCCCACTTGAGTTATACGTGGGATTTTAGAATATGTAGTTTTTATTTAGGAATGCAGATTCTACATTTAGAAGCCTGTGGAGATATGTTTTTTTAGCCCACATATGAGAAGTGTGGAGAGAAATAATCACTCTCACAAGGCCCTGTGTACTTGTAACTCCCATGTTCTTCTACTTAAGGTGGAACATGTCTAGCTGTAACAGTTTGCCACTTAGCGTCCTTGTCTTTAACACGCTTCTTGTTCAGAGAAAGACACATTCATTTCATTTTGTCATTATCTCAGTGCTTTCACTTATTAGTATCATGGTTACTTGAAAAAGTGATATTGATGTTGTTTTTACACGTTCTTCTCATCCAAAACGGGCTAGAAATGCAAAATTGAAGTATGAATCCTCACCCGTGTCACCTAAAAGCCAAACATGTTGAGTTGGTATCCGATAAAGGTGATGAGATAGGCAAAGATTCTCAGTTTACAAATTGAATCACATCTCCTGTTGAAACTCATCATCTTTCCCTCACGAACTTGTCACTTTGCTCACGTATAAAGGTTTATTGAATATTATTGTTAACCGGATCCTTATTGAGAGAATTCAATTACACCCCTCCCCTTGTTTCATTGTCCTTTATTACAAGTTCTCTTGAGCGTGTTTTAAGTTGTATTATTTTAATTTAGACCTAATCAATCTATTATTAGATTTTATAGGGTGTCACAAATATGTAGACACAGATAAAACTCTTAACAACAGTTGAATACTATTCTAAGTATGACTAAAAATGAGATATGCCAAAGTAAATAACTAAACAACAGTAAATAGAAACTCATCACATCTGATAACACGAATCCAATAGTAAAGTCTATACAATAATCCACGACTGTCTCATTATCCTAAATAACGGAAAGTAATACAACTACATAATCCTGACCATCCGAATAGGAAATAACATAACTAAGAATGGGCACGCAAGCCCTCCACCTACATCCTAAGATCAACAACACTACATAAGATGTATTATCACAGGATTAAGGCGGAGGCGACAATGGTGGCCTAAGTCTTGAAATGTAAGTCAATGAAAACGTTGTTAGAAAGTCTATATAACTGAAATTGGGATAAATCATAGCTATGTATGTTCCTCAAGCATTTTAGTATATTTCTTACAAAAACATTCTCGGATGACTTGGCTATTTCTTATGAAACATCGTTCGGAATTATCTAATATATTTGTTACTTTTTACAAAATCTTGTGTCAATTTGATCAACGAATCAAGGTTCTTTGTAAAAAAAAAAATGCCCTCGAGTATATTAAGTTATTTATTAAGGAGTTTTGTGCTACTCGTGAGATCATTAATCAAACCACATGCCCCGCGTACGTCCCAACAGTATGGCATTGTCGAACGAAAACATAGACATATTCTTGATGTTTCTCGTACTCTAATGTTTAATATGCGTGTTCCTAAGACCTTTTGGTTTGATGCCGTGCTTACTTCTATATATCTTATTAACTGTATGCCGTCTTCTGTGCTGGCTCAAAAATCTCCCTTCTCCCTTCTTTATCCTGGGTTGGCTCCCTTTAATTTAACCCCTCGTTTCTTTTAGTTGTGTTACTTTTGTTTATCGTCTTGACCTCGGTCGTGACAAATTGTCTCCTCGTTCGATAAAGTGCATCTTTTTAGGGTATGCTCGTATATTCAAAAGGGCTATCGGTGTTATGATCCTGTCTCACGTCACTACTATTCTCGTGCCGACGTCGTGAGTCGTCTCCGTTCTACTTCGAGCGTCACGTTTATCTTGAGCGGTCTTCTTGACGTCAGGGGGAGCCTCCGTTGCCTATTCTCTCAGATTCGATGCCAGCTTCCTCTTCGGTGGTTAACCCTCCTCTTCAGGTTTATCAGTGGCCTAAGCATCGATGAATTGTACCATGGGTGCATGCATCTTAACTGACACCAACTTCAACTGGGGTCCCATCCGATATTTGAACGCCTTCTGCCTCTTGCATTGGGGAAAGGTACTTGTAGTTGTACTCAACACGCCATATATAATTCTATTTCTCATCATCTTCTTTCTCCATCTTTTTGTTGTTTTATCTCATCGTTGTCTTTAGTTTCCATTCTTAGTTCTTTGTCATAGGCCTTTGATTCTCCTGGATGGAAATTGGCTATGTATGAGGAGATGATTGCATTATATAAGAATCAAACATGGGAGTTGACATGTCTTCATCCTGGGAAACAATTGGTAGGTTGTTGTTGCGTTTACACTATGAAGTATCATTTTGATTGGTCTGTTGAGCGCTTGAAGGCCCGACTTGTTGCTAAGGGTTATACTAAGACGTATGGAGTGGACTATTGTGAGACATTTTCTCCGGTTGCATGCCTCAACTCTGTTAGAGTCCTTATTTCTATTGCAGTGAGTCTTAACCAATGTTTTAAATCGCGGTTGCGCAAGGTGTCGCGTTTTGATTCTGAAGTCACTTTGCGCAAATCGCGTCGCGCAAGCAATTCGTGCATTTCAATTTTTTAATTGGAAAAACATATAATAAATGTAAATAAATATATTAGTTTAAGCAGCCACTCCAAATAAAGTACTACATCATTTCAAATACAGTCATAAGGTTATAATGTAAAAAATAATAATATTTTAAACTGAAATGTGTTAAAAAACATTTTAAATTGAAATTTATAAAGTGATTTAAAAAAAAACCCATAACCTTGATGCCTTAATCTTTTAAGAGAGACCTCTGATTTAACCTAAATCACTTGCTGCCCAGATATCAAAGTCGAACCCTTGATGGTTCAATCTCGCAATTGAAGCCCCATGCGACTTTGATTTTGAAGTCAGAGTAGCTCCACCAAGGTCGATTTAGCTACCAAGTTCCTCCGGAGAGTTCGTTATTGTCCTGCAAAAAGGGGCTTGCAGTTTCCTTGCGAATAGGCGAGGGTTTCTTGCTTACAAAGAGGGTTTAGTTTGAAAAAGGCATAATAGACTTCATTTTGGGGTAAAATAAGTATGATTATTTCATTCCCTCATTTAATTTCCCCAAAACAACCTAATTTTGTAAAGTCTGAAAAGTTAGGAGGAAAAAAAACTCAAGAAGGTATTAATAAACCTGAAACCTGAATAGCGCCCAGATAGCGTCAAATAGCGCGCAATCGTGCCCAAATCGCGTGACACGTCATCAATCGCGCAAGCTATTAGTGGCTTTCGTAAAATCTGAATGGGCTATCTCGTTTTTCGCCCAAATAACGCAATCGTGCACTTTTTGAAGCACTGGTCTTAAATGGCCTTTGTATCAATTGGATATAAAAAATGCATTTCTTCATGGACATTTACAAGAGGAGGTTTATGTGGCTCCACCACCTATCTATGTTGTCAATAAGAAAGAACAATTAGTATGTCGTTTGTTTAAACCTTTGTATGGTCTGAAGCAATCACTTAGAGCATGGTTCGACAAATTTAGCACAATTGTTCTTCCATTTGGCTTTCAACGTTCCACTTCAGGTCAGTCGGTGTTCATTCGTCGATCTCCCTTAGGGATTGTTGTCTGGGTTGTTTATGTGGATGATATTATTATTAGTGGCAGCGATTCAACTGGAATAGCGAACTTAAAGCTCCGCTTGGGTAAGCAATTTCACACCAAAGATTTGGGACATCTTCATTATATCCTTTGGAATTGAGGTTGCCGGATCCAAGGAGGGTATCAGTTAGTGTCAACGTAAGTATGTCCTCGATTTGCTTTATGAGATTGGTGTTGTCAGGGGCTTATTTGGAAGCTTATTTATGTTACTTTTATTTTGTTGTGTACCTATGTGTAATTAGTAAAACCTTATGTTATAAATAGAATGAGATGGGAGAATGGATTACCTATTCTTTCTCCTTTTTCCATATCAGATTTCTTCATAAACATAAATAAGCTTAATCTCTCATAAACATAAGCTAGGGCTTGATTACTTCATAACTCAACATGGTATCAGAGCATGGTGTATAAAGCGCTAAGTTTATAGAGGTGGAATCCTAGAGATGATTTGAAAAACCCATGTGTATAAAGGGTTAGTCGAAGATAAGAAGTGTTAATTCCATCCACAGTTTTCGCGGATCCAACTTCACGAAGAGTTAGTTGGGAGTTGCAAGAGGCAGCGCCTTAATTTTTTTTTGTGACTTGTGTTTTCTGCTCGGAATTGCATTTTTTCGACCTTTTCAGCATCGTTTTGTACTGTTCGTTACTCAGGTATACTTCATGCTATGATCCAGTGTTTGTTATTCATTGCATTTTTTTGTGCTTGTGTTTTGAGTTGTTATGTTTTTCTTTCTGAGGTTTGTGTTACCTAGAAACTGTTTGAAAAAATGTCTGAAGTAAATTCTTGAGGAGGTATCTCTTCTGTTGGTGTGTATCCAACGATGGAAAGTAGTAATGGCCATCATCCCGACATGTGTATCACCACAGTTAGGTTGGACAAAACCAACTATATGTGGTGGTCTAAATTTGTTAGTATATATATTACCGGTCGTCGAATGGTTTCCCATGTTAATGGGACTATTAACTACAGGTTTTTTTATTTGTTAAGATAGTCAAGTAGTTGTGGAATACTATCAAAGAGATTTACTTTGCCGTGGGTAATTTTGCAAAGTTGTATGAGCTTTAACAAGAGATTGAAAATTTCAAGCAGGCCGACCTTGCCCTCACTACATACTATCATAATCTCCCTGGAAAGTGGGAAGAGTATGATCATTATCAAGACTATGTCCCTGTTTGTGCCACTATTGTTAAAGCCTTCCAATTTATGATGGAAATTAATCGTATCTATCAGTTTTTGGGTGGTCTGCACCCATAGTTTGAGCATGCCCGGGTCCAAGTGTTGGCTAGATTTCCAACTCCCTTTTCAGTCAGAGAGGTCTTTTCATATTTTCAGTCTGAAGAAAGCAGGAGGAAGGTTATGTGTTTGAAGTCCGAGCCGAAAGTGCTAGTATCTGAAAAGGCGGTTCTTGTTAGTCAGCAGTGGAATAAGAACATCCCTTATGAAGGGGGTAAGCAAGATGATAAAATCAGTTGAAATGTGACAATTGTAGTCGGACTTGTCTCACTTGAGAAGCTTGCTAGAATCTTCACGGGAAGCAAGGAGCTAATGCTAGACAGTGACCTCAGTCATTTAAGGGGGCAACCTCTGCACCATCTCCATATAGGGGCCACATATGGCTCAAACTGCTTCGAATGAGCTTCCTAAAAATTTGTCCGTGCAAGATGCCGATGCTCTTCGCCATGAAATGTCTTGTCTTAGGGCTAGGATATCTCAATTTGATCCACACCGCCCTTCCGATACTCCCTCCGCCTCCAACTTTGCTCAAACAAGTACCTATCATTCGACACATTATGTTTTCACAAATGCCGGTGCGCTCCCTTGGATCATTGATTCTGGAGCCACTGATTATATGACTGATATGGCCTCTGATTTTTCTTCCTCTAATGTATGTTCGGGTAGGGATAAGAGTAGAGTGGTTGCTGGGACACTTTCCTCTATTGCGGGAAAATGCACTATTTCAGACACTTTCCTCTATTGCGGGAAAATGCACTATTTCAGCCTCCCCTAATATTACCCTACTCTCCGTCCTTCATGTTCTAAAACTAACTTGTAAGCTTCTCTCCGTCAGTCATATTACAAAAAACTTGAATTGTAGTGTGACATTCTTTCCCGCTCATTGTGTTTTTCAGGACTTGGACACGAAGGAGACTATTGGGAGTGGACGTGATGACAATGGCTTGCACTTGCTGGATGTCAAGCCTCTTTCTTTTCATGTTGTAAATCAACGTAGTATTAGGGCTAGTAGTGTGAATAAAGATATGTCAATGCGATGGCATAATAGACTAGTTTATATTCCTATTACTGTTTTGAAGCATTTGCTACGAGAGTTTGCTTATGTTGAACCTTTTGAATTAAATTGTGAACCTTGTGTACTTGTAAGATGATATCGTTTTCCTTATCCTATCAGTTTTAATGCATCTACTGCTCCTTTACAACTTGTTCAATATGATGTTTGGGGTCCGTAATCTACAACTTCTTTACTTGGTTTTCGATATTATGTGGTGTTCGTTGATGATTTTAGTCGTTATACTTGGCTTTATGTTCTGAAAAGTAAAAGTGAGGTGCACTCTATTTTCAAGACCGTTCATAAAATGGTGTGTACTCAATTTGATTGCTCTCTAAAACTTCTTCGATCTGACAACGGAGGAGAGTTTATGTATGGTGGTCTTGCTCATATTTCACTAATAATGAGATTGTTCATCAAACCTGATGTGTTGATACGCCACAGCAAAATGGTGTAGCTGAACGAAAACATCGTCATATTACAGAAGTGATTCGTTCTCTTCTCGTAGGTATGGGAGTACCTAAACCTTATTTAGTCGATGCCACTCTAACCGCTACTTATTTTATCAATGGCACACCCTCGAAAATTTTAGGATACAAATCCCCCTTATCTATCCTGCATAATAACTCTCCATTGTTTATCCTCGCTCCTAAAGTATTTGGTTGTATCTGTTATGTTCCAATTCATCACCGGACGGATAAAATGGAGCCTCAAGCAGTTCCGTGTGTTCTTACGTTACTCAGTGTCTTAAAAAGGGTATCGTTGTTATAATCATATCACTTGCCGCTTTGTATCAATGGATGTGACATTCTTTGAGACGGTTCCTTTTTTTCCACTACTCGGGATTCTCTACAAAGGGAGACTCCACTTAGTGTAGAGAATCCTTTCCCGCCCTTCTCTAAAGTTGAATGTCCTCGTCCATTGTCGGTTTTTACTCAGAGGAGTCTATACCTAAGTCTGTTACTACTAATACTTATGAATTGCAACAGAAATAAAAGGGACATTCTTGTGTATAGAAGAAAAATAAAATAAACCATTGTCTCGCCCCAGGACCAAGAAGTCTCTCGTGATTCATGTAACCCCTTAGTTGATATTGATATTGATATTCCTATTTGCCCTACGTAAGGGTGTTCGTGATTACACAAAATATCATATATCCCAATTTGTATCCTAAGCCTTATCTCCAACATATCGTGCTTTCACTTTCTCTATATTGTATGTTTCTATTCATTCTAACCTTCCAAATTCTTTAAAGCAAACTCAATGAAATAAAGCTATGATTGAGGAAATGGATGCCCTTGAGAAGAATAAGACATGGAATGTTGTTCTATTACCTAAAAGGTAAGAAACCAGTAGGTTTTCATTGGGTGGGTTTGTATAATAAATACCAGGCTGATGGAAATATTGAAAGATATAAAGCCTGATTAGTTGCAAAGGGCTTCACTCAGACACACGGGATTGGTCATCATGAAACATTTGCTTCCGTTGTTAAGATGAATTCCATACGAGTTCTTATATTACTGGCAACAAATTTTTCTTAGCCTTTACACCAATTGGATGTAAGGAATGCCTTCCTTTATGGTGATTTGGAGGAAGAAGTGTACATGATGATGTCTCCAAGATTCAAGCTTGGTGATAATCAGGAATTGGTGTGCAAGCTAAATAAGGTCTTATATGGGTTAAAACAGTCGCCGCATGTGTGATTTGAAAGATTTAACACTGCTGTAAAAAGGATGGGTTACATACAGAGTCAGCAAGGTCATATTCTCCTCATTAAGAGGTACCAAGATCGCACCACTGCACTCATTGTGTATGTTGATGACATTGTTATTACTGGTGATGATCCAAAAGAGATACAACAGATGGAGTCTTTTTTGGGGACGGAGTTCGAGGTTAAAGACCTTAGATTATTGAGATACTTTCTTGGCATTGAAGTGTGTGGATCCAATTAATGAGTGTTCATTTCACAACGAAAATATGTGTTAGATATACTGACTGAAATGGAAAAACTTGGCGCTAGACTTGTTGATACCTATTGAGCAAAATCATAGGCCCAATGATATGGATGGTGAGTTATTAGATGACGTGGGTAGATTCCAGCATTTGCTTGGAGACTAAAATACCTTTCTCTTACACGTTCAGATATTGTTTATACTGTAAGCGTGATCAATGTTTAAAAAGCCACGAGGCGAGGTGTAAGCATCACAAAAAAAAAATAAAAAGAGCAAAATAATATTAAAAAATTACTAATAAAACCATAAAAAATAAAGTAACAAAGAAATATAAAATGAAACTGCAAAAACAAACAAATATCTTTAAGGACTTGCTCACATGGTTAAACATTTTTCGTTCGCCCGAGATGACTTTTTTTTTCCTTAAATAAATTGATATAATCAATTTTAACATATCAGTTATTTTACAATTTGACAATAAATCAATCATTGCAAAATCATTTTTTTTAATTTACAAATTGTTAATTTTATAATATGACAATAAATTAATCAATGCAAAATCAAATTGACAAAATCATTTTTAAAACTTTCATTCACATATTGGTTATTTTGTAATATAAAATATTGGTTATTTTTTAAAAATTTCTTTTAAGTTAAAATAGTAAATAGAATAAATTAAGTGCAATTTTAAAACCAAAAAAAAGAAAAAAAGAGTTAGTAGATTAAAACAACAATTTTTTTAAAGTAAGAGCAATTTTAGAAAAATTAAGAGCTATTTAACCTTTAAAAAAACAGTGAATTTGAAAAGAAAAAAAAAACACATATCATTAGTATGCATATATAATTAATTGATTAGTATGTATATATAATAAGAATATATATATATATATATATATATATATAGAGAGAGAGAGAGAGAGAGAGAGTCAGGCACTCCAACATACCAATGAACATACCTATCTTTTTAAAATAGTAAAAGAAATAATTTTGAGTTGATATTTTTTATTTGGGTTCATGATATTTCAATGTGCCCCTATAAAATATTCAGCTCAAAATATATTTTTTTGTTATTTTTACAAAATAGGTAAAAAATCTGACACTATATAGGGTAAAAATTGTCAGTTTTCTTACCTATTTTTTAAAAATAACAAAAAACATTATTTTTGGGTGATTTTTTTTATAGGGGCACATTGAAATATCATGAATCCATATAAAAAATATCATCTCAATTTTTTTTTTTTTACTATTTTAAAAAATGGGTATGTTGTTAGGAGGTATGTTGGAGAGCCTGACTGTATATATATATATATGTGTGTGTGTGTGTGTGTGTGTGTGTGTGTGTGTAATAAATTAAATATAATTAATTGTTGCACTTTCTTCAAAGTATGTATCTATATACCAATTGTCGACATATATTAAAATAACAAAAAAAAAACCCCCAGTGTTCGTGATGGAAGAAGAATAGTTTTTTTTTTGCGCCTCGATAAAAAGGCGTGAGGCATGAGACACATTGAGGCGTAAGCCTCAAATACAACTATGACTCTAAAGCCTCAAGGCGATTTTTTTGTGATTGGACTCGAGTGATTTTTAAAACATTGAGCGCGGTTAGTCAGTTTATGCATGCTCCACATACGACTCACCTAGAGACAACGCATCACATTCTTCGTTACCCTTAAGGGTTCTCTTGGTAAAGGGATATTGTTTGGTCGGCATAGCCATTTGCAAGTTAAAGCATATAGAGATGCAGATTGGGCAGGGTTCATGACAGACCGAAGATCCACTTTAGGCTATTGTACATATGTTGGGGATAATCTTTTTTCTTGGTGCAGTAAGAAACAACCTGTAGTAGCGAGATTTAGTGCAAAGGCAGAATTTAGATTCATGTCACATGGAATTTGTGAGTTGATGTGGCTGCGCATTATATTATCCAAGTTGGGTCACCCCATTCGTGAGCCAATGAATTTGTATTGTGACAACAAAGCTGTCATTAGTATTGCTCACAATCCAGTTCAATATGATAGAACAAAACACGTGGGAGTTGATCGACATTTCATTTAGGAAAAGCTTCGTCTTGGAGTGATTTGTACTCCGTATGTCAGCACGGGTGAACAAGTAGCTGATGTGCTGACTAAGTGTGTGAACAAGACTACGTTGCAGTATATAAAAGTCAAGGTGGGCATGATAGATATCTTTGCCCTAGCTTGAGGGTCAGTGCTGTCAGGGGCTTATTTGGAAGCTTATTTACGTTACTATATTCTGTAGGGTACCTATGTGTAATCAGTAAAACCTTATGTTATAAATAGAATGAGATGGGAGAATGGATGACCCAATTCATTTCCTTCTTTCTCCTCTTTCCATGTCAGATTTCTCTCTTCTCTCTTCTCTCTCTGTTATACCTTAATCTCTCATAAGCATAAGCTAGGGTTTGATTACTTCATAACTCAACAACTGGGACCCTTGGTGCACGCCTCGTCGATACTCCCATGGATTACGCTGTGAAGTAAGATGCTAGTAGTAGTGGAGATCCATTTGAGGACGTAGGTCGGTATAAGAGGTTGGTGGGTAAGCTTATATATCATACAATTACTTGTCCAGTCACGTATGCCATTGGAATAGTGAGTCAATCTATGTATGCTCCACGTAAGTCTCATTGCGACGCTGTTTGTTGTATTCTGTGATATCTCAAAGGAGCTCATGGTGGTAAGGGATTGTTATATAGTCCATCTGCTTAACCTTTATCGGTGGTTGGTTATTCTGATGCTGATGCTGCTGATTAAGCAGGCGATCGTAATGATCGACTATCCAATTCTGGTTATTGTACATTTGTTGGTGGTAACCTAGTCACATGGCGGAGCAAGAAACAAAATGTGGTGGCTTGATCTAGTGTTGAAGCAGAGTACCAGATAATGGCTCATATTGCATCTAAGATCTTTATTATGTGATATGAGTATTGATGTTTCGCCGCTTATGACGATGTATTGTGATAATCAAGCAGCTATGTTCATTGCTAGCAACCCAGTGTTTCATGAGAGGATTAAACTCATTGAGGTCGATTGCCACTTTATTCGAGACCTCATTATGCGAAATCAGATTGTCATTGCCTATATTTTGTCTGGAGATCAATTAAAAGATATTTTTACAAAATTCTTAGCACGTCCCACATTCACTAGTTTATGTTCCAAGCTGGGATAATTTGATCTTTATGCTCCAGCTTGAGAGGGAGTGTTAAGTGGTGTTTGTTTTTACCTCTTAAGTTTGAATATGAACCATTCAGACTTAAAAGGTACCAAATAGTGTTTATTTTTTTCATGATTAAGAGGCTAATGACTATATTTGTTTTTGAATGATTAAGAGGTAAATGTGCCTCTGAAGTTTGAATCTGATGGGAATCCATTGTTATTTTCTTTTTCTTTTTATTTTCTATTTTTCGTTCTTCTAGGCCTTTTCTTAATTAGTCTCCAAGCATGTTTGGGACTAATTAGGCATTCTTTTATTTTTAGTCGATCATTTTAGTCATTTTAGCTAATTACTTGATTAGCAAGTGATCCTTCCCATATAGATACTCCATGTAATCTCATTTTTACTTACTTTTCCCATTCTTGAAATATAAGACAACTTTTGATTCTCTCTTTAAAATTAGGGTTTGGTATTTCTTTTTTGCCATTGACGTGTAGTTTACATCAAATTGGTATCAGAGCGGGTGTCGCTCCAAACATTGGTGTTAGTGTGTATCGGTGTGTAGATTATCAAAATCGTACGCTGCTCTCTCGATGACTCTATAGAAATCCAAACAACGACAGTGGGGGATTCAAAAATTAAAAAAAGGTGATCAAGAATGGAGAAAAAACTTTCAAGATGTTGACTCTCACTTTCGTCTCATCACCATAAAACCCACCACCCCGAAACTCAAATCTTGAACCCTAATTTCCCCAAAAATCCAAATCTACCCATAAACCCTCTATTCTAGATCCAAGACAACCCACTTCTAAGGTTTCACCTACCACTTTACAATCCAATCCACAATTTACAAACCCTAGCTTCCAACCCTACAAAATTCCTCCACCACCACCCCGAAACCTCCAACCCACCACCCATTTTTCAAACCCCAAACATAAAAAAATCACTTTTTCACCTCGATTAACTTCCGAAGCTCAATTCAAGATTGGTTGCTCCATCCAATCATTCTCCCTCCCTCACTCACCCAATCGGGTCAAATCAACGATAAAAACTCCCCTCCTAAGCCGGTTGATTTCAAGAAAGATCAAAACGAAGCAATTGGATTGAGTATTGCGGATTTTTTTGATATTTTTGTCGAGGATGGTTGGGTGATTCGCACGCACTTTCACGAGTCGGAAACATTTAATTTGAGCGACTTCTTCCCAATCTTTGAGCATGGGAATGATGATCATGATGAGGTTGGATTGGATGTTATCTCTCTTGGGGTTGAGGTGGTGATTAGAGGTGATGTGATAGGCGGTGAGTATGTGGACCCATTTGGGGTATCTCTTGATACGCGTTCGGAAGAAATTTTTCGCGACGTAGCATTGAGGGGGTTCATCACGGGAATCTCGGGCCGAGATTTTGTTGGTCGGCCATGTTTGGATGGTGATCCTATTCTCCCTGGATTTATTGCAAGCCGGTTCAAAGGACGTGTTCGAGGATGACTCTTCTATCTAGTGGAGATCTCTTTGATGGTTGTCTTGCTTTCTAGTCGTTCATCTCCTACGCTCGAGGACGAGCTTTTCAAAGCCGGGGAGTGATGGGAATCCATTGCTATTTTCCTTTTATTTCTATTTTTAGTTCTTTTTAGGCATTTTCTTTCCTTAATTAGTCTCCAAGCATGTTTGGGACTAATTAGGCATTCTTTTATTTTTAGTGGATGCTTGTAGTCATTTTAGCTAATTACTTGATTAGCAAGTAATCCTTCCCATATAAATACCCCATGTAATCTCATTTGTACTTACTTTTCCCATTCTTGAAATATAAGACAACTTTTGATTCTCTCTCTCTAAAATTACGGTTGGGTATTTACTTCAGAATCAGGTTTAGATTTTAGACTTCAGATTTCAGATTCAGATGAAAAAACAAACGCAGCCTTAAAGTTCTCATTTTATGTTAATAAGTTTAAGTTAGGGGCATTAATGTAATATTCCACTATTGCCCATAAATAGTTTGGGTTTGTGTGGAATTAGATACAACCCATATTTCTCCTAATTCTTTTGCTCATCTTCTCACATCATTTCCATCATTAACATAAACCTAATTCCGTTATCAAACTCAAGTATTATGATAGGTAATTTATTATGATGTGGATATACTTGTGAATCACAATAACTAATAGTGTGACTCTTAATATATTAGAAAATGCATCGTAATGAACATATTTATGCTTAATGCGTGTGCAAATAGGTACATTGATATGTAGAAATGCATATATACTATTATATACACATGATGTTCATGATTATTCTACCTTTCTCATGTCTACTCTATGAATAAATTTTTTCCCTCACCTTAGTTTTGTTATGATACTTTTTTTGTTTTCTTATAATAATAGTAGATCTTTTGTGTATTATAAAAGTCATTTTATAAAAGGTTGTTAATCATGTCTTCTTGAGTGTCTATTAAGTGTCGGTCACATGTCTGAAGTGGAGAAATTTATACATCAATTGTGGACAAATCGAAGGCAATATCGGACATGTGCCGAAGAGTTTTGAGTAGAATCTCAATGTATATAGATGTTTGGCCACGTATGTTGCCTTAGTCGACGTGTTTGTGCTTCCTATGTTTCAATCAACTGGATGGCAGGTGGGAGCGACATGATGTGTAAGGATCGTTAACAGCTCTCGTTAACAACTTGTACGGATATCAAGCTATGATTTGAGTTGTGTACTGATAGTTATTTTCGGATCATGTTTCTTTTAAGTTTTATCACTACAAACAGTATTTCCTTGGTTTGAAATTAACCTTGAATTATCTGATTGAATATAAAATGCATGTGGAAATAATTACTTACACTTGCCTAAAAAACTAACTTGTTTTTTTTTAACCAGCAAAAAGCATTGGAAGCAGCAATGAATGACATAAATAACTCATTTGGGAAAGGAAGTGTTACAAGATTGGGCAGTGCTGGTGGAGCTCTGGTGTATGCTGTCCCCCTCCTCTCTCTCTTAGCACCCCCTTTTATGTGTGTATAAATATACACTGTTTGGCTTTGGTGTCACGCTCCAAGTCATGAAAGTGGATTATTACCAACTCAATTAATTCCTTGTAGGTTCTAATGAGCCTGACGACATCCTTTAAATTTTGTCTATTGCAGTGAAACTTTTCCAAGTGGTTGCTTGACATTAGATTTTGCCTTAGGAGGTGGTCTTCCCAAAGGGAGAATCGTAGAGGTACTATGTTTTTGTACTTTATATTGCTATTTTCCATCTAGTTAGTGTCGGTGATTGCTCATATATCTCATTTAAATATGTTTTTTTTTGGAAAAAAGACTGGCTTACTCTTTTGTGTGTAAGATACCCAATAATAGTAGCTGCAGACCAACTGTTTTAGCAGTGTGCATAATATGTAATATAACTGCTTCCCTTCAGTCTGTTAAGTTTGGCAATTTCCCTTCAGATATATGGGCCAGAAAGTAGTGGAAAAACCACCCTTGCTCTCCATGCCATCGCAGAAGTGCAGGTGCTTTGCATTTTATTTTTATTTTATGTCTTTTTATCCTCATCTGTAATATGGGGTGCTTATTATGTTGACTGTGCAGAAGCTAGGAGGCAATGCCATGCTTGTTGATGCAGAGCATGCGTTTGATCCATCATATTCAAAAGCATTGGGTGTAGATGTCGAAAATTTGATTGTCTGCCAACCTGATAATGGCGAGATGGCACTAGAGAGTAATAACTTTTTTCTTGTCTACATATTTTTATGCGATAAATGATGTGCAGCACTAGTTACTGGAGGATTGAGTTCCATTTGTTATACTTTATGATTATTGTGCTTGATTTATGGGTTATGAAACATTTTGCTGCTGCAGCTGCAGATCGGATGTGTAGATCTGGTGCTGTCGATCTCATATGTGTCGACTCTGTCTCAGCCCTTACTCCACGGGCTGAGATCGAAGTAAGTTACATGCTATATAATTGTGATATTTTGACTTGCCCCCATGTCAAATGTGAAATTTGACATAATTTTATTGACTTGACCTTTATTGATTATTGAAGTTTATATTTGACATTACTCCATTGTTCTTAAAATCTTGCCTAGCCTCTAGGTGGTGTCCTGCCTAGACCTGAATATACTATATATATATATAGCAGGCTCCTGTACGCACCCTAGTTTGTGTACCAAGCTTGCACACCGGTTTTTTGACATAGTAAACAAATTATTTTTGAGCTGAATTTTTTTGTGTGGTATTTAAACATTTCAAGGGACTAACAGAAAAAAAATCTCAAAACAACTTTTTTTGCTATTTTAAAAAAATCGGTCAAACTTTCGGCAGCTTTTAAACCACTTTAAAAGCTGCATAAGTTTGACTGATTTTTTTAAAATAGAAAAAAAAGTTTTTTTGAGTTGATTTTTTTTATATGGGTCCCTTGAAATGTTTAAATACCACAAAAAAAATTAAATTCAAAAATATTTTTTTAATATTTAAAAAAAAAGGTTTGCGTCAGAAAGTATGCAAACTTAGTGCGCACTGGAGCTTGCTCTCTCTCTCTCTCTCTCTCTCTCTATATATATATATATATATATATATATATATATATATATATATATATATTGTAAGTGGTTATTTCCTACAAGTAATGATATTTAATACACAAAAGCCAAACAAGAGTGAATATAATTGAAAGTAATGAAATCACACACAACACAAGATGTACATGCTTCGCAACGGGCCTACGTCTACGGGGTACGTTTATTCTTTATTGCTTTAGAGAACTGATCGACAGAGTTGTAGTACTACTCGACGTTACAATATTGCATCTCACGAGGGGCGGGTTTACATTTATAGAACAACTCAGGAGAGTCCTAAGCTCCATCAATAGCTATTCTAAAGAGTTCGTGTTGTTGGGGGCTTATTTATGTTACTTTTATTCTTTAGGGTATCTATGTGTAATTAGTGAAACCTTATGTTATAAATAGAATGAGATGGGATAATGGATGACTTAATTCATTTCATTCTTTCTCCTCTTCAATATGAGATTTCTCTTTTCTCTCTTCTTTCTCTTTTATACCTTAATCTCTCATAACATAATCTAGGGTTTGCTTACTTCATAACTCAACTGATCGGACCTATCTCTTATCATAATCGGCCGTGACAAGTGGTTGACTTGAAGGAGTCTTCTTTGACTTGGACTCTTCATTAACTATAGGCGCTCATGGCTTGAGCTCTCGTGCTGAGCACGTGCCATTGCCCCCAAAGTTTGGGGTCTTCTTGAGGTCGCTGGGCTTTTTCGTGTTTAGGTTGGTTGTTGATACCTGACAAGTCTTTACACTAAGGGAATAATAGTGTTCCTTCTTCGGAAGTTGATGATTATCTGAAATCTTCGCTGGTTGGTCGAAGGGCGGTTTAGTACATGCTCTAGAAACTGAAAGTCCCTGCCTGTTAAGTGCCCCAGGAGCACACTCTTAAATATGGCTTCTTTTCTTGGCGGTGAGGGAAACCAACCGCCGCTTCAATAGCCGTCACACGTGCGTTATCATTACGTTTCCTGGGAATTGAGGCCATTTCTCACCACAAAACATCGGTTCCCTCTCTCTTACTCATTTCAAAACTTGCGATCCTTGAGGACGAGTTTTTCACTGTACTCATTTCCTTGTAAGCACACTCAAGCTCCATTTCAATCACTTTTTCTGCATTACTTCGATTTCTCTCAATTTTCTTCCTTAAGTTGCAATCTTTTCACAACATGGTTCAAAGTCTCGGTATCGGACACCCGATTTTCAACTCGGTCGCGGTATCGGTTGCGGTATCGGGCGATACGCAAATATACACTATTTAGAGAGCGCAAAAAATTCCGGAAAAAATGTAGAAAATTTAAAAAAAATAAGATTAACAATGTGGACCAATACGATACATTCAAACCCATCATTCAATATGCATTGCATTGTAGAATTAGTTATACTGAAGAGCGGTAGAGTTGTCAGATTAAATATTGCATAGTAAACCAATAATAATATTGAAAAACAAAAATGTACATTTTGTTTTAACAACAATGTATATTTTTTTACATTTTCACAAAAACGTACAGAAGGACATTGTTACAAAAATGTACATTTTTTTAACAACAATGCACATTTTTTTACATTTTTACAAAAATGTACATTTTTTTAACAAATATGTATATTTTTTTTTACATTTTTATAAAAACGTACAAAAGAATATTTTTTACAAAAATGTACATTTTTATAAAAACGTACAAAAGGACATTTTTACAAAAATGTACATTTTTTTTAACAAAAATATATATTTTTTTACAAATATGTACACTTTTTTTTACAAATATGTACAAATATATATTTTTTTACAAATATGTACATTTTTTTACAAATATGTACATTTTTTTTAACAAAATAACATTTGTACAGAAATGTAAATTTTTTACAAACATAAATGTACATTATATATTTTTTGTAAAAGATTTGAATATTTTTTGTAAAAAAATAACATTTCTTTGAAAAAAGAGTTTAGTAGAGTCATTTAAAAAAAAAAGACTACTACTTTTTAAAAGATTTATATATTTTTTTTAGTAGAGTCATTTAAAAAAAAATAGTTTTATGTTTTAAAAAATTAATGTTAATACTTTTGAAAAAGTAATACCATTATGTAAATGTTACAATATATTTTCAACAACGAAGAAATATGGTAAAAGATAAAAGTTCTATCAAAAAATAAAACAAAATATGATAATATCGTTTGAATCGGTTGTCTCGGCCGATATCGCGGCAAGGCGTCTCGGAATCGGTGCCTCGGGCGATATCGCGGCTGTCTCGGCCGAGTCAGTGTTTTTTTTGAAACGTCTCTCGGTATCGGATCGGTACCCTCCGATTCCGAGTTGACTCGGCCGATACCGAGTCAACTCGGCCGATACTTTGAACCATGTTTCACAATGATGTACATTATTAGTGAAAGACACTATTGAAAAATTTAAGCTTGGCCACTACATTCCCCTTTGGTTACAGTAGAATTAGTTTAGTGCCCTTGTGACCTCTGTGTCCTTTCTGAGGTCCATTGGTTGCCTTCAATCTTATAGCCGAGTGTGGGGTCACCTTTCTCCCAAATCGGTTATTCGTAAAGTTTGCCACTACTTTGATGTGGCCCTAGCCCATATCGCTTCAAATACCTGGAGGATCATTAATGGGGTTCACTGCATTAATGAGCTATATGAGACCAGTCTTGGCATTAATGATATTGGAACTGCTACCGGGGGGCGACGACCCAGGAAGATATATATTACATGAAGACAAGGGTGGCCAACTTGGCCTGGTCGCGAATCTACTTAATTTCAATAAGGACTGGATCATGGTATAATCGTGAAGAACTGGAAATACTCCCCTCTTCTTGAGGGTGTACGATATGAAGGACCAAGATGCCCTCATGAAGAGCGAGGAATAGGTTAGGTTGCAATTAGATTTTTGACTTTGCACTTTTTCCTTCATTTTGGTTGATGTTGAATGTTTTTTTTTGTTCTTTGCAGAATCTAGCAAGAGAAAACCTCCTCTTGCTCGTGATGTTAATTTTGCTGACTTTCAAACAGTTTGCGCTATCTAGCACAGGGTTGGAACTGGTGATCATCTTAGACCGGAGGCGTTTCTGCTAGGCTACAAGAGTCTACCATCTCCTTTGTTGCGAGGCCAATAGAGCTCCGGTCATCCCTATTGTCTTGAATTTGGCTTGTAAACGGATCGGATTCGGACCGGATCAGGCAAATCCAAATCCATATCTGTTTATGTTAAACGGATTCGGATCGGATCCGTTTATTAATCGGATCGGATCGGATCGGATCAGGCAAATCCAAATCCATATCCATTTATGTTAAACGGATTCGGATCCGATCCGATTATCCGAATATCCGTTTATGTTAAACTTGATTTGCAATATTTTTATTTTCAACTCTTATTTCATAAATTTATTTTGCAAATGTTCCAAAAAAACAAATAATGAAATAAAGAACTATTATAATAAATATTTAAAATATATATTTAAAATATTATTAAATACAATATATATTAATTAAAAATATATTATATATAATTTATATATATGTTAAAAATATTAATCGGATCGGATTATTAACGGATCGGAGTATATGAATCCAAATCTGCTCCATTTAATAAACGGGTAATCGGAAAATCGGATTTTAGGCATGATCCATATCCACTTAAATGGATCGGATTCGAATTCGAATTCGGATAAAATTCGATTCATTGACAGGCCTATCTTGGATGACCAAGAAACTTCCACCTCCCAAGACTTAAAAGGGGAGAGATCGAACGAGGAAGGAGCATTATCTTCCTTTGAATTCTTGGATGTCTCATTTGTTCCTTCTACAAAGCATTCTCTTATACCCAAGAAGAAAGTTGTGAATTTGATTGCTACAAACCTGGGTACCTAGTCTCCCCCCGCTCGTCCGTCGAGCAAGGAAAAAGATCTTGATCGACCGACGAGTAAGAAGGATGAAGTTGGGGGTCCTACTAATTGCATGGGTAAAGGTCACCCTCCAAGGATTATGAGCCCCTCTCAAAGAGGTTCAAGAAGGATCACGCTCTTCCTCCCCTAATGGCTGCGGTGGAAAAGTCGACCGTTGACGAGGGCAAGGGCGTTGCTCAATCAGTTGTTGCTCGCCCCGACCCGACTTGAGATTTGATTCGGTTAGGGGTCTTCCCTGATAGGGATGTTACTTCTGCCTTATCCCATGGTCGGTTGTTGGAACGTGCCAACCACAATCTCTTCTTTGTAAGTTCGTCATTTGTATGTTGTTTTTCTTGCGTTTCTTTCCACTTGTATTTTGCTCACCTCTGTTTGCCCATGTTCTGGCAGTTCCTGATCTACTATGATCAATTGTTGGAGAGGAATGATGCGCTGAAGAAGTCCTTCGTTGATGTGGAAGAGGCTTTTGATGAGTTGAGCAAGTCTCTGGTGACCGCTCGGTCACTTAATGCTGCCCAGGTGGTTGAGAAGATGAAGCTCGAACAAAAGGTGCAAAGGTTGGAGGTTGAGAAGACCAATCTTCAAAAAAAGATTGGCGACTCTGTTGCCTTGGTCGCCGCTGCGGATCAGGCCAAGAAAGATGCTGAGATTGCCAAGGCCGAGGCCGAGATCGCCACGAAAAAGTCTGATGAAGCCAAGGCCAAAGCTAAGAAGGCCTAGCTGGTGTGCCACAAGCCAAAGATGATGCCTATTCTCGTGGTTAAGACAAGGCCTTCGCCAAAGTCGAAGACTAGATTACATACCTGAGAAAGGTATTTTTTTAAGAACGATTGGGACGAGGCCCTTGGGAAGGCCGACATTGCTGAGGACTCCGACCTCTTAAAGGAGCATAACGCAGGTTCCCCTTCTCAAATTGAGGAGGATGATGAAGATGAGGAGGCGGTTGGAGGACAAGCTGCTGCTACTAGGCTTTCTCAGGGGTAAGTCGGACAATACTGGGCTTGTTCCTTTGAATTTTTAGGAAGCATTATATTTCTTTTCTTTTCAATCAACGATGTAAATGAGTCCCCCCCATTCCCTATCTTTTAATGAAATTCAGAGTTTGATTCACTGTTGCCAGTTCATTTGCTATGCAATAGTCAGTATATTTTCTTCTGTTTGCCAAACTCAAATATCTGACCATCTGTCCATGCAGTTTAATGCGAGACTTGCAGCGCTTATCGCTGATCAGCACGACCTTCAGGAAAGATGTGGAAGACTCTTTGCTGCTCGCGATGACGATGACGATGACGATGATGATGATGATGATGATGATGATGATGATAATGATGATGATGATGATGATCTCGATCAGGTCTTGGGCCTTAATGTGTCTATCCGAGTAAATGAGGCTTACATGGATTCACGTCGTTTTTTCACCATGCCGTGGCAGATAACGCAGCCTTTCATGACATGGTCCTCGCCACTCAAAGCAATCATAAGGAAGCGTTAACCAATCTAAGGGCTAAATTTGACGAAAAGGTGGCCGAGTTGAGTGGAGAAGGAGGATTTGACAAGAAGCTGTCTGACATTGAGTCTGCCCATGCAAGGAAGAGCTTCGCTCTGCATGCCGATCTTATAGGTGTGAGAAAGGTCACTGCTCTTCTCGAAAATGAGAACAATGATATGAGGGTTGAGCTTGAGAGATTTTATAAGTCCCGACCAAGCGAAGAAGTTGGAGAAGGAGCCTCCTTTCTTGAAGAAGAGAATGCTCAACTAAGAGACGAGCTGGAGAAGGCTCAAAAGTCTTTGAACGACAGGGATGCGACCATCAGAGGTCTATCTTCCTCCCAAGAGCAAAGGGGTGGTCGTCTGATCGAAGAGCTAGAAAAGATCAAGAAGTCTTTGAACAACAAAGTGACGACCATTAGTAGCCTGTCCGAGAAGCTAGATCGCCTTACATTCCAATTTCACAAACAACCTCGCCAAATATGGATGGATGGCTACGATGAGGCTCTTATCAGTATGGATGATATCCTGAATGATACTTGGAATGTTGGCTATAAGAATGATGGCTCAATGCCCTGGCAGTGGCAAAAATACCAAAGGATTCTGAATTGTGATACTAGCATGACCCTAGTTTTCTTGATCAACCAAAAACCCTTTATAAACTTGATATTTCGTGGATCCTTACGGATGCTATTCCAGACAGCTTGATAAGGAAGTACCTCAACGACTACGACCTGTATGGAGGTGATGGACTTTACCAATCTCCAAACTTGGTCAATAGAGTGACTCCCGAGGGTTATCGAGAATAAGAGATTTGTCTGAGGTTGTTACTCCTTATGCGTTAGATGTTTCGCCTGTCGAAGTTGGAGCCCCAGAAGGCGTATCGCGTTGTTAACGTGACTGAGCCAGTTATTTTTACTTTTTTCGATGTAAATTATTTTTCTTTCCAATTTCCTTGTAATAACTTTAAATTATTAATGGAAATTTTCGCATTTTGCTTCCATTTACGCTGCGTGGTCCCTGGTCTTATCTTTTAGGTTATGCCATCACATCAAACCTTAGGCATAGAGCCAAAAAAGTGAGAATGCACCTGTTTGTGGGGTCATCCCCCATTTAGGATTTTTCTGACCTGTCTGGTCATGGATGCCCAAGGTTTTCGAGTAGGACTTTCATTGACTGTGAGCAATTGTTTATGTTTTGTTAATCGTTAAAACCTTTTAAGTGGTAGGCTCCCAGCAAGTCGTCTCGAATGACTTTTGAATGGGCCTTCCCAGTTGAGCCCGAGTTTCACGTCTAAGGGCTTCTTTTCGCTGCCCACATTCTTTATAAGTACATAGTCTCCGACCTTGAAGCTCCTCGCCTTGACCCCTCTGTTGTACTGCTTGGCCAATGTTGCTGGTAGGTTGCGAGATTTGCAAGAGCTAATTCCCGCATTTCGTCGGCTAGGTCAAGCTCTTCTCTTCTCTGATTGCTTCGATGTTGAGATCTTGATAGACCAAGGTGGACTTCATGGTTTACAGACCTGTTTCCATTGGGATGACTGCCTCCATTCTATAAGTTAGGGCAAAGGGTGTTTCCCTCGTTGATCTCATAGGTGTAGTTGGAAATGTCCAGAGAACGTGGGGGAGCCGGTCGACCCATGCGCCTTTTACTTTTTCCAATCTATTTTTTATCACGTTGAGGGTTGTCTTGTTAGAAGCTTCTGCTTGCCCGTTGCTATGAGGATAGGCCACTAAACTGTAGTAGTGCCAAATATTGTGCTCGTCACAGAAGCTTTGAAAGAGTCTGCTCTTAAATTGAGTCTCGTTGTCTGAGTCCCGTTATTTGTCTTGATGATTCCAGGAATGCCAATTCGTGTTATGATGTTCTTTCATATCAATTTGGTCATGTTGATGTCTCAAATGTTCGCTAGGGTCTATCCTTTGTAACCATTTAGATATATAATCCATGTCGACCAACAAATACGTTCTGCTGCTAGAGGCGAGGGGCAGTGGACCGATGATGTTAAGCCCCCACTGTGCAAAAGGCCAAGTGCTTGTTAGGGACTTGAGGTCGCTAGCGGGTTGATGCACTAACGAGGAGAAAAGTTGACAGTTTTTGCACTTTCGAATGTAAGCGACTGCATCCTGCTGCATATATGGTCGCCATTACCTTTCTTACGTGGCCCTAAATGCTATTGACTTGCTTGCTGCGTGTCCTCCACATATCCCCTTGTGCAACTCATAGAGGGTCTCGTCGACATCATCTGGTTGTACGCACTGAAGATACGATTCTGAAAAGAATATCCTCTTATTGTCTGACAGGATATCCTCTTTTAGGTAATGCACTATTGGATCCATCCAGCTTGGGGCCTTATCAATGGCCATAACCTGCTCGACTGATTTCCCTTTGTCGATGCTGGGTCGATAAAGTAATCTATTTGGATCGTTCGCTTCATGTCTCCCTTATCAGCTGAAATGAGTGTGGTTAACGCGTCCGCGTGACTATTGTTCCCCCTCGAAAATTGTTGCACTTGTACATGCTTAAACTAGGAGACCGTGTGTTGGGCCTCTTCAAGGTACGCCGCCATGCGTTCGTCCCTAGCGTTGTAGTCTTTTGATATCTGATTTGATACCAACCTTGAGTCCCAAAAGACGTTAAGGTGGCAAGCGCTCAGGGAGAGTGCTTTCTTTAACCCACCGATTGGGGCTTTAACTCTGGTTCGTTGTTAGAGGCTTCAAATCGCAAGCGAACTACCTCTTCGAGAACATTTTCCTCCAGGGATACCAACAATATTCCAACTCCTGAACCCTTAGAATTTGAGGCTCCATTGACATAGAGGGTCCACCTCTTCCCCTCTTCGACCGGTTGTTGAATTTATTCTTCGCTTTCAATGCTCGTCTCCACCAGTTCCTGGTTGTTGGAGAATTCAGCGATGAAGTTCGCTAAGACTTGCCCCTTGGCTGAGGTCCGAGGCTGAACTGGATGTCGAACCTCCCTAGTTCCATTGATCACTTGGACATCCGTCCAGACAGGTCGGCCTTCCTGAGTATTGCCTTCGGTGTGAAGGAGGCCAGAACAATGATAGTGTGTGCCTCAAAGTAATGTTTTAACTTTTGGGAGGCTATCACTAGTACATGTGCAAGTTTCTCCAATAATAAACGGTAGCTTGACTCCCGTTCTTTTCACAAACCAGAGCAGAGCTAACTGTATTACTGGACACCGCCAGGTATAAGTGCAAGGGTCCCTCATCGCGAGGAATGGTTAGCAGCGGTGGTCTACTCAAATACTTCTTTACCTCTTCGAGTGCCTGGGCTCGTTTTATATTTCTTTCCTTTCTTCCTTAGTGCTTGGAAGAAAAGTTGTCACTTCTTTGAAGATCTTGATATGAACCGGTTAAGTGCGACGAGCATGGCAGTCAACTTTTGCACCTCGCGCACAGTGCTTAGGGGTTGAACCTTCCTGATGGCTTTAATCTTATTGGGGTTTGCCCCAATACCTCTTTGACTGTCCAGGTTTCCGAGGAACTTTCGCGTTGTACCCTAAAGGAGCACTTGACCGAATTCAGTTTCATTCTGTAATAGCGATGGACTTCAAAAGTCTTTGCTAGGTGGTGCTCTTTCTTCCAGCTTTTCACAAGCATGTCGTTTATGTATACCTCCATCGTATCTCCCAATTGCTCCTTGAACATCCTCGTCACAATTCTCTAATAGGTTTCCCCAACTTTCTTTAATCCAAACAACATGTAGCAGTATAGCCCCAGCATGGTGACGAAGGAAGTTTTTTCCTGGTCGGGGGCAAACATAGGGATCTGGTGGTACCCTGAGTAGGCGCCGAGGAAACTCATATGTTCATGGTTGATTGTCGCGTCGACCAACTGTACTATCTTGGGAAAAGGAAAACTATCCTTTGAACATGCTCGGTTCATATCAGTGAAGTTTATACAAACTCTCCACTTCCCGTTGCTTTTATTCACGACCACTGGGTTTGACAACCACTTAGGAAATTGAACTTTCTTGATGGACCGCGCCTTCAAAAGTTTCCCCACTTCCTCTTTGACTGCCTTGGCTTTCTCAGGTGCGGTTCGTCGCACCTTTTAAGTCACTGGTGGATGTAATGGATACGTGTGGAGCTTGTGACATTTTACTTCTGGATCTATTCCTGGCATGTTATATGGTTGCCAGGTAAAAACGTCCTGATTGCTTTTGAGGGAAATAGTCAGCTCTTCCTTCTCTTCGTCAGTAAGTGAGCTGTCGATCAAGATCTTCTTCTCAGGCTGATCGTCATCAAAGACTACCTCTTGAAGAGGCTTTATAACCCGATCATCAGGGGCAACTCTAGTTTCCTCAACACCACCAGGTGGCCCATACTTTAGCGCTATTTGAAGGGTACGGAGCCCTTCGCTGGATCCACAACTTTCTCCTTCTTTTCCTGTTTTGATCGGATTGCAACTATGAAACACTTCCGAGCTAAGGCATGGTTTCCCCAGATTTCCATGATCCCCTTATTAGTGATGCATTTTACCTTTTGATGGTAGGTGGACGACATTGCCCTCATGGCATGCAACCTCTGATGAGTATAACGTTGTATGGGGAATCTATATCTACCACGAGGAACTCAATGAGCTTAGAGATTCTTCCTGCTCGGATGTGGAGAACAACTTTCCCAAGGGGCAAAGACCTCCTTCCTAAAGCCAACCAGTGGCACATTGGCTTCTTGCATGTATTCTATGCACAGATTTAGCTGGTTGAACATCTTGAGGTACATTACCTCCGAGGAGCTCTCCTGATCTACCAACAGCTTGTCCACATGCCAGTTAGCGACCCTTCGAGTGATTATAAGAGCATCATAATGGGGAGTTCTTATTCTGACCAGATCGATGTCGGTGAATATAATGTGCTTTGAATAATCAATATCTTCAGGTCGCCGGTGTTTGCCCGCAATGGGTTCGGCTTGGTCAATCTGAAATGCCTTCATTATTGCCGTCAGCTTCTTCACTTCCATCCCGTGGGCATTTCCCTTGATTTGATTTGGGTTTGAGGCTTCATGAATCACTGCGAATTCATGATCCAAATATTCATTAAATACGTTATCTGGCTTTGGGTTGCCCACTGGTTCTAAGCCCCCACAAATTACTGCAAACTCGTGCCCCACGTCTTCGTTCAGTATATTTTATTTTTAATATCATATATAAAAGAAGAAAAGAACTTTTGCCGCCTAAGCTCTAGGTGCCTCAGTCTTCTGCCCAACGCCTTTTAGAACATTACTTTTCCCCTTAATAATGTAATATTTACTCCCTTGAATTGATGGAGTAAGTCAAATGACTAAAGAACTGTATTTATTTCAATAGGCAGAAGCTGACAAGTGTGCCAATGCTTGAATTTTTCTTTGTTGTGTTCTGTATACGTAGGGGGAAATTGGAATGCAGCAAATGGGTTTACAAGCACGTCTTATGAGCCAAGCTTTGCGTAAGATGTCAGGCAATGCCTCCAAAGCTGGATGCACTCTTATTTTTCTGAATCAAATAAGGCACAAGGTATTTACCATTGAGTAGGTTTAATATGCTCTTTGGACCCCATAAGAAGGGTAATATATCATTATGTTCATCGAAGGGGTCTTCTGTTGGACAAGAAATGTGTGTCCTTTTCTTATTATTTCTCTCATCCAAAATCAATCTTGATTCTCTTTTTGGTTAACAGATTGGTGTATATTATGGAAATCCAGAAGTCACCAGTGGAGGCATTGCTTTAAAGTTCTTTGCATCTCTTCGCCTTGAGATACGTCCTACAGGGAAGATAAAGTCTGTAAGCGCAAGATCTTCTCAATCGATTAATATATGTCCTTGTTCTGTTTTCTATCTAAAATTGTATATGTTGAATCATAATAATATATACTTGTTTGTCATAAAATATACTTTGTTCATTTTTATAGGTTAAAGGAGATGAGGACATTGGGCTTAGGGTTCGTGTAAGAGTTCAAAAGAGTAAGGTATATGATAGAAAAATGTGTTGTGGTTTCATGTATGTACATGAAGAATCTCATTTCTTTTCAGTTATTTTTGTCACCATTTTCCATCAAATTTTGAAAATGACATCACTTCTTACATCTCATAGCAAGATGTTACTTTTGGGATCTATTTTAGTTTCTCTATGTACTTCCTTTGGCTTTTTTTAAAATTTTTTGGGGTACATTTTTGATGGACTCTCTCTTTCAAATATTCAGAAAATGTACAAGACTATGAAATCTTTTGATATCTCTGAGTGTAACTTTTAGAAAATTCTAATGCCTGTAGAATAAGAAGATCATAAGATAACATTCATCTCATAATTCACGTTAAGTCTGTCATGCAACTATGTTTTATTGTTTTTGCTACTCAAAAAGGGTAGAAGTGGACGACAAGTTAATAACAATCCCCAACTAGGTGTTACCATGGTAACATCCTATCCATTAAGGAGATTGACAAAACGGGCTTAGAGGGATCCTAACGTAGTTGTACGTGGGATTAGATATTAGCACTGTTTTATCTATAAGATTAGTAATCGGTGTTATTGGAAGAACAAGGGACGTTTTCAGCATTTTCCATTTGTATTATGCTTTTTGTTTTTAGCAGTTTTTAAGGGGATTGTTGGTATTCGATAATGTTGTGTCATGGAGAACCATCTTTTAGTGATGTCACCATTGACATCACATGGATTCTATAGGCTAGCTATCTCATCCTTAGTACCTTCCCCTTTACCCTATATGATGTATACTCTCCATTGGGGCTTCTTTTAGTGATGTCACCGTTGGGGATGTTTAATCAATGCACTTGGCTTCTTTACCTATTCTTCTTTGGCACCATTGTGTATAGGTCAAAATAGTATTGGATCGAGCTGTCCTCAACCGGTTGTTGTTGTAGTATACAGAACAACCACCGATTCTTCTTTGGGTTTCGGCCCCCATTAGTTTTGTCCGTTTGGGGATCAAACTCCAATTAAAAACTATTGTAGGATTAACCCCTATTTTTCACTTTTAGCCACACATTTTTTTCAAAAAAGTGTCACTAAAAGTGAATATGGGAATTAATTAATGGGTGCCAAAACCCAAATAACCCTAAAATAAATCATCTGACACCTCAATGGCTCCCCGGAAGAGCACCCAAGCAACCTAAATGGGGCAAAGGGTTTCCTCTGTTGGCAGTACATTCATCTTGGAGGCTGAGATCCTAAAAGTGAATACCACCTGTCCCTCATAGCCTCTCCAATCAGCCTCCCCTCACCAATCAGCCTCCCTTCACCAGGAAACTCTAGCCGTGCTACCTTCCACGAAATCCAACCACTTGCAACCTCATCAATAGGACCCCACCGTGCCCAACCCGATTTCCTCCCGCCAATGATAGCACACCATTAAAGGAGGTTGAGGATCAACAAGCACCAGGTGCTCGTCAATACATCATTCATCCCGACACTATTGGAAAATCCCTTTTGTTGGAGCGTGTGAAGCCGGGAGCTGCAAAAAAATTTCAAGAGAATTTTGGGTATTTCGTCCGTGTAGAGGTCGTACCTTGGTGCGATGGTAAGTCCTCTCACCCAAGCTACGATTGGTCTCGGGTTCGAGACATGAGAGCAACTTCTCCATATATGAGAGTAAGGCCAGTCGGCATCAGACCTGTCGTTAAGCGGGAGCCTTGTGCACTGGTACGACCTTTATAGGTCACCCTAATATTCCTAGTACATTAAAGATATTAGGGCTTGCTGTTTCGCTTTAGAGCGCGTGAGATAACATTGTAACCATCTTTAAAATAGTGAAACATTTACCTGCAGTGACCGCGGACGTAGCTTCTCACATGGAGGAGTGATTCACATAAAAACTTGTGTCTTTTGTGTGTGTTTGATTTAATTTTCAATGTTACTCATTTTGCAACAATCGTAATTAGGGCTTATTTCTTAACACCTTTGAGTTCGAAGATGGAACTCTTTTTCGAGGTGGTGGTGGTGATTTAATTGGAACAACAAGGGGCGGTTTCGGCGTTTTCAATTCGTATTTTTTTCTTATTTTAGTAGGGCTCTTGTATACACTAATATTCTAGACAATGTTTTGTCATGGGCAGAACCATCTTTAGTGATGCCCATCACTCATCACATTGATGCAATATTTCCAATAGGATTAGGGTAGCTATCTCTATAACCTTCCCCTTTCTCCTAGTATACCCCATTGGGAAAATTCATTCAATACACTTTATTATAGAGATTTGACTTGTTTGTCTATTCTTATTTGGTGCTATGGATGGTGTATATATGTCACTAATATATCGTGTTGATTTTATTTTTGCACAAGTGTCTAACCAGTGATACCATTGCAATATGATATCTGTTTATGTTCAGAATAATTGAGCTATGAAGCACGAACGTGGGTACGAGTTTCGTGTCCAACACAACATGGACATGGCGACACATCAAGTCTCAAAAAATGCGAACATGGCATGACAGAGACACAACGACAAATAAATATAATTTTATAATATATATATATATATATATATATATATATATATATATACAGTTTCATCTATTTTGCACTTCAAATACAAACCTTAGTTGTCAAACTAATTTATCAAAATTAACATGGACAAATATTTAATTATAACAGGTAAATAGTAAGTCAAAAGTATGCATTGAAATCTCGCTAGCAATAGAGACTAACGTCATTCTTTTCAACTTTTCTTCTTAGTCCCGAATTCCTTAATGATTTAATTTTACATAAATATTTTATTAATTTTTGGCGCCCAGCCGTGTCTGTGGAATGTATAAGCTGTCTCCGTGAAGTGTCCGCCTTCTTTAGAGAGAGAGAGGAGAGCATTTCTGAATGGAAGGCAAAAAGTTTCTCAAAGCCTCTTCATAAAATAAAAAGTGCAAGAAAATGGGAAATACAGGGACTTAGATGAATCCGACTTACAGATTGCATGTGCCCAATATTGACGACTAAAATGTGTGTGGAAGGTGTCGAGGCCTACGCTTCATTGTAAACATGTTATCTTCTAGACTTTGGTTTGCTGAGATCTAGTGCTCACGTTTTTTGAAAAAACTCCTAGACCGTCTGAATATCCTAACAAGAAACGAAAAAAAAATAACTTGTATACGTCTGAACTTTCTGATATATATCCACTTTGTTCTTTTCCTGGTTGATTGTTCCCATGTGTAATCATGTGTATTACTTCATACTATTTATCATTACAGGTGTCAAGGCCATACAAGCAAGCTGAGTTCGAAATTATATTTGGAGAGGGAGTCAGCGCACTGGTCTGTAATGCAGTATAAACACTCTTCTTTTGCAGTGGTCAAACTCTCAATTTCTCCAGTCTAATATTGAGTGGATGTGCAGGGATGCATCTTGGATTGCGCTGAAATGATGGATGTTGTGTTGAAGAAGGGCTCTTGGTATAGCTATGGAGACCATAGGTTTGTCTTCTGGACTTACCATTTTAATAGTGTTGTTATTGCCGTACTTCTATTACTTCATATTTCAAAGTGAAACTAGTAGATATGCCCAGACAACAGATCTATCTTATTCTAAACATCCTAGTATTATACTTCCTCTGTCTGAAATTAGGAGTTCATGTTAACTTTATAAGGAAAAAATTTACTTTCCCAATTTATCCTTCTAATAATTACAAATACCTTTGCAATGCAACTCATGCATTTGGCTCATTGTTCTCTATGTGATTCCTGTTGGGATGGGTAACCTTGGAATCTTACCTAGTTTTTATATATACTATCTTTTAGGAAGGACCAAAAAGGGAGACATGACTCCTAATTTGTGCTCGAGGGATTATATGGATAAGTAATCATTCTATTAATTATAAAAAAAATGGATAAGTAATCATTCTAGGCATGCAAATACTCTATCTTCCTTTTATGATGGAGTTATCAAATCAACAATACACACACGATAATCATAGTGGAACATCTAGTTCAAGCTCTAAAATATCATATCAAATTCAATGATGACGAGTAGATAATCCAAACTAAGCTGGAGAGTTTCTTTTATAAGCCAAAGGGAAAGCCAGAGAGAAAAGTACCATTAAAGACGATCGAAGGACAAAACAACAAAAATAAAATAACTAGCTAAAAATAGATGCTCTTACATCACTCTTCCCCCTTAACGCCCTTAGAGGCGAATTCATATGAGCACGAAACTGGTCGTATGAGTCCGGATCAATGTGCTGAGATCCACATATCCTCATCTTAAGAACGATCCAACCATCACACCTATGAAGCACCGCTTCTTCGAAAAGGACCTCGAGTCCGAATCAGATTGGAATCGGGCGTGGCTTCGATTCGCACTCGAGAAGAATCGAGGAAAAAAATTGTATCTGAAATTCTGATTTGTTGGAAATTAGTTTAGGATCATTTTGGATTTGTTTTTTTGCTAAAAATTCAAATAGGTTAGGTGGTTAAACTTATAAGCTGAACCTTTTAACGCTAAACATATATATCACAATCAAACAAAACAAATCTCAAAACACAATCGGTCACTTACGAACCACAAAATTCTAGACCCCAAACTCGACCCTCTTCTGCTTCACCACTGGAGTCGTTCCGAGCCATTGCGGCATGGTTCCCTTCTTCACTGGGCTGTTCGCACTTCGGAAGTCCCAATAACTCTCTCTCTCTATCATTTTGCTTCTTTCTATACATTTGTGTGTTATTATTCTTTTGTTAATTTTCTGGGATGATTAAGAGCTTGGTTTTCTTTGTTTGCTTGTCTAGCTTTTTTTATTAGTTTTCTAGAACGTTTCAAAGCTTCAGTAGCTATTTTATTATTTTTCTGGAATGTTTTAAAAAACTCCAAACTTTAGTACTTTTATTAAATTTTAAACTTTACAGCTTATTTTCATTTCTGCGAACTTCTGTGTCCTTCATTTAAATCTGTATAAAGTAATTAAAGAATTTTTTTAATAGTTATTCTTGTGCACTTGTCTATTCCCTCCTTCAATTATTGTGCACGTTTTCTTGTGTTTTTTTGTTCTCTGTTGTTCCGACGCTTGAAAATTGATAAATGAAATATCGTTAGAGGTGGTGATTGGCATTTTTTTATTTTTATTTTTTATATATGATGAAAATATATCTATATCAATTAAGGAATATAGTATAATAGATATTATAATTAGTTTTTTTCTTGTCGCACTCGCATCCTATTTTTCTGAGTTTGCGAATAGCTGCAACCACACTGGCGCACCCGCACTCCATACCCCCATCGGTGCTTCTTAGCACCACACCAAATAAAGAACAAATACCGAATGGTCGGACCTGATCGCATGTTGACCTCCTCTTTGTCTGAAATACCCTCACACGAGTGGTTGTGCTATGTCTGTAGGTAATTGAATAGTAGCACATGTGAACCTCTAAATAATGTTACATTGGCGATGTTAGACGTCAAATGCATCCTCAAATCATCAGGAAGGTTAAGCTGGTACCAATGTTCTAAAAAACGTGTGGCGAGATTGAGGAGTTTTATACCAATGAGGCGTAAGCCTCAATTTGAACAAAAAAAATGCTAAATATTATATTTAAAAAAGTAGTAATAAAATCACAAAATAATAAATCATGGCTATCAATTACATAATCAATTTCACCACCAACTCAATATATATGTTATATCGTCACAAAATTACAAAAAGTTCCACAATCCATGTCTCTGACATTATATATTGTGTAGCATCATTAATATTCACAAATCAAATCATAATTAAAGCCACTTAACACCATATACCGTGTCATCATCAAAATTTCACAAGAAAAGGTGTATCATCAATTATTAATATAGTGATGAATCATCAGATTATACATATTAAACTTAACTCAACAATGCCTTTTCCCAATTATTTGGGATTGGCTAGATGAATCCAATCTTTCCGTTCCATTCTGTTTAGTGCAATATCTTCAGTTAAACCACATGATATCATGTCTTTTTTTATAATATCCTATCAAGTCAACTTAACCTTACATATACCCCTTGCGTCATCATACATATCCTTTGATCACATCAATATGTCTACGAGTCACTCCTTTTTTATGTAGAACCCACCATATTATATCTCTTGGTATGTTATCATACGCCTTCTCCAAATCTATAAAAACCATTTGAAGGTTCATATTTTTCTCCCTATACCTCTCCATTAATCGCTTCAATAAATAAATTGCTTCCATTGTTACCTTTCAGGTCCAAATTGATTTCAATCTCAATCTATAGTTAATCACTCTCTCCCACAGTTTTATTGTATGACTCATTAACTTTATACCACGATAATTTGAACAATATTGTATGTCCCCTTTATTTTTATAGATAAGTACTAAAACACTCTTTTCTCCATTCAGTGGCAATATTTAAAAAGGCGGTTGCGCCTCGAGGCGAGGTGGGCAAAAAATGCCCCGAGGCTTGAGCCTCAGGGTTGAATTTGAGGCTTACGCCTCAATGCGCCTCGAGGCTTATGCCTTTGATGCGCCTCACGCCATTTTGCCGGGGTGCGGAAAAAAAAAACCCTTTTTCTTCTTCCATCACGAAGTCTGTTTTTTTAAAGGTTAAAGTTCTTCATTTTTCTAAAATTGCACTTAACTTCAAAAAAATGTTGTTTTAATCTACTAACTTTTATTCTTTTTTTTTTAAATTGCACCTAACTTATACTATTTACTATTGTAACTTGAATTTAAAAAAAAAAAAAACCAATATATGAATGAAACTTAAAAAACTGATTTTATCAATTTGATTTTGCATTGATTAATTTATTGTCATATAATAAAATAATCAATGTGAATGAAACTAAAAAAAATGATATGGTCAATTTGATTTTGCATTGATTAATTTATTGTCATATTATAACATTAACAATATGTAAAAAAGTCATCTCGAGGGAACAAAAAAATGTTTAACTATGTGAGAAAGTCCCCAAAGATGTTCTTTTTACAGTGTTATTTTATATTTCTTTGTTACTTTATTTTTTTATGGTTTTGTTAGTATTTTTTTAATATTATTTTGCTCTTTTTTATTTTTATTTTTTATGGTGAAGCTTATTAGTCATTATAATTCTATTAAATAATTTTATATGCCAAGATACTCCTTCCTCCCCTAAACACTTCCAAACCTCATTAGGGATACCATTTGGTCCTAAAGCCCTCCCAGTTTTCATTTTTTTTCGAGCAATCCTAACTTCTGTTGTCTTAATTCAGCGAAAAAATATATTTTCTCGGGTCTCCTTTGTTCTCGTATATCTAATCTACTCCCATTCTCTCTATTCGATAGCCTTTCGATAGTTTTTTCATCTTTTCATAATCTCATTATCCTTGACTAGGACTCTTGAATCATCACTTTTAATACACTTAATGTTATTAAAATCTTTTGTTTTTCTATCCCTAAGTTTAGCAAGCTTATATAATGGGAATCCGTTGCTATTTTCTGTTATTTTTCCATTTTATTTCTATTCTTCTATTTTGTTCTTTTTTTTGACATTTTCTTTCCTTAATTAGTCCCAAGCATGTTTGAGACTAATTAGGCATTCTTTTATTTTTAGTAGACCCTTTTAGTCATTTTAGCTACTTACTTGATTAACAAGTAATTTAGCCACTATAAATAGGCTTGTATTCTCATTTGTACTTACTTTTGCAATACTTGAAATATAAGACATCTTTTGATTCTCTCTATAAAAATTAGGGTTTGGTATTGCTTTTAGCAATTGACGTGTAGTTTACGTCATTATAGATACTTTTTTTCCCTTTCTTGTGTTCTCAATTTTGTATTAAGATCATCACACGCCTTTAAATTAGCATCTTTTATCATTTTCTTTCCTTTTTAGCCCATTTATATTTCTCAAACTTTTCTCTATTTTTAGTTGTTTGCCATGTTTTAAAGCACCCCCTTTTGATTTTTACTAGATTTTGTACTTCTTTATTCCACTACCCCTTTTGATTCTCCAAGAATTTCCTTCGATATTCTCCTGATGCATATGACCATCTTATCGCACATTATGTTAGTCTCATCTTCAGTATTCCATGACGCTTCATTTAATATTTTATCTTGAAATAATTTTAATTTCTCTCCTTTTAAATTCCACCACCTAGTTCGTGGGTTAAACTTCCCTTTTCGCACTCGTGATTGATTTTTAATATTTACGTCCAACATAATTTTCCTATGTTGTGAGGTTAAGCTCTCTCCTGGGATAACCTTACAGTCTTTACATGTTAATCAACCTCGTTTCCTAGTAATGAAAAAGACTATTTGACTCTTATGCGTTGCACTTTTATAAGTTATTAAGTGTTGAAGCTTCTTTTTAAAACATGTATTTACTAGTATAAAATCATAAGCCATTGCAAAATCTAAGATAGACTCTCCATCGTCGTTCCTATCTCCAAAACCATATCCTCCATGCACTATCTCATATTCTACACGATCTTCTTTTACATGGCCATTAAAATCTCCTCCTTATCACCTACAAGTATTTTTTTAATTAATTCATCCATTTGTTCCCAATATTGAATTTTAGCGTGTTCATTTAATCCTACTTGGGGTGCATAAGCATTAACAATATTAATTATATTTTCACCTAATACCAGTTTTACAAGTATAAGTCTATCACCTTTCCTAATAAATGTTACGATATCATCCCTAAGATTGTTATCTACTATTATTCTGAATCCGTTCCTATTTCTATGTTTTTTTGTATAATATAATTTAAATCTCGTATTTTTGTATTTCTCTAGCTTTCTCACAGGCCCATTTAGTTTCTTGTAAACAAGCTATGTTAACTTTCTTTTGTGCTTATCGTCGTATCCACTAACTCTATCCCTTTCCCTGTCATAGTCTCTTTGTTCCAAGTTGCGAACCTAAGTCTGCTATCCGGACTAGCTTCTTTATCCGCACTCGTTCAGCTTGTTGTAGGAACCCTTGCCTATATCTCATCGCACTCGCGTGTCGATGCGACGTCCCTTGCCTATTTTTCGAGACACCTGGTGGCAGGCACAATGCCCCTTGCCTATATTTCAAGACACCCGGTGACAGGCGCATCGCACCGCTTAAGGAGAATGCCCTAGTGTTAGCACGTATATTCATAGGATTCATGTTCATATGGATTTGACAAAGTTTTACGCTGGCTGTAAGCTATCTAACGCAACCATCCTCCTTTATCTGGGTTTGGGACCGATAGTGTCCAAAAAAAAGAAATAAAAAGTTAAGCATGACACAGGCGGGGGTTTATACATATTAATTGAACATAATAATAACATTAAGAAGATTTTTATGAGGTAATGGCTTACTCAATTAGGAGTCCAATAATGGTATTTATATTAGAGATTAGATGGTTGTAGAACATACAAAATACATAAGGAATAACAAACTAAAACAACTAAGGGCCAATACATAATGGGCCAAATAATAAAAGAGAGTAAAATAAAAGGTGACATCCAACATTCCCCCTCAAGTTGGAGCGAATATGTCGACCAAGCCTAACTTGTCAATGGAAGATCAGAGAAGAGAAGGACCAACTGAGTTAGTGAAAAAAACTGCAGTGTGATCTTAGGACGGAACAAAGATGGGACAAATGATGCCAGCCGTTGCTTTCTCTCGAAGAAACTGAATATCGACCTCTATATGCTTTGTCTTCTCATGGAGCATAGAGTCTGATTAAAGCATGATGGCAGATTAATTGTCACAAAATAATTATGACGATTATTTTTCCTTAAAGCCCAGTTCCCCCAAAATAGATCGAAGCCACAAGAGTTCACATGTCCCTTGGGCCATGGCACAATACTCGGCCTTAGCAGAGGAGCGGGAAACAACTGCCTACTTTTTACTTTTTCATGAGATAAGATGTGCCCTGTAGAAGGTGTAGAAACTTGTAGTGGAACGTCTATCTGGTTTGGATCTTGTATAATCAGAATCAGTAAAGCAAGAAAGTCCATTATGAGTTTCCGACGGATTGAAAGGACTTAAACCAAGATAAGACTTGAGATATCTCAAGTTATGGGGACGATATTCATTTGTGTAGTACGTGGTGCATGCATGAACAGACTAACCACACTCACAACAAAAGCCAAATCTGGTCTCGTGTTGCTCAAGTAGATGAGGCGACCAACCAATCTATCTCTGATAACAACAGAGGGGTCAGGAATCAAATCTTTAGTTTTGGCAGAAAGCTTTACCTTAGGATCCATTGAAGTAGAGGCAGAATGACAACCTATTAACCCAGTGCCTTGCGGAAGGTCGAGGGTGTATTTCCTTTAAGATAAGGAGATCCCACGCCGAGATTGGGTTACCTCAATCCCAAGGAAGTAACGAAATGGACCAAAATCCTTCGCATTAAATACTCTACCAATATCTCTTAACTTGAGCAATTCCTTTAGTATTATCCCTTGTAATAATGATGTTATCCACATAAACTTATAAGATGATACACAGATGATCGGGCTGTTGACAAACAAGGCACCTATGATCAAAATGACATCTCGTAAAACCCATGGAGGTAATCATCTCATTAAATCTGCTGAACCAGGCTCGAGGGGGGAATATTTCAGGCCATATAGGGACTTGCGAAGTGTACCAACTTTTCCAGCATACTTCCCCTCAACTCGAAAGTCGGGAGGAGGATCCATATGTATGGTCTCTGTCAAGTCGCCATGAAGAAAAACATTTTGACGTCCAATTGATGTAAAGGCCAAGAATGAGACATCGCAAGAGAGATAAGAAGGTGCACTGAAGTGAGCTTGGCAACAGGGACAAACGTAGTACTAAAGTCCTTCCCTGGAATCCGATTGAAGCCCTTAGCAACTAGTCGGGCTTTATAGCGATCAATGGATCTATCAGTCATATACTTCACATTGAAAACCCATTTGCAACCAACTGTCTTTTCTCCGGGAGGCAGGGACATAAGCTCCCACGTGCCATTTTTGTCCAAAGCATCCATCTCGAGTTTCATGGCATCTACCCACTTGGGATTATGAAGAGCCTTCGTCACAGATCGAGGAATAGAGATAGAGTCAAGATAGAGTCAAGGTGACCAAGGATAGCATGATAAGATCCTGAAAAACCATCATAGGAAAGATGCATGAATATAGACTGATTATTACTACAAGCACGACCATATCGGGAAGGGGGGCGACGAACACGAGTAGGATAACGAGATTGAAAATCAGAAATAGGAGATGGGGAAGAAGAATCGATGTTACTTGCGTCCGGAGGAGGAATAAGCAGAGGTGGTCGAGGGAGACAAGCATAAATCTGCAAAGTGGGCTTAGGCGGGTCACTCGATAAAGCATCGTCAAACACATGAATAGGACGAGCGAGAAGAGAGGCCTCCCTTATGGAAATAGGCAAAGTACATAAAATGGAACTTCCTCATGAAATGTAACATCAAGAGAATAATACATACGTTTAGACACAGGATCATAACACCGATAGCCTTTGGACATAACATAATACCCAACAAAAATGCATTTAATTGCCTTTTCATCAAGTTTGTGCCAGGAGGGACTTCGGTCATGAACAAAACATGTACATCCAAACACACGAGGAAGAATGCAGAATAAAGGAGTATCATGTTGAAGGCACTGAAGGGGTGCCTTCCCACCTAAGACCCGACTCGGCGTTCGATTGATAATAAAAGTGGCAGTAAGAAATTGATAATAAAAGTGGTAGTAAGAACAAGATGCCAGTATGTTTTGGGGACAGTCATACCCCACAATAAACAATGAACGATCCCCATGATATGGCGATTTTTTCGTTTTGCAACACCATTTTGTTCAGGGTTATAGGGGAAAGTAAGTTGGTGAAGAATGCCCTTTTGATCAAATTGAGAATGAAATTCATTTGAAACATACTCCCGCCCATTGTCATATCTAATATTACGGGCCACGGTGTTATATTGGGTTTTAATCATTTGGAGAAATTGAACAAACAAGCGCAAAACATCATATTTTTCTTAAGCAAATAAACCCAAGTGCATTTAAAATAATCATCAATAAAGGTGACATAATATCGGTAGCCCGAGAAAGCAGTAACAGGGGAAGGGCTCCACGCATCAGAGTGAATCAAGTTAAACATTCTGGGAACACGTTTCATATGAGAAATATAACTAGTACGAAAATGCTTAGAAAGTTAACAAATCTCGTAAACAAATTTTTTGTTCTTTACAAGCTTTGGAAAGAGATGGAAAAAGCAAACACAAATACTGAAATTGACATGCCCTAAACGAGCATATCATAAATGCAAAGTCTTGAAAGAGACGTCATAAGGGAGGGAGCTAGGTAGAGTAGAGGCACTAAGACTGGAGGTAGAAGGCTGCAATGGTGGATCCCCAAAGTGATAAAGCCCGTCACGCTCATAGACCCTGCCAAAAATCCTCCTCGAACTTAGGTCCCGCAAATAGCAATAAGAGGGCTAGAAAACAATAACACAATTGAGGTGTTTACTTAATTGACTCGCAGATAAGAGATTAAAGAAAAATTTGGGAACATCTAAGACAAAAGAGAGGGTAATATCAAGGGATAGGCGTACGTCTCCCTTGCTGTGAATGCGCGCAAGAGAGCCATCTGGAAGACACATATGCTGAGGTGAGGTAGGTGAAAGAAACAAGGACGACTCACCGGTCATGTGATGAGGGGCTTCGGAATTCAGAACCTAAGTAGGCTTGACAACCTTATCATGAAAAGCATAATGGATACCTAAAGCTATAGTGGTTGTGGGAGTCAATGTGCCAGCACGATTGAGAGAACTCAACTGCTCTTGTATCAACTCAAGCTGAGGCTCATATCAATAAACAGAGTTGACGGTGAGGGGGTAGTTGGAGGAGTTGCTATGGGAGGACCAGAGTTGTCGACGATAGCAGCAATGCGAATGAGCCCGATGATCTAGTCTGAACAAACTTTTGCCTCAACTCTGGATGGAGTTTGAAGCATCGATCTCGAACGTGTCCCATAGCGCCACAGTCGTGGCAAACAACTTTCCGGTCCCTAGGACGAGAACCTGAGTGGGAAGCAAGGGAAATTTCATCGACAGTGGGAGTGGGGGAGTAGGAGATGATCGAGTCAGACGGAGGAGGCGCTCCTTGCCATCAACAATAGCAAACACCTCACATAGAGGAGGCATAGGTGAGGTATTAACAATACGAGTCTTCAATGAATCAAACTCAGATCGTAATCCCATGAGAATTGATGCATATGCTGACGATCCAGGCGCGTCAGAAGAAGGGACGCGGTCACTGTTGTGGAAGTCACTGAGAGGCTCATATTGAGCTAATTCTTCCCAACGGAACTGAAGATAACCAAAATAATCGGGGATTTAGAGATGCAAAGGTTCGGGAAATCTCTTGATAAAGCTCGAATATACGAGCATTTATGAACATGAACATGCATCTGAGTGAGGGCCTTTCGAAGGTCCGGTACTGACTCATGGAACATGAACATCGTATAAATCCGCTCTTCCGTTAAGTTGAACATCCAACTCAATATTGTGCATCGCTTCATATCCCATTGATTGAATGTCTTGGCATTAATAGGAGGAGGTTGCTTCTCGGTTCCCAAAAGCCAATTCGTCTTCCCTTTCCCGCCAATATAGAGACGAAAGGATCGGGACCATGATGCAAAGTTCCGTCCATTCAAAAGGACGGTCATGACCTGTTGAGCAGGGATACGTTGAGCCAATGATACTGTGTCTTTCCCAATTTTAGCCATATCAAATCAAACAAACAAAGGTACAATTGTCCCTACCAAAAAAAAATTCTTACAAGGCCAAAACAGAATGGCAACAAGACAAGAAATGCTGCCGAAAAAATCCGGCGGCCCTTTTAGAGGAGGGAACAACTCAAATTCAGCACATTAAAAAGAAGATGAAACCCTTAACGAAGGGTATATAAACCAGAAACCCTAGAGATAGGGTTTAGAGAGAACTAAGGCTTGGATAAAGGTGTGGGCAGAAAAAAAAGTTTCAGACCACGGAATCTACACCGTATCTACATTTGTGGCCTGAAAGAGAACCCACAAAGGGGTACGAACTGCTTTAGGGCTCAGAGTAGTCGCAATCTACAGTAGAAGGGGGGGAAAGCGGTGCGGAGGCTATGGTTAAGTTGGAATGAGGTCACGAAGATGGAGGGCAGGTGTGGTGGTAGAGAGGTGTTGGGAAGGTGGTCCTGTGGCGGCTAGGGTTAGGTTTAGTGTTGATGCAAGAAGAAAAAAAGATTTTAGGGTTTGGAGGCTCTGATACCAAGAAGATTTTTATGAGGTAGTGGCTCACCCAATATCGAGCCCAATAATGGTATTTATACTAGAGATTAGATGATTCTAGAACATACAATATACACAAGGAATAACAAACTAAAACAACTAAAGACCTATACATAATGTGCCAAACAATAAAAGAGAGTAAAATAAAAGGTGACATCTAACACATTGTAATAATTAAACTACAACAACAACAACAGGAACAACAACAACAACATAATAATAATAGTAATAATAATAATAATAATAATAATAATAATAATAGCGATGACCGTCTCGAGAAAAAAACGTCTCAAGGCGTCTGAATCACTTGGGGCGCAACATGCCCCATGAGGCTCAAGCCTCAAGGTGCGCCTCATAACGATTTTAAACATTGGCTGGTATGCATTGTCCCCACGATAGAACACTGCCAGAAAAGGACCATAACTTTGCATATGAAAACTGTGCTCCTTCCCCCACGCCCATCCTTGCGCAGGTACGCCATCATCAAGTCTCTGGTACAGAAAACGACCTCTCTGCGGGCCCACTCACTCTTTTAAAAACCGGTACGAGACACCCTGTGACGACAATGATTGAAATCTGATTTCCCAAGAAAATTGAAAGTGTTGTTTTGTACGCTGCGGCCATTGTTAGCCATAGGCTTCAGTGACTTTAGATAAGGCTGCGAATTATGGAGGATTAAGCTGAGGCATCTTGAAGGATTAGGAATGGAAGAATAGACTTAGTGCACTTTGCGTCAGTTAATTTTAGAGTCAAAAGGGTCGTGGCCTAAGTGAAGGCCGCATACATTTAATTATTGGGAGCAAGTAGAGGATCAATGACGTGGACCAATCAGATTAAAACTCAGGGAGCAAGATTGGAACATTCTAGAAGGATTAGGTCGAGGACATTTTGGGAAAAGTGCTCATATCTTGGAAACCCCAGGAGCAACCTTAGTAGTATAAATAGGAGCTCTGGGCTCACTTTTTGAGGCTGCTAGCAATTTGAGAGAGCTTTTAGAAGAGAAAGTGTGGGAGAGAGTATGGGAGCTGCTGGTGGTGTAGTGAGGCCGCGACTGAGGAGGAGCTGAGGCAGAGGCAGAGGCAGAGGAGGGAGGTTCTGAGAGGGTGATATCGGACTTAGTCCATTCAAGATAAGGGGCTCTTCATCTTCCTCTGATTTTCCTTCATTTAAGCTGTAGTTCTATGACTTTCTTCCTATGAAATGAGTCCGACTTGAGAATTTTGAAATCTGTTCTAACCTTGTGACTTTGGCAAAGGACTTTTACAGTTCATCTTCACTTAAATTGTGCCTAGGCCTATTTAATGATTACCCATTTGGATTGAGGCTGTTTTTTGTTGAGGTTGTTGGCCGTTCTTGAGGCTACTGTCATTTAATCTATCCAGACATGAGTTTTCTAGAAAAACTTGAGGCAACTCATAAGTGACAAGGACATGATCACCTTCCTATCCCTGAAGTGAAAAATCTTTCCCCTTGGCCCACAGCTCTCAAATACAAGAAATATAATCTCATGCGTTATCTTTTTTCTTTTTCTTTATCTTTATCAAGAATAGCAAGAATTGTCTTCATGACTTCATTGACATCAAATGAAATTGACTTCAATTTTCTATTCTTCCTTTTATCCCTTAAAAATTTCTTGGAGAAAATTCCCAAAAATGTATTTTGTTAATTATATTTATATCGTACAATTCTTTATATAGCAACTTGTTATTATGTACATGGAGGTATTGCAGTAAACTCAGCACATGTCATTTGATCATTTATCACCCTTCCATATTATTCCTGCAGTCCTGGATTTCTGTTTTAAATATTATGGCTTATTGTTCCATTTTTTTTGCTGGCTCGAAAAGGTTGGGACAGGGAAGAGACAGAGCTGTACAGTACTTACGAGAAAATCCTCTTCTTTGCGATGAAATAGAGAAGGTTTGGATACTTGTGCCTTGTAAATATAGAGATTCATACATGTGTGTGTATGGAGTTCCATTTTTTTTGTTCAGAATATATTTGCTTAGTGCTGTCTTTGGGATGCATTCTTTTGCCCAGTGTGAAAAGCCACATATATCAATATTGCAAAATGACCACATACTGTTATACCTTTTGAAATAGTGACTAGGTTATATAACCCTGTCCACCAAAAAGGTTTGGCATTTTAGATGATTTATGTAGTATGAAGTAAGAATTGTGATAAGTTAAGATTCTACCTTTAATAATTTTGGGAGACCCAAAAGAGTTATTTTATACTATTACAAAAAGTCACTTGCGCACAATTATTTGATATCTGCCAAAAATAATATATTTTTATCCATACTTTAGGGTAAATGATTATATTTTATTATAGTGAACTTATGCATGATATTGAATTTAGTCGCATGAAAGCTCCTCATATTACCTTTTCTACTCAATTATTGTTCAAAATGATTTTCTTATAGAATTTACCCATATACACAAATTCAATCGTCCATATACATTTGTACTTTTTCATTCTAATTATTGTTGTGGAAGTATATACCAAAAATATCAAGTAATAAGATTATTAATTATCTAGCATGGAATGAATTTGGTTCCTTAAATATTCATTATTACTAGCGATATGTTGCGCCTGCCACCGGTTGTCTCGAAAAATAGGCAAGGGGCGTTGCGCCTGTCGCCGCGTGTCTCGAAAAACAGGCAAGGGACGTCGTATTAGCGCCCGGGTGCGATGAGAAATAAGCAAGGGTTCCTGCAACAATCTGGACGCGTGCATGTAAAGAAGCTAGTCCAGGTTAGCGACTTGGAACATAAGGACCATGGCACGTAAAGAGATGGAGTTAGTGGATACAATGATAAGAAGAAAAGTTACCATAGCTTGTTTACAGGAAACTAAATGGGTCGGTGAGAAAGCTAGAGAAATAGAAAATACAGGGTTTAAATTATATTTTAAAGGAAAACATAGAAATAGGAACGGAGTCGGAATAATAGTAGATAAGAATCTTAAGGATGATAACGTAAGCGTTATTAGAAAAGATGATAGACTTGTACTTGTAAAACTGGTATTAGATGAGAATACAATTAATATTGTTAGTGCTTATGCACCTACGTAGGATTTTAGACGAGCACACTAAAGTACAATTTTGGGAACAAATGGATGCATTAATTCAAGAAATACCCGTTGGTGAGAAAATCTATAGGGGGAGATTTTAATGGCTATGTAGGAGAAGATCGTGTAGGATATGAGAGAGTGCATGAAGGATATGGTTTTGGAGATAGGAATGACGGTGGAGAGTCTATCTTAGATTTTGCAATAACTTATGATTTTGTACTAGTAAATGCATGTTTTAAAAAGAGGCTTTAATACTTAATAACTTATAAAAGTGGAAAGCATAAGAGCCAAATAGACTTTTTCATTACTAGGAAAGGTGACCGATGAGGAAGTACAAAATATAGTAAAAGTCAAAAGGGAAAATCAAAAGGGAGTGCTTTAAAATATAACAAACAACTAGAAACGAAGAAAATTTAGAGAAATATAAATGCACTAAAAAAGAAGTTAAGAAAATGGTAAGAGATGCTAAGTTAAAGTCGCAAGGAAAACGAGAAGGGAAAAAAGTATTTATAAGCTTGCTAAACTTAGGGATAGAAAAACAAAATATTTTTTTAACGTTAAGCGTATTAAAAGTGATGATTCGAGAGTCCTAGTCAAGTATGATGGGATTATGGAAAGATGGAAAAACTATTTTGAAAGGTTATTGAATGAAGATAAATGGGAGTAGACTACATATAGAGGAACTTAGGGAGGCTCGAGAAAATATATTTTTTTGCAGAATTAGAACAGATGTTAGAATTGCTTTAAAAAAGATGAAAATAGGGAGGGCTTTAGGACCGGATGGTATCCCTATTGAGGTTTGAAAGTGTTTAGGGGAGGAGGAAATGTTTTGACTTACAAAATTATTTAATAAAATTATAATGACTAATAGGATGCCGATGAATGGAGAAATAGTATTTTAGTACCTATTTATAAAAATAAAGGGGACATACAAAGTTGTTCAAATTATCGTGGTATTAAGTTAATGAGTCATACAATGAAACTATGAGAGAGCTATTGAATATAGATTGAGATTGAATACAACCGTATCTGAGAATCAATTTGGGTTTATGCCTGAGATGTCAACAATGGAAGCAATTTATTTATTGAGGAGATTACTGGAGAGGTATAGGGAGAAAAATGACCTACATATGATTTTTATAGGCTTGGAGAAGGCATATGATAGGATACCAAGATATATAATATGGTGGATTCTACATAGAAAAGGAGTGACTCATAGATATATTAACGTGATCAAAGATATGTATGATGGGGCCATGACTATAGTAAGAACATCAACTGGAGAAAGTAGTGAATTCCAAGAAGATCAGCTAGAGAAAGTAATGAATTGTTCAGCACTAAGCATCTCTTTGCTCTTGTTATGGATGAGTTGATTGTGAAAATACAAGATGAGGTGTTGTGGTGTATGCTATTTGCAAATGATATTATTTTGGTTGATGAGACTAGACGGGGATTAATGCTAGATTGGAATTGTGGAGAGAAACTCTAGAAATAAGATGATTTAAAATAAGCAGGATTAAAACAGAATATGTGGAGTGCAATTTTAGTAGTAATAGGAGGACAAGCTGGGGTGTGGTAAAAATGGAGGGTCAAGAGATAGCTAGAATTGATCATTTCCATTATTTAGGCTCGATCATCTAAAAAGATGGAGATATTAGTGATGATGTTACTCATAAGATTACAACATGGTGGGTTAAGTGGAGAAGTGCAATTGGTGTATTTTGTGATAGGCCTATAACTTGAAGTTAAAAAGGAAAATTTTAAAGGATGACCATTAGATCCGTCATATTATATGAGACAGAGTGTTAGGCAACCAAAAAACAAAATGTGCAGAAAATAAGTGTGACGAAAATGCGAATGCTAAGATGGATTTGTGGGAAAACTCTAAAGGATAAAATTAGAAACGAACGAATTCATGAAATGGTAAAAGTAGCTCCTATAGAAGATAAATTAAGAGAAAATCGACTTAGATGGTTTGGACACGTTTAGCGTAGACCAATGGATGCCCTCGTAAGGAAGAGTGATTTAGTTAGTATTTTGATGATAACGCAAGGTGTAGAGGTAGGCTTAAATTGATTTGGTGGTATATTGTAAAAAAGGACATGATATCATGTGGTTTAACCGGAGATATTGCTCTAAACAAAATGGATGAAAAAAATAAGATTCTTCTAGCCGATCCCAAATAATTGGGAAAAGGCTTTGTTGAGTTGAGTTGAGTACTAGAGATCCCAAATGGGGGGGGGGGGGGGGGGGGGCTTGAAGATAATCTCGAGATTAGAGATAATCCCCCCAGCTAATACAACAGACTCAAGGGAATAAGGCAACGAGGTAGCTCAACGTGGCAGCCCAGGGAGATCTTCCGGCGAAATAACTGGTCGAGAGGGCTCACTCTTTAGCTCTGTTGTCTTACTTGGTCATGTTTTATCTTTTTATATTGGCTACAACTATAACGATTGTAATGATTATAGCGCTATTCAGTGTGAGGTCAAACGGTAGTCGCGGGAGACCAGGCCTGGCAGGGCCTGGGAGAGCCTTCATGCTCTATCGAGAGACCTCGCTGTAGGAACTTCAGAGGGATTTGGCTTGGAGGATTGAGAAGTGAGGTAGCGTTGGGGCTTGTCCTGACCATCTTAGATACACCTGGTAAAACACCGAAAGACCTTTGATCGTGGAATCTTGTGCGGAGCAGCCTTGAGTTCCATCGTGCGTTAGAGTTGTGAACCAAACAACCCACTACTTAATGTCACATCTACTTTAGGTGATATCATTAGCCAGCTAAGCAATGTCAAATTTGCACCTGAGTAAACCAGCATGGCATTTAGGGCTGTCAGACAGTTGGTGAGCCACCTGTGTGATGACAGCCCCCTGACGCACAGTGGTTAGGCAAAAGGCATGTCTTGGCATTTAATGTTTATGACGTGGAGTTGACTAGTCCATCAGGCATTTAATGTTTCTGACATAAAGTATGAGGGATGTCTTTCACAGCTGTAAAAGACTGAGGCATCCCGGGAGTGGTGTGGGGGGGCTTTTTTTGGGCCACAACCACTTCTGAGGGAAGATATGTTCTTTTGAGAGTCCTTCTCTAGAGAGATTATCATAAGAGAGAAAGAAGTTATTGCAAACCAGAGCTCTTACTCACCCACCATTGTCATTTATTGTAATGCTTTTAATAGCTAACCTGAGATTTTCCAGAGGTTGTTGGTGTGTTTGGCTGTCTGCCAAGGTGTATCTAGGGTGCTTACTCCTCTCTCCCTTTGACTGAGTTACTTCTGAGTTCCCTCTATTATTGTTTGAGTTATACACGAGTGCATTGTGAGTCCAATCTTGATCAAATATAATATTGTTTGTTTACTTGTGTTCACTAAAGAGTTTCTGGGTTATCATTTATCGCCATACCTATAGGGGTTACACCTCAACTGGTACTACCATACTCCCAGGCTACAAGGGGACTACCCTCTTACATTTGGCGACTTTGTTGTGGAGGTATTCTTCTAGAAGTATGTCTCAAGATAATGTTAACCGTGCTATAGATTTTGACGCCATTCATCATCAAGAAGAGCAAGCTACAAGAGAGCTTGAGGCAGCTAGAGATTGGATCCCTCGGGTGGATGTGCCTCCAGTTCAAACGGCGACGGGTGTCCCAGGGATAATGCAAGCTTCCACGAGCACGAGGATGGAGCAAACTCAAGTGGCCCTCCCCATGACTAAGTTTTACGAGTTTTTACAGACGCCCGTTGCTACAATGGTGTTGGGGGGATTTGATGCCAGTTCTTTTGAGACGCCAATGGTGACTCCGATAGCCCCAATAAGCGCAGCTCCAACGGGCACTGCCCCCTCCTGTTGGGGTTAGGTGCCCCAGGTGTGACGGGAGTTCTACCTGTTGGGGTTACTCCAAGTGCAACGAGTGCCCCACCAGTGGTCCCTCTAGTCGTTCCCCAACGATCGAGAAAACACCAGCGTCTGCTCTGGAAGAGATGAGGAAAGAGATGCAGAAGGAAATGCTAAAGATGATAGCAGCTTCCTCGCAATCAGCTGGCGAGGTGGCATCGGTGTATGATGATTTTCGTATGCCTTATCCTCAATAATACAATGATGAGCCCTACCTGAAGGATTACATTCCTCCCATATTCGAAAAATACATTGGGAAGGGGGGAACCCCGAAACAACATATCAAACGCTTCATCGAACACTTGGGAGCTCATTGTAATAACAAGAAGCTCAGGTTGAGGGTGTTCTCCAAATCCTTGACTGATAAAGCGTATACTTGGTATTCTCATTTGGCTCAACTTGGGAAGAGATGCATGTGCTATTTGTCTAGAAGTTCTTTCTGGCAGAAGATGAGTTTACGTTGACTCAGTTAGGAAAGGAGAAGCAACGATCAGGGGAGGATGTGGTGGCATATGTGCGAAGATTCAGAGAGGTCCCTCGATGTGAGGGAGGAGGCCAAAGAGTCCAAGTTGTTACAACTTTGTGTTGAAGGTTTGCTCCTAGAATATATCTGTCACCTCATTAATGAAACACGCGAAGGAACTTTCGCAGCATTTCTAAAAGCAGCGAGAAATATATCATTGGTGGTTCGGCCAAACCCGATTATAGTACCGGGGTTGTTCAAACAGCCGATCCAACCCGTTGCAACACGTGACCAGGCCTCACGGGTAGGATACACCGACGGAGGTGAAGGGGCTAAGCAGTCTAAGAAAGATAACAAGAGAAAGTTTGGAAGAGATAGAGAAGACTCACCACCGCTGCCTTGCACCGTTGAAGAGGCTGTTAGTTGCTACAACACCATGGTTCAAAGAGGAACGATGTACGAACCAAAGGGCGTTCTGGCCGTGGAGCCAGATGTAGCAACGAGAGCTGATCCTAAGTATTGTCAGATTCATCGAAAATTGGGTCACCCGACGGAGGCTTGTTTCACGCTGAGGAAAATCATCAGCAAACACATGAAGACGGGAACTTTGCAGATCCCTCAAGAAAGTGTAAACGCTAACCCCCTCGCACCACACGGGGTAAAACTGGTAGTTGCCTATGATGAGGAGGCCGAACGAGGAACGAGGGAACCGAAGTTCCAACTGGAGGACTTCGAAAACGCGTTGGAAGATTGTACAAGGGGTATGGCCAATGTGGTCATAGCCTACGATGAAGCAAGTGCAAGGGTTGCGGAGGAGGTATACAACCTAGAAGGGGAAGAGGCGAACCCAAGCTTGGAGTACCAAGCTGTTTCGCGGTCGCCCAAGTTCTCATGGTTCTATGACCAAGTGGGGATACCGAAGAGATGTTTGGAGATAACGCAGGCAATTTTGGATATCGCAAGGAAGAACGCAGTACCCTCATTGAGATGGAAGGGGCCCATGGCTAGGCTGGTGAGAAAGTTCTTGTCCGAAGTAACTTTTAGTGATGCTGACAGGGCTGTAAGATTCCCACATAACAGACCCCTATACTTGACGACAAGTATCAACGGGGTAAGCTTTGCAAGGGCCTTAATGGACGGGGGAGCATCGATTAATATCATGCCTATCAGTTCCTTCCGGATAGCCAACATTCCGGAGGAAAGATTAATACCAATGCCTTTGGTGATTTCTGGCTACGATAATCAATCGTCCAAGTTTATTGGATATGTGAATGTGGGAATTGAACCTTACCTCGCATATCAAGTTCCACATGATTGAAAGTGCCACTTCGTACCACCTACTGATAGGGAGGGTATGGATGCACAACCAGGGTCTAGTCCCTTTGACGTATCACCAATGCGTAAAGGCAAATGTTAAAGGAATTGAGATCGTTATACGTGCCACGAAGAAGCCTTTCGCCACCGAAGAAGCTTATTTGGTTGACGTAACTTACTACACAGAGCTGGAGGAAGATTCCAGGGTGCTGACAAGGAGGATGGAATGTACAAGAGTTCCTTCTATCAGAGAAAGAACAGGGTCTGTGAACGACCAAAGCAACGAAGAGAAAAGGAAAAGCAGTAATCGAAGTCACTTGGGTGCTCCCAAGAGGCAGAATCTCTCGAGGCAGCTCAGGGATCGAATGAGGCCCATGATGGATTCGATGGAACATCAGGTCCAACGACAGAGCGTGCTAAGCAGATATTCGGGAGATAGATCGGCAGAAGCCTCGAGGGAAAGGAAGAGAAAAGTGGTTGTAACGACGCGCAGGCAGTGCAAAAAGATCACAGTGGATGGGAGAGTTATTTACCTCCTCTGAGGGTGTGACCGGGCAGTCAAAGGAGCTGATCTAGGGGCTGACCCGATATATACAAGTGTTTCTTGGTGGATCAGCAGGGGCAATGCATGGTCATTGACAACTCAAATATACAAGAGTTTGTGGAGGACGTAGTCGAAGAACCAGACTGCATGATAGATCGCCCAAGGCCCCAGGTGCAAGAGTTGGAAAGTTGAAGCTGGCTGAAGAAGGAGACGAGGCAAGACCCATTTTCATTTCGAAGGACCTAAGCGCAGTGAAAAGAGGGGCCTTGATAGAGTTAATTCGTGAGTTTAGGGATGTCTTTGCGTGGAAATACACAGAGATGGAGGGGCTAGACGAAGAGGTGAGTTGACACAAGCTGAACGTTATGCCTTCAGCCATACCGGTGAAACAAGCCACAATAACCTACAAGCCAGAGCTGGATTTGAAGATTAAGGAGGAGGTCCAATGGTTGCTAGCAGCAGGATTCATTGAGCCGATACAGCATTCACTCTGGCTCTAAAGCATTGTTCTAGTGGGAAAGAAGGACAAGAACCAGATAAGGATCCGCGTGGACTTCAGAGATTTGAATAGAGCCTGCCCGAAAGATGAGTTCCCTCTGCCCTCCATTGATAGTCTGATTGATGTAACAACGGGTCATGAAATGCACATCTTCATGGACAGGTATGTGGGATACAACCAGATCAAGATGGATTAAGCAGACGCAGAAAAGACGACATTCAGGACCCCGTTGGGCAACTTTATGTACAAAGTGATGCCTTTTGGGTTGAAGAACGCCGGGGCAACATATCAAAGAACAATGATGGTCATTTTCTGTGATTTCTTTCACAAGTTTTAGAAGTCTATGTGGATGATTTGATCATCAAGTCAAAGAAGGAAGAATCCCATCTAGACGACTTGAGGAGGGTGTTCGTTCACTGCAGAAAGTACAAGTTGAAAATGAACGCACTTAAGTGTGCCTTCGGAGTCACAAGGGGGAAGTTCCTAGGGTTCGTGGTGGATCGGCAGGGAGTGCGGATGGGCCATGACAAGTAGTGAGCAATCCTGGAAATGCCTTGTCCAAGGACGACGAAGTTGCTCAAGAGTTTCCTCGTTAAAGTCTCCTACCTTAGGAGATTTGTGCCAGGACTAGTCGAAATAACTCACCCGTTGATGGAACTGCTGCGAAAGGGCACGAAGTTCAAATGGGAGGGGGCTCACCAAGAGTCTTTGACAAAGCTGCTGACCTCTCCACAAACAATAATCCCTCCAAAAGCAGGAGTACCGTTGCAACTCTACATGACGTCGATCACCAGGTCAATCGGAGCACTCTTGGCTCAGGAAGTCGATGGGCAAGAAAGGCCAGTCTACTACCTGAGCAGGATTATACCTGGACCAGAGGTAAGGTACAGTAGTGTGGAAAGCACTGCTTAGCCTTACTTTTCGTAGCACAAAAACTTTTACATGTTATTTTTCACAATTCACATTGTGACAAGATGTGACCCAATCAAGTTTTTGTTGGCAAGAACTATTTTAAATTGAAGAGCAGCTAGGTGGTTCCTCATCCTTTCAGAATATGATTTAAAGTGCGCGGTTCCTCGCGTGATCAAGAGCCAAGCCTACGCAGATTTATTGGCAATCTTTCCATCCGGAGTATTTGAGCCACCCCGAGAAAGCATCCCGGGGGATGACTTGCAGGCAAACTTTCTGGAGGCTAACCTTGAAGAATGGACGATGTAATTCGATGGTTCTTCGGCAGAAAAGAAAGGAGGGGCAGGGGTTATCTTTTCCAAATGAGACGAGGAATTATGCCTTTCCTATAAATTGGATTTCCCTTGCTCCAACAACGAAGCAGAGTACGAGGCGTTGGTACTGGGGCTGCTAGAGGCCCTTTGAAGGGGCATCCGTTCGCTGTGCATCAGTGATTCAAACTTAGTGATCCAACAAGTGAATAGGGAATATGCGTTGAAGCACCTCAGTTTAACACCATACAGAACGATCATCCAACGATTGATCAATCAGTTCCATCAAGTGAAGATAAGAAGGCACCCCAAAACGATGAATAGACATGCTGATGCCTATGCCACCATCGCTCAAAAGCTGGCTATGAAGATCGATACAGCTACTGTGGTGATCCAACGAAGAACAATCCCATCAGTTGTACAATCAGTCCTACCCATGGAAGGTGATGCAGATTGGAGGGGCGAAATCAGAAAGCAGTTGGAGTCCGAGGAAGGTAAGATGGAACTGAAAGAGCTTGCGCAATACTTTGCCAATCATGGTAACCTTTACTTCAGGAACGTGGGAGGATGGTTGTCAAGATATGTTGGCCCTGAAGAAGCAGAACAAAGACTGAATAAAACGGACAAAGGCCACTGCGAAATAACAAAAATCCCGTTGTACAGAAGGATTCAGAGGGAAGGATACTTTTAGCCAACGATGAAACGAGACGCAGCTGAGTTACAATGGAAATGTGATAAGTGCCAACGTTTCTTTCAAGCAGCTATGCGACTTCGTTGGAACTCAAACAGATTGGAGACGGCCCTACATTGACTTCATCAAAGACGGAGTTGTTCCTTAGAAGAAAATAGATGCGATGGGACTCAAACGAAGGGCTCCACGGTTTTACGTCCAGGAGAACCAGCTCTATCGAAGGGGGTATTTCAACAGACCATTGAGATGCATCACGAAGGAAGAGGCAGCAGAAGTATTGAAGCAAGCTCACGATTCAGCTCACATTGGAGGGGCCAAGCTGTATGACCAATTAATGACAATGGGGTATTATTGGCCAAATATGGAGAGATTCTGCTGAGTTTGTGCGAAAGTGCAAGGCGTGCCAGCTACATGGAAATAGGATCCATGCTCCTTCGGTGGACTTACATTCTTTGGCCACTCCTTAACCATTTCACACTTTGACCTGGTAAGGGCAATACACCCTTCGTCTGGATTTTGGTGGCAACGGAGTGCTTCACAAAGTGGGCTGAAGCGATACCACTTAGAAGAGCAACGACTGGCATGCTAGCTAATTTTATTAGAAAGTACATAATCTGTCGTTTTGGGATTCCAAAAGTTATCCTCTCTAATAACGGAACCCCTTTCGTCAACAAAGAGGACGATGCTCACCGACAGATACTCCATTGTCCATCATACCTCAACGGTGGCATACCCCAAGGGAAACGGCCAAGCTGAAGCAACTAACAAGACTTTGGTCAATATTTTGGCCAAAACGATGGAAGACTTCTCAGGATCGTGGGACGAGAAGATCTCAGCACTGTGGGCCTATCGAACGACCAAGAGAAAACACATAGGATGTACACCGTTCTCCCTTGTATATGGAGCTGAAGCAATCCTGCCAGTGGAGTTGGAAGTTCCTTTTGCCCGTTATACCCTGTGAAGCAGACTCAGAGCAGACATGTACAATTAGAAGCGTTTGACGAGCACAGAGATAACGCGATGCAACACTTCCAAATGTACACGAAGCAACACTCAAGGACGTATGATAATTTGGTAAGACCAAGGAAGTTCGTTGAAGGAGACCTTGTTTTGAAAGCATCTGTGAAACACATCAGAGGGCTCTCTCTCCCTAAGTTTGCTGCGAATTGGGAGGGACCTTTCATTGTGAAGGAGGCTTATGATTCATGTTAGTGCTTAATTTCTAAAATGGAAGAGGATAAGCCGTTTAAGATTAATAACAAATGGTTGAAGATCTACCATGTTTGAAGGAGTGACCTTACAAGTTTTATTACATTTTTTTTTGGAGTAATAGGAAAAAGTTGCAAGTCATTAATGAAGTCCCATATGTTATTATAACTACAGATTGGTTTGAACATTGTAAGAGTTTGATCTTTGCAATATACAGAAGAATAGTTGTAACCCATGGAAACGATGATATGGCAGAACGAACTCTCTTTTTCATTTATGTATATTTGAACTTACATCACAAAAGTGGGAACTATCGCCCAAGAATTACATATGAAGAAAATGAAAAGTTATACAAGTGTTAGGGGGTCATTAGCCTAAGAGGAACCATAAGTCTGGGGAAGAGAAGAAATCCCTAGGCAAGCTCGAAGAAGCTGCCAAGCATGCCTGCTGGGCACGGATGGAACCTTCCAGCCTCGTTTGGACTTGAGCACACTCGATAAACAACTTCTCTCGTTTTAACTTGGCTACGCGTAGAGCTTCCTCGATAACCTCCACTTCTTGATTTACAGCCTCTAGCAGAGGTACCAACTTAGCCAGTCTTGCCTCTTCAATCCGTTGAGCCTCCAAGTGTTTCTGCAACAACTCTTCAAAATCTTCAAATGTCCGATCAACCAGTTGAATTGAAAGCCATCTCTGCCCAATTCCTTCAAGTTAGCCAAGAATTGATTAAGGAGGGGCCTAGAAACATTTGCAGTGAGGGTGCTGACAATCTCAGCAATAACGGTTGCCATGCCCTGAAGCCTATAGCTCATCACCGAATTGTTCAAACGAAGGCAATCCACTGTAAAAGTGTCAGGGTGACTGGTAACAATTTGCTCAATCACCGAACGATGGCAGGCAGGTATTTGAGGTGAGTGGCGAAGAACCATGAGGCAGAACTCGTGAGGGGCCATCGTATGCAAAGGAAGCTCACAGCCAGATTCACTATTAGCCGGAACGCCAGTCGTGGAACCTTGATCGTTAGGATTCGACTCTTCAGATCCAGCTGGTTCCCGATGAGGTGAGACGACAGGCGAAGGAGCTTGTTGGGTTTGCTCTTCAGCACGAAGGGACTCCTTGGCAACCTGAAATGAGACAAAGAAAAAAATCTTAACAAGTGGTTTTCGTTGTTAAGTCACCGTTACTGGTGGAATTCGATGAAAAATCTTAACAAGTGGTTTTTATTGTTAAATCACCATTACTGGTAGAGTTTGACAAATAATCTTAACAAGTGTGTTTTCATTGTTAAGTCACGATGTTATTGGTGGAGTTTAACGAAAAAAAAACTTAACAACTTTGTTTTCATTCTTAAGTCATCGTTATGGGTGGAGTTACGAAAAATCTTATCAAGCGATTGAACATTGTCACCGTTGTAGTGGAGTTACAAACATATGCAAGAAATGAGGAGAAAATGGCGAAATACCTCAACAACAGTTGGAGTAAGAACGGGAGATATAGAAGAAGATGACGAAGGAAAAGAAACCAGAGAAAAGATTAGTAACAATGGCGGGTTGAAGGGTTTCTCTCTCTGAACGCTCTGAGGGCTGAAGAAGACGAAGGAAATGCGAATGAAAAAAATGGCTAAGCGTTTGAATAATAGTCATTTGAAATTCTTAAGTTGGCTTTTGAGTTTCCCACCACCACCCATGCAAGGCCGCCCACAATCATTTCAAATGGACACGTGGCACTTCGGGGAGTGTCCTGACAGTTGAAAAGACGACACTACGCCATTTAATGAAGTGACGCATGGGGAATAGAAAAGGTTGCTTTCAAAAAAAGTTATGATTTTACTGCCATAATTTTTTGTCAAGCGCATCGGATATCCCACAACGCAGAAGCTGTTACCACGGTTCAATAAGCTATGATGCCCCCTCGCCACAAGTCCCAATGGGGTTAGCTTTGACTCAGGCACACCGGGGAGAATTTTGCTTTTCGAACAAGATGAAACGATGACATAGCACAGTCCTAACGCAAATACCAACTTATGACAACTACGCTGCATGGTGACACGGAACAGTGCAGACAGAGGAGAGTTTAACTTTTGAACAATCAGATCGGATAATTAGAAACTTCCTCAGATGTTTCAAAGAATTCCAATAGCCAGTGAAGAAGACGGAACGACTGAGGTGCAACGGCAAAAAAAGTCGCGATGTCCCCTCGCCATTCGCTGACAACTTGCAGCGCTTTGGTTCAGGTACATCGGGGAGAATTTTACTTTTTTCTGGCAGAGACAGAAGTTGTGACGATGGCAGAGATGCAAGATTTTCTTTCACAAGAAGGGGGGATTGAGAAGTTTTTCGTGCAGAAATTTCTTATTAACACAACAAATCTCTACACGAAGGGGCAAATGTAGGGGGGCTTGAAGATAATCTCGAGATTAGAGATAATCCCCTCCAGCTAATACAATAGACTCAAGGGAATAAGGCAGCGAGGCAGCTCAAGCGAGGTAGCTCAGCGTGGTGGTCCAGGGAGATCTTCCAGCGAAGTAACTGGTCGAGAGGGCTCACTCTTTAGCTTTGTTGTCTTACTTGGTCATGTTGTATCTTTTTATATTGGCTACAACTATAACGATTGTAATGATGTAATGATTATAGCGCTATTCAGTGTGAGGTCAAACGGTACTCGCGAGAGACCAGGCCTGACAGGGCCTATGAGAGCCTTCATGCTCTATCGGGAGACCTCGCCGTGGGAACTTCAGAGGGGTTTGGTTTGGAGGATTGAGAAATGAGGCAGCGTTGGGGATTGCCCTGACCATCTTAGATACACCTGGTAAAACACCGAAAGACCTTTGATCGTGGAATCTTGTGCGGAGCAGCCTTGAGTTCCATCGTGCGTTGAGTTGTGAGCCAAACAACCCTCTACTTAATGTCACATCTACTTTAGGTGATGTCATTAGCCAGCTAAGCAATGTCAAATCTGCACTTGAGTAAACCAGCGTGGCATTTGGGGTTGTCAGACAGTTGGTGAGCCACCTGTGTGATGACAGCCCCCTGACGCACAGTGGTTAGGCAAAAGGCATGTCTTGGCATTTAATGTTTATGACGTGGAGTTGACTAGTCCATCAGGCATTTAATGTTTCTGACATAAAGTATGAGGGATGTCTTTCACAGCTGTAAAAGACTGAGGCATCCCGGGAGTGGTGTGGGGGGGCTTTTTTTGGGCCACAACCACTTCTGAGGGAAGATATGTTCTTTTGAGAGTCCTTCTCTAGAGAGATTATCATAAGAGAGAAAGAAGTTATTGCAAACCAGAGCTCTTACTCACCCACCATTGTCATTTATTGTAATGCTTTTAATAGCTAACCTGAGATTTTCCAGAGGTTGTTGGTGTGTTTGGCTGTCTGCCAAGGTGTATCTAGGGTGCTTACTCCTCTCTCCCTTTGACTGAGTTACTTCCGAGTTCCCTCTATTATTGTTTGAGTTATACACGAGTGCATTGTGAGTCCAATCTGAGTGTTGATCAAATATAATATTGTGTGTTTACTTGTGTTCACTAAAGAGTTTCTGGGTTATCATTTATCACTATACCTATTGGGGTTACACCTCAACTAGGGACTGTCCTCTTACAAAGTGCTACTGGTGTATTTTGTGATAGGCCTATACCATGAAGTTAAAAGAGAAATTTTATAGGACCACCATTAGATCCGCCATATTATATGGGACAGAGTTTTGGGCAACCAAAAAACAAAATGTGCAGAAAATAAGTGTGACGAAAATGCGAATGGTAAGATGAATTTGTGGTAAAGCTCGAAAGGATAAAATTAGAAACGAACGAATTCATGAAATGGTAAAAGTAGCTCCTATAGAAGATAAATTAAGAGAAAATCGACTTAGATGGTTTGAACACGTTTAGCGTAGACCAATGGATGCCCTCGTAAGGAAGAGTGATTTAGTTAGTATTGATGATAACGCAAGGAGTAGAGGTAGGCCTAAATTGATTTGGTGGGATATTGTAAAAAAGGACATGATATCAGGTCGTTTAACCGAAGATATTGCTCTAAACAAAATGGAATGAAAAAATAAGATTATTCTAGCCGACTCCAAATAATTGGGAAAAGGCTTTGTTGAGTTGAGTTGAGTTGAGTTGAATTGAGTACTAGCGGTTATTAAGTTACTGAAAATTGATTATTTGAAGCTCCACCTTATCTTGCATCATGACTGCCGCAGATTTAAGAAATAACAACTAAAGTTAGTGATTGCCTCCGTTCCTCCCTCCCTCCACCCACCCCACCCCCACCTCCATCCTCACATGCAAAAGTGTACATCTTTGTTTTTAAAAGATAATGCCATTCAAGTAATTGTTTTTATTTAAATAATATTGGCAAATCATTCAAAATTTCCTTTCTTCACCACATGATTTATATCTAATAAAATTATGTAGATTTATTACTTTAACTATTTGTGCTAATATAATTCTTACCTAAATATGGTTTCCTAGATATGTCAAGAATTATAGTAACTTTTAGATATGTGAAAACACAATCAGATATACTGCTATAAGGAGACGAGCTAATTACATTTCCCCAGTGGTGTATGTACATAATTGTGGTGGTAGTAATTTCCTTGAATGGAAATGAAAGAAAATTAAAAATCCTTTCAGGACATGTGTTTCTCACCTTTAATGTCGTTGTTTAGGGGCCTTTTCCTTTTTTGTTTGTTTGAAATTCCAAAATGACCAACGTGGTTTCTGAGAAATATGAAGTTACATTTTGGTCATGCTAATATTAGTTTATTTTCCAAATCTGGGAGTGGTTTTCATGTTATTAACTGATGAGAATTTCAATTTTGCGTGTGCAGATTGTCCGATCCACCATGATAGAGGGAAGTGGACAAATAGGCTTCTCTTACACGAAGTCATTACCACCTCAGCATAAAGAGGAAGATATAATTGAAGAGCTACAGTAAGCAAGATGCAACAGTATTTTATTAAGGTTTTTGGGTTGATCATTCTTCTTCAGTCTCATTCGAGGGAAAAAATTGGAAATTTATTGATTTCTGAACTATGCTGGTAATTAAAACGCGAATGCGTTTTGTATTGGGTCATCGAGAGGATAAAAAAGAACGAAAGAAAAAGGAAATGAGGAGGTAGTCAAGGGTTGAGGAAATTTTAGCCTTTTCCTTTTGTGTAAGAAAATTGTAGAGAACTTGTAATATTCATTATGTTGTCATTTTAACAGTCAGATCTCACTAGTTTAATGCAGAAAGTCACTAGTTTAATGCAGAAAGCCTAACATCTTCCAATCTGCTACATCCAGTGATCAATGGAAGCCTATTCTTCGCGTTGTCTCTCCAATGGTATAAGAGTGAAATAGCCTTTTTATTTAATTTTCATCATGAACTTAAGTTTCGTCCCAGCGCCACAGGTAAAAAATATTATGAGCACAAGCGTGCAAATAGCCTTTTTAGTTTTTATCATGAAGACAAGTTTCGTCCCTGCACCAAATATTATGTTTTTTCACTAGCATTTTGTTTAAATGTTAATTCTTCAAATCAGTTGGTATGTAATTTTGAAGGAAAATATTATATGTACCTACGGAAAGTGCTCTTATATGTGTTTTACCATGGTGTGGGCTCTATGATGGTACACCACATGTCGAACACCATCGGTAATTTTTCGGTACTAGATGTAGATAAGTGTATCACCGGCCAATTTCTAAACATCCTTTTTCACTTTAAGGTTGGTTTGAAATTTGGTGACATTTGGAAGTGTTAAAACTATTGGAAAGTCTTATTAGTTCGTTGTCAGCTAACTATTTGACCATATGGTAGTTTCTAAACATCCTTACATGTTTACTGTTATGTAAGAAACAAAAGTAATGAAATCAGAATTCCTTTTGTGATTTTACTTCCTATACATATACAAAAATATGTATATATCCTACCCATCCAAAAGAGATACTATGGAGAGACGGGGAATTCGCTGTGAAGTTTATAATTTCTATTCTTTTTGTATGCTATATTTTCATATATTGTATGAATAACATGATTAGTGGCGGTACATTAAGTGTCTTCTTCAGACGTGCAAACGGGAAGATCACTTGCGGATGTGAGTTGCATCTCCACTGCACGTTGGGAGGTCATACAACTTTAAAGACAATGTTTTCATGTCTCTCATTTTTCAGGTCAGTTCTTTCCGTTACTTTCATTATTATAATTTAATTTATGTGTTATCATCTAATTGGGGCTAAAATAATTTATAATTTTGTAATATATGAATTTGTGATAAAGATAAACAATATCCCTAACAATCTAAAGTTGTATTTGGTTTCGATTTTAATGTTACTTTGGAAATGCTCCTTTATATATAACACACAATATTCCATATGCAGGATATAAAATAATTTGATGTTATATTCAAGGAAGAAACCAGGATGTAGTCTTAAGGGGGGTTCAAATGTTTAATAATTTTGTTTTCTCAATAAAGTAATACATTTTCATTTATAAAATGTATCAATATAACTATTCACATACCAATCATGTAAATGGGCCATTCTATATATTTTTAAAAATAAAATTTATTTAAAAATAAGGTTAAATAACCAAGGGTTCTAATAGTTTACCCAAATGACATATATCCTCTTGCCCTAACTCTATACTTGTCTTTTTTGAAACTCTAGAGAGTGGAAAATGGAATAGAGAATACAAGTAAAAAATATTTTGTTTGTAGGTAGAATAAAAATTACAAGTAAAAGATAAAATTTCACTATTGTCAAATCTGAAGTTAAAGGGTAAAAAATCAGATTGCAATACAATAAAGGATCAAGGCCAAAAGCTAATTTGTAATTAGGTGAAAAGTTTGAAAGTAAAATTTCTTTAAGAAAAAACATTAGAGTTGCTACTTTATGCGCCTCATTCAAGAAGTGTTGAAATTGAGCTTCATGGATGGAGTCTGACGGATCCGCCTAGATTTTATGCTTGAGATTTAACTGAGCAATTGGTTTTTATACATGGAGATATTCATTTTGGATAGATACAAACTCAAACAAACAAGAAAAAGATAAAAACCGGAGCAGTTTTGTATGGAAAAGAAAACCAAAGACCCCATACAATATTAATATAAGAGCAATGGAAATTATAAAATGTTTTGAGGGCCATGCCTCCCTTGGTCCTCACTTAGGTTCGTCTCTGGTTATACTTCCTATGTAAATAGCATATTAGATGGTTTCTGCTATTCTTCTTTTTCATCGTTTTTATTTATTATTTTTCAATCCAATTTGCTGTGTAAATTTTGTGGACAAGAAATTTTCTTCTTCACACCTTTCCTAGAGAAAGAAGACTCGTTTAAAATCTTGTGCATAAACCGTAAGACAGATGAGCAATTTTGTTGAATAAACTGTATTGACTTATCATAAATATCCTGTAAGTTGTACTTATTAGCTTTGTAGAAGAACAAATTTATAAAACTGAAGATATATTATGTCAATTGCAGTGGGATAACATTTCTAACTTCCGCGTATATAACTTTGTTAAAATATCATGTCTATTAACATTTAATTTGGTCTGTCATAGTAATTATTATTCTTGTTGACGTGAATTTGGTGCAGCTTATTACATTTTGCATTATCTATGTACAAAAGTTGTGAGACTGATAAAATGGATTCTTTATATATCTCGTGTAGCCTATGGTGACCAAATTTTGTGTGTAAAACTGTGATGTTCATATATTTATGTGCAGTGTTCATGATTTGTTTTGATCGGTTCAAGTTTAAATGGATTAGTCAAGATCTTCATACTTTCATTCATATCTAAAAATCTATGATGGCTTATATTATTTAAGCTGTTTTCGACTTTGCCCCCCTAATTAGACATAACTTTCGCTTTTCAAAAAAAATTATACTTAACCCTCTCTAATGTGCATCATTGAGCTTGTACCTAATGCATTGACTCGCTTGTACATCATGAATACCGGGGTAAGCCTAATGATAACATCTAATTACAGCATTATCTCTAATTACGACATTATCTCGGAGGTAAAATTAAAAAAAACAAGTATTTATTGTTGAGTTATTTTAGATTGAAATATAAGTATATACAATAGTTTATGGTCACAACCATTGTATTAATAATGTATTGTGTTTTTATACAAGTAATGTTTGGTTGCCCAAGTTTTTAAAACTAATTTGATTTTAAATCTATTTTGCTGGAAAACTAGTCGAAGAAGTTATTAGATAATTAAAAGGCATTAATAAAAGGATCAAATATCAAAAAGTCTTCCAAATATTTTTTAATACACATTTACTCCAAGCGTAGTCTTTCAAATATCCATTTAACTAATATTTTCTTATTTTTAAAGGTCCGCGCTAGCGGCATGGTGAAGGATTTTTTGGAGCAAAATAAAAAGGCTCGGACTAAACGTATATTAAAAAATGTTTGAGGGACTATTTGATATATGCCCCTTAATACAATACAAGTATAATTGTTGCATTTCTGCTATAATAAAAATATTTATATATTGGGGTGGGTGGGCGAGGATAGTTATTAGCAAAAATTGTCACTTTATTAAACTAATATAAAGATTCATGCATATAAACTTTTTGCTTCCTACATATTAATTTTAAGAAGTTTTGACTTTAGTTATAATCGATTTAGTCTCTCCACTTGTGCATTTTGTCTTGTTTTATTTGATTAATGCATAAAGTATTTATAAAAACTTATTGGCCTCATTTACGCCTTTATTTAATTTCTGAGAAGTCATACCTATATATTTGATACATGTGCAATTGATATTCTCTACTTTGCAATGGGTTATGAGAATTTGACATATGCTAGATAGTCTATGCATAAAATAAATTGTGACATTATTATATTTTATTGTCAAACACACGTGTCCTCAAATTTCATTGTTTACTTGTAGCAGAGATAGTTTTAATGTCATTGTTTACCTCAAACTTATTTTCTCACGATAAGTTTGGTAAACATTGGGTTATAAAAATTCAAATAGTGAGAGATCTAACACTCTTCATAATACTATTCGATGATGTATTGTTTTTCCATATTACAGATGTATAAGACACATTACATTATAAAAAAATGTAATTTTTTTGAATTCGTGGGCCTATGTTATTCTTTCTCTATTACCGTATTTGCATATATTATTAAAATTTAAATATGTACACTCAAAAAGTGGATATATATTTTTAGAAACAATATCTTTAATTAACGGTAGAGAATAATATATTGGAAGTTTAAGAGCAATTACTTTTCAGTTATGAAAGTGTGTGGTTAATATCTTTTGGTACACAATATACTTTAAAATAGTTAGAATATGCATAAGAGTGTATTCCATACATTAGATGTGTAACGATTAATGCATGATGTCTAAAGTTTGGTATACAAGTGTAATTTGGTCACAAGTGCCAAGGGGACACGTGCCCATTGATTCGGTCAAGATCTCTCATCCATGAAGATCAGGACTGTTGGAGCTAATTGACTTGCAAGAATCAAGGAGTGAGACACGACTGATCAACCTGAAATAGCTATTATAAGTCATTGAATCCCATACGGCTTAACTATTTCTTTTCTTATAGATCCCAGGGGAAAGGGGATGTAATCACAAACGTTTAAACTAGACTAATAGAAAGAAATAACCTCCGGTGGACGTAGGCTTTCAAACTCGGTTGTGATTAAGAATAATAATGGGAAGTAGAAAGACTTCATAGACTTCAGTGACTTGGATAAAGAATGCCTCAACAACAACTTCCCCCTACCGAACATCGACCAACTGGTTGATGCCACAAATAACCATGAGCAAATGAAATTTTTAGATGCTTATTTCGGCTATAATCGAATCCCTTTGTTTGGGCCCGATGAGGAAAAAACATCTTTCATCACTACACTTGGCTATTACAGTTACAGTCATGCCATTTGGACTCAAGAACGCCGAGGCGACCTACCAACGGCTAGTCAACAAGATGTTCAAATATAAGCTGGGTGATACCGTGGAAGTATATATAAATGATATGCTCGTGAAAAGAAACTAGAAAGGCAACCGTCTTTTAGATTTAATGAAGACGTTTGAGGTCCATTGGTACTAAAGATGAAGCTCAAAGTACCTAAATGCTCTTTTGAGGTTTAGTCTGATAAATTCTAAGGTTATTTGGTTAGTCAAAGAGGGATCGAAGCAAATCCGAATCAGAAATAGGCAATTAGGATGATTCAACCACCGGCTGTCAAAGACGTCCAAAAGCTGACTGGAATGCTTGCAACACTTAATCGATTCATCTCCAAGTTTTCTGAGAGATGTCGACCTTTCTTTTAGCTATCAAGAAAATAAAGAAAAAGGGAGTCTGGAATGATGAGCGCTCAAAGGCACTTGAAGAGATCAAACGTTATCTCAGTCGACCTTCTCTGCTCATAATTCTAAACCCAGGGGATTTAGTCTGTTTATATCTCTCTGTATTTAACCATGCAGTTAGTTCGATCTTGGTGTGGGAGAAGGAAGGACATCAAGCCCCAATTTACTATTTTAGTAAGAAGTTGCTAGAAGCTGAAATGTGTTATCCCTCGCTGCAAAAATGGGCCTATCATTGGTAGTAGTCTCGCTCAAGTTGAAGCACTACTTCGAGGTACACTCCATTATAGTTATAACTTCCTTTCTATTTAAGGCAGTCCTTAGAAAGGCCGACCTCTCTGGATGGATGTTCAAGTGGTTGGTGGAACTGAGGAGGTTTGATATCCACTATCAACCAGAACCACGGTCATGCACTTCCAAACCTTTGCCTGAAACGACAAAGAGTACACGATTAGTTAATAAAAAAAATCATAACGTAATTAAAATTTAAACAATTATAACTTACAATTGTGGCTGCCACGCTCGGGGACACCTCCTTATCCTTGTCCTTCTTCGTTCGGATTTCCACATAGGCATCGAGTCTATGTGGCCTAATCTAGGGCCACTCCCCATCTCCTGAAATAAAATAATGCAGAATTAGTAAGTAACGCAAAGTAATGCTAAATTAGAATAACATAAAACTAAAATTAAAGAAAAATAAAAATTTACCATCCTGTGCTCCACCTCGGCGTAAGACGTTCGCCCGGAGTAGTGCATGTCCACCTTTTTTGCCCGATTTTTCCTCTCCAATTGACGAGATGTCAATTGCCGCTCCTCGATCTCATTGTCGCAAAACTGCTGCCACTGTGCCAAAGAGATCGGCTCCTTCGACGAGACGGTATTGCGCACTCTCATAATGGACTCCCAGGTCTGTCCAAAAATACCGTGCTTGCATGATTTTCTTCCACATCTTATACTGATCTCTCAACTGTTCCAACATGGAGTTGCGGACATGTGAAGGCAACCCAAATTGATCCTGTCAAACAAATACAAAAAAGAAATAAAGTAAGTGTTAGTTGTATATAAATATAAATATAAATATAAATATAAATATACTACCTGTAGTCCCCCCAGATGGCGATCTTGAGCTCATTTGGCACCTTCCTCCAATCATTGTGCCTCGAGCCTATGATCGCCTTCAGCAACTCCAGTGATCTAACCAATAATGCCATCTTGTTCTTGATGATGGATCCTAATTTGTCCCATTTTGGGGGCCTAGTGGCCGAGGAGTCTTCGTCGCCTCCGCTACCGCGATGCCCTCATGAAGATATTTTCTGCAAAAATTGTTATTAGTACAAATATGTATATGAGAAAATGATCAAATCCAAATGAATTATACCATTGTACGAGTTAATGACACTATAAATTTAAAAATATTGTTTCAATATCGGGTCATGTCATGGACTTTGAATTAATGCTTAAATTGATTAAAATTCAAATTAACATATTCACTAACAAAAAAATCAATTTTGATTCAAATCCGATAATAACAAAACAATAGAAGAATACAAGTTAATAACATTATAAATCTAAATACTGTTTCAATATCGGTTCATGTCATGGACTTTGAATTAATGCTTAATTTAATTAAAATCCAAATTAAAATATTCAATAATCAAAAAACTAATTTTGATTCAAATCCGATAATAATAAAGCACTAGAAGAATACGAGTTAACAACATTATAAATCTAAAAATATTGTTTCAATATTGGGTCATGTCATGAACATTGAATTAATGTTTAATTTAATTAAAATCCAAATTAACATATTCACTAACCAAAAAACTAATTTTGATTCAAATCCGATAATAACAAAGCACTAGAAGAATACAAGTTAAACGACATTTTAAATCTAAATATTGTTTCAATATCGGATCATGTCTTGGACCTTGAATTAATGCTTAATTTAATTAAAAATCCAAATTAACATATTCACTAACTAAAAAATCAATTTTGATTCCAATCCGATAATAACAAAGTACTAGAAGAATACAAGTTAACGACATTATAAATCTAAAAATATTGTTTCAATATCGAGTCATGTCATGAACTTTGAATTAATGTTTAAATTGATTTTAATCCAAATTAACATATTCACTAACCAAAAAATCAATTTTGATTCAAATTCAATAATAACAAAACACTAGAAGAATACAAGTTAACGACATTAAAATCTAAATACTGTTTTAATATCGGGTCATGTCATGGACTTTGAATTAATGCTTAATTTAATTAAAATCGAAATTAACATATTCACTAACCAAAAAACCAATTTTGATTCAAATCCGATAATAACAAAGCACTAGAAGAATACAAGATAATGATATTATAAATTTGAAAATATTATTTCAATATCGGGTCATGTTATGGACTTTGAATTAATCCTTAAATTGATTAAAATTCAAATTAACATATTCCCTAACTAAAAAATCAATTTTGATTCAAATCCGATAATAACAAAGCACTAGAAGAATACAAGTTAACGATATTATAAATCTAAATATTGTTTCAATATCGGGTCATGTAATGGACTTTGAATGAATGCTTAATTTAATTAAAATCCAAATTAACATATTCATTAACCAAAAAATCAATTTTGATTCAAATCCGATAATAGTAAAGCACTAGAAAAATACAAGTTAACGACATTATAAATCTAAATATTGTTTCAATATCGGGTCATGTAATGGACTTTGAATTAATGCTTAATTTAATTAAAATCTAAATTAACATATTCATCAACCAAAAAATCAATTTTGATTCAAATTTGATAATAGCAAAGCACTAGAAGAATACAAGTTAATGACATTATAAATCTAAATATTGTTTCAATATCGGGTCATGTCATGGACTTTGAATTAATACTTAATTTAATTATAATTCAAATCAACATATTCACTAACAAACAAACCAATTTTGATTCAAATTCGATAATAACAAAACACTAGAAGAATACTAGTTAAAAGAATTAAACTGTTGTCCGATAATAATAAAGCACTAGAATAATACACCCACTGGTCATTACATATAATTGGAATACTTCTTACAATTCTAAAAATTGTTCCAAATTCGGATTATCTTAAAACATGGGTTGATATTCGGTAGGAGCAGCCAAGTCATCCACGCTAATGCTTAGACGCTTTGGCGCATGTAGGATGATGTAATACCCTGTATTTTTATGCTATATTAATTTGGGGATTTATTAAATTTAACGTGAATGATTTATTTAATAAAAATTCGGAAATTAATTATGTTATAATTATTAACGTGACGAGAGTTAGTAATTATGGAAAAATTGGTTGAATATTACTAATGAGCAAAGTAATATATTATATTGGTTATATTGAATGTCATGAGTGAATTAAATGACGATTTCGGAAATTTAAGTCCGAACGTGCTCGTGTCACGTCGGGACTAATTTGGTTAAATAAAAAGTGAATATTTTATAAGTTGTCCGTATGGTCGTTTTGAGTGCGCCAACACGTCCGGTAGGGTCGAGATAGTCAGAAAAGTGTACCCGGGGGTGTAGTTTGGGTCTCGGGGCATTTTTAGGCCTAATTAGTACCCCGAGAGGGCATTTTAGTCATTTTACATAATTGGGTAATTAAACCCACGAAATTCAGCAACCTATATCAGCCATTTAGGTTATCTTTTAGGGTTAGAATATCCAGAAATCAAGTGACGGCCATTGGAGAAGAGAGGAGAGAGCTCCAAGGCAATTCAAGGCCAAGAAGCCACCGGTTTGCACCGCCGCCACCACCACCGCGTAGATCGTGAGACGAGGAACGCAGCCATACCAAAATCAGCCGTGAATCAGAATACCAAAAATCCCAGGCAAGTGTTTAACTTGCGTATTTTCGTTAATGCAAAGCTTCATATTGGTTTAGGATTGATTAGAGATGATAAATATGGAAGAACACCCAATTTGTGTTAGGAAAATGCATGTAGGAATGATTTATATGTTGATTCTGGAAACCCTTGCCATGTAGAGGAAATAAACCACGAAATTTTGATGATCATAAGAAAGAAATTCTGGAGAAAGATTTGTTAGAAAACTGTTTAAGAAAATTCTAGGGTTCTTGATAATTGGAGATAATTCTAGGTTGAAAATCCATGTTTAAATGATAAATATGTACATGCCTTACGTTAGAATCATCTGGTATATTGTTATAATGTTAGTAGTAGAATTCTGGGACAATTGGAACTTGACAATATGGATTTGGTGTAATTTTGGTGATGAAACCCGTAACTGCATTCTGCAGAATTTTTCCCAGACCTGCTTGATCGATTGATCGAGCCCAGAGCTTCGATCGATCGAGCCCCAAGCTTCGATCGATCGACCCCTCCTAGCAGACTCCTAATTCCCTCTTTAAATGAGTTAAATTCAAATTGTCGTGATATAATTCTTGGGCATTCTTGATAAAATGATTGGGGAGACATTGAGGACCAGTAGGGCATAGGAATAAATGTTGGGACCTTTAATCTTCAACGAGAATGGTATTTATGGGACATTTAATTTAGGGTTGGTTAAATTATAAATTTAAAGGGTGAGGTGCGTAAGAGAGTTACGTTGGAACCTAATAAAGACACTTACTGAATTTCAGATTTGTGAGGATATAGTCCACGAGTTTCAGGTAATGAGTGAGAAAACCCTTCGAGTTAAGGTTAGGAACGAAACCTTATACGAAATTCTATAAATGTGAAATTAAGGATAATTGGTATAATTATGGGTGACGAGAAGAACCTATATTAATATGATAAAGTGGTATCTTTATATGATTGTGTGTACATATATTATATACTTGTGAAAATCATGCCCACGCTACTTGCTATCCCTGAGGTTTTCGCGCTGGGACAAGTCTTATCTCGATGGGACCTTTATGGGGGATATTGACTTGTACCCTTGAAGATAGATATCCTTGGTACATGCTATCGACGTGATAGTTCAGACGGTCCTAAGAGACGCAGGCATGTGCCATCCTCTTAGAGACTTGGAATCTATTCTTCGCCTCAATATTGTTTGTGTATTCATGTTAATACATTTCGAGAGTGATTCCGATTGTATTCCCCTTAATATGAGTGATATGGGGTTCTGGATAGTAGAGTATGCACGCACCATAATTTAGTTGGGGTGCTGTTATAATATATATTATACGAGTAGTTAATATATATATGAAATTTTGAAATTTGGAACTGCCTACTGTGATTTGATAAGTAGGACATGGTTGATGACACATATAATCAGTACTTGTTTTGTGGAAGTATAATATGTCACTGGGAAACTTTATAAATGAATAAAAGCTAAAACAAGTGTAGTGCTACTAATTGGTAGTATTCTTTTTAAACCAAAAATATTGTTCGGTTTTGTAATCTTATGAGTAAGTTTAAGATACGCTAATTTTTTGGGAAGGTTAGTATGATAAAGTGTTAAGATAAACCGTTGGGAAGGTTAGCACGATAGGTGTGCACAATAGAAGAGAGGTGAGAATTTCTCAAGAGAGTGTCGCTCTAATATGTTGTTGCATTGGCCTGTATCAATTTAAATACTTGCTAAACGTATTTTAAAATCAAACACACTTTCGGTCTCTGACCCGTTTCTTTTTCTCTCTCTCTCTCGTATATATATGTGTATATTTCAGGTGTCCATCCACAGGGGCGTCTTGCTTAGGATCCCTTGAAAGGAACGTGCTGTAGCTTAGGTGGGAGTTGCAGGTTACTTGCGTAGACGACTTCCCTTATTGACTCCACTTTTTGCACTCTCATTTATTGGGCATGTGTCGCCCTTTCCATTATTTCATTATTGTTGGGACATTTGTATTTCAGTTTTCCAGTATTGTTACGATGGGTTTTATTCAGTTTGTATTGGTGACTTTAGTTTTCATATGTGGACATTCGATTGACGAATGTATTATATTATTGGACTTTGTGTTCCAGGTTTATTGTGGTGTGATTCTTAATTGTAGAAATGTTGTTAATAAAACAAATGTTTTTCTTTAAATAAAATTTGGAAAGTTTGTATATAAATGGTTTTGACACTTAGCTTAATTATCTAGGGTGTTAAATTGGAAAATGTTTTTATCGACAGTGATGCTGAGAATGAACCAACAGTTTATCTTGGTTTAATTTAATAAAGGAGTGATCGCCCGGTATTTAATTAGGCGGGGTGTCACAGATGATTGACCACGACTCGTTGTTGATATACTTCGAGTAAAACACTTGCTTGACCTTTTTAAACAGAACAAACAAACGGCTCATCGCTGATGTGTTCGTTGCTCTTCAACTTGGACAAGTTAACCATGATCAAATTGGTGCCAGGATTACGTTTACAAAAATTTTTATCCTCAAATTGGTGCCAGGATTACCCAATCACACTAAAACACAATCTCTTTGAAGCTTATATAGTCTAATTCAAATATATTTCGAATTATACCATAGTATGTCATTTTAGCTTTAACAAGGTTTTTATCTTTCGCGCTCGCTCGATAATATGTAAGAGCCTTGTATAAAGTGCTCGAGTTTTATACATTTGTATTTTTCTCGTACACCCTTGCACTGAATACGCAACCATTCAATCAGTACTTTTTTTACTCTTGTACCATCAACAAGGATCGAGTGGCTAGACGAGCAAGCCTTGATGTCGCATCACCCGTCTTTAAGAGCTGAGAATATAAATAAATTAATTATGTTAGTTGTAAACCTTTCTTGTAATGTGATATTTAATAAGAGACATTTTCATTATAATTATCTTGTGTGACAACCACAATCTAAATTCATTGTCTGATTGTGCCATTATTTTTCGTCTTTTATTGTTCCCACACGCTTCATATTTTCTGAATTGATCGTGATGAACGTATTACAAAATTGATCATGTATAAAAATTAAAATAATGTAAATGTTAAAATAATATAAACTTATTTTTTACATTATTCGACATCTTCATGTGTGTCAAATAGATAACAAGCTACTTGTTTATATTGTAAACTCGTTAATTTCACTCGTTTTCCCATCACATGACCACCCTCATCGACGAACTCATCACTGTCATCCACGTTGGTTGGGTCAGGCATATTCCCTAGTGTAGATTGATGACTCCACTGTGATGTATTCCTCTGCAATTGATCCTTCAATGTATCTGTGACACCCCGCCTAATTAAATACCGGGCGATCACTCCTTTATTAAATTAAATCAAGGTGAACAGTTGGTCCATTCTTAGCATCACTGTCGAAAAATAAATTTTCCAATTTAACACCCTAAATAATTAAGCTAAGTGTTAAAACCATTTTAATACATACTTTCCAAATTTTATTTAAAGAAAACTTTTTTTTTTTAACAACATCTCAATAAATAAGAATCACACCAAAATGAACCTGGAACATAATCCAAATAATTTAATACATTCGTAAATCGAATGTCAACATACGAAATATAAAGTCACACATCCAAACTGAATAAATCCCATAGTAACAATACTGGAAATAACTGAAATATAAATGTCCAACAACAACGGAATAATGGAAAGAGCTACACATGCTCAACTAGATGAAAGTACTAAGAGTGGATCCGAATGAAGGAAGTCGTCTAATCAAGAGACCTGCAACTCCCACCTAAGCTGCAGCGCGTTCCTTACAAAAGATCCTAAACAAGACGCCCCTGTGACTGGGCACCAGTAATACATACATATATATACAAGAGAAAGAGAGGGAGAAAAACGGGTCAGAGCCCGAAAGTGTGTTTGATTTAAAATACGTTTAGCAAGTATTTAAATTGATACAGGCCAATGCAACAACATATTAGAACGACACTCTCTTGAGAAATTCTCACCTCTTTTCTAATGTGCACACCTATCGCACTAACCTCCCCAACGGGTTATCTTATCATTTATCGCACTAATCTTCCCAATGATTTAATTTATCTTATATTACTCGAAAGATTCCAAATTTCACAATTCAATTGTTTGAAAAGAATATTTCAATTATTGACCAAAGTTCTCATTTTAACTTTATTAATCAATAAAGCTTTCCAGTTTCATATTATACTTTCTCAAAACAAGTATTTACAATTTGAGTCATCAACCATGTCCTACATATCAAATCACAGTGGGAAGTTCCAGATTTCAAAATTTCATATATATATATATATATATATTAACTACTCGAGAATATATATATCAAAACAGCACCCCACATAATAACTTATGGTGCGGGCATACTCTACTATCCAAACCCCATATCACTCACATTAAGGGGAATACAAATTCGGAATCACTCTCGAATTGTATTAACATATACACAAACTATAGGTTCCAAGTCCCTTAGGACCGTCTGAACTATCACTGCGATAGCCTGTACCAAGGATACCTATACACAAACAAAATGAGGTGAAGCATAGATTCCAAGTCTCTAAGAGGAAAGCACATACCCGCATCTCTTAGGACCATCTGAACTATCATTCCGATAGCCTGTACCAAGGATATCTATCTTCTAGGGTACAAGTCAATATCCCCCATAAAGGTCCCATCGAGATAAGACTGTCCCAGCGCGGAAACCTCAGGGATAGCAAATAGCGTGGGCATGATTTTCACACATAGATAGTATATGCATACACAATCATATAACTATACTCATATTACCATATCAATAATGGGTAAATTCTCAATTCCGATAATTACGTCATTTGAATTTATTTCATCATTATATAGTTATCATGTATAACCATTCATATCTTATTTTAATTTGAGGAACTTTTCCACTTACTACATCACGCTCATGGATTCTATCCTCCCAAGTATAAAATTCAGTAGGTATACACATTTGTCCCAAAGTAACTCTCTCATGTGTCTCTCTCTCTTTAACATATACTTACATTGTCCCTCATGTAAGATATCCCAAAAATATAGATTTCGCCTTACATTAAAGGATTTTGAATTTTATTTTCAAAGATGAGAATTTCAAATGGTTTCGAAATCGGAATTTAAAATGGAGTTTTAATTGAATTTTTTTTTATTATTTAGAAGAGTCCTCAAAATATAAAACTCTCTAAGAGTCCTCAAAATATAAAAATCTCTAAGAGTCCTCAAAATATAAACTCTCTAAGAGTCCTCAAAACATAAAACTCTCTAGTAAAAATAATATTTTTAGAAATCCGACCGTTCGATCAAGCTGAATTTTTGTCAGCAGTCCTGTCTCGCCGTTCGCTACAACATACTAAAATTTCAAGCAATTCCAATGGTCCGATCATCCGGAATAAAATTTTTAGTGTTTGTATCTAATTATAACTCTTTTCTTAATCAAACTCTTAATCCTTTACATGACAAAGGGTTTCCAAAATATCATTTAAGTCATCACTACATGCAATTTCCTATCTCAAATTGGGTTTTTCTTCCATACAATTTATCCTAATCATTCCTAAACCAATATGAAAGATGCATCAACGAAATAAGCAAGATAAACACTTGCCTGGAATTTTTAGAAATCTGGTTTGGTGTCGAAATTGGTGTGGTTTCGTTCCCCGTCTCGCGATCTACGCGTTGGTGGTGACGACGGTGCAATCAGAGGTGTTCTTGGCCTAGAACTCCTTGGAGAGCTTCTCCTCTTTCTCTCCAATGGCCGTCATTTGTCTTTGGTTGTTCTAACCCTAGAAGACAACCTAGATATCTTATATAACCCTTTTAATTTTCGTAGGTTTAATTACCCATAATTGCGAAATGTCCAAAACGCCCTCCCGGGGTACTAATTGGGCCTAAAAACGCCCCGAGACCCAAACTAAACCCCCGGATACACTTTTCTAACTATCTCGACCCTTCCGGACATGTTGGCGCACTCAAAACGACCATACGAACAACTTATAAAATATTCACTTATTAATCAACATTTAGTCCCGACACGACACAGGCGCGTCCCGACTTAAATTTCCATAATTGTCATTTTATTCACACATGACAATATTATAACAATAAATCTCATATATTACTATAATCATCAAGTAATATTCAACAGATAAAAAATTTCCAATAATTACTAACTCTCATCACGCTAGTAAATATTTAAAGCAACATTCCGGATTAAAATTAAATTAATTTATCTCAATTAAATTTAATAAATCCCATAATTTAAAGCTATAAAAATACGGGGTATTACAGTATCGTGTATTCTTGACGTAATATTTGAAAACTTTCATCAATCTTTCAAGTGGATACGTCCATCGATATCTAACTGGGTCGCAAAAATGTGCCTCGCCGCATAGGTGTAGCAATAAGTGAACACTTACGTCAAAGAATGATGGGGGAAAGTACTTCTCCAACACACAAATCGCTTCGGTCACCGCCAATTTTGCTGCCATTATGTGATCTCGATTGATTAACTTCTTATATAAAAGTGAGAAGCGGATACTAATTTGCATAATAACCCTCCGCAAATCCTTGCATTTGGAGAAACATTGCTTAAACAATAGAGCAATCAATTGCATGATCACATGCTAATCGTGGGACTTACACTTATGTAAATCATGGGTAACATAATTCACAATCCTTTACAAGTTGGACGAAAAATTAGATGGAACCTTCAAATTATATATTGTGTCTAAAAGCACCTTCCTTTCCTCACTCGTCAAGTAAATGCAGCAGGGGGAATTATTGTCCTTCCACTACTATCTTCTTTCAACCATAGTTGTGGCTTAAGTTTTAACGATTTAAGGTTTTTTCATGCATTTTCTCTATCCTTCGAATGACTCCCCAACGCATGTGCCCATAATATGTTCAGAGATGTTCTTCTCTGCGTGTATCACATCCAATACATGAAGTACCAGGTTGTTCTTCCAATAAGACAAGCCAAATAAAATTAACCTCCTAGACCATGCCTTTTTTGTCTCAGTTTCATTCCCAGTTGGGGTCTTTTTATGCTTGACATTCTTAAATTTAGGATTCTTACTTGGCATATTAGGGCCACAATTAGAAGATTTATTTTCAATTTTTGAACCTGAAAGTTTTCTCGGACGTAGCCTATGTTCAACCTCGTCCGGTAAAAAATTGGAACCTTTCTCAAATCTAAAACTATGAGTGGGGCGTAAAAACCTCCTATGGCAATGATATACATTTTTTGAGCTAACGGGGATACGAAGAGATTCAGTCTACTCTCCATAAATAGGAGATCCCAAATAACCATGTACTACACAACCGGATAATATCCCATAAGCTGGAAAATAATGAATTGTCCACATCAATATGGCTCTCAGCGTAAACACTTATTTTTTAAAAGAGTCAAATTCTTGCACAATCTCTTCCCATAACTCATTTAATTCTTCTACCAAAGGATCCAGGTAGACGTCGATGTCCTCATTTGGTGCCTTTGGCCCAGGTATCAACAAAGACAACATCGAAAATTCAGGTCTCATACACTGTAAAGGAGGGAGGTTGAGTGGGTCTTGGATCATTAGCCATATACTCTGATTGGCGCTTAGATTTCCAAATGGATTGAAACCATCTATTGATATCGTCAAACGAATGATATGCTATTCTCGAGCAAAATCGGGATACTCAAAACTCATCCTCCTCCAAGCTGGAGAGTCAATAAGATGATGTTTGAGATTATCCTCTACTTCTGCCCCAATATTCCAAGTCATTGCCTCCACTATCCATGGTACCATGAAAAACCACTTTAATATAGGCCCAACAGAAAAATATTTCAACATTTTTTGAGGCACTTTTGAGCACATGCCTTCCTTGCCAGTAGATTGGACATATCTAGGTTCATCGCATACCGGATACCAATCGAGATTTTCATACTCCTTTCAGTATAGTATGCACTCATACACACTAGCATGAATTGATTTATACTTTATTCCCAGACCTTCAAACCGTTCTTAATAGTAATATAGCTATTTGGAAGCATATTCTACTTGGGTAGCAATCTCTTCACCCAATTCAAAATTCTTGTCGACAAACCATATTGGGTTTTCAAACTATGCAAATCAACCATGGCATATAAAGTTCTTTGATCTTTCTCACATCCAGAGTACAATGACTGGGTTGCCTTTAATTTTAAACTTTAGTAGTCATCATCAAGGTTTATCCCGATATCTTCATGAGTACCTGAACATTGTACATCGTTAGTGACCTCCGTTTCTTCCACTTCATGAACTCCATACGCATCATCAACGAAATCCTCTAGCATATTATGATCTACATTATCCTCCTTCCCTTGTACATCTATCCTACTTGTAGAAGGTTGTTGTGAAGGTTTCTCGGGGACAAAAAGAACTTTCGATTCCCCGTGAAAAACTCAAAATTGATAACTATCTTGCATACCCCATTTTAATAAATTTAGTTCAACTCTTTTCCACTCAAATACTTTACCATTCTTACACTTAACACACGAACACGAGAAGTCTTCATCATTATGACATCTCTTTGCGTATTTCAAAAATTATTAGCACCTCTGCGAAATACATCCCCTAATATATTTGTCTCATCCATCCACTCTGTGTATTTAAGTTATCCCATCACAGCTACTACAAACAATTACCTATTATGGGTAAGAAACATATTTTCATGGATTAGTATAAACAAAAGTGTGGACATTTAGTTCCCATTAAATTGTTCATTACAAGATTGACATTTCATCTTTTCGTGTTATATTATAAAAACAATATAATTCCTATTACCTCCATCCCCTCCAAAGGGTGAGCGGTCTTATTCCATTCAAGATCATATATTTTTATAATATACTTAACAACTCATGCACATTGTTTCAATTTGAGGAAAATTCGGAAGCATATCCTTATAGTTCTCTAAGTACACGACATAGATTCGCAAGTGTAAGTGTTATTTCAATATATCAATTGAGATGACACTTAACATCGCATCATCTTATATGTACCCAGAGAACATTAAGACACGACATCAGAATTTCCCCCCAAAGTAATAAGTTTAAGCCACTAAGCATAATATTATATTGAAACAATGCAATCCCAAACTGTCCAAACGGGACAATTCGAGATATCTCATTACAGGGGTAATGACTATCGAACAGGTGTAAGGGCTATTAAATGCGTACACAAAATAACTAGAAGGATAGTATCTAGACGCACTATACATAATTTAAAATAGTTATAAATGTTACAAAACCATTATGTCATGCATTCACATGAGAATACATGCATGTGTGCACCCCAAAGCAAGTGTTATATAACAAGTTGACGTAATGTAAATTTACACATGCATGCCTACATTATAGTAATGAGAACCGCAATAGATAACCAATGGCTATCTATTGCGCTTTTCGTTATTACCTTTTACCTTCGTTACTTGTTGTATAACACTTGCTTTGCGGGCTACATGCATGCATGTATTCTCATGTGAATGCATGATTACTTATTTTATTCGGTTTAATCACAACCCTATGTTAGAAATGCCTAGGGGCAACCAACTCATTGGCCATCTAAGTGTTCAAATCCACCAGTCAACAAAAATTCAAGAATCCCAAACAACAATGGAAATAATAATGCGATATATTAGAAAATCCTTGGGCTAACCAACTCAATGGCCATCTAAATGTTCAAATCCACCAATCAACAAATCAAGAATCCCAAATAATTCAACAATTCAACCTATTATGGCTATGAAGCGTATATTCATGGATTAATATCAATAAAAGTATGAACATTTAGTTCCAATTATATATTTTACTACAAGATTGACATTTCATCTTTCGGTGTTATATTATAAAAACAATATAATTTGTATTTCCTCCATATACTCTAAAGAATGAGTGGCCTTATCCCATTCAAGACCGCATATTTTGGTAATATACTTAACAACTAATTCACATTGTTCCAATCTGAGGAAAATTCGATAGCATATCCCTATAGTTATCCAAGTACACGACATAGATTCACAAGTGTAAGTGTTATTTCAATTTATCAATTAAGATAACACTTAACATCACATCATCTAGTATGTACCCAGAGAACATGAATATACGACAGCAAAATTTTCCCCAAAAGTAACAAGTTTAAGCCACTAAGAATATTATTATATAGAAACTATGCAGTCCCAAACTATCTAAATGGGACAATTCGAGAGATCTCATTACAGGGGTAACGACTTTCAAACGGATCTAAGGGATATTGAATGCGTACACATAAGAACTAGAAGGCTAGTATCTATGCGCACTATATGTAATTTAAAGTAGTTATAAATGTTACAGAACAGTTATGTCATGCATTCACATGAGAATACATGCATGCATGCACCCCCCAAAGCAAGTGTTATATAAAAAGTTGACTTAATGTAAATTTACAAATGCATGCCTAGATTCTAGTCACGAGAACTGCAATAGATAGCCAATGACTATCTATTGTGGTTCCCATTATTACCTTTTACCCTCATTACTTGTTATAAAACACTAGCTTTGTGGGCCACATGCATGCATGTATTCTCATCTGAATCTATGATTACTTATTTATATTCGGTTTAATCACAACCCTAAATGTTAAAAATGCTTAGAGCCAACCAACTCAATGGCCATCTATGTGTTCAAATCCACCAGTCAACAATAATTAAAGAATCCCAAACATCAATGCAAATAATAATGCGATATATTAGAAATTCCTAGGGCTAACCGACTCACTGGAAATCTAAATGTTCAAATCCACCAATTAACAATTCAAAAATCCCAAAAAATTCAACAATTCAACCTATTATGGGTAAAAAGCGTATATTCATGAATTTGTATAAACAAAAGTGTGAACATTTAGTTCACATCAAATAATTTACTACAAGATTGACATTTCATCTTTCGGTGTTATATTATAAAAATAATATAATTCCTTTTTTCTCCATCTCCTCCAAATGGTGAGTGGTCCTATCCAATTCAAGACCGCATAATTTTATAATATACTTAATAACTCATGCACATTGTTCCAGTTTGAGGAAAATTCGACAGCATATCCCTATAGTTCTCCAAACGCACGGCATAGATTCGCAAGTGTAAGTGTTATTTCAATTTATCAATTGAGATAGCACTTAACATCGCATCATCTAGTATATACCCAGAGAACATTAAGATACAGAAGAAGAATTTCCCCAAAATTAACAATTTTAAGCCACTAAGATTATTATTATACAGAAATTATACAGTCCCAAACTGTCCAAACAAGACAATTCGAGAGATCTCATTACAGGGGTAATGACTCTCTAACGGGTGTAAGGGCTATTGAATGCGTGCACATAAGAACTAGAAGGCTAGTATCTATGCACACTATATGTAATTTAAAGTAGTTATAAATGTTACATAACTGTTATGTCATGCTTTCACATGAGAATACGTGCATGCATGCATCCCCCCCCCCCCCCCCCCAAAGCAAGTGTTATATAACAAGTTAACTTAATGTAAATTTACACATGCATGCCTTGATTATAGTAATGAGAACCGCAATAGATAACCAATGGCTATCTATTGCGGTTGCCGTTATTATCTTTTACCCTCGTTACTTGTTATATAACACTTGCTTTGAGGGCTACATGCATGCATGTATTCTCATGTGAATGCATTATTATTTATTTCACTCGGTTTAATCACAACCCTAAATGTTAGAAATGCCTAGGGACAACCAACTAAATGACCATCTAAGTGTTCAAATCCACCAGTTAACAACGATTCAAGAATTCCAAACAATGCAAATAATAATGTGATATATTAGAAATTTCTGGGGCTAACTAACTCAATGGCCATCTAAATGTTTAAATCCACCAATCAATAATTCAAGAATCCCAAACAATTCAACAACTAAACAATCTCTCTCTCTAGAGAGAGAGAGTTGGTCGCCGCTGGTGCAATTAGAGAGAAACGAAATTTCAATTACATTACTGACCCCAAAACACACACAATTTCAATCCCCCCCCCCCCACACACACACAATGACTCCATAACACACACAATTATATTGCCAATTTCAATTTCATAAAAAAATTCAATACCACACTCGCACAAAGTGACCTCAACACACACTCAATTACATTACCAATTTCAATTTTATAAAAAACAAAATCAATACCCCACATACACACACAAACACACACAGTGAGCAACACACACATACACACACCGACTCACATACACATACACATACATACACACACATACACACATACACATACACATACACACACACACACACCAACCTCAAATCTCCACACACACACACACACACATACACACACTGATGCACACACACAAACTCACACATAAAGGAAATAAACGAGAGAGAGAAAAATGTTCCTATTGAGAGAGAGGGAATCGCTAGTCTTAGAGAGGGAATCACAAGTCTTAGAGAGAGATAAATAAATAAGGAAAACGAAAGAGGGAAAGAAAATTTGAGTTAACTAGATTTAATATTTTTAATATTGTCACGGACGTATCACGGTCATTAACCGTGACAACTTTACAAGGCTGTGACGATCATTGACCGTGACAAGTCCATGGCAAACAACTTGTCACGATCTTTGACCATGAAAGGAGTTGCCGAATCAAGGGTGCCAATTTAGCCTTTTTGGTGTAGTGCTTAAGCATTAAAATTGAATGGTCAGAAAAGTGAAATGGGCTAATGGGATAATGTCCAACATGTAGATTATAGGGATGAATTAAAATATGAGTTTAAATAATTGTTTAATAAGGAGGGAAACCAAAACAGAGTTTGGGTTTAACATCGTTTGAGTTAGAATCTGAGCTAAAATCTAAGTTTGGCTTTCCTACCTCTTAACCATTCAATCCGAGTTTGGGTTTAACCACAACATAGATTGAGTTATAAGCTGAGCTAAAATTTGAGAAAGTTTGGAGGAAAACCAAAAAGAACTTAAAACTCTCATCACCATTACATGGGAACGAAACACTCCATCTCACTTTGTATAAACATCCGTTAAGAATAAAAATTCTAAATTGTTTCAAATATCAATCAATAATTTTGTTGTCAAATTAAGAATTATTGCAAGTGCACATGCTAGTTATTTTAGAATAGCGAATGTAAGTATTGTTCAAACCCACAGAGATTTATAGATTTAAATGTTTAAAATAAATAAAACTTTCTAACCAGACTATATTATCTAGAGACGAGATGAAAATATAAAATTACACTAATACGAATAAAACGCGCTACTATGAAATATGAAATCAAGTATGTGAGAAAATTAGGATGTTGAATCCATTTATCACATCTAACTAATATTATGCATTAATTTAAATTTATCATTCCCGATTTTATAACTCAAATTGAACCGACTCTCATCGCGTTTAATTCGAAAAATAAAAACATTTAATTTCACAATATAATTTAACGTAATTTTAGACGGCTTAAATCCCAATTCCCTTAAAAAATCAACTTTTAACTTTTAAAGTGTAGTCTTTAAGCATGAAATATCAAATAATAAAAGTATGACCCACTAAAAGAAAAAAAATTAATTTTTCAAACAAAGTCGAAAGTTTAAAACACACACTCGTGTCGTATTAAATGAATACCGAATTTGTAAAGCTTTCAAAAAATGTCGAAAAAGAGAACGAATTTAAACTACACACAATATTAATCAGACATAATAAACTTCACCTAGTTCTAGTAAAGAAATTAAGCTAGGATGATTGAGGACATAATAAAATTGTAAGAATAAATTATAACTTTCATTAATAAAACAAACTTTCAAAGGTTGTGTCTCACAAATAAGCTTACAAATAAGCAATTGAAATTATGGTTTCATCACCTAGCATTACTAAAATTTCATTTTTAACTCAAGTTTAATTCAAACTTGTATTTTTCTTTTTATTTACGAAAATGACTCTAAAAGCTCATTATTTATGATATAACGGGCCTAACAAGATTTAGATTTGGTCATAATTAATACAAAATTAGGCACTCATCAAATTTATAAATGTTGAAAACATCTATTTTATTTGTCATTCTAACATAATGTCATTCTGGATTATTTAGACTCCTTTTTTCCAGTCGCGTTTTCACCTAAAAGATCCTAAAAGATTTTGTAGACTTGTTGTTGAAATAAGATCCATATCGAAGTAATACTAAGTTGAAAAAAGAATTATACAAAATATTTTATAAATAAACGATTTGGTATCCCGAGTGAACAACACCCTCTATGAGATTATAAAGTTAATATGATATTAATACAACTATCTTTTCATTAAGGGAAGACTATAAAAACAACAAATTCATATTGGATAACAAAAATAATATAAATTTGACTATAAACAATTATAATGGGGTTAATCATCACACAAAAAACTGTTGTTTGGAGAAACCCAGAACATCGAAGTTATGAAAAAGAACTTATGTACATAGAAGAAACCCAAGCGCCAAAAATATAAAGACAATAAAAACCCTAATCTCAAAGAGGAATTACCTCGTCGATGGATGATAAAATCGTGTAGATGATATTTAACGGAAGTCAGGTGGTGAGATGAAAATGTGGATAAGCGTTGCGTGGATGGTACTAGATATTCAATGGATGTGCGTGGATGAATCGTGGAGAAGAGGAGAGAATGAGGAGCGGTGGTAAAATAAAAGAATAATGATATGAGTACAAAAATCTCCCCCAAATCTGATGTGGATTCCACTTACTCTCTCACCTGCCTATTAAGTATTGCCATGTGTTATGGGGTCCCGCCAGGGCATCATATTAATTGCTTTTTGGGGGAGTTTTGGGGGAGTTATTTGGGACTCATAGCACTACTCAAAATAAAAAGTAAGGGGGAGGAGGATATAAGGTTATATTCTAATCTTATAGTTTATAAACGCTTATGGTAGTGACTAATTTGGCATGAAAGTTGTCATTGCTCCTAGAATTGATTTTTCTTTTCCCAAGTTCAAAATTTATCACTATTAATGGCAGTGGTTAATTGGGCACAAAATTTGTCATTACTCCTGACATTGACATATTGTGCACAATTTTTTTTGCCACTTATGGTAGTAATAAATTAATCCTAAGGCCAAATTTTGTAATTGCTAATTGGAGTGACAAATAACGTAGATAAAATTTTTCGCCGCCATTAGCTGTTATAAATACTAAAGATAAAATGTGTCATTGTCATTAGCAGTGACAAACCAATTCACTCAAATTTGTCACCGTCCAGTAATTTATCACTCCTAATGGCAATGATAAATGATTTTATTTATCATGAAAATTTCTTTGTAAATGCTCCCGAAAGTGATAAAGTTTGTCACAACCGCTGGCAGTGACAAGTGAGTGGTGGCAAAATCAGTGTTTTGTTATCGTATATATCCTGTGGCTTGGGCTCTTTCCTTCTCCGAGGAAATGAACAAGAAATGATCAAAACATCACAATTGTGCAAAAGGTGTGAAAACCAGAAGACACAATAGAATAAATTTAAACAATAAAGGAGTTAAAGCAATCCCATGCCCTTTATTGGGGAAATTGGGGCCATTGTAGGGATCATCGCCCTTTGGTTTGGGCAAGTGCTCCCCGCCTTTGAATACAAAGCCATGTGCCCAATATTCCTTACTGGAATCTAGAAAATTAACGACTAAGTCCCTTTAAGCCTTCTTTGCCTTCATATAGTAGACCTTCTCAGAGGTCATCACCCAGACATAGCGATACCGAATCTCTGGGATCCTTAGCAGAATTCCATAGATATCATTCAGAAAGTTACACCATTTATAATCCTCTAAGTGTTGGGAGAACACTGGTCAAAGACTACGTTGAAGTGGTTATATAATAATCTAGGTCAATGGTCACCCATAGAGGGATATCACGACGTTTGAAGGCCCAAATGGTGTTTTTGTTTATCATATACACCATTTTCACACCTGGTAGTGAAGGGAAGAAGAAAATTGTAAAAAACTTTAAAGAAAACAAAGAAATTCCAAGGTAGATAGGAAAAGAAGACTTATAGTCGTGGGAACAACTATGGGAGATCTTGATTTCTTAAAGGGAGAAAAAATTCTAAGGAATGGACCCAATTGAAGGCACATGCCAGGTTTATTGTCTTAGAAAATTTTCCAAGGTAAGATCTCATCATTAGGATTGACACAGTCCCAAATGTCAGCTGGCAGACAACTTCTCCTTCAACATCGGGACCTTAAATTACCAATATACCTCTAAAATGAGTGGAAAAATTACTGAAAAAGCTTCTACTTAGGCCGTTTAATACAAGATTAAACTATTGAAGTAACTCCGAACTATTTTTTGAAGAAACTCTATTCTTTAAATCAAAACAGATTAATCACAAGATGTGTTTAATAAAACATGCACGAGATTTTCTCAAGATTTTATAACAGGTTTCGAAAATCAGTTTAAATCAATTAAACTCAGCAGAACTACAAGAATGAGATGAGGAGATGTAGAAAGATTAAGGACAAGGCATTTTTGACGTGGTGAAACCTCACCCAATTGAGGAAACATCCACGGTGACTTCTAAGTCACAAACCGAAAATCCATTAAAACAAAATATACAAGTTACAAACTATTTAACACACATGCAAACTAATCAGACCTATACAAGTTTAGAAATGTATCCATTAGTTTGATTATAACTTTTCTGCAGTTCTGAAGTTGATGTGGCTTTCCCAGTTTGCTAACTTCTCCATTTTGTTCCAGTCTTTACGTCGACTCTTGTTAATTCAAGATCTTATAGCCAACACTTCTGTGTTGTAGTGTGTCAAGTGTTTGTGATGGTGATCTAACACATGCATGCACACACGCACACTTATTTTATACAAACAGTCCTATCAAATTACAGAACATATCTATATGAAGTAAGGTTTTCAGTTTCTCTTTTCTTAGGAAACAAAAGGCTTTATTTGACCTTTTAAATAATCCCAGAATCCAAGGCTACCTTACCCGAAAAATGGTGCAAGGTCTTAGTCAATTTCAGAGGGTTTTGAAAATATTTTTGAAATTAAAAACTGCCAATTGCGATTCCAACTAGGTCAAAAGTTTTGTTTCATAAGAACTAGAAACAAAAAAAAATAATTTGTTGATTCTAACGTTTTGAAAAACATTTACAGAACAGTAATCAACAAATGCGATTTCTCAAGATGAGAAAATATGCAGATCTAAGTGTATTATGACATGCAATAATCAGATCTACTGTTTCTATGAAAGAGAAATAGAGATCTAACATGAAATGTCTAAGTTGGAAACAAGACCTCGAACTCAAAGGATAAAACTCTTTAAACAACCTTCAAACCCCCACCAACAACACTCTCAAACACACATGTATAGTGTTTGGTAAAAACTGTTTAGGAGAAATGAGTGTAGGGTTTGAAAACATAATAAGGTTTGGACGATTTAGGGTTTGTTTCTCTCTTCTCTCTCTCCTCTCTCTCTTCTTTCTTCCTCTCTATTTGGACGAAATGGAAAAAGTCCCCAAATGCTGAGGGTAAGCCTCCTTATATAGTAGGCTAGGAAGGATCGAGAAGGTTGGTGCAAATCTAAAGGCTGAGATTTGGTCTTGGCCTTTTGACTTTGATCCAACGGTTTAACATCACCGGTGATTTAAATAAGTGCCGATTGGTCTAGAGAGGTTCAAAGGGATTGGGATAAAAACACATGCAGAACGTTGATTGAATTGATTCAAAGGCTGATATCGAGAACAAGTTATGAGTCTACCAACAAACACAGATCATGCCGATATAATGCTGACATATGTAAGGCCCAAATTGACTCACACATGCGTGTTTTAAAAATGAATACACTCGCACCCTCAAGTCTCAAGCGCATTCGGATTCTACCCAACCAAACATTTAGGCAAAAAGAGATAGAATCAGCATTTACACAATGACCCCATAAGTTTATAAAACCAATTTTAATTTCTTAAAAATCATTTAAAAAAATTATTTAAAAATTTCCAAAAATTATTAAAAACAAACTTAAAGGGGAATTAACTCACACAAGCATTTTATGCAATATATATGTTATGAATGCAATCCTAATGTGTGTGGGTGATTGAGAATATACCTTTAAACAACAATCAAGAGGAATAAAGAGTAGAGTCAGAGGTTCTTTGGTATCTAGGGAAAGGGACTCTAATTTTGTCACATATTTCCAAACAAGATGAGCACTTATACAATGTAGACTTAAGTGAGTTAAGAGTATAAGGTGCTTCAATGACCAGTGTGTCCTCAAAAGTTGGAAGATAACATAAGTCTTAACTTTGAAGAAAATTTACTACCATGCCCTTTGAAGACAAGATCGATTAAGATCTGCTACGACCATGACACGTATTCATTTGAAGATCCGAACAAACCTCAACGACGTTAAGTAGCTGCAGAGCTCTGGAGGTAGTTGTGAGGGAAATAATCCGGCCACACGTGACCATTAATCCGATCAAGATCTCTCATCCATGAAGATAATGACTGTTGGAGGTAACCGCCCTCTAATAATGAAGGAGTGAGTACAGTTGATCAAGCTGGGATAACTATCATAAGTCATTAAGCCCCATACAACTCAACTATCTATTTTATTATAAATGTAACCCAAGGCCCCAAAGAAAAGGAGATGTAATCACAAACGCTTGAACCAGACTAATAGAAAGAAAGAAACTCACATGGAAATAGGCACATTACAAAACCATATAAATACTGTTCTTATGTGATTGTGCATGATTTATTTATTCTTTTCAGCTAAAATCGTGTTGAATCATAACCACTAGGACTTTACCACCTATAAAGTTTATTTCTCACACTGTGATGCTTAAATTGGCTAAGTTTGATTTATATATTATCGATGACATACTAGTAGTGAGATGAGTATTTACATGAAGTTACCGTGGTTACTTTTATAATAATTAATATCGACATCATCTATACGTGTATAAAATTTTAATATTTTATGATTATATTTATGACATAAGAAAATGGTTTCTGGTAGATATGAAAGCTACTAACCATACGTGATATATAATGGCTCTTAGTAGCTGTATATACTACTTGACACATTTGGTAATTATGATTCCTATACACCTTTTTTGCATTTGATATATAGTGTTAATGTTGGGTTACTCCCATAATGAGACCGAGCCGAACAAATTCTCATAAGTTTTTGGGTTATATAAACCTTTGGAAACTCACCATAGTGAGATGTGTCATGAGTCCGTGACCATAAGATAATGGGATACTCTCTAAAAATTCTCACCTGATTGATTATTAATAGCATAGTTATTAATAGCGCTAATCAACGCACTTAGCTTATAGTCATACTATGCGTGGGATATGTTGAAGTTTGACTCAAGAGGCCTAATTCTAGGCATACTCCACTTTGTTACTCTCAAATGGAGACTATCAACACTAAGAATCCGTTTGATTGATGTTGAATACTTTTCCACAGAAAATACAGTGTTGGTTCATTTTTTTACTTTGGTAGTTTTTGGTTCTAAATACATTCTATGAAAATAATTGGCATAAATATGAAAAGTTCTCCATAAGAGTATCATTTTTAAAGGAAAGCATTTCTTAGATATCCCCCAAAGAATTTATTTGTATGAAAAATCTGAAATTTAAGACTAATTGACTCCTATCTTTGTTCTCCTCATTTTTCCAAATTTTCATAAAAACGAACTCTTTTTGAATCATTTTTAAACTTTGCAATCAAACACACCAAAAGTGCAATTTTAAATCAAAAGACTACTACACTTATTACATAGTATATGTCGCCCAATATTTTTATATAGTAATAATATTTTTTTTATGCTTGCTAAAATTTAAAACTTGTGATAAATTGTTGAGCATTTTGTATGTTTTAAACTTAAATGTTAATCATTTAAAATTTCTCGAGAGTAAAACCTCCTCTTTAAAAGTTGGTTTGAAATTTGGTGTGTTGAAATAAGTTTATTGAAAAGTCTTATTAACTGCTTGACAGTAAATTATAGGACTATTCGGTTGTTTTAGGGGTAAAATTCGTATTTTTGGATCGTGTTTTGGCCGACATGACACGACACAATAAGGTTTTTTGACAATATGAACACGACACGAAACGAAGTTGTGTTTTTTCTGTTGCCATGAAAATGACCCACCTAAAACATGGAGCGACACGTTTTACATGATTAATTTTTTTTGACCCATTAAACAAGATAACCACGACAACATGAAAAAAAACTCATTTTTTCCCTAATGCATTTTCTCATTCTAAAATAAGGTTTTATTTTTTTTACCATATATTTTATCATGCATAAAAAATAAGATTCATTTTATTCATCATTGTGGGATTCTCATGACTCATTTTGGTAGGTGTCATCTAGGTGTGTGATTCTCATGGCTCAAAAATAAGATTCATTTTATCTATCATCGTGGGATTCTCATTTTATCTACTGCTCCCATTTTCACCTCAACATTATTTGCATTTGTCTCGTCGTCTTCACATGAACTATCTTCGAAACTCTCAGATATCTGCCATTACAGTGGGAAAGAAAAAAATCAACAAAAGGATATTATCTAAATTGTTATGAGACTGTACAAAATGAGTACAAAAAATTTAGTAGAAAAAATAACAGACTGTAACAGAGTAACAAACAAGAGTGTTGAAATGTGAGACTGTAAAAGAGTGTAAAAAAATTGTAAGATCTAAAAGAAGAAAGAAAAAGTTCCAAGAAAAGCAAGAAAAAGATAATGTCCGAAAAAAAGTAGAAAAAATATCTCCAGATGGTTCGAAAAAAAAAGTTCGAAAAAAGTATAACAACAAAATCATGTCCCAAAAAAAGGTAGAAGAAAAGCTTCAACTGGTTAAGTGGTTCGGAAAAAACTTCAAATGATTTGAACAAAAGCTTCAAATGGTTCGGGAAAAATGATCTACAAGAAGAAAAAAAAATATCTACAACAAGAAAAATCAACTAACCTTATTATGTTCATTAACATCTCGTTCCATCATTATCATAGTCGGTTTGGCAACATCAAAATTAACCTTGGTCTTCTTAGTTGGATTCAAGAAAAATGATTAAATCTGTGTTTTATGAGAAGAAATTAAGAAACTCTAGCCTATTCGTGTGTATTTGGTTTAATTGAAACAAAGAAGCCTAGCTCTTTGTATTTGGTATAATGGAAACGAAGAGAGAAAGAGAGAGAGGAAGACCCTTTATCTCGACAGAGAGACCCTTTAGCCCATCTAGAGGTCTTCGACAGGGAGACCCTTTATCTCCCTATCTCTTTGTGATGTGTATGGAATGTTTATCGGCTATGATAATAGACAAAATCAATTTAAATAAATGGAAAGGAATAAAGGCGTCCACAAATGGGCCTACCATCACCCACCTCTTTTTTACTGATGACCTTATATTATTCACAAAAAATGATATTAACTCTTGTGAAGCGGTTATAGACACTCTTGAGGAATTCTGTTATGTTTCTGGTCAAAAAATAAATTATACCAAGTCTAAAGTGTTTGCCTCCCCAAATATCCCTAAAAGGGAAGCCTTGGAAAGAAGTCATATGTTTGGGATGAGTCTTACAAATGACCTGGGTATTTACCTTGGTAATAGACTTATACACAATAGAATGAATGGTTCACATTTTAAGGATATCATTGATAAAGTTCAAAAAAGACTGACGGGATGGAAAGCAAAATTCCTCTCACTTGCTGGTAGAAAAACTCTGATCCAGGCAGTGACTTCCTCCATCCCAAATTATAGTGTGCAAACTGTTATGCTCCCTGTTAAAGTTTGTAATGAAATTGATAGACTTAATAGAAACTTTCTATGGGAAGGGGGGGGGGGGTGACAATAATAATATGGAAAAGATACATTTGGTAAATTGGGATAAAGTCTATAAACCTAAAACTCTTGGGGGCTTGTGGTCGAGTAAATGTGGGATAAATAACCAGGCATCAGTTACCAAACTCGGATGGAAATTTGTGAATAATGATAATTCCATATGGGAAAATGTGTTGAAGAAGAAATATAAAATTAACCAAAACCCTAGATTGTGGGAAAAAAAGGAAGGTTGCTTCCCACATCTGGAGAGGTATCATAAAATGCCGTGAGACTCTAACAAAAAATGTCAAATGGAATGTACGAAATGGTAAGAGCATTAATATACTTCATGACTGGTGGGTGGGGGAAACAACTTTTAGTGCTGAAGAACAATCTGGGAACTTAAGCAATACTTTTGTTGACATTTTAATTGATGACAACGGACATTGGGATGTTAACACCATTGACTCTTTTTTCAACTTGAACACAATAAATGAAATTGTTAACATCCCTCTTCCTCGCACTTGTACACGTGAAGATAAACCCTCTTGGAACCCAAATAAAAATGGAAAATTCTCTTTTAGTTCTTGCTATCAATATATTATTGAAAAAAATGACAAACCTCATCCTTGGGAGGTTTGGAAAAAACTGTGGAAGCTTAATATACCAACCAAACTTAGCACATTCTTGTGTCTTCTTCTCAATGGTAAACTCCTTACAAATGAGCAGCGCATGAGAAGAGGCTTCACGAATATTGGAGACTGCCCACGGTGTGGGCTACTGGAAGACAACATCCACATTTTCAAGGAATGCAACCATGATCGGGAGGTTTGGAACAACCTTGGTTTTGACCAATCTTTTGATAGTAACTCTACTTGTAATATCAACGATTGGATTGTCCTGAATGTCTGGGGCAAACTAAACAATGAAAGGTACAAATGCTTTATCTTTACATTATGGCATATTTGGAAATCCAGAAACAATTTCATTTTTAAGAAGATAAATGAGTCCCCACAAACTGTTGCTCGCTTAGTATTGATCTTCTCAAATTATTTTTTGAAGCCCAATATAGAAAGTGCGCAAAAGTTAGTGGGGAAAATCATTTTACCCTCACTACTGAACCATTTTCTAATGCAGGAAATTTTATCATACATACTGATGGGGGATTTGATCATGGTAGCGGCATGGGATCGTTTGGTGGGGTGGTTAGAAATGAAGAAGGTGAATGGATAATGGGATTTGAGGGGAAACTTCAAGGTACTGCTAATCCCCCTCGTGCAGAGCTGGAAGGAATCTTCCACGGTCTAAACATTACCCTTAGGAAAAGATGTAGAAGAGTGTGCTTAAAAAATGACTGTTTAGAAGCCATTAATCTCATCAACTAGGTGACTGTCCAAAATCATTCGTTGGCTAACATAATAGAAGACTGGAAGGACCTGGTTAAAGACCAAAAGGCAAAAATCATCCATATACCAAGAGCTAGCAATCTCACGGATGACTACTTATGTGGAGTTTGATAAGGCACCTGAGATCCTGCTTCAGATGATGGAAAATGAAATTGAGGAGGAGGGCTTCTTCTTTGTTTAATGATGTGATCGTTGTTTTCTGTTTTGTTGTGTTTTATTCCTGTTGTCTACCAATTTTTTTTTTTGTTGAAAGTGTCAAATGAGAATGCTCTTAGTCATGTGTATTATTTGGTCTTCTTTTTAGATATTTTGCTTTGATATGAGCCTATAGGTGAATATGTGACATGTCATTGAAAAATAAACGGTGGATCTTTTTTTAAGAGTGTAGGATATAATGTTAGGCGTGTTTAATTCGTGCCATATGCGTGTCTATTCGTGTCATATGCCATGTTTATTTGAATCAGTTTCGAGTCACAATTTAAACATGAACCCCACCAGACCCAATCCGACTTCGTGTTAAAAAATACGAACACGAACCGAACACGACAATGCGAGTTAATTTCGAATCAATATTGTATCGTGTCTAGGGATGGGTTTCAATAGGTTTGGTCGGTCAAATGGAGCATACCAATGCCTAACCAACTTTGAAAGCATCAAACCAAAATTACCGGTTCTACCAACTGGTACACCAACTTATAACCAAAACCAAACCGCACAGTACATCGGTAAAATTGTTTTTTTGCAGTGATATCGATTTTTCAGAAAATATGGTAATTTTGACAAATTTCTCTTTACGGTAATTTTGGTAATACTCGGTACATAATTGTACTTTTTTGTACCACTTGCCTAAACCTATAAACTAATTAATAACACTTACAAAAACAAAAAGTAATTTCAAAATTTTTAAATTTATGAAGCAAATGATAACAAATATATATAAAGGAAACTAAAAGGAAATTCAGAAAGAATAATCATTATTGCAAGTACATTGAGAGATAATCACGCTTGCATCATTTGTATTGATAAAAACATTTTAATAATTGGTAATGGTATATATTTTTTACTTACCGAAATCGAAATTACCGAATTTTTAGTGGTTGGTTTTGGTTTTAACATTTAAATAATTGATTTACCGGCTGTACGGTCGGTTTTTCATTTTGGTACGGTGCAGTCGGTAAATCAGTAATTAAAATATTAAAACCAAAATCAACCACAAAAAAATTGGTAATTTCAGTTTCGGTAAGTAAAAAATGTATACCATTATCACATTTTTTCGGTATAAACGGCACAATACTGATTTTCACCGTACCACGCACACCTTCATGTCTTATCATATATTCGTGTCATTTCTAAAATTACCACCCCTATGTGACCTTCATGTGAATATACATGCCTTCGCATATTGACTAGTAGGGAAAAAACAGAGGTAACAATGATTTTACTTCTTCGTACACATACACACAAATATGTATATCCAATACCCATCGAAAAGAGATACTAAGAAGAGACATGCTTGTGGAGTTCATAATAACTTATATTATTTTTGAGTTATTTATTTTCAGGTTAATTACTCTCCTTCCTCAACTTTATCTCGTTTTTCATTTTATCACTTGAACTTTCATTTTCAGCACTTAATCCCTTAAAATTCTTAAACGACTACAAGTAATTCCTACCGTTAACACCGTTAATTTTTAGGCAAAAAAGTGGGTCATGTGCCATGCACATGATGGTATTTCTGTGCAAAACAATATAAAAAATTCAAAAAATGAAAATTATAGAATAAATAATTTTAAAAATATAAAAAATTAGAAAATTATAAAAAATATTTTAAAAATTTGGAAATTAGAGAAAATATTTTAAAAATCTGGAAATCATAAAAATAAATATAAATTAAAAAACATTTAAAAAACATAATAAATCTAATTCTTTTCAATGAAATTCGAAAATAATAGAAAATGATTTCAAAATCTATAGAGAAACTTAATAAAAATATGAACGACATTAAAAAAACTTCTAAACAATATGAAAAATATTGAAAAAATGAATTGAAAATATATATTTGAAAAATATAAAAAAACTTTAAAGAATATATAAATAGTGGAAAAAATATCTAAACAAAAATTATTTTCTAACAAAAAAGGAAACATCCCCCCCCCCCCCCAAAAAAAAAAAAAATGATTTTGAACAAAATCAAAATTGATTCCGGCATAAAAAATAAAAAAAACGTATTTTAAAAAAATGATTTCAAACAGAAAAAAACTGAGCCAAAAAAAAATCATTTCAAATAAAAAAAATCTCCAGCAAATAAAAAAAAATCAATTTCCATTAAAAAAGAAACTTGTTTTCCATGAAAAAACTGCTTTTCGAAGGAAAAAGATCCTGCAAAAAAATGATTTCAAATAAAAAAAACTATTTCAAAAAGAAAAAAATGATTTCTAACATTAAAAACTGATTTTTAGCATAAGAAAATGATTTTCAGTATGAAAAACTGATTTCCAAAATAAAAAAAATCATTTTTTATCGGGAAAAAAAATTCAGCAATAATAATAAGTTTAAAAAAAACAGTTGTCTAGAAAAAATGACTTCCAACAAGAGAAAAAATAATTTATACCATAAAATATTGGTTTATAGAATTAGAAAACTTATTTCCAGCATAAAAAATGACTTTCGAGAATTATTAAAAAAAATGATTTTCACAATAAAACTAATTTCTATAAAAAAACTTAACTCAACACAACAAAGTCTTTTTCCAATTATTTGGAGTCGGCTACATGAATCCTATTTTCCCATTCCATTCTATACTGCGTAGTATCTTTGATTAAACCATGTGATATCATGTCATTTTTTATAATATTCCATTAAGTCGATTTAGACCTACCTCTACCCCTTGTGTTACTATTAATACTAACTAAATCATTCTTTCTTACGGGAGCATCCATTGGTCTACGCTTAATGTGTCCAAACCATCTAAGTCGAGTTTCTCTCAATTTATCTTCTATATAAGCTACTTTTATCGTTTCACGAATTTGTTCCTTTCTGATTTTATCCTTTCGAGTTTTATCACAAATCCACCTCAACATTTGCATCTATGCCACACTCTTTTTTTGCACATTTTGTTTCTTGATTGACTAACACTCTGTCCCATATAACATAGCGGGTTTAATGGCCGTTCTATAAAATTTTCCTTTTAACTTTAAGGTATACGCTTATCACACAATACACTGGTAACATTTCTCCACTTGACCCAACCTGCTCTAATCCTATGAGTAACATCATCACTAATATCTCCATCTTTTTGGATAATCGATCCTAAATAACGAAAATGATCATTTATAGGTATCTCTTGACCCTCCAATTTCACCACATCTCTATTTGTCCTCCTATTACTACTAAAATTGCACTCCACATATTCAGTTTTAGTCCCACTTATTTGAAAATCTCTTGTTTCTAGAGTTTTCCTCCACAATTCCAACCTAACATTAATCCTCATCTTAGTCTCATCCACTAAAATAATATCATCTGCAAATAGCATACACCATGGCACCTCATCTTGTATTTGTCCAGTCAACTCATCCATAACAAGAGCAAAGAGATAATGACTTAATGATGAACCTTGGTGTAGACCTATAGTACTTAAAAATTCACTACTTTCTCCGGCTGATGTTATTACTGTAGTCATAGCGCCATCATGCATGTCCTTGATCACATCAATATATCTACAAGTCACTCATTTTTTATGTAGAACCCACCATATTATATCTCAGGGTATCCTAACATACGACTTTTCTAAATCTATAAAAATCATATAAAGATCCTTCTTTTTCTCCCTATACCTCTCCATTAATCTCCTTAACAAATAGATTGCTTCCATTGCTGATCTCTCGGGCGTAAACCCTAAATGATTCTCAGATACTGTTGTTTTCAATCTCAATCTATATTCAATCACTCTCTCCCAAAGTTTTATTGTATGACTCATTAATTTAATACCACGATAATTTGAACAACTTTGTATGTCCCATTTATTTTATAAATAGGTACTAAAACACTCTTCTCCATTCATCGGGCATCCTATTAGTCATTAGAGTTCTATTAAATAATTTTGTAAGCCAATATATACTCCTTTTTCCCCTAATCACTTTCAAACCTCAATAGGGAAACCATCTGGTCCTAAAGCCATCATTGTTTTCATCTTTTAGAGCAATCCTAACCTCTGTTATCCTAATTTTGCGAACAAATATATTTTTTCGAGTCTCTCTAAGTTCCTCTATATCTAATCTACTCTCATTATCTCCATTTAATAACCTCTCAAAGTAGTTTTTTCATCTTTCCATAATCTCATCATCTTTGACTAGGATTCTCGAATCATCACTTTTAATACATTTAACGTTATTAAAATATTTTGTTTTCATGTCCCTAAGTTTAGCACGCTTCTAAATACTTTTTTCCCCTTCTCGTGTTCCTAATTTTGTATAAATATCATCATACATATTTAACTTAGTATCTCTTACCACTTTCTTAACTTTCTTTTTAGCCCATTTATATTTCTGAGAATTTTCTTCATTTCGATTTGTTTGCATATTTTAAAGCACTTCCTTTTTATTTTTACTATATTTTGTATTTCTTCATTCCAGCACTAAGTTTCTTTAGATTATGGCCCTTTGCATTTTGATTCTCCAAGAATTTCTTTTGATATTCTCCTATTGCATGTGGCCATCTTAATCCACATTATCTTAGTCTTTTATTCAGTATTCCATGATGCTTCATTTAATACTTTATCTTTAAATAGTTCTAATTTCTCTCATTTTAAGTTCCACCACCTAGTTCATGGGTTAATTTTCTCTTTTTGCACTCGTGATTGATTTTTAATATTTATATTCAACACCATTATCCTATGTTGTGAGGTTAAGCTCTCTCCCCTTATAATCTTTGCACGTTAATCAGTCTACTTTTCTAGTAATGAAAAAAAAATCTATTTGGCTCTTATGTGTTCCACTTTGATAAGTTATTAAGTATTCAAACCTCGTTTTAAAACATGCGTTTACTAAAACAAAATCATAAGCCATCGCAAAATCTAAGATAGACTCTCCACCATCGTTCTTATCTCTAAAGTCATATCCTCCATCCACTATCTCATATCCCACACAATCTTCTTTTACATGGCCATTAAAATCTCTCTCTCTCTATATTTTCTCACCTACGAGTATTTCTTGAATTAGTTCATCCATTTATTTTCAAAATTGTACTTTAGCATGCTCATATAATCCTACTTGGGGTGCATAAGCACTAACAATATTAATTATATTTTCACATAATACCAGTTTTATAAGTATACGTCTATCACCTTATCTAATAACAGTTACAGTATCATCCTTAAAATTCTTATCTACTATTATTCTAATTTCGTTCCTATTTCTATATTTTCGTGTATAGTATAAATTATACCTTGTATTTTCTATTTCTCTAGCTTTCTCACTGATGCATTTAGTTTCTTATAAACAGGCTATGTTAACTTTTCTTCTTATCATGGTATTTATCAACTCCATCCCTTTCCCCGTCATAGTCCATATGTTCCAAGTCGCTAACCTAAGTCTAGTATTCTGGACTAACTTCTTTACCCGCACACGTCCGGATTGTTGAAGGAATCCTTGCATATTTCTCGTCGCATTCGGGCGCCGATGCGACGCCCCTTGCCTATATTTCGAGACACTCGGTGGCAGGCGCAACGCCCTTTGCCTATTTTTTGAGACATCCGGTGGCAATCACAACACATTGCTTAAGGGGAATGCCCTAACGTTAGCGCGTATATTCATAGGATTCATGTTTATAAGGATCTGACAAAGTTTTACGCTGACTGTCAGCTACCTAACGCAACCCTCCTCCTTTATCTGAGCTTAGGACCGATAGTGTCAAAAAAAATATAAGAAGTTAAGCGCAACACAGACGAAGTTAATTTCTACCAAAAAAAACACAAAAAAAATAACTGATTTCAACAATAACACCCCCCTCTCCCCCCCCCCCCCCCCCCCCCCCCCAAAAAAAAAAAAAAAAAAAAAAAAAAGCCTTCAACACCACTCCTTTCCCTTCCCTAATACTCATTCCATCAATTTCAGAAAGTCATGAGCTTCGTTTTCCATTTTCATTCTCATCAATCCCAACAAAATAAAAATCTAAGAAGTACATACCTAACTTCAATACCCATTTTATGTGTGTATTTTCATAAATGTGCGTGTGAAGAGAAATGATAGAGGAAGAGAGAAATGAGAGAGATTAGGGTGAGGGGTGGTGGAGGGGGCAGGGTGGAGGCATCTAGGGGGTGGGGGTGGGGTGTATATATATATATATATATATATATATATATATATATATATATATATATATATATATATATATATATATATATATATATATATATATATATATATATATATATCAAGGTTCTAAAAAACGTGGGGCGTGATTGAGGCGTGGAGGCCAAGCCTTAAGCCTTAGAAGCCTAGGCGGGCCTAGGCATGAAAAAACGTGAAAAAGCGTTTAAGCCTTCTTAATATATTTTAATATTTTTTAACCATAACAAGGCTATTAAAATACAAAAATTGCACATATCATAAAAATATATCTGAATATATGCAAATTAAAATACTATTTGATTATTTTGGATGAGATAATGGTCCGGTTTGTAACCAAATTCTTTAAAAGGCGATATCGTTTCACTAAAACATTATTGTTTTTAGAAAAAAGTGCACCTTAAGGATTTTACCAAGAATAAGGCGTGAAAAGCGTAAGGTGAGGCGTTTCTCCCAAGCCTTAAGCCTAGGCGGATTTTTTAGAACAGTGATATATATATATATATATATATATATATATATATAGAGAGAGAGAGAGAGAGAGAGAGAGAGAGAGAGGTGATTTTTAGTTTTTTTTAAGGTATTGTGGTATTTTAGGGTTAGAACACCATAATACCCTTTTAAAAGGTCACATGCCATGCACATGACCCACTTTTTCATCAAAAAATTAACAGTGTTAACGTTAGGGGATTACTTGTAGTTGTTTAAGAAGTTCAGAGGGTTGAATGAGGAAAATGAAAGTCCGGGTGGTAAAGTGAAAAACGGGGTAAAGTTTAGAGGGGAAAGTGTAATTAATCCTATATTTTCATCTATTGTATGGACAACGTGACAAACGACGATGCACTACTTATCTTCTCTAAACGTACACAAGAGAAGACCATTGGTAGATATGAGTTATATTTTGTAGCCGTAATGGACTATTAATCCATGCATGTAAGTAGGCAATACCACCTTAGAGAATTATTTTCGTGCCTCCCATTTTTCAAGCTAGTTCTTTCCATTACTTTCATTATTATAAATTTATTATTATTATTATTATTATTATTATTTAGGTTGAAGTAATTTATAATTTTGTGTTATATTCAGGGGCGGAGCCAGGGGGTGGCTTGGGGGGGGGGGGGGTCCCAGCCCGCCCCCCCAAAAATAAAATAAAATTATAGTGTTAATTTATTAAAAAAAAAAAATACAGTGTTAAAATATAAATTCAGCCGTCCAAAATAGAAACTCAGCGCACCCCTAATAGGATTTTTGGTGATTTTTCTCAAAATAATTTAAATAACCTCAAAAAAATTCGGCTCGGGGGCTCCCGCCCCCGAACCTCCGGATATCACCTTTAAGACAGCCCATCCTGACAAGAATTCCTGGCTCCACCACTGGTTATATTAATATGTAATAAATACAAACAATGTCCCTGATACATTTTCAAGTGGTATTAAAACTGATAGAATTGAAGTTGGCTATTGTTTCCTTTCTAAAAAATGATAACATTAATTTAATTAAAGTACAGTCTCCATCACCCAACAAACCACAGTCATTTGGTAGGGTAGTTCATGAAAATATTTGGTGCTGCCCTTAGCAGCCACCACAATAAAGTTGTGTCCAAAGTTTAATCTCAGAAAACACATTGGTTGAAGTTATGTTCCCGTGTGATCGAGTATTGGATTCTTCAAGCTCAAACTTGAAACTTGAATAAAGATACATACCCAATTAAATGTATTATACCGAAGTCTGTTTTCTACTGTGGTACAAAACATGTAAAATACATTCGGTAGAGCATGTGTTTATAGCACTACTCGTGAAACTAAGCTTTGAAATAAAGTTGGAGTTCACATTATTTCTTTCAAGAGTGAGTGTGTGGTTTCTATATTTCTAGGAAGATAAGAGGTTCAATTGAGTTTGAGACTGCTTGATAAATGAACATATTTTTTTCCTCGTTAGGAACTGATTTTCAGCGCGTCTCTAATTGAGTCGGCCGGGCCAAAACGTGTCTCTAGCTGAGCTAGCATAAGTTCCATTTCAGAAGTTGGTTTGTCTTGGAGCCTTAGATGATATCATCAAACATTGTCCCCAGGAGTTCAAATGTGTTGATTTACCTTTAAAGCGAATCATTGTGACCCCTATCACTTCATTGGCCGAAACATTAAAATAATAAATAAGTAGTTGTGTTGAGCTTCACAATTTTTAATGTTTCAGGCAATAGAGTGAGGGGATCAAAATGATCTCTGACTTTCTTTAAAAATGAATCAATAAATCTGAATTCTTGTTGCTAATTATCAAAAAATACTATAGCTGTATCAGGTTCCTTTTGTCCAAACGAATAATTTGTTATGTAATAGTCAGGAAATTAGTTATTGTAAATCATTTCATGTAGAGGGTGATAGAGGCCGCAATGTGATATGAAGATAAATTAAAATATTCATAAGGGTAGAAACAAATTTTTGGCTTCCCTAGGAGGAATACATATTCCAAAAATATAATCTGATATGCTCATGTTATAATAAATTAATAACCTTAGCTTTCTTCTTCTCTTATTTCTTCACCATTTTTCTTCTGTTATTACAAAGAAAAACTGAACAATAAAGTAAAAGTAACCCAAGAAGTGGAACAAAAGAAAATGAACATCTACTAGTGCCATATAACATGTTACACGTGATCATATAACATGTACATCAGAGTCTTCAGAGACATCTATTTTGAAATTTAGAGTCCAACGTTGAAATCATTCCACTTGTCCTCAGACTATTATGACAGACATTCATTCCATTTTTATTAGATGACTAAGAGCATTCTCTGTGCGTATGATTTATTTGTGAGTGAATAGGGTTAATATGAGCTACCAACTCAAAAAAATTAAACTGCCTATATGGTATAAATGGTCATAAACTGTGTCGTTTTGAAATAGAATTTCTGACGAAACTCAATATTCCTCCTGAGATTTCTTTGAAACAATCATCACACGAAACAACTCAATTCTTACGCGGAACAACTCGATTCTCAGTGTTCCGCCTGAGATTTGTGTTTGCACTTTATATCTCAAATTCTTCCAGGGAACAACTCAATTCTCCCACAGAATAATGAGTTTCGTCTGAAATATTAGTGCACTTTATCTTTCAAATTTTGTGCTGCAAAAAATTAGAGAATATGCATATTTATCAAACTAATATCCTACCAATGTTCAAATATACTCATTTGGTGATTGCGGTGCAAATTTATTTTAGCACAAATAATACTCTTAGTAACAATATTCTCCAAAACCCTTAATGATGTTGAAGTGGGCAATTACCCTGAAACTTAGTTTGAAAAAGCACATGACAATATAGACATGAAACAACAATACATCTTTGTTATCTATAGTGAAGATAATTTCACCCTCACTTCATATTGAAGTTGAATGACATGTAAGAATAAGGGATTTAGATGTCTCAGAACATGCAAGTTATAGTTGGGTGCAAGGATCAACAAGTTAAGAGAAGATAATATATGTAATTTTTTTAAACTCCTTTTATTTAAGGTATCTGTGTATAAAAATCGTCTGTGTCTTAAAAAAATAGGAAATATTCATGTATGCTAAGGAGCGGCAGCCGTTGCCGGAATCTAATTTTTCCGGCAGGAAACAATGATTTCTCTCTCTCTCTCTCTCTCTCTCTTGAGAGTGCATCATAATTCGTTTGTGACATTCCTTGTATATGCATGTCTAGTGAGAGGAAGTACTATTTTTTGCCTTCTATTTTCAGTCTTGTTTTGGATCTTTTTGGCCTTCTAATATATGAAAAGTTCAAAAACGTTAGAAAATATGAAAAACATACTAGAATGTAAAATGAACTGTAGCATGTTCTTTTACTTTATTCTTTTTCTCTTTGCACTTCTCAAAATCCAAACATTACATTAAGAAAGTGACCCATATAAAGAAATGCTTCACACTAAGCAAAACTTAGGAAAAAAAAAAGCAATTTATAAAATGCATACAAATGGCTTGATATTTTATTAAAGGAAAGTCTTATGAGTCTTAAATCATCCTAAAATGACGTGACATATCCATAAGTGTTGCAATATGTACTCTAATAATCACATACTAGCAGGTAGTCCGCGTGATGCGCGGGTGTAAATGTTGATTTTGGCTCTCCTATTTTTCAGTTTTGGTTTATTTACAAATTTGCCATTTTGGCTCAAATCTATAAATACAAGTGTTATTTCTAGGTTTTGAGAGAGGACAAGTTTGAGAGCTATTTTGTGAGTTATCAAAGCTAAAGAGAGATAGAGCTCCCATTTGAGAGGGGTGAGTTCTTGTGAGGTTGTGAGTGACTTTCTAAGAGAGATAAATTGTGTGTGTGTATAACCTTTGGGTTCCTCCATTTATCTATAGAAAGAAGAAATCCTCCTTGGTGGATGTAGCCCAAATTTGGGTGAACCACGGTATATCGTTGTTGTTTTGCTTTGATGATTGCTTGTATGTTCTTATTGTCACTTCATTGATGCTTGGTTGATTTGATTGGGAGTTTTCACACTAGTTCATTTTCGGAACAAGGTCTTGGGTGTTTTCCGCACACCAAGTGTTTGATAAAATTCCCGAGTGAGTTTTATCGTCTTGGTCGCTAGAGATAGTCTTGCTTTAGCGCAACCGTAAATACATGTTACGAATGTTGTTGAATGCAATATATTATTTAAATATATTTCTATCAATGTATTATATCATTATATAAAAGTGTCATATGTGACATAGTGTTGATATACCGAACATTAACTTACAAAAGTGTATCCCCATAACTGTATTTTATTAAGAAAAACCCAAAACATAATGAAAAACTATTTTAAAATTGAAATGTCTTCATCATTTCAAGCGCCATTGTGGTCACTCAATCCTTGATCTCTATTCCATTGCTCATGCAAATAAACGACATTTTTATTTTAAAATGTATACATATCGATAAAAATTTCTAAAAGTCACGACGTAAACAAAGTACAACAAAAAATAGAAAATCTTAGAGACCAGAAAAAGTTAGAAACCTAGAACAAAGAGAGCAAAAGAAAGAAATTGCTGACATATTTGAAATGGAGATAATTATAACAATTGATTAAGATTCAATCCGAAAAATCAAAAAACATATTTGATCTGACACGCATGATAATAACAATACTTCATCATATCTTTACCATATGTAGTCAAAATGAAAAATTAGAAATTACTAAGACGCCGTCTAAGGCTATGAAACACGAATGAAAATAAAAATGTTAATGAAAATAAAATAAAAATGAAAATGAAAATTGACCTCAAAAAGTCTAGAATTTGTACATCCCAAATTTATGAATGTCTAAACACTAAAAAACTCCTGCGGGGTCACACAATTATAACCACCCAACAGTACCCAATTAACGTGAATTGGAAAAAAACAATTAACGTGATTTGGAAAAAAAAACATACAGTGCCTGAGATTTTCACCCACAAACCTACAAAAATTACACAACATATTAATAATGCCATTAGTAATTTTTTTAAACCTAAATAATTTTGAGACATTTCTTTTCACGTAATTTCTTTTCCTTCATTTTTAACGTAATTTATTTTCAATCATAAATGTAAACAATGATAAAAAGAAAGCACATGCCACAAATCTGAAGGAAAAAAAACTAAATCTAATTAAAAAAAACTAATACAAATCTAAAAGTACACTGTTATTTATTTATTTTCAATTATAAATCAAAATAATAAAAAAAAACACTTACCACAAATTTGAAGAAAAAAAACTAAATCTAATTAAAAAAACTAAATCAAAGCTAAAAGGATACTGTTATGTTTTTTGAAGAAATTTATTTTTGGTTATAAATCTAAATAATAAATAAAAAAATCATATACCACAAATCTGGAAAAAGGCTCAAACATACCTTAGATGGAGGACGAGAGACCCAACAATATTTGGGAGGAAGAGAGGACACATGACGTTTAGGTGGGATGAGAGAGAAACTTAGATTAGGGTTTGAGTTCGTTTATATGTAGTCTGGACTTTTTTCTTTAAAGACACTCATTGCTTTAGTAGATGAAACGATAGAGTGAGAAGAATAGAGAGGGATGCGTGTTTAATTGACTATTGGGATATAAATTGGCTAAAAAAGAGAATGATGCATGGAGCATGAAATTCTCATTAAATCATGGAGTGTTAAATTCTCATTAACCTCTAATACTGTCGTATTAGAGGTATAAAATAGATGTATTTTATCATACTATGATATGAGATGATATATCATTTACGGAATGATTTGAAAATTTATTTGAAACTTATATTACTATTCTCTATACAAAAACACAAAAATGGAAGCTAAGTTACCCTCAAAACATGCAACTAGGGCCGTAAATCGGTCTGGGTGAGCCAGGTTTGGGGTTGCTCAGGCTCGGCCTGAACTCATTTATCCATGCTTAAGCCCGAGCTTGGCCCGAATTATTTTTTTCCACCTAGGCCCGAACTCGGCTCATATATAGGCTTGTAAATTGAGTCAGGTAAGCCTGAAGCTCGCCCGTTCGGCCCACTATTTTTGGGCCAAGCTTTATTTGAGTTTGAGCCGAGCGTAGCTTGAACCAAAATTTTAAGCCAGAATGAATTTCGGGCCGAGCTTGAGCCGAACTTTTTCAAGCCCGAACTAGACCCGAAGCCCGAACTTTGAATATATAAATAAATAAATTATTTTATAAACTATAACATTTATGTTAACGAATTTTATATGTACGAAATATAATTATTCTTTGTAGGTTTTCATTCTTACTTCCCTTGATTTAGTTTAATACATTTCATAATTATATACTTTATTTTATGAAATATCAAATAGATTTTGGTGTGTACATTTTCTCCACGATGAAAACACAAGAAAAAAAAATACAAATTCAAACTTTTTTTAACAAAAATATTAAAATCGGGCCTGCCCAAAATATTTGTGAGCCGAGTTCGGGCTTAGGTAGAAAAGTTTAGTTCAGGCCGAGCTTGGGCTTGACCCTCGGTAAAGTAGTTCCAGCTGAGCCTGAGCAGCCTCAAGGACGGCTCACCCACCCGATTTACAGCCCTACTCATTATATTACGGGCTTGGGGCCCGATTTTAATATTTTTTGTTAAAAAAGTTAGAATTAATTTTTTTTCTTGTATTTCCATCATGGACAAAATTACACAATAAAATATAATTGATATTTCATGAAATAAAATATATAATTATGAAATGTATGAAATTAAAACAAGAAAAATAAGAGTGAAAACCTACAAATGCCTATTAAATTTAATACATTTAGCAAAATTGGATCACTAATAAAGGCCTATTGTGACTTGAGTGTAATACCCCGTATATTTATTGATTTTTAATTATGGGATTAATTAAATTAAATGAAAATTAATTGGAAATTAATACGGATATAAATACTAGCGAGATGTGAGTTGGTATTTGATTATGATGCATACATATGGTAATATATGAATATTGAAAATATTTAAATTGTCACGAGATAGCAATACGACAATTTGGGAAATTTAGTTGGGACGCACGTGTCAGTCGCGTCAGAAATGTAATTATTTGAATTAAAAAGTGAATTTTATTTTCATCAACCGAATGGTCATTTTGAGTGCGCCAACGTGTCTGGAAGGGTCGAAATAGTCAAAAAACACTAGCCAGGGGTTTAGTTTGGGTCCCGGGGCATTTTTGGGCCATACCGACAACCTAGAGGGGTATTTTGGTAATTTTAAAAATATGAGAATTAAAACCTACGAATTTTAGGAGTAAATTATATATTATTTAGGAACCCACTTATCCCATTATCATCATTAAGTGAGTTAGAGGGCTACGGGAGTTATAGGAGAGTTTGAAGAGTTCCAAAAAGAAACCTCCAACCACCATCTTCAACCTTGAGAGAAAATCAGTAGAAAGCAACCTTCATTCACCAACATCAATTCTGAACAACAATATAAGGCAAGTGATTTGATATTTTTAGTGCATTGAATATGTCTTCCATGTTTAGTGTAGGAAATTATCTTATATTAAAATTTTTGAAGAAAATCCATGAAATTGTTGGAGAAACTTTGAATTTGGGTTAGGATTTGCATGTAGAATGATGATGGACTGATTTAATATCTGAAGAGTTATATAGGATGATTTAAAAACGTATTTTTGATGAGTAATTGAGCATAAGAAAATTATGAGTTCATGTTCATAATGTTTGGAGAAATATTTGGAGATTTATATTAATTCCTTGTTGATTTGTAAGATTTGACCCCTAAAATAAGTTAAGGGATGATTTGGGATGATTAGAAATGGTTTAAAAACGTTAGAACATAAATTGGATGGACTTAGGGTGGATTTACAGAAGAGAAGAATTGAGAAAAACGGACTTGGGAATTTCTGGGCGGAAACTGCCATCTCGTTAGAAGACCTGCCCAGGTCGTTCGAACGAACTTCTAACAAGATGACACTATCCCTTCTAACGAGTTGGTAGTTCATTCTAAGCCTTTCATTCGAACGAAACTCATTCGAACGACCTCGTTCGAACGAGACTTCTAACGAGTTGACAGAATGGCCTTTTTGGCCTGCATTTATTTCTAGTATCCCGTAGACTTATTTAAATGGTAGAATAACCTTCCCTTATTAACTAGTGGGTATACTTGGGAGATTGGGGTACATTGAAGAGTGAAACTTAGAATCGTGTAGTAAACCGGATGACATTTGTGGATTGGGAAACAAGTACCTAATTACGACGTGAGAAGAGTTAATAACTTAATTACATATAAACCGGGGACTTGTGAGTTGTAAAACACTAAATGTTGGTATAAGAACGAGATGTATACCACTAATGAAATATTATGATATCTAAGATGTGCGAATTCTTAGTAAGTAGTTATCTGTGTATAACATACCTACCATACTTGCTATCTTGGGAGGTCGGCGTTCGATCAGGGCCATCTAATCTTTGTGTGCCTACGGGGGGATTTAGATTGGTACCTCGACGACATAGGTCAGAGAAGGACTTATTGAGAAGTTAATAAGTCTGCTGATCATGGGAGCGTAGGTATGTGCGTGACCCATGTGATGTGAACTATGTTCGCCTCCATTGTTTGTGATTGTTGTTTAATGGAACGATTCCTGAGAGATTAGGAATACGTGGTCCTTATGTACGTGATGTACCGGGATTTGATAGCAGAGTATGTGTGCACCGCAGCTTAGTCTCAGGGTGCTAGTATTGTATATTTATGAAGAGAATAATATACCGTTAATTGAATGAATTATCATGAATAGATGTGAGTATAAATAATAGCCACAACTTGTAAAGTAAAAATGAAAGATCTCTAGTAATTAGTAGTACTAACATGGGAAACTGTGTATCAAGTTATAACACTCTGTTAAATAAAAGATGTTGAGAATTGAATTGGATATCGTATAGTAACGTTAGATTTTGGGATCGGACTAGTTAGATAATGGGAACAACTAGAATGGGTACGGGTACGATAGGAGTACACAATTAGTTGAGAGGTGAGGAACTCATGTGAGTGCACACACTATCATGTACTTTATATTCACTGTTTAATGATATTAAACACTTGCAAATTTTTAAATTATTTTCACAATCGGGCTCAGACCCGTTTGCTTTCAAATCTATTTTTGTAAAAACCTTTTAGGTGCCCAGCCACAAGGACACCATGCATAGGAGTTCTATTCAGGTGACGTGTTGTAGCTGCTGTGGAATTTACAGGATCTTGACAGTGGACGCCTCCATTTCTGATCTTGACTCCATTATCAGTTTTTATCATTTGTTGGGCATGTCGCCCATTCCTTTTAGAGACATCTTACTTTTCATTTATTTCAGACATTGGGTTGTAATTAATTTAGTGATGCAGGCTTGGTATTTATTTAATTCAGTATTTGGATTGTTGTGAGGAGTATTCCTCCAGACTCATTATTAATCGATGGTTATTCTATTGTGACTATGTTGTGGTGGTTATAGTAGCATTTCATTATTTACTTATTGTATGTTAATCGGATTTAATTAAAATTGGCAACTCACTTTTTAAATATTAGGTGGCTAGTAATTGTTAAAACGTTTTCGACAGTGATGCTATGAATTGAACCAACTTGGCATTTTGTATTAATTTAATAAAGGAGTAGCTACCCGGTATTTAATTAGTCGGGGTGTCACAGGTGGTATCAGAGCATCAGGTTCTAGTGTCCTTAGGATCTGTACGGCTTATTATGTTTCCGCTGAGCTTTCTTTGATATTGAGCCCTATATTTTAAGACTGATGTATTCTTTTGTGTATGCTTCGCTCTTCAGCTATTTTGAAGTAATAACTGCAAACTTATAAGACTTTACTCTCATTTCAGATGCCTCTACGACATGCGCAGCGAGTTCCTAGGGATGCACAGCCAGAGCCACAATCTGCACCAGTTCAGGGCACTATGAATGCCGTCGAGGTTACAGCTATTGTAGCCCAAGCGATAAATGCTGCCCTAGCCGTTGCACAGCAGGCACCATCCCAGGCGCCGATAGTTGCGCCAGTTCACGCTCATGCATTACCGTCTTCTTGGGAATGCGTCCGTGATGCTTTTTAGAAAGAACACCCTCCATAGTTTGCAGGTAGCTCCGATGTTGTGGTATCCAGTCAGTGGAGGAAGGACATTCAGAGGCACTTAAGGATGTACGAGTGCACAGATATTCAGAAGCAGATACTGGCTACTTTCAAGCTAGTAGGTTCTGCATTGCAGTGGTGGGAGTCCATTACCACCGCAGAGGAGAGGGACGCCATTTCTATTCAGGAGTTCTGGGTGCGGTTCGACCGCAAATATTTTTCGTCAGCTGTTCACACTGAAATGAGGAGGAAATTGATGAACCTCAAGTAGGAGGGGAGGACCGTAGGCGAGTATGAGGCTGAATTTACTAATCTCTTGAACATTGTTCCGGATGAGATTCCGACTGAGGAGAAGAGGATTCAGAAGTTTATGGATGGGTTGACTTGGAGGATCCGTCAGCACTTGTCGGGTAATCTCTCATTGGCCACTTATTCTGATGTGATTAACGCTGCGCTACTTCATTGCCAGGATCATAGCTTCCACATGTCTGAGGGTAAGAAATCAGGAGAGTCCAGCCATCTGGGTAGGACTGGGGGAAATGGTGCCAGCGGGGCACAATCTGCTCAGGGACAGCACCAGCAGGGTGATCAGGGTTCCCAACAGGGCGATCAGAAGAGATTCAGATATGGAGGTTTTAGGAGTGGTCAGGGAGGTTTCAGACAGGGCCATCAGGGCCAGCAGGGTCAGAATGGTCAGTAACAGCAGTTTCAGCAGAGCCAGCATGGCCAGGGGAGGAATGGTAACGGCCACCAGGGCTGAGGGCAGCAGGGACAGTGAGGAGGAAACTTCCCGGGGAAGTGTTTCATTTGTGGCAAGACTAGCCACAAATGCCAGGATTGTCCTGACAGGGGCAGGGTCCCACCGCAACAGCATCATGGTGCTCGACACGAGCCATAGAGGCCTATGTTTCCCGCCGCCCTCCCAGCACCACCACAGATGGCAGCACTACCACCCATTCCAGCAGTCCCAGTTCAGCAGGGACATCTCCAGTATAGGAGAGTGTATCAGCTCCATCATGCCGCAGCCCCACAGGATCCACCGTCCATTGAGGGTATGTTCTCTATCCAGGGGACTATGGGGCGTATTTTATTTGATACGGGGGCCACACATTGTTTCATTGCCATCAGATTTTCACGCACCATTGGGTTGTTAGACACCGCCGAGAGCACGGTTACTTGTGTAGATTCACCGTTGAGTAGAGGTTCCGTGATGTCGCTTAGTTATAGAGGTGTGGGTATAGAGATCAGGAGGTTTACTTTACCCGCGGATATGTTACTGTTATTGATGACTGAGTATGATGCCATTGTTGGTATGGATTGGCTAGTTGCATACCGAGCCATGATTGACTATTTTAGTAGGAGTATTATCTTTGCCATTACCGGGCAGGAGATGTTTTTAGTGGCGATGCCTCGCCCTGAGGGAGGATCGTCCACTCATTTGTACTATATAGAGGAGGAGACCTCTAAGGAAGTGGTGATACTACTCGATTCGATACCCGTTATTAGTGAGTTCGCTAATGTATTTCAGGATATACCTGGACTACCTCCGAGTAGAGAGATAGATTTTGTGATCGATTTGACGCCGGGCACTCGGCCTATTGCCCGCGCACCTTACCGTATGGCTCCAGCAGAGATGAGAGCGCTACGAGATCAGATAGAACAGTTGTTGGGTCAGGGGTTTATCCAAAGGAGTACTTCACCGTGGGGTGCCCCTGTGTTGTTCGTAAAGAAGAGGGATGGATCGTTGAGGTTATGTGTAGATTACCGAGAGTTGAATAAAGTCACGATACGGAATAAGTATCTATTTGTGACACCCCGACTAATTAAATACCGGGTAGCTACTCCTTTATCAAATTAATTCAAAATGCCAAGTTGGCTCAGTTAATAGCATCACTGTTGAAAACCTTTTCTAAAAATTACTAACCACCTAGTATTTAAAAAGTAAGTTGCCAAATTTTAATTTGAGTCTGATTAACATGCAACAAGTGTAATGAAGAAATAAATAACACCATTCACCATACTGAAGTAAAACGAATAACCATCACAATAGAGTAAATAAAGTCTGGAGGAAAAACTCCTCACTACAATCCCATAACTGAAATAAACAACCGAATACTGAAATAATACATGCTAAAGTCTGAGAACTGAAATGTAAAAGATGTCTCTAAATAGAAATGGGCAACATGCCCTACAACTGATAGATAGTGACTCTGGAATCCAAAAGATAGAAGCGTCTACATGCAAATCCCTGTAGCCTCCACAAACAGCTACAGCTCGTCACCTGAATGAGTATCCTATGCTTGGTGTCCTTGTGGCTGGGCACCTAAAATGGTTTTACAAGAAAAAGATTTGAAAAGCAAACGGTCAGAGCCCGAATGTGGAGTTATATTTTAAAAACCTGCAAGCGCTTTAAAAACATTTAAAACATTAAATGCAAAGTACATGTTAGGACGTACACTCACATGATATTCTCACCTCTCGTCTAACTGTGCATTCCTAACGTAAGTACCCATCTACAACGATATAAACCACTAGCTAAGTGACATCATAACTAGCTAGACTGTAATAGTTTCTACCCTTATTACCCGGTTCTATTAACATATAACGCTCGTAATTAGATAGGGATTTAATGTAAACTCAGATGCTCAAAATGCAATATATTTCTCTATCAGCTAACTCATTTTATTTATCGAACCAATACCATAATTATATTCACATCATTAACATGAAGGTTTATCATTAATTAAGTGTATATTATTCACATCATAAATATACAATACGAGCACCCTGAGAACTAAGCTGCGGTGTACACATACTCTGCTATCCATCCCGGTACATCACGTACATAAGGATCACATATTCCGAATCTCTCAGGAATAGTTCAGATAACACAAATCACAAATAGTGGAGGCGAACACAGTCACATCACATGGGTCACGCACATACCTACGCTCCCACGATCAGCGGACTTATTAACATCCCAATAAGTCTTTCTCTGACCTATGTTCATCGAGGTACCAGTCTATATCCCCCCCGTAGGCACACAAGGATTAGAGGGTCCTAAGCGAATGCAACCTCCCGTGATAGCAAGTATGGTAGGTATGTCATACACACAATCATATACCAATACTTAGTAAACACACGTCTTAGTAATACCGTAGTTTAATCGTAGTACATATCGCATTCTCGTACTAACTATAATTATCACAATTTATACTACTCCGGTTTATAATCATACGCGCCATAATTTTCTCACGTCGTAATAGACACTCACGTCTCAACCCAAACGGTTCATTCTAATTTAACTCACTTGTATATAATTTCCTTCTCATAAATACCCAAATGTCCCAAACCTATCACTACATCATCCTTGGAAGGTTAACTATATCCTCGAACAAGTTTACGGGACTTCAAAATTCAAAACAGTTCAAAATAGCCCAAACTGTCATCTCGTTAGAAGTCTCGTTCGAATGAGTGTTCGAACGAGATTGGGCTGTCAGCTCGTTAGAAGTCTCGTTCGAACGAGACTGTTCGAACGAGATTCCAGTTCGTTCGAACGAACTGCACCTTCTAACGATATCTCGTTCGAACGAGATATCGAATGAAACTACCCTTCGTTAGAAGAGACTGGTCAACTCGTTAGAAGCTCGTTCGAACGAGCTCATTCGAACGACCTGGGGACTGCTTTTAACGACTGGCCAGTTTCGGCCCAGATTTTTCCAAATACGTTTTTCACCATTTTTACTCCTCAAATCACCTCTAAAATTTATCCCAACGATTGTTTTAAAGTCTCTAAACAATCCTAAACATAATATAACCACATCCTGTCACGTTTTTATGGATTAATTCACCCTAATCATCAATCAATTTACAAATACTTAAACTTTTCCCCAATTCATTCATGAACATGAACCCTAGAATTTGGAACCCTCAATTCATCAAATTTAATCCGTTTTTCTTTCACCCAATCATGTATTAACATCAGATTAATCGTCTCCAAACTATTCTACATGCAATTTATCCTCAATATTCAGAACCTAAGTCCAATTAATCATGGGTTTTCATTCATCTTCCAATAACAATTATAAATCTTCAATTTTCTAACATGGAAAGAACATTTGCTGAAGTTAAACATAATTAAACCACTTGCCTTGTTTGTTTCCGGATTTGGTGTTGATTTGGTGAAGAATCTCTGCAGAATTTTCTCTCTTTCTCTCCTTCTCCAAGCTCCTTCTCCAATGGTGGCTTAAGGTGGCTAGGGTTTGTTTTGGGGAAAGTTGTAAACCTAAAGATAACCTCCGTAGCTTAATGGTTTAATATGGGATGGTTAGTGGGCTTTGTGGGTTTAATCCACATCAGATTTAATTAACCAATTTTCGTCACTTTTAATTCCTCAAAATGTAAAATTACCAAAATACCCTTTAAGTTGCCGGTATGGCCTAAAAATATCCCGGGACCCAAACTATACCCCCGGCTAGTGTTTTCTGACTATCTCGACCCTTCCGGACGCGTTGGCGCACTCAAAATGACCATACGAATTATAGATTTTAAATTCACTTTTATTAACAAAATATTACACCGTGACGCAGCGGTCCCACGCGTCTCAACAAAATTTCTAAAATGCCGTCTATCAATCTCACGACAAATTTTATAATACCAAGTTCATATATAATCATATATGCACATAATCAAATACCAACTCACATCTCATAAGTATTTATAACCCGGATTAATTTCCAATTAATACGCATTTAATTAATTAATCCCAAAAATAAATATAGTCAAAAGTACGGGGTATTACACTATTGCCCAGAATTGATGACTTATTTGACCAGTTAAGAGGAGCTTCCTTCTTCTCAAAGATTTATTTACAATCGGGATACCATCAGTTGTGTATTAGGGAACAGGATGTCTCGAAGACTGCTTTCTTAACGAGATATGGTTCTTACGAGTTTCGAGTTATGCCTTTTGGGTTGACCAACGCTCCAGTCGTGTTTATGGACTTGATGAATAGGGTGTTCAGAGAGTTCCTAGACCAGTTCGTCATTGTCTTCATTGATGACATTCTGGTTTAATCCTAGACAGAAGAGGAGCATGTCGAGCATTTGAGGCAGGTTTTGCAGACGCTACGTCAGAACGAGCTTTATGCAAAGTATGAGAAGTGTGGGTTTTGGCTGAAGGAGGTTCAGTTTTTGGGGCATATCATTTCAGACAGGGGGATATCTGTTGATCCGGGAAGGTATCCGCGGTGAGGGAGTGGGGACAGCCCACGACACCGACTGAAATCTGTAGTTTCTTGGCCTAGCAGGATACTAAAGGAGGTTTATTCGGGGTTTCTCAAAGATAGCGGGTCCTTTGACACATCTGACTCGTAAGGGTGTGCCATTCATTTGGAGCGATGCCTGTCAGTTGACATTCGATGAATTGAAGGAAAAGTTGACCTCATCACCTGTGTTAGCATTGCCGAGACTGGGAGTTGAGTATCTAGTCTACACCAATGCGTCCTTACATGGACTTGGAGGTGTATTGCAGCAGGAGAGTCAAGCCATAGCTTATGCTTCCCGTAAGCTTAAGCGTCACGAGAAGAATTACCCCACCCATGACTTGGAGTTAGCGGCAGTTGTATTTGCCCTTCGGATTTGGAGACATTACCTCCTGGGGGAGAAGTTTCGGTTATTCACGGATCATAAGTATCTATAGTAACTCTTCACGCAGAAGGAGTTTAATATGAGTCAAAGACGGTGGCTTGAGTTTGTGAAGGATTATCAGTTTGATATCCAATATCACTCGGGGAAGGCTAATGTGGTAGCAGACGCGTTGAGCTGTAGGCCAGTAAATGAGGTGACCGAGGCGTGGAAAGCTAAGTGGAAGGAGTTGGGACACCAGGATGCAGTGGCCCGATCGGTCATGTCTGTGATGACGATTACACCTTAGATTGTTACGAGAGTGGTAAAGGCCCAGGCAAATAACTCGTTATGTCAGGAGCAGATATTTCGATTACTAGCAGAGGGATCCGAGTCCTATACCATTATCTCAGATGGGGGATTACGCTCCAATGGGAGACTGGTCGTTCCGGAAGAGGAAGACTTGCGACACGAGGTGAGGACAGAGTTGCACGACTCACGGTTTGCGGTACACCCTGGTGAGGATAAGATGTACCAAGATATGAGACGTCAGTATTAATGGAGCGGGATGAAGAGAGATATTGCCATGTTGGTTTCTAAATGCGCCACTTGTCAGCTGGTAAAGGTGGATCATCAGAGACCGACATGAATTCTACAGCCATTAGAGGTTCCGACGTGGATATGCGAGAGCATATCCATGGACTTTATCACGGGGTTACCTACGTCACAGAAGGGTCACGACTCCATTTGGGTAATTGTGGACCGGTTGACCAAAGTTGCTGATTTTCTACCCGTGAGGACAGACTACACTATGGGACAGTATGCCCAGATTTTCATTGCGGAAATAGTGAGACTTCATGGTGTGCCTCTAAATATCGTGTCTGACCGAGACAAGATATTTGTTTCACGATTTTGGGAGAGTTTCCAGGAGGCTATGGGCACTGAATTGCAGTTGAGTACAACTTATCACTCGCAGACCGATGGGCAGACCGAGCGAACAAATCAGATGTTAGAGGACATGTTGCGTATGTGCATCCTAGACTTTGGGGGTGGATGGGAGTAGTACCTTCCACTGGTGGAGTTTGCTGATAATAACTCCTATCAGTTCACCATTGGTATGGCTCCATTTGAGGCGTTGTACGGTAGACCTTGTCGTTCCCCACCATGTTGGCTAGAAGTGGGGGACAACAAACTCCTTGGGCCGTAAGTGATTCAGGATACTTCGTCAAGGATAGAGATGATACGGAGTCGTATTCGGGTAGCTCAGGACCGACAGAAGAGCTATGCCGATGCCAAGAGGTTCTTCAGAGAATTCAAAGTGGGGGACTAGGTTTTACTCAGAGTATCTCCTATGAAGGGGATTATGCGTTTTGGGAAGAAGGGGAAATTGGCACCGAGATATGTGGGGCCATTTCCTATCATCGAGCGGATTGGGCCAGTTGCGTATAGACTTGTGTTACCGGAGCACTTGCATAGGATTCATGATGTGTTCCATATTTCCTCGCAATAGAAATATCTTAGGGATGATTTGGCCCATACTCACATTGCTTTGGAGGACATCGACCTTCAGCCCGATAGTTCCTACGAGGAGGGGCCAATTGCTATTCTGGACCACAGCGAGCGGAAATTGAGATCGAAGATAGTACCGTTAGTACGTGTTCAGTGGCGGCATCATAATGCCGAGGAGTCCACATGGGAGCGCGAGGAGGAGATGCGCGAACATTATCCAGAGTTGTTTTTACCAGGAACTCTTTAGTTCCAAATTTCGAGATACAATTCTGTTATTATGGGGAAGTATGTAATACCCCGTATATTTATTGATTTTTAATTATGGGATTAATTAAATTAAATGATAATTAATTGGAAATTATTCCGGATATAAATACTAGCGAGATGTGAGTTGATATTTGATTATGATGCGTTCATATGGTAATATATTAATATTGAAAATATTTAAATTGTCACAAGATAGAGATACGATAATTTGGGAATTTAGTTGGGACGCGCGTGTCAGTCGCGTCAGAAATGTAATTATTTGAATTAAAAAGTAAATTTTATTTTTATCAACCGAATGGTCATTTTGAGTGCGCCAACGTGTCCGGAAGGGTCGAAATAGTCAGAAAACACTAGTCGAGGGTTTAGTTTGGGTCCCGGGGCATTTTTGGACCATACCGGTAACCTAGAGGGGTATTTTGGTAATTTTAAAAATATGGGAATTAAAACCTACGAATTTTAAGATTAAATTATATATTATTTAGGAACCCACTAAGCCCATTATCAGCATTAAGTGAGTTAGAGGGCTATGGGAGTTATAGGAGAGTTTGAAGAGTTCCAAAAAGAAACCTCCAACCACCCTCTTCAACCTTGGGAGAAAATCTGTAGAGAAAGGAGAGAAGCAACCTTCATTCACCAACATCAATTCTGAACAACAATCTAAGGCAAGTGATTTGATATTTTTAGTGCATTCAATATGTCTTCCATGTTTAGTGTAGGAAATTATCTTATATTAAAATTTTTGAAGAAAATCCATGAAATTGTTGGAGAAACTTTGAATTTGGGTTAGGATTTGCATGTAGAATGACGATGGACTGATTTAATATCCGAAGAGTTATATATTATGATTTAAAAATGGATTTTTGATGAGTAATTGGGCATAAGAAAATTATGAGTTCATGTTCATAAGGTTTGGGGAAATATTTGGAGATTTATATAAATTCCTTGTTGATTTGTAAGATTTGAACCCTAAAATAAGTTAAGGGATGATTTAGGATGATTAGAAATGATTTAAAAACGTTAGAACATAAATTGGATGGACTTAGGGTGGATTTAGAGAAGAGAAGAATTGAGAAAAACGGACTTGGGAATTTCTGCGCTGAAACTGCCATCTCGTTAGAAGACCTGCCCAGGTCGTTCGAACGAACTTCTAACGAGGTGATAATATCCCTTCTAACGAGTTGGTAGTTTGTTCGAAGCCTTTCGTTCGAACGAAACTCGTTCGAATGACCTCGTTCGAACGAGACTTCTAACGAGTTGACATAATGGCCTTTTTGGCATGCATTTATTTCTAGTATCCCGTAGACTTATTTAAATGGTAGAATAACCTTCCCTTATTAACTAGTGGGTATACTTGGGAGATTGGGGTACATTGTAGAGTGAAACTTAGAATCGTGTAGTAAACCGGATGACATTTGTGGATTGGGAAACAAGTACCTAATTACGACGTGAGAAGAGTTAATAACTTAATTACATATAAACCGGGGACTTGTGAGTTGTAAAACACTAAATGTTGGTATAAGAACGAGATGTATACCACTAATGAAATATTATGATATCTAAGATGTGCGAATGCTTAGTAAGTAGTTATCTGTGTATAACATACCTACCATACTTGCTATCATGGGAGGTCGGCGTTCGATCAAGGCCATCTAATCTTTGTGTGCCTACGGGGGGATTTAGATTGGTACCTCGAGGACATAGGTCAGAGAAGGACTTATTGAGAAGTTAATAAGTCTGCTGATCATGGGAGCGTAGGTATGTGCGTGACCCATGTGATGTGAACTATGTTCGCCTCCATTGTTTGTGATTGTTGTTTAATGAAACGATTCCTGAGAGATTCGAAATACGTGGTCCTTATGTACGTGATGTACCGGTATTTGATAGCAGAGTATGTGTGCACCGCAGCTTAGTCTCGGGGTGCTAGTATTGTATATTTATGAAGAGAATAATATACCGTTAATTGAATGAATTGTCATGAATAGATGTGAGTATAAATAATAGCCACAACTTGTAAAGTGAAAATGGAAGATCTCTAGTAATTAGTAGTACTAACATGGGAAACTGTGTAGCAAGTTATAACACTCTGTTAAATAAAAGATGTTGAGAATTTAAATGGATATCGTATAGTAACGTTAGATTTTGGTATCGGACTAGTTAGATAATGGGAACAACTAGAATGGGTACGGGTACGATAGGAGTGGACAATTAGTTGAGAGGTGAGGAACTCATGTGAGTGCACACACTATCATGTACTTTATATTCACTATTTAATGATATTAAACACTTGCAAAATTTTAAATTATTTTCACAATCAGGCTCTGACCCGTTTGCTTTCAAATCTATTTTTGTAAAAACCTTTTAGGTGCCCAGTCACAAGGACACCATGCATAGGAGTTCTATTCAGGTGACGTGCTGTAGCTGCTGTGGAAGTTACAGGACCTTGACAGTAGACGCCTCCATTTATGATCTTGACTCCATTATAAGTTTTTGTCATTTGTTGGGCATGCCTCCCATTCCTTTTAGAGACATCTTACTTTTTATTTATTTCAGACATTGGGTTGTAATTAATTTAGTGATGCAGTCTTGGTATTTATTTAATTCAGTATTTGGATTGTTGTGAGGAGTATTCCTCCAGACTCATTATTAATCGATGGTTATTCTATTGTGACTATGTTGTGGTGGTTATATTAGCATTTCATTATTTACTTATTGTATGTTAATCGGATTTAATTAAAATTGGCAACTCACTTTTTAAATATTAGGTGGCTAGTATTGTTAAAACGTTTTCGACAGTGATGCTATGAACTGAACCAACTTGGCATTTTGTATTAATTTAATAAAGGAGTAGCTACCCGGTATTTAATTAGTCGGGGTGTCACATTGAGCAATTATTAAATCAAATACCCATAATGAGATTTACAATAAAATTACAAAATTGAAAATCACATGTAACCTAATGTATTATGACAAATGATTTTTTTTATAAAAAACTAGTAAATGAAATAAAAGAACGAAACCTAATTAAACAATGTTAACATAAATATGTTATATTATATAAATTATTTATTTATTTGTAAATATGAAGTTCGGGTTGGCAAAGTTCGGCTCAAGCTCACCCCGAAATTCATCCGCGCTTGAAATTTTGGCTCACGCTCAGCTCTGCTCAAACTCAAATAAAGCTCGCCCGAAAATAACGGGCCGAACGGGTGGGATTTGGGCCTCGGGTGATCAATTTATAGGGAGAGGTTCACAAGTGGACCAAACTAATGTACTTTTTAATGGACCTTACAAAAAACACATAATAACACATTAATTTTAAATTCTATAGTGTAATTGGTCCGCGCCAGCGGCACCTGAGACCACACCTTCCCCCCACTACCCCCGCACCGCCGCCCACCCACCCACCCACCACCATGACCATAGCAGCCCTTGTGGCAGCCCTTATGACAGCAGGGCTGCCATGGGGGTGGGGGATGGGGTGGGGTGGGTGGGGGGCGTGTGGGGGGGTGGGGCATCGATCGATACGCGTATTTGGTGCCGTTGGCGCGGACCAATTACACTATAGGAATTAAAATTAATGTGTTATTATGTGTTTTTTGTTAAGGTCCATTAAAAAGTCCATTCTTTTGGTCCACTTGTGAACCTCTCCTTATATAATAATAATAATAATAATAATAATAATAATAATAATAATAATAATAATAATAATAATAATAGTAATAATGCTCTTGTGCGGACTAGTCCGCATATTAAGAGTGCGGACCGGACATGTGTCAACTGCCGGCGAGCCTAGAAATTATCGGTTAAATTAAAGGCACACTCTCGCTCTCTTCTCTACGCTCACCGTCAAGTGATACATATCCGGTCCACTTTCTTAAAATGCGGACTAGTTTGCACAAGAGCAGTACTATATATATATAATGCTCTTGTGCGGAATTTTCTGCATTTTAACAGTGCGGATTGCACATGTGTCTGGCGGTGAGCTTAGAAATTATCACCTAAATTATAGGAGCTCTCGCTCTTTTCTCCTCTCACTGCTAGGTGACACATGTCCATTCCGCACTGTTAAAATGCGAGATAGTCTGCACAAGGACAGTACTCTCTCTCTCTCTCTCTCTCTCTCTCTCTCTCTCTCTCAGAGAGAGGATCACAAGTGGACCTAAAAAGTGAAATTTTTAATGAACCTTAACAAAAAACACCTAACAAACATTAATTTTAATTCCTATGTTATAATTGGTTCGCGCCAGCGCTAGCGGCAACAGACACGTGTGTCGATCGAATATTTTTTTTTACACCCCCACCCCCCACCATGGTAGCCCTTACCCTTGAGTAACATTCCAACAACTTAATTTTTTTTAACTAGTGATCTGCCATGGTGGCGTTAAGGGTAAGGGGGTCTCGTGTCACACGCATGTCCATTGCCGCTGGTGCGGACCAATTACACTATATGAATAAAAATTAATGGATTGTTAGGTGCTTTTTGTTAAGGTCCATTAAAAAGTCAACTTTTTAGATTCACTTGTGATCCTCTCCCATATATATAGGAAGAGGATCACAAGTGAAACTAAAAACCGAATTTTTTAATGAACCTTAACAAAAAAAATGCCTAACAACTAATTAATTTTAATTTCTATGTTGTAATTGTTCCGCGCCTGCGACAACAGACACGCATATCGATCGGATTTTTTTTTTTGCACCCCTCTCCCCTCCCCCACCCCTACCCCATCATTGCAGGCCTTACCCATGAGTAAATATTTCAGCAACTTAAATTATTTTAATTAGTAGTCTGCCATGGTAGCAGTAGGGGGATGGAGTGGGAGGTAGGGGTTAGGGGGTCTTGGGTCGCACTAGTGCCCGTTGCCGCTCGCGCGGATCAATTACACCATATGAATTAAAATTAATGGGTTGTTAGGTGTTTTTTATTAAGATTCATTAAAAAGTTTTGTTTGTAAGTTCACTTGATCCTCTCCACACACACACACACACACACACACACATATATATATATATATATATATAGTAATGCTCTTGGGCAGACCAATCCGCATTTTAAGAGTGCGGACCGAACATTTGTCACCTGGTGGTAATTTAGAAATTATCGGCAAAATTATAGACTCTCTCTCTCTCTCTCTCTCTCTTCTGGGCTTACCGTTAGGTGACACATGTTCAGTCCACAATCTTAAAATGAGAACTAATTCGGACAAGAGTAGTACTATATATATATATATATATATATATATATATATATATATATATATATATAGGGAGAGGATCACAAGTGGACCTAAAAAACAGTCTTTTTAGTGGACCTTAACAAAAAATACCTAACCATTCATTAATTTGAATTCGTATAGTGTAATTGGTCTGCGCCAGCGGCGACGGAAACATGTGTGACCCGAGACTCCCTTACCTCCCCATCCCACCACCACACCCCACACCCCCTATCCCCACCATGGCAGACTGCTGACGCGAACCAATTACACTGTAGAAATTTAAATTAATAGGTTGTTAGTTTTTTTTATTAAGGTCCATTAAAAAGTTCACTTTTTAGGTCCACTTCTGATCCTCTCCCTACATATACATATATAGTAAGTCTCTCCAACATACCTCATTAAACATACATACGAATGTAACAACCTGTGTTTTTATTAATTATTTAATTAATTAATTGGAATATTCGAGAAAAATAAATTTCTGTATTTAATAATTTTTATTGGTTAAATATGTTAGTTATGATTTTAGAAGAATAAAACTTCAAGCGGAATCGAAATTGGATTTAAAATGAAGTTTTTATGAGAGTTTTAAGTTTAGCCTTTAACAAAAAGGGGGAAAAACATTTGTCACGGATTTAGTTCGTGACTTATAAAAAATTGATTTTTAGTTAAATGGTATTAAACAACGGAGAATGACAGTGGTCGCCTACCTGTTCAATCGATCGATCGACCTGGGGAGTCGATCGATCGACGATGCCAGATTTGAGGCGGTTCGGTGATTTCATTTGTAGTGTTAGAATGGGATTATGATTCCTAATCACTATATAACCTTAATAATCCGTAGGGGGACTTCTCATAATCACTTTTTCTCAAGTTTGCACCAGAGAACACTTCCAAATATTTTTCCTCTCAACCATAATCATCAACCTCCAACATAATCAAGTTTTTGTCACAAGTTTTAGGAGGCTTAATTGGGGCTCAATCAAGATTGATTCAAGAACACTTCTTTGCTAATTTTTCGAGAGGAATTCAGATTTCTAATCAGATTTTCAACACGATCTTCATAGGCATGAATACTCTATTCTTTTCCTTTGGTATTATGCGCTTTAAGTTTCGCGTAAACACTTAATTACATATTTTCTTAAAAGAAAGTAGTGACTTAATTAGAAAAAGTGGACACTAATTATGGGGCTGTTTTTATTAAATCTTTTAATCTGAATAATATTCATAACCCTTGGGTATGTAGGATTGATTAGTGAATTTTGGATTTTATTGGTATCGGTTGCATGTAGAAAAACTCTAGTTTTAAAATAAATGATTTTTGGGTGCGTATAACTCACATAATTTATGTAGAGATAATGAAATTGAAATTTTATTGTATTAACGATGAAATAGCGGTATATTTAAGTTAAAATAATTAAATGAGATTAATTGGGTATTTTGTCGCTATGATAATTAAATTGAATTTAATGGATTGGACTATCATGCGTAGTTTGGAACATTGATTTATTATGCATGTTGGTGTGACTTGTTGGTATTATTAAATATCCTTGTGACGACGGGTTGTTGGGTATTATTGCTCTCCTTATATTTTAGAATGCCTTCTAGGAACGGGACTAAAATTATCACGATTTTATCATGTCGGGGGTGGACTGATTTTTATTACTGTATTGTCGTTATGCTAGTCTAGGTATGAGACTAGGTTGAGGTTTATGTTAGAAAATTCTCCTATACATAGGGTAGGACGTATTGATAACTTGGGGACCCTTAGGTATGTGACTAAGAGGTATTGTGAGGATCTCACATCGATAAAAGGGTGGGGTAATTTGAAATTATGAATTGAGAAAATTGAGAATTAATACCTAAGTTAATAAGACAGGTATTAAAATATATTGGCGACATAATCAGCGAGGGCCGAAAATTTAAATGGGCCAGCCGTCGTTTTATGTCTTGTCGTGTGTGGAACCTCATCAATCAGCGGGGGCGGACAGTTTAATCGGGCCAGTCGGCGTTTTGAAGAGGGGATGTGTATTTTGGTGGAGAAATCACCCGAGGCGGGAGGACCGCCATAATAAATTGAGGATATAAGAAAAGTTGGTTAATTTAATTAACATCGTGGGACTTGGGAATTAAAAATCATACTGGTGTGCCTTTTTAAATGGGGAATTCCTTCGGGTAGTTTGTGATTTATATTTATCACGTTTAATTATCTCGTCTAATTTAAAATAATCTATTGTGAGATTTATTGCGTATAATGCTACTCTCTGGATTCAAGGATCCTATTTGAGGGGAATAGTGTGTATTCTTACTCGGGGCTTTGGCTCTGACCCATGCGTTGACTAACATTTTTCAGGATAAGATTTGGAGAAGCTACATAGGATTATCGAAGTTATCATTTGGAGGTGCAGCTGGAGTTATTTATTTTTATGACATAGTTTAGTTAGACTATCCTTTCGAGTCGTATTTAATTATGAGACTTCATTGGAGTATTATTGGGCCACTCGGTTCCAAAGTTGTTTAGAGGATTTCTGTTGGATTATTCAGATCTTTATTATTCATATTTTATTTAATCATTATTGAAAATTGAATTTATTAGGAGTTCTAACATGTGATGGATCTTTTATCGGGCAGTTGGTTGTTATCATTTGAGATTGATTCAATTATTTACCTTATGGACTGATTTATTTATGTCTCATGATAAAAATTATATTTATTTAGTTCACGCCCGACTTAATTCGGCGACGGTGGCCGGCCACTCCGTCTGTTGGATTTTACGGGGTGTGACAACGAACAAACCTATTTTTTTAAAATAGTAAAATGAACAATTTTGAGTTGCTATTTTTTATATGAGTTCATGATATTTCAATGTGCCCCACTAAAAATATTTAGCTCAAAATAATTTATTTTGTTATTTTTAAAAAATAGGTAAAAAAATTTGAGAGTTTTAAAGGGTAAAAACTGTCAGTAATTTTGCCCTATTTTTTTAAAAATAACAAAAAAAAAATTATTTTCAGTTATTTTTTTATAGGGGCACATTGAAATATCATGAATCCATATAAAAAATATTATCTCAAAATTATTTTTTTTACTATTTTAAAAAATAAGTATGTTCATAGGTATGTTGTTAGGAGGTATGTTGGAGAGCTTGAGTATATATATATACACTAGCGAAATGCCCGTGCTTGAAGGCACGGTGAAATTTCGAAAGCACGTGATTGTGAAACGGCTAAAATTTTCAAAGTACGTAATTGCAAAATGGCAAAAATATTATTCCCCAATAAAACAAAGTGAAATTTTTAAAAAATTGGCCACAATTTTTATTTATTTATAGGACTATCCATCCTGCTTAATAAATAACAAATTGTCCAACAATATTCAAATAGTCTAAATTCATCAAACAAATTCACATATAACATGAAATACAAAATATTCATTAACTGAATTCACATTGGGCCTCAAATAAATAAAATCTCCTTTTAAAAAAAATTTACACATAATCTGTTTTGTTTATTGAACTGTCCACCCTCTTAAGGGATAACAACCATTCCAACAATATTCGGTGATCTCGAAAGTAAAATCTAATAAATATTTTAACGAAACAAACTTTGTAAAAACAATCACATATATATCAATTGAAGTCGTCCCGCATGTTCCAGTATAATAATTGTTCGTAGTTTTCAAAATGTGACCTGATACAAAGCCAAAAATACGAAAAATATAGTTAGTTAAATATTATATAGGGTAAAGCTATTCTCACTCCATCAAAATTATGTAACACTCCATCTTATTTTTTTACTTAACACAAACACTTATTTATTAAAACCCAACACAATCTTATTTTTTTTTATCTAACACGAACGAATGACCCGAAAAAAAAGCAACACGACACAAATCATTTTTTAACCAAACACGGACATAACTCAATTAAAAAGAAATATGACACATGACATGAAATATTTCTTTTCCACCCCAATAAAATCAATACGACACAATCCTTTTTTACCATAAAAACAGTTAAAACATTTAAAAAAACTCTTTTGATATATATTTTAAAAAATAACAAGTTTTACATTTTTTTAAAAGTTTTTATATTAACTGTTTTTAAGAGTTATTTATATATTAACTGTTTTTTATAACAATTTTTTTTATATTAACTTTTTTTTATATTAACAGTTATTTATAAAAAAACTTTTAATAAAAAAATCGTTAATATAAAAGAACTGTAATTATAGAAAATAGTGAAAACATTAAATAATTTTAAAAACAGTAAACTGTAAGATTTTAAGAAATAAAAAACAGTAAATTGTAAGATTTAAGTAGAGTTTTCTATATAATTTTAAGATTTCAGAAATAAAAAATACTCTTAACAATAATAATGACAATATTTCTTTATCCACTTGGCTTTCCTCGACCATAAATTAGTAATTTTTTTACAAATGCACATTCCTATTAACCTCAATACTAAGGGGTATTGTGTTGCCAACACACATCCTCACAATGTGTTACCAAAGTGAATATAAAAGTGGTGGACAAAGACCTAACACACATCCTCGCAAAGTATTTCACATACACACTCACCCACTTCTGTCTTTGTAAAATCAAATTGGATACCCAAACCACCCAAAATAGCCCTAAACCCATCACCCCCTTTCATCCTCATCACGTTAGACACAACTCCCCTTTCATCTTTAGTATCAAAAGATGTATAACAAATAGGATATAATTTTTTCAAACAAAAAGGAAAGAGCAAAAAAAATAGTTAACCAACAATGTGAACAAAAAATTAAAAAGAGAAAAGAAAAATAGTTGGGAGAATTGTTTACCTTCAATATAACTGGGGCCTTATTTTCGTGTCTATAACTAAACCAATGAACTGTTTAAAACCTTAATATGACTCAAAAAATTATGAACCCACAAAAAAGGGAGAGGGGATAAAGGAGAGATATAGAACAGAACAAAGTATATACATACCTGATTTCATTCGTTGTGGCATAAATCAAAGGGCGAGATCTATAAAACAACAAAATGTGGACATCAAATTATAAAACAAAGTTAGATATAAAAATGAGTTGAAAAACAAAAAGTTAATATCAGGCATACCTGAGATGTAGTCCGCTTCCAAGTTTGTAGTCTTCTTTGTCCATACCAACTTAACATTGTACTTTTTCAAGATGAAATCTGCAAAAAGTAATGAAAAAAAAAACTCTCCAAATCAAGACCCATATAAAGGTGAGTGAAAATAAAGACGAATTTTGAAGATAAATGAGAATAGTGCTTGAACTCAAAATGAACATAAAAATGTTGGAAGTTGCAATCGAGTTATATTTTATAATAATATTTCTAGCAAATGAGGTGAAAGAAATGAGTTGAAAATCTAAAAATTAGCAAATCAGTTAAAAATCAACAAATGAAAATGACTAATAGTAACTAAACTCTCGAAGCACACCAATGTATGAGGACCCGATCTCTCCAAACATACAAAGGCAAAAATACATCTAAAATCTCATGATAAAAAAATGTCTCTCAAAGAAACATACCCAAATTAGAAATCATTCTTTATTAGATGTTATTTCAAACTTAACACACCACACGCATAACTCATACATATATAACTCAACAACTGTTGTTTTGAATTCTTAATTGGAACAAAGATCTAGAAACAAACAAAGAAATACAAAATGAAGAACTTCTAAAAAAACTCAATTTTGAATTTTTATTTTAAGAGAAAAAAATAATTTTTAAACCCAAAAATTTGAACCCAATATGAAAAAAATGCACAAACACACCTAGAAAAACGAAGAGCAACGACAGCACATTATCCAAAAAGTATGTCCTCTTCTTCAAGAAATAATCTCCTTCGAAAATCAGTAGAAAAACCCCATCAACCACATAAGGAATTGTAGTATGAAAATCCCATAATATGATTTTATGACTTAAAACGCATAAGAAAATATCGATTAGAGAAAGGGACAGAGAAACAAACTGTGTATTTAACAATGTTTATTAAAATAAACAAAAATGATTCCCTGTTTTACAACAAAACCCCTCAATCTTAATATGTGACCATCATTTTGGGAGTAGATTTTCATTCAAATATATACAAAGCAACATATATAAATCATTGAAGTCATAATCTAGGGAAGAAAATGCTTACTCTTTCAGATTTAAAAAAAAAGTGAATCTTCAAAGTTAAAAAAAAGATCTCACTACACCAAAAAGGCCAAATTGGCACCCTTTAGCTGACAAGACTTGTCACGGTCCATGACCGTGATAAAAAAACAAGCATTTTTTGTCCCGGTCATTGACCGTGACAAGTCCATGACAAATTCTTATCACGGCCAATGACCGTGACAAGCCCGTGACAAGTGACTTTGTCACAGAGTTATCACGATTATTGATCGTGACAATTCTTATAATATTGTCACGGTCAAAGACCGTGACATGTCCGTGATAAGTTTAGGAGCAAATAACCCTTTCCCCTCCTTTTTTTCTCACCGCTTTGTTTCTCTCTCTCTCTCTCTCTTCTATTTGTGTATATATATATATATATATATATATGTGTGTGTGTGTGTGTGTGTGTGTGTGTGTGTGTGTGTGTGTATATATATATGTGCGTGTGTGGTGGGTGGGGGCTGAGGAGGGGAGGGGGTGTATGTGGGTATGCGTGTGTGTGTGGTGGGGGAAGGGGGTGGGGCAGGGGTGGGGCTGCGTGTGTGTGTGTGTGTGTGTGTGATGTGCGTGTATGTGCATGTTTGTGCGTATGTGCGGGAGGGGGAAATGATGCGGGGGGTGTGACGGGGGCGGGGTTGCGTGCGCGCACATGTGTGTGTGTGCGCGCGTGTGTGTGGGGAGGGGGGGAGGGGGCAAGGGGAAAAGGGGCGGGGGTGGGGCTTGTTAATTTTTTTTATTAAATTTTGATTGGTTTATTAGACATTTTCCTTCATATGCAAGTAGTGTCCCTTGTAAACGAATTGATTGATTATTAATTTTTTTAGTAAATTAATATATGAAAGTAGGATTGCCCCTCATTGTAAATTAGTAAATTAATAATTGTATACTTTAATTGATGAAAAGAATTAATTGAGTAGATGAATTAGAAGGTGTAAGGGATACACATTTGTTGTTGCCATTGCGGCTAGATTATAGTGGATCGATGTTGGGTTGATTAATTTTAAAAGTGGCATGACCACTGGATTATTATTCATATGGGGGTGGAATTTTTCAACCTTTTTTGAAAATTACTTTGTATAACGAACAATATATATATATATATATATATATATATATATATATATATATATATATATATATATATATATATACTTGAAATTACATATAGTGCGCATAGATACTAGTCTTATAGTTCTTAGGCGTACGTATTCAATAGACCTTAGACCCATTCGAGAGTCATTGCCCCTGTAATGAGATCTCTCGAATTGTCCCGTTTGGGACTGCATAATTTTTGTATAATAATATTCTTAGTGGCTTAAAGTTGTTACTTTTGGAGGAAGTTCTGCAATCGTATCCTAATGTTCTCTGGGTACATACTAGATTGACAAGTGTGACTATTATTTCAATTGATCAATTGAAATAACACTCACACTTGCCAATCTACGTCGTGTACTTTGATAACTACGGGGATATGCTGCCGAATTTTTCTCAAATCGTAACAATGTGCATGAATTGTTAAGTATATTACAGAAATATGCGATCTTGAATGGGATATGACCACTCACCTTTTAGAGGAGATGGAGGAAATAGGATTTTATATTATAAATTGAATTTAAATTTGATATTTAAGAATCAAAGACATAATTAAATAAAACATACTATAAATATAAGTTTTGTTTATACTAATCCATGAATATACGCTTCTTACCTTTAATAGGTGATTAGTTGTGGTAGATGTGATGGGATATCCGAAATACAAAGAGTGGATGGGTGAGACAAATAGAATGGGGGATGTGTTTCGCAGAGGTGCTAATGAATTTGTGAAATACGCAAAGAGATGTCATAATGATGATGAGTTTCCGTGTTCGTGTGCTAGTTGTAAGAATGGTAAGGTGTTTGAGTGGAAAACAGTTGAACTACATTTGTTAAGATGGGGTATGCAAGATAGTTATCGATTTTGGAGTTTTCACGGTGAATTAAAAGTTCCTTTTTGTCCCCGAACAACCTTCACAACAACCTTAAGAATATTCTTCAACAAGTAGGATAGATGTAGAAGGGGACGGCGTAGATCATAATATGTTAGAGGATTTAGTTGATAATACGTACGGAGTTTATGAAGTAGAGGAAAATGAGGTTATTGATGATGTACAAGGTTCAAGTGTTCGTGAAGATATCACGATAAACCTTGATGATGACTACCAAAGTTTAAAATTTAAGGCGACCCAACCGTTATACTCTAGCTGTGAGAAAGATCAAACAACTTTACATGCCATTGTTGGTTTGCAAAGTTTGAAGACGCAGTACGATTTATCTGGCAATAGCGTGACATAAATTCTAAAATGGGTGAAGGGGTTACTACCCAAGGAGAATACACTTCCAAATAGCTATCCTGTTATGAAGAACAGTTTGAAAGGTTTGGAAATGAAGTATAAATTGATTCGTGCTTGTGTGTATGACTGCATACTATACCAAAAGGAGCATAAAAATCTCGATAGTTATCCGGTATGCGATGAACCTAGATATATCCAATCTACTAGTAAGGAAGGCGCAAGCTCAAAAGTGCCTAAAAAAGTGTTGAAATATTTTCCCGTTGGGCCTAGATTAAAGCAATTTTTCATAGTACCATGGATAGCGGAGGCAATGTCTTGGCATGCTAGGGCAGAAGTAGGGAGTAATCTCATGCGTCATCCTATTAATTCTTCAACCTGGAGGAGGATGAATTATGAGTATCCCGATTTTGCTCGAGAACAACGCAACATTCATTTGGCTATATCAACATATGGTTTCAATCCATTTGGAAATATAAGCACCAATCAGAGTGAATGGCCAGTGATCCTAGCCCCACACAACCTCCCTCCTTCACAGTGTATGAGACCTGAATTTTCGATGATGTCTTTGTTGATACTTGGGCCAAAGGCACCAAGTGATGACATTGGCGTCTACCAGGCTCCTTTGGTAGAAGAATTAAATGAGTTGTGGGAAGAGGGTGTGCAATCATTTGACTCTTTTAAAAAAGAAGTGTTTATGCTGAAAGCTATGTTGATGTGGCCAATTCATGATTTTCCATCTTATGGGACATTATCTGGTTGTGTAGTAAATGGTTATTTGGGGTGTCCTATTTGTGGAGGGGAGACTGAATCTCTTCGTCTATCCTTTAGCTCAAAAAATATATACCATTTCCATAGGAGGTTTTTACCCCCGACTTATAGTTTCATATTTGAGAAAGGTTCCAATTTTTTTATTAGGCGGGGTTGAACATAGGCTACCATCGAGACAACTTTCAGGTTTAGAAATTGAAAGTGAATCTTTTGAATGTGTCCCTAATATGACAGGTAAGAATCCCAAATTTAAGAGTGTTAAGCATAAGAAGACCCCAACTGGGAATGAAACTGAGACAAGAAAGGCATAGTCTAAGAGGTCAATTTTATTTGACTTGCCTTATTGGAAGAATAACCTGGTGCGCCATGTATTGGATGTGATGCATGCAGAGAAGAACTTCGCTGAACATATTGTGGGCACTTGCCTTGGGGGGAGTCATTCGAAGGATGGAGAAAATGTACAGAAAGACCTTAAATCATTGAAACTTCAGCCACAACTATGGTTGAAAGAAAATAGTAGGGGAAGGAAAATAATTCCCCCTAGTTCGTTTACTTTGACGAGTGGGGAAAGGAAGGTGCTTTTAGACACAATATATAATTTGAAGGGCCCATCTAATTTTAAAGGATTATGAATTATACTACTCACGATTTACGTAAGTGTAAGTCCCACGATTGGCATGTGATCATGCACTTGGTTCCTCTATTGTTTAAGCACTGTTTCTCCAAGCACAAGGATTTGTGGAAGGCTATTATGAAAATTAGTATTACTTTCTCCCTCTTGTGTGAGAAAGTAGTCAATCGAGAACACATAGAGGCCGCAAAATTGGCGGTGATTGAAGCGATTTGTGTGTTGGAGAAGTACTTTCCCCCGGTATTCTTCGACATAAGTGTTCACTTGTTGGTACACCTATGCGATGAGTCACTTCTTTGTGGTCCAGTTAGATATCGGTGGATGTATCCGTTTGAAAGATTGATGAAAGTTTTTAAAGATTACGTCAAGAATAAGTAATACATTACAGGATCAATTGCAGAGGAATACATCACGGTGGATTCATCAATATATACTTGAGAATATATGCCTGACTTGACCAACGTTGATGACATTGATGAGTTCATCGATGATGGTGATCATATGATGGGAAAACGGCTGAAATTAACGAGTTTGCAACATGAACAAGTAGTTCGTTATCTATTTGACACACATGAAGATGTCGAAGAATGGAAAAGTAAGTTTCAATTATTATAATATTTAACATTATTTTAGATTATTTTATACATGACGAATTTTGTAATATGCAGAAAATATGAAGCCTGTGAGAACAATAAAAGATGAAAAACAATGGTACAATCAGACAACGAATTTAGGCTATGGTTGACACAAGAGGTAATTATAATGAAAATGGCTGTTATATAACGTTACATTACACTCAAATTTTACAAATAATATAATTAATTTATCTATATTCTCAGCTCTTAAAGACGGGTGATGCTACATCCAGGCTTGCTCGTCTAGCCACTGGACCATTATTTATGGCACAAGAGTACAAAAAGTATCGATTGAACGGTTATGTTTTCGGCGCTAAAGTGTGCGAGGAAAGCACAAATATACATAACTCGAGCATTTTATACAAGGCTCTTACTTTCTTTTGAGCGAGCGCAAAAGATAAAAACCTCGTTGAAGCTAAAATGACTTACTATGGTGTAGTCCGAAATATATTTGAATTGGATTATATAAGCTTCAAAGAGGTTGTATTTTACTGTGACTGGGTAAGAGTTGAGGATAAAAATACTTGTAAAGTTGATCCTGTCACCAATTTGATCATAGTTGACTTGTTCAAGTTGAAGAGAAACGACCACGTGAGCGATGAGCCATTTGTTTGTGAATTTCAAAAGGTTAACCAAGTGTTTTAGTTGGAGTATATCAACAACGAGCCGTTGTCAATTGTCCTACACGCGTCAAAGCATCTAAATAGTAGTGTGGATGACTTGGCTGCTCCTACCGAATATCAATCCATTTTTGATGATAACCCGAATTTGAAACAATTTTTTAGTTTGTAATAAATATTTCAATTTGTACTTTATCAATCCATTTTTAATGCTTTTAATTGATTTGCACTTGATCATTTTCTCTCTTGTATAGCGTGCATGTGTGTGGGTAGTAGTGGTGGGGGTGGGGATGTTTCAGATTCATAGTAATTGTACATATTATGAGCTAGATGCTGTTGTTTTGGAATTTAGAATTGAGGTGTTATACAATAACAATTCATTTTGATTTGTAGTAATTGTACATATTTGCATGTCTTCTTCTAATTCATTTTGATTTGAACTAATAACAACATTTTTTACAACAAATGTCTCCTTCAGGTATTAAGGCGAGGATGATGATGATGTTGGTTATGATGATGTCGTCTGGACTCGGTGGTAACGAAAGCGAAGAGGGCTCCTCGGCCCCTAGGCTCCCCAAATATGGCAAATTGGGGATGACCGTAGAGAATAAGACGGGGCTATTAGCGAGATCCCTCGAGCTGGTAAAGATGATCATCGGCCCGGGGTACATTAGTTGGAGGGAGGTGCCAAATGAGCTCAAGTTAGCTATTTGGGTGGCACTACAGGTAATGTATTTATATTTATATTTATATTTATATGAATATTTCAATTTCAATTTCAATTTCGATTTCATTTTATATTTATATTTATATTTATATTTATATTTATATTTATATTTATATTTATATTTATATTTATATTTATATTTATATTTATATTTATATTTATTCGCAACTAACATTGTATTTGTTGGACAGGAACAATTCAGCCTGGATCCAAAGCTACGTGATTCCGTCTTGGGGCAATTGAGGGATCAACACAAGACATGGAAGAAAAATATGCGGACCCGGTACTTTGGAAAGACCCGAGAGTCTGTTATCCAAATGCATGAATTCGTCCCGCCGAAGGAGCTGATCTCATTGCCAAAAATGGCAACATTTCATTGACAATGAGATCGGGGAGCGACAATTGGTATCTCGCCAATTGGGGAGGGAAAATCGGGCAAAAAAGACGGACGTGCACTACTCCGACAGGACGTCTTACGCCGAGGTGGAGCATAGGATGATGGTAAGATTTAATTTTTCTATAACTACAGAAATATATTATTCTGCATTATTTTACTTTGCAAGGATGACACTAATTTTACTTTATTTTATTTCATGGGACAGGGAGTGGCTCTAGGGGTAGGCCACATAGGCTCGATACTTATGTGGCTATTTGGACGAAGAAGGGAAAGGATAAGGAGGTGTCCCCGAGAATCGGGGCCACGATTTTAAGTAATCCGACAGTTTACTTTTTGTTAATAACGTTATAATTTTTTTATTTACTGATTTTACTAATCATGTGATTTTTGTCGTTTCAGGCAAAGCTTAAGGAAGTGCATGAGTCGCAATCTGATGCTGAAAAGGCATCTTTGTCCACAGACACACTCAGCCAAGTGCTTGGCGCTGATCGCAAGGGGAGGAAAGGGGGGTGAGCTCGTGGTTGGCCAAATTTAGTGATGATGCTTGGATTTAGCACCACCAGATAAGTGATAGTGAACTCAAGCAGTAGCAGCCATGGCAGCCATAGAGATGTATAAGTGTATAGAAGGGGATGAGTATAAGAGGAAATAAGACAATGATGTATAGTGGTTCAGCCAATTTGGCCTACATCCACTGTGAGTGTGTGATCCACTAAGTATGGGCACTAATGGCCTTGGATACAATGCACATAACCCTCTCACTCTCTCTCTCTACTGTGTGTGTATAAGCAGAGTTTTAGCTAGGGCTACTGTTCATAGATCGCTCCCCTGTAGGGTTGTAGGTGACAAGTATATATAGGTCTTGGGGGGTGTAGTGTACCCCCCCAAGTAAGCATGGTGCATGTGAATGGTGATCTAACCAATCCCCTGTTGACACCTGTAGATGCCAAATGATGACATAATATTCCCTCACGTGAGGGTGTGATTCTGTTATAACGGTCTGCCACGTGTCATATGAGCCTGACGCACACTGTTCCACGCGTCTCCCAAACCACACGCCATCATGATACCACCCTCGGCCTATGAGCCGAGGCCGAGGGCAAAGTTTCTTCCGGTAGGGAGCCTGGCTTGATTCTGGCCTCGTACTGTCGTACCCTCGTAGTGTCGTCCGGAGCCTGAGGAAGGGTCGGCCCCTCGTAGTGTCGTCCGGAGCCTGGAGGAGGGTCGGCCCCTCGTAGAGGGTCGTCTAGGCCTGGTGTAGGGTCGGCCCCTCGTAGGGTCGTCTGGGCCTGGTGGGGGCCAGCTGGAGCTTGGTCAAGGGTCGGCCCCTCGTAGGGTCGTCCGTATGGGAGGTGATCCTTGTCCAGACCGAGGGTATAAACGGGTATATCAATCACCTCCCAGCCCTTAGCCATAGGTGTCATTGAGATGGCTGAGGGATAATGCTGAAATTCAGATGCGTGTACGATCAGTTAGGTGAGTGACACCTGGGCAGGTACTCATTGCTGTTCCAGTTTCCAAGGCAGGGCGGCTGCGCAGTGCACTTGGGGCCTTGTGCCCTAATTATACCTTTCTTTGGTAAATGGGTCCACTCATTACCAAAGTACTTAAAGAGATTTTCAAACTCTCTCTCTTCATCTTCTTCTTCTTCGCGCCCAGGATTATTCTCTCTCTAGAACCAGTTTCCACCGCCATTTTCAGCCTTCAAACCTTCAGGTCCTAGCAGCGTTCTCGCCCTTCTCCTCATCAGGTAACCTTTTTCTCCTCTTGCCTTCTTTTGTCTTCATTTCTGTCTATTTTTTAGGGTCGTAGGTCGTCTGGTTCTTAGAGTTCCCCCATAGCTTTTTCCGGTGTCTTCTTCGGTCACTGGTTCTTCGAACGTTCTTGACGAAAACCCTTGAGTTCTTTATTTAATCCAAAGGTCAACCCTGGTCAATCTCCCAAGTGTTTGTGGTTAAATTAGCCAAGTCTAGTATAATTTCTTTAAGTGTTGGGTCTTCCCCTTAATGCTTAGGAGGCTTTACAACCTGGTGTCTGAATTCCCGTCCTTGAGAGAGAAACTATTTACTGAGATCAGACGGATAGAGGAAGAGGAAGAGAGGAGACGAGGGGCCGACCCTAATTGGGTACGACCCATCTTTCCCATTCCTCTTGCCACCATAAGACCATCTGAACCCTCTGAGTCTTGTGGGTCGTCGTCTCGTCCGACCGATACTCCAAAACCAAGTGAAATGGACGAGAGAAACTCCTCTCCAACTGGTGCTGGAACTTCTGGTAGAAGGGACTCACCTGACCTTAGCCCAGGACGAGAGACTGAGGGTACAATCCCCTCTGAGGCTGTCCCTGTGACAACCCTGTCTCCCAACGCCTTCCAAGTGGCTTTTCCTCAGGGTCCTCCTGCAGGTGATGAGGAGGACGAGGACGACGATACAGATGATGAGGTTGATACCTCCCATGCCTCGTCTTTTATCTCCTCTGTCAGGGATAGGGACCTTCTGATATGGAGGCATATTTATGGAGTGCCATCTGGGGTGACTATGAGGGCTCCCTCTGATACTGAGAGGGTTTTTGAGGGAGAAGAGGGAGAGATTTCCGTCTACGAGCAAATGTTCAAGGTAGGTGTTAGACTTCCCTTTCATCCTGCTATTGTAGATATTCTGTCGGCTCTGGGCGTCTCCCCCTCTCAACTTCCACCCAACTCATGGAGGACGATTCTGGGTTATATCTCTTTGTGGAAAAACTCTTTCACTGATGAGCCCTCGTCCGACGTGTTCTTGGCCTGCTATAATATCACCTCTTCATCTAAACAGCCCGGATACTATCATCTGGGAGCGAAAAGGTCTGAGAAGAAGCTGCTCCACGTGGCTCAAACTTCCAATCATGATTGGAAAAAAAGGTTCTTCTTCATATCTGGGGCATGGGAGAGCTCCACCGAGGCGTCCCCTTCTGCCGATGCTCCGAGGGTTCCTAACAGATGGTCTAACCCCTCCATGAAAGCTAGGTCAGACCCCGGACTTAGCTTGGAGGAGAGGGATATTGTTGAGTATCTGAGGGGACGAGGGAGAGAGGGTGAGATCCCAAAGTTCGAAGATTTGATGACCCCTCGCTTCCTTAAAGAAGCTGGTCTGAGGGTCGGCCCTCTGACAGAACTATGTGAGTTATACTGAACATTTTCCCTTCTTTACTTATTTTTGAAGTGTTCTCTCTTTATCTCTGAACTTTCCTGATTCATCGTATCCTTTTCAGGTCGTCCTGCAGGCGTGTCAGATTATCTCTGGGATATGACTGCTCCAAGCCTTCTTGCTGGTCTGTCAAAGAAGAAGGGGAAGGAGCCTCAGCAAGCTCCTAAGAAGACAAGGGCCTCAGGGCCGACAGTTGTTGAGCCGGCAGCTGTTAGCCACAAAAGGAAGGAGCCTGAGGCTCCAGTCGAGCCTCGTCCTGACCCTAAGACGAGGGCCAGGGCCAAGGCCTCTGAGGGGGCAACCTCTTCATCAAGCATGGGGGCCTTCTGGTCTCAGAGTCTGACCCATCTGAGGGCCGACCCCTCATCTCTTATTGCCAATTTGAGGGCGGCCAAGGCTTCGATGTTCTCTGCACCGTCGGCCTCTGACTACGAGTTCTTGGCAAAGATGCCCCCTGCCAAAGTGTATGACTATGGTCTGCACTCCCTTGCTCAGGTATTGGTCTTGACTTTCTTTAATTTCATTTTCACAAACTGTTCCCTCGGCCCCCTTTGATATTTCTTCATTTTTTCTTGCAGTCTGTCTGTGCCCTCACCTCAGCCACCAAGTGGATGGCTGAGAACCAACAGAAATTCCATGACGCTGAGAGGGCCATTCAACAAGAGGCTGACCTACGGACAGAGTTGGACACTGCTAGGGCCGAGCTGGAGAGCGCAAGGACTGAGCACGCTAGAGTCCTTGATGAGCTGACGAAGCAACATGATGCCGATCTTCAGGCTAAGGACTTGTTGATCAAGGACAAGGACTTGTTGATCAAGGGCAAGGATGAGGCCCTGCTCAACCTGGAGGCCCAGCATAAGACTGATCTGGAAGCAGCCATCAAGAAAGCTGAGGCTGATCCTGTGGAGGCGTACAAGACTTCAGATGAATTTCAGGGCTTCGGCCTTGAATATCTTGAGAGGGGGATCAGGACGGCCTGCCGATGGGTCGTCCTCAAATTTGGCGATGTCGTCTCCTCTGTTCGCCCATCACTGGAGGGTGTTCAATTGAACGACCCTCTAATTGCATAGGCCCTCAACCAAGTGGAGTCGCAAGTCCAGATTGAAGGGGTCGGTACATCTGAAGATCATCCCATTGTTGAGGAGACCATTCCCATTGTTGAGGAGACCATTCCCATTGTTGAGGCCCAGCCCTCTGATGTCGTCCCCTAGGGTGGCTGCCTGTAGCCCATACCCTTATTTTTGTACTTTTTGTTCAAAGGCCTTGTAAAAACACTTGACACTTATATTTTATTAATACCAGTCTCTTCCATATTTGCTGTCTTCCTTATTTCATTTTATTATGGCTTGCTCATTGTTGATGCTACTAACCCTTCCCTCGTCTTTTTTGAGGACCACTGTGGGGTCGTCCCCTAATGTGGCCTCATTATAGCCGAGGGTTCAAGTAACCAAATGACTTTTAAGTAGTCTTCCCTCGTCTTTTTTGAGGAGAGTGGAGGGGTCGTCCCCTCCACTGGTCCCCATTATAGCCGAGGGTTCAACTAACCAAATTAATGGATTTTAATTTAGTCTTCCCTCATCTTTTTTGAGGAGGGTGGAGGGGTCGTCCTCTCCACTGGCCCTCATTATAGCCGAGGGTTCAACTAACCAAATTAATGGATTTTAATTTAGTCTTCCCTCGTCTTTTTTGAGGAGAGTGGAGGGGTTGTCCCCTCCACTGGTCCCCATTATAGCCGAGGGATCAACTAACCAAATTAATGGATTTTAATTTAGTCTTCCCTCGTCTTTTTTGAGGAGAGTGGAGGGGTTGTCCCCTCCACTGGTCCCCATTATAGCCGAGGGATCAACTAACCAAATTAATGGATTTTAATTTAGTCTTCCCTCGTCTTTTTTGAGATGAGTGGAGGGGTCGTCCCCTCCACTGGTCCCCATTATAGCCGAGGGTTCAACTAACCAAATTAATGGATTTTAATTTAGTCTTCCCTCGTGTTTTTTGAGGAGAGTGGAGGGGTCGTCCCCTCCACTGGTCCCCATTATAGCCGAGGGTTCAACTAACCAAATTAATGGATTTTAATTTAGTCTTCCCTCGTCTTTTTTGAGGAGGGTGGAGGGGTCGTCCCCTCCACTGGCCCTCATTATAGCCGAGGGTTCAACTAACCAAATTAATGGATTTTAATTTAGTCTTCCCTCGTCTTTTTTGAGGAGAGTGGAGGGGTCGTCCCCTCCACTGGTCCCCATTATAGCCGAGGGATCAACTAATCAAATTAATGGATTTTAATTTAGTCTTCCCTCGTGTTTTTTGAGGAGAGTGGAGGGGTCGTCCCCTCCACTGGTCCCCATTATAGCCGAGGGTTCAACTAACCAAATTAATGGATTTTAATTTAGTCTTCCCTCGTCTTTTTTGAGGAGGGTGGAGGGGTCGTCCCCTCCACTGGCCCTCATTATAGCCGAGGGTTCAACTAACCAAATTAATGGATTTTAATTTAGTCTTCCCTCGTCTTTTTTGAGGAGAGTGGAAGGGTCGTCCCCTCAACTGGTCCCCATTATAGCCGAGGGATCAACTAACCAAATTAATGGATTTTAATTTAGTCTTCCCTCGTCTTTTTTGAGGAGAGTGGAGGGGTCGTCCCCTCCACTGGTCCCCATTATAGCCGAGGGATCAACTAACCAAATTAATGGATTTTAATTTAGTCTTCCCTCGTCTTTTTTGAGGAGAGTGGAGGGGTTGTCCCCTCCTCTGGTCCCCATTATAGTCGAGGGATCAACTTCCCATGCATGCTAGGACTGACAATAGGATGAAGGAAACACTGATATTTCTCATTAATTTTCCAAGTATTCTGTTGGAGCAACCCTAATTACAATTATGGCCTTTCAAGACCTTACAACACTACTGATAATATTTCTTCAAATGATCTGCATTCCAGGGGTTTGAAAAAGGTTCCCCCTCTAAGTTTTCTAGCCTGTAGGTCCCAGGGACAACTTCATCGATGACCCTATATGGGCCATGCCAATTAGGATGGAGCTTGTTGGGTTTCTGCCAAGTCTTTTTAAGAACCAAGTCTCCCACTGCGATAGGCCTCTGTTTCACCCTTTGGTTGTAAAACCTTGCGGTCTGCTGGTAGGAAGCTTGCCTTATCTCAGCATCCTCCCTTCTTTCCTCAATCAGGTCTAGGTCAAGTCTTCTCTCTTCCGTATTTCCCCGGGGGTCATACATTTGGACCCTATGAGTAGGAAACTCCACTTCGGTGGGGATGACTGCTTCTGATCCATAAGCTAACATGAATGGGGTCTCCCCGGTAGAGGTCCTTACTGTCGTCCTGTATGCCCACAACACTGCATATAACTCCTCGACCCATCTTCCTTTTGCCTCCTCAAGCCTCTTCTTAATCCCATCTAGGATTGTCCTGTTCGTAACTTCGGTTTGCCCATTGGCCTGAGGTTGGCCTGGGGTGGAGAAAAATTGTTTGATGCTTACCCTCTCACAATACTTCTGCAGAGAGGCATTCTTGAATTGAGTCTTGTTATCCGAGATGAGGGTGTTGGGTAGACCATATCTGCATATCACATTCTTCCAGATGAACTGGAAGGTCTTCTGCTCCGTGATCGTGACCATCGGTTCGGCCTCTACCCACTTTGAAAAGTAGTCAATTGCTACGATGAGGAACCGATAGTTATTGACTGCTCTCGGTAAGGGTCCTACCAGATCAATCCCCCATACTGCGAACGGCCATGGGGATGTAATGGAGGTGAGAGGCTGGTGAGGTTGGTGAGGGATGGTAGCAAATCTTTGGCATTTATCACACTTTTTAACATATGCGGCAGCATCTTTCCCCAAGGTCGGCCACCAGTAGCCTTGGGTGATCACCCTCTTTGCCAAGGATCTACCCCCAATATGGCTTGAGCACGACCCTTCATGCACGTCTTGCAAAATGGAAGGGACCTCTGAGGGATGCACACACCTAAGTAAGGGGAGCAGAAACCCCTTTTTGTACAGCGTGTCTCCGATGATAGCGAACTTTGCAGCCCTGTATCTCAGCTTCTTCCTCTCTTGGCTCGCTTCTGGAATATCTCCCCCTCTAATGTATCTGATCAGGGGGTCCATCCATGAAGGTTCTTGAGAAACATTCATGCAAACACCAAGTGTTCCCCCGACGTCTTCGATAGTTGGTCGAAGCAAGATTTCTACCGGGACTGTCCTCCTTATGTCTGTCCTAGTAGCTGAGGCCAACCTTGCAAGGGCGTTAGCACGGCCATTGTCGAGCCTAGGTATCCTCTTGAATTTCACTTCTTTGAAGTTTTTTAGCAATGAACTCACCTTATCAAGATACCTAGCCATCCTCTCGTCTTTGGCCTCATAGGCTCCTAGTGTCTGATTCACCACCAGCCTTGAATCACTGTGAACCGAAATTTGGCCGACACTAAGGGATTTGGCCAAGGAGAGGCCAGCTATCAAGGCCTCATACTCAGCCTCATTGTTGGAGGCTTTGAAATTGAACCTCAGGGCATACTCGACGTCTGTGCCATCGGGTGCTGATAGTATCAGTCCAGCACCACTTCCGCTATCACAGGTGGACCCGTCAACGAAGAGGCTCCATGGAGTTTTTCCTTCAGAGAAATTTCCCTCAGAGAGGGACCCCTGTCTAAAGATGTATCTTCCCTCTTCGTTTTCAATCACTTTTCTTCTAGCGGTGCTCGTCTCAGCCATATCTGCGAGTGTGTCTGCGGGTTTGTCTTCTGTATCCGTTTTCCCAAGGGTCTCACCCTCGGCCTCATCATCTTCCCAGGTGAACTCAGCCACGAAGTCTGCCAAGGCCTGCCCCTTAATGGCTGTCTTAGGCTGATACACAATGTCAAACTCCCCCAGCTCTATAGCCCAGGTCATTAGCCTTCCTGATTTTTCAGGCTTGTGTAGGACCTGCCTAAGAGGAGAGTCAGTAAGGATGACCATAGTATGGGACTGGAAGTACGGTTTCATCTTCCTTGAGGCATGGATCAAGGCATAGGCCAACTTCTCCATCCTCGGGTATCTCTGCTCTGCCCCTGGAGTGCCTTGCTGTTGAAATATACGGGCTTCTGTATCCCGTCTTCGTCTCTTACGATTGCTGCACTGATAGCGGACTCTGAGACAGCAAGGTACACGTAAAGTCGTTCACCCTGCACGGGTCGTGACAGCAGCAAGGGAGACCCTAAGTATGATTTTAGCTCCTTGAAAGCCTCATCACACTCTTCGCTCCATTCGAAGGCCTTCCTGAGGATCTTGAAGAATGGTAGACACCTGTCTCTAGCCCTTGACACAAATCTGTTCAAGGCAGCCACTCTCCCTGTGAGCCTCTGAACGTCTTTAATGGACTTGGGGGTCTTCATCTCAATAAGGGCCTTTATCTTTTCAGGATTGGCCTCGATGCCTCTTTGATTGACAATGAACCCCAAGAACTTCCCCGCTTCGACCCCGAAGACACACTTGGCCGGATTGAGCTTCATTTTGTATTTGTCCATTGTATTAAAGGTCCTCTCCAGGTCTGCCACATGATCCTCTGCCTTCAAACTCTTGGTCAGCATGTCATCCACGTAGACCTCCATAGACTTCCCAATTTGGTCTTCGAACATTTTATTTACGAGGCGCTGGTACGTTGCCCCCGCATTTTTTAGACCAAAGGGTATGACACTATAGCAGTATGTCCCCTTGTCAGTGATGAAGGCAGTCCTCTCCGAGTCTTCAGGGTTCATGAAGATCTGGTTATACCCTGAGTAGGCATCCATAAAACTCATGAGCTCATGGCCTGCGATAGCGTCTACCATCTGGTCAATGCGAGGGAGAGGGAAGCTGTCTTTGGGGCAGTGCTTGTTGAGGTCTGTGAAGTCCACACACATCCGCCACTTCCCGTTGGCCTTTGGGACAACGACTGCGTTGGACAACCACTCAGGGTAGATGACCTCTCTGATAAATTCAGCGTCTTCTAATTTTTTAACCTCATCCCTGATGACCTCATACTTTTCTCTAGAGTAAATCCTCCTCTTCTGCTTTACCGGCTTCACTCCCTCTACCACATTGAGTTTGTGGCACATGATTTCAGGGTCAATCCCTGGCATATCTACATGACTCCACGCGAAGACGCTTCGCCTTCTTCTCAACAGTTGGATGAGGTCTTCCTTGATACTGGGCTTCAGAGACTTGCCAACTTGGACGGTTTTTCCCGGGTCATCCTCATCGAGGATGATGGGTTCTACCTCCTCAGCGGCCTCTCCTTTTTTGAGCTTCGTCTCGTCCCTGGGGTCTAGGGTATCAATGTTGTAAGTGGCTGTAGCCCTCTTGTGTGCCTCCCTTTCTTCAGCGGAGTTGTAGTAGCACTCTCTCGCTGTCGTCTGGTCTCCCTGAACTTCCCCCACCCCGTAAGGGGTAGGGAACTTAACCATCTGGTGGACCGTGGACGGCACAGCTTCGAACCCCTTGAGGGCCACACGTCCCAGTATGATGTTGTATGCTGAAAACACATGCTCATCCAGCACAAAGAAACTGATCCTCCTGGTGAGCCATCTCGGCCATTCATCCCCCATCCTGACATCAGTCTCATATATTCCTAGGGGATGAACCTTCTCCCCACTGAACCCAATCAATGGGTGATGGTATGGGACAAGCCTGGCACGACTGAGACCCAAGGCTTTGAAGCATGGCCAAAACATCACATCTGCGGATGATCCCCCATCTACCAGGATCCTCGGCACTTCGCACCCGTGCACCCTGGTGGTGATGACAAGAGGGTCATCGTGCGGGGCCAAGAGGCCCTTGAAGTCCATTCTTGAAAATCCCACAATCAAGGTGTCCATATCAACCTTCTTCCTTTTTTCTGACTTGACCTCTACGGAGGTTGAGTACACCGTCTTCGTCACTGCCTTAGCCTCAGCGACATGGGCCTTCCTGTCGGAAACCTCAGACCCTCCTCCTGCCAGACCCCCGGAGATCATCCCCACCCCGAACGAGATCATATTGAGCCTCTTGACAGGGCCGTGGTCGTCTCTCGGCGGGAGTCGTCCTCATCATCAGAAGGGTCGTCCCCTCTTTTTTGAGGACCTTCTTTGCACGTATCAACTCGCTTCTTTCTTGGGTCGTCCCCTCGGCCCCTCTTGAAGTCGGCTTTGTCGACGTACTTTCTGAGCTTCCCTTCCTTCAGCATCTTCTCAATCTCATCTTTCAGAGCAAAGCATTTGTCTGTTACGTGGCCGTGGTCTTGGTGAAATTCACACCACAGGTTCTTATTCCTCTTGCCGGGGGCTGCCCTCAACTTCTCAGGCCACTTCAGGGACCGGTCACTCTTAATCTCATTCAGGATCTGTTCACAGCTGACCGTCAGAGGGGTGTACCCCGCGAACTTATCATCCATGGTTCTCTTCTTCCCCTCTCTGTTCTTCTTGGGGTATTTACTCCCACTTGCACCTCCTCTTTCGTCCTCATATTTTGCAGCCATCGCCTCTTCGGCGTTCATCACCTTTCCTGCTGTAGACAACAGCTCAGCCATCGTCCTCGGAGGGTCTTCAGCAAGCTTCCATAACAGCTTCCCCTTCTGGAGTCCTCCAATCAGGGCTGTCATAGCTATGCTTTCCTCATAGTCTTCCACCTCCAGCTTCTCCTTGTTGAATCTGGCTATATAGTCCCTCAGACTCTCACTCTTCCCCTGCTTGACATAGAGCAGGTGGGTGGTCTTCTTCTGTGGCCTCACCCCAAAGCAGAAATTATGGATGAACAGGTCTGCCAACTGCTTAAAGTTTCCGATGGAATTTTTCGGAAGAGATGTGTACCAAACATGCGCAGCCCCTGTCAAGGTACCAGAGAAGGCACGACACCTCATCTCATCTGAGATAGAGTATATGTGTGCCGCGGATTGATACATCTCCACATGTTGGACAGGGTTGGTGCTCCCATCGTATCTTGGGGTGACCACAGGAGGCTTGAACTTTGATGGCGTGGGGAAGTTGACTATCTTTGCCACAAAGGGTGAGCCTATGGTGTACCCCCTCTGAAGAGGGTCCCGGCTCTTCAGTATGTCGCCAATCTTATCCTCTAACCGCTGGATTGAGTCATTCCAGGGCCTCACAGGGTCGGCCTGGCCGATGTTATCCCCTGCTGCCTCTCGGAGGTGGATGGAGGGCTCCGCTACGGCAGGCCTGTGTCGGCTATTTACTTCCCTTTGGCCGTCATCCCGTCTTTGGGGTCGGCCTGCTGCTTCTTTCCTAGATTTCGCTGCGCTTCTTGACTTAGACAACTTGTCCCGCAGGTCATTCACTGGGCCCAGCCTCTCGAAGGCCGACCCCCTGCTCAGGCTGTCAAAAGCAGAGCCTCTTGGGCGATCATCAGGGTTTGGTCTCCCGCACTTTTCTCTACTGTCCTGAAGGGGTCGTACAGTATTGTTGGAGACCTCATATGGCTCCCAGCATTCTACTGGAGCCTCGTCTTCCTCCAGATCGTCATACTGTCCTCAGGGCAAGGGTTTCCTTGCTTCCCCAGGCGTAAACGCCGGGGGTCAGCAACATCCCTACGCCGCTGAGGGGTTGGCAGGTCTTTACGTGGTGCCTGGGGTGGTCCCCTGGCCTCATGCTGTCCTGGAGCTGCTGCCGGAGTAATCATCTCAGGTGAGACCCCTGGTGGTCTCAGTATGTTCTGACTTAGGGCTGTGAACTGCTCCTGCATCATCCGCTGGCTGGCTGCCAGAGACTTTAGGGCTGCTGCCACATCAGCCATCTCAGACTGAGGTGGTGGTTGACTGGAACTGGGTCTTCCCCCATCATCCGGCGGGGGAAGTGGTGGCGGTGGCATCTCAGGTGCCATGTGCTTGAGCTATGAAAAGTTGAACTGAAGAAATACTGGTGAGCTTGGGAACCTTAGTGGGTCTCTTTCAATGGTGAAACACCTCCTCTCAGGGGGAGTGTTGGTTCACCACCAGAGTGCCCAGTGAGGTTAAGCTGTACAAAGGAAGAGATGTCTTCGAGTTCCCACAAACGACGCCAAACTGATGATGCTTGGATTTAGCACCACCAGATAAGTGATAGTGAACTCAAGCAGTAGCAGCCATGGCAGCCATAGAGATGTATAAGTGTATAGAAGGGGATGAGTATAAGAGGAAATAAGACAATGATGTATAGTGGTTCAGCCAATTTGGCCTACATCCACTGTGAGTGTGTGATCCACTAATTATGGGCACTAATGGCCTTGGATACAATGCACATAACCCTCTCACTCTCTCTCTCTACTGTGTGTGTATAAGCAGAGTTTTAGCTAGGGCTACTGTTCATAGATCGCTCCCCTGTAGGGTTGTAGGTGACAAGTATATATAGGTCTTGGGGGGTGTAGTGTACCCCCCCAAGTAAGCATGGTGCATGTGAATGGTGATCTAACCAATCCCCTGTTGACACCTGTAGATGCCAAATGATGACATAATATTCCCTCACGTGAGGGTGTGATTCTGTTATAACGGTCTGCCACGTGTCATATGAGCCTGACGCGCACTGTTCCACGCGTCTCCCAAACCACACGCCATCATGATACCACCCTCGGCCTATGAGCCGAGGCCGAGGGCAAAGTTTCTTCCGGTAGGGAGCCTGGCTTGATTCTGGCCTCATACTGTCGTACCCTCGTAGTGTCGTCCGGAGCCTGAGGAAGGGTCGGTCCCTCGTAGTATCGTCCGGAGCCTGGAGGAGGGTCGGCCCCTCGTAGAGGGTCGTCTAGGCCTGGTGTAGGGTCGGCCCCTCGTAGGGTCGTCTGGGCCTGGTGGGGGCCAGCTGGAGCTTGGTCAAGGGTCGGCCCCTCGTAGAGTCGTCCGTATGGGAGGTGATCCTTGTCCAGACCGAGGGTATAAACGGGTATATCATTTAGGATCATCGGATTGGAGACGAGCGACACCGGGCTGGCTCGAATGGTGGACTCGCATGATGCGAAGCTATCCCGTTTGGAGGTGATGGTCCAAGATATGTTCTCATTCATGAAGCGTTTGTTGGGCGGAAACCGTAAGGGGAAAGGGAAGGAGAAGGCGATGGAGGAGGAAGTGCAGGAGGACGAGGATGTGCACCTCGCTGCTTCATCGCCGACACATGCGGACTTTGATGATCAACTCCCCTATTTGGATCCCTTCAACCGATCGATATCGATACTTAGTTAACCGAGCGTGTTTATACTGGACATATTTGATGGCCATCGGATAAGGAGGGGGTTGAGGAACCCGAATACTTTCCAGGGTATGCCAATCCATGGACATTTGCTTCAAGACATTGAGTCCAAGGTGCTCGTCATGCATGTGATACCTGGGAAGGATAACTCCCCCTTGTGGTTGCACGAACAATAAGGCACGATATATATTGCTCGGTGTGTCAATTCATATATCGTGTGGCCTACTCACCTCCTCAGAGTTAACCTTACCCCAAAAATTTAGTGATATTATTTGAATTGAATTGTTGTTTTAAGTTGTTACATTTGAATTCTATTCGAATTATATCGTGATGCATATTGTTTTGAATGTATATTTACATTATCTCTATTTTATTTAAATATATAATGTTTGAACAGGTACAACGTTGCTAAAACCAGTACAAATATACTGCTGGGCAGTGGCAGTGGCCATACTGCCCAGCAGATTTTTTTTCAATTCTGCCCAGAATTATCACGGTCATTGACCGTGATAGTTTTTTAAACATTATCACAGGTTTGTCACGGTCCTTAACTGTGACAAAACTTATCAAGGTCAAGGACCATGACATGACCGTGACAAGTCTAATGAACTTATCACGGTCTATGACCGTGACAAGTTCGTGACAACAAATGTTGTCACCCCTAGAATTATCACGGTTATTGACCTTAACAAGTCCAACTTGTAAAGGTCAATGACCGTGAAAATTTGACAGATTTGGTGAAGTGTCTTGAAGTTCTCACCATATAATAAAACGAACAAAAATCGTCCCGTAAAAATAAAATCGTGTGAAATAAAAATGTGAAACCAAAGTTTAGATTAAAACTCCCCAAATCGTACCTTAGCTACCTACTTTGGCTTCTGTGTTGGTGGCGGGTGGGATGAAGGATGATGGCATCACTGTGACACCCCGATAATTAAATACCGGGTAGCTACTCCTCTATTCAAATTAATACGAAATGTCAAGTTGGTTCAGTTCGTAGCATCACCATCGAAAAACGTTTTAACAATTACTAGCCACCTAATATTTAAAAAGTGAGTTATCAATTTTAATTAAATCCGATTAACATGCAACAAGTTAAATTATGAAATGCTAACATAACCACCACAACATAGTCATAATAAAATAACCATGGAATAATAATGAATCTGGAGGAATACTACTCACAACAATCCGAATACTGAAATAAACAAATACAAAGTTTGAATCATTAATTAATTATAACCCAAAATCTGAAATAGAACTGCATGAGTAAGATGTCTCTGAAGGAAAAGGGGCGACATGCCCAACAGATGAGAAAAACTGATAATAGAGTCAAGATCGAAAGTGGAGGTGTCTACTGTCAAGGTCCTGTAACTTCCACAATAGCTACAGCACGTCATTGGAATGGAACTCCTATGCTTGGTGTCCTTGTGGCTGGGCACCTAAAAAGGTTTTACAAGAAAAATAGATTTGAAATCAAACGGGTCAGAGCCCGATTGTGAAAACAGTTTAAAATACAGCAAGTGTTTAATATCATTAAACAGTGAATATAAAATACATGATAGTGCGTGCACTCATATGAGTTTCTCACCTCTCAACTAATTGTGCACACCTATCGTACCCATACCCGCTTTAATTATTCCCATATCTAGCTAGCCCAATACACAATCTAACATTACTATAGGATTTTTGATTCAATTCCAGATATCTTAATTTAAACAGAGTGTTTTACTTTTCTTCTTAGTTCTCAAAATTAGTAATACTAATCACTAAAGATTTTTCCATTTTTAACTCTACTAAAATATTGCTAATAATCACATTTGCATTTATACATGACAGCTCATTTCAATTATCAGTATATTAATCTCATCATAAATATACAATGCTGGCACCCCGAGGCTAAGCTGCGGTGCACACATACTCTGCTATCCAATCCCGGTACATCACGTACATAAGGACCACGCATTCCGAATCTCTCAGGAATCGTTCTCAAATAACAACATTCACACGTAATGGAGGCGAACATAGTTCACATCACATGGGTCACGCACATACCTACGCTCCCATGATCAGTAGACTTATTAACTTCTCAATAAGTCCTTCTCTAACCTATGCCCTCGAGGTACCAATCTAAATCCCCCCGTAGGCACACAAAGATTTGATGGCCTTGATCGAACGCCGACCTCCCATGATAGCAAGTATGGTAGGTATGTTATACACATAAAACCACATATAATAAGCATTCGCACATCTTAGATATCTCAAAATATTAATAGAGTTATACTTATCTTCCCTTTAACATCATTTAATATTATACGTTTACAAGTCCCCGATTCATATTCATTAAAGTTGTCAACTCTTCTCACGTCGTAATTAGGTACTCGTTTCCTAATCCACAAATGTCATCCGGTTTACTACAAGAATCTAAGTTTTACTCCTCAACGTACTCCAATCTCACAATTATACCCACTAGTCAAAAAGGGAAGCTTATTACTCCATTAAATAAGTCTACGGGAACATTTGGAATGAAATCAGGCCTAAAAGGCCATTCTGTCAACTCGTTAGAAGTCTCATTCGAACGAGTGTCGTTCGAACGAAAGGCTTCGAACGAACTACCAACTCATTAGAAGGGATACGGTCATCTCTTTAGAAGCTCATTCGAACGACCTGGGCAGGTCTTCTAACGAGATGGCAGACTGCGCCCAGAATTTTTGAAATTCATGTTTCTTCCTTTTCTCTTCTCTAAATTCATCCTAAGATCATACCAATCACATTTTAATGTTTGTAAACTATTTTTAATCGCCTTAGATAATTGCTTAACATATTTTTGGGGTCAAATCTTACAAATTAACATACCAAAATCATAAATCCCAAATTCTTGTCCCAAACCCTATGATCTTGAATCCAGAATTTAATTTCATGAAAGACTCCTTATTAATCCATTTTCAGATCATCAAAAGATATGTTTTGTATATTGAATTCGTCCATAATCATTCTACATGAAAATTCCTACCCCAAACCACAAGTTTCACAATAATTTCATTGGGTGTTCTTCATCCAAATATCCAAGACATAAACACTTTTCTACACTACACATGGAGGAAATATTCAATGCAAATAACGACATCAAAACACTTGCCTTAGATTTGTTCTTCTGAGTTGATGTTGGTGAATGGAGGTTGATTTCTCCCCTTTCTCTACAGAATTCTCTTAAGGATGGTAATGGAGGTTGGAGGTTTCTTTTGGAACCTCTTCAAACTCTCTCTATAACTCCCGTAGCCCACTAACTTACCTAATGCTGATAATAGACCTAGTGGGTTCATTAGTAATATATTAATTAACCTTAAAACTCGTGGGTTTTAATTTCCATATTTTTAAAATTACCAAAATACCGTTCTAGGTTGCCGGTTTGGCCTAAAAATGCAACGGGACCCAAACTAAACCCCCGACTAGTGTTTTCTGACTATTTCGATCCTTCCGGACACGTTGGCGCACTCAAAATGATCATTCGGTTGATAAAAACATAATTCACTTTTTTTTAATTTAAATAATTTCATTCCTGACGCGACTAACACGCGCGTCCCAACTAAATTTCCCAAATTGTCGTATTTCAGTGTCGCGATAATTTTAATATTTTCAATACTCATATATTTCCATATATACTCAGAAATATTAAATTTTAACATCGAAATCAAATACTAACTCACATCTTGCTAGTATTTATATCCGGATTAATTCCCAATTAATTCTCATTTAATTCAATTAATCCCTTAAATAAAAATCAATAAAATTACGGGGTATTACATACTCCCCCCTAATAACAGAATTTCGTCCCGAAATTTAGAACTAAAGAGTACCTGGTAAAAATAACTCTGGATAACGCTCGCGTATCTCATCCTCGCGCTCCCATGTGGACTCCTCGGCATTATGATGCCGCCATTGAACACGTACTAATGGTACTATCTTTGACCTCAGTTTTCGCTCGCTTCGGTCCAATATAGCAATCGGCCCCTCCTCATAGGAACTATCGGGCTGAAGATCGATGTCCTCTAAAGCAATGTGAGTATGGGCCAAATCGTCCCTAAGATATTTCCTTAGCGAGGAAATATGGAACACATCATGAATCCTATGCAAGTGCTCCGGTAACCCAAGTCTATATGCGACTGGCCCAATCCTCTCAATGATAGGGAATGGCCCCACGTATCTTGGTGCCAGTTTCCCCTTCTTCCCAAAACGCATGATCCCCTTCATAGGAGATACTCTGAGTAACACCTGGTCTCCCACTTTGAATTCTTTGAAGAACCTCTTGGCATCAGCATAGCTCTTCTTCCGGTCTTGAGCTACCCGAATACGACTCCGTATCATCTCTATCCTTGCCGAAGTGTCCTGAATCACTTTCGGCCCAAGGAGTTTGTTATCCCCAACCTTTAACCAACACGTTGGGGAATGGCAAGGTCTACCATACAACGCCTCAAATGGAGCCATGCCAATGGTGAGCTGGTAGGAGTTATTATAAGAAAACTCCACCCGTGGAAGGTACTTCTCCCAACCACCTCCAAAGTCTAGGATGTACATACGCAACATGTCCTCCAACATCTGATTTGTTCGCTCTGTTTGCCCATCAGTTTGCAGGTGATATGCCGTACTCAGTCGCAACTCCGTACTCATTGCCTCCTGAAAACTCTCCCAAAATCATGAAATAAATATCTTGTCTCGATATTTAGAGGCACACCGTGAAGTCTCACTATCTCCGCAATAAAAATCTGGGCATACTGTCACGTAGTGTAGTCTGTCCTCACGGGTAGAAAATGAGAAACTTTGGTCAACCTATCCATAATTACCCATATGGAGTCGTGACCCCTCTGTGACGTAGGTAACCCTGTGATAAAGTCCATGGATATGCTCTCCCATATCCACATCAGAATTTCTAACGGATGCAGAAGTCCTGTCGGTTTCTGATGGTCCACCTTTACTAGCTGAAAAGTGGTGCATTTAGAAACGAACACGACGATATCTCTCTTCATTCCACTCCACCAGTACTATCGTCTCATGTCTTCGTACATTTTATCCCCACTAGGGTGTACCGCGAACCGTGAGATGTGCGACTCTGCCATTACCTCCTGTCGTAAGTCTTCCCCTTTCGGAACAACCAGTCTCCCATTGAAGCGTAATCCCCCTTCTGAACTAACGATATAGGACTCGGCTCCATCTGCTAGCAATTGAACTATCTGCTCCTGACAGAACGAGTCATTTGCCTGGACCTTTATCACTCTCGTAACAATCTGACGTGTAACAGCCATCACAGACATGAATGATCGGGCCACTGCATCCTGGTGTCCCAACTCCTTCCACTTAGCTTTCCACACCTCGGCCACCTCATCTACTGGTCTACGGCTCAACGAGTCTGCTACCACGTTAGCCTTCCCTGGGATATACTGGATATCAAACTGATAATCCTTCACAAATTCAAGCCACCGACGTTGATGCATATTCAATTCCTTCTGCGTGAAGAGGTATTATAGAGACTTGTGGTCTCTGAACAACTAAAATTTCTCCCCCAATAGATAGTGTCTCCAAATTCGAAGAGCGAATACGACTACCGCTAACTCCACGTCGTGGGTGGGGTAATTCTTCTCGTGAGGCTTAAGCTTACGGGAAGCATAAGCTATGGCCTGACTCTCCTGCTGCAGTACACCTCCAAGTCCTTGCAAGGACGTATCGGTGTAGACTAGATACTCAACTCCTGGTCTGGACAATGCTAACACAGGTGCTGAGGTCAACTTGTACTTCAACTCATCGAATGCCAACTAACAGGCATCGCTCCAAATGAATGGCACACCTTTGCGAGTCAAATGTGTCAAAGGACCCGCTATCTTTGAGAAACCCCGAATAAACCTTCTATAGTATCCTGCTAGGCCCAAGAAATTACGAATCTCAGTCGGTGTCGTGGGTTGTCCCCACTCCCTCACCGCGGATACCTTCCCCAAATCAACAGATATCCCCCGATCTGAAATGATATGCCCCAAAAATTGAACCTCCTTCAGTCAAAATCCATATTTCTCGTATTTTGCATACAGCTCGTTCTGACGCAGCGTCTGCAAAACATGTCTCAAATGCTTGGCGTGCTCCTCTTCTGTCTGGGAGTAAATCAGAATGTCATCAATAAAAACGATGAAGAACTGGTCTAGGAACTCTCTGAACACCCTATTCATCAAGTCCATAAACACGGCTGGAGCGTTGGTCAAGTCAAAAGGCATAACCCAAAACTCGTAGAAACCGTACCTCATCAAGAAAGCAGCCTTTGAGACGTCCTGTTCCCTGATACGTAGCTGATGGTATCCCGATCGCAAATCAATCTTTGAGAAGAAGGAAGCTCCTCTCAGCTGGTCGAATAAGTCATCGATTCGGGGAAATGGATACTTATTCCGTATCGTGACCTTATTCAACTCCCGGTAATCTACGCACAACCTCAACGATCCATCCCTCTTCTTTACGAACAACACAGGGGAACCCCACAGCGAAGTACTCCTTCGGATAAACCCCTGACCCAATAATTGCTCTATCTGATCCCTTAGCTCTCTCATCTCTACTGGAGCCATACGGAAAGGTGCACGGGCAATTGGCCGAGTGCCCGGCGTCAAATCGATCATAAAATCTATCTCTTTACTCGGAGGTAGTCCAGGTATATCCTAAAATACATCAGCAAACTCCCTAACAACTGGAATCGAATCGAGTGGTATCACCACTTCCTTAGAGGTCTCCTCCTCTATATAGTACCAATGAGTGGGCGATCCTCCCTCGGGGCGAGGCATCACCACTAAAAACACCTCCTGCCTTAGAATGGAAAAAATGATACTCCTACTGAAATAATCAATCATGGATCGGTACGCAACCAGCCAATCCATACCAACAATCGCATCGTACTCAGTCATCTCTAATACTAACATATCAGCAGGTAAAGTAAATCTCCAGATCTCTATACCCACACCCCTATAAATAAGGAAAATCACGGAACCTCTACTCAACAGTGAATCTACGCGAGTGATAGTGCTCTCTGCAGTGTCTAATAACCCTAAAGTGCGTGCAAATCTTGTGGAAATGAAACAGTGTGTGGCCCCCGTATCAAATAAAATACGCCCTATAGTCCCCTGAATAGAGAACATACCCTCAATAGCAGGTGGATCCTATGGGACTGCGACGTGCTGAAGCTGATAAACTCGTCCGTACTGTAGCTGTCCCTGCTGGACTGGGACTGTTGGGATGGGTGGCAAAGGTGGCATATGTGGTGCTGCTGGGAGGGTGGCGGGAAACATAGGTCTCTGGGGCTCATGTCGAGCACCCTGCTGCTGTTGTTGTGGTGCTCTGCCCCTATCAGGACACTCCTAGCGCTTGTGGACAATCTTGCCACAAATGAAACATTTTATCGAAAAGTTCCCCCCTCTTTGACCCTGCTGCCTACAGCACTAATGGCCATTGCCATTCCTCCCCTGGCCGTGCCGACCTTGCTAAAACTGCTGCTGCTGGCCCTGCTGATCCTGATGGCCATGGAAAAAACCTCCCTGTCCGTTTCTGAAACCCCCAGATCTGAGCCTCTTAAAATCTCCCTGTTGGGAACCCTGATCTCCCTGCCTATGCTGACCCTGAGAAGATTGTGCCCCGTTGGCACCATTTCTCCCTGTCCTGCCCTGATGGCTGGACTCTTCTAATCTCTTACTCTTATACATGTGGAAGTGGTGATCCTGGCAGTGAAGCAGTGTTGCGTTAACCACATCAGAATAAGTGGCCAACAAGAGATTTCTCAACAAGTGCTGTCGGATCCTCCAAGTCAATCCATCCATGAACTTCTGAATCTTCTTCTCCTCGGTTAGAATCTCATCGGGAACGATGTTCAAGAGATTAGTGAATTCGGCCTCATATTCGGCCACGGTCTTCCCTTCCCTTTTGAGGTTCATTAACTTCCTCCTCATTTTAGTGTGAACAGCTGATGAAAAATATTTACGGTCGAACCGCACCCAAAACACCTGAATAGAAAGGGAGTCTCTCTCCTCCGTGGTGGTAATGTACTCCCACCACTGCAACGCTGATGCTACTAGCTTGAAAGTAGCCAGTATCTGCTTCTGAACATCCGTGCACTCGTACATCCTTAAGTGCCTTTAAATGTCCTTCTTCCACTGACTGGACACAACAACGTCGGAGCTACCTGCAAACTCCGGAGGGTGTGCTTTCTAAAAAGCATCACGAACGCGTTACTAAGAAGATGGGAATACATGAGCCTAAACTGGCGCGACAATCGGCGCCTGGGGTGGTGCCAGTTGCACCAATGCTAGGGCGGCATTTATCGCTTGGGCTACAATGGCTGCAACCTCTGCGGCATTCATGGTACCCTGAACTGGGGCAGGCTGTGGCTCGGGCTGAGCATCCCTAGGAACTCGTTGTGCACATCGTGGAGGCATCTGAAATGAGAGTAAAGTCTTATAAGTTCGCAGTTATTATCTCAAAATAGCTGAAGAGCGAAACATACACAAAGGAATACAACAATCCTAAAATATAGGGCTCTACATCAAAGAAAGCTCAGCGAAAACATAACAAGCCGTACAGATCCTAAGGACACTAGAACCTGATGCTCAGATACAACCTGTGAAACCCCGACTAATTAAATACCGGGTAGCTACTCCTTTATTCAAATTAATACAAAATGTCAAGTTGGTTCAATTCGTAGCATCACTGTCGAAAAACCTTTTAACAATTACTAGCCACCTAATATTTAAAAAGTGAGTTATCAATTTTAATTAAATCCGATTAACATGCAACAAGTTAAATTATGAAATGCTAACATAACCACCACAACATAGTCATAATAAAATAACCATGGAATAATAATGAATCTGGAGGAATACTCCTCACAACAATCCGAATACTGAAATAAACAAATACAAAGTTTGAATCATTAATTAATTATAACCCAAAATCTGAAATAGAACTGCATGAGTAAGATGTCTCTGAAGGAAAAGGGGCGACATGCCCAACAGATGAGAAAAACTGATAATAGAGTCAAGATCGAAAGTGGAGGTGTCTACTGTCAAGGTCCTGTAACTTCCACAACAGCTACAGCACGTCATTGGAATGGAACTCCTATGCTTGGTGTCCTTGTGGCTGGGCACCTAAAAAGGTTTTACAAGAAAAATAAATTTGAAAGCAAACGGGTCAGAGCCCGATTGTGAAAACAGTTTAAAATACAGCAAGTGTTTAATATCATTAAACAGTGAATATAAAATACATGATAGTGCGTGCACTCATATGAGTTTCTCACCTCTCAACTAATTGTGCACACCTATCGTACCCATACCCGCTTTAATTATTCCCATATCTAGCTAGCCCAATACACAATCTAACATTACTATAGGATTTTTGATTCAATTCCCGATATCTTAATTTAAACAGAGTGTTTTACTTTTCTTCTTAGTTCTCAAAATTAGTAATACTAATCACTAAAGATTTTTCCATTTTTAACTCTACTAAAATATTGCTAATAATCACACTTGTATTTATACATAACAGCTCATTTCAATTATCAGTATATTAATCTCATCATAAATATACAATGCTGGCACCCCGAGGCTAAGCTGTGGTGCACACATACTCTGCTATCCAATCCCGGTACATCACGTACATAAGGACCACGCATTCCGAATCTCTTAGGAATCGTTCTCAAATAACAACATTCACACGTAATAGAGGCGAACATAGTTCACATCACATGGGTCACGCACATACCTACGCTCCCATGATCAGTAGACTTATTAACTTCTCAATAAGTCCTTCTCTGACCTATGCCCTCGAGGTACCAATCTAAATCCCCCCGTAGGCACACAAAGATTTGATGGCCTTGATCGAACGCCGACCTCCCATGATAGCAAGTATTGTAGGTATGTTATACACATAAAACCACATATAATAAGCATTCGCACATCTTAGATATCTCAAAATATTAATAGAGGTATACTTATCGTCCCTTTAACATCATTTAATATTATACGTTTACAAGTCCCCGATTCATATTCATTAAAGTTGTCAACTCTTCTCACGTCGTAATTAGGTACTCATTTCCTAATCCACAAATGTCATCCGGTTTACTACAAGAATCTAAGTTTTACTCCTCAACATACTCCAATCCCACAATTATACCCACTAGTAAAAAAGGGAAGGTTATTACTTCATTAAATAAGTCTACGGGAACATTTGGAATGAAATCAAGCCTAAAATGCCATTCTGTCAACTCGTTAGGAGTGTCGTTCAAACGAGGTCGTTCGAACGAGTGTCATTCGAATGATAGGCTTTGAACGAACTACCAACTCATTAGAAGGGATATTGTCATCTCGTTAGAAGCTCTTTCGAACGAGGTCGTTCGAACGACCTGGGCAAGTCTTCTAACAAGATGGCAGAGTGCGCCTAGAATTTTCCAAATTCGTTTTTCTTCCTTTTCTCTTCTCTAAATTCATCCTAAGATCATCCCAATCACATTTTAATGTTTGTAAACTATTTTTAATCGCCTTAGATAATTCCTTAACATATTTTTGGGGTCAAATCTTACAAATTAACATACCAAAATCATATATCCCCAATTCTTGTCCAAACCCTATGATCTTGAACCCATAATTTAATTTCATAAAAGACTCCTTATTAATCCAATTTCAGATCATCAAAAGATGTGTTTTGTATATTGAATTCGTCTATAATCATTCTACATGAATATTCCTACCCCAAAACACAAGTTTCACAATAAGTTCATTATATGTTCTTCATCCAAATATCCAAGACATACACAGTTTTCTACACTACACATGGAGGAAATATTCAATGCAAATAACGACATCAAAACACTTGCCTTAGATTTGTTCTTCTGAGTTGATGTTAGTTAATGGAGGTTGATTTCTCCCCTTTCTCTTCAGAATTCTCTCAAGGATGGTGATGGAGGTTGGAGGTTCCTTTTGGAACCTCTTCAAACTCTCTCTATAACTCCCGTAGCCCACTAACTTACCTAATGATGATAATAGACCTAGTGGGTTCATTAGTAATATATTAATTAACCCTAAAATTCGTGGGTTTTAATTCCCATATTTTTAAAATTACCAAAATACCCTTCTAGGTTGTCGGTTTGGCCTAAAAATGTCCCGAGACCCAAACTAAATCTCCGGCTAGTGTTTTCTGACTATTTCGACCCTTCCGGACACGTTGGCGCACTCAAAATGATCATACGATTGATAAAAACATAATTCACTTTTTTTTTAATTTAAATAATTTCATTCATGACGCGACTGACACGCGCGTCCCAACTAAATTTCCCAAATTGTCGTATTTCAGTCTCGCGATAATTTCAATATTTTCAATACTCATATATTTCCATATATACTCAGAAATATTAAATTTTAACATCAAAATCAAATACCAACTCACATCTTGCTAGTATTTATTTCCGGATTAATTTCCAATTAATTCTCATTTAATTCAATTAGTCCCTTAAATAAAAATCAATAAAATTACGGGGTATTACAATCACCTTCAATGGAAAAGGGAAGAGTTATTATGGAAGAAATTGCTTATTTGGTGTTTGAAAAAAAAATTGCATATTGATTGTTGGATACTTAGCTTCATCCCACACAAAAACAGAGGTAGTAACCTCCAAGATTTATCCCCTAATGCACAATGCAAACACAAATGAAAATCTGCCAGAACATGAAAATACGTTGAACATGGAAATGTGAAATCTAGAAAATAAAACCCAAATGAAAACAAAATCGAAAACCCAAAATACTTCACAGGTAATGGAGCGTACCGTAAACCGAAAACCAAAATGAAATCGCACCATCAGATCTGAAAAGAAATCGCACCATGAGATTTGAAAGTAAATCGCAAGAGATAGGAAGATTATCTTGAGGTGTTCTGGAGAGAAGAAGGGGCAACGTGGAGGGGAGAAGGGGCCGAGAGGGTTTCGAAGGATTGTGTTGGGGATTTGTGTTGGAGGGAAGTGCGAAACGACAGAGAGAGAAAATGAAGGAGTAAGGCAGATTAGGGTTTGCCTTTGGGGTTGGTGTGTTTGGGTTACTAGTTAAGTGAGAAACAGGAGATAAAGTGAGAAATGCATGTTGTGTCATGTCACAATGGTTAAGTTCTGACGTGACACAATCTCATACCTTTAGATCGGTCCAAAAAATTTGATCTCAACCGTTAATTCTTTGGAACAGTAAAACACCATCCTCTCATATATATATATATATACCAAGGTTCTAAAAATCGTGGGGCGTGAAGGTCAAGCCTTAAGACTTAAAAGTCTAGGCGGGTCTTAGGGGTAAGAAGGCGTGAAAAGGCGTTTAGGCCTTCTTAATATATTTTAATATTTTTTAACCATAATAAGGCTATTAAAATACTAAAATTGTACATATCATAAAAATATGTCAGAATATTTACAAATTAAAATACTATTTGATTATTTTGGATGAGATAATGGTCCGATTTGTAAAAAAATTGTTTAAAAGGTGATATCGTTTCACTAAGGAATTGTTGTTTTTAGAAAAAAGTGCCCCTTAAGGGTTTTACCAAGAATAAGGCATAAAAAGCTTAAGACAGGGCGTTTCTTCCAAGCGTCAAGCGTAAGCGTACCTATGCGGACTTTTTAGAATAGTGATATATAGTGAGAGTCTCCTGTACATACCAAACGGTACATACCAATTTTTTAAAATAGTAAAAAAATTATTTCTTTGTTGAATCTTTTTATATGATGTTTAAACATTTCGATAGGCCATATAAAAAAAGTCAACTCAAAATAATTTTTTTTGCTATTTTAAAAAAATTGATCCAACTTTTGCAGGTTTTAAACCACTTTAAAAGCTGTAAAAGTTTGACCGATTTTTTTAAAATAGTAAAAAATATTATTTTTAGTTGATTTCTTCATATGGGTCTATGGAAATGTTTAAATATCATATAAAAAAATTCCACTCAAAATCATTTATAAAATGGCCTGCGCCAGTGGTATGTACCGTTTGATATGTACAGGAGCGTGACTCTCTGTCTCTGTCTGTCTGTCTCTCTCTCTCTCTCTCTCTCTATATATATATATATATATATATATATATATATATATATATATATATAATAATGCTCTTGTGCGAACTAATCGACATTTTAAGAATGCGGACAGGAAATGTGTCACTTAACGGTGCGCCTAGAAATTATCGCTTAAATTCTAGACACACTCTCTCTCTTTTTTGGGTTCACCACTAGGTGATACATGTCCGGTCCGCATTCTTAAAATATGGACTAATCCACACAAAAATAGAAATATATATATATATATAAAATAAAGTAAAAAACTTATATATGTCATAAAATGAAAAGATGATATCATCGGATGAACTTTTGTTCCACTTTCTATTTTGCCCCTTCAAATTTTGAATTCCCCCTTTTATTTGTACTAAAGATTGTTTCTCACACTTTTTCAAAATTCAAAAAAGGGTTAAAATCGTAAAAGACCTAATTTTCATATTTTACACATACCCTAAGTTACTCATTGATTACACACAAAGCACTCTCTCTCTCTCTCTCTGCGTTTATGGGCTGGATCAACTGATTCAAACCAGGCGTGCCATCAATATTTGATTTATTTCAGAAGTTTGTACTGATTTACATTTGTTGGATTGTTTCAAAAGTTTGTACCTCTGTAGGAACGATTTCTAGAAGTTTGTGGTTTTATTGTTCAACAACAACTATCTCCCCATTCTAAGACAAATCGTTGGTGTTGTTCTGAAACCCAAATAGGAGAGATCGCTGTTGTTGTTTTAGCTATTTGGGTATTTTTTTAGCTAAAAAAAATTACCAACAAAACCACCAACTTCTGAAACAAAAAAACGTAATTTTTTTAGCTTCTACCATTTTTTTTGGTTGTTCATCTTCTCAGCTTCTTCGATTTGTTTCAGAAAGTGCATCAAAAGTAAGCCACATACAAAACCTCATCTTCGTAACTGGGTTATTCGGAGACCAGTGTATTTTCCTAATTGGGTTTCACTTTTATATTTTTTAGATTATGTTTTTATTTTTGATATTATGTTTGGTTTCAGATCTAGACTTCGTATGAATTGAGATCTCGACTTCTATCAGGCCTTGGTTCAAAATGTTGTTATTTTGTATCTATTGAAGTTGTGTTCAGATCTAGACTTAATTTGTTTTGTAGGTGATGATGGGTTTCCGAGCATTTAACTGAGTTTTGCAAACGACTTTATTTATGTCACATAGTTTAACTGGGTTTCAGATCTAGACTTCTTTAACACGCAGTTTCACGACTTTATTTATGTCAGATATTGTTATAGTTTAATTGGCTTTTAAGCATTCTTTCAGGAGAAGGAAGAGTCGTTCCTTACTCATAATTTTTGCAGTTGAAGCTCATAATTTTTGCAGGTGTATAGTACAAAGGAGGTGTGAGAGAGAAGCATCTTTCGAACTCTTCCTCTCATAATTTTTGCAGGTGTATTTCATAAATTTTAGATCTCTGTCTGTATTTCATCTCCATCAATGCTTTCAATGCTTTGGGTGAGTTCCCAACAATTTCAAATCTTATTTGTGAAATCTGTTTGCTTTCTTTTATATATATGTATCTTTTCCTTTTGTAATCTGTTTTCTTATTTTTTTTTACTCCGATGAGACATTTGACTCCGGTGAGACAAAGGGGTTGGGTTTTCCGAGTCTGCCATCGGCTGTCCATATCCGCAGTTGCTGAATATCAGATACTGACATGGGGTTACCAACAAAGGGTTTGTTGTCTTGAATCAGATCCGGGCGGCGCCGATGAAGAGTACGGAGATTCCGTTGTGGGAGTGGATTCGGGCGGAGGATCTGACCCGTTTATTTCCAAGCAGGTCCCCCCCATGAGTATGTACGAATGGAGCGCCCCATGAAGTATTGTTTTTGTTTACGAAACTATTTTTTGTATTTTTACGATTTAGGTTTGACTTTGGTTTGGAGCTTTGGATCCAGATGTGGTGTATATAATTTGGTCCAATTTTTATTAACAAAAAATAATGTTCAGATTTTTTGTTTAATATAATTAACGTCAACTCTTTTTGATAAAAAAGAACATTCATTTTTTAAAAATAAATAACGAAATCGTTTTTTTTTTATTAACGTCCGCTTTAATAATTTTATTTTTATAAATAACATAATGTTTTTTTAATTAATTTATAAATAACATAATGTTAAAAAGACCTTTTTTTATAACTATTTTTTTCATGTTTTTATATAAACATTGATTTTTTGATTAAAAAAATTATTGTTATAAAACTCGGTTTTAAATAGTATTTAAAAATGAAGTATCACTAGGTAGTGAGTTGCTCTGTGTTGAAATTTAAATAGGCAAAGACATTAAAAAAAAAGAATAATACGCATGTGTCAAAGTGTGTTGAAGTAAAGTGGGAAAAAAAAGAAATGGTGTCCAACTCATCATTGACTGATGTTACTTGGAGGGCTATATTATTATTCTGTGTTAAACAAGTTCAAAACATTTTTTGACCAATATGACTTGCTACTTCATTGACTGATCTCTCAATTGTTTTTTTAGGTATTTTGTACACAATCCAAGTAAAAACGGCACAACGAAAATTATTTTTTAATAAAAAACGAATCCAACCAAAATAAATACATCTTGAAATGACATGTCATTATTTTTTATTAATCAAGAAAAATACCCAAATAAAAGTTTCACAACACAATATTTAAAAAAATGAACCCAACCAAAATAAAAATGACAACACGATACAAAATGAATATGTATAAAGACCAAATTTTTTTAAATTACAATTTATTTTGTTGAACAAAATTTTTTCTGTTTCGTAATTACTTACTATGGAAATTTTCACCTTTTTTGCAATTACGTACTTTGGATTATTAGTATTGTTGTTGGACTATATTTTTAATTTTTTCCATATTTTGTCCAATATTTTTAATTTTTTAATTTTGTCATATAAACAAAGAAATTTTGTCATATAAACAAAAGAACTTTGTCCAATATTTTTAATTTTTTTACAAATATGTGTTATGCAATATTTAATAATTGTTACGAGATCCATGATGGATTATTAGTATTGTTGTTGGACTATATTTTTCTTTAACATGGTGAATAGTCATATAAACATATGAAATTTTTTCCTAAATTTTAAAATTGTTTACAATTATGTGTTGTAATTTTTTTTGACTTATTAGGTTCGTAGCACCGTGTATGTATGTATGCATATAAACACGATGAGTGTATGTATGTATGTGTGAAAAAACTTTCAAAACTTTTCCAATTTTTTAAACTAATACCATATGTTATTTCAAAAATGCTTTATCTATTGTGAACTACATACGACGTATGATCCTATCAACAACGCATACTTTCGAAAATTAAAGTCGTGTCTTTAGACACGGGCATACCTTAGTATATATATATATATATATATAATAATAATAATAATAATAATAATAATAATAATGCTCCTGTGCGGACTACTCCGCATTTTAAATATATGTATGTATAATAATAATAATAATAATAATAATAATAATAATAATGCTCCTGTGCGGACTAGTCCGCATTTTAAGAATGCTGACCGGACATGTGTCACCTAACGGTGCGCCTAGAAATTATCGCCTAAATTATAGGCACACTCTCTCTCTTTTCTGGGGTCACGATCAGGTGACACATGTTCTATCCACATTCTTAAAATGCGAATTAATTCGCACAAGAACATGACTATATATATATATATATATATATAATCCAATCTCAATGTCAAATCACAGCGGCTCTTGCATTGAAAGTAAATCTACGGTAGGTCAAAAGAGGCGTTTTTAATAAATTAAAAAATCCGATTAAAGTCAGCCATATTGACATAAATAAAGTGTACTAAGCAGAAATAAAAACGTGGGTTGTTCTAATTAATATGGGTGCTTTGCCTTACCCCTTATTTTCAGAAGTTAAGCACACAAAGCTAGAAGTGGATTGTTACGTCGGCCTGATACGTGGTCCACTTGGTGTGGACAATCTCTCTCTCTCTCTCTCTCCCTCTCCCTCTCTCTCTCACACACACACACACACACACACACACACACACACACAACTTGTACAATAGATTTAATCGAAAAGTACAACTTGTATGGTAAATGAATTGCTTGAAGTTATTTTTCACGTGCTAGAGAGTACGCTAACAAAAACATGAATTAGCAAAAGAGTAAGTCTACCTACTCAATTTTGGAATCTTTAAATAAGATAAAAATAAGTATAAATTTTTAATGCATTTTTTAATATTTTGACGGGATTCAAAATAATAAGGTATAAATTTTTAATACAAGAGGTCTACGAAATGGGTACAATTAAAGGGTCTTCCTAGATTTATCCTAAGCAAAAAATTGGAGTTCATTGGTCCCATTAACGGCATCAGGCGTGTAACGACAATTGGCAACTGCAAGTGCATATTTTTTTAAGTTAATCATAAATCCATTAAACATATTGATATATAAAAGTGTAAAATTGTACTACTGTCCCTAAACGGGCGGGTTCGGGATTTTTGTATATTAAATCCGCTCCCACCCCTAACCCAACTAGTTTTTATTATTTCAAATTTGATCCCGACCCCGCCTCGTTTATTTATTCCAAATCCCCTCCATTAGAGGCGTGATCGGATCGGGTCCCCATCAAAACCCGTCCCGTTGCCATCCCTAATTGACCCTATAATATTTTATTACTCCTAGCTTGCGGATCATGCTTTGCGTGATCGTAAAAAAATATTTTTTGAAAATTCATATTGTGAAAGAGAATATAATTAAGGCATGTTAAAAATATATTTAAGATAGTAAAATGATATTTTGATGGTACATAATATGGCTGACTATCTTAATATTATTTCAAATAAATAAAAATTGATATTAAACCAATATATAAAAATTGTTATGAACGAAACTGTTATGTTTAAAAGTACATAGAAAATAACCATAAAACATTCAAGATAACTCATCAAATATATTATAAAATCTTAACATGTATCATTAAACATTTTATATAATATATATCACGTTATAAATTTATACAAAATATATTTTAACAAACCTAATAAGCACAACATATTAATATCTATACTTGAGAAATTGTAAGTATAAATATAGTGCACTACTAATGCGTGAAACAAACATACAAATTAAGAAACATACTAAAACATTTAAAACCATTACACCCCAAAAATTCAGACAGAAAAATATTTTTCATTAGGGCCTTCATTCAAGTAGTTAAAGTATTCATTCAACTTGAGAACACCTTTATATATCCCTTCATCCAAATACATGACTGACAAAAATAAAAAAATATTTGAGAGATAATAAAATACACTAACGCACTCAATATTTGAGAGATAACACTCAATATGAGGACATAATTTTTCTTTACTACTCACACAATATTTTTGACTTTTTATTATTTCACTTCAAGTGCTAACATTACATAGGTATTTATAGGATCTCTAAAATATATCTACCAAAATACATGTATATATTACATTTAATGTAAACATACCTCATTTAGATTTTTATATAAGAACCTCCTAATACATGAACCAACTAAATGCATGGATTGACCAAATACATATGTATATTAATTTAGATAATATAAAATTAATAAATGACTTGATGAAGTTTACAGGTGTCAATGTGTGAGAGCGACAAATATTGACGATATGTTATGATGACAATTTTAGGTGTATATTATTATTTTGACGCTCAAAACATGTGCCTTTAGAGCATATCTTAAATTTTTCTATATTAAAATGCAATAAAACTTTTCAAATTAACTAATAATTTTAATTTTAGGCATTAACAAACAAATAAAAAGTGAATATTTAGCATTTTAACATAAGTATTTTTCAAAACTAGCTCATAGTTTGTCAACAAGTAACTATATATATATAGGGAGAGGATCACAAATGGACCTAAAAAATGTACTTTTTAATGGATCTTAAAAAAACACGTAACAACCTATTAATTTTAATTCTTATAGTGTAATTGGTCTGCGCCAGTGACAACGAACACGGGTATCGATCGAATATTTATTTTTACGTATAATCCCCACCCCCCCCCGCCCCCCCCCCCCCCCCCCCCCGGGCCCCAACACCTACCCACCACCACCCACCCAATCAACCCATTAGTTGACAACTGGGTTTTTCTACCTTGGAGCTTTAATGGAGTTACGGTTTGGGTTAGGAATATGATCAGATTTGAGGTGCCATGGTTAGGTGGCAGTTCATGGATAGTGCTGGGGTATGGGTTAAGCTAGTTCATGGGATGTTTGGCGGGGAAGGAGGAGGATCTCGTCGGAGTTTGGGATTGGGTTTGGGTTAAAACGGTGTTGGAGCATGTAGAAATCAAGTTTATGGGTTTGGGGGTAGTTGGTGATCTGGGCAGTTGGGTTAGAGGAGGTTCATACCTGGTTGAACAGGGGGAATGGGTTTTGGGACAGGGGATGAGCTTTAGTTGAGGTTGCTGGTCACCGGATTCTTTAGGAGGTGGTCGGAGTTTGAGTTTCAGCAAGTCGTAATGGGTTCGTTTTTTGGGGCAGCCATGGAAGGCAGGGGGTGCGTGGTTGGTGTGGGTGCGGGTGGGGTAAGGGGTAGGGGTTAAGGGGAACTCGGGTCACACGTGTGTCCATTGTCGCTGGGGTGGACCAATTATACTATAGGAATTGAAATCAATGGGTGTTAGTTGTTTTTTGTTAAGGTTCATTAAAAAGTACATTTTTAGGTTCATTTGTGATCCTCTCCCTATATATATATATATATAAATATATATATATCATTTTAAAAGAAATTTGTTATTATTATGCATATGTTGGAGCCTTTTATTATTATTATTATTATTATTATTATTATTATTATTATTATTATTATTATTTGTTTATGGCTGAGAACTTGTTTAGTTAATCTAAAAGTGCTAACATATCAAACCTCAAAGAAACTTTTCGTACATAATTTATTTTTTGGTCTTTGAAGTGTATTCCTAAAGCTTTCCAACAAGGGACTAATCTTTGTCGCGGAGGGTGGGAACTGCTAACCCATGTGTTTTTCTGTAAGGTGTTGGGGCTCGAACTCGGAATCTTTCACCTCCACTCGAGTCAGCCACCTTGGGATCGAGTTCCCCTATCACTTGGACAAACCTCACAGGTTCGTACACAAATATAAACCCCAAAAAAGATATGCCCTTCCCTCACCTAACTAATCTCTAAAACAATAACACCCCTCAATATTTAATTCATACAAATCTAAATCACATTAGATCTAATATAGGCATTTGTAAAAACATAAAAAAATTAAGAAAATTTAATAACTCTTCATTACGCCGTTAGCCAGAGAAAGGAATAGAACCGATGGTGATGAGGCAAGGAAGTTTCGAAAGAAGGGGAATGTGATTTGAAAGAGATTGCGGCTATTTACATAAGATCTTTTCTAATTGGTCCTATCAAAACTATTTATTCTCAATAGTCCATATTTGTACATGTAGTAAATATTCACCACCTGTTTATAAATAGGACCTATTGGAGCAAAAATATTTAACATGGGACTTGTTAGAGCAAAAAATAAATCATGGGACTTATTTGACTACATACTTAGTAAATGTGACTAATTTGTAAAAAACAACTTATCATTATTACAATGTTTTGTGTTGAAGTTAAAAACCCCCTTTTAATTTTACCTTTCAATTTTTATAAATCTACATTTAATACCCCTAACCTTTCATACTTGGCAAAATTTTCAGCAAATCTCATCCCCCTCCCACATTAAAATTGAGTAAAATTACAATCCTTCCCTTTGGTCCACGTTTAAAAAATTATAGTAACCACCCATGTTGTTTATTTTCTTCTTCTTCTTTGCCATACACCATCCTTGCCCTGTCAGTTGAACTGCTGTCACTATCAATAAAATATTACAATATAGTTATTTGCCTTTAAAATGATTCTTAAGAGAAAATACCTAAAATAAATAGAACAAAAAACATAAATACACTAATAATAAAATTGTCAAATGCATTCCAATAAGATCATTTGTTAGACAAAACACCCTTAAGCTATTACTACTATATTACATAGTAACTAAGAGTATTCCTCTAAAGAAGAAAAAATGATAAATAAAACTAAACTGGGTGCATTGGTTTGGAAGTTTTTCCCTTATTGGTTAGATTTCAATCCAATAATTACAAAATCATTTTTTGGTTCGGTTCCGAGTTTCAGCACCATCCCAAACCCATATCAAACCACAAACTGATTCGATCCGAAATCGAATTGAGAACCTGGATAAAATCGAAACCAATTTGACCCTTATATGTTTTTAACCTTTAAATGTATGGAAAATTTTGTGTTTTCTATTTAATTTGAAGGTTTTAAATGGATATGACTTTTGAGATTTGGATCAAATTTATAGTTTTTTATTAGATTGGTTTTTAAAGTTATATTTGAGGAAACATTATTATTTTATTTATTTTTTAAATATATTTTTGGAACCAAGAACAAATCTGGACTAATCCAAGAACAATTTTTTCGGATTGGTTCACTTCTTCACCATATCAATTTTCGATTTTAAAAATATAAAATCGGTCAATCCCGGTTTTGATTCCGGGTTAATAATGAAATGGAACTAACTCGATTTGTGTGCAACCCTAATAAATACCATCTCACAAAATTGTATCTATACTATTGCGTTCAAAACACTAATACTTTACATACTATCGATATCTGTATGCTCCACATGATTGGATTTAGTTTATAGAATTTCTTTTTCATATACACATCTCACTTTAATAAAATTGGGCTTAATTTATATATATATATATATATATATATATATATATGCCCTTAACCAACCACTTTTATCATTATTACTAATTTTGAGATGGGTGGGGACATCTCTCGTGAGAATTTCTACCTCTAGAATATTCCCTTTTTTTGAGGACGTCGTCTTTCCCTTGGTTTGGCTCAGCCTTAACGTATTCAAACCCTATTTTCCTTCCTTAACATTATACATCTAAAACCTAAAACCCATTCCCCCTCCACTGACCTAAATTGCTTCATCAGTCATCCTTGACCCTATTTTCTCAGTTATGAATGAACCAAATTTGAGTGTACCAATTTATGCACCAAACCCTAATGAAATCCTCACACTTGAAGAGTTTTCATTAGAGATTATACTAATATATAAAAATTACTAATAAGTAGAGTATTAGATCTTAAATCCCTCAACAAAATAAGAATTAGTAAATTAATAGCGTGAAAAATAAAAAAAGGCTTCAGCATTACGACTTGCCTACATTTTCATATCTATAGAAAACTTGAAAATGGATTAAATAACTGAAGGTGGCATGTGGTCTATTATGGATAATCTCATGGTGCTACATCCATGTAATCTAGAGGTGCAAGTAAAAGAAATGGCTTTGGACCGCTATTGCTTTTGTATTCAACTGCATAACACGCCTTTGGGTAAAAGATCTATGCCTAACATTAATACAATTATAGCCATAATGGGAGAAGTGGTAGAGGTGGAAGGCTGAACTGAGGTTGAGATCCAAAGATTCAGGGTGGAGAGAACAAAAGTAAAACCGAATCTAAATATAGTTTTGGCTTATATTAATAGCTGATAACACCAATTCCAGTTTCTTTTACACAAAAAAACAATTGTCACGAGAAGTCCTCCAGTGACAACGATAAACACATGGGATGATTATGAATCTCGTAACATTAATACAACATCAGAGCACATGGTGGCATGGATAAGGCTGTAACAACCCCCATTTTCTCACGTAAAGATTGGTCAGACACGATATGTAGAAGATGAGACTTGTTTGTCAATTAATACCATTCTCAACATCAAACCATATAAAACATTTATTAATAAACCATAATTGGGTTCAAATTAATATCCAAAATGATGATAAAAATTCAACGGGCACCAATTGTAAATAAAATCCAACATAATAAAAAAATATCTCAAATAAACATGAAATAAATAGATCCCGGGCTTATATCCATACAGTAATCCAAAAATAAATTGACTAAAGTGGAGTAGCACCAAAACTAGAATCAACAAATCTAGAAAATTCGATAAGTAAAAGGAGATTGCAAGACTGATCCGTCAACAGTGTTTCCATGTATGTTTAAGATCACCCGATGGGAGAAAATATTTATAAATTGGGTAAAAACCCTAGAGTTGCAAGAATTAACTTATTTAATTTAAAGTGAAATAATATAATGAATTAAAAGTAAGTATCCCCCATCGTCGCTCACATACGTTAAATATCTCATCCCTTATCTAAGTGTGATATTTCTCGTGTTCGAACAAGTCCCGAAATAATGAATGATAACCGTGCCAATTTAGTATAATATGCATTAAGTATAATCTACATAATAAAATGTAATCATATACATTCGTATTATTATTTCCCAAAGTATGCCAGTCATATAACTCTTAAAGGTGACATAAGCATCTATTATGCACACTGTATAGAATGAGGTTTGTAATTTATTGTCTACATTTTTAGACAACTTAATTAATCTCATTTAATTCGTATAATTATATATATGTCCTTTTATATATGAGACATTTAAAGAAATCTACCAGTAGTGTCTCGTTTATGATCTATCGATAAGTTCGAAGGAATTATTTATCCAATCAGACATCACATAACACACACAAGTGGGGCGGTCGGTACGCAGTACATCGGTTCACGGACCATACCCAACGGTAATAAGGGATTCCGGAATCTACACCTACCTCTCGTAAGTGGCGCTGCTAGTACCTATAATAACGACTTACACAATGTCTAGCCCATCTGTGCCGACGTGTGCTACAGTCCCGAATGCACGTAATCCCAATCGATACGACCGTTCACGAACATAGGTATGTCCATACGATAAAAAAATAAGTACATATTATTCTCATATAATATGTTTAGGTAATTACTCCATAATTACCTATGTTATACCAAATGATTACTTAGGGGTGGAAGAGGTACAATTTTTTATCGTACTATACCGTTTTGGTCCGGAAAAAAGTGTTTTGGTTTTATATTATGAAATACCAAAAATCGATTTTACCGAAACCAGAAATACCGCAAAAAGTTTTGTTGGTTTTGGTTTTTAGATATAAAAAATTGATTTACCATATTACCGTACCGATGTACCATACCGAAATTATCGAATTTACCATACCAAAATACCATACCAAACTTACCGAATGTTACCATACCAATTACCAAATAAATTTTATATTTTAAAAATATATATTCTAAATTATCAAGACCCTTCATTTAAACCCATATCATCCATTTATTCCTCTTAATATAAAAGATAAACCCTAAATGTCTCACATTCACAACCACAACAAATCAGCCGAGCAACCACACAGAGCAAAAACAAAAAAGGTATAAAGCCCTTCTCTCTTTGTCTTCCCCATTGGCGTTTGGCCTCCCATCTCCGATCTCCCCTTCCCTCTCCCCCTCCAATTGCTAACCACACGACACACACATCCACAAACAAGCAGGAACACACACACACACACACACACACACACACACACACACACACACACACACTACTTACTTAATCTCTGTTAAAGCTTAGGTAAAAAAAATACTCCACTACCATCTACTCCCATACACACGCTACTTATGTGTGTGCTTTTGATGGCATGTGAGATTTCAACTGCTTTGATGTTGTTTTGATGTTGCTGTCGTTATTCCCTGCTGTTTTGATGGCATGTGAGATTTTGACTACTTAATCCCTATCGTTTTGATGTTGCTGCTGTTATTCAATATGTGTGTTCTTTCTTTCCTGTTGCCTGATGTGTATAAGCAGGGCCTTTTTTATGATTAATCAGATTTTTTTCTGTTGCGTTATTCAATATGTATATTTCCAGCACAATATGTATAGTTAATAGTTATTTATACAGTTTGATTATATAGTCTTTTTTTTAATTGTAGGTTTTAATCAACAATGATTTTGAAAGGAAATATTTGTGGGCTCATAGCAATCTCGGAGGTATTGGGAAAGAGAAAATGGACCCCCAAAAAATTGGGAGTACGATAACAATGAATATTTTGAGCATTATGCAAAGATTGAGAGAAAGGGGCAGTTTGTGAGGCTGTTTTAAGCCATTTTTGAGGCCATTTGAGGTTGTGTTTTTAGGCCATTTTGAGCCTATTTTTTGGCCATTTGTAGAATATTTTTTAGGCCATTTTGATTCTATTTTTAGGTCATTTTGAGGCTGTTTTTAACCCATTTTAATACAATTTTTTCGACTATTTTTCCAAGTCTTTAATATTATTGTTGCTTTTGTATTGATTTATAGGTGGAAAAATTGGAGGTAAAAGAGAAGAATGAATAGAAAGAATTGATAAAAACCAATTTGAGAGTTGCATGTTACTTTTGGTTTATTTGAACATTGCAAGAAACTATTTCGGATGATTATAAATCTTAATTTGGAGTTTTATGTGTATGGATTTAGAATAAACATAATTAATTATAACATTTACTTTATACTTCATAATCATGTTATTTTGTAGTGCAATTTATATTTGATTCAAGTTTTAACGAATGAATTTAATCGAATTAAGTGAGTTTAAAATGTTGTACCGAAACTTAAATTAATTTTACCGAAATCACTATATCAAAACTTGTATCGGATTTACCGAATGCATAAAACTAGCTTGTAATTTTGGTATTTACCGGGATGAAACAAAAAAGAAATCGAAATTATCGAAACCAAAATAAAATCGAAAATTACTGAAATACTGGGTGGTTTCGTTTTGGTTTCTATTTTGATGTACCGGCCGGTAAATTCGGTGCAAACGATTTAACCATCCAAATTATGGTTTTGGTATTGGTAAGGGGTCATTACCGACCAAATCGTACCACTTCCACCCCTATGATTACCCATAACTATTAACACATCAAGAATCGATCATCTAGTTAATTATTAATTCCCTCCTCTTTATAAGACTATTTAACCATCTAGTCAAATGTAGTTTCCTATTTAATATTTATGCCAGGAAATTATTTTTAATGAAATTATCGTTTATCCAAACATCGCCCCACCAACTCGTATGGTTTTTTAAAAATACCCTTGATCTATCCCCGTTCCCTACTCATCCTACGCCAGGGGCCAAATCGATATGCCCAACCAAATCGATTCACCTATGAGGCTGACTCGATTCGAATCTGGGTAGAATCCCAGATCTGCTATGTTTCTTTAATACGAAAATCCTCAATCCCATCCCAAAGTTCATTCCAATGGTTGATTCAATTTCAATAACATAAGAACATGCCCCTCTAATTTTGTCCTTCATCTTAGAATGGTCAATTACATGAATTAACATCAAATTTCATTCTCTAAATCCCAAAATTTAGATCAATTGACAAATCTACAGAAATCAGATTTTCACCTCTTAATCCCACTAAATTATAATCATATACAAAAAATCCCAATTCTCATAATTTACAAATCCTAATACATGAGTTCCAATCCTCTACATGTATATCACTCCCATGTTATTTAGGAGTCCTAAGGCACGAGTTCTATCATCAAATTCAAGATTATAATCATATTAAATTTCTAGGTTTAAGCCACCTAACTTTCAGATTTGTCTTTTCTATATACATGAGATTAAATCCCACCATTTAATCACCAATTTCATACTAAAGCCCATAAATTATAGGGGGTTTATTACGATGAATCAAGATATATATTGGATATTTAAATAAAGCAAGAAAATTCTTTCCTGGATATAGTGATTGGTGATTTCCTCTTGAATCCCTTGTCTCCTCTCCTTTTTGGCCTTTGTTCCTCTCTCTTGTAATACCCCGTACTTTTATGGATAATTAAATTACATAAGTGGACATAATTTAGAAATTTGAGGAATTATTATGAATAAGAATTTTTGGAAATTATGGGTGTAATTGAATAATTAAGAATATAAAGTGAATAGTAAATATTAGTTTGATGGTGTCAGATTAATATTTACATAGATTAGATTTTCTAACAGGACTAAGTAAATGAGTTGGATTATTTTTATTACATGTCGAACTTGGGTTAAAGCGACGAAGGTAATATTTTAATTTGGAGAACACGCGTAGTGAGATGTGTTGTGTTTAATTAGTGAATTTTAGTTAAGTAAATCAGATGGAGATTTCGAGTGTACGGTTGGTTTTGGAATGGCCAAGATAGTCATAATAGAGTATCCGGGGGTAACGTTTAGGTTTCGGGGATTTTTGGACTAGTAGGGACTCGCAATTGAGTAAACGAGTCATTTTTGGGTTCATAAGGTATAAACCCTTTTTCTTTCTTATAAAGGCACAAGAGAGTGAGAGAAAGAAAAGAAAAGAGAGAAAAGAAGAAGAAAAGAAAGGAAGAAGGAAAAGAGGAGAGATAAGGGGATTCTGGGCCAAACTCCGCGGGATTCGACTCGAGGTCGTCGGATTTTATCCACGAGGCAAGTGTTTATCTTGTTTTAACTATTTGAGTGTGTTTTTCTCATATTATAGTTGGTATAAACCATGTGATTTTGAGTTTTATTCTTGAAATAAAATGGGACTTGGTTGAATAATCTCGTTTAATTTGATGTGTTATTGTGAGTAAGAGTCCATGTTAATGGTGTAATTGTTGGTGAAAAATGGAAGATTGGAAAAAATGGATTTAGGGTTTGATATCTTGATTAAATTGTTTAATCTCTTGATTTAATTGGTGTGTTGGTCATATCATAGTTAGTATATGATATTCATGTTAGTTTATGATGTAGAAACCTTAAGGGATTGGTTGGATTAAAGAGAAAATTGGAGAAGATGATGAATAGTAGCTGAGCGTCCTTTCTGAATCGATTCGGCCAGGAAGTGAATCGATTCGGCTCTTGGTTAAAAAATAAAATTTGAATATCTTTTCGTTACGATCACGCGGGTGCTGACCGCGCATTTTTTTGATTTATTTTTGAATTAGTAATGATTTTTCTACGGAAGGGTGTCCGAGATCGAAATCGTTTGTCAGAAATTAAGGCTAGAATTATTTGGAGATAAATATTGGGGGTTCCCAAATAGAGTGTTAGGAATTCTAAAGGACTTGAGAAGATATAAAAACTTTGGGTTTGTAGAATAAATTCGGGTTATATTTTAAATGGAGATTGGGATGATTTTTGGGTTTTGGAGATTTAAGCAAAATTGGCCAAATTGTCAACTCCGGACAGACCGAATCGATTCGCATAAGAAGACCTGCTAAACTTACTCAGGTCGAATTGATTCGGATTTAGACCAAATCGATTTGCTGGTCCAAATCGATTCGCAAATGGGGTGAATCGATTCGCCTTAAAAGATATTGGAAATTTTCTTCCTTTAAGTTTAGGGGAAGTTAATTATAAATTTGGAGGTTATATTTTTGGGGATTTTAGATATGATATTAGGACTCCTAGAAGATGGAATAGAGGGTGAGTGAAACTTGGATCGAAAAAGAGAACCTCGAGTTAATTGTGTACAATCCGGGGTATGGATTTAATGAATGTTTAGGATGTGTAACATTCCCGAGAAGTCTTTGAAAAGCGTATACAGATATATTTATGCGGTTAGAAGAAATACGGGCCGATTGCATCTGAGTAAATCCTAGGAGGAAATTAGGATGGAATTTAGGTTATGGGATAAAGAGGGTTGAGCGGCTATCCGATACGTCTATTCACGACTATTACTCTAGGTGAGGCGATACCTATGGAATGAAGATAAGTAGATAGTATACTTATTTAAGTATTATGAATTGGCATATTTGGGATTATATATATAAATACTTAGAAGTTATATGTATTATATATAGGAGTTGCTACAGTATATATATGATACGATATGAATATAAATATATCTGTATGTGATTGGTATATTTGTAGCTTAGAGGCTGGTTCCACAAGCTTCCCCGGGCATAGAGATGGACATCCAGATTATATATTTTCTCTAGTGCTATCCAGGGAGATTGCGCGATGTGGGTAAATTCCCTGGCTTAAGGAGCAAGGAGAGTATATCCCCAGGTCATATCATCCCACATATGAGTGTGATAGCTTTATTCCACGTTCAGGAGGGAATATGACCGCCTCCACTGTTGTGTATTTTTACCATGACCATGATTGATTCTGGCTTGGTACCATGGTTGATTGAGTCAACCCGGATGCGAATACGCACTATGAGACTGCATACTCGAGTTATAGCTCGGTGGGATGGTTATTATACTTATGATTGAAATAGGGATAATTATACTTGTTGTGTATAGTATATTGCTTGTACATGAAGAGGAAATATCATATAACTTTAACTGGTGTAAAGTGTAAAATGAATAAAGTTTTATTCTTATTCCGGGAGATTTTATCCGGATTTAAATTGTGATTCGTATATTAAAGTGAGAAATATATATATATATATATATATATATATATATATATATATATATATATATATATACACATGATTTTATATACAAAAGATAATGGTATAACTTTACATCATGTAAGGTAGGTTATAGTTAGGAGGACTTAGAAGATGGGCGTAAGAGTTTAGTTAATCAGGGTAGCTTAACTAGTTTGTTTTAAACGTATAGGATAGGTGTGCACTATTAGAAGAGGGGTGAGGTGTATCTCATGAGAGTGCGATACCAGTTTAAATATGAGAGATTTCATATTTTAAAATATGGCATTTATACACTTGCTTAATATTTTCAAACTCGGGCTCTGATCCATTTCTCTATTTTCCCCTCTCTTGCTATATATATATATATATGTGTGTGTGTGTGTGTGTGTGTGTGTCTAAACACAGGGACGCCTGGATGATGATTCCTTCGAGTCAGACGTTTGCTGCAGCATCTGTGGATGCATGCAGGTTTACTGTAGACGCTTCTACCATTGTAATCTAGATAGGAGGTACTATAGAAACACTCGGGACGATAGCCCAATTGTATTCATTTATTCTTATACCGTCTTTTTAGTGCGGCATTCGATTTGGTTGTATTATTTTACCGAGTGTTCAGTAATTTTATTTCATTTCAGTTTCATATATTTAACCTGTGTAGATGTTTACTTAATTGGTTTGGTTAAAAATATTAGTTAATATAAAATTTTGATGCCTGCCTAATAGGTTATTAGTAATTAATTTGGTTTTCGACAGTGATGCTAAGAATGAACCATATGAGACTCCTGTTTTAATTTGGTATAGAATTGATCACCCGGTATTTTATTAGGCAGGGTGTCACATCTCTCTCTCTCGATGTTGCAGCTAGATTTAGGATTAGATTAAGTGTAAGGAGTTATCAATCTTGTCCTTAAACTTATATTAACCCCAATTCCCGACTTAAGCCTAATTCCCCATTTTTAAACCCCCAAATTGTCTCGAACCCATAATTAAACTAGCCCAATAACGTCTGAGATTATATATTTATACCGCGGGACCATTTTTAAAGGTTTAAAACACCTAAAAGACACCATAAAGCCTCACAGAACGTGTTACAAGTATTTTTTTATTAAACAAGTTGTGTCGCGCATCATATGTCATTATTCTCTACCAAAATTATTCAACTCATAAAGTCAATCTCACAAGATTATGCGATAATAATAAATTAACTTATTCACAACTAATTAATTAAATTCACTAATTTAATGAAATTCTTACGAATTTTATTTTGTTCTAAAAACAGATTTATTATATTCTAGAAAAATACGTGGTATTACATTTTCCCCCCTAATAATGAGATTTCATCCTCAGAATCTAGAAAGATACATACCTAGCTAGAAGTGTTCTGAATATTTCGTTCACATGTTGCCCACCTTCTCCCAAGTGAAATCGTCCTCCCTATGGTGTTCACACTGCACTCGTGTTAATAGAATAACCTTGGATCGAAGTCAACTCTCCTTACGGTCCATAATTATTACGGGTCTCTCCTCATAGGCAGCGTTTGACTGGAGATCCATCTTATCAATATTGATATGCTGGTATACAATCTCATCTCTAAGGAATGTCTACAATGCAGATATGTGGAAGACATCGTGCATCCACTATAAGTGGTTCGGTAATCCCAATCGATATGCTACGGGCCCAATCCTTTCAAGGATAGGGAATGGCCCCACATATCAGGGAACCAACTTCCCCTTCTTCCCAAACCTCATCACTCCCTTCATGGGAGACACTTTAGTCAGCACCTTATCCCCAACATTAAAGTCTAAGTGTCTCCGACCCATATCTATATAGCTCTTTTGCCTATCTGGGTAATTCGTATCCTAGCCCAAATCATCTCTACCTTCTACTGTTCTGAATTGTAATCTGTCCGGACCGATAAGAAGTGATCAATCTGCATCAACCTGACGACGATCACCCAGAAAAAGTCGTGCCCCCTTTGTGACGTAGGTAGCCCAGTGATGAAATCCATATATATGCTCTACCATTTTCACATCGAGATCTCCAAAGGCTGTAACACTCCTACAGGACGCGGATGGTCCACCTTCACCAGCTGACACGTAGTACACTTGGACACAAAAACTGTCCCTCTTTATTCCATCCCACCAATAGTGGAGTCGTATGTCGTGGTACATCTTATCCTTCCAATATGTACCGTAATACGTGAAACATGAGCCTCAAACATAATGGCTCGCCTCAACTCCTCGTCATTTGGGAAAACTAACCTACTCTAAAATCTCAATGCACTATTCGACCCAATAGATTAATGCTCTACCCCCTCAGCTAACAACTGCCTAATCCGCTCCTGGCAAAGTTGATCTTCTGCCCGTGACTTAACGACCCGAAGAATAATCTAAAGTGTGATGGTGAGAATCGCCATATATGCATGGGTCAAGTCGTCTTTCCACTTCACCTTCCAAACTATCACCAACTCTAATATCGGTTTGTGGCTCAAAACATTCGTTACAACATTTTCCTTCCTCAGGTGGTACTAAATGTCGAATTGGTAGTCCTTCACAAACTCTAGCCATCTCCTCCGCCTCATGTCAAACTCCCGTTGCGTGAACAAATACTGGAGGATCTTATGGTATTTGAATAGCTGAAACTTCTCCACAGGAGATAATGCCTCCACACTTGCAGTGTAAAAACCACGTCAGCTAACTCCAGGCCGTGGGCGGGGTGATGTCCCTTGTTAGGCTTTAGCTTATGTGAAGCATAAGCTATTGTCCTATCTTTCTGCATCAATAACCCTCAAACTCCCCTCAAGGATGCATCTGTGAATACCTTATAGTATATTCATGCCCGAGGTAATGCCAGAACCACTGCTGTAGTCATTCTAGTCTTCAGCTCATCAAATGCCTGCTGGCACACATCATCCCATACAAATAACACATCCTTCCTTGTCAGATTCGTCAGGGCAAGACTATCTTTGAGAAACCCTATATGAAACAACGATAGTACCTGACTAATCTTAAAAATCTACGTACCACGATGGGGTGTAGTGGGCTGTCCCCACCCCATCACTGTGAAAAACTTTCTCGAATCCACTGATATCCCCCTCTCAGATACAATATGCCTCAAGAACTTCACTTCCTGTAACCAAAAGCCACATTTCTCGAACTTAGCACACAATTGTTTCTCATAGTGTTTGTAAGACTACTTGTAAATGTTGTGCATGCTCCTATACCGTCCAAGAATAAATCAAATTCTCATTAATAAACACTATGACGAACTGATTCAAAAATTCCATTAATACTCGATTGTTCAAATTTATAAACATCTCGGATGCGTTGGTTAGCCCAAAAGGCAAAACCAAAAACTCATATGACCCATATCTCGTAAAAAATGCCATATTCGAGATATCCTGCTCTCGAACTCTTAACTGATGATAACCTGATCTCAAATCGATCTTAGAGAAATACGCAACACCCCTCAGCTGGTCAATGAAACCATTAATTAGGGGCAACGGATATTTATTCCGTGTGGTGACTTTGTTCAACTCCCTGTAGTCGACACAAAGTGATAAGGATCTGTCATTCTTGACAAAAAAATTGGAGCACCCTATAATAAAGTACTCCTCCTAATGAACCCATATCCCAATAACTGCTCAATATGATCCCGAAGCTCCCTCATCTCCAAAGGATCCATCCGATACGGTGTACGGTCAATAGGTCTCATACTTGGAATCAAATCCATTATGATGTTTATCTTCCGACTAGGTGGCAGTCCTAGGATATCCCCAAATACATTAGAAAACTCGCTAACTACCAGGATGGAATCTAATGACACTACAACCTACGAAGAAGTCTCTTCCTTCATATAGTATAAGTGCGTCCTTGAACCACCCTCGGGGTGTGGCATCGTAACCAGGTACATCTTCTGCCCCGAAATGGAGAAGACGACGAACCTATAATAACAGTCAACACATGCTCTGTATGTAGCTAGCTAATCCATCCCTAATATGATATCGTACTAGTTGATCTTACTTGACCTTAAGTTCAGGAGTGCCCTTAAATCAACACCTATGGAGTCTGGCCTGGCGGAAGATATACGAGCTAGCTATACTTGATCCTCCATTCAACAAGGGGTCATGCGGATCGCTCTTGAATCTATATTCTCCAAAAAGTGTAACTCATTATTTTGTTTTTATTTTTTAGCATTCCCGGTGTAGGAACTACTACACTTGATGTTTTCCTCGTAACAGTAAACTAGGGAGACAAACAGAGTCCTATAACCTGACAATCAGAGAAAGGTTCAACCGAGTAAGCCAGTTAGCGACATAACTTATATAATAATAGATCTAGAATAGATTCAAGAAAAAAATATTTGAAGTTACTCTCCTAAAGGAAGGGTTAGGTTTGGCTACCGCAAGGGAGAGAAAGCGAATCCGTATTAGAATCCGAAATATTGAGAAATTTCAAGTGATCCGAGGGAATCGGGGAGAGAGGGATAAAATATATCAACCTTGGTACGACTCATACATAATAGATTGACTCCCATAACGAACGCCTCTAATAGTCCCTTCACGCACTGGGAGAATACCACAAAGATTACCCTACATGCAAATGGAGCTTGAACATACCCTACTTGCCGAACAACCTTAACCATTCGCTTGTTGGTTAAACTTACTAGGCATTCCCTTGCTTTCAAACTCCTTCATACCCTTACCGGATCCCATTTTCTTGAATAGGAGAATAGTCAGAGTACAACCCCTTTTCCAGTAGGGGTGAAGATCTAATATAAGTAAGTTTGACACAAAAGTGACTCGCTATATCTCGATCCCTATACCCCGACATATCGAACATATGGGTGCCCCTCTACCCACAAGTGAGTCTATGTGCAGTATAATATTAGAGGAAAAATCTACCATCCCAGTCTCACGTAAAAAACCTATAATAACAAATGAATGAGATTCCCCCATGTCAAATAAAATATAACCTACGTTCCCAGAGATAGGGAACATACCCTCAATAGCCTGAACTAGCGCTGGTTCCTCTACCGACATAATGTAGTATACCTACCTGTACTGTAGCTATGGCAGCTGCCCCTATGGCGCCTGATGTTCTCTCTGACTTCCATGATCCCGAGGGACCTGCTTACCCCGAGGACACTGCCTCGACGTATGGACCCTCTCCTTGTAAGTATAACAGTTCTCTTTAAATGATCTTCACTCTGTCTGTCGGCTCTACTAGCCTTGACCCTATTATGGTCCCTGTGCTGTTGGACCTTCTGATCCTGTCCCTACTGCCCGTAGTCCTATCGACCCTTCTTATTCGATCATCGGAACCCCTGAATCGCTTATGCTAATTTGTGGATGAAATGCCCCTAAACTGCTGGGTCCCGTGATCGCTACCTCCACTCACCTTACCCTGCTAGTTTGACGTATCGGCTCCTTGAGGCTTCTCACTATTGTTCTTTCTGGAACGCCCTGTGATTTGGACAGTGGAAAAGGATGGCATTCACCATCTGATTATACATGGTGAATATAGGATTCCCCCAAACTGACTTTCTAATATGCCAAGTCGATCCCGCGGTAAACCTATCCATCTTCCTCTACTCTGTATTCACATCCTCCTTTGCAAAGTATGAAAGAGTGGTGAACTCTTCCTCATACTCTGCCACTGTGTGGCTCTCCTGTCTAAGATCCATAAACCGACTCCTCATCTCCGACTGCATCACCTTATGGAAATATGTACCTTTGAATCTCTCCCTGAATTCATCTATTGTCAAGATGTCTCTCTCTGTCCCTGAAGTGAAAGACTCCCACCACTGGAGTGGGACCCCTATAAGCCAAAATGAAGCCAAAATTTGCTTTTGTACTGAAGTACACTCCACCATTAGTAAATGCTGCTGAATATCCTTCTTCCACCTGCTCTTCACTAAAATATCTAGACTTCCCACAAACTTTGAAGGTTGGCCCTTTATGAATGCATCCTTAGCTCTGTCCCAGACTAACCCTGATACCTGGGTTGGTGCTGCCACCTGCTGTGGTGGTGGTGGTGGTGGTTGTTGTTGATCCTGTAGTGGTGGAAAGTACTGGAGCATGTTTACCATCACAGTGTAAATCGCCTTATTTACGATGTTAGCGATCTGTACTGAAGTGATAATGGATTGCCCCGTGGAGCCTGGGATGGCTATTGTGGATCCGGCTGAGCCTCCTCATCTTTAATGGGTGAGAATATGCGCCTAGGTCTACCCATCCCTACGTTTTCCATCTGAAAGCAAACAAAGTTCGAATTAGTACAAATCTCAAGAATACAATGAATCCTAAGCATAGGCTATCAAAGAATGCAATGCAGAACGTAATGAACATAAAATAGATCCTAAGGACACTAGAACTTGCATGCTATAATACAAACTGTAACAACCCCTATTTTCTCAAGTAAAGGTTGTCCAGACACGATACACCGAAGATGGAGCTTGTTTGTCAATTAATACCATTCTCACCATCAAACCATATAAAATATATATTGATAAGCCATAATTGAGTTCAAGTTAATATCCAAAATGACGATAAAAATCCAACATACATCAAGTGTAAATAAAATCCAGCATAATAAAAAATGTCTCAAACTAACATAAAATAAATAGACCCCGGGCTTATACCCATATAATAATCCAAAAATAAATCGATTGAAGTGGAGTAGCACCTAAACTAGAATCAATAAATCTGAAGAATTTGATAAGCAAAAGGAAATGCAAGCTTGATTCGTCAACAATCCTGCTATCCCTGTATAGGATAAATTGGGTCCGCGCCCTAGAGTTGCAAGAATTAACTCATTTAATTTAAAGTGCAATAATACAGTCAATTCAAAGTAAGTATCCCCCATTGTTGCTCACATACGTTAAGTATCTGACCCTTCATCTAAGTGCGATATTTTTCGTATCCAAACATGTCCTAAAATAATGAATGATAACTGTGCCAATTTAGTATAAGATGCATTAAGTATAATCGACATAATGAAATGCAATCATATACATTCTTGTTATCATTTCGCAAAGTGTCCCAGTCATATAACTCTTGAAGGTGACATAAACATGTATTATGCACACTACATAGTATGGGGTCTATAATTTATCGTCTACATTCTTACATAACTTAATTAATCTCAGTTAATTCGTGTAATTATATATATGTCCTTTCATATATGCGACACTCAAATGCATCTACTAGTAGTGTCTCTTCCATACTTTATCGATAAGTCCAAAGGAATTATTTATCCAATCAGACATCACAAAACTCACGCAAGTGGGGCGGTCCCTACACAGTACAACAGTTCATGGCCGCTACCAAGTGGCGACAAAGGATCCTAACATCTACACCTACCTCCCGTAAATAGTGTTGCTATCTAGTACTTATGAGAACGACTTATACAACGTCTAGCCCACCTATGCCGACGTATGCTACGATCCCGAATATGCGTAACCCCAACTGATGTGACCGTCCATGAACATAGGTATGCTCACGCAATAAATATAAGTACATATTATTCTCTTATAATATGTATAGGTAATTATTCCATAATTTCCCAAGATATCCCAAGTGATTACTCATAAATATTCACATATCATTAATCGACCATCTAGTCAATTATTAATTCCTTCCTCTTTATATGACTATTTAACCATCTAGTTAAATATGGTTTCCTATTTAATATTTGTGGCATAAAAGTATTTTTTTTAATAAAATCATCATTTATCCAAACATCGTCCCACCAACTCGTATAATTTTCTAAAAATACCCCCATCCATCCTCGGTCCCTACTCATCTTGTCTCAGAGGCCGAATTGATTCGCCTATTGTGGTGAATCGATTCTCCCAACTGAATCTATTTGCTTATGTGGCCGAATCAATTCGGATATGGGCAGAAGACCAGATTTTCTACATTTCTTTAATGCAAAAATCGTCCATTCCATCCCAAAGTTCATTCCAATGGTTGATTCAATTTTAATAACATAAGAACATGTCCCTATGACTTTGTCCTTCCGCCTAGAATGGTTAATTGCATAAATTAACATTAAATTTCATTTTCCAAATACCACAATTTATTTCAATTGACATATCTATAGAAATCAGGTTTTTCACCTCTTAATTCTATTAAATTCTAATCATATACAAAGATCCTAATTCTCATAATTTCCAGATCTTGATACATGAGTTCAAATCCTCGACATGTATATCAATTTTCCCACGTTATTCTGGAGTCCTAAGGCATGCGTTCTATCATCAAATTCAATATTATAATCATCCTAAATTTTTAGGTTTAATCCACCTAATTTTCATATTAGTCTTCTCAACATGCATGAGATTAAATCCTACCATTTAATCACCAATTTCATACTAAAGTCCAAAAATTATAGGGTGTTTACTACGATGAATCAATAAATACATTGAACAAACTTAGATTAAAGTCGGCGCTCCCTACGATCCAGAATAGCTATGGGTATCTCCTCGTAGGTGGCGTCTAGCTGAAGCTCTATCTCCTCAATATCGATATGCTCGTACGCTATCTTGTCTCTAAGGAATCTTTGCAATGCATATTTATGGAAGACGTAGTGCATTTGCTGTAAGTGATCCAATAATCGCAACCGATACGCTATGGGCCCGATCCTCTCAAAGATAGGTAATTGTCCCACATATCGGGGAGCCAGCTTCCCCTTCTTCTCAAAACTCACCACTCCTGTCATGGAAGACACTTTAATCAACACCTCATCCCCAACATTAAAGTCTAAGTGTCTCCAACCCACATCTACATAGCTCTTTTGCCTATCCTGGGTAATCCGTATCGTGACCCAAATCATCTCCACATTCTCTAAGGTGTCCTGAATGAAATATGACCCGAGTAATTTATTCTCCCCCACCTCCAACCTGTTTGAGGGTGAATGGAAAGGTCTCTCGTAAAGTGCCTCAAATGGTGCCATCTCTAGTTTAATTTCAAACACATTTTATATTCTAAAATTATTATTTTCTTTTGAAAATAAATTCACACTTTCAAGTTGTTAACTAAAATATTAAAGCAACTATAATGGTATTTATAGGGGCATAATAAATAAATAATTATTTAAATTAGACTTACAAATTTATTGCATATCTTTACCCTTTGAGTGCGGATTTTAGAGAATCATTTGGAGATTAACACATATAGAAAGTGTTAATGACTCCATTAAGGGTAATGCACAATAATATAAGATAAGTGTTATTTATTATCAAGTCTCTTGAAGATTAAAAAATCTCAGTCCTAATACAAATATGCGAAGAAGAATACTTTTGTATGATCAAAATGATTCACAAAATATCGACTCCAGTAATCTGAAAATACACACTCAAACTACTCACCCTCCAATAATATTTTTGTCTCAGTACAATCACTCACACTCTACAATCCAAAAATATGCACTCCCAAATGTGTCTCCCTCTAAAAATAATATAACTCCTGATAAAAACACTATCTAAAAATACACTACAATAAAGCTTGATCTTCAAAACTCCCTATTCTATATGTTATTCTCTTAAATCTCTAATGCACCCTCCTTTTATAGAGTCAAGAGTTGACATTGAATGTTTAATTTTGGGTATGTAGAAGAGATATCAAAGTAATGTAGGACTGGCTTGAACATTTTCGTGTGTGGGAGATTTGAGTTTCTAACACATTGAGTGGGATAGTGTTTAGTGTGTTTCATTTTTTTTAGGCAATAAATGGGAAGGATAGGATACGAAAAAGAGGTCCCTGCTAACACGCCTGTGACCCATACCTCGTCACATAGGATCTCTGGCGCTGATGGTAAGTTACCTCAGAATTCGGTGACTGAAGCGACAAATAAGGCTAATTACCAAGGTAAAAAGCCTCCTGATCATCCTAAGATATCATCCAATCAGATCTGGACACAAGTTGGGCAGTCTGAACTGCATATGATAAACCCGCTGTCTTCCAACCCTATGCCTATTCACACGTCTAATAATCAGATGGGTGGGCTGTTGAAGAATTTTTAATTATGCATAAAATATGAACAGGTGTTTGGATTTGAGGCATAATAGACTACTGTCCTTAAGGTGTTATTTGCCCCCACTCGTACAGAGTTTGCTAACGGGTCTAGGCAAATTACCTCCAAGATACAAAAAATCCACGGGTTTATTCAAGTAGCAAACTTGAATAATAACCCACAGAACACTCTATGAAATTGGTAAGAAAAAATAATAGAGAGAAAGAGAATTTTCGGAATTCATTATGAGAGGATTTTGCCTTCTATATATAGCCTCTTGTGGTGTCTGTTCATGAAGAGACACCACATCCAAAGGTCATTTAATCACGGCCCTTGGATATATAACTATATTTTTTAACGTTCCAGATTTGAACTAAAAGGATGCGACTGTACGGATTAATACTTAACGAAGTGGCGCCAAAATCCGACGGTTCAGATCCACTCGCGCCATAATTATGTGTCATTCATTATGGATTTAATCTGGACCGTTTGATCTTTTGACGTTGTCAAAAATCAAAGGCTCCTACTTCTCCTCGCGACGATGCGTACGTGCGAAGTGCGCCTCTAAAGCGCCCAAAGCGCCCTAAACGCCCAATCGCACTTTCGCACACGCGCGCGCGCGCGCGCGCGTGTGCGTGTGCGGATGGTGCAAAGCACCATCCTTGGACCTAAGGTGTACACTAGTAGCATACACTTCAATGCACACAAGTAATCTCTTATGACACAAAAGCATTTACTAACCCACTAATTTTTTCACACTTTTCCAATGTGGGACTTTGGTTTTCCCACTTCCCTTTGTCTTTTCCTATTCCAATTAATTGATGGTTTTAACCTTTCATTTTCTCTAACCATTAATACCCATTAATATTAAAATCATCCAACATGGGCCAGTCATTAATGATATACTACGAACTCCCCCTTCCACAGAACAGGTCAATACCACTCCCAAAAATGTTAACCACGCTAAATCAACCCCATGCTCAATAACATTTTAAAGCCAAACAGCTCATCCCCCAATTTCAATCAACTCTTACCTAAAAATACCGTTAGAGCCCACCTTCAAACTCGCGATACTAGGATATGCGTAAGTCAAATACGAGTTCATGTTGGCAGGGGAAGCAGTGATAAACTTTGTGAGCATGGTGGACGAAGCATGAGCGATCATATGCAGTTCGAAATATCCCTCACGCTCAACTACATGTATCCAGAACAATTCCACTAGCAGTAGAAATGGACTCGTGGACAACGAGGATGAAGGAATTATACAACGTACAGATTGTACTCCTAAAGATAACGGATTATCCCCGATGGCCGAGTAGGGTTACTACATTTTTATTTAATCATGTTTCCATCAATGGTTGCTATAATTTGGAATTGTCGCGGGGCTTATAAACCCCTATTCAAACCTACACTAAAAGAGTTGGTAAATTTTTATACCCCTGATATTGTGGTCATCCTTGAAACCCATATCCCTATTACTAGTGTCGTGGAATTTTTCAATAGCTTGGGTCTCACCGAGCAAATTATTTCTGAACCTCTTGGGAAGTCGGGGGGTATTTGGGATACGTGGAACCCTCATACTATCCAGCTTCACCTCTGTCCATCTCTCGCCAAGCCATTCATGTAACGATTAAGAAATCTCACTATGATGAGTGGTTATTCTCAGCAATCTATGCTAGCCCTCTCCCGCACTTGAGAAGACATCTTTGGGAGAACCCGGAAGACAATGCGGATTGCATGGAGATCCCATGGCTTGGTGCGGACGACTTTAATGACTATATGGATACCTTGGATAATAAATCCTACTCAAAACATGTGGCTACCACAAAATGCTCTAGATTCATTGACAACATCAATAATTGCAAGCTGTCGGACCTAGGGTGCAATTGGCCTAGGCTTACTTGGACCAACAACCGGGAGGGCTTCTCTAACACTATGATCCGATTGGATAAGTTTCTTGCTAACAATGATTGGAGATTATTGTACCCGAATGCTTCTATCGATAATGTGCCTAGGACTGCTTCTGACCATTGCCCGATGGTTCTGTGTTTTGAAGGTACTAACTTTAACACGGAATTTCATAAATCTTTTAGATTCCTTTCTTGTTGGTTTGATATGAAAGACTTCAAAGAGCTTGTTAATAATATTTGGAATAACTACTCCAATCTCAAGGATAATATTCACACTTGCAAGACATCTGTTAAAGAGTGGAACAAAAATATTTTGGTAATATCTTTCAAAATAAAAAAATATCTTATGGCACCTTAAAGGTATTCAAATTTTCTCTCATAATCTTGAAATACTTGAAAAAAACCTCCAATCTGAGTTTAACTATATTTTAATTCAGGAGGAGAAATTTTGGCGTAAAAAATCTAGAATCCAGTGGATTAGCGAGGGAGATAGGAACACTAAGTTTTTTTCACATTTCCACCATAATTAGAAGAAAAAAGAACATAATTGACCGGCTCATGATAAATGGGATTGGACGGAGTATACTACCACCCTTACCGCCCACATAAATGCTTACTATAAAAACCTTTTCCAATCTGAGTTTTCGTATGATTTAAATAGTCAAATGGAAGATTATCCGCATTTTGAATTTGAGAGTAGGAATAGCTTTAGTCACACTTGCCCCGTTACGATTGATGAATTTAGGCGTGCCACTTTTAGCATGAAAGCAAGTAAAGCCCCAGGTCCTGATGGGATCCAACCAATGTTCTATCAACACTTTTGGAGTAACACTAAAGGCAATCTGTTTAATTTTGTTCACAAGTGATGGAGACAGGGTGAATGCCCTCCCAATATGAATAATAACTATGTGACTCTAATTCCTAAACTTGATAACCCAGAGAATATTAGTCAGTTTCGCCCTATCACTTTTTGCAATGCTTCGTACAAAATCCTTGCTAAAGTGAAAGTTAATAGACTCCATCCCATCCTTTATCGGATTATTAACCCGTGCCAGGCTAGTTTCCTCCCGAGTAGACAGACTTCTGACAACATCATTATTACCCAGGAAATTATACATACCCTTATGAAAAAAAGAGGGAAGGCGGGTGGGGTCATCCTCAAAATCGACCTCGAGAAAGCTTATGATAGAGTTAGCTGGGACTACCTCGAGGAAGTATTAAATTGGTTCAATGTGGAGAGTGGATTTAGAAATTTGATTATGAGTTGTGTGAAGAATACCTCCACTGCTATCCTTTGGAATGGATCCCCGCTACCTAGTTTTACCCCCACAAGGGGTCTTTGACAAGGTGACCCGTTCTCACCCTACTTGTTTGTGATATGTATGGAGTACCTCTCTACTAGCATCACTGATAAAGTGGGTAAAGGCAAATGGAAAGGGATTAAAACTTCCCCCAATGGCCCATGCATTTCAAACCTCTTCTTTGCAGATGATCTTATCCTTTTTTCTAACATAACGATTAGATCTTGCGAGACTGTGATGGACACACTAGAAGAATTTTGTCACATTTCGAGGCAAAGAGTCAGTTACTCAAAATAATGTTTTTTTGTAGCGCCGAATATCCCTAGAGCTCATGTTGTGGATCTTAGTAATAAATTTGGGACGAGTCTCACTGATAATCTGGGTACCTACTTGGGCGCCAATCTTGTGCACGACAGATTCAATATTGCTTACCTTTGGAATGTAATTGATAAAGTTCAAAAGAAGCTTACTGGGTGGAAAACCAAGTTTCTTTCATTTGCGGCCAGAGCTACCCTTGCCCAATCTCCCACATCTATGACCCCTGCGTATAATATGCAAACCGCTCTCTTTCCCCAAAAAACTGTGATACACTTGATCGACTCAATATAATTTTTTTGTGGGGAAGCAAGGAGAGAAACAAAAAGATTCATCTTGTTAGTTGGGATAAAGTCTGTACGCCAAAAGACAGGGGTGGGTTGGGCATTAGAAAGGTCCATGATAATAATAAAGCTATGATTGCTAAACAAGGCTGGAAAATCATGAACAGTAGTAACTCCTTATGGGCCAATGTCATCACAAAAAAATATAATGTTGATCCTAACCCTAGGTTCTGGAGTAAAAACAACAACACTTACCACATTTGGCGTAGCATTTTTAAATGTAAAGAGGTCCTTATTAAGAACACCCAATGGAATGTGGGGAAGGCAAGTAAAATTATTATCATGAAAGACTGGTGGTGTGGGGATGTTCCTCTCGCTTCTAAAGGAGGCCAAAGCCCTATGTGTGATGAGAATGTTAGCACCCTCCTTAATAATAATGGTGATCGGGACCTTATTAGGATTCGACAAAAGTTCAATGGCACTATTGCGGATGAAATCATCAATACGTCGCTCTCTAAACGGGGGTTAGGGAGGACAAATCCTCTTGGCAACCTAGCAGCAAAGGTAAGTTCTCTATCCACTCTTGCTATGATATAATGTCCTTGGGGGAGGATTTTACCCCCCGCCTCGAAAAGGGTGGAAAAATATTTGGAAACTTGGTATTCCTCCTAATTTGAAACACTTTTTTTAGACCCTTCTTCATGGGAAATTACTCATGAATGCCCATAGAGAGAGACGGGGCCTCACCACGGATAACGCTTGCCCTAGATGCGCATACAAGGAAGATATCAACCATCTGTTCAAAGACTGTTATTTTTCTACCCAAGTCTGGCAAAATCTCAACGCTCCCATTGCTCATTTACAAGGTATGTTCGCTAATTTTAACTCTTGGGTGATGGCTAATGTGTTGAATAATGCGAATAACAACTGGTATGTGACTATCATCTCCTACCTTTGGTGTATTTGGAAAACCCGCAACAAACTTGTTTTTGATAATGTTAGCACCACCCCGCATATGGTTAATTAGATTATTCGTGGGCTAAATTACGATATCTTCGAAGCCAGTAATAAGATTACTAACCATGAAGGGGATGGTTCTAGTACGTCCACTATTGCTAGTGATTGTATTTCAAGTACCTTCATCATCCAAACAAATGGGAGTTTTGACATCAATAGTGGGATGGGTGCGTTTGGTGTTATAGTGCGGGATGAAGAAGGAAGCTGGACTGTTGGATTCACTGGTCGTATTCAGGGAATGGAAAGACCCCTTAGAGATGAGCTAGAAGGAACTTTCCATGGTTTGAACATTGCCTTCAGGGAGCTATGGAGGGGATTCTGCCTCATGACCGATTGCTTTGAAGCTGCCCATCTGTTGGAGTCGGAGGACAAGGGGAACCACCCTCTTGTTAACATAATTGAAGACTGTTGTGAGCTCACTAGTTGCCTCAATGAAAATATCATCCACATCCCGAGAGATAAGAACATCCAGGCTGATTGTATGGACAAAATTGTGAAAGTTTCCCATGACCTTTATGAAGAATAGGTGCATATTTCAGAGTGGCTCCTCGTGATGCTTAAACAAGCCGACCTTGATAACCCCATGCTTTAGGGTTCTTGGTTTTGTTTGTTTTTTCCTTTCCCTTTTGTGACAATAAAAAAAGGATACGGGGTTTGTGATGGTTTGGGAAATGGGTTAATTTACTTTCTCTGGCAGATAGCACGAGAGTGACATGGACAGAGGGATCTGGGGTGTAAATGTCTATTTTAGCGGTTGTACAATAGGAGGTTGTGGGTCAGGTGGGTAGGCTGATGAGGTTTTAGGTGTAGCGATGTCTGGGTAGGGGTTTTCGGGTATAGTAGAAGGGTTTTGTTTAGTATTTTGTTTTGGTTTAGTTTGGAGGGTCTCGGGTTGGAGAGGCTGGTGGTTGCATGGGTGTTTTTGGGGTGGTTGTAAGTATGTTTGGATTTGGGTTTTGGGTGAAAACCATGTTGAATTAGAGGTTGGTTGGTGTTTGGATTGTGTCTGTGTGTTGTACTATTGAGAGAGAGAATAATGGAGGTGCCAGGTTAGAACTCGGGTATGGGTTTCGGTAGTATGGTCTGTGTATGCGTATACAGTTTGGTTAGGTGGGCTAGAGAAGGGTTGGTTATTGTGGGTTGTTAGGTGGGTGCATGGATGGGAGAGGAAGCTGTGTGTGTGTGTACACATAAAGTCTCTCATAATGACTCCTTATGGCGCAGACGTCGGTACATACCCTTTTTTAAAATAGTAAAAAATTAATTTTTTGATGAAACTTTGTAGATATGATGTCCACGGTTAGAAGATCATCTCCAAATTTTTTCATGAAAAAATTCAATAAAAGAGCCGCTGAGATGACGTGATATGTAAAAACAATGGCATAAATATTCATTTTCAACCGTTGAAATATTAGGTCGGCGCCAGTCACTATTGATTGAATTTTTTAATGAAACTTCAAGGATGTGATCTTCTCACTGTCGAGATCATATCCATGAAGTTTCATAAAAAAATTCAATCAAAAAGTGGGTGAGATGATCATCAACATTTCAACGATCGAAAATGCATATTTATACAATTTTTTTACATATCACCTCATCTCAACGTTTTTTATTGAATTTTTTGATGAAAACAATTGAAGATGATCTTCTCACTGTGGAGATCATATCCATGAAGTTTCATAAAAAAAAAAAATCATTTTTTTACTATTTTAAAAAATGGTATGTACCGGGGTCTGCACCATAAGGAATTCTTACAAGAGAGGGGCTTTCTCTCTCTCTCTCTCTCTCTCTCTCTCTCTCTCTCTCTCTCTCTCTCTCTCTCTCTCTATATATATATATATATATATATATATATATATATATATATATATATATATATATATATATATATATATAATGTATCGTACATAAATATTAATAATAAATACATACATATTATCAAATACTCAAGAGTAATGTTATAAATCCAAATTACAACCCCCCAAATCATCCCTAAATGAATTGACATAGTGTTAAAATATTGTCATGTGTCATTATTAATGTAAAAAGTACAACATTTTAAGGTCATCTTAACTCATTCGGGAGATGACTTGGGACATTTTATTCAAACTCAAATAATTATTCTTAAACACAAAAGAAAAGAAAAGAAAAATAAAGTAATATGCAACCTAACACAATAAAATGACACACACCAATAATAATAATAATAATAAACACAAAGACACAAATAACATACGTATATTACAAAATGACACATGGCATAATACTTATAAAAATAAAATTATAATTATATATATATATATATATATATATATATATATAGATAGATAGATAGATAGAGAGATAGAGATAGAGAGAGAGAGAGAGAGACACACACACGCACACACACAACACACAACACACAACACACAAAAGGTTAAGGACATGATTTGGGACGGGTTTCTGGGATTGACAAGGATGAGTTTAAGGGGTTGGTGCGTGGGGGCATTCGAATGTTCTTCATTGATGCATTTGACCATTCTTTTGCCACAATTGCCTCGAATTAAACATTTTGATGTTGCAACTGCGTATTAACCTACAAGATAAATAATAACACTCATGTGGCCAATATTAATGAGGACTAACAATTAAAATAAGTCTATTTGGGGTATAAATAACACAATTTTATGTTCTTATCACCATATCCCCAAACAGAAATTTTCTAGTCCTCGAGCAAAAACAAATAGAAATTAAGAAAAGTAACCAAAAGTTTGACACTTTTGTGAGTACTTACGATTGCACTTAGTATGTAAATTTTTTTTGCTAAACTTATAGGTTACCCTAAAAGACGAGTATTGTCGGTTTGCATTAAACATACCCAGAAAATTCAAAAAATCTTGTATTTCAAATAGTTTCTTATTAGACGAAGAAAATATCACACAACCATCTTGAAGAATTCTAAGAATAGGAACATTGAACTATAAAGTGTATGAAAATATAATATTACTTAATACCATAGGCATAATCCTTTCCATAACTCGATGCGTGTTGTGTAAAATCATTCAAAACAACTTCAAATATCATAAAGATTGATTCCTAGATTGCGTTTTATAATCAATGATTCAACTTCAAATCTCACTAAATATATTTCTCTCAAAGGAATCTCTAAAATATTTGGATAAGTGTGTCTCTCTTATGTGTGAGGAGTTTAGTAAATTTAATAGAATAACAAACGTCTCACACACATATAAGAGAGAATGAATGATTAAAAAAAATGATATCATAAAAGAATGCAAACTACTATTTTGAGAATGTAAATTTATTCATCATATGGTCTTCTCATTCGCTCGAACACCATACCAAGGGTTAAAATGAGTTTTTTTTACATAAAAGATGATGGGAAAATGAAATGGAAAAAATGGATGATATGATGATATGGGATTTTTGAGAAGAGTGGTCTATAACTTGAAGAATTTATGTCTTCATTTCACAAAAAAATTGATTGCATGCCTTTTCTAGTATTTTCCTTTCTCTTATTTTTCATTTTTTTTCTTTTATATATATATATATATTTTTTTTTCTTATGCGGTGCGAATTATCTTTACATAACACTAGCGAAGACATTTTTTACATTTTGAATTTTTACCACTATTTTTTTAAAAAGTAGAAATGATAGAAAATGATATATGGATGGTGTGGGGGGATATATATGGGGAAGGTAATGGTAATTTGATATTGATAATGGTAAGTGGGTGGGTGAAAAGGTTTGGTGCTCGGGACAAACTCAGACACATGCTTTTATAACTAAAAAAAATGACATCATTTTGATTCGCAAAGCCAAAAATGTAGAATAATGTGACCATGCAATGATTAAAGTGCAACACCCAATGAAAATTAAGTCAACTTGTGACTAGGAGATTACGTAAAAATCCTCAACAAGGCGAAAAACTCTAAATTCACTCGTTTAAGTCTCCACTAGTGATCCTTAAGGTTCTCTTGAGAATTTATACAATCTTCACCTTAAGACTGTTATGATGTGATAAGTGCGCAAAAAATACTTAGTATAGGAATTCATAATGTAAACTTGCCTTACAAGGTATTACTTAAGCTTATAAGATAAAAGGACAACTTCAAGATAAAAACATAAGATATTCCTAAATTTTTCTGACAAAAAAATTCAAATGAGGTATGATTTTGATAAAATTTTCACCCCTAAACAAAAAAGAGCGTCATTATCAATGTTAAAACCATATTTTAAGTTGGAATCACAAGGTAGGAAATATATTACCATAATCAACTTCTAAAGAAACTGTATCGCATGATTTACTCAAGGTGAAGCATGGATAATGATGGTATGGTACAAATGTACAAGTCTATAAATCATATGTAAAGCATTGGGGGGAGGATATAACACCACCCCCAAACAGGATAATACCCATACTTAGAAACAAGACAAAACGGGTGGCCTTCTACGAGCGCTAAGTTTAAGGTCTTCAGTTAGACATACATGTACTCACCCTAAAGATGGAAACTAGAATATAACGGGGTGGAAGAAAAGTGAGAATGTGCGGGTAAGATTTCCCCCAAACTAGACTAAAATGTCTGTCTTCATAAATTAAGTCAGCAAGATCAATCTCTTCCACTTGAGGAGAGGGTAATTTTAAGAAAGGCTTGATATGTTGAACATCGACTTGAAAAAGGCTAACATACTTGGGATTTTGAACTGTAATGGCACCGTAGGGAGTGACAGACTCGACAGTGAATGGACTCGAACATATAGTCTTGAGTTTTTTAGGAAAGATATGGAGATGAGAATTATACCACAAGACCTTTTGGCCCAGTGGAACTCTTTACGCATGATGTTTTGGTCATTTATCCATTTCATTTTGTCTTTGTATTTATTGGATAAATCATAAGCATCGTTCCATAATTCTTTTAAATCATTGAGTTACAATTTACCATGAACACTCGCCTCTTCGATATTCTAGTTAAGGGTCATAATGGCCCAACACACATGATGCTCAAGCTCAATGGGGAGGTGGCATGGCTTTACAAAAGTTAACCAATAATAATACATACTAATCAAAGTCTTATATACAATACTATATGCCCAAGGGAGTCATTTAAAAATAATGATCAATCTTTTCGATTAGGATTAGTAGTCTTCTTAAGGATTTGCTTAATTTCTTGGTTGAACATATCAACTTAACCACTCGTTTGAGAGTGATAGGAGAGACCAAGTTTGTGAGTGACACCGTTCTTTTGACAAGTTGTTCGAAGACTATATTACAGAAATGCCTACCCCCATCATTAGTGATATCTTTAGGGGTGCCAAGATGGGGAAAATGTACAGTTTGAGAAATTTGATCACAACACAGTGGTCATTGCTACAACAAGTTATGGGTTATATCCATTTTAAAACGTAGTCAGCCGCGACTAATATATATAGAAAACCATGACAAGAGTCAAAAGGTCCCATAAAATCAATGCCCCACACATCGAAGATTTTAATGATAAGAATGGGCATGAGGGGCATCAGGTGTCTACGAGACATACTCTTAGAATATTAGCATTTAGTATAAGCATGACAATATTAGTGCACATCTCCAAAGGGGTGGGGTAATAAAAATCACCTTGCACCACTTTAGTTATAGTTTTCGTAGAGCTAAAATGGCCACCACAAGCACCATTGTGACAAAATGATAGAATGCTTACGTTCTCACTATCGAGAACACAATGACGAATGACTTAATAGGGATAGTATTTGAAAATATATGGGTTATCCCAAAAGTAAAACTTAACAGTTGCCAAGAACTTATATTTTTCTTATTTCGACCAATGAATGGGAAATTAGTCGATAACAAGAAAGTTTACAATATTTTCATACCAAGGTGATTCAGAAAGAACAAAGAGTTGCTAATCAGTAAATGACTTGAAAATAGGAATATGATCGTTGTCAGAAATAATGGACAGATGGGAGAGATGATCCGTAATGATATTTTTAATACCCTTTTTATCACAAATTTCTAGGTTAAACTCTTAAAGTAATATAATCCATCCTATCGATTGAGGTTTAGAATCATTCTTTTTAAGAAGGTTCCAGAGCAGCGCATGATCAATTTAAACGACAACCAGGGAACCTACGAAATAAGCACAAAATTTGTCAACAGCAAACACAATGGCTAATAACTCCTTTTCAACTATGATATAATTGAGTTGAGTATCATGTGGGGGTTTACTTCCATAATAAATCACATGAGAGTGCTTATCAAACCTTTATCCCCAAATAACTTTGAGGGCAAAGTTGGAGGCATCACATATGGTCTCAAATGCAAGAGACGAATTTGGAGGTTGGATTATGGGACAGAAAGTGAGTGTGACTTTAAGCTTCTCAAAGGAGGTAATACAAGCAACGTCAAAGATAAAAGGGATATCCTTTGATAAGAGTGTTATTAATGTTTGAGCAATTTAGGAGAAATCCTTAATGAAGCGCCAATAAAAACTCGCATTACCTAACAAGAAGCGAATATCCCCTATAAACTTAAGATTATGAAGAGTATAAATTAAGGCAATTTTGGCTTTGTTAATTTCTATACTGACACTAGATAAGACATGACCTAAAACAATGCCTTTTTCCACCATACAGAGGCATTTTTCCTAAATAAGAAACAATTTTTCTCTTCACATCGTTTAAGGACTTTGGTGAGATGTAATAAGCATTAATCAAAGGAGGATCGAAAGATGGAAAAATAATCCATAAAGACCTCGATAAAATGCCCTTCTATGTCACTAAAGATACTAGTCATAGACCGCTGAAATGTCGTGGGTGCATTACATAGGCCAACAGGCATGCGACAATAGTAAAACTTATCCAATGGATAAGTAAAGGTCATTTTTTTAGTCTTCAGGGGAAAAGGGGATTTGGTTATATCCTCACTATTTATATAATAAGCAATAAAAACCATGGCTTGCTAATTGTTCAAGCATTAAAGAAAGAGGAAAATGGTATTTCCTAGTGACAACATAGAGCTTTTGGTAATCAAGACAAACACCTGAACCGGTCAGCATAAGCTCATTATCACAATTTTTTATAACGGTGACGCCATAAATTTTAGGCATGACATGAATGTAACTAATCCATTAGCTATCCGAGATTGGATAAGTGATTCCGACATCAAACAAATTTAAAATTTTAGCTTTCATGACTTCTTTTATCATATAATTGTGCCAATATTGGGGATTATGAGAAATCTTGGCATTTTCCTCTAAATGAATACGATGACTACAAACATTGGGGCTCACGTCGTGAAAGTGTGAAACAGTCCACCCTATAACAGTGCTATGGTTGGTGAGAGTGTGGGCCAGTTGCTCTTCTTGATCCTGGGTCAAGTCAAAATAATTATAATCGACTGATGTTTATTTGGGCCTAAGAAAGTATATTTATACTTAGTGGGCAATGGATTAAGACACAAAGTAGGTAGGGGAGTGGGAGAGGCATAAGACTCAGATGTAGAAATAGAGCTCGTGGAAATATGGGGGCATGAGTCAACAGGGCTTTCAACATAGTGAATATGATCAAAAGATAGAGATTTGAACTGAGTGGCACAAACGTCGGTGTCCATAAATGGTGTAGAATTTAGCAAGGAATTCAGTTCAGAGATAGAAGAATCAATGTCAAAGTCAGACTCAAAGTAAGCCAAACACTTTTGCATAGGATCTTCAGGGTATGTATGATTCATCATATATTGGATTAATGAGTCAATCACACACACCTCATCAATGGATTCAACATCGAATTTTATTGCATAAGGTGGAAAATGTTGACTTCAACAGTCATATTGTCAAAAGAAAGATTCATGGAACCATCGTGATAATTTAAAAGTTCATTGGCGGTGGCCAAGAAAGACGACCCAATATTATAGGAATAATTATTAGGTCGGGTGTGGGAGTGTCCAAAATGATAAAATCCACTAGGTATAATAAGTTAACCACTTTCACCAAAACATCTTTAACCATCCCTTTAGGAATGTTTACAAAACAACTAGAAATGTGAAGAGTTACTCGTGTGGGTTTCATATTTTATAAACCTAATTTAAGATAAAGTGAGTAAGACAACAAAATGACACAAGTGCCTAGTTCAAGTAAGGCCTGGGTGGTGTACTTATCTCCTAACATTCAAGAGACAGTCGGATAACCATGGCCTTTATAGTTCACTACACCATTTTAATGGATAAGGGGCGTTGCTTATTCGGTGAGAAAAGCATCATGAGGCACATTCATTCATCTATTGCACAAGCCCTTCAAGAATTCGTCGTAGGACATGACTTGATGAATCACGGTGAGGAAGGGAATATTAATGTTAACATTCTTAAAAACTTGTTTGATCTCATCAAATTGGAGGGCCTTCTTGGTAGGATCTAAACTATGAGGAAATGGTGCCTTAGACTTGTAAACGGTGGTGTTCTCCATAGTTTAAGGCTCAATTATTTCTTTGGACTTGTCGAGTTGGCGAACCTGAAGGACCAGTTATGTGCGAATTTTTATGGAGGAAGTGGTGTCACAATCTTGGGGTAAGTAAGAGTCATTTTTAACTTGGCGTCCGGACCATGAGTGGTTACCATTTTCATATCTTCTTGGTAAATGGATGGGTTGGATGTCGATCCAACCACATAGGATGAATCTTTCCCATTCCCTTTAGGATTAGCAATACGTTTAATCGGGAATATACTTTTCTCTTGCTCGGACTCAAGTTAGTTGAAAAGTTGATCAAGCCTTTGGATGGTTTAACTTTACGCTTGCATGATTTATAGTTGATTCGTAAAGGGTATCGAGAGAAGAGATTGATGTTTAGGGCGGGGTGGCATAAGAGGTTTGGGGAACCAACTCTCTTTGTGAACTAAGTGGTGGAGGATAGTGATAATACGCAAATATTGTGTATTTCATCCGTCAAACCTACGCATTTTAGCCCCCTCAGGTGCCTTAATCTCTATATTTAATCCCATTAACCAGACAACCTCGGTTTATATTGTTAACATGCTATATGAGGTATAATTGGGTTTTTTATAGGTATTTAGGTACTAAGAATGAAGTTCGAAAGCATTCCGCTCAAGTCCCGTATGCAATTGCACGTTCAAGGGCACTCCGATCAATTCACAGTTTGAGCACCGGGCTCGACATCTCACATAAGTTATATCCCTCCTCGCAAGCTTCGCCTGGCTGTGAACGGTGCGTGATTTCGATCCCGAATGAAGAAGTTACGGTGATTCTAGCGGAGAGGAAAGCATTTACACCAAAACAGGAGGAAATGAGGTTCTACCCTGCTTGATCGATCGATTGATCAAAATGATCGATCTATTAATCCTTCAGTATTTTCCACGATTTCAACAGTCAAACGATCGACCAAAGGGGCCGATCGATCGATCCCCTATTTCTGTAGATATTTTTGCCTTCTTTTCTTTATTCTTTTCTTTTATTCCAACTTACTATATAACCCAATTTTCTTGTAATATCAGATATAGTTAGTTTTAGAAGACATTTTAGGTTAGGTTTTGGGTTTTGATAGCTTGGCTTCATATCTCTTTGGGTTGACAACTATATGGGTTGTGTATGTTGATCTTTCATCTTCCATCTCCATTTATATAATTATTCTTACCTAATTCTTGCTTTGTAGAATAATTTCCATGCTTTCTTAATTAGTTCAATTTCTTTATTTCTTTCTTTCCTAGTTTCATTAGTATAAATTAGCTTAGTTCATTATGTGCCCTTAGATAAATAGGGCCGGGATGTCGTTCCGCCATTAACGGGCCCCGAGCTCCGAAAATTAGGTTTCATGCAAAATTGCGTTTAATTGAACCCCCGCGAATTAAAGTCGGATTATTATGCATTTGACTTTCTTTGTCATGCAACGTTAGTGTTTAAAGCGATAATCAGAGTTTAATCCGCGTATGACCAATTTTCGGTTAAATGTTTAATCTCACAACTTTGGCTTAAATTCCTTATTGTTGGATGTTTATGATTAATTTATAATGCTCGTTTAAATTTCCCTCGAGCCGGAATTCTGACTAATAGTTGCTTCGAGCCGTATGGATGGATGATATCCCGATCCTCGCTTTACTTGTATTTAGACTTAACTTATTCTTTTCTTTTATTTCCTAGCACACATCACCTTTTTACACTTTTATTCCTGGATTAATAATCTATTACGATCTATCAAACATTCTCCATTGATTCGATACCCGACTTACCATTATACTCACCAGTTGAGTGTAGTCGTAACTTTGGTTTTTGTATAGAGTCCGTGAGACGAATATAAAATAACCGACGCGTAGGTGACTCTCGCGTCGCGGAAAAACTCGGTCTATCAACTGGCCCCATTGTCGGGGGCTGTTTTGATTTAGATTGTAATTGTCCTATTAGTTCGTAGTATTATTTCTTTTGTATTTGTATTCTTTGTTGTAACCTTTTTTTGCAGGAGTTCTACATTTGAGCGCCTAGAAACGCTTGAATTATTCCCGACGCACATTGCTTTGTGGAATTAGCCCTCTCTAGCCTTTGTTGGGGTAAGAATGTCTTATTCTAACTTTTCTGGGAATCCTAATAATAACTTTGAAAATTCCGATAAACCACTGACTTTTGGTCAATACATACAATCCCAAAAAATTGCAACATCTAAAATGACACTGGGTGAGTATTACAAAATTCAAAGTTTGGATTACATCAATTTTGGGCATGATCATTTTGATTCTGGGTCGCAAGATCCTTATGATAATAATTTTGAAACAAATTGTAACCATTTTCAAAATTCTTATGTTAATGATTTTGATTGTAGTCCCGAGAACAATTTCCAACCTTCTCATTTCCAAGAATGCACTCCTCGCACAATGACTTTCGGTGAGGGATTGCGCATGCTTGAAAATGAGAGGATTGAAAATCGTTATCGGGAAGAAAATCGTTGTTGGGAACGCGAGTTGGATTTACTATTTGAATCCGACGACGACTTTTCTTCGGAGACTTACGAAGTCGAGGACTATTTTGAACCAAATGAGGACTTAGTTCCTACTTTGGAACAAATCATCCTTGACTTGACCCATGGTGCAGTAGAGAATGAAAATGAGGATGAAACGGGCCTAGTATCCATTTGCAATGAACTCGTTTCTTATTTGATTTTCAAAGAAGAAAGTTTCATTGTAAACGATCCTATTTCTTCCGAAATTCAATTTTCAAGCGATGATCACTCATCGCCTGAGATTGAATTTATTTCATCCCCGTCGTTATTCTATACTGTCACACCAATTCTAGTACCCGATGAATCGGTTCAAAATTTTTTAGTTCCAAACCTTTTCACCGATGAGGAGTACTCGCTCGAACCGCTTTTCGTGACGGCATATTTGCCCTCATGTGCGCCGCCTCCCATTCCAACTTTAAAATACTTGGGAGATGATTAAATTTTTCTTGGCCCGCATGTGTATTTGTCGCCCATCCTATCCAAATCCCCCATCCTCCCTCCCAAAGTTTCCTTTCAGTATTTTTCCACGATTTCAACAGTCGATCTATCGACCAAAGGGGTAGATCGATCGATCCCCTGTTTCTGCAGATATTTTTTCCTTCTTTTCTTTCTTCTTTTCTTTTATTCCAACTTATTATATAACCCAATTTTCTTGTAATATCAGATATAGTTAGTTTTAGAAGACATTTTAGGTTAGGGTTTGGATTTTGAGAGCTTGGCTTGATATCTCTTTGGGTTGACAACCATATGGGTTGTGTATGTTGATCTTTCATCTTCCATCTCCATATATATAATTGTTCTTGCCTATTTCTTACTTTGTAGAATAATTTCCATGATTTCTTCATTAGTTTAATTTCTTTATTTCCTTCTTTCCTAGTTTAATTAGTATAAATTAGCTTAGTTCATTATGTGCCCTTAGATAAATAGGGCCGGGATGTCGTTCCGCCATTAACGGGCCCAAATTAGGTTTCGTAAAAAAATTATTCTAATTGAACGCACGCGAATAAAAGTCGGATTATTATGCGTTTAACTTTTTTTGTCATGCAACGTTAGTGTTTAAAGCGATAATCCGAGTTTAATCCGCGTATGACCAATTTTCGGTTAAATGTTTAATCTCACAACTTTGGCTTAAATTCCTTATTGTGGGATGTTTATGATTAATTGATAATGCTCGATTAAATTGCTCTCGAGCCAGAATTCTGACTAATAGTTGTTTCGATTCGTATGGATGGATGATATCCCGATCCTCTCTTTACTTTTATTTAGACTTAACTTATTCTTTTCCTTTATTTCCTAGCACACATCACCTTTTTACACTTTTATTCCTGGATTAATAATCTGTTACGATCTATCAAACATTCTCTGTGGATTCGATACCCGATTTACCATTATACTCACCAGTTGAGTGTAGTCGTAACTTAGGTTTTTGTATAGAGTCCGTGAGACGAATATAAAATGACCGACGCGTAGGTGACTCTCGCGTCGCGGCAAAACTCGGTCTATTAAATGGCGCCGTTGCCGGGGACTATGTTGATTTAGATTGTAATTGTCTTACTAGTTTGTAGTATTCTTTCTTTTGTATTTGTATTCTTTATTTTAACCTTTTTTTGCAGGATTTCTACATTTGAGCGCCTAGAAACGCTTGAATTATTTCCGGCGGACATTGGTTTGTGAAATTAGCCCTCTCAAGCCTTTGTTGGGGTAAGCATGTCTTATTCTAACTTTTCTGGGAATCCTAATGATAACTCTCAAAATTTCGGTAAACCATTAACTTTTGGTCAATACTTACAATCCCAAAAAATTGCAACATCTAAAATGACATTGGGTGAGTATTACAAAAGTCAAAGTTTGGATTACATCAATTTTGGGCGTGGTCATTTTGATTCTGGGTCGCAAGATCCTTATGATAAGAATTTTGAAACAAATTGTAACCATTTTCAAAATTCTTATGTTAATGATTTTGATTGTAGTCCCGAGAACAATTTCCAACCTTCCCATATCCAAGAATGCACTCCTCGTACTATAACTTTCGATGAGGGATTGCGCATGATTGAAAATGAGAGGATTGAAAACCGTTATCGGGAAGAAAATCGTTGTTTGGAACGCGAGTTGGATTTACTATTTAAATCCGAGGACGACTTTTCTTCGGAGACTTACGAAGTCTAGGACTATTTTGAACCAAATGAGGACTTAGTTCCTACTTTGGAACAAATCATCCTTGACTTGACCCATGGTGCAATAGAGAATGAAAATGAGGATGAAACGGGCCTAGTATCCATTTGCAATGAACTCGTTTCTTATTTGATTTTCAAAGAAGAAAGTTTCATTGTAAATGATCCTATTTCTTCCGAAATTGAATTTTCAAGCGATGATCACTCATCGCCTGAGATTGAATTTATTTCATCCCCGTCGTTATTCTATACTGTCACACCAATTCTAGTACCCGATGAATCGGTTCAAAATTTTTTAGTTCCAAACCTTTTCACCGACGAGGAGTACTCGCTCGAGCCGCTTTCCGTGACGACATATTTTCCCTCATGTGCGCCGCCTCCCATTCCAACTTTAAAATACTTGAGAGATGATTCAATTTTTCATGGCACGCATGTGTATTTATCGTCCGTTCTATCCAAATCCCTCATCATCCCTCCCAAAGTTTCAATTGGGGATGGTTCACTTTTATCGCCTCTCACATGCCTTCCTTCGTTTGAACGAAATTCCTATTTTTCGGGAGGCATGCATGGGAGGGAAGGTCCACCATTGATCTTCCAAAATCAAAACGTTGTTTGGGTGGACCCTCAAAAATTTCAACTTTTAGTATATAGCTAATTAGCATTCGTATGTGTAGGTTGTATATACTAACTTCTTTATTTTTATTTTTCTTAATTTAGCCTAGTGTAATTAGTTAATCTCTTTATTTTTTTTGTATGCTTGGTTCTAACTCTTTTGTAAGTTCAACGGACTTGAATTTGCGGAGATTATGCGCCCCGACACACTTGTTAAGAAAATAATGAAAAAAGTCACAAAATATTTTTTCTTAATTTTTCACACACTCGTTGTCACGCATTTGCATTTGTTTTTCTATTTTATTTTATTTTATTTTTCATTTTTTGTGAGCATGCGTGTGTGTCGATCGTTGTATATATTTTCCATTTTTTGTGGTTACCATATGTGTGTGTATGTGCATATCTTAGTCCAATTCCTTTTTTTTTTTTTTAAATTTTTTTCTTTGTATTTTTATTTTCCTATACTTATATATACTTATTTATAAAATCCCCCCCCCATTTGTACCCCTAATTTCCATTTCCCCCTTGTTAAAAAACAGCATCCAGTAGGCCTTTTACTGCTTGATCGATTGATCAAAGCCCAAGGGTCGATCGATTGATCGAGCAGTAAAAGGGCGAGATCTACTTCTTTTTTTTCCCACTTTCCCTCATTTCTATTATCACTCTTCTCCCAATTTCGTGCCCTAATTTTCCCCCCACCACATTTCCTTCAATTTTCAACCATTTTCTACCGTTTAAAGGTATAATTATTCCTCCTTACTTACGTATTTGTAGATTTTGGTTGAATCTTTCCATGTTTTCCATGTTTAATCCATGTTGAGGGTTTGTGGTTTTGTCCATGTTTTGTGTTGTTCCAACTGATTTAACTTGTGATTCTTGATTGATATCCATTCATGAACACATGTGTATTGTTGCATTGTTGTTGTGTTCATGAATGGGGCTCATTTCTTGGTTCAAAATGGTATTTTTCACCCTCGTCGCACATTGCACACGCCAAGTGTTCTCTGAAATGCCACAAACAGTTTTCAATCCATTTTTTTGGCGCACACTTGGGTTATTTTCACTCCTTGTCGCATTTCGACTACTTTTATCGCAATGTTGAATTTTTTTCCCTCGGTTTTGCGCACGTGCACCCACCATTTCAAATTGTACACTAACTAACCATTAACTGTGCTTACAATTTTTTTGTATTGTTTAATTATTGTTTTGTAGGTTTAAATGGCCGTTATCAAGAAATATAAGTTCACTCAGTGCATGCCCCACCAGGGCGTCGAGGGGTTTCGCTCTGAGCAGGAGCGAGATTGGTACCAGGCCTATTTTCAGACATCTGAGCGACCGCTGGGTTATCATTTTGCCTGGACCCTGGATCACATACCGCAGGAGGCTCAAGCTTTGTTACGTTGACAGGGATGGGAGCCCTTTCTCGCTAGCAATGGGAGCATCAATGAAGAGCTTGTCCGGATGTTTTATGCGAAATTAGTAGAGGTGAGAGGGCAGGGGCCTACTACGAATGAGGTCATGGTTCATGGGGTGCGGATACCTCTCCGTCGTTCTGATTTGGTAGCTTTTATGGATGTGCCAAACCCCGCGGATCCTGTTAGCTTTTTGGATAGCGATCTTTTCGGGCATGCGACGTTGATAGAGGCCCTTGCGCCGGGCGAGGCATGGAAGAAAGGTGCGTTTCGTTCGGATGCAATGGCAGACTTATCGAGACATCTCCACTACATCAACGTCCACTCATTTATGGTGACGAACAACCGATCAGAGGTTCATCACAATCACGCATCATTGATCTACACCATGCTTCATGATTTGGTCAATATCAGTTTGCCCAAAATATTTTTGGAGGCAATGCTCGCAACAACAAAGGAGACTGCCTGGAGATTTTCACTTCCTTTTTCTACCCTCATCACGAGGATCTGCAATTTTTACGGTTGCCCAGAATATGACGCTGATCGCAATCATGAGCCACTAGGGCTTCTCACAAAGGATAATATCTCGAAGATGTTGACTCGTGCTTAGGGGGAGTCGGGGAATAAAAGGCAGAGGTCAGTGATGGCTGATATGGCAGAGGAGGCCGAGATTAGAGGTATGGAGTAGGGTGAGGGTTCTCACGTGCCACACACAGATTATGATGCCCGCTTTGAGGCATTTCAGGCCGTGCAGGACGAGCGCTGGGAGGAGACCCAACTGAGGTGGGCTACATGGGAGTCCCGCCTGGACCAGCAACAGTTAAAGCTGAGACAGCAGCAGGCCGAGCAGCGGTAAGAGTGGGCCTTGTAGAGGCAGGCTAGAGCGCAGCAGAGACATGAGTACCGGATGATGCAGGCAATGGTGAGAGACCTTTATTTGTAGAGGCATGATCTGGACACAACGCTACCTCATTATTTTCAGGATCGTTCTGATCTTAGTGGTTCCGGCCACTAGGCTAGTGTTGTACTGGGTCATTTTGGCATTTCTGGAGCGAATATTATGTTGTATTTTTTCTTTTTCTTTTTCTTTTTAATAGTTGTATTGTATTAAGTCATTTTGTATGGAACTTATGGAATGAGAAATGAAAATGTAGTTTGTGGTTGTTTATTGGATTTTGATGTGTGTGACTTTCCATTTTATAAAATCAAAAAGTTCACCATCAATTTATCTAGTATTTGCACTTCAGTCCCTATATATTGTTGTGACTTGTGACATAGCTTCTTTTAACGTAATACATCGGTACATATTTTTCCTATGCTTTGTACTAACTTATTTTGCAGATTCATTTGGACTTGTACTTATGGAGATCGCTCCAAATGTGGGTAATATCATTCTTTTCCTATCTTTGTGTTGTGTTCTTTAATGGATGCATTGGGGACAATGCAACATTTAAGTTAGGGGGTGTGGGATATTCTATCCATTTCATGTTTAGTCCTTGAATTTGACTATAATTTAGTTACAAAGCATGTTTTTGTTAAAAATTTGAAAAATATTTTCTTTCTTTTTTATCCTTTGTTAGGCATTTTTCCCTATTTCCGATGATATATTTTAATAATTTCACGATCCATTAGACAATTCAATGATGCATGTTCTCGATTTTAGTAGTTATTACACTTTAGTCCTTAAATCATTAATATTATGAATAACTTTATGAATTAAACTTTATCCCTTGAGCACATGCATTTTTCTTGTTATATTGATTTGGTTTAAGATTTTTATAACTCGGTAAGGTTTTGTTGCATTGTATATACTTAAGCCGAGTGATATTAGAGACTTATCTTCATTTGTGAGTGTATACACTATTCTTTCCTCTTTGAAAATGTTATAGTCGTTGGTAATCTCTTTATTCTTTCATTGACCGTTCATTAATTGAGTTCATATTTGAAATGTATTACTTCAGCATGATTTTCATATATTGTTTTGACTCGAGAATTGCATAAACTTTTTGAAATAATCATAGGCCATCTTTGTATATCACCCATATGACCTTGACCTCACCTTTTATATATTCCCTAGTCAATCCACTTGAACCTAAATACTAACCTTTCTTTTCATTATCCAAAATTCACTAACCAACTCGAAATCGGAGTTATATACCATATATATTACCTTACATACCCTTGTTTGGATTGTTATTTGGGATTGAATGATATTGTTGTGTATTGTGGTTGCAACTTGAGCATGAAAAGAGTGAGAAAAGAAGAAAGTGTAGTGAAAAAGAGAAGAAAAAGAGAAAGTTGAAAACAAAAGAAAACAAAAGAAAAAGTGAGAAAAGGAAGAAAAGAAAAAGAAAGAGGAAGTTTTATATATTGTTTATATTGATTTAATAATATTTTATTACTCTCGATTGTTATATTTAATGCTTGTTTGGAAATCATTTGTCCAATTTTGAAATTGCCCACTTTTCCCATTATCCCGAGTTTCATCCCCAAACACCTTTGAATTAGTATATACATCCCTTTTGTTTCGTATCCTAACCTAGCCTACATTACAACCCTATCAAAGTCCTATGTGATCTTAAGTATATGTAATTCAGAGGTTTAAATAGTTTTGATAATCTGTGAAATTGCATTTTGCCTCTTTTATATGTGCGGTATCCTTTCACTGAGATTACATTTTTTATTTCCTATATAGTGTTCTTCAATTGTGACATGTGCGCGGCCTAGTTTCCTTTTTTATTTACTCCTTATACCCGCATGCCCCGTGTGTTACCTCCCTGTTTCAAGTGAATTCATTTGATGAGTGTAATGCCCGTAAGGATTGAGTTTTATGCTTGCTTTGATATTTAGTGTCCGACTTATTTAAGTTTTTTCCAAATCATATTTTGCGTGTTCTCACTCCCCTCCCACATGTTAAAGTTTCAATTCATTGAGGTGCATTCTATAATGTTAATAACTACGGACTGTTCACGTGAATTAGTTTGCGTTGCTAATAACATGTTGAAATCTTGTTCGTATTGTTGAGTTTGTCGCATGTGATTGGGCATATTTTGAGAAAACTTTATGATGTTTGTGGGTATCATCCCTGAAAATCCACACGAGACGACACTCGTCCACTAGGGTAACCTAGGGGTTTAACAGCTTATTGCATACGCTAAATTCCATCGAATCGCTCGCGAAAGTGGCCATATGCGTTTATACCATATTTTTGTACTTATCCTTCTTTTGGTTTACTTGTTCTTCTTATTGCATCCTATTTCATTGCTAGGGACTAGCAATGTGTAAGTTAGGGGGTGTGATAATATGCAAATATTACGTATTTCATCCATCGAACCTACGCATTTTAGCCCCCTCGGGTGCCTTAATCTCTATATTTAAGCCCGTTAACCAGACAACCTCGGTTTATATTGTTAACATGCTATATGAGATATAATTGGGCTTTTGTAGGTATTTAGGTACTAAGAATGGAGTTCGGGTGCATTCCGCTCAAGTCCCGTACGCAATCACACGTTTAAGGGCAATTTGGTCAATTCACAATTTTGGCACCTGGCCTGATATCTCACGAAATCTGTATCCCTCCTCGTAAGCTTCGCGTGGCCATGAACGGTGCGTGGTTTCGATCTCGAATGAAGAAGTTACGGCGATTCTAGCGGAGAGGAAAGCATTTACACCAAAACAGGAGGAAAAGAGGTTCTGCCTGCTTGATCAATCGATCGATCAAAAGGATCGATCCTTCAGTATTTTGCTACGATTTCAACAGTCGATCGATCTACCAAAAGGGTCGATCGATCGATCCCTTGTTTCTGCAGATATTTTTGCCTTCTGTTCTTTCATTCCAACTTAATATATAACCCAATTTTCTTGTAATATCAGATATAGTTAGTTTTAGAAGACATTTTAGGTTAGGGTTTGGGTTTTGAGAGCTTGGCTTCATATCTCTTTGGGTTGACAACCATATGGGTTGTGTATGTTGATCTTTCATCTTCCATCTCCATTTATATAATTATTCTTACCTATTTCTTGCTTTGTAGAATAATTTCCATGCTTTCTTAATTAGTTTAATTTCTTTATTTCTTGCTTTCCTAGTTTAATTAGTATAAATTGTCTTAGTTCATTATGTGCCCTTAGATAAATAGGGCCGGGATGTCGTTCTGCCATTGACGGGCCCCGAGCTCCGAAAATTAGGTTTCGTGCAAAATTGCGTTTAATTGAACCTGCGCAAATTAAAGTCGGATTATTATGCGTTTAACTTTCTTTGTCATGCAACGTTAGTGTTTAAAGAGATAATCCGAGTTTAATTCGCGTATGACCAATTTTCGGTTAAATGTTTAATCTCGCAACTTTGGTTTAAATTCCTTATTGTGGGATGTTTATGATTAATTGATAATGCTCGATTAAATTGCTCTCGAGAAGAAATTCTGACTAATAGTTGTTTCGATCCGTATGGATGGATGATATCTCGATCCTCGCTTTACTTTTATTTATACTTAACTTATTCTTTTATTTTATTTCCTAGCACACATCACCTTTTTACACTTTTATTCCTGGATTAATAATCTGTTACGATCTATCAAACATTCTCCGTGGATTCGATATCGGACTTACCGTTATACTCACCAGTTGAGTGTAGTCGTAACTTAGGTTTTTGTATAGAGTCGGTGAGCCGAATATAAAAGGACCGACACGTAGGTGACTCTCGCGTCGCGGCAAAACCTTGTCTATCAGATAGTCGTTGAAGGTTGGTTGGACATGTATAAGTTGTTGGATCGTGAGGGATGCTCCTCCGTGGGGAATAAAGTGGTTGTGATGATAGTGTTAATTTTCTAGAGAGTGATACCCCGGAGGACCCCAACATGAGGTTGTGGTCGCGATGTTGCGGGGTTGTTTTCTTACTTATATAAAAAATACGGATGGTTCTTATTATCGGGATTATAAGTAAACGACGTTAGTGGGGGTTTCCTCATGGGATCAATGACACACTTGCCCCGTTATGGGGTTGGTATTATCTTGAATGATGGGGCACGAATAAGATAAATACTATTAACGTAAGCACATGCAAGAGGAAGGATTGGACTCGTTGACATTCATCATCGGTTTAGATAAAGAAACATTTTATTGCATGGAATAAGAAAGAGCGTCAACGATCATAGTCAAAGTGCTTAAGCCATTTATTAAAGTTTTTAAAACTTGGGTCATTCTTGACCTTATAGGTGCTCCATGTATGTAGTACTTAGAATCTCTAAAAGTCATTTATGCCCTCCCAATCTTGGGAGTAATTCAAGAAGAAAATTATAGGCGGTAGTGGGGGTAAAATGCATAAACTTCCCTTTATGCATGGATTTAATCATAGTACGAGATGCAGGGATAAGATCATTATAAAAGCTATGAACTAGAAGAATTTTCTCAAGTCCATGATGTGGGCAACTTTTGATGACACCTTGGAAATGGTTATATGTCTCAAAAAATTTCTCACTAGGCTTTTGTCTAAAGTCTTGAATAGCTTGGCGAATTTCATTTGTTTTGCTCATAGAATAAATATAAGACATGAACTTCTTCACAAGTTGTTCCCATGTATGAATAGATTCTAATGGCAACGAATGGAGACACATAGATGCTTTATCACATAGAGAGAATAAGAAAAATTGACGAAGAACATTTTCTTTGTCTAAATTTTGATTCTTGAATGTTGCGCAAGTAGTAAGAAATTTTTGCAACTGAGTATATGGGGACTCACATTCGAGACCATAAAATTTGGGCTACATGGAAATACTTACAACATGGATTTCAAATTGGACAATCGGGGTGGGGGGATAAATGATACATGAAGGTGAGTTGGGCATTAATGGGGAGAAATTGTCCCTCACGACACGTTCATCGGCCATAGTGGGCAGAGTGATGGAGAACTAGGAGTCTCCAAGAATGGAAAATTGGACTCAAGGATAAGTGGAGTGAGATTTACGATGAGAACACGGTCTTCTCTGATGGATAAATAAAGGAAGGGATTGATATGGGAACACATTAATCGATGATCGACATGTTACCACGTGGGCATAAAATGAATGAAATATCTTTGAAACTTTCGGAATTTTGAGAAAATAAGAAAGAATGTTTTTGGATTTTTTTTTTATTTTTTTAAGAGGAAAGAAAATCTAAAGAAGAAAGATAATTTTAGGTTTTTTGAACATAAGAAAATGAATGAAAAATATTTTTTTGGAATTCTGGAAAATGGACTCTCTTTGAAACTCAAAGGGACAAACGTAAAACCGATTACCAAATGATTTCGAATTGACACATACAAGTAAAGGACATGTCATAATTAACACATAGCCAATTTTTAATCTTTAATTTAAGCAATAAGGTAGTGGACTTTTAGTCTAATTCACAACGTATAAAATCATAAAATTTATTGAGGGTGCCTTTGCAAAAAGGTGTTCCCCTAGTTCATTCACACGACAACGAGAGGCTTGTCAAAGAGATTCTCCACAAAGCTATTATGACGAAATGGTCAGCCGGTACAACGTTGGGGACAATACAAACCCATTTTACTAGGAGATCTGTTGAAACCCAGTTTTCAAGGACAATGACGTGATATAAAGCAAACTAATCCAGTATTTGGCGGATGGAGAGGAATATTAAGTTACCCTACAAGTTAACTTGTTCTAAAAGGGTCATATGATCACCGTATTCTATGGGGCTAGATAGTGGATTAATTTTAAATTAAGTGATAGCTAGGGTTGCATAAAATGGGTAAGTTAATGAGTCGGGTGATGAAATACCTTCTCGTTTTAACGATTGGGTTTAGGACTTAAGTTGATTAATATATCATTCCATTCTAATGTAAGGCAACGCCGAAATAAAAATCACATAAGAGCACATAGAAGCACATAAATTTGACTCGCATGGGGGAGATTCACAACTATTTTAGAAAATTACCTCCTATGAATTTTACACACGTAGGGTGGAGATTACGTTAGGTCGACCAGGGGAAGTTCACCTAACTTCAGTCGTCCACGGGAGTCCTACCTACCCAAAATAGAAATGCTTATAAATCCATACCAAAGACGCTCTCTCTATTTTGTCCGATTTTTTGTTCGTTTTTTGAAAAATTAATAAAAATAATTGGTGTTTAAAAGTCACCACAAATTTTACAAGGCCTCAATAACAAATTGAAATTACTTTAATGAAATTTACAAATGAAAAATGAAAGGTAGCGACGTCACAAGCTTCTTGTCTCAAAAGTCTGACAATGGCGCTAATTGATAAGCTATAAGGACATTTTTGTCCATTATCAATTTGTATGTCGTACGCTGTTACACCGTTGAAGATATTCAAGATCGCATCTACATCAACGGATCCAAATATCAAAGCGTCTTCAACATCATAACCTCTGCAAGAATGAACTTGGTAAAGTTTTGTTTTTAAGTCCCTTAAAGTTTCATACTTAGTATTGGGAAATTTTTATAAAATGATTTTATAAAAATAAGAAGTAAGTTTTTTCAAGCAAAATGAGGTTTTTAAAAGAATTTAAATTTTTCTGGATAACCGGACCGGTCCGCCCACATTTTAAACGAACCGATCCACCTCCGGACCGATCCTCTTTGCCAGAAACAGTAAACCCCGGATCACAGGCAAACCGAAGAAGCCCATTTTAAAAAAGAACCGATCCGCCTACAAAACGGACTGATCCGCTTTGGATAAATTCGATCAGATCCGTGAGAGTTTTATCCACCAGCTCAAATTTCCTATATATAAACCGATTTCGGTGGTGTATTTTTTAAGTCTTTGAGAAAACGTTTCTAAGAGTTAAAACACAACAACACTTCATTTTTTGATGTGCCAAACATCTTTTTGATTCACACACAAAAAATCCCAATTACTTTTGTGGATCTTTTGGAACCCTGGAACACAAGCTTTGCTATTGTTCAACCTTTATGGGGAGATCTTTGCAACCAAGGGATGCTGGTCATTGCTTAGGGAGTCTCTACAAAGTGTTATGGCTGCGTGTCATTAAGGAGAGTTGCGGTTCTTCCTTTATTGTTTGGGATGCGAGTCCTTGGAGGGTGCTGCGTGTATTCTCTTGCTGAGTTCAAGATTGCGTGTCTTTGTGGGTTGGCTGCGCATTGATACATTGCAGATTTCGCTATGTAATTGTAAGTTGCGATATATATATTCATAGTGAAATAAAAGTTTTACCCAAAAAGTTTTTTTTCCTGAAATCTGTGTCTCAGCATATTTTTGTCACATACTTTATTTATTTATGAGTTGACAAACGCACCTTAGATGCATGTTTAGGGACTCTAATTAAATAAGGGTTACTTGGAAACTTGCGAATTAATTTAATCAATTATCACACAGTCGCACTTTTCAAATTGGTATCAGAGCAGGTTGCGCTAATTTATTGCGTATTCCTATTTTCCGCAAAATTGTGTGACATTGATTTTTTTTTAAATCAAGTTTGTGAAAAATCACAATTTTTTAATGGAAAGCCCATTTAATGAGGAGCCTATCGTTGAAAAAGTTCACGACCATGCTGAAAATTTAAAAAGTTTGAATTTGAAACTTTGCAAAAGAATTAAAGTTTTGTAAAAAGAAAATTCTCTCTTTAAAAGTAAGATTGAATATTTGCAAGCATTTCAAACTCAAAGTGATATTTGTCATGAGCACTTTGGTAATTTGTGTATTGATTTTGATTATTTGAAAATTGCCAAAAATAAGAGTGATGAGAAAATCCTAGTTTTAGAGAAGGAATTAAAGGACTTAAAAAATTCTAGGGTTCCCGTTTGTGCCGTTGAGGATAAAAAATTAATCGATGATTTTACGGAACGTGAAAAGACTCTTAGGGATATGTTTGTTTTAATGAGGTTGAGCACGATAAACTGTTGAGTTTAATTGAAAATTTGAAAAAGAAATCCCTATCTTTGGAAGAGTCTAATTCTTTGCTTGAGTAAAAAATTTTGAAGTTAAAAAATGATTTCTCTAGGTTTGATAGTGATGGTAATGGCTCATCGTGTTCTCATTATTCTAATGCTAAAGCCAAAACCATTATTTATTTTTGAGGGTCAACTAATTCCAAGGATGTTAGAAAATATCACACTTTAGGTGTCGTCCCACCCGTTTACACATGTTCATATTGTGGTAGGAAAGGTCACCTTAGACGTTTTTGTTTTGATCTTAGAAAATGTCCTAGGAAGTTTATGTCTAGTGTTCTCGTGGTTCCCAAATCCCCGACACGACGTTTCACATCTATTTGGGTTAAGAAATCACTTTTGGATACGCTAGATTTTTGAATAGTTGATTCTCATTTGCTCTCACATGATTCTTCTCTTGCCATATCAGATAGATGATTGTGTTTGCATGTTTTTCATACGCTAGTTATGTTTTTTTATATATTTTTGCTAGCGTTGTGACATGTACTTTTTGTATAAATTTTTGTTTTTTTTTTAAATTTTGAAAAATACAAAAAGATTTTATTTTGATAAAATTTTTGAAAAATCTAAAAAGATTTTTGTATTTTGTTTGCACCATTTATGGATGGACACTTAGGATGACCGAGTCACAACATCATTCCATATTTTTCATGTGACTATTTGATAGTGTTTTGAGACAATAGGTCAATTCATCCTTGTGCTTTATAATGGTTGGAGTCTTTAAGATGTATTTAAGTGTTACTTCCTACATGTTTGACTCATGTTTCCTTTATTGCACACATGTGCGGATTTATTTGATTATTGTGCTTGTCTTATCACATGTTGGTTGGGTGTTTTCACTTCAATCCTATCCTTAAAACGAACCTAGCACGATAAATTTTGATAAGGAAATTGTGCATATAAAAACCGTTTTGTGAGTTTGTGTGTTTTGTTTGAAAACGGGGAAGGGTTGCGAAAGGTTCATTTTGCCTTTGCGAATACTAAGCCACCGTTAAATTGGACCTAAAAAAATGGAGGAATTTTATTATCCTATGTCCAAAGAGGTTAAAAGAGCCGGAAAAAATTGAAAGACAATAAAAAGAAATTCATGCCATTTATGGGCCATTTAGGTTTTTGCACCAATTCTCCAAAGTTTGAGAATTTAGATTACCTCTAAAAGAAAATATATATGAGGGAGTTTGGTTGGAGAATTTAAAACAGGTTTGCACGTTCTTGAAATGCTTGAAAATGCGCTACTTAGTTTTGGACGTTATTGGGGTGGAATCATTTAGACTTTGAGTTGTTGATTGGCATAAGACGATGTCATTGAAATTCAACAAATTTTTACACCTAAGGATACTTTTGATGTTCATTCGTTAGGGGTACACATATGCATCATGCACATACGCTTGATTGAGTTGATTTACCCATCGAATGTGTTCACACCCATTCATTCCATTTCCATGACTTGGTTGGTTGAGTTTAAATCCATGGTGTGATTTTTGTATCATATTTTTCAAAGTGTATCGTATTTTTGTATGAAAAATTGAAAAATCCAAAAATAGTTTGTGAGATTTTTGAGATATCCCTTTGCATCCGCGTAGTTTTATCTTTGTTTTCTATGCATTTTGGCGTGACACTCCATGTTTTGATTTTTTTCTTCTTATCTGTCTATTTGGGGACATCATAAAAAGGGGGAGAAAGAATTATCATAATATGGGGAGTTTGAATTTTGGGTGAGGTTGTGAGATTTAGCTTATGTTTTTTTATCATAAATTGATATCTATGTTTATCTCATTTCAAACTCGATATGTCACGCGGTATGTGCTTTGTCTCATGTGTGTATGTACGAAGATTGAAGATCAATATGTTGCACACCCTGATGAGAAAAGCTTTGAGCTTTGATGATTGTTGAAGATTGAAGAACAAATGATGAAGATTTAAACATTTGTATCTTTCCATCTTTAGGGTTCATGGGAGGGTAGATTTTTATAGGTCATTAGTTGATAATTCGAATATTTTTTATGTATTTACTGGCATAGACATAGGGGGAGATTTGTAAGGACATTTTTTTCCATTATCAATTTGTATGTCGTACGCCGTTACACCGTTGAAGAAATTTAAGATCGCATCTACATCAACGGATCCGAATATCAAAGCGTCTTCAACATCATAACCTCTGCAAGAATGAACTTGGTAAAGTTTTGTTTTTAAGTCCCTTTAAGTTTCATACTTAGTATTGGGAAATTTTTATAAAATGATTTTATAAAAAGAAGAAGTAAGCTTTTTCAAGAAAAATGAGGTTTTTAAAAGAATTTAATTTTTTCTGGATAATCGGACCGGTCCGCCCACATTTTAAACGAACCGATCCACCTCCGAACCGATTCGCCTTCATACCGGACTGATCCTCTTTTCCAGAAACAGTACACCCTGGATCACAGGCAAACCGAAGAAGCCCATTTTAAAAAAGAACCGATCCGAGGTCGGACCGATCCGCCTCCAAAATGGACCGATCCGCTTTGGATAAATTCGATCAGATCCGTGAGAGTTTTATCCACCAGCTCAAATTTCCTATATATAAACCTATTTCGGTGGTGTATTTTTTAAGTCTTTGAGAAAACGTTTCTAAGAGTTAAAACACAACAACACTTCATTTTTTGATGGGCCAAGCATCTTTTTGATTCACACACAAAAAATCCCAATTACTTTTGTGAATCTTTTGGAACCCTAGAACACAATCTTTTCTATTGTTCAACCTTTGTGGGGAGATCTTTGCAACTGAGGGCTGATGTCATTGCTTAGGGTGTCTCTACAAAGTGTTATGGCTGCGTGCATTAAGGAGAGCTGCGGTTCTTCCTTTGTTGTTTGGGCTGCGAGTCCTTGGAGGGTGCTGCGTGTATTCTCTTACTGAGTTCAAGATTGCGTGTCTTTGTGGGTTGGCTACGCGTTAATCCATTGCAGATTTCTCTATGTAATTATAAGTTGCGATTTATATATTCATAGTGAAATAAAGGTTTTACGCAAAAGGTTTTTTTTTCCTGAAATCTGTGTCTCAGTATATTTTTGTGTCACATGCTTTATTTATTTATGGGTTGACACACGCACCTTAGATGCATGTTTATGAACTCTAATTAAATAAGGGGTACTTGAAACTTACGAATTAATTTAATCAATTATCACACAGTCGTAATTTTCATAAGCAAATATTTCTTCCTTCATCGTTGTAGTAAGAAAATTTGAATATCAATATTCCCTTGAAGTACTTACACAATACACACTAAAAAAAGTATAATAGTAAGATAAGGTGTCAATTCATGTTATTTAACTAGAGAGAAGTCAAATGAAACAACTAAAATCATTTTCATATTTGAAAACTTTTTTCTAAAATTATGAACTAATACTAAGTAATAAAGGTGAAAGCTACGGTAAAATATCTAGCATGAAAATGTATATGAGACAAGTCAAATGGTGGAATTAGAAATTTAATTATTTTTCCTTATTTTTCTCTTTTTTATTTAAAATACAATAATATAATTATTTAAGTCGCTATTTAATTCTAGTTACAACTAGTGACTTTAATAAATATAGTCTTAAAATACTATTGGTTTACTTTAGTAAAATCTTTTAAATGATGATTTCCAAATTTCTCTAATAATTTTTCCACGAAGAAAATTTATTTAAAGTCATTTTTCTATCATGAAAAATTAATTTAGATTTGGACAATATTAAAGATAAAAAATATAATTTGAGAAAAGACTATCTCTTTAATTTCAAACACATTTTATATTACGAAATTATTATTTTGTCTAGAAAATAAATTCGTACTTTCTCAAGTTATGAACCAAAATATTAAAGTAACTATAATGGTATTTAAAGGGGCATAAAAAATATTTTCATCTGTTATTATTAAATTAAAAATTACAACATTTTAATGTCATGTTAACTCATTTGGCAGATGACTTGGGATATTTTATTGTGACTCAAATTATTATTCTTATATAAAAAAGTAAATAAAATAATATTATAAGGACATATTTTATAAGTCATGCTTACATTTGAGTATGTCATATACCGCTATAACCGCCAAAGACTTATTCAAGTTCAATCATGCGTCAAGACGGATCAGAATATCAAAGTTCTTCAGCATTCCAGCTTCCGCGAGATTAATTTTGGTAAGGTTATGTTTTTTTATAAATGCTGGAGCGGAGTTTTTTCGTCAAAAATATTTTTCTAAGTGTTGAGGCGGACTGGAATAAAAAATTATTTTTCGCTCAGCTCGTTCGTGCGAGATAAGTCAGTCGTTCGACTGACATGGCATCTCGTGCGAAGTCTCGTTCGCGCAATAGTCTTCTTTGTTCAAGCGACGTTCGAGCGATGCGCCGCCTTAAGTTTTTTTATATAAAGGGTGTTAGAACTCTCCGTTTTCATTAAGAAGACCTGACATTTTAGTTTCTGCAAACACTGTAAATTGGCAGAATCATTTGTTTTCTTCATTTAGGGTTCAAATCCTTTTGTTTTCAATTCAAAAAATATCCCAATCTTTATATGAATTATTTGGGAACCTAAGAACACAATTTTGTGAAGTTTCTCTTGTAGAGAAGATCTTTACTACTGATCTAGGTGCAACTTGAGGGATGTGCTGGACTGACGTGATTGAGTGTTAAAGGGAGTACTCGTGGGTGTTCCTGGGCTGACTGAATTGCAATTCTTATGGAGTTACTGTAGAATTTCATCGCTGATTTAGGTTGCGGTCTATGAGAGTTTGCTGCGATAAATTTTGTTGCAGATTTCACTTGTAATTATTGTATGTATTGTTTATGAAATAAAAGGTTTTTCCCTTCGGGGATATTTCCTGAAATTTGTGAGTTATCAATTCGAATTTTATCTGTGATGGTTTGACACACACACACGTTGTTTCATGTTTAGGGTCTGAATTAATTAGGTTTGAAAATTGACACTGATTAAATAAGGTTAACTTGGAAATTTGCGAATTTGGTTTGATCAGTATCACACGGCATTTACATATTGGTATCAGAGCTTATTTAAGCGATCAGAACTTTGGAAAATTGTCGAGACCTTAAATACTAATAAATTGAATAATGATATAGGTCTTAGGGTGAGAAATTTGGAGAGTGAGATTGAGAGTTGGAGAATATTTGAGGCAAAAGCTAGTCAACTCGGGAAGGTGAAAGTTTCTTCGAGTGAATAGTTGATTGCTTTAGATTGGGAAAAAGAGTGATTTGACCAACACGGTGTCTGTCTGATGACACGTGTATCCCAACTAGAGAGTGATCTCGAACGTGCCGGCGAGGTCAAAGTCCCTTTAGAGAATGCATCTAAGAAGGTTGAAAAGATGGTTCTCAATCCTGTTTTGGGTAATGTTAAGAGACGAGGAATAGGTCATGACGGTGCATCCACTTTCCACGTTACACCCGAGCCAGTTTTTGAGTTTGTGATTGATCCATATGGATCTCAACCTAACCCACCTAGGCATCCCGTACCTGATAGGAGAGTGCGCCGTAGACGTTTTGAGAAAGGTGTACCTCAGCCTGTTTAAGTTTGCACACATTGCAAAAAGAAAGGACACCTTAGGGAGTTTTGTTTTAAGTTGGGTTATGTGTCACGTTTTGCTACTACACCTATTCACACACATGCACCCACACATGATGCCCCATATGATTACACGAGAGAGTTTGCACATCGTATGGAGCAGGTAAAGTTTTTAGTCAAGACTTCACATGACTTGATGGATGTTTTTCATAAGATGTCGCCACCTTTGGAGAACTCCACCGCACCTAACGGTTGAGGTTTAGACATGTTTTCTAGCATATGATGATTTGCATGATAATATTTTTGCCTATTGCTAATGTGTACCATTTTTGTAGTTACGTTTTCCATTTTTGATATATTTTTTGGAAAAATTCAAAAAGATTTTTTTTTTTAAATTTTGGAATGGTCAAAAAGATTTTATTTTGATAAATTTTTTGAAAAAAGACAAAAAGATTTTTGTTTTTTATTTTACACCGTATATGAATGGACATTTAGGATGACCGAGTCACAATTTCATTCCATATCCATGTGACTGTTTGATAGTGTTTTGATATGCATTATCATTTCATTTATGTTCTTTATAATGTTATAGACATTGAGATGTGATTAATTGTTACTACTTATATGTTTGACTTATGAGTTCCTTTAATGCATACTTGCACGAAATTGTTTTACTATTGTTATTGTCTATCACATGTTGGTCGATGTGTTTTCATCTCAATTCTGTCTTTAAAACGAACCAAATGCGATAAAACTTGACAATGAAAGTAATGCATGTAACAACCGTTGTTTGTGAGTTTGAGTGACTTATTTGAAAAACGAAAAATGGCTGTGAAAGGTACTCATTTATCCTTTGAGATTAAGCCACCGTTTAAATCAGACCTAGAAATTGTATAGCACAAAAACTATGCCAAAAAGTGGGCCAATTTATTTTGTTTCATCACCTCAAAAGAAAAATAAAAAGTATTATTCTTTGTGAGAGAGTTTGGATGGAATATAAAACGGGTTTGCACGTCCTTGAAAAGTCATGAAAAATCATTACATAATTTTAGACGTTATTGATGTGAAAATCATGTTTGACTTTGATTTGTCGATTTGATTAAGACGATGTCATCTAAATTCAAAATTTTGACACCTAAGGACGATTTTGAGATTCATTCGTTAGGAGTACACATATTCACCGTGCACATATGTTAAGCGTGATTACATTGATTTTTCTATCGATTTTTTTCACACCCATTCATTCCGTTTCCATGATTTGGTTATCTCAGCGTAAATTTATGGTGTGTGATTTTTTGGATAAAATTATTTTTTCATTTTTGTATGAAAATTTCAAAAATAAAAATAGTTTGTGGAAAGCTTTTTAATTACTCATTTGCATGAGCATAATTTGATCCATATTTTTTATGAATATTTGTCGTGACACTCCATGTTTATTTTATTTATTCCTTTCCTTGTCTATAACACTCCATGTTTATTTATTTATTCCTTTCCTTGTCTATTTCAGACAAATAAAAAGGGGGAGAACGAATTATGGGGGAGTTTTATATTATGGGGGTAATTGAGATTTTGATCTTAGTTTCGATTTATTTTTATCTCATTTCAAACTCGATACGTCACGAAGGTATTTGTTTTGTCTCATATGTGTAGGTACAAAGATTGATGATCATATGTTGCACACCCTGATAAGAAAAGGGTTAAGATTTTAAGATTTGATGTTGAAGGTTTTTTTAAGACAAGTTTTGAGACTTACATGTTTAGTACCTTTTCAGTTTTGGGTTCATGGGAGAGTGTTAGATTTATGTAGGCATTTTGATTTGATCATTCAGATGTTTTTATTTTGTACCGACATAGACATAGGGGGAGATTTGTAAGGACATATTTTATAAGTCATGTTTATATTTGAGTATGTCGTATACTGCTACAACCGTTGAAGACTTATTTAAGTTCAATCATGCGTCAAGACGGATCTGAATATCAAAGTTCTTCAACATTCAAGCTTTCGCAAGATTAATTTTGGTAAGGTTATTTTTTTATACCTTAATGGTTTACTTAGAGTGTTGTGATAATTTTCTGAAATTTTTCTAAATGTTGGAGCGAAGTTTTTTCGTCAAAAATATTTTTCTATGTGTCGAGGCGGGCTGGAATAAAAAATTATTTTTTGCTATGCTCATTTGAGTGAGATAAGCCAGTCGTTCGAGCGACATGGAATCTCATGTGAAGTCTCGTTCGAGCGATAGTCTTCTTCATTCAAGTGACATCACTGTTTCGTTCGAGCGACGCGCCGCCTTAAGTTTTTTATATAAAGGGTGTTAAATCACTCCATTTTCGTTAAGAAGACCTAACATCTTAGTTTCTGCAAACACTGCAAATCGGCAGAATCATTTGTCTTCTTCATTTATGGTTAAAATCCTTTTGTTTTCAATACACAAAATATCCCAATCTTTATATGAATTTTTTGGGAACCCAAGAACACAATTTTGTGAAGTTTCTCTTGTAGAGAAGATCTCTAATCCTAATCTAGGTGCAACTTGTGGGAGGTGCTGGGCTGACGTGACTGCGTGTCAAAAGAAGTACTTTCGGGTGTTCCTAATCTGACTGAACTGCGGTTCTTGTGGAGTTGCTGCGGAATTCCATTGCTGACTTAGGTTCCGGCCTATGAGAGTTTGCTACAGTAAATTCTTTGCAGATTTTACTTGTAATTATTGTAAGTATTATTTGTGAAATAAAATATTTTACCTTTCAAGGATTTTTTCTTAAATCTGTGAGTCAGCAATTCGAATTTTATTTGTGATGGTTTGACACACACACACACATAGTTTCATGTTTAGGGGTTGAATTAATTAGGTTTGAAAATTGACATCGATTAAATAAGGTTAACTTGAAAATTTACGAATTTGGTCTGATCAGTATCACACGATATTTACAAATTAGTATCAGAGCTTATTTAAACGATCACCGCTTTTACAAATATACATACTAACAAGACAGAAATGACACACATCTATAATAATAATAATAATAATAATAATAATAATAATAATAATAATAATAATAATAATAATAATAAAAGCAACAATAACAATAACAATAACAATAACAATAACAATAACAATAATAAAATAATAATAATAATAATAATAATAATAATAAACACAAAGAGACAAATAACCCACGTATATTACAAAATGACACATGACACAGTACTAATAAAAGTAATATATATATATATATATATATATATATATATATATATATACAAAATAAAATACATACACACAACACTTGGGAGGTTAGGGTAGGATAGAGACATGGTTTGGGATGAGTTTCTCATATTGGAAAGGATGAGTTTAGTTGGTGCCTTGGGGCATTCAAATGTTCTTCATTGATGCATTTGACCATTTTTTTTCTATAATTACCTTGAATTAAGCATTTTGATACTGCAAGAGTGTATTGACCTACAAGATAAATAATAACACTCCTATTTAAAATATTAAGGATGACTAACCATTTAAAAAAGTCTATATAGGGTATAAATAACAAAGTTTTGGATGCTTATCATATGCCAAAAGAACTTAAATAGTAGACTAGAGTCAGATTCCTAAAAATGCTCAAAAGAAGTGGGAGTAGAATATATGTGGGAAAGCAATATAGAAGGAATTTCAATGCCAATCTCTTGTGGAAATTCTTGTCATGGAAATGAACGAATCTAAAACTGTAGAGGATGTTAAAAGGTTAAATGAGGAGTGCTTACGAAGTTATTGTGGTGGATTGCCCTAATTAGCCACATGCCTAATGTTAATCCTCTCTTAGAACTATTAAGGAGTCAGTCAACCCCAGACATTTCATATATTGAAGGACCTAATATCGTCCTATCACCCCCCCCCCAATTTTTATTTGATCGAGATAAAGAATAAATGGGATAAATTAGAGAGAATTAGGAGACGAACAATGATGAATCATCTCTGTTATATGGACCATGAAGGTATTTCTGGTGGTCATGACCTATGGTGGAATGACGAGATAAAAATTATTGTAAAATCCTTTTAAATGAATATAATAAATATTGATTGCTCCATTACCAACAATGATGTTCAACGGATCATATCCTTCATTTATGAAGATTTAGATGATTACAAGAGACAGGATGTATGAAATGCTCTTTTTTCTACATAAAACATCCCATACAACTTGGATCATAATAGGAGATTTAATATTATAGGGGTTGCATGGAAAAAAGTGGGAGACTTAGATGACATGAGAAAGAAAATAGAAGAATACCATAACGTCCTAGCTAGGGGAGATTTTCGGGAGATTGAATTTAAAGGCCCCAAATTCACATGGTCCAATTTAATAAGTTGATGAGCTTAATGTAAGATCACGCATTGATAGAGCCTTAATCAGTCTAGAATAGGGACATCGATTTCTATAGGCCTTGATTACCCACGAGAAAATTAAAGGCACCGACCATTGCCCATAGTGCAACAAGGAGCTGCTCCACCTAATAATCGACAAATAAAAGACACTTTAGTTGAGGAGATTGATTTTGTACTTAAAAAAGAGGTGCAATTTTGTCATTAATGGTCAAGAATCAATTAGTGTAAGTATGGGGATTAAAATACCAAATACTTTTACGCTACTACTGTACAAATGATAAGCAGAAATTAGATTGTCATGCTCATAAAGGAGAACGAAAGATGGATTTCCAATGAGGAAGATGTAAATTTGTGTCAAAGTATACTTTTAAAATATTTTCAAAAGTCAATGCCCTCTCACCGTAGATTATCATAAAGTGTCCCCCGAGATGAGTGTCGAGTTGTGTAAACGACTTATGAATGCAAAAGTTTATGAAGAGGTAGAGCATTTGGGGGCCTTAAAATCATGAGATAATTATATTTATGTCTCATTTGTCGAGTTAGTATTCATATAAGTTTTATTGACTTTTAAATAATTATATAGGTCATATTCCAACTTTTTAGGAATTTTTTTTCACAATTTTACCCTTTTATAACTAATCATCCGTAACTTCCTTTAGGAAGTTACATAAGTGGCTGGACTTTTTTTTTTAATCTTTAAATGATCATAAATTTTTATTCATAAATTCGTTTTTCGCAAAATTACTATTTTTGAAATCTGCTCGACGAGATCTATCAAACAAGATCCATGAAGGTTATAAAATTACAAAGAAAAAAATTTACACATACAGTAAACTTTACTGTAAGCACAAGAATATGAAATATTTTATATATGTGACATTTTCACAAACAGACAATAACATTTACTGTGGTAATATATATATATATATATATATATATATATATATATATATATATATATATATATATATATATATATATATATATACGGTGGATCCAAACCCTCTTTTTTCAAAATTACTTTATATTCAAAGGTTCGCGCTAGCGGCATCCAATCCTTACCACCATTGTTGGATCTTCATGTAATACCTCGCCCGCCCGGGGAGAGCGAACGGAGCGCTAATGCGATAAAATAAATCCAAATCCATAAGTGACAAGGTATAGAGCATCTAAATAAACCCACAATAATATAAATCCACTAATCTCAATTCTTTAAATACAACAAGTCTCTCGAATAAATACAACATCTAACTCGAAAAATAAATACAAATCTCCAAAACTCTATACATTAAAATAATACAAATCTTTCCCAAACAATCCTCGCTAAAATCAATCTTCATAGAGCCCCAAAATCCGCGCTAACCTGCCACTAAAAGAAAATATGGGAAAGTACACAATACGACAAGAAAGATGCTCTATAAATATATGTTAGCGATGAATAAAACGTAACAACAGGAGTACGAATATTCAAATCAAAATGAAAATCTCAAAGAATTTATCAATATAATTTCTCAACAACACTTTAACCGGGTCACCAGGCCTCACCACATCCGTATATGATTTATCAAGCCATAGCCCGGGAAACAGGAGTTTTGGCGGGTGCCCAACATCCGTGCCATATTAAAATCTCATGACAACGTGCTCAACAATAATATAACGATACCACATGAATTAAAATAATTCAATAATTATTTTTTCAGCTTTCAATGAATTTATCAATTCAAATATGAGTTCAATTAAACAAGAATTCAAAGATAATGACACTCGCGAGATTTAAGGAGCATATTGTGTAAAATCCCATACCTCAAAACACGATAAGAAACCAATGATCACATCCTCAAGATCAAAACAAAAGATATACAAAAGCTCCTCCAAGAAATTCCAACAAAAATAGCCCCAAGAACACCTTTAATCTAAGGTTGGAACTCACAAATCTCAAGCGCCAATGTGTACATAAAAAGAAGAGGAATATAAAATATATTTGCTGCCAAAATTTGTGCCGAAAGTAGGTTAAAAGGCTTGCCCACGACTTCCTTTTATAATGCAAAGAAATGAAGAGTTGGAATCCAAAAGACTCCTTTAAATAAGGAAAAGAAATGAAGAGTTGGAAGTCAAAACAACTCTTGAAAATTACTTAATGTTCGCCGACTTAGAATTCCAAGAGTTAAAAATATTTAAAAATCATTTTAAAATCCGTTTTAACTCCGATTTCGAAGCCGTTTGAAATTCTCGCCTTTAAAAATAATAACCAACATATTTGAGCAATAAAAACAATTTTATCAAAAACTTTATTTTCCTCCATTTTTCAAAAATTAATTAGAATAACCCAAAATTACGTGGGTTGTTACACTTCCCCACTAACAATGGAATTTCGCCCTCGAAATTCGCCGAATGCCTAACCGCTAAAACCAAAATCAGGCCAAAAAAAATTCCTGTTTCCCGGGCTATGGCTTGATAAAGCATATACAGATGTGGTGAGGCCTGGTGACCTGGTTAAAGTGTTGTTGAGAAATTATATTGATAAATTCTTTGAGATTTTCATTTTGATTTGAATATTCGTACTCGTGTTATTACGTTTTATTCATCGCTAACATATATTTGTTGAGCATCTTTCTTGTCGTATTGTGTACTTCCCCATATTTTCTTTTAGTTGGCAGATTAGCGTGGATTTGGGACGCTATGGACCAATTGGGATGATTTTTAGCGTGGATTATATTGGGGAGAATTTTTAATACAGGTTGAAAGAATCGTATTATTTTGATGTATAGAGCATTGAAGATTTGTATTTATTTTTCGAGTTAGATGTTGTATTTATTCGAGAGACTTGTTATATTTGAAGAATTGAGAATTAGTGGATTTATATTATTACTCTATACCTTGTTATTTGTGGATTTGAATTTATTTTATCGTATTAGCGCGTCATTCGCTCTCCCCGGGCGGGCGGGGTGTTACACTTCAACGACCTTCGTCAGAGCTCCGATTTGGGGTGGGTAAGGGTGGCATGTGGTGCCGCTGGCGCGGACATTTGAAAATAAGAGACTTTTGAATAAATGAGTTTTGGATCGATCGAAGTGTCATGGGGTGCCGCTGGCGCGGACCGTTGAAAATATGATTGGATAAATGGGATCTGGATCCTCTTGAGCGCCGATTTGGGGTGAGTAGGGGTGGCATTAGGTGCCGGTGGCGCAGAGCTTTAAAATTATGAGCATATTGGATATATAATGTGATAACACGGTAAATGCTATTGTTTGTAAAAATGTCATAGATATAAAACTTTATCGTATACACCAGAAAATGAAATAGTTTTATAGCTGTGACATTTTCACAAACAATAACACTTACTGTGCTAATATATTTATGAAATAGTTTTATATATATAACATTTTCACAAATAGTAATATTTACTGAGTTAATATTACACAATATATATATATATATATATATATATATATATATATAGCATTTTCACAAACAGTAACATTTACTGAGTTAATATTACACAATATATATACAGATACACACACACGGTAGATCCAAACCTCTTATTTTTTTTCAAAATTATCATATTTTTAAAGGTTTATGCTATCGACATTCAATCCCCACCACTATCCATCCCCATTGTCAGAACTTCAACGACTTTCATCAGAGCTATGATTTGGGTGGGTAGTAGTGGCATAGGGTGCCGCTGGCGCGGACCTCTGAAATTAAGAGAATATTAAATAAATGGGGTTTGGATCCACCGGTGCTCCGATTGGGATGAGTAGGGCTGACATTGGGTTAGGTTTATATCTATAACATTTTCACAAACATTAACATTTACTGTGTTCATATAACACAGTATATATATATAAACCTCTTTTTCTGATATTATCTTATTTTTAATGGCCCGCGACAGCGGCATCCAATCCTCACCACCACCCACCCCTTTTGTTGGTGTTCCAACAATCTTCATCAAAGCTCTGATTTGAGGTGGCATGGGATGCCGATGTAACATTTTCACAAATAGTAACATTTATTATTTGTGAAAATATTACAGATATAAACCTAACCCAATGCTACCCATACTCACCCCAAACTAGAGTTCCGATGGATCCAAACCCCAATTATCCAATATTCTCTTATTTCCTAAGGTCCGCGCCAGCGGCACTCCTTGTCACCCCAAATCAGAACTCTGATGAAGGTTGTTGGAGCTTCGATAATTGGGGTTGGTGGTGGTCGGGATTAGATACCGCTAGCGGGGGGCGTTAAAAATAAGACAATATCAGAAAAAAGAGGTTTGTATCCACAGTAAATACATATATATACTGTGATATAACACAGTAAATGTTACCGTTTGTGAAAATATTATAGATATAAACCTAACCCAATGCCACCCCTACTCACCCCAGATCGGAGCTCTGGTGGATCCAAACCCCATTTATCTTAATTTCAGAGGTCCGCGTCAGCAGCACCCTATGCCACTACTACCCACCCAAATCATAGCTCTCATGAAAGTTGTTGAAACTCCGACAATGGGGGTGGGTAGTGGTGGAGATTGAATGTCACTAGCGTAAACCTTTATATATATGTTGTGTAATATTAACTCAGTAAATGTTACTATTTGTGAAAATGTTATATATATACAACTATTTCCTAAATATATTAACACAGTAAGTGTTATTGTTTGTGAAAATGTCATAGATATAAAACTATTTTATTTTTTATTGTTTGTGAAAATGTCATATATATAAAACTATTTCATTTTCTAATGTATACAATAAAGTTTAATATCTATAATTTTTTTACAAACAATAGCATTTACTGTATTATCACATTATATATATAGAGGCAAGCTCCTGTGCACACTAAGTTTGCACATTATTTTTTTAAAATAGTAAAAAAAATATTTTGGAGTGCTTGCGCACACCAATTTTTTAATGTGATATTTTAACAATTCAACGGACTCACATAAAAAAAATTAACTCAAAAAAACATTTTTTGCTATTTTTAAAAAATCGGTCAAACTTTCGCAGTTTTTAAAGGGCTTAAAAGCATTGAAAGTTTGACCAATTTTTTAAAACTAGCAAAAAAAGTTTTTTTAAACTGATTTTTTTTTATATGGGTTCCTTGAAATGTTTAAATATCACATAAAAAAAATCAACTCCAAAATATTTTTTTTACTATTTTAAAAAAATGATGTGCAAACTTAGTGTGCAAACTTAGTATGTACAGGAGTCTGCCTCTCTCTCTCTCTCTCTCTCTCTATATATATATATATATATATATATATATATATATATGTATATGCTCCTATTTTTAAAGTTCTGCGCCACCGGCACCTAATGCCACCCTTACTCACCCCAAACCGGTGCTCCAGAGGATCCTGATTCCATTTATCCAATCTTATTGTCATAGGGCCGTGCCAGCGGCACCCCATGATACTCCGGTGGATCCAAAATCCATTTATTCAAAAGTCTCTTATTTTCAAAGGTCTGCGCTAGCGGCACCACATGCCATCCTTACCCACCCCAAATCGGAGCTCTGACGAAGGTCGTTGAAGCTCCAACAATGGTGGTAAGGATTGGATACCGCTAGCACGAACCTTTAAATATAACGTAATTTTGAAAAAAGAGGGTTTGGATCCACCCTATATATATATATATATATATATATATATATATATATATAGGGAGAGGTTCACAAGTGAACCTAAAAGATGAACTTTTTAACGAACCTTAACAAAATAACACATAATAACTCATTACTTTTAATTTCTATGTTGTAATTGGTCTGCGTCAGCGGCAACGAACACGTGTGTCGATCCATCCCCAACTCCCTTACCCCCTGGCACCCCACCCCACCCCACCCCCCCACCCCACCATCACCATGGCAGCCCTTACAGCAGCCTTTATGGCAGCAGGGCTGCCATGGGGTGGGGGGGGGGGGGGTGGGGGGGGGGGGAGGGCGCCTGGGTGGGGGGATGGGGGGGTGTTGGGGATCAATCGACACACGTGTCCGTTGCCGCTGTCGCGGACCAATTACAACATAAGAATTAAAATTAATTAATTGTTAAGTATTTTTTGTTAAGGTTCATTAAAAAGTTCATCTTTTTGGGTCACTTGTGAACCTCTTCCTATATATATATACTGTGTAATATTATATTACCACAGTAAATGTTACTGTTTGTTTGTGAAAATGTCATATATATAAAACTATTTAGTGCATACACTAAAGTTTACTGTTTGTGTAAAATTTTTTGTTTAGAATTTTATAGCCTTCATGGATCTTGTTTTGTTTGATAGCTCTCGTCGAGCAGATTTCAAAATTAGTAATTTTGCAAAAAACGAATTTGTGAATCAAAAGTTATGATTATTTGAAGATTAAAAAAAAAAGTTCAACCACTTATGTAACTTCCTCAAGGAAGTTACGGATGGTTGGTTTTAAAAGGGTAAAATTATGAAAAAAAAATTCAAAAAATTAGGAGTAGGACTTATATGTAAGGAAAAAATATGGTGAGACTAGAATGTCTAAAAAAAATTCTAATAGGATCTTCATGTGAATTCTCCTAAAATCATCGAGACCTGATGGATTTCCAGGATGATTTGATCAAAAATAATGGAGGACTATGGGAGAAGATATATGCAAAGTAGTCAAAGGTTTTTTTTGGAGGAAACTTCATGCTTAAAAAACATAATGAAACTACTATAGTTCTCATTCAATGAGTCGCGGCCTTGGTAACGAAAACTAATTTTTCCCCATGAGCCTATGTAATTATATATATAAGATTATTTATAAAATAACAGTGAACTGAATCAAACCGATTCTCTAAAAACTTATCTCTCTTAATCAATCTCCCTTTGTCCCAAACAGACTCGTCCAAGTCAACTTTATAATAACCCATGAATCTTTCCATTACTTGAAGCTAGGGAAGAAAAGGAAGAAATTCTCATGAAGTCAGTTATCCAGGCCATATCGAGTGAGATTGTGTATGATGCTTCCTAATTCCATTTTCAAGATAATCAGTTCAAGGGTGAGTAAAGTTTGGTGGGGTAGTTCTGAAGATAAATGCAAAATTTATTGGGCCATGTAGACCAAGCTTATGTAATGCCCCACAATTTCGTCACATTACTTAAATTAGTTAAATTGTGAAATTTATATTATGTGCTTGTTGTGACATGTGATGTTACTATATATCTTTTATGTGTATTTATAATTCGAAATTGAAATCGGACATAATACACTGTAATTCATTAATTAAATATTTTGAATTGATTGTGTAGTATGGGCGACTATGAAATGGTCAGGGATTTGTTATTGATGCCCCTCCGATTGTGAAGTAGTTTCTTATAATGTTGTGTCACGATAAATTAATAAATTATTTATTAATTGATTTTTGGGACCCGTGCTGATTAGAATATTAGTTTGTTTAGTGTTGTAGTTCGGCTTTATTTTAGGGACACATGGAATGTTCATTTTTTACTTAAAATGATAGTTTTTAAGTCATATCGGTTGGTTTATGACTTGGGGTATATTTTAGGCCATTTGGAGGTGTATTTGGGCTCATTATATTGAGGCACATATAAGACTTAAGCCTAGTTTTGGGATTAGTACATTTGAAGGGTTATTAGGTTAATCAAAATTAATTCTAACACTTTGGGAGAGGAAGCCTAAAGCTATAGAGAGGAGGCCACTTGGAGAATAAAGGAATTGGAGGTTTAAACTTGGGGTCCATCCCACATTTTATTTGAGACAAATTTACCTAGTGTAGGAGTAAAATTATTTTTGTGTTGTGGTGTAGCCATTCATTGGAATCTAAACCTAAATATAGTATAATTTGATTTTGAAAATCAATTAACTATTTTCGTAATTAATTAATGAGATAATCTAAGTTAAAACCCGCATTAAGCTTATACATTAAATTAATTAGAAATCTATATGAATCTGAGTTAGGATTGATGTAGAATTATTAGAATTGTGTTAGAGACCTTAATTAATGTAAAATCACCTAGTTAATCTCACGAATTAATCTAAATCCGAGTTTAATAAGCAGAAATTATAAAACTAGGGTTCTTGAAATAATTCTAAAATTAAACACTTTAAATTACATTAGAATTGTATGAAACCATTAGATATAGGTTAGGATTATTGTTAGACAACTTATATCTAAAGGAGATTGGGGTTGGTACTGTTTAGAGGCTTGAAATCAGGTATTTTTTTTGTCATTAATGGAGCATTTTAACTTGTTGGGGAAGATAACAACCTGCATCTCGTTCGAAAGAGATTAGTATCTCGTTTGAATAAAATTACGTAGTTCTTTCGAACAATGATATGTCTCGTTTGATCAAGTTAAGTTTTCTCTTTAGATTGACCTTAGTATGTCGTTAGAACGAATAGTGTAAACTCATTAGAATGAGTAGGGTGATTTCGTTTGAACAAATTGGGTATTATTTGGAAGTTTATTTCTTAATTAAAGGAGACTAACTATGTTAATGATTCTGGATTTAAGACTTAGTGACCTTTACGTGATTAGGATTAATATTATTGTGTATAATGTGCTACATACCGTGTGTGAGTGCTCTTGGGATATGTACTAAAGGTTGAATCCTTATGGGGTGTGTACAATGTGACCGCCCTAGAACCCCGGTGATTGAGACGGGATTTACCTTTGTTATTTTATTCGAACACTACATGCTAATGTACCTATTGTATCTTAAAGGGATTAACGGGGGAATCCTCTCGTGTAGCGTGGGGTATGGAGCAATGTGATTGATGTGAAGGCGTGGTGATTATTCCTTATTGATTCTTTGAGGTTATAGGTGTGAGACAATATACAATTATACCTAGTACATGCAAGATATCCCCGAAGGTGGTATGGATAGGCCTTCGTTGTGTGGGGGCTCGAACGTATCCCATTTATTATGCGTATGGCTGATATCGTACTTATGTGGATATTAGATGAATAAACAATATTTCCTTATATTCATACACTTGAGATGTACATGTTGAGATGATTATGGAACCATTACCTTACATATATTCAAATGAGATGAATAATATGTAATCACGACGTTCACTTGGGTTTAGGAGTTAGACGCATGAGATATTTAGGATTGTATTGGGTTGGGATAACTTAAAAGCAATTAAATTGTGAGGAAGATGTGTAGTTATATTGTAACCAAAACACAATTATATTCTTACTCTTCGTAAACTTGTTGCTAACACTACAATAAATATAACACTTTCTACGAATTTTTTAGCTACGAAAATAGTTTCATAGCTAAAAGATAACATTTAGCAACAAAGCTTGAATTTGGACAATGACACCTACATTAGACCATGAAATAATAAATTTTTTTCAAAAAACAACATGAAAAAAGGCACCATAATTTCTCGCTGGAGAAGATGCGCGAATTTTTTTTTAACAATAGAATTTAGAATGACAATGATTTTTTTCGTTGCCTATAATAATTACTAATTGGCCACGAAATTTTTTTCATACAAAAATATATAACCCTGTTTTGAAGCACAATTAATCATGGAAAATAAATAAAAATAACTAAAGTAAAATCCCAAAATTCAAAAGGCCCTTGATCTCGTTTAGTTATGTTTCTGAAAACCCAAAAACCAAGGTTATGTTTTTTTTTATCTGAATTTAAAGTCGAAATCTGAAATCTGAATCTGAAAAATACGTTTGTTTTTATGTCTAAATGGATCTCTGAACGAGAATGAACTTGGTAAAATTATGTTTAGTATTGGGAAATTTTTATAAAATATTTTTTATAAAAATAAGAAGTAAGTTTTTTCAAGCAAAATGAGGCATTTTTTTTCCTGGGAAAATCGGACCGGTCTGCCTCCCTACCGGACCGATCCACTACCGAACCGATCCGCCCTCTACCCGGACCGATCCGCCTTGCTCGAGGTCCAGTAGACCCCGGATCGAATGCGAACCGATGGAGCCATATTTTAAAAGAACCGATCCGGTAAATCGGACCGATCCACCTCCTAGCCGGACCGGTCCGCATGGGATAAACTCGAGCAGTTCCGTCAGATTTTTATCCACCATCTTATATTTCCTATATATATAACTATTCCGATGGTGTATTTCTTTAAGTCTTTGAGAAAACGTTTTTAAGAGTACAAACACAACAAGACTTCAATTTTTGATGTGCCAAACATCTTTTTGATTCACACACAAAAATCCCAATTACTTTTGTGAATCTTTTGGAACCCTAGAACACAAACTTTGTTATTGTTCATCTTTATGGAGAGATCTTTGCAACCGAGGGCTGCGTGTCATTGCTGAAGGAGTCTCTACAAAGTTTTATGGCTGCGTGTCATTGAGGAGAGCTGCGGTTCTTCCTTCGTTGTTTGGGCTGCGAGTCCTTGGAGGGTGCTGCGTGTATTCTCTTGCTGAGTTCAAGACTGTGTGTCTTTGTGGGTTGGCTGCGCGTTGATCCATTGCAGATTTCTCTATGTAATTGTAAGTTGCGGCTTGTATATTCATAGTGAAATAAAGGTTTTACCCGAAAGGGATTTTTTCCTGAAATTTGTGTCTCAGCATATTTTTTGTGTCACATGATTTATTTATTTATGGGTTGACACACGCACCTTAGATGCATGTTTAGGGGCTGAAATTAAATAAGTGTGCTATATTAGAAAGTTGTGAAGTTAATCAATTATCATACGTAATTCTTGGCTTTTCACTAAATAATGTTTTTATAATCCATGGCGGTGAGTAGTTTTTCACTAAATAATATGTGGGAGTAAGAACTTTGGACCAACTAAGGAATTTTGGATTTGAATTTTAGAATTTTTGACGGTAGTCCCATATTATAAGATTTATTAGACGTTCATTCCATGTATTTTTAAAATTGTAGTAAGTCTCATAATTATCCAAAATCTTCCATAATTACTTTGTAATTGCTCATTTTTCTTTTCGCAGAGAATGACACATGTCGCATAATAATTAGAATATGACTAATAAATAAAAAATATATATATGGGAGTGGGTACATATAAATTTTAAAAAATAAGACTAAATACTTAAAATCGCTATAAATTTCTCGACGCCAATCTCACACTATCACACTTATGTCTCTTTGATGTGTTATAACGGGCTTGTGTTTTAGTTTCATGTACCATAGAGAGCCCTCAACTTATAGGGGTTTAATTTTTTGTTTTGGAAAATGGGTTTTTAACCCATATTTTTATAAGTATTTAAACATATGATAATGTGCTATATATTTAGAGAAGTTTTTAAACACAAAATATAGTTTATATTTGAATGCAATGTTGTTCCCATTTCTTGATTTTTCATGCTTTATTATTTCTGTTTGTTTCGTGAATTTACTTGTAATAAACTCATGTAGTTTACATTTTGTTATGTACTAGATGAATAAAAGTCGGATGTGCGAAACTAGTTGATTATGTGAGAAGTATGTGATGGAAGTTAGATCATCATTCAATTTGCAAAGACGTATGTGAGACAAAATAATGAAATTAGGTGTCCTTGTTGCGACGGCTTGAATATCGATATTATAAATATTAATGAAGCAAAGGATCATTTGTTTTTGAAAGGTTTTGGTACAACCTACACTCAATGGATATATCATGGGGAGCGTTCTGAGCACAAGTTGTATGGTAGTGCACATTGTGATGTAAATGATGATATTGATGAATGAATGATAAATAATGGAGAGGAATAAGGTGACAAAATGCTTGATATGTTAGAAGAAGTGCATGGGGTAACGTTCATAGATATCGGTCCAGTTGATTTGTTTCATGTTGATTCTCCCATAGATATTAGTGATGGTAGGGAAGTTTTGACAATTTTTTTGGGGATGTTGAATGCGAACTATATCCCAATTGTAAAAATTATCTACTTTATCTTCTCTCGTCAAGTTTTTATGCTTGAAGGTCATCAATCATTGGAGTAATACATCACTCAACATGCGGTTCAATCTATTGGAGGAATCTTTTCTTGAGGGCGATACACTTACGAAGTCATATTATGAGGTGAGAAACATGTTACGTGACTTCAAATTAGGATATGTATCAATGCATACTTGTAAAAGTGACTCTTCATTATCTTGGAAGGAGTTTCAAGATAAGAAAGTGTGTATAATGTATGGGGAGTCCAGATGGAAGATTAATGATGTCAAGGGTAAGTGGATTCCACCTAAGGTCTTTTGCTACTTCCTGCTAAAACCAAGAATTCAAAGACTATTTATGTTGAGAAAAATAAGTGATGTTATGAGGTGGCACGGAGAGAAGCATGCGAATGGCAATGTGTTAAGACATACAGCTAACCGTAATGCTTGGAAGGAATTTGATATGAAACACAAGTGGTTTTCTCAAGATCCTCTCAATGTAAGTCTTGGCCTTACAAGTGATGGATTAAACCCATTTGGTAGCATGCACAACATGTACAACATGTGGCTAGTTATACTTGTGTCATACAACTTACCTCCTTGGAAATGTATGAAAGAGACATTTTTCATGTTGTCGTTGATCATTCCTGGACCTAAGGTACTCGGTAAGGACATGGACATGTAATTACAACCATTAGTTAATTAATTGAAGTATTCATGGGATGTTGGTGTGGAGACATATGACACATCCACTAAAAAGACATTTCAAATGCATATCGCACTTTTATGGATAAGTAATAAATTTTCAGCCTACGATAATTGATCTGAGTGGGATACTAAAGGATATATAAAATGACTTGCTTGTAATTAACATATTTATTTTTAAATATAATAAGAATTTTTTTATATGGTCCACCACCGGTATTTGAAGCCGAACAATAAATGACAGAAGGGTAACAAATTTGATGGTATGTAGGAGCTTCGTTTCAGGCCTATGGAGTTAAATAGGGATGACTATTGCAACAATTGAATCATCTCAAGGATTGTATGTTGGGGAAACACTAAGGGAATAGGAAGATAAAATGTATGATGATGCAAAGCATTAGCACCACCAGATAAGAGGTGGAGAGCTTAAACAGTAGCAATGGCATCAATAGAGTTATATATGTGTATAAATATATAAAATGGGATGAGTATAAGAGGAATGAAGACAATGACGTATAGTGGTTTAGACAATCAGGCCTACATCCACTGTGAGTGTGTGATCCACCAAATATGGGCACTAATGGCCTTGGATATAATGTTCATAATCTCACTCTCTCTCTCCATTGTGTGTACAAGAAGAGTTTTAGCTAGGGTTACAATTATCGATCCCTTTGAAAAGTTGGAGATGAAAAATATATATAGGGCTTGGGTGGTGTTGTGTACCCCCCAAGCATGCATTGAGCATGTGAATAATGATCTAGCCAATTCCCTACTGACACCTGGATATGCCACTTATGATTAATGATTACATAATATTCCCTCACATGAGTGGATGATATTGTTATAATGGTTTGGTTCACGTGCTATATGAGTCTCATACGCACTGTCCCACGTGTCTCCTAAATCACGCGCTGTGATGATGTCACCCTCGGATTATGATGTTAAGCCGAGGGTAAGGTTCCTACTGGCAGCAGGGCAGACTAGATATGGGCCTCATACTGTCATCCCCTCACAGGATCGCATGGCCTGCTATAAAGGATTGTCCTCCTGAGGTGTCGTCTTATCCATGTCGAGTCGGTCGTCCCCTTGTAGGGTCGTCTGCTCTAGGATGAGGGGTCGGTCCGTTGTAGGGTTGTTTGCTCTAAGATAGGGGGTCGGCTTGGCTGACCCTTCCTACAATGGAACTTTGGTATAGTTGAGCCCTCGTCTGAGATAAGGACACCCTCGACCTGCCCTAGGGTGTATATTGGTATATCAATCACCTCTAACCCTCAGTCATCGATGTTGTTGAGATGGATGAAGGATAATACTTCCTTTTGAGTGTTAACTGAGTGGTCCGGTTGATAAGTGAAATTTGTCCAGTTGATTGACATCTTGTCAGATATCCATCATCGTTTATGCTTCCAAGGTGTGACGGATGCACACCACTCTAGGGACTGTGCCCTAATGATGCTTCTCCTCGTGGGTTGTGCATTGCCTTGATTAATGGGCCCACTAACAACAAATTATTCAAATGATTTTTGAAATAACCATTCATTTCCTTCTTTTTCTTTGCGCGTAAGCTCTCTCTCTTTAGTTCCTTTAGCAGTTCTAACGCGATTTCTGCCATTTCAACCCTTTCTTATGTGTTTCAAGCTTCGTCTTCATCCCCAGGTATTTTCTTTGCCCTAAGTTTCCTTTTTATCTTCCATTCTAGCTTGTATCTTACTTTGGGATTCCTTTTGGGTTTTTTCTTGGTTGCTTTACTTTTTCAGCGTGAAAACTCGCCCTACTGTGGCGGTTATAGGACTGAATATTAGGTTTTAAGCTCCTTAGGGTTCTTCCCCCACCTTTCAGTGGTGGTTTAGTGCCTACTTGTGATTTTCTTAGGTTTTCCTGTGTTCTTCTTGTTCTTGGGTGTTCATAAACGAAAACCTTTCATTTCTCTAATTTTAATCCAAAAGTCAACTTGGTCAAACTGTAAACTTGTTTGTAGTTAGTTTAAACAAATTTCTCAAGTGTAGGGTCTTCCCCTTAATGCTCAAAAGACTTTATGCTTTAGCCGAGGAATTTCCAACCTTTAGGGAGAAATTCTTTGTTGAGATCAGGCGAATAGAGGAGGAGTACGAGCGAAGACGAGGGGCCGACCCTAATTGGGTATGACCCATCTTCTCCATTCCTTTAGCCATAATAATGCCATCTGAGTTCTATGGGTCTTCTTGTCATTCAGCCGAGTGTCAGACATGCGAGGGAGAAATGAACGAGAGAGCATCGTCACCAATGGGTGATAGGCCTTCTGGGAGAGGAAAGAGATCAACACCTAGCCCAAACCGACTGGTCAAGGGTACGATTCATTCAGAGGCTGTCCCTGTGATAACCCTATCCCCTTTTGCCTTCCAGGTGGCATTTCCAGATGGCCCACCGATAGGGACGAGGCTGAGAGATCTGGAGATAAGGGGTATGAGGATGATAGTGAGAATTTGGATGCTGATCAAGTTGATACCTCTAGTGCCTCGACCTATGTCTCATCTGTTAGGGATCGTGACCTCTTACTGTGGAGGCGCATTTTGGTGTACAACCCAATATGGCTATGAGGCTCCGAAATGCATATGAGAGGGTCTTTCAGGGGAATGAGGGGGAAGTTTCCATTTATGAGCAGATGCTTACGGTAGGTGTTAGGTTTCCTTTGCACCTTGCAGTAGTCGATATTCTTTCTGCCCTTGGGGTTACTTCTTCTCAGCTTCCTCCAAACTCCTGGAGGACCATCATCGGCTATATCTCCCTCTGGAAGAACACTTTTACCGATAAGCCCTCGATTGATTTATTCATAGCCCGCTACAATATCACTTCCTCTTCCAAGCAACCTGGGTATTTTAATCTAGGGGCGAGGAAGTCCGACAAAAAGCTTCTTCACGTGGCACAGACTTCCAACCATGATTTTAAAAAGAGGTTTTTCTTTATCTCTGGGGATCGGTAATTCCCCGTCGGGGTAGAGCCTTTAGAAGACAGTCTGAGGGTTCCAAGGTTATGGTCCAACCCTTCAATGAAAGCACGGTCATACCCTGGACTCATCTTGGATGAGAGGGACATTATTGACTATCTGAGGGAACAAGGGAAAGAGGGTGAACTTTCTAAATTTGAAGATTTAATGACCCCTCATTTCCTCAAAGAAGCTGGTCTGAGGCTCGACCCCCTCACTGAATTATGTGAGTTAATTTTTGCTCCATTTTTCTTTTTTTTTTCTTTTTCCTCATTGTTATAGCTTATTTCTGATGTATCATCTCCTTTTTAGGTTGGCCTATAAATGTATCTGATCAACTCTAGGAGATGACTGCCCCTAGTTCGATGTTTGGCCTAGGAAAGAGGAAAGGAAAAGAGTCTCAGCAGCCTCCTAAAAAGATAAAGTCCATGGAGCCGACACAGGTGGAGCCGACCATTGATACTCGTAAACGGAAGGAGCCCGAGGTCCCTACTGGCTCTCGACCTAATTCTCGAATGAGGGGGAGGGTAGATGTCCCTCAGACACACACTGAGGGATCCAACTCCTCTTCAAGCATGGGCGCCTACTGGACTCAGAATCTAACTTTTCTGAAGAGTGAACCCTCTTCCCTCATAGCTACTTTGAGGGAAGCCAAGGCCTCTATATTTTTGGCACCCTCAGCCACAGATTAAGAATTCCTGTTAAAGATGCCCTCGGCCAAGGTTTACGACTACGGTATCCATACTCTGGCTCAGGTATTTCCTTCAACTCATCTTTTGACTCACAAATATTTTATAAACTGTTCCCTCGGCCTTTTGATATGAGCTTGTCTTTGTACAGTCTGGCAACGCCTTCACGTCTGCCACCAAGTGGGTGGCTGCAAACTAGTAGAAGTTCTATAAGGCCGAGAGAGCTATTCAGTATGAGACTGACTTAAAGACTGAGCTGGAGAGTGCAAGGACTGAGCATGCAAGGGTCCTGGATGAGCTGGTGAAGCAGCATGAGGCCGACCTGAGGGTGAAGAACAACCTCATCAAAGAAAAGGAAGAGGCCTTGATCAATCAGGGGGTCCAATTCAAGACTGAACTCGCTGAGGCAGTGAATAAGGCCGAGGTTGATACAGTGGAGGTTTATAAACTCTTAGACGAGTTTCAGGGCTTCGGTCTTGAATACTTGAATACGGGAATCAAGATGGCATGTCGGTGGGTCGTCTTGAAGTTTGTTGATGCCGTGTCATCTGTTCGCGCCTCTCTAGAAGTAATGGAGTTGGACGACCCCCTTATCGCCGAGGCTCTAACCCATGTAGAGTCCCAAGTGCATGTCGAAGGTACCGGCACATCTGAGGGTCGACCTCCTGTCTTGGTCATCGAAGAGACACCTCTTGTTGAAGTTGAAGCCCTACCTTCTGAAATTTCTCAATAGGGTGGCCGTCTGTGGCCCATACTCTTTGTGTATAAAGTTTTTGTATTTAATTTTCTTTTGGACAAATATTGTAAAACTTATTTGTATAGTGGAATTGCTCTCTTCTTGCCTTCTATATTTGCCTCTTTTATGATTTATCTTGACTAAAATATATGTGCCCCCTCGTCTTTCTTGAGAGTGAATGGAGGGTCATCCCTACCATTCACCCTCATCTTAGCCGAGGGTGGTTTCCACCTAATTAATGGTTTTAAAATATAAGTCCCCCCTCGTCTTTCTTGAGAGTGAATGGAGGGTCGTCCCTACCATTCACCCCCATCTTAGCCGAGGGTGGATTCCACCAAATTAATGATGTTAAAATATAAGTCCCCCCTCGTCTTTCTTGAGAGTGAATGGAGGGTCGTCCCTACCATTCACCCTCATCTTAGCCGAGGGTGGTTTCCACCAAATTAATGGTGTTAAAATATATGTCCCCCCTCGTCTTTCTTGAGAGTGAATGAAGGGTCGTCCATACCATTCACCCTGATCTTAGCCGAAGGGGATTTCCACCAAATTAATGGTGTTTAATATATATGTCCCCCCTCATCTTTCTTGAGAGTGAATGGAGGGTCGTCCCTACCATTCACCCTCATCTTAGCCGAGGGTGGTTATCCACCAAATTAATGATGTTTTCTTTTAAATACAAGTCCCCCTCAACTTTCCTCATCTTAACTGAGGTTGGTTTCGACCAAATTAATGGTGTTTAATATATATGTCCCCCCTCGTCTTTCTTGAGAGTGAATGGAGGGTCGTCCCTACCATTCACCCTCATCTTAGCCGAGGGTGGTTTCCATCAAATTAATGGTGTTTAATATATATCCCCCCTCGTCTTTCTTGAGAGTGAAAGGAGGGTCGTCCCTACCATTTATCCTCATCATAGCCGAGGGGATTTAGCAGAAATTACCCCAATCATACTAAAATTAACAAACACAAGATGAGGGGTCAATATAATATTCTCATTAACATCAAGTGTTCTGTTGGAGCAACACATTTATTACAACTGTGGTCTGATAGGACATTACAACATTATTGATAGTATTTATTCAAATGATCTGTATTACAGGGGTTGGAAAAGGGCCCCCTTCAAGATTATCTAGTCTATAGGTTCCAAGGACAGCTTCATCAATGACCCTATATGGTCCATGCCAATTTGGGTGGAGCTTGTTAGGTTTCTGCCATGTCTTTTTTAGGACTAGGTCTCCCATAACTATTAGCCTTTGCTTTACCCTCTGGTTATAAAGCTTGGCAGTCCTCTGTTGATAGGCTGCTTGTCTTATCTCAGTGTCTTCTCTTCTCTCCTCAATCAAGTCTAAATCAAATCTCGTTTCTTCCATATTTCTCTGGGGGTCATACATTTGGACTCTGTGAGTAGGAAACCCAATCTCGGTGGGGATGACGAATTCTGAGCCATATGCCAGCATGAACAGAGTTTTCCCGATAGAAGTCTTTGTCGCCATCATGTAGGCCCACAGTACGGCGTATAATTCCTCAACCCATCTTCCTTTTGCCTCCTCAAGTTTTTTCTTGATCCCGTCTAGGATTGTTCTGTTTGTAACTTCAGTTTGCCCATTATCCTGAGGTCGTCCTGGGGTAGAGAAGAACTGTTTGACCCCCACTCTTTCGCAGTATTTCTCCAGGGATACATTCTTGAATTGAGTCCCATTATCTGAGATGAGGGTTATGGGGAGACCATATCTGCATATAATGTTTTTTTCAGATGAACTGGAATGTCTTCTGCTCGGTAATCGTGACCATCGGCTCCACTTCCACCCACTTTGAAAAATAGTCAATTGCTACGATCAGGTACCGATAGTTATTGATGGCCCTGGGCAAGGGTCCTACCAAATCGATTCCCCATACTGTGAATGGCAATGTGGATGTGATGGAGGTAAGAGGATGATGGGCTGATGAGGGACGGTAGCAAACCTCTGACATTTATTGCACTTCTTAACGTATGTCATAGCATCCTTCCCCAAGGTTAGCCACTAGTATCCCTGGGTGACTATCCTCTTTGCTGACGACCTGCCCCCAATATGGATATAACAAGACCCCTCACGCACATCTTCTAAAATGTGTGGGACTTCAGTCGGGTGCTCACATCTGAGTAAAGGGAGCAAGAATCCCTTTTTGTACAAGGTGTCTCCGATGACAGTGAACTTCCCCCTCATTATTGTATCTGATTAGAGGGTCCATCCATGAAGCTTCCCTACTAATATTTAAGCTTGAGCTAAGTGTGCCATCTGCATCTTCAATCGTTGGTCGAATCAAGATTTCCACTGGGACTGTCCTCCTGATATCTGTCCTAGTTACTGAGGTCAGCCTAGAATGTGCATCGTCTCGGCCATTACACTACACCAAAAATAGGAATCTGGCATGATTTTGAACTGTGCCAGAATCAGGTGTTCCAAAGTGACCATTTTTTCTAGCACGGCTCAAAAGTGTGCCAGATTTGGACAAACAGGAACACTTCTGGCACACTTTTAAACCGTGCCAGAATTTGATATTTCTGGCACACTTTTGGCATAGTTTTTAACTGTGCCAGATTGAGCACAGTTTGAAAAACTTTTGGCACAGTTCAAAATCGTGCCAAAATATGATACACTTTTGCCACGGTTTTGAACTGTGCCAAATTTTTTATAAAAAAAAATTAATTACTTGAAAGCACAAAAATTCACAAATTGAAAATATTGCATGTTGTTGATAAACTAATGTACATACAAACTTCAAAATATTACAAGTCTTTAATAGTTCATAGGCAAAAAAAAATTGGGCAGAATTTCCTCTATTTTCTGGATATTTCAAAACCTGTTAATACAAAGCATACCTAACATAAAAGCCCGCACGGCCACAAAATATAACAATTAACAAACAAAAGCCCGCACGGCAACAAAAGTTAACAATAAAACTACAAAAGCCCGCACGGCCATAACATAAAAAAATGAAATCATGAATAAATCCCTTGTTGTAAACCATTGAGTTATCTGTGTGTTTCACGTGAATAAATGCCAATGATAAAATGTTATCCTGCAAAAAAAATAGGATACAAAAAAGATACGATATTAGTAACCCAGTAATTTACAAAAAAACTTACTTAAACTAAAAAATTACATATAGGAGTGGGAAGTATCGTCATATGACTACGCGATCAGTTCGTACGAGTTACATTGGTCCCGTGCGAGGTGTTCGTGCCTCCTACGAGGACGTTTGGTGGCTAGTTTAGGTTTTCACCCTTTAACGGCTTGTTTTTAAGTCTAAGTGTTGATTTTTGCAAATAATCGTCGTATTCTCAAATCGGGAGACCCGGGACTACGCAATCAGTTCCTAAGAGCTACATTGGTCCCATGCGACGTGTTTGTGCCTCCTACGGGGACGTTTGGTGGCTGGTTTAGGTTTTCACCATTTAACGGCCAGTTTTTAAGTCTAAGTGTTGATTTTTGCAAATTATCGTCGTATTCTCAAATCGGGAGACCCGGAACTACGCAATTAGTTCGTACAAGTTACATTAGTCCCGTGCGAGGTGTTCGTGCATCTTAGGCGGACATTTGGGGGTTGGTTTGGGTTTTCACCCTTTAACGACTTGTTTTTAAGTCTAAGTGTTGTTTTTTGCAAATTATCGTCATATTCTCAAACCCGGTGACTCGGGACTACGCGGTTAGTTCCTACAAGTTACATTGGTCCCGTGCGAGGTGTTCGTGCCTCCTACGAGGACGTTTGGTGGCTGGTTTAGGTTTTCACCCTTTAACGGCCTATTTTTAAGTAAGTGTTGATTTTTGAAAATTATGGTCATATTCTCAAGCCGGGAGACCCGGAACTACACGTTCAGTTCCTACAAGTTACATTGGTCCCGTGCGAGGTGTTCGTGCCTCTTACGAGGTCGTTTGGGGACTGGTTTGGGTTGTCACCCTTTAACGACTTTTTTTAAGTCTAAGTGTTGATTTTTGCAAAGTATCGTCATATTCTCAAATCGGGAGACCCGGGACTACGCGGTCAGTTCCTATAAGTTACATTGGTCCCGTGCGAGGTGTTCGTGCCTCCTACGGGGATGTTTGGTGGCTGGTGTAGGTTAATGGACTATTTTTAAGTGTTGATTTTTACAAATTATCATCATATTCTCAAACCGGGAGACCCGAGACTACGCGGTCAGTTCCTATAAGTTATATTGGTCCCGTGCGAGGTGCTCGTGCCTCTTACAGGGTCGTTTGGGGGCTGGTTTGGGTTTTCACCATTTAACGGCCTATTTTTAAGCCTAAGTGTTGATTTTTGCAAATTATCATCATATTCTCAAATCAGGAGACTCGGGACTACGCGGTCAGTTCGTACAAGTTACATTAATCCCGTACGAGGTGTTCGTGCCTCTTACAGGGTCGTTTGGGGGCTGTTTAACGGCTTATTTCTAAGTCTAACTGTTGATTTTTGCAAATTATAGTCATATTCTCAAACCGGGAGACCCGAGACTACGCGGTCAGTTCCTACAAGTTATATTGGTCCCGTGCGAGGTGTTCGTGCCTCTTATGGGTCCGTTTGGGGGCTGTTTTAGGTTTCCACCCTTTAACGACCTGTTTTTAAGTCTAAGTGTTATATTTGCAAATTATCGTCATATTCTCAAATCGAGAGACCCGGGACTTCGCGGCCAGTTCCTACAAGTTACATTAATCCCGTGCGAGGTGTTCGTGCCTCTTACGGGGTTGTTTGGGGACTGGTTTGGATTTTCTCCCTTTAACAGCTTGTTTTTAAGTCTAAGTGTTGATTTTTGCAAATTATAGTCATATTCTCAAATCGAAAGACCCGGGACTACGCGGTCCGTTCCTACAAGTTGGTCCCGTGCGAGGTGTTCGTGCCTCCTACGAGGACGTTTGGTTGCTGGTTTAGGTTTTCACCCTTTAACGGCATGTTTTTAAGTCTAAGTGTTGATTTTTGCAAATTATCATCATATTCTCAAATCGGGAGATTCGTGACTATGCGGTCAGTTCCTATAAGTTACATTGGTCCCGTGCGAGGTGTTCGTGCCTCCTACAAATCCGTTTGGGGGTTGGTTTAGGTTTTCACCTTTTAACGGCTTGTTTTTAAATCAAAGTGTTGATTTTTGCAAATTAACGTCATATTCTCAAACCGAGAGACCCGGTACTACGCGGTCAGTTCCTACAAGTTACATTGGTGCCGTGCGAAGTGTCCGTGCCTCTTACGGTGTCGTTTGGGGGCTGGTTTGGGTTTTCACCCTTTAAGGGCTTGTTTTTAAGATTAATCGATATATGTTCAAATTATCGTCATATTATCAAACCGAGAGGCCCGTGACTACGTTGTCAGTTCGTACAACTTACATTGGTCCCGTGTGAGGTGTTCGTGCCTCTTACGGGGCCGGTAGGGGGCTAGTATGGATTTTCACCCTCTAACGGGTTATTTTCAAGCCTAATCTATGTATTTTGAAATTATCGTCATATTCTCAAATCGGGAGGCCAGTGACTACGCGATCTATTCGTACAAGTTACATTAGTCCCGTGCGAGGTGTTCGTACCTCTTATGGGGCCGTTTAGGCGCTAGTTTGGGTTTTCACCCTCAAACGGCTTATTTTTAAGTCTAATCTACGTATTTCCAAATCATCATCATATTCTCAAATCGGGAGACCCGCGACTACGCAGTCAGTTCCTACAAGTTACATTGGTCCCATGCGAGGTGTTCGTGCCTCTTACGGGGCTGTTGGGCGCTGGTTTGAGTTCTCACCCTCTAATGGCAAGTTTTTAAGCCTAAGTCTAGATATTTTTAAATTATCGTCATATTCTTAAATCGAAAGTCCCGTGACCACATGATCAGTTCCTACTTGTTACAGTGGTCCCGTACGAGGTGTCCATGCCTCTCATGAGGCCATTTGGGAGATGTTTGGGGTTTTCACCCTCTAATGGCATGTTTTTAAACTTAAATCTAGATATTTTCAAATTATCATCATATTCTAAAACTGAGAGTGTAGCTAGGGACTAAGATGATGAAATGCAAAATCTCTACTCAATCTTTACATGACGCTTGTCCATTCAGTGGTAAAATATCAACTTTAAAAATAATATGTGGATCTAATGAAGAAGTTTCCCCCGAGTGATAAGACCTATCACTCGAAGAACTAGAATACCCACTTCTTTCATTTCTAGGTGGGGAGTTCCTACAAGTTACAATGAAGTTGCCAAATTTTATTTAATGTGTTTGGAGTGAACAAACAACAATGTTAGCTTGTGATGTTTGCATTACAATTATTATCATTTTCATTTGTCTAAAGGGAAATGATTTATATTTTATTAAAGATGCATGTTTTCTAATCTTTCAAGCTCCTTCAATCAGACAACTATAACCACAAGAGGAATCAATTGAACAAGAATATAAAGAAATTTACAAATCTCTAAAACTGTTGTGTCGACTTCAACAAAGTCTACAAATTCCATCATCGTGTGTATCTCCGATAAAATCTACAAAAGGCGAACATTGATTAGCAAACTAGGCTTTGAGCACGAGAGTTAGAAGGAAATTCCTTTCAAAATACTTCCGAAAACATCAAAGTACTTTGTTCAACCACTTTCACACCAAAACTTCGAGAAAACATATTGAAATGAGAATTTAAGTGCAACATGAAAATTGCAACCGTAACATAAAATTATCAATGAAAACATAAAAAATATTACCTTAATTTTAAAGTAAAACAAAAATTGACGTACCTTTGTAGAAGGAAATTCCTTAGCTTGCAAAAGGAATGAAATTAGGACCCTCAATATGGCATCAATGACCATAACCAAAAATATCCTCAATGACCTGTACATATGAAACATCAAACACATGATCCTTGCAATTATAATATATAAAATATGCCACAAACCGATATAACATAATAAAAAAACAAATGAAACATCGTACTGAAAAAACACATGTATCCATTGTTCCCTCAAAAAAGAGACATACATGAATACATAGATCACTTCAGTAGTCCGAAACATTTAAGCACCAATCCATCATGAGGATGTTGAGATTCAAATCAAGAAAAGTCTTGAGAAAAAGAAGTTCCAATACCTCTAATATGGTTTCCTTACATAGTTGGTCATATATAAACTTTACATGAGACATAATAACGGAAAATCTTACCTGAATTAGGAAATTAGTATAATTAAAATCCCAAAATAGCCTCTAATTACAACAAAGCTGCTGCATTTTCGGCATATCATAAAGATTGGTCCAGAAGCTATTGCATTTTCAGCATTTTCAGCAGCTTGTTGTGACTCAAATTTGGTTAACTTCATTTTAGTAAATGGGAAACATAAAAGACCTATCCAGAGGCATGTGAAGTACCTTAACCATAAACAAAACATGATGTAATTGAACCCATTCTAATTCGATTGCTTCATAAAAAGACATTAAACCTATACTCATTCAGAATCTTACAATGTCTTAAATTCTGAATTTAAGGAAGTTGTTTACCAAGTTCTCAGCACTTAATTCAAAGAATGTGCATACTACTGTAATAGATAGAAAACTTCATACCTCAATCAAAAGAAAGTGGTATAGGATCTAAACACATCCCCTAGATTGCCTTATACAGACATAGAGAACTGGACATAAGTTATTGCTAAGAAGGAAAAAAATAAGTCTAAAAACAAATCTCCAAGGGAAAGAAAGGCTTTCAGATCTGATAGTAAGTTTTATTCTTTAAAACTATCCAAATGATAAATTTCTTAATTTGGAACATTAGAGGAATTAATAAAAATAGTGTCGTTAGAATAGTTAAAAAAAATAAAAAGGATGCATAATTTGTCTAATCTTGGTCTCCCTTGAACCTAAAGTTGATAATTTCAATGTTGAGGAATTCAAAAGGAAATTTGGTTTTGAATCTTGTCTAGTAAATGATACTGACTCAATATGGCTTTTCCTTTCTCATGGAGTGGAATTTTTAATCAAATTTCAGATGGAGCAGGTCGTGGCGTTGCTTAACACCCATCCTACCATGTAAGTAAGTACAGGAATAATGGATTAAAAAGAGTTCTCAATAAATTTTAATTAGTATACATAGATATACAGCTTCAGAGAAGAAATTATCACCATCCAAATAAGAACCATTCGAAATTCTAATTTACTATCCGAACGAGCTGTTAATACCAAACCCAACACTAATTAATAGTATGAATACCATCTTAGCAGCCATAATTACACTAATTTAAGGAAGCTTAGGTTTTTAATTACATGTTTAATAACATTATATAGATGAAGGAAAGTGATACACTTAAAGTGAACAATGAAAACACGAAACAATCATAATCATAATTTCTAACACCAATCACAACTAAAAAAACTGCCAAAAGCTTAGGCAAGCATCAACTGCTATATTTGTATGTATGCAATGAAATTATAAAGAAACTCAATTGTATATTTCAAAAGGCCGAGTCGAGTGAAATTCTGATCTAATTATATCCTAACCTATTAATATGCATCAAATTTTGATTAGCTAGAAATACTTAAAATTTCAAGGGACATCAAGCTAACATACTAGCAATCAAATATGAGAATTGAATAAACATGTTCATACATATATACTCAACTCAACAAAGCCTTTTACCTGTTTTTCCATACTAGAAGCTTTATTAGATTAGTTGAGAATCTCGTAGTTCTAAGACATTCAGTGCAAGCCCCAACCTTATCAAAGTGCAATATCCTTAAAAAAAAAGTACCAAAAATAAAAACATAACATCAACTAAAATTCAAAACTTCCATCACTCATGTTTATTATTATTTTTAATAAACCTGTTTATTAAAATTAATTAGAGGCCATAAAATGATTTTTTTAATAAACATGTTTATTAAAAAAATTAACAAACCTGTTTATTAAAAAAAATAATAAACATGTTTGCAACGTTGAAATGCGATTCAGAGATCCTGTGTCAATATGATGCAACAAAAATCAGAGCCTTTGGTACCTCATACTAGATTTCGACCACATCTTATATAGCCAATGCTTTTCGCAAAATCTAAAATCTCAACACAAGGGGTAAAATATCACCATGGATTCAAAAATCTCTTCACAAGCAGTAGTATATCAGTGATATGGAGAGACTTTAATTACCTCACGACATGGATGATAGAGGCACTGTGGTCAATGGAGGAAGCTTGGATGATGGAGGCACCGTGGTTTTGTGGATATGGAGGCACCGAGGATGATGGTTCGGGGAGAGAGAGGGAGAGGCTTAGGTTAGATTGAGGTTGAGGAGAGAGAGAGAGAGACTTAGGTTAGTATGATATTGGTCCCGATTAAAAATTGGGGTTTTTGTTTTTTTTAATGAAACGTTCCCATATTTGGCACGGTTTAAAACTGTGCCAGATTTTGGCACTATTTTAAAGTGTGCCAAATTATGGATAAATCGCGCTAAATTCTGGCACGGTTTTAAACTGTGCCAGAATCTCCTTGTCTGAGCGTGCCAAATTAGCATTTTTGGTGTAGTGTTATCAAGCCTAGGAATCCTCTTTAACTTTACTTCTCTGAATCCCTTCAATAGTGACTTCAGTCTTTCAAGATATTTCGCTATTATCTTATCTTTAGCCTCGTATGCTCCTAGTATTTGATTCACTACCAGTCTTGAATAACTATAGACCAAGATTAGGCTAAAACCAAGAGACCTAGCCAAGGAGAGGCCTGCTATCAGGTCCTCATATTCAAACTCGTTGTTGGAGGCTTTAAAATTGAACCTCAGGGCGTACTCAATGTCTTTGCCGTCAGGCACTGATACTATTAATCCAGCCCCACTTTCGCTCTCGCAAGAGGACCCGTCAATGAAGAGGTTCCACACGGCCTGTTCTACTGAGAAATTTCCATCTGTGAGGGATCCCTGTCTAAAGAGATATCTTCCCTCCTCATTTTGATAACTTTTTCTCTAGCGGTGCTTGTCTCAGTCTTATCAGTGGACGGGTCAGTAATTCTGCCTTGCTGGGTATCTATTATCTTGAGGTTCTCATCTCCAGCCTCATCCTCTTCCCAAGTAAATTCATCCATAAAATCTGCTAATGCTTGCCCCTTAATGGACACCCTAAGTTGATACACAATGTCAAACTCTCCCAACTCTATAGCCCAGGCCATTAGCCTCCCTGATTTTTCTAGCTTGTGTATGACTTGCCTAAGAGGAGAGTCAGTGAGGATGACCATTGTATGGGGCTGGAAGTACGGCTTCATCTTTCTTGATGCATGGATCAAGGCATAGGCTAACTTCTCCATCCTAGGTTATCTTTTCTCTGCCCCTTGGAGTGCCTTACTGTTGAAATACACAGGCTTCTACACCTCATCTTCTTCTCTTACAATGGCTGTGCTGATGGATGACTTTGAGACGTCTAAGTACACGTAAAATTATTCGCCCTACACTGGTCGTGACAACAACAAGGGAGACCGTAGGTATGACTTTAGTTCTTTGAAAGTCTGGTCACACTCTTCGTTCCATTCGAAGGATTTTTTGAGAATTTTGAAGAACGGTAGACATTTATTTGTGGCTCTGGATACGAACCTATTCAAAGCAGCCACTTGCCCTGTGAGCCTCTGAACGTCATTAATGGTCCTAGGGGTCTTCATTCCTAAGAGGGCTTTTATCTTCTCAGGATTGGCCTCAATGCCTCTTTAATTGACAATAAACCCCAAGAACTTCCCTGCTCTGACCCCGAAGACATATATGGCTGGGTTGAGCTTCATATGGTACTTGTCCATCATGTTAAAGGTCCTCTTGAGGTCAGCCACATGATCCTCGGCCTTCAAACTCTTAGTTAACATGTCATCAACATAGACCTCCATAGACTTCCCAATTTGGGCTTCGAACATTCTATTCATAAGGCACTGATACGTTACCCCTGTATTCTTGAGACCAAAGGGCATGACCTTATAACAGTATGTCCCCTTATCGATAATGAAAGAAGTTTTTCTGAGTCCTCAGGGCTCATGAAGATCTGGTTGTAGCCTGAATAGGCATCCATAAAACTCATTAACTCATGGCCCATGGTAGCGTCAACCATCTGATGAATACAGGGGAGGGGGGTTTTTGGGATAATGTATATTGAGGTCGGTAAAGTGTACACACATTCTCCATTTTCCATTGGCTTTAGGGACTATGACTGCGTTGGATAGCCATTCGGGATAAATGACCTCCCTGATGAACTTGGCCTCTTCAAGCTTCTTAACCTCATCCCTTATGACCTCATACTTTTCTCGAGAATGAATCCTCCTCTTCTGCTTCACTGGCTTTGCATTCACTACTACCTTGAGCTTGTGACATATAATTTTGGGGATAATCCCCGGTATGTATGCATGACTCCATGCAAAGACGCTCTGTCTCCTCCTTAGCAGCCTAATGAGATCTTCTTTTATTTTTGTCTTTACAGCTTTGCCAATTTGGACGGTTTTTTTCGGCTCATCCTCATTGAGTATGATGGATTCTACCTCTTCCATGGCTTCTTCTTTCTTTAGTTTTGTCTCATCCCTGGGGTCGAGGGTATCAATATTGTAAGTGGTTGTTGCTTTCTTGTGCACCTCTCTTTCTTTGGCGGAGTTAAAGTAGCATTCCTTTACCGTCGTCTGGTCTCCCTAAACTTCCCCTACCCCGTAAGAGGTTGAGAATTTTACCATACGATGAACCGTGGAAGGTACGGCCTTAAATTCTTTGAGGACCACTCGCCCCAGTATAATGTTGTAGGATGAGAATACTTGTTCATCCATCATAAAAAAGTTTACCTTCTTGGTAATCCATCTCAGCCACTTGTCCCCCATTTTAACATCAGCCTCATACACTCCTAGGGGGTGAAATTTTTCCCCATTGAAACCAATCATGGGGTGATGGTATGGGACGAGACTAGAACGACTGAGTTCTAAGGCTTTAAAGAACAGCCAGAGCATCACATCTACAGAACTACCCCCATCCATCAAGATCCTCGGCACCTCGCATCAGTGTACCCTAGTGGTGATGACAAGAGGGTCGTCATGCAGGGCTAAGAGGCCTTTGAAGTCCATTCTTGAGAAACCCACTATCAGAGTATCCATATCAACTTTCTTAATTTTTTTTAACTTTGCTTCAATAGAAGTCGAGTGTACAACTTTTGTTTATTCCTTTGCTTCAGCTACATGGGCCTTCCTGTCGACAACCTCAGATCCTCCTCCTGCTAGTCCCCCGGAGATCATCCCAACACCAAACGAGATCATATTAAGTCTTTTTATAGTGCCGTGGTCATCTCTCGGTGGGAGGTCAGGGTCGTCCTCATCATCTGATGGGTCGTTCCTTCTGTTTGGAGGATCTTCTCTGCATGTATCACCTTTCTTCTTCCTGGGGTCATCCCCTCGGCTCCTCTTGAAGGCACCTTTATCGACGTATTTCCTTAACTTCCCTTCTTTTAACATTTTTTCACTTTCATCTTTCAGAGTAAAACACTTGTCGGTCACATGGCCATGGTCTTGGTGGAATTCACACCAGAGGTTTTTGTTCCTCTTGTGGGTAGGTGCGCTCAGCTTCCCTGGCCATTTCAAGGATCGATCACTCTTTATCTAATTCAAAATGTGTTTGCAGCTGACTGTCAGAGGGGTATAATCAGCAAATTTGTCATCCGCTAGCCTCTTCTTCCCCTCCTTATTCTTTTTTTAGTACTTACCCCCACTAGTGCCTCCTTTTTCATCTTCGTATTTTATGGCCATTGCCTCTTCAGCGTTTATCACCTTTCCCGCTGTTGCCAGCAACTCAGCTATCGTCTTCGGGGGCAAGATTCCATAATAGTTTCCCTTCTGGAGTCCTCCAATGAGGGCTGTCATGGCTATACTTTCTTCGTAATGTTCGACCTATAGCTTTTATTTGTTAAATCTGGCTATGTAGTCTATTAGGCTCTCATTCTTCCCCTGCTTAACATAGAGCAGGTGCATGGTCTTCTTCTGTGGCCTCACTCCGAAGCTAAAGTTATGGATGAACCGGTCTGCCAGCTATTAAAGCTTTCAATGGAGTTCTTCAAAAGAGAGGTATACCAGATATGCGCGGCCCCGGTCAGAGTGCTGGAAAAAGCATGACACCTCATCTCATCTGAGATATAGTATATATCTGCTGCTGACTGGTACATTTTAATATGATGGACAAGGTTGGTACTCCCGTCATACCTTGGGGTGACCACAAGTGGCTTAAACTTGGATGGCGTTGGGAAGTTGACTATCCTTGCTACAAAGGGTGAGCCTATGGAGTACCCCCTCTGAAGAGGGTCCCGAATTTTTAGGATATTGCCAATTTTATCCTCCAGCCTTTGGATCGAGTCATTCCATGGCCTCATTGGGCTGGCTTGATCGATGTTATCCCCTGCCGCCTCTTTTGGGTGAACTGAGGGTTTTACTGCGGCAGGTCTATATCGGCTATTCACTTCCCCCTGACCTTCGTCCCGTCCGTGGGGTCGTCCATCTGCTTCCTCCCTTCTGGACCTCACAATACTTCTCAATCGGGATAATTTTTCTCGCAGGTCATTTACTGGGCCCAGCCTCTCAAAGGCTGACCCCCTGCTCAGACAATCGAAAGCAGAGCCTCTCGAGCGATTGTCGGGATTTTTCCTTCCACACTTCCCTCTGCCCTCCTCGATAGGTCGCAGAGTATTATTGGAGACCTCATATGGCTCCCAACACTCTATGGGGGCCTCTTCCACCTCCAGATCATCATATTTGTCTTTTGGGCAAGGGTTTCCTTACCTCCCCAGGCATAGAGGTCGGGGTTCAGCAACATCCCTTCGCCGTTGTGGAGGCGGTAAGTCCTTGCGTGGTGCCTGGGGTGGTCCCCTGGCCTCATGCTGCCCTGGAGCTCCTGTCGGAGTAATCATCTCCGGTGAGACTCCTGGTGGTCTTAGTATGTGTTTGGCTTAAAGTTGCAAATTGATCTTGCATAATCTCCTGACTCGCTGCTAAGGACTTCAGGGTAGCATCCATATCTTCCATCTCAAACTGAGGTGGTATTAAACTCGAAGAAGGTCCTACTCCACAAACTGATGGAGGAGGAGGTGGTGGTAACTCTGGTGCCATATGTTTGAGCTGTGATGATCAAAAGATCTTGAGAACCTTAATGGGTCTCTTTCAATGGTGAAATAGCTCCACACGGAGGGGAAGAACTGGTTCACCACCAGAGTTTTCGATAAGGTCAAGCTGTATAAAGGAAGGGATAGCTTCTCGTTCCCACAGACGGCGCCAAACTGATGATGCTAAGATTTAGCACCACCAGATAAGAGGTGGAGAGCTCAAATAGTAGCAATGGCAGCAATAGAGTTATATATGTGTATAAATATATAAAAGGGGATGAGTATATGAGTAATGAAGACAATGATGTATAGTGATTCAGCCAATCATGCCTGCATCCACTGTGAGTGTGTGATCCACAAAATATGGACACTAATAGCCTTGGATACAATGCTCATAAGCTCACTCACTCTCTCTCCACTATGTGTACAAGCAGAGTTTTAGCTAGGGTTATAATTATCGATCCCTTTGCAAGGTTGGAGATAATAAATATATATAGGGCTTGGGTGGTGTCGTGTACCCCCCAAGCATGCATTGAGCATGTGAATAATGATCTAGCCAATTCCCTGCTGACACCTGGCTATGCCACTTATGATTAATAATTACATAATATTCCCTCACGTGAGTGGATGATATTGTTATAATGGTCTCGTCCACGTGCTATATGAGTCCTAAGCGCACTATCCCACGCGTCTCCCAAATCACGCGCTGTGATGATGTCACCCTCGACTTATGATGTTAAGCCAAGGGTAAGGTTCCTGCTGGCAGCGGGGCAGATTGTATGTGGGCCTCGTACTGTCGTCCCCTCAAAGTGTCGTTTGGCCTTCTATGAAGGGTTGGCCTCCTGAGGTTTCGTCTTATCCATGTCGAGGGAGTCGGCCCCTTGTAGGGTCGTTTGCTCTAGGATGAGGGGTCGGCCCCTTGTAGGGTCGTCTGCTCTAGGATGGGGGGTCGACTTGGCCGATCCTTCCTTCAATGTAACTGTGGTAAAGTTGGACCCTCGTCCTAGACTTGAGCCTCATTTGAGATGAGGACACCCTCGGCTTGGCCGATGGTGTATATTGTTATATCAATGTACACCGAGGGAGCTAAATTGGACAAAAAAAGAATTTTCTTCAAATTATCGCATTAGTTAAATTGGGGAAGTTTTTCAAGGATTTTTATTGTAAGACATTAAATGTGGAAGAACTCGAGATATTGGAAAAATACATTATACTAATTTTGTGCAAACTTGAAATGATTTATGAATGGCCATTTTTTGATATAATGATCTAGTTAGCAATTCACTTGTCACAAGAGGGTATGCTTGGAGGACTAGTACAATATAGGTGAATGGATCATATTGAAAGTTGTGTTTTCATATTTCTTTATTCATTATAATATACTTTACGTGGTTAGTTTATGGGTTTAATATGACATATGTGTAACATTTCATATTTTTCTAGGTAATTGGGAACACTTAAGGGGTATGCTCATAATAAATCCCACCCCGAAGGTTCCATAATATAGTCTTACATTGCTAATAAGTGCTTAACATTTTATTTTATGCATCTCAATGGAATTGAGGCAAACTTCAATCATGCAAGGTAAAATTATGATGGGGAGATGTAAGAAGGTGGATTGGATGAGTTCACTAAAAAAGTATGTCATTTGGGGAAATATTCATATGAATTTCTTATAAACATCAAGATGGAAATGATTTGTTGGCATCCGTTGAATAATTGCGAGAAAATTGTTAGATATATTAAGTACACCAATTTTTTGTTTAGTAAATTTGCAATTAATTGCGAACTTAATTCATTAAATGATACTTTTTAATTTTAATTTAGCGAACATGTGGAAGAGCTCAAGAAAGAAAGCCTTTCGAATTTGATAGAGAGAGAACAAAGAAAATTCCCTTATTAGTTGAAAGCAAACGTAAGTTAATGCATAACTTCATTTTTGCATTAATAAATAAATAAATTATGCCTTTTTTGTTACTTTAAACTCCACTTATTTATACAGTCCACATGTTTTCTTAATATATGGAAAATTTGTACAGCCAAAATTCTCCAAAATCTACTAATAAACTATAAGCATTAGCGTGTAGTCCTGACATACATGCAAAGAAGTATACGAGTTGCATTGTCAACGGAATTAGGCTTCACACTAGGGATTGTGATAACCATAAAAAAGTCTGAAACAATGGTTTGGTTATCAAAGGGGAACACGACTTATGGTATCTTTACAAATGTTGTTTAGTTGGAATGTATAAAGGGAAATCGGGTCCTACTTTTTAACTGTGAGTGGTTTAAATCTAATAAAAAGAAGAAATTGGGAATACAAATTGGCGATCACTTTGTAAACATCAGTGTTAATAGTTGGTGGTATAATAATGATGATTATGTGCTAGCATTTCAAGCGAAACAATTTATTTATTTATTTATTTTATTATTATCTCAATGACGTAAAGTTGGGAAAATAATGGAATGCTATTTAAGAATTTCAGCAATGGCAGTTATAGGATTCAGATGCAGAACGAATACACATGGGTATTATGGAAGCGGACGAAAGTTTGGTTTACCAGGAGAATACATCATTTGAAGTTCTTGAAGTTATCCAGGTAGATGTTAATGCATTGTATGGAAATGATATGGATGATGATACCATTGATTTTGGAGTTGTATATATAAAAAAAGAGTTATTTTAGGAGAAAAATATTTCATTTATGATGGTGATGGTGATGGTGATGAAGATAAGACATTGGCTGAATATTGTGACAACGAGGAAGATCTCGTTTGTACAGATGATAATGACATTCATACAAATTGAATGTGTTTATGGAAATAGGAGGAAGTAAATTTAAATACATATAAAGTGGACAGTAATGTCTAGTATACTCGCACTCGCACAAGTTCAATCTAGATTCAATGTTTTAATGGCAATGTATTTTTTTATTACTTCTATGTTTCATTGTTGGTGTGCGATTCGTTTATGCCTTTTACGTACTTCACGTTTGATATGTTAGGTTAATCAGTTAAAGTTTATATACTTGATTGAAGTTCTTCAATATTCATAAAAATAATTTGATAGATTATGATATTGTTGATGAACTTTTGCAATATCCTCCAGTTATTGTTCAAGGTCTTAAATTTTTTATTATCAAATTATCAAAAAAAATATCCCATCTACTCACATCATAATATGATTTTTTGATTATTGATTATTTAGCATGGCTCCAAGATGTTCTAGGCGTCTTAGATCAGCTACTGTAACTATATTTACTATATAAGTGGTGCAACCTACTATTTTACGAGAGGTGCAACCCGGAGATTCCACAAATTCTCCTTAACCAATTAATCCTGATACTCCTATGAGCAACGAAGTTACAAAATCCTTAGAAATAAACTATTTTTCTATGAAAAATTAGCTATAAATTTATCATGAGATAAACTAATTAGTTTTCTGTGGTAGAGATGACTTAAAAACAAAATTAATTACATCGTTTTAGATAACTACATGTTTACAATAATAAAAATAAGTTTCAAATATAGGTTCATTTCTCCTTCCACACTAAGCTGGTACCTTAGCAATAATCAACAAAAGGACTTCAATTGGTTAAAATTTTGAGTTAGGGAAGTGATAATTAAGGGGAAAAAGTGGTAACTCATGTGAGGCAAATGACTAGGTTTCCATTTCTAATTAAAAAGTAAGAATATTACAGCTATCATCACCCCTAAAGTTTTAAATCTTCACATCTACAATATTAAAATAGTGAATTTTGTATTAGCTTATGGCGACCCATGCACATGATATATGTTTTTAATTTATGGAAACCCATGTACATGATATTTAAGTTATGGAATATTGTGTACATGATATATGGTCTTTAACTTATGGAAGCCTCTATACATGATATATATATATGTGTGTGTGTGTGTGTGTGTGTGTGTGTGTGTAAGATGTGGGTTCTTAGAATACAATTAGTATCAAGAGAGGTGTAACCCTTTATGAAGACCATTGTTAATGCTCCAGGTCATATATAATAGTGATAATAAATGAGAATGAAAGAGACAATAAGTTCGATGTTCAAACTTGTATTAAATGGGACTTTTACACCATAAATGCACTGGGGATACAATAAATGAGTGGAACTAGCAAGTAACCTGGCCGGAGGGAGAAAGAGAAAGCACTCTTATCATAATAAAGGCAAGGCAGGAACCCAAAGCATAGTTAATGCTCAATGATATTAGTATAAATGGAAGCAAGAGGGAAGGTTCAAGCAATAAATGTTCTCACAATAATGCTCATGTATGAGGAAAAACCAACAATAATTGTAGGTTCAAATTGTCGTCCTTGTAACTATTTGGTTGATGTTTTATATAAGGGCAAGGTCACTCGAGTAACCTTATTGGTATTAAAATGTGATTGACTGGCAATAAATTCTAAAGTGTCGTCATTAATGCCAAAGATGTTGCATTAAATGCATGAGATATTGTGTTTTGGCGAAAAATTATCTCACCAATCAAAAGCATGGTGACATTAATGAGGATGTGACGTGACAACTCATAGGTTTATATTAAAATGGATAGATTATACGAATACATTAAATGAGCATGTAATCCTAAAAATAAACCCACTTGAGTGCTATTACTTCGATCTCCAAAATGTCAGATGTTATGATGTCACAAAGTAGGTGAACAGTGACTTACACCAGATGTGTTGTCATATCAATCAATAAGGTAGTTCATCAAGTTAAGGCTGCTTGACTGGAAATTGCTTGAGTGTATTATGGAATGTTTGTGGGCTAAAGATTATTCATGGATAATTATCTCGGATTGAGGTCCCTCGAGGAAGTTCCCTAGACATGGTAACTCGAGAAACTGTATTTGATAAATAAGGTTTTGCCTAAGTTTGATAAGAGGGTTGGTTATTACTTTTCCAACGTTGCCTTGCTCCCAATCCTCCAAACCAAATTCCTACGAGGTTCCCAAGAATAGGTCGTTCGCTCTCCTATGCCCTTCCATACATGATTCCTCGAGGGTACCAAATGTCTTCGCACATACTGTAAAGTGAAATTTTACAAATAATCATAAATATAAGACGAGGTACATCTATTTTTTTTATTACAAATATTATCATTCGAAAAACCTTGATCTTTGTAGGAGGTCCCTTGAGTAGCCTCTGTTTTCACTTTTTTCTTGGCCTTTCACTAAGTACAAAGTCGTCTAAGCTAATAAATATTGAGTGTAGACTCCCCCCTACATTTGTCCCTTCGTAGAGATATTTATTATTTCGTGAAGAAATATCTGTACAAAATACTTTGATGTCCTTCGAACCATTTGCAACGAAGAGTTATTTTAAACAAGAAAATAACATATCATAATGGGTATGAAATCCTTCTAATTGGTGTAAAGAAGTGTGAGCGAGGGATTTTATTAATTTTCCCTTCGATCCATTTCATCTTCTACCAAATTGTGACTTCATTCGATGGAACTATTTATTGATATCACATTATGATTATGTGTAAGATAGTTTTCTTGGGGAGTGGATAATTTTGTTTTCAAATTTCCACACCAAAATGATTCATCTCCCTAGATTGGGGATTTTGTGTGCACTATTATTGCTTTGGCTTCTCCGCATTTAATACCACCGACGCTTGCTTCCCCACCTTACATGTGGCAGTCTAGGGTTAGCGCATGCTGCTCACGCGAGTCGCTTCACGTGCCGCCACTTTATTGTCATTATTAACACTTTTGGATTTGTGCCCCTACACGCGCGTGTAAACGACGTGAGGCACTTCAAACTTCTCCACATTTTTGGAACGCCATCAGTCATTCGACTTTTGCACTTTTTCTTCCCTTATAAAAGGGCACACTTAGCCGTCCAAATCTTTACCTTTTGGTTTTTTACAATTTATGTTTTCTTAGAGAGATAAAGAGAGAATACAACCCTTTATCCTTCATCTTTTTTGTAACTCAAGATTTTTTTCTTTGTTCACCTTTATTTTTCTTACACTAGTGGCCCCTGCTGTGGAGAGAACTGCATTCTCTAGGAGTGTGTCTCCCCGCACTTAATCCCGTCAAAACCAGTGGACCCGTTATTGTCATGCGCCCTATTTTAGTGAGCATGATCACTTTCTGGCTGTTGCTCAACATTTTCCGCGGACTCTTACACCGACGATAAAGGTGAACCTACAGATGGATGATAGAGATAGTGCCAACAACTTTGCTTATATCCCAGCTTGGATAGTAACCCTCTTTAGAATCGAATGGGAGCATTACCCATACCCCAAAGTGGAATTTGAATCAATCAACGGTGCTTTTGAGGGTCTGGTGGCTTGGACTGACTATATTTATGACAAGTATGTCATAAATCTAGCATCGGTGGGTTTATCCTCCACTTATTGGCCGAGTGATAATACCCTTGCCAAAAATAACAACATTCTGTAGACACTTATATTTAGGTGGAGTCACCAAACTCATATATTTGTAGCAGCTTGGGGTGAATTTACAATCACCCTTGAAGACGTTTGTGAACTATTGGGGTCGGAGGCCACTTGTTTTGATACATACTTTGAAGAGGCTATTTCTAGTGCTGAGAAACCCTAAGTTGGAAGTTGTTTTGAAAGATTGTATGGTCACATACCATATATGTAAATACTCAGAGTTGGTTCATTATTTTTTCTATATTGAGGACAAAGTGAGCACCAAGGCTCGCAAGGCTGCAAAAAAGAATCCAAAGGGGAAGCATGTGGTTGAGACTCTCGTTACTGAAAGTGACTATGGTTTAAATACCGAGCTGGAAGGCTATATTTGGGTTATTCTTTCCTAGGTCTTCCTCCCCAGAAAGCCACATAATTGGCCTAGGAAGGACCTAATAAACATGGCGGTCCGAATGGCTTATGGCATCAAACTCCCTTTGGTTGCCATAACTTTAGGGTCATTGTATACCTAGATCGATCGAGTTCAGGTGAACATTTCTCGTAGTATTGTAAGGTTTGATGTCTCTAATTACGCCAACCATATTCTTTTTACAACATTTATTTATGTCAATTTCCCCAAATATGCTCCCACTGGTATTTATCCCGAGGCACATGCCATTAGTGTACCCCGTATATGTTGTTAGAATAATAAACTTTCCAAAAAAACCTTTTCACTCCTTGATTGATGATGTTAATAAGTTATTTTGTTACCCGTATGTGGGTGTTGATAAGTTTTGCACAAATAATTTCTTCGAGGAAACAGCGCGACCCATTGCCCCGATCGAGGAAGGGTTTACGAAGAAATTCCCTGGGAGCAATGTTTCTTTGATCCTTGTTCCCTCAAATCTGCCATACTATAAGGAATTGACATCTTTTTATTCCATTTATTTCCCCAACTGAGTGGTAATGACCTTTGGGTATGTTTAAGGTACTTTGATGATCATCCACGTCACCCACGAGAACCCCACCAACTTTTTTTTTTCTTGTAAAAACTTAAAAGCGGTAGATCATCCATGTACTTATTTGTGTTCTAGATGAATCAACTAAGTTGGTTTCAAAGTAATATCCACAAGAAACTTCGTTACCCTGGTGTTGAGAGATTTCCTCGTACAGAGTTAGGATTAAGGAGTTATTCCACTTTCAATTCCCAATTCCCCATCAATTCCACCAATGATTATATTCAAGACAAACTGCCTCCTTTGGCCCCTTCGAATGAGGTAATAACAAAAAAGAAGAAAGATGATAGAACTTTAAGCCTGGGTGAGGAGGTAGCTATTGCTCCTGATAATTTGAAGGTAGTTGATGAGGAGGACACTCCTCGTGCTGCTTCAATTGGGTCAACTGTGAGAGCTACTAAAAAAGTTCCATCAAAGAAACTCAAGTCCACCCAAGAGGTTTATCCCATCATGACTCCTAACCTTGAGTTTTACAAGAAGTTTGATCAAATGTTCGAATATCTATGGCAGACATGGGATAATTTCTCAGTGGACTATAGGGCTGTTATGTCAGCTCACATGGTTGCTCAGGGCTTTTCTTATATACCCACAACCGCTGAAGCTAGTAGAAAATGTAACAGGTCTTCGATGGGGTTAACTAGTCCTGTTAAGGTTTTTTGAGGAGTCTGATGAGGAAAGTGTTGAGGAGAAGTTTGAGGAAGAGGCCGATAAGGAATAAGAAGGAGAATAGGAAGAGGTAGAGTGATAGGAGGAGGAAGAGGACGAGGATATTCCCCTTATTTGAAGACATTGACTTTGAAAGATGGTTTCTACCGCGAAGCCCTTTTCACTCCCTCATGACTATACCGTCTTGTAAGATGTTCTTGTTAAAGAAGAGGTATAGATATTCCTCTTTACTTGTAACTTCTCTAATTTCCTTCTTTAAATATTAACTATTTGTATCCCTAGACGCGGGTTGGTGCTCATTTTGGTTCCCCTTGGGGTTCTGAGGCAGGTGGTGGTGTTGAGGAAGACTTAAAGATGATAGAAGTTTTGGTTCCCTCTCATGACATTCTCTCAATCTTAGAAATTTCCCCTATAACATCTAAGGTAACGGTGAATTTCCCTTAGAGGTAGTAATTACCCTATATGATGTTGAGTCCAGTAGTGGATATTCTCTTAACTCTTCCTTCTTGCGTAATCTAGCTAACCTTAAGGAAGGTGAAAATGTCAAAGATTGTGTTGAGTCTGGCCTTGTGAAGTCTCCTACTGGTGCACTATCTACAACGGTAACACTCCTCTTTTTAAAATTTCTTCTATTAACTTCCAAATTTTATCTGCACTTTGTGCTGACTTTGGTTTTATTTAATGGTCATCGCAGGCTACCTTGCTCGAGAAGGATGATGTTTTAGAGTCTCCCCCATCAACTGATCAACTTTTAATGACCTTGTTTGGTCCCTCGATCCTTAACCCAGAAGGGGGTGAGACTGCTATTGTGGTTGCACATGTTGAAGTAGTGCGAGAAAAAGGTGTTGCTATCAAAGATGCCTCTACTATTATGGTGGAGTAGAGACCCGTGGTTGGTCAAAATGCTCCCCCGTTAACTCAACAAGTCCATAATGTAGAAGATGATTTGGTACATATGGCTACTAGGAAATTTGTACAAGAATCCCAACATTTCATGACAGCACTGGTCCCCTTTGTGCCTCCACCTACGCCAGTGTTACCTATTATCGAAGAGGTATAATTTCCCCAACCTTCGAAAGAAGATATATTCTGCAATACACATTATTAGAATTGCCTAGTAATATAGGAATTTAAATCTCCCATAAATGAGGTTTAGGCGTGCCTAGTAGTATAGGACTTTAAATCTCCCTTAAAAGGGCCAAGCCTAGTAACGTAGGACTTTAAATCTTTCATAAACGAGGGTCAGGTGTGCCTAGTAGTATAGAATTTTAAATCTCCCTTAAAAGGGACATGATTAGTAATGTAGGACTTCAAATCTCTCATAAACGAGGGTCAGACATGCTTAGCAGTATAGGACATTATATCTACCTTAAAAGGGTTATGCCTAGTAATGTAGGAATTTAAATCTCCCATAAAGGAGGGTCATACATTCTTAGTAGTGTAGGACTTTAATCTCCCACAAGTGACGATCAGACGCGCCTAATAGTATAGGACTTTAAGTATCCCTTAAAAGGGCCAGGAATTTAAATCTCCTATAGAAGGATTATATATTTCTTTAACTTATATCGTTTTGTGTTTAAGGTTGAGGTTGAGTAGTAGGTTCCTCGTGAGGTAGAGACTGAAATTGCTTCATAAGAAACCGCTCGAGGGGAGACTGTAGTCAAATCAATTACTCTAGGTGACACGCTAGGTTTGCAGCCACTACCTTTGGCCCCTATTATTGGTGAGGTACCTTAAGACAGTGCCTCTAGACTTTAGGAAGGTTACAATGCCTCAAACAACACACATCCACCTGCCAGTGATAGTTTCTTTAGTGTATATCATCCCGAGTCATCTCCCTAGTTAATTGTGAGGCAAATTTTGAATGACTTCCCCCATATCCTTACTGCTTCCCCTCGCGATTTGATTAAATGGATTTTAGACCGGTTCCCCTATACTTTTGCTCCTCACACTATTCAACCCTTACCTATGATGATGGTGTGTAGGTTGTTTGGCATGGATATGGTTTTAGGAGAGGTTTTTAATAGCCCTATGCAATCTCTAAGTTCTTCCACCATTAAAGGGATGATAGTAAAAATCAACCTCCATGTTAGAGATGGATTCTCCCTATCTTGACTGGTCAAATTTCTTCATGATTTTAAGAAAGCTAATCTCCCTACCTTTTATGCTCATTTACAAGCCTTTCATCATTTGTAGAGAGCCATTTCTGAGGAGTTGGTGAGTCTAGAAATGGAAATTGTTAAATTCGAAGAGGAACTTGAAGCTACTTATGAGGCCGCGGTCAAAGTAGAGGCCAAAGTGGATGATTTGCAATAAATAAGAAAGCGTCAAGAGAAGGACTTAGCTGATTTGGCCAACGACCAGAACCAACTAAAGAAAGTACTGCCACAACACCACCATTGTCTGCTTGACTCAACTAACTTGTGGTTCATCATATAATGCCCCCTTTTTGTTTGGAAAAATTCTTTGGTGTGTTTCACCAATAACTACATCAAAATGTTCAAATTTACACCCTTCAAGTGGCCAGCCTTATCACGGTCAATGATCGTGACAAAAAAACACGCATTTTTTATCACGGTCAATGGTCGTGACAAACCTTATAATTTGTCACGGTTAAGGACCGTGAGATGTTCGTGATAATTCTGTCAGTAAAAAATCCCTTCTCTCTTCTTTTTTCCCACTGATTTCTATTCCCTCCATTTCTCTCTCTCTCTCTCTCTCTCTCTCTCTCTCTCTCTAAGCGACTGCACTCTCCCTCTTTACGATTTTGGTACGTTTTCTCTCTTTATTTCTCTTCCATTTGTATATATATATGTGTGTGTATATGTACGTATGTGTTTATACGTGTGTGTATATGTGCGTGTGTGTGTGTATATATATGAGTGTATATGTGCATGTGTGTGTGTGTGTGTGCATGTGTGTGTATATGTGTGCGTGTGTGTGTGCGTGTATATGTGTGCGTGCATGTGAGTGTGCATGTGTGTGGTGGGCAATGACAGTGGAGGGGAGGAGGGGGCAGAGCAGGGGGGTGGGCAGGAGGGAAGGAGGGTTTTGTGTGCGTGTATATGTGCGCGTGTGTGTGTGTGTACTTGTGTGTGTGGCGGGGTGGGGGTGGGGGGTGGGGGGAAGGGATGGGTGGGTGGGGAGGAGGTGGGGCCGGGGAAATTGGGCGGGGTGGTGCTTTTTAAATTTTTTTAATCAAATTTTGATTGATTTATTAGATATTTCCCCTCATATGCAAGTAGTGCCCCTTGTAAAAGAATTTATTGATTAAATATTGATTGGTTATTAATTTTTTTAGTAAATTAATAATTAGTGCCCCTTTCATATGCAAGTAGGATTGCCCCTCATTGTAAATTAGTAAATTAACAATTGAATACTTTAATTGTTAGTTTAATGGATGAAATGAATTAATTGAGTCGATGAATTAGAAGGAGAATGGGATGCATATTTGTTGTTGCTATTACGGTTGGATTATAGTGGATCAATGTTCGGTTGGTTAATTTTAGAAGTTGCATGACCACTGGATTATTGTCCATATGGAGGTGGGATTTTCAACTTTTTTTAAAAAATTACTTTGTATCACGAACAATATATATATATATATATACACACACTAGCGTAATCCCGTGCCTGAAGGCACGATGGAAATTTTCCAAAGTACAAAATCGCAAAACGGGTGCGATTTTCCAAAGTAAATAATTGCGAAACAAAATTTCGTTCCCCAATAAAACAGTGTGCTTTAAAAAAGCAATAGTCATTTATAGGACTATCCACCATGCTTAACAAATAACAATTAGTTCAACAATATCCAAATGTATATGTAGTTGATAGGACATACGTCATATTTAGTTCACAACAAATAAATAATTCTTTAGAGTATATGATGTCGACACAGAATGAATCTAAGTTATAAGAAAAATTAAAATTAAGCTTGCTCGTTGACCCGCATCTAAGATAAATAGTGAAACTAATTAGATTTGTTTACGCCTCTTAGTCTGCTATGAACACATCATGTCCACCTACATTTCTTCAAAGGAGTGACAAAAGACTACAAAACCACCAAAAGAACAGGCGTATGCCTTGCAAACTTTCCTGAAATGCAGTAAACAGAGCTCGTGTGAAAATGCAGTAAATAAATTTATAACTTTCACACACGCATTTAATCAAATGTGAAGCAAAGGTTTACAAAACAAACAATAAAATTCAAAAAGGGAAAATTACAAATCCAGCGATAGATTTGAAAACGCTAGTTACATTATGCCACAACATGCATGTCCTTTAGCCATGAATCCAACGGCTTCCCAATGAATACACAAATGGCATGCGCTTCTTTTGCAGCTTCATATGCATCCCACACTGCTCAGTTAATTCACCGTTGTGGGTCTCATTGGTCAAAGGTGAACTGGATGGTCCACTGCAATTTTTTTCATATCCATATGCCTCTGGATATGATTGTAGCAGTAATATCAAATAGAAAAAAGATTGTAAACTATCACATAACACAAATTATTTCTTAAATTGTAAATTTTTTTATATAACACGAACTATCATATAACACAAACAATTGTAAATTTGATATGTTAATAAAATGAACCACGTTATTTAAGAACTAAAAAGTTGTTCTGAACACATCTGAAAATAAAGTGTTATAATTAGTACTACTAAGAATAGAGCATCAAGAATATATAATACATTTACGGTGACACAGAGTCAATAACTTTTTGGCCAAGCTTGTTCATGTATTTGTATGTGTATGTACATGTATGTGTTTTTTTAGTACAACCATCACACTCATTGAATCTGATATTGCATAACCCTTTATTTTCAATACTAATTATAGGACCTGAATAGCCAAAAACAAATAATATATCGGGGTGAAATTGCATGTACTAATGTGATAGGGAGTAATTGCAAAATAATTAATGAATAATTAACATAAAAAAATGTTATCTCATATGTATACCTTCAAAGCATGTATCTGTTTTAACCAAGTTCTCATAAACTCCCTTGGGATCTATTTTAACCAACAAAATATGCACTGCTATAATGCCCATAAAATTTTATATGATATTGTACTTCAATAGTGATTTTTTCACTGCTATAAAAGCGATAGATGTACCAATTTGGATGAAAGCATAATATCCCTAAGGACTTTTATACTTTTAACTCAGAATACTGTTTTATGTTATACCTACCCTTCCTATGCATGAAAGCTTTCTTTACCTGGCACAGATATATGTCCCAATTTGGAAGCTCATGCAAAGAAATAACACCCAAATAAATATGAAGCAAGCTACCTTCTTGAATATTGAATTAAAAAAAAAGTTCAAAAGTTACTTTCTTGGCTTTTCTTGCTGCTGCGAAATGCTGACTCAAGGGAGAGACCCCAGAGAGATGAGGAGCACTGCTGGAAGTCGTGGAGGAGGAGGGGCGCTGCTGCGATGGCACTGGTTTGGGGAGTAGAAGGCCTACCAGTGCTAGCCAAATGAGAACAACTGATATCACAAAAGAGTATTTATACTACTAAAAGTTCATAGTATATAATATGTACTGCATAATATGTATAATATGTACTGCACTCATGAGTAATATGTACTGTCCTTGAGGATAAATGGTTCTCGAGTATCGTGGTGAATAGGTAAGGGGCAGTGTTTCTGATCTGAGAGAGGCTCGCTACCGCGACAGATAAAGGCAATATTGCACGCCTAATCAATCATTCATGTATGCCCAACTATTATGCAAGGATCATGAGTGTATGTGAGGCTGAGAGTTGGATCGTTCGACTGCTGGTGCCTGCTAGCTGACACATAGATGGGAGCAGTTGTGGCAAGTTAGAGAAGTTGTTCCTCCAACTCAACTCCTTCTATCTCTTTAAGTTTCGCTTCACATTCATCTTCATCGAACTCAGCTGCTGCATCGATGGGTGTTTAATGAGGCTGGTTAGATTAAAAACTCACATTCAAATAAAAAGAGAAAAAAACCATCAAGACCGGGAGAGGGACATATCAAACCTCATACCTATTATACAGATGCACCAACATTGTCAACCTTTATAAACAAAGAAGAGTGATCTTCAACAGTTATAAATAACCAATAAAACTCTTCATATGAAATGTTGTCCACAACTAAACATTATTGCCAACAGTTATATCTCAGATTATCTCTCCTCAGTCTCAGCAGCCAACCAAAAACAATTATGTATGACTTGAGCATAAATTGGTTCACTATGGACCTTTGGTTCAAAACTATAAATATTAATAAGTTTCCAATAAATAAGGTAAATAATAAGATGAAAAAATTGACATAGTTATTAAAAAAATTATAATATAACTAAAAAAGATATGAAAATCCCTTTAGGCGCAACTCCTCGCTCTGTTGAGTGAGTCTCTTCCGTAACACCTGATAAGTCATTATTAACATTACAACAGTACTATATTATAAATAAGCAGAAATCGATTACATGGAAGTTGATGTGATTGGTGATTTAGCGCTGGATAAGCAATTGGATTCTTTGAGATCTAAGCCTTCCCGAGTTTGAAAAGAGTCCATTGAGCTAAACACAGAGCTTGTAGCATTAGAGAGCTAGTATGTGAAAAAAATGTGAAGCGTAAGATACATGCAACCGTAACATAAGTTAATATGTGAACAAAATAAGGAAGAATAAAATAAGTTTTTATTTGATAAAACTCTTTGTTTAAGTAACAACAATATAAGATATCATATTGAGAGACCCACATAATTTCTAAACAGAAAAAATTGAATTGAGACACTCACACAATGATTTGCACAACCACTGCCCTCGCCTACATAAAAAACGTAAGAAAATCGATTAGGGAAGGAATAAATGCATAAGAAAATTGAGCAGGGAAAGAAAAAATACATATATACAATAATATATACAATAATACCTATGGAAAATATGAAAAGCACACATATTTTTCAAAAGTTTCTCCACCCACATACCGTGACATTCTTCCCACCATCGGGGATGCAAGAACCCCACGACTTCAACTGAGCTTATATATTACATTGCATTCCACTCTTAAGGACACCTACATGTAACTTTTATAACATGGGCTACATGATAAATCAATGAAAATGCATTACAGAATGAAGTGACTACAGATTACCTAGTTTTCCAACATAGCATCAATGACTATAATCAACATGGATTACATTTATTACCCAGATTGTGTTTGGTTCTAATGGAAGGGAAGGGGATACAAAATGAAGCATCCATTATTAGATTGGTCAAATAATAATGTAGGACAAACACTATTTGCATGTAAGACTCTCTGGATAACCAATCAAATCACGTAAACATCATTTTGTGTACCAAATGCAATGACATACTCGGTATGCCAAAAATAAAACTTATTCTTACATTTTCTCCCAGTTACACATACCTTCTTTGAAACCTTCATAGTTCACCTGGAAAAATACACATCCAATGTTTTTATAATGAGATTCTGATTTAGGTCCCATGGTATGTTATCCAAGTAAAATCATTTTTTTGTGAATTTGTTCTCTAAGCATGGAAAAATATGCATCCAACTCTTAAAGTAACAGGGATGAGATTCCAATCCTCAATAGTTGCGCCTTCTTGAAGCATTTGAAACCTAAATTAAACAAATAATTGAAAAAAAGTAACAAAGAATGAAAAAAACCTAGTAGAAGGATATAACACGTGGGAACACCTTTAAAATAACATCATAATCTCCCATAGTTTTTTCTGCATAAAGTGAACAAACAATAGTGAAATAATAGACTAAACATAGCATACCTGATTAGGGAGGATCAAAATTGCAAGTAAAAGAACAAAATCGCATTTGAAAATAACTATGACCACCTCTGCTCCTAAATTAATCAATATCTAAATCAATCACATATGCAGAGAAAAATATGAAGATCAGGGGCTGCATAACAAAGTAATAACAAAATATGCATAACAAAGTATTTAGCTGAATAATAATTGAGAATATGTAAACACCTCTTTTTATATATGAGGTCCATTATTAGAATTTTCCTATTAAAGGCATCTCACAATACATTCTCATAAAGAATATCAAATCTTAAGAAAATAACATTTGATTCCTTATTGAAGGACCTTATGATGGTTGAAGGCTTAAAATTTCAAGAATATCTATCTAGGTTTCAAGTGAAGCATACTGAGCATCTGGGAAGCTGGACAATGTAATAAGGGACAAACCGATGCAGGAATAACTATCTTAATGTATTGAGGATTGTAGGGATAAATTCCAACTGTTTTTCCCTGAAGTCGATTTCTCTAATCTCTTTCCTTAAGATCCCAATCCTGATAAGGATAATTCTTGTAGTGAGAGCAGTAATTTTGACGGTGAGAGCAGTAATCCTGCTAAGTTATTGAAGCCTCCACTTCTGAAACTAATGATTAAGTCCCTTCTCCTTCGACTATAGAGAAAAAAAGTTGTTCCAAGCCCCTTTGATAAGGAATCAACTCAGACTCTCGAGAAGGACACAACTTCAATTATGAATTAGTTAACTACTATGGCATGCATCAATTATAATTTTTTGGGTTGTCTTGACAATGTTCAAATTAGGTGAAATTTCACATTCCTCCTAATAATTTGTTCATTGAAAACTTAGTAGAACAAACAAACGGGGAAGAAATAATTAAGCAAGCTACCGCATGGTCAAAACACGATATGCCCTTCAATGATCAAAGGTACGATCAAACAAAATAAATATAAAACTGAGAAGTGAAAACTCGATATGCATTTATTATGCACTAGGCAATTTAACAAACACTACATGTGCAATACTATGTCTAAAGCATACACAAATACACACAACACTATGTAAAGGATTGTGAAGTACACCAATATCACCACAATGCGGGTGAGAAATACAAATATTAGGAGCTTGATATCAGTAAATTAGCAAAATTAAACTACATGAGCAAGGCAAAATAGTAAATGAAAACTTGCATAGAATTTTTTGGCACTCAACATTGTATGTTTGGCACACAACATATATGAGTTCGTGCATTGTGTGTGTCAAAATTCTAAATAATGTGAGAAATGAATGTGCGGAAACCCAAGCTTTGCTAATGGTCATACATTTCAAAATACTAAGCTTTGCTAATGGCCATACATTTCAAAATATCAAGCTCGTTAAATGAGAAGCATTCTACATTGTTAATTAAAAGAACGTACTATGTAAAATAAATAATCTCCTTTTAAACACCAAGAAAAAAACCCAAGAGAATAAAATAAGTCAGATAGAAATAGAACATATACCTTATTTATATAATATATATAACATGTGCCTAGAGGTAGATGGATGATTTCTTAGTTGATGAGTGGAGGTTAGCATCCTAGGGTGAGATCTACAAAATCATAAACTTGTAAACCATGAAGAAAAATACATGATTTGAACACAAAGAAAAACAAAAAAAAAAGTCAAACAAAGTGAGATTAGAAAGAAAAAAATCTCTTAGAGATCTAAATAATTATCACCTTGAAATCTAACTCATTCTCACCTTGAAATCAATAACTTGGATGCTTGAAACAGTTAGCAAAAGCCTGCAAAAACAGAAGAAGGGAAAAAAAATTGTTAGCAAAAGCTTGCAAACAAAGATAACATATATTAAAGAGTTCAAGTCTTAAGCTTTTTTTCGGTTGCAAGAGTTGTCTAAAGGTAGAGTGGGGATATTGGAGCCGGTAGTCGTATGTACTTAATAAAAAAGGCAAGCTGGAAATGGTGTTCGACATCAAAAGATGAGCAAAAATGAGATGATAATGTTACCTCTTGGAATTGAATGCAAAAGGAAAGAGATGGTAGTTTGCCCATTTTTCTGTTCTTACTAACCTTACCAATCCCTACGGAAGATGAATATAGAACTAAGCCACCTTTGAGGCAAACTCGTAGAATTATACCCAAATTGGAAATCAATATCCATTCCTGTTTAGGCAACCAAAATGCAAGAAATAGTTATTATGATCTACTCTTGACTATATTTTATGAAAGACAAAAATAATATAAACAACATAGTCTCTCAAAAATTTAATCAAACACCTTATCTACACTATGTAAACAACATACACTTCAAATGATCTACACAACAATACCTATTCATTTCAGCAGTACCTATTATAGTTGTTATGGGGGTTATCCAGTGAATGAGAAATGGCAAATGGAAGAAGTACCTATTCATAGTCCACATATGCATGTGTAACTACTATATTGTCTTCAATGCGAAATGACAACAGGACCTATTATGATAAATAACATGATACATGAAATAAGGGATTATAAACGTAGTCATACACCAAGAACTTACAAAAATCTCTACACATCCCAATCCCAACAACAATAGTCCACACATCCCAAACAGAACAACTAAAAGAGCACCTCGATAAAAGAAAAGAAAAATTACAATTAAATAAGATCTATACCTCACATTAAATAAGAAAAATTACAATTACAATTACAGACCTCAAAATAAATAAAAAAGATAGTGATATCGAATAATAATCCGCTGTATTTTTTGTTTTTACAAAATTAGACCAAATATCTGCAAAATTAATCTGCAACTCCAAATGTTTACACCAAATATCTACATGCACATCCAAAATGTTTACACCTACTTAGTACGTGGAAAAAAAATTAAATACAAAAAATAAACCCTAAAGGTTTTATTGGAAATCTCTAAAAAGCTATAAATAGAGAGTTTACCAAAGAGATTCAAGATTCAAAATTCAAATAGATATGCAAAATAACATTATACACTAAACACACTAAAGGGTGCCTAAATCAAATTTGCCAATATGTACACATTTATACACAGTACAATATGTATTCACATTATAATGAATGAAAAACCCATAAATGAAGAAAATGTAGGCCAATAGTATACCTTACCTAAAACAACATATCTTAAATATATAAATTAATCAACAATCATACACGAATAATATATACCTTTTTGTACCAACCAAAAAAAAACATAAACGACAAAACATAAAGGGAAATCAGATTTGCAACAAAAATAAAACCATAACAAAAACAAAACCATAGAATTTCAACCACACAAAGAGAGAACGTATACCTGATTAGAAGAAAGAAAACCAAAGAGTTTTACTTAATCCAAAAGTAATTAGATCTGCAAAAAAATTCATACCAGAAATAAAACCAAAGGTTAAGATCTGGGCACTACTTAAACATAAAATTTGTGCCTGATTAGAAGAAACAAAACCAAAGAGTTTCCAAAACTAATTAGATCTAAAAAAACCATACCATAAATAAAACCAATGGTTAAGATCTGGGCACTACTTAAACAAAAAATTTGTCAAATCGGAGGTTAAGATCTTCAGATCTGTGGTTTTTGTGCATGTGTGCATGTATAAGAGGGTTAGAGGGAGAGGCAAAGGGTTTTTGTGCATGTGTGCGTGTATAAGAAGGTTTTTGTGTATGTGTGAGTGTGCAAGAGTGAGAAGGATATTACGTGAGGGCAGCAACTTGGAAAGGGAAGGGCGGCGGCTTGGAGCGGGGCGGGGGAGGTTAGCAGTGAGTGTGTGTGTGTGTGCGTGTGTGTGCATGTGTGTGTGTGCATATGTGCGAGGAGAGAGAGTTGAGAACGATACCTGCTGATTTGAGAGAGAGAGAGAGAGAGTTGAGAACGATCGAGAGAGGAGAAACAGGTGCAGTGTTTGTGTATTTCTTGGTTGTGTGGGGACCAAAGGTGTAATTTCCTATTTTACCCATGTTTTTGAATTTTGAGCAAGAGGGGGAAAGGAAATCAAGTGTTAAAAAAAAGGGGGAAATCAAAAATAAAAGGGCAAAAGAGGAAAATGCATCAAAATGATCTCATTCCTCTATCTCTAGCCTTGTTGGCTTTCATCCGAAACGTTAAATGTCTTCCAAACTTATGAATAGTGAAAACACCATTGTAACTTATTTTATATATATATATATATATATATATATAGTATGATAATTAAATGAAACATACTTGAAACTATATATAGTGCACATAGATACTAGACTTCCAGTTCTTATGCGTACGCATTCAATAGCCCTTAGACCCGTTCGAGAGTCATTACCCCTGTAATGAGATCTCTCGAATCGTCCCATTTGGATAGTTTGGGACTGCATAATTTCTGTATAATAATATTCTTAGTGGCTTAAAGTAGTTACTTTTGGAGGAAGTTCTGCAGTCGTATCCTAATGTTCTTGAAGAACTATGGGGATATGCTTTCGAATTTTTATCAAATCATAATAATGTGCATGAGCTATTAAGTATACTACAGAAATATGCAGTCCTGAATGGGATAGGACCACTCACCCTTTAGCGGTCTTGAATGTCGAATGTAAAAATCGAATATAAATAAGACATAATTAAATGAAACATACTATAAATCTAAGTTTTGTTTATACTAATCCATGAATATATGCTTCTTACCTTTAATAGGTGATTAGTTGTGGTAGCTGTGATAGGATATCCTAAATACAAGTGGATGGATGAGACAAATTGAATGGGGGATGTGTTTCGCAAATGTGCTAATGAATTTGTGAAATACGCAAAGAGATGTCATAATGATGAAGAGTTTCCGTGTCCGTGTGGTAGGTGTAAGAATGGCAAGGTGTTTGAGTGGAAAATAGTTGAACTACATTTGTTAAGATGGGGTATGCAAGATATTTATCGATTTTGAAGTTTTCACGGTGAATTAAAAATTCCTTTTGTCCCCGAACAACCTTCACAACAACCTTAACAACAACGTTCAACAAGTAGAATAGATGTATAAGGGAACGACGTACATCATAATATGTTAAAGGATTTAGTTCATGATGCATACAGAGTTTATGAAGTGGAGGTAAATGAGGTTTCTGATGATGTACAAGGTTCAGGTACTCTTGAAGGTATCACGATAAACCTTAACAATGACTACCAAAGTTTAAAATTTAAGGCGACCCAAATGTTATACTCTGGATGTGAGAAAGATCAAACAACTTTACATGCCATGGTTGGTTTGCAAAATTTAAGGATGCGGTACGGTTTGTCTAGCAATAGCGTGACAGGAATTCTGAATTGGGTGAAGGGCTTACTACCCAAGGAGAATACGCTTCCAAATAGCTATCCTATTATGAAGACCACGTTGAAAGGTTTGGGAATGAAGTATAAATTGATTAAGGCTTATATGTATGATTGCATACTATACCGAAAGGAGTATGAAAATCTCGATCATTGTCTGATATGCGATGAACCTATATATGTCCAATATTTTAGATTATTTTATATATGATTAATTTTGTAATATGTAGAAAATATGAAGCCTGTGAGAATAATAAAAGACGAAAAATAATGGTACAATCAGACAGTGAATTTAGGCTGTGGTTGTCACAAGAGGTAATTATAATAAAAATGGTTGTTATATAACGTTACATTACACTCAAACTTTACAACTAACCTAATTAATTTATCTATATTCTCTGCTTTTAAAGATGGGTGATGCGACATCAAGGCTTGCTCGTCTAGCCACTGGACCCTTGTTTATGGCACAAGAGTAAAAAGTATCGATTGAACGGTTACGTATTCGACACAAAAGTGTATGGGGAAAGTACAAATGTACAGAACTCGGGAATTTCATACAAGGCTCTTACTTTCTTTTGAGCGATTGCAAAAGATAAAAACCTCGTTGAAGCTTAACTGACTTACTATGGTGTAATTTGAAATATATTTGAATTGGATTATATAGGCTTCAAATAGGTTGTATTTTACTGTGATTGGGTAAAAGTTGAGGATAAAAATGCTTGTAAAGTTGATCCTGGCATCAATTTGATCATGGTTGACTTGTCCAAGTTGAAGAGCAACGACCATGTGAGCGATGAGCCATTTGTTTGTGCATTTCAAAAGTTCAACCAAGTGTTTTACTCGGAGTATATCAACAACGATCCGTGGTCAATTGTCCTACATGCTCCAAAGCGTCTAAATAGTAGTGTGGATGACTTGGCTGCTCCTACTGAATATCAATCCATTTTTTATGATAACACGAATTTGAAACAATTTTTCAATTTGTAATAAATATTCCAATTTGTACTTTATCAATCTATTTTTAATGCTTTTAATTTATTTGCACTTTATCATTTTCAGTCCTTTTATCTTTCTCTCTTTCCTTTGTATATGTATGTGTGTGTGTTGGGGGGGGGGGGGGGGCAATATGTGTGTAGTGTGTGTATGTGTATTGGGGGAGGGGGGGGGGATGTCTGTGTAGTGTGAGTGTGTGTGGGCAATAGGGTGGGGGTGGGTATGTTTTGAATTTTTAATAATTGTACTTACTATGAGTTAGATGTTGTTGTTTCGTAATTCAGAATTGAGGTTTTAAACAGTAATAATTCATTTGGATTTGTAGTAATTGTATATATTTGCATGTCTTCTTTTAATTCATTTGGATTTGTACTAATAAAAATATTTTTTTATAGAAAATGTCTCCTTCAAGTATTAAGGCGAGGATGATGATGCTGATTATGATGATGTCCTATGGGCTCGGTAGTAGCGGAGGCGACGACGGATCCTCGGCCCCTAGGCTCCCCAAATGGGGCAAATTGGGGATGGCCGTCGAGAACAATACGGGGCTATTAGCGAGATCCTTCGAGCTGGTAAAGACTATCATCAGCTCAAGTTAGCTATTTGGGTGGCACTACAGGTAATGTATTTATATTTATATTGATACGAATATTTTAATTTCAATTTCAATTTCATTTAATATTGAAATTTATATTTATTCGCAACTAACATTGTATTTGCTGGACAGGAAACATTCAGCCTGGACCCAAAACTACGCGATTCCGTCTTGGAGTAGTTGAGGGAGAAACACAAGACGTGGAAGAAAAATATGTGGACCCGGTACTTTGAAAAGACCCAAGACTCTGTTATCCGAATGTGTGACTCCATCTTGTCGAAGGAGCCGATCTCATTGGCACAATGGGAAAAGTTTATTGACAATGATATCGGGGAGCGACAATTGGCATCTCGCCAATCGGGGAGGGAAAATTGGGAGAAAAAGACGGAAGTGCACTACTCCGTCCGGACGTCTTACGCCGAAGTGGAGCATAGAATGATGGTAAGATTTAATTTTTCTTTAATTACAGAAATATGTTATTCTACATTATTTTACTTTGCGGGGTTGATACTAATTTTGCATTATTTTATTTCAGGGGACGGGGAGTGGCCTTGGGGGTATGCCATATATGCTCGATACTTATGTGGCTATTCGAATAAAGAGGGGGAAGGATAAGGAGGTGTCCCCGATTGTCGCATCCACAATTGTAAGTAATTCGACAGTTTACTTTTTGTTAATTATGTTATAATTTTTTTATTTACTTATTTAACTAATCATGTGCTTTTTGTCGTTTCAGGCAAAGCTTAAGGAAGTGCATGAGTCGCAATCTAATGCCGACAAGGCATCTTTGTCCACAAACGCACTCAGCCAAGTGCTTAGCGCTAATCGCAAGGGGAGGACAAGGGGGGTGAGCTCGTGGGTGGCCAAATCTAGGATCACCAGATTGGAGATGAGCAACACCGGGTTAGCTCGAACGATGGACTCACATGATGCAAAGTTGTCCCGGTTGGAGGCGACGGTCCAAGATATGTTCTCATTCATGAAGCATTCATTGGGAGGAAATCGCAAGGGGAAAGGGAAGGAGAAGGTGGTGGAGGAGGAGGTGATGGAGGATGAGGTGATGGAGGACGAGGATGTGGACCTCACTACTTAATCACCGACACGTGCGAACTCTGATGATCTAGTCCTCTATTTGGCTCCCTTTGACCGACCGATGTCAACACTTGGTTGGACGAGCGTGATTATACATGACATATTTGATCGCCAACGGATAGGGTGGGGTTGAGGGACCGAATACTATCCAGGGTATGCCAGTTTATGGACATTTTCTTCAAGACATCGAGGCCAAGGTACTCGTCACGCATGTGATACCCGGGAAGGAGAACTCTCCATTGTGGTTGCGCGAACAATGCGACACGATGCATATTGCTGGGTGTATCAATTTGTATATCGCGTGGCCTACTCACTTCCTCAGACCTACCCCAGACATGTAGTGACATTATTTGAATTGAATTGAATTGTTTTAAGTTATTACATTTGAATTATATTTGGATTATATCATGATACATATTGTTTTGAATGTATATTTTTATTATCTCTATTTTATTTGGATATATGATGTTTGAACAGGTACAACGTTGCTATAATAGGTACAAATATACTTGAGGGCCGTGGTAGTGGCCATACTGGCCAATAAATTTTTTTTCAATTCTGCCTAGAATTATCACGATCATTGACCGTGACAAGTCCGTGACAAGTATTATTTATCACGGACTTGTCACGATCAATGATCGTGACAATTTTTTTTTTTAAATTCACGGATTTGTCATGGTTATTAACCCTGACTAAGCTTGTCAATGTCATTGACCGTGACATGACCGTGACAAGTCGGTAGATTTAGTGTAGTAAATCTTATTTATTTGAACAACTTATTATGTATTCTAGTTTATTTTTGTCTTAATTAACAATAAATAAAATAGTAGACTTATACACTTTTATCACATTGTGGAAGGAAAAGAAAGTAAAGAAATGGTCTAGAATTTCCAAAAGATGTCTTTATCTTAACATGTGACTATGCCAACATTGACTGCTTGGAACATTCTCCCATGTCAGTCCCTTACAACCCATGTTATAACACGTGTGAACAAATCAAAACTAAATAAGCCATTAAGTGTAAACTAATAAATGTTGTTAAACGTAGTAAATATGGAGTCATTTGTTGTTTAGTTTGTGTAGGCCCCTTTTTCCTTCGAATGTGTTTTAAGGATGTCAAAGTCAACTTTCTTTTTGTAAAAACTTTTTTCCAAATTTCAAACCACACCAAGTATGTGCACCAATTTTAGTTAAGCCCAATTTTATCTTGTTTAGTCCTAAACATGCATCTAGGTGATTAAAGAAAGTAAAATAAACAAGCTCACAAAGGCAATGTCGGATGTACGAGGACACCACTAAGGGGAAAAACCTTGAATGACCCAAGCCAGAAAATCACTATGATCGAATATTACAAAGTACCAACAATAGACTTACCCAACGAGTTGATCCCCCACAATTCTTGACGTTTCTTTGATACTTCAACTACTCCTCCACTGTGCCCACGCAGAAGTCCTTTTACGATGCTCGTCCACAACACACATATGTCTTGATGTCCACCAATGCAACTTGGCAACATTTAAGATGTTGAACAAGAACCCCTTTGCTTCTTCATCAAAAAACCCAATGTTTAAAGTGATGAATAAGGTCCAATAGTGCAAACCAAGATCTCTATAGCATAAGAGTATGAAAGCTCGAATCTTAAAACTCTAAGGATGTTTTTAGACTTTGAAAACCTCAAAAAACTTGTACAGAAAACATACTGTATGGAAACTGATTTTTTGGTTCTGCAACTTATAAAATTTTGAGAGAAACATGCCTTAAATAATAAACTTGACTCGGTGCATCGTTCGAACGAGATCAGCATGTCTCTCGAACGACATCTTCATCTCATTTGAATGACTTGCATTATAGTTTGAACCACTAAACGCATGAGTTTGTTATATACGCAACTCTAAATGATCCTTATCTCAGAATGAATGAAGTTTAAACATTTTAAAACACTTTTAAAATGTTTTTTTAATAATACTAACATCCTAAACACATTTTTTGAGTCCTATAAACGTTGCGCATTCATACATGAGAGATCGAAATGCACTGAAGATGTGAAACGGGCACCAAATTAATCTCGCTGTGATAAATCTTTTAAGCTTGGCCATAACGTCTTCAATAATCTCTATGTCATAGACTGATTGGTATCGTGACAATAAAAAATCTATCTATGACTCAATAATATGTTTTGTTCTGGGAATAAATCAAATACTACAATGGACTCAATTGAAAATTTTGTCCTTGCAAATCTCCCTCTTTGACTATTCCGGGATAAAATCCAAACAGTGAAATGCCTAAGTCGGGCCGTCAAGCCGTATGACGCATAAATCTCGTCCCATAAAACCCAAAATAAAAAATTAGAGGACAAGACTAGTAAATGTTAGTTCGACAATCATGAGCTTTCTGAATGTGCTGTAGTCTTCTAATCTTGAATCTCTTAAGCATTCTTACATACATGAAATTGACAAATTCCCAGTGAAGTGTGGAGGAACAAATGATATAACCATTATGATACCAATATGAACTATCAATACCAATTTGTAAAATTAAAATCAAATCATATGTGGAACATGTGAGCAAAATATTTTGGTATCAATTGTGAAAATAAATATCGAAAAATCAGGGTATCAATTTGTACAAAAATTATTTGCTCATCAAACAACCAAAACTCCCCTTTTATCATATACATCTCTCCCTCTTTTTGTCTCAGGTAGACAATAAGTGAAAAATATAAACAAGTCATCATATATAGATAAACATGAACCGCCAGCTAAAAATAATCACCATGTACCAGCTCGTAGCTAGCAAACAGAAGTCACAAGTGAGAAATCATCAAAATTAGTAATGATGTGACTAAATAAATAATATAGTATGAGAATCAATATGCATAATCAACAAATACTGCATATAAATTGCCCAGAAGTACACAAACTGTATGATATCAATAGTAATTCTAATTAAGTATAAAATCAAAAGAATCAAAAGAAATCCTCTAAGGGTCTCTCGAACGACAATGCACTGTCATTCAAATGACAATGCATATCGTTCAAACCATGCATCAAGAGCCATCAATAAACGCAAAAAGTAATTTCTTACGCGATCAAACCCTTTTAAGCGACCTTTCAACAACGCTTCTCATGACCCATACCTGACACTTTTCATCCTATCCTTTGAACCTCACGTGAACAAAATATCACTCGAACAAGCTCGATATGTCATTTGAACGACATTAAACTTTCTCAATTCCAGTACTAAAAATGATGAAGTTTTGTCAAGTGAAAAAAATCCTGAAAATGTTAATTGGAAAGAATAAAGAGACTCAAAATAGAAAAAAAAATAAAACAAGTAAAATAATGTAAGTTTCATGCCAACATAGAATCAATGTGCTCAAACATGGATATGGAGTGAATGGGCGTGAACTATAAAAAATGAATCACAACTCCAACACATTGAAACGGTCAAGAATCTCTAATTGATAGCTAAATGTCATCAAACTTAGTGTTGATACCAAAATTTACCACCTTATGTGGACCAACTACAAAACAACACGTGTCATCCAATGTGGCACAAGTCAAAGTTAGCATGATAGAAAATCCCGACCAATAAGGTTACCCAACCAATAAGGAAGCCCAACCAATATGGTTACCCAACCAACTGGGAAGCCCAACCAATTTGGAAGCCGGACCAATAGGGAGGCTCGACCAATGGTCAAAAATCCAATATGTACAACCAACCAAGTGCCAACAGTCTTACAACCTGTATTGCCAAGGAAACAATAACATTCATATATTTAATTCTCATTATGTATTTATGTAAATGCCTAGCAAATGAAGTCATTTTATCCTTTCACATAACAATTATCAAGACCCCTCTTGGGCTATAAATACATTGTATCACCCTCATTGCAAGAGATCAGGAAAAATAACTCAAGGCAATCAATACAGAACAGTGGACGTAGGCTATTCCTTTGAGCCGAACCACTTTAAAATTTCTTACGTCTTGTTTGTTTTACTTATTTTATCTGTGACCGATTAATTAGGCCTAGACTATTTTTTTGCATCAATATATTGGCACCGTCTGTGGGAACATATTGCTAAATGTTTTCACTCATTCATCATCCATGGTTAAAATTCCAGAATCAAGTACCAGAAATGGGGGAATTCCGCCTAATCCCTCTGTCCCTCTAAATAACATTGATTTAATTGTAATTTTGGCTAGCTTGGCCAAGGGTTAAGAAGCTATGCAGGATACTATATGTCAGTTGGTTCAAACTTTGCAAGCTAGAGTGCCGGCACAAGTTAATCAAAGGAATATGCCACCGCTGCCAACAAGGAGTGTTGGGTATAGCCATTCCAGAACTTCTAGGGATCCTTTATACCTTCCTGTGGAAACTTCTTCTATTAGGATCACTAATTCCACTGATGTACAATCCCTCATCCCAGAAAGATTGAGTGCCTTCGAAAGGATAAGTAGGGCCTCCCCTTTCAATCGTTTGGGACCCCAGGGAAATTCCCTACATGTTGTATTGAGAAATACTCGATGACCAAGAAATTTAAAGGAAGGTTCAGCCCAGTACAGATTAAATACCCGACGAACTGATAGGTCCAGTCAGAGAGAAGGTTCGCAGGAAGAAAGTTCATCACGATTTGTTGGTCGACATAAAAAAAATTGCCATCTATGGTGCTAGCAGTGATGCTTGGAAAGGTTCCATTCAACATTAGGAAGATGGATTGGGAGAAATGGCTAAGGCCAAGAGTTCCCTCCAAAGAAATTTTATTAAGGGATCCCCCTTTGTGCAAACCATCGTAAATTTCCCTACGCCTACTGTTGATACCAAATTTAGTCTGCTGATATGGCGCAATCGAGTGAAGACACGTGGTAATCTACGTGGCAACAACAAATACTTTTGAGGAACTCAGACGCTCCGAGGAATCATACTATGACGAGGAACACTGCTCCCCCGAGTAACTCATACGCTCCGAGGAACAAGAACTCTCCGAGGAACTCTTGAGTACCGAGAAGCTCAGGCGGTCCGAGCAACTCAGGTGGTCCGAGCTGCACCTCTAACAAAGCATTAATAGCTGGATAACCAACAGTTTGACTGTTCATTAAATGCTTATCATTCAGACGCATACGCTTAAAGGGCATTGAATGTATTACCCTTTCATATATACATCATTTAATGTATTACCCTTTCATATTACAACCTTAGGGATATAAATACATTGTACAATCATCATTGTAGGGGGACCAAAATTTCTTGATAGAACTTGTAATCGAGAATTCTCAAACACTCAGCAATAACATAACAGTGGACGTAGGCCATTCTTATAAGGCTGAACCACTTTAAAATTTCTTTGTCTCATTTATTTATCTGTGATTGAATAATTAGATACGATCTAATTTTTACATCAATAGATTGGAGCCATCTGTGGGAAACGACTGGTAATATCGTTTTTCATAAAAAATAATTCATCACAAATGGCTGACATTCCAGAATCCAGCAATCGAAATGCTGGAAGCCCTCCAAATCCATCTGCTCCGCGAAATATTCCAGATTTGGCTGGAATAATAACAAATCTGGCTCAGGACCAGACCGCCATGCAAGAAACTATGCGACAACTCATACAAACCCTCCATGGCGGTGCACCAACCCATTTAGGACTGCGAAGTATTCAAATAAATACCCGTGCATCTTCTTCACGTACTAGACGTACTGATTTATATCGCAATGAGGAGTCTAAAGATTTTTCTTATCAACCTGGATGAACTTCGTCAGTGCAAGCCACAAATACTGAACAATGTATCACTCTCTCCCCAGAAAGGACCAGTGCGCTAGAAAGATTAAGCATAGTATCTCCTTTCGATCGATTAGGTCCTAGGAGGAGCAAAAGTCCTCCTAGAGCCCCATCGAGGAGTTTTTGACGACCATCAGACTTAAGGGAAGGATCTGCCCAGTCGCGACCAGTTGCTCGTCAAGATAGATCCCAGGAAGCCACCTCAACGCGATCAGTTGCTCGAATCAACAGGCTCGAGGAAGGAAATAATGCATGAAAAGGCTCTATTCAAAGGCTGGAGGATAGATTGGGTGAAATGGTTAAAGCTAAGAACCCTCTACAACGAACCTTTATTCGAGTAACACCTTTTGTCCAAACCATTATAGATTTTCCAACATCATTAAAATTCAAAGCACTTGTTGTGACCCCCAAATATGATGGAAAGACTGACCCCGTCCTTCATATAGAAGAATACCAAGCTACAGCCGACATCTATGCTGTTCCAGATGAGATGAGATGCAGGGAATTCTCGGGAACTCTTACCGAATCTGCTCAAATATGGTATAATAATTTTCCTCGGGGTAAGATCTCAACTTTTCTTCAACTGGCCGAGTTATTCATTGGGAATTTCTATTTTAGGGCAAAGCCAGTTAAACAAGTAGCACATTTGTTAAGTGTTAGACAAAAAGATGGTGAGATCACCAGAGATTATATAACTCGTTTTAATAATGAGAAACTTAAAGTCATTGATTATGAGGAGAAGACAGCGATTACCGCCTTGATAAGTGGACTACTGCCAAACAAGTTGTACTACACTTTGGCCAAAGATCCACCTAGAACCATATCGGACCTGATGGGAAAAGTGTCCAAGATTATGAATGCCAAGGAGGCTATGGCTGCAAAGAAGAACGTGGATGCTAAAGAAACCAAGGTGGAAGGTGATAAAGCTAAGAAGAAAGAGCATAAGAATAATGGTAATGATAAACATTTAAAAACTAGGTCGGTATGGGACATAATGAAGAAATTTGATAATTATACTCCTTTGAAGAAGGATATCAACCATGTTCTAGAAGAAATCAAGAACAACGAGGAATTAAACTGGCCAGAGAAAATGAAGGCAGAACCTGATAAGAGGAATAAGGCAAAGTATTGCGAGTTTCATAAAGATCATGGCCATATGACCAAAAATTGCATAGCTCTTCAGAATGAGATTGAAACACTCATCAGACGAGGAAAGCTGGCAAAGTATCTTGATCGTGGAATCAAAAGAAGAAACAACGATCGAACAAGAGAGAGGTCTAGATCTCCTCGTCGAGCAGAGGAGAACAAGAAGAGAAACCATGAAGTTGATCCCGAAGACGACCCCGATCTTCCCAAGAGACCAAGACAACCAGAACGTGAGGTATTTTCAATACACTTTGGGTCATTTGACTGTAATGTTATAACAGGTGGAGATGCAGGAGGAGGAGACCTTACTGCAGAGAGAAAAGCTTACCTTTGTGAGGCTCAAGCTTGCTCGTACATTCAATGAATAAATTTAGCTGAGGAGGATCACCCGAGAAAGGTGAACAAAGAGAAATTGGTCATTAGTTTCTCAAAGAATGACCTTGCAGATGTTTTATATCCTCATGATGACCCATTGGTGATCAAGATGAGAATGAAGGAAGTAATAATTTCAAGAGTACTGGTCGACAATGGTAGCTCGGCAGACATCATGTTATACTCGTGCTTCGATAGTTTAAATCTAAAGCTATCTCAATTGGAGCCTTATCATAGACCCCTCATCAGTTTTGCTGGCGAGAAAGTATTTCCACTTGGGACGATCAAGTTGGATATATTCATTGGTACGTGGCTTGCTTGTCGAACAGAAATAATACGCTTCTTCGGGATGGATAAGAATATTCAATCATCATACAATATCATCATAGGAAGAGTAGGATTAAAGAAGTTCAAGGTTGTACCATCTACAGTGCATCAGTGCCTAAACTTTCTAACAAATTTTAGAGTAGGAGTTGTGAAAGGTGACCAGAAAGTAGCTCGGGAATGCTATTATTCATCCGCCGAGCAAGAAGAATTGGAAGAATCAAGGAAAAAAACTACTACCTATCAAGTGGATGAAGGTTCAGAAATTGAAACATTGGATCCTAGAGATGAGTCTCAACTCGTGAAGGGTCAAGTGGTGGAAGCTACTGAAAAAATCATTCTGGACGACGAGCACCCTGAGCGAACTACTCAAGTAGGTTCGTCATTGGAAGCCTCACTAAAAAAGGAATTTATAACTTTCCTAAGAAGCAGAAAGCAAACTTTTTCGTGGAGTCATGAATATATTCCCGGAATAGATCCAAATTTCTTATGTCACGAACTCAATGTGAATAAGGAGATCAAGCCAGTGAAGCAGAGAAGAAGAGTGTTCAGCCCCGAGAAGAATCAAGCTATACAGGAGGAAGTCGAGAAGCTCCCGAAAGCTTGCTTCATTGAAGATGTTAAATATCCAGACTGGTTAGCCAATGTGGTGATGATAAAGAAGAAAAACAACAAGTGGAGGATGTGTGTAGACTTCACCGACCTCAACAAAGCATGCCCAATGGATCATTTTCCACTGCCCTGAATTGATCAACTAGTCGATGCTACCTCGGGACATGAGCTGCTGAGCTTCATGGATGCTTATTCTGGCTACAAACAGATTAAAATGAAACCTGAAGACAGGAAAAGTACTTCTTTCATTACCCCGAGGGAAACTTATTGTTATAATGTTATGCCTTTTGGTTTAAAAAATGCAGGTGCGACATATCAGCGGCTGATGAATAAGGTATTTGCTGAACAAATCAGTTGCAATATGGAAGTCTATGTTGATGATATGCTGACAAAGAGCAAGAAAGCTGCCGATCATCTAGTTGACTTAAGTTAGACTTTTGATCAACTGGATAAATACCAAATGAAGCTGAACCCGACGAAGTTCATATTTGGAGTAGGAAAGGCATGTTTCTCGGGTACATTATCAATCAACAAGGAATTGAGGCAAATCTTGAAAAGAGCAAAGCTCTATTAGGGCTGAGATTTCCAACGACGAAGACAGAGGTTCAAGGTCTTACAGGATGAGTAGCAACACTCAACAGATTTGTATCACGAGCAACTGATTGATGTCTCCCATTCTTCAAGACACTCCGAAAGACTATTGAGTGGAATAATGAATGTGAGAAGGCTTTTCAAGACATGAAGAAATACTTGGGAGCACCTCCACTGTTGTCCAGGCCGGTGATGGAAGAAAAATTATACTTTTACCTAGCAGTATCAGAGAATGCAGTTAGCTCGGAGTTGATAAGAGTGGATAATGGAGTACAAAAACCAATCTACTACACAAGTAAGGCCTTCTGAGGAGCAGAGATCAGATATCCAAGGATGGAAAAGTTTACACTAGCGCTGATTGAGGCGAGTAGGAGAATGAGGCCATACTTCCAGGCTCATACTATAGTCGTATATATTGATATGCCGTTGAGGCAAGCCCTTCATAAACCAAAAAAATAGGGAGATTGATGTACTGGGCAATAGAGCTCGGTGAATACGATGTAGTTTATGAACCCAGATCATCGCTTAAAGGGAAAGCTGTAGCCGATTTTATAGCAGAGTTCACCTATCCTGATACCCCTAAGGAGCAAAAGTTGCTCGCTGATCAACCTGTGGATGTTACAGGATCAACAAACACAAGCTCAGACCAACTTAGGTTGGTAAAAGGGCAAGTGGATGTTATAGGATCATCAAATTCGAGCTCAGACCAACTCCGGTTGGTAAAAGGGAAAGAAAAGATGATCGACGAAGAGCGAAAAATATCAGGGGAAGATGAAAGGAAGCAACAAATATTTCACCAAGGAACTCTGACAGATCAGAAATTTGAAGACGATATACCTATATGGAGGCTATATGTAGATGGCTCATCTTGCACAATAGGCTATGGGGCGGGGATAGTATTGAGCACTCCGGATAAGGTCGACATGGAATACGCCCTACGTTTCCAATTCAAAGCTTCCAATATTGAGGCTGAGTATGAGGCCATGATTGCAGGTCTTAGTTTGGCAAAAATTATGGAGGCGCAACAGGTTATTATTTTCAGTGATTCTCAATTGATCGTAAACCAAATAATGGGAGTATATGCGGTCAAAGGAGAATTAATGATCAGATCTCACGCAAAGGCAAAGCAGCTGGTGTCGGAATTTATTGCTATTCAGCTGGTCAGGATATCGAGAATGGAGAATGCGAGAGCAGACGCCCTAGCTCGATTATCCTCAGCTACTCGTATCGAGCTCCAGAGAATGATCCCAATTAAAGTTTTAGCAGGTCGAAGTATAGATGAAGATCTGGCGATGAACTTTATTACCCTTGATTTAGGACCATCTTGGATGGATCCCATCAGGGCATATATTGAAGAGGGAGAATTCCCAATTGACAAGCTCGCAGCCAAGAAATTAAAGTTTAAAGCTGCTCGGTATGTATTAACTAACGATACTCTATATAGACGAGGAATTATGGCAGGTTTGCAGAGATGTGTGCATCCCACCGAGGTGAAAGATTTAATTGAAGAGGTCCATAAAGGGTCCTGTGGAGCCCATGTAGCAGGTTGGATACTTTTGCAGAAGGTGATGACGCAGGGATACTACTGGCCAACGATGAGGGCGGATTGTATAGCCTATGCCAAGAAATGTGACAAGTGTCAGCGCTTTTCCTCCATCCGAAGAACTCCACAAGCATTGTTGACACCCATAACTTCCCCTTGGCCATTTTCTATGTGGGGAATAGATTTGGTCGGGCCATTGCCAACGACCAGAGGAAGATTCAAATACCTCATCGTCGCAGTGGATTATATTACTAAGTGGGTTGAAGCTGAGCCTCTTATCGATATGACGTACGACAAGGTGTAAAAATTTGTTTGGAAGAACATCATTTATCGATATGGTCTTCCTCATGCTTTCATCACCGACCATGGAACACAATTTGATAACGAGGAGTTTGCTGCCTATTGTCCTTAGTCAAACATTTTGAAGATCCACTCACCACCAGACCATCCTCAAAGCAATGGACAAACTGAAGTGACAAACAAAACGCTGCTGAATGGCTTGAAGAAAAGACTGGACGATGTGAAGGCAAATTGGATCAACGAGTTACAGTCAGTACTATGGGCTTATCGTACTACTCCCCGAGCAGTAACTGGAGAATTTCCATATATGCCAGCATTAGGAAGTGAAGCTGTTATACCTGCCGAGTTGGGCCTCCCAACACACAGGGCACTGAATTTCAATTCCCCTGTCAGCGACTTAATGAGAAGATTGGATTTAGACATGCTCGAGGAAGTTAGAGAAGAAGCAGCCATCAGGAATGCTGCATACCAACAACGAACAACTTTGTTCTACAATAAGAGGGTGAAGAAGTGCGCCTTGAAAGAAGGAGACTATGTGCTAAAAAAAGTGATTCAAAAGCACAACAAATAAGAGGCAAACTGGCATGGACCATACCGAGTTACAGAAGTTGTTCGACCAGGAACATACCGAATAGCAACTTTAGAGGGGGAGGAGTTTAAGAATGCATGGAACGCAAAGCACCTGCGCAAGTATTATCAGTGATGGATATTCTCTCCTTTATTGAAAGTTTTTCGGGGAATACTAGTGCTACACACTACTCTATAAAACTCGGTAAAACTCGGACTACTCAAATATATTCTCAAAAATGCCAACTAAAGTTGGTCGAGAAACAAATATATTCCTCCGGGAAGTAAAACTTATATTCCTCCGGGAAGTAAAGCTACATGTATTCCTCCGAGAAGTAAATCTACCTATATTCCACCGGGAAGTAAAACTTATATTCCTTCGGGAAGTAAAGCTACCTGTATTCCTCCAGGTTGTAAAGCTACCTATATTCCTCCGGGAAGTAAAGCTACCTATATTCCTCCGGGAAGTAAAACCTGTATTCCTCCAGGAAGTAAATCTACCTATATTCCTCCGGGAAGTAAAACTACCTATATTCCTCCGGGAAGTAAAGCTACCTGTATTCCTCCGAGAAGTAAAGCTACCTGTATTCCTTCGGGAAGTAAAGCTAATTGTATTCCTTCGGGAAGTAAAACTTGTATTCCTACGGGAAGTAAAAATATGCGTTTCTCGGGAAATAAAAGTATTCCTAAAAATGCCAACTTATGTTGTTTAGGAAGTAAATATATTCTCGAAAACGCCAACTAAAGTTGGTTGGGAGGTAAGACTATTATAAAAAATGTCAAAGTTGCTCGTTAAGAAAAAACCAACTAACCGTAGTTGGTCGAAAAGGAAAAATTACCGACCTTGGTTGGTCGGAAACATTTTATGAAAACGAGAAAGTGATCGAGCAACATTTTTTATACTTGTAGCTTTTTACTAAGTTGATCGAGAAACAAAACATCATTTTTGTCAAATGATTACCACAAATTCAAACTACTCGACAATAAGTTGGTCGACGAATAACACAATATCATTATCTTTTTAACAGATACACATGCACAAATATAAAGTGTTTTACAAGACAATAGCAATTAAGACTGCGAACAAAAATAAAATTCTTTCATTAAAATAAAAAATAATTTACATTGAGAATGAAATGTATACTAACTATTACATCAAAATTCTTACTCTATTGGTTTCTTCCCCTCTGCTTTTAAAACAGGTTCCTCGCCAGCAGGCGGATCATTTAAAGCAAGAGGAGAATTTATAAAGTTCAAATCTTTTAACATCCTCATATTCATCACGGATGGTCGATCTAGGAGGTGATCGGGATGAGATATCTCAACATTTGAATGGAGATTGTAGTCGCCGAGATATTTGGAACTCAAGCATCGAGGAATGGCCCGTGCTGGGATCCAACTCATATCCAGATTGAATGGTGGCACGGGTAGGTCGAGTAGCCCAGGATCGTGGTAGTCCCACAGGTAATGACCTTGTTAGAGTTGTAGCACGCCTAAGGCATTCAACCAGCCTTGCTTGTAGCCCTCATTATTGGCATTCTGGATACGATCGTCCAAGTGGTAGAGATCCTCGTTGTACCCAGCCATCCAGAACTCCCTGGGCTGTTTGGGGAATTGATATGTCAATCTTTCCATCTGTTCGTGGAGATTTTTGTTGAAGAGTTAGTTATTCTCCAAGACAGACTTGTGCGTAGAATGCTTCTCTTCCAAGTCCCTGATCTTCTTTGACATTTCAGCCAACGCCTGGTTCTTCGCTATTAATTGGACTTGGTTCTCTAAGGCAGATTGAGTCCTCTGTTCCTCGATAGGAATCCGAGCAGCTTTTGCTCGTCCCCGAGGAGATCTTGCTCGTCTACGAGAAGATGTAAAGGGGCCATCTCTCTTCAAGGTCTCCAATTCGTTCCTCAAGTTGGCATTCTCGACCTACAAGAACGAGAATCCCTCATCAGTTAATGGGATCAAGGCTTTTGAAGTGAAAGTTGTAGACTTCAACTGTGACAACTCTCTTTGCAGGGTGTTATTCTCTTGCTCTAATAATTCAGCTATTTGTCTGCACTCCTCGACCTCAGCCCTCAGAGTTGTCTCCCTCACATCGTAGCCAGCAAAACACTTCTCGTATCCCTCGTCAACATTGAGTTGCTAATATTTCTTCTTATACCCCTCGTGCAAAAAGGCAATGGATTCTTTGTATTGCGGCTGAAGGTCTTCAAGAGTTCCTTGGAGATCCTCGATCATATCATAATAAGCCACATTATTGGCCACCGTACAATCAAGCAGACACTTCAAATATTGGTAAGCCTCAATTGCCTGTTCCGAAGCATCTTGGCCGAGGATGTCGACGATTTGTGCTGCACTTAGATCTGTGTGACCAGCCTTAAAATATTCATTACATTGCCACAACAACTTTGTATTATGAGCAGACAGTAATTCCATCTTGGCGAGAAACTAGTAGAGGAAGAAAAAGAAGTAAACAATAATCAAAACAGAGAATGAAGAAGAGAAAACAGTATGCATAAACAAAAGTTCAAATTTTATTAGAGCACAAGGTTCAGAGTTACATGGTTCAGGATTACATTTGTCAAAAAAAATAAAATGAGTAGAAGTTCGAACAACTCTACACCTTTTCCTTGTCTCCCAAAACTTTCTCGGGAGGCTAGGACGAGGAGGTAGGTTGCTCGGATGGAGTAGATAGTAGCTGGGGAAGTGCTGGAGGTTCCTTGGAGGAAGTAGCGAGCTGCTGAAGTTCCTCGTTAGCAGGCTGAATGGCTTGGGGTTGAACTTCCATTACCATGGAAGACTCTTCGGAGGCAGCTTCGTCCTCTTCTTCGTCTTCAGGAGTTAGAGGGGGACCAAGGATGTGTCGCTGAAAGAGTTCAGAATTTTCATCCACTTTCATCTCCTGTAGAGCAGCGACCCATCCATCCCTAAAGTACTTGAGGCTGCCATATTCTACTTGCGACATCATGGTAGCCAAGCCCTTGTTCCACCCCTTGTCCCAGCGAGCGCTAAAAGACTTCTTCACAGCCAATTTTCTCTTTAACTTCTCCGAGGAATGCTTTTCGGACAGAAGGTTTTTAGCAGTCTTCAATTTATTCTCAACCTCCTCCTTCTGCAGACTTACTTCCCGAAGTTGGATTAATTCTTCCTCAGCAACCTTGAGTTTATTCTCAAACTCACCAGCATCTTTGAGCTTCTTGTTGAGCTCTTTATTTTTCTCTTCCAAGTCCTTTAAATTTTTCTCCAACCCCTTAGAGACTTCAATAACTCGAGCCTTCTCCTTCTCGGTGGAGGCAAGCTTCTTCTCCCAAGTTGCCTTATCATCATCATATTTCTGGCGAGACTCTTTCGGAGACTGCCCCAAAACCTATCAAAGCTTCCTCTACACTAGACGAGGAGCTTGAAGCTTTAATAGCTTCATCCTTCTTCTAAATTGTGTTAAAGCAGCTCACCAACTGAAAAAAGAAAATAAAAGCAAGTCAGAGACATATATAATAAAGGAAAGATGAAAAGTTCAAAATAAAAGGACTTACAGAAGCAATGTGGCGAGCTGCCAAAGAGGTAACCATATCCCGACAACTAGTGCTACACACTACTCGGTAAAACTCGGCAAAACTCGGACTACTCAAATATATTCTCGAAAATGCCAACTAAGGTTGGGTGAGAAACAAATATATTCCTCCGGGAAGTAAAGCTACCTGTATTCCTCCGGGAAGTAAAGCTACCTATATTCCTCCGGGAAGTAAATCTACCTATATTCCTCCGGGAAGTAAAACCTGTATTCCTCCGAGAAGTAAAGCTACCTGTATTCCTCTGGGAAGTAAAGCTACTTGTATTCCTCCGAGAAGTAAAGCTACTTGTATTCCTACGGGAAGTAAAGATATGTGTTTCTCGGGAAATAAAAGTATTCCTAAAAATGCCAACTTATGTTGTTTAGGAAGTAAATATATTCTCGAAAACGCCAACTAAAGTTGGTCGGGAGGTAAGACTATTCCAAAAAATGTCAAAGTTGCTCGTTAAGAAAAAACCCACTAACCGTAGTTGGTCGAAAAGGAAAAATTACCGACCTTGGTTGGTCGGAAACATTTTATGAAAATGAGAAAGTGATCGAGCAACATTTTTTATACTTGTAACTTTTTACTAAGTTGATCGAGAAAAAAAACATCATTTTTGTCAAATGATTATCACAAATTCAAACTACTCGACAATAAGGTGGTCGACGAATAACACAATATCATTATCTTTTTAACAGATACACATGCAAAAATATAAAGTGTTTTACAAGACAATAGCAATTAAGACTGCGAACAAAAATAAAAGTCTTTCGTTAAAATAAAAAATAAATTACATTGAGAATGAAATGTATACTAACTATTACATCAAAATTCCTAGTCTATTGGTTTCTTCCCCTCTGTTTTTGAAACAGGTTCCTCGCCAGCAGGCGGATCATTTAAATAAAGAGGAGAATTTATAAAGTTCAATTCTTTTAACATACTCATATTCATCACGGATGGTCGATCTAGGAGGTGCTCGGGATAAGATATCTCGACATTTGAATGGAGATTGTAGTCGCCGATATATTTGGAAATAAAGCATCGAGGAATGGCCCGAGCAGGGATCCAACTCATATCCAGTTTGAATGGTGGCATGGGTAGGTCGAGTAGCCCAGGATCGTGGTAGTCCCATAGGTAATGACCTTATTCGAGTTGCAGCACGCCTAAGGCATTCAATCAGCCTCTCTTGTAGCCCTCATTATTGGCATTCTGGATACGATCGTCCAAGTGGTAGAAAGCCTCGTTGTACCCAGCCATCCAGAACTCCCTGGGCTGTTTGTGGAATTGATATGTCAATCTTTCCAGCTGTTTGTGGAGATTTTTGATGAAGAATTCCTTATTCTCAAGGACAGACTTGTGCGTAGAATGCTGCTCTTCCAAGTCCCTGATCTTCTTTGACATTTCAGCCAACGCCTGGTTCTTCGCTATTAATTGAAAGGCTTGGTTCTCTAAGGCAGATTGAGTCCTCTGTTCCTCGAGAGGAATCCAAGCAGCTCTTTCTCGTCCCCGAGGAGCTCTTGCTCGTCCACGAGAAGAGGTAGAGGGGCCATCTCTCTTCAAGGTCTCCAATTCGTCCCTCAAGTTGGCGTTCTCGACTTCCAAGAACGAGAATCCCTCATCAGTTAGTGGGATCAAGGCTTTTGAAGTGGAAGTTACAGACTTCAACTGTGACAACTCTCTTTGCAGGTTGTTATTCTCTTGCTCTAATAATTCAGCTATTTGTCTGCACTCCTTGACCTCAGCCCTCAGAGTTCTCTCCCTCACATCGTAGCCAGCAAAACGCTTCTCGTATCCCTTGTCAGCATTGAGTTGCTGATACTTCTTCTCATACCCCTTATGCAAAAGGGCAGTGGATTCTTTATATTTCTGCTGAAGGTCTTTAAGAGTGCCTTGGAGATCCTCGATCATATCATAATAAGCCACATTATTGGCCACCGCACGATCAAGCAGACACTTCAAATATTGGTAAGCCTCAATTTCCTGTTCCGAAGCATCTTGGCCGAGGATGTCGTCGATTTATGCTGCACTCAGATCTGTGTGACCAGCCTTAAAATATTCATTACATTGCCGCAACAGCTTTGTATCATGAGCAGACAGTAATTCCATCCTGGTGAGAAACTAGTAGAGGAAGAAAAAGCAGTAATCAATCATCTAAACAGAGCATGAAGAAGAGACAACAGTATGGATAAACAAAAGTTCAAGTTTTATTAGATCACAAGGTTCAGAGTTACATGGTTCAGGATTACATTTGTTAAAGAAAAATAAAATGGATAGAAGTTCGAACAACTCTACACCTTTTCCTTGTCTCCCAAAACTTTCTCGGGAGGCTAGGACGAGGAGGTAGGTTGCTCGGATGGAGTAGATAGAAGCTGGGGAAGTGCTGGAGGTTGCTCGGAGGAAGTAGTGAGCTGCTGAAGTTCCTCGTTAGCAGGCTGAATGGCTTGGGGATGATCTCGCATCACCATGGAAGACTTTTCGGAGGCAACTTCGTCCTCTTCTTCGTCTTCAGGAGTTAGAGGGGGACCAGGGATGTGTCGTTGAAAGAGTTCGGAATTTTCATCCGCTTTCATCTCCTGTAGATTAGTGACCCATCCATCCCTAAAGTACTTGAGGCTGCCATATTCTACTTGCGACCTCATGGCTGCCAAGCCCTTGTTCCACCCCTTGTTCCAGTCAGTGCTGAAAGACTTCTTCACAACCAATTTTCTCTTTAACTTCCTAGAGGAAAGCTTCTCGGACAGAAGGTTTTCATCAGTCTTCAATTTATTCTCAACCTCCTCCTTCTCCCAACTTACTTCCCGAAGTTGGATTAATTCTTCCTCAGCAACCTTGAGTTTATTCTCAAACTCTCCAGCATCTTTGAGCTTCTTGTTAAGCTCTTTATTTTTCTCTTCCAAGTCCTTTAAATTTTTCTCCAACCCCTTAGAGACTTCAATAACTCGAGCCTTCTCCTGCTCAGTGGAGGCAAGCTTCTTCTCCTAAGTTGCCTTATCATCAACATATTTCTGGCGAGACTCTTTCGGAGACTGCCCCAAAACCTATCAAAGCTTCCTCTACACCAGACGAGGAGCTTGAAGCTTTAATAGCTTCATCCTTCTTCAAAATTGTGTTAAAGCAGCTCACCAATAGAAAAAAGAAAATGAAAGCAAGTCAGAGACAGATATAATAAAGGAAAGACGAAAAGTTCAAAATAAAAGGACTTACATAAGCAATGTGGCGAGTTTCCAAAGAGGTAACCATATCCCGAGAACTAGTGCTACACACTACTCGGTAAAACTCGGCAAAACTCAGACTACTCAAATATATTCTCGAAAATGCCAACTAAGGTTGGTCGAGAAACAAATATATTCCTCCGGGAAGTAAAACTTATATTCCTCCAGGAAGTAAAGCTACTTGTATTCCTCCGGGAAGTAAAACTACCTATATTCCTCCGGGAAGTAAAACTTATATTCCTCCGGGAAGTAAAGCTACATGTATTCCTCCGGGAAGTAAAGCTACCTATATTCCTCCGGGAAGTAAAGCTACCTATATTCCTCCGGGAAGTAAAACTTATATTCCTCCGAGAAGTAAAGCTACTTGTATTCCTTCGGGAAGTAAAACTACCTATATTCCTTCGGGAAGTAAAGCTATCTGTATTCCTCCGAAAAGTAAAGCTACCTGTATTCCTCCGGGAAGTATAGCTACTTGTATTCCTCCGGGAAGTAAAGATACTTGTATTTCTACGGGAAGTAAAAATATGTGTTTCTCGAGAAATAAAAGTATTCCTAAAAATGCCAACTTACGTTGTTTAGGAAGTAAATATATTCTCGAAAACGCCAACTAAAGTTGGTCGGGAGGTAAGACTATTCCAAAAAATGTCAAAGTTGCTCATTAAGAAAAAACCCACAAACCGTAGTTGGTCGAAAGGGAAAATTTACCGACCTTGGTTGGTCGGAAACATTTTATGAAAACGAGAAAGTGATCGAGCAACATTTTTTATACTTGTAACTTTTTACTAAGTTGATCGAGAAACAAAACATCATTTTTGTCAAATGATTACCACAAATTCAAACTACTCGACAATAAGTTGGTCGACGAATAACACAATATCATTATCCTTTTAACAGATACACATGCACAAATATAAAGTGTTTTACAAGACAATAGCAATTAAGACTGCGAACAAAAAAAAAATTCTTTCATTAAAATAAAAACTAAATTACATTGAGAATGAAATGTATACTAACTATTACATCAAAATTCCTACTCTATTGGTTTCTTTCCTTCTGCTTTTGAAACAGATTCCTTGCCAGCAGGCGGATCATTTAAAGCAAGAGGAGAATTTATAAAGTTCAAGCCTTTTAACATCCTGATATTCATCACGGATGGTCGATCTAGGAGGTGCTCGGGACGAGATATCTCAACATTTGAATGGATATTATAGTCGCCGAGATATTTGGAAATCAAGCATCGAGGAATGGCCCGAGCAGGGATCCAACTCATATCCAGTTTGAATGGTGGCACGGGTAGGTCGAGTAGCCCAGGATTGTGGTAGTCCCACAGGTAATGTCCTTGTTCGAGTTGTAGCACGCCTAAGGCATTCAACCAGCCTTGCTTGTAGCCCTCATTATTGGCATTCTGGATACGATCGTCCAAGTGGTAGAGTCTCGTTTTACCCAGCCATCCAGAACTCCCTGGGCTGTTTGTGGAATTGATATGTCAATCTTTCCAGCTATTCGTGGAGATTTTTTATGAAGAGTTCCTTATTCTCCAGGACAGACTTGTGCGTAGAATGCTGCTCTTCCAAGTCCCTGATCTTCTTTGACATTTCAGTCAACGCCTGGTTCTTCGCCATTAATTGGAAGGCCTGGTTCTCAAAGGCAGATTGAGTCCTCTGTTTCTCGATAGGAATCCGAGCAGCTCTTGCTAATCCTCGAGGATCTCTTTCTCGTCCATGAGAGGATGTAGAGGGGCCAGCTCTCTTCAAGGTCTCCAATTCGTTCCTCAAGTTGGCGTTCTCGACCTCCAAGAACGAGAATCCCTCATCAGTTAATGGGATCAAGGCTTTTGAAGTGGAAGTTGCAGACTTCAACTGTGATAACTCTCTTTGCAGGTTGTTATTCTCTTGCTCTAATAATTCAGATATATGTCTGCACTCCTCGACCTCAGCCCTCATAGTTCTCTCCCTCACATCGTAGCCAGCAAAATGCTTCTCGTATCCCTTGTCAGCATTGAGTTGCTGATACTTCTTCTCATACACCTCGTGCAAAAGGGCAGTGGATTCTTTGTATTGATGCTGAAGGTCTTCAAGAGTGCCTTGGAGATCCTCGGTCATATCATAATAAGCCACATTATTGGCCACCGCACGATCAAGCAGACACTTTAAATATTGGTAAGCCTCAATTTCCTGTTCCGAAGCATCTTGGCCGAGGATGTCGACGATTTGTGCTGCACTCAGATCTGTGTGACCAGCCTTAAAATATTCATTACAGTACCGTAATAACTTTATATCATGAGCAGACAGTAATTCCATCCTGGTGAGAAACTAGTAGAGGAAGAAAAAGCAGTAATCAATAATCAAAACAGAGCATGAAGAAGAGACAACAGTATGCATATACAAAAGTTCAAGTTTTATTAGAGCACAAGGTTCCGAGTTATATGGTTCAGAATTACATTTGTAAAAGATAAATAAAATGGATAGAAGTCCGAAGAACTCTACACCTTTTCCTTGTCTCCCAAAACTTTCTCGGGAGGCTGGGACGAGGAGGTAGGTTGCTCGGATGGAGTAGATAGTAGCTGGGGAAGTGTTGGAGGCTGCTCGGAGGAAGTACCGAGCTGCTGAAGTTCCTCCTTAGCAGGCTGAATGGCTTGGGGATGATCTCCCATCACCATGGAAGACTCTTCGGAGGCATCTTCGTCCTCTTCTTCGTCTTCAGGAGTTGGAGGGGGACCAGGGATGTGTCGCTGAAAGAGTTCAAAATTTTCATCCACTTTCATCTCCTGTAGATCAGCGACCCATCCATACCTAAAGTACTTGAGGCTGCCATATTCTACTTGCGACATCATGGAATCCAAGCCCTTGTTCCACCCCTTGTCCTAGCCAGCGCTAAAAGACTTCTTCACAGCCAATTTTCTCTTTAACTTCCTAGAGGAAAGCTTCTCGGACAGAAGGTTTTCAGCAGTCTTCAATTTATTCTCAACCTCCTCCTTGTGTCGACTTACTTCACGAAGTTGGATTAATTCTTCCTCAGCAACCTTGAGTTTATTCTCAAACTCTCCAGCATCTTTGAGCTTCTTGTCGAGCTCTTTATTTTTCTCTTCCAAGTCCTTTAAATTTTTCTCCAACCCCTTGGAGACTTCAATAACTCGAGCCTTCTCCTGCTCGATAGAGGCAAGCTTCTTCTCCCAATTTGCCTTATCATAAGCATATTTCTAGCGAGACTCTTTCAGAGACTGCCCCAAACCTATCAAAGCTTCCTCTACACCAGACGAGGAGCTTGAAGCTTTAATAGCTTCATCCTTCTTCAAAATTGTGTTAAAGCATCTCACCAACTGAAAAAAGAAAATGAAAGCAAGTCAGAGACAGATATAACAAGGGAAAGACGAAAAGTTCAAAATAAAAGGACTTACAGAAGCAATGTGGCGAGCTGCCAAAGAGGTAACCATATCCCGAGAAAGGTTTTCTTCAATACCTTGGATCTCGAGAATGATCCAAGTCTTCACCGAGCTCATGGCAGAGCTCAGGGGAACAAAAGTGGGAACTCCACTAGTCGGGGGCTGAGAGGCGGTGTCAGCCAAATTAATCGAGGAGCTTTTTTTCAGCTTCCTCGGGGGAGCAGGAATAAATTCAACCAAGGAGGAACTCTTGGTCGGTGATATTACAATCACTTCTCCTGGAGTAGCAGACTTGCTCGGAGCCACTTGGGGCTTCTCAACAACCTTCACAACAGGGGAAGCCGAGGAAGGCACATCAGTTTTCTTTGTCCCCTCCCCTGGGATGTCAATCTTACTTCTTTTTGCCTCTCCAGCACCAGAGGCAGGTTTCTAAAAAAGGGTGGGAGGTCTTCTCTTCTTTATCCTTTCACTTAAAGGAACGTGTGACTCAGGCGAGGAACTGGTAGAAGCTGGTAATGGTTCTACTTCACTTATCACTGGACGAGCAGTGAAAGAAGATGTGTAGCTCTTATACTGCAGCAAATACGAGGCTGACCTAATGTGCTCGTCGGCAACAGTCTGATGCAAACTCCAGATAAGTTTTAAGTGCCTTATATTAACGTCTGCTTCTTTTGGACACTTTCTTTTACTGTCAACTACAAATAAATAAACATTGAAATATCAGTGGCACATTTTATCAAACATAGAGGAAACATAATTTCAAAATAAATAAAATAAAATAAAAATAACCCATCCCATTGCCATAAGGAGAGCATCAGGGACCCTAATACACTTCATCTCCAGAGCAAGGAGCATGTTGCCAATTTTTTATAACAACTTCGTGCTCAAAATAGTCCCTATTGGCATCCGGAAGATTGACCACTAAAGCCCTATTTAAAAATCTAGTTTTTAAATAAAAAGTGTTATCACCCACTGCCCATCTATAACAAAACATGATTTCTGGAATTCTTATGCGAGTTCCATGAATTTGATTTAACCTATGAACCCCATTAACTATTCTCCATGTATTGGGGGCTATTCTTGCAGGAACAACGTCAAAATATTGGCAAAATTACGAACATAGAGAATTAGGCGGAAAAGAAAATCCACACTCAGCAACAAAGAGACTGGGGAACCAATGTCCCTCAGCCATACAGAAATAGTCAGAAGGCTCAGAAAGCTCTTCCAGAACAACCCAGGAGGGAATAGAGAAATCAGAGCGAAACTTATCAAGAGATTCAAAAGGGTAAACCATGATGAATAAAGGAAATGAAGAAGATGGAAGAAGATCTTACAGAAAAAGAGTGGATCTGCTGACAACGAACGATGAAAAGGATGAACACACAAGAGAGTAAGACAATGGAAAATTCAAAGATACAAATTTGAAAAAGTAGAAGACAATGGGATTTTTTGTGACGCTTAAATACTCTGCCTTGGGAAAAGAAAAAAGTAATGATTACGAAAAGAGACGGTTACGTTACTAGCGGCAAAAAGGACAAAAAGGGTGCGAGAATCGAAGCGAGTAGAAATTTTTTAAAAAAAGCCTGGTTCTATGAATTTGGAAGGAAAAATAAATACAAGGGAAACACTCCTAAAAATCAGGAGGACCATTTAAAGCTAACATATTCCGAGAAAAAATGTTCCACACTCCTCAAATTTCGAACTATGAAACATTGGGGGCTTCTGTTGATACCAAATTTAGTCTGTTGACATGGCTCAATCGAGTGAAGTCACGTGGAAATCTACGTGGCAATAACAAATACTTCTGAGGAACTCAGACGCTCCGAGGAATCATACTACGACGAGGAACACTGCTCCCCCGAGTAACTCATACGCTCCGAGGAACAAGAACTCTCCGAGAAACTCTTGAGTACCGAGAAGCTTAGGCGGTCCGAGCTGCACCTCGAACAATGCATTAATAGCAGGATAACCAAAAGTTTGACTGTTCATTAAATGCTTATCATTCATACGCATACGCTTAAGGGTCATTGAATGTATTACCCTTTCATATGTACATCATTTAATGTATTAACCTTTCACATTACAGCCTCAGGGCTATAAATACATTGTACAATCCTCATTGTAGGGGGACCGTAATTTCTTGATGGAACTTGTAATCGAGAAATCCTAAACACTCAGCAATAACATAACAGTGGACGTAGGCCATTCTTATAAGGCTGAACCACTTTAAAATTTCTTTGTCTCATCTATTTATCTGTGATTGAATAATTAGATACGATCTAATTTTTTACATCAACACCGACCAAGTTTAAAGCTCCAGTGGTCACTCCCAAGTATGATGGGAAGATTAATCTAGTTCTTCATATGGAACAATACCAAGCAACTGTTGATATCTATGTTGTTCCTGATGAGATGAGATATAGGGCATTCTCAAGAACAATCACTGGATCTGCTCAAATCTGGTACAATAACCTTCCTTGGGGGAAAATTTCTTGCTTTCAATAACTCGCCGAGCTATTTGTTGGTAATTTTTACTTTGGAGCAAAGCCAGTGAAATGAGTAGCTTATTTTCTTAGCGTAAGACAAAAGGAAGGAGAAAGTACCAAGGAACTAGAAGTCATTAATTATGAAGAGAAGACCGCAATCACTGTCATCATGAGTCGTTGGCTCCCTGATAAATTATATTATACTTTATCAAAAGATCCGCTGAAGATGATAAAAGAGTTGATGGACCAAGTTACGAAGATTATGAATGTCGAAGAAGCTATGGCTGCTAAAAAGAATTCAGAAGAAAAGGTGGAAGAAAAAAATAGAAGGGAAGTGAGATAAGAAGGAGCACAAGAATCACAATGAGCGCAGGAGTTCGAAGGTAAGGGAAGGCCTAGATCGGCTCAGAAAATTCACTAATTACACTCCCTTAATGGTGGATATACATCATGTGTTGGAGTAAATCAAGAACAACAATGATTTGCGTTGGCCTAAAAATTTAAGGTTACCTGCTGATAAGATGGATAAGTCCAAGTATTGTGATTTTCACAAAGATCATGGTCATACTACCAACCGTTGTATTGCCCTTCAGAATGAGAAGGAAGCGCTCATCCAAAGAGGAAACTTGGACAGATTTATTGATCGAAAAAATAGTGGAAGAAGTGGAGGTAGAGGTCAATAGAGATCTAAATCTCCAGTTAAGCGCAAGGAAGAGAAGAAGAGGAACCACGTCGATGATCCATAAGATGATCCTGATCTTCCCAAGAAGCCTAGACAATCGAAACGTGAGGTATTCACACTCAATTTTGGATCTTTTGGCTGTCACATGATTACATGTGGAGACGTCAGAGGAGGAGATCAGACAGCTGAAAGGAAGGCTTACATCAATGAGGCTCAAGCTTGTTCCTATATCCAGTGGATCAACCTTGCCAAGGAAGGACGACTAAGAAAAGTTAACAAGGATAAGCTCGTAATTAGATTTTCCTAAAATAATTTATTTGGAGTGTTGTATCCTCATGATGATTCTTTAGTGATCAAAGTCAGGATGAAAGAAGTATTGGTAGTAAGAAGATTAGTGGATAACAGCAGTTCAGCAAATATCATGTTCTATCTCTATTTTGATAGTTTGGGTTTAAAACTCAGCCAACTAGAGCCTTATCACAGGCCACTCATTAGATTCTTAGGCGAGAAAGTGTTTCCATTGGGGATTATCAAGATATATGTGTTGATTGGGACATGGCCGACGAGAAAGACAGAGAAGGTGAGATTATTTGTAATGGATAAAAATGTTCATTCTACTTATAATACGATTATGGGAAGAGTTGGTCTGAAGAAATTCGAAGTTATACCCTCTATTGTTCATCAATGCTTGAAGTTTCCGACTAACTTTGGAGTTGGAGTAGTGAAAGGAGATCAGAAAGTAGCTCGAGAGTGCTACTATTCCTCTGCCAAGGAAGAAGATATGTTGGAGACAAAGAGGAAAGTAACCAATTATCAAGTGGATGTATATGAGCTGAACGGCGAGTTTGAGGTTGAAACCTTAAATCCACGAGACGAATCTGAGCTTGTAAAAGGCTAAGTGATGGAGGCAACAGAAAGAATTATTATGGATGATGATAAGCCAGAACGAACAACTCAAATAGGAGCGTCATTGGAACCAGTTCATAAATAGGAGTCGGTGGCTTTATTGAGATAAATGAAATAGGTATTCGCGTGGAGTCATAAATATATGCCCGGCATAGACTCTAATTTCCTATGCCATGAGCTTAATGTGAATAAGGAGGTTAAACATGTGAAGCAACGAAGAAGAGTTTTTAGCGCGGAGAAGAACTAGGCTATACAGGAAGAAGTGGACAAGCTTTAAAAATTTTCCTCTATTGAAGATGTGAAGTACCCAAATTGGTTGGCCAATGTAGTTATGGTCAAAAAGAAGAACAAAAAGTGGAGGATGTGTGTGGATTTTACTGACTTGAACAAAGCGTGCCCGAAGGATCACTTTCCTTTGCCACGAATTGATCAATTGTTAGATGTTACTTCAGAGTATGAGTTGTTGAGTGTTATGGATGCATATTCTTGTTATAACCAGATCAAAATGAAGCCAGAAGATAGAGAAAGTACTTCCTTTATCACTCCCCGAGGAACTTATTTCTATAATGCTAAGCCGTTTGGTCTAAAAAAATGCACGTGCTACTTATCAGAGACTGGTGAACAAAGTATTTGAGGAGAATATAGGCAAAAACATAGAGGTGTATGTTGATGATATGCTCACTGATCATATTTCCGACCTCAGCCAGACGTTTGATCAATTGGAAAAGTACCAAATGAAGCTAAACCCCACCAAATGAATCTTCGAAGTGCAGGAGGGAATGTTCCTCTAGTATATAATGAATGGAAGGGGAATTGAAGCTAATACAGATAAGATTAAAGATATGATTGGAATAAAGTCCCCGACCTATAAAAAAGATGTTCAAAGGCTAACTGGGTGCGTAGTAGCACTCAACAGGTTTGTGTCATGAGCAACGGACAAGTGTTTGCCATTCTTCAAGATACTCAAAAAAACTTTTGAATGGAATGATGAATGTGAAAAAGCCTTCCTGGAGATAAAAAAAAGTACCTGGGAGAACCACCACTGCTCTCCCGACCAATGTTGGGAGAAAATTTATATTTATATCTGGCTGTATTTAAGTCAGCAGTTAGCTCAGCCTTGATCAGGGAGGAAAATGGAGTTCAAAAGCCAGTTTATTACACCAGCAAATCATTTCAAGGAGTAGAAGTGAGATATCCTAGACTGAAGAAATTATCATTGGCCTTAATTGAGGCTAGTAGATGAATGAACCCATATTTTTAAGCCCACACTATAGTGGTATACACTGATATGCCACTAAGGCAGGCTTTGCATAAGCCGGAGAAATCTAAAAGATTGATGTATTGGGTTGTGGAGTTGGGGTGACCTTGTATACGAACCAAGGACTGATTTAAAAGGCCAATCTGTGACTGATTTTATTACAGAATTCACTTACCCAGAGGTCCCCAAGCAGCAAGGGACTCTAGCTGAGCAACATGCAGGAGTCAACAGACTTACTTTAGATACGCCCGATCAATTTCAAACAGGGTAAATCGTACAAAAAGACCAACCAGAGTCGTCCAGTGGAGTACAGGAGATGAAGAGGAAATATGAGGAGGTGAAGGATAAAATCTTCCATTAAGGGATTCTGACAAGCCAAGCTTTTGACAGCGATATCCCCATATGGAATCTGTATGTTGACAGGTTATCTTGTGAAATCGTATGTGGATCTGGAATCATTCTCAATGCTCCAGACGAGCTAGACATAGAGTACGCTATATGATTCTAATTTTAATCCTCCAATAATGAGGTAGAGTATGAAGCTGTGATTGTTGGTTTAAATCTAGCGAAATCACTGAATACCGAAGAAGTCGTAGTATACAGTGATTCGTAGGTAGTTATAAACTAAGTGTTGAACTTATATGCAACTTAAGGAGAACTGATGACCAATTACTTAGCCAAATCATTGAAGATAATTTCCACTTTGCTAACTGTCCAAATAATCAGAATTCTGAGATTGGAAAATGCCTGAGAAGATGCACTTGCTCGGCTAGCTTCAGCAACTAGAATTGAGTTGCGAAGAACTATTCCTATTGAGCTACTCACTAATAGGAGCATAAATGAAGATCTGGTGGTCAACTTTATTGCAGTTGATAAAGAGACCTCTTGGATAGATACCATAAGAGCATATACTAAAGATGGGATTCTTCCAACTAATTTACTTGAAGCTAAGAGGCCGAATACAATGCTGTAAGATATGTGCTAGATGGTGGTGTGTTATATAGAAGAGGATTAACTACTGGTCTACAACGGTGTGTGCATCCAGATAAAGTGAAAGATTTAATTAAAGTTGTCCATGAAGGGTCCTATGGAGCCCATGTAGCAGGAAGAACGTTCGTGTAGAGAATTCATACACAAGGATACTACTGGCCAACTAAGCGTGCCGATTGTGCAGATTTTACCAAGAAGTGTGATAAGTTTTAGAGGTTTTCTAGCATACACAAGGCTCCACAATCTCTTCTAACACTAATCACATCCCCTTTGCCCTTTGATATGTGGGGGATTGATTTAGTCGACCCTCTGTCGACCACCCGAGGAAGGTTCAAGTACCAGGTAGTAGTTGTGGATTACTTTACTAAATGGGTGTAAGTTGAACCGTTGATTGATATGTCGTATGAAAAGGTTTATCAGTTTATTTGGAAGAGTATCATATGCAGGTATGGCTTACCATATGCCTTTATCACTGATCATGGCATACAGTTTGATAACAATGAATTTGGTGTTTATTGTGCCCAATACAACATCCAAAAAATCCACTCTGATCCTGGCCATCCTCAAAGAAACATCCAAGCAGAGGTAACTAATAGAACTTTGCTGAATGGGCTGAAGAAAAGGTTGGAAAATAAAAAAGAAAAATGGATCAATGAACTGCATTCTGTCCTGTGGGCTTACCGGATAACTTCTGGAACAACTACTGGATAAACTCCCTACCTATTGGCGTTTGGTACTGAAGCCGTAATTCCTGTTGAGATAGGTTTACCAACACAAACAGTTCTTAACTTCAATACCCCAGTTAGTGATTTTATGAGAAGGCTAGATTTAGACATGCTGGAAGAAATTCGTGAAGATGCAGGTTTAAGGAATGCAACCTATCAACGAAGCACTGCACGTTTCTACAACAAGAGGGTTATGCCGAGAAACTTAAAAGAGGGTGATTATATTTTGAAGAAAGTGATTCAGAAGAGAAATAAGCTGGAAGCCAATTGGCATGGGCATTATCGTATTACTGCAGTTATCTGACCAGGCACATATCAAATTAAGACTTTGAAAGGGGAAGAATTCAAGAACCCATGGAATGCCGAACACCTAAAGAAGTATTATCAGTAAATGTAGTTATGTTGTACTCAATTCACTTCAAATTTAATGAGAACATGACTTCCCTTAAATTGTTTTCTTTTTTCTTTTTCGGAGTACTAGTGCTATGCACTTGCAAACACAATGAACCAACAAAGTTGGTCGGCATCAATGAAGGCCACCAACAAAGTTGGTCGGTAATAACAAAGGCCACCAATAAAGTTGGCCGGCATAAATAAAACCACCAATAAAGTGTCGGTATCAATGAAGGCCACCAACAAAGTTGGTCGGTATAATAAAACCACCAATAATGTTGGTCGGTATCAACAGCAACCACCAACAAAGTTGGTCGACATCAAAAACAACACTAACAAATTTGGTTGTCAAACATATAAAACCACATAATAAGTCCCAAATTCTTGGTTAATGAAGACCCGGATGAATAATTTTCATCTAAACTGGGCCAAAAGATGGACAAATGTTCCACACACGCCTGGGAACCAAGGTAACTAATGCAATTACCATAAAATTCATGTACATTAGTAGAACCATTGTGAAACATTGGTAATTGGTATAAAACTTAAGATAATCCTAAGGATATCAATAGAACCGATGAAAAACTAGAGATTAACTAAAAAAGTTGGTCCATTCATAGTCAAAGACTAAGAAAACACTCAGAGATTAACAAAAAGTTGATCCATTTATAAAATAAACTTTTCATTAAAATTAAATGATTACATATTGTTGTTTAAACATAGAAAAATAAAATACAAAAGTTTATTCTACAGGACGCTTTCCTTCAGCCTTAGAGACATGATTCATGCTAGATGGAGGATCATCTAAAGTATAAGGAGAGTTGATGAAGTTAAAGTCCTGAAGCATCCTGGTATTGCTGATACTAGGACGATCAAGCGGATAAGGAGGACGGACGATCTTTAATTCATCATGTAGCTCGTAATATCCTAAGTACTTAGAAATCAGGCATTGGGGAATATGGTGAACAGGTATCTAACTAACATCTAACTTGAATAGATGATTATCAAGATGCAGGAATCTCGAATTATACCAATCCCATAGAGAGTCGTTCCCATCCACCTTCATCATAGTTAAAGCGTTTATCCAACCCCATTTATAGGATTCGTTCTAGGCCTGTTGAAGTCTATCGTTAAAATGTCCCAAATCTTCATTATACGCATCCATCGAAACTTCTCTTGGCTGTTTGTGGAATTGAAAAGTTAATTTATCAACTTGCGACTGTAGCTTTTTCACTACTCCATCTTTAACTTCTAATTGGGAAGATTGATTGGATAGTTGTTCGGATAAGGTCTGCACCTTTTGGGATATCTCAGCAATATCTCGGACTTTTTCTTTTAACTGCACAACTTGATTGGTAGGGCCTATTGGGTCCTACTTTCCTCTGTGGTTCCTCGGTCAGGCCTATTTCTAACTCGGGTGGAAGAGGTAGGTTTAATATTTTTCAAGGCTTCCAATTTCTCTCTTAATATTGTATTCTCATCTTCTAAAAAGGATTAACCTTTATCGGTAGAAGCAACAAAAGTTCCAGAAGAAAACTTCAGAAGATTCACTCCATCCCTTAAATTATTATTCTCCTCTTCTAGGGGTTTGGCAACAGTCCTAGTTTCTTCAACCTCAAGCTTAAGTAAAGATGCCTTTTTATTATAAACAGAGACGAAATTATCAAAACCCTGACCTACACTTAAGCTTTGATATTTCTGCCTCAACAGTGCATTGGATTCTTTATACTGTTCTTGAAGTTCTTCTATCATTTCATAGTAGGCAACATTATTTGCTACCGCCCGATCAAATAAGTACTTAAAATACTTGTAGGATTCTTTAACCTACTCAGAGGCATTATCACCGAGAAACTGAGTGATTTCTTCTTCGGATAAGTTCGTATGACCAGCTTTGAAAAAAGCATTGGACTTCCTCAGTAGCTCGGTATCATGGGAGGACAGTTGCTCCATGTAGCAATAAAATAGTAAGAAGAAATAACCACCAATCAACAACTAGGATAGAGAATATGTATAATCAACAGGAGATACAAAGGAAAAACAAAAGGTTCTTTTATTGATAACAAAGAGTTCAAGTACAATCAAAATAAAGAAAAAATAAATGACAAAAGAAAAAAGGAAACATGCCGAACAACTTTACACCTTCTCCCTATCATTGTAACCTTCTTGTTCTTCTTAGAGAAAGGGGCTACAGGCTAGATTTCTTGATTTTCTAAATCAGGGGAAAAGAAGACTCAGGGATTCAGGTGGTTTGGCAGAAGACTAAACCAAAAATGAAGACTCTTCAGAAGCGGCTTTATCTTTAACCTCATTCTTTATGACTGGAGGAGGACTATGAATATACCTCTGAAAACGTTCGGAGTCTTCAGTTGTGTTCAACTGTTGAAGGGCAGCAACCCAACCATCTCTAAAATATTTTTGCTTTACACACTCAATCTGAGCAAAAAATAACATAAATGGCTTCGTTCTAGCCCTTGTCCCAACCAGCACTGAACGAGGCCTTCATAACATATTTTCTATTAGCTCTTGCAAAGGATACAAGATCTTCAGCAACCTTTGGCCTGCGCTCAACTTCCTCTTTCTTGCACTCAGGTTCCTCTTTTTGGAGCCCAGCTTCCTTTGCCCTGCGCTCCACTTCAAGGGCATTTGTATCATATATTTGATGAACAGTTTCAATTATATTCAGTTTCTCTACCTAGGTGCTCCTCTCAGTCTCCAAGGACTGATGAGATTCAAGTAGAGACTTATTGATACCAGACAAATCTTCCTCCACCTCATTTGAAAAAGAAGAAACCTTAATTGCTTCATCCTTCTCCAGCATATTATTAAAGTGTACCAAAAATTACAAAAGGTGAAGATCAAAATGAGTATACGAGAGATATAAAAGACAACCAAACTAAGAAAATGGAAGTTACTTACTGATGCAAGGTTTTGAGCATCCAATTTAGACATTCTCATTCTAGGGAGAATGGCATACACCCCCTTGTGGTTTAAAAGAGTACCAAAACTAATCAACCTCCTAGCCAAACAAGGAGTAATAGCTATTGGAGGAATAACATCAGTAGAGGGTAAATCAATCAAGGACAGTTGGTCGTCACTTGGTCGACTTGCTTCTCTATAAGCCCTCTCCTAAGTCTCCTCAGAGTAACTTCAAACTCTATGGTAAATATATTCTTAGGAGCGAGGTCTTTGAGGATTGGATCGTTAGGGACTGAATGCTTGGGGGCTGGGGGCTTCATAGCATCCCCTATTTTATTCTTAGCTCCTTCAACAGATGATTGGGAGACAGAAGCACTACCGCAATAAAGGTCAGGAAACTTCCTATTCTTCATAATTTAACAGAGGAGTATCAGAATCAGCAGTAACCTCTTGGTCAAGATCAATTACCAGAGCAGGAAAATCAACAGGTCTAGCAATAAAAAAAGAAACGGTATTTTTGTACTGGAACATATAGGAGGCAGACCAAACGTGCTCTTCAACAACTACCTTATGAAGACCCCAGATAAACCTCAAATCTTTCAAATTTACTTCACTCTCTTTGGGGCACTTTCTTTTTTGCTCAAGTACAAATTAATTTATAAAACAACAGTCAGTATGACATTTTATCAAACATAAATAGGGCAAATTTACTAAAACATAAAAGAACCTATTCCATTGCCAAAGAGAGGATATCTAGGTCCTTGATATTTAGCGCCTCCAACTAAAGGGGCATGTTGCCAATTTTTTACAACTACCTCGTGATCAAAATAATCCCTATTAGAATCAGGGAGATTAACTACCAAAGCATTACTAACCGCCCTAGTTTTTAAATAAAAGGTGGTATCACTAGTTACCATTTATAACAAAACATAATTTCTGAAATTCGTACAAGGTTCCATAAATTTAATTTAACCTATAAACTCCATTTACAACTCTACACGTGTTAGGAGCCACTCTTGCAGGTACATTTTCAAAATATTGACAAAACTCCAAACACGGGGAATTGGGAGGAAATATGAAACCACATTCAGCAATAAAGATGGAAGGTAACTAATGACCCTCAACAAGAGAGAGAAAATCATAAGGAAAAGTGGGATGTTCGAATACAACCCAAGATGGAATATTAAAATCGGTTATGAACTTATCAAGTGACTTGATAGAATAAACCATGATGAAGAAAATAAAGAAGAAGATAAGAAAATTTCTTACAAAGATTTAAGGATTCTGCAAGAACTGAAGATAGAAAATAAAACGATTGCACGAAAGCAAAGAACTCAGCAGCAGAATCAGAAGTAAGAGATAAAAGGTGATCAACATTTTTATTGCCTTTTTTATAAGATGCATCGAAAACTAGGCAAAGTAATGATTAAAGTGGACGACGTTTCGATTTACGACGGATGACAAAGGAAAAGACGAAGATACCCCATAAAAGTTCCCTAAAATTTGAAATATTTACAAAATTGCCATTTCGCTTACAAATCATCAATCAAATGGATAAATTTCACAAGTCTGGAAGGTCTGCAGCTAAACCAAATAGCCCGAATTATGGTGAAACATAATATTCCACATTTTTGCATCAACTCCAAGTATGAAACATTGGAGGCTTCTGTTGATACCAAAATTTACCACCCTATGTGTACCAACTAAAAGCCAGCACGTGCCATCCAATGTGGCGCAAGTCCAAGTCAGCATGATAGAAAAGACTGACCAACAAGGAAGCCCGACCAACATGGTTACCCGACCAACTAGGAAGCCGACCAATTAGGTAGTCTGACCAATTGGGAAGACCGACCAACGGTCGAAAATCCAATTTGTACAGCCAACCAAGCACCAACAGTCTTACAATAAGTATTGCCAATGAAGCGACAACATTCATATATTTAATTATCATTATGTATTGATGTAAATGCCTAACAAATGAAGGCATTCCATCCTTTCACATAACAACTATCAAGACCCCTCTTGGGCTATAAATACATTGTATCACCCCCATTGCAAGGGATCGAGAAAAATAACTCAGGCAATCAATACAGAACAGTTGATGTAGGCTATTCCTTTGAGCCGAAACACTTTAAAATTTCTTGTGTCTTGTTTGTTTTACTTTTTTTATCTGTGATCGATTAATTAGGCCTAGTCTAGTTTTTTGCATCAACACTTAGTTTTAACCGTATGCGATAATTAATATAATGAGCTGAATGAACTAAACAAAAATCACACACACAAATTCGGAATTTTGACGATTCTACAAACAATAGCATCATGATATGATTTTTCAACATAAAAATTCGTGGTGCAAACCCATTTATATTTTTCTATCCAAACTCCCTCATATATATATATATATATATACCTTTTTCAAGATCTTATGAGGTTTCTATTGGCCCTATTTTGACATATGATTCTTTTTATTGCGTTAATTGTTTCTTGGACTCTTTTAAACGGTGGCTTTCACGACGTGATTATTAAATGGTGGCTTTCAATTTATGCATTATAATTCCTCACGGAAAACGGTTCTTACATGTACACCTCCTCCTAAGTTTACTTACGCATAGATGACACAATTGTGATAAAAACGTCTCACAAAACTCAAATATGCATGAGATCTTAAACATTCATATAAACTCCGGCATGTGTGCAAAGATGGTATATACACAGAGTCGAATTCAAATGCACATCAACTTTAAAACAACCCCATTAAGAGAATGCTTAAGATCATTCAATGCATCAATAATTATGGCCAAATGTCTTAGTCACATGGATAATGAAATGACAGCGGTCCAAGCACACTAATATGCCCCTTGAAACATGAAAACTCATGACACAAAAATAAACCAATAATCTTTTTGTGTTTTTTCTAAAAAATATTTTTGGCCCAAAAATAAAATCATTTTTGTATTTTTCTCAAAAATATTTAAAAAAAATATTTTTGTATTTTTACAAATAAGACTCAATAAATGAAAAAAAATAATATAAAGGATACACATGTCATAACACTAGCAAGATATAAATCATGATGTAAAGACTAGTGTATGACAAACATTGCAACACAATCATCCTTTAGATCTAGCATGGGAAGAATCAAGTTCCACAAAACAAGAACCATGAAGTTTAATTCGTAAAACCTCTGAGTCTGATTTCCTAATCCAAGTAGGTGTTTCACGGTGCATGGGGGTTTCTGGAATTTATTCTTAAACTTCCTAGGAGCATTTATAAGGCCATAGCAAAAACATCTAGGGAAACCTTTCCTATCGCAATGAGTGCAAGTATAAAAACGGCGGGAATGATTACCAAATTGTTGACCTCTCCTCACGTTCCTAGTGGGCTCTCTCACACGATTGGTATTGGCTTTGGGAATGAGAATGCCACTATCGTCATAGCCTATACTAAACCTGCTCCCTTGATTTGGACGGTGCCTAACATCATATCCAACTTCTCCGATTTAGACTTCAAATCAAACTTCACATTACTTGAGTATTTTAATCTCTCTTCTAACTCACTAATCCGAGACTCAAAAAAATGCCTAGACTCATCAAACTCTAGAATCTCCTTCTTCAAAACCTCCATCAAATTGCGAAGACTATCTCTCTCTTTCTCAACATATTCTAGATTCTCCCTAAGAGACTTATCTTGGGCCCTAAAATCCTCAATCAAAGCATTATTATTCTCTATAGCACGTTCATTCAAGTTAGCTTGCAATTTTAAGTTGGATTTTTTCTCCTTTACCGCTTTCACATACAACTCACTAAAGTCAACTTGCAACTCTCCTACATCAATATCCTCATCCTCACTACCTTTACCCTTACTCACTTGGGATTCACACTCAACGGCCTCGAAAGTTTCATATGCATCAAAATCTTCATGGGAAGATTTATCATCATCGCTCACATGCAATGCCATGAGCATTACAAAGTTACACTCAATGGGATAACTCTCTCCCTCTTCCAGTTCACTATCACTTAAGGTGTCATTATGTGCTATCTGTTTCTTGCCCTCTTTCTTAAGTCTAGTGGGACACTCAGCAACCTTATGACTATAACCTTCACACCCAAAACACATATCCGACTCAACGCTTTTGACATTCTCACTCTTATCCTTTAGGAGCGGAATCTACCTTGTTGTTCTTGAATTTCTCAAGTATTTTGGCATCTTTCGATTGCTTTTGGAACTTAAGAAAATTTAGGAACTTCTTTGCCAACAAGGCTACTTCCTCAAAATCGGAATCGAAATCATCATCCGAAACTTTAGTCTCCTCCTTTTTGGCTTTTAAAAAAATGTCATTTTCTTTCTTTGGCACTTACTTGGAGGTAAACATATCGAGATCATAGGTTTCTAGGTCACCAACAATCTCTTCAAGTTTTGTTGATTCAACCATACCCAAGGAGTTCAAATCGATCATTTTTGCATCAAATCTTCCTAGCGATGACCTTAAGATTTTCTTTATAACTCAGTTGTCGGATATTTTCTCTCCTAAGTTAAACGATGAGTTGACAATATTTAGCAATCTAGTGTAAAACTCATCAAATGACCCACTCTATAAAATCTTCATCATTTCAAACTGTGTCGTAAGATTTTGAAGTTTAGACGCCCTAATCGTGATCGTGTCCTCGTGAGTAAGTGCAAGTATATCCCAAGCCTCTTTCAAAGTTTCACACGTTATGATTCTATTATACTCTTTCGATGTGACATGTGAGGTAATAACGTGAAGACCTTTAGAGTTTTAAAAGGCAATTCTATGTTCGGCTTCAATCCATGACTCAATGGTTTTTAAAGTAGTAGCCTCACCCTCTCGTGTAACTAGTGGAGTCCAACCCTTTTCGACCGCTAACCACACACACTCATCAATTCATTTCAAAGCACTTCTCATTCGCATTTTCTAATAACCATAACTAGTGCCGTAAAAAATAAGAGCTCTAAAACTTTCATAGTTTCCTAATTTCACTTTAAAAATACAAAGGATCAACAGAATAAAAAATATATGTTTCTAGCTCTGATACCAATTTGTAGGCCCCGTTTTCCTTCGAATGTGTTTTAAGGATGTCAACCAACTTTCTTTTTGTAAAAACCATTTTTTTAATTTCAAGCCGCACCAAGTATGTGAACTAATTTTAGTTAAGCCCAATTTTATCATGTTTAATCCTAAACATGCATCTAGGTGCTTAGAGAAAGTAAAATAAATAAGTTCACAAAGGCGACGCTGGATATAGGAGGGCGCCGCTAAAGGAAAAAACCACGGACGACCTAAGCCAGACAATCACTATAATATAATATTACAAAGTACAAATGATAGACTTACTCAATGACTCGATCCCCCATAAGCCTTTACGCTCCTCCAATCCTTCAACCACTCCTCCACAGTGCCCACATAGAGTCCTTTTATGATGCTCGTCCACAATACACATATGTCTCGGCATCCACCAATGCAGCTTAGCAACGTTTACGTTATTGAACATGAACTCCTTTGCATCTTCACCGCAAAGCCCAATGTTTAAAATGATGAACAAACTCCAATGGTGCAAACTAAGATCTCTAACGCATAAGAGTATGAAACCTTGGATCTTAAAACTCTAAGGATGTTTTTAGACTTTAAAAACCTTAAAAAACTTGTGAAGAAAAGGTATTGTATGGAAACTGATTATTTAGTTCTATAACTTACAAAATTCTGAGAGAGACACACCTTAAATAATCATTCGAACGAGATCAGCATGTCGCTCAATCGAAATGGTCATATCGCTCGAAATACATGTTCATGTCTCTTGAATGACCTATAGTGTCGTTTGAACCACTAAACACAAGAGTTTATTATATACACAACTCTAAATGATCCTTATCTTAGAATAGATGAAGTTTAAATAATTTAAAGCACTTTAAAAATAATTTTTAGTAAAAATAACATCCTAAAAATATTTTTTGAGTCCTATAAACGTTAAGCATTCACACTTGAGAGACCGGAATGAAATGAAAATGTGAAACGTGCACCAAATTAATGTCAGTATGATAAATATTTGAATCTTGATCGCAATGTCTACAATAATCTCTATGTCATAGATGTGTGGGATCGTGACAATAAAAAATCTATCTATGACTCAAAAACATGTTTTATTTCGGGAATAAGTCAAATACTACAATAGACTCAATTGGAAATTTTATCCTTACGGTTTGAAAGTGACTTCGTCCTCCAACTTTGGGATCTGACAATAGCACCCATCATGTGATTCTCGAACGATATAACGGACTTACCAATTTGCCTCAAACTTGGATAATGAGAGTCCCTGAATGTTCCTCGTATAAGCTTTTAGGACTAAGTATCCCTCTTTGAACCTCCTCAATTTTACAAGATGGTCGTAGGAACTGGATAACTGTTTTCAATGCAATTAGGATTCCCTCGCTGCATTGTCTCTATGTTCTTCTAACGCCTCAAGTTGCAAATGAGGACTGTGAGGAACCATTGCACTTCGTAAATTATAACCGAAAAAGGTACCTCGAGATACACTTGAAAAATTTCTTCTGCACCAAAGACTAAGGAAAAAGGAGTGTGTCTTATAGGTTTCCTTTTAGTCATCCTTTATGCCCACAAAACTTTCGGTATCTTGTCGTCCCAAGTTCTTGAAAAATCTTCTAACATATTTGCCTGATTATTTACTAAGGCCTTATTAGTAGCTTCCTCCCGCCCACTGCACTTAGGATATGCCACAATTGACTTGCAATGAATAATCGAATACAAATCTGTGAGTAGTTGTACCTCACTATTTATAAAGGGAGTGTCATTATTTTAGAGAAAAGATTTCAGGATGCCAAAATAAAAAATAATGTACTCTTTTATAAGTTGAGCAACTATCCCGGTTGTGGCTTTTTACCAAGCATAAATTCTTCTGAATTTAGCCCCTTAAGTTAGTGATTTTGATATCCCGAACAAGGTAATTGAACCATTTTTATTCCATATCATTTCCATTGATTGTTTCTAACAATTTCTGCGAGTTTCATGTATTTCTGATGGATTTTACAGGAATTTAGTGCAAGAAAAGAGAGAAAGAAATCGGAAGAAAAGAAAGGAAGAAAAGTCAAAGGGCAAAAGTGTAAATTTCTATCCAGAATTCGAATTCGACACCTAAAGGGAAGTTGAAGTGATTGATTTCACAAGAATATCAAAAGAAATGACACTCGAATCGTATCTCGAGATCAAAAGTTATGGCCAGTCAAAGATGAAAGGAAAAAGTCAACATGGAAGAAAATCGGACCGATCCAAAATGACCCAAGTCTAGTAGGCACCGGATGGATAACAGACCGATGATAGCAGAACCGATCCAGTGGGGACCGGACCGATCCGGTAGAATAAAAAAAGAACCAATCCGATGGCTGAAAAACCGGACCGATCCGAGGGATATCCGGACCGGTCCGGTCATGCGAAATCCTGGCATTTATTATGAAGATTTTAATGTGCATAGCTGGTGAAATCTTGCGCAACAAGAAACTCTGGCTGTCAAATTCGTGCTACTTGATGCTATAAAAGCCCATGCCCTACTTCATTCTAGGCAGATTTTCTGAGAGGAGATTTTCTTAGAGAGAGCAATTCAGAAGTTAGGAAATTTTCATTTTCTTGGATAAGGAGTTTTCATAAACCCTAGTTTGTAAGGTTGAGAGAGAGACAATAATTTCTGGATTCAAATTCTTTTCTTGTTGCGGAATACAAGTATAACAATTCGATTCTCTTACTTGGTATCTATGTTAGTTAAATCTCAATTGTATTGCAAATTATTTCCAATGTTTGGTAGGTCTATAATGATGTGTATGAATTTTTCTTTTAATCAAATCATGTCTAGCTAAATTCTTAAGGGCTGGGGTACATGAACTCAATCCGAGGCAAATTACTTATGTAGAAAATAGAGGGTAAATTAAATATTGACCGAATCGTTTAAGGAAATTACATGAACATGCCAATTTTTTAATCTCTCTTGCCCTAGGTACTTGAGATGTTTAAGAGCGTTTTGCAAGTGTAATTGTTTAGCACCACTTTATATTTACCTTTGATTTCGTATGGTGCGGGATTAAACCCCATATACGTAATGCTTAGGATCTATAAAGATTGGATTTAGTCAAGAATTTTAATTTACAATTCTAGTGTTCTACACGGAAATTCGTTAAGGTTTGAGGGATTGTACCCTACCCTATTTTCTCTTACTTTTCAATCTAATTTCTCCACAATTTTTTAGGGTTCTCTTTCTTTGAGTATATTTTATTCAAATTGTAAATTCTCATCATCAATCATCTTTATATTTCTTTAGAGGAATCATTTCAAGATTTAATAACTTTCCCTTTAAAAGTGCCAATTCTTAATCCTTGTGGAGACGATCCCGACTTGTCGGATTATTACTAACGCGACAGGCTTGCACTTGAGCCTAGAGAAAATGCACTTTTGAGACAAATTCTTAGTCGCGTCAATTTTTTGGCGCCGTTGCCGGGGATTATCAATTGGTATAAATTAGGAAAGTAATTTTAATCTACAAGTGATTTAAAATATATATATATATATATATATATATTCTTTTTACATCTCATCTCTTATGCGCTTATATGCAGAATTCATCTTCCACCCAAGTTCACGAAAATCCTATTGCCGAAGCAAATTCTGAAAATTCTCATACCACTGCGTCTCCTCATTTTTGGGTTCCACCTCTTTCGCCTAATAATTAAATCACAAGTCGTTCCTTGAGTCAAACACTGAGTGAGAATTCTTAATCTTTCGGTAGAAATATGTCGGTACACGGTAGTGTTGGTGTTGGTGCTGGAGAGGATGAGATATCATACCTTCCCATGATAGATTTGTTATTTCTAGAGAGAACTATTATCCCTGGTTACATTTTACTCCCGTATAATGCCGGTTAGTTCCACTATCGAAATGGTATGATTCAAATTCTTCCCACATTTCACGGGATGGATTCGAAAAAATCATATCTCCATATTATAGAGTTCGAGGAAGCATGTGAGAAGTTTGGTGACCAAGCTTGCCCACAAGATGTTATCCGGTTAAAGCTTTTCCCTTTTTCCTTAAAGGATAAAGCTAAGACCTGGCTATGGTCGCTACCCCCAAATTCTATGTTATCTTGGAGAGATATGCAAACCAAGTTTCTCTCCAAATTTTTTCCTCAACACAAAACCAATTCTGTAAAAGCCCAAATACAATCTTTTCGACAAAATGAGAATGAGGCCTTCAACAAGTGTTGGGAGAGATTTCAGGAGTTAGTTAATGCTTACCCACATCATGGATTTGAAAAACATCATTTGATTTCATTTTTCCATCAAGGCCTTACTTTAGCATCTAAATAACTCGTTCAAACCATGTGCGAAAGACCTTTTTGGGAGTTAGACTCAAGCGATGCTGAGGCTCATCTGAAATATGTAGCAGAGACTACCCAAGCATGGGATATTTCTGATCCCAATAGTCAAAATAGAAATAAACAAGTGTCCAATGTGCCTGCTGCGTCCGGTATCTATCACTTGGACAAGGACACTTTGTTAGATCAAAAATTTGACCAATTGGAGAAGAATTTCATAGACATGCTTGAAGTGCGATTGAGAGAAGTAGCTGGACCCGTGCAAGATGGGAAGGAGAAAGTATGTGCCATTTGTTCTGCATGTCATTCTACCAAAGGATGTCCTACCATCCCTGCATACAAGGCAATGCACACTGAACAAGTTGGGGCAATAGGGGGGTTTCGCAGAAATTATAACGCACAGCAAGGGAATTCATACAATCAATCGTGGAGGAATCACCCTGGTTTCAACTATGGACAACCACAAGGGGGGATGGATCCTAACCCACATATGACTCTACCACCACCTCCTTAATTTCAGTAAGTGGCTCCTCCGATGCCAAATCCTATGCAGGTACCACCTCCTAGTCCGTATGTCGCTCCACCTAGGCAATCTCTTGAAGATAACGTATATTCAAAATCCTATGCAGGTACCACCTCCTGGTCCGATTTTCTTCCATGTTGACTTTTTCCTTTCATCTTTGACTGGCCATAACTTTTGATCTCGAGATCCGATTTGAGTGTCGTTTCTTTCGATATTCTTGTGAAATAAAGCACTTCAACTTCCCTTTAGGAGTCGAATTCTAGAGAGTAGAATAGAAGTTTAGAGAGAGAATGTCAGATTTTAGAGAGTTTTCTTAGTTTTTCTTTACATAGAAATTTTCATAAACCCTAGTTTGTAAGGTTGATTAAGAAGAAGTTTTATGTATTCAAGTTCATTTGCTTTTCCTATTGCAGATTGCAAGTATCAATTTCCCTTTCTCTTATTTTATCCCAATTCTATTTTTAATTCAATTATCACTTGTTTTGTAATTTTTGTTTTTACAATGTTTCTTAGATCCACAATTACATGCATTGTTATGAATTTATTTTCATTTAATAAAATCATGCCTAGCTAAGTTTTTATAGGTTGGGATGCATGAACCCATCCCAATATAAATTACTTATGTAGAAAATAGAATTTAAATTAAAAATTTGAAACAGTCGTGCGAGACAATTTTACAATCATTGTAGATCTTTTAATCTCTCTTGCCCTAGGTACTTGGGATGTTTAAGAATACGATGTGTGTATAATTATTTAGCACCGCTTTATATTTACCTTTGATTTCATATGGTGCGGGCTTGAACCTCATATACGTAATGCTTAGGATCTATAAAGACTGGATTCATTCAAATTTATAATTTACAATTCAAGTATTCTACACGGTAAATTACTAGGGGTACGGGATTGTATTCCAACCTACTTTCTCATTCATCTTAATTAGTTTGCTCATGCATGCATAGTTAATTTTTTTATTTTTTCCCTCTTCAACCATCATCATCTTTTTCACTTTTATTTTAGAAGTAATAAATCAATTAAAGTCTATCAAACATTCCCTGTGGATTCGATACCCAGACTCGCCAATATACTCCTTAAGAGTGTAGTTACAAGTTTAGGTTTTTGTATTGAGGTTGGAAACCGATAACAACAACTAGCATATTACACGGACGCTCGGTTTACACCTCGATCAGCTTTCTTCAATGGCATAACCTTTGCCCACTTCGTAAAACATTCAGTGGCTATAAGTATCCAAATCTTTCCTCTCGAGGAAGGATTTATATCTCCCATCAAGTTGAATGCCCGTGTATGGAATGGAAAGGGGCTAGAAATTATAGAGAAGGATAATGAATCATATTCTCGTGGAGTTGGCTTTCCTTATATTTACGAATAAATTTCGCATAATCTTTTTCCATCATAGGCCAAAAATATTCTAAAGTCATAAGTTGGTCACAAAGTTTGGCTCCCCTAATGTGACCTGGCTCATGGTCCTAATTTAGCACCTCCCTGCGTTTTCCACCCTGATGCACCTCAAAGGCCTATCATGATAGCCTCTTCGATACAATTATCCTTTTTAGATTATGGTATCATTTTTGTTCACCACCATCACTCTATCGATTAACATATTTATATATGGTTGCCTCCAATCATGACGTTAGTTAATGAAGTTTCACTCATAAGCCTGATAAAATAACTGGCCGTTCTCACAGTCTCTCTGTAGGATCGCAATATCTTATCTCATTGAAGGCTAGAAGTAACCTTCTCGTTGGACCCTTTGGTACAAAGGGATTTTTGTAGTCTCGCAGATGTCTTCATAAACTGCTTTCAGTCTTGTTTCATCCTCCTCGGGGTCCATATATCGAGATAACCATCCCCCTTTATTCTTGTAGTACAAGTTGCCCCTAACAAGGAAATATTGTGCGAGATCAACCAAACTTAGTCATATTTCCCCTATTTCTAGCTACTTCCTTATTTTACCTCTCTAGTCGTTGCTATCATCGGTGGGTAGACTTTTAGGTATAGTCGAGAGAGTTATCCTCTTAGTAATTTGAACCACTGTTGACTAACCATTAAAAGAAATTTTTTAGGTAACTGTGGTATAAGCGTCCACATGTTTGTTCATCGTTATGCGATGCCTTTAGATCTTTACTTCATCGAATTAGATGAACAACCTCAATACGATTGTCTAGTAAGGTGCCAAACTCATGTGCTTCAAAGCAAACTCACCATTCACCTGTTTGATCACTAAGTTAGAGTCCCCTTTCATTATGACCACCTGAATACCTCTTCGAAGGGCTTCAAGCATCCTTAGCAACAGTGCTTTATATTCAGTTTTATTGTTCGATCAGTTTAAGTCTAACTTGAAAGATAATCAGAATTATTCTCCATTTATTCTCAAAATCATGTCAACTCCCCCATTTTCTTCTAGTTGAGGAAGCATTAAACTCAATGCTCCATTCATTTAAATAGGTTTCTAGGAAGTTGGCCCAAAGGTCATCGCCTGGGAGCTCTTCTATAGGTGTATCAAACGTCCCAGAAGGAAAGATGGCCAAGAGTTTTACATAAGCTTGGCTCTTGATGGCTTAAGGGGCCATGCATTTAAGTTCATATTCTGAAATTATCAAGAACCATTTAGATGCCCTCCCTATTAGAACACTTCTAGTAAGAAAAAACTTTATAGGATCACATTTAGTTTCAATGTGGACTATAAACGACAACATATAATGCTAAGTTTTTATGCTACAAATATGAGGGCCAAACAGTGCCTTTCAATGCTAGTGTATTTGGCTTCCAGTCCATGTATGATTCGGCTCAAATAATAGATAGTTTTTTTACACCGTCCACCTCTTGGGCTAACAAATTCCTAATGGATCGTTCAATATATGTGATATATAAAAGCAAAGGAATACCTGCCTTTGGAGGAATCATCATCTTAGGAGATGTGAGGAGTGTTTTCATCTTTTTCATGTCTTCTTGATGCATTTGCTCCTATATGAACTTAGACCCCTTTTGGAGCAGCTCCATTAGTAGATGGTTCACCTCAACAAGTCCAAGCATAAATCGCCTCAAGTGAGAGACTTTCCATGACTAAGAAACATTTATATACTGGGTCATCTTTGTTATCCATGACTTTAACTGCCCTCTCACACCTTTATAATGTGTAAATAATTCTATCGCTAGGCAAAACTACTCTTGTACTGTGGAGGATTTTCCTGCCTGGTAGTCTTTTGTGGAAGTTTTCCTTTAACTCTCTCATAGAGAATTTATTGAGCATACTTTGGCATGGTGTTATGTAGGATCAATACGTGGGGTCATTCGATAACACAACTGCCTGGACAAATTGGGAGGCCTCAGTTCCTCCTGCTTATATTCTTCTTCCTCATAAATTACCATTGGTCAAGCTGGTGGGTGCACTCTTTCTCGACTGCTGGAAATCCTAGTGACTCCAATATACCTTGTAACTACTATAGCCTTTTCAACCAAATTTGTGTAAAAGGAAACATACACCAAGTGATCTTCCTCTTTTACGAACGGTTTCTTGGATGCTCGAATCACCACCTCGTTTCCCTTAACATTTGCTTTGGAACCCAGGTGATAAGTGGAAGGCACCAATCCGTGATTTTTCATCCACTCCCTTCCTACTAACAACTGATACGATGGTTCACACTCCATAATATAGAAGTTGATATGGGAAATAATATTCCCCATTATAATCCACGCATTTACGTATCCAATGGATTTGGAAAACTGTTTGTTATACCTCAAAATGGACAAAGGATGTTTCACTATCCTTGTCTCAGGAAGACCAGTAGCATAGAAATACCCAATATGCATTATATTAGTGGATGTCCCACCATCCAACAGAACACGATTGAAAACATGATCATTTACAGTAGGCGTGACCTAGAGAGGGCTATTATGGAGGTACCTGATCATCTTATCGATTTCTGAAAATATAACTTCAGAGAGATATTTTCTTACAAGCTTAGCTATGAGACCCTTCTACTTGAGAGGTGGATACATATTCTTCTTATCAATCTATAAGATGGCTCACGTGACCTCCAGTCATGAGTGCTCGGGGAGTCCAACTTCATTGAAGAACTAACTAATCTTCTGCGATTGCTCCACTGCTGAGCATTTAATCCAAGGATCAGTTTGATCCTCCTCAAGCTCATACAACTCCTCTACGTCTCTATAATTAGCTTCGTTGAATGTCATCACAACATTTTCTTCCCCTAGAGATCAAGCTTACATTTTCTTCCCCTAGAGATTATTCAAAATCTTCCTTAAGAAGCCACTGCTCCATCAATAGTTTCTCTACCTCTTCATCAAATGAGCTAGCCATGTGTGCTACATGTACTAGTAGAGGATTACCATTCACATTACCTCAGGGTAACTAGATGTCCCCCACTTTTGACTCTATGGTTGATCAACTTCTTAGCGAGAAACCTACCATGGTTGGGTGATTTACCTTATTGTGCAATATACAAAAGTTTGCCTTCTCTTTGTCTTCTCGAGAAGCTTGCGTCGTACTGCCATTAGTTGGCCTACAAACTTTATCATGGACCATGAGGTCATAGGTGTCTTATGCTTGCTCAAGCGTGTATAGTAGCTCGGGATTTTCCTCTTATCCATCAAACATCCTTTTGTTACCTCTATCTCTTCTTCCTCGAATGCCACTTGCCTGACCTATTCAATCATCTGCATAATTTACTCTCGGGAGTACTCCTCTCCTCAAACTAGTTGAAGATATTAGTAACAAACTTGCCAAGGCAGGTGGAGGTGGCGCAGGTTTTACCACTAAGGCGATATTCCTTGTTGCCTTTAGGAATGTAACAAACATTCCCTCGCGTGTCTCATTAATCAGATAGTAAATATACTCGAGCAATAACCCTTTTGTACAAACTTATATAAGTTTATCTTCTCATGTCTCTTCCCTTACATCTAGAGAGCGTTCACGGAACCTTTTAATATAAGCGTCAACGTCCTCCCATGGACTTTGCTTCTCTCTAGCCAGTTGCGTAAATATAAATTCGTCTTCAGCCAAAAAGAAATTTTTCACAAACAACATGTACAATTCTTCCCAATAGGCTATGCTTCCCGGTGCTAGGTGTGAGTACCAAGTATAAGCCTTTCTTATCAAGAATTTTGAGAACTCCCTCAGCCTTAGCTTTTTATCATTACAGTGGGCCTCAAGGGTCTTAATTAACGTTTTCACCTTCTCTTTAGGGTTTCCCCCTTACTCGTGTATTTTTCAAAACTGGTGGAATATACCCTACTGGACAGGGCTCATTATTGTACTCCTCTGGGTCGGGAGTACGAAAATCACCATAAACTGAGGAATCATCTTCTCCAGTTTTGGACACAACTATGAAATTCAAAATCTCCTTCTTCATCTCCTCCATACTAGATGGTGGAGAACTTATTGGTGGTAGTATCACCATGGTAGGCATTGCCAATGCAGCTAGTTTACTCCCTCCTAAGTTAATAACGATTCTCAGCATTGCACCTATCGTACCTATGTCCTGCACAGCTATTCTCATAGCAATGGGTGGGACTATCGTAGGTGGAGTAGTGGGGGAAACATTATTAATTCTAGGTGGAGCAACTCCTGCTATAACAGAGGGAGCTGTTATTCTTCTTGGTGCTGTCATGTAGGAGTTTGATCCTCTCACAACTCCTAACATCGCTTGAGCCGCCATGGTTTTGATGAACTCCGTAAATAAACTCATGAGTCCCATCATTTGCATTGGGTCTATTCCAACTACCATGATAGCTATTCCCATCACGCCTATAGCGACAGAGCTAGGATCCGCTCGCGTCGCTCTTGCCCCTTTAGGTAGAATGGTGAGATTTGCCTCTTCTTCATGTTGTATGGCGCCAAAGTCAATGACCTTCGCAATATTAACCTCTATCATCTTTCAAAAGAGAATACCTCCCCAATAGAGTTTCCAAATGTAAGATGTGGGTTCTTGGAATACAATTAGTATTAACCGAGGTGTAACCCCTTATGAAGATCGTGATTAATCATCCAGGTTATATATATAACAGTGAAAATAAATGAGAATGAAATAGACAACAATATTCGATGTTCAAACTTGTAATAAATGGGACCTTTAGACCATAAAGGCATTGGGGATATAATAAATAAGTTAAACTAGTAGTTTACCTGATCGAAGGGAGAAAGGGAAAGCACTCTTCTCACAATAAAGGCAAGGTAAGAACCCAAAGCACAGTTAATGCTCAATGATATCAGTATCAATAGAAGCAAGAGGGAATGTTCAAGCAATAAATCTTCTCACAATAACGCTCATGTATGAGGAAAAATCAATAACAATTTTAGGTTAAAATTTTTGTCCTTGTAAAGTGTTTGGTTGATGTATATATATGAGGGAAATGCCACTCGAGTAACCTCGTTGGTATTAAAATGTGATTTACTAGCAATAAATGCTAAAGTGATGTGCCATTAATGCCAAAGATATTACATTAAATGCATGAGATATTGTGTTTTGGCAGGAAACTGTCTCACCAACCAAAAGTATGGTGGCATTAATTAGGGTGTGACGTGATAGCTCACAGGTTCATCTTAAATTGGCTAGAAGATACAAATTCATTAAATGAGCCTATCATCCTAAGGATAAACCCATTTGAGTGCTATTACTTTGAGCTCCTAAATGTCAGATGCCATGACATCACAAAGTAGGTGAACAGTGACCTACACCAGATGTGTTGTCACATTAATCAAAGACGTAGTTCATCAAGTTGAGGATGCTCGGTTGGAAATTGCTCGAGCGTCTCATGGACTGTTTGTGGGATAAAATTAATTCTGTCTGAGTATATAGGATTGAGGTCCCTCGAGGAGGTTCCCCTAGATATGGTAACTTGAGAAACTGTATTTTCTAAATAAGGTTTTGCCTAAGTGTGACAAGCGGGTTGGCTATTACTTTTCCAATGTTTCCTTGCTACCAATAATCCAAACCAAATCCCTGTGAGGTTCCCAAGAGGAGGTAGTTCACTCTCCCATGCCCTTCCAGACATGGTCCCTCGAGGGTATTGAACATCCTCGTACATATAACAAAGTGAACTTTTATAAATAATCATAAATATACGACGAGATACATCATATTCTTTATTACAAATATTATCATTCGAATATCCTTGATCTCTATAGCAGGTCCCTCGAGCAGCCTCTGTTTTCATTCGTTTCTCTAGCCTTTCACTCTGTACACAGTCATCTCAGCTAATCAATCTTGAGTGTTGACTCCCTCTACATATATATTCTCTTTAACTTAAAGGAGCCCCTGTACATTTTTAACCTTCATTCCTAAATTTGAAATTATTATCTGATTCCTTGTCTTGTATCAAATGTGTACACAACTTCCACTATAGCAAAGAGAGTTCGTGGACCTATAAAAGGGTAGAGTTTACAAAAGATAGTCAAATCAATGAGGAATAAGATGTGTATAGAAATTTCCAAAGAGAAAGGGGGGACTTTTGAAAAGGAGGAGTATGCTAGACTGTCCAATAATCTTGGGATCATCTCTAGGAATCTAATCCTGGTGCCAACTAAATAGAAATCATTTACTGAGGGTTGTGATCTATCAGGCTTTGAAAGACTTAGCACAAGTATATAATTTATTTAACATCTGCATTATATTAATTTCAATATTTACTGTTTAACGTGACCAATTATTAATGATTTTTTAAGAAAGATTTGAAATTAACTTTGATGAGATTTCAAATAAATGTTGTGAAGAATTGATGAAAAGGAGGAGGAGGGATCAATAACTAAGCTTTGTTAATATTATTTGAAATTTGGATCAGCAGAAGAGGTACGAACAAATATCCTTTTTAGTACCACTCAGACAAATTAGAATGAGTTGTACGATTTATATGCTAATCCAAAATATGAGTTTCAAAATTATTGAAATGATTCTCAGTTATGTATTACGTAAACTATTTTATTCACTACAAAGATAAAATAATTTTACAATATATGTTGTTGCGGAGATGTGCAATAAAAGAAAATAAAACAAAGAAAAATGTGAAGCACACCAAGGGGTTTACAGAATTTATGGTTGTTCATCATGAATTGGTAATATATAGTGATTTAAATTTGAATTTTTTCTTATAAATATGCTTGTTAATTACACAACGATGTGGGGTTGATGGGGTTTAGCCTAATAGGATCGAATTTTATAAACCTACCAATTGATAAGATAAGAAATATACATCTCCTGAAGTCGAAAGACTCTATATAAGTAAATTACGATTAATACTTTACCTTGTACTTGGTTGTGTGGGTCAATGATATTGAATATTGTATTTTAAATCTTTTGAACTCGAACTTCAGTTTGGTGAAACTTGTTATTATACTGAAATATTAGTGTAAAACTCGTATATATTGTCTTGGAGGTCAGGATTGAATATGTTGGATTATTGTTCTGGTGTTTGTTATATTTTGATGAATTGAACAAGTTGGTACTTATATAAAAACAAAGGAAGACCAATAACATTATTCCAAAAAATTAATGGACATATTAAGTTTACTACGATAAGGTTAAACAAAAAAAAATATCGAAGTGAATTAATAATGATAAATAAAAAATAAAATTTTAATAGCAAAGTCATTAATATTGAATGTGTACACTATTTTTTCTCATATATGGTACAATACCTAATAATTTTTTGTTTGTGTTGAATTGTAAACGGAATTTAATAAAGACTCCTGTTGGCGAAATTTTTTTGAAGGCTATGTTGTGACTTGAACCTAAGTAAAAAAATATCGAGAATGTTGATATTGTGGCAGGCTATTTGGTTATCGAACATTGTGGGGCGCTTTGTGGCACTCTATTTTATTGTTGAAGCTTTGATGGCACGCTCTTTTGTTGACAACATTTTGTGTCAAACTAGGTTTTTGGATTTGAAATAGATGTATTTTGTGAATTTGACTTAATTTTTTAGGATTTAATGTTAAATGTTGACATTTATTATTATATGTATGAATTTACCAAATTTGTCAATGTATAAATTATAGAAAATTTGATATGATGTAATTTATTTGATAGCTATTAGTTATAAATAAAAAGTGTAGACAACTAACATTATCAATTTTGTTTTTGATTAAATGATAATAACATTATCCAAAACAGAAAAAATGAATATAGTACTACTATTATTAGCCACGATTTTTTGTTTCCAATTCTATTAAAACTTTTTGTAGAGAAATTTTTTAAACTATTTGCTATGAAAGCATTATCATTACCCACGATTTTGATTTGTTGTCAAAAGCTGTAAACTTATTTGCCACACTTTTCTGAGGAAAAATGGTACCTATTGGCCATGAAATCTGACATTTTCGGACGTAAATTTTGACCAAATAGCAACAATAAACTTCATTGCAAATGAGCAACTTTAGTCCACGACCATAATTTCATTGCCAATAATCATATCATTCGCAACGAATCAAGGTTTCGTTGTCAAATACATTTATCCAGGGATCATTGTCCACAAAAGTGCAACGAATAATGTTTCATTGCCAATATACTTTAGCCACAAAAATATATTGTTTAGCCAAGATTTTTTTTGGTCGGCACATTGTACAATTTTCTGGTTATTGTTAAATTATCTTTTCAGGACCCAGGCAGCCAGTGCAGCCTCGCCATTGATTCTATATTGCATTTCTCCTTTTCTGCTCTTTTAAGACGTGGGTGTCGAGCCTGAGTGCTCATTTTTTAGTCCTATTTACATTTTAATTGTGTCAAATATTATTTTAGTTATTATTTTACTTAGAGGTTTTTATCTATGTTTGAGACGGTAGTATTTTCAGTATTGAATTTTATTACTATGATGTTATGGTATCATATGTTTAGGTTGGTTTACTCTTGTGGTTGTATTAAGTTATTTCCTTTATGTAGATAGTTTATTTTTCCGTTATGCTTAGAATTATATCCAATTGTTTAGAATCCCGTATTATTTATTTTAAACTTGATCAATATAGCTTAGATTTTTTGGGGTGTCATAACTTACTCAACAACAAAATCAAGGCGGTTTAGTGTTCTGTGTCTTTAGCACTTTAATAGAGCTCTACTTGCGAAATAAAGATGAAGGCCTCTTGGGGACCCACATTCAATATGGGATAAAATGATGAAAGCCATCTACTATCCTAAAGGTTCCTTACTATCTTCTCAAAGAGGGATCATGCCATCTTGGATTTGGAGCAGCATTTTGGAAGGTAGATTTGTGTTAAAACGTGGGCTATAGTAGTAAGTAGGAGATGTAAATAAAATCAATATTTAGGAGTATCATAGGATACCTAGAGTAGAAAGCTTTAATATCAACCGTCAAACCAACAAAGGCATGGGGTCAGAATGTGGTGAACCTTATCTCCCTTCAAACTAGAGAATGAAATGTAAACAGATTGTCAGATATTTAAAATGGGAATGAAGTATCTAAGATTAGAATTATTCTGATATCCCATGGGTCAACCATGGATAAACTCATCTGGAACTACAATAAAATGGAGTATTTACAGCCAAATGTGTTTACATAAAAGAAACTTAGATGTAAGATAAAAGAAGAAGAAACCAATTATCTTTTTCCTCCTTTCGATCTCACCCCAACATGTGGAAAGTTTTATGGAGAATGGACACTCCTCTAAAAATTAAACCCTTCGTGTGGAAAATGGCAAATAATGACTTAGAATGTAGGAATAATTTATTCCGAAGAAAATTCGCTAACTGTCCAATTTATGATACATGTTTTAAAGAACCAGAGGATTTAAAGTTCATATTTGGAAAGAGTGTGGTTATATGCCAATATAAGAGAGGTCGATGATAGATTTTCTTTAAAATGGTTTTCGAACATTGTTGCTATTCTCACTTTATTCAAATGGAAGCCAAGGCATTTAGTATTCCATCTTTTGTTTTATGGCATATATGATTGATACGTAATACATCTTCAACGGTATACAAAATTCTCTTCCATTCACTTTGAGTTACATGCTCAGAGATAAGGATACGCATGGTTTCCCCCCAAGGTCAGGTGTTAACAATCCAAAATTTACAACAACCCATGAACGAGTAGATTTAGGGTGGGGCCCTCCTCCAATCAAATACTAATAGTCATGAGAAACTGAGTGGTCGTGTTACTGCTTTATCATTGTTTTGGCTCCCACGACTATACAAAAACCTAAACTATTACTACACTTTTATGGGAGTATAGTGGCTAGTCCGGGTATCAAATCTACATCAAATGATTATTTAAAGTAAATTGATTTATTACTTACGGAATAAAAGTGTAAAAGATAATGGTTTTAATAAAATCTAGGCACGTATTGAAACTAAGATTTACAACAAATAATAAAAACTATAGATTGAGAATATATCCATCACCTCATGTAAATTAGTAGCTATACTTACATGGAAAGAAATATCTTTTTCACAATTAATAAAATATAGAGTTGTCGTAATCTAAATTCTCATTAGCTTAATTGATGTATGGAATCAATAAATATCCCTGAGATTACACACACAAGGCCGTAAGACAGGATATACACTATTAAATCTCCTAGACGTAAAATTGAGAATAACCTAACCCATTTAAACTAGTCTAGTACATCACCAAAGCAAAGAAACCATTTAATCTAAGGTGAGTTCAATCAATCTCAATATAAACTAAATTCGCTATAAAGAATTGAAAAGAGTGTATTGAATGCATATAAGCAAAGAAAACAATAAATAAGTAAAGGCAACTGATTAACAAAACTTGGAAGAAAGAAATACAACTTATATTAATGGAGAAGATAATGAATAGTTATACTTATAGACACAAAATTGGATAAACAACAACAAGAGCCGGCTCAGGACAATTTTGTAAATTTTGGATCATACTGCCATGGTCTGCTTCAGGTCCAATTCGTACGTTGGTAAGAGAATGGCTAAGAAATCCTCAGACTAACTCGAAGTGACTCATGGTTAAAAGCCACAAAAAGATGATTCAATTCTCTACATGTTGGTCTTTTGAAATCCTTCAGATTATGTAGTATGAAAATACCAAATTACCTTTGAAGTTGAATCAAATGCCAAAACTTTTTGAAAATGGCCATAACTTCCTTATTCGGGATTGAAATAACACACGGTTGGGAGCGACGTAAATATAATTTGATTATATATATGTTGGTACTTTTATTCCATCCAAAATATAGAGTTTGTAACGACCAAATCACCCTTGAGATTGCATCTTGCAATGAAACGTTTTTTAAATGTAACCAAACTTCACGCTTAGCACCTTAACACCTACAAAAGCTCAATTATATCTCGCAAAATATATATATCCATAAAAGAGGTTGTCAAGTTAATGAGGATAATTATAGGAATTAATTCACAAAAGGGGTATTAAATGTGCATGTATAAGGTGTGCTAATATGCAATTTTTAAGAGGAATCACACCGCCTAACTTACACATTGCTAATCCTTAGCAATGAAGTTAAAATAAACAAGAACCACGGGTAACACCACAAGAGGGAAAATATATACAAAAGAGATAAATGCCACTTTTATGGGCGAACGATTGCATTTAGCATATACAATAAGCCGTTAAACCCCGAGAATACCCTAGAGGACGAGTGTTGTCTCGTGTGGGTTTTTAGGAATGAAACCCACAAACATCAAGTTTCTTTAAAATTGTGCCCAAACAACCAATGCAATAAGCTAAAAAATAATGAAAAATATTTCAACAAATTATTTAACAATAACATTAATATAATAGCAAATTACCTTTGAAGTGACTCATGGTCAAAAGCCACAAAAAGATGATTCAATTCTCTACATGTTGGTCTTTTGAAATCCTTCAGATTATGTAGTATGAAAATACCAAATTACCTTTGAAGTTGACTCAAATGCCCAAACTTTTTGAAAATGGCCATAACTTCCTTATTCGGGATTGAAATAACACACGGTTGGGAGCGACGTAAATATAATTTGATTATATATATGTTGGTACTTTTATTCCATCCAAAATATAGAGTTTGTAACGACCAAATCACCCTTGAGATTGCATCTTGCAATGAAACTTTTTTGAAATGTAACCAAACTTCACGCTTAGCACCTTAACACCTACAAAAGCTCAATTATATCTCGCAAAATATATATATCCATAAAAGAGGTTGTCAAGTTAATGAGGATAATTATAGGAATTAATTCACAAAAGGGGTCTAAAATGTGCATGTATAAGGTGTGCTAATATGCAATTTTTAAGAGGAATCACACCGCCTAACTTACACATTGCTAATCCTTAGCAATGAAGTTAAAATAAACAAGAACCACGGGTAACACCACAAGAGGGAAAATATATACAAAAGAGATAAATGCCACTTTTATGGGCGAACGATTGCATTTAGCATATACAATAAGCCGTTAAACCCCGAGAATACCCTAGAGGACGAGTGTTGTCTCGTGTGGGTTTTTAGGAATGAAACCCACAAACATCAAGTTTCTTTAAAATTGTGCCCAAACAACCAATGCAATAAGCTCAAAAATAATGAAAAATATTTCAACAAATTATTTAACAATAACATTAATATAATAGCAAATTACCTTTGAAGTGACTCATGGTCAAAAGCCACAAAAAGATGATTCAATTCTCTACATGTTGGTCTTTTGAAATCCTTCAGATTATGTAGTATGAAAATACCAAATTACCTTTGAAGTTGACTCAAATGCCCAAACTTTTTGAAAATGGCCATAACTTCCTTATTCGGGATTGAAATAACACACGGTTGGGAGCGACGTAAATATAATTTGATTATATATATGTTGGTACTTTTATTCCATCCAAAATATAGAGTTTGTAACGACCAAATCACCCTTGAGATTGCATCTTGCAATGAAACTTTTTTGAAATGTAACCAAACTTCACGCTTAGCACCTTAACACCTACAAAAGCTCAATTATATCTCGCAAAATATATATATCCATAAAAGAGGTTGTCAAGTTAATGAGGATAATTATAGGAATTAATTCACAAAAGGGGTCTAAAATGTGCATGTATAAGGTGTGTAATATGCAATTTTTAAGAGGAATCACACCGCCTAACTTACACATTGCTAATCCTTAGCAATGAAGTTAAAATAAACAAGAACCACGGGTAACACCACAAGAGGGAAAATATATACAAAAGAGATAAATGCCACTTTTATGGGCGAACGATTGCATTTAGCATATACAATAAGCCGTTAAACCCCGAGAATACCCTAGAGGACGAGTGTTGTCTCGTATGGGTTTTTAGGAATGAAACCCACAAACATCAAGTTTCTTTAAAATTGTGCCCAAACAACCAATGCAATAAGCTCAAAAATAATGAAAAATATTTCAAAAAATCATTTAACAATAACATTAATATAATAACATCATATAATTGAAACCTTAAATATGGGAGGAAAAACGAGCACATGAAAGTGGTTTGATTTGGCAAAATGTTTATAAACATGATAAGTCTAAAAGCGTTCACTGATATCAATTCTCACCGGTATTTAAATTCAACAAATGAATCCTTGTGAAATGGGGTGTAACATTCACGGGACATGAGGGAATAAAGAGTAAATATAAATGGAAACTACGCCGCACGAGTCATCAATGAGAACATAATATATAAAATGAAAATTTGTAATCTCAATGAAGGATATCGTCATTAAGGGAGGCGATATGGATTTTCACATACTATTGCAACTGATGATGCTATGAATTACCACTCCAAGTGTGTAAATTACTCAAGATCTAGCTATGTATAACAATGATATATATAAAAAAAAGCATAAATGTAAAAAAAGGGGATGAGAGAGGTGGAAAACACATAAATATAAGTGGTTTAGCCTTAGCCTACTCCACTGCGGAAAGTGAGGGTGTGTTTTTGCATTATAATAAGGCATTAAAAGGCCATGGCTACATATACACAAGCTCTCTCTCTCTCTCTCTCTCTCTCTATATATATATATATATATATATATATATATATATATATATATATATATATATATATAAAATGACAGATTTTCAGTAGGATTCTCAATTACTCGATCCATGAAGAAGAAGAATAAGGTTTATACAGTCTTGGGGGTGAATAGTGAGCCTCTCAAGCATGTACCCTTCATGTATGAGATGAGCAACCAATATAGAGTGACCAGCTGTCCCCTGCTCAAGTATGTCATGATGATGAAATATCCCCCCATGTGGGCTGAAGACCTGTTGTAACGGCATGTCCACATGGGCTGATGATGTACAAGTCACATGTGCCATCTAATTGTATGTCCTGGATGAGCCGAGACTAAAGGATGGTCTCCTAAGGGGACGAACATGAAGACTGTATAATATCTTCTCAGGATGAAGTAAGGTCTAAGCCTTTCAGTGTGGTACGAGGCAAACACATGAGAGGAACGAGATAACAAAGAGAACTTGGATTAGCAAACATATCTTCTTGAGTGACTATAAATGCTGAGGATGAGGTTTCGAGATCCAAGAATGTTAATGGTAGGACTACGCAAGGTCGAATAATGAGTACATAAGTTTAATGGGTGTTAAGTAAGGTTAATTGAGCTGGGTCGGGTCGAGTCTAAGACAAGAAAACACTTGTGTATATTAATCACCCCCTAGACCTTAGTCTTCAATGTGAATGGAAAATTGAGGGGTATATTCGGATGACCTCATGTGGGATGTGATCCCCTAGTGTCAGAGGTTTCTATTTAGGATGTGAACTAGCCTATATTATGTAGAGGTTGTTCTTTTAGTATCATACTATGGGTATTGAACAAGTGTTCTTGGTTGGACACCTGTTATCCATTGCTTAAATTGGCGTGTCGTATAAAAATTAGCTTCTACAAGTTTTCCCTAGGGCTTTGAACCCTAATTAGTGGATGCTTTGATATCTGCGTGAAATAATTACCTCATTTAAAAGGTTTCAAATTCAACCTCTTTTTTCTTTCCTCTCACATTTGTTTTCTTCCCGCTTCTTTTGTCCAACCACTTATCGCTCCCTCGATATCTAACCAAAGTTCATCCAGTGATATCTAGTCTTCCTCCTCATATTCCCGAGTTTTTTTTTTCATTACTTAGGTTATCATTTCCTTCCCTTTCTCTTGGTTTCCATTACTTTATAGTTTATCTCTACTTATTTGGGTAATTCGTCAAACTGTGAGTTTTTCTGTAGTGGTAATGGTTGTTGTGGCAATATTTTAGGTAGTTATTTGGGGGTTTCAAAATATCCAAGGGTTTAGGTAATAGGTTTTTAGGATGGACCTTGAATTTCCAGTTGTCTTTTGCATTTTTTTGTAAGCTCCACTCATCTTCCCAACTTATTCTTTCACTGTTTTAGGTTAAAATACTTAGGAAAATTATTTTAGTTTCCCTCTTGATCTTTAATTCAACCATAGTCAATGCCAAAAGTATTTGAATGTACGAAAGCCTTTACGATCTAGTTGAACAATACCCACATCTGAGGGAGCTGATTTATAAGGAGATACATAAGGCTGAGGCCAAGGCTACACTTCCTATCACCCTAATCCCATTAGTAGTAGTTCATCCTCCCTTATTCCTATTATACCTTAATTCATCTGAGTCCATTATCATCAAGATTAATAGTGACACAATGTCTGCAACCTCGTCCCAAGGGTCTTAGAAAGTGTCATTTTCTCAAGGCTACAATCATTATGATTTTGAGAAGTCTCACAAGACAGTCACTTTTGAGGAGGCTACGAATGTTTCCTCGTCTCCTATGGACGATATGGGGGTTACTATGTCTAGAAATCATGACAAGTCTCCTGAGGTTTTGTGCACTGAGGAGTCGAAATTCACCGTCTTATTTTTTTACCCCCAATAGTTATTCGCCCGTCGGTCATTCCAAGCCATAAATTTACTGAGAGATTTCCAAGTGGAGTCCCAATTGTTGGAGTTGATTACGACATTGATAGTGAGGACTAGGATCCACTCGATACCTTATATGACTAAACATTCCAAAGTACTGTCAGAAAGACTGATCTCTTGACTTAAAGACATCAATACGGTATTTTACCGTCCATTCATATGAGAGTTTCGACCAATGATGAGAGAGACTTTGACGGTCGTGATGGAGAGATAGTAGTTTATGAGCAGATGTTTAAGATCGGATTTAGATTACCCATCCATCCCATTGTACGAACCATCCTGGCCAGTTTAGGGCTTTCCTCAACTTAACTCTCCCCAAATGCCTGGAGGATAATTCTCGGCTTCATCCAACTTTAAAAGTTAGTTCATAGTGCCGACCTTCTAATTAGCATATTTTGAGCATGTTAAAATGTGTTTTTCATAAAGACTCACCCTGGATACTATCATCTCATAGCCAGGAAAACCATAAAAAAGGCCTTGATGGTTAATCAAGCCTCCAGCCATTATTGAAAGCCCATATACTTATTTGTGTCGAGAGATTAGGAGTTCGACTCCAACATCGCTTGTAGTGCCTCAAAGTCAAGGGTCCCCCCAAAATGAATCAATGCCTTAATATCGATCAAACTTAACCCCGACCCGAGTGTTGATGTCCGAGACGATATAAAGGAGATAAGTTGTCAAGGAAAGGAAGGTGGTCTGGTGGAATTTGACCAGTTGATAACTCCTCATTTCTAGAAAAGACGAGTCTGGAGGTTTATCCCCTGTCTAAGTTATGTAAGTAATTACAATTGTGGTGTCGTCTGGTATTGTTCACACTGATACTAACCTTTTCTTTTGTTACAGAATGACAAGCCAATATACCCTGAGAGATTTGGAAGATGGCACCATCAAGCCTTATTAATATGATAAACAAGATAGGCAAGAGTCCCACACCACCTTCCCATACCATGAAGTCCACTACGGGAGGACCCGTCCAACTGGAGTCTTCGAAGAAGAGAAAATATCCTATAAATGATGCACCCAATCTCCCTCAATCCAAAAGGGCCGAAAGGATAGCTCATCCAAGGGGGGGTCTGACTAGGTTTTCCTAATATCTTCGGATGCTATCCTATCTAGTCATCTATACAAACTTTCCCTCAGCTTGGACTCCATGATTGGCGACCCGAAGAGGGCCAAAGCAGTCGTTAGCTCCATCCTCCTCGATTCTGATAATTTTTTTTTTAAAATCATGGGCACCACACGTATATGTGACTTTGGCCTCCATAAGGCCACTCAATTAATCCTATGAATTCACACCTGTACCAATGTTTTCACTATCCCAAGTGTAACCTCGTCTAATACTAATTTTTGTATTTTTACCTTGAAATCTCTCCTGACAAGGTCGGTCAATGGGTCCAGGACCAGTTTATCACCCTCTGATTTCTCGGGAACGAATGTTATCTTAAAATAATACTAAATCATAATTAAGACATGCATAATTAAGAATTTATAAAAGCTAAATTGTCTTACACTGTAGTCCAAAATCTTTCTTCCATGATATCTCTGCATATCCCAAACTATTACAATATAATAACTGAACTATTTGTCATTTTCTACTGGTACCTGAGCAAAGTAACTAGAAGGAAACAAATCAGAAAAATAGTTGAATAGGATTTACCGGTGTATATAACAAGGGTAAATATAAAAAGAGTTTGGAATGTGTAAAGTTCGGTGTTTATTAAATGAAGTGGAAGTAATAGTTATTTTTCATAATAACCCTTAAATAAAAATCAAGGAATTTGAATTGATAATCTCATACTTACCAGTTTATTAAGGGTTATATAAAGAAAGTAGAACTGATAATCCCATACTTACCAGTCAATTAAGGTTTATATAAAGAAAATCAATGTTTTAGTAAATGTAATGGAATAATGGATCCTGGTAACAATGTTATGGATCGTACAAGAAAGTGATGGATCTTTGAACTAATAATCCTATATTTACCAGTTCACTAAGGGGTATATAGAAATAATTAAGCCGTCAGTAAAACCAAAGTAATAATAATAATCAACCCAAAATCTCTGGGAAAAAGTAATCGACTATGAATACTAGCTAAGTGGCACTCAGACATATGTAGAAAATAATTAAGGCTCTCAACCATCTGCGACCAGTAGGCCAAGCAAAACGTTTCATGGGTTAACACGTTCGTCTACTTCCTAGTTAATATCGATGATTATAATATAATGGCACATAACTGCCCATAAAGTAAATAATGGTACCAAAGTGCGCATATGTAAATAATTGCACAAAAGTGCAAGGGTTAATTGGATCAATAAGGAACATGATATCAGTTATTAGGTGAGAATGGTTAAATTGATCCATATTAAAATTCGAATTCCGATAATAAATTCAAATAATAATGATGTGTAATAAAATATGTAGTATGACAATATTATAACATGCACATCTTAAGATTAAATATGAGATATCTCATAGTGATAACAATAGTAGTATGACAAATACGCAAAGTTTATTATTGATGTTGATGTAAAAAACTAGACTTGATATTAATTAATCACAGATAAATATGAATAAAGAAATAAGATAAAGGATTTTTAAAGTGGTTCACCCTTAATGAAAATGGCCTACATCCACTGTCTTGTATTGCTGGGTGTTTTGCCCTAATCTTAATTATGATCACAAGTGATTGATTGCCCCATTATAGAGGGGGTTATAATGTATTTATAGACCTTGAACTGTTCATATGAATAGACAATACGTCATTATTTAATAGACATATACATCTGTACATAATAAGAATGTTCATTGAATCCGATGTTCATTGAATCTGTAATTCTCGCTTGATCTTCTTGACTAGATGCTTTGTATGCTGAGTAGCTCGGTACGCTGAGTAGATTGTCAAGTTGAGTTATTCGATGAATATATATTTTTTATCACGTAAGATGACATGTGTCTTCATATAATTGGTCCACGTTAACTGACTAATTTTTGCATCAACAGAATCCCCCAATGTTTCACAGTTGAGGTTGAATTCCGTCTGTGTGGAACATTATGCCCAAAAGTTATTCGGGCACATTTACCCAGTCTTGTTAGATTGAAGATTTCCAACACTTGTGGCATTTAATGACTTTGAGCGCGAAATGGCAAATTCGTAAATATTTTGAATCTTTGACAGATGTTTGGGTATTTGCATCTTTTTCATCATTTAGCCGCCTAAAACGTAATGTCTTTTCTCGTAACCATTTCTTTTCTCCCTTCCCGATGCAGCGCATTTAAAAGCGATAGAATCAAATCATCTTCTAACTTTTTCCTTTTAGACTTCCAAACTCTTTGTCTTCTCACTCTATCTTCTTACGATCGCTTTTTCTGTCACCCGCCTTAGCAGATTTCTCAATTTTTTATAAGAATTTCTTCCTTCTTCTTTCGTTGCTTTAGCCACCATGGTTTATCTTGTCGAATCATTGGATAAGTTTCGGGCTGATTTTGTAATTCCCTTTTGGGTTATTCTAGAGGAACCTCCTTACCCTTCTGATTTATTTTCTTTAGCTGAGGGACACAGGTTTCCCTCTATTTTTGTAGCAGAATGTGGTTTTCCTTTCCCGCCTAATCCCTATGTTTGGAGTTTTGCCAATATTTTGATATTGTTCTTGTAAGAGTAGCTCCAAATACATGGAGGGTAGTTAATGGCGTACATAGGTTGAACCAAATACATGGAACTTGCTTAGGAATTCCTAAAATCATGTATTGTTATAAATGGGTTACCAACGACACTACTTGTTATTTAAAAACTAGGTTTTCAAATAGAGCTTTAGTGGTCAATCTTGCCGATGCTAATAGGGACTATTTTGATCATGGCGTTATGATGAAAAATTGGCAACACCCCCCGTTAAAAGGAAAAGATGTGTACCAAGGTCCCAGACGTCCACTTTATGGCAATGGGATAGGTTGTTTTTAGTTTTTCAATTTAACTTTATTTTTGTTTGATAAAATGCGTCATTGACATATACGTTTTTATTTTGCAGTTAATAGCAAAAGGAAACCTACAGAGGAGAGTGACATAAATATAAAAGACTTAACACTTATCTGGGGTTTGCATAAATCCATTATTGGGGAGCACGTGAGGTTTGCTTCTTATTTGTTGAGATACAAGTACACCACTTCATCTTTTATTGCCCGAACTTTCGCTCCTCCTGTGGTAATTGATCTTGATCAAATATCGGCATCTCTAACAACCATAGGAGAATATTTTTCTGATTTAGGTACCTCTATTACTAATTTGATGACGAAGAAGAGGAAGGTACCTGGATTCTTTGCTAAGTTTGCTCCTGGTTTTGAAGGGGCGAAGAAGAACAAGGGAAACGTTCCAGCTGACGAAACTAAGAAAAGGGACGTTGTTCCTCTTGCCAAAGATATCAACAAGAAGCCCCATGTTGCCCCTAAAAGGAAGAACCTTTGATTGAAGTTGTTATCCCAAAAGAGACAGCACCTATTAATGAAGGTGCTCCTTTGAAGAGGTTGAGGAGGGGTCTTACCGAAAGACCTGTGGATGTTGTTGGCCAACCTACTGGAGTTGGGATTTATTCTTTGAGGGCTAGTTCTCCAGCTGTCCTTACCCCGGGCTTGGCCAAGAAATTGATCAAATCAGGGAATCTCCCTGATTGTCGAGCTGCTGAAACTTTAACTCCCCGGGATAAGGTTATCGATGTGGCTACCCAACACCTTCCCTCAGTAAGTGGCCATTATACTTATTTTTCTAATTTTTTATTGCCATGTTCATACTCTGATTCGTGCTTTCTTATTCTTACATTTTTTGGTGTATTTCGACAATATCGTGGAGAAGGATGAAGCCATCAAAGCTTCAACCTCATCCATTGGAGTAGAGGAAGCCCTTATTGGGTTATCAAAATCTTTGGGGGAGTCCCGACAGAAGTACGAAGAGGATAAAGTAGCCTGGGAGAATAAATTTCAATATGCTGAGACGGCTCGTCAATAAGATAATACAGTTCGTGATCAAGCTGTGAATGCCTCCAAGGAGTATGAGGAAAAATTAAAGGTTGCTCTTTCCAGCCAAGTGGAGGCTGATGGCAAGCTTAAAAAGGCTGAACGGCATAAGAAAGAGCTTGAAGATAAGGTGAAGTCTGTTGAAGATCTTCTTAGGGAAAAAACTTCCTCGGAGAGAGCGAAGAGGAAAGCTACTGCAATGAGGTCCTTTAGTTCGGGCTGGGACAAAGGGTGGAATACTTTAGAGATAGATGGCTTGTAACTTTGAAGGAGTTGAATGTTTCTGATGATTCTGAACTGTTTTAGAAACACATTCATGGCCCTCCTCCTAATATTGAAGAAGGAGAAGAAGATGAAGCTGAATCTGATGAATTTTTAATGGTGATAATAGAACAAAAACCTGTTGTTATCATTCCTCAATCCTTCAAGCATGTTCAGCATGTAATAACTTCTACCTAGAAATGACAACTACCCTCCTAATAACCAACTCCTTCATCCAAATTGGTATAAGATGATGTAGGAAATAAGGAGAAGGTGTAGAGTTGCTCGACTCTTTAATTTTGTTATTTTTCAATTTTTTCCTTTTATTGTAACTTTGGTTGTACTTTCTCCTCCCGTGATCAATAAAATGGACTTTGTTATTTACTCTTAAGTTTTCTCCTTTACCTACTCGATTTGTATCATTGTTGATTCGTTTTTACTTATCCTTACTAGTTTATTGCCAGGATGGAACTCTTGTCAGCTGATGATACAGAGTTGATGAAGAAATGTAATGACTACTTTAAGGCTGGCCATACAGATTTCACTGAAGCTAAAATAGTTAATATCCTTGGGCTTGATGCCTCTAAATGAGAAATTGAGTCTTACCAATATTTAAAATGTCTGCTTGATCGGGCGATGGTCAATAATATAATTTATTATGAAATGATTATAGACCTTCAAGGAGTGATCGAGGAACTTTAACTTCAACATAAGGAAACCATTGCACTTCTGCATAAAAGTTATGAGAAAAAGTACCAACAGTTGAGTGTTGATTAGGGTTATGATAAATTTATTTCTGCCGATAAGAAGAGAGAGAGTGTGCTTAAACTTGAAGTTGAGGAGCATAGAAACATTGCCAAGCTATTGGAGGAGGAAAATATTGCCTTGCGAGAGAAGAGCTGAGGAAACTAAAGTCTGCCTCTTCTTCTGGACCTCTGGTATCGGTCAGTAATGAAGGCTTTTCATTTTTGGAAACTAAAAATTTTGCATTGAGAGAAGAACTTGAGGCTTTAAAACCAGTCAGACCTATATCCTCGTCGCGAGGTAGAGCTAAAGCTGGTTGGAGAAGTATTGAGGAGACTGTAACTAATCAAGCCTTGGAAAACCAAGCTGTTCAACTGAAGGCGAAAACTAAATCATTAATTGAGCTGTCCTAGAAGATCCAAAGTCTCACTGAGCAACTATCCAACCAGAGTTCTGCATTGGAGAGTAAAGAGAACTTAGTGAAAAAAGTTCATCAACATGTGGAGAGATTGAATTATCAATTCCAAAAACAACCCATAGAATTTTGGATGGGAGGATACAATGAAGCTTTATGCCATCTCGATGCTCGGTTGAAATAATCAAATAATGAGGGATACAAACAATGATGGTTGAACACCTTGACTGTGATGAAAATTGAGAAAGGAAATTCCTTATGGGATTGGTATGAGCCTGGATTACTTGATCTGCCTCTGCCTCCCTTTAAGCTAGATGTCAATTGGATTCCAACCCATGCCATTCCTCAGGGTTTGATCTCCAAATACCTTGGGGATTACCAACTTTAAAAAGACTTTGAGATATCTCGACCTCAACATCTGCTTGATCGACTGAGTTTGAGAAACACCTAAATGTTATGATATTTGAATTTCATCAACTCTCCTTATGCTTTAGATGATCCTCCAGCTTGAATGGAGCCTGTACCAAAGTTGGGAGAAAAAAATCTATAGAATAGGAAATTTGTATTTAATGAATAAAGGTTCATTGTTTTGTAATTGTCTTTCCTTGGAAATACATTGTAATTTTCTTCTGATGAGTATATTTATGTTCAAAGGGACAATTTTTCCTATTTTGTTTTAATTGCCCAGACAATGGAACTTTGCCCCATTTGTTGCCTAGTTGTAGTGACTTGTCACCCATAAGTGCCTAAGCAATGGAATTGTTTTCATCCCATGGTCCTGCTTAGTTATAGAAATCTTATCTAGATTACCTTGGTGCCTAGGCAGTGGATGACCCTTGAGGTCACCCATCTTCTTGCCTAGTTTTCGATGCCCCTTGAGGTAACCCATAATCAAGCAGGCCTTGCCTTGTATGATTCTTATGCCAATAATTTGTTGGATAAGTTTATTAATGCCGACCAACCTTAGTTGGTGGTTATTGATATCCGACCAACTATAGTTGGTGGTTGCTAATGTGCCGACCAACCGTAGTTGGTGGTTGTTGATGCCTTCTTGCAAAATTCAAGTGTAGTATGTAGCACTAGTACTCCGGATAAAATTGAACGAAAAAGAATATGGAGAAAATGTCATTTTTATTTATATGGAAGGAAACAGAATACATGTGAATCTACATAACTGATAATATTTACATGGATGTTCTGCATTCCACGGATTTTTGAACTCTTTCCCTTCTAAAGTTTATATCCTGTAAGTTCCAGGTCAAAGAATCGCTCTTACACGATAAGGCCCATGCTAGTTGGCCTCCATCTTATTATGCTTCTAAATGACTTTCTTGAGTACATAATATCCCTCCTTAAGATCACATTTCTTAACTCTTTTATTATAGAACATGGCGATTCTTTGCTGGTACGCTACATTCCTGATTGCTGTATCTTCCCAGACTTCCTCAAGCATATCTAAATCTAACTGTCGCATTAAGTCGCTTACTGGAGTGTTGAAATTAAGCACCCTATGAGTAGGTAGTCCAAGTTCAACGAGTATTACTACTTCACTTCCAAAGGCTAACATGTAAGGATATTTCCCAGTTGCTGTTCAGAGAGTTGTGCGGTAAGGCCATAGTACAGAATGCAGCTCGCGAATCCAATTTCCTTTCGCATCATCCAACCGTTTCTTCAACCCATTCAATAGAGTTCTGTTGGTTACCTCCATTTGCCCGTTGCTCTGAGGATGGCCTAGTGCAAAATGAATCTTTTGAATATTGGACTGCTGACAAAATACGACGAACTCCTCATTATCAAATTGGGTACCATGATCAGTGATGAAAGCTTGTGGAAGACCATATCTACAAATAATATTCTTCCAGATGAACTGATAGACCCTGTCATATGCCATGTCAATGAGAGGTTCATCTTCTACTCATTTTTTGAATTAATCAACAACGACTACCAAGTATTTGAATCGTCCTTGGGTAGTTGGTAGAGGCCCGACCAAGTCTATTCCCCACTTAGCAAATGGCCAAGGTGAGGTAATGGGAGTTAATAATGCCTGGGGAGCTCTTCATATGGCGGAGAATCATTGACACTTATCGCATTTCTTGGCATAAGCTGTGCAGTCGGCTCGCATCGTTAGCCAATAGTATCCATGTGTCATTATCCTTTGCAAAAGAGTTTGACCTGCTACATGAGCTCCACAAGATGCTTCATCAATCTCTTCTATTAGATATTTAACTTCTGATGGATGAACACATCTCTAAAGACCTTCTATCATACCTCTTATGTATAGAACTCCATTGTTTAAGACATACCTAGCAGCCTTAAACTTGGGCCTCTTGGCCGCAAGCTGGTCGGCTGGTAAAATGACTTCTTCAATATACTCTCTGATGGGATCCATTCAGGAAGGTCCCATATCTAAAGTGATAAACTTCACCATCAAATAATCATCAATTCTTCGGTCTACTAATATCTCAAAAGGAATCGTTCTTTATAGCTCGGTACGGGTAGTTGAGGCTAACCGAGCTAATGCATCAGCCCTTGTATTCTCCAGTCTTGGTATTCTGATCACTTGGACCACTGCAAAATTAGATACAATGTCCATAGCTTTGGTGTGATACCTAGACATGAATTCTCCCTTTATTGCATACAACTCGAGAATCTGATTTACGACTAGTTGTGAATCACTAAACAGTGTAACTTGTTCTGCACTTAGTGTTTTGGCTAAATTGAGGCTCACAATCATAGCCTCATACTCGGCCTCATTGTTGGAAGCCTTGAATTGGAAACGCAAAGCATATTCTATATCCAATCCATTTATGATGTTAAGAATGATTCCGGCTCCGTTGCTTGTGGCACACGAAGAGCCATCCACATATAAATTCCATACGGGGATACAGTTGTTAAACCTTTGGTCTGATAAAGTCCCATTATGGAATATTTGGTGCTTCCATTTATCATCCCTCAATTCAGGGCTTTTATCAGAGGATTCTTGTTGCTCGATCACTGTCCCTTCCGGCATGTCTGTTGATGTGAGTTGATCGAGGATAATTTCTTATGATCCTCTAACATCCGTGAGTTGTTCTGCGTTGGATCCCTGTTGGTCGAAGGTTTCTGGGTAAATAAATTCAGTAATGAAATCTTCCACTGCCTTCCCTTTGAGAGAATACCTTAGCTCATAGACAATGTCATATTCACCTAACTAAACTGCCCAATACATCAATCTTCTAGATTTTTTTGGCTTGTGTAAAGCCTATCAGAGTGGCATGTTGGTGTACACCACTATAGTATGGGCTTGGAAGTATGGTTTCATCCTCCTGTTTGCCTCGATCAATGCTAATGCTAGCTTCTCAATTTTTGGGTACCTAATCTCTTCTCCTTAAAATGCTTTGTTTGTATAATACATCAGCCTTTGCATTTCATCCTCTACTCTTATCAACGCTAAACTAACTGCACTTTCTGAGATAGCTAGGTACAAATATAATTTTTCTCCCACCACCGACCTGGACAGTAATGGAGGTGTCCTCAAATATCTCTTCAACTCTTGGGATGCTTTCTCACACTCATCATTCCACTCTAAAGTTTTTATGAGTGTCTTGAAGAATGGAAGACATCTATCAATTGCTCATGAGACAAATCTATTGAGAGCTACAACACGCCCCGTAAGGCTTTGCATTTCCTTCTTCGTAGTTGGAGATTGTAGTTCTAATAAAGCTTTGATCTTGTCAGGATTCGCCTCAATGCCTCACTGATTCATAATATACCCGAGGAACATGCCTTCTTATATGCCAAATATGCACTTGGTCGGGTTCAGCTTCATTTGATATTTCTCCACCTGGTTAAATGTTTGGCCCAGGTCACCTATGTGGTCAGAAGCTTTCTAGCTCTTAGTCCGCATGTCATCGATGTAAACCTCCATATTTTTGCTGATTTGCCTTGCGAACACCTTGTTCATCAGGCTCTAGTATGTAGCACCTGCATTTTTAAGACCAAAAGGCATATCATTGTAAAAGTATATTCCCCTTGGGGTAATAAAAGAGGTACTCTCCCCATCTTCTGGTTTAATCTTAATCTGGTTGTAGCTGGAATAAGCATCCATAAAGCTTAATAATTCATGCCCCGAGGTGGCATCTATCAGCTGGTCTATTCGGGGCAGTGAGAAGTGATCTTTTGGGAAGGCTTTGTTTAGATCTGTGAAATCAACGCACATTCTCCATTTATTGTTCTTCATTTTTACCATCGCCACATTGGCTAACCAATCAGGATATTTAACATCCTCAATAAAAGAGGCCTTTTGCAATTTCTCTACTTCCTCTTGAATAGCTTGGTTCTTCTATGGTCTAAAGACCCTTCTTCGCTGCTTCACCGGTTTGATCTCCTTATTAACATTGAGTTCATGGCACAATAAAGTTGGGTCTATCCTATGCCTCTAAGCGAAAGCGAAAGCTTTCTTTATATGCCTCAAAAATTCCACCAACTCTTGTTTTATGGTTGGATCAAGTGAAGTGCCAATTTGAGTTGTTCTTTATGGTCGTTCGTCTTCTAGAATAATTCTCTCCGTCTCTTCCATGACCTGACCCATCACGAGCTCTTATTCATCTCTAGGATCCAGCGTCTCAATCTCTTAATATTTATACTCATCCACTTGGTAAGTGGTGGTCTTCTTCCTAGTATCCTCCAACTCTTCTTATTCGATAGATGAATAGTAGCATTCTCGAGATACTTTCTGATCGCCTTTCACAAGTTCTACACCAAAGTTGGTCGAGAACTTCAAGCATTAATATACCATAGATGGCACTGCTTTGAACTTTTTTAGACCTAATCTTCCCACGATTATGTTGTAAACTGATTGGACATTTTTATCCATTATGAAAAAGCATACTTTTTTGTTCTGCATGTAGGCCAGGTACTAATAAGCATGTCCAACTTGATCATCCCGAGTGGAAAGACTTTTTCTCCAGAGAAACCGATAAGAGGCCTGTGATATGGCTCCAACTGGGCTAGTTTTAAGTTTAAACTCTCAAAGCAAGGGTAGAATATGATATCTGCCGAGCTACCATTGTCTACCAATAAATTTGAAATGATTACATCCTCCATCCTCATCTTGATCACCAAGGGGTCGTCGTGAGGATACAAGATAACTTCCAGATCATTTTTGGAAAAACCAATGACTAGTTTATCCTTGTTAACCTTCCTCGGGTGATCTTCTTCCATTAGATTTATTCGCTGTATATAGGAACAGGCTTGGTTCTCATTAAGGTAGGCTTTTCTTTCAGCAGTATGATCCCCTCCAACTGCATCGCCACCTGTAATCATATTACATTCCAATAAACCAAAATGGATTAAAAATACCTTGTTCTTTGGTTGCCTTGGATTTTTGGGGAGGTCGGGGTCACCCTCCGAATCATCTCTATGGTCCCTTTTCTTGTCATCTCTTGTTCGACGAGGAGATTTAGACCTTTACCTTGGTTTGTCGTTGGTCTTCCCATCATTCTAGCTATCAACAAATCTGCTCAATTTTCCTTGTCTAATGAGTGCCTCAATCTCATTATGGAGAGCTATGCACCGCTTGGTCGTGTGGTCGTGGTCTTTGTGGAATTCGCAATATTTAGACTTATCCCTCCTTTCAGGGGTTGTCCTCAATTTCTTCGGCCAATTTAGTTCCTTGCTGTTTTTATCTCCTTGAGAACATGGTTTATATCCACCTTTAAGGGAGTATAATTCTCACACTTCATTAAGTGCTCTATCGTTTCCTTGCCTTTTGATTGCTTGTTGCCCCCATTATGCTTTTGATCTTTCCTCTCTGACCTGCCCTCATCTTTAAGTTCTGCTTTGGTCTCACCACTTTTCTTTGCAGCCATAGCTTCTTCAGCGTTCATAATTTTAGCTGCCTTAGCCATTAATTCTTCCATGGATTTGGGGGGATCTTTGGCCAAAGTATAATATAGCTTATTTGGTAAAAGACCACTCATCAGAGCCATAATGGCTATCTTCTCTTCGTAATCGATTACCTACAGTTTTTTATTTTTAAAATAAGTGATGTAATCCCATGTGCTTTCTCATGATTTCTTCCTTACACTCAACAGATGTGCTACCCTTTTGATTGGCTTCACACCGAAACAAAAATTTCCTATAAAGAGCTCTTCCAGTTTATGGAAAGTAGCAATCTGTCCTCGGGGAAGGTTGTTGTACCATATTTGAGTTGACCCAGTGATAGTTCTTGATAATGCCCTGCACCTCATCTCATCTGGAACTGCATAAAAATCTGCAGCAGCTTGGTACTTCTCTATGTGGAGAACAGGATCAGTCTTTCCATCGTACTTCGGCGTAACTATAGGAGCCTTAAACTTTGAAGGTGTGGGAAAGTCCACAATTGCTTGTACAAAGGGTGATCCTTTGATAAAGGTTCTTTGGAGAGGGTTTCTGGCCTTAGCCTTTTCCCCTAACCTGTCTTCCAACCTCTGGATGGATCCCTTCCATGCATCATTTTCAGCCTCCAGTCTATTTGCCCGAGCAACAAATCATGCAGAATTCTCCTCTTGGGATCTTTCTGTATGAGTTGTAGGGTGTGTTTGGGAAGAACTTTCCCTTAGATCATTTGGTCGTTGAGAATTTCCCGACACAATTCGAGGAGGATTTCTATTCCTCCTGGGCCCAAACGATCAAAGGGGAGACTCTACTCAACTTTTCTAGGGCTCTTGTTCGTTCCAGAGTTAGAGTAAAATTTTCTTGAGAGTCCATAACTCTTATGGGAGATGTTCGACCAGGCTGATAGGAGGGATCACAGGACCTCTCAGTATGATGAGATTTAGTATGGTTGGATAAGGAAGCATGAGGGAATGGAGTACGTCTGGATCTCGAAGACGGAAGGTGAGTGTTTATATGAACGCTTCGCTGGCCTGACTGGCCAGGCATTGCATTTTGGATAGTTTGAATGAGTTATCGCATGGTATCCTGCATAGCTGTTTGTCCCCTGGCTAAGTTGGCCACTAGTCCAGTGAGTTCTTTGACAGTTGGAGGAACAGACGGGTTGGGAGGAACTCCGTCATTGTTCCTATTGCTAGACTCTGGGATCTCAGCAATGTATAACGAATTTGTTAGTGAAAAAACGCTACGTATACTTATTTTGCACAGATGACGCCAATCGGTTGATGCAAAAAACTAGACTTGATCTAACTAATTAATCACAGATAAATATGAATAAAGAAATTAGACAAAGGATTTTTAAAGTGGTTCAGCCCTAATGAAAATGGTCTACGTCCACTGTCTTGTATTGCTGGGTGTTTTGCCTTAATCTTAATTATGATCGCAAGTGATCGATTGTCCCGTTATGGAGGGGGTTACAATGTATTTATAGCCCTTAGGCTGTTCATATGAATAGACAATACGACGTTATTTAATAGACATATACATCTGTACATAATAAGAATGTTCATTGAATCCAATGTTCATTGAATCTATAATTGTTGCTTGATCTTCTTTACTAGATGCTTTGTACGTTGAGTAGCTCGTTATGCTGAGTAGCTAGTCAAGCTGAGTTGTTCGGTGAATATATATTTTTGCCACGTAAGATGACACGTGTCTTCATATAATTGATCCACGTTAACGGACTAATTTTTGTATCAACAATTGAAAAGGTAGGAAATATCTACTTATGTTTTACAAGCTTTCTGTTGTCATTCATGGATCTTTTAGTGTTGCGTTCTAGTTTATGTGGTCATTTATGTTTAAGGGTTTAAATGAGAGTGGCTATATCGGTGTTTCGAAAGAATGGTTTGACGTTTATGATATCTTACGTTATTCGGTAAATAAGAATAAAACTTATTCTATGACATTTTGTAATATAGGAATACGTGTATAGTGCTAAACTGTAGTTTCTAGTTTTACGGATCAAAATCATATAAACATGTTACCTTTATCTATAATATTAATAGTACGATTCTAATTTATATAAACGGTTTGACACGAAAATGTTCGAAATGGTTTAGAGAAACCGGGCTATAACTTGTTTTATTCATAAAATCATACTCATACATTTTCACTAATCACACTACTGAAATAACAATTCTCTTATGTTGATGAAAATAAACAAGTATCTCGGAATTGAAATAATAAGAATTTTCTTAACAATATTTTTTTATGTGGAATCAAATGATTTGATTGGACTGAATAACCATTTTAATTTAAGATATAGCCATTTTACAAAAATATGAACCCATTAACCCGGTCAAATCTATGAGTTAAAAGGTATTAAATTTTCATGTTATTCTGACTATGTGCACTTTGTTTCTCAAATTCGACTAACATATGAGATAATAGAGAATACTAATAAGTTATGAACAATATATAAAACGGAGATGGGTTTTTTAGAGAGAAAAACTCCTCCTCTCTAAAGTTCTCTCTCTCTCAAATTAACGTTATCTCCATCTTAGCCATGGATTCTAGTTCTCCTCTTTGCTTGGACTTTGATTTAAAACCATTTTATGATGACTCTAGTCCTATTAACACTCTCGTTCTCGATGTTGTTCAGAAGAAACCGTCTTTTGATGAGATTCTTGGAAAAAAAAAATCTTTGTCCACAAATATTAAAAACAACTCCAACCATCCCTCCATTAATACCTCCATACCTGTGTGGAGAAACTTTGTCTTTGAGGTTTAATAAGAAGTTATTCAAGATTACAGCTCTTGTAGTCTTATTGGAAGACTTACTCTTGTAAAAGGTGACAAACCTTGGAATTTGGCGGAGTTGAAAGTTCACCTCAGCTCTCTTTGGCAACTACAAAATGATTGGGTTCTTAGTCACATAGATAAAGGTTATTACAATCTTTTCTTTTCTTCTTCCTTTTATATGAATATGGTGTGGAATACTCGTAGCTCTAAACTTTCTTCTGGATTTTTAAAACTATTTCAATGCGTTCCTGATTTTCATCTGGATACACATACTTCCTTAATTGCCATGATATGGATTTGATTTGTGGGATTATGCCTAGAGTACTGGGATCCACGGTTGCTCTTAAAAATTGCCAGAGCTGCTGGTACCCCCCCCCCCCCCCCCCCCCCCCTCCCCCCCTCGTATTGACAAGAACACGCTGCACAATTCTTATGGACATTACGGTCGAGTTTTAGTTGAGATGGACATGTCCAATAAACCTCCTGAACAATTGTTGATTGAAAGAGGGGAGGGCAAATTTTTTGTCAATCTCTCCTATGAGAATCTCCTAAGTTTCTGTAATTTCTATAGGTGTGTTAGACACGCTGTTAATGAGCGTATGAACCTCCAAAAATGGTGGCCAATACACCTGTTCAAACTACCCAACATGTGTTGGCAAATGCTTCAAAAAAACATTCGCCAAAATCCAAACCAACTTTTGAAATTGTTGTTAGGATTACTACCAGTCCGCCTGCTGCAACCGTGAGTGGGAGTCTGGTAGTGGCAACCGGATCATGTGGGATTCTGATAACTAAACCAGATGGGAATCCCAATTTTTTGGAAAATTTGAATTCTCAAAATGAAAAAAAAAGAAACGACATTAATTGGTGTGAATGGAAAGTCTTCTCCACGTGTATTTAATCACGAAAAATTTGCAAAAGAAGTTAAAACTAATAGGGAAAAATCTGATTTTTTTTTCCTATTCTTCTGCATATTCCTGAGGTCAATAGGTTAACTACTACTACTAAAAATTTCAGTAATATAACTGATGTGATTACTTATACAACAATTCCTCATGGAGCTGATATTATAACATGTAAGTCAGGTGATAATGATATACATATGGTGATTAGGGACCATAGTCCGCTTGGTGGGTCTGATATTACAGCAAGTGATGGTACTAGAAAATCGACTGTTATCATATAAAAGTCATGTGATTCTTCACATGTGGTTAAGTCTAAAGATACTTCATATCTTAGAGTAGAAGTGGATGATAATAAGGCTGAAAAAAGGCTAAGCCAAATTCCCATGCTTCTGGTAGAATTCATTTTATGGCAAAAAATGGAATAAAATTTTTAAATTCAATGGAGGAATAGACATTCGATAAATCAGAAGAAATTGATGGTAGAACGGATAATTCACAAACCGATGATAAAATGCCTCCTATAGAGGACATTCCCCAAGGGTGCCCTGAAGTCATTTTATACGTGGAGATTCATAAATTTTATCTTGGAATGTCTTATAATTATGCAAAATCTTGGGCATTTATTATTGACTCGATTGGGAGAAATAAAAATCAATCTCAAATTACTCAAACTAGTAATTCTTTTGAGATTCTTGGGAACGATAAAGACTCCAATAACTTAGTCGAGGAAAATGGATTTAGTCGTATTCCTAGAGACCTGACTTTTACGAAACCGATTGGAGTTCACGTAGATGATAGTTAGGGTCTTGATCTTTTTGTTAATATTCCAAAGAATTCACAACATAAGACGGGGGGATCTTCGCAATCCCTCTCTAAAACTTTGACTGTGAAAGAGTCGCATAAATGCAATGGCTTAAGTCATGTAGAGATGAGTGCGATAAAAAAAGCGTGCACACGAAGGTCAAAATAGTTTCTTTAAATTTTCATTAACGCATGTGAGGGCAACTAGGAGAGGCTATTTCACCTTAGCTTATTAATAAAAGACGCCGTTGAAAAAAAATCGTATATTGAATTCAAAATATTACTTCTGATCTAACAAAAGTTGATATTTATGTTTTTCACTTATACTAATTGAGTGTATTAATAAGATAATTTATTGTTCGTGACACAAAATAAAATTAGAAAAAATTTGAAAATTTCTCCCTTATTTGGACAATAATCCAGTGGTCGTGTCGTTTCCAAAATTAACCAACACAACAAAATAAACAGTCCGACACCTGCATAATCATAATTTTAGTTAATATAACTCATAATATAGTCTCGGGTTATAACGAAGACATTACCTCGAGTCATTTGATATCATAAATCATTTAAGATACATTTTTTCGAAAGAAAATGATACTAAGTCAAATACTCACTTTAGAAAAAATTACGATTACTCGTACGTATTTGGGGATTCATGTTTTTGAAAATTTATACATAATAAAGTATATATAATATATAGGCACTCAAAATAAAAATGAGAGTAGACCAAAATCCAATTGAAATTAGTTTACCCGAAAATCAAATCGAATCATGATGACATTCAACTAAGATAACCTAGAAATACAACTCAAAACTGACTTAGAACTTTGTTCTGATTCTTGGGGTAACAACATATATATATATATATATATATATATATATATACAGTCTGCTCTTGTGCGGACTAGTCCGCATTTTAAGAATGCGGACCGGACATGTGTCACCTGGCGGTGAGCCCAGAAAAGAGAGAGAGTATGCCTATAATTTAGGCGATAATTTCTAAGCGCACTTTTACGTGACACATGTCCGGTTTGCATTCTTAAAATTCGGACTAGTCCGCATAAGTGCATTATATATATATATATATATATAACAAAAATGAATTTGTTAACAAAACCACCCCTGTTTTGGGGATTCTGCTCACCGTCCATCACCATGGCAGGGGTGGTTGTCGGAGCTTCTATTTACACACACACGTATACATATATATATATATAGAAATCAAAATCTCAAAGCTTCGTTAATGGTGGCTAGAGAGAGAAGAAGAAATAAAAAATGAAATGGAGAGAGGAAAAGAAAAGACCATTTCGGCCAGCAGTGGAGGAGAAGGAGAGAGGCGAATGAGGTTTCGTTTGGGGAAGAGGGAGAAGGAGGTCGGCGTTTTTTTTTTATAGAGGTTTTTGGGTTTTCGTGGGTTGTTATGTAAGAACAGGAGATCGGCTCTTGGGTTTTCTTTGAAAGAGAGAGACAGAGTGTCTTTGGTCCTCAATTATAATTTTTTTCGGGTATAATATTTTATAATTATTGAAATTTCATCAAATTTTAAAAAAATTATATTAGTGCGGGTAGGACATGTTACTGTGTTATTTTAACGTTGATAGTAATTTCATATTACACTAATTTATACACAATTTAATTCGAATAATAATTCAAAATAATTAGTTTTAATCTCATTGTACCATCCATTTTATCGAAAAATATCTATTTCGAATAAGAGAATAAATTTGTCAATCCTATTTTCATGTTACAGGATATACCCATATGTCATAAGCATCGCAAAAATTATAAATGGTTCGTAAAATGCCATTTTAACAAATAAATAGTTCAATAAAAATAAAAATAAAACCCAGGGTATTACATTCTACCCACCTTAATAAAAAAAAATTCCTCTAAATTTCCTACATTCTTAGGGTTTCAAGTACTCGTGGTACTCACATCATCTATGATATGATAATACATTTGTTCGAGTTTATAAATCTATTATATAACTTTGACGATTTTCCTCACGTCATCCTTTCGTGATTTGCAGGTTATATAACATTATTGTACAATAATTACTTGGCGTAGCCTAGGATTAGAAACATTTGGAATTTCATCTAATTAATAGGCATTTTTACAAGCTTTGCGTGTATCGTCTATTATCGCATAGGTTTACATAACAAAGTTTTACGTATTTCCTAGTTATATAAAGTTCGGTCATGTACCAATAATCTCATACTATCAAGATAATGGTATTGGTAAAAATCATCGTAGGTTGTATATAGTTAAAAAAAAAATAACGATATCTCACTATATAAAAATATGGTGTCAGCAAGAGAATACTATAGGTTTGAAACATTGATATCGTAATAATAGCATTTGAGAACCATTTGTATCGTAGTTAAGTGGAAATATAACTTCTGTTCGGGCAAGTGAGTTGATAGTTTACTCATCTTGAGTTGTTAATAACGTAATTGTAATTGGCAGTTTTCAATAATATGGGGATTATCATACAAAGGTATATCTATTCTATATCAAAATTAGCTAGTTTATTGTTGGAGGTTTGAATTCCAACCTTTGCAGTAAAACACTATAAATAGTGGGCAATATGGGGAATTACTATGGTTGTAAAGTCACGTGCTTATTTAATCGAAAAGAATCATCGACTATTCGATGTAGTTAATACTTCTATATATAATTTTCCTTAGAATTTCAATTACGGGAAGAAATTGTATCGAGTATATTAATGTAATGTTTCTTCCATACCAAAACATTGTGTCTACTAGATTTGACTTTTCCACTAAATCACTATTTTGGAACACATTGTAACATCTGATACTTTCGGGTATTTCAACTAGGTTCATTTATTCGATTGGTGCCTAGGTTCACATGATATTAGTAAGTATCATAGTTGGTATGGTGGCTAATGTTATAGAGTTCGTCCCATGGAATCTACCACAGACATATAAAGATAACTGGTTCTTTAAAGTACATAGAACTATTCTGGATATACTCTGAAATTTTTGGGCTTATTTGTGGACCAGAAAGATAAAGTGGTTCACTTATAATGTGAGTATAGTTATACAACTATAGGGAAAATGTTACTATCCCCGGTATCGTTCAACAAAATGATACTATAGTTTGAAATATATTGAATCCATATACTAAGATTTATAAAGCCGTAGCAATTAAGGTAAAAGCATTTTTGGAAATGATTTGTGTACTTAGGGTAGGATAACGTGAGTTCATAATGATGTTCATCCAAATTTACATATGCCGAAACATGATCTGTGCGTCTCAAAAGAAAGGAGACTATGCTCTTTTTCCAGACTATCGAGAGGAAAATAATTAGCAAAAATATGCTAAGCACATGCTACCAATTTTAAAATAAATTGATAGACATACTTGGAGAGTGGAGTGGTTGGTATAATTTACAAACACACCTTTATTCCAACACTCGATGTAACTTGAGCTTCTATGTACATCGACTAGGTTGTTCATGTCGATACTCTTACTATAATCCTAATACTGAGCTCTTGGAATGAACAAACAATTCCCAATTGAAACGAACAACAGATTTTGTGAATTTATATAATATCATCCTCACATAGAATTAAGTCATTGGTACGTACGGGGTAGTTTTACAAATAAAATCCATGGGATGTGATCTCATTTCCATTCCGGGATATAAAAAATTTGAAGCAATTCATTAGGTACATGTAATCTATCTCAAAATTGAAGTATTGTTTCCCCATTGCTTGATAATCATCGAGTCTAATTTTTGCTCTAAGCTTGTAACACAAAGAGATTTGGGAGTGATTATTCAAAGTTCGTCTTTCTCAAGGTGGGGTAATAAATACTATTTGGTTAACATAAAATTCTTGGGGTAGTGTAAATCATATGGTTCTGTGGTATCAACAATAGTCTAAGAAATTACGTCATTAAATCTTTCGACAAGTTTCGACTTAAGGTGTTGGCTATAGCATCTACTTTCTTGAGATGGTTTATCTAATTTGAAGTAATCCTCAAAATTCCTTTCACACTTTTGTCTTAAATTAAAATTTCCTTGCGTGAAAATGTATCTCAACTTTTTGTAATATAAACTTACCTTGGGATTTCTTACCATATAATAAAAGACTTAGGGTTTCTTATATTTATGCAAAAGATAACATAAAGAGTAAAGAGGAATTTCTCTTAACTTAAATGGTTACAATATACTGCTTAGGTCTCTGAAGGGTCATAGGGTATTATATTCCAAATAAGTTTATCAAGAAATAACGTAAATATAATTCTAAATCTAATAACAGTTTATCCCAAAATATTCCTTATTGGGTCTGAGAACACTCTCTGAGGGATGTTCTGAAAGTACAATGAACTATATAGAATCAGGAACCGAATAATGGAATGAAGTATCGAGAGTCTAAAAGTTCCAAAAGAGGTTTAATTGCAAAAGGAAAGTTGTTGGTGTGTTCATAAAGTTTACATGTATTGGATTTAAAATATATCTGCTCAACTAGAACACATGTAACTCATAAGGGGTAGTAAAAACTTTTGTGGATAAATCTAACTGATAGGTCATATAACTAGTGCACTTGTTAATACTAAAGGGTCCAATATATCTTGGATGCTTTAAGTCTTTCTCAAGTATGTTACATCTTCCTAATAGTTTCTTAGGTCATTAAATAAGTTAACGAACGAATATTCTAAGGCCAGGGGTTTATGATAATCGGGAAATGATATAAATGTTTCATTGATTAAGATCAACAATAATTTACTCAGGATAAAACATTAGCGACATCAGGTAGGTATAGCAATAATTCCTTGCAAATAATATTCCATAATTCATATGATGATGTTATTGGAATTAAATTATCAAGTTCACAAGGTTTAAAGTTGCGGATGGTTTCTAAAATAAGATAACCTATAATTATCTATTCTAGAGGCTTAAGATTAATAGAAATTCAAGTAACGAATCAATCCGAAACTTTTGGAGATAAATCAATCCAAACAATTGAAGATAATCAATCCAGATAACTAGAGATAAAGTAATATGGTTAAGCCAAAACTCCGAACGGAGGCATAAATATAATTAGGCACTACATAATTTAAGGCCTATTGGAAAATGATAGTACTGTGGGTATAACGGTAGTTTATTTCCTGGTTATATTATATGTTTTGTAAAAATAGATTCAATAGAATCAAGTTAACTTTAACATATGTTCTAACATTAACAAGGAGTTTAAAATTTCATCAAACGTAACATACTCTGAACTTCACAAAGGAGTTGATAAAGTATCGGGGGTTATCATATAATGATATGAGCATTTCATGAAAGAATGTTAAATAGAGATCACATACCATGGGTGAAAATCAATATTGTTCATTAAAAAAATTATATGGATTTCAAAGTAGAGTTTCTTTTAAAGGGTGGTTTATGAAACCAATACACCCGTGGTGTCTAAATCATATAGAGGTTTTAGTTAAAGTCCCATCTAATCATAACTATTATAGTTGTTTATGGCTAAGAAATTATGTTTCACTATGAATTCCACTCTTTCTGGAGAAACTAAATTTTTCAATGATATTATGAATCATGTAACTTCGAAAAAATAATTGACACTGGTTACAAGGTATATAGTAGTGGTTCATTAATAATAATTCAATGTTAAGGTTGTGTATATCTTGGGATAATTATAGTTTCCAAAATATAATTCAATAAGTGATGCCATATTAAGAAAGTCATTCATAATATCTCTAATCTAATCGTATTCAGGTACCATACAAGAAGTCTAGTCTCATAATCTAATGGGAATAGTATACCATATAACAAGATTACAATACGAAAAATGACCACAAAAGGTCAATAGAAAAGTGTAATCACTTTCAAAGATGAATGTTTTTGGAATTCCAAACGAAGTAAATCATTTCGAGGGGAGTATTAATCAAATAGTTTTAGACAAGGAAACTGTGCTGTAATTACATAGATACAGAGTATATTGTATACAATTCCTTCCTAAGATAATTTTCTTAGTATGCCTCTACGTCCTCAATAATATCTTGATAATCCTAAATCTTTAATGATTTTTCCCAATATATAAAATCCGAGTATATGCCTCAATCACAATTTTCAAAATTATAACTCTACAATATTTCTCGTAATCATTTAATCATCTGAACCTTGAAACTATTGTTTAATCCTTAAAAATATTTCCCTAGGAAATATCCTACTATCCCATATTCTCATCATGTAACTTGAAGATCAATATTCCTGAGCATGTCTAAGCCTTGCATCTTTACTACCCTTATAACTTTAGGAAATTGTCCTAATAACAATCCTAACTTATGTCCCGCATAGACTAATTTGAGCTTGACTCTAATACCAACTTGTCACACCCTAATTTCTCGAGGGTGAATGTTATCTTGAAATAATACTAAATCATAATTGATCCATCCATACAAAGCTAATTAAGAATTTATAAAATCTAAATTTTCTTATATTGTAGTTCAAAGGATTATTCTCCAAAGATTTCTCTGCATATCTCAAATTGCTGCAATATAATTCCTGAAGTATTTGCCATTTCCTTCAGATACCTGGGCAAAGTAACTGGAAGGAAACAAATCAACAAAATTGTTGAATAGGTTCAACCAGTTCTAAAATAATTATAAATTTAAAGAACATTTGGAATGTGTATGGAGTTCTGTGTTTATTAAATGAATCGGAAGTAATAGTTTTTTCAAAATAACGCTTAAATAAAAATCAAGGAGTCTAAAATATAATCCCATACTTTCCAACTCATTAGGGGTTATATAAAGAAAATTGAACTGAGAATCCCATACTTACTAGTCCATTAAGGTTTATATAAAGAAAATCAGTGTTGTAGTTAATATAATGGAACAATCGTTCTTGGTAACAACGTTACAGATCATATAAGAAAGTCAATGATCCTTGAACAAATAATCCCATACTTATCAGTTCACTAAGGGGTATAGAAATAACTAATCCATCAGTAAAACCAAAGTAATAATAATAATAATCAACCCAAATCCTTCAAGTAAAAGTAATCGGCTAGGCACTCCAGCTAAGTATCACTCATACGTATATAGCAAATAATCAAGACTGACCAGTAAGCCAAGCAAAACGTTTCGTGGGTTAACAAGTTAGTCTACTTCCTAGTTAATACTGATGCTTATAATATAATGGAACATAAGTTTTCATAAAGTAAATAATGGCACAAAAGTGCGCATAAGTAAATAATTGCACAAAAGTGAAGGGGTGAACTGAATCCATATGAAATTTGATATCAGTTATTAGGTGAAAAGGTTTTTAATTAGTCCATAATAAAATTTAAATTTCGATGATTAATTCAAATACCGATGATATATAACAAAATATGTAGTATGACAGTATTATAAAATGAACATACTAAGAGTAAATATGATCTATCACATAGTGATATCAATAGCAGTATGACAAATACGCAAAGTTTACTATTGAAATGGTAGGAAAAACCTATTTGTGTTTTATCAGGTTTACATTGTCATTCACGGATCTTTCATTGTTGCATTCCAGTTCCCGTAGTCATTTGTTCTCAAGGGTTTAAATGAGAGTGGTTATATCAGTGTTTGGAAAGAATGGTTTTGGATTTATGATATCTTATGTTATTCGATAAATATGAATAAAACTTATTCTATGACAATACGTAACATATGAATCTGTGTATAAAGCTAAATTGTGGTTTTTGGTTTTACGGATCTAAATCTTATAAATATGCTACGTTTAACGATAATAATAACAGTACGAGTCCAATTTATATGGACGGTTTGACACATAAAATATTCTAAATGGTTTAGAGAAATCGAGTTATAACTTGTTTTTTATGTAAAATTGTGCTCATACAATTTTAGTAAGTACACTTCTGAAATAACAATTCTCTTCTGTTGATGAAAATAAATAAATAACAAGTATCTCGTTATTCAAATAATAAAAGCTATCTGGAAAATATTTTTTAGGTGGAATCAAATGATTCGATTGGATAGAATAGCCATTTTAATTTTGGATAAATGACCATTTTACCAAAATATTAACTCATTCAAATATACGACTTAAAAGATATTAAATTTCCAAGTTATTCTAAAATCAACTCTTTTAACTAAATCTTATATTTGATTGAAAATATTACTTTTGGTTCGACAAAAACTAATATTTATGTTTTTCATTTACACTACTTGAATGTATTATTATGATAATTTATTATTTGTGACACAAAATAATAAAATTTAAAAGTTGAAAATTTCTCCTTTATTTGGACAATAATCCAGTGGTCGTGCCACCTATAAAATTAACCAGCCACACAAAATAAAAAGTCCAACAACTCCATAATCACTATTTTAACAAATATAACTCATACTATAGTCTCAGGTTATAATGACGACGTAGCCTCAAGTCGTTTGGTATCGTAACTCGTTTAAAATATATTTTTTAAAAGAAAATGATATCGAGTCAATATACTCACTTTAAAAAAATTATGATTACTCGTACCTATTCGGGGATTCATTTTTATGAAAATTTATACGTAACCGAGTATAAATAATGTATAGGGACTCAAAATAAAAATGGCATTACACCAATATCCAAGTGAAATTGCTTTTATATGGACTCAAACAGAGTCATAACTGAGTCGTGATGACATTCAACTAAAATAAACCATAAATTCAACTCGGAACTGACTCAAAACTTTGTTTTGATTCTTAGGGTAACAACGTATATATATATATATATATATATATATATATATATATATAACAAAAATGAATTTTTAAACAAAACCCACCCCTATTTTGGGGTTTCTACTCGCCGTCCATCACCATGGAAGGGGTGGTGGTTAGAGCTTTGATTTTCACACACATGCACGTATACACACACACACACACACTCACACACACACACACACACACACACACACACACACACACACACACACACACACACACACACATATATATATATATATCAGAAGCTGAACGCTTTGTTAATGGCGATTATAGAGAGAAGAAGAAATAAAAAATGAAATAGAGAGAGGTAAAGAAAAGACCATTTCGGCCAATAGTGGAGGAGAAGAGAGAGAGGCAATGGAGGTTTCATTCGGGGAAGAGGGAGAAGAAGGTCGACGGGGTTTGGGGGTTTTTTAGAGAGGTTTGTGGGCTTTCGTGGGTTTTTATATAAGAGCGGGAGTTTGGCTCTTGGGTTTTGTTTGAAAGAGAGAGAGAATTTCATGGTTTTGAAATCCGAAAGAAAAAGAAGTGTGATTTTTTTTGTAGGTACAAGCCTCTATTTATAGTATTCCTAAGATGCGCAGTTAGGACACAGTCAATTTGGATAATTATGCAACTGAGTGTCTTTGGTACTCAATTATAAAAAAAATTGCGTATACTATTTTATAATTCTTGAAATTTCATCCAACTATAAAATAATATTGGAGCGTGTAGGACACGTTAAATTTTCACGTTAACAATAATTTTGGATTACGTTAATTTATACACACTTTAATTCGAATAATAATTCAAAATAATCCGTTTTAATCTTGTTTTACTATGTGTTTTATCGAAAAATATTTATGTCGAATAAGAGAATAAATGAGTCAACATTATTTTCATGTTACAGAACATGCATACGGGTCATAGGCATTGCAAAAATTATAAATGGTCCGTAAAATGCCATTTTGACACATAAATAGTTCAATAAAATAAAAATAAAACCTAGGGTATTACACAGATTTCTATGACTCAATAAGCCCAAGAGGCTATCAAAGATGAGAAATATCTGAAGAAAGAGCTAAATGAGAAGGATAATGCCCATCAAAAGATCGTGGAAAACCTGAAGAAGGAGCATTCCGATGATCTGGATTATATAAAGAAGGTCCGTGATATTGCTCTAAATGCTTTGGTGGACAAACATAAAGCCGACTTTGAGGCGACCGAGATAAAAGCCAATATAAAGATACGAAGGCCATTGAGAATATTCTGGAGGACTTTAAGGTCTCAAATGAGTTTGGCGTCTACGACTTCCAATATCATGAACAAGGATCCAGAATGGCTTACTTTCGGGATGTCTTAAAGTTTCTCGAAATCTCAAGATTATTGGCGAAGGACTAGGGCTGTAAAGGGATATTCGAAAATCCGCATCTGTCCGATATACGAATCCAAATTTGCGGATATTTATTCAAAAAATGGAAATGGATTTGAATATGGATACTCTATAAAAATATTCGAGAAAACGGACACGGATACAGATAGTACTAGTATTCGAGATGGATAATTCGTATCCGATGCGAAGTACCCATTTTACCGGATATCCGTTTTACTGGATATCCGTATCCGTCAAATATATGTTTAAAATATTACTAATAATATTAGTATTAGTATTAGTATTACTAATAAAATAATATTTTTTTAAAAAAACTTAATTGTTTATTCCATAAAACAAAACAAATACATATTCCACTCAAAATAAAAACACCCTAAAGTTATTATTTTATTGGGTATATTATAAAAAAAAAAGCCATGTATTATTATTTTATTGGGTATATTATCATGGAGTTACACTAAACTTATAATAAACGCTATCGCATATAACATACACTCACTAAAGAACATATACTCCACTCAAAACAAAAAACACTAATTTCATTTCATTTAATTTCTCTTTCGTACAAAATAAGAGAAAGGAAACCTTCATTTCACTCTATAAAAAACCCTTATTCTGCCACCTCCCCCTCCCCCACATCAGCCCGCCGCTACTCATCATCCCCGCCACCGCTTCTCATGAACCCCGCTGTTGTGCATCTCCTCCTCCTACAACAGAAGTTAGAAACAACATGTACATACAAAATAAGCATACAAATATATAAATGTATTCATATATTTCTCATGTGGTTGTTCATTAGTTTCCTTAATTATAAATATATGTAGGAGAGAAACAAAAAAGTAAAGAGATGGTTTTGATTATGATGAGAACTAAAGTTAACAACATGTATATTATATAAAAAATAAAAAAGTATACTTATTCAAATAAACATATTAGTATGTTTTGAAGACTAAAAGGTCCATGAGGTTATCATTCTCAATAACTTTGATTTAATCTAAAAGGTGCATATTTATATCTACTGTTATGGAATGCAACAATTATTTTTTTAGGATGGCTTTAAGCTTGTATGATTGTAAAGTATGGATGTATTTAAGCCATATTATCATTATGGACTGATAATATTATTATGGAAACCGTAATTGTTGATGTTAAGAGGTAGAAATTTTGTTATATATTTATTTGGATTAGATTGGATTTCATTGGATTGGATATTTTAATAGTTATTTTTTGCGATGGATAAACAATGTAAACGAATACGGATATTATTTTAATCCGAGGTATCCGAGCGGATACGAGTATTGATAGTTATTTTAATTATCTGTACGGATACTGATATGGATACGGATACAGATAGTGCATCCAAATTGTGAATAAGGATATGGAAAATATGGTATCCGATCCGTATCCGTCTGTTTATCACCCCTACGAAAGACTTTGAAGATTTTGAGTTCTATGATCTTTTAGTTTCCACTGCTCTAGCCGAGGTGGATGTTAAATCCCTAGCTAAGAAATCTAGATGGTAAGTTAAGTGGACGATGTTGGCCAGGTGGGAGATAGAGTATATATAGAAACATCCATAAACAATGTCGTCCAGGAGCTTGTCGAGATGCAGTCTAAAGCTTAGGTTTATTATTATCTTTTAGGGTGGTCATTTGTGTCCTAGTACCCTTTCTGATATAACTCTTATAATTTTTTGATCCCTCCTCTCTTCGTGATAAATAATCTCTGTAATTTTTCAATAATATTATCTTTTTATGAGTTGCATCTTCCTATTATTATTTCTTCCCTATGAATCGATGTTTTAACCACTTCCTGTTGTTATTTCTTCAATTTCACTACTAAGTGATGTAATATAATGAGTCTCCTCTTGGCATTGTTCAGAGTGTATGAACAGGACTCATCTCTTTATACGCTCTAGTATCACCAGGAGAGTTACAATCTTTAATTCACAATAAAAATGAAGTTTAAGCAACCATACATGATGATTTTTAAGTTATGTTTCTCACCACCTAAGTGATGTCATACAATGGACCTCCCCCTCAGCATTTTTTAGAGTGTATGGACTAGACTCATCTCGTCATACACTCTCGTATCACCGAGTGACTTATTACTCTTATTTCACCTTAACATGATGTTTAGATAACCATACTTATATGATTTTTGATTTTGTGTTTTTCACCACCTAAGCGGCGTTACCACACTGTTTCTTCCCCTCTCCGCCCGGTTCAGAGTGTATGAAAAGATGAGACTCCTCATGTACTCTCGTATTACCGAGATGGAATTTTAACTTATTCATCATAAACTGATGTTTCTTAGTTTAGTGAAATTCAAACCATGAAAAACTTGAAAGATAAATATGACCAAACACTTGAACTTTTTTATTGATACTTCATTATCGTACAAATGAATAGGAATAAGCTATTAAAGAAACTCAAAGATAGTATCCTTGCAGATGGTCGGCGTTCCAGGGGTTGGATAATAGTTCACTATCTAGGTTTTCAAACTTATATGTCCTTGTGATGAACTCTTTAGTTATTCTATATGGTCCAAGCTAATTGGGGTGCAGTTTATTTGTCTTTTGCCAAAATTTCTTCAGAAAAAGATCACCGACTACTATCTACCTAGCTTTCACTCGCTTATTATAGAAGTTGGTTTCTCCCTGCTGATAAGTGAACTGTCGGACTTCAGCATTCTCCTATCTTTCTTCAATCAAATCCAAATCAAGCCTCCTCTCATCTTCATTTACTTCGGGATCATAGGTTTAAACTATGTGGATGGGGAATTCAAGCTCAATAGGGATTACTGCCTCAGACCCATTGGCAAGCATAAATGGTGTTTCTCCTATCGGCATCCTCTCAGTTGTCCTATAAGCCCATAGGACCCCATGTAGCTCGTATGTCCACAAACCCTTTATGTCCTCTAATGTTTTCTTGATCCCATCAAGTATCATCCGATTCGTGACCTCAGTCTAGCCATTGTCTTGGGGCCGACCTGGTGCCAAGTAAAACTTCTTTATACTGACTCTGTCGTAGTAAGCCTTTAAGGACTTACTCTTAAATTGCTTGCCATTATCTGATGTTAAGATATAGGGCAGGCTATATATACAAATAATTTTTCTCCAAATAAATTTGAACGTTTTTACCTCTATAATGGAAATCACTGCCTCGGCCTCTACCCACTTTGAAAAATAATCGATAGCCACGATCATATATGGGTAATCACATACTGCCTTTGGAAGAGGACCCACTAAGTCAATTCGCCAAATTGCAAACGGCAACAGCGTAGTGATAAATGAGAGTGGTTGGTGAGGTTTATAATAAATACTAGCAAATCTTTGTCACTTGTCACGGTTCTTCACGTAATCAACTACATCTTTCACTAGTGCTGGCCACCAATAACCGTGGGTAATAATCCTCTTGGAAAAAGACCATCCACCTATGTGACTTGTACATGATCCTTCGTTGACATAGTTAACCTCTGAGGGGCGAACACGTATGGGCAGGGGTAGTAGGAACCCTCTTTTGTATAGCACATTCTCGATGATAGATAATTTTACTTCCTCATATCTGAGCTTCCTTCTCTCAGCCTTGGTGGCTTCCTTCTCTCAGCCTTGGTATCTGGGAACTCACCATCCTGGATGTACTAAATTAGTGGATCAATCCACTAATCTCCCAAATGCAATTTCAAGAAGAATTTAACCCCACTGTCGTCTTCTTTTATGGTTGGCCTGTGAAAAATTTCCCCCCAAACTATGCGCTTGATCTATGTCCTTGTTGCTGACGCTAGCCTTACTAAAGCATCAGCTTTACTATTATCAAGCCGAGGGATTTGATAAGCACTCAAAAATGTTTAAATAGTACCCCGAATAGCCGATATTTAATTGTTAATTCTCGACAAAATGGGTCTTATGCGCGTATTTGTCTATTGTGCAGGCTTGATCGTCGTTTGCGGAGTTCAAATGCCTATTTCAAGGCTATCGTGCGATTAATGGAGCTAAATCACCATTCATGTAGCCTTATCCTATCCCAGACCTGGCCTAATCCATCCCCAAACCTAGAGTGTGTTGAGTTTGTATTTTTATTATTTTTAGTCCTTTTATTTTTAGGATTTATTTTAGATTTATTTAGAATTTTTTAGGATTTATATTTCTTTTTATTTAGTATAATTTTATTTTTTATTAATTTTTAATCTTTATTTTTTTTATTAGCATTAGTTTTTAGGAATTTATTTTCTAGTTTTATTAGATTTTATCTTTCTTTAGTTTTATTATATTAGGATTATATTTTTTAGTTTTAATAGATTTTTATTCTTATTTTTATTTTTATTTTTGTTTTGTTTTGTGTCTTTTATATTTTTTTATTGGGGCATATACAAAATAGTCTCTCGAATTTGTTTTAATGCACGTTTAGTCCAAGCCTTTTATTTTGCACCAAAAAGTCCTTCACCATGCCGCAGACGCGGACCTTTAAAAATAACAGAATAAGGGACTTTTTGGTACAAAATAAAAGGCTTGGACTAAATGTGTATTAAAAAATATTTCAAGGACTTTTTTGTATTTGATCATTTTTTATTTAGGATTTTAGCTTTTTTTAGTTTTATTAGATTTTAATTTTTATTTTTATTTCTATTTATTTTAGGGTCTTTTTAGTTTAATAGGTCTATTGTTTTTATTTTATTTTCGTTTCGTTTGATTTATTTTTGGTAGGATTTTATTTTTAGTTTAAATATTTTTATTTTTTATTTTTAATGGTCCAAATAAAAACACACACACAAAACTTACCAACATCCTAAAATACACCCAAACAATAACTCACACACACCACCCTTACCATACACCTCACTCATACCTTACATCCCCACAACCCATCTGCAACCTGCCAACACCCACTTTCTCTATCCTCCATCATCCACCATTAGCAACAAACCACCATCACCATCTCAACCTCACTCTCTCACCTCCATTAAACCAACCTCAAATCTTCCAAATCCCATTTCAACTCCACCATCCTAATATCCAAAAACCCGCCACCATTAACCAACCCCTTAATCCGACGACCAACCATCGCTTCCCTTCCCCTCAACCACCATTGGATCCGACCCAAAACCAACCAGAATCCCAACCTCGACCCTAACCCATCACCAATTCAAGCCATACTCTGCCTCGTTTCAAACCACACGAACTCGATCCTACCTCCGGCATGTTTTTCCACGCAATACAATCCCGCCGGTACTAAACCCGCTGATACCCACTGCCACCACTAGACCATTCCGACCTATTACCCATCAAACCCAGTTCGAATCCATAGACCCATTTCCCATTTTTAGCCACAAGCCATACACGATTTCACCTGCCAAATGTCAAGACACAAACCAAATTACCCCACATGTTCTTTAAACCCACTTATACCCATCTTTCCAATTTAACCCCCAACTAACTTCTTTTACCCATTTACCCAAAATACCCTCAATCACCATTAAACAAATCTGATTTCTTCTCCTACATGTTCTCACTATCTCATTCACATGCACATGTGTGCATATTTCCCACCTTACCCTCACCCACACCTTACATACCTCATGCACACTTATCCTCCCTCCCCAATTTACCCCTAAGCTCCATAGTCACACTATAAATGAAGACCCAAAGCTCATTTGGAGGATAATATAGGGTTTTAGAGAGAAAATTTTAGAGAAAGAAACACAATTTTGTGTAGTTTTTTTTAGGTTAGACTTTATTTTATTTTATCTTTTTAGAGATTAGTGAGAAAGTAAACTTGTGAGATTCAAGTTGAGAAAGTTTTAGATTTATATTTTTATTGATCACTCACTTTGAGGGTTGTATGCTTCTCATTCAAGGATTGGAGTCTCTTGAATTCAAGAGATTGGTTTGATTGTTCTTCTCTTTACTCTTTTATATTAAATGCCTATTGAATGTTTGTTTATCATGTTTGATATCATGTTAGGCTAAAACCCCTTTCAGGGGGGGGGGGGGGCAACCCATTATTTGATGTTAATCCTAATTTAAACATAATTTAATGAATTAATTTAAATTAAAATGTCCCTTTGATGATTAATTTTGCGCTCTTACATTTTAATTTACGCCTCGAGAGAGGGTAAATGATTTTCGAGAGAAAATCAAAATTCTAGTTATAATACCCATTTTAGATTCGAACTATAGATAGGGGTTTCTCAAGTGTTGTATTATTCCTTTAATTTCAACTCTAGGCTTAGTTTTTTATTTAAACTAGGTTAATCGATCGATCCTAGCGAGTGATTTGTTAGATGATGTTTGGATTGTAGGAGTGTTAAATTTAATTTTCTAAAATATTATTGTCAAAATTACATTTGCAACGGGAGTTAATTTGTGATTTTGATATTGACTTGGGATAATTAATTTTAATTAACTAGAATATATGGTGTCATCTCATCCCTTGTTAGCCCTCACTTTTATTTCCTCATCCATCTTATATTTTAGACATTTATTTAGTTAGATTTACTTAGTATCTTCAGTTACTTTTTAGTTAGTTATTTACTTCTTTGATTTAATAGTCTTATTTCACCTTAATCTTAAATTTTTTTTAATATTGAGAAAAGCTAAAAAAATTGAAAAAATGAAAAGTCCAAAAAGAAATTAAATAAAAAATGAATTACATTTTTCCTCTCTTGTATGTTTCACCCTTGGATTTGGATTGATTTCTTTACATACCGCTACATTCTAGTATTATTATATTTTTGTAGGTATGAAAGTTTTTTATTAGGGGAGCTTTCAAGCAACAACAAAATACACCAAAAAGCATTCTCTATCAGGATTCTTCTGAGTTTCACCTCCTTGAAGCTTGTCATTACTTTCCTGACTTGTGCCAAGTATTTGATCATCTACTCATCTTTAGCCTCATAAATGCCTAAAATCTGGTTCATGACCAACTATGGGTTACTATAGACGATCATCTGAGGAAGATACCTTACAATAAGGCCTAGTACCCTGATTTGTTGATAAATGCCTTGAAACTGAACCTCAAGGCATACCCAATGTCAGTTATGTCTGGGGCTGAGAATATCAACCTGTAACCACATCCATTTTTCCAAGAAGACCAGCGATAAATAGGCTCCAAGTTGGAGTTCCTTATGATAAGGGACTCTCGGACAATACTCCCTCTTTTAATAGGAAATCATTTTTGTCGGTGTCGGCTTTCGTAGTCTAGCTTGGGATAACATCCACAATAACCTCTTTCTATATGACCTGTGGAAATTGTGCTTCTTTAACTTCTCTTTGGGCATTAACCCATGTAAACTCGGCTAAGAAGTCTGGCAAAGCTTGCTCTTTAATTGCAGTACTTGGTTGGTAAACGATGTCTAACTCACCTAACCAAATTAACTAAGCCATTAACCTACTTAATTTCTCAGGCTTATGCATGATCTACCTTAAAGGATTGTCTCTTAGAACCACCATTATATGGTCCAAAAGGTATGGTTTCATCTTCCTTGAAACACATATCAATGCTTAAGCCAACTTTTGCATTCTTAGATACTTCAGCTCGGCCCCTTGTAAATCCTTGCTATAAAATACACCGAATTTTGTATACCCTTGTCTTGACAGATAATGGATGCGTTGATTGCAGGCTCCAACTCAACTAATTACGGAAACCACCTGTCCTCCTAGAATTGGCCTAGACATTAGCATGGGTGACCCCAGGTAGATCTTTATCTCTTTGAAGTCTTTCTCACATTCTTCAACCTTGATAAAGGTTTTCCTTAAATTTTTGAAAAATGGAAAACACTTATCCGTTGCGCGAGAGATGAAACATTTTAGGTTTGCGAATCATCCTATTAGCCTTTGAGCGTATTTGATGTTCTTCGGCATTTTCATATCAAATAACACTTTAATTTTTACAAGGTTGGCCTGTATCCCCCTTTGATTCATAATGAATCTGAAAAACTTCCCGATGTCAACACCGAAAAAGAACTCATCTTAAATTTATCCATTACGTCAAAAGTGCATTCAAGATCAGCCACATGATCCTCAGCCTATATACTCTTGGTTAGTATGTCATCCACGTACACTTCCATGGTCTTTCCAATCTAGTCCTCACGCATCTTATTTACCAACCTCTGATAGGTTTCCCCAACATTCTCCAGGCCGAACGACATTACCTTACAATAATACGCCCCTTTATATACGATGAAGTACGTTTCTTGAGCATCGACCTCATGCATGAATATCAGATTATAACCCGAATACGCATCTAAGAAACTCATCAATTAATGTCTATCTGTAGCATCGACTATCTGATTAATTTGAGGAAAGGGGAAGCTATCTTTGGGACAAATTTTATCCAGGTCAATGAAGTCGACACACATCCTCTACTTTCCATTGGACTTCGGCACTATAACAAGGTTGGATAGCCAATCTGGATAATAAAGTTCTCAAATGAACTCGACTGATTGGAGTTTATTCATCTTATCTTGAATGACCTCATATCGGTTCCTCACATAAGTTCTTCTTCTTTGCTTTATAATCTTCACTTTTTATCAATATTCAGCCGGTAACAGATAACCTCTGTATCGATCCTCATCATGTCTTCATAGCTCTAAAAAAATATACTATGTATTTTTCTTAACAACTTCACCAATTCTTCCATTACTTCGTTCATCAAGGTTCTCCCGATTTGGAAAAAAAATTCTGCTCATCCTCAATAAAGACGATGGAATTTATCTCCTCGACGGGCTCACTTTTTTTTAGATTTATCTCATCCCTTCGATCAAGAGTATATATATTATAGGAAGTAGTATCCTTCTTGCGGACATCTCTCTCCTCAGCCGAGTTGAAGTAACACTCTTGAGCATCTACTTAATCACCTTGATCCATAAGGTGTCGAGAATTTTTATCATTTGGTGGATCGTGGAACGCACGACCTAAAATTCCTTGAGAGATACTCTCCCAATAATGATGTTATAATCCGAGAAGACATTCTCATCCATAACCAAAAAAAACTCACTTTCTTGGTAAGACTCCTCGGTCAGGTGCCCATACACACATCCAATTCAAACACCCGCAATGGGTAAACCTTCTCTCCACTGATGCCGATTGGAGGTTTATGGTAAGGGACCAGTTTCTTCTTGTTGAGCATCAAACCTTTGAAACAGTTCTAGAACATCACATCGTCCAAACTACCACCATCAACAAGGATACAAAATACATCATACCCGTGGACCCTAGTGCTGATGACCAAAGGGTCATCATGAGGAGATAGAATCCCCTTGAAATCCAGTCTTGAAAATCCCACTACTAGGGTGTCCATGTTAAATTTCTTTAGTTTCCCTGGCTTCGCCTCTATTTCATTCGAGTTAATATTCATCCTCTTAGTTGTCGATCGATTCGGCATAAATATTTTATATATATCCCCTTAATTTCGGTACCTTTGTGAACCTGAGTGATGCAATTGATATGTACTAAACTCACATTTGTGATACTAACCTTCGTTGGCAAGTATTTTATGTTTTGTTTTTCTTTTATGTGTTTTACAAGTAAAGTATGCAAGCGATGCGAAAGAGAAATCGAAACATTGAAAGAAAGGCTAGGAAGGCACGTTCATGGGCATTTTCATAATTCTTTAGCCCAATCCCGAAGGTGGGGATTTTTGGAAAGTTTAAGAGCTTGGAACAACGAGAATACTGGAAAAAACGGCACCCAAATCCGAGCTACGGTGAAGGAGTTATGATTATTTGAAGTCGAGAAAAAATCCAAGGAAGAAAAAAAGAAAGTTGGAAAATATTCTAAGTGTTGAAAAAGGCCCAAAACTAGTGAATTCCCCCGAACCGGTTTACCTAGAATCCGAACCGGTTCTCCCATTTGTCACGCACTAGATCTGTTACAAAATTAGTCACGCTTTCTAAGTGTGACAAATTTCTAGATACAGGATTTTTATTTTGTGCTTATCTTTTAGCCAAAAGAGTTTTATGTTTTGGGGGATCTTCTAAACGACTTCGAGTCTATATATTTAGTCATTAGGACTCTTATTATGAAGATTTCATTCAAGTAAAAGCTACATAACAAGTAGGAACATCTAGGAAAATAATTAACATACTTTGCACCATTAATTCAAGAGCCTTTCCGATTTTTCTTCAATCTTTGATTTCTTCTTGCATGTTCTTATTCTTCAATCCTGGTAAATTTTATTTCCATCACTTTTATTATTATTTCTCATGTTAGGCTAGGTTTTTAAAGGTTGGGATGCATGAACCCAACCCGATGTGGTAGTTGCATATGTATAAAATTAGTCCTCTAAATTTAATGATTTATTATGACAGTATTACGTAGAAACGCGAAAATTCTAGATCTTTGGATCTCGTTTACTTCAGGGTAATCGGGATGCTTCAGAATGCAATTTGAGTGTCACTATAGCAATAAAGATTTACTCATCCTCTAATTAAGTATGGTGCGGGCTTGAACCTCATATACGTAATGCTTGGGAGTATCAAATTCTGGGTCTAATTAATCACTTAAATTTACAATTAGTTTTATTCCATCAGTACTCTAGGGTTGGGGGATTGTGTCCCTACCTTAATTTTCCAATTAGTTTTAGTTAACTTCTTTATTTTTCTCTTTTGCCTTTCTCACTCAATCATAATCTTTTACACTTTATTTTTTTGAAGTAATAAATCAATTAAAATCTATCAAACATTCCCTGTGGATTCGATACCCAGACTCGCCACTATACTCTGCAAGAGCGTAGTTAAAGTTTAGATTTTTTTTGTATTGTGGTCGGAAGCCAATAACAACGACTAGCGTATTTACACGGACGCTTGGTTTCCGACACGATCAAAATTGCACCATTGCCGGGGAGTGTTTTGTTACAGATTATAATTGATTTACTATTTCGAAAGATTTTTTTTTGGTATTTTTTTGTTTGTTTTAACCTTTTTTGTAGTATTGCACAATTGAGCGCCAAGAAACGTTGAATCCTCAACCGCACACCTTTGTATGTGAATTTCCATTTACATACTATTCGGTAATCATGTCTTTTCACGGTGAGTTCGGTAATTATAATGGTTCATATGGTAATCATTTTCAAACTTTTTATTCTCAAGAGTCCGTGGCTCGACCTATTACCATTGGTGAGGCCATTATAACTCGGAGTATGAAAGGCTTGAAAATGAATATCGGAGAGAAATTTATATTAAATATTCTCAAGAATTTGTTCCTCGACCTACTACCATGGGTGAGGCCTTTCTAAATCTTGGGTATGAAAAGCTTGAAAACGAATATCGAAAAAAAAACATTTTGGGGAATCCAATGACGATTTTTCTTCTGATATTTGTGAAACTATAGAAGGTTTTCAACCAAATGAGGAATCCGAGGTTCACGAGCCAAGGGATCCTACTTTAGAAGAAAACAATTTTTTTCTAACCAAAAGAGTACTGGATTTTCTTTCCACCCAAAGTAAAAAGAATATCGATTATGGTCTTGTGAAGGAAAATCTCATTGAAAGTGAGTCTTTCTCCGTTGAAATTCAATCTCCAAGTGATGATGAATCACTTGAGATTGAGTTTATTTTATCACCATTTTCGTTCACCGTTATTGAACCATTAGAAGTACCGCTAGATTCCTATGAGTCGGTTGAAAATTCTGAAACGTTTACACCTTTTACCAACAAAGACACTTTGCTAGAATTGTTTTCCAATATGGACTCTTCCTTTTTGTGTTCCCCTCTCCCCATACTACTTGAAAAATATTTAGGATGTGATTATATTTTTCTTAGATCTCAATTGTATTTGTTCCACCTAGCACCCAATCCCCCCGTCATCCCGCTAAAAATTTTAATTGGTGATGGTTCATTTTTTCCATCTCACACATACCTTCCGTTGTTCAAATGGAATCCTTATATTTCGAGAGACATGCATCCTAGTGAGGGTACACCATTAATCCCTCAAAGTCATATTGTATTTTGGATGGACCCTCAAATTTTTTGACTTCTAGTGTATAACTTATTAGAATTTGAAAATCGTAGGTTGTACAATAGTTAGCTTATTTTTTTTTAGTTTATATTTTTTGTTATTCTTTTTGCTATGCTTGGTTCTAACATGTTTTGTAGATTCAATGGACTCATACTTTTCGAGGATCGCTCCATTTTGGATAATATCTTTCTTTTCCTTTCTTTATGTTGTGTTCTTGATTCACATTGAGGACAATCCAACATTTACGTTAGGGGGTGTGGGATATTCTTCACGTTTACTATTTAGATTCATTGATTCGATCACATGCTCTTTCCAAGTGTGTTTTTTTTAGAAAATTTCAAAATTTTACAAAAAATTGAAAAAGCCAAAAATATTTTTCTTCAAAATAAATAAAGATTGGAATTTAAAATCTTCAAAAATGTCACAAATATTTTGTCTCAAGTTGTAAAAATAAAATGCACAAAGCCAAAATTGACCAAAGATGGAAATTGAAATAAAATTGACGATTTTACGAATAAGTGCGGAGATTGACAAACCCGGTGAGATTTTGAGCCTATATTTTTTAGAGAATTTTAAATCAATCCGAGTTGATGATTAACTCAAAGTTCATTTTAGCGTTTTAAAAATTCGTTGATGATTTCGATTTTATTGTTTTGATCGGTTATGGGAAATGAAATGTTGCCTCGAAAGCACACTATAAATCTGTAAATTAAATTAATCTCGAGACGCATATGGTAAATTAATAAGTAATTCGGATAATGAAGAAGGCAATCGTTTGTTACCCAAAAAGATGTGAAAATTATTCCGTTGATAACCCAATTGAGCCGAATAAAATTGATCATTTTCGTTTGGTAACCCAAGTAGCCCGAAATTTTAAAAATAAAATATTCATTAAAGTCCGAAAAGTGCATAAGAAGGGGCAAGAAAAAGAATAGAAATTCTCAACAAAAATAGCAAGAAAGGAAAAGCGTGAATATAAAAAAAGAAGAAGAAAATGAGCAAAAGCCCGAAAAAGCACTAACGGACGTTATAAGAAAGATTTTCCAATTTCGAAAGTCTTAACCTTTTCCAATTTTACCCAATACACCTTTAACCCGTAAAAGTCCTAAACGAGTCCAAAAATTGCGAAATTGATTACCGTGTGGAAAGATAAAACACCCAAAAAGATAATAAAAGAGATAAAAAAATGTGAATTGGAGGCAATGTTCCCGTTTTTATATCCATAATCCTTTGATGATATCCGATTACCATAAAATTTTCGTATTTCTATTTGTGTGTGTGAACTTGGTTCCAATCTATTTACTCTTATAAATCACGCAAAACGAGAGAATAGATACATTTCGAGTGATTAGTTTGTAAGAGCATCACGTGAGATTTTGAAATCAAAATGAATTTTTGGATAAGTAACGTAATGGTCAATCAGTGGAAATTTGCAGTTAAATTTCTGGCTTCGCACACACGCACTATGATTTGAGACTCTTGAACATGATTTGATGATGACTATTTTGGGGAAAAGTTTGAGTTATAAATTTTTTGTGTTTTTTAATTTTTCTTTGAGTCGAATTTTGTGGGTACATTCACTGCAAACCCTCACGAGATAACACTCGTCCTACTAGGGTAACCTAGGAGTTTAACGGCTTGTTGCATACGTTAAATGCAATTGCTCACCCATAAAAAAGGTATTATATACCCATAGTATGTTTATAAGAGTTGTGACATTATTATTTTTTCTTTTACATTGCTCGGAACGAGCAAAGTTCTAAGTTAGGGAGGTTTGATTCGGCATAAATATTGTATATATATCCCCTTAATTTTGGTACCTTTGTGAACCCGAGTGATGAAATTGATATAGATTTAACTCACATTTGTGCTACTAACCTTCGTTGGCAAGTATTTCGTATTTTGTGTTTCTCTTATGTGTTTTACAGGTAAAGTATGCATGCGGTGCGAAAGAGAAATCGAAACAATGAAAGAAAGGCTAGAATGGAAAGTTCAAGGGCATTTTCATAATTCTACAGCCCGATACTGGAGGTGAAGCCTTCTGGAAAGTTGAAGATCTTGGAACAATGAGAATACTATAAAAAAACGGCACCCAAATCCGAGCTACAGTGAAGGAGTTATGATCATTTGAAGTTGAGAAAAAATCTAAGGAAGAAAATAAGAAAGTTGGAAAATATTCAAAGTGTTGAAAAAGGCCCAAAACTAGCGAATTCCGCCGAACCGGTTTACCTAGAACCCGAAATGGTTTTCCCATTTTTCAAGCATCAGATCCGTTACAAAACTAGTCATGCTTTCTAAGTGTGACAAATTGCCAAATACAGGATTTTTATTTTGTGCTTATCTTTTAGCCAAAAGAGTTTTATGTTTTGGGGGCTCTTCTAAACGACCTCTAGTCTATATATTTAGTCATTAGGACTCTTTTTATGCAGATTTCATTCATGTAAAATCTCCATAACAAGTAGGAACATCTAGGACAAGAATTTACATACTTTGCACCATTAATTCAAGAGTTTTTCCTGTTTTTCTTCAATCTTTGATTTATTCTTGCATGTTCTTGCTCTTCAATCTTGGTAACTTTAATTTTCAGCACTTTTATTATTATTTCTCATGTTAGGCTAGGTTTTTAAAGCTTGGGATGCATGAACCCAACCCGATGTGGTAGTTGCATATGTATAAAATTAGTCCTCTAAATTTAATGATTTATTACGATCGTATTGTGTAGAAACGCGACAATTGTAGATCTTTGGATCTCATTTGCTTCAGGGTAACGGGGGTGCTTCAGAATGAAATTCGAGTGTCACTATCACAATACCAATTTACTCATCCTCTGATTAAGTATGTTGTGGGCTTGAACCTCATATACGTAATGCTTGAGAGTACAAAATTCTAGGTCTAATTAATCACTTAAATTTACGATTAGTTTTATACCATCAATCCTCTAGGGTTGGGGGATTGTGTCCCTACCTTAATTTTCCAATTAGTTTTAGTTAACTTCTTTATTTTTCTCTTTTTCCTTTATCACTCAATCATAATCTTTTACACTTTATTTCTTTGAAGTAATAAATCAATTAAAATCTATCAAACATTCCCTGTGGATTCGATACTCAAACTCGCCACTATACTCCGTAAGAGTGTTGTTAAAGTTTAGTTTTTTTTTTTAAATTGTGGTCGGAAGCCGATAACAATGACTAGCGTATTTACATGGACGCTCGATTTCCAACACGATCACCGACTTTGCCTCTAAGACCTAGGCTTTACGATCATCCTACTCTGTGCCTCCACCAGTCAATCCTCCAAATATTATGTGCAGCTGACCCTTTACATCTGGGATATTTTTTGGGAGAATGGTGTCGTCTCCTTCACTATCTTACTCATCATCCCTTTTCATTGGTCGGGGACTCTTTTCTCGATTTGTTACCCTTTCCCCCACTGTTCTTTTTTTTTTCTTCTGCCTTTGCACCACTCCTGTCTATACACTTTCGGAGATTCCCTATTTCAGCAGTTTCTCTATCTTGTCATTTAAGGCAAAGCATTTATCAGTTATATGTCCATAATCCTGGTGAATCTCTCACCATTTGCTCTTGTCCATCTTGTGAAGAGGAGACTTAAGCTTTGTCGACCACCGAAGTGCCCTGTCCTCCTTAATCTCATTGAGGATCATGTCGGGGCTCACCGTCAGAGGAGTATACTTGGAAAATTTATCTTTAACTGACCTATGTTTTCCTTTTATATCCTTTGCATGATGGAAGTTTCTTCCACTGGACTTCTTCTCGTCTGCCCTTTTATCTGCCATAGGCTCATCTACATTCATGATCCTCCCGATCGAGGCTAAGAATTCAGTTATAGTCTTTATAGGATCTTTGATGAGCTTCCAGAGCAATTTACCTGGCTGTAACCCACTAATAAGGTTTGTCCTAACGATGTTCTCCTCATAATCTTTGACATCCATTTTTCCCTTGTTGAACCGATAAATGTAATCCTTTAGAGTCTCATTTTTTCCCTGTTTCACATTCACGAGGTGAGTTACCTTTTTCAGTGTCTTCATGCCAAAGTGGTAATTATGTATAAACTTCTTGTCCAACTGCTTGAAATTCTTAATGGTGTTTTTAGGCGAAGATGTATACCACATATGGGAGGCACCTGTGAGGGTGCTAAAAAATGCCTTGCGCCTCATCTTATCAGGGATTAAGTAGATATTGACTGTTCACTGATACATCTCTATGTGATGCACGGGGTTGTAACCCCCATCATAATTTGGGCTGACTGTAGGAGGTTTAAATTTTATAAGGATAGGATAACTCACATTCCTCACAACGAAAGGAGATCCCTCAATGAAGCCTCGATGATTGAGGTATCGACTTCGTAGTAGAGTGCTAATCTCATCTTCCAACCTTTGAATGGATCTATTCTAAGGCTTGTCTTTTGTGACAACATTATCATCACGTCCTTCTGGCGCAATTGGTGTCGATTCTCGTGATACTGTCCTTTGTTGGTTATTGAGTTCTCTTTGACACTCCTTATCCCGTCCTTGCTAGGGTAGAATATCACGATGTCTACCATTTCACCTAGACACAACATTACTGCCAGAATAGGAGACGTGATTATGTAAATCCCCTCCCGAGCTAAGAAGATCAAATATCGACCCCCTACTGATCCTATCAAAAGATGAAATTATTGGTTGGCCATCAGGTGTCGACTAAGCGCTATTTCCAAAGTAGGTTGGGCCTGGGCGAATTATGTCTTCAAAAATTTCATACAACTCCTAGTATTCCTATTCATCACAGGTTTGGTCATTTGGACAGTTCTGAACTTATTTTCCCAGGTGAAGACACCTTGGATCAGCAACGTCCCTCCAATATTGATGGCTACAAACCTCCTTCTATGGGGATGGGGGTGGTGCCTTTATCGTTAGATCCACTGTCTCTTTTTAGTAGCCTGAGTAATAATTTCTCTCCACTGGGTCACTAGGGACCTTCCCAACACATTTTGACTAAATGTCATGAATTTTTTCTATATCTTCTACTAACTTCATAGCATTGCTGTCACATCAGTTATTTCTGACAGAAATGGTGGTTGGGTAGATCGTAGGCCAGCACCTAATGACAATTCAGATGCCATATCTCCGGTGAGAGGAAGTAACAGAATCTAGATAAACTGCGAGTAAGCAAAAATCTTAAACAACACTGAACCATCTCTTTCAATGATGGTGCAAGTCCAAAAATGTGGAGATGGACACCACCAGATGCACAAATGAGAGTCCAAGCTAAAAATGAAGAGGAAGAAGAAAATCTCTTCCCACAGACGGCACCTAAAAATTGATGCTACGAACCACTACTCTAAGTGTGTAAATGAATCAAGCTCGAGCTATGTATAACAGTAGTGAAATAAATACATAAGCATAAATGTAAAATAAGGGGATGAGAGATATGGAAAATAGATAAATATTAGTCGTTTAACCTTAGCCTACTCCACTATGCAAGGTGAGGGTGTGTTTTTGCATTATACTAAGGAACTAAAAGGCCATGGCTACATACACACAAGATTTCTCTTTATATACAAAATAATAGAGTCTCAAAAGGATTCTCAATTAATCGATCCATAAAGATGAAGAAGAAGAAGGTTTATATAGGCTTAGGGGTGCGCCCTTCAAACATGTACCTTGTGTTCATGAGATGAGCAACTAATAGAGAGGGGTCAGCTGTCTCATGCACAACTATTATCATACTGATGAAAGATTCCCCATGTGAGTTGATGATGCATAAGTCACATATACCATGTAACGATATGTCCTAGTCGAGTTGAGACTAAATGATGGTCTCCCAAGAGGAGAACCATGAAGACTGCATCTCAGAACAGTAAGTAAGGTCACGCCCTCTCAGCTTGGTATGAGGCCAACACGTGAGAGGTTCAAGACAGCAGAGACAACTTGGACTGGCGAATATTTCTTGTTAAGTGACTGTAAATGCTGAGTATAAGGCCTCGAAGGAAGAGACAATTGAAGTTGGGCCGACATAGGATCGACCAAGGAGTACATGAATCTAATGGGTTTTAAGTAAGGTCAGTTGAGCCGGGGCCGATCGAGTCCAAGATAAGACCACACTTGTGTATATCAGTAACTATTATGACTTTTGAATCCAATTCATCCTTGGATCATGTAGAATTTTATAGGGTTCTAATGTAGTCTAGGTTAGGTGTATGAAAGAAAGGGGATATGTACGAGATCAACGTGGTTAGATATGAAGCATTTGAGATGATGAAAAATTGTAACTAACATGGGATATAACATTAGAAAGAGACAAAAAATATTAAATACTATTTACATCAGCGAAATACTTTCTCTTTCTCTTTCTCTTTCTCTTTCTCTTTCTCTTTCCCTTTCTCTTTTTCTTATATTTTTTTTTGTTTTCTTCTTTTTCTTTCTTCTCTTTCTTTCTTCTCCTTTTCTTTTTTCTCACTCTCACATGCTTAATTGAAACCACATAACGAGAACATCATAGAATTCCAAGTATCACTCCAAACAAAGTTATGGAAGGTGTATATATAGTTTAAAAACGCCAATATGGAGTTGGTTAAGGGATTTTAGGTTATGAAATGAAAGGCTCTATTTAGGCTCAAAGTTGTTGGCTAGGGAAATATTTAAGGTGAGGTCAAGGTCAATATGGGTGTAATACAAAGATGAATTATGATCCTTTCCTGAGGCTTATGTAATTCTTGAGGCAAAATAACTTTAAAAATCATGCTCAAGTAATACATTTCATATCACTACACCCCAAATCGAGAAGGGTCACGACAGGTGGGTCACGACCTATGATCGTGACCAGGGTAAAAAAGTGCATAACAAAGGTAGTGACCAAGCCAAAGGGTGACATCCAATGGACCCGTAGTGTGACCAAATAGGCGCTACACTCCCGCTAAAACTCCTGCCAAAGTAGATTACGGACCCGGAGTGTGACCAAGTGCATGAAAAATGTAAGGGGCTAACTTAAGCTTGGTTAAGACCCTAAACCGTGACCATTTAGAAATAGTTACGGTTCGATGTCAAAAAACTTATCTATGGTCCCTGGACGTGACCATTTATTTTTTACACTCCACACAACATGGTCACTGTCCATAACCTGTACATATAAACACTCCAAACCATTTCCTTATTTCACATGAACTCTCTCTCTCTCTCTCTCTCTCTCTCTCTCTCTCTCTCTCTCTCTCTCTGTTAACTTCTACCTATCGATCATGAGCATATGATAGAACTTGATCGACTTTTTGGTCAGCAAATCGAGGAGGAGGTAAAGGCTACGACTACAGGGAATACGTATGTAGACAAACACCCTCAATTTGTAAACCTGAAGCGTAAATCAAGAGGGAGGATCTGAACAACCCTAGTAAAATGAAGGTATGCTCTAGACGATTAATATTTTTTGACTTGTCATATTGGAAAGATCATCGTATAATGCATGTAATTTATCCAATGCACACGGAGAAGAATATTACAGAACATTTCATTGGAACATGTCTAGATGGATCTCATTCAAAACATGGAGAGCAGGCATGATGTGATTTAAAGAAGAAATTATGGTTAAAAATGATCCTATAATAGGAAGAATTTTGATCAACCGACTGCTTTCACTTTAACTACTAGTGAGAAAAAGATCATCCTAGGCACGTTTTTCAACTTGAAGACTCCGACTGTTTTTTTGGTAATTTACACAGAGTAATAATCTACTAAACAAATTACCTAAGATAGTGCGAGTCTTATGACTAGCATATCAGAATTAAATTAATCCCTCTATTTTTTAGGCATCGCTTCTCCGAGCACAAAGATTTGCAGTAGGCAATTATGCAAATAAGTTTATGCTTTACCCTACTTTGTGCAAAAGTGGTAAATAGAAAGCGCAATAAATCTATGAAATCAATTTTCTCCCAAGCAATTTGTGTATTAGATAAATACTTTCCTTCATCGTTCTTCGATATCAGCATCCACCTGCTTATGCATTTATGCGATGAGGCTTTGTTGTGTAGTCTTGTTAGATATCATTGGATGCATCCTTTTGAACTTTTGATGAAAATCTTTAAAGATTACATTAAGAATACATAGTATATTGGAAGGTTAATTGTTGAAGAATGCATAACAATGGAATCATTATTATACACTCGGGAACATATGATAGAATAAGCGTTGGAGAGATTCAATCCTTGTGGAGAATGAGTGATCGAGGAACCTGACGAGTTTGAGAGTTAATTTCCTTTTGGTAACACTAAATAACTGAGACTCATTAATCTACAATACAAGCAAGAAGCTCGTTATGTCTTCAAATCGCAAGATGAAGTTGAAGATTATATAGTATTCTTTATATTAACCTAATTATTCTTGTTTGAATATATGTATTTAATGATGCTAGAAACAACTCCGTGACTCTCCTCAACATCGGCCTCTTCCCAGGTAAACTCGGCTACAAAGTCTGCGAGTGCCTGTCCCTTGATGGCAACCCTAGGTTGATAAACAATATCGTATTCCCCTAACTCTATTGCCCAAGTCATTAACCTTCCCGACTTCTCTGGCTTATAGAGGACCTGTCTGAGTGGGATTGAAAGTATGGCTTCATTTTCTTAGAAGCATGTATCAAAGCATAGGCTAACTTTTCAATCCGATGGTACTTCTGCTAAGACCATTAAAGTTACTTACTATTGAAATAGACTACTCTATGTACTCCATCCTCTTATCTTACTATAGCAGCACTGATCGTTGACTCTGAGATAGCTTAGTATACATATAACCTCTCCCCCTAAATTGATCGAGATAGTAGTAGGGGAGAACCGAGGTAGGACTTGAGCTCTTTAAAAGCAATGTCACATTCCTAATTCCATTCGAAGGCCTTTCTAAGAACTTTAAAAAAAGGATGAAATTTATCGGTTGTTCTTGAGATGAACCTGTTAGGTACAATAACTGTTTCGATTAGCCTCTTAACTTCTTTGATAGTTATGGGTGTCTTCATTTCCAGTAAAGCCTTGATCTTCTCACGGTTAGCTTCTATTCCCTTTTGGTTGACGATGAATCCCAGAAACTCTCCTTCTCCTACCCCGAAGACACATTTGGTGGGGGTTGAGCTTCATTTTGTATTTGTTAATGGTGTCAAAAGTCTTTTCATGGTCGGCCACATAAGTGTCGACCTTTAGAATTTTCGTCAGCATTTCATCCACGTAAACTTCTATGGACTTGCCTATCTGATCTTCGAACATCTTATTTATAAGGCATTGGTATGTATCCCTTATATTCTTTAGGCCTAAGGGCATGACCTTATAGTAATAGGTCCCCTTGTCTGTAATGAAGCTTGTCTTCTCTAAGATTGTCGAGTCCATGAAGATCTGATTATACTCAGAATATGAATCCATAAAGCTCATGAGCTCATGTCCAGCTGTGGCATCCACCATCTGATCAATAAGAGGCAGGGGAAACTGTCTTTTGGGTAAGATTTATTTAAATTAATGAAATCTATACACAACCTCCATTTCTCATTAGCTTTGGGCACAATAATAGCATTAGATAACCACTCACGGTATATGACCTCTCTGATGAACTTAGATTTTTCAAGCTTCTAAACCTCCTCTCTGATGACTTCATACTTTTCCCTTCAGTATACTATTCTTCTCTACTTAATGGTCTTGGCATATTATACAACATTGAGTTTATGCCACATAATCTCAGGATCAATACCCGGCATGTCTTCATGGATCCAAGAAAAAATATTTTGTCTCTTCCTTAACAGCTTTACTAGTTCCTTTTTTATCTCAGGTCTTAGGGCTTTGTCAACTTGGATGTTTTTTTTGGCTCGTCCTCATTGAGGATGATGGATTTTACCTCTTCTGTGGCCTCTCCCTTTTTTATCTTTGTTTCATCCCTAGGATTAAGTGTGTCGATGTTGTACAAAGTTATTACCTTCTTATGAGTCCCTCTCTTCTACAAAGTTGAAGTAGCATTCATGCGTCGATGTTTGATCACCTTGCACTTCCCATACTCCATAAGGAGTTAGGAATTTTAGCATTTGGTGGACCGTCGAAGGCACATCCTCAAATTCCTTGAGGGCTACTCGTCTTACGATGAGGTTGTAATCTGAGAAGACGTTTTCATCCATCACAAAGAAATTGATTTTTCTGTTCAACCTCTTAGTCCATTCATCTCCCATTCTAACATACATTTCATACATACCCAATGGATGAACCTTTTCATTATTGAAGCCAATCAAGGGGTGATGATAAGGGATAAGCCTAGCTCTGCTGAGGCCTAGGTTCTTAAAATAGGGACAAAACATAACGTATGCAGAACTACCCCCATCAATGAGGATCCTCTGAACTACACACTAATGCACCCTTGTGGTGATGACTAAAGGGTCATCATGGGGAGCTAAGATACCCTTGAAGTCAAGTCGTGAGAAGCCGACTATAAAGGTGTCCATATCTACCTTCTTTCTCTTCTCACGCTTAACCTCTATAGGTGTCAAGTTCATATCCTCGGCTTTAGTCACTGCTTTGGCCTTTGCCACATGAGCCTTGAGATCAGCTAACTCTGAGCCACCCCCTTCTAACCCCCCATATATAGTGTTTACACCGAAAAAGATCATACCGACCCTCTTCACTAGGACATTATCATCTTTTGGTGGGAGGTCAGGGTCATTGTCATCATCATCTGAGTAATCATCTCTTCTGGAAGGGGCATCTTCTTGGCATTTATCAGTTCTTTTCTTTTTAGGTTCGTCTCTTCCCCCCTTAGAATCTCTACCATCCACATACTTTATGAGCTTTCCAGACTTTAACATCTTCTTAATCTCGTCCTTCAGGGCGAAACACTTGTAAGTCAAATAGTCGTGATCTTGATGGAACTCACAATATAGATTCTTATTTCTCTTATGTGGAGGATCCTTCATCTTCTTCGACCATCTCAAGTATCTATCATTCTTTATTTTGTTAAGGATATGTTTGTAACTCACAGTTAAAGGAGTGTAGTGTGCAAACTTGCCGTCAGCAGTCCTCTTCTTTCCATCCTTTTTCCCTTGAAACTTCCCACTACTACTTCTATTCTCATCCTCATACTTCGCAGCCATTGCTTCTTCTGTATTCATGACCTTTCCAATTGTTGCTAACAACTCAGACATAGACTTGGGAGGGTCTTCAGTAAGCTTCCAAAGTAGCTTTCCCATCTGAAGTCCTCCAATAAGGGTTGTCATAGCTATGCTCTCTTCATAATCTTCTACCTCCAATTTTTCCTTGTTGAACCTTATAATGTAGTCTCTGAGGCTTTCATTCTTCCCTTGGTTTACATAAAGCAAGTGTGTCGTCTTCTTTTGAGGTCTTACCCCAAAATAGAAGTTATGAATAAATCGTTTGGCCAAACCTTTAAAATTTTCAACTAAATTTTTAAGAAGAGATGTAAACCAGATATGTGCAACACAGTCAAAGTGATTGAGAAAGCTTGGCACCTCATCTCATCGAAGATTGAATAAATGTCTACTGTAGATTGATACATTTCAATATGATGGATAGGGTTAGTACTACCATCGTACTTGGGAGACACCACCGTAGGTTTAAATTTGGCAGGGGTTGGGAAGTTAGCAATCCTTGCCACAATGGTGAGACCTCTGAGTACCCCCTCTATAATGGTTCTCGACTTTTTATGAGGTTCCATATCTTTTCTTCCAACCTCTTAATAGAGTCATTCCATGGTTTGGCAACGTCAGCTAGGCCGAGGTTGTCCCCCACCACTTTTAAAGGAAGAACTGAGGGTTCCCTAGCTACTGCACAACGTCAGCTATTGACCTCCCCCTAACCATAGTCTCGGCCATGTGGGGGTCGGCCATGATGAGGTCGATGATCACCACCTTACCTTTGTGAGACAGCTATGCTTCTTGACCTAGATATCCTTTACCTCAGATCATTAACTGGGTCGAGCCTTTCAAAGGTTGACCCTCTACTTAAGCGATCAAACTTTGACCCTCTTTGTCTTACATCACCACCTCTTCTTTCACACTGACCTCGTCTCTGCTGTACAGGATGTACATTATTGTTTGAGACCTCATACGTCTCCCAATAGTCTGCCAGGGCATCTTCTGCCTCAATATCATTGTACATATCCTCAAGGCAAGGGTTTCCTTGCCTCCCCAGGCATAAATGCCTAGGGTCATCAACATCCCTCCTCCGTTGAGGAGTAAGTTGGTCATTTCGTGGTGCCTGGGGTGGTCCTCTGGTCTCATGCTGTGGCTGAGTAGCCGCCGGAGTAATCATCTCCAGTGAGACCCCAGATGGTCTCATTTTTTTTGGCTTAGCTAGGCAAATAGCTCCTGCATCACTTGCTGAGTTACATCCAAGGAATTCAATGCTACTGTCACCTTAGACATCTCGGACTGGGGTGGTGCCAGGTTGGAACTGGGTCCTCCAACACTAGATGGTGGAGGAGGTGGTGGTAACTCCGGTGCCATATGCTTGAGCTTTTGATGAAAGAAATATAGAGCTTGGAAACCTTAAGGGAACTCTTTCAATGGTGAAATATCTCTATGCGAAGGGTGAGGCTTGGTTCACCACCAGAATCTCCAGTGAGGTTAAGCAGCAAAAGAGGAAGAGATGAATCTTCTCGTTCCCACAAACGGCGCCAAAATGATGATGCTAAAAATAGTACCACCGGTATGAGGTGTTAATAAGCTCAAATTAGCAATAATAATGGCAGCACAAGAGTGAAATCTAGTAGAGGGAGGTGAGGAGAAGAGGATGAACACTAGTATTTAAGTGGTTCAGCCAATCAGGCCTACGTCCACTATGAGTGTGTGAGTAATTTAACTAGATGAAGGCACTAACGGTCATAGATATAATCTCTCAAGCTTTCTCGCTCTACTATGTAAACTAACAGAGTTTCAGCTAGGGTTGTAATTATTGATCCCTTTACAAGGTATAGGAAGGCCTCTATATATAGTGCTTGGGGGTGTAATGTACCCCCCAATCATGCAATGACCATGTGTATAAGGATCGAACCAGCATGATGATGACACCTGGTTGATCTTATGTAGATAATAATGATCTCAATATTCCCTCACGTAAGGGGAATGATTCGGTTATAATTGATTTGCTCATGTGTTCCAAACCTTCCATGTACTTGCATGTACTCGGACTTATGCCATTGACTCTTATAACCTCGCCTTGGACGAGTATGAGGTTGGTGAAGTCCGATGATGTTGATTTGTCTTGTCGATATCCATGATGACCTCACCCTGGAAAACTAGCCAAGGTTGGGGAGAGGTAAGATGTAACGTTGGCTCGAGCGGAGTAATATCTTGGCAATAACCTGTCCCCATAAGGTGCTGCTGACCTCAGTTATTGCAGAGCCAAGGTTGGCGGTAGAGAGTCGATCTTGCAAATACGACCTTCCTGATGGTAGTTGTGAGCTTCTTTTCAACTCGACTGAGTACTAGGGTTTACTTTGGGCATATCAATATTCTTTATATTATGATCTCAACTCTATAATTTACCTTCAAGAAGTATGATAAATAGAGGACAAATTGCACAATGAATAATTTTAGAGTGTGGATAAAAAAATAGATGATTTCCACCTCTTATGTTTGAGGTTATTTATTCATATATGATAAAAACACACCCTAATAAAAATTCAATAATAAATTCATCTTCTAAAAAGAGGGGATGTATCTTTAAGTCTTTCGCACCAACAATTTTGATTTCATTTCTTGTCCATGTGAGGAAAAGATTTTGTCACAAAATAGCGAAATTTCAATTTCTCCTTTGACTACCTGTGTCGCTAGCCATAGCCATAAAAATCCAAAAGATATGGCGTTAACCTATTATGGGCTTGTTTGAAAAATCCCAGAACTCGATTATTTAGATTTCACAGAAGCCGTATTCTATTATGACTGGGTGAAGGTGGAGGACACTAAGAATGTTTGTAAAGTTGATCTTGACTTAAAACTTAGCATGGTAGATTTATCAAAGATGAAGAGTAAAGATCGCATACTCGACAAGCCTTTTATTTGTGCCTTTTAGAATGTAAAGAAGGTATTTAACTCAAAGTACATAAACGAGGGAAATTGACCTATTTTTGTGCATGCACCAAAATGTATGGCTACTCAAGTAGACGCACTAAAGGCTCTTAAAGTGTTCCAGTATGTTGTTGATGACAACCCTAATTTGAAGGATCTTTTAGTTGATTTAGAGGAAGAATGAGTATCAAAATATTATATTACCCCTAAAAAACCTATGTGTACCTTATTATTATATTGGCTCTTGACAATCCTATCTGTATCCAAAATGTATCTTAGTACGATATTGGAAGTATATTGGTGCTTTAGGTTGATTTATGAATGTTTAGTTTGATTTATGAATGTTCAGCTTGAATTATTAATGTTTATTTTAATTATGAATTAACTAAGATGGCTCTGGACCAATGTAACTCGTAGGAACTGATTGCATAGTCACGGGACTCCTAAATTGAGAATATGATGAAAAGTTTAAAATATCTAAATTTAGGCTTAAAACATGTCGCTAGAGTGTGAAAACCCTCAACAACCCCTAAACATCCGCATAAGAGGCACGAACACCTCGCACGGGATCAATGTAACAGGTTGGAACTGATCGCATACTCACAAAATTCTTGATTTTAGAATATGATGAAAATTTGAAAATATCTAGATTTAGGCTTAAAAACATGCTGCTACGGGGTGAAACCCAAAAATAGCTCCAAAACGGCTCCGTAAGAGTTACAAACTCCTTGCACGGGACAAATGTAACTCGTAAAACTTAATCGTGTAGAGTCACAAGAATCTCGTAACTAATATTATATTGGCCCTTAATAATCCTATTTATATCCTATTATGATATTGGTGTGTTGGTTTGATTTATAAATGTTTAGTTTGATTTATGAATGTTTAGATTGAATTATGAATATTTAGTATAAATTATGAATATTTAGTATGATTTATGAATTAACTAGAATGGCATGATGCTTTACTGTGAATTGTCAACTCCACAGTTATAATATTGCTTAATTGTATATGAATTGGTTGTTGGACACAAGTTCTTTTTTGGGAGGGAGAAAAAATAATTTTTTTTTATTAAATGGATATAGTCAAGTCCCAAATTAATGACCTAATTTGAACATTGTCCCATCCATGGTTACGACTCATATACATGACCATGGGGTCAAGGATTTGTATCGTGACCCAATTTGAACATCATCCCATAAATAGTCACAGCCCACGTCTATGACCATGGGGTCACGGTCCTAGTCTATGACCATGGAGCCAATAATGTGCCACATGAGAGACCGTGACTCTCATTTAGGGTTACCGATGAAGTTCGTGATCACTGTTGTTGGTCATGGAGAAAATAGTCACGACCTAAGTCCGTGACCTGTGATCCTGGTTAAGGCCTAGGTCCGTAACCATCTTTGATATATGGTGTAGTGTATATTAACTCAATTAATGAAAAATAGTGAGATTACCAATGAATTTAACATTTTCAAGGAGGAACGAGTAATGTGTAACACTCACAAACGAGGAATATCCCAAAGCTCACTTGGTGTAAGTATATACAAATGCAAAAAGCTTACCAAGTTATAGAAGTCTTAAATTAAATAATTTAAACACGAAAAGTGCATGTGCTCATGGAGTTTAAAGTTTAATTCATGAAGTTTTTCATAATATCAATGATTCGAGCACTAAAGTCAAATAACTTCTAAAATTGAGAAAATGCATCGTTGAATTATCGATTGGTTTGGGCATTTATTTGAAACATCATCGAAAATAAGGGCAAAATTCCCAACAAGGAAGAAAAAGAAAGAAAATATTTTTGAAATTTTTTAATTTTTTCAACAAAAGCATGCTTGGGAAGAACATGTAATCAAATAATTGAAACTATCAGTGAATGGGAAGAATAACTCGCAACCTTTAACTGAAATGTTGAATTATCCTCAATGCGAATCAAGAACCCAAGTTAAATAGAGGGAGATAGCAATATTATCCAAAATGGAGCGATAAGTACAAGTCCAAAGATTCTACAATACGTGTTAGCACTAAGAATAATAAAAAAGAATAAAAAAAACTTAACTAATTATACTTGACAATAAGTAAAAAGAAAATTCAAACTATTATGTACAACTTGCAATTTTATCTTCTAATAGACTATACACTAGAAGTTGAAATTTTTGAGGATCCACCTAAAATACGATTTGACTTTGAGGGAGAATTAGCGTACCCTTATTTGAGTTCATGCCTTCATGAAAATAGGAATTATGTCTGAATGATAGAAGGCGTAGTTTGGGCGGAGAAAAGAAACCATCACCAACTGGGTAACTATAAAGTGTACTGGTATACCATCTAATTGCAATAACGTTGAAGGTGGTCATTGGATTCACACTATATCGGTGGTTGAGTGAGGTATAACGTCCCCCCCCCCCCCCCCCCCCCAATCAAGTATTCTTAAAGTTTTGTGAATTCTTCTAGGTGGTTCCTACCCAACGTACTCCAAACACATGGAGAATCGTAAATGACGTTAATAGAATAAATGAAATGTAAGGATCCCAAATAGGGATTCCAAAATTCAGATACCGCGATTCGTGGTCAAAGATGATTGAAAATGTATTTATTTTGAAGGCCATAAGAGATGATTGGGTTTTAGTTATCAATCTTCCTGATTCTAACAAGGAATATTGGAATCACGAATTTATCACTAGAAATTGGTAATATCAACCCATTCGTAAGAGTGATGTAACATATAGAGGGTTTTTGTGGCCTACTAAGGGAAGGAAAATAAGTTGACAATACCTATTTATTAAAATCATATTATTACTGGTAGATAATTGGCTAAACTAAATTAATATTTTCTTTCTTGTTTGTTTTGTTCAACTGGGTCAAAGAAGAAGGAGCCTTCTCATTTTAATCGTAAAGAGCTGATTAAAGTTTAGAAGCCAAGGAGGCCTTCGAATCACGCTAGTTTCGCGTCCTTTCTGCTTGAGGATACCAGATCCTCATCAAGCTTCACATCTAGGCTTATGGATTCCATCCCCAAGATACCATTCCCTTTAAGAAGTGAAGAATTATCTAGAGCCTCCATATCATCCTCTTTTGAGCCTGGGAACATGAATACCAACTCTATTACTGAGGATGAAAATATGGCTCCGAGAAAATAAAACCTTACTCTTATGAATGATTCTAACCACCACATTTCCCCAAAGAAAAAGGTTACTAAAAAAGGGAGGTCGGAGGCCCCTATAGGCTAGTTACTCTTGTAGATTGTCTTAAAAAGGAGAAAGTGAAGAAGGAAAAAATAATTCCCTCTTGTTTGGTAGTTATTGCCACCAATAAGGTGGATGCCACCAACATGGCTAAGGGACACCAAACCATATTGGTGGCCAAAAACCCGTCTTTAGCCCTTAGTCTTTTAAGGGGGGTTGTTATGGCACTAGGTCGAGAGCAGGTCAATCGACTGACCTTCGATCAACTTTCTTCTCATATCACATAGGCAATATTTTTAGTATATTTAACAACTGTTGATTCGATTATTTCTTTATTTTGGTCGTCGTGTTGACTTGGGATTTTATCTTTGTAGTTTGTGTAGACTTTGTTGCATTGGTCGACAGCGTTGCCAAATAGGTCAAGACAAACATTGAACTGACAAAGGCACTAGACAAGCCTCAAAAATCTTTAATCGCTACCAAAAAAGCATATGAGGGCAAGAAGAAGTCCACTAACTTAGAGGTTAATAAGTTGATGATGGAACGTGACATGCTAAAGAAGGCTATTATCGATCGTCCTCATGTCTTAACAAAATCCAAGGATGAGGCCTTTAATCATGGTCACATAGAGGCCTGGTAAAGTCCAATACCCCTTAAGAACCTAAGATATTTGGGTAGGTTGATACAATATCCCTTAAGAACCTGAGATATTTTGGGAGGGTGATATAAGTTCTCCACCAAGGGAGGAAGAAGGAGACAAGGCTTAAATCGAGATTGTAGCCGATCAAGAAATAGCGGATGTCGATCAATGAAAATCCCTTAACCCTTAAGAGAAATTGAAGGAAAAAGAGTGTCAAAGCGAATTAGGATTAGATTAGTTCCCACAAATCCTTCTATTCTTATGTTTTTGAGTGTTTGTAAGGGCTTGTCCCTCTTTTTTTATCTAATAAAAAGCCTTCGATGTTTCACATCATTTCATTTATGCCTAAACGATTTTATTTTTATTATGATAGCTTGAAAATAGGACTGTAGGAATCGACCCTTCTTCAGAGACTGATGAGATAGATATAGTACATAGTCGAGAATCCAATTCTAATCACATGGACTATTTCTCCCTGCTCGACAAGTTGTTAAAAAATAATATGTGATTTTAATAAATAATCTCATTTTTCGATCAAACTGAAGAATGACACTAGGGATGTTAACGACGTTGCAGAACGAAAATATTTCCCTAAGGGAGAGGCTGGAAAAAGCTAAGTAGGACTCAAAGAGACATGGTGCAATCATGTTGGGACTTAGTCGTAACATAATGAAGTTGAAGTAGCTCCTTAAAAAGGCTCCTTACACAATTTAGGATGCTAGTTATGATGCAGATGGGTGGATGCCCCCTAATTAGGATGAGGCCAAACATATGTCATATAGGCATGGTTGGATAAATGCCCTAACTATTATCAAGGTCCCTAAAGACTCCGAGCTTTGTTACTAATACCAAGTAGAGTGTTATGCTTGCAGTCATCTTACATTTCAAAGTGATGAAATTTGGATGTCTCTTGACTCTATTCCCCTCCGTTTGGCGAAAGATTACTTATTATCACACGACAACGATGATGAGTTTAGGAAAAATCTCGATGATAGATGAAGAATTGTAGTTGTTGAGATGATAACTCGTCAGGAATGAATTCTTTGTGTTAGGACTGTATTTTGTAATGTTATTGATGTATAAGCTTTTTGCAAACTTATTTCTTTATGAAATTCTTGGTTAACTTCATGTTTTGCACTTTTTCATTGCTTATTCCAAACATGTTTTTTATTATTTTCTTTACCTTTTATCTTGTGTTAGAACACAACCTAGGGTGTAGGCCAAAATCTGGCAAAAATGCACCTAGTTGTAGGGACGTAAATCCTTTCAGAATTTTTACCCGACCAAAGTCGGGACGCTTAGTGTGTAAGGATACCCCTTAGGTTTTTTGCTTGCCTAGGAAATTCTTTATGCTTTTGTGTGTTTTATGAATAAATCATGTAACTTTGAGGTTTTTATTAAGTGTAATCATACTAAGGCCTTTATTTTGATGATCAAACATTGATCGAATATATAATAACTCATAAATAAAAGGAATTGGTATGCCATTTGGAACAATGATAGATAATAAAGAAGTTAATTTCATTAATTGAACATAAAGTATTATAGGAAACATAATTAATAAATTAGAGATTTAAGGGGATGAACTTTCGAGAAATAAACTTGTTAAAAATAACATTTCCTAAGATTATCCGCATTCTAGGCCCTCGGGATCTCCTTACTCTCCACTATTTCCAAATGTTAGGATCCTCGTAGATCGTACCTGATAATTTTCAATGGTCCTTCCCATTCAAAACCTCATTTTCTATTTAAAGTCTTTTAAATGCTGCCAAGCACCTTTCTTGGGATGTAATAGCGGACTTGAAACCTTCATGGGTTGATGCGTTTGTTATATTACTTTGGTAACTGTTGTTAGTAGAAAGATAACTTAATTTAGGCATGTTCCCTTCAATCATCATCTAGGTCAAGCTTACTCCTTATGATTTCTCCATTCGAGTACTAGTTAGTAACTATGATCTTCATGGTTAGTTGACCTGCTTCCAAAGGGATATTGGCTTCCATTCCATAGGCTAAAGTAAATGGTGTTTCCCTAATCAATCTTCTAGGCATAGTACGATATTCCCAAAGGGCATGAGGAAGTTCATCCACCCAAGAACCTTTTGCCTAATCTAATATCTTCTTCATGCCATTTAGCATTATCTTGTTAAAAGCCTCAACTTATCCATTACTTTGAGGGTAGGACACTAATCTGTAATTGTGCTTGATGTTGTGATTATCACAAAATTTTTGGAATGACCCATTTCTGAATTGTGTTCCATTATCTCTGTTTATTGTTCTTAGTATGCCAAAATGAGTTACGATGTTCCTACAGATGAATCTGATCATATCAGTATCTTTAATGTTTGCTAATGGTTCCACTTCAATCCGTTTTGTGAAATAATCTGGGCTAACCAGGAGATACTTTTTACTTCTTGTTGCTATGGGTAAAGGGAACTGAATGTCTAAACCACACAGGAAAAATGATCATAGGCCAGTTAATGACTTTAAGTCACTGGACGTTTGCTGGATCATGGGTGAGAACTTTCTACACTTCACATAAATTTTAATGTAAGAGACAGCATCTTTCGGCATATATAACCACCAGTAATCTTCCTTGCCTTGATCGCTCTAAAGGCCAGAGATCTGACCCCTGCGTGGCTTCCAAAAATGCCATTATGAAGCTCGTACTGGACCTGGTCGACATCATTTGGGTGCACACATTGAATGTAAAGGACAGTAAAAGACCTCATAGAGAGTTAGCCTTCAGGTGATAGGTAGAAATGAAAATCTTTTATCATGGTCTAATAGGCTTATTTCTTAACATCCGGTAGGACATAATCTTTAAATAATTCGTGAACGGTACCATCCATCTAGGAGCTTTTTAAATGGTAAGGACTTGTCCGGAGACCTTACATTTTTCAATATTGTGCTAAGAGAGAAATTATATCTCAGTGACTCTTTTGAGATTTGAGTTTATCGTCGACCCCAGAGTAGCTAAAGCATCAGCATGACTGTTGTTCTCTTAGGGGAATTTTTTAATATTCACCCTCCTAAACTTAACAATTAAGTGTTAGTGGATATATAGATATACTGAAATTCGTTCATCTTTGGCATTATAATCCCCTAACACTTGGTTAAATACTAGATTTGAGTATCAATATATGTCGAGTTTGCTCGCACCTAAAGAGAAGGCTTTATGCAACCCGAAGATGAGGGATTTATATTTAGGTTTATTGTTAGCTTTTTAAAACTCAAGTCTAATTCCCTATTCGATCATAGTCTTCCCGGGAGAAATGAGTACAAATCACACTCCTACCTCTCTTGAAGTAGAAGCAATGTCTATAAAGAGATTACACTTTTTAAATTGGTCAAACTCTTGGCTGATTGTTTGGCTGGTGAAGTCTTTGTTATCATTCCCTTTTGCCCCGATGAACTCGACAATGAAATCTTCTAGCACTTCGATTTTTATCTCGGTCCTTGGTTGATAGTGTATATCAAACCTTACTAGTTCCACCGACCATTTGGACATACTTCTAGATATACTAACTTTCCTGAGGACTGTTTTATGAGGTAAATAGGTGATAACTATGACTGAATGACCTTCAAAGTAAGGCTTAAATATTTCCACAACAATGACCAATGAGTAAACTAACTTCTCAAGTGGAAGGTATTGTTGCTCGTCGTGATCGGATACCACGAGATATAGGTAAACTGGGTCCCTCTAATTTAAGATAGAAAGTAGAGGAGGTTGTCGTATGTATGATTGGATTTCATGAAGGGACTTTGAGCATTCCTCGTTCTAGGTTAAGCCCTTTTCCTTTTTTAACATCTAAAAAATGGTCGACACCTATCAAACGATTTGGAAATGAATCTATTGAGAGCTGCCAGCATTCTCGTTATGTTTTGAATATCGCAAAGAGTCTTTGGTGACTAAACATTATTTATCTCCACAATCTGATCGGGGTTGGCCTTAATTCCCTTTTTCATGACCAAGTACCCAAGAAACTTTTTAGATTGAACTTTGAAAGAGCATTTGTCTATGTTGAGCTTCATCTGGTAGTATTTGGGGATCTCAAAAGTCTTTGTCAAACTTTGCAGGTGTTCAGCTTTATACTTTCTTTTGAAAAGTATGTCGTATATGTACACCTCCATGGTTTAACCTAGGTGTTCCTTGAATATTTTGGTGACCAACCGCTGATATGTAGCTCTTGCAATCTTGACACCAAATGGAATGATTTTGTAATAGTTTAGGCCAAAAGTGGAGATGAGAGAAGTCTTGTCTTTATCGGGTCCGAACAAGGGGATTTGGTGGTACCCTGGGTATGCATTTAGGAAACTCATTCGTTCATTGTTAGATGCGGCATCGACCAATTGGTCAATCTTTGGCAAAGGAAAGTTGTCTTTAGGACAAGCTTTATTGAAATTAGTTAAGTCATTGCACACTCTTCACTTCTCATTATTTTTTTTACTGCTACTGGTTTTGATAGCGATATAAGGAATTGAACTTCTTTAACGGAACTTGCCTCCAGAAGTTTCCTTACTTTATCTTCCACGGATGTTTCCTTTTGGGGGGTCATTTGACGATTTTTATGCGTGATCAGCAGTTAAGTCGAGTCCACGTGAAGTTAATGACATGCAACCTTGGGACTGATCCCAGACATATCATAAGGCTTCCAAGAAAAAACATATTGATTTTCCTTTAGCAAAGAAATCAACTCTTCTCTTTCATGGTTAGTAAGTGAGATACTGATCAGGAATTTCTTCTCTGGGTGAGGGTCGTCAAACACTAACTCTTGTAATAGGTACATGACCTCGTCTATGGGGGCTACCCTCATCTCTTATACCCCGATTTATCGTACTTTAGATGATATTTGGATAGTGTGGCTCCATCCTTAGTTGCCTCAAAGATAACTTATTTCCCATTTTTTTCTCCCATCTAGGACTAATGGCAACGATAAAGTATTGCTGAGAAACTGTTTAGTTTCCCCTAATCTCCATTATCCCACGATATGTGATGCTTTTGAGCTTTTACTCGTAAGTGGAGGGGACATCTTGAATAGCGTATAACTATCCTTTTTTAAGGATGGCGTTCTAAGGAGAATCAATATCCACAACTAGGAATTCAATCAGCTTCATGATATTCCTAATTCAGACGGTCATGACTACCTGTCCTACTAGCATAGTCATCTTTCCAGCGAAGTTGACTAAAGGGATGGTTGTTTCTTTCAAGTCTTACTTCTTGAGATTAATTTTATTGCACATTTCTAAATCCATAACCTTATAGGAACATAGTAACTTGTCCATGTCCTAGTTTTCAATCCCGAGGGTGATTAATAGTGCATCATGATGCGAATTCCTAACTCTGAATATGTTATCCCCTATGAAAACTATGTGCTTGTTGTAATTTCTATTTTTCGCACATTGACGCTTGCCCTTTTGGTCTCTTGGAAGGGTAGATTTGGAAGGCTTCCATCATTGTAGTGACTTTCTTCAGTTCCATCTAAATAATATTTCCTTGAATCTGTATAGGACTTGAGGCAACGTGGATGATAGAAAACTCATGTCCTAATTCGTCTACTAGGATCACTGTTCTAAAAAACCCGTCTAGGCTTAAGGCTTGGGAGAAACGCCTCGCCTTACGCTTTTCACGCCTTATTATTGGTAAAACCCTTAAGGCGCATTTTTTTTTCTAAAAACAACAATGTTTTAGTGAAACGATGTCGCCTTTTAATGAATTTCTTTACAAACCGGACCATTATCTCATCCAAAATAATCAAATAGTATTTTAATTTGCATATATTCAGACATATTTTTGTGATATGTAAAATTTTTGTATTTTAATAGCCTTGTTATGGTTAAAAAATATTAAAATATATTAAGAAGGCCTAAACGCCTTTTTACGCCTAGGCCCGCCTAGGCTTCTAAGGCTTAAGGCTTGGCCTCCACGCCTCAATCACGCCCCGCATTTTTTAGAACCTTGACTAGGATATAATCTGTCTTTTAATCGACATCAACGTCGTCTTTTCCCCTTTCCTACCATGTAACCATTCAAATGGTCGGCTTGGATAACTCTTCCAGATCGGACTTGAGGTCCTTACAATTCTCCATTTTGTGCTCATTATCATTTTGGTACACGTACCTAAGTGTGTTGTTTTTCTTCATTGGATCTCCCTCATCTTCTTTGTCCACTTGAGGAATTATTAGCCCTTGATTTTGATCAGGATCTTGTGAATTGGCGCCCTTAACACGATGTTGATTGCTTGAAAAACCTTGGCAGTGTTTGCCTCGTCCCTATTCTTTGATCCTCTGTTATGATTTTTCCCCCTATTATGGGAATTCTACCTATCACGGCCTTTTGTCTCCTTTAAGCTCCCATTGTCACTTTGGGCGTAGGGGACCACATCTTCCACCTTGGTTTATTTTTCTATGCAAGACATGAGATCGTCGGCGGTGTCCCCCTCCTTCTTAGTGAGGGACTGATGCAACACAAAGCTACTGGGAAATCCTATATTGAATGAGGTAACAATGACCTATTGTAAGAAGTCCCCAATCTCGTTATAAGTTTTCCTGTACCACATAGAATATCCCCTCAAGGTTTCCTGGGGACTTTCCCTCATAGTACGGATAATATCCATTCTCTTCGGATGGGCGTTGTTGCTGATGAATCGAGCAGTTAAGGCTTCAACGAGCTATTTAAAGTTTCTGATTGACCTATGAGACACTCTTTGACGTCACTTTTATATGATATACCCTAGGTTTAATGGGAATATACAAAAAATAAGAGTGTCATTATGATTGTACAAGGTCATGGACTATCTGTACTGACGTACATAGTCAATGGGGTTAGTCTTTTTATCATAGATTTTAAACCTAAGAGTTATAAACTTCTTGGGGGTTCTGGTTCTTCAATTAGTCTTGAAAATGGGGATTAAATTTGGTGATGAGGGCCCTCCTAGACAGTTCCTTATTGGATCTGTCTCCATGATTAACGGTATGTTGATCCATCTTTTTCCTAACGAGAATATGGATATCATCTCTACGATATCCCACCTCTTGATCTCGTCTTTTTAAATAACTCTCATGCTCTGAGTGCTCTTGATCATGATGTGGACTCCTTCCTCAGATGAAAGTTTTACTTTCTCGAGGGCTATATGTCCAACCACAGCACATGCGTTTATCTCCCTTGATACATACATGAATTTTCCTCCTCTTAGAGGTGTGTCACCTCCTCCTTCTGGTGGAGCCATTATTCATATTAGTAGTCCAACCATGAGATCTAAGTAGATATAGGCTGTTTGTTTCTGTAATTAGAGTGTTGTTCTAGTGGTTACTAATGTGCATGAAGATCATCTTGAATCCTATTGGGGTGGGTTTCGAACCATATCATGTTGGTCGTCATTAAACGACAGAGGTGCACTATGCGGGTGAGATATGGATAATTGTTGGTTCTAACTTATTTTGAAAAAAAAATCTTTTTTCTCACACAATACACTAATTTTAGGTAAAAGTATCCTACAATAAATAATCCTAAACAATGAATACCAAGCAGAGTAAAACTAGTCACACAACACATATATTTACGTGGTTTGGCAAAGGACCTACATCCATATGGTGTTTTTCCTATCTTATTACTCTTTTACTTATAACAAGAATTACATGTCCCATTTTCCTGGGGTAATGGTTACATTTATAAGGGAGGAAGATATGGTTCCATAAAAGGCTCTCCAGTTTGTTGTAGAAGTCACTGTTTAATTGTACTCATCTTTATTCGAGATCCACGTGGGTGGAAATCTTTTTTGTTGTTATCTTGAACTATAATCCTTTATCCAATCATCTCGGGTTAGTATTATCCGATCTGAGTTCTTTGGGATGTCATGATTATTCCCCCACATATAGTAATACTAATATACATAAAATGGGATGAACCCTAGGAGAGAGAGACAGGCTCTTAAAGACAAAGCAGTCCCTAACCTAAACTAAATTATATAGTGTCTTCTAAAAACATCATAGTAAGTTGGGAAAAGAAATGAAAGTTAAAGAAGAAATAATAATGGAAATTTCATGGTTGATTCATCCCAGGGCTGGCTCGAGCCACCCAAGAACGTTGCGGGTCGATTTTGTAAATTTCGGGTCGTGCTATGTTGGTTTACTTTATGTCCAATTTCTCACATCGATACGAGAGAGGCTATGAAATCCCATTAAGAACTCGGAATGAGATACAGTTAAAAGTCACATGAAGATAATTCAATGATCTACATGTTGGTATTTTAAAATCCTCCAAATTATTTAGTATTAAAAGAACAAATTACCTTTGATTTTAATGTAAATGCCGAAACATTCTGAAAACGACCATAACTTCCTCATTTAGGCTCGAAATAATGCATGGTTAGCTGTAATACCCCGCGATTTTTGGACTAATAATTTAATTATTTTGGGAGAAATAATATTATTTTAATTGGAGAATAATTAATTTGGCAATTGAGATCAAAATTGGAAGATGTTATAAAGTATTTCGAATGACGATTCTGAGAGTGCAGTTCATTCTGGAAGGGCCGTGAAAGTCGAAATGACTGTACTTGGGTCTTATTCGGGGTCCTAAGTATTTTAAGTTCATTTGGCTCAAATTAAAGTAATCGAGTCATTTAAAGTATGTATTATCATTTAAAATTGGGTATTTTGGGAGATAAGGCTTAAATAGCCTACGGGAGATAGGAATCTCATTTGAGAGATTAAGAGAAATCCCTGGAGAGAAAGAAAGAAGAGAAAAAGAGGAAAAGGCTTGGGGATTCCGGCAAATACGCGATTTCGAGGAAGATTCAGACTCTACATTTTTTAGGCAAGTGATTAAACTTGATAAATAATTCTTGTGCATCTTTTATTTCATGATTTGTGGATAAAAATTAGGGATTTTGGGTTCAATATGTTAAAACCTAGGTTTTGGATTAAATCTTACATTTGGTGTGTATATGATAAATTTGAGGTTGTAAATTAGTTGGGTTGAGTTATTTGATGTATATTAATGTTAGTAATATGATTGGGTTGAAGAATTGTGGTTGGAAGTAGGTATTTTGGAGTTTTTGGAAAGTTAGAATTCACCAAAAATGGAGTTTGGCCGAGGTAACTGGTAAGGTCGATCGATCTTGCCTCAAGGGGAAAAGCCCACTATCTTCGTTTTTTGGCATAATTAAAAATCGCAGTCGACCGCGGCCAGGGGTCCGGTCGATCGGGCCTCTATTTGTGGTTCAAGTTGAGATTTCAAGTTCATCCCCTTTATTTTGGGTTTATATTTATGGACTTTCTTCGTTGTTGTATCATAGAGGGTTAAGTGATTATATCCGGGGATTGATGACCTTAGAAAGGTGAGGAGATGGTTGGGGTCTATTTAATAATGGAATTGAGTGTGTAGTGCCTTTCTCATTAAGGAAATGAGAGAAGAATTAATAGATGATTGGATGTAAATGTTGGGGTCTTATTGATTGATTTTGAGAGAGTACGAATTTAAGTTATTGTACCTATTTAGTGGGAAATCCTCTTAGCGTCGAGGTTAATAATTGAGGATTAATGATTGTTAATCGAGGTGCATACGGATATAGAGAGTGTCCTTAATGTTTGTTGAATTGGGAGATTAATAGAAGTAATGTATGGGCTTCAAGTGAGGGATCGTATCGTGTATATAAGATGGGAAGGTATGCAAGTTAGCAACAATTAGTATATCGAGAGTAATATACTTATAAATGAAATTACTTCTTTCATACATACGAGCGTAAAAGAGTATGTATACCTATATGGCTTGATATAAGGACCTTGTGTGATGGTTTCCATTTATAATATGTGATAATATATATATATATATATATATACTAGGGTATGCCCGTGCCTGAAGGCACACTGAAAATTTCTAAAGTACGTAATCTCAAAATGGCAAAATTTTTGAAAGTACGTAATCGCAAAATGGAAATTTTTTTTTGCAAAGGCACGCATATAATTTCGAAAAGTATAAAGTTGTGTATAATAGAAATAATAAAGGTTTTATATATTATAAGTGTATATTTTCAAAGCATTGAACCGTCTAAATTTAAGTCATAAAATTTTCTTTTACAATACCAATGTGTAGAAAACTTTTAAAAAATTGGGCAAAATACCCTTTGTTTATGGGACTATCCACCCTGTTTAAGAAATAACAAATTAATCCAACAAAACAAATAGTTTGTTTTGGACCTCGTATAAGCAACACAATCTAAATATACTCAATTACATAGAATCAGGGCAAAATATCAAAACTTTTTTATAAAAATGGACATAATCTCCTTTGTTTATTGGACTATCCACCCTACTTAAGGGATACCAATCAATTTAACAATATTTAAAAGGTCAAAATTCATCTACAAAACTTCATCTTGGCCTTCACAATACTCCCTTCCAACATATTTAACCCTTCTTCTAGACTAATGATTTTTCTCATCCTTCCACTCAATCTCCTTCAATTATTGAGTAATTTAGCCCTGGATTTGAACCAAAAGTCAAAAGTAAGCAATTAAAAAAAATTCAATTCTTGTTAAAAAAGAATCAAACTGAAAGAACTGGGGGCTTAATGAACAGGGTATACATTCAACAACAATTCAATAAGAGGGGATTCAATCAATAACGATTCAAGAACAAACAACACTTAAACTTAGCTAAAAATGAAACCCAATGATTCAAAATGAATCCCAAACTAACCTGCATTCGAAGTGCTCGAGATCATGAGTGAATCTTCCCAGTAAATAAAGCAATGCTTCTATTAATGTTCGTTTCCTTTCAAAATTAACAAATTTCTCAACAATCTAAAATTAATGCATATACATATATTAAAACCAAGTTAGCAGCAAAATCAGAGGCCATTAATGTCTAGAGTGTGGTTTCAAAAGATACCACTGTTGCTATGAAACAACTTTTTACCAAAAAATTAATTCATCCCCATATTTTTTTTATTTAATTAAAAAATTCAACATTATAACAAAACCAGTGCTAAGAAATTTCTGAAGTTGAGTACCAAGTGCAGGAAAAAAATATTCAAGGCCTACATATTTAAAAGAGAGGGTAGCGAATCTATATACAAAGGGGGTATTCAACTGAATTAGTCAATCAACTGTACATAAAACAAAACTTTCTCAATCACCTGTACATACAGTGTAACACTTGAGGTTTCTTCCATCATCTCTATCAGCCCTTTCGTAAGATCCGGAAGAAGGCGATGAATGAATACTATCACTACGATATATTCATAGCCAATGGGGATGCCATACGGGTTTGAAGTTGACCCGGAATTTGAGGTCAAACGATCGGGTTGGGACGCCATACGGGTTTGCTGCCTCGCATCTTAGTTCAGATCTTCATTTTTTGCTGCTTAGGAGCAAGGTTTGCTGCCATACGGGTTGGGATGTCATATAGGTTTGCTTCCATACGGGTTTCTTGCTGTTTGTATGTTTTTGGGTCAAATCTGAGTTCAGATCTGAGTTTCTTGTTTAGTTCTTTTTTGGTTCATCTTATTAAAACTGGGTTTCGTCTTATCTCGATGAATTACATGAATGTGAAGTCGATGATTTCACATGACCTAGGTAACTCAAAAAATACCTTGAATTCGTAATGTTCGAACAAAGAAAGAAATCAAAAAATCGAGCATCTGCAAAATGATCGAAAATAAGGAAATGGTCAGATTTTACAAACCCAAATACTACCTTCAATGGTGGTCGTCGTGTGGCGGAAGTAGAGGCCCGACAGCGATATTGAGATATGGTTAACGTAAGAGCAAGAGAGAGAAAGATGGTCAAATGATATGTGGGTTTCAAATCTTCTGAGAAAAATAGGCGTGTGTTTGATAGAGGGAGGGAGGATTTGGTTACATGTTACAGGGTAGAGGGGGCAATGAGAGTAAGATTACCACTTTGCCCATGTTTTTGAATTTTGAAGAAAGGGTACAAATAAATTAGAGTGTTTGAAAAGAGAGGGAATTCAAAAATTTCAAGGATAAAATAGGGAGTACAGGAAAAAATCATATAAATGACATCATGAGCCAAACTTATGACATACATAAGTTTCTTACTTTATTATATAGAATATATATATATATATAGTGTGTGTGTGTGTGTGTGTGTGTGTGTGTGTGTGAATGATATGTATATTTGTTGTGTGAGCATACCCTCCAGTGCTATCATGGGAAGTTGCACGATGTAGGTGAGGCCCCTGGCTTGAAGAGCAGGGTGCGTATAGTCCCCAGGTCATAGTCATCAATTATTATTTGTGTGATTTTATTTGGGTGTAAGAAGTCTTGGGTATGATTCGTTCTCACTTTTCGATTAGGAACTATGATCGCTTCCCACACGTTATGATTTGTTTTATTACCATGGCAGTGTGATAATAGTCCGCTATATGGTAACCTGGGATAAAGTGAGTAATTCCTGGAAGATGATAGCATTGTGAAGTATTTTGTATATCCATGTGTGATTGGATTTTGGATATTTATATGTACACTAAGTGTGTTATGTGTACTTAATTATTGAGATTGAATGCTTATGCTTTATAATTAGAGTATTGTTATAGACCTAAATGTTTTGGAGCTTTATCTTATTTATGTGCTTTAAGATTATTGCTCCCCATATGAATTCGTAGTAATTGTGGGGTACCGAGGGCATAATGGACCTCAACGACCAACATTGTCAAGGAGTAGTATATCGGGTGGGTTCCTTATTTGGATTTCTCTTGCGAGATGTCCCATGCACGAAATGTAGTGCAATGTTGGGAGTGGGGATAAGTTTAGTCCTTAGTACTCAGATTTATATGTTATAGTGAAACAAAGTTTTATGAGTATAAATTGGAGTATTATATTAATTAAGTGTATGATTTTATATTCATCGTACACTGAGGGCCTAATGAATCTTAACAATCAACAGTGTCAAAGAGTAGTGTATCGGGGGGTTCCTTGTTTGAATTTCTCTTTGCAAGACTTCCCATGCACGAAACGTAGTGCACTGTTGGGAGAAGTTTAGTCCTATATATTAAATAAGTAATTTGGGGTTTTATGTGTCCTGCATTGAGGGCATAATGAATCTCGATAATCAACACTATAAAGGAGTAGTGTATCGGGGGGTTCCTTATTTGGATTTTACTTTGCGAGACATCCCACGCACGAAACACAATGTAGCGTTGAGAATTGGGAGAAGTTTAGTCCTTAGCATTTAGATTCTAATAACTCGTGTATGTCTATAACTAGAATCCGATAATTCTAGTAAGATAATATGTGTATGTATATTTATATGTTAAGTAAGTTGACGAACATTTGGGATTATGATAGAGTCGGAAGTTGATGGTTAGGTTTTAGACGGAAGTTTATGTGAGCATGAATTTTGGGCGTAGGTTAGATTGTATTGTCCCTAGATAGTGTTGGGCAGTTATTTGAGGATCATGGGCGAGCTCTCTAGTTGAGGGGTGAGTTGGATTTTCTGGAGAGTGCGACTCCACATTAAATCATGTTATAATGCATTTATAATTAATATGCATTTTAATGCACTTGCTAAAATGTTTTCACACCTCGAGCTTTGAACCGTTTATATTTTCCTATTGCTATATATATTATATTATTTAGGTATTCCTCCGCAAGGACGCCAATGATATTTTCAATCCAGTGTATTCGTGGAGTTATAGAAGTTGCGGACTGTTGCGGGATTTTGAAATAGCCGTTTCCTATCTTTTGTATATCTAGAGTAGGATTCAGTTGTATATCGGGTTTACACCCAAGAGTTATAGTTGTAGCATTTGATTTATATTTCTTTTCGCAATTGTTCTATTGTCCGTGACTCGACAGAATATTCGGGTATTTTCTTTTGTGTATTTTTGGTGTTCTATAGAACTATTCTCTTTTTATCATAGCATGTGTGTGTTCATTATCATGTCCAGTAGTTATTATATTGTTGGTTGGTTATTTCATTGTATGTTTTAAAAAAATTTGGAACCCTCTTTTTATAATATTGGTTAGTTAGCTATTTTTTTCTTGTATCGTCGGTAGATGCTAAGAATGATCCACTTGAGATTCCTGATTTATTTTAGTATAAGGCTAGACACCCGTTATTATTTAAAGCGGGGTGTCACATTAGCGTCCCTGCGAAGATAATTTGATGATCTAGATGTTGGTACTTTTATACCATCCAAAATATAAATTATGAAAAGACCTTTGACATTGCATCTTGCAATGAAACTTTTTTGAAACACAACCAAACTTCACGCTTTGCACCTTAACACTTACAGAAGCTCAATAATACCTCCCAATATATATATATATATATATAAATATATATATATATATATATATATATATATATATATATATATATATGTGTGTGTGTGTGTGTGTGTGTGTGTGTGTGTGTGTGTGTGTGTGTGTGTGTGTGTGTAAAAGAGGTTTATTGGTTAACGAGCATAAATATAGGAATTAATTCACAAAAAGGGCTAAAATGCATGGGTATAAGGGGTACTAATATTCAATATTTGAGAGGAATAAATAGCCTTAAATTTAATACCCACATTACTTTTAGCCTAACACAAAAGACTATGGTTGGGGAGTATTGAGAAATTCTAAGGGAACTTTTAAGTTGGGTTTTCATAAAATCAAATATTCCAACTCAGCATTGGTTTGCGAGGCCCTTGTAATTAGGGAATCTTGTCAGGATGATATGACTATAGGATCCTTTAACATCATTTGTAGTGTGATAATAAATTCGTAGTTAATCGATGCAAAATGAGAGGACAAATTGTTGGGATATATCATCAATAGTAGAAAATATTATAGCAATTAGCTCTTCTTCGAGGGTGACATTTCATTGGGTCAGCAGACATAAAAACATTGTAGCTCATTGGATTTGTCCCAACCCATTTTTCTTTGATGTACCTTTCACCTGGTCCCTATCACGATCAAAAGAGCTGAAAAATCTTTTGTACTTGTATACATGTTGGCTTGGCCTTGCTTTTGTTAAAAAAGATGAGTGGGATTAGAGGGATAAATTAAAATTATGTTTAAATTAATGTTATCATGATATTTATATTAAATTTATTCTCTTCCCCACTACAAAACGCATCAACCACATAATAAAAGAACACTTTGGATTTTTTTTTGCAAACCAAATTGTATAAAACCCTTAAACTTTGGCCTTGTGCAATATAAGATTTTTATAAATATACAATATCCATTATTATTCCACCTCCGAAATAAAAAAACTTGTATAACCAATAATTATGGGGAAGAAACTCCCATCTCCACTATCTAATGTAATTAATAGAGAATATCTAATTTACTTGTTGCATCATACACAATATCATACGTAATTTCAGTCTCAACTTTTTTTATAGGGGATTGTGGGGTCCCAATTATCAATCGAGGAAAAATTTCCCTCCCCACATGTGATACCCCAAAAAAACATAAATAGATTGATCAAGTCTATCATAAAAATCACAAGAACCAAAATTTTTGGTAACGTTCTTAGCATAAGAAATAAACAGGAATCGAAAGAATAAAAGAAATATAATGAAATACTGAATCCACACAAAAGTCGTCTCTGAATGTAAATAGATATATACAACCAAACTATAAATAAAGTAGTACAATAAAAGTATGATCTACACTTGCTCGAATCCTATAATCCTGAGAGTAAGAAATGGGACGTTGCTAGCGATACTCTTAGAACGATCCCTTATCTATAGGAACTATCGCAACAAGGACTTGTGAAAATAGTTTTAAAATAAAATATAAACAACAAACCTATGTAGAATAGGATTATAATTGAATATGGGCCACATCATAACTACACATCTTCCTCTCGTATTTTTACATATTTTAAGTTAGTAGTTACCCAAACCAACAACCTAAAATATCATGACATTCTAAATCTCGAACCTATATATAGCCCATGTGATTAAAGTTTTACATATTCATTCTTTAATCTTTGGTTTCTTATCTTTAGGTTTATATCTTTCATTTTAAAATATAAGTTATGTTGTAGTCGTGAACCTATGGTTTGTTTCACTAAGTAGTCCATATACCAATAATAGGCTTACATCTCAAGTCAATACGCATTTGACTATCTCGTGCCAATAATAAAATATACACATCTCTAATATATGTAATACACAAATTAGAATATTAAATATATAGGTAGACATCCCTACTATAGGTCATACATATCTATAGTATAGGAAATACGCAAGTTCGAAACATAAGCACATAGGTGGGCATCCCTACTATAAGTCATATACAACTCTAGTATAACAGATAAATCAGTGCAAATATATATGATATCAACATACAAAAATCATATATGTTAGGACAATGGCTCTACTCACTTCTAATATCCATACAATGGTACAATCCCCAACATATACAAATTGATGATCATATATCCCGCCCACATATAATGAAGTCCTACTCTTATTGCTTTGGTGGGGATCTCTCGCACGTACTAGTATAGTCTTAGGTCATTCCAAACCTAAGAGCTCATTATTGAGAGGGATAAATCACCACGTCTACCTATCAGTCATACAGCCTACCATACCCAAGGGTTATGAAAGAAATATCCACGAAGACCATCTCAATCGTGGTTACCTAGACGTGTGAACCAAGCATAAAATATAACCAAGGAATAGCCCGTCTACTCAGTGGGGTACCGGTGTGGTTCGTGTCGCACGTGACCCATCATGGAATCCCCTTTTTCACATGCCAACGAGAACTCACACATGGTATGTATTGATCAGTAATTTCTACCCTCACTAACGGCTTAAATCATACACATACATAACCCTTATAAACGGATTAAATTAAATGACACATATACCGACCCTACGCTACCGAGTCATACTCGCATCGCTATCATAGAAAAGTATATCACCTCTATAACCTTACATTCATCCCATAATATCATCGTAAGTTATATCACATCTATAACCTTATACTTATCCCATAATATATTAACCTTAACCTCTCGAATTCCCAATTCTATAAGTACTCTCACCATATCGTACATTAAAAACCATACATCAACTCGTTTCAACCTCGATTAGCTCAAGTTCATTTTGCTAAGGCATCGCGTCTAGGTATAATCGCACAATTAATTTAAATGAAACCACAGGACATAATAACTACCTCACTTGGGAAGGTTATAACTCAAACCAAATCTCATATAAAAGGTATTCTTCCCACTAGTACATAACAACGATTTAACTCAATCCCAACCAATAAGTCCATTCTTATAACATACTAATTCTTGATCAACAAACCCATTCTACACTCAGGTCTACCCTTGAATACCAACTCATTAATTTAATCCCTTAAATCTATGATTTCCTTAATATCCAAATACCTCAAATATTAATCTCCAACATTTCAAATCACAAAAATACATCACTACTCTATACATAATGAAAAATATGATCCAACAAACTCTATTTTAGGTTTCAAAACCGTAACTTCCAACTAAATATTTAAAAAGCTCCACTTAGGTAATATTTGAGATCACCGATCGACCAGGGTCCTAGGTCAGTCAATATAGTAACTTCCTATTTTTTTCCATTACGGGTTTCTTCATATTTAACCCCAATTTTTCTCTCTCCAAACTCTATTCATGAATGAAAAATCTTCCGCTAAGCACCTAATCAACATCCAAAGGACAAAAATACATCAAAATAACAATTGGAACCTAATTCCATCATCAAATACCAAATCTATACAAAGATTTAACCGAAATTCCAATTCATAGTCTAAGAACCCTAGTTTTATCCAATTCTAAAAATTCTCATTTCTTTATCCAATTAAACAACAATATAAAATAGATTTAAATAATCATCTATTAGTTTTTATTAAATTTCATGAAGAAATCGATCACTATAAAGGGGAATTCAATCTAATTAACATCTAGATTAGGTTAATGTTGAATTTAATTAAATTAATCATTCAAATCAAATTTAGATTATGATTATATTTAGATTTCAATGAATAATCACAATATTAACACACATTCAATCATAGTCATATTCTGTATAGAACTTGCATTATGGGTTGATTGAGAAATCAATCCATAATTCCCCCAAATCTTCCATTCATCTTAGTGCCTTCTCCCTCTCGAGCCATTCTAGTGTTTTTCCTATTATGTTTGTGATAAAATGAGATCCCTAATGACCTGTAACAACCCTTTAATCTCGAAATTAGGGTTGGAGCACAAATGGACCTCACTTAAAGCAACTCCAAAACAACTCTAAATGATTTAAAACCATGCTCGAGACTTATACTAACCCAATAGGCATTTAAAGCATTGTTTTAAATTATAAACGAGCATTCTACGTGTTCCAAAATCAATGATCAAATATAACCAAAATAATAGCTAACAACCCAGTTATTTAATAATTTCTCGATACTAGTTTGAATATTAATTAATTCAATTAATTAATTACAGTGTCTTAAGTCCAAATTCCAATACAACTTAAATAGCACATAATGATATAAATGGTGACATCTCTAGTCACAGAAAGCACACATAATTAATTTTCACAATTTAATTAATTAAATAATATGCATAAAAATACGGGTTATTACACCACACCAGCGTAGTATTATTAAGTGATTTTAAAAACTCAATAATGATATAGCGAATTCCTTATGCACACTTTAAAGTATTCTGAAGATTTCTATAGAGCTTTTACAGTATTATCTGGATTTATTGATCCCCTAAAATATTATTATGGTCTCTATTAAGTACCTCCATCCAAATTAATCGTTACAACAAATGTATTAAGGCATATAAAATGCACGTGCCCTTTTTAAATGGCCATTTTTGTCCACTCAAACATCAAAATTATTAAAAAAAAATATCGAAAATATTATTCATATTTCTACTTACGATTTTTAGTAATTTATTCATAAATATTTTAAAAATAAAACTGTAAAAATTGTAAGATGAAAATGAATAAGTTTTTTTTATGATTATATTTATCGATAGTTCATTTAATGAGTTAATTAGCTTTTTTTTTTTAATATGTAGTTAAATCCTTCTGGTGAATTTTTTTCCAAATATTATGTAATAATATAATTTTGCATGATTAATTTCTTAGATCATCAAATTAACTAAGAAGAAAATCATCAAGTCATAAAATTAATTACATAAAAATTTGTTCATGATATTTTATAAATTTATTATATATATATATATTGGTTTACACCAGGGTATCCACTAACGACTTAGTGACTAATCCCTTCGCTGATTTGTAGGCACCTCGATGGGTGGGACAGCTGGCCCAGGGATTTAAGGCTGCTCCATGCCCAAGGTGGGGATCGAACCCCCGACCCTTAGTTAAGGGAGGAAGATCCCCTTCCGCTCTACCACAATCCCTGGGTTATATATATATATATATATATATATATATAGAGAGAGAGAGAGAGAGAGAGAGAGAGAGAGTCTGGCTCCTATGCAGATTTTTCTATGCGGATAGAATGTGGATTAGCTAACGTCCAAATGAGTCTAAGGACCACGTTTGTCTTTTATGGACAGCCTAGGGACCACCTTCTCTTTCTAAGGTTTCTGGGAATATTAATTTCTACCCCAATGATTTCTAAGGTCTTTTAAGATTATTTTAAAGATTAATTAATCTGAAAGTCTAAATGTAGAAGTTTCAGGGCTATTGATACTTCTTAAGCTTCTTCCGTCACTATCGTACTGGAATTCTGAAAAGTAAGGATTGTCTAGATAAATAGTTTCTTTTGGGAGTCTAGAAATTACAAGCGATTTTGTAGGGAAATATTCTAGTCTTAAATACCTTATGCGGTATTGAGATTTTATCAGTCTAGTTTCTTTATATATTTGAATAACAATATCAATTATATCGTTATTTATAAATTCTTTGAAATCATTATCACCATAGAATGATAAAAATCTACGATATGTTCTAGGGGCAGTTATTTCTACGTTTTTAAGAAGAGGACGGATTCCTCCGGCTCTAATTAAAATAGCTTTGGTTTCTGCTAGCTTTTTTGTCTAATAAATTTTAATACGTCTATATTATCTTCAAGTACTCTAGTATATTTTTGATATTTTTCAGGTCTTGACAGTTCTTCAACAAAATCTTCAGTTTTTAATTTTTGTCTAAAGAGATCACGGATCCCTGTTCTAATTATTTCTATTCTAGGTACTTTACGTACTAACCACTCAATAACCTGGTCTATATATTTGAAAGTACCACCTGCATATGTTAAAGAAGATTCTATAAGTTCTTTATCTTTAGGGTCTGTAAGAGTCCAATTTTGGATTTCTCTAGTTAAGTCTAAATTTGTTCGATTAACAAATGCTAAAAAGTCTGTAGTGATCTGTAGGCTCATGCAAGTTTCTTTTAAAACAATAATATGTAAAATAGTAAAGGGTTTGGTTCGAGTTATACCTTCCTTCTAGTCTGGAATATCTTTATCTTCCTTCCTTCTTCTCTTCAGTTTTGAAACTATCCTTTTTCGGTCTCGTCCTCCTGCAATTCCCTTTTTATGTGTCACACCTCAATCCATTAGTTTGGTATTCTACCCGTTTCCTGCTTGTACGCCTTCACACCTAACGCCCACCTAGCTAACGGCTCACGACAAATTGGCACCTAACGGCGGTTCAACAATATAACACCTTATGTGCTAGACCAAAGGTTCCACACAATAGTTCTCTATGAATAGAAAGTTGGAGAGAATTTGGAAAATAATAACAACTCAACATAAGAGGTTTTTGGAAAAGAAAATATTTTTATTACATAACATAAGTAAATACAACTCTCCCCTTTCCCCTAACTATGAGAGATTTACTCACTCATGTACATATTACTCTCTCTAAGCTTACACATTATCTCTCACTTCTAATCTTCCTCTCTCTACATCCAACCTTAACCGTCCCTTTTATAGCACAAAGGAGCTTACAAGATGACTGGAAAACGGAGGCTTAAAGGTAACCGGTTGAAGGCATGCAATAATTAAATCAAAAGCAGTCTTGGCTTCTTACGAACCTAATCTCTTTGACTATCTCTTTCTTCTTTATGAAAAGAAGCTTTCTAGGGCCCATATGGGGTAGGTCTGAGCTTTCATAATGCAAGGGAATCATAAGTCTAGATAGTTGAGTCTTCGATCCTTAATAATTCATTGAGTAGGGTGGGACCCTTCTCTGCTCTATCTTCGTCTTCTTCTGCCTCGTTTTTGTCTTCATCTGGTAGAGAATTATTATTGAAGAATTCATCTATGTTGCCTACCACTCTAAGGTTGGCTGGCAAAGAAATCTCCACCATTTCCTTAGATTCTTTCTTGAGTCTTCCATGAAATGTCTCATCAAACTAGATAATGAGGTCTTCTTTATAGTATGCATTATACCATCGATCTTCGCCTGTTAAGAGTTCCATGATTTCTATCGTCTCCATAGCTTAGGCAATCTGTAGCTTAGAATTATTAACCATTAAGTCTTTAGTCTCGTCTTCGGATAGAATCTCCACGTCTTCAAATGAATAATTGGAAAATATAACAAGTCTAAACCCCTCAATTTTCATTCTTCTTCAAGGACTTGGAGCAATTTGGTAGATCTTGGCAACCATTGGAAGGAAGTCTTCTACCTTTTTAGCATACTCATGGACTATTTTTCCAAGAGCAATAGAGTCTTCTACAGTCTTTATCTGGATGAGTCCAATTAACCCATAGTCTGCTAAGGTGATCTGGGATATGTCTGCCTTTCCAAAAAGATAATTTTTTGTAACATCTTTGAAGAAACCTCTAAACATTATGGCATCTCCATTAATTTTGGATGATAACATATTAAAATGTTCAATAATATTATTAACGTCTTTTTTATAGTCTTCTAATATTGAAAAATTATTATGATCAAAAGTTATAACAATCTTAGTCTTAAAAGTCTTTTTCTGATAACAAAAATTATCAGCAGGTTTAGTTTTGGAGGATTCTCCTAGAGTCTAAGTATAAGTCTGAGTCTACGGTCTAGGAATAACAGTACCACTGAGTTGGGTGACTGCAAGTCTTTGAGTCCTCATGAATCTGGTAATGGCTACTAAATTCTATTTAAACTCTACCCACAGTCTATTCTTCACGTTCCACCATATAGCTTCTATAAGAGTATTTTCATCATCTGAAAATTCGCATCTAAATTTGATCAAGTTCGGATATCTTTGATCAGTTCTATATTGGGGAAAATACATCTTCTCATTGAGTCTATTTTGAGAAACAATCTCATGTCTCTATTTTCCAAGAGGAACTAAGATATCATCAAAGTTATCTAGGATTGGTCTTTCTTGAGAGTCTTGAATATGAGTTTGTCTTTCCGTTACACCAACATTTGGTCTTACGGGTCTAAGATAGTCTGCAACGTCTTATTTGTTTAATCTATTTGTTCCAAAGGAACTCATTATGTCTAAGTCTTTTGTTTGTAACATAAAACATAAAATCATATTAGTGTTAGCAAACATTGGTTCTCTTGATATAATGTCTGGAATGGTATTTTTACTTCCCTTAATATGTATAACAGAGAAGTCATAACCATTAATCAGTTTTTTCCATCTAATAAGTCTACTAGTCCTTGATTTGGATAAGTCTAAATATCTGAATTTTACTGCATAAGAAGAGTCAGTATACACAGTAAAATGTTTATGTCTAAGAAAAAGTATATATTTTTTTATTGCCCTTACTATAGCTAAAACTTCTTTTTCATGGGCAGTGTATCTTGTTTCTAGATCAGTAAAGGTTCCAGAACTAAATCTACAAAGTTTCTTATTTTTATTCTGATGATCAATGACAAAGTATACTTCTCCCCATTGTTTATCAAATGCGTCTGTTTCTACTATAAATTGGTCTTCAGCGTTGGGCAGTTCAAGTAAAAGAATATTTTTGACTGCTTCTTTACTTTGTCTTATAACTTCAAAATCATCTTTAGTCCAATAAAAATGTTTAGTCTTGTCGGTTCCTTTTAATTTGGCCGTTAAACTTTGTCTCTTTGAAGCAATGTCTTTAATAAAATCTGCAGCACAATTAAGCAATCTTAAAAATGATTGTAATTATTTTTTATCTTTAAGTTGGTCTGGAAATTCAATAATCTTCTTAGTTATGTGTTCTGATAAGGATATTTTTCCTTTATTTATATGAATTCCCACAAAATATATTTCACTCTAAAATAATTGCATTTTTCTTTCGAAAATAACAATACCATGTTTATTTAATTCTAAAATTATCTTTTTAAGATGGTATACATGCTCTATCTCAGTCTTACTGGCCGTAAGAATGTCATCTGTATAAATAAGACAAAATTCTTAATAAGGTCTAAATATATTATCCATTATTCTTTAGAATACTTGAGAAGTATTCAAGTATCCAAATGGCATTACTAGCCATTCGTATTTTCCTTGGGGCACACTAAAGGCTATCCAAGTAATAATATCTGGATGCATCTTAATTTGCTAGAAGCCTGATTTACAATCAAACTTGATGGATATAATTCTATCTTCAATCAAATTGATTAAATTATTCTTGTTTGGTATCTTATAGGAATCAAACTCACAATTCTTATTTAGTTATCTATAGTCTATAATCATACATATTTTTCCTCTTTTTCGTTTAGATTCATTTTGAACGTAGAAGGCAAGGCTATTATGTATACTTTTACTTTCTCTAATAATTACTAGCTTAAGCTTTTCATCTATGTCTTTTTTAAATATTCCATATCTTCTTGTGAATATCCTTTCTTATAGGTTCCACCATTAATAGTGGCGTCTAGGTTGATAGGGATAATTTCACAATAACTTTAGTCTTTATCCCACTTAGCGATGGGATTTTCTCCTAATGTAGGTTCTTCTAATTGCCTAATCTTTTCTTTTTCTACCTCTATATCCATTTTGGATATAGTTTGAGCCTGTAATAAGGTGTGTTAGGCTTGATATAAAATGTCTTGTTGTATAAGTGCTATTTGATTATAACATTTCGGGTCTGGACACTTACATTCCTTTTGTAAGGGTTTAGTGATTTCTAGGGCTTCTTGTTAGTTTTTAGGTCTAGGACCACCATGCTCAGCTAAAGAACTCTGATGTCTTATCGGTCTATAATTGGGTTTGACCTGCATAAGGTCAAAGGCACTCTTGTGATCTATTAGAGAGGCTTTAATATTAAATTCCTCTTTATCACTAATTAATATCTTATCATTATACTGAGTATAAGGATGATATTTACTAATAAAGTCTTGTCCTAAAATAAGGTTTCCTGTGAAACTAGGACAAGGATCCATTATCCAAAACTGATGACATACAGTTTTGTTAGTTTGATTTCCTAATTGAAAATAAATAGGAATAATCTAAAAGTATAAGGTAAATGTATCTCCATCATCTACCTTACCATGTATCTCCTTCTTACTATCTAGAAAATATTCTTCAGGGAAGGCATTAGCCTTACAAATATTCTGAGAGCATCATGTATCTATAAAAGCTAAAAGTCTTTTAGGATAGTCTTTGTGTTGCACGAATAACTCTACAAAACATGCATGTGGTTTAGTATATATTCCTAGATTATTCTTTTCTTGAGGTTTATCTAAAAAATCGAAGGATGTTAGTTTTTTTGTACTACTATCAGAGCAGTTGTCTTCTGAGTCATAGGAAATTCCCTTTCCTTTTAAGTTTTCATTTTCTTGCAATCTTTTAGCTATATTTCTATCAATATCTTGATAATATATTTTAATATCAAGGTCTATTTGAGCGTCATACTGGCTAGTATAAATTTCTCTAAATCTAATTCTCCAACAGTTTTCATGGTAATGTAAATTGACAAATGACATAAACGATAAATAATTCTGTTTTTATGGTCTCAAAGCATTCTACACATCTAAAGTCTTTCTTGCTACATTTTATTTCAAATGTGCAATAATGTCTTTCATCAAAGTAACATCTAGGTATATATGTTAGTAACTCAGGATTACTAATAGTCTATCTTTTCTTTAAAAAGGGGCTTAATATACATTTATACCAAGCTTCTTCAAAGTCTATATATTCATCATCTAAATCGTCTTTATTAGTTTGCATCATATATAAATCTAAAGTGTCTTGGGAGTCTTCACACTCATCAAGGTCACTATTATAATCTTCTGAATCACTATTTGTGTATGCACTATAGATAGTAGTATTATCATCATCTTCTATGTCTGATATATCTATAACATATAGAATATCTAATTCTTCTTGATCTACATAGTCTAATATTGTATTAATAATCTTAATACCTTCTTTATCTTTCTTATTAGGACATTCTTTAGCAAAGTGTCCTTCTTTTTCACAAGTCTAACATTCTTTGATGGCGGTCTTAGATTGATCTACTTATTTTTTCTTTCTATAATTAGGAACCTTCTTATATTTACTAGTGTTCTTCTTAAAATAACGTCTTTGGTTAAATCTATTTTTCTTAGTCTTAGAGTTCCTTTCTCTAAAGGTAGTTTGCAAATCCTAAAGGTCTAGTCTTAAACTTCCTATATTTCCATTCTAATTTCTTTTTGAATTTCTTAGATTCACTTTCACATCCCTATTAGATTGGAGCGATGTCCCTTTCGTCTTTGATTGGAGGGATCTGCTTAAAAGTTTCTTCTATTAACTTTCCTTGAGTTATATCACGTCTCTTGGATATGATATGGTCTTTGGTAAAATTGATTCTTTCACCAAGGGAGTTACTCTTAACTCCAGCTACTCCTGGCCAATTTCTATATTTATTAATTAGGATTTGTCCTATGGCTGGTATATTTTTAAAGTATTCGTCTTTTAAGGTCTCTCCGAATTCTATAATTTGGTACTGTAGTTATTCATAATTATTTCTATATCCGTTGATCTTATCTAGTTTGCAAATGCTAAGGAGGGATAACTTAGTTTTTGCTAGGTCTTGTTCATTGATTTGAGCCAAATGTCGAGTTCTAATGAATTCTGATGTAAATAATCAAATATATTCTTCAATTTATCTTTCTTCTAGGCTCTCCTTCATTTTCTCAATCTTAGCTAAAGAGTCTTCATCTGTGGCATTTCTTAAGCTATTTAAATAGTCTTTTCAATACCCCTGATGGATTGCACGACATATTATTTACATGAACTTGCATCCCATTGTTCATTAGATGTAAAACACCTATTCATCCGATTATACCATTCATCTAAGGCCTTCTTCCTATTCGGGATATTGTCTAAGTTAAGGTATAACCCAACTAGATTTATGGCTTGACTTACCATGGTCTTAGCAGGAGTAAAAATCTTGTCACTAGTTGGAAAGTCTTTGATATAATCAAGTTTAGTCTTTACCAATGTATTTGAATAATTGGAAATGTTTATTCCTATTGGTTTACTAAAAAGTCTAGGTGCATCTTCTATCCTACTACTAATTTATATCTCTTGTTTATTAGGTTCTACTTGTGTAGCTGACATTAGTCTTTCTTCTCCTTCTTCTATTAGTCTAAGGTTTCTAAGAAGTTATTTATATTCTTAGATTCTTTTAATTTTAATATACGGTCTTGAGCTATCATATTAAATTTATCTCTTTCTTGGATCCTAACAGAATGATTTCTATTAAGATGTTCTTTAAATATCTTTATGTCTAATTCTGAGGGATTATATCCAAAGTTTTAGATTCTAGCTTTTTCTCTAACCAAGTCTTTTTGTTCAAATGATCCTCTAGGCCTAATTATCAGTGCTTGTCTTAGTAAACTAGAACTAGTCTTACTACTATATTCTCCTTCTGAGGGATCATTGATTATGGCTTCTCCCATATTCCTAAATCTAATTTCTTCAGTCTGGATATTCTTATTGATAATCTTAGGAGGACCAAACCGGATAGTAACATTTCCAGTGACGTCATATTGATTAATAAACAAAGGTTTATTCAGTATAGTTTTTGTTTCTTAAAATTCTGGCAATTGCCAGAGAGTCTTAGCTTTTTCTTTCATAGGTCCAGTATTACTATTATTGTAAGTATGATTATAGTCTAAAATTTTGGTTCTAACTAATATTTCTTCATTAAGTCTACCGCTAGGATTTCTCGATTGCATTCCTTCATAACGAAATTGGGAGAACTTCACATAGATTTGGATATCTATATTTATATTAGCGCCTGGGATAATATAATCTTCATATCCACTAGCATATAAGATTAACTTAAAATGTTTGGATGTGTCTATGGTTACTGTAAATGCTGGAATGACATTGGAGTATCCTATATTATCTGACATTTCTAACTGGGCTATCCCAATAAGGCTTTTCTCAAAATCTTTCCATATTTTATCTATTAAACAACATAATATGTTGATATTATTTTGAGGTCTATGTTATCATTAGATTCTTGCTTGAAAGAGTTCAAAGGTTAGGAATTGGAACTTCTTATCAGCTCCTCTAGATCTAAGCCATTCTGAGTCAAAAACTTGAAGCTCCGTGTAGGATTTGTCTAACACATGATTTCTATAATGATAAGTCATGTTATAATTAGGAGTCTTAGGAGTGACACCTTTTTTAAACAAGTATATGTATCTAACGGCTGGAAGTTATCCATTATGAATGGAATCTTCAACAATCTTCCAGTCAACTTCATCCCATTCTTTCCATTTGAGAGAATTGGTGAAATTTCTCTCCTTCCACCATGTTCTAACATTGGAGGATAAATCCGCAGGTCTTTGGAGCATACAATTACTCTATCCAATATTTGGGATAGAGCTAACTATTTTACTAGTCTTATCTAATCCATCATTTATGATTCTTCTAGTTATGGTCTTTCCTTCCTTAGTTCCTATATAAGGAGATTCTCTAAATTTACAGGTGGTTACCTGTTTTTGTTCAAGTCTTTTTTTAATCCTTTTTAAAGAGTCTGAATAATCTTTTTGTCTTTTTATCTGCCTAAGGATTTCTTCATTAAATGTCTTATTCTCTTTTCTTGCATTTGTGACAACCCGCCTATTAAAATAAGAGGTGGCTAGCTCGATACTCTAATAAATACAGGAATCATATATGCTCCATCCTTAGCATCACTGACATTAAAATAATAATACAATATAACCACCAATTATTTTAGAAAACGGATTGTCAAAATTTAATGTATAGGTTTAAGAAAAATCCTTTAAACAATACAATTGGAAAAGAAGGTGGATATAAAAAACAAACGAGTAACTATGTAAAAATTATGCACAATAAAATAATCAAATAAGCTGTCGGTTAACAGACCAATACACGTAGGTTACACCAAGTATTAAAATTTAATATCACATTATATTAAACAGATACAAAACTTGGGCAACACACCCGAATATGAAGATTGATCATATCTAGAGTGCAAAAAGATGGAAGCGTCTACAACGAATATCCTACAACATCCGCAAAATATTATAGCTCCAGGACACATGGTTGGAGAGGTCAATACGGGTGTCCTTGCTGTAGAGCACCTGGGCGAATATACAATTCATGCAAAATAAAAAAATATAGACGGGTCAGGGCCCAGTTTGATATGATCACCATGTGAATAAAATGCAAGACATTTATGAATATTTTATCATCAATCATACACTTAACTCACTCTCACAAATAATTATAAGAATTCTCACCTCTCAATATAAAAGCGCAATATCAAAGACAATACTCAATGTTCATATACGCATGAGAGAAATATCTAAGTTTCACTTAATGAGATTTCACTTCAGTTTTACACAACTTAAATGCACGAATTCCTTTTTCTCTTTAGGAAACATATATAGAGCAATTTATTTCACAAAATATTTCACCAATTCAGTTTTACATCTCATAACTTCACATTTCCCTTTTTCTCTCTAGGAAACGTATTTAAAGCAATTTATTTCGTAAAGTTCTTTACCATCAATGATGTCCCACATTATTATGAATAATTATATTTCACACCATATAATGATACTAAGACCGTCCTTCCGAGTTTCCCCACTAGACACGCCCCTAAATGGCTATCATCTTTTAGGGCCTATCGAACAAGGCAACTTGGGCATCCTTCATCGTGTGACGTCGGGAAGCGACCATATACCTACGATAGTGAGTCATAACCACACCCGAAATTACCTCACTTCTCACAATAATCACACAATATATAATAACCGGTCATATGGACGAGGACTATATTCACCCTACATTGCCAGGGGACTTCACCTCATACGCATACTTCCCATATGATAGCATTTAGAGAGGTGTGTATATACAATTTTATCATTCACAATTTAATCTCATTTTAAAATATACATTACATTTTATCCGGAGTCATACGTGATTAATATCATCATTATAAACCTCAATGTTTAATTCTCTCCAACATAAATCTCCATGAATTAAGATTCATTCCTCAAGCCATAATTTATGATATTACTTTACCCCAATTCTAGGAATCCAAATTAAATTACTTTATTTCCCTTTAGACCTAAACTAACTTATTTCATAAAAGAATTATTTATCTACGTCTAAATTAACTAACTAAATCAGTCCCCAATCCAAACCCCAACTCTCACTTCTACTTAGGTTTCTAAATACATCAGTACTGGACTCTAATACTAAGAAAGAAACTAGACAACTTAGGGCCAAAAATAGGGGACCGGTCGATCGGTCAGGGGACCGCAGTCGATCGCGCCTCAATGGTTTTGCCTAGAAAACAATGTAGTAGGCTAAATTTTAGGAAGCTTGGTCGATCGGTCATGGGACCGCGGTCGACCGCGCTCTAATTTTTATACTTTCACACAAAAGCAGTAGGCCTTCCCCGAAGGCCCAGTCGATTGGTCCTAGGACCGTGGTCGACCGCGCATAGCAGACCCACGATTTTTCTTTCTTCTATAATGACAAATCCAAAACCTAAACCCCTTAATTTCATACTTTCTTCATTCTCATCAACCAAAAATCACACCCACAATAATTATACACCTCTACAAACCCATATAACCAACTTAATTCACCCAATCTACAAGATCTAAGGATTAAACACCCAAAGTTTACCAAAGCCTACTATTTTCTCCAATTCACTAATTAAAAAACTATCACAACAATTTAACCACATTAAATCATATACTAGGAAGTAAGAAACTTGCCTCAAGTTTGTAGTCTCGAATTTTCTTCTCGTAGCAACGATTTCAGCTCCAAATCTCCAACTCTCTCTTCTTTCACTTCTTTTCCCCAAATTTTCTTTCTCTCTCTTTCTCTCTTTCTAGGTTTAGGAACACATAAGAAAAATAAAAGGATTAGAAGACTTAAATCGTGCCTTAAGTATAACTTCCCATCTTAAAATGTTAATACACCATTAAAATGACTCATAACTACATAATTAAGTCATAACCTGCTAATAGTGCCCGGAACTCAAAAATATAATATGACACTTATTTTGACTGTCTCAAACATTTCAAGACTAACTGCGCCCTCTAAATTGGCATCCGGAATCACATAAATTATTTCACGTTTCAACATCATATTAATTCATTAATAATGATCCAATTGAAATATATGCCACAACCGTCACTTAAAGCACAACGACACAATAAAACATAACATGATGCTATTTACGTTCTCTTCACGGTAAATATGCAAAAACTCAGTAAATATCATCTCTTAAATCACTTAAAATAATATTTACTCTAACTTCCATAATTTTATATAATTACCTCACCTGACAAAATTATATGAAATTAGTTACTCAAAAGTAAGGGCTATTACTACATTATTGTTAATATCTTCATTATTTTTAACAAGAGTATTAACAAGAGAATTACCGTTCTTATTAATATAGTCTTTTATCTCATCTTCTTTTTCTTGTTTTTGCACCGATTCTTGTGCCATTCTAGCTTTTATGGTTTTTACAATTTTTTTCTAATTCATCTAAACAGGTTAAAATAAATGGAGAGTCTAATTCGGCTTGGGAGAGTTTATTATATATAAACTTAATTTCCTTTATAATTTCTTCATGTTATTCTTCTACTTGGGTCATATCTAGTCTAAGTTCATTAATAATACTATCCATTTTGGATAGGTTATGGCCTTCCATATTATTAAGATAATTTGCTAAATTTTGTTAGAATTTAAAAAAGTCTGTATAGAAAGTGGTTAATCCTTTTGTCTTAGCTTTTAAATCTAATTGTAAGTCTTTAACAAAGCTACTGTTATAGTCTTAGGTAGCTTCTATAGATGAAGAAATTTAATTTAATTTTTCTAATATGAGTCTAGTTGATTTAGCAGCGTTGGAAATCTCATTTATATTTATCTTATAATAAAATCTATCACCATTTATCTTTTCTAGAATTCTTTGGTAAAAATCTGCTAAGGTCTGAATGGAGAGGTCTCTAGGTACCTCATTCTAATCTGATCTAACTATCTCCATTAGATAAATAATTATCTAATCTAGGAATAAGCTTAGCTTGTTCTTTGGTGAGTTTAATTAGCTAATTGTCTTGGTTTTTATCAAAGTTTTAATTTCTAATATGTCTTTGTTAAGTACTTCTATACGATTAGTCTTAATATTTATGTCTTGTAGTACTTGTACAAGGTCTATTGGGATTTGATTATCTATTTCAAGTATTCTTTTAGAGATGTTTTTTTACCTCAATTTCTAGGGTTTGAGTGTCTTTTATTAACTGTCTTAAAATAAGAAGTATACACTTATTTTGGTCTATTATGTTATTGATAGCATTGGCAATAACTTGTCTACTAACTGTGTGTTTGGCTGGGATGTGTTCAGTATGTGAACAATCGTGTATGTGTGAGGTTAAGCAACCTACTGAGTCTAAATCAGTTATGGATATAGGTTGGTAGTCTGAGTTGGTTCCAAAAATATCTTTGTAAATGCGAGGGATAAATCTCAAGGGCGTTAAAGTCTTTTTACTATAAGTCGAAAAGGAACGTCTTATGGCTCTGATAGCAGAATTAGGGTTTTGGTCGGAATTTGGTGAGTTTCTAAAGTCTTTAAGGTCTTGATACCAATTTGGGTCTAAACTATAAATCTTTTAAATATATAGTCTTAAAATAAAGTTTTAATATAAGACAAGAGGGAACCATCTAAAGAAAATAAAAAAAATGTCTTAAGGACCACGTGAGGAAGAGAACAAAGTCCGCACCGAGTGCGCACGGTTTGGTCCGCACCAGAGAATATATATATATATTAACCTATCAAACTAAACACGTAAAACATTCCTTCATGTATTTATCAAGAAAAAAATTAATAATGGAAAAAGGATTGAGTACGCTTTTTTAGAAAACTTCATAAAAAAAATTTAAATTACATTTAAAAAAAGCCTTGTGTTATCAGGCTAAAATGATTTAACTAAATTTTAGGAATTCTTTTTTTGCTAAATAGAAAAAAATCAAGATAAAGATTTACCTATATAATTTTCAAGAAACTTCTCCTAATCAAGTCATCAAATTAAACTTCTCTAAATATAATATAAAAAAAATCATTTTTATGTAACAATTTATATTGTTTATTTTAGATATATATATTTTTAATAAGTTTGGCATTCGAGAGGACAAAAATGTCCATTTGAAAAGGATATGTACCTTACACATGCGGTAATCCGTTAATTTTAACGGTCAATTTGGATGAAGGTGCTTAATAAAACCGTATCAATACTTTAGAGGCTCAATGAGTACAAATAATATTTTAGGGGGTCAATATAATTGTTTTGAATACTTTAAGGGCTCTTTAAATAATTCTCTCAAAATTAAAATTATTAAACATCGACCAAGTATATTGACAACCTCCCTTAGTTTGGACCATTTCGTCAAACTTGCCAAAGAGCAATTGGAAGGCTTTTAGTCACTAATTACCACAAATAAACTTGGTGGAGTTTGAATAGTAACTATTATTCTTGTTGCTGCGGGTAAATATTCACCGGTCTCGTCTTTAATGAGAATGGAACTCATAATCTGTGAACTCTTAGAAAATGTTTTTCAGTACCAAATAATGTTTGATTTTTAAATAATTAGCAGACAAACGATTATATTTACATTTGAACGATTAAGATGTAAATTACCTCTTAATCCGAACTCTGAATTTGAATCTATCTAAATATATTAATTCAAATATATTCATTCAAGGGGGGAGTCAGGATTCTTCGAAGGGGTGTGCTAACATCAACAATAAAAAAAAAATTGTTAGCAGGGACGAAAGTTTTAACAAACATTCGGGGTTCTGGGGTGGGAGCCTCCAACGTGATTTTTTCTAGTTTTTTTTATTTATTTTTATATTTTGTTTAACCCCGGAGAATTTTGATGCTATTTACAGTAGCGTTTTAGTCCTTACAAGGATAGTTGGTAGCAAAGAGTCTCGAATAATCAATAAACTCAATAAGTGAAGACTCAATTCAACCTAACTCAATACAGTCTTTTCTCAATTTGTAATCAAATAAGTTAATATGAAAGAACAAAATAACGTAAATCTGACCCTAGTTAATAATTTTCTTGCAAATGATTTGCACCTTCTTATTTTTTTCTCACAGAAGACTGACTTAATTTTTTTAACATCATAATTGTAAATCAAATTATCAAATGCAATAGCAAGAAAACCTTTAATTAACACAGATGGGTTATATGGACCAAGCTATAGCAGATGGGTTCTTTTTGAGTGAATGGTAATAAAATTTGGGTGGTCTCAAATGTGAGGAGTTGGGATGATAGGCATAGGAAGAACAATCTCAGTTTTGGAAGGGTGGGCTACAGCCCTGGTCGGCCCACCCCTGGTTCCGCCCTTGTATTCATTTAGAGGTTCATTCAGACATAAAACAAATAAAATTTTCATATTCAGACTTCAAACTTGAGATGAAAAAATAAACGCAACCAAAGTCATGTGAGTTCGACTAACATAATTAATTAATTGACATAAAGAAATATTCAATGACCAATAAGATTTAGTCCAAGCTTTTTTTTTTTGTTTTGAAAAGTCTCTGACGATAAAAAACAATGACAAACACTCTGTCTTCTCTAAATGCCGAACCTAAAACCTATAATTTAAACCCTAAACCTTAACCGCTAAAAAAAATAATCAAGTAAGTAATAAAATTTAAATATATAAAAAATATACCTTAAGCGCTAAACACAAAAAAAAAAAAAAAAAAAACCCGAAACCCAATTACCTTTCTCCAAGTGAAAAAAAAATTATTGCAAAAATATACAGTGAAAATTTTGGAAAATGAAAAAATAAAATGGATTAAATTCAAATATACTTAAATCTTATGGAGTAAAAATTATTATCCCCACAAAAAAAAAAATTGATTAGATAAATCAACATATTAAAAAGCATTGTTGAATTGAGTTGAGTATAATTACAGAATGCTAGGTTGACAAGTTAAATATAGTGATTTATTTTTCAAGTGATAAATTATGTGTTTTACTAAGCCAAGTTTTCTCTATCTAAAATTTAATGTAAATAATTTAATTAATCAATTTCATAAAAAAAATCATTAGATATTTTCTAGAACAAATACAAAATTAATAAACTATAGTTATTGTATCTTTCGAGGAAACTGAATGATATAATCAAGCATTTTAGGACTCAATAGTTATACAATTTTTTAGTGGAGATCTATATCTTTACATATTTACAAAAACTATTTGAAAATATCACAAGAATGAAGATAGACCAGAAGTGCTAATTATAAAACTTCGAATTCATTCTCGGTGAAAGTAAAAGTACACATACTTCTTGAACCAAAGTGCAAATAAGTATGTAATTAATCATATTGTTCATCAAATAATAAGTTCTGTATTCATGAGGAGATGCTTTATTTTTTAGGATACGAACCTCAAATAGAGTAATGATAAAAAATTGTTTAGTGAGTAAGATGTGAACATATAATTGTTGAAGGAGTGAACGCAACTGTATATTTGGTGATCAAATATGATGAAATGGGATGGATGGTTGGTTGGTTGTTGAATGACAAGTATTGACCGGCAATTGGATTTAGAAGTAATACCTCAGCTCGGCCCCGCCTCGTGCCCGGCTGACTTTTACAAACCGAAATCCATGACTCTCAAGTCAACCTAGAAAAACTAGCAATGTTTTAACAAGCATAATATTATCAAATTATAAATTGTTATTTCTCATTATCATCAACTAGTTTTTCAACTTGCACCATACCCGAGCATTGTTTAGTTTTTGTATTGAGCTTAACATATATATATATATACACACTAGTGTGTGCGGATTCTGATAGTGCGATGATAAATTTGCTTCCGGACAAAAAAAAAAAAAAATTGTTTCGGGCCCAAAAAGGAAAGTGAAAAAAAATTAAATTTAACAAACATATATATATATATATATATATATATATATATTAAAAAATAATTATATCATATTACCCCCCCCCCCCCCCCCCCCCCCCACACACACACACAAAAAACACTTTTAGCATGACATTTCATGCATGTGCATGAAACCAAAAAATGTCATAAAAAAGTATCATAACCAAAATGTCATCCATAAGCTTCCATGTTATATAGATGTGTGTGTGTGTGTGTGTGTGTGTTTATACAACTATTTTTTTATTAATCATGCCTACAAATGCAAAATTAAAAACTTCAAACTAATAGGAACTTGACAACAAAAAATTCTTATAATAAAAAAATAGTCTTTTGAGTTAATTACATAGAATAAGACAAAAAAATGAAAGTCATCTCCAACATAAAATTTTACTTCTATTTGATCAAATTATATGACTTTCATATCAAGAAAAGGTAAATAATCTTCTTTATTCACACAAATATATTGTATGGGTTCATATACATTTATTAAGTTAATACTTCTGTCATATCGTGTCTTATTAACATTTATGATATATTTGAATATTGAAAACAAATAAAACAAGAAAATTTACAATTTAGGAGGCATATTAATATATTTTCTCTAATTCCCACTTGTTTGAATTTTAAACATTACAACATGATAGAATTTGAAAAACCTATTTGTGACATTATATCAACTAGAATAATATAATACGATTAATAAAAATATGATACAAATTCATAAATATGTGCATTGAACCACCATTTGTTGAATAAAATAAAATAAAATTCATGCAAGATCGACACAAAGTTTATGCAAAAAAAAAAAAAAATCCCACGGTTTGAAAAGATCACAACCCTTTTAATTATCAAATTAAGTTATGAAAGAAATATAAGAATTAAATTTTATTCTTCCAAAAATGAATGCCATTAAAATGATATACACGTGTCAAAAGCTCCTTGTGGGAGAGCAATATGTAGTTATCAACTAGTTTTTTGTTGTGAGGGATGCTCAAGTGATGTTTAGTTAGTGTGCTATAATCGCACGCACGCGCGCGTGTATGTGTGTGTGTGTGTGTGTGTGTGTGTGTGTGTGTGTGTGTGTGTGTGTGTGTGCATGTGTGTGTGTGTATATATGTGTGTATGTGTAGGGCATCACATGTATATACTTCATCTCTTACTACAAATCTTTATTATTTAATTTTATTACTGGATGATTATATTTGGACTTCACATATATATACTTCATCTTTTAGTAATTTTTTTACTATTAAGTGTAATCCTATTTAGTGGGTTTCCTTTATTTAAAAAGCTACAACCGCCATTTGTTCTTCTATCACAAAATATCTGATTGAATTTTACATTTTCTTTATTTTATTTTGAGTATTATTCTCATTTCTATGACGTAGTTTTACCTAATGTTGAATTAGTGGCATATCGACATCCACTTCAGTTGTTTCTTTTTTGTTAAAATTGCCTCCTAATAATGTTCTTAAATTTCGAAGAAGAACAAGTTTTGTTTATCAAGACTTATCGACTCTTGTTAGTAATATAAATCTTTTTATACCTTCAATTTAGCATTGTTTATTTTTACGATTTTAACGCCATCCATTTGTAATAACTTTCATCTATTTATGATATTATTTTATAAATAATTTTTAAATTCGTTTTTCTTCAATCATTAGTTCATTTTATCTGGTTTTGGGCGATTTTGAAATTTAGATATATTCTTTTAATTTTGCAATTTTAACCCTAATGTTTCATTTTTAAGCAAAGACAAAAAGACATTACAATCCCATTAATGAAAATGATGAAAACGATTAGTCAGTCAAGTACAACCCTAAATTGATATTTGACCAATTCAAGTGGGATATAATACCAACTCTACAACCAAAATTTCCTCGAAAAGTCATTCTCCCACCAATTTTTCATAAACAAGACAATATTCTCTAGAAACACTACACCAAAACACATGCAACAACCATAGGAGTGATAACCGAAGAAGAGGGTAAGAAAATGTGACGCATTACATGCCATTATGGAAGTCTGACTGTGATTTAAACATCTTAAACAACCCCGATAGAAGGTTAAATGGGTGTGTTGAGCTTAGAGTAAGTGTCTTTCCATTTTCCCCTATCTTATTTTAGTTGTGAACCCTAACCCTATTACATTTACATTTACATTTTTTTTTATTCCTGTATCATGTCAGTGATTCAAGTGGATTGACACACCCATTTGTACATGTGGAAAACCAATCATACGGGGATTAATTCAGAGCATTAATCAATTGGAGGTTAAAGCTACAATTACAAGAAACTAGAGAGAAAAACTACACCAAAATGGGAGATTTGTGAGTGCTGTTAGCACTCACAAATGACCTTTATAACTGCTATTTACCGTCATAATTTAGGGGGTGACAAAAGAAAATTTATAACTCCTAACAACAGTCACAATTTTTTATAACCCCTAAGGAGTTATGACTGGTGACCCTAATTTGTAACTGCTATTCGTAACTGCTGTCAGCAGTTACAAAATTGATAGTAGTGATAAATTTGTGACTCCTATTAGCAGTTACAAAATTGAATTTGTTAAATGTTGTAAAAGCTATTACAAATATCTTTATATTTTCACAAAATGATGAAATAATGAAAGTAAAATAAATATCATGATAACAAGTCTAAAATTTTTGACAACATTTCATTTATATTTCTCATATTCCAAATATCCAGTACACATAAAACTTGTTTAAACTTAATTTAACATCAAACAACCCCTAAGTGGGCGCCAAGTACAAAATGAACATAGAATAAAAAATAAACTAAAAAAAATAACGACACAACACTTCGATGACATGGAATGTCATGAACATGCAACAAATCATTCTAAATCTAGACCAGGAGTCACCACGCAGTGGATACGATTCGTGAAGTCTAGGTATATCAGCCGTGGGGGGTATTGATGCGTTGACATCCTCCCTCGTGTACTCGGAGTATGCCTGTTAAGCAGGTTCAATGGACTCAAATTTTTTTAATACGGTGCCTCGGTATCCATTAACTTGTGCTTGTTTTGCTTGCCACGAAGTGCAAACACCTGGATTTAGGCCTTTGAATACTACGTATGCCGGGTATGTCATGTGTATGCCTGCAAATAGTAAAATGTGATTTATATATATATATACTAGCGTATACCCGTGCCTGAAGGCACGACGAAAATTGCAAAAAAAAAATCGTTACCCGATAACAAAGTGAAATAAAAAAAATCATACTCAGTTGACTCACAGTACATATTACTATATTCATACTCGGTTGGCACTATAATCAATAAACAACCCAAATCCATGGCAATAATATTCGTTTACATTAAAATTACAAAAAAACGTACATCTAAATAAATGTACAATATTTCTGTTCTAATTTTAAAAAATTTGGGCAGAGTTCCCTTTATTTATAGGCCTATCCACCCTGTTTAAAAAAATAAAAATACTCAACAACAGCAATACTACAATACTCGAGGTCCATATTGGACCTCATTTCAACCACTTCCTCAAATATCTACAAAGTAATCTATATAAGGGGTGGTGGTGGATATGATAGTAATGATATAAACAAACAACTTCCCCAAAGTTGGGTAAACCTATATGAATTTCATTACCATCATCTTACCTTTTCTCGTCGTTAAATGATAACTTCACTTATATCTTACCTACTCCTTCACCTGAAATAAGACATGTGAATTGATAATTAAAAATGATAGCACAACTTGAACCAAAAACCATCCATTTTACTTGAATACACAAATCATTGTAAAACAGAAGCATTCTATGCATATGTGACAATTTATAGGTACATAAAAACCATTCTTGAATATTTTCAATCAAGTCCCCCAGACTATTAATACAACAATCAAATAAACCTTATGAAATAGTAATTCACATACCTGTCATATAATTAATAGAGATGTTGTCTTTGAGAGTTTAGCAGCAAAGAAATAAACAGTTACTGGTACCAAACGACTACAAAGTTGTGAATATGATGGTTTGCTGATTAGTAGACCTCGGCAGGGTAGTACATATTTAAGAAATAATACAGGTTTCGTACATGACGCATCCAGAAATGCACAAGGAAAATGAATTTAAAATAATGTTATTCTTAAAATTGTATGGATATACATGTGAATTCGACATGCCCTATGCCTCCAAACATTCGATGAAAGTACCAAATTCAGTTGTCACGCATTATCTCGAGTAATTACACGCGCTTGAAAGAAATTATAGGTGAGAGGGACAGCTGAAACCACCCTCCAGAAGGCAAAGGCTTCCAAGCATTCAAGTCTAACCTCAGTGTGATGTCTTAGACCGAGCGAATGATTATATACTCGACATCCAAGACTATGCAGTGCACTTCTAAAGCCTAATTTGAACAAAAAAACTTCGCGAGACCCAAAAAATGAACCCAATAAACACAAATTTCTATAAGAGGAAAATATATTATAGGAGAAAAACCCATTTATGAAAATATATTATATGAGAATATATTAGTGAATATCTAATTATTACAAAACAGAGAATCACAAAACATTACAAAACAGGTGCATACCTGATTATCACAAAACAGAGATTGTAAAAATACTATGCTGCATAAAAACATTGTAAAAACATTGATATCTAAAGGTTGAATTGATGGCAATGGGATGAGCAAGGAATGACTTTTATCTGATGTCGGCCGCGGTATATGCAAATCAGAGATGGTATGCCGCTCAGAAGTTTGCCTTCGCAATGCTTGCAACATAGGTACATAGGTGATGGGTCAAGGGAGGCGATTGATACGGCTAGTGATGGCAGGGATGGGAGGGTGGGGTCGAGTAGGTCGTAGGATGAGAGATCGATGTTGTTTCCAACTCAAAAAGTAGCACCTGAATATAAAAAAAACCACATGTTTTGAAATTTAAAAGATTTGGGATCACTACCTATTGATTATTTTGATGCAGCCCTGGTTAACCTTCTGAACATAGGGTCTGGAGGCCTGCTTCTAGCCAAAGCCTTATTCTTTGAGACTGCAATTTGAGTACAAGAGGCATCAGTTTCCACCACCTAATCCTCATTGACTGTTTGAAAGGCTGCAATTTTTTTGACACATTTTTAGAGAAAAGTAAAAGCTCCTCTATCAGAGGATGACCTTCTTCTCCTTCATCTTCATGGTCGGAAACAGCAAGAGGTAGGTGGAGATCGTGATTCTTGATGCTAGGGAGATCAGTTCCCCTTGGTGAAAGCATATGGTTGTTTACAGTAACCATCTCACTGTCTTCTATCTCTTTATCTTGGATTTTGTGGATGAATTCTTGAATATGGGCACAAAGTTTGGTAGGTTTGACTGAGTTCTTGAGTGGATAGTGGTTTGGTTGGATAGTGTTTGATAGGAATTTGGGATCTGTTTGGTTTGTACAGTAGGGAATAACTGTAAGAGGGGGATCTGTTTGTTGAGATTGGGTTAGGCTAGCCTCTGGGATGACTGTAGGAAAGGTATTTTCAGTGTTTGAAGGTTCTTTTGGATGATTAGAAGGTAGGCTATTATTAAGTGTATGTGGGATATTTGAGGATTCACCTTGGTTAGTAGTGTGGGCTAGGGGAGGGGGATTGGGAATTTTTTGACAGCAAAATGTTGTTTAGGTGCGTAGGGTATTTTTTCTTGGTTTTTATGCAAGGGCTTAAGGATGTGTGTTGTGGGCTACTTGGATTTAGTTGCAGTTACATCTTGACCAGCTGATGAATGGGATATAAAATATTTATCTTTATCATGCCCCAGTTTGAAACATACTGTGCAATAGCTAGGAATATCCTCATATATAATCTTTTGTCAAAAACCATTAACTCCGCAACCAATCCACACTCGATCAGGTTTCAAACCGAGGAGATTAAACTCCACACAAACTCTAGCTACGCTAGGCCTATTAATGGATGCTGTTGAACTGTCAAGATTGAGAGGTTTACCAATAACTTGGGGAATAAAAAATAATGAAGGTTTAGAGAAAAAATGAATGGGAAGTGATGGGAAAGAGAGCCAAATAAAAACAATGGCACTCTCACATTCAGGGTGAAATTCAGGTGTCCACTTAATAGCAGGCTCTCCTTTGAAAGATGATATATGGATTAGAGGGATATTATCAGGTTTAAGATTATCTTTCAACACGTTTGCAAACGATTTATTCCATGAAGCTGAAGGATCAGGGGGTTTAGGTTCAGCATGATTGGGGTTTGACGTGGGCATAGCCATGCAACCCTAGCTAGACTTTCAACTATAGAAGTGGTTAAGTTATTTTGAACTTCTCATATACATATATATGCACCAGCATATATATGCAGCTGTCCTAATCTACGGACATTACACTAAGGCAGTTTAGTTGCAAAAAAGCATGGACCTCAAAAAATAATACCGAACAAAACAGAACTAAGGAGACATACATTACCAACATCGAATGTTTAGTAGACTGCATAATTGAAGAAATCCATTGAATTAACTTGTTACTGAAATCAAAAGACTGAATCGTATTCATTAAAAATCGCTAAACAATTCTGTAAAAGGTTTGAACAAGTGTAAAATATAAAAATGATGAGGCAATTTTCTGACTGCATGAAACCAGTGTTCACGATGCATTACCATAGAAGACGAAATACACGATCAAGATCATCTAATTTCATGAGTTGCACAACTATTAGCCCAAGAAATAGTTGTAACAACCCACTTATTTGTATTTCCTGTACATAAAAAATTTATAACCCAAGATTGAAGCCTGTCTAATGGCCCAATATACCATTTGTATATATAGAAGTTGTATAGAAGAATATGAAGAATCACTGACTTTATCAATTCATCCCTACCAGCTACGGAGAGAAAATGATATTAATATTCAATCCAACATCAAACACTACTAATATTCAAAACAGATAGACATTGGATACATTCAAAACAGATTATCAATCGATTCAAAATAGATTACTAATATTCAAAATAGAGTTCAAACACTACTAATTGTTCACTTTGACAATTTGTTCAAATTTCTCAAGACAAATTACTCTGGATCACTTAAGGATAAGACAAAGCAACAGCCAAACCACCCAAGATTTCTCGACATCCTTAATAGTGTCCGCCCCATGACTTTGACGATACAATGGATGATTCTCTTCTCCTAGATCAACACTACTAACGTAAACCTTACGTTCAAATATCAGCAATTGATGGCCATGCACCACCGTTCCAGTAGCAGCTGAAGCAACAACTTGTCCACTTTAAATCTTTCTCTGATTTGAAAAATCTAATAAATCTACATATGGATCATGTGGAGGATCAGTTAAATCTCCAAAGTTTCGCTCAGTTGAATCTCCAAAGTTTGGCTCAGTTGACCGGGGGGGGGGGGTAGGAATGTAATCACGGGGACTTGAATGCGGAACTGGAGTGTAATCATGGGGACTTGAATGCGGAACTAGAGTGTAATTACGAGGACTTGGATGTGGGACAGGAGTATAATTGCGAGGACTTGGATTTGGTATTTTCAATCCATTCGATTCAAAAGCACTTGAAAGCATGGTAACGGATGATTTGAGAAATGCCATATCCTCATCATGTTTTTCTTCTCGTGTCTTTGCTCTAGTCAACTGTGATACTATAGGAGCAATTGCCTTAAGTTTACTTTTGGACACGGGTCCAATACCACGTGTCGCCCCCCTAGTATCTTTTCCTCTAAAGTCAGTCAATGCATCTGTATCAATACTGTTTTGGCTTGAAGAACCTTGACTACTTCTCAGCTCACTCAATTTTTGCTGAAAAATTATTTATGAATCTATTAAAACCATTTAACGACGAAACTTGAAGGAATTTAATTATTACAACTGAGATTACGAAACTCACCATATCATCAGCTACCTTTGGGTGAAACTCCCCAGTTTTCCGCCTACGACTTTCGAGATACACTTTCGAACGATCAACCGGTCGTTTATTGTTAAGCACCTATAAATTAATTTTCCATTAACTATTTGAGCAAGACATATAATATATATACACATTAAAATAAGAAAGGTTTTATACCATCTCCTCGGTTTTCTCAGCATACGACATCCAACCAAGACAATGGACGTCAGTCTTTTTAGCCCTGTTCACCCAGCCTTGGTGTCTTTGTTTCAATTTTGCCTCAGATACTTCACGCGAGATGAATTCATTCCACTCACGAACAGGGATATGCTTTTTCTCTGGTACTTGATCCTTCAGGGCCTTTATCCCATCACTGTCCAATCCCTTAAAATAAGTCGAGCGGAGGTTACTTCTAAAAGTCTTCAATTGAATACCAATGGCTTCCATGGACCCCTCCTTCTGGTCGGATGGAAGATTGAACTCCTTCATAAGCATATCCCACAAGTCATCCTTTTTTACTTGCTCAACCGTATCCCAACACTCATATTTTAAGCCAATACAAGATTTTAACAAAGACAAGGCTCGAGCTTTAAAAGGATTCTTGCCATTTATTGGCAAACCAAATAGGTTAAGGGAAATGTGAGCATGAGAATCAATGGCAGAATGTTCATCATGACTTGAACTTTCTGGCCTGGATGATGGAATTGTATTCTCGAACGCCATTTTTTGCATTTTTATATTTATGCATTAGTTCATATGTTAATACAAGAGTAAGGAAATAATATAAAAATATATAATATAAGTTATACCTTTTCAACATATTCTAAAAGTTTTGATAATTCAACCATGTCATAAGTTTCATACTTCATCATTTCATGTAAAATTTTTATCGGCCATGTCTGCAGAAGTGTGTTGATAATTGCATTTCTTACACTAAACATATTAGGACGTATGCCTTCTCTCCTAAGCCGATAATAGATGTTAACTTTGTTATGCATATGTTTTCTCACAGTAGAGTCTAAACGCATCCTTATCCTCTTCAATTCTATCCACAAAGGATGAATTTTTCTTTCTTCGAGTTCTAAAAACTCTACTAACTGCATCGCATTACTTGGATTGTGTTTTATGAAAACCCTTTCAACTGCTTCATCCCAACTTTGAGGTAGCGTGCGTAGAATTGATTGAAATAAATATGCTTCAGGTATGTTCCACCCATGATCTCGCAAGTAATTGCATTGTTTGATTTTTCGATAGCCATGCCGATAAATTGTCATGTTCTCTATAAAAGACCTGTTTTGAAAATCGTTGCATGTATATACAATATATGACATCCTGGAAAAAGTAATAATAAACTTGTGAACAAAAGTCACTATGAATACATGCTACGAAATAATTGAAACATGCTATTATACATAATTTTCAAGTCAACATTTAAAACAACATAACATGCCACAATTAAACATCTACTCCTCTAATGCGTTTAATAATTTCTTTAATTCTAGGTTGTCATCTAGAATAGACTGAATCTCGATTGGTGCCTCTATATCGTCTACCGATGTAGTCAAGCGCTGAGGAGAATGTAAAACAACAGACCATGGATCATTGTTGGAGCTCTTTGCATAAAACACTTGCTTTAAGTTTTGGAATGCACAAACGAATGGCTCTTCATTAACATTGTCTTTACTCTTCAACTTGGACAAATCAACCTTCACCATGTGGGTGTCAGGGTCGACCATACATGCATTCTTGTCCTCCATTCTCACCCAATCACAGTAAAATACAAGTATGCTGAAAGATATATAATCTAATAGGATAATTTATTTTATAATCCCATAATACATCATCTCAGCTTCTATCAAGTTTTTATCTTTCGCGCTTGCCCTGAAATGAGTTAATGATTTATATGAAATTCCGTTGTTTTGTTTCCCAATAAGTTTTAACTCGTGTGTGATTGAAGAGAACACAAAACCATTCACACGATATTGTCCAAACTCCTTGGCTACAAAACTAGGCCCATTTGCTAGATGTGCAAGCCTTGTCGATACTTCACCAGCTTTCAATAACTGAAACCAAGAAAGTATTTGCATTGTGAATATGTTGCAAAGACAGTAAATAAAAGTGAGGTATTACTGTAGTCACCTCGGAAGCTACCCAATGCCTAAAGTCATTGTCTGCGATCGCGCCTCCCTTCCTCCTCTTGGCATGCCCGCACTCATTATATTGCCTAGGTTAAAACACTAAAAATATTAATTTCTAATGAATATAACATCGAACATATTACATTATTTTACAAAACACTTTAAATAAACTCACATTTTCCATTTATCTATGTCTTCATGCATCTCGAATACATATCGAGCCACCTGGTTATATTGTGTACTTGTTAGCTTCACTACCTTACCTTTCCCCAGGGCCTCCTCATCAGCAAACTCTTCTAATTCATCAATAAAGCGTTCACGACCTCCAACGTTTGGGTTAGGCATATATTCCTTTGCATACAAGGAAGCCTCTTCTATAATGTACTCCTCAGCAATGGACCCCTCAACGTACCGTGTATTCTTAACGTAATCTTTAAAAGTTTTCATTAATCGTTCGAACGGATACATCCATCGGTACCTTACTGGTCCACATAAAAGTGCTTCATCGCACAAATGCACTAAAAGGTGGATTCTTATGTCAAAGAATGAGGGATTAAAGTGCTTCTCCAAAACACATATAGCCTCGACCAAAGTTTCTTTCGCTGCCATTATGTGCGTCATGTTGACAACTTTCTCATACAATAGGGAGAAACATAAGCTAATTTGTAGAAAGGCCCTTCGAAGATCCTTGTGTTCCGAAAAACAGTGTCCGAACAACAGAGGGATAAGTTGCATTATCACATGCCAATCGTGGGACTTGCACTTTTTCAAATCTTTTGTTACATCGCAGACAATCCTGCGTAAGTTGGATAAGAAATTAGAAGGGACCTTCAAGCCCTTTAATGTTTCTAAGAACATATTTCTTCCTTCAATGCTCAAAGTATAAGATGCAACTGGCATGTGCTTTTTTCCAGTGTTTGTATCTTCTTTCAACCATAATGATCTTTTAATATTCAAATCACGAAGATCTTCACGGGATTTTTCTCCATCCTTGGAATGAGAACCACCAATGCATGTGCTTACGAGATGCTCAATGATATTTTTCTCAGTGTGCATTATGTCTATCACATGTCGCACAGGATGTTCCTTCCAGTATGGCAAATCAAACATTATTGATCTCCTCGACCACGTCGTTTTCACATCAACATCCTTTCTTTTACGCTTTTGGGCCAAAATTATGGGGTGTTTCCCCCTCAAATTTTGATAATCCTTTAATGACCTTTCTTTAATTTCCAAACCAGAAAGTCTTGGTGGAGGTGGTCGCATCTCGATTCCTTCTGGGAGAAAATTGCTACGTATTGACCTGAATTTATGACTTTGGGGAAGAAATCTTCGATGTCTATGATAAAAAAGTTTACCACTTTTCTTAAGCCAGCTGGCTTCAGTCTCCTCTCCACATATAGGACAACCTAGGTAACCATGTACATTGCACCCAGATAAATTCCCATAAGCAGGAAAATCATGAATTGCCCATATCAACATAGCTCTCAAATTGAATTCCTCCTTTTTGTATGAGTCGAATGCTCTCACACCTTCAACCCATAACTCATTCAATTCATCTATTAGTGGTGCTAAGAAAACATCAATGTCACTACCCGGTGCTTTTGGACCTGGTATCAACAACGACAAAATTGAAAACTCCTTTATTATGCACAATGATGGGGGCAAATTTAAAGGCGCCGTAAACACAGGCCATATACTCTTATCTATGCTCAATTTGCCAAATGGATTAAACCCATCGGTTGATATTCCGAGGCGAACATTGCGTATTTCTGTAGCAAAGTCTGGGTATCGGTGATTTGCAGATTTCCACACAGATGAATCAATCGGATGTCGTATGAGATTCTCACCCACCTCCGCTAGACTATGCCAAGTCATTTCCTCTGCTATCCAAGGTATAGTGTAAAGTCTCTTCAACTGAGGACCTAAAGGGAAATACTTTAACACCTTATTAGGTATTTGCATATCTACTTTCAATAAACGTTTATTATGTACTATCATCTTTTGTTCATATCTAGGTTCCTTACAAATAGGACAAGCCCATTACTTGCAGCAATGAATTGATTTGTATTTCATACCCAAACCTTTCAAATTATCCTTCATGATCGGATAATTGACTGGCAGTGTATTTTCTTTGGGGAGAAAATCTTTTGCCCAGAGGAGTATTGCCATCACACTTTTTCCCGACAAGCCAAATTTGCTCTTTAAGTTGTGCAATCCAACCATGGCATATAACTTTGTGTGGTCGGGGTTGGAGTTATGGTATAATGGTGTTGCGGCTGCTGCTTTTAACCATATATAATCCTTAACTTGGTCCGTATCATTGCCAACATGATCCTCACATCCTAAAACATTCCCTCTACTATATTGATTTTCTTGTGATGCGTGCACTTCATACGTATCATTAATGAGATCGTTTAACCTAGCATGTACTAACGGGTCACCATTTGTGTGAACGGTTTCATTGACAAGTATTTCTTCTGGAATATACTTAAATTACCTCTCCCCATGGAAATGCCAAAACGTGTAGTCAGCTTGCATACCCCAATGAAACAAATGTACTTTTACATCTACCCCTTTCAACCATTTCCTAATTTTAAAACAATTGCACAGGCATGAGATAATATCAGTTTCGAGATTCTTTGTTGCATAATTCACAAAGTCTTTAACCCCATTAACGTATACTTGCCCCACTCTACAACTTTCACCCATCCACTCTTTATATTGCGGAAACCCCATTAATTCTACAATACAAACAAATAGAAACTCAGTAAATTATAAAACTAAATGAAGTTTGAGATAATATTTAGAACATAATCTCTGGCTTATCATTGCATTAATACTAACGTCAAAACTTCAACGAGCACAAAACAACGGTTATTTAATTAATTTTTAGATAAAATAAATATGAATAGTATAAAATGATTATTGAAAAAAATCTAACATATTCCCAAACAAGATAATATTCAAAAAATGAAAGAGATTAAATGATGTGTAGATATACTCACAACAAAACAATCAGATTTGATTATATTTTGTCTAGAGAACGTTGATCGCAAAGCTCGGGCAAAAATCGTAATATTAAAAATCCATTTGATTATATTTTGTCAAAAAAATATAATGTCTAGAGTTTTTGAAAAATATTTTGTCAAAAAAATAACTCAATACAATTTCTAGGGCTTATTAACATATAATACAATTTGTATACAGATACACTCATAAACACACATATAAACAGAAATCTATACATACACATACATACACACACATGTAAACATAAATCTATATATACACATACATACACACATATAAACAGAAATCTCTACATACACACAAATATACACACATACCCACACATAATAAAAATCGAAATGCGCACACGCACAATGAGAATTGAAATTAGGGCTTTAGACAGAAATTAGGGCTTTAGACAGCAAAAATACCCAAAAATATACCTTCACAATTAAGAAAAAGTCTTTAATTCTGGAAATGCGCACACACCCAACAGTAAATAAATTATGATGTCCCTGATGTTAAAGAGTAGCAACCCAAGCGATTCCAAGAATCAGTTTATGCTTCAGTTTCAAAAGCATAAATGAAGAACAGATCTCACCAATACCTGAAACCCAAACGATTCCAAGATTCAATTTTTAATCAACAACTGAAACTTTAAGCATTTTAGGGTTTGCTTTCAAGATTCGTAGAGAGAGAGAAATGCGCACACACCCTATGCGTACAGAGAGAGAGAAATGCGCACACACCCTATGAAAGAGAGAGAAGAGGGCGAGAGCTCTTCACGTACAGATAGAAGGAAATTAAATTAGGTGAAAAATTTTATGACCGCTAATAGCAGTCACAAATTGAGTATAAGATCAAAATTTGTGGCTACTGGGAGCGGTTATAAATTTATGACTGCCAATAGTAGTTATAAATTAAGTCTTAGACCAAAATTTGTGATCGCTAATAGCAGTTACAAATTTGTGACCACTAATAGCGATCGTAAATTAAGTCTAAGACTAAAATTTGTGACTCCTCATAGCAGTTATAATTCCGTGACTGCTCATAAGAGTCATAACTTGTGTCTACTAATAAACTTGTGAGTGCTTGTGACAGTTATAGATTTGTGACTGCTTATAGGAGTCACAAATTAATTATATGGTAACATTTGTGACTCCCATTAGCGGTAACAAACTAATTGATTCAATTTTTTTTAACCAATTAATTTTATCACCCCTAATGGAAGTCACAAATAATTTTGTGATTGCTCCCGAGAGTGACTAGTTTGTTACCCCTATTGGCAGTCACAAAAAGGCAGTCACAAAATTAACATTTTGGTGTAGTGAAAGATGAATGTAATTGTATTTATTATTGTAATTTTCATGTTTTTTTTTTGTTTCATCTCATATGGGGGGAATGGAAGAAAAAATGAAATGCAATTTGTATCACATTCAAGTGTAATGAAATTATAAATTCGTTCAATAACTTATTTAATGTAGTTATACCAAATGAAAAATCATAAATACATTCAATTAGATTCATCCAAAACAAAACAATCTTTATATGTAAATACACGCATTACATGCTTATGCAACCATAATTTTACCATAACAACAATTTCTTTATAAATCCCCCGTAAATGCATCTAGTTATATTAAAGAACATATAATCCTCCATCAATAAAAACTTCCATTATCAATCACCCATTTAACCTGTTCTCCTAACTTCCTCCACCCCCACCCCCCAACTTATTTGACTCATTAAAATTTGAAAAAATAATATTATGCATCATTCACATTAAAAATTAAAAAAAGATTATATTTAAAGGCTTACTATAAGTAATTCATCCTTATTCTTTGGTTTTCCTTGGCCTGAAGTTATTGTTGTGCCTTTGTCTTGAGTTAATTGTGATTTCACTTGCTCATCCAGTTGTGTTAGCCATGTACGAATTGAATATATTTCTTGGGAGACACTTATTTTCATGAGAAAGAAATGATGACTATTAATCAAAAATATTTTGAAAGGACAATGTAAATCAAGTGATAACAATTACTTGTTTTATATTATCCTGCTTACTTATATACTTATTACGACCTTGATTTCCACATTTTTTTCACTTCAAAGAGTTATGTAGATCCTTTTTGTTCAACCTATATCGATTAGTTGTTGACATACATCCATCCCCTACAATCTCCTCTTTTTTAGGCCTACCTAGTAACCTACCATACGATAGTGGATCCATTAGGGGCTGACTACTCCTAGGCTACACTTGATCACTATCGAATGATTATATATTATTTTCATAAGCTTTTATGTATGTTTAATTCTAACAGCAATGATGAACAAAATGCTATAGCTTAAAACCTGCATAATCCGTGGATAATAAAGCACCATGCGCAAATGGCATTCCATTGAGATCTTAGTTCCTATAGATGAAAATCGATGAATTTAGATCACATACTAACTGAAAAATTAACCTCAATACTTGAAATTTATCCTCTACCAATCAGGGACACATATAGTAGTTTTCCCTTTTACCGCGCGTAGTAGTACTTCAAAGCATTTTCTTATTATTTAAATTTACTCCCTCCATCAAAACTCACCAAATATTCTCAAATACAGTTAGGATTGTCCTATCCTTAGAGTCCATAATTAGACTGTTCAAAATCTCACACAAATTTTCAAAAGCCATCCTAATTTGAGCCATGTGGAGAAATTTATCTTCTTAATTCAGATAAAGAATTCCCCCAAATTCATTCATGGGATTTAATTTCATCTGAGATATCCTTTTCAAATGAATGTATATTTGTACTCTTGGCATAATTGTAGAGTTATTATTTCAATACTAGGCATTTGTGTTCATATTTTAAGTTATTATACAAGTCCCTAGCATAAACCTTAACTCTCAATTATGATTTAATTCTTACAAAGAATGCACGCGGACATTTGTTTCTATGTTAAGAATGTCTAACAGTGTTAATTTTCATGTCGACACCTTCTTCGAAATGGATATAAACCAAGTCCAAGTTTCATTGGTTCAACCGCCACAAGGACATATGCAATAGGGACCATAGAATTATTGGCACCCATGCCCATAACTATGAGTAATTTCCCCCCAAGTGGACCCTTCAAGTGGACACCATTCATTTTAATCACGAGACTACAAAGATCCACAAAGACCTTCTTACAAGGACCCCAAATAAACAAACATTATAAAAAATTTCCTACACACTCACCATCTCTTTGAATTGCTATAGTTTTTTTCTGGATCAGTCCTCTTCAATTCTACAATTTAATCCTAAACTTCTTCATATTGATCCTTAATTTACCCTCCATCATCTTAAATACTCCTCTTTTTACCCTAAGAAGTTTTGTTCGAAAAACATTGACTTGAAATTCTTGCATCACTTGTGATTAAAAAAAATAAATGAAATCTTAGGATTACCCTTAATTCGTTGTAAAGAGGCCCTTATTGTCCATGTTGAACTCAAATTTGCATTCACAAATGACATATTATAGGCGTGAGTTGGATCAAATGTCCTAATTTGGAGGGTTTATTCTCCATCCATTTTAGTTGCATATGATGTCCATGAACACCCACTTCCATACCACCCTCACTCTATTTTTTCCCTTTTTTTTTTTTTAACATTTTTCATTTATTGACCATGCTTAATTGAATATTTCATATTAGTTTAATCTAAGATTTTTGTTGTGCTAAAGAGTTAACCAAGGACAAGTTCAAGATCACCTATAATTGTTTTAGGATTGAATTGAGGTCATTGCTTCCTCTTCTCACTCTTCTCTTTTTGTTATACCCATCTCGATTAGAATTACTATCAACAATACCCATGTCATTACTAAGAGAATCTAAAAAAGACAACCATCAATAGTTTCCCCGCCTTTAATGATATTACCGCTTATAGATCACCTAGTAAATGAATAAGAGATCAAACCACTAAAACCTTAGAGGAGCACCAATAGTTAAAATGCAGTAAATAAAGAAGGAGGTGAGGCAATGGAGAAGGAGACTATAAGGTAAGTAGTTCAGCGATCTGGCTTACTCCATTGTGCAAGGGTGGGTGAGTTTCACTATGAAAAAAAGGCTTTAATGTCCTTGTGATACAACACACTCAACTTTCTCTCTCTACTGTGATTTCAACATAGTATTGGCTAGGGTTTACAATTATCGATCCTTTACAATAGTGGAGAATACAAGCTTATATAGTGTCTGGGTGGTGTAACACAACCCCCCACGCGTGTAAGAAGCACGCAAAGTATTTGCTAGCTAATGAGGTTAACCTAAATGTCTCTAGAATAGGTAGATCACGATGAAGTAAATATTACCCCCACGTGCACATGAAATTCGGTTATAAATGTGTGTTCACGTGGATTGATTATGTTGGAGCCTTGCCTCACGCTTGGTGGAGATGTAGTCAAGAACGGTCTCGGTTTGGTCGACTATGAGACTCACAAATTCATGTTCAATATTGGTCTGGGGATTACTGAGTGTAGTCTCAGCCGAGTAGGCATCAATCCGAGATGAGGTTGTAGCATGAACCCATAAGGTCTCGATTTCTAGGCATAACAAATGAGACAAAAGAAGGAGGACATGGTTGTTGAAGGGTCTTAATTTAAGATGATGGAAGAAACCAAGATTACAGATGCTGGGCTCCTTGTAATATGCGTGCTTTATAAGGTCGGATAGGTCGAGTAAGAGCTATCCTCAGACGAGGTTACACTTGGGCATATCAATCACCCATTAGCCCCCAATCTATAATATTAAGAAGAGGCTACGAGGTAAGAGTATCTGAGGACAAGGAGCTTGATGAGATATTTCTGACCGTCAGTTGGGCAATCTTTCTAATGTCATATCTAAGTTGATAATGGTCATCGATGTGACACTTGGCAGCTAATTAATGGCTTTCCAGGCTTGATAGGACATATATCTCAGTCTCCATTGGGTAGCGTCTGCCCAAGTATAAGCGACGACTAAACACTTAGAGTTTAGGGCCCAAATTATGAGTCTTATTTAGGAATCATGTATAATCATTGTTTGGTTTAAAAATAAATATTTTTACCCTTTTCTTTTTCTTTTTTGCCAAAACCTTTCTTTCTCACGTGTGACCTTTTTGTGAAAATACCGTCATTAGCATCCTTCGAACTTCCATCAATACTCATATTTTCTGAACAATTTCTTGCTTTTAAGTGTTCCTCCTTAACCAGGTGTAGACACCTCATTCCGTTACCCCCTAATTCTACTTAGGTCCCTAGTACCTCCACTCATCACTGTAAACCCTGGTCACATCCCGAGTACTGACCTAAAAGCCATCGGGCACTCCCCAGACTTAGTTTGACCCAAAGGTCAAACTCTTCATCTCGACTAAGACTCAATGAATCTTGGAAGGAAACTGAATACCCTTTCCAACGGTCCGCCCCGTGCGCGATTCTGACTTACCATGCGAACGAATGATCCATTTCTGTCCGAAACCTGACCTAGAGGCCACCGGGCGCTTTCGGGCTCTGTTTGACCTAAGTCAAATCTTCATCTTGACTGAGGTTGAATGAATATTCGAAGGGCACTGAATACCCTTTCCAACGATCTGTCCCGTGTGCGATTCTGACTTACCATGCGGATGAACGATCCGTTTGACTCCAGGAGGCCACCGGCGCTTCCCGAGCCCGGTTGACCAAAGTCAACTCTCCAAACTGGGCCAAACTTTTTGGAATATCGAAGTACATCTCCTAACCTTTCCAGCGGTATGCCCCGTGCGCGATTCGGACTTACCATGCGGACGAACGATCCGTTTGCGTCCGAATGATTCCACGTCCAATGGATCGATAAATGCTTTCGAGCCATATTTGACCCAAATTAAACTCCCGAACTCGGGAGCGGTCCAAAGTACTTTCGAAGGTCTCTAAAATACATTTCCAACGGTATGCCCTGCACCTTCCTGCCGACAGGCAGGAAGGGCTCTAAGCCGATCGGCAGTCGCCTGGGGCTATAAAAGGAGGCCTTGGCCTCATTTGCAAAAGAGGGGCCCAGATCTGAAAAAAATCCGTCTCAACGAATCCCAGAAACCTCTCTCGAAGGAAGCGTGATTTCAACTTCCAAATACCCTTTCTACTTCCACTTTTCATCATCCTTTTCATCAAACTTGATGAATTAGCCACTCTCCATCATCATCCAAGTGCAAGAGATGCTCTCCAACATTCAAGATCAAGCTCAAGATCTTCAAGAAGGTCCAACTTTTTCAAACTCTCTCTTAAATTCTCTTGAATTCCCAATAACTTGTTTTCTTACTTAACACTTTTATTATCTCATCTCACACATCCTAACATACTTTTTATTTAGTATTATTGCACATCTCTTATTTTCATATAAATAAAAACCCTAAAAAATAAGAAAAAGAGGGTTTGCTCATAAATTCCAAGTAGGGATTCTCACACTTTTTCCACACTTTTATCACAACCTAAAACACTTTTTCTACACACACACACACACCCCCACAAATAAGAGATCCTAATTTGGATTTATGGGATAAACCCCACCCCTCATTTTGTATGCGAACTACGTGGGCTTTGATGACTTTATAGGCTACGTAGGCGTCTCGGGGTAAAACCCGAGGCTCGAGTCCTTTCTCTCTCTTTTTTTTTATTTTTTTTCTATCTTCTCTAAATCCATTTTCCTCATATTCTATATACTTGCTCTTAGTGAAGTATTACTCCATATGCGTTATCGTTCCCTTATAACGATCAACGTAGGGGTAATCGCGTAAATCTCATTTTTATAATATTACTCTTATATCTTCCTACGGATGACTCGCTTTATCTTTTCCATGATACAAGTCGAGGATTCCTACCTCCATTCTATATATATACTCATACACACATATCACGGGGGGAAACATAAAGGAAAATAGCAAATATTCATGAGAGACCGAAAGGGCGGAATGGGTGCCTAACGCCTTCCCATTCCGTAACTAAGCCTCCGAACCCTTCTCGAATCATCTTGGTTTCGCATGCACCAGTATGTCTTTGGATGCCACTCTTCGGGGTGGCTTCCCTTTTTTCTTTTGTCTATTTTGAGTAAAATAGACTGGCGACTCTGAATCTCTCTACATTTTCACACCTCACAAATCGACGCCGGCGGAAGCGCTCTCCCGAGAGGGGACGCGCGGGACCCGAAAGATCCCTTCCTCCCTCCTCGACGAGGATCGGGGATGGACACAGTGGCGACTCTTCTAGGGACTTGTGTTTTTGCTTGTGGGCTTGATTCTATTTACATGGATTCTATATTTGTTTATGTTCCCCCCCCCCCCCATATCGGCCTATTCCCCTTTCTCACATGTATATCCCATCCCTATGCTTATATTCACACACTTGTAGAAAATTCTCCATGTACACTTCACACCACGTGCACCTAGGATCACATGTATATCCCCTTGTTGCATGCATCATCCATCCATGCTTGGTGTACCTTTTGGGGTACTTGTACATTGGCTCCCTGTTTGGCATAATCAAGAAAGGTATTCTCATCATAAAATACTAATAAGAGAATGATGCATGATTCACACGATATCACCAAAGAGCATTGCTATTTACCAAATTTTACCCAGTAACTGGAGGGTCACTTCGTGATGGGCGCTGGTCCGTCAGGTCGCAGTTAGCCTAAGCGATATGACTCTCACCTTCCATTGGCCAAGTACCTTCGACGTATATCGAACGGTTCCCTCGTATCGTACAGCTTGACCGAAGTCATGATGGGAGGTATATCGCAGGGAATTCGTTCACGTACGCCGAGTATATCAAATTCTCTCTCACACGTACCGTCCCCACGAGGAATATGGTGAGGCAATTCATGTACACTCAGGTATATCAAATGGCTTGTCCACACGTACCAATTGCCCGCAAGAGCAAGACGTATATCGTGGAAGTCACGCCAAAGGGGGGAACCCATGACGATTCACCCAACCAACTACATACCCGCATATAGGTGTCAAACCTAGGACACGCACTTTAGATTGTCGGTTTCGACCCGAAACTCCACCGAAATTCTGGGTCGGCCTGCCGCCCAATTTTCGCGCATTTTTTAAAACGGGACCCTGTCCGCGAGCCTGGTTACAAGTCCAAACGTAGCCTTGCATATATTAAGACCCCCCACTTTTCCAGGCTCGGGTCCCGTTCGGCATTGCATTTACGAGAATTAAATACAAGTGAGAAGATAATAATCATAATAATCATGCTGAGTTCTGTCTCTAAAAATCCACAAACATTTATCCCTTCTTCGTTAAAAATCCAAAAATATTTCTCCCTTCTTTATCAAAATTCCAAAAATAGTTTCTTCCCCTTTTTCTCAAAAATAAATCTTATCCTACGCCTTCTCAGATCGATCGCACGCCCTTGGCCTGGCTCCTTATTGGCTTCGGTCTTCAGTCAAATCACCTCGGAGTTTTATCCGCTCCTCTATTACTTCTTCCGAATCCGAAATCCATCCATCTTCCATGGAGAATACAGATCAACCACCAGTCATACAACCAGATCTACCGACAGTCCTAGCTCAGCTCGTAGCCAAGATTGACAACCTCCAAGCTGAGGTGCGAGAAATGCAACGAAACCAAGTTCCTATGCCTCAAGAGACCGAGGCCATGTTCCCTCGTGCTATGGGCACACCCGATCCTATCTCGGTCCCGAAAGAATATCAGCACACTCCACGTGCTCCTCCTGCTAATGGGCCGCCGCCTGCCCAGTTTTCGATGCCAAACATTGCCCAGCCTGTGGCTAACCTGCCTATGGTCATTGATCCAAAGGAAGAGGAGTTGAACAAAGTCAAAGAAGATCTTAAGATTCTCACTAAGAAGTTTTACCAAGTCCGAATCTCTGGGAATTACACGGACTACACACATATGTCTCCTTATCCTAAAGCGAGGTTACCCGGGAAGTTCAAGATGCCAAACATCGAGAAATTCAGAGGGAATGTCCCCCCAATTGTTCATTTTCGCAGTTATCATCATTCCATGACTCTCCTAGGGGCTTCTGAAGAGGTGATGGCCCAACTGCTTCAACAAAATTTGAAGGACAGTGCCCTCCGATGTTTTTTATCTCTTGAGGAATCCAGGATCCGTAGCTGGGAGGATATAGCTCGAGAATTCATGTCGCAGTACAAATACAACCAAGAGCTCGAGGTCACCCACCGTGATTTAGAGCTGCTCAAACAAAACTCTGGAGAATCAGTCAGTAACTTTATAGTCCGATGGAGGGAAAAAGCAGCTACCATGACCAATCGGCCATCTGAGGAAGAACAAGTCAACATAGTGAAGAAGAATTTCTTGCCCCGTGTCCAAGCAACCATGGGAGGATAGTACTACCCCCACTTTCGAGCTCTCAGAGAAGCAGGAGTAGAAATCGAGGAAGGTCTTGCCCAAACAGAAGTTGAACCGAAGAAGGTGTCCAGACAGTTCACCTCTAGAAATTATGACAAGCCTGCTAATGCTACAGTCTCAACCATCAATAACATCTCTCAACCAACCACATCATGGGCGCCAGAAAGTCGTCCTGCCCCCGTCCAAAGGGAATACACTGAGCTTCATGCTCCCCTCTCCAAAGTTTACCAAGCCCTGTTAAGCCGAAACCTTATAAAACCCTTGGATCCCCGTCCGTTACCAAACCCACTCCTAAGAAACTTCAAGATCGATGCTCATTGCGCCTTTCACCAAACTGCCGGCCATACCACTGACCAATGCTTTCACCTTCGGAACATAATCCAATATCTCATTGATCGGGTACCATCACCCCACTAGCCAATCCTAAGCCAAACACTACTCATAACCCACTCCCAAATCACACCAATGCCATCATCTTGGAATAAAACCTGAATTTCGATCCATCAACTCAAATCACACCCCTATACCCTCCTAAACCTCTTCAAATTTGCCCATATTTCCTCCTACACCCTACTAGCCCCACTGATCAGGCACTGTCACTCCTTACCAGAGCGTACATCATTGTCTGGACCTGTTCTGAAAGTGAAGGTATGGAATTATCAGAGGTATTAAATCCACTCTTAGATTTCGGGCTGAAATTGCCCTCGCAGATGATTATCGATTGCCAGAGGTTCAGCGCACTATTTTTAGAAGCACGAAAATGGGCCCGAGAATCATATAGGTGGGTGGTACCAACCGATGAAGTCAGCTTAGATGATGTTGTCCAGATCATGGCGGCAGCATTCAGGCAAACCAACAACATTTGCAGTATCACCGAGTTACTTGACACTTTGAAGCTACAAGGGCACCTGATCTCTTCACCCTTACACATCCCCACAGAATTGGAAGACCTATATGAGGAAGTCGTTGAATTTATGGAATGCATTGATTTCACGAGGGAAAATAGAGTTGTTACCACCGGATGGGGAGAAGAATTCGAAGTTTCAAATGAAGAACAAGCTTTAGGAGGAAATGGCCCAATAGCCGACATATGTGGGATAATATCATTTGAATAACTCCTCGGAGAAATAGATAGGCAGAACAACCTGAGATTGATGAGGAAGCTGGATTTAATTTTTTCCCTTCTTCAGTAAATCACATGACCAGATCTCAGAGACATTATCAAATTCCAAACACACTACCAGAAAATAACAAGGGGAAGGACGTTGAAAGCCTTCCTATGCCAGAAATGACCATTGAGGAGAGCAAGATCCTCGATCAACTGAAGAAAACTCAAGCTAACATCACTCTATGGTGGCTTTTCATGTCTTCCCAGCAGCACAGAAATGCTTTAATCAAGTTGCTCATAAGACCCATAGTTCCTCCTTCTACCACACCAGAAGAAGCAGTGAATTTAGTCAGGTCCCTGACCTCCACCCGAATGCTATCATTTTCTAAGGAAATCCCTAAAATTGGGGCGAATCACAATCATGCACTCAATATCTCCATCGAAGTCATGGGGAAGGTTGTACCACTTTATCTCGTTGATAATGGATCCGCTTTGAATGTTTGCCCATTAAGAACCTTCAAATGTTTAGGTCTGAAAGAAGGTGACCTCGCTCCAACCTCCGCTGCCGTGCGTGCCTACGATAATACCCATCGAGAGGTGATGGGATCCATAAAACTTGCAATAGGGGTTGGACCTATAAACCCTGTCGTTGAATTCCAAGTCATAGACATCCCAGCTTGTTTCAACCTGTTGCTCGAACGACCCTGGCTCCACAGTATAAAGGGTGTCTCTTCCTCATTCCATAAAAAATTGAAGTTCTTCGTCGATGGGCGAGTCATCACCATTTTGGGCGACGAAGACAATGCCGAGGGTGCAAGCACCAGAAGTCCAATTCTTGAGATACAGCATGGGTCAAATGATATGCTCTTATCAGGATTTCGAGTTGAGCCACTTCTACTCCAGGAAGGGGACGGTTTCAAAGAAAGGGTTTGTCCAGAATACGACCCTCATGGCAATGTCAATGTGATTCAGATGTTCAGAAACATGCACTTCATGCCCAGACTGGGACTAGGGCAAAGGCAACAAGGGATACTGGAGCCCATCAAACTGAAGAAATATTTCCCTCCTTGCGGCTTGGGGTGTCAATCATCAGAACAAGAGCTCATAATGATTCGCCAGACTCGATCAAAAAGAGGGTTAGACTGCGTTCGAACTATCTCGAGAGATTTTTAAATGGATGATTCATTAAAGAGGGTGAAGAATTCCCCTTTTGCGGCTTTCCAGAACCGTGGTATGACCATACATATAAGAAAATGAAGCCTGGAATGGAGATCTTCTTCGAAGACAACTACTTGTGGGCCAGGAGTTACCAACACCCGGTGCCACCGCTTATCAAAGATACTGAAGAGACTAAGGAAAGTGATTTTGAAGATTACTTCAACCTACACCCCAATATTTACCCTATTTCTTCTACTATTGTCCACCCTTGCTCAAATGTAATCGAGACCTCTTTTGATGAGGTTCTCAATGCTGTTTTTACTATCAATGAAATAAACGAATATTTTGAGTATCTTGTTGTGCCTTACATTAATTATTTAGATTCTAATCAAACTTTTGATGATGATGATTTTGCAAATGAACAATTCTTAACTGATTTAAATAAGGTTAATAACAAACAACATAATCGCGTTCAAGTTAATGAAGAAGAGACTGTTGTTGTTAATCTCGGTTCTAGTAGCCAACTGCGCGAGATTAGGATAGGGGCCACCCTTGACGAGTGTGAGCGTGCACAACTCGAAGAATTGCTAAAGGAGTTCGTGGATGTCTTCGCATGGTCCTACGACGACATGCCCGGTATTGATCCTGAAATAGCTCAGCATGAGATCCCCACTCTCCCAGATTACAAGCCAGTTAAACAAAAGTTGAGAAATCTCCGCACCGAATGGTCGCTCAAAGTTAAGGAGGAGGTGGTCAAAAAGTTAAACGTGGGTTTCATTCGAGTGATCTAATATCCCATATGGCTAGCCAATATTGTACTCGTACCGAAATCAGGAGGAAAGGTTCGAATGTGTGTGGATTATCGAGATTGAAACAAAGCCTCTCCGAAGGACGATTATCCACTACCCAATATCGACATGATCGTAGATAACACAGCCAGTCATGCTCTCAAGTAATTCATCGATGGGTTTGTCGGATACAATCAAATCAAGATGCACCCCGACCACCAAGAGAAAACCGCATGCATCACCCCATGGGGAACCTTTTGCTACACCGTTATGCCATTCGGCCTCAAGAATGCTGGGGCTACCTACCAAAGGGCTGTCACAACCATCCTGCACGACCTGACTCACAAAGAGTTTGAGGTTTATGTTGATGACATGATCATCAAGTCCAAAACTAGAGAAGGTTATGCTCCTGCTCTACGAAAGTTCTTCGAATGACTGCGACGGTATCAGATACGACTTAATACACAGAAATGCGTCTTCGATGTTACAAAGGGAAAACTCTTAGGATTCATGGTCAGTGAGAAGGGGATAGAAGCAGATCCCACCAAGCTGAAGGCCATACTTGAGATGCCACCACCCCAAACAGAGAAAGAAGTCCGAGTTTTTCTTGGGAAATTACAATATATTAGTCGATTCATTAGCCAGCTAACCTCCATCTGCGAACCAATCTTCAAGCTCCTCCAAAAGGATTCAACCAAGGTTTGGAACGAGACCTGCCAAGAAGCTTCTGATCAAATCAAATGATACCTGACCCAACCTCCAGTGCTCATGCCTCTACAGCCCGGTCTCCCTTTGCTCCTATACCCAACCATAACCGACACTGCAACTGGGGCTTTTCCGGCCCAATACCTTGAAGACTCCCGTAAAGAAAGAGCCGTTGATTATGCCAGTCACAAATTTATTTGAGTACGAGGTCAACTACACTGCTTTAGAAAAATCATGCGTCGCGCTTGTCTGGGTCACCCAAAAGTTGCGACACTACATGCTCGCCTTTCCCATTAATCTTGTATCCCGAATGGATCCCATCAAGTACCTGCTCGAAAAACCTGCCTTATCTAGCCGCATGGCCCGATGGTTGATGATTCTAACCGAGTTTGATATCCTGTACGTCACACAGAAAGCCGTTAAAGGAAGAGCCATCTCTGACTACCTCGCTGACTACCCTGTAGAAGAAATAGATGTCTGGATCTCCGAATTCCAAGATGAAAATGTCCTCTGCACCACTCAAGACTGCCCCCGATGGAAAATGTTCTTTGATGGTGCTACCAACAAAAAGGGATATGGCATTGGGATACTTCTGGTCGCCCCAGATGACTCTCATACTCCCATCGCCATAAAATTGGATTTCCCTTGCACCAATAGCATGACAGAATACGAGGCATGCACAGTGGTCCTCAAGTTCGCTCTCAAGAAAGGTATTCAATACCTCGATGTATATGGGGATTCTTCCCTCATAATCGGTCAAGTGCTCAGAAAGTGGAAAGTCAAGGACGAAAAGCTCCAACCCTTTTATGCCCAATTAGAAGAGTTAGCCTCCCAATTTTAAGATATCACCTTCCATTACCTACCCCGAGCAAAGAACAACCTAGTCGATGCTCTCGCCACTTTGGCCTCCATGATCGATATGCCCGAGGGAATAATAATGACCCCCTTCCTAGTTCAGAAGCAGGACAAACTGACCCATTGTTACCATATTAATCTTGTCTCCACAGAAGACCCCGAACTAGCCGATGGTACGGTAGGTATCCCGAGGGTTCCAACAAGAACGACCGAGCTACCCTCCGAAGGCTGGCCGCCCAGTACATCATGCGTCATAAATCACTACTCAAGAGGAATTTCGTTGGAACTCATTTGCACTGTATCGCAAGGGCTAACATTGAAAAGATAATGCAGAAAATCCACAGCGGAGAATGTGGACCCCACATGAACGGTCACATGCTTACCAAGAAGATCATCCGACAGGGCTACTACTGGACTACCATGGCCCAGGATTGCACCGCCTATGTTCGGAGATGCCCTAAATGCCAACAGTTCTCCAACCTCCAACACCTACCTCCGCGGGAATTATACAACATGACTTCTCCTTAGATGTTCTCCACCTGGGGCATCGACATCATAGGGAAGGTTATGCCAAAAGCGTCAAATGGGCATGAGTTCATCCTGGTTGCCATCGATTACTTCACCAAAAGGGTCAAAGCTGAGTTATACGCGATATTAAATGCCAAGAAGGTGTCCAAATTCATCAAGAAAAATATCATATGCCGTTATATGGGGTCCCGCATGAGCTAGTGTCAGATAACGGGTTACACTTCGAAGCAGAAGTCACAGAAGTTATCAACGAGTACGGGATTTAGAGACACGAATCTTCTCCCTACCGACCTTAGACCAATGGTGCCATTGAAGCTGCCAACAAAGAACCTCAAAGCCATCATAAGTAAGATGACCAAAAGTTGTAAGGATTGGGCTGACCGAATCCCATACGCCCTCTGGGGCTATCGAAACTCAATCCGAACCTCTACTGGGGTTACCCATTACTCCCTGGTCTACGGTATGGAATTAGTCCTACTTGTGGAGCTAGAAATACCCTCGCTACGCGTCACGCTTGAAAGTAAGGTTAGTGAAGAAGACTGGTGCCAAAGCCGTCTTGATGAGCTAGCCCTTCTAGATGAAAGAAGATTAAAGACTCCATACCACATACAAGGGTACCATCACCGAATAGCGCATTCATTCTACAAGAAATTCAAGGATCGTGGTGTCCGGGAGGGGGATTTAGCCCTCAAAGAAATAATAGAACCCATCTGGGACCCCAGAGGGAAATTCAAGCCCAATTGGAGTGGCCCCTACATTGTGAAGAAGATCTTATCCGGCGGTGTCTCCATACTCACTGACCTGGATGGGGAAGAGATGGCTCGTCCAATCAATCTGGACCGTCTCAAGAAATTCTGCCCCTAGTCCGAAATCTCGGCGCGCTACTGTAAAATTTGGAACCCCGGATTTTAATTATCTCAATTAAAATCAAACTATTAATAATTTCCTTTTATAAAAATTCGAGATGATGCGGAAGCGTAAGATGGTTCACAAAAATTAAATCAACAAATTTTAATTTTCTTAAACAAATTAAAATTACACCAATTAATATATTCACTTAAACCAATTCATTAATCCAAGTCCTAGAATTTTCCTAAGTCATGATTGTCAATATTCCAAAGTTAGGCCAAACCAAATTTTAGCAAATGACTTGAATAAAAGACATTTACCCAATATTTAATTGAAGTCCAAATTAAATTGAGTGTGATAATTTAAACCAAATTTTATCTTGAATTATTCTAAACATGCGTTCTACGTTATTTTGCAAGATAAAATAAATCAATCACACTACGCCGCGATGTACGAGGAAAAACCCGAGACGGGAAACAACCTCGGACGACCCTAGCCACAAATCCACTAGATACGGAATTACAAGCACAAGATAGATAGACTTACAATGCACGACTTGATCCCTCTCAAGCCCCAACGCTTCTTCTTGTAGACACCTCTTCCTAGCGGATAACCTTCGAACACCACCGCGGTCTCGGAATCCACCGATAGGACTTTATATGGTCACCATCACCCGAGCAAGGAGCCTTTCTCCAAGTGGGTAGAATCACAACAAAAAGTCTTCTTCTTTGATGGATGTAGAAGCAAACCAAAACTTCTCTTTGAAACGGAAAAGATAAACCGGTGCCAAACTCCAAGCAATTGATATGTATATATGTGAACTTGGATAACAATATGGGTGTAAAACTAGAGTGATAAAATATTTTCTCTTGAAAAATAGCACTCAAAACATGAACATTTTCCTTAAAGAAATTTGCTCTCAAACTCTCTCTAAGAGATAAGAAAAGTTAAGAAAAGTTAGATTGGAAAATGTTCTTCCCGCACATATTAAAGTCTGAAAAAGTTGGTTAAAAACTAAGTGGGGAAGTGGGTGCAAAATTGCCAAAAAACTGCCAAAAACTGTTCCCGCCTGGCATCTCATTCGAACGACACTATCGAACGAAAAAACAGAAAGTTTGAATATTCTTGTTTTAAGCCCAGAAAACTTTATAAACATTTATTTAAAGTTTTAATTAATTCTTTCTTAAAACAAAACGCAGTTTTTATTAAACCTAACACCCAATAAACTTTGTTCCAAGCTCCTATATATAATATTTCATTCATACCTTGGGAGCATGGAACTATGGTTGATGACATAGAAACGAGGCACACAAACCGGCATATTTGATGAAGCTTTATACTCTTTGCCTCTACGTCTTCAACAAACACTTCATAGGCTTGAGAATATTACAATTAAATACTATCCTATGAATAAATGTTTTTATCCGGAATTGAGCCAACACTATACATGGACTCAATTGGAAATTTGTGTCCTTACAAATCTCCCCCTTCCGGGACAAAAACCAAACAAAAATCCTAAAGGGCCGTCAAGCTCACTAGACTCAAAACATAACCCACCCAAACTTGACTCAACCCAAGGATCAAACGCTTTGCCGTTTAAACAATGCCTCTTTAGAAGAAATCCTGCACACTTAAGCAAACTCATCAAATGCATAGGGAATATCAAAGTATTAAATGCAATTAATTAATTACTCCCCCTAAATTAATTCTCCCATTCTCCCCTTTCTTAAACACATGACCTACTTAGAAAGACGTCTCCCCCTAAGATAAATCTCCCCCAAACTAAGATACGATAATAATAAGATTAGATACCATTTCTCCCCCTATCATTTCTCCCCCTATCATTTCTCCCCCTTTTTGTTCAGGAATAGGCAAAGGATAAAGAACTAATAAACACGTTGAAGCTTAAAGTGTTAAGACATTAAAGCATATGGGCAATAAAAGCAAGGCAAAGACAAACAAATATCATATATATATATATATATATATATACTATAAATATACCAATAAGTACTTGCATATATATATAGATATAAACACACACATGACACAAAATACAATAAGTTTGCACACTCGTATGGCAAAAATGTGTCATATGGAAACGGAAGTGTTGGGGTGTGAACTAGCAACAATTAAATTTAGACCCAAACACTTAAGAAACGTTCACGGAGTTCTCATTTGATTTCAAACTTTATCACATTTAAATATAACCTCATGTGACAATATAAATTGAACTCAATGAACAAACATACACAATGCATACAAGCCTAGCATGATGATGATTCTACAAACCAAATAGAGTCATGACATTAAAGACAACTAGGATAAACGGACATTGTGCAAACCGTTGATATACCATCCAATTATCCCTCAATAAGCATATATATTCTTTTGCTTTTGAATGAATATATCAAACAAACATAGGCCTTGGCAATTGTATTCTTTTTAATGCCAAATATTCTGTTTTTAGGCCTTTGGATCACGTATTTATTTTTGATCCAATAAACGGTGGCTTACTATCGCAAAGGATTTAATTCATCCTTTCGGAGCCCTTCCCCGTGCACATTTAGATATATAATTTTTTTATCTCACAAAGCTCACGTGCAACGTATTTTGACATGCATTAGTCCTCCTAGGTCATAGATATGTAGATGACTAGATTGGTAGGAGAACACCTCAAAAATCTAAAATATAACATGTGACATTAAGATTTCAAAAGAGCTCATGCATGTGTGAAAAGAGGCATATAAAAATAGAATCCATTTAAACAACACAAAATCCAACTACTCCATATAAAGCATGGTAAAGAACATTTTAAGGATTGAAAATCTAAACCAAAAGTTCTATCCACGTGGGAGCGTTAAAGGAGGGATTCAAACACAAGTATATACCACTTAAAGTGTGTCAAACTAAAATACACACATAAAAAATCTTTTTGAGTCTTTAACATTTTTTTTTTTACCAAAAATAAGTATATATACTCAAAAGGATAAACAAAAATCATTTGTATTTTATATTAAGCTTAAATGAAATAAATAAAACACAAATGATAAACAAAAATCTTTTTATATTTTTCAATTAATTCAAACACAAAAGATAAACAAGTCATAATTTCTAGCATATGATATGAAATGAGGCAATGACTAGAAAATGACTAAACATGCATACATATAGCAATGATATATAATATGAAGCACAAAAAGCTAGAGTATGCATAAAACACTAACACATTCAACCTTTAAATTTAGCAAGGGAGGTTTCATGTGATAGTAAATGAGAATCAACAAATCTTGTATCTAGCGCATTTAATAATGATTTCCTAACCCATATAGATTTATATTTAAAATGATGGGGATTGGGAAATAATGAAATGCTAGATAAAGATTTCCTTGGACTTCTTTTAAGATCAAAACAATATGACCTAAGGTGACCTTTCCTACCACAATGCAAGCATGTGTAAACACGAGGAATGTTACCTAAAGTGTGACCCTTTTTAAAGACCTTGGACAAAGTTGACCCTCTAAAACAAACAATGGTTTTAGCTTTAGCAATGGAAGAATTTGAGCATGATGTGCTAGAACCATTAGAACTACTACTAGAGTCTTGAGAATCATTTTTCAATTTTAAAATTTCGGACTCAAGTAATAAATTAGACTCCTCAAAATTATGGGACTCCTTCTTTAAATTTTTAATAATTCCTAGAAGGTTAAAACGCTCTCCCTCAATATGAGGAAACTTGTCCCTAAGAGTCTTTTCACGATTTTCACCCTCTTTCTTGGACTTTTCTAAAATACCAAAATTTGAATGTAAGTCCATGAGCTTTTCACGAAAAATATCTTTTTGAGATAAGGAGATTTGCAAAGACTCAATGTGAGCTTTAAAACAAGAATTTTCATTTTCAAGAAATTTAATTCTTTTTACAAACCTCAAATTTAATTCCTTTAAATTTTCGTTACATTTGTTAAGCCCATTTAATTCCTCTCGAAAATAAAAAAATTTATTTTCATTAAAATTGGACAAATTTTCATTAAGACGTCCCATTGAGAGAAAAAAAATATGAGAGTGATAAAAAATTGAACCACCTAAAAAGGTAAGGAAATACAAAAAGTCGAAAAACGGGTCTTTAACGCGATAACTTAGCGCTCCGGCTCTAATACCAATTTGTAAAATCTGGAACCCCGGATTTTAATTATCTCAATTAAAATCAAACTATTAATAATTTCCTTTTACAAAAATTCGAGATGATGCAGAAGCGTAAGATGGTTCACAAAAATTAAATCAACAAATTTTAATTTTCTCAAACAAATAAAAATTACACCAATTAATATATTCACTTAAACCAATTCATTAATCCAAGTCCTAGAATTTTCTTAAGTCATGATTGTCAATATTCCAAAGTTAGGTCAAACCAAATTTTAGCAAATTACTTGAATAAACAACATTTACCCAATATTTAATTGAAGTCCAAATTAAATTGAGTGTGATAATTTAAACAAAATTTTATCTTGAATTATTCTAAACATACGTTCTACGTTATTTTGCAAGATAAAATAAATCAATCACACTACGCCGCGATGTACGAGGAAAAACCCAAACGGGAAACAACCTCGGACGGCCCTAGCCACAAATCCACTAGATACGGAATTACAAGTACAAGATAGATAGACTTACAATGCACGACTCGATCCCTCTCAACCCCCAACGCTTCTTCTTGTAGACACCTCTTCCTAGCGGATAACCTTCGAACACCACCGCGGTCTCGGAATCCACCGATAGGACTTTATATGGTCACCGTCACCCGAGCAAGGAGCCTTTCTCCAAGTGGGTAGAATCGCAACAAAAAGTCTTCTTCTTTGATGGATGTAGAAGCAAACCAAAACTTCTCTTTGAAACGGAAGAGATAAACCGGTGCCAAACTCCAAGCAATTGATATGTATATATGTGAACTTGGATAACAATATGGGTGTAAAACTAGAGTGATAAAATATTTTCTCTTGAAAAATAGCACTCAAAACATGAACATTTTCCTTAAAGAAATTTGCTCTCAAACTCTCTCTAAGAGATAAGAAAAGTTAAGAAAGTTAGATTGGAAAATGTTCTTCCCGCACATATTAAAGTCTGAAAAAGTTGGTTAAAAACTAAGTGGGGAAGTGGGTGCAAAATTGCCAAAAAACTGCCAAAAACTGTTCCCGCCTGGCATCTCGTTCGAACGACACTATCGAACGAAAAAACATAAAGTTTGAATATTCTTGTTTAAGCCGAGAAAACTTTATAAACATTTATTTAAAGTTTTAATTAATTCTTTCTTAAAACAAAACGCAGTTTTTATAAAACTTAACACCCAATAAACTTTGTTCCAAGCTCCTATATATATAATATTGCATTCATACCTTAGGAGCATGGAACTATGGTTGATGACGTAGAAACGAGGCACACAAACCGGCATATTTGATGAAGCTTTATACTCTTTGCCTCTACGTCTTCAACAAACACTTCATAGGCTTGAGAATATTACAATTAAATACTATCCTATGAATAAATGTTTTTGTACGGAATTGAGCCAACACTATACATGGACTCAATTGGAAATTTGTGTCCTTACAGCTACGTCTCTTCTCATCCCCCTTCAATTCTAAAAAAAAAAAAAACTCTCCATTTCCCTCTACCAAGAATTACGTGGGTCTGATCCTCTACAAAAACTATTTCAAAACTTTTCAAAAACCCGAGAGGTACGTAGGCAGCTCATACTCCTCATATGAGCACGGCCTCTTTCTTTTTCACAAAATACTATCATTTTCTTACCTCCGAGAACGGTAGTTCATTCTAATATTATTTGAACAAAAGGATTATGTAGGCCTTAGCAATCGGTATAGATAATTCAAAACACAAGATTCATCGAAAGGCACAGCTGGATGATCAGAAACTTATTTATTTCATTAATGGGAAATTACAGTATGGATTACATAAGAAAAAGGAACGAATAACTCCCTTCCCCCTACTACTATAAAAACCAGATAAAATCCCCCACGTCTGTTACATAAATAAACTCCCCAGGAGTCTACCCACAGCTACCAGAAGAGCTTGCACCCTCATCATCTACATCCTGAGGACCCCAAGTTTCTCTTGCCTGAATGGAGTGTCGCAAACATTCCATGGATCGATGAGCCTTAACCATCTTAGAAAATACCATAACACCCCCTTCCATGGTGTCAGATAAAACAAAACATCTTTGTCCAGTCTCCACTGCCAACATCTTACTGACTACCTGCCTTCACAACCACTTCATATAATCTTTGGGGACATGCCAAATCTTCCCGACAAACTGAGAGGGACGAGTCGACGGACGCCGATTTTCCCACAGGGATCCAAGCAAAAGATGCAAGCGCTCAGTCAAATCTTCTACCGAAAAGAAATTTGAGATCCGAGGGGGCACGACTTGCTCCCAACCATATTGGCGCAAGAGCCGCCAAGGGAAATAAAAAGAGGTCTGTCTGAGACCAACCAGCCGCACATATGAATACTCTCCTAGCTCCAGCATAGGTTGCAACTGTCCCCACCAAGGCACTGACCAATATAGCCCACGATCCCCATACTTCACAAACCAATTCTCCCAGTTCTCAACATACAGGCCAATGCGGATGAAGTAGCGTGAAAAGAAGTTGGGTACAACCGACAAAGGATATTCTGGAGGAGTTGACAAGCGGAATCTTTCAGACAACCACATGAACAGCATCACAGGGCTACCCCTCAAAAAGTCAGAACGACCTTCTCTCTAGGCATCCAGGCCATTCAGAGTCTCCGCCAATATTAATGTTTTGGATTGCGATGATATGACATCCATGAAGTAATGGCTGCAAGTTGTGGGTCCACCCGCACCTCCCTGGTCACCAACGGTAATTTTGAAACCAGACCCAAAACAACGGCTCCAGCATAGCTAGCATCACCTACTTCCCGTAAATGCACGGACTACAACACCACCGGGAGGGAGATCATTCCTCCATAAACCAATGACCTGGCCGCCGAGGGCGAGATATAAAAAAGCCCGGCCAATAAATCCCTAGGGAGAGGGAAAATTCGAGTAAAGCCGTAGAAACATTGGGAGTTACACCCAGTATGGCAGAAAATTCCTCGTAGGTAGGACAAACTTCTTCTAACCCAAAGTGGAATACATGGTCTTCAGGGTACCAAAATTGTACTGCCGCCATCAGCATTTTCCACTTAAAAGGTCGATTACGCCACAAGGAGACTCGACGAATGTTGAAAGCATCATAGTCGACATTATAAGAGCACATAGCTTCCAAGGCTTCGAGGTAGTTGACAAACTCGGTGCTACCAGGGAGAGCCATCTTGTAGGGCAAAGAAATAGTAGGCAAGTGGACAAGGATGCAAAGGTGTGATGAAAATACTCCACGTTAACCCCTTTTCATACTTGAGAAATCTCACAAAAGACATAATCCCTGTAGGTACTAAAGTCTAAATAGGGTGCCAATTAAAACTTTCAATTGATAGGACTGGACTAAACTACCGATAGGCAGGCTAGGGAGCTTGTTGATCGGCAACCCCCCATTTTTGGAAATTTCCTCCTTTCCTCTTTTGTCAAATCAGAAAACTCAATTGATATTCGCAAAAGGATTTCAAGAATCCTATTTTCTCCTTACAAGATTTCCCTTTTTAATAAAATAACTTTCCTTCGAAAAATTCCAAAAATATTCATTTTTATGGTCTCAGCAGCAAAGTTAAAAAGCACATGTGCATGCACTCATTCATCATTAAAATAAAAGATAGTAAAAAAAAATTACATTGCATTGCATATATCTGTTTTTTGTGCTACATCATTTTGTAGGAAATAAAGAAAAAGCCAAAAACAGCGGGACTCAGCCCGAACCCACATTTTCTCTCTCTCTCTGTCTCTCTGTCTCTCCGTCTCTCTCAAGAGCTTACACCCCTGCGACAAGCTCTCTTCCCCCTACGGCGAGACGATGCGCCCCTACTACCCGAGCCAGAGTCTTCCCCGAACGAGGCTGATGGCACCAAGCAAGAAGGTTCAGGGACAGCATCCCGAATGTGGGCGATCGCCGATGATATCCAATCCCTAATGTCTCTCAGCCAAGTGGTCGACACCCGAATTTTCTGCAAGGAAAATAACAGAATCAGTATCAAGAAAAATAAATCAAAAAGAGGAAAAGGAACGAAAGGTTTACCGCAGGACAAAGGACCTCCTCTATCAAACCCAGCTCCTCCGGATCCATCGCAAGGGGACGGTGCAACATCGGTACTATCCCTCCATCAGCCCGTCGGATGTTGTACGAAAGAATGTGCAGCTTAATAAAAGGGACCTCCGATGTCACCGCCGCCGCAGGTGATAAGGGACCACCACCACTGTGGGAAGACCCCACCGCCCGACTCGAACCAGCAGGAGGGAAGGGCGAGGCATCATGAATGCGGGGCGCCATCAGCCAGCTCGTCACAAAGTCCATATAGTCATACGAAGTAGCCGTATTAGTGTATAAAACATAAGACTCGTCAATCATCGCCATGATCCTCTCATCCTCCAACAGCTGTCGTTCCCACCTCATAGACGTAGGAGGCTGCGCGGGTGGCACCACCACGTCCTCCTCAGCGATCTGACGAATCACCCTCTCCCCGAAGTACCAGGAATGGCCGAATTCATGCGCTAACAAGCTCCTCATCTGCGCGTTCACCCCAGTCATCCCCGTGTCCTGAATAGCTATCCCCTAAGGATACAAGGTCACCTAAAAATCCCCAAGCAGGTATGAGTCAACACAAGATCAGAAAGTGAAAAAACTAAGACTGAAATGGAAAAGGTCTTATCCAACCACTGGTCTGGTCATTTAAAACCTGACGCATCGCCTCTAGAGAGAGAGACCCCTTCGACTGCCGATTGGCCTTACGCCATCGGTACAGTCGACAAAAGTCCCCAACAGTATCATCCTTCAGAGCAATCAGCGGGGTGTTGCACCCAATCACCTCATAGAACCACGTCTGAATTCACAAGCAAAAAGAGACGCATAAGGAAAATGTGAACGCATGAAAGGAAAATGTTAATGTATGAAATGAAAATGCGCAAAATAAAGAATACCTCAAGGAGATACGTGGCTCCATTAAAAGTCTACCGGCAGCACTGGCTAAATGCATCCAGAGAAGAGTAAAGGGTCACCAAGGTCAGACTCCCCCAATCATAGAAAGGGATGTTCGAAAACATCCTCAAGTATGGAAGAAACCACAAATGGACGACGTCGCCGCTCACCGCCACCATGAAACCTCCCAACACCATCAAGATGAATAATCGGGCCATCTGCCTCACTTGCAGCCCGTCCTACACATCAACCACCCTGCTCAGCAAAACATCCTTCAGCAAGGACAGCCAGATGGAATCTCTAGAAACTATCCTCCTCACATCGCCAAGTGCCACATGCACCGCCTCTGGCCTCACCCGTAGGGAGCAATCCACCTCTATCTGCTCCCCATCACAATCCAACCCCAGCAATTGCTGCACATCTATGGGAGTCACCGTCGTCTCCCCGAAGCCAAAATGAAAGGTGTGGGTAGTGTCCCACCACCTCTCCCCTAAGGCACACAAAACTGTTGTCGAACAAGGCGTCTCATCCAGCACAGCCGCCAACCTCCCAAAACCCGTTGATGATACCATCCAGCACACCACGGGTGGAAGATGCTCCCAAACATCCTTAAGCCCCGTTGTCCCGCGGGCACGCATGTTCTTCAAAGAAATATCCGACTGGAAAAAGGAAAAATTCAGTCAAAGGTCAAGAAAAAAGGAAAAATCACCCAAAAAGAACGGAATGCCAAAGGTTAAGTTACTTACATAATCGTCGGGAATCACTCTCGAAGAGCGATGATGCGATGGCTCCTACAGTAAGGTCCGCTCATCCGCAACCGGCTCTAATGCATCAAAGGCATTCTCATTACCCAAAGAAAGGGTCACCATGTCCCTCCAATACAAATTCGCCCAGTCATCAATGGTCAACCACTCCTGGTGGACAGCGGTGCTCACAAAGGCAGCCATTTCTTGAAGATTGGAACGTTAGAGCAATTCACTCAAATCAAAGGCAAAAGGCCTCCTTGGCCATCAGCTACTCGATACGAAACAATATCTCATGGGGTTTTTTCCTAGAAGAATTCATAAGAATAACTCGCCCCAGGCGATCTCTCCTAAAGGACGATCCAAATCTTCCCCGACTTATTCATCATTCCCCAGCAGAACCTCAAATCCAATTCTTGTTCCCTAGCGGAACCTCAAATCCAATTCTTATCCCCAACGGAACCTCAAATCCAATTCTTGTTCCCCAGCGGAACCTCAAATCCAATTATTATCCCCAGCAGAGCCTCTAATCCAATTTTTATTCCCAGCGAAACCTCAACTCCAATTCTTATCCCCAATGGAACTCTTTTCTTTTCCCAAGGAAATACAATCACTCTTGGGTCAGAATTAGCCCCGGTCTTGGATCGTCACCTGAGTTAGGTCAAAATTGACCTCGGTCCTTGATCATCACCACTCTTGGGTCAGAATTGGCCCCGGTCTTAGATCGTCACCTAAGTTAGGTCAGAATTGACCTCTGTCCTCGGTCGTCACCACTCTTGGGTCAGAATTGGCCCCAGTCTTGGATCATCACCTAAGTTAGGTCAAAATTGACCTCGATCCTCGGTCATCACCACTCTTGGGTCAGAATTGACCCCGGTCTTGGATCGTCACCTGAGTTAGGTCAGAATTGACCTCGGTCCTAGATCGTCACCACTCTTGGGTCAAAATTGGCCCCGGTCTTGGATCGTCACCTGAGTTAGGTCAGAATTGACCTCGGTCCTCGGTCGTCACCACTATTGGGTCAGAATGGGCCCAGGTCTTGGATCATCACCTGAGTTAGGTCAAAATTGACCTCGGTCCTCGATCGTCACCACTCTTGGGTCAAAATTAGCCCCAGTCTTGGATCGTCACCTGAGTTAGGTTAGAATTGAACTCGGTCCTCGATCATCACCACTCTTAGGTCCTCATAATTGACCTCGACCTCGACCCTCTGAATTGGTCATCCTCGCTTCCTCAGGTCCTCAGAATCGACCTCGACCCTCTGAATTGGTCATCCTCACTTCCTTAGGTCCTCAGAATCGACCTCGACCCTCTGAATCGGTCACACTCTCTCAGAAGCGTTATGCGGTGTCTAATCGACGGCTATCATTTATTCCAAATTCACCCATCGAGGGGCTCTGTAGACACCTCATTCCGTTACCCCCTAACTCTCCTTAGGTCCTTAGTACCTCCACTCATCACTATAAACCCTGGTCACATCCCGAGTGCTGACCTAAAAGCCATCGGGCACTCCCCAGGCTCAGTTTGACCCAAAAGTCAAACTCTTCATCTCGATTGAGACTCAATGAATCTTTGAAGGGCACTAAATACCCTTTCCAATGATCCACCTCGTGCGCGATTCTGACTTACCATGCGGAGGAATGATCCGTGTGCGTTCGAAACCCGACCTAGAGCCCATCGGGCGCTTTCGGGCTCTGTTTGACCTAAGTCAGCTCTTCAACTCGATCGAAGCTGAATGAATCTTTGAAGGGTAATGAATACCCTTTCCAACGGTCTATCCCGTGTGTGATTCTGACTTACCATGCGGATGAACGACCCGTTTGACTCCGGGAGGCCACCGAGCGCTTCCCAGGCCCGGTTGACCAAAGTCAACTCTCCAAACCGGGCCAAACTCTTTGGAATATCGAAGTACATATTTTAACCTCTCCAACGGTATGCCCCCTGTGCGATTCGAACTTACCATGCGGACGAACGATCGGTTTGCGTCCGAATGATTCCCCGTCCAATGGATCGACAAACGCTTTCGAGCCATATTTGACCCAAATTCAACTTCCGAACTTGGGAGCAATCCAAAGGACTTTTGAAGGTCTCTGAAATACCTTTCCAACGGCATGCCCTGTGTGTGATTCTGACAAACGGTTTTCCCCTCAGTAGCTATTTTTTCAAAAAAGCCTGAAACACACTCCCAAACGACAGGTCCCACAACCTGCCTATCGGCACCTTCCTGCCGACAGGCAGGAAGGTCTCTAAGATGATCAGCAGTCCCCTGGGGCTATAAAAGGAGGCCTTGGCCTCATTTGCAAAGGAGGGGCCCAGATCTGATAAAAATCCCTCTAAACGAATCCCAGAAACCTCTCTCGAAGGCAGCCGTGATTTTAACTTCCAAATCCCCTTTTTAGTTCCATTTTTCATCATCCTTTTCATCAAAATTGATGAATTAGCCACTCTCCATCATCATCCAAGTGCAAGAGATGTTCTCCAACATTCAAGATCAAGCTCAAGATCTTCAAGAAGGTCCAACTTTTTCAAACTCTCTCTTAAATTCTCTTGAATTCCCAATAACTTGTCTTCTTACTTAACACTTTTATTATCTCATCTCACACATCCTAACATACTTTTTTTTTAGTATTATTGCACATCTCTTATTTTCATATAAATAAAAACCCCAAAAAACAAGAAAAAAAGGGTTTGCTCATAAATTCCAAGTAGGGATTCTCACACTTTTTCCACACTTTTCTCACAACCTAAAACACTTTTTCTACACACACATACACACCCACAAATAATAGATCCTAATTTGGATTTGTGGGATAAACCCCACCCCTCATTTCGTATGCGAACTACGTGGACTTTGATGCCTTTATAGGCTATGTAGGCGTCTCGGGGTAAAACCCGAGGCTCGAGTCCTTTCTCTCCCTTTTTTTCTTCTTATTTTCTATCTTCTCGAAATGGATTTTTCTTATATTCTATATACTTGCTCTTAGTGACGTATTACTCCATATGCGTTATCGTTCCCTTATAACGATCAACGAGGGGTAATCGCGTAAATCTCATTTTTATAATATTACTCTTATATCTTCCTACGGACGACTCGCTTTATCTTTTCCATGATACAAGTCTAGGATTCCTACCTCCATTCTATATATATACACATACACACATATCACGAGGGAAACATAGAGGAAAATAACAAATATTCATGAGAGACCGAAGGGACGGAATGGGTGCCTAACACCTTCCCATTCCGTAACTAAGCCTCCGAACCCTTCTCGAATCATCTTGGTTTCGCATGCACCAGTATGTCTTTGGATGCCACTCTTTGGGGTGGCTTCCCCTTTTTCTTTTGTCTATTTTGAGTAAAATAGACTGGCTACTCTAAATCTCTCTACATTTTCATACCTCACAAATCGACGCCGACCGAAGCACTCTCCCGAGAGGGGATGCGCGGGAACCGAAAGATCCCTTCCTCCCTCCGCGGCGGGGATCGGGGATGGCCACACCAGGTAACCATTTCCACAAATTTCTTGTTATTTTACCTTTTATTATAGTGATTTCTATTGTATTTTCAAATTTCTACGATCTCTACATTTTCCAGCAGTGAGTTTGGTGGTTTTGGGCTAAGCCTTTAGGTTTTTTAGGAGGTTTTTAGGCACCAGGAGGTGTTCTTTGGCCTAGGGTTAGGTGTTTTGGGTCTCAATCGTTTGAGTTTAGATATTTTGGTGAGTATCCGACCACCATCTTCAGTGTAGTTCTCCCTGTTTCTTCCCTTGTTCTTATAGTATTTTGGAGGAATTTTTTTGAAAATGATTAAGTTCCCTCTCTCGATCTTGTAGCCAACTTAGTAAACCCCAAAACCTATTTTGGATGTTAAGACCCTTATATAAATTATTCGAGGAGCTTCCAACCCTTAGGGAGAGTTACTTTAGGAAGATATGAAGGATAAAAGTTGAGTACGCTGCTAAGCATAAAGCCGAGGCCTTTTATCTTCGTCCAATTTATCATATTCCTCTAGCTGTCATACGCCTTCCCATTAAGAACTTAATGACTTAATGTATGAGTTATCTGCCTATATAGACGATAATCTGTCCGTCTCCCACACCGTCTAGAGTCTAGATTCTTATAACGAGGTTATGAGACTCCCTTACAATGGGTCTGAAAAAATTAATGACTCTTCTCGAGAATCATCCTCTCAATATGCTGAGCCTTATAATCAGTCGGACTCCTCTTTACAAGTCATCTCAGATACTAACGAGCCACGGGTAGAGGTTGCGTTTCCACCCCCTATCATGGAATTCTCACTATCAATCGTTCTGATGCAATAATTTGCTCAAAGTATTCCAGGTAATGTCCCGAATGAAAATCAAAACGAAGATGATGGTATAGCTGAGGATACACTTGACACTTCTTACGCCGAATCTTTTATCAGCATAGTCACAGAGATAGATCTTTTAACCCGGAGACACCTCTACGGTATATGGATCTCTATCAACATAAGGGTGCCTTCTGAGTATGAGAAAGCCTTTTAGGGCTGAGAGGGAGAGATATGTGTCTATAAGTAGATGTTTAAGGTCGGCTTCAGGTTACATGTACACTCAACTATACAAGCTATTCTGGTAATCTTAGGTTTCGACTGTGCTCATCTTTCCCCCGATGCTGGAGGATTATTCTCAAGTTTGTGTCTCTTTAAAAGTTGGTTCATCGTAAGGACCTTTCGGTTAGTGTCTTTAGGGGATGCTATATTGTCTCATCTCTTAAAATTCAGCTTGGATACTATCATCTCGTAGCGAGGAAACCAATGAAAAAAGTTATGCTCTTGAACTAGAATTTTAACCATAATTGTAATCCTCATTATTTCTTCATATCCGGAGCCTGGGAGTTTAGCCCCGACATTTCCTACAGTGCCTCTGAGCCCAGGGTTCCTCAACGATGGGCAAAGGTTCCGATATCAGCCAAGTTAGATCCAAGTCTTAGCATTGAGGCCACTAAGGATGTACAGAAGATTGGGAAACATGGCAAGGATGGTGGTCTTATATAATTTAAGCAGTTGATGACCCCTTACTTCTTGGGGCAAACGGGCCTAGGGATGGACCCCCTAGATGGACCCCCTAACTGAATTATGTAAGTCTCTTTCTTTAACTATTGTGGCATAATTTCTATATCTTTATTACTAATCTCGTCCTTATTCTTGTAGATCATCCTCCTAACACCCCTGAAGTTGTGAGGAAGATGGCCTCTCCAAGCCTCGCTAATTTAATAAAACAGGTTGGGAAAAAGACTGCATCCTAACCTTAGACCAATAAATCCATAACTGTCAACCCCAGCCAGGCCGAGGGCCACAAAAAGATGAATGAAGTTCCCGAGGATGTCTATAACACCCAACAATAGAAGAAGCTCAAGTACTAGTCGTCCAAAACTTAGCTGAAACAAGCAACACCGATCTCCTCTGAAGACACCCTGGTGGGTCATTTGGAGAATCTCAAGATCAGCTCAGATTCCCTGATGGGTAATGAAAAGAAAGCTTTAGGGGCTTGTGATTCAGTAACCCTAGAAGTCGATGTTCATTTATTGGAATCCACCAGTGTCTCCCTCTTAAACGGTTTCTATTTCCATAAAATTATTTACGCGGACTCTTAAGCCTTCATTTAACTCTTCTTTTAATCTGTAGTGTCATCTCGTATTGATGATTTACTTTTTATGCGGTCTGCCATATGCCTTCAGAAGATCCACCAATGGGTCGAAGAAAAGGCCCTCGATCTTTGACACGCTCGAGAAACTATAAAGTTTGAGAATCAGATGAAGCAAAAGCTCCTATATTTGGAGGATAACCACAAGACGACCCTGGAAAATTTGGAGACTTTGCACACAAAGTCTATTGACAAGCTAAACTCAGACCATACAATTGTCATTAAGTCCCTAACTGAAAATCATGCAAATGATATCAAAGAGAAGGTCAAAACTGTTATTGACCAGGCCTTAGAGGATTCAAAAAATAAGGTTATGGAAGACTTTAAGTCGTCGGAGGAGTTTCTGGGATACAACTTGTAATAGTTAGAGAGAGGATCTAGGACGGCCTGTCACTGGACAACCTTTAAGTTCCCAGATATATCTTACCTGATGTGGCAACTTAAGGCCTTCAACTTCTCTAACCCTCTGGTTTTGAACGCTCTATTCGAGATTAAGGGATCGGCCCAATCTGAGCCGACGGTCCAGACTGGCAATGATGAAGGTGATAATGAGCCTGGTGATGATGAGGCTAAGACCACCCTTGGTGAGAAGAATATGGTGGTCGAGAAAGATGATGCCGTAGACAAGTCAGCTCACGTGGAGGCCGAAGGAGGCCTAAAAGCTTAATTTATCTTCTCATTGGTCAGGGTAGCCACCCGTGGCCCAATGCCTTTTTATGATGTAATTTATGATCAATTACTTTTTAATATGTTTAATCTCGGCATAATTACTCTCGTCTTTGACATATTGACAATATTTGACTTTTGTAATCATTTCTAATTTACAATGCCATGAATGAACGTGTCCGTTATCGACTTTCATCAATGTATTCTCATCCTTACCCGAGAAGTAGCTGAAACAACTTTATAATTATTTTAAAATGATCATAACAAGTCCCCTCTCATCATTTTTTAGAGTGTTTAGACGAGTGTTGTCTCATCTCGGCTGAGAGATCTTTTCACCAAGATAATGATGTTGAGATAAATCATAATTAAATGGTTTTCAATTTGGATGCACAAAATTATGGTGTTTCAATCACACAAGTCCCCTCTCTTCGTTTTGAGAGTGTATGGATGAGCATCGTCTCGTCCTACACTGTCGTCCCGATCGAGAGAGTTTTTACCCTAATTCCACCAAATTAATGGTGTTTAAATTAACCTTAATTAAATGATTTTGAATTAGAATGAACCAAATTATGTTGTTTAATCACACAAGTCCCATCTCACCGTTTTGAGAGTGTATCAATGAGCATCGTCTTGTCCTACATTGTCATCTCAGCCGAGAGAGTTTTGACCCTAATTCCACTAAAATAATGGTGTTCAAATTAACCATAATTAAATGATTTTAAATTTGAATTCACCAATTTATGGTATTTTAATCACACAAGTCACCTTTCATCGTTTTGGCAGTATATGGATAAGCATCTTCTCATCCTACACTATCATCTTGGCCGAGAGAGTTTTGACCCTAATCCCACCAAATTAATGGTGTTTAAATAATCTTTGTGTTTTTAACCATCCAAGATGATGTTATCACACTCTTCCCCCCTCTCCGTGTTATTAAGAATGCATTATCGAGGTGAGCCCCTTATGGATTCTCGTTTTACCGAGAATGAGTTAATGCCATTACCATAAATGATATTTTGAAGCATATAAGTTTGTCACTTCATAAACTGAAAATATGAGGGAACACTTGTCATCTTTCATTGATTACTATTGATTTTTTGTACAACTCTCATAAAATGATTAACAAAACCAATATACAAAGTCCTATTGATAATATCTCTTTAGATGATTAGCATTCCAGGGGTTAGAAAACGGCTCTCCTTTCAAATTTTCAAGCCGATAAGTGCCCGGAATAACTTATTTTGTAACTCTGTAGGGGCCATGCCAGTTTACATGGAGTTTTTTCAGCTTTTGCCAAGATTTCTTCAAAACTAAGTCTTCAATGGCTAGTGGACTAGCTTTCACTCTTTTGTTGTAGAATCTAGAAGTCCTCTACTTATAAGCAACCTGCCTAACCTCTACATCCTCTCTCCTTTCCTAAATGAGGTCCAAATCCAACCTTCACTCCTCAGTATTTTCTTATAGGTTTTATGTCTAAACTCTGTAACTTGGTAGGCCAATCTTTACAGGTATCACTACATCTAAATCATAGGCAATCATAAATGGGGTTTCCCCCATTGGCATCCTCTCCGTCGTCCTGTATGCCCACAGGGCAACGTGTACCACTTTCGTCTAAAGACCTTTTGCGTCTTCTAGTTTCTTTTTTATCCCATCTAAAATGGTTCTATTTGTCACCATAGTTTTGCCATTTATTGGAGGGTCGGTCTTAAGATGACAAGAACTGCCTGATGACTACCCTATAAGACCTCTATAGATGAGTTCTTACACTGTTTTCCATTATCTAAGATGTGGGTGTGGGGTAGACCGTACCTACAAATAATGTTCTTCCAAATGAATTTGAAGGTATTTATCTCGACGATGGTTATCATGTCGATCATCGCAATAAGATACATGTAGTTACCAGCTGCCCTGGGTAAGGGTCCTACCAAGGCAGTCCCCCAAACTGCAAATAGACAGGGAAAAGTAATAATTATTAAGGGTTGATGGGGTTGATGAGGGATGTTAGCATATCCTTGGCATTTTTCACATCTCTTAACATAACTACCTACATCTTTGGCCAAGGTCGGCCACTAATACCCTTGAGTGACTATTATCTTTGCTAATTATCTCCTTCCTATATGACTGGAATGATAACCCTTATGTACATCTTTTAAAATGTATTCCATCTCTATTGGATGGATGCATCGGAGCGGATGGATTATGAACCTTTACTTGTATAAAACATCCCCAAAGATTGAGAACTTAGCTGCCTTGCACCTCAACTTCTTTCTCTCCAACGTTGACTCTGGTAGTTCATCATCTTTGATGTATCAGATGATAGGGTCGATCCAGGATGCACATAGGTCTAGGATTTAAGCAAAATTCCACTATACTATTTGCCTTTTCAATGGTCGACCAATGTAGGATGTCCACAGGCACCGACCTTCTAATCCTTATCCTGGTTGTAGACGCTAATCTAGCTAAGACATTAGCTCGACTATTGCCTAGTGAAGGGATTCTTTTTATCTTCACTTCATTGAAGTTCTTTAACATTATTTTTACTCCGTCTAGTTACTTAGCCATTCTATCATCTTTTACCTCGTACACCCCTAAGATCTGATTCACCACTAGTCTAGAATCACTATGAACCAATAATTGGCTGACATTTAATGCTCTAGTGAGTGAAAGTTCTCCAAGAAGAGCCTCGTACTCTAACTCATTATTGGACGCCTTGAAGCTGAATCTTAGAGCCTATTCAATATCGGTCCTATCTGGGGCTGTCAATATCAAGCCAACACCACTTTCATTCTCCTAAGAAGAGTTATCCACATACATGCTCCAAACATTATTTTCTTTGGAAAAAGTGCCCATATCCAGCACTCTGTTCTTGAACAGGAATCTCTCTTCCTTGTTCTCAACCACCACTGTTCTGGTCGCACTTGTCTCAGCTTCAGTCGGGCCAACACTTGCTTTTTCTTTCTCATTTATTAGATCTACAATCTCTTCTATATTGACTTCGTCCCATGTGAGCTCGGCTACCAAATCAGCTAAAGCATGCCCCTTGATGGTTGTTCTCGGCTGATAGACGATATCGAATTCCCCTAACTCTATCAACCAGTCCATCAACCTACCAAATTTCTCAAGTTTATGAATGACCTATCTGAGAGCAGAGTCTGTTAGGACAACCATTGCATGGGCCTAGAAGTAAGGTTTCATTTTTCTTGATGCATGAATTAAGGCGTAAGTCAACTTTTCCATCTTTAGATACCTCTGCTCGGACCCTTGAAGGGATTTTCTATTGAAATAAATTGGCTTTTGCTCCTTCGTTATCTCGTATAATAACTGCGTTGAGACATGACTAGGTACAAATATAGTTTTTCTACCTGAACAGGCTATGATAATAAAAGTGAGGAGCCGAGGTAAGCCTTCAACTCCTGAAAGGCTCTCTTATACTACTCATTCCATTGAAAGTCTTGTCTCAACACCTTAACAAGGGCAGACACTTGTCTTTAGTCTTGGACATGAACCTATTCAGCACTGTAACTTATCCTGTCAACCTCTGAACATCTTTTACGGTTTTTGGAGTCTTCATCTTCACCAAATCTTTGATTTTGTTCTTAATTAGCCTCTATCCTCCTCTGATTGACAATGGAGTATAAAAACTTGCCAACTCTGACCCTAAATACACATTTGTTAAGGTTTAGCTTAATTCTATATTAGTCCATCGTGTTGAAAGTATTCTCGAGGTTGGCTACATTCATCTCGACCGTGAGGTTCTTGGTTAGCATATCATCAACATATACATCCCTGGTTTTCCTATTTGATCCTCTAATATCTTATATACTAGCCTCTGGTATGTAGCCTCGACGTTCTTGAGGCCGAAGGGCATGAACTTATAGTAGTATGTACCCTTATCCCTGATAAATGAGGTCTTTTCAACATCGATTAGGTCCATAAATATCTGATTATATCTTGAGTAAGCGTCCATAAAGCTCATCAGTTAATAACCATTTAATTTATTCTCGATAAGGGAAACTGTCTTTTAGGTATGCTTTGTTTAAATCACTGAAGTCAACACACATTCTCCACTTGCCATTAAGCTTAGGCATAATAACCACATTTGCCAACCATTCTGAATAGATGACCTCCCTTATAAACTCTACTTTTTCTAGTTTCTTCACCTCTTCTCTTATGACTTCATATTTCTCCCAGGAGTAGACCCTCCGTCTCTACCTGACCGGTTTAGCTCCTTCGTCCACATTTAATTTATAGCAGAGGTTCTTTAGATCTATCTCGGGCATGTTTGCATGACTCTATGTTAAATAACTTTGTCTCTTCCTCTTTGATCTCTTCTTTCAGGTCTTTATCAATCTGGATAATTTTTTTCGGCTCTTCCTCATTGAGGATGGTGGATTCTACCTTCTCATAGGCCTCACCCTTCTTCAGCTTCGTCACGTCCCTAGGGTCGAGAATGTCGATATTGTAGGTGGTAGTGGCCCTCTTATATGCTTATTGTGGCCATCCCCGATCCTCGTTGTGGGTGGGCACATAAAGGGAGGATCCTCGGGTTCCGCGCGTGCGCTTCGGCCGACGTCATTTGAGATGAGGTGTAAAAATGTAAAGAGATTTTAAAGTCGCCAGTCTATTTTACTCAAAACAGATAAAAAAAAAGGGGAATCCATCCTGAAGGATGTCATCCAATGACACACTGGTTCATACAAAATCAAAATGATTCGAGAAGGGTTCGGAGGCTAAGTTATGAAATGGGAAGGTGTTAGGCACCCATTCAGCCCTTTCGGTCTCTCATGGATATTTGCTATTTTCCTTTATTTTCCCCGTGATATGTGTGCATGTGTATATATATAATGGAGATAGGAATCCTCGACTTGTACCATGGAAGAGATAAAGTGAGTCATCCGTAGAAAGGTATAAAAATAATATTAAAAATAAGATTTACGCGATTACCCTTTCGTTGATCATTATAACGGAACGATAACGTATATGGGGTAATACGTCACTAAGAACAAGTTTATAGAATATAAGAAAATTGGATTTAGATAAGATGGAAAATGAGGGAGAAAGTGAGAATAGGACTCGAGTCTCGGGTTTTACCCTGAGACACCTACGTAGCCTATAAAGGCATCAAAGTCTACGTAGTTCGCATACAAAATGAGGGGTGGGGTTTACCCATAAATCCAAATGGGGGATCTCTTATTTATGAGTGTGTATGTGTGTAGAAAAAGTGTTTTAGTTTTGAGAAAAGTGTGAGAAAAGTATGAGAATCCCTATTTGGAATTTATGAGAAAACCCTCTTTTTCTTATTTTTTGGGTTTTATTTATATGAAAATAAGAGATTTGAAATAATACTAAATAAAAAGTATATTAGGATGTGTGAGAGGAGATAATAAAAGTGCTAAATAATAAAATAAATTATTGCGAATTTAAGAGAATTTGGAGAGAAAGTTGAGAAAGTTGGACCTTCTTGAAGATTTTGAGCTTGATCTTGAATGTTGGAGAGCAACCCTTGCACTTGAATGATGATGGAGAGTGGCTAATTAACCAAGTTTGATGAAAATGATGATGAAAAGTGGAAGTTATAAAGGGATTTGATGTTGAAATCACGTTGTCTTCGAGAGAGGTTTTTGGGATTCGCTAAGAGCGATTGTTATCAGATTTGGGCTCCCCTTGTAAATTAGGTGAAGTCCTCTTTTTATAGGCCCAGGTCACTATCGATCGGCATAGACCTGGTCCTACCTATCGGCACCTTCCGATAAGCAGGGTCTGGAACCTGCCATTTGGTAGTATGTTTTAGGCCTTTTAGGAAAATTAGCTGCCGAGGGCAAACCGTTGGTCAGAATCATGCATGGGGTAGACCGTTGGAAAGGTAATTCATAGATCTTTGAAAGTCCTTGGAACGTTCCTAGGTTCGGGAGTTGATTTTGGGTCAAATATGTCTCGGACGCATTTGTCGGTCCATTAGATGGGGAATCGTTCGGACGTAAATGGATCGTTTGTCCGCATATAAAGTCTGAATCACTTCACGGGGCGGACCGTTGGAAAGGTTAGGAGATGTACCTCGACATTCCAAAGAGTTTGACCTGGTTTGGGGAGTTAAATTTGGTAAATCGGGCCCTAGAAGCATTCGGTGACCTCTTGGAGTCAAACGAACCGTTTGTCCGCATGGTAAGTCAGAACAACGCTCGGAGAGGACCATTGGAAATGGATTCTAGTTCCCTTTTAAGATTCATTTAGCCCCGGTCGATCAGAAGAGTTGACTTAGTTCAAATAGAGCCCGGGAGCGCCCGGTGGCCTCTGGATCATATTTCGAACGCAAATGGATCATTCGTCTGCATGGTAAGTTGAAATCACACACGTGATGGACCGTTGGAAAGGGATTTGAGTACCCTTTGAAGATTCATTCAGTTTTGGTTGAGCTGAAGAGTTTAACTTTTTGGTCAAACAGAGCACGGGAGTACCCGATGGCTTCTAGGTCAGTACTCGGGGTATGACCTGGATTTGTAGTGATGAAGCGATGTACTAGGGACCTAAGGAGAGTTATGGGATAAAAAAATGAGGTGTCTACAGAGCCCCTCAACGGGTGAGTTTGGAACAAATGATAACCGTCAAATAGACACCACATGATGCTTTTGATGGAGTATGACCGATTCAGAAGGTCGAGGCCAATTCTGAGGACCTGAGGGGTGTTCTGGGGATGATGAATTTTATGGGTCAAAGAGAAATTTATGGCCTTAAGTGATGAGGGTGACCGATTCTGCGGGTCAAAGCCAATTCTGCGGGCTTAGGGTGAAGATCTAATAACTGAGGTCGATCCTGACCTAAGAGTGGTGACGATCGCGGATCGAGGTTATTTCTGACCTAACTCGGGTGACGATATAAAATCGAGGTCAATTCTGACCTAAGAGTGGTGACAACCGAGGACCGAGGTCGATTCTGACCTAACTCAGGTGATGATCCATGACCGAGGTCAATTCTGACCTAAGAGTGGTGACGATCGAGGATCGAGGTCAATTCTGACCTAAATCAGGTGACGATCCAAGACCAAGGTCAATTCTGACCTAAGAGTGGTTACGACTGAGGACTGAGGTCAATTCTGACCTAACTCAGGTGACCATCTAAGATCGAGGTAAATTCTGACTTAAGAGTGGTGATAACCGAGGTCAATTCTGACCTAACTCAGGTGATAATCCAAGACCGAGGTCAATTCTAACCTAAGAGTGGTGATGAACGAGGACCGAGGTCAATTATGACCTAACTCAAGTGACAATCCAAGATCGAGGTCAATTCTGACCTAAGAGTGGTGACAACCAAGGACCAAGGTCAATTCTGACCTAACTCAGGTGACGATCCAAGACCGATGTCAATTCTAACCTAACAGTGGTGACGATCGAGGACCAAGGTCAATTCTGACCTAACTCAGGTGACGATCCAAGACCGAGGTCAATTCTGACCTGAGAGTGGTGACGACCGAGGACCGAGGTTGATTCTGACCTAACTCATGTGACGATACAAGACCGAGGTCAATTCTGACTAAGAGTGGATCAAGATTGGATTTTGATTTTGCTGGAGAAAATGCTTTGTGATTTTGATCTGAGCTGGGGAAGGTTTTGTTTCTTTAGGAGGCCTCGGAGGGGGAACAACCAATTTTGGTGCTGTAAAAACTCCGCTAGGGAAGTGATCAGGCGATCCTTAGAGATCCTCTGGAGCTTTTTTGGGAGGAGATTCACTTGGTTTTTGAGGATTTTGCTAGGAAAGAGGCGTTCCTCTTTAAGGAATACGAAATTTTCCTGGTGAAAATGTTTTAAATCCTTCTTGGGATTTTTAGGAATTTTCCAAGGATTTTTCGGGGCTTTCTGGTATTTTTTTGGGAATTTCTGTACGAAATTTAAGGGGGTGCCGGTGGCATGGTATGAGGGGTGCCATTCGGCAGTGGCACAGACTTTTGGACTGCCTCGGGAAGGTAAGGAGTCAGTGTCGATCGGTATGGTTGGGGTCAGTGCCGATCGGCATGGCATTTAGCGTCCTATATAAAGGGGGTGAATCCCTTCATTTTTTCACAACTTCTTTATTTTCTCTCTTTCTGCAATTCCTCTACAAATTGTTCTAGCATTTCGATCTTCGAGAAATGGCCGCTTTTGTGAGCACTACAGTCCATAGGGAGTGGTTGACCGTTGATGACTGGGCGAATGTGGAGTGGAGGGCCAGGGAGCCTCTTGCTTGGGGAGTGAGAACTCCTTTGATGCATTTGAGACTGTTGTGGATGAGCAGACCTTGCTTCGGGATCCGTCGCATTATCACTCTTTGAAAGCGAATCCTGGCGGTTATGTAAGTGACCTGACCTTTGGCATTCCTTTCTTTTTGGTGATTTTTCTTTCTTTCTTGACTTCTGATGAGATTTTTTTCCTTTTTATTAGTCCGATATTTCTTTGAAGAACATGCGCGCCCGCAAGATGACGGGGCTCAGGGATGTCTAGGAGCATCTCCCACCTGCGGTGCGTTGGGTGGTATCATCAGCGGGTTTTGAGAGGTTGACATCTGCACTGGATAAGACGCCTCGTTCGACAGCGATCCTGTGCGCTTTGGGGGAGAGGTTGTGGGATACTACCCACACCTTCCATTTCGGCTTCGGGGAGATGACTGTGACTCCCATAGATGTGCAACAGCTGTTGGGGCTGGATTTTTATGGAGACCAAATAGAGGTGGATCGCTCTTTGCGAGTGAGACCGGAGGCAGTGCGTGCGACACTTGGTGATGTAGGGAGGATAGTTTTTGGGGATTCTATCCGGTTATCCCTGCTGAAGGATGTTCTATTGGGCAGGGTGATTGATGTGGAGGATGGGCTGCAAGTGAGGCAGATAGCCCGATTATTTATTTTACTGGTGTTGGGAGGTTTCATGGTTGCGTCGAGCGGCGACATCATCCATTTATGGTTCTTTCCGTACCTGAGGATGTTTTCGAACATCCCTTTCTATGATTGAGCGAGTCTGACATTGGAAACCCTTTACTCTTATCTGGATGCATTCAGTCGGTGCTGCCGGCAGGCTTTTACTAAAGCCACGTACCTTCTTGAGGTATTCTTTAGTTTGCGCATTTCTTTTCATGCATTCACATTTTCCTTATGCGTCTCTTTTTGAATTCTTATCTTTGACAGACGTGGTTTTATGAGGTTATTGGGTGCAATACCCCGCTGATCGCTCTGAAGGACGACACCGTTAGGGACTTCTGTCGATTGTATCGATGGCGCAAGGTCAATTGGCAGTCGAAGGGATCTCTCTCTCTGGAGGCGGTGCGTCAGGTCTTGAATGACCTGACCAGTAGTAGGGTAAGACTTTTTCTATTTCAGTCTTCATTTTTGCACCTTCTGATCTTGTATTGATTTATGCCTGCTTGGATATTTTTAGGTGACCTTTTATCCCTGGGGGACAGCCATTCAGGATGTGGGGACGATTGGGGTGAATGCTCAGATGAGGCATTTACTGGCGCATGAGTTTAGCCATTCCTGGTATCTCAGGGAGAGGGTGGTTCACCAGATTGCTGAGGAGGAGGTGGTGGTGCCACCTGCGCAGCCTCCTATGTCTATGAGGTAGGAGCGACTGCTATCGGAGGATGCGAGGATCGCGGCAATGATCGACGAGTCCTACTTGTTGTACACCGATATGGCTGCGCCGTATGACTATATGGACTTTGTGACGAGCTGGTTTATGACGCCCAGCATATATGATGCCCTGCCTTTCCCTCCTGCGGGTTCGAGTCGGGAGGTGGTATCTTCCCACAGTGGCGGCAGTCCGACGGCATCTGCGGCGACGACTTCAGAGGTTCCTTTTTTATGGTTGCACACTCCTTCATATAACATTCGACGAGATGATGGAGGGATAGTGCCTGTTGATACCAAAATTAATATGCTGATGTGGACGAATCATACGAAGACACTTGTCAATCTACGTGGTACAATAACGACGAGGAAGTTCATTTCCCGACCAACTCATGATACTCTCCGAGCAACGAGGATACACCGAGGAACTCTAGCGCTCCGAGGTACTCTAGTGCTCCGAGGAACTCCTGAGCAACGAGCAACTATGGCGGTCCGAGCTGCATCTCGGTCGTATCATTAATTGCCAGATAATCAACAGTTCAAATATTCATTGAATGTTCATCATCTTGACGCACACGCTGCATTAAAAGTATTACCCTTTCATATGTATATCATTCAATGTATCAACCCATTCATGTACAGCCTAAGGGCTATAAATACCTTGTATCGTCCTCATTCAAAGGGGACCGGAATTTCTTGAGAGAACTTGTATTCAAGAATTCTGCAAACACTCAGCAATAAATAACAGTGGACGTAGGCTTTATTCCTAGCCGAACCACTTTAAAATCTCTGTCTTATTTATTTATCTGTGATTGAATAATTAGAGCGATCTAGTTTTTTACATCAACAGATTGGCGCCGTCTGTGGGAAACGACTGTTACTATCGTTTTTCATAAAAAATCATTTATCATCAATGGCAGATAATCCAGAATCCAGTAATCGAAATGCTGGAAATATTGGAAATCTTCCAAATCCATCTGCACCTCCAGATCTGACTAGAATTATGACAAATCTGGCTCAAGGACAAACCGCTATGCAAGAATCTATGAGGCAACTCATTCAAACTCTTCAAGGCGGTGCACCTACCTATTCAGGACAAAGGAGTGATCGGGGGCCATCGCGATCTAGACGTACTGGGTCATATCGCAATGGGGAATCCAATGATTTTTCTTATCAACCTGGGCGAACATCATCGATACGGGCTACGGATACAGATCAACATATCACTCTCTCTCCGGAGAGAACCAACGCCTTGGAAAGATTGATCAGGGTGTCTCCTTTCAGTCGGTTAGGACCAAGGAGAAATATGAATCCACCTAGAGCTCCATCGAGAATCTCTCGACCACCAACGGGTTTGAGAGAAGGATCAGCACAATCACGACCGGCTACTCGTCGAGATAAATCTCAGGAAGCTACGTCAGAGCAATCAATTGCTCGGACTAAGCGGCCTGAGGAAGGAAATGAAGCATGGAAAGGTTCCATTCAGCGGTTGGAGGATAGACTGGGAGAAATGGCTAAGGCCAGAAACCCCTTACAGAGAACTTTTGTGCAAGGGACACCTTTTGTGCAAGCCATTGTGGATTTTCCTACACCATCGAAATTCAAAGCACCTGTAGTTACCCCCAAGTATGATGGAAAGACAGATCCTGTTCTTCATATAGAACAATACCAAGCTGCTGCAGACATCTATGCCGTCCCCGACGAGATGAGGTGTAGAGCATTCTCGGGAACTCTTACCGGATCTGCACAGATATGGTACAACAATCTTCCTCGGGGTAAGATTTCAACTTTTATTCAGTTATCCGAGTTGTTCATTGGCAATTTTTGTTTTGGGGCGAAGCCGGTAAAGCGAGTAGCACACTTGTTAAGTGTTAGACAAAAATCAGGTGAAAGTACTAGAGATTATATAACTCGTTTTAATAACGAGAAGTTGGAAGTCATAGATTACGAAGAAAAGACAACAATCACTGCTTTGATAAGTGGTTTGCTGCCTAACAAGCTGTACTACACCTTGGCCAAAGATCCACCTAAAACTATGTCAGAGTTGATGGCGAAAGCGGCTAAAATTATGAATGTCGAGGAGGCTATGGCCGCGAAGAAGAATATGGATAAAGAAATTAAAGTGGAGGTCGACAAGTCTAAGAAGAAAGATCAGAAAGGTAATGGTGGTGACAAGCACTCCAAGAATAGTAGGACGTCATGGGAGGTCCTAAAGAAGTACGATAATTATACTCCATTAAAAATGGGTATTAATCATGTTTTGGAAGAAATCAAGAATAGCGAGGAAATCAAGTGGCCAGAAAAACTGAGGACAAATCCTGATCTGAGGAATAAGGCCAAATACTCCGAGTTTCACAAAGATCATGGCCATACGACCAAAAATTGCATAGCCCTTCAGAACGAGATTGAAACGCTCATCCAAAGAGGAAAATTATCAAAATATGTAGATCGCAGGGGTGAGAGGAAGAATGATGATAGAACTAGAGAGAGATTTAGATCTCCTCGTCGTGCAGAGGAGAAAAAGAAGAGGGGCCACGAAGATGATCCAGATGATGATCCCGATCTTCCCAATAAGCCAAGGTAGCCTGAACGAGAGGTATTTTCCATACGTTTTGGGTCATTTGATTGTAATGTTATTACAGGAGGAGATGCAGGAGGAGGAGACCTTACTGCAGAAAGAAAAGTTTACCTCGGAGAGGCTCAGGCTTGTTCATATATTCAGCGAATAAATCTGGCCGAGGAGGATCGTCCGAGGAAGGTAAACAAAGAGAAACTAGTCATTGGTTTTTCAAAAAATGATCTAGCAGGTGTTCTTTACCCTCATGCCGATCCTTTGGTGATCAAAATGAGGATGAAAGAGGTGGTCATTTCAAGGGTGTTTGTAGATAACGGTAGTTCGGCAGACATCATGTACTATTCATGCTTTGATAGCTTGAATTTGAAATTATCTCAATTGGAACCTTATCACAGACCCCTTCTGGGTTTTGCTGGCGAGAAAGTTTTTCCACTTGGGACGATCAAGTTGGATATACTCATTGGAACTTGGCCTGCTTGTCGAACAGAAAGAATACGCTTCTTTGTGATGGATAAGAATGTGCAGTCAGCCTACAACATCATCATGGGAAGAGTTGGTTTGAAGAAATTCGAAGCAGTTCCATCTACAGTACATCAATGCTTAAAATTCCCAATAAACTTTGGAGTAGGAGTTGTGAACGGTGATCAAAAAGTAGCTCGGGAATGCTATTATTCGTCTGCCGAGCAAGAAGAACTTGAAGAATCAAGGAAAAAGACTACTACTTACCAAGTGGAGGAAGGTACAGAAATTGAGACTCTTGACCCTAGGGATGAATCTCAACTTATAAAATGACAGGTGGTGGAATCTACAGAAAATGTTATTCTGGACGACGAGCATCCGGAACGAGTAACCCAGATAGGATCGTCGTTGGATGTTTCAATAAAACAGGAGTTAATAACTTTCTTGAGAAACAGGAAGAATACTTTTGCTTGGAGTCATGAAGACATGCCGGGAATAGATCCAAACTTCTTATGTCATGAGCTCAATGTGAATAAGGAGATCAAGCCTGTGAAGCAGAGAAGAAGAGTGTTTAGTCCCGAGAAGAACCAGGCCATACAAGAGGAGGTCGAGAAGCTCCAGAAAGCCCAATTCATTGAAGATGTAAAATATCCAGATTGGTTGGAAAATGTGGTGATGGTAAAGAAGAAGAACAATAAATGGAGAATGTGTGTTGATTTAACTGATCTTAATAAGGCATGCCCAAAAGATCATTTTCCATTGCCTAGAAACGACCAATTAGTGGATGCTACCTCGGGACATGAGCTGCTCAGCTTCATGGATGCATACTCTGGCTACAATCAGATCAAAATGAAACCTGAAGACAGGGAAAGTACTTCTTTTATTACCCCAAGGGGAACTTATTGTTATAATGTTATGCCTTTTGGTTTAAAAAATGCAGGTGCAACATATCAGCGGCTGATGAACAAGGTTTTTGCCGAACAAATCAGCTGCAACATGGAGGTGTATGTCGACGACATGCTCACCAAAAGCAAGAGAGCTACTGATCATCTAGTTGACTTAGGCCAGACCTTTGATCAACTGGATAAATACCAAATGAAGCTCAACTCGATGAAATGTACCTTTGAAGTACGAGAAGGAATGTTCCTCGGATACATCGTCAATCAACGAGGTATTGAGGCAAATCCAGAAAAGATCAAATCTCTTTTAGGACTGCGATCCCCAACGACGAGGAAAGAAGTACAGAGTCTTACCGGACGAGTTGCAGCGCTCAACAGATTTGTATCCCGAGCAACTGATAAATGCCTCCCATTCTTCAAAACACTGCGGAAAAGTTTTGAGTGGACTGATGAATGTGAGAAGGCCTTTCAAGATTTGAAGAAGTATTTGGGAGCCCCACCATTGTTGTCTAGGCCAATAACAGGAGAAAAGTTGTACTTGTATCTGGCAGTATCAGAGAATGCAGTCAGCTCGGCGTTGATCAGATTGGAGAATGGAGTCCAGAAGCCAATTTATTACACAAGTAAAGCTTTCCGAGGTGCCGAAATCAGATACCCAAAGCTAGAAAAATTGGCATTGGCATTAATTGAGGCAAGTAGAAGAATGAGGCCATATTTCCAGGCCCATACCATCATCGTGTACACTGACATGCCATTAAGGTAAGCCCTTCACAAGCCAGAAAAATCAGGAAGATTGATGTATTGGGCAATAGAACTCGGTGAATATGATATTGTGTATGAACCCAGATCATCATTAAAGGGGCAAGCTGTAGCAGATTTTATAGCAGAGTTCACGTACCCTGATACCCCCGAGGAACAAAAGGTACTTGCGGACCTACCTGTGGACGATACAGGATCAACAGACACAGGTCCAGACCAACTAAGGTTGGTAAAAGGACTTGTGGATGTAGAAAAATCATCATATTCAAACCCAGACCAACTCCGGTTGGTAAAAGGGCACGAACAGATGATCGACGAGTAACGAAAGATACCAGGGGATGATGAAAGAAAATAGCAGATATTTTACCGAGGAGCTCTGACAGATAAGAAATTTGAAGACGAGTTACCTACATGGAGATTATATGTAGATGGATCATCTTGCACAGCTGGTGGTGGAGCAGGGATTGTTTTAAACACCCCAGATGATATTGACATGGAATATGCCTTGCAATTCCAATTCAAAGCTTCCAATAATGAAGTTGAGTATGAGGCCATGATAGCAGGTTTTCATTTGGCGAAAGTTATGGAAGCACGGCAAGTAATTGTTTTCAGTGATTCTCAATTAATTGTGAATCAGATGATGGGAATATATGCAGTTAAGGGAGAATTAATGGTGAAATACCATGCAAAGGCGATGGAGTTATTGACAGAATTTGATGCTATTAAATTAGTGAGAATACCGAGGATGGAGAATGCTAGAGCAGACGCATTGGCCCGATTAGCGTCAGCCACGCGCACCGAGTTGCGAAGGACAATACCAATTGAAGTATTAGAAAGTCGGAGCATAGAAGAAGACCTGATGGTGAATATAATTACCCTTGATTTAGGACCCTCTTGGATGGATCCTATCAGGGCTTACATTGAAGAAGGAGAACTACCAGAGGATAAGCTAACCGCCAAGAAATTGAAGTATAAAGTTGCTCGGTATGTATTAACTAATGGTGTTTTGTATCGACGAGGAATTATGGCAAGTTTGCAGAGATGTGTGCATCCATCAGAAGTCAAAGAATTGGTTAAAGAAATCCATGAAGGATCTTGTGGAGCTCATGCAGTAGGTCGGACACTTTTGCAAAGGGTGATGACACAGGGATATTACTGGCCAACGATGAGGGCTGATTGTATAACCTATGCCAAGAAGTGTGGCAAGTGCCAACGTTTTTCCGCCATCCGAAGAACTCCACAAGAATTGTTGACACCCATAACTTCACCTTGGCCATTTGCCATGTGGGGGGTTGATTTGGTTGGACCATTGCCGACGACCCGAGGAAAGTTCAAGTACCTCATCGTGGCAGTGGATTATTTTACTAAGTGGGTGGAAGCTGAACCACTAATTGATATGACGTACGAGAAGGTATATCAGTTCATTTGGAAGAACATCATTTGTCGATATGGTCTCCCTCATGCTTTTATCACAGACCATGGAACACAATTCGATAATGAAGAGTTTGCTGCCTACTGTCATCAGTCAAACATTTTGAAGTTTCATTCAGCACCAGGCCATCCTCAAAGCAATGGACAGACTGAGGTGACGAACAGAACATTACTAAATGGTTTGAAGAAGAGGTTAAGTGAGGCTAAAGCAAATTGGATTAATGAGCTCCAGACAGTATTATGGGCCTATCGAACAACTCCCCGAGCAGCAACTGGAGAATCACCATATATGCTAGCATTTGTAAGTGAGGCTGTGACACCTGCCGAGTTGGGTCTCCCAACCCATAGAGTGCTGAATTTCAATTCCCCAATCAGCGATTTGATGAGAAGACTGGATTTGGATATGCTCGAGGAGGTTAGAGAGGAGGCAACCATTAGGAACGCTTCTTACCAACAACGTACAGCTCTGTTCTACAACAAAAGGGTGAAGAAATGTGACTTAAAAGAAGGGGATTATGTGCTAAAGAAAGTCGTTCAGAAGCATAATAAGCTGGAAGCAAACTGGCATGGACCTTACCGAGTTACAGAAGTTGTTCGACCAGGAACTTACAAGATAGCCACTCTAGAGGGAGAGGAATTTAAGAATGCATGGAATGCTGAACACCTGCGCAAGTATTATCAGTAATGTAAAATGTAAAGCATTTCCTTCATTATGAATAAAACGAGGATGTTTCACCATTTTCTTTCTGTTGAAAGTTTTTCGGGGAATACTAGTGTAATACACTACGCTTGAAAAATACTCCTTTGGTTAGGAGGCGACACTAGCGTGATCAACTACGGTTGGTAAGATAACTAGTGGACAGTTCGAAAGAACCAAAAAATACTCCTTTGGTTAGGAGGCGACACTAGCGTGATCAACTACGGTTGGTAAGATAACTAGTGGACAGTTCAAAAGAACCAAAAAATACTCCTTTGGTTAGGAGGCGACACTAGCGTGATCAACTACGGTTGGTAAGATAACTAGTGGACAGTTCGAAAGAACCAAAAAATACTTCTTTGGTTAGGAGGCGACACTAGCGTGATCAACTACGGTTGGTAAGATAACTAGTGGACAGTTCGAAAGAACCAAAAAATACTCCTTTGGTTAGGAGGCGACACTAGCGTAATCAACTACGGTTGGTAAGATAACTAGTGGACAGTTCGAAAGAACCAAAAAGTACTCATTTGATTGGATTTGAAAAATATACTCTCACATTCCAACTTATGTTGGACGGGAGGTAAGATTATTACAAAAAGTTCTTTGAAGAACAAAATATTCCAAAATACACCAACTATAGTTGGTCGACAAGAAGAATTTATTGACCTCGGTTGGTCGGTTATATTCTATAAAGTCAAAAATTTACCAAGTGTAGTTGGTCAGGGATAAATTGTCACTAATTATACTTGGTCGACGATCGCAATTTAACAACCTTGGTTGGTTGGAAAATTTTTAACATTTTTATACTCTTTACTTTATTATTGAGTGATCGAGCAACATTTCTAATACTTGTAATGTTTTATTACTAAGATGGTCGATGAACAACACAATATTGTTATCTTTTTAACAGATACATATGCATAAATTGTTTGATATTTACAAGACAATAGCAATACAGATTTACAAACAAAAATGAAATCCTTTCATTAAAAATTCAAAATAAGTTACAGGTTACATGAATGTACTAACTATTACATTGATATTCCTATTCTATTGGTTTCTTGCCCTTTGCTTTAGAAATAGGCTCTTCGCCAGCAGGAGGATCTTCCAGGCAAAGGGGAGAATTAATAAAGTTCAAGTCCTTCAACATTCTGACGTTCATTATTGAAGGTGTCTCCATTAGATGCTCTGGACGAGATACTTCGATTTGGGAATGAAGGCTATAATCACCGAGGTATTTTGAAATTAAGCTACGAGGAATGGAACGAGCTGGAATCCAGGTCATGTCCAATTTGAAAGGTGGCACAGGCAAGTCTAATAACCCTGGAGCATAATAATCCCATAAATAATGCCCCTGCTCCAATTTTAACACACCTAGTGCATTCAACCACCCCTGCTTATAACCTTCATTGTTGGCATGTTCGATACGAGCATCCAAATGAACAAGAGCTTCATTATATCCTTCCATCCAGAATTCCCTGGGTTGCTTATGAAATTGAAAGGTTAATCTATCCAATTGTTCGAGAAGGTTTTTGGCAAAAAGATCCTTAGTATGTAAAGCAGACTTCGTTGCAGTAAGTTGATCTTCCAAGGATAGATTTTTCTTGGACATTTCTGATAGAGCCCGATCTTTGACGTTTAATTGGAATGCTTGAGTTTCCAAAGTAGATTGGGTACGAGCCTCTTCGACATTACGACTAAGAACTCTTGATCGACTCCGAGCAGCGATTGGAGAACTTTGCTCCTCGGCAACATTTTGAACAGCTCTTCCTCGCCCCCGAGAACCTCTTCCTCGTCCCCAAGAAGTCCCAGAAATAGCAGATCTTCTTAAGTCATCCAGTTCTTGCCTTAATTTGGCATTTTCGACCTCTAAGAACGAGAAACCTTCATCAGTAACTGGTACTAAAGCAGTGGAAGATGATGCTGCAGATTCATACTGAGCCAGCTTTTTCTGCAAATTATTGTTCTCCTGCTCCAATAACTCAGCAATCTACCTGCAGGCCTCAACCTCACCTTTTAGAGTTCTTTCCCTAACATCATATCCAGCAAGGATATTTTTATGGCCTGTTTCAGAAGAAAGCTGCTGATATCTATTTTCATATTCCTTGTGCAGCAAAGCAGTTGATTCATTATGTTGATTCTGAAGATCTTCTAAGCTACAATGAAGTTCCTCGATCAATTCATAGTAGGCCACATTATTGGCCACAGATCTATCAAGTAAATCCTTCAGGTACCGGTAAGCCCCAACTGCTTGTTCTGAGGCGTCGTGACCAAGGATGTCGACAATCTCTGATACACTTAGGTCTGTATGACCAGCTTTATAATATACATTGCATTGTCGCATCAACTCAGTATCAGGAGCAGATGTCAATTCCATTCTGGCCAAAAACTAATAACGAAGAGAAAGCAGGAGTTAATAAATAAAAGCAGACAGAGGATCAACAATGAAGAGGAATGAGGATGTGTTTTATTAGATCATCAAAAGATTACATTGTTCGATTACAAGTAATGAAAGAAAGAAATGATACCGAACAACTTCACACCTTTTCCTTGTCCCCCAAAACTTTCTCGGGAGGCTGGGACGAGGAGCTTGGTTGCTCGGTATTAACAGCGGCTTGATCGGCAGGAATCTTCTCAGGAGGAGGAGGCATGGAAGAAATGTCCTCGGTGGTAGAGGGTTGAGAGGAAGAGACCTGATCACCTATGGCTATAGAAGATTCATCAGAGACAGGCTCATCTTCTTCTTCTTCCACAATTGCTGGAGGAGGACCAGGGAGGTGTAGTTGGAATAGCTCAGAGTCGTCTGTGATCTTCAACTCTTGCAGAGCAGCTACCCAGCCATCATGGAAGTATTTCAACTTCCCATATTGAACTTGGGATGTCATTGCAGCAATTCCCTTATCCCATCCTTTCTCCCAACCAGTGCTGAAAGATTTTTTGACTGCGACTTTTCTTCTTAGTCTCTCCGAGGAGAGCTTCACATCCAATTCTTCCTTTTGGACCTTGATATCTTGCAGGGCAGACAACGTCTCCTCTGCCTTCTTCAACTTATCTTCAAGCTCTCCCAAGTTATTGAGCTTGACATCATACTTCTGATGTTCGACCTTTAAACCTTTTACTTTATCCTCCAAATTCTTGGAGATCTCAGCCATCTTCACCTTCTCGGCCTCAACTGCAGACAACTTTTTCTCCCAAACAGCCTTGTCCTCATTATACTGTTGGCGAGATTCCTTCAGGGATTGGGTCAAACCCAGTAGAGCATCCTCTACACCTGACGAGGAGATTGAAGCTTTAATAGCTTCATCCTTCTTCACAATGTTATTAAAACAGTTCACCAGCTGAAAGAGGAGAAAAACAGTAAGTTAGTGCAAAAATACAAATACTCAGAAATAGAAAGGAAATTCAGAATGTGAGAAATTTACCGAAGCAAGATGACGAGTAGCTAAGGATGTCAGCATATCCTTAGAAATTTTTCCATCAATTCCTTGGACCTCGGGTATGATCCAAGTTTTCACCGAGCTCATTGCAGAGCTCGGAGGAATGATAGTGGGAACACCAACACCACCAGCTGGTAGCATGGAGGCAGTTTCAGCTAAATTGACTGAGGATGATTTCCTCAATCTCCTCAAAGGAGTTTCAGCAGTTTCAACCAAGGAAGAACTCTTGGTCGGAGAGATAGTATTCACTTCCATAGGAGCAATTTTCTTGCTCGGAGCCACTGGGGGCTTCTCGGTAGCTTTGGAAGGTGCAGCATCCACCTTCTTAGTCCCCTCAGGGACGTCAGTTTTGCTCTTTTTGGCCCCAGCAGCAGAAGTAGTGTCATCAAATAGAGAAGGAGGAGCTCTTTTCTTGCCCATTCTCTGACTTATAGGAAGATGAGAATCTGAAGAAGAGTCCTCTGTAGTGGAAGCTGGCTCAACAGGGCGAGCAGTATAAGAGGTTGTATAACTCTTATACTGTAGCAAATATGATGCAGACCTGATGTGCTCGTCTGCAACGTTCTTATGCAAACCCCAAATAAGTTTCAGATGCTTGATATTAACTTCTGATTCTTTTGGAGTTTTTCTTTTGCTATCAACTGCAAATAAATACACAATGAGATATCAGTCATACATTTTGTCAAACATGATAAAAGCATAATTTCATAAGTAAAATAAAATGAAAAATAAACTTATCCCATTGCCATATGGGGGGCATCTGGGACCGTTGTATACTCCATCTCCAACTAAAGGGGCATATTGCCAATTTTTAATAACCAACCCATGTTCAAAATAATCTCTATTTGAATCAGGGAGGTTAACTACAAGAGCTCTATTCAGAAACCTAGTTTTTAAGTAATAAATATTATCTAGAGTGGCCCACTTATAGCAGTACATAATTTCAGGGATCCCTATACGAGTCCCATGAGTTAGATTTAATTTGTACACCCCATTAATTATTCTCCATGAATTGGGGTCTATTTTTGCATGGACAAGATCGAAATACTGACAAAACTCAAGACATAATGGGTTTGGTGGAAAAGAAAATCCACATTCAGCAACAAAAAGACTGGGGAACCAATGTCCCTCAGTCAATCAAAAGTAATCTAAAGGCTCAGAAAGAACCTCTAGAGTTACCCACGAAGGAATAGAAAAATCAGAACGAAATTTCTCAACAGACTCCACAATATAAACCATACTGAATAAAAGAGAAGAAAGGAAGAAGATCTTACAGGAAGAAAGGAGGTATGTTGACAACGAACGAAAACAAGGATGAACGCACAAGAAAGAAGGAGAGAATAGAAAGCTTGAATGCAAGAAATTGGGAAAAGAAGAAGACGGTATGGTTACCTAAGAAGTTTAAATACTTTGCTTTGGGAAGCGGCGAAGGAAATGATTACAAAAAAGAAACTATTGAACTTTCGGCGGCTAAAAGGACAAAAAGGGCACTAAGATCGAAGCGCTCTTAAAAGTTCGAAAAAAGGCGGGTTCTTCAAATTTGGAAATAAATTCAAATACGATGTTCCTAAAACCCAGGAAAGATCAATTCAATATGGCCAAATACCGAGAAAGAATGTTTCATACTCCTCAAAGTTCGAAATATAAAACATTGGGGGCTTCTGTTGATACCAAAATTAATATGCTGATGTGGACGAATCATACGAAGACACTTGTCAATCTACGTGGTACAATAACAATGAGGAATTTCATTTCCCGACCAACTCATGATACTCTCCGAGCAACAAGGATACACCGAGGAACTCTAGCGCTCCGAGGAACTCCTGAGCAACGAGCAACTATGGCGGTCCGAGCTGCATCTCGGTCGTATCATTAATTGCCAGATAATCAACAGTTCAAATATTCATTGAATGTTCATCATCTTGACGCACACGCTGCATTAAAAGTATTACCCTTTCATATGTATATCATTCAATGTATCAACCCATTAATGTACAGCCTAAGGGCTATAAATACCTTGTATCATCCTCATTCAAAGGGGACCGAAATTTCTTGAGAGAACTTGTATTCAAGAATTCTGCAAACACTCAGCAATAACATAACAGTGGACGTAGGCTTTATTCCTAGCCGAACCACTTTAAAATCTCTGTCTTATTTATTTATCTGTGATTGAATAATTAGAGCGATCTAGTTTTTTACATCAACAGTGCCTATGCTGCATCGTCCTCATACGATGGATTCGGAGGAGTTGGGTTTGACAAAGGAGGTCCTCCGACCTGCGGTATACCTTTCTGTTCTCCTCTTTCTTTCTTTACTATTTTGGTCATCTCTACTTTGATACTGATTTTGCCTTTTCCTTATAGCAAGTCCGAGTGTCGACCACTTGGCTAAGGGACATTAAAGACTGGATATCTTCGATAACTGCCCATATTCGGCATGCAGTTCCTGTTCCTTCTTGCTTGGTGTCATTTGCTTCGTCCGAAGAGGACTCTGGCTAAGGTAGTGGTGGTGCATCATCTCGCAGTAGGGGGAGGGGAGCACGTCACAGGGGTGGAAGCTCTTAGAGAGAGAAAAGTGGGTGAGAGAGAGAGAGAGAGAATGTGGGTTCGGGCTGAGTCCCGCTGTTTTTTCTTTTTCTTTATATTTCCTGCAAAATTGATGTAACACATAAACAAATAGATGCAATGTAATGGATTTTTTATTATCGTTTATTAATGATAAATGCATGCACATGCGCTTTTTACTTTGCTGCTGACAGCGTAAAAAGGAGTATTTTTATAATTTTTTGAAGGAAAGTTTTTAATTATAAGGGGAAATTATATAAGGAGGAAAAGGGATTTTGAAATTTTGTTGAGAATACCAATTTATTTTTATTGAGTTTTCTGATTTGACAAAAGAGGAAAAGAGGTAAATTTCTAAAAATGGGGGGTTGCCGATCGGCAAGCACTCTGTCCTGCCTATCGGCAGTTCAGTCCAGTCCCATCAATTCAAAGCTTTGATTGGTATCCTCTTCAGTCTTTTGTATTTTGTGGGGTAGGATTCCCTCCGATTTTTGTAGGGATTATGTCCCTTGTGAGGGTTCTCAAGTATAAAAAGGGGTAAGGGTGGAGTGTTTTCATCACACCTTCGCATTCTTACTTACTTGCCCACTATCTCTTAGCTTTGCAAGATGGATCTCCCTGGTAGCATTAAGTTTGCTAACTACCTCGAAGCCTTGGAAGCAATGTGCTCTTATAATGTCGACTATAATTCTTTCAACATGCGTCGAGTCTCCTTGTGGCGCAATCTGCCTATTGAGTGGAATATGCTGATGGTAGCGGTACAATTCTGATACCCCGAGGACCATGTATTCTGCTTTGGGTTGGATGAAGTTTTTCCTACCTACAAGGAATTTTCTGCTATGCTGGGTGTAAATATCAGTGTTACTGCGGCTTTTCTCGAATTTTCTCGTTCTCCCAAGGATTTATTGGTCGGGCTTCTTCATATTTCACCTTCGGTAACCAAATCACTGGTTACTAGAGGAATGATCTCCCTCTCGACGGTGTTGTAGCCCGTGCATTTGTGGGAAGTAGGTGATGTTGGCTATGATGGAGCCATTGCTCTGGGCCTGATTTTAAAATTACTGCTGGTGACTGGGGAACTGCTGGTGGACACGCAACTTGCATCCATTACTTCGTGGATATCATACCGTCGCAATCCTGCGACGGTTATACTAACGGAGACCCTGAATGGCATGGATGCCTGGAAAGAAGGTCGTTCTGACTTTCTGAGGGGTAGCCCCATGATATTGTTCATGTGGTTTTCTGAAAGACTCCGCTTGGTGGCCCCTCCAGAGTATCCCTTATCGGTTGTACCCAATTTCTTTTCGCGTTACTTCTTCAGCATTGTCTTGAATATTAAGAGCTGGGAGAACTGGTTTGTGAATAATGGGGCTCAAAATCTGTATTGGTCAGTGCCTTGGTGGGGGCAGTTGCATCCTGTTCTGGAGCTAGGAGAGTACTCATATGTGCAGCTGGTTGGTCTCAGACAGACCTCTTTTTATTTCTCTTGGCGGCTTCTGTGCCAATTTGGCTAGGCACAGGTCGTGCCACCTCGGGCACTAAATTTATTTTCGGTAGACGTTTTGACCGAGTGCCTGCGTCTGTTGCTTGGATCTCTATGGGAGAATCGGCGTCCGTCGACCCGTCCCTCTCAGTCTGTCGAGAGAGTTTGGCATGTCCATGGGGATTATATGAAGTGATTATAGAGGAGAGTAGTCAGTAAGATGTTGGCAGTGGATATTGGACAAAGGTGGTTTATTTTATTTAACACCATGGAAGGGGGTGTTATGGTTTTTTCGAAGCTGGTTCAGGCTTATCGGTCCATGGAGTGTCTATGACATTCTATTCAGGTAGGGGAAATTTGGGGGCCCTATGATGTAGATGATGAGGGTGTAGGCTCCTCTGGTAGCTGTGGGTAGGACTCTTGGAGAGTTTATTTGTGTTATAGGGAATAAATATGGGGATTTTATTTGGCTTTTTATGGAAGTAGGGGGAAGAGAGTTATCCGTTCCTTTTCTTATGTAATCCGTGCTGTAATTTCTTGTTAATGAAATAAGCAAGTTTTTGATCATCCAACTGTGCCTTTCGATGAATTTTGTAATTTTGAATTATCTATACTGATCGCTAAGGCATACATAATCCTTTTGTTCAAGTTTTTGTTAGAATGAACTGCCATTCTCGGAGATAAGAAAAGAATAGTATTTTGTGAAAAGAACGGGTCGTGCTCATGTAAGATGTATGAGCTGCCTACGAACCTCTGGGGATTTTGAAATTTTTTTATTTTTCTTGAAAAATGTTTTTTATAGAGGATCAGGCCCACGTAGTTCTGGGTAGAGGGAAATGAAGAGAGTTTTTTTTCATTTTAGAATAGAAGGGAGATGAGAAAAGTCGTAGTGCGCCGAGATTCAGGACTAGGGGTAGAATTTCTTGAGACGGTCCAGGTTGACTAAACGAGCCATCTCCTCCCCCATCTAGGTCAGTGAGCTTGGCGGCACCGCCGGATAAGATTTTCTTCACAATGTAGGGGCCGCTCCAATTGGGCTTAAATTTCCCTCTGGGGTCCCAGATGGGTTCTATTATCTCCTTGAGGGCTAAATCCCCTTCCCGAACACCGCAGTCCTTGACTCTCTTATTGAATGATCACGTTATTCGGTGATGGTACCCCTGTATATGGTAAAGAGATTTCAATCTCCTTTCATCTAGTAGGATCAGCTCGTTGAGACGGCCTTGGCACTAGTCTTCTTTATTAACTTTGCTTTCGAGCATGACACAACGAGGGTACTTCTAGCTCCACAGGTAGGACTGCTTCCATGCCGTAGACTAGAGAGTAAGGGGTAGACCCAGTAGAGGTTCGGATTGAGGTTTGATATCCCCAGAGGGTGTATGGGATCCGGTCAGCCCAATCCCTACAGCTTCATGGTCATCTTGCTGATGATGGATTTGAGGTTCTTACTGGAGGCTTTAACTGCACCATTGGTCTGAGGTCGGTAGGGAGAAGATTTGTGTCTCTGAATCCCGTACTTGTTGACTACTTCTGTGACTTTTGCTTCGAAGTGTAACCCATTATCTGACACTAACTCATGCGGGACCCCATATCGGCAAATGATATTTTTCTTGAGGAATTTGGCCACTTTCTTGGCATTCAATACTGCGTATGACTCAGCTTCGGCTCATTTGGTGAAGTAATGAATGGCAACTAGGATAAACTCATGTCCATTTGAAGCCTTCAGTGTAACCTTCCCTATGATGTCGACACCCCAGGTGGAGAACGTCCAGGGAGAGGTCATGTTGTATAATTCTAGTGGAGGCAGGTGTTGAAGATTAGAGAACTGTTGGCATTTGAGGCATCTCCGAACATAGGCGGTGAAATCTTGGGCCATGGTGGTCCAGTAGTAGCCTTGTCGGATGATTTTCTTCGCAAACATGTGATGGTTCATGTGGGGCCTGCATTCCCTGTTGTGGATCTTCTGCATTATTTTCTCAATCTCATCTCCAGCGATACAGTGTAGATGAGTTCCATCGAAGTCCCTCTTGAGTAGATCTTTATGATAGATGATGTACTGGGCAGCCAGTCTTAGGAGGGTCGTTCGGTCTTTCTTATTACAATCCTCGGGATACCTACCATATTTGAGGAGGCACCAGATATCATAGTACCAGCAATTGTCTAGTTCAGGGTCTTCGATAGAGACGAGCTCAATATGGTAGGAGTGGGTTGGTTTGTCTTACTTTTAAACTAGGAAGGGGGTTATTATTATTCCTTCGGGCATGTTGACCATGGAGTCTAAGGTAGCGAGAGCATCGGCTAGGTTTCTTGAGGTAGGTAATGGAAGGTGACATCTCAGAATCGGGAGGATAACTCTTCTAAATGGGCATGGAAGGGTTAAAGCTTTTCGTCCTTGACTTTCCACTTTCCGAGCACTTGATCGATGACGAGGGAAGAATCCCTGACATCAAGGTATTGAATACCTTTTCTTGAGAGTAATTTTGAGGCCTGCATGCCTCGTATTCCGTCATGTTGTTGGTGCATTGGAAATCTAATTTGATGGCGATGGGAGTGTAGGAGTCATAAGGGTCGATCAGAAGTATCCCAACGCCATATACCTTTTTATTGGCAGCGCCGTCAAAGAACATTTTCCATCGAAGGTTGTCTTAAGCGGTGCAGAGGATATTTTTATATAGGAATTCGAAGATCCAGACATCTGCTTCTTTTACGGGGTAATCAGCAAGGTAGTCAGAGATGGATCTTCTTTTATTGGCTTTCGGCGTGATGTACACGATATCAAACTCGGTTAGGAGCATCAACCATCAAGCCATTCGACTGGATAAGGTGGGTTTCTCAAGAAGGTATTTGATGGAATCCATTTGGGATACAAGTTTGATGGGGAAGGTAAGCATGTAGTGTCACAACTTTTGGGTGACCTAGACAAGTTCTACACACGCCTTTTCCAAAGCAGTGTAGTTGACCTCGTACCCGACCAATTTGCAATTGGCATAATAAATGGCTCTTTCTTTGCGGGAGTCCTCAAGGTATTGGGCTAGCAAAGCCCCAGCTGTAGTGTAAGTTATGGTTAGGTATAGCAGCAAAGGGAGACTAGGCTGTGGTGGCATGAATACTAAAGGTTAGGTAAGATATTGTTTGATTCGGTCAAAAGCCTCTTGGCAGGCCTCATTTTAAACCTTGGTTGAATCCTTTCGGAGGAGCTTGAAGATTAATTTACAGATGGAGGTTAGCTGGCTGATGAACCGACTGATATATTGTAATTTTCTAAGAAAAACTTAGACTTCTTTCTCTGTTCAGGGTGGTGGCATCTCAAGTATGTCCTTCAGCTTTGTGGGATTTTCTTTTATCCCCTTCTCACTGTCCATGAATCCCAAGATTTTTCTCTTTGTAACGCCGAAGGCACATTTTTGTGGATTGATTCTCATCTGATACCGTCGCAGTTGTTCGAAGAACTTTGGGAGAGCGGGAACATGACCTTCTCTAGTTTTTGACTTGATAATCATATCATCCACATAAACCTCGACTTCTTTGTGAATCAGATCATGCAGGATGGTTGTGGCATCCCTTTGGTAGGTAGCCCCAGCATTCTTGAGACCAAATGGCATAACGGTGTAGCAAAAGGTTCCCCATGGGGTGACGAATGCATTTTTTTCTTGGTGGTATAGGTGCATATTAATTTGGTTGTATCCGACAAACCGGTTGATGAATGACTTGAGAGCATAACTAGCTGTGTTATCCACGATCATGTCGATATTGGGTGACGGATAATCATCCTTTGGAGAATCTTTATTCAAATCTCGGTAGTCCACACACATTCGAACCTTCCCTCTTGATTTCGGTACAGGTACTATGTTGGCTAGCCATGTGGGATATTCAATCACACGAATTAAGCCCACGTTTAACTGTTTGACCACCTCTTCTTTGACCTTGAGCGACCATTCGGTGCGGAGCTTTCTTAATTTTTGTTTAACCAGCTTGTAATCTGGGAGAGTGGGGATCTCGTGCTGAGCTATTTCAGGATCAATGCCGGGCATATCACCATAGGACCATGCGAATACATCCACAAATTCCTTTAGCAATTCTTTGAGTTGTGCGCGCTCATGCTCGTCAAGGGTGGCCTCTATCTTAATCTCTCGCAGTTGACTACTAGAATCGAGATTAATAATAATAGTCTCTTCTTCATTAACTTGAACGCGGTTATGTTGTTTATTATTAACCTTATTTAGATCAGTTAAGAATTGTTCATTTGCAAAATCATTATCATCAAAAGTTCGATTAGAATCCAAATAATGAATTTAAGGCACAACAAGATACTCAAAATCTTCGTTTATTTCACTGATAGGAAAAATAGCATTGAGAACCTTATCAAAAGAGGTATCGATTACATTTGAACAAGGATAGACAATAGCAGAAGAAATAGGGTAAACATTGGGGTTAGGGGAGATTTTAAGAAGTAGAACTGGCGCAGCATGCCAGTTAAGGAGGGGTGTATCAGCATCTTTAATCAGATGGGATGGATCCATTGATGTAGTGCCTGAATGAACCATACAGAGTGCCAGCCCCAGTGTCTGTAAGTTGAAGGAATCTTCGGAATCACTTTCCTTAGTCTCTTCGATATCTTTGAGGAGCGGTTGTACTCGGTGTTGGAAACTTTCAGCCCATGGGTAGCTATCTTGGAAAAAGATCTCCATTCCAGGCTTCATCTTCTGGTCTGTGTGGTCATTCCATGGTTCTGGAAAACCGTAAAAGGGAAAGTCTTAGCCTTCTTTGATGAATCGTCCATTCAAGGAGTCTCCTGGGATAGTTGGGATGCAATCTAATCTTCTATTTGGTCGGGAATGGTGGATCATTCTGAGTTCTTGTTCTGATGGTTGATACCCCAAGCCACAAGGAGGGAAAGCTTTCTTTAGTTCGATGGGCTTAAGTATCCCTTGCTGCCATTGCCCTAGCCCTAGTTCGGGCATAAAGTGCATGTTTCTAAACATCAGAATCACATTGACATTGCCATGAGGGTCATATTCTGGACAAACCCTTTCTTTGAAATCGTCCCCTGTCGGGAGTAGGAGTGGCTCAACTCGGAATCCTGATAGAAGCATATCATTTGACCCGTGTTGTATCTCAAGGATTGGACTGCTGGTTCTTGCACCCTAGATATTTTCGTCGTCACCCAAAATGGTGATGACTCGCCCGTCAGCGAAGAACTTCAATTTTTGATGGAGTGAGGAAGACACACCCTTGATACTGTGGAGCCAGGGTCGTCCGAGTAACAAGTTGAAACAAGGTGGGATGTCTATGACTTGGAATTCAATTATAGGGTTTATAGGGCCAACCCCTATTACAAGTTTTATGGATCCCATCACCTCCCGGTGAGTGTTATCATAGGCACGTACAACGGCGAAGGTTGGAGCGAGGTCGCTTTCTTTCAGGCCTAAACACTTGAAGGTTCTCAGTGGTCAGACATTCAAGGCGGATCCGTTATCGACAAGAGATAGTGGCACGACCTTCCCCATAACTTCGACGGAGATGGTGAGTGCATGATTGTGATTTGGCCCAATTCTGGGGATTTCTTCTTCAGAAAATGACACCATTCGGGTAGAGGTCAAGGATCCGACCAGATTTACCGCCTCTTCTGGTGTGGTAGAAGGAGGAACTGTGGGTCCAGTAGAATCTTTATTAAAGCATTTTTGTATAATTGGGAAGACATGAAAAGCCCCCATAGAGTGATGTTAGCTTGAGTTTTCTTCAGTTTATCGAGTATCTTTCTATCCTCGATGGTCATCTCTGGCATAGGAAGGTTTTCAATGCCCTTCCCTTTGTCATTTTCTGGTAGTGAGCTTGGAACCTAGTAATGTCCCCCTGATCTGGTCATGAGATTTACTGAAGAATGGAAGAACATGAATCTCGCTTCCTCGTCAATCTCAGGTTGTTTTGTCACCGTGTTTATTTCTCTGAGGAGTTCTTCAAATGATATCATCCCATATATGTAGGCTACTGGTCGGTTCTTTCAAAAGCTTGTTCTTCACTCGAATCTTCAAATTCTACCCCCCATCCGGTGGCAACAATTCTGTCTTTCCATGTAAAGTCAATACATTCCACAACTTCAACAGCTTATTCATACAGATCTTCCCATTTTGTGGGGATATCTATGGTTGAAGGGACCAAGTTCCCTTATAGCTTCAAAATGTCAAGTAACCTGGTGATACTACAAATGTTGTTGGTTTGCCCGAATAATCCTGCCATAATCTGGTCAACATCATCTAGGCTGACTTCATCGGTTGGTACCACCCACTTGTCTGAATCTCGATCCCATTTTCATGCTTCCAAGAACAGTGTACTGAACCTTTGGCAATCAATGATCATTTGTGAGGGCAATTGCAGCCCGAACTTTAGGAGTTTATTTAATACCTTTGACAATTCCATATTTCCATTTTCAGAACGGGTACGAACAACGATGCATGCTCTAGTAAGGAGTGACAGTGCCTGATCAGCGAGGTTAGTAGGGTGTAGGATGAAATATGGGCAAATTTAAAGAGGTTTAGGAGAGTATATGGGTGTGATTTGAGTTGAGGGATAAAAATCTGGGTTTTCTTCTAAGAAGATGGCATTATCATGATTTGAAAGTGGATTGTGAGTAGTGATTGGCTTAGGATTGGCTGGTGGGGCAATGGTACCTCGGTCAATGAGATCTTGGATTATGTTTCGGAGGTGAAAGCATTGGTCGGTGGTATGGCCAGTAGTTTGGTGAAAGGCACAATGAGCATCGGCCTTGAAGTTTCTTGGGAGTGGATTTGGCAAAGGACGGGGATCCAAGGGTTTGATGAGGTTTCGGCTTAATAGGGATTGTTAAACTTTGGAGAGGGGAGCATGGAGCTCAGTGTATTCCCTTGGGATGGGGGCAGGGAGGCTTTATAGTGCCAATGATGTGGTTAGTTGGGAGATGTTGTTGATGATTGAGATTGTAGCACTGGCAGGCTTATCATACTTTCTAGGGGTGAACTGTCCAGACACCTTCTTCGGTTCAACCTCTCTTTTAACAAGGCTTTCCTCGATTTCTACTCCCGCTTCTCTAAGAGCTCGAAAGTGGGGATAGTATTGTCCTCCCATCGTCGCTCGGACATGGGGCAAGAAGTTCTTCTTCATTATGTTGACCTCTTCCTCCTCAGATGGCCGATTGGTCATAGTAGCTGCTTGCCCCCTCCACCGGGTTATGAAGTTAATGTCTGATTCCCCAGTGTTCTGTTTGAGCAGCTCTAAATCATAATGGGTGACCTCAAGCTCTTCGTTATATTTGTACTGCGATATGAATTCTCGGGCTACATCTTCCCAGATATGGATTATGGATACCTCGAGAGACAAAAACCATCGGAGGGCACTATCCTTAAAAGTTTGCTGAAATAATTGGGCTATCACTTCTTCAGAAGCCCCTAGTAGAGTCATGGAAAGATGAAACTGCGAAGATGAACAATCGGGGGTCCACTCCCTCCAAACTTCTCGATATTTGGCATCTTGAACTTCTCGGGAAACCTCGATTTAGGATAAGGAGACATGTGGGTGTAGTCTATATAATTCCCAGATATTTTGACTTGGTCAAACTTCTTGGTGAGCATCTTGAGATCCTCTTTGACTCTATTCAACTCCTCCTCTTTTGGATCAACGACAATAGGCAGGTTAGCCACAGGTTGGGCAATGTTTGGCATCAGAAGCTGGGCAGGCGGCAGCCCATTGGCAGGAGGGGCACTTAGAGTGTGATGATATTCTTCAGGAACCCAGATAGGCTCGGGTGGACCCATAGCACGAGGGAATAGGGCCTCGGGCTCTTGAGGAATAGGAACCTAGTTTTGTTGCATCTCTCAGACCTCAGTTTGGAGGTTGTTAATCTTGGACACGAGCTGAGCTAGGACTGCCGTTAGATCCGGCTGAATGAGTGGTACTTGATCTGTATTCTCCATGGAAAGTGGATGGATTCCGGACTCGAAAGAAGTAGTAGAGGAGCGGACGAAATTCCGGGGTGATTTGACTGAAGACCGAAGCCAATAGGGAGCCAGGTCAAGGGCTTGCGATTGACTTGAGAAGGCATAGAATGGGATTTATTTTTGATAAAAAGGGAATAAACTATTTTTGAATTTTTGATAAAGAAGGGAGAAATGTTTTTGGAGACGGAACTCAGCATGATTATTACGATTATTATGTTTTCACTTGTATTTAATTCTCCTAAATGCAATGCCGGACGGGACCCGAGCCTGGAAAAGTGGGGTTTTTAATATATGCAAAGATACGACTGGACTTGTAACTAGGCTCACGGATAGGGTCCCATTTTAAAAATGCGCAAAAATTGGGCGATAGGCCGACCCAGGATTTCGGAAGAGTTTCGGGTTAAAATCGGAAATCTAAAGTGCGTGTCCTAGGTTTGACACCTATATGCGGGTATGAAGGTCGTTGGGTGAATCATAATGGGCTCCCACCTTTGCCGTGACTTCCACGATATACGTCTTTCTCTTGCGGGCAATTGGTATGTGTGGACAAGCCATTTGATATACCTGAGTGTACATGAATTGCCTCACAATATACCTCGTGGGGACGGTATGTGTGAGAGAGAATACGATATGCTTGGTGTACGTGAACAAATTCCCTGCGATATACCTCCCGTCATGACTTCGGTCAAGCGGTACGATGCGGGGGAACCGTTCGATATACGTCGAAGGTACTTGGCCAATGGAAGGTGAGATTCATATCTCTTAGGCTAACTGCGCCCTGCCGGACCAACGCCTATCATGAAGTGACCCTCTAGTTAGTGGGTAAAATTTGGTCAATAGCAATGCTCTTTGGTGATGTCATGTGAATAATGCATTATTCTCTAATTAGTATCTTATGATGAGAATGCTTTTCTTGATTATGCCAAACAGGGAGAAAAGTACAAGTACCAAAGGTACACGATGTATGGATGGGTGATGCATGCAGAATGTTGATATATGTGATCCTAGGTGCACGTGGTGTGAAGTGTACATGGAGAATTTTTTACAAGTGTGTGAACAAAAGCATAAGCATGGGATACACATAAAAAGGGGGAATATGCAGATAAGGGGGAAATATAAACAAATATAACATCCATGTAAATAGAGTCAAGCCCTCAAAACATATAAGTCCCTAGTGGAGTCGCCACTGTGGCCATCCCCGATCCTCTACGCGGGCGGGCGCGTGAATGGAGGATCCTCAGGTCCCGCGCATCCCTCTCGGGAGCGCTTCGGCTGGCGTCGTTTGAGATGAGGTGTAAAAATGTAGAGAGGTTTTAGAGTCTCTAGTCTATTTTACTCAAAACAGACAAAAGAAAAAGGGGAAGCCATCCTGAAGGATGGCATCCAAAGACATATTGGTGCATACCAAACCAAAATGATTCGATAAGGGTTCGGAGGCTAAGTTACGAAATGGGAAGGTGTTAGGCACCCATTCCGCCCTTTCGGTCTCTCATGAATATTTTCTATTTTCCTTTATTTTCCCCGTGATATGTGTGCATGTGTACATATATAGTGGAGATAGGAATCCTTGACTTGTACCATGGAAGAGTTAAAGCGAGTCATCCGTAGGAAGGTATAAAAATAATATTAAAAAATAAGATTTACGCGATTACCCTTACGTTGATCGTTATAACTGAATGATAACGCATATGGGGTAATACGTCACTAAGAACAAGTATATAGAATATAAGAAAATTGGATTTAGATAAGATAGGAAATGAGGGAGAAAGTGAGAACAGGACTCGAGTCTCGGGTTTTACCCCGAGACACCTACATAGCCTATATGGTATCAAAGTCCACGTAGTTCGCATACAAAACGAGGGGTGGATTTATCCCATAAATCCAAATGGGGGATCTCTTATTTGTGAGTGTGTGTGAGTGTAGAAAAAGTGTTTTAGTTGTGAGAAAAGTGTGAGAAAAGTATGAGAATCCCTATTTGGAATTTATAAGCAAATCCTTTTTTTCTTGTTTTTGGGGTTTTATTTATATGAAAATAAGAGATGTACAATAATATTAAATAAAAAGTATATAAGGACGTGTGAAATGAGATAATAAAAGTGCTAAATAATAAAACAAGTTATTGCGAATTTAAGAGAATTTGGAGAGAAAGTTGAGAAAGTTAGACCTTCTTGAAGATCTTAAGCTTGATTTTGAATGTTGGAGAGAAGCCCTTACACTCGGATCATCATGGATAGTGGCCAATTTACCAAGTTTGATGAAAAGGATGATGAAAAGTGAAAGTTAGAAAGAGATTTTGATTTTGAAATATCACTGTCTTCGAGAGAGGTTTTTGGGATTCGCTGAGAGCGATTGTTATCAAATTTGGGATCCCCTTGCAAATGAGGTGAAGTCCTCTTTTTATAGGCCAAGGTCACTGCCAATCGGCATAGACCTAGTCCTGCCTATCGGCAGGTGCCGATAGGGAGGGTCTGGAACCTGCCATTTGGTAGTGTGTTTCAGGCCTTTTTGAAAAATTAGTTGTCGAGGGAAAACCGTTGGTTAGAATCGTGCACGGGGTAGACCATTGGAAAGGTAATTCAGAGACCTTTGAAAGTCCTTTGGACCTCTCCCGAGTTTGGGATTGATTTTGGGTCAAATATGACTCGAAAGCATTTGTCGGTCCTTAGACGGGGAATCGTTCGGACGCAAACGGATCGTTCGTCCGCATGGTAAGTCCGAATTGCACATGGGGTGGACCGTTGGAAAGGTTAGGATATTTACTTCGACATTACAAAGAGTTTGACCCAGTTTGAGGAGTTAACTTTGGTCAAATGGGCCCTGGAAGCATTCGGTGACCTCTTGGTGTCAAATGGACCGTTCATCCGCATGGTAAGTCAGAATCGCTCTCGGAGCGGACCATTGGAAAGGTATTTTATTTCCCTTAGAAGATTCATTCATCCTTGGTCAAGCTGAAGAGTTGACTTAGGTCAAACAGAGCCCGAGAGTGCTCGGTAGCCTTTAGATCAAGTTCCAGATGCAAACGGATCGTTCGTCCGCATGGTAAGTCGGAATCGCGCACAGGATGGACCGTTGGAAAGGGATTTACGTTCCCTTCAAAGATTCATTCTTCTTGGGTCCAGCTAATGAGTTTGACTTTTTGGTCAAATGGAGCTCGGGAGTGCTCGATGGCTTCTAGGTCAGTACTCGGGGTATGACTTGAGTTTGTAGTGCTGAAGGGAAGTACTAGGGACCTAAGTAGAGTTAGGGGGTAACAGAATGGGGTGTCTACACTTATCTTTCTTTAGTCGAATTGAAGTAGCATTCACGTGCCTCAACTTGATCACCTTGAACTTCCCCTACTCCATAAGGTGTCAGTAATTTTATCATTTGGTGAACGGTTTAGGGCACTACCTTAAATTCTTTGAGGGATACTCGTCTGATGGTGATGTTGTACGCTAAATATACTTTCTCATCCATTACAAAGAAATTAAACTTCTTTGTAAGACATCTCGGCTAAGTTTCCCCCATACTGATGTCTATCTCATAAATCCCAAGAGGATGGACGTTTTCTTCACTAAAGGCAATTAAGGGTTGATGATATGGGACGAGCCTCTTCTTGCTTAATCCCAAGCCTATGAAACACTCCCAGAACATTACATCAGTCTAACATTACATCAACCAATATTATAGGGACCTCATACCCATATACTCTCGTAGTGATTACTAACAGGTCATCATGTGGGGCTAAAATCCCTTCGAAGCCTAACCTCGGGAAGTCGATGACCAGGGTGTTTATGTTAACTTTCTTTCTTTTACACAACTTTAAATCAACAGCAACCGAGCTTACCACTTCCAACTTGGCGAGAGGTTTGGCCTCTACAACACGGGCTTTACGATCGGCTATCTCTTTACCACCACTACCCAAACCTCCACATATCATTTTCACACTGTGAGAAATGCAATACAATTTACCTTTGTGGTTAGTTCTCTTTGGTGGGAGGTCAGGTTCGGCCTTATCATCCTTGTTCACTAGGTCATTCGGTTTCCACCTATCATCTGTTCTCTTTTGGGTGTCGTCTCAGCCACCCCTCTTATCCACGTACTTTTTAAGTTTCCCTTGCTTCAATATATTTTCTATATCATCTTTGAGTTCAAAGGATCTTTCATTGGAGTGGTTGTGATCCTATTGGAACTCACACCACTTACTTTTATCCCTCTTGTGAGGTGGGACTTTCAATTTTTCTGGCCATATTAAGGATCCGTCATTCTTAATTTCATTTAGGATCATTTTTGGAGTGACTATCAACGGAGTATAGCCAGTAAACGTGTCATTCACCAACCCCTTCTTATCTCCCTTTCCCTTGAAGTTTTAGGATTTGCTTCCATTTTCTCCTTTCTCATCATCTCCTTTGGCTACCATGGCCTCCTCCGCATTCATGACTCCCCCAGCCATAGACATGAGTTATGCCATCAGGGTAGTCATTCTGATACTCTCATCATAGTCTTCCACCTCCAATATCTCCTTGTTGAAGAGGGATATGTACTCTTTCAGAGTCTTATTTTTTCCTTGTTTGACATACAATAAGTGGGTGGTTTTCTTTCGGGGTTTTACTCTAAAATAAAAGTTATAAATGAACCTCTCGGCCAGTAGCTTTAAATTCCCAATTAATTTTCTAGGAAGGGATGTGAACCATACGTGAGTATCACTAGTGAGGGTGCTTGAAAAGGCTCTAAACCTCATCTTGTCGGAGATCGAGAAGATATATGCAGCAGATTGATACATTTCCACGTGGTGGACTGGATCGGTGCTTCCATCACATTTTGATGTGACCACCGACTGCTTAAACTTATCCAGGGTGAGGTAGCTAACTATCTTAGCAACGAATGGTGAGCCTTCCAAGTGACCCCTCTATGAAGTGTCTCGTCTCTTCAGAATGTCTCCAAACTTATCTTCCAAGATCTGGATAGAACTGTTCCAGGGCTTGTCGGCTGTAGTTGCAGCACCTACCTCGGCCACAATAATAATATTTCCAACCCCTTCTCTCTCGGTCGACCGCTGCACTGGCTATCTGTCAGCTGTCCTTTGGCGGTTTGACTTATCTCTACTCCTCATCTCGGCCATATGGGGACCGACGACCATCACATCTAATATTTCTTCTAGAACAGTTATACTTTGAGACCTGGAGAGTCGGTCTCTCAAATCACCCATCAGGATGAGTCTATCAAATGCAGACCCTCTGTTGAGTCTATCTAGAGCTGAGGTAAGAGGCCTGCCTTCTCGGCTCGACTCGGCTCAGCTTGGCACTGTTTCCCCTTCTTACTTAAATAAGGCGCACAATATCCCCAGAGATTTCATATGGTACCCAATACTCTTCATCATCATCATATTCATTCTCTTTATACTATTGGCCTTGACTCCCCATACGTAGACTCCTGGGGTCAGCAATATCCTTTCATCTTTGTTGTTGTTATGTTTCCTTCTGTAGGGTCGGGGGTAGTCCCCCTATCACCTATTTTCTACCCTCCTTAGCGACTAGAGTTATCATGTTCGCTCTTGCGCTAGTGGGTCTAGTCAATACATTCTAGTTAAAAGTGACCAGCTACTCATGCATCTTCATTTGGTTCCCCGCTAGTGATCGCAGTGCCGCCGCAACCTCATCCATTTCTGACTGAGGAGGCACTTAGTTAGAACTGGGGCCAACACTTGGTGGAAGATCCGATGCCATTGATTCTGATGAAAAAACAAAATAAGAGATTTACTAGAAGAGATGAATGAGCTGGAAGAAATCTTAAACTCAAACCAGAGTTCTTTCAATGGTGGTTCAAGCCCAGAGAATTTGGTGAGGAGTAAGTTGTGAATGAGAGGAGGAAGAAGATAATCTTGCTTCCCACAAATAGCACCAACTGATGATACTGCTTATGGTATCACCTCGTAAATGAATAAGAGCTCAAATTAGTAAAACCTTGAAGAAGAAATAATGGTGAAAATACGACAATATAAATGAAGAAGGAGGTGAGGCAAAGGAGAATAAGACTATAAGGTAAGTGGTTCAGCCATTTGGCCTACTCCACTACGCAAGGGTGAGTGAGTTTCACTATGCAAAATGGCTCTAATGTATTTGTGATACAACACACTCAAGTTTCTCTCTCTACTATGATTTCAACAAAGTCTTGGTTAGGGTTTACAATTATCAATCATTTATATTAGTGGAGAAGACAAGCTTATATAGTGTCCGGGTTGTATAATACACCCCCCAAGCATATAAGAAGCATGCATAATATTTTCTAGCCAATGAGGTTAAGCCACATATCTCTAAAATATGTAGATCATGATGAAGTAAATATTCCCCCTACGTGCACATGTGATTCAATTATAACTGTTTATCCATGTGGACTAATTATGCTAGAGCCTAGCCTCGCGCATGGTGGAGATAGCGTCCAGAAGGGTCTCAGCTGGGCCGAGTATGAGACCCACAGAGTCATGTTCAATCATGGTCTGAGGATTGTTGAGTGTAATCTCGGTTGAGTAAGTGTCAGACCGAGATGAGGTTGTATCATGAACGCACGAGGTCTCGATTTCTAGGCGTGGTAGATGAGATAGAACAAGGAGGAAATGGTTGTTGAAGGGTCTCGATCTAAGATGATGGACGGGACTGAGATTGTTGATGTTGGGCTCCTTGTAATTGGCATATTTATAAGGTCTCTAGGTCGAGTAAGAGATATCCTCAAACGAGTTTACACTTGGGCATATCAATCTTCAATGCCATTTATATAAAAAAAAATGGCCCCCCTTTAAACCAAAATGTGCATCCTTGTTTATATTTTGATAAAATAATAGATCATATTCCCTTTCAAAATCACTATCATTTGAGAGTCAATATCATTTTAACATCCTATTATTTTGATCACCCCAAAAAATCATCATTAAATATCTCATTACGAAGAGTCAAAATCTATAATAAAACATTCAACCAAATTTGAAATTCATCCTGCTCGGACTAGAAGGACCACCTTTCCAAGGGGCATGGTCATATTTCTCGCGAATCTGACCAATCGAATGATGTCATCCTTAATATTAACATCTAAGAGTTTATCAATTGAATCGTATGACATCGAAGAATTATTTATAATTCTTTTTAGGTAATAAGCATTAAAAAGTGTTGCATCATTATCAATATCATACCACTTTCCATCCCTACCTCCATAATACATTAAACATAGCCCATTATGGATTACTTCTGTCATTATGTTAAGCAATTCTAACATGGATATTAGGTCTACATTATAGAAGTTAAAGTAATTTATCGTATTAAAGTATTCTCTTCATGTTTGAAAATACTCAAACCTTCCATGGTAGTGAATAGCCAAGGTAAAAAATGAATAATCTTGTGTTACATAAAAAATTATCATAATTTAGAACACAAATTAGCATAAAACTAACAAATTTCGTATTAATATAGTGACATACAATCCCTACTTTGTAACAACCCCTCAAGAAATAATGGATTGTTAAAATTAGTATAATAACTTTCTAACCATACATATATTGCTAATTAACTACCTAATCATACATTTATTACTCAATGCTACATGCAAATAATATCCTAAATATGATATACTAATCAGACAGTCTATTTGTAAAATAAAGATCAAAGAAGAGAAATTTTCTATAAATAAGTTAGCATTCAAAAGAAAGACTAAAATGTTAAACAAATATATGAACGTTTTTTATGAAATAAGAAATGAGAAGGTAATAAACTTATAATAACTTGGCTTACGATTAATTAGTATTTGAAAATATCGAACATCATTCACCATTTTTTCTTCATTCAATTTTGATTTAGGTTTTGTGTTCTTCAAAATGGAGACAAATATTACACGTGTAATGGTCCCCTCATATGCCACATATGGTCAAAATGTTGATTAAGTCGTTCTGTCATTTTCACTAACGCTTTAATGATGATTTGGTTTTGAATAATAAGTAGGTCCAATTTTCAAAATCACTCCAGACATTAAAATTAAATTTTCAATTAACCCATATATATACACATTTGACTCTTCTTGATCTTCTTTCCTACTTATCAATACCTTTCCCTTTCCTTTTATATCATATTTGAGATGTCCTACTTCTTTAATTATTCCCAACTATTGACTTTCAATTTTTTATACATTATCTGTTAGTGGCCTTAAACTAATATTATGTTTATAATTATTTGTAATGATATAGAGTTATTTAAATTAATAAATGGTGTTTGAGGTTCCAAATGTGAGATGTGAAAACTAGTTTGTGATACAATTTAAAAATCAACAAAAACTCAACAATACTTAAAGCTTGTGCATATCTAAGAGTTGAAATAAGGGGGGTGAGGGGGAAATGTATTATGATGTGTTGGCATAATGTTTGATTTCCTTTTTTGATGGTATTTTTTAGGAAAAAATATATAAGATATATGGGAATAATGAGAGAAATATTTCATTTTAAAAATCACCAAAATCTAATGTTATATATGTTTTTAGTAAAACTACATGTAACCTAGTTGTTACTTTGATTTCAAACTCTTTGAATAAAATAAAAAAATGGACCAATTATCTAAGTGTCCACCCGTTAACACGACATGAACTAACACGAAGTTATAAGTTAATTGGTGGATGCTTAATGGTACCGAATCAAATTAGTGACAACCTGATAAGATACGATAGTTAGCAGGTTGGCTTAGTGTTGTCCTCCTTAACCCGTTAAGATCCATTAATTTGCGTAAATAATAATTATTATTGGGTGTTCCAAATAGTTAATGTTTCTTAATATTAATTTATTTATAGTGAAGATTATTTCTTGAGAGTTTTATAATTGTAATGAATAATTAGGTCCAACCATGTTTAATATTGAGCTAATGTATTAAGCAATAAATTATTAAAAACTAGGGTTGTTTGGCCTTTGGTACCCATTAATTATTGGATGCTGAGCCGACGCCCCACTATTATTTTTTCTTGGAATTAAGTACTCAATTTGAAGGAAATGTGTTTCGACTCTTAAAGCATCAATTTTTGGACATAAACTTCCCTTTACCATTAGGTTCCAAAACCCTAATAAAAGCTGTTTTAACCTTTTTTTAATTAAAAAACTATTTTTGTAAATATAGTCATTATAATTCTTTTTTTATAAAAACCTATTTTTATTGTTTATTCACTATTTTTTTTTGTAAAAACTATCTTCATATATATAGTCTTTTCATATATATTTTTTAATATGTGTAAAGACCACTAGTCAAACAGACCTTTATTCTTATTCTTATTTTCTGTTATTTCTATTTTTGACTTGATGTAATGTAATTAGCCACATGAAATTCGTGTTATCTTTTAGAATTAGTTACAATGTTTAGTATAAATATATAGAGATTAGCTACTGTAAGTGGTAATCAAGAAATAACTAATTCAGTTAGCTTTCCCTCTAAACTCTTCTCTCTTCTAACAATCACTTTCTGATTATCACTTTCTTCATGGTATCAGAGCTATTCATCTAACGATCTGAAGAGTTAAAATATTCTTCTTCTTCTTCTTCTTCAATGGTAAACACTCGTTCTCCGTTCAATCTTACTTCAAACCTAATCTTCTTTGTCTCTAATATGAATTCCTTGATTCCAATAAAGCTTTATCAGAGAAACTTCATGATCTGGCGACTATAAGTACGAAATGATTTTCATGCAAATCATTTGCTACAGTTTATCGATGGATCGATTCCACCTCCCATTCAGATGCTCACTGAAGAAGCTGGTGGTACATCTCAAAACCATGATTATGCGAAATGGTTAGATATAGATCAACAGTTGATTAGCTGCTTAAATGCTGTAATTACCCCATTGATTTTACCTCAACTTCTGGGATTTGAACATGCATTCAAATTTTGTAGTGTTTTGATGAAAATATATGTTTCAGTATCTAAATCACATATTCATGAATTGAAATTAAAACTTTTAAATGGCAAGAAAGTTTGCCCTATGGATGAATACCTCGACATGGTCAAAGATTGTGATAATAAAATCCTAGCTGCAAATTGCCCAATTGGGGAAGATGACATTGTCTTGTTTACTATAAATGGATTATCTTATGAATATGCTTTATTAAAAATAATGTTCAGAATAAGAACTCAACTACTACTTTCACTAAGTTACAATCCATGCTTAAATCAGAGGAAATTCACGTCAATAGAGATTATTTAGTGTCCAGTGTACATAAAGTAAAACTGGTTTAGTTACTGTTGAGAAACAACTTGATACACAATTAGCCAATGTCTATTTATCTCAGACAGATACCCAAACCACACCTAATCACTCTCCTCAAAGTTTCCATCGTATGAGCAATCAGAATTTTCGACAGCTTGGTGGACATCCTACTAACATGTTTGGGAACCAATTTGGATAGTTCTATAGAGGTGGAGGTAATAGAAACTTTCTGTCAGATCTGTGGAAAGGGTAACCATTCTTCTACTAAGTGTTATCATAGATTTGATCAAACCTATAAAACTCTAATTAAACCTTTTACACTTCAATCCTACCTTTACTCATCACCATATCCCAACAACTTAAATAGCTTTGACAGTTAGTTTTCTCCAAACACAATATCTTCACAAGGATACTCCTTCAATCCTAGACCATCTTCATCCCTTACCTGCCCACCTCAATCTTATATGGCACCTCAAACTTCCATAAAAAATAGTCTATCTCTCTCTCTCTCTCTCTCTCTCTCTAGTGCGACCTAGGGTTGCATGGCAGCTAATACTGCCTCCAACGTGGAGGCAGTCACCCTTCCTCCAACTCCTAATCTCTCTCTAAACCTCATCAACCCCTTTAAATCCTTTGCATCAGTAGTAGGAAATCAAACGCAATCCCCAGTTTCTTTGAAGGAAGTTAGAAATTTCAAAGGGGAACCGACTATTTTTTTCACCGATGAAGGCATAAAGAAGTTAGCAGCCCCATTCGAGTACTCCCTTGTTGGGAAATTCTCTCATGGCAGGCCTGCGATAAATGATATACGTAAAGTTTTTTCATCCCTGGGATTGAAAGCTTCTTTTAATATAGGGTTGATAGACCAAAAGTGTATCCTCATACGTTAATTTTATGAAGAAGACTTCCATAGGGTTTAGCTAAGGGAAACATGGTTCATTCATCGCTATCCTATGCGAGTTTTCAAATGGTCTCCTGACTTCCATCCTAATGTGGAATCTACTATTGCCCCTATATGGATAAGCTTGCCTATTCTCCTTATTCATTGAAATGAGGAGGAATAGTAAACAAGTAAAGAGGCATCATAAAAAACAAGATGAAAGAATGATAGAAAAAGAATCAAACTGCAGATCAGTATCTATGTCACCTACTAGAATTCTTCAAAGGGGAGGTAACCACAATATGAATCTAAGATCCAACTCGAAAGCTAAATCTGATGCAATGTCTCAATGATAAGTTTTTTAGTTTGGAATATTAGAGGAATTGTCAAGAAAAGTGCAAGGAGGAGGTTAAAAAGGCTGATTAAAATTCACCAAATTTCAGTATTGGCTATCTTAGAAACTAAGCAAGGGGCAGAGGTTATATCAAGATATATGTTTAGATTGGGATTTCAACTATCCTAATCTAATTCTAATAATAAGATATGGTTATTTGCTAAAGATTATCTACAATTTTCAGTGGTTGCTAGTATGGATCAAGCTCTAACAGTATCTTGTGTAAGTCAGCAGGGGCAAAGCCAATTAATTGCAGTGTAGTATATGCTAAATGCCCAAAAAATGAAAGAAGGGAATTATGGAAACATCTCATTGATTTAAACATCAATGAGCCTTGGATGGTGTGGGGGGATTTTAACACAGTGGTTTATTCTTGGGAGAAAGTAGGGGAAATCAAATTGATTCAGCCTCTTCTTTGGAATTCCTAGAATTTATGGCTAATAATCAATTAGAAGATATGGGGTACACTGGATCTACCTATACATGGTTCAACAAGAGGTATGGTGATGCTAGAATATGGAGTAGGTTGGATAGAGTGTTAGCCAATGTAAACCTGGTGGAATTTGGGTTTAAGATTAATATCTCCCACCTGAACAGAGCTACATCAAACTATGCTCCTCTTTTAATTGAGATGAAATCTTTTATAGATTATATTAAAAATCCCTTTAAATTTATAAACTTTTGGACAAAGAAGACTTCTTTTATGGAGGTTGTTTAAAGGAATTGGGATTCAAATTCATCTTATAATCCAACTTATGCATGGGCTCTGTTAACGCAAAAATTCTCCATCTACGAGGACCAATCAGAAAAGGACACATGTCATCCTACATGGCAATATTCGACACCTGAGGAGAGTTGGTCGGCATCCGAGGAGAGTTGGTCGGCACCCGAGGAGTGTTAATCGACACCCGAGGAGAGTTGGTCAGTACCCGAGGAGAATTAGTCGGCACCCGAGGAGAGTTGGTCGACACCCGAGGAGTGTTAGTCGGCACCCGAGGAGAGTTGTTCAGCATATCAACCAGGAAGATCAAAGGATAACTACGCATTTAATGTGCATTAATGAAGATGGCAGCGCATTTAATGAGCCTTAATGTACATTTATACTGTATTAATAGATGACAACACATAGCATACCAAGCAATTCAACAATTAGATTCATTGAATGTAGACATAAATGTCTACATACAATGAATCTCTTTATCTCCCATCACTATAAATACATGTATCCCCTTAGCCAAAAGGGGGGAGATCCGGGAGAATCGAGAGAAACCATACACAAGATCCACACCTTTTTCTCTCTCTACACCACATTGTGCTATTGTAAACCCCTGGGAATAAAATAACAGTGGACGTAGGCTTTATTCATACCCGAACCACTTTAAAAATCTTTGTCTCTCATGTGCTTAATTAGATTGCTTTTATCTATTTATCGGTGATCATAAAAACGGGAATTCGGTCCAGTTTTTTGCATCAACAGATTAACGCCGTCTGTGGGAACGTATTACAAGCATTGTTCTCCATCAAAAGCTAAGTTTTTATTTTCTCTACGTACAATCAATTATATATTCTACATACATCTTTTGATTCAATCATGATTTTTATGTTTATATACATAAATTAGTTGTCCAATTTTTATTTATGAAATCTGCAAAAATTGCATATCATGATTTCAAAATCATAACTGTTAAATTAATTCTTGTTGAGAAATCTGTGAAATGGTGGATTTCATAAATCAAAACTTTTGGCTTGATTCTCAAGTTTAAATTTTATATCATGGAATAAATATTTTAAATGATTATGTATACCAATATATACGACGATGATAAGATTTGATAATTTTCATTGTTAATTTTGAAATAATTTTTGAAAGATCTTTGATGACTATTCAAATTCCCATCATATTTTTAATCAGAGAATGTGAAAAGGTTAAAGACAATAAAAAGTTTTCTCATGGAAATCATGACCCAGATCTATTTTCTCTCCCTTCAAGTTTGAGTCTCTTTGCATTCATTTTCATGAACTATATACTTAATTTGGTTCACCTTCCATCTATGTCAATAAAGTCTCATTGACTGATTTTTTATATAAATTTGGTAATAACTTCAATCATTCAACATTTTTTATCTCTCCAAATAGGGAATAGGGAAGGATCAATATAAAAAATAATTTTCTCTCACATGAAAAATCATTACCCACCTCATGTAAAAGAGGATCAGTAAAACAAATCATGACCATATCAAGGCTCTTTGGCACAAATTTGATATGTTGGCCCCTCATTCATCACATCACATGGTTTCTTTATTAGAATCACACGATATAGTGGATTAGATAATTATTCATTTAATTAACATTCTTAATGCTTAAATTTTACATCGAATGTTATTTTTCTGATCTAAGGATTCGAGATATTCTGGTCATCCATCCATATTGTTGGTCGGCATCATCTTGGGCCATCTTTTATTAAAGGGAAGCTTAACCAGACCAATTTTGTTTATCGGAGATAAGATGTGAAGATCCATCAGAAACGTTGAAATAATTTTATCCAACTACGAGGTATCTTATTGTTGGTCGGAGACTCATATTGTAGCTCGGTGGATCCAATTGCAGGTCGACGATCATCTACTTCTTGATCGGCGACATCCTAGTCTTGCTCGGAAGTTCTCATACACTTGGTCGGCATCAGGTCGAAAACTATCCAACCATCAACTTCTTGGTCGGCGACACCTGATGTTGTTCGGTGACCATCCAACATCTGGTCTACAATATCAATGCACCATTTTTGTTGATCGGCGAAATCGCTCTGCTGGTCGGGGACCATTTGCTTCTTGGTCGTCACCATATATTCTATAACTTGAGATATCCTTAAATGTAGGTCGGCAACATCCATGCCGTTTGTCGGCAGCAGTAGAATCTTGGGGTATTAAAAAATGCGAAGCACCCCAGATATTTCTTTAAACACGAGTTCAGCTCGGGGACAAACGGGGGCTTAAATATTTTTTAACTTGTGATCACCCCAAAAATATCTTTAAAACCAAGTGATAAATAATTTTCAAACAACAACTTATACCTGATTAGTTGTTGGAGATTAAATAACTTTACAAAAAACTTTACGTCTTATTTATGGCGCACATCTAATAAAAATTTGTCCATCTTACACACATTTGGCATAAAAATATTATTTCATATTTTGAAATTTTTATTATTTTATGCTGTTACACATCACATATTGTTTGGCTGAATAATTATTCTCATGATAATAATTATTTTCTCTAGTCTTGACAGGTGCTCGGGAAGCTTATTAAAATTTCATAGGGACGAGATTCAATCCCGATGAAAGCTCTCGTAAACCTCTGGAAAAGTAGTATTGCTCGACATCAGGCAATTGTGCCTCGACATATCAGCCAACATATATTATTTCATTTTTTGAAATTAATATTTTTATTTCTCAAGCATATACATATCATATATTGATTGGATGAGTAAATTATTCTGACGACTAATCAATTCAGCCTACACAAATGGTAGAGCAAGATATTAATTTTTACAAGTACAAGACTCAACGCCGACGAATGCTCGAAAATAATCTGGAAACTATTATCATTGCTCAGCATTATGAAATTTCACCTCAGCAAGGAACTATATATTTTATTATTGCTTTGATTTGTGCTCAAGCATGAATTATTCTATATATCCATTCGGATTCATATTCTATATTCATCTCTTCATGGAGCTCGGCGAAATACTTATTATCATATTCAGCTCCGAGGAAAAGCTACAACAGTTATTATATTTCACTCCCAACGGATAGTTGGTCGGGGTAATTCTTATTTATATGCAGGCCCAGCAAAGTTCTCAGCCATATTCTTATGTTCTGGAAAATATTATTCTTATTCGGCATTATGCAATTGTGCCTCGACAAGATACTTATTCAGCTTTAAGGAGAAATACAACATTCGTTGTATTTCACCCCCGACGGATAGTTGATCAGATAATTCTTATTTATATTCAGGCCTGACAACGTTCTCGGCCATATTCTTATGTTCTGGAAGATCTTATTCTTGTTCGTCATTATATAATTCTACCTCGACAGATCAACGAGGCATTTTATTATTTTTAATTATTCTTTATATCTATTTGGATGTATATTCTATTCTTATTTCAGCAAGGAGGTCTCCAACATTTATATTATCTTATTTCCAACAATCTGTTGGTCAGCTCCAAGGAGGTCTCCAACATTTATATTATCTTATTCCCAACAATCTGTTGGTCAGCTCCAAGGATGTCTCCAGCATATATTATCTTATTCTCAACAATCTGTTGGTCAGCTCCAAGGATGTCTCCAGCATTTATTATATCTTATTCCCAATAATCCATTGGTCAGCTCCGAGGAAGTCTCTATCATTTATTATAAAAAATGTATTCCTAAAAATGCCGACTTATGTTGGTTAGGAAGTAAATGTATTCCTACGGGAAGTAAAACTATGTATTCCTAAAAATGCCAACTTATGTTGGTTAGGAAGTAAATGTATTCCTACGGGAAGTAAAACTATGTATTCCTAAAAATGCCAACTTATGTTGGATAGGAAGTAAATGTATTCCTACGGGAAGTAAAACTATTCCTAAAAAACCAACTTATGTTGGTTAGGAAATGTATTCCTAAAAATGCCATCTTATGTTGGTTAGGAAGTAAATGTATTCCTACGGAAGTAAAACTATGTATTCCTAAAAATGTAAACTTATGTTGGTTAGGAAGTAAATGTATTCCTACAGGAAGTAAAACTATATATTCCTAAAAATGCCAACTTATGTTGGTTAGGAAGTAAATATATTCCCAAAAATGTCAACTCAGGTTGGTCGAAAATAAGAAGCTGTCAACTACAGTTGGTCGGAAACATTTTATGAGTATGTGAAAGCGATCAAGCAAAAATCATTCAAAGTTCACATTCCACACTTGGGGGCTTCTATTACAGATATATTTATTCATCGGTGGCACATTCTTATAACATCATGCAGTCGAGCATCAAATTCAACTCCACAAACTCACACGATCGGGGCCCCGATTAATTATCATTCAGGAGTTGTTTTTTCTTGCTCAGGAATTATTTTTTATATTGAAGTTCAGGAGGCTACTGAAGTTCAGGAGGTATATTGAAGTTCAGGAGGAATTCAGAAGTTCAGGAGGCATATTCAGGAGTTATTATGCCATACTATTGAAGTTCAGAAGTCAAATTTAGCATCTACAGTACTGAGATCTTTACTATTACTGTCCCGACCAACATTGAAGAAGAAGTTGTATGAAAATGTTTTGAAGTCCACCACTAGCTTAGTACTAATCAGATTGAAGAGTTGGGTTCAAAAGCTAGTATGTTACTCGACAAAGTATTCAGAGAATCATAAATCAGAAGAATCAAGCACGTGAAGTTAGCACTCAGTTGCTCAGCACAGGAGGCAGTTGGTCGGCTAGCAAACCAATCAACATACTTGAAGATTATGACAAGCTACAAGCTGGATACTATGGCATGGCTGCATCCAAATTCCCAGGGGTGACACATAGCACACGGAGTTCCTCTAAAGAAAGATTAGCAACCATCGATCAGCTTGCATCATATGTCGTCCAAGAGATAATGCACTTTATGTTGAACAAATCAAGAAGGTAGATCAAGAATTTCACGAGCACCGAGCAACACTGCAGAATAAATACTCTATGCTTTCAAGTAAACCATCAAGCATGGAGCATTGGGGGCTTCTGTTAACGCAAAAATTCTCCATCTACAAGGACCAATCAGAAAAGGACACATGTCATCCTACATGGCAATATTTGACACCCGAGGAGAGTTGGTAGGCATCCGAGGAGAGTTGGTCGGCACCCGAGGAGTGTTAATCGGCACCCGAGGAGAGTTGGTCAGTACCCGAGGAGAATTAGTCAGCACCCGAGGAGAGTTGGTCGGCACCCGAGGAGTGTTAGTCGGCACCCGAGGAGAGTTGATCGGCATATCAACCAGGAAAATCAAAGGATAACTACGCATTTAATGTGCATTAATGAAGATGGCAGCGCATTTAATGAGCCTTAATGTACATTTATACTGTATTAATAGATGACAACACATAGCACACCAAGCAATTCAATAATTAGATTCGTTGAATGTAGACATAAATGTCTACATACAATGAATCTCTTTATCTCCCATCACTATAAATACATGTATCCCCTTAGCCAAAAGGGGGGAGATCCGGGAGAATCGAGAGACACCATACACAAGATCCACACCTTTTTCTCTCTCTACACCACATTGTACTATTGTAAACCCCTGGGAATAAAATAACAGTGGACGTAGGCTTTATTCATAGCCGAACCACTTTAAAAATCTTTGTCTCTCATGTGCTTGATTGGATTGCTTTTATCTATTTATCTGTGATCATAAAAATGGGAATTCGGTCCAGTTTTTTGCATTAACAGGCTCTTAATCTCAAAAATCTTAAATCTCATATGTCTAGATGGAGTAAAGATACCTATGGGGATATATTTCAATTAGTTAGAGATGCAGAAGACAAAGTTCTTGCACCTGAGATAGCCTATGAAATTGATCTAAGTGAGGAGAATAGATAGGTCTGGTCCAGAGAAGAAGCTGAATATACAAAGAAAAGTTCTTTGGAAGAGGCTTAATCGAGGCAAAAGTCTAGGGACAAGTGGCTTGAAGAGGGGGACAAAAATACTAAGTTCTTCCACAACTCAGTTAAGGCTAGTAGAAAAAGGATGATAATTCACAAAATTAAAAATGACTCTGGAATGGCTTGAAGAAGAGGAAGTTATATGTAATGAAGCAATTAATTTCTTTAAAGCTGCATTTGAAGATAAGGAGGAATATGTTAATGCTGATAGTTTTCTCAATTGTATCCCCAAACTTATTTATGATGATCAAAACATTCTTTTAATTGAGTATCTAGATGAAGAAGAAATTAGGTCAGCTGTTTTTAAGCTCAATGAAGATAGTGCACCAGGTATGGATGGCTTCTCAGGTCACTTTTTCAAGCATTGTTAGCATATCATAGGCAGGGATATTATCAAAGTTGTTCAAGGATTCTTTTCAGGTCTGGAGATTCCTAAAATTTTCTCTTCCACTCTAATAGCTATTGTCCAAAGGTACAAAATCCCCAAACTTTTCATGAAATGAGGCCTATCAGTGTATGTAATTTTTTCAATAAAGTTTTCACTAAAGTGATGGCTTGCAGATTGAGTAAAATCCTTCCTGACATTATTGCTCCTAATCATAGTGGTTTTATAAAAGGGAGAGATATTCTAAAAAATATTCTTTTGGCTCAATAAATGTTCCACATGATCAATTTTAAAAACTATGGAGGCAATGTTTCTATGAAGTTGGATATGGCCAAAGCGTGTGATAGAGTGTCTTGGTTGTTTCTTATCAAGGCGATGAGGAAATTTGGTTTCTCTGAGAGATGGATAGACATGGTTTGGAGGGTTATGTCTAACAATTGGTTCTCCATTCTCATAAATGGTAACCAAAAAGGCTTCTTTAAGTCTGAAAGAGGGCTTAAACAGGGTGATCCTCTATCACCTGGTCTATTTGTCATAATAGCAGAGGCTCTATCTTTAAATTTAAATGGCCTTAATACTCAAGATTCATTTAAACAATTCAAGCTCCCTATTGGAGGCCCTCAAATAAATCACCTATCTTTTGTTGATAATATCATTATATTCTCTTCAGGTGATATAAAATCTATTAAGAAAGTGCTACTAGTGATTAAAAAATATGAACAGGTATCAGGTCAAAAGGTGAATAAGAATAAGAGCTCCCTTATTGTGTCCAATAAAATCAATTCAGCTACTAAGAAGAAGATTGTAGACATTGCTGGTTTTAATTTGAAACAAGTTCCCATTACTTACTTGGGGTGCCCTATCTACTCAGCTAGAAAAAGAAATATATTTTTTGAGCCTATTCTTTCCAAGATCAGATACAAGATTTCTAGCTAAAAAGCTAAATTATTATCTGCTGGAGCCAAAATAGTTCTGATTAAGCATGTGCTATCTTCCTTTAATTTGTATACTCTACCAGCTTTGATGCCAACCCTAAAAATCGTAGGTTCTATTGAAAGTATGTTTGCCAACTTCTTTTGGATCTCAAATATGGGGGAGATGAGATATCATTGGTGTAAATGGAGTGATATTTCCAGACCTATTCATAAAGGAGGGGTGGGGATTAGAAGTCTATGGGATATAAGTAAAAGTTTCCCCAACAAATTGTGGTGGAAATTTAGAAGTAAAAACTTCCTTTGGAAAGATTTTCTGTTAGCAAAGTATTGTAGAAAAGTTCATCCTTGTTCGACAAATGGGAGAATAGGGTCTCAAAATTGGAGAAGAATGTGTATTGTTAGATCAAATGCTGAAGAAAACATGTTTTGGAGAATAAGAGATGGTAATTGTAGTGCTCTATGGGATAATTGGTGCTCAATAGGCCCTCTATCCAATTATGCTTATGAATAATCTCAGCTTAAAGTTAAAGATTTTTAGTCAGAAGATAAGAAATGGGATTTGCGTAAACTTTTTGTTTTATATCCACTAGATATTAGTTTCATAATAATGGGAACTCATATATCTGAAGGAGATAAAGAGGATGAGCTCATTTGGACAGAGTCAATGGATGGGAATTTTTCTTTAAAATCTGCTTGGGAGATGATGAGAACCAAATCTATACTTTCATGGTCTGCAATTTTTTCGTGGCAGAGGTTTATTCCTATAAAATTGTCCATAGTTATATGGAAATTATTACAGCGTTTATTTCCTTCGGATGAAAAGCTATACTCTATAGGGTGGTGTGGCCCATCAAAATGTTAATTTTGTGCCTCTTCTCAAATAGAATCCTATGATCATGTGTTTATTTTTGGTGATATAGCTGACAAAATGTGGCTTCATTTTAGAAGGATCTTTGGGATTCCTAATAATAGATCTGACATTAGAAGCAGATGTCTTCATTGGTGGATAAAACTCCTAACTCTTTTGCAAGGAAATGTCAAAAGATGATGCCAATTATCATTTGTTAGTCTTTATGGTTCCAAAGAAATGCAAGTAGGTATAATGGTGCAGCTCCTAATTTGTCTAGTCTTCTATTGACAACTGAAGCTCACTGCAAATCCATATGGCATCTGTTACCTCACTTTCCTAGTAACTTTTCTATATATCATTTGGAAGATGTCAAAATCCAAAAGGAGTATACTTTTGTTCAATGGAAACCTCCTCATAAATAGGTGTTAAAGTTCAACACAAATGGGAGTTCTATAGGTAATCCAGCCAATAGTGGTGGAGGTGGAATTTTGAGAAATGATAAGGGAGACATGATATGGGCTTTCTTCCACTACTTTGGTTTTAAAACCAATATTGAAGCAGAGACGATAGCTATTTTGGAAGGTTTAAGATATTATCAAGATTTAAAGGATTATGAGTTGATTGTTGAATCAGATTCAAAAATTTTGATTGATGTTCTTAACAAAGGTCTGAAATGTCCATGGAGAATCAGAGATATACTTGAAGATATTCATGCCTTATCTACAAATTTCAATTTATCTTTTTTCATGTTTTTCGAGAAGGCAACTAGCCAGCTAATATTTTAGCAAATTTGGGAAGTAAATCTCAATGTTCCAAGTGGTCTCTTGATACTGGATCATTTTCAAGTCAAGTCAGAGGAGCTATCAAAGTGGATAAATGGGGTCTTCCTGCTATTAGAATTAAAAATGTTCATGATTAGTTTATTGTATAGATCCTTTAGTGCTAGATGACACTTTATTTGGATTATTTTATTGGTATCCTTATAAGGGTTTTATCTATTAAAGTTGTCATTTATGATTTTAGTCTCTCCTATAATCTTGTAAATTTCTAGACAGAGTTTTTCTGTTCTAAAATTAATAATACGTGTGGGGGTCCCAGTCCTCTTCGATAAAAAAAAAATCCATAAATCATCCCTGGCCATTTGAACCTCCTATATCACACTCTGAAAACCCTTTGTTATTCGATCCATCATTCTTCATTAAACCATAAGCTTAAATTGTTCAAACCATATCCTCACTATCTTCCCATTGGATTCTGGACACAGGTGATACCAGTCACCTTATTAACAATCTTACTCACCTGAATACCCCTAAATCTTATAGGGGATATGATTCTATAGCTGTAGGAAATGGAGAATTTATTCCCATTCATAATATAGGTGATGTCTTACTGCCTAACCCTACTCAACCTTTAATTTTATCCAAAATCCTTTATACACTACATGTCAGTCATAATCTCTTATTTGTATATCAACTTGCTAGAGATAATCACTGCAGAATAATCATTGATTCAGAAGGATGTGTCATTAAGGATAAATTCACTCATAGAGTTCTTTTCAAAGGACCTTTCTCTCAAGGCCTGTATTCTTTTCCCACTTATTTTTCTACAAATCTTCCTTATTCGGTATCACCAAAATTCTCTTTTCCCATAACCTCCTAAGCTCTATTTACTCCTACTTCTAGCTCCACTTATATATGTCTTTATATTAGTTAACCCCCCATCCTCAATCATGAGTGCTTTTCATCTTCAAGGGTTGATTCCTCCTCAAACACCAACATTCACTTGTTAGTCCTCTTGTCTTATAAAGACTCACAAACTGCCTTTCTCCTCATCTCACACATTCACTTGTCAACCTCTGCAGGTAATACACATTGATGTCTAGGGTCCAACATCAGTTTCCTCCATTTTAGTAGACCTGGCAAAATGAGGCATGACACGATAACACGACACGAACCGACACGAAGTTATAAGTTAATGGGTGGACCCTTAATGGGTTCGGGTCATATCAGTGCCAACCCGATAAGACACGATAGTTAACGGGTCAGGTTAGGGTTGACCCCCTTAACCTGTTAATACCCGATAAAACCATTATGACCCATTAATTTAAGTAAATAAGATATAATTTTGGAACTTATAAATAATATATGTAATATAATGTTAATTTAATCGTAATGAATGCTGCTAAATGATAGATTTAGTATTGTGAATGAATTAATGGGTCTATTTGGGTTCAAAAATGAGATATATATCAACTTCTATACAATTCAAAATAATTCATTATCTTAATAGGTATTAATGATACGACACGATACGACACGATAACATAATGGATCAGGTTTGGGTATGATTTTTTCACACGACAAAAAAGTCACCCGTTTAGACACGAATCCAATAAGACCCGAACACGATAAAAAATGACACAAACACGACTCGACATGACCCATTGATAGGTCTACATTTTAGGGTTCAGATACTATGCACTTTTTATTGATGACTTCACTAGATATACCTGGATTTATCTTGTACATGCCAAATATGAAGTATATCAAGTTTTTTCCCAGTTTAATGTTATGGTTGATAATAAATTCTCTTTAAAACTCAAACACCTAAGATATGATAATGTTATTGAGTTTGTTAACTCTTTCATATATCAATTTCTCACTACCTCTGGGATTTTACATCAAACCTCTTGTCCTTACACCCCTGAAAAAAATGGGGGCAGTGAGAGAAAACATAGTCATTTAACTGGACCTACATTAGCTCTTCTCTACTAAGCTTCCATGGCCTATTTTTACTGGATTGAATCACTCCTTACTGTTGTCTACCTAATTAACAGAATGCCTACTCCTATTTTGAACCTTCATTCTCTATTTGAGCTTCTTTTTCACCAAAAACTATATTACTCACTTCTTAAGACATTTGGAAGTGCATGCTATCCTTAAATGAACCCATGTAAGACCTTTAAACTTGATCCTAAATCCAAATTTTGTATCTTTTTCGTTTACTCTCCTAACTTCATAGGTCTCAGGTGTTTAGACAAGTGTAATGGAGTTTTTTTTATTTCTAAACATGTGCACTTCATGGAAATTCACTTCCCATTTCAATCCACCCCTCCCTCTGGTGGATCCTCTATTTCTTTCTCAATAAAGGACCCTCTCATTTTCTCTTTCTTTCCACATTTTTCATCTTTTGGTACCACACCTTATTCTGAATCCATATCTATTCTCGAGTCTCTTATCTCCTTATCAACTACTATCTCTCCTTCTTCACTTGTGCCCATTATATCTATCACTCACTCTCCTACCCTACCAAATCCTCCCTTAGTTTAAGAACCTACCCCTCCTGAATCCTCTATCCCCATCTCCAATACTCGCCAAATGATTACAAGATCCAAAGTAGGAATTTCCACGCCTAAGCTTCCCTTTCACCCATCTTCAAACCTATCCACTATCTCTGTTAGCACTCCACTGGAATATAACTCCTTTACACAGGCTTACAAACTACCTGTTTAGAAGAAGGACATGGAAAAAGAGTATGGAGCTCTTATGAATCATCATACTTGGTTACTTGTTCCCTCTCCCTCTCACAAGCTTGTAATTGGTTATAAATTGGCGTACAAGGTCAAGCTTAACTCCGATGGCAGCTTAACAAGGCATAAGGCTAGACTTGTGGATAAGGGTTTTCACCAAACAGAAGGGGCGGATTACTATGAGAAATTTAGCCACGTAATCAAACAACCCACCCTCAAATTAGTGCTCTATCTCTTTCCTTACATCACTCTTGGCCACTGAAATAATTGGATGTTTCAAACGCCTTTCTTCATGGTAGCTTGGAGGAAAAGGTTTATATGACGAGACCTCAGGGTTTCATTAGTTCTCAGTTTACTAATCAAATATGAAAGCTCCACAAAGCATTATATGGTCTTAAATAATCTCCAAGGGACTGGTACTCCACACTTTTAAAGTTCTTACTAGATCAGGGATTTATCAACAGTAAGGTTGACACCTCTATCTTTATAAAAATATCGCATCTCATACGCTTGTGCTTTGTAAGAACATTTTTCTCAAGTCCGATGTGTTACATTTGTGTATGTCGTACGCCGCTATATTTGGCACGCCACTTCACGATATCACATGACGACTTCTATCCTAATTCTAGGAATTAAGCATTCAACATCTCCATCAAGTGTCCCACATTTTCCTCAATGACTTTACGTTCCACGATTTTATGAATTTTATGCAAGTGGTACGCTAGAGAAGTCAAAACAATGAAATAAAGGCAAGATAGAAAAGTTCAAGGGCATTTTGGTAATTTTACAACTATAGTCAGGAGGTCTGGTCAATTGGAAATTTGAAGAGCTTGATTCCATAAAGATACTGAAAGAAACGGCACCTCAATTTGAGCTACGGTGAAGGAGTTATGACCTTTTGAAGATGGAGAAAATTCCATAGAAGAATGCTAATTTTTTTAAACCCAAACCAATGAGGTACCACAAACCACATAGTGAACCGATTCGGGGGGAAACGGTTCGGGTTACACAGCAAACCGGTTTGGGGTACATGCACATCCAAAGTCCCATTGACTCAAAACTCTTTTGGTTTTCCTATAAAAGCCAACTTCGGGGGAGTTATTTTTTAAGACTTGGAGAGACGTTTTTGAGAGTTCTATTAGCTCAAGTCTTCATATTTTTTGAGCCCTAAAAACTCATGTTTTGATTCACACACCATTCCCATAATTTTTTAATCCTTTTGGAACCCAAGAACACTACTTTGCTTTTGTTCATCTTTGTAGGGAGATCTCTGCAACCGAGGGCTGCGTGTTATTGCTAAGGGAGACTCTACGAAGTTTTATGGTTGCTTGACATTAAGGAGTGCTCAAATTCTTCCTTTGCTGATTGGATTGTGGTCCATGTGGATTCGCTGCGTGTGGATTCATTGTTGACGACATCGACCGACGCCTGTGGATATTCGCGTGTCACTGTATTTCATTGTAACCCATGTAAGTTGTGATTTACTTATTATAATGAAATAAAAGGTTTTTCCCTTCAGGGATTTTTCCAGAGTATTTGCGTATCAGCATCTTTTTGTGTCACATGCTATATCTTATTTATGGTTTGACACACGCACACATGTAGTTACATGTCTAGGGGCTGAATTAATTTGGTTTAAAAATAAACTCTAATTAAATAAGGTTTAAATTGGATATTTGCGAATTAATTTAATCAATTATCACACAACATCATATTTTACAAATTGGTATCAGAGCGGGTTGCGCTAATTTATTGCGTACTCCTATTTTTCGCAAAATTTGTGTGATATTGTTTTTTTTGAAAAAAAAATCAGTTTTGTGAAAATTTGCAATTTTCCAATGGAACGTTCATTTAATATGATCCTTATTTTTTATGGGTCTAATTATGCCTACTGGAAAGCTCGTATGAAATTTTAAAATCCATTGACGAGAGTGTTTGGTTAATTTGTGAAAATGGGTGGACTCCTCCCACGGTCACTGTTGATAATATCACCTCTTTAAAACCCTGTCAGCCTGGACTGAAGATGATTATAAAATGTCTAATTTTAATTCCCGTAGTCTGAGTGATATTTTTAGAGCTGTCACTCCTGATGAGTTTCGCCGAATTATGACGTGTACCACGTCTAAAGAGGGTTGGGATGTTTTGAAATTGACACGTGAGGGTACGAACGCGGTTTAAGAATCAAAATAATAAAATTTGGCCACCCAATTTGAGACTATCACCATGTCTGAATTTGAATGCTTTGATGATTTTTATGCACGTTTGTCGGACATTGTTAACACATATTTTAATTTAGGTGAGGTGATTGATAACACGCATGTCATTAAAAAGATTTTGAGATCTCTGCCAAAATGCTTTATTCCTAACGTCATTGTTTTGAACTCTTTAGGAAATTTGAAATCACTTAAGTTGGAAGAACTTGTAGGATACCTTCCAACCTATGAGATAGACATGTTTCCCTAAACTATTAAGGCTAAGGATAGAGGCGTTGCTTTCACTACACCAAATCTGCCCATTTGTCAAGGTCATTGACCTTGACAAATTCACCTTGTCAAGGTCAATGACCGTGACATTTCGAGGCGAGACAACTTTTTTTGTCACGGTCGTGTCACGGTCATTGACCTTGACACAAAACTCGCGTTTTGTGTCACGGTCGTGTCAAGGTCAATGACCGTGACACGTTTGTCACGGTCAATGACCGTGACAAATCCGTGACCCTTAATTAAAAAAAATTGTCACGGTCATTGACCGTGACAATTCTGGGTAGAATTAAAAAAAAACTGCTGGGCAGTATGGCCACTTCCACTGCCCAGCAGTATATTTGTACCTGTTATAGCAACGTTGTACCTGTTCCACACATCATATATCCGAACAAACTAAAGATAATGCAAATATATATTCAAATAAGAAACTATTTAAAAAGAAACAACATCACCATCATTTTATCTCAAATCTACAAACTATTTGCAAGGAAAAGAGATTTTGTACCGCGACGCTCGGGAACACCTCCTTATCCTTCCCTTCTCGTCCGAATAGCGACATAAGTATAGAGCATATGTGGCCTACCCTTAGGGCCACTCCCTGTCCCCTGAATTGAAATAAAGTAAAATTAGTATCCGCCCCTCAAATATAGATAAATATAAATTGTAATTGAAATCGAAATCGAAATTGACATATAAATATAAATACATTACCTGTAGTGTCACTCAAACAACTAACTTGAGCTCATATGGCACCTCCTTCCAACTAATGTACCCCGGGCAATCGTGTCAATTATAATTCTCTTCATATCTAAACACTAAGAAATACCATAATCCTATGGAGGTATGCGTTGCAAATTCCTTCCAACCGTTGTGTAGCCAAAAATCAGCAGTTGAAGTTGTCAACTCCACCTTTGAATGGGGTATGGAAAGTGGTGGGGTATGGAAAGTGGAATTGACAACTTCAACCGGTGATGTTTGGCTACATAACGGTTGGGAGGAATTTGCAGAGCATCGCTCCATAGGATTATGGCATTTCTTAGTGTTCGGATAGACGAAGAGATTCAGTCTCCTCTCCACAAATAGGACACCCCAAATAACTATGTACTAATCACCTATTAAAGGTAAGAAGCGTATATTCATGGATTAGTATAAACAAAACTTAGATGTAGTTGGAATATTTATGTATTAATCTCCTCTCCACACACGCACACTACACAAGAGTGAAAATGATAAAGTGCAGATCAAGTAAAAGCATTAAAATTGGATGTTTCGGTACAAATTGAAATAATTATTACAAATTGAAAAATTGTTTCAAATTCGGGTTATCATCAAAAATGGATTGATATTCGGTAGGAGCAGCCAAGTCATCCATACTACTATTTAGACGCCTTGGCGTGTGTTGGACAATTGACCACGACTCGTTGTTGATATACTCCGAGTAAAACACTTGCTTAACCTTTTGAAATGCACAAACAAACGGCTCATCGCTCACGTGGTCGTTGCTCTTCAACTTGGACAAGTCAACCATGATCAAATTGGTGACAGGATCAACTTTAGAAGCATTTTTATCCTCAACTCTTACCCATTCACAGTAAAATACAACCTCTTTGAAGCTTATATAATCCAATTCAAATATATTTTGGATTACACCATAGTAAGTCATTTCAGCTTCAACGAGGTTTTTATCTTTTGCGCTTGCTCGAAAGAAAGTAAGAGCCTTGTATGAAATACCCGAGTTCTGTACATTTGTACTTTCCTCGTACACTTTAGCGCCGAAAATGTAACCGTTCAATCGATATTTTTTGTACTCTTGTGCCACGAACAAGGGTCCAGTGTCTAGACGAGCAAGCCTTGATATCGCATCACCCATCTTTAGGATCTGAGAATATAGATAAATTAATTATATTAGTGGTAAAATATGAGTGTAATGTAACGTTATATAACGACTGTTTTCATTGTAATTACCTCTTGTGTCAACCATAGCCTAAATTCGCTGTCTGATTGTACCACTGTTTTTCGTCTTTTATTGTTCTCACAGGCTTCATATTTACTGCATATTACAAAATTAATCATGTATAAAATAATCTAAAATAATGTTAAACATTATAATATTCGAAACTTACTTTTTCCATTATTCGACATCTTCATGTGTGTCAAATAGATAACGAGCTACTTGTTCATGTTGCAAACTCGTTAATTTCACTCGTTTTCCCATCACATTACCACCATCATCGAGGAATTCATCAGTGTCATCAACGTTGGTAGAGTCAATCATATATTCCCGAGTATATATTGATGACTCCACGGTGATGTATTCCTCTGCAATTGATCCTGCAATATATCGCGTATTCTTGACGTAATCTTTAAAAACTTTCATCAATCTTTCAAACGGATACATCCACTGATATCTAACTGGACCACAAAGAAGTGCCTCGTCGCATAGGTGTACCAACAAGTGAACACTTATGTCAAAGAATGCTGGGGGAAAGTACTTCTCCAATACACAAATCGCTTCGTTCACAGCCAATTTTGCGGCCACTATGTGTTCTCGATTCACTACCTTCTCACACAAGAGGGAGAAGGTAATACTAATTTGCATAATAGCCCTACGCAAATCCTTGTGCTTGGAGAAACAGTGCTTAAACAATAGAGGAACCAATTGCATGATCACATGCCAATCGTGGGACTTACACTTATGTAAATCATGAGTAGCATAATTCACAATCCTTTGCAAGTTGGACGAAAAAGTAGATGGGCCCTTCAAATTATATATTGTGTCTAGAAGCACCTTCCTTTCCTCACTCATCAAAGTAAACGCACCAGGGGGAATTATTGTCCTTCCCCTACTATCTTCTTTCAACCATAGTTGTGGTTTAAGTTTTAACGTTTTAAGGTCTTTTCGTGCATTTTCTCCATCCTTCGAATGACTCCCCCCAAGGCAAGTACCCACAATATGTTCAGCAAAGTTCTTCTCTGCATGCATCACATCCAATACATGGCGCACCGGGTTTTTCTTCCAATAAGGCAAGTCAAATAAAATTGACCTCCGAGACCATGCCTTTCTTATCTCAGTTTCATTCCCAATTGGGGTCTTCTTATGCTTGACATTCTTAAATTTGGGATTCTTACCTGGCATATTTGGGCCACATTTAGAAGATTTACTTTCAATTTCTGAACCCGAAAGTTGTCTCGGCGGTAGCCTATGTTCAACTCCGCCCAATAAAAAATTGGAAGCTTTCTCAAATCTGAAACTATGAGCTGGGGGTAAAAACCTCCTGTGGCAATGGTATACATTTTTTTAGCTGGAGGATAGACGAAGAGATTCAGTCTCCTCTCCACAAATAGGACACCCCAAATAACCATGTACTACACATTCGGATAATGTTCCATAAGCTGGAAAATCATGAATTGCCCACATCAACATAGCTTTCAGCGTAAACTCTTCTTTTCTAAAAGAGTCAAATGATTGCACACCATCTTCCCACACCTCATTCTCCTCAGCTTCATAAACTCCGTACGCATCATCAACTAAATCCTCTAACATATTATGATCTACGTCGCCCCCTTCTTCATCTATTCTACTTGTTGAAGGATGTTGTGAAGGTTGGTCAGGGACAAAAGGAACTTTCAATTCACCGTGAAAACTCCAAAATCGATAACTATCTTGCATACCCGATCTTAACAAATGTAGTTCAACTGTTTTCCACTTAAACACCTTACCATTCTTACACCTAGCACACGGACACGGAAACTCTTCATCATTACGACATCTCTTTGCATATTTCACAAATTCGTTAGCACCTCTGCGAAACACATCCCCCATTCTATTAGTCTCACCCATCCACTCTTTGTATTTCGGATATCCCATCACAGCTACCACAACTAAACACCTGTTAAAGGTAAACAAAACTTAGATTTATAGTATATTTTTTTTAATTATCCCATCATTTAATTATCCTATTAAAGGGTATGTGGTCCTATCCCATTCAAGAATGCATTTTTCTGTAATATACTTAACAGCTCATGCACATTGGTCAATTAAAATAACAGTCACACTTGTCAATCTAGTATGTACCTAGAGAACATTAAGATACGACTGCAGAACTTCCTCCAAAAGTAACAACTTTAAGCCAATAAGAATATTATACAAAAATTATACAGTCTCAAACTGTCCAAACGGGACAATTCGAGAGATCTCATTATAGGGGTAATAACTCTCGAACGGGTCTAAGGGTTATTGAATGCGTACGCATAAGAACTAGAATGCTAGTATCTATGCGCACTATATTTAATTTCAAGTATGTTTCATATAATGGGTTAATTCAAATACACAAATAAATTCATGGGATAATTCAAATACAAAAATAAATTCATGGGATAATTCAAATACAAAAATAAATTCATGTATTGACCACACACACACACACACACACACACTATCTAAGTTGTTCTATAGGTATAAAAACAATTATTATCCAATTATTATCCAACTATTATCAATTATTTATTTTGAATGTAAATAATATTCAAAACCCCACCCACCCCCGCCCCCACCCCCACCCCCTCAGATTAATTCAAGACATAAGACCCTAAAGGGAATCCAAATTATTTCTTGGACGTGAATTCCTCCAAATTATGATCTCATACCTATTCACACAATGATGGGGGAGGGGTGGTGGAGGGGGGCAGGGGGTGGGGTGGGGTGGGGTGTGTGTGTGTCCGTAGGTGCGTAGGTGTGCGTGTGTGTGTGGCGTAGGTGTGCGTGTGTGCGTAGGTGTGCCCACCCCACCCCACCCCCTCCCCCCCTCCACTACCCCCCTCCCCCACCCTGCCCCATCCCGCCCCACCCCCACCACACACCACCACACACACACACACACACACACCCCACCCCACCCCACCCCCTCCCCCTGCCCCCCTCCACCACCCCCTCCCCCACCACACACCACCACACACACACACACACACACCACTCTACCCCACCCCCTGCCCCCCTCCACCACCCCCTCCCCCCCTCCCCAAAAACACACCACCACACACACACACACACCGCACCCCACCCCACCCCTGCCCCCTCCACCGCCCCCTCCCCCACCCTGCCCCACCCCACCCCGCCCCACCCCCTGCCCCCCTCCACCACCCCCTCCCCCACCCTGCCCCATCCCGCCCCACCCCCCACACACGCACACACATACACACACACATATATATATACACATACACACATAAATATACAAACAAATATATATATAAATAGAAGAGAGAGAGAGAGAGAGCAGCGTCGAGTCGAGAGAGAGAGAGAGAGAGAGACAGAGAGAGGGAGGGAACGGTGGGAGGGAAAAAAGAAGGGGGAAAGTGTTTTTGCTGGAAAAGTTGTCACGGTCGTGTCAAGGTCAATGACCGTGACAATTAGTTGTCACGGTCGTGTCAAGGTCAATGACCGTGACATAAAACGCGTGTTTTTTTTGTCACGGTCAATGACCTTGACAAGGCTGGCCGGCTGAAAGGTGACAATTTGCCCATTTTGGTGTAGTGTTTAAAGACTCACCTTAAGAAAAGAAAGAAAAAGTTTGTGAGTCTGATTCTGATGGAGACTTTGATGATTTGGCCTTACTTGCGAAAAATTTCAAAAAGTTTCTCAAAATTTCTAGAGAAAATTCTTCCAATAAAAAGAGATTTTTTGAGAAAAATAAAAATAAAGGAAAGGCCAAAGAAAGCGGTGAGAGGGGAAAAGATAATGACTCAGATGAGGAGTGTGAGAAGGAGTTTGAGAACGTGACTTGTTTTGAATGTGGGGGTAAGGGGCCTAAGTCGTTTAAGTGTCCTACGTGGTTTAGAAAGAAAGTAGCCATGCCTGCCACACTTAGTGATAATAGTGAAGGTGAAGGTGATGAGACTAATGGTGAGAAGTTTTTAGCTTTTTCGAGTCGTGTGAGCACACCCACTTTGTCCCACAATAGTGCACACGAATGCGATAGTGATGATTTGAGCTCTTCAAGCGAGGGAGAAAGCGAGAGTGAAAGTGGAGATGAAAGTGAGCTCCAAAAAGCATTTAGATATTTGTACATCGAGACCTTGAAAACAAAGAAGTATAATAGAGATTTAGGTCATCGGGTTTTAGATTTGGAGAGAGATAAGTAGGTTTTAAGAAAGAAGAAGTGTGATTTGACCAAAAGGTTGTCTAGCCTGACGACACATGTATCCCAACTTGAGAGTGATCTCAAGCGTGCCAAGAAGGTCAAAGTTAATTTTGAGAACGCACCTAAGAAGGTTAAAAAGGTGGTTCTTAAGGGTAAAAGTGAGAAGTTAGGAATAAGTCATGACGGTGCTTCTACTTTCCAATTAGCACCCGATCCGGTTCCCACTTTAGTGTTAGAATCACGTGAGTCTCACCTTAAACCACCTAGGCATCCCATTCCTACTAGGAGAACGCATCCTAGAGTTTTTGAGAAATGTGTTCCTAGGCCTATATATGTTTGTTTCCCTTGCAAAAGGAGAGGACACCTTAGGGAATTTTGTTTTAAGTTGTGTTATGTGTCACATTTTGCTACTACACGTGTTTCTCCTACACATGCACCCACACATGATACTTTACATGCTCCTGGAGACTACATGAGAGAGTTTGCACATCTAGGTGAGCAAGTTAAGTTTTTAGTCAAAACTACACAAAATTTGATGGAGGTTTTTCATAAGTTGGCACCACTTTTGGAAAACTCCTTCGCACCTAACGATTGAGGTTTGCCTTGTTTACTAGCATAGGATGTTTTTCATGTTGACATTATTTGCCTATTGCTAGTATGTATCATTTTTGTATGTTTTATTTTATTTATTTTAAATTTTTTTGAAAAATACAAAAAGATTTTATTTTTGATAAAATTTATGAGAAAATCCAAAAAAGATTTTTGTACTTTGGTTGCACCGTTTATGGATTAACACTTAGGATGACCGAGTCACAACATCATTCTATTTTTCATCTGACTATTTGGTAGTGTTTTGAGATAATAGGTTACTTCATCCATGTGCTTTATAATGTTTGGAGTCATTAAGATATAATTGAGTGTTACTTCCTACATGTTTGACTCATAATTTCCTTTATTACACACGTACACTGATTTGTTTGATTATTGTGCATGTCTTATCACATGTTGTTTGGGTGTTTTCACTTCAATCGTGTCCTTAAAACGAAACAAGCGCGATAAAACTTGATAAAAAGTTGTGCATGTAAGAGTCGTTTGTGTGTTTTATTTGAAAATGGTGAAGGGCTACGAAAGATTATCATTTATCCTTTGCGATTAAGCCGCCATTTAATTGAACCTAAAAAATTGAGAAAGTTTATTATTCGGGGTCCAAAGAGGTTTAAAAGGGCCCGGAAAAATTTAAAGGCAATAAAAAGAAATTCATCCCAATTATGGGCCATTTAGATTTTTGCACCAATTCTCCAAAGTTTGAGAATTTAGTTTAACACCTTTAAAATAAAATATATATGAGGGAGTTTGGTTGGAGATTTTATAATGGGTTTCCACGTCCTTGAAAGTCTTGAAAAAGCGCTAAATAGTTTTGGACGTTATTGGTGTTGAAATCACTTTGACTTTGATTTGTTGATTTGCATAAGACGATGTCATCTAAATTCAACAAATTTTTACACCTAAACATACTTTTGATGTTCATTCGTTAGGAGTACACGTATGCATCGTGCACATATGATTGATTGAGTTGATTTACCTATTGAATGTGTTCACACGCATACATTCCATTTTCATGACTTGGTTATTTTAGTGTATATTCATGGTGTGTAATTTTTTGTTACATCATTTTTGCCTTTTTGTATGAAATATTTGAAAAATTTAGAAACAGTCTGTGAAGATTTTTTAGCATCTCTTTGCAAGAGCACATTTGCCATTGGATTGATGCCTTGTTTTGAATACCGTGACAACCTGATATTTCTTGTTTGATTTTATTCTTCTCTTCTGTCTATTTGGGGACATAATAAAAAGGGGGAGAACGAATTATCCTATTATGGGGAAGTTTGAATTATCTATGTTTATCTCATTTCAAACTCTATACGTCACGTGGTATTTGATTTATCTCATGTGTGTAGGTACTACATTGATGATCACATGTTGCACACCCTGATGAGAAAAGATTTGAGATTTTAAAGATTTGAAGAACAAACGATGAAGACTTACTCATTTGTATCTTTCCAGTTTTGGGTTCATGGGAGGGTAGATTTGTATAGGTCAATTGAATGATGATAATTCGGATTTTTTATTTTATACCGACATAGGGGGAGATTTGTAAGAACATTTTTCTCAAGTACGATATGTTACATTTGTGTATGTCGCACATCGCTACATTTGGCATGTCACTTCACGATATCACATGACGGTTTCTATCCTAATTTTAGGAATCAAGCATTCAACATATCCATCAAGTGTCCCACATCTGCCTCAATGACTTCACGTTCTACGATTTTATGAATTTTATGCAAGTGGTACGCTAGAGAAGTCAAAATAATAAAAGAAAGGCAAGATAGGAAAGTTTAAGGGAATTTTGGTAATTTTAAAGCCATATTCTGGAGGTCTGGTCAACTGGAAATTTGAAGAGCTCGACGACACGAAGATACTGGAAGAAACAACACCTAAATCCGAGCTACGATGAATGAGTTATGATCTTTTGAAGATGGAGAAAATTCCATAGAAGAATGCTAATTTTTTTTAACCCCAAATCAGCGAGGTACCGCAAACCACATAGTGAACCGGTTCGAGGGGGAACCGATTCGGGGTACATAGAGAACCGGTTCAAGGTATACGCATAAGAAAAGTCCCACAGACTCAAAACTCTTTTGGTTTTCCTATAAAAGCCAACTTCGCAGGAGTTGTTTTTTAAGACTTGGAGAGACTTTTTTTAGAGTACTATTAGCTCAAGTCTTCATATTTTTTGAGTCCTAAAAACTCATGTTTTGATTCACACATCATTCCCATATTTTGTGAATCCTTTTGGAACCCAAGAATACTAATTTGCTTTTGTTCATCTTTGTAGGGAGATCTCTGTAACCGAGGGCTGCGTGTTATTGCTAAGGGAGTCTCTACGAAGTTTTATGGTTGCTTGCCATTGAGGAGTGATGCAACTCTACGAAGTTTTATGGATTGTGGTCCCGATGGGTTCGCTACCTGTGGATTCATTGCTGACGACACTGATCGACGCCTGCGGGTATTCGTGTGTCACTGTATTTCATTGTAATCCGTGTAAGTTGCAATTTACTTATTATAATGAAATAAAAGGTTTTTCCCTTTGAGGATTTTTCCTGAGTATTTGTGTGGCAGCATCTTTTTGTGTCGCATGATATATCTTATTTATGGTTTGACACATGCACACACGTAGTTTCATGTTTAAGGACTGAATTAATTTGGTTTAAAAACATACTCTTATTAAATAAGGTTTAAATTGGATATTTGCGAATTAATTTAATCAATTATCACACAACGTCATATTTTACATGCTTTTGGTTCAGAATGTGCATCATTGTCGAAAACTTTTTATTAAAATACAAACCACCTAATATTTAAAAAGGTTTATGCCAATTTTTTTTATCTATTAATTCATTTAAAACCAAATTAATTAATAATTAACATTCACTACCCAAACCAAACTCATATGAAAGGAAATGACTGAAATAATAAATGCAGCTGGAGTAAACACATCCAATCTAAGTATCAAGTACAATAAGCTAACCGAAATAATCCAACAACTGAACTGAATAAATAAATAATCTATAAATTTCTTAGTGTCTAATAGAAAGGGGCAACATGCCCTAAAAGAGGTAAATAACTTGAAATGAAGAAATGGAAGATATGGAGGCATCTACTACTGAGGTCCTGTAACTTCTACAGCAGCTACAGCACGTCAAATGAATGGAACTCCTATGCTTGTTGTCCCTATGGCTAGGCACCTAAAATAATTTGACAAAAGAGAAAAGATTTGCAAGAGACGGGTCAGAGCCCAAATGTAAAACATTTAAAAAATTTAGCAAGTATTTAAATGTTGCAGTAAAGAAAAATAGTATGCACGTGTTAGCTTTTTGAACGCTCACTTGAGATTATCACCTCTCAACTAATGTGCACGCCTAACCCACCTCTAAACCCATTAATAATTCTATCATCTGGCTAGACTATAGACAAAAATCCTTCTAATCACTATCCACAATACCAACCCTCATTTTCCTAACAACACTATATTAAATGCTTTCACGAATGTTATCTCAATTTGGAAATTATTTATAAATCACATTAAGTTCTCTCTTATTTAAGTTATTCAGGGATTAACATCATTATATATCTTATGCACATACTTTCACACAACAAGTATCACTACAGGTATATATATATATATACACAAAAAAAAGGCACCTATATACTCAGTTACTGTGCCTTCATACTCTGCTATCAAGTCCCGCTACATCTCGCACTGAATAAGGACAATGGGATCAGAATCTCCCATGAACCATAAATTTATAATTCACACATATTGGAGGCGAACATGGTTCCAAGCCTATGGGCTACACACATACCTACGCACCCATATGACCGTCAACACTATCATTCTCAGATAGCCCATACCTAGGTTCCATGCCCTTGAGGTATCACTCAAATATCCCCCGAATGCTCCTCAAGATAGGACTGTCCCCTTTTACCAACCTCCCATAATAGCAAGTATGGTAGGTATGTCATACACTGAATACATATCATTATAGGCATTCACGTAACCCATCAAGTTAATTGAGTATACACACAACTTGATTATTTAACTTATACATAGTATCTCTCATTACTACTTATATTACCCATACTAGATTATGAATACTCTCCCGCTAGTAACTTAGAGATAACTCGACGCTCAAATTATCATAAATCATCATACCTATTATATTCCCCACCAATTCTATTCTACTTGAATTTTAATTAAATTGCTAAACACCACTTTAAATAACCCTGCTACCCAGGATATGAAACAAAAAAATTTCCCAGAAACTGGCACTGTCATTCGAACCGGAAGCTATCTCGTTTGAATAAGATAGAATGTCGTTAGAATGACATATCGCGCGACAGGGGTTCTCGTTCGAACCAGGTTCCATCTCGTTTGAACGAGATTGAACAGCTTCGTCCCCAACCTGCACCTACTACGTTTTACCTCAACGAACAATCCTAAAACCTCTCTAAATCAGTCCCAAACTCCTTCCATTCAATTCCAACTCAATTTCCCACATAAAACATAGATTTCTAACATCTTAAACATATCAATTCATGATTAATTAATCCATAAACCAAAAATCCCCAAATTTCAGATTCATAAACCCTAGTTCATAAAATTTCCAATTAACCCTTTTTAATCCCAGATTTACTCCGCAAATATCTACATAAATTCGTACTTAATCTTCAAATTACCAAATCCATTCAACTTGATATCAATTTAACCCTAAGATAACATTTAATCATGAATTATTCATCATATCATATGCAATTTAAGGGTCATCTCCTACACTAACATGACTTCATAGTGCTAAAAGGGAAAGATTTAAACACTCGCCTTACGAAAGATGGTCTAATCATTTGATGTTGTTGGTATAGTTGCGACCCTCGTTCTCCAATCTATGCGGTGGTGGTCACGTTGGTGGAACAGGTGTACTTGTTGTAATGACCCCACTTTTATATGCTCATATATAGTTTGATTTTATAATTGCGTCTCACTTATTATCTAATAAATTTTGTATTATTACAAATGTCATAATATAGGTTCTTAATATTACAAAACCCATTTTTAAATTTAAAGAATCAATTGTAAAATTGGTTATATTGAAGTTTTATGACACAATTTAAGCGAAATGATAAGTTTCAGGGTAGAAAACGTAATTTTATGAACTTTAGCAACTTGTAGTATTCTGAATTCTTTATATAACAAGACGCGCTTTTAAGTACAAAGAATCAATTGTAAATTGGATCAAATCAAAGTCTTATGGCATATCTTAAGCTAAATGATAAGTTTTGGGGTAAAAAATATAATTTTATAAAACTTTATGGACTTGATTGTAATTAAGAAAGTTTCAGGGACAAAATAAAAATATAAAAGGACCATTTTATAAATAAAATATTTTCAGGGACCTCTAAGAAATATTAAAAATATATAGTGTGAAATCACCAAAATGCCCTTCATGTGTTAAATGACCCTTATACCCTTAATTGACACCTCATACTTACACGTGCCATCGTTATAGATAAATCTAAAAACACGTGTCGCTGCTCCATGAAATATGGCTGCAAAGACCCCTCCGTTGCGCGACACTGCAACACTGACTCGCCGTTGTAAAGGCTTGGTCAGCTAGACACGTGTCAACACTATGAAATCTTTGGGAAACTATAAATTAGGCATTTAGGATCATTTAAACTCACAACAATTCCTTGATAAAAAAGTGAGATAAAGTGCGAAAAAGTTAAGAAGAAGTTCTCGAAGACTCGAGGGAAGTTTCACCTTAGCAAAGTGTTCCAAGACTTAATATCAGTAACTTCAATATTCTATTTTGGGTGAGTACTCTAACATTCCTTCTGTGTTTTAATTATATGCTATTATGAAAACTATATATATTTTATGAACTACTTTTATTCTCAAAATTCATCTGATACCGATGATTGATTTCTTGTGATATGTTTATATTTTTCCATATAGACATGCCGATTAAAAAGAGTTTTGAAAATGATATTGAATATTGGAAATAAGATTCGGCCTAAGGGACCTCTATTACTGTCTGACCTTCCCATCTGGGTTATCGCTGGTGTGCCCTAAATAAGGTGTTGTGACGAACAAGTTCGATTGACCCTCAACTACCGGGGAATAATACGATAGAAGAATACGGTATTAGAGTGTACTTGGCCATTAAAATGATATGATTGAAAGAAAAAGATATTGCCTTTGAATTCTCGCATCCATTCTATTATGAACTATTCATTTCTACATACTGTCATTCACATATAAATATCTTACTACAAATTCCTGTATCTATACCTTATGTCGTTTCTTGACTAGGTATCTATTTTATGAAAACCTTGTAACTTCTGGAGGTTAAATCTCATTCGTCTTTTAGCTGACGTTGTAATAGTTTTTCAGGAAATAACTAAGCTCACGGATGGAACGTAAAAGGATCATGTTGAAGATTTGGCTTTTAAAGCTCTTTTTGTTACTTTATGTAAAATATTTGGTTTATCACATAGAATATGTAATAGTTTTTAAATTTTGTCTTTAAGTTGTAAACTCGTTGTTACTTATATAAAGTTTCCTTTTAGAAAGATCTGATGACGTAATTCCTCCATTTTCAGTAGTTTACGATTCATGACCATGTGAATGTATTTTCGCTATATTTATTTAAGAAAACAATTTAAGTCAAAATATTTGTTGCCTTGGTGGCATGTCAAGACACTCGTTTCCTACTACTAATATTTGGGACGGGGTCGTGACATAGGTGGTCTCAGAGCATAGGTTATGAACCCGTAGACTACTGAACATAAGTTTCGAGCGCTATAGATTTTTAGTTTCTAGATATGGGATGTAGTATTAAACTTCCATACCTGTTTGAAAATTTATGTAAGTCAAGTTTTGGGACCAAAATTTTTGTAAGAAGGGTAGAATGTAATGACCCCACTTTTATATGGTTATATATAATTTGTTTTTGCAATTGCGTCTCACTTGTTATCTAATAAATTTTGTATTATTACAAATGTCATAATATAGGTTCTTAATATGACAAAATCCATTCTTAAATTTAAAGAATAAATTGTAAAATGGGTTATGTTGAAGTTTATGACACATTATAAGCGAAATGATAAGTTTCGGGGTAGAAAATATAATTTTATGAACTTTAGCGACTTGTAGTATTCTGAATTCTTTATATAACAAGACACGCTTTTAAGTACAAAGAATCAACTGTAAATTCGATCAAATCAATGTTTTATGGCATACCGTAAGCTAAATGAGAAGTTTTGGGGTAGAAAATATAATTTTATAAAACTTTATGGACTTGATTATAATTAAGAAAGTTTTAAGGACTAAAATAAAAATATAAAAAGGACCATTTTGTAAATAAAATATTTTTAGGGACCTCTAAGAAATATTAAAAATATATAGTGTGAAATTACCAAAATGCCCTTCATGTGTCAAATAACCCTTATACCCTTAATTGACGCTTCGTCCTTACACGTGTCATCGTTATAGCTAAAGCTAAAAACATGTGTCGGTGCTCGATGAAATAAAGCTGCAAGACCCCTCTCTTGCGCGACACCTCAACGCTGACTCGTCGTTGTAAAGGCTTGGTCAGCTAGACATGTGTCAACACCGTGAAATCTTTGGGAAACTATAAATTAGGCATTTAGGACCATTTAAACTCACAACAATTCCTTGATAAAAAAGTGAGAGAAAGTGCAGAAAAGTTAAGAAGAAGTTCTCGAAGACTCGAGGGAAGTTTCATCCTAGCAAAGTGATCCAAGACTTAATATCAATAACTTCGATCTTCTATTTTAGGTGAGTACTCTGACATTCCTTGTGTGTTTTATAATTATATGATATTATGCAAACTATATATATTTTTTGAACTGCTTTTATTCTCAAAATTCATCTGATATCGATGATTGATTTCTTGTGATATGTTTATATTTGTCCATATAGACATACCGATTAAAAAGAGTTTTGAAAATGATATTGAATATTGGAAATAAGATTTGGCCTGACTGACCTTCCCAACTGGGTTATCGCTGGTGTGCCCTAAATAAGGCATTGTGACGAACAAGTTCGATTGACCCTCAACTACCGGGGAATAATACGCTAGAAGAATACAGTATTAGAGTGTACTTGGCCATTAAAATGATATGATTGAAAGAAAAAAATATTGCCTTTGAATTGTCGCATCCGTTCTATTCTGAACTATTCATTTCTACATAATGTCATTCAGATATAAATATATTACTACAAATTCCTGTCCATATATATCTATGCCTTTTGTTCTTTCTTGACTAGGTATCCATTTTATGAAAAACCTTGGAATGTCTGGAGATTAAATCTCATTCGACTTTTAGCTGACGTTATAATAACTTTTCAAGAAATAACTAAGCTCACGGATGGAACGTAAAAGGACTATGTTGAAGATTTGGCTTTTAGAGCTCTTTTTGTTACTTTATGTAAAATGTTTGGTTTATCAGATAGAATATGTAATAGGTTTTAAATTTTGTCTTAAGTTGTAAACTCGTTGTTACTTATATAAAGTTTCCTTTTAGAAAGATCTCATGACGTAATTCCTCCATTTTCAGTTGTTTACGAATCATGACCATGTGAATGTATTTCCACTGCATTTATTTAAGAAAATAATTTATGTCGAAATATTTGTTGCCTTGGTGGCATGTCAAGACATTCATTCTCTACTACTAATATTTGGGACGGGGGCATGACACTTACGTTGGCTCTTCCTAAAATTTTTCTTCCTCTTTCTCTCTTTTGGGTCTCTCTGTGTCTAACTCTTTTCTCACGGCAGATAACTTAATCTAACCCACATATGAGATCTTTTATTTCTCTAATTTTCGTCCTTTAATTTACCCCAAAATACAATTTACCAAAATACCCTTTCGAGGTCCGGTTTGGCCTAGAATTGCCCCAGAACCCAAACTAAGCCCCGGGTAGACTTTACTGATTATCTCGACCCTTTTGGACTCAATGGTGCACTCGAAACGATCATATGAGAAACTTATAAATATTTTACTTTTTATTCTATTAATTTAGTCTCGACATGACTAACACGCGCGTCCCGATTTAATTTTCATAACTGTCGTATTTTTCACTCACGACAATTTTAGTATTCACACAATCATATATTACTTTACTCACTAAGTAATATTCATCATAATTCTCACCAATAAATACTAACTCTAGTCACGCTAGTAATTATTCACTTAAATATGGATTAATTATAAATGAATTTCTCTATTTAAATTAATTAATCCTAATCCCCTAATTAAAATAAAATCTTTCAAAAATACCTGGTATTACACATGTGTGAAATTATTTTGATAGGTAGTAGCTCCTCATTGATTCAAGAATTTATGTTGTTTATGCAATCTATATTTACTATGAAAGATCTAGGGTTTTTGAACTATTTTCTAGGCATTGGGGTTTAATCTCATCATAAAGGTCTGCTCTTATCTCAACCCAAGCATGCCTCTTAGATCTTGTTTAAGGCTAGAATGACAGATTGCAAACCTATTGAATCTGCTTTACCTACTAAACCCTCCCTTGTTGAAGATCTTGCTCATTTCCATGATCATTAGCTCTACAGTAGTGGGCTCATCGCAGTGCTTAACAATCACGAGACCTGATCTCTCTTGTATTGTGAACTAGGTTTGCCCATACATGTATGCTCCTCTAAACACTTATTTCTAAATTGTCAAAAGGATTCTCAGATTTGTGAAAGGCTCACTTATTAACAACATTCTTCTATATATTGGTTCCTTGCATCTCCATGCCTTCTATGATTTTGATTGGGTGGTGACAGAACAGATAGGAGATCCACCTCTGGTTTCTGTATTTCTTTGGGATCTAATTTAGTGTATTGGAGTGCAAAAAAAATAACCTACATGTAGCTAGGTCTAGGTCATAAGCTGAATACAAGGCCATAGTTAACACAACTACGGAGATCCTTCATCTTTGTCGACTACTACAAGATCTGTACTCCACTAAACCTCACATTCCTATCTTATGGTGTGATAATCTAAGTGCAATATCTATGGCCTCCAACCCTATTTTTCATGCTAGAAGCAAACATATTGAAGTTGATTACCACTTCATTAGAGACAGAGTTGCTCAAACATCAACTTCAATTGGCTCATGTGGCTTCTGTTGACCAATTGGCTGATATTTTTACCAAGCCTTTGCTTACTCCTCGCTTCAAGTATCTGCAGAACAAGTTACTCCCTTACTAGTTCTTTCAAGCTGATGTGTTCCTTTTGATGGATTAATTTCTATTTTGTGAAAACTTCCTTTATAAAGTTCCTAAAGGTAGTATACCAACACCACAAACTCATATTGAATTATCAATAAATATAAATATTGATTTTGCGGAAGCGTACTTGAATCCATGACAGAAAGTTAAAATATCTGAGTCTGAGGTCTTATGCTCTTCTAGATCAACACTTTTATTTTCTCCCTAAATTTCTCTCTGACAATGGGAATCAGAAGATTGGTGTTGTGTGATCTGGGGACCATGACCCCTATTTATAACACAATCGTGTCTTTTCATATTTCGTATATTTCTATTTTAACCCATCATAAAAATAGAAATTACGCTTGTCTCTACACAATAAAATCCACACTTTAATAATACATTAGTAAGGTTCCAAAACTTAAATTAATCACTTTAATTGACCTACTTTTATTTGATAGCCTATAATTCATATTTATTTTATATATAAGCCCATATATTAAATTTTATTCTAACACCTTTGATTCAAGTTCCTCATCAGCTTGTTGGGGACTGTAAATACCACTAGTCAAATAGACTTTTATTCTTATTCTGTTTTATGTGATTTCTATTTTTGACTTGATGAAGTGTAATTAACCACGTGTAATTTATGTTATCCTTTAGAATTAATTACAGTGTCTAGTATAAATACATAGAGATTAGCTATTGTAAGTGGTAATCAAGAAATAATTAATTCAATTAGCTTTCCCTCTAAAATCTTCTCTCTTTCAACAATCTTTTTTTTATGATCATTTTTTTCAATATGAAATTGTCTTTAAATAAGAAACTAACCAGTACGATTTGAATATGATTTATTCACACGATAAAAATATTATTTCATCGTGTGAATATGATTTTGTAATGCCACGTAACAGCGGTGTCACAATTCGGTTCAACCAGGGGGGCTTAATTAGAATATTCATGAGAAAGGGGTCCATTATTTTTTCCTTATGAAAGCGTGATACGGGTAAGGAAATGTTAAACATGCAAGCAGACAAATTTTTGGTGTGTGAGTGGAAGTCTATCTATTTTAGAGGAATATGGCAGATTAACGCCTGTGCGTTCACACCTCATGTTTAAGTATTTGACACACGAGTAGTATGTCAGGGAGAAGGAAATTTCCAAGACCCTTTGACCTTTTGGGATGATGCATCCCCTCTTGCCATATAAATCTGTCAAACGTCCCCCCTGCTTCCTTCTCTAGACCTCTGTGGTACGTTTTTCTCATCTGGTTTCTTTTTCTTTCCTTTTTTTTTTGGGAGTGATCACTTTTCATACGGTTTCTTTCAAATAATATGGTTATCTTCGAAGCCCAAATTTCATAAATCTATATCTTGGAAAGTTATCTTCAATCATTCAGAAAATTTACTGAAACTGGAAATAATCTTCAATGGCCAATTTTCTTTTTGTTATAAGCTGGTTTCGTCTTCCTTAAATATCTGGAACAAATTCTAAATTTGGACGACCAAATTTGACTACAAGTTTGAATCCCCAGATTTTGAATCTATTTAAATTTCTATGTTATAGAATCGTGCAAATTCAATAACATATGCTTCCAATTTTTCAGTTCAACAGGCTTGAATTCAGTTTCATTTGAAGCAGCTGTGAAATAGTTTGGTAAAGAGGCTGGTCATTGGTTCATCATAGAGTCATGTCTTGTTTCTCTTTCATTTTTGGTAGTAGAGTGCACTCATCAACCAAACGATTTACCGAACTTGATGAAGGTAACTTCGAAACTGCTGTATATATGGACATGAAGTGTTCAAAAGTTTTGGATTTATTTCCTCTTTCTGGTCTTATAATTATTTTGAATTGTCAACAGAGCTGTCAGGCTTTCACAATCTTAATATTTTCTCCTACAAAGATCTTAAAGTTGCCACTGATGATTTTAATCCGGCCAATAAAATTGGGGAGGGTGGATTTGGCTCTGTCTATAAGGTAAATGATGAACATGTCATAAAATAGATGCAAGTTAATTGTTTTTTTCCCTGAAGACTGACACATTCTTTTAAAATAAAATTTGGGGTAATAGGGAACACTGAAATATGGGAAGATTGCTGCTATAAAAGTTCTTTCGGCTGAATCAAAACAAGGGGCACAGGAGTTCTTGACAGAGATTAAAGCAATTTCCGATATAGAGCATGAAAACTTAGTTAAGCTTATTGGGTGTTGCGCTGAAGACAATCATAGAATTTTGGTCTACAGCTACCTTGAGAATAACAGCCTCGGAAAAACCCTTTTTGGTAATTAATACTTTTATCTTGATTTAAAAGTCTTTCAGGGCTTAACAACTCGCCCTTTCTTTGGGTTCACATAAGACTATAGAATATTTCAATGAAGAAAACAAATATCGATCATCTCTTGTTGGGAATTGGTTCTAGTCATAGGGTGCTATCAGTTACAGGATCTAGATCCTCTAGAGGTATGGAATCACTAGACTTGTTAGCATGATTATCTCAATTATTCAATTGAATATAGAAGGGTTGAGATTAAATTATAATTTCAAATTTAAATTTTTTATGTTGTTTTCTTCTGAATCAATGCCAGTTCTAGTGCCTTAATCTCATTCCTTCATTTTCAAATGAAAGGCTTGAATTTACAAAAGGCAACCTTGTAGAGTGATCCCATAATTCTAGAGGATCCAAATTAAAAATTAGATGTGATATTTTAAGAATCCAGTGCTCTCTATATCTATCTCTATAACTATTTATTTATCTCTAAAAGAGTGAGCCTAACAATCTCATCAAATTTACTTGCAATAGGGTTGAATGGAATCTAATTCAATGAGGTTTTACTACGTTTTCAGGCAGAGGTTACAGTAGCATCCAGTTTGGTTGGCAAACACGAACTAGAATTTGCATTGGGGTCGCAAAGGGGCTTGCCTTTCTTCACGGGGAAGTGAAACCATATATTGTTCACCGTGATATAAAAGCGAGCAATATCCTCCTTGATACAGACTTGACACCCAAAATCTCAGATTTTGGTCTAGCAAAGCTCATCCCTCCCAACTTGACTCATATTAGTACCCGTGTGGCAGGAACAATGTAATGTCTCATCATCTTGTTAACATTATTAGATTATGTAGTTCTCTCTCTCTCTCTCTCTCTCTCTCTCTCTATATATATATATATATATATATATATATATATATTCTGAACTTAAATCTTTTGTGTTGTTCAGAGGTTATTTGGCGCCAGAGTATGCAATAAGAGGGCGGTTGACACGTAAAGCAGATGTTTACAGTTTTGGTGTTCTTCTTGTGGAAATAGTGAGTGGAAGATGCAACACAAACACGCTATTACCTGTTGGAGAACAATATCTTCTTGAAAGGGTATGGAGCTCTTAAACCACAAGTTTAGTCAATGTTATTGAATTGCATGGTCTCTCTCTCTCTCTCTCTCTCTCCCCATCACGTCTTCTAATTTGATAATTGAACTCATAAAACTGTGTAGATATAGGTTGATGCTGTTTGGGAATAAAACACTAGAAAATTGATACACATAATAATCCTTTTAGACATTGAACAAGTTGTTTTGGGGAGGCTGAACTTACTTTCGGTTGAAATTGTTTTGTTTTGTTTTGTTTTGTTTTTCATCAAACATGAGGCAAAATATGGCACTTTGTATTTATCAGGGACAAGTGAACAGGAAATAATAAGTGATTGGAGACTTGGAGTCTTCATCAACAATAGTGTTGACTATTCCATTTAAATAAACCATCTCGTCACACCCTATGAAGCACGGACACTTGGTCAGAGGTGACGTACCCGTGTCGGACACTCTCAAGGGCACGACACTCCTCTGACACGCCAAGTGGTGTGTCGAACTGATTTGACGTTTAAAAAAAGTTGACATTTCTGTGACACGCCGCATATATTTTAAGGACAGTTGTGGCTGTGATGATGAAGTTTTTGGTCTAGCCGGAGATGGTCATAAATGTTGGGCATACAGTAGTGAATGTCTTCTCTGAAGTGAAAATTTAGAGATTGACCTACAATTGTATTTGTTTAAAAGTAATGTCTTATTATATCTTTCCTTGCATTCAAGCATTGCAAAATTACATGGTTAATAACCAATGAAATAATTATTTTACACCGTTTCTGAAAATGCCCGTCCTGTTGTTTCAGGCGTGGCAACTTTACGAGGAAAGGGAGTTGGTGGCGCTGCTAGATCCGGAATTAAACGGGGATTTTGATGCAGAAGAGGCGTGCAAGTTCTTGAAGATTGGTCTTCTTTGTACCCAAGACACCCCAAAGCTTCGGCCTTCCATGCCAACAGTGGTGAAGATGCTAACTGGGGAGATCAATGTTGATGATGTTACGGTAACAAAACCAGGACTACTCTGTGATTTAATGCAACTCAAGATCAGAAGCACCCCTAAATTAAGCCCAACAACCCCTCATGAATGAATGCATCCTCAGCCTTTAGAAAAACTAGAGAGATTTTTTTATTTGATTTAGTTTATTTCCTTCTTTTGTTTTTCCTTTTTGGGAACTTTTAGCTGTGTAAATGTATTTTTTTGGTAGGAATTTTTCATAGTAGATATTTCACAAAGGCAATTGTATGAATACACATTTTGGTTGAGGTGAATGAAAATATGCAATTGGTGGGTTTCCACCACTTTCTCCCCTCTCATTACATTTTGAAGCATTGCTATCAGGCCAACACATTTAATTTATAGACAATTGTTGTATCTGAGAGAAGAAAATGAAATGAAATTATTGAATGCGAAAATCCAACCGCAAAAAATAATGTGATTGAGTCGCGGATTAAGTCGCTCTCTCTAAGGTATATCTTCACTTTGCTCAAAAAATTCTTCTGCAGTCCTTATAATGCCTGTCACCCTTAGGATATAACAAGTCATAATCGTAAATAATTCATGTATCAGAAAACTATGCACAATAGTAATCTGGTATACAATCACCCGTTCAATTAATTTGGTATATTATCACCCGTTTAATATTAATTGCTCAATATCACAATATCACAGTATTGTAGTTGTGGGTAAGATATATTTTTCGTGTGCAAATGTTTCAGCAAGTGTTTGCTTAGAGAGAGACAGTCAATATTTTCAAGTATGGCCGTTGAGAACAAAACTGTAGCATTGTATATATATTATTTGAAGAAAAGAGTGGAGGAACACAAGGCATAACTCATGGAGTAAAGTATGGAAAATGTTTTTTTTTGTTTTTTTTTCCATTTTTGATTAAAATCGAAAATGTCAACATAACAAAGTTGGACATTATCTTTTCTCTATATTTAAAGAAAAAGACAGCAATCGGTGGGTAGTGGGGCTTTGCTTTTTTTTTTCAAACATTACATCACACGAAAGGTTCCAACATTCCTTACTTGTAAATTTTGAAAAATAATTTTATCGAGCAATAATTCATAGAACTGCGCATAAGTAAATGTGTTTTTTGATTCGAATCTTTATGTAGTAAAGATGATTCAAATTATACTAGAGTAATTTGTAGTTTTGAACTCCATCTCCAACAACATCCCACACACAACCCTACTTGGGTATAGTCCTCAAGCTAGCATGCTATGGCCATGTACTTCTATCCCAGTATAGTAAACGCTCTAGGGAATTTTCTCAAAATTCCAATAGGAAACAACCTCACTTCCACATTCACATGGGTGAGCATATCAAGGATACTCTTGTAGCTTGGTACCCCACTCAAAAATAAAGCTATAGATCTTTATTATAATTAACTCAACATCAACTCACTTAAGGATATCACGCTTTATAGGGATGGACTTGGAGTAAAACCTCGTATACAATAATTAGCATGATTAACCCATATCACTTGTGACTTGTTATTAACTGTTGAACTTATTTCTTAGGATCTCCAGTCTATAGGTTGGGTTACCATCACAAGTGACTCAAACATCTAAGGGCTTTAGTATCATCCATTTCGAGGCATTTTACACATTTTCTCTTGCTAGTCCTTTCGTCAAAGGATTAACCAAATTTTTCTTAGACTGTATGTGATCCGCTCTCACATCACCCGTAGAGATAAACTCTCTGATGGTAATATGTTTGCGATGTATTTGTCGCTTCTTACTGTTAAAGTAACGATTCTCAACTTTTACAATAGCCGTGATACTATCCAGTGGATTAGAACGGCTCATATCGATCTCTCCCATAATGAGATATTTGACAGAAGATTTCTTAACCATCCTTCCTCCTCACTAGCTGTAGCTAGCACTTTAATTTCTGACTCCATCGTTGACTGGCCCAAAATAGTCTGTTTCTAAGACTTCCATGAAATTGTACCACCAACAATACTAAATATATATCCACTAGTAGCTTTTGACTCATCAGATAGGGTGCTCTAATCAGCATCACTAAAACCTTCAAGGACAGCGAGATGTTTTTGATAGTGTAATCTGAGGTTCATTGTTCTTTTAAGATACCATATGACCTTCTCAATAGCATGCCAATGCTCCATACTAGGTCTACTGGTAAATCTATAAAGTACTCCCACAACATAAGTTATGTCAGGTCTAGTTCAATCTATAGCATGATGTAGGTTATCAATAATGCTCGCATACTCAGTTTGGTTAACGCTATCACCAGTGTTCTTGAACAACTTTACACTATGATCATATAGAGCAGTAGTAAGTTTACAGTTAAAGTGATTATATTTCTTTAGAATTTCTTCTCTTTTTAGATCTTGTAATTTTAATTCCTAATATTATACTAGCTTCACACATATCCATCATATCAAAGTTGGCACAAAATAAAGATCTAACATTATTTACGACATGAATATTAGATCCAAATATAAGCAAGTCGTCCATATAAAGTCATATGACATTGAAAATATTATTTTCATATTTATAATAAATGCATTTGTTACTTTCATTAATTATGAACCCATTAGAGATGACTATCCTTTCAAATTTATCATGTCATTATTTAGGTATCTATTTTAGTCCATAAAGAGACTTATTTAATTTACAGACTTTATTTTCTTAGTCGTGCAATATAAAACCTTCAAATTGGTCCATATAAATCTCTTTTTCCAACTCACCATTTAAAAAGGTAGTTTAACATCCATTTGGTGTACAATTAGATTATTTAAATTCACGAATGCAAATAGTACACGTGTAGACGTAATTCTATTCACGAGTGAAAATGTATCAGAAAAATCCACATTTTTACGTAATCTGAAACTTTTGGCAACTAGAAGTGCCTTATATTTTTCAACAAAACCATCGGATTTTAATTTCTTTTTAAAAATTCATTCACAACAAATTGTTTTACACCCCGATGGAAGATCCACTAAATGCCAAGATTTATTAGTTTCTAATGATTCCATTTCATCATTAATATCTTCTTGCCATACATCGACATCTAAAGAAGATAAAACTTCTTGAAGGATATTACAGTCCTCTTCTAATGTGTAAGCGTAAAAGTTGGGACCAAAATATTTTTCAATACGAGCTTCTTTTAATTTTTCTTGGTTCCAAAATATATTCATTAGGTTCTGAATTTGTAAGAATAGAAATGCTAGTGGATGTTGAGCCCTACTATTTATTAATATAAATGAAAACTTGTCTTTATAAAAAACAACATCATTTGATTTAATATTGACTTGATTTTTCAAATCATAAAATCTATATGCTTTGCTATTAACTACGTAGCCAATAAAAACACACTCATATTAGGGTCGGAAATACGTACATAGGCTAAGCACCCCCACATTCTAAAATATGACACGTTTGGCTTAATATTCTTTCAAATTTCATAAGTATATAATTTTTTTTACTCTTAGGAATTCTATTAAGCACGTGACTCCATGTTAAAATAATTTCTCCTCGCCAATGTGAGGTATCCCCCAGCTTAATAAAATAACAACTACTAATTCAAAGTCCTATTTTTTCTTTCAGCGTTGCCATTCATTTCGGGATAATAAGTAGCTATTTTTTCATGAATAATACCACGAGTTTTATAAAAACCAATAAAAGGTCCCGATTAAATTGATTTTTAATTTCATTTAAGACATGTCAAACGCTTCACTTTTATTTTTCATTAAATACACAAATGAATAGTCCAAGCAATCATCAATAAAAATAATAAAGCAACGTTTATTATTTCTTGTCGCGACTCCATCCAATTCACAGATATCCGAATGAATTAAATCAAGTGGTTCAGATTCTCTAATAACAGAATTATGTGGGGTCTTTGTTACTTTAGCTTAACTAGTGATATTTCTGGAAGTACTCATATTTTTAACAAGTTTTTTTTTATTACATGACGAAGTCTATCGTGCTACATATTAAAAGAACAAACAATATAAGTAGAAAGAGAAATTTTATTAATTACATCATTGTTCAATTTAAATATTTCTTCAGTGGTATAACCTTCGCCTGCAAAATTTTTATTTTTGGTTAATGTAAATAAGTCTGCCCCGAAACTCTGAGTGAAACTATATTTGTTGAGGAGATAGCTAGAAAACAAGTTCTTTCTTATCTCAGGAGTGTGGAACACTTCTTTAAGAACCACAGTTTTTCAAGAGTGAACTTTAATTCCACATCCTCACTACCAACAACCTTAGTGGAGTGTGAATCACCTAACAATATCTTCTTATCTTCAGCCTCAGAATAAGTCTTAAATAAACAACGATCATAATAGATATCGTGAGATGCACCAATACCTACCCACCACCCTTCAGCTCCACTAACCATGTTGATTTAAAAAATGATGGGACATAAGTCCTCCTAGGTTAGGTTTGCATGTGGAGAAGGACGAGGTCCATTCCGACATTTGCAAGTTATATGTCCAAGATTGTTACATCTAAATCAAATAAACTTCCCGATGTTACTAGTCTGTCCATTTCTAGCAGGGTGATACTTATTCTTATTTTTATTTTTATTCTGATTCGGTTTAAAAATTTTGTTATGCTTCTTTTTATGATATTTCATATTTTTTCCATTTGGTTTTAAAATAAGTGGAGTGCGGTTATGGTTATAATTCTTGTTATTAGACACTACAAGAATTTCATCTTTATAATCTTATTTCTAGGTTTCCTCCTCAATTCAAAGACGGGTTATGAGACTTTCAAGTGAAAATTCCTTTGAATTATGCCTCAGTGTATTTTTCAAATCTTTCCAATCGATAGGTAATTTATCAATCATGACAACAACTTGGAACTTCTTGTCAGTTTTGTTCCTTCAGAAATAATACCATGTGCAATTTTTTGAAATTCAGGTGTCTGGAAAATAATTGATTTATCGTCCATCATCTAATATTTCAGATAACGACCGACTCCATATTTATTTTAGCTCCAGTCTCCTCGATATCATTTTTATTTAAAAGGGCTTCCCAAATTTCTTTGAAAGAATTACACAAGGCATAATAATCATAAAGATAGTAATTTAGGTCATTCAAAATATATTTTTGGGGAAAATACTCATAGGTCCCTCACAAACAAATTTTAAACACTTAGATCCACTAATTCTCTTCTTGTAAAAGTCCACGCTAGTGGGATAACAAGTATACCTAATAGTAAATTGTGCTTAAATGTTTAAAAATGGTTATCAAAGGACCTAATCGTAAATTACCCTATATTTTTTGCATAAAAATAATCTTATTTTCCAAATTTGAATAATCCTAGTCTCATTAATCAGAGGAGGTTCAAATGCAGTAGGCTTATTTGACACGATGCAGACTGGTATTTTTTTATAGTGAGAAAAAATAACAGTTTTTGTCTCCTCTTTTTAAAATTAACCCTTCAAATTTGGAAATTTTGTTTAAACCAGTAAGACCATTAGGTGCAGAGTGGTTTTCGGATTCCATAACAGATAAATAAAACACCTTAAAGTTGTTGTATCTGAGATAAGAGAATGGAACAAAATAATCGAATGCAAAAATTCAATAATAAAAAATAATGTGGTTGAGTCGCGAACTAGATCGCTCTCTTTAAGGTGTTTCACGACTCTGCCCAACTAATTGTGCTACAGTCCTTATAACGCCTCGTCACCCACAGGATAAAACAACCCAGAATCGAAAACAATTTATGTCCTAAAAAGCTATACAGGGTAGTAATATGGTATACTATCACCCATTCAATACTAATTGCTCAATATCACAATATTAAAGAATTGTAGTTATGGGTAAGAACTATTTTCATGTAAAAATATTTCAGCAAGTGTTTGCTTAGAGAGAGATAGATAGATAGATAAAGAGAAAGAGAGAGAGCCAACATGTTGAAGTATGTCGTTGAGAACAAAACTACAGCATTGTATATACATTTTTGAAGAAAAGAGGTAGGAATACAAGGCATAAATCATGGAGTAAAGTAGGAAAAATTGGGGTTTTCTTGGTTTTTAACTTTTAACTAAAACATAAAATGCCAACAAAACAAAGTTAGACATTATCTCTTCTCTATCCATAAAGAAAATGGCAACAATGGGTAGGTAGTGGGGCTTTACTTTTTTCAAACTTTAAATCACACTAAAGCTTCTAAAAACAATTGCCACCAAATCACGATTTTATATTTATTTATTTTTTCTTCTTAATTTTGATGTAGCTTTGGTTGGTAAGCATGGCTATTATATTTCAGTCCCGTGTTGGTTGGAAATTAAAAAGAGTGCTTCATGTAATTGGAAGAAAAAAAAGTAAACAAGAATAAAACTCTTTCCTTTATTATATAAACTTTTTGCTGATTTTGGCTTCACATTTCTATTGGGCATCTTAATTAAGGTTCATTTTTCCAAGGTAAGTTCAAAAGTCCTTCAACAAAAAATCCACCAACAAATTTTTAATTAACGTTTAATCCAAACTTTTTTATATTGTTCCAAAAAATCCTTCACCACATAAAACACTCACAAATGATTTCTTTCCTTATCCTAAATTCTAAAAAAAAATATGAAAAAAATAGACAAGGTATTTTTTGCAAAATAAAAAAACAAGGTGGACTAAATGCAAACTATAATTAACTCATATGGACTAAATGTTAATTGCAATTTTCATAATACAGAAACTAGTTTTTATTTTTCAACCAACAAAAGATGAAGACGTGTATTCCACCTAGGGTGCATTTGATTGTTGTGGATTCGTTTTTCATGGAAAATACTTATTTTAGTTCACATTTTAGCTTTAGGTTACTTGATTTTAAATGCATTCTATGAAAACAAATAGTTATAAATATAAAAATTTATCCATAGTTTTATCACCTTCAATGGAAAATATTTCTTACCCAACCTAATTTTCATGAAAAACTTCAAGAGTAAAACCAAATTACTCCTATCTTTTTTCACTCACACTTAAACTATTCATAAAAATAAACTATTTTTCAACTTTGAAATCAAATACACAGTTAACATCCTAGTACAAGTAGCATCCGAGTCCGCAAGATGATTATACTCATGACCCGTAGTATGAAAGTTAAGGCCTTGTGGACTAAGATAGGGACAGTACAAAAAAAGTCTAGTTGGAGATTTTCAAAAGTTGTTTTGGTCAAAATATCATCCACCCCATTCATACGAGCGATTCTAGGGGGATCTAGCACGAGTCATTAATCTTGCATTAGGATCATACCCAATACCTAATTTATGCTAAGGGACACAATTTGGGGATGTTGGGCTCGTGTCTACATGTTATTAATGTACACCTTTAGTGGGACACAATCTGATGTAAACCATGTCATTGGCACGCAAAAGGAAGACTCAAACACAAGAGACAATTACGAATATGTATTAATCGAATGATTTGACTCAAAAGAAGTACAATATTTATAGGGATAGGGGAAAGGTCTAGAATGACCTATTACTTGCTAACTAAGGAATGCTAACATCTATGTGCTATCATTTCTGACATCATTAATGGTTCCTTCTATGACATCCCATTGTGTAGAACATTCTTATTACATATCACCTAATAAAGACAATAAAGGGGAAATGCCGTGATAGGACATCAAAATAAGAAAAAATGATAAATATACCCTCCTAGAATCACATCACTCTCCCAACATTGAAAAAAATTCGAAATCGAACTCAGATGGGAACATCATTGGTGTCGGGCTCAAGCGGAACAATATGTGTGATCAATGAATTATGTTGCATCCAATATTTTCTTCTTCATCGAGGGGTCTATGTTGTCGGTCACGAGAATGGGCTTATTCCTTCCTTTGGGGTATTTTCAATCTCAGTGGTAAAACATGCCACAAATGAATCACTTCACAGCATTAATGGGAGCACCGACTGCCTTGGTAGGCGATGAAGGGACTGTGGCTCGGGAGAAGGTGAACTTCATTGGTTCTCTTCAACGTTGAGTGCATACTCGACGACCTTAATGAATGTCAGACCTCGCGTAGGCTTAAGTCCTAACGGATGAAGGTCTAGAGGTTGTGAATATAGCGGCTAATCCTCTAATACTTGCTTTCCCCCAAGCGATCACGGGTACACAAGAGCTTAAACTTGAAATTGCTATGTCAATGGATTGTCAATATTAATTCAATTAAATTAAAATGAATGTTTAACCAATATTAATCTCCGTCCAGTGATTGTTCTTTATGAATGTTTGTCCCAATAATTTTTAATTAATTTAGATAAATTAATTAATCATTTTATTTTTCATTCAAGACTATTGTTCATACATTAAGTGGAACAAAACCTAAAGCAATCACAAGATATAATATTTTCACTCGGGAACGCTTTCGGGGAAACCACAAAAAAGGCCTAACTCTTTATTCAACATTATAAGTAATTTCATAATGAATACAATTGTTCAGAATGACTTATAACCCAAATTAACACACTTAAGTTTATCCACGAAGCTACTAAACACTTTCCAGTAGATTATAGACCCTTCACAATGACGCATGCCTCGGTCTCCATCGATCTTCGGGTCTTAGAAAGCTTTGGAATCCACAAAATCCATTTCCATAGTGTTCAGGAAAAGTGTTTGATTTGATTAAGAAAACAATTTTTGGTTTGTAGTGATGTTCAAAAACTTTTCTCAATATCTTGGGTTAAACGAGAGACGATCATTCAGAGGAAAAGAATAGAGTTCTTGAAATAGCTAATTCACAAATTGTCTTTCACATTGGTTATAATTATATTTATAGATAAGAACCCACAACTCGAAACCTATTAGCTGACCCTAAATCCCACGTATCCATCCACGACCGTGCAAGAATCAATCGCTCCGGTGTTAATGTAAGTTGCGGTCATGATGAAACTGCCCACGATCGCTGCCATGTAAGCTCTCGGTAGAATCACGACTGAGTCGCGCCCCTTACTGCTTGGTTTTAAAGGATTTAGCTTCAAATACTCTTTTAAACTAATGCATCCCTCGAAAACTTATTTTAAAAAATACTTTAACAAAATGATTTAAATTTCATTTAAAACCTAAATAGCAAAATTCATAAAAATGTGAAAATCATTTCCAATTCTTATTTTAATTACATGTTTATGGAAATGACATTTGGGGACTTTTTTTGAACTTTTTATTCTAGCAATTGCGTATGCTTGATCACCCATGCTCAATGTTTGTTTTTGGCCATAACGAAGAAGTAAAAATTGTGTTCTTTCAAATCTCCCCCTTTGTTGAATACGAGACAAAACATAGCACAATCCTAACAAGTCTATACTAATCATCATCTTTACAATTGGCAAATGAAGTGACGGTAAATAATTAAAATATATACTTGATAAGTACTTGTATGTCAGGGCATATGAGACACATAACTCAACATGTCCTGTTAATAATGTTGAATCTTTGTCTCACCTTTATCACTTGGGGAACAAAATTTAACATCTACATATCTTAACAAATACATTAAACGCATATATGGCTTAAATTTATAATTAAATGAATAACAATATGAAATGATGTAAAGGAGATTAATTATATTTAAACTTTAACAATTATTATCTATCCCTCACTCTAGTGCATTCATTTATTAAGATTCAATTATATTCCCCCTAGCTTTTATAATTTCTCCCCCCTTTTTGTATCTGATTTACAAAGGGAAGATTAAAAAAAAATTAAGCACAAGGTGAAATAGAAGTGTGTACGATAAATATGTGCAAACCAAGTGTGTAAAATAAAGTAGCAGTAACGGAACCGAGTAGATGGAAAAATAGAAGTGTGTATGATAGATACGTACAAACCAAGTGTGCAAAATAAAGTAGCAGTAACGGAACCGAGTAGATAGAAAAACCAAAATGAGACTAAAATAGAGTCAATAAATCAAATTCATATATATATATATAGAGAGAGAGAGACGCTCAGGTGCAGGAGCCCAAATGAGGGACTCCTCTGCGCGATTTTTGTTTAAAAAAAATGTTTTCATTTAATTTTTTTATGAGTTATAAACATTTCCGGGTACCCCTAAAAAAATAAGCTCAAAATGATTTTTTTTGATATTTTTAAAAAATATGTCAATATTTGACAATTTTTTAAGCAGCTTAAAAATTGTGAAATATTGGCCCCTTTTTTTAACATACAAAAAAATATCATTTTGAACTGATTTTTTTATAGGGATACCCTCAAATGTTTATAACCCATAAAAAATAAAAAATAAACCTTTTTTAAAATTAGATTATGTACTTTTAGGACTTAAAATAATATTAATTATGGATATAGGACAACAAACATTTCGTTTCCATTTTTATTCCCTATTTTCAAATTAAAGGGACACATGGCATGCTGTGATTGGTTGACGTTCAATGAATATGGGTCCGCGCCAACATCTTTATTCAAAAATAAGGACTAAAACTGTAAATAAAATGTTTGTTGTCATATTTCCAAAATACATATTACAATAGGTCCTAAATTTACAAACCCCTTTTTTAATTTATAAAAAAGATCTCGCACAGGATCCCTCATTTTCACTCCAGCATAGGAGCCTCTCTCTCTCTCTCTCTCTCTCTCTATATATATATATATATATATATATATATATATATATATATATATATATATATATATATATATATATATATATACTAGCGAAATGCTCGTGTCTAAATGCACGACGAAAATTTCAAAAGTACGCAATTGATAAACGACAAAAATTTTCGAAGTACATAACTACAAAACGGCAAAAATTTTGTTCCCCAATAAAACAAAGCGTCGTTTTAAAAAAATGACTATAATCTCATTTTTCAATATAACTATCCATTGTGTTTGACAAATAACAAAAATTCCACCAATATAGTCTAAATCCATAAAAAATCTCATTTACACATTATTCATTTCATTGAATTCACAGTGTGCCTCAAATAAATAAAGTGTCCAAATTCACATTATCCATCAATCGAATTCACATTGTACATCATGGAAGTCATAGCTATAACACACAATATGTGCACCTCCCTAACAAATGAGATTAAAAATAAACGTGTGAACATGCGAACTTCGTTAACAACAATCAACTTATACAAAGTCAACCAACATAAACACGCGATTAAATAAATTTAATGCCCGGAGATAAACTTACCCCTAGTACTTATATTTATGCTCACACCACCACCACCAACTACCACGTGTATTATGTAGAATCAAACGTATGATCACAATAATAACTAAATAATTAACAAACGAATTATATATTTAAAAGTTCATTCATAATGCCCAAAAAGTGTTGTTAGGATCCATTTACAATCCCAATAAGTTTTGTTGGCATCAATAAAAAAACATACTCAAAAGCAAATAATTCAAAATCAAAACAAACATTAAAATCTCCTTTCAATTAGCACTAAAAAGTAATTTAAACTTATTGGTATTGAACACAACTAAACATGGAATTTTGGTTTTGAACACAAAATCATAGTAATTCTAAATAATAAGGTTGTTAAAAAATTCAGATAAAAAAAATTGTATAGGATAAAAAAATGCATGTGCTGTTGTTTAGTTCAATTTTTTCAACATGAAATATTAGAAATAATGGTATCTTTTGAACTCTAAGGAATACGATATCTACCCTCCTACTTAAAATGCCTGATTTTGCAAACGATAAGCAAGAACAAATATGGGTAAAAACCTCCCAATAACAAAACCTAATAGAGATAAGTCACAGTATATTACATTTGCAAAACCATATAAACACCACACTAGCTGTCAAATTAATACACGCTAAATCAATATAACACAAAACTAACACGTTAGGAAAAAAAAAACTATAAAAAAGTGTATATCTGTCAAAACTAATAAAAAGAAAATAGATACTTTCGAAACTAATAAAAAGAAAATAGATAGTAAGAGAAATGAATACCTTCGATACTTTTGTAGATCTGTCAAAAACCATAGGACTATTATTAAAAAAAATCACGAGAGAATGAGATGGGTTAAATGAACCTAGAACAAAAAAAATAAAGAAAAAATATACAAAAGTGTTGCTATAACATATAATAAGGTTGTAAAGTGATTCTCTTGAAGCCATTTTATCAAAAAGTAATACACGAAATTCAATAGTCTACCATATAAGTATTGAAGATTCTCTTAAAGCCATTCTTATTTCTGATGGAAAGTCCATCCATGGTAGGAAAAGTAATGATCTTAGTGCCAAAGTTATTAGAGTTTTATTTAGCATTAAGGGTACTTTAGTATTTTCCCTTTTTTATATATTATTAGGTGGTTGTAGTAGGTTATATCTTCTCTCTTCTTCCTTTTATTGTAAGATATTCTAATGTATGGTAAGATGAAACCCTAGCCCCTCTTTTTCTCTCTTTCCATTTTGATTGTAGATCTTTGATATATTATCATGGTATCAGAGCGGGATCAAAGCTTAATCTCATCAACACATTTCGCGGATCCAACTGTTTTAAAAGTACTTTTTCAAAGGTACTTTTTCGGAGCGGGATCTACAAACTTTTGATTGTAGATCTTTGATATTTTTTTCGGAGGTACTTTTTCTATTCGTTCGACTGTTTTAAAGGTAATTATGGTCATTTTCCTCCTGTTTGTTCGATTAATTGTTTAGTTCGTTCGATTTGGTTCCGTTTGGGTACTGTTTGAGTTCTTATTTTCGCAATGGCTGGTGAAAGAGATGATTCGTTGCAATCAATTAGTGCTAGATTAGATGAAAAAAATTATACGTATTGGAGTTATGTTATGAAGAATTTTTTGAAATGGAAGAAGCTTTGGGGTTACATTAATGGAGATTTGAGTAAGCCTAACGATAAGACGAACGTTGAAAAATATAGAGTGTTATTGGATGTTTGGGAGGCAAACAACTCAAAAATCATCATTTGGATCAACAACTCCGTTGCACCTTCTATAGGTATGCAGTTAGCTAAGTATGATTATGCAAAGGATGTTTGGGATCATTTGGGCAGATTGTATACACAATCTAATTTCGCAAAAAACTACCAGTTTGAGTGCGATATTCGAGCTCTTGAGCAGAAAAATTTGAGTATCCAGGAGTTCTATTCTGCTATGACGGATCTATGGGATCAGTTGGCTCTCACAGAGTTAGCTGAATTGCGGGCCTTTGCACCATATGTTGCCAATAGGGAGGAACAACGTCTGGTTCAGTTTCTGATGGCACTGCATGATGATTTAGAGGGTCTTCGGGGGTCGATTCTTCATCGTAGCCCACTTCCAACTATTGATTCAGTTGTTCATGAGTTGTTAGATGAGGAGATTCATCTCAAGAATCAGCCAGGGGAGGTAATTTCTTTGGACCCTAATCCATCTGTTTTCGCAGCCTCCTCTCGGCCAATTTCCAGTAATCAGAACAAGCCTTATTTGAGAGTTGCAAGTGATGAATGTAGATACTATAAGGAGAAGGGTCATTGGAAGTCTCAGTGCCCTAAGTTGCGAGCACAATAATAACAATCAAATAGTCGACCACCTCAGCAACAGTTTTCAACTTGGAAATCCAACAACCAATCTCAGCAGAGTTCATATAGGCCTTCACAGCCTAATACTGCAGCAGTTGTATCGCCATTAGACTCATTTGCATCAGGTTCTTCATCATTAACTCCATCCATGTCTTCTCTTGCTGAGCAGTTTCAAAAGTTTCTTGCCACACAGCCTCACGCCATGTCCATCTCTTCACCCGGTAAGTCCTCAGGTATTTGGATTCTAGACTCTGGCGCTTCTAATCACATGTCACCAAATTTATCCTCTTTTGGTTCTTTTTTTCCCACTTCTTCGTTTCCCGTTATGACTGCTGATGGTACTCCCATGCCCTCAACAAGTGTTGGGACTATTGACTCACCCAACTTATCTCTCTTTAATGTTTACCACATTCCTAAGCTTACAATGAATCTTGTTTCTGTTGGTCAACTATGTGATGCTAGTTACTCAGTTTCCTTCTATCCTACCTTTTGTCATGTGTAGGATCCACAGTCTCAAAAGGTGATTGAGACAAGCCATAGGCAGGGGACATTGTACATCATGGAGAAACTTAATGTATCAATAGTTACAGCTTCCAGTGTTGACTTGTCATCCTTTCGTTTGAGTTCAGATTCGTCTAGCTTTTATTTATGGCACTCTTGTCTTGGTCATGTCTCAGGGTCACGATTAAAATATTTGGCTTCTACAGGAAAATTAGAAAATTTGCATTGTCATGATATCTCTGATTGTAGCGGTTGTAAACTTGCAAAATTTTCAGCTGTACCATTTAATAGAAGTATTTCCTCTACTTTTGCACCCTTTGATCTTATTCATTATAATGTGTGGGGACCGTCTCCTGTTATTACAAGAGAAGGGTCTCGATATTATGTCTCCTTTATTAATGATTATACGCATTACTGTTCGATTTTTCTTATGAAACAACGTTCAGATTTTTTTATATTTATAATAAATTTCGTGCCTTTGTCAAAACTCAACATTCTAATATTATCAAATGTTTTAGATGCGATTTGGGTGGGGAATACACTTCTCAAAATTTCGGTGAGTTTCTTGATTTAGATGGAACTATTCACCAATCATCTTGTACTGACACTCCTAAGAAAAATGGTGTTACTGAAAGGAAACATAGTCACATTGTTGAAACTGCTCGCTCTCTTTTATTATCCGCATATGTCCCTAGTGAGTTTTGGGGAGAGGCTGTCCTTACTGCTGTCAATCTGATTAATAAGATTCCGACCTCTCATTGCTCCGGTTTGTCACCTTTTGAAAAGTTGTATGGGTGTGCCTCTGATTATTCTTCCTTAAAGGTGTTTGGTTGTACTTGTTTTGTTCTTCGACCTAGTGTGGAACGTACCAAATTATCTCCAAAGTCAGCTATTTGTGTCTTTCTTAGTTATGGTGAGGGTAAAAAAAGTATATCGTTGTTATGATCCAATAACTAAAAAATTATATGTCTCTCGCCATGTTATTTTCTTGAGCATATCCCTTTCTTTTCTATTCCTGATAGCCCTCATGAACTCACTAAATCTGATCTCTTCAATATTGATCCATTCTCTGATAATGATGAGAGTGTGCCATCTGAAGCACCTTGCACCACCGATAGTGTGTCACCACATGTTCCTCATGTTCATATTATTTCTACTAATGCAGGTACTTTGCCATTCGATGTTACTGATTCTCCCCCATCTCATGTGGCCACCCAAGCACCTGCTGAAACGGTGGAACCTCCTTCTCATTATCCAAAACGTCCATGTAAGTCCACTAAATCACCATATTTTGTTTACTATTGTTATTCTGATTCTTTTGCTTCATTTTTATCCTTTGTTCACTGTCTCTCTGAGCCTTTGTCTTATAAAGAGGCAATTCTTGATCCTCTTTGGCAGTAGGCTATGGCTGAGGAACTCTCTGCTTTGCTTCAGACAGATACTTGGAGTTTGGTCCCCTTACCTGCTGGTAAGCGGGCAATTAGATCTCGTTGGGTATATAAAATCAAAACCAGGTCAGATGGGTTAATTGAGCATTACAAAGAAAGATTGGTTGCTCAGATTTTTTCTCAACAATATGGTATGGATTATGACTAAACCTTTGCTCCTGTTGAGAAATTGACTACTATTCTTACTCTTACTACTGTTGCATCATTTCGTCAGTGGCATATATCGCAAATGGATGTTAAAAATGCATTGTTGAAGCGATCATCATGAGGAGGTTTATATGACTCCTCCTTCGGGTGTTCCACATGGTCCCGGTGAAGTTTGTAGGATTAAGAAAGCCTTATATGGTCTCAAACAGGCACCACGGGCTTGGTTTGAGAAGTTTACTACCGTGATTACCTCTCTTGGGTTCATTCCAAGTGAGAATGATTCATCTCTCTTTATCAAGTGCACCTCCGGTAGTCGTATTATGGTCTCTTTGTATGTTGATGATATGATTATTACTGGGGATGATGTTGGTGGAATTACAGCGTTGAAGTCTGAATTATCTCGTTGTTTTGAGATGAAGGATTTGGGGCCCCTACGTTACTTTTTGGGTATTGAGGTAGATCATTCTCCAAAGGGTTATCTTCTCTCACAATCTAAGTACATCGGGGACATTCTTGAGCGTGCTCGCCTCACTGATACTAAGATTGTTGATACCTCTTTGTAGCTTAATGTTCATTTTCCCCGTATGATGGTGTTCTTTTGCCTGATCCCACCTTATACCGCACTATTATGGGCAGCTTTGTTTATCTCACTATTACTCGTCCAGATATAGCTCATGCACTCCATGTTGTTAGTTAGTTTGTTACGGCTCCTACTACAGTTCATTGGGCAGCTGTTCATCGTATATTGCGATACTTGAGAGGCACGCAATTTCAGAGTCTTTTACTTCCTTCATCTTCTTCTTTGGAGCTGCGTGCATACTCTGATGCTGATTGGGCCGGTGATCCTGCAGATCGTAAATCAGTTACTGGATTTTGTGTATTTCTGGGTGATTCTCTTGTTTCTTAGAAGAGCAAAAAGCAAGCTGTTGTTTCTGTGTCTTCCATGGAAATCGAGTACCATGCTATGGCTTCTACCACTCGTGAAGTTGTTTGGCTACATCGGTTACTTACAGATATGGGTGTCTCTCTTTCTCAGCCCACTCCTATGTACTGTGATAATAAGAGTGCTATTCAGATTGCTCACAATTCGAATTTCGTTAGAAAACTAAGAACATCTAGATTGACTGTCATATTACTCGTCATCATCTTACGCATGGCGCCATCACTTTGCCTTTTATTTCTTCTTCCGCACAGATAGATGATTTGTTTACGAAGTCTCATCCAGTTCAACGTTTTCATTTTTTGGTTGGAAAACTCTCAATGCTTCTCGCTGCAGCATCGTGAGTTTGCGGGGCATTAAGGGTACTTTAGTATTTTTCCCTTTTTTATATATTATTAGGTGGTTGTAGTAGGTTATATCTTCTCTCTTCTTCCTTTTATTGTAAGATATTCTAATGTATGGTAAGATGAAACCTTAGCCCATCTTTTTCTCTCTTTCCATTTTGATTGTAGATCTTTGATATATTAACTTAACCCAAACCCAAGCGGGTATCATTCTACAAATCGTCAAAACAGATAGAGATCCAGTCAAATCAATCATAGTGACCACAATTGCAGCTGTTGAAATAAAATACTAATAAATATAGGCGAAAACCAAGCCAAAACGCAATGAAAATGAGCAGCCATAAATCGAGCACTTACACCCCACCCAAACAGTCGCTTGCTAGGTAGAGTCCAACGCCCAAGCCCACCGAAACATGAAGAAAAAACTGAATATTGATTCAACACTGAGATAAAAATACAATAATATCATATCTACAAACCATGAAAATAATTTTAAGATAGTGAAAAAATAAAATAGTATTAAACACATAAATAATAGATTTTATAGCACCAACATTTGTGATTAACAAACTGCAAGAAGAGAGATATTAAAGAGAGCAGTAACCCATTGTTCTCGAGTCCAAGAATGGAATAAGTACCCGAACAACACCAGAATCTCCTATCAAAGCTTTATTTTTCGATAACAATCTCAGTTTTGTAGCAATTGATCTTTTTACCACAACTGATGTTGATTGAAAACCCATTGTAACATTCAATCAAGATTAGATCTACAAAAATGGAGAAAATATTTCATCAAAAACCCAACAGATCTTCCTACATTATTAAAAAAAAGTTTAAGGCTTCCATTTTAAATCATTTACACCATAAGAAATTAAAAAAAAATCTTCAAATCCCAAAAACTCAGTCTTCGAACCTGATATTCTTGGAGTATCCCACATGATTATAATACAAACAAAAAGTTAAGACTTGCATTTTAATAGTAAAAATTTATATAACATATAAAAAATAAAAATAGATTCATCAGCTTGAGGGTAAAAAGAATATCTGGACAATCAGGAAAAAATTTGAGTTCTGTTACATAAACAACATTTTGGGTTGTGTAGGCTAAAGCATTATTTCCACAGCTTCCTCTGTAAACTACCGTGAACCACCGGAACCACCAAGAAAGTTACACCAAGACAACCACTTCAATCTAGCAATCGTTAAACAACAACAACCATGTAACATCAACGAATATGGATAGAAGAATATATAAAGAATCTGGAGAGAAGAGTTTCAGAGACGGAAATACTTATAAATTAGGGGGAAATGATCAAACAGAGGTAGAGAAAGATAGAACTGAAGTGTAAAACAATTCCCAAAAAACTAACCCTCTCAAATAATCTCTACAAAAGTCTTTGACACTTATTACTTTGTGATTTTAAACAAAAAGAAAAATTTTAAGTTGAAAACTCACATATTGAAAGACACAAAAGAAATAAAAATAGGGATTCTTGACTGGGTGGGAGCAAAATCGTGGCGGTATGATAAAACCCAAACGCGTTATCCTCTCTTTCAAAGCAGTTGTTGAGAAGTATTTGAAGATTGAAAAAAACCAATATAGTAAAAAACCATGTTTTCCCCAACACCGTTCAAAACATACCATGGAATGAAACCAATAAATAAAAGGAAACCCCCCCAAAACCATGATTTGTAACCCTCGACACAGGGAACCTAAAACCCTCAAAATCAAAATCGAAACCTTGACACATTCTGCAACACAAAACCATTTACCACATACCATGGACTGTTAAGAGAGAGACAAAGAAAAATACCATGGATTGTTCTTGTCAAGCCGAGAGATTAATGGTGGTTTATGGGCTTGTGGTGGTGTCATCGGTTAAGGGTGAACAAAGGTAGTCCAAGTGTAAGAAAAAGATAGGGAGTAATGAAAACTAAAGAAACAGAAAAGTGATGGAGAAGCGGGGTTTTCAAAAGAAAATAGATTTCAAAATTCAAAATTTGAATGTAAAGATGAAATTAGGTTTTTGCATGTAAGATTCGATGAGAAATTATAGGGTAGCTGGTTGGGATTTGAAAGTACAAATTGTGTGCGAAGCACAGTTGTACGACTTCGGAGAACTAAATTACCATATTATCACCTCTTGTTGGCTTAATATGGGGCATAAGAGTAAAATAGATTAAAACAATCTCAACCCTCCATTTTTAGCCTTGATATTTAAATCCTCACCTCTACTTATGTTATGAGCTTATGAAATAGTAAAAAGCTTTTGCTCCTTATTATATATATATAAAGTCCACAACAGCATAAAAACTAAACCAAGTACCAATACACAATATAAGAAAACTACATCAACTATAAGAGCGAGTGTAGAATAGAAAAATTATAAACGGAAACCAACTGAGAGTCATCAAAATAAAAAAAATAAAAAAAATCACTGCAAATACATCAATCGGTGATTGTTGGGTGGACATCGCTACTCGAACAACCACTGATCGTTGTCGGGCCTTCTCCTACTGGATCAGTAATAGAGTCTCACCGTATGTATTGTGTTGATGCTGAACAAATGTATTGTGTTGATACTGAAGCTCGCGCTGCTAGCGGGCAGTGACGCTCAACTTGACCAGGGCTCAAGCCATCACTGAACAACCTATTGTTACTGACCAGGGCTCCACGGATCTGATAAGGGCATCCTGCTGGGTAACCTGAGTCTGGATGGTAGACACCACGGTGTGATGAGATGTGGACAACCCAGTTAACTTCTTAAAAAGGCGAGCCATAGTCTGGTGCAGGGTGGTATGTGAACGCTCCAATTCAGTGACTCGGTCATGTATGCCATGCACTATCTGGGACGTCCTGCCAAGGTCACAGCAAAAAGTTGGTATCTCCTCACTCAACTTGTTGGAAAATATTGTGTTTTTACACAAATTATTTTATGATCAAATTAATATATTGGTCAAAGTAGGACCAAGTACGTGCGCGTTTCTTGTAGCATGACGAGTCACGCGATATATTTATTTGTTTAAAACGGATAAATGATGAATAAGAAATTTGGTATCAAAGTCCCCCTTTTATGTATGAAGTTTATTGGGAAATTTTATTTGCTGGGACGGATTTTTGTAACTGTCGCTAAAGGTTGTGACTGTTCGCTATATAGTGACTGTTTTTCAGAACCGTCCCTAAAGGTCGTGACTGTTCACCATAAGTTGTGACAGTTCATGAAAAAACGTCCCTAAAGTGACTGTTTTCTAAAAGACATGTCTTTTCATGAAAAAACACTTTGCTTTCTATAAATACATGACTTGTCTTCATTTTAAAGAAAAAAAATGAGGAAAAATATTTTCTATACTTTCCATTCCCAATCGAGTCGGATAGAGTATCAAACATAATTGGTTCGTGGGACACGCACACTGAAGTGCTTCTTGCGCGTGTCGAGACCGTTTTATCTTGGGAGGCAAACGCTCATTGTTCATTGCCGTAAGCACCGTAGCGGGAGCGCATTTTGTCTTAAGGAGAGAGTGTCAAACACTTGACTCGGTCATCTTCTTCGTTTGTAAGTTTTCTAGTGATATTAATTTATTGCATAAATATGATTTATTTCATATTTTAATTTTGATAAAACACAAAAGTATATATCTTAAATAACAATCTTAAGACAAAATGAGAAATATTTTATGTTACTTTGTGTTTTAATTTTATGAATAGTTCTCAAGTGTGAAAACATATTTGTCCATCCTTTAGTTAATGCATGAAATTAGAGCTTTCGTAATACATTGATGAGAATCTATTGATATATTAATATATTCAATAGCCTTTCATTTTGCTTCTTGTATGTTATGGGAATTTTGAAGAGGTGTATTGGAATATTTGTATGCTCATGACAATTTTGAAAAGTGTTTCATTTGATAATAATGCATTGCCTATTGAACGTGTGGTATTGTAACTTTCCATGATTTATTTCATGATTTGTCACTTTTGTACACAATTTTTATATGGCATAAAAAGTGATTAGTTTATGAATAATGCAATTTTAATGTTTAATTTGATTATTAGACATTGCATGGCGTGCGATAATTTTAGCAATAAAATTAATTATTTTTTATTAGCATTCTTTTGAATGTCTAAAATTAGAATAGTGCGTCCCAAATAAGGTGATTTTGAATACATTCATTCAAATTTGTCCAAATGAACAAAGGGGCAACAAGAGTGTGTTTGATTCATATTATACTTATATAATTTATTTATTGACAGTAGAGCTAAATACCAAGTTTGGTGCGCTCTTAGATTGAAAAATAAATTAGTAAATAATGATGTGATGTCACATGTGTAATAACGTGCATTTATGTATATTATCACATGATAATCAAATATCTGATCAATCAAATGCCTGATTATGCGTTGAGATTTAGTCACATCTTTGCTAATGTTATTCACATGATTTTTAAGTGCATTTTATGCAAATTAATGTGATTATAATATATGCGATGATATTATGGTCTCTTGTATGGTTACATGTATACGTGTAACAATACAATTTTAGTGTCACCTAATTAAATTAGATTGCATGAACGGAAATGTGATATATTTAGAAACATGATTTGAGTTGCATTCCTTATAGAATGTCAATATTTAATTATTGTGATAATTCATGTAATCTTGATATTACATTTAAATTGGTTTTAATCTCCCGTGTCACGAAAAAGAGAAAAAGAAAATATAATGCATTGTCAATTATTGTTGGTATGTATGTTAAACATTGCAATGCATGCATTATATCGACTCTTAGAGATATGAATATGCACTTTTGTTTAAAATGATGTGAACCAACATGTTGAAATTTGAGAATATTAAAATTCCCGCATAATGAATTAAAAATTCCTATAGGTGAGGAATTTAATATGTTTGTATAATTGATACGATGTTGTGGCATCTGATGACCTAATGTCCTGTAATGAAAATTGAGGTGTGTAATGACATATTATTCTCACGTGTAGAAGTCTATTGGATATTTGTGGCATGATTGTATATCATTAACCATATATTTAAATAGCATATTTATAATGCGACTTTTAATTTTAGGGGTGACCTTTTCACTCTCTATTTTGTGTGAGACACTTTCATCAAAATATCATTGGAACATGCTATGTTAAACATGATGTTTCATGAAGAATTACATTTTTATGTAACATTCAATTGATGTTAACGTTGATGAAAAATAAATACAATTTGTATTGATATCGTGGTGCTCAATTTTCTATAGACTTGAAAGAGTGGATATGATTAATTTCAATATGTTACTCCCCTTCACTATTTTGAATGTTATCAAATGCGATGAAGATTGCAAAAGTTATGAGAGTCTTTATTTGATATAAAGTGATACATTCCTTTCCGTAATATATAAATTCATTTTGGAAGAATCTTATACTTCCAATTAATGCGTTTGTCGAACGTGTTCTTCAATGGAGAAAAATTAGTGTGGCGTGATTACAGATGTATTTATTGAATTTATGATTCAAAATTCAGAACCGAGCGGTTTAAAGACTGCTTTAAAGATGGTATAGAATTAATTCATAAATCCATATAAATGATTAAGGGATTCAGAACCGAGCGGTTTCACAACTGCTTTAAAGAAGGTAGAATCAAATTATGATCTCATTGGAGACTTAGGCGTAATCTCAAGACACCACAACTAGTAAACTCAAAGAAGGGCAAGTAACCAAATTGCATATTTTATATTATGATATTTTTAAAGTCCATAATCATAGAATATGTTGAAATGGTTTTGAGGCATATAAATTATGTGTGACACAACTTTAGTTTAATGCTAAGAATTGTCACAAGTGCATTTGTAAGCCTATGGAACAATAAGGAATACACCAAATGGATGTTAAAACGGCATTTTTAAATGGTGAATTAGATGAAGAAATATATATGGAACAACCGGAAGGTTTTAGATCTCCTGGAAATGAAAGGAAAGTATGTAAACTTGTGAAGTCATTATATGGGTTGAAACAAGCACCTAAACAATGGCATGAAAAATTTGACAATGTCATGAAGTCAAATGGTTTCAAAATAAATGAGTGTGACAAATGTGTTTACATCAAAAGCACTCAAGCGGGACATGTGATTGTATGTCTATATGTAGATGATATGCTAATAATTGGTAATAATAATAATGTTATCAATTCTACTAAACAAATGTTGACTAGTAGATTTGAAATGAAGGACATGGGATTGGCTGATGTCATCCTAGGAATTAAAATTATTAGAACCCCTCAAGGAATTAGCTTATCTCAATCACATTACGTTGAAAAAATACTTCAAAAGTATAATAAATATGATCAAAGTCCAGTGAGAACACCTGTAGATCCAAGTCATCACCTCTTTAAAAATAAAGGTGAAGGTATATCTCAATTAGAGTATTCTCGTATTATTGGAAGTTTGATGTATTTATCAAACTGTACTCGACCTGATATAGCATACTCGATTAGTAAGCTCAGTCGATATACGAGTAATCCCGGGAAAGATCATTGGAAAGCCTTGATAAGAGTTCTTCGATATCTTTGATACTCTTTGGGGGATGATTTGTACTACGAACGATATCCAGCTGTACTTGAAGGCTATAGCGATGCAAATTGGATATCTGACTCAAATGATTAAGATTCCATCGTGGATCTTGCAATACACGTTTGCTTCGAGGATTTCCAAGATACGGCTGCACCTCCAAGGGTAAAAACATATCCACTTGTGGATTTTGAATCAACTAAATTTTATTTAGAATGAAATGAATGTTTACCTTCTAGATGGACATATATGTTGGTGCAAATATACATTAATATCATTTCATTTTAAAGAAAAATAAAGCGTTTCGAGGTTGAGAATAAATGTATCAATTTTGTATAATTTCAAATTTATGTTTGAAATTGTGGGGGAAGTATTGTATTTTCTATGAGTTATATTCTCAACACATTAACCCACGAAATTTTAAGTATTGTATTTTCTATGAGTTATATTCTCAACACATTAACCCACGAAATTTTATGGGAAAGGTTGAGAACCTTTGTATGAAATTTTATGGGAAAGGTTGAGAACCTTTGTATGAATTATGATAAATGTGGGGGTATTTATCTAAGGCCGATAATTTCTATCCAAAAATAGAAACAAAGATGATTCCTATTGAAAATAGGATAAACACTACTAAAAATGTAGTATTTGGTTGCATAAGTGCATTTAATGTACTATAGCATTTCCAATGTGCATTTGTCTAAAGAAGTGTATACTTCATGGATTGAACGATAATTAATACTTAAGTACTTTGATTATATTCCAAGGTTGGAAATGATTAAGCGTGTACACAATGGATCAAAGAGTCAAAAGTACAAATGAGTCGTTCAGTATCGATACTAAGATATAAGTGACAAATGACATAAACATTAGGAAATTATGAATATATTTTAAACAATATATGACTTTCGAGACTTGTATTCCGAGTGATTTGAGATAACAATTATAATGCATGTTCTTGCAATTGAAAATCATTGCTTGAAAAGGCATAAAGAAATTTGGCAAGTCACGACTTATTAGTCATGACATAAGACCATAAAGAAATCTTTCTTTGTTAGTGATAACATTAGGCCTAATAAAATCATTGCGGATCCGCTAACAAGAGAGTAAGATACGTACATCAAGGGGAATGGGCTTACAGCCGGTTAAAACTTAAAAGAATTGCCATAATGGAAACCCAACCCAAATGACTGGAGATCCCAAGAATTAGGTTCAACGGGACAACCTAATTATGTGCGATTCAGTTAGCACTAAGAAGAAAATAAATTCTTCCTCCCATTCCTAGGATGAGTCAGTGCACTATCTTCCGCGTGTAACAGGATAAATTTGATTTTAATGATTTCTATATCTTGAACATATGGGTCAAGTGGGGTATTAGCAGGATACTCTTTATAGAAATCACCTATGTGAGTGAGAAGGGGCCACTTCTATGAGAATAACCAACGGCTACATTGTTAAATTCTCTAACACACTCATGAAACCAAGAGGTGTCCAAGGCCAAAATGGACACAAAAGTGAGAACCAAGAATGTTCGGAGAAGAACTGTGTGAATTCTATTGTCTCGGTTTACACAAAAAGGTTGATCAATTCAAGACATCGCGTTCATTGATTGGCCAGTAGACCCGATAGTCTCTCACTAGGAAAGATTCAAAGCCAAAAGCTATCTTTACCGATGCAGCTCTTTTCCACCGATACTCTGTCTAATTTGTCTTCATGTTCATTTGATTCTTCACCCAAATTTCATTCATGTGGGGGATTGTTGAAAAATATTGTGTTTTTACACAAATTATTTTATGACCAAATTAATATATTGGTCAAAGTAGGACCAAGTACGTGCGCGTTCCTTGTAGCATGACGAGTCACGCGATATATTTATTTGTTTAAAACGGATAAATGATGAATAAGAAATTTGGTATCAAAGTCCCCCTTTTATGTATGAAGTTTATTGGGAAATTTTATTTGCTGGGACGGATTTTTGTAACTGTCGCTAAAGGTTGTGACTGTTCGCTATATAGTGACTGTTTTTCAGAACCGTCCCTAAAGGTCGTGACTGTTCACCATAAGTTGTGACAGTTCATGAAAAAACGTCCCTAAAGTGACTGTTTTCTAAAAGACATGTCTTTTCATGAAAAAAACACTTTGCTTTCTATAAATACATGACTTGTCTTCATTTTAAAGAAAAAAAATGAGGAAAAATATTTTCTATACTTTCCATTCCCAATCGAGTCGGATAGAGTATCAAACATAATTGGTTCGTGGGACACGCACACTGAAGTGCTTCTTGCGCGTGTCGAGACCGTTTTATCTTGGGAGGCAAACGCTCATTGTTCATTGCCGTAAGCACCGTAGCGGGAGCGCATTTTGTCTTAAGGAGAGAGTGTCAAACACTTGACTCGGTCATCTTCTTCGTTTGTAAGTTTTCTAGTGATATTAATTTATTGCATAAATATGATTTATTTCATATTTTAATTTTGATAAAACACAAAAGTATATATCTTAAATAACACAACTTGCATAAACCTGCATCCTGGGATGAACCTATTGAGGAGGAAAGCTAAAGGGCTAGAATATGGACCTGACGAGTGGACAAGGAGAAGCCAACTTCTTCGGGCGGTTAAGAGATAGTACCCTGAATCATGATATGTAGTCATTGTAATGGCTCACTGGGTGCTAATATAACTGTGGCTCTAAGCAGCTAAGGATGAGACGTGAAGCTAATAGAGAAGTGTAGGGGTGCCACTATCGAGTAGGATATGGGTCAAAATTATATGGTAAGGGATTGAAAACCGCTGGAAAAGAGCATAGCTAGCGAATAATTCTTTGGCCACATGCTCAAACATCATAAGGTAAAGATTTATGGTGTGACCCGCTCCTAAATAAGAAAGTAATCTATGAAGGTCCTCTGGAATAGTGGTCTAATGTGCGGTAGTGAGTAGGTAGGACACCACAAGGCGGTGTAGTAGTCTATACTCGAACCGAAGTTTTTGCATTGGCCGGAGTAATGTCCCGTCCAATATAATGCATTTTTCACTTGACTAATGCTAGGCACACCGAGACTTAGTATCGGATTAGTATTGATATCGCTTTATTTGTTTATATTATGACGGAATTCACACCATGTCCGGAAGGAACCCACACCATAATATAAATAAATAAAACAGTACCGGTACTAACCTGGTACTAAGTTTCGATGTGCCTATCATTTTTCTTTCCACTTTATCCTGGTGAGGGGGACGAGTGTTAAACAATGAGCAGTAATCACTACCCGCAAATGGTGGAAGGTTAAGAATATTAGTGAAATTGGGTTCCCTTTTATTGTCATCGAAGTTAAGCGTGAAAATGATTTAAAAAAAAATTAAAGTGAAGTGGAGTTAAAAAAAAAAAGAACAAAAAACTTTATTTTTTTGTGTGTATTTGATTGACAAGAAGAAAATTATATACATACACACATATATAGTTATAACTTTACAAAAAATCAAATATTTTTTTATTTCAATTATTTCAATTATGATTTATATAATAAACATCCATTTAAATTAAACATTATTAAATATGAAATAAAAATTATGAAAATTTAATTCGTAAAAATATCAATAAATAGCGTATTATTATGAATAGTTACTTATAAATATTTTAGTAGCAGTTGTAACAACAACAACAACAACAACAACAACAACAACAACAACAACAACAATAATAATAATAATAATAAAAATAAAAAATAATAGTAATTACATGGTAAAATACCAAGTTTCCTTTAACTTTCCTGCTAAATATTAGGGCTTTGGTAGGATATATTTTGTGGGAAAGTTTTTCCTACAGAAAAATTTGATGACCATTTTTCCACATCTTTCCTGCTAATCAAACACAACAAAAGGTGCAGAAAAATTATTTTCCTTCACTTCTCATTTCCTTTCCTGACAAACAAATGCACCATTGGGGTTAATTGATATTGAAAGCCTTAAAAATCAACATTGATTTGGGTGAGGTTAGTTAATTAAGTGAAAATTGAGCGTCGTGTTGTGTAAATAAACTTGTCGTTGTCGTCGATTTTGCACTCAATGCAAAAATCTAAACTTTAACTACACATATTTTATATGTATACCGACAAGTTCGAGCATCGAATCCCCAGAGAATGTTATTTAAAATTTAAATGATTTATTACTTCTAAAAAAAGTGTAAAAGATGATTTTTATTTTTAAAAAATATTTTAATACTAAAACTAATCCATGACAATATTTAAACTAAATTACTTAACAAATATGAAAACTATAGGTTGAGAATTAAATTCCTTACCTCTGAATACGTAGCATAAATGGTTACATGGTTAAACATATTTAAAACACGATTATCACTCATTTAAATGTTTATTTAAACTTAGGGTGACACTCCACAAATTTCCGTAAAAGTCTATATACAAGTTTGGCATCAACAATATTGTCAAGATTACAATGCAAGGTAGAAAATATGGTGCATACATGACATACCCCATTAAGGTTCCTAGGTGTAAAATTGAGAACAATTAACCCGTCAAAATGAGTCTTCTTCCATCATAACATAGCGAAGTAACTAAATAACCAAGGTGAGTTCATTAATCTCAACCTAATTTAATTACCTAAAAGATATTTTTAAATGGTTGAAATAATTATTAAGTTGATAAACTATTTAATAAAACAAATAAAATAATTTTATAAAAGCATTTAACTATTTATGAAATCATTTAAGTAAATAAAAATAATTAACTAAAAAAAGAGACTTAAATTAATCAATAAAACATGATTACAAACCAGAATTACGAACAATCTAAACTGAAACTACTCCTAACAATGGTAGCAGATGATTTCATGTATGGGTTGAGTCCCTTTTATAAGTGAGGAAAAACCAAATTAAGGGTTATAGAGGGGATTACACAAATATGGGTGAGATTTATTAAATAATAAAAAAAGTGATCGATGGATAATGGAAGCACAAATTCTGGATGCTTTTGTTATACTTTTGAAGAATTTTTGGCAAAAACTATAGAGGGAAAAAGTTGATAGTTTTCGTGGGGGAAATAACACATAGGATGTAAGGACATATTTTATAAGTCATGGTCACAATTGAGTATGTCGTATACTGTTACAATCGCCGAAGAATTATTCAAGATCATTCAAGCATTAAGATGGATCCGAATATCAAAGTTCTTCATCAAAGGAGTCTCCGCAAGAATAATTTTGGTAAGGTTGTGTTTAAGTACCTTAGCATTTCACTTAGAGTATTGGGATATTTTTCATAAAATATTTTTAAGTGTTGGAGCGGAGATTTAAATGTTTTTCGTCAAAAATATAATTTTCGAAGTTTTTGAGGCGGTGCATCTATCGAGAAAAAGAAAAAGAAAAATATTTAATATTACTGTCGTTCAAATAACAACCTATGTCGTTCAAACTACATGGCTTGTCGCGCGGTGTATCTAACGACATTAGGCTTCGTTCAAATGACATCCAATCTAGTTTGAACGAGCTGCCACCTTAAGTCTTTTATAAATAGTACTCTCCAGCTCCTTTTTTCATAAGAAGACTTGTGCAAAAACAGTTTACGTTTTCTGCAGACAGCAGTACGAATTTGTCTTCTCACTTTAGAGGTTTAATCCTTTACTTTTACAATTCACAAAACATCCTAATCCTTTAGTGAATTGTTTTGGAACCCAAAATACAATCTTGATGATATTGCTCTTATAGAGAGGGTAAATCTACGTCATATGACTGCGTGTCATTGAGGATCTTGCTGCGTGAAGATTCTTTGCTGATTTAGACTGAGGTTCATAGGGAGTGCTGCAGTATTTCTGGTCTAAAGATAGGACTGCGGTTCTTGTGGATTGCTGCGTGTAATTCATTGCTGACGACACTGATCGACGCCTGTGGGTATTCGTGTGTCAAAATCTATTTTATTGTAACCGTGTAAGTTGCGATTTACAATTATAATGAAATAAAAGGTTTTGCCATTCGGAGATTTTTTCTGAAATTGGTTTCCTTTGCATGCTTATTGATTTTGTTATCAAATCATCTAGATGCATATGTTAGGGTTTTAACTAAAATTTGGGTTTAATTAAAATTAAATTTATATGAGAAGTCGCACTATTCTGCTGTAGCGCATTTTTTATAAATGTGTATTAGAGCGGGTTACGCTAATTTATCGCGTGATCCCGATTTTTCATGTATTTTTGCTGATACAATTTGACTTCGTTAAATTGGAATCAGAGATGGTTGCACTAAGTTATTGTGTTTGATCTTGTTTTTCTTAAAAATGGCTTTTGATGGTTTTGATGATTTTTTATGTCAACTTTTTGAAAAGTCTAATTGGAAAATTCACACTAACTCGTATTTAAATCTTCCATTAAAAACAATTATGCGAGGTGTTCGAGTTGTGAGGGTGTTGGTCACGCAATAGATGAGTGTCCCATAAATTTAAGGAATAAATTGAATAAACTGACAGTTCATGTTTCTACTCTTAGTGACATTGATTCGGAAGAATAAGTTTTCTATGCTTCTAGACGAGAGTTTCCCATCCTTGTGTCTAGTGATAAAAGTGAGGATGGCAGGTGTGATGATGGAAGTGTAGATGAGCGTGACTTGCAAACTGCTTTTAACAAACTTTATACATAAGCTTTGAAAATAAAGAAAGAAAATTTGAAATTAAAATCTCAATTGAAAGAGTGTACCTTAAAAAATAATGATGTTTTAGTTGAAGATCTTAGGGCACATGGGAAAATTTTGAAAGAGAAGCTTGAGTACATCGAGGGAGAGAGAGATAGTCTTATAGGGGTGATAGAGGCTATGAAAAATGAGCTTTTTGAGTTTGAGGATTCCAGGCACGTACTTGAATCTATGATAGGTGAAATTAAGAAACGTTTGAGAGATTCGATTAAAGTGAAATTTGATTTGGAGTCTAGGTTTGAAAAGCTTGATAAGATTTTAGGCACTGCCGAAAAAAAAAGGATAGGGGTGGGATTGGTTTTGAAAAACAGGTTGCACCCATTCTCAAAGCCATCCCCAAACGTGTGAGAGAGCCTCCTAGGGAGGTTAGGAGAGTGCCACCTAGGATTTTCACGAAAGATCCACCTAGGAATTTGATGAGAGAGCCACCTTTAGGTAATGTTCACGGCCACATATACACTTTCACACATTGCGGTAGGCAAGGTCATCTTAGGCTATTCTGTTACAAACTTTTAAATGGACCTAGGAAGTTTAATAGAAAAGTAATTTCGATTCCTCAAACCCTTATTTGTTGTTACAAGTATGTTTGGGTTAGGAAATCGGATTAAGAGGCTTATGGTCTAATTGTTCACGACTCTCATTTGCTTGCACGTGATTCACCCCAAGTGAGATCGTTTGGTTGATTGTGTTTGTTATTTGTCATACCCTAGTTGTGCTCTATGATATATACTTACTAGTGTTATGACTCACTTTGTTGTAAGTTTAATTTGTTCTAATAGTTTTTTGCTACTGCGTCAGCACTGTTTTGGATCTGTCAGCACCTTGCAGGTATTTTTTTCTGGAAATTTTTTCCATTGGGCATCAGTGTTTAACATTCTGGACTGTTTTCTATTTCGAGCAAGATCCTGTCGTTCTAACGACAAGCATTTTCGTTCTAGCGACATTGAGTTTCGTTTGAACGACCTCTTTGGTTTTCAATATTTATCTGTTTCAGTACCCTCGGTTCAGATGCTTATGTTTTTGGTACTGCTGGGTTGTCGTTGTCAGTTTATATGCAGTTACTTTTGGTATTTATGTTTAATTGCTAATATTGCATTTCTCGTTTAATCACACCTGTTGAGATTATTGATTCTTTGTGTGATTTACTGTTTGTTAGCATAGGATGATGCTCATGCCGATATTATGCCTATTGCTAGTGTGTACCCTATTTGTATTTGTGGTTTTTATTTTTGAAATGTTTTGGAAAAATACAAAAAGATTTTCATTTTTTTTTTAAAAATTGAAAAAGATAAAAAGATTTTTGAATTCTGTTTACACCTTATATGAATGCACACTTAGGATGACCAAGTCACAACTTTATTCCACATCCATGTGACTGTTTGATAGTGTTTTGATATGCATCATCATCTCATTTTGTGCTTTATAATGTGTGGAGTCATTAAGATATAATTTATGATTACTACCTACATGTTTGACTTATATTTGCCTTTAATACATACTTGCACAAATTTGTTTGACTATCATACTTCTTTATCACATATTGGTCGGAGTGTTGTCATCTCAATTATGTCTTTAAGACGAAGCAAATGCGATAAAACTTGACAATGGAAGCAGTGCATGTAATAACTGATTACCATGAGGATTTAAATGCAACAAAATATGATGAGTGATTCACGGGAAAAGGGGTGCAATAGTGTAAATTAACTTGTCGTGAAAGCCACCATTTGAAAAGAGCCCGAAAAAATTTAAAGGCAATAAAAAGATAAATATGCCAAAAAAGGGCCACCTCAAAAGAATATATAATGATTATTATTTATGAGGGAGTTTGGATGGAAAGAAATGAAAAACAGGTTTGCATGTCCTGACAGAGCCTTGAAAAAGCATTCATAGTTTTAGACGTAATTGGTGTAAGAATCATTCCTGACTTGATGTGTTGATGGATTGAGTTGATGTCATTTAAATTTAACACTATTTGACACCTAAGGACGATTTTGAGTTCATTCGTTAGGAGTATCCGGATTCATCATGCACATATGTTATGTTTGATTGCATTGATATACCTAATGAATTTGTTCACACCAAGTCATTCCATATCCATGATTTGGTTGTCTTAGTGTAAATTCATGGTGTGTGATTTTTGTAAAATATTTTTACATTTTGTGTAAAAAAAATTAAAAAAAATAAAAAATAGTTTCTGGATATTTTGAGTATTTCCTCTGCATGCGCATAGTGTGATCCCTATTTATTTTGCTTGTCGTGACAATTCCATGATTATTTTATTTATTCGTTTCCATGTCAATTTCGATCAAATAAAAAGTGGGAGAACGAATTATGGGGGAGTTTACATTATGGGGGAGATTTGATTATATTGATTGATATATGTATAGAATTTCAAACTCGATGCGTCACGAAGGTATTTGCTTTGTCTTATATGTGTAGGTACAAAAGTGAAGATCATTATGTTGCACATCCTGATGAGAAAAGTTTTGATATTTGAAGATTGATGAAGATTTTTAAAAAAGATTTGAAGACTTGCATTTCAAGTACCTTTTCACTTTTGGATTCATGGGAGGGTATTAGATTTATATAGGCATTTTGATTTGATAATTCAGATTGTTTTTATTTTGTACCGACATAGACATAAGGGGAGATTTATAAGAACATATTTTATAAGTCATGGTCACAATTGAGTATGTCGTATACCGTTACAACCATCGAAGAATTATTCAAGATCATTCAAGCATCAAGACGAATTCGAATGTCAAAGTTTTCATCAAAGGAGTCTCCGCGAGAATAATTTTGGTAAGGTTTTGTTTAAATACCTTAACATTTCACTTAGAGAATTGGGATATTTTTGATAAAATATTTTCTAAGTGTTGGAGCGGAGCTTTAAATGTTTTTGGTCAAAAATATAATTTTCGGAGTTTTTAAGGCGGTGCATCTATCGAGAAAAAGAAAAAGAAAAAGAAAAAGAAAAAGAAAAAGAAAAAGAAAAAGAAAAAGAAAAAGAAAAAGAAAAAGAAAAAGAAAAAGAAAAAGAAAAAGAAAAAGAAAAAGAAAAAGAAAAATATTTAATATTGCTGTCGTTCAAATGACATGGTTTACCGCGCGATGTATCAAACGACATTGGGTTTCGTTCAAACGACATCCAATCTCGTGTGAACGAGCCTCCGCCTTAAGTAATTTTTAAATAGGACTCTCCAACACAATTTTTCATAAGAAAACTTGTGCAAAAACTGTCCACGTTTTCTAAAAATAGCAGTATGAATTTATCTTCTCACTTTAGAGGTTTAAACCTTTGTTTTTACAATTCACAAAACATCCAAATCCTTTAGTGAATTGTTTTAGAACCCAAAATACAATCTTGCTGATATTGCTCTTGTAGAGAGGGTAAATCTACATCATAGGACTACGTGTCATTGAGGATCTTATTGCATGAAGATTCTTTGGTGATTTGGATTGAGGATCATAAGGAGCGCTGCGGTATTTCTAGGCTGAAGATATGACTGCACTTCTTGTTGATTGCTGTGCGTAATTCATTGTTGATGACACTGACTGATGCCTGAGGGTATTCGTGTGTAAAAATCTATTTCGGTTTAACCGTGTAAGTTGCAATTTACAATTATAATGAAATAAAAAGTTTTGCCCTTCGAGGATTTTTTTTGAAGTTGGTTTCCTTTACATGCTTATTGATTTTATGTTATCAAATCACCTAGATGCATGTTTTAGGGTTTTAACTAAATTTTGGGTTTAATTAAAATTGGACTTATTTGAGAAGTCGCATTATTCCGCTATAGCTCATTTTTATATGGGAAGAATCTTTGATGGAAAAAGGGAAATGTAATTAGTAATGGGTATCTCATATGGAATATCAACGAAAGGAATTTGGCATGGGCCAAGGGCACGTGCGCTTGGCGCATGGTGAGGGATAGGCCATACGATGCGTGAGACTGTTCTGGGCTGAGGCTGTGGTACTACCAAGCTGGTGTCAGCTGGCCGTGGGTTGCTGATTGGGAGCCACTAGGGAGCTGACTATTGGAAACACAATTTGGGTGGGGGAGACTTGAACTCAGGTCTCTCCCCACATCCGCCCCTATCAACCATCAAGGTAAACAACCCATTAATAAATATTACACAACCATTAATATATATTCACTGATACTTTGTATCTTCTTCATTTGACCTCGAATTCGCGCACCACTTGAACTAATGTGACCCTTATTATGATGCTAACAATATTTCAGCAGTGTTCGAGTCATAAGGCCCGACTTCAAGGTTATCTTGGGGCTTTGACCTTTGACTTTCTTTCGGGTTTAATTTTTAATGATCATAACTTCTTCATTTGAGATCAGACTAACGTGTCGTTTGAACCCATACACTCCTTAATTTGAGGCCGAATCTCGAGTTTTAGTCCAAAATTGGTTGACAAAAATTACCATTTTTGTCCCTGAATGTGTGTATGTAAATTTTTCTTGCTTCGATTATTTCCAGACTTCACCATTTTATTTCCAAATTTTTTAAATACTCAAATAAACCTTGCAAAAGAGATTGACCATGAATATTTAATGTTATATAATAAATGAGTATAAAACATGGGTTTTAGCGACCAAGGGACTATAATATTGCATATAAATATGGGTAATAAATTGCAACATTTGACACTAATCACATCCCCTAACTAACGTATTACTAACCCCTAGCGGCCTATTGAAAGATATGTTCGTGTCAAATTTGCTATTTTCTTCATGAATTATAAAAAAAAGATATCCACTTTTGCAGGATGAACGATTGCATTTGGCTTATGTAACAAGTCGTTAAAACCCCAGGTTACCTTAGGAGAGAAGTTTTGTCTCGTGAGAGTTTACAGCGATGATACTCATAAGCATAAGATTTTTCTCAAAATAGTTACCCATTTTTAATCAAAAAGCTCATACATAATCTTGAGTTTAAACAAGTAAATGGCAATGACAAGAAGATTTCTCTAATAGTTTATAAACTATACCAATTATGATAAAGTAATTCATGAGATTAAGATCTTGACCAAGTGCATGGTGTGAGACATAAAAATTAAGAGTGAAATTATAGGGTAGCTTTTAATGATTTGATGCTTATAATGAAGCGCACTAGTTTAATTCTCGCCGGCAATTACACTAAAAAATTGAAAACAATCTAAATTTTTGTAAGTCACTTGGGACATGCATATATAAAGAGTAAAAACAACTAAAAACAAAGCCTTGCACATGTCAGTAATGAAAGACATTTATATAAAACGAGAAAATATAATCTCATGATAGGATATTGTTCCTAAAGAACGTGAAAATGTAATCTTTTCAATTTTGAGAAAATTATGTTAACCCTGGAATCATTTAAGGACGTTTCATGATGAGAAATGTATGAACGGATGATAACAAAACACCTAAAAATGATTTTTATTTTGAAAAAGGGTGAACTTGAAGAGTTTATTTCTTTATTATTTATTTTCTTTGAAATTCTTTGCTATTTTTTAATTCCTTTATTTCTATTTTTCTTTTATTTTCTCTTTTTCTTCTCTTCTTTTGTTTTTATCCAGTCCCTATTTTATTTTGAATTTTTCTTCAAATCAAATTTTAAGGTGTTGGTGAAGTGGATGTAATAGTGGAAACATATTTCCTTTGATAAAAAGTGAGAGTAAAACATAATTTTAGAATTTTGTTTTATAAAGGCCATATGACCGAACCTTATTAGTCAGCAATCAACATAAGAATATTGATATTATCAATGACTTAAAACGTTTTATAAAATAATAATAAATAAGTATATACACCACTCAGAATTGGGAAGAGAAAACAAAGCTCACATGGTAGGTGTACATATACATCTTTAAATTTATCGAGTCCTTCATCTTTTAACAATTATGCAACTATAATTTATTTTGTACATAGGGTGTCAATACATTAATCATATGAATTAATAAAGTATAAAATTGGTAAATAAACTAAAAACTATTTTGCTAGGTCAATCCTTAGATATGTTTGTTATTTTTTATTAAAAGAATGAGGTAACTAGAGAGTAAAATCTATAAATTAAAAAAAATGAAAAAATTAGGAAAAAAACTTAGAAAAGAAGAAAGAAAATATTTTTGATTTTTCAAAATTTTGACTTGATTTTTATTTTTTTAAAAAATGATTTAAATGATTAGAGTTGGTTTCACCGAAAAAGTTTCGCCAATAATCACTTAAAGAGAAATTTATTTATTATTTATTATTTATTATTTATTATTTATTATTTATTTTTATTTTTTTATTTTTTATTGCATAATGAAAAATGAACAGGATGTATGCAAATACATTATGACACCTGCTAACTAAAACGCTAAATTATCCTCAATGTTATTTCAGAAAAATATCAATTCAAGTTATAGAGAAATGTTATTCGATATGGGGCGATCCCTTAGATATCACGTTAAATAACCTTGCAAAATCTGTGACACCCTCCTACTAAAATATTGAGTGGACAACCCGTGATCAAAATAAAACGTTAGTCTCATATGGCTCATTCTTAGAATCATCGTCGAAAACTTTTTGAAGTTACTAACCACCAAGTAATATAAATAGATTGGTGCCAAAATTTATCTTTCATTAATTAACAACAGGCAGAGATAATGAATAATTAAACCATCAACACACACAAGTAACTGAATCCATCACAAATGAATAATATAAATAAAGATGACTGAATCAATTATCGGTTCAAAAATAAAATTCAACAATAAATTGAAATGATAGTCTGGTTACACAAAGTCAAATACATAATTGAATACTAAATCTAAGGCGAAATTGCCAAATGTGTAATGAGGTAAAGTCCCTACACTAGGAATGAATGAATGAAGCGTCTAGAACGAAGTCCTACAACTTCCACATGAGCTGCAGCTGCGCATGCCTGGATAGTTACCTCAAACTAGGTGTCCTTGTGGCAGGACACCTAAAAGATTTTGGAAAAGATTTTGACACGGGTCAGAGCCTAAGTAAAACATTTCGAAAATATTTAGCAAGCAATTAAATTGCAATAATTAAATATGCATGCACACTCTTCGTATATAAGCTAAGGTCGCACTCTCTTGAGGTATAGCTCACCTCTCTTCTAATGTGCACACCAAACGCTTTCCTACTAACCTTCCTAGTTAAGCTGCCCCACCTTACCAGCCGTATCACACATCTTTATACCGCACTACTCTAACCCTAGTATTCTTACTTTGATTATTAAGTTATTTACCCATTAACTTATTAATCGGTTCAAGTATAATAAATCATATAACGTTCACACTAGTTATATAGGAAACCCCTTTTATATTCGTATAACTTCCACACTAGTTACATAAGAAACCACTTTTAAAATCATATAACATTCCCAATAGTTATATGAGAAATACATTCACACTAATGTATTAATCCCGTATATAATTATATACTCATTTTATATACATACTAGTACGCTACAACATTCACACATATGTCGCGAATAATAATCTTCCATTCTCTAGTAATAACTCAGTGGATGATTTCTATAAAATGATATCATGTCCCAAGCATACTCACTCTAACCCGACCACCTCAAGTCGGACTAGCTTACACCAAACTTGGGAAAAAATATCACAAACATAGTGGAGGCAGTAATATTTCCCCGAGAGTGAGACCGAATCATATCCAAGACGTCTCAACTCGAATATAATTAAACAATAAAAATCCTGGACGATATGACCTGAGGACTATACTCTCCCTGCTTCTCAAGCTAGGGGATTCACCCACATCGCGCAACCTCCGATGATGGCACTAGAGGGGTATGCATTCCTATAAATATGATTCAGACTGATATCTATAAAGCACACACACACACACACACACACACACACACACACACACATATATATATATATATATATATATATATATATACTATCACATATAACCGTATACATATATTAAATAAAGTCCGTCTAACCCGTGCCTAACACCCATAGCACTAGCCCAAATATATATCCAAGTCTATATCCCGACTTGTAATTTAATTAATCTCACATTAATTATTTTAATTCACAATTCACCTTAATAATTATGACTCACCCATATATATATACTATCACCATCACCGTATACATATAATCTAATTAAACCCGGCTAATCCGTTCCTAACACTCATAGCACTAGCCCAAAATATTTGAGTCTTTATGCGACTCTTATTTTATTTAATTTCACATTCTTTGAATAATTTAGTGTAACTTCACTCACTAATATACCCGGACTCACCCAATGGGTCCGTCATTAAATCTTTATGAACTTATTTCGCTCAATTTATTAAACATGTGTCACACCTTTTCTCACTTCCTAGTCCCAATGATATTCATCAATAATCACTAAGAGATAGCTCCCACATTCATTTTTCACTAAATAAATAAGCTTAGAATAAACCCCTACAATGATTAAATATACAAGTTAGAAGTCGTTTACAAGAGTCCTCAAAACGTAAAACTCTATAGGGTAAAAATAGGGCCAAAATAAAAATCTTGCTTCTGGCAATTTGTCACGCTTCTAAAGCGTGGTTAATTTTGTCACGGATCTGGACTATGACTAGTTTTTGTCACGGATCTGTATTGGGACTAGTTTTTGTAATGTATCTGGAGTGTGACTAGTTTTTGTCACACATCATGAGCGTGTCTATGTCGAACCATTTTTTTTAACCCCGAAGCTTTCCAACTTTGATCCAGACCTCGATGAAATAATCTTCCATATTTATTTCCTCCATAAACATGTTTTAATCATTATCATTATCTCTAAACATCATCAAATTCTAACTTTCCCTAAAATTTCCCGATTTGGGTTTATTACGGTTCATCCAATTCTCAATCGAGATTCGATCTCATAATCATCAACTAATTGAACCTAGCATCTAGATTTTGAATACAACATGCTTCTAATAAAGATTAATATAATTCCCATACTAATTGAGTATTAATTCTACACACAATACTCCAATTACCCAAAGCCCATTTTATGTGACAACCCACCCCAAAACGAATTTTGATCAAATCTACTATAATATGAATCGCAATACTGCAATTTAAATTGAAAGAAAGTTTAACTACTTGCCTGAATAAATTCGTAGGGTCTAAATTCCTTTGTTGTAGACGAATCCTTTGTTGGATATAAATGGAACTCTTTATATATCACAATAATGTCAACTTCAATATAAAAATGTAACTTCTGAATAAATAGTAGAAAGCTTCAAGGCGTGACGTCAGTTTCCTAAATATAGTATTTGTCCCACACGAATAATTTTGATATACAAACGAGAATCCGCAAATCCGTACTCAAGATACAATGAAGCAACTTGCACTGCCTGCAACTTGTATATTTGAAGACAGCCTTTGGATGCAGCAGCGAAGAATAGTCAATCAAGTTCTTATTCTATTTATGTGCACAAAACAGAATAAGATAATTTATATCTCCTGAAAATTGTAAGAGAGTAATAGCAAGGGTTGGAAATTTCGAAACTGGGTAATATCTGTTTTATATGCAATTTCGTTTTAGGTAGCCTTTATTTATAGATAATGAAAGGCTTTGTCTTCAAGAGTCATGACTGTTGGATTAACAGTCTTAATCAATTTCGAAATGGTATGACTATTAATTACCAATAGTCTTAAGTCATTTTCGAACAGGTACAATTAATACCGAATCGGTTTTGCATGGGTCAACCAAAAAGTGACCGCGCCCGAGCTATCGCGATCCGACCCGGACGAATCCCGGCAACCCGCTACCACTGCGGACACGCGTCATGCGAAGTGCAAAGTATGCCACTAGCGCCTCTACAGCCCACTGTCCCGCACCCGCACGTTCGCGTGTGCGTACGGTGCTTTGCACCGTATTGAGGTCTCTTGAATAGCCTCTTAAATGCAGATGAATTAACTCTTCATCTTCCATTTGTACTTATTAAGTGTACAAATTCTTTATATTTTTCCAATGTGGGACTCCAAGGTTGCCCACTCCTTTTATAGCTTAGTGGTGACATTTAGCTTTGTACATTTTTCAATGTGGGAAACTATCCCTTTTTATATTTGGGTTAGCTTCCCACCTCTTCCTCACACTTTCAATGTGGGACAAGACCTTAAAGATCTTACACCCAAAAACTCTTACTCACTTATTTTAAAAATCACCAACATTCCTCCACCATTTTCAAAATAAGTTTTGTAAATCTTTGATTGTCTATAAGACTGTGTATAAGCATTGGTGTCTCACGACTTGAACCAATACCCTGTGAAGGTTCGTCAAGGTTAACCATGAAAGTATAGTAAACTTGTCTTTGAACTATCAATCTATATTGATTATCCGGATTTGTCTTCACACACAAATCTTTTAGTCACTGATTATCCATATAAGCCGACACATGTATTAGGCCTTGTGTCTGTACCTTGATTTCATGAGTGCTTTAGAGTCAAGACCAATTCTCATAGGAAGCGTCACCACTTCCACACTCATATAGGTAGATTATCATAGGTGTCCATGTAACTTAAAACACCATAAATCTATTAAGGTTAAACTCGTCCTCTTTCATTATTCATTACATGTTCTAAGCACTTATCCTTGGGATGTTAAATTTTATAGTGCTTACAATCACGTCGTATGATGTACTTTAATCATTGAACTTGAGACTTGAATATATCAAGTTTCAAGTTGATTTTCCATCAAGAGTGATTATTATTAATGGGCTTTAGTCCCATCCCTATTGATGTCTTAGACACCAGTCCTCTTGCAAGACCTTTTGTAAAAGGATCTGCTAAATTTTGACTTGATTTTACATAATCCACTGTGATTACACTATTTGTAATCATTTGTCTGACATAACTATGTCTCATGCCAATATGTCTAGATTTTCCATTGTACACTTTACTATAAGCTCTGGAAAGTGTAGACTCACTATCACAATGTATAGATATTGGAGGCATTGGTTTTGGCCAAACTGGAATTTCGATTAATGAATTCATTAACCATTCTGCCTCTTTACTAGTTGCAGCTAATGCTACAAACTCAGCTGCCATAGTAGAATCAGCTATACAAGTTTGTTTCTTTGATCCCCAAGAAACAGCTCCTCCACCAAGAGTGAAAATCCATCCACTTGTTGAGGAATGATCCTCCCGCTCAGTTATCCAACTGGCATTAGAAAACCCTTCTAATACTGAAGGATATCCATTATAGTATATACCATAGTCCATAGTTCCTTTCAAATATTTTAATATTTAATTGACAGCATGCCAATGCAATAAACTTGGATTACTAGTATATCTACTTAGTTTACCAACATCATAAGCAATATCAGGTCGAGTACATGTCATGGAATACATTAAACTACCAATTACTCGTGCATATTCCAGTTGTGAAATAGCTCTACCATTATTAGGGATCATCTTTAGCTGTGGTTCAAAAGGTGTACTAACAGGTGTGCAATCAAACTGATTAAATTTCTTTAAAATTTTCTCAACATAATGAGATTGAGTGAGAATTATATTTATATCTTTCCTTATTATTCTCATTCCTAATATGACAACAGCTACACCCATATCTTTCATATCAAATTTAGAAGACATAAAACTCTTTGTATTATTAATTCTTTCTAAATCAGTACCAAGAATTAACATGTCATCTACATATAAACAAATGATCACACCTTTACCATTAGAAAATTTACTATAAACACACTTATCAGATTCATGAATTTTAAAACCATAAGAAATAATGACTTTATCAAATTTTTCATGCCATTGTTTAGGTGCTTGTTTTAGGCCATATAAGGACTTAATAAGTTTACATACTTTATTTTCTTATCCAGGCATAACAAACCCTTCAGGTTATTCCATGTAAATTTCTTCTTTTAAGTCACCATTTAAAAAGGCAGTTTTCACATCCATTTGATGAATCTCAAAATTATATATAGATGCTAATGCAATTAAAATTCTAATAGTGGCGGTTCTAGCAACAGGTGCATAGGTATCAGAATAATCAATTCCTTCTTTTTGTGTAAAACCTTTAGCAACCAATCTAGCCTTGAATTTATCAATTGTCCCATCTATTTCCATTTTCGTTTTAAAAAATCCATCTACACTTAATGGGTTTAGACCCAGGAGGTAAATCTTCTAACTTCCAAGTTTTATTTCCCAAGATTGAATCCATTTCATCATTTATAGCTTCTTTCCAAAATGCTGAATCTACAGACTTAATTGCCTCACTATAAGTTTGTGGGTCTGTTTCAACGCTAAGAGTCAAAGCATATTGATTACAAGATGTGTCTCTAGTTTCTTCAACAAGATAGACTACAAAGTCTGGACCAAAGTTTTTTTCTTTCCTAGGTCTTTTACTTTTTCTAATCTCTTCTTGTTCTACTGGTGGAGTTACAGGTAACTGTGAAGGAGTGCTTACTTCTTTTTCATTATTAATTCTAGGAATAGAAGAAAACCTTTGTTCATAAAAAAATGCATCTCTCGATTCAATTATTGTATTTACCTCAACAGAATTATTAGGTTCACTAACCAAAAATCTATAGGCTTTACTATGTTGTGCATAACCTATGAAAATACACTCAACACCTTTGCTTCCTAATTTCTTTCTCTTAGTTTCAGGTAGTCTTACAATAGCTCTACAACCCCAAACTTTAAGATAACCTAAATTAGGTTTTCTATTCTTCAATAATTCGTAAGGAGTTTTCTTATTATCTTTAACAGGTATTCTATTCAGAATATGACATGTAGTTAAAAGTGCTTCTCCCCAAAACTCTTTACTTAAACCAGAATAAGAAAGCATAGCGTTAACCATTTCAGTTAGTGTTCTATTTTTTCTTTCTGCTACTCCATTTTTTTGTGGTGTATAAGGTGCATTAACTTCATGTATAATTCCCATATCTTCAAAAAATTGAGGAAAGTGATATTAACTACCTCTATCAAATCTAAAACAATTTATTTAAGAATCACATTGATTTTCAACTTCATTTTCGTATGTCTTAAATCTATTAAGCACATCATCCTTGGAGTTTAAAAGATATACGTAACAATATTTTGAAAAGTCATTGATAAATGTAGCAAAATATTTACTACCACCTCTAGTAGGTGTTCCATGCAAATCACAAACATCACTATGTACTAATTGCAATAAAGATGTAGTTTTTTCTATTTTTTGGAAAAGGCAATCTTGTTATTTTTGTTTGCATGCATATTTTACACTTTTCATTCATATCATTCTCATATTTAGGAATTAAATTTAAATTAACCATGAAATGCATTTTCTTTGTATTACCATGTCCTAAACGACTATGCCATAATGAAAGACAATCAACGATATAAGTAGAAGAATCTTTTTCATTGATATTGAGCTTAAACATGACCTCATACAAATATCCTTTGCCTACAAAGGTACCATTCTTAGTCAGAATATATTTGTCTGACTCAAATACAAGCTTAAAGCCAAATTTGTTAAGAAGACTTCCAGAAACTAAATTTTTCCTAACATCAGGAACATGAAAAACATTGGTGAGGCTAAGGATTTTCCTAGAAGTGAATTCGAGATCCACTGTCCCTTTGCCTTTAATCGCAACAGTAGATGAATTTCTCATGTAGAGAACATCTCCTTCCACTGTTTCATAGGCAGAGAACAAGTTCTTGTCCTTACAAACATGCCTTGTGGCACCAGAATCAACCCACCAAGAGTTGTCTTCTCCAAGCATATTAGCCTCGGATATCATAGCAGCAAATTTTTGCTTTGTGTCTGATGTCCCTCCTTTTTCCTTTAGTTTCTTGAACTCTTGACAATCCTTCTTGAAGTGACCTGGTTTATTGCAATGAAAACAATTTCCTCTCTTCTTTTTGTTTTCTTTAGCATTATTTGAAAAATTCTCCCGCTTGTTATTTTTTCCATGATTGCCATATTTTTGCTCCTTTCCTTCCTCCACCACATGGACCTTAGAAACAGAATTTTCTTGTTCCTCTTTACCATCTAGAATTCGAGACTCTTGTTCAATTCTTAAATTAGTCTCTAATTCTTCAAGTGAAAGATCCTCCTTTTTGTGTTTGAGTTCTTTCTTATAATCTTTCCAAGAAGGAGGAAGTTTTTCAATTATGGCAGCAACAATTACATTATCATCCATATTTAATTTTTTCAGTTTGCAATGATTTATGATGCATTGGATGTCATGAAATTGTTCTAGCACAGGGCTATTATCATGCATTTTAAAGCTTAAAAACTGACCAATTAGGAACTTCTTACTTGTAGCGTCTTCCATAAGATATTTGGTCTCCAATGTTTCCCAGAAAGTTTTTGCAGTCCCAACATTTTGGTACAAGTCGAACAAATTGTGAGCAAGTGCATTGAGAATGTGACCACGACACAAGTTATCATCGGTCTCCCATTTTGTGCATTGCCTAGTCTGTTCCACGGTTTCATCTTCATCTTCATTTGGTTTCGGTTGTGACAAGACATATACAATCTTCAATGTTGTTAGAAGAAAATGAACCTTTTTCTGCCAACGCAGAAAATTACCACCATCAAAACGGTCCAACTTGACAAAGCTTTCTGTTATTTGTCGAAGTGATTTGGAAGAGTCATCCATTTCTGATAATACTGTATTTAGATTGTTGGATATTATGAATGCAAATACATAAATGGAACTCTTTATATATCACAATAATGTCAAATTCAATATAAAAATATAACTTCTAAATAATTAGTAGAAAGATTCAAGGCGTGACATCAGTTTCCTAAATACAGTATTTGGCCCACACGAATAATTTCGGTATACAAATGAGAATCCGTAAATCCGTACTCAAGATACAATGAAGCAACTTGCACTGCCTGCAACTTGTATATTTGAGGACAGCCTTTGGATGCATCAGCGAAGAATAGTCAATCAAGTTTTTATTCTCTTTATGTGCACAAAACAGAATAAGATAATTTATATCTCCTGAAAATTGTAAGAGAGTAATAGTAAGGGTTGGAAATTTCGGAACTGGGTAATATCTGTTATATATGCAATTTCGTTTTAGGTAGCCTTTATTTATAGATAATGAAAGGATTTATCTTCAAGAGTCATGACTGTTGGATTAACAGTCTTAATCAATTTCGAAATGGTATGGCTGTTAATTACCAACAGTCTTAAGTTATTTCCGAACAGGTACAATTAATACCGAATCGGTTTTTCACGAGTCAACCAAAAAGTGACCGCGCCCGAGCTACCGCGATCCGACCCGAACGAATCCCGGCAACCGCTACCACTGCAGACACGCATGACGCGAAGTGCAAAGTGCGCCACTAGCGCCTCTACAGCCCACTGCCCCGCACCCGCACGCGCGTGCGTACGGTGCTTCGCACCGTATTGAGGTCTCTTGAATAACCTCTTAAATGATAGATGAATTAACTCTTCATCTTCCATTTGTACTTATTAAGTGTACAAATTCTTAATATTTTTCCAATGTGGGACTCAAAGGTTGCCCACTCCTTTTATAGCTTAGTGGTGACACTTAGCTTTGTACATTTTCCAATGTGGGGCACTATCCCTTTTTATATTTGGGTTAACTTCCCACCTCTTCCTCACACTTCCAATGTGGGACAAGCCCTTAAAGCTCTTACACCCAAAAACTCTTATTCACTTATTTTAAAAGTCACCAACATCCTTGATGAAGAATACACCCCTCTTCTTGGTTCGGCTCCCAAAATTTCTCATGATTTCCTATTTTCTCCTCTACAAAGCTAGGGTTTTGTTTGTGAGTTGTGTCTGCCACAAACTCCTTAATTTAGGTTTTATATCATGAATCCCGATATTAAGCGTATGGGCCAAACCCAAATGACCCGAACACCCCCGTGTGGGCTTGGTTATGCCTAAAAATGTCCCGAGACCCAATTACTACCCCCGGATAATCTTTTCTGACTATTTTGACCCCTCCGGAGTCAACCATGCATTCAAAATCGTCATCCAGGTCACTTTAGTAAACGTCTCCATCTCGACCTCAAATTACGACACATGTCAATTTTTTTTAAATAACCCAAATTAATTAATTCTTAATCTACCAAATTAATTAACTCCTTTATCACTGATTTAATTAAAATATATATCCTCATAAATATGGTGTGTTATGTACTTCCCCTTACAAAGGAATTTCATCCTTGAAATTAAGATTATTCTAGTACTCCAAGCCTCGAATACTTCCCTACTCACATGCCACTAAGATCGTTACACATATGTCTATCCCTTCTAATCGCGAGTTATATTAAAATTAATTTAATTACCCAGGGCACCCATACACCCTGTGTTGATACCAAAATTAATATGCTGATGTGGACGAATCATACGAAGACACTTGTCAATCTACGTGGCACAATAACAACAAGGAAGTTCATTTCCCCGACCAACTCATAGTCTCTCCGAGCAACGAGGATACACCGAGGAACATCAGCACTCCGAGGTACTATAACGCTCCGAGGAATTCCTGAGCAACGAGCAACTAAGGCGGTCCGAGCTGCATCTCGGCCGTATCATTAATTGCCAGATAATCAACAGTTCAACTATTCATTGAATGTTCATCATCTTGACACACGCGATGCCTTAAATGTATTACCCTTTCATATGTATATCATTTAATGCATCAACCCTTTCATGTACAGCCTAAAGGCTATAAATACCTTGTATCGCCCTCATTCAAGGGGACCGGAATTTCTTGAGAGAACTTGTATTCGAGAATTCCCAAACACTCAGCAATAACATAACAGTGGACGTAGGCCATTCATATAAGGCTGAACCACTTTAAAAATCTTTGTCTCATTTTATTTATCTGTGATTGAATAATTAGAGTAATCTAGTTTTTTACATCAACACCCTGAACGCATGCTTAAGCGCACAAATATTACCCGGCTCCACTAGCCTTAAATCATAATATAACTTTCTACTCACAGTTATAACCACATATCTCTATACTATCATAAAATGCTATACAAGCATTTTGGACTCGTCACCAACCAACCTATCCACGTATGCACCCAATGTTTTAGTTATCCTTTCCACACGTTGGAAAATCCAAATACATTCCCCTGTCATTTTTCTCGCTCTTTTTTATTCAACCTTTTCCAATTCTCCCTAAATGTATTTTTCTCTCTCCGATCTTTACATGCCTTTCCTCTCCCATATAAATGCCTCTATCTTACGTCTTTTCCTATCCCTTATCCCTTTAAAAATGTCATATGCACTCTATTTTTTTCCCTAGAAAAAAGAAAGGAAAGGGTTTGATCCCATCATATGAAACCAACATGCATTGAGTGGCTATATTCCAGGTATAATTTTTTGGGTTTCATATAGTTAAATCCCCGGTGAGAAATATTCCCCCTTATGTTGCGTTGTTCATAGAATAGTTGTGACATCCGCTTAATTTTTCTCAGTTCTATTCTCTCAATTTCACTATTAATAGAGAGTTTTTCGATACATTTTGAGATTGGTATGTTAGGGTTTTTGTTCCTGCTTTTAGACCGCATTTCCCACTCCTTTAAATATATGTTTTAAAATTAATTTGGTACTATAAGACTCTTTCACTGTGAAAAAATCTCTCTCAAATCCATTATCGCACAATACACTCTTGGAATCTCATCTTTTTGTTTGAAATTTGCGAGTCTTGAATATCTTAACCGGATGGGGCATTTTGGCAAATGAATGGTAAGAATTTGTTTTTATTTATAATTATTTTCATCATTTTAACCCCTACGAAAAATGTACACTCAGATCTGATGTATTGATTTATTTGTGTATGTTTTGTTGTTTATGTTCTATATTTGTAATTCAAAGTGGGTTTGTCAAGATATCGTAACAATTTGAGAGTGTCATTAACTTTTGGATCTTAACAGGTATTTTTGTATTATAGTGAAGTTGTAAAAACAATTACAAACGCGGTGGATTAATACCTATATGGAATATCCCTAATAAATGAATAAATGTCATTTGTTATTTTTTTCAATAGTTATCCTTAATTTTTTTCCTTTATAAACACAGTTTTAATGAAATTAGTTCTCTGTTATATAATATTTTATTTTCTTTTACAGATTCTATGTATATCGCAAAACATCCTGCACTCTAACCTTTGACAGTTTTTATGTGACATTATGTGCCGTAATGCCCAAAAATTAATATAGCATGTGTGTTATACTTGTGATATATTATCACACTGTTATAAGAGTCTCTTTCAATCATATATTAAATATTTTTTCAAGATATTATGTGATGTCCTTGAAAATATTTATGCCATATTACCACTATACATATTATATTAGCAGGATATCGTAATATCAATTATGAACTCAGTCGATTATTTTTCCCATGTAGTAGTTTATAAACATATTTTTTTACTTATGAAAAGAGTGTGCTATAAGATTGTTTTAGACTAAAATGATTTTTTTTTCTCTCGAAAAGAAATATGAGCCCAATTAGTGGAATTCATATATATTTTTAGTTCAAAAATGGAACTAAGGGTCCATTTGGCAACCCAATTCCAAGCCATGAAAATGGAATTGGAAGACCAATTTTAATTCCACGAAATTGAAATTGGCCTTCTAATTCTAATTCCAAGCCTTGGAATTGGGTTGCCAAATAGGCCCTAAACATATTTCAATTCCAATTCCACAACATGGAATTAGGATGTTCCCAAACATGCCCTAAGATTCTAAAAGTATTACTCTTTTTTCATCCTCAATAAACAAATTGTTTTTGATGTGTTTGCTTGACAAAAATAATGTCGTTGAATGTGTCAAATTTATTTTACATGTATGTGAAAATAAAAACTACCATCTTATATGTTCAAAATTCCTATGGGTGACATTAGGCTACCTAAAATTTGATTTTAGAAGCTAATTATTTTATTTATTTGTTTGGATGTGGTAGGTTAAATAAAATGGGGCAGTGGTCGGATCTTAAAGGGGACTTAGTCGAGGACATCGAAGAGCGTCTGATGTTGTATGTAGATAAAGTTCAATTCGATCCGTTTCCATGTCGTGGAATTATTACCTCCCAAAGATGCCTAACCACCAATTGAGGCAATTTCCATGATTACTACACGCTGCAACTGATAAAAGTAAAAATGAGGCATCTGATGGATTATTCAACCCCTTTTATAACAAAGTATATCACTTGGGTTTACCAGAGGCCCAAGAAAAGTTGTTCAAAGTATCTTCTCATGGTTGGTGATACCAATCCTGCTATAATTCTCATCGACTTCCTCACCAGGATCCTAATCCATCTGCCATCCATAAGTGAATTCCCTGAATTCAAAGAGTACCGTCCAGATACTCCCATCTCAAGGTACACTCTTAAACTAGTAATTGGGTCTGGCTTAAATTACTTCGATTGTGATCACATAAACACATCCTTGATGAGAAAGGGGGAGTTACTCCTTTAAGTGACACTTCGGTGGCCGTTGCCTTTTACGGTGAGGCTAATAGGCCGGCCTATTGCAAGCGTAACCATAAAAATGGACATTCCTACGTGGAAATTTCGAGAGTTGTTTATAGATATTATCTTCTACAATGGAAAATAACATGTTTTATATCAGATTGGGATACTAATCTTTGAGAGTATTGATCCTAATCCAAAGGTGCCCAAAATTTTAGCATTACCACCGCAGTCGGTATACCTCCCCTATTTAGTCGAGTGTTCCCATGGTCTACTCATGGTTGAGAGAGATATCGATACGAATTCCATTGAAGTTTGTGAATGGGCAGCCACACGTGAAACTTCTCGCTTTAATATTTATAAACTTGACATAAGAAATTTGAGTTGGTCTGAGGTGAAAAAATATAGGTGGGGATTTTATATCCTTGGGTTATTGTCTGTTCTTATTTGTGTCATCCTATGGGCCCTCTCGATATAGAGGAAATTATATTTATTTTATATACGATAATATCTATTATACAAACACGAGTGTTAGTCCAAATTGGAAGCATGGTGGTATAGATATGGGTTCATTTAACTTGGAGGATAAAAGTGTTGAGCCATCGTTAGGTTACAAATATGATCCTAACTTTGCTTACACCCCCCCACCAGTTTGGATAACACCAAAGCCCCTATTAGCTAACTGTATTGATATTGACGACTTTTTTGTGAGTTTGGTTAGCCTCTATGCTTTAATTACGAGTTTTTTATATTTATAAAATTCATTATATATAACTGTCCTTGAATAACTCTTTATCTTGTAATAGTTATGAATTCTTATGGATTTTCCATTATATAATTTTTATTTTGCTTTCGTGCCTTTTGTGAAAAAAAATTATGTTTACACTAATAGATGATGGATCCGAAGTCCTCAATTATATTCTGCCATCAATGTTATTTAGTTTGTTGTGTTGAAATTCTATTGATTATTGCTTGGATGTATAAATTCATTTAGCATCATGAGTACTGATGGAAGTGGTTGAGCATTTAAAAGTTACCGGGATAGAGAGTTGTAGGTAGGGGTGGGAATTTTTGACACGACACGATAACCCGACACGAAGTTAGCGGGTTAGGGTTGACGATTTCTTGACATGAACCCGAATATGACACGACCCGCCAACACGAATAATAAACGGGTTGGGTTAGTGTCAAACACGTATAACTTGAAAATGACACGAATAGACCCGCTTAACTCATATTTTATGGAGAATATATTAGATAATTTATATATCTTGATAGACATTTTTTAAAATTCATTGGGAATCGGATGATAAATTATTTAGGTGTTGAAAGAAGTTGAAATTAATTAAATTTAAGTTATTGTAGGCCTATGATTGGTATGATTGTTTAAGAGAGAAGAAAAAAATTATTTTATATTTTACTTAATGGGTTATGCGGGTCAACCCGAACATGACACGATAATAAATAGGTTGGGTTAGTGTTTACTCATCTGACACGATTAGTTAAATGGGTCGGGTTATGGTTGACTAATACTTGATACGAACCCGACATGACACGACCCGAACATGACACGACCCGAACATGACACGACGCACACGAATTGCCACCCCTAGTTGTAGGTTGTCTTGGCTTATCTTTTTTCAGAGAAAACTGACTACATTTCTCAAACTCTCTTCATCAATACAAACTTAGAGAAGGTACTTTTGGGAAACATTAACAATACTATTGAACTTCTATTTTTCAGCAACGACAACACATGGTCTTATTCTTTATTTGTCATACATATTGCGTTCTTATTAATTAATTATTTTTTCTTTCTACTTTTGAGTCTAGCTTGAGCAGAGATTTATCATAATAGTTGGTTTAATTTGTGGGAAAGGTCTTTCCTGTTTCGATGTTGTAGAGAAAGCCTTAATAATGCTGGTCTGCTTCTTTGTTTTCATATGGTGAATTAGTTGACAATTTCGTGGTTCTAATAAATTATCTCTAAATTTCTATCAATTAGTTGTTTTTTAGCAAAACCTTATAATACCAGATTTTACTATGGTTTCTATTCCTCAACAGGGACATATCTTCCAGTCCTGATAAGTTTTCCTTTTTTTTTTCTCTTTTTAGAGATCAATCGTGTAGTTGTTTAGAAGAAATTGTAATTTACCGTTTTACCTTTCATCCAAATTTATTTTGTGTAACAATTTCATTACTTTATTTTTTTAATCATAATTGTATTATCAATAATCAAAGAATTGAGTGACACAAAAGCAAGTGTACAGGAGTCCATTGCTGTAGAAAATCAAGTATTGAGGAAACACATTGAACAATTCTTTTAAGAGTATAAGAGAGCTAAACAAAGCACTCTTATAAAAAAAACCTGTTGCATCCACATTCTTGCCAGACTTTAGATTGCCCCCGCATCCTTATTACATCTCCTTTCACCACTCATCCGGTCTCATTATCCTGAATAGCAAAAGAAGCATAGGAAAAACAAATAGAAGCAACATAGTTCATAACATAACTTCATCCCAATTGTTGATAATATATGATAGTTATATTCCCTTATGATACTTTAACAGCGATATTAAAATTTTAACATCTCCCAAGCCTCTTACTTTCAACTTAGTTTATCTTAAAAGTCCTTTCATTTCCCGCTCTCCATAAGATACAAGTTGTCAATAAAATTATACAAATTTACAAACTTTGGCACTTCTTTGCGCTCCTTCTAAATGTCAATCTCTAAGAATTTTGTTTCCCACGAGAATTGGGAAATTCACATTGTAGAAGAATGTGGTATGCATCTTCGCTTGTGGGCCTCAATGTATTCATTGAATATAAGTTTTAAGTTGAATCCCTAAGGTTGTGTGGCTAACTAGGCATATTCTCAATCTTAAATACATAGTATAATATTTTTGGCTATTCAATGAAATACTTTTTTATGCCGTCTATAATAATCTTTCTCAACTTTAGTGCCATTTTCTATAATTTACGGTCTTAAATTTCATATTGCTTATGCATCCATTTATTTGTTTGAATGACTCACGATGATCCCGCGCATCACGCGAGTTTACACCTAGTATGTATAATAACCAAGGTGACAAACCCGTCTCTTAATGACCACACATCTCTCCACTTCCAACGTTACACTATGTTTCACGCATGGGACATCTCGCAAAGTGAAATCTAAATAAGGAACCCGCCCGATACAATACTACCAAACATTATCGGTCATAGAAATCTGCTAAGCTCTCAGTTCATAGCACGTACCCCAAATTCCCGTCTCCTGACATAAAAGTATACTCATCCACTTTTATGTTACAAAAGATATCATACCATACGACTCCCCTTACTATCACTATTTTCTTAGCGCGAATTAATCATGAGCTATATCTCCCGGCTCGATAATAAGTCTTATCCACCCTGAATCCCATCAGTAAACGTCCCTACTCCCTGGGATTGAATATAACAATATAAACACTTTCTTATAAGTCTATTACAAAACACACAATAATATATATATATATAGACTAGACCCTCGTTCAGGTGATAACTAGCACAAGTAAATCATACCTCAGAACAACGATCAAAAAGTCTTACCATATTATATACAATAGCCCAAACATCCCGGCATAAATATCATAAACATCTCCTACGTCACATACTTATCTCAAGCTGAGCTTCGCACTCTCGGCGTGGCTATATCATACATGTATTCTCGATTACCCCAAAATTTGAAATTTTATTCTTCTCAATACTGCCCCACCCTTTAACTTGTGGTACAAAATTTTTCTCAATACTTCCTTTGCAGCACTTACCGGCTCCACTGGCCATATATTGTAGTAGCTCTCAGCTAGAGTGTTTCCTCTCCATGTTTAGTAATTTAGCATTTTAAAACCGATGCACAAGCATACAAGAATGTCTCACCACTCCCAACATTTATTAAGGTCCATGCGTGTGACATCCCGCAACGAAGCTCAAAAGAACTTTCCCCAATGCACTATCCCCTATCATTGTCAATCATCGAAATCCGTGGGTCCAAAGCACATAACTAAGATATCACAAATTATGTCTCTCATCACATAAATCAAATCATCTATGACCATGTCTCTCAAGGCGTCACGTGATATGGTGCTCTCACTATCAGTATGTTCTCAGCACGTAAATAACAATGAGCTAAAAACTCTCCGCTCAACGGTGAACCTGATATACCCTAAATCACATCAGTAAAAGTCCCTACGCACTGCGATCCAATATAAATAGAACATTGTATTCTATGAAGTATAATTAATAAAAATATCACCACGAGCTCGACCCTCTTTCAAGTGAGACATCGCAAAAATATACTTCCTACCCCAGAATAGCGAACATGATAGTCTCAGGATAAAACCATACCTCGAATATTACCTCTCAAAATGATCTATCCTCATAAAATATATTTCCTCTCAGTGTCCCCACCCGCTCCCCTGCAGATGGAACTAAAGAGAGCTCCTTTAACTCAACGGTGAATAAACACACACTATAGTGGTACTAACGATACCTCTACTAAACCCGTTTCACATGTAAATCTAGTACTAAGAAACTCGTGTGACTCGCTCGTGTCACACAAAATAGATCCCAATCACCCCGGGATAAAACTTTCACTTTCAATTGCTAATAGAACTTACAATTCAAATGGTTCTTGGACGTAACACCATTGTTCCAACCAAACCAAAAACTTTATATAATTATTGCCCCTACTGGGAATCCCGTTTCTATCCACCAATTCACCGCAGATAATATTCATGCATGCGTGCCTGTTCTTTACACAGAAGACACCTATTTGTGTCATTCTCCTTTCCTTAGCCCTTCTGACCTTGTTGGGGTTGTCCTTCTCCCAAACCTGGTAGTCTTTACCCGTATTGCTATCCCCATTGTCCACTTGGCTCCACTGAACCTATGGGACTCGTTGCTGGACTTGACGGCCCTAAATGAATCCACCATCACTTGGTAGAAATCCTATTGTTCTCAATCGTTAAAATGGGTTCTCTATCGGGTATCCCCTCCTATGGTGCCTCACTAGCACTATTAAATCTAGTCTTGCCCTTCAGTTAGGTTCTCCAACTCTCTTATCTCCCTTCTCATGATATTGATGACAATGGTACCAGTTATCTTAGCTGAATTTCCCCATCCATGCTTCTATACTCTACCTATGAGTACATTATTAACTTATAGACCTTATTGATTGTTCGTATCCACCACATTAGGTATGATGTTCATTAAACATGTCAACTTTCCTTTATGCCCGACCACTGCCCGACCCTTCTGAAACAAGTATTTAAAACTCCTTTGCCTCTCTAATTAAATAGCTCATGAGAGGATTTGCGATCAAATCGCACTTTAAATTATTCTTTGTTCATGGTATCTCTCCATGGTTGTGGTGATGGACTCCTACCACTACAACGCCGCTTCTATGAGCTAAAATTTTTCCCTAAATTTAATCTTGGGTGCCACTTCACTCCACCCTACACAATTGCCTTTGGGTTATCTCCTTCCATTGACCTATCACACTACCTCTCTTCCCTGAATCCTTACAGATGTCTCTTTGAAAGAGTTTCTACAACTCCCTCCTTTACCAACTAAGCTGGGTGAATCTGACTTTGCACCACCCCCTTCTACGACGGTGTTTAGGGAATCTACTATGCCCTAATGGTTATCCCAACATCATCTGCCTGAAAAATAACGATGGTGACTTGTATCGTGGTAAATATTTCTAGAATATTTCATGGCATCTGCTAAGCCTCTCCCCTTGTAGTCCTTCTAACGGACCTCACTGGTCGATGACCAAAATTGTTCGATGTACGAAGACCAATCAAACTCTTATATGAATCACATTAACTATACTTAATAGTTGGAGAACGTAAGTCGCATATCTGTTGATACCAAATTTATTCTGCTGACATGGCTCAATTGGGTAAAGACACGTAGCAATCTACATGGCAACAATAAACACTTACGAATAACACCTCGATTCCGAGGAACCATACTGCAACGAGGAACTTTGCTTCCCCGACCAACTCAGACACTCCGACTTACAAGAACTCTCCGAGGAACTTTTGAGCATCGAGAAACTTTTGAGTACCGAGGAACTTAAGTGGTCCGAGCTGCACCTCGAACAAAGCATTAATAGTAGGATAACCAACAGTTTGACTGTTCATTAAATGCTTATCATTCAGATGTATACACTTAAGGGGCATTTAATACATTACCCTTTCACATGTACAGTATTGAATGTATTACCCTTTCACATTACCGCCTTAGGGATATAAATACATTGTATTACCCTCATAGTAAGGGGATCGAAATTTTTTGAGAAAACTTGTAATCGAGAATTCCCAAATAGTTAGCAATAACAGAAACAGTGGACGTAGGCCATTCTTATAAGGCTGACCACTTTAAAAGTTCTTTATCTCATTTTATTTATCTGTGATTAAATAATTAGACATAATCTAATTTTTTACATCAACAGATTGGCGCCGTCTGTGGGAAAGGACTGGTAATATCGTTTTTCATCAAAAACAACTCATCACAAATGGATGATATTCCAGAATCCAGCCATCGGAACGCTGGAAGCCCTCCAAATCCATCTGCTCCGCCTAATATTCTAGATCTGGCTGGAATAATGACAAATCTGGCCCAGGGCCAGACAGTCATGCAAGAAACGATGCGACAACTCCTACAAACTCTCCATGGCGGTGCACCAACCCATTCAGGACTGCGAAGTATTCAAAGAAATACCCGGTTACCTTCTTCACGTACTAGGCATACTGATTCATATCGTACTGAGGAATCTGAAGATTTTTCTTATCAACCTGGACGAACTTCATCAGTATGGGCCACAGATACTGAACAACGTATCACTCTCTCTCCAGAAAGGACTAGTGCACTAGAGAGGTTAAGCAGGGTATCACCTTTTGATCGATTAGGACCTAGAAGGAGTAGAAGTCCTCCTAAAGTCGCATCGAGGAGTTTTCGACGACCATCAGATTTAAGAGAAGGATCTGCCCAGTCGCGACCAGCTGCTCGTCAAGATAGATTCCTGGAAGCCACATCAACTCGATCAGTTGCTCGAACCAACAGGCCCGAGGAAGGAAATGATCCATGGAGAGGCTCTATTCAGAGACTGGAGGATAGATTAGGGGAAATGGATAAAGCCAAGAACCCTCTACAACGAACTTTTGTTCAAGGAACACCTTTTGTCCAGGCCATTGTAGATTTTCTAACACCATCAAAGTTTAAAGCACCTGTTGTGACCCCCAAATATGATGGAAAGACCGACCCTGTCCTTCATATAGAACAATACCAAGATGCAGCCGACATCTATGTTGTTCCAGATGAGATGAGATGCAGAGCATTCTCGAGAACTCTTACCGGATCTTCTCAAATGTGGTATAATAATCTTCCTTGGGGTAAGATCTCAACTTTCTTTCAAATGGCCGAGTTATTCATTGGGAATTTTTGTTTTGGGGAAAAGCCTGTTAAACGAGTAGCGCATTTGCTAAGTGTTAGACAAAAAACTGGTGAAAGTACTAGAGATTATATAACTCGTTTTAATAACGAGAAGCTCGAAGTCATTGACTATGAGAAAAAGACAGCGATTACGGCTTTGATGAGTGGATTACTTCCTAACCAGTTGTACTACACTTTGGCTAAAGATCCGCCTAGAACCATGTCAGATATGATGGGAAAGGCAACCAAGATTATGAATGCCGAGGAGGCTATGGCTACGAAAAAGAATATAAATGCCAAAGAAACCAATGTGGAAGGTGATAAAGCTAAGAAAAAGGAGCATAAGAACAATGGTAATGACAAACACTAAAAAATAAGGTCGTCTTGGGAAGTATTGAGGAAATTTGATAATTATACTCCTTTGAAGAAAGACATCAACCATATTTTAGAAGAAATCAAGAACAACGAGGAATTAAATTGGCCAGAGAAAATGAAGGCAGACCCCGAAAGGAGAAATAAGGCAAAATATTGCGAGTTTTACAAAGATCATGGCCATATGACTAAAAATTGCATAGCTCTTCAGAATGAGATCGAAACAATCATCAGACGAGGAAAACTGGCAAACTATGTTGATCGGAGGAATGATAGAAGAAACAACGACCGAGCAAGAGAGAGGTCTAGATCTCCTCGTCGAGCAGAGGAGAACAAGAAGAGAGACCATGAAGTTGATCCAGAAGACGACCCCGATCTTCCAAAGAGACCAAAGCAGCCAGAACGTGAGGTATTTTTAATACGTTTTGGGTCATTTGACTGCAATGTTATTACAGGTGGAGATGCAGGAGGAGGAGACCTTACTGCCGAGAGAAAAGCTTACCTCTGTGAGGCTCAAGCTTGGTCATACATTCAACGAATAAATCTAGCTAAGGAGGATCGCCCGAGAAAAGTGAACATAGAGAAATTGGTCATTAGTTTCTTAAAGAACGACCTCGCAGGTGTTCTATATCCTCATGATGACCCATTGGTGATCAAAATGAGGATGAAGGAGGTAATGATTTCAAGATTAATGGTAGACAATGGTAGCTCGGCAGACATCGTGATCTACTCGTGCTTTGATAGCTTAAATCTAAAGTTATCTCAACTAAATCCTTATCATAGACCTGTCCTCGGTTTCGCTGGCGAGAAAGTATTTTCACTTGGGACGATCAAACTGGACATATTCATTGGTACGTGGCCTGCTTGTCGAACAGAAAGAATATGCTTATTCGTGATGGATAAGAATGTTCAATCTTCATACAATATCATCATGGGAAGAGTAGGATTGAAGAAGTTTAAGGTTGTACAATCTAAGGTACATCAATGCCTAAAATTTCTAACAAATTTTGGAGTAGGAGTTGTGAAAGGTGATCAGAAAGTAGCTCGGGAATGCTATTATTCATCCGCCGAGCAAGAGGAAATGGAGGAATCAAGGAAAAAGACCATCACCTATCAAGTGGATGAAGGTGCAGAAATTGAAACATTGGATCCTAGAGATGAGTCGCAAATCGTGAAGGGTCAAGTGGTGGAAGCTACTGAAAACATCATCCTGGACGACGAGCTCCCTGAACGAACTACTCAAGTAGGTTCGTTGTTGGAAGACTCACTAAAACATGAATTAATAACTTTCCTAAGAAGCAAAAAGCAAAATTTTGCGTGGAGTCATGAGGATATGCCCGGGATAGACCCAAATTTCTTATGTCACGAACTCAATGTGAATAAGGAGATCAAGCCTGTGAAGCAGAGAAGAAGAGTATTTAGTCCCGAGAAGAATCAAGATATACAAGAGGAAGTCGAGAAGGTCCATGAAGCTTGTTTTATTGAAGATGTTAAATATCCAGACTGATTAGCAAATGTGGTGATGGTGAAAAAGAAGAACAACAAGTGGAGGATGTGTGTAGACTTCACCGACCTCAACAAAGCATGCCCAAAGGATCATTTTCCGCTGCCCGAATTGATCAACTAGTGGATGCTACCTAGGGACACGAGCTGCTGAGCTTCATGGATGCTTATTCTGGTTACAATCAGATTAAAATGAAACCTGAAGACAGGGAGATTACTTCTTTCATTACCCCTAGGGGAACTTATTATTATAATGTTATGCCTTTTGGTTTAAAAAATGCAGGTGCAACATATAAGCGGCTGATAAACAAAGTGTTTACAGAACAAATCAGTTGCAATATGGAAGTCTATGTTGATGATATGCTGACGAAGAGCAAGAAAGCTGCTGATCATCTAGTTGACTTAAGCCAGACCTTTGATCAACTAGATAAATATCAAATGAAGTTGAACCCGACGAAGTGCATATTTGGAGTGCGAGAAGGCATGTTTCTCGGGTATATTGTCAATCAGCGAGGCATTGAAGCTAACCCTGAAAAGATTAAAGCTCTGTTAGGGCTACGATCCCCAACGACGAAGAAAGAAGTACAAAGTCTTACAGGATGAGTAGCAGCACTCAACAGATTTGTATCACGAGTAACTGATCGATTCCTCCCATTCTTCATGACGCTCCGAAAAACTTTTGAGTGGAATGATGAATGTGAAAAGGCCTTCCAAGACTTGAAGAAATATTTGGGAACACCTTCACTGTTATCCAGGCCAGTGATGGGAGAAAAAATATACTTGTATCTGGCAGTGTCCGAGAATGCAGTCAGTTCGGCATTGATAAGAGTGGATAATGGAGTATAAAAACCAATCTACAGTACAAGTAAGGCCTTCCGAGGAGCAGAGATCAGATATCTAAGGCTGGAAAAATTAGCACTAGCATTGATCGAGGCAAGTAGAAGAATGAAGCCATACTTTCAGGCTCATACCATAGTAGTATATACTAATATGCCATTGAGGCAAGCCCTTCATAAACCAGAAAAATCAGGAAGATTGATGTGCTGGGCAATAAAACTCGGTGAATATGATATAGTCTATGAACCCAGATCGTCGCTAAAAGGGCAAGCTATAGCAGACTTTATAGCAGAGTTCACCTATCCTGATACCCCCGAGGAGCAAAAGTTTCTCACTAATCAACCTGTGGGAGTTATAGGATCATCAAATGCAAGCCCAGACCAACTTAGCTTGGTAAAAGGGCAAGTAGATGTTACAGGATCATCAAATTCAAGCCCAGACCAGCTTAGGTTGGTAAAAGGGCAAGAAAAGATGATCGACGAACAGCAAGAAATATCAGGAGATGGTGATAAGAAACAATAAATTTTCCACCGAGGAACTCTGTCAGATCAGAAATTTGAAGACAAGTTATCTATATGGAATCTGTATGTGGATAGTTCATCTAGCACTACAGGATGTGGCACATGGATAGTTTTGAACAGTCCGAACGAGGTTGACATGGAATACGCCCTACGTTTCCAATTCAAAGCTTCGAATAATGAGGCTGAATATGAAGCCATGATTGCAGGTCTTAGTTTGGCGAAAACCATGGGGGCAGAACAAGTTATTGCCTTTAGTGATTCGCAATTGGTCATAAATCAAATGATGGGAGTATCTGCAGCCAAAGGAGAATTAATGATCAGATATCATGCAAAGGCAAAGGAACTGGTGTCGGAATTTTTTGCTATTCAGCTGGTCAGAATACCAAGAATGGATAATGTGAGAGCAGACACCCTAGCTCGATTAGCATCCGCTACTCATACCGAGCTACGAAGAATAATCCCAATTGAAGTTTTAGCAGGTCAGAGTATAGATGAAGATCTAACGATGAACTTTATTACCCTCGATTTAGGATCATCATGGATGGATCCCATCAAGGCATATATTGAGAAAGGGGAGTTTCCAACTGATAAACTTGCAGCCAAGAAACTAAAGTTTAAGGCTGCTCGTTATGTACTGACCAACGGTATTCTATACCGACGAGGAGTTATAGCAGGTTTACAGAGATGTGTGCATCCCATCGAGGTGAAAGATTTAATTGAAGAGGTCCATGAAGGGTCCTGCGGAGCCTATGTAGTAGGTCGGACTCTTTTGCAAAGGGTGATGACGCAAGGATACTACTGGCCGACGATGAGGACTGATTGCATAGCCTATGCTAAGAAATGTGACAAGTGTGAGCGCTTATCCTCCATCTGAAGAACTCCCCAAGCATTATTGACACCCATTACTTCCCCTTGGCCACTTGCCATATGGGGAATAGATTTGGTCGGGCCACTGCCGAGGACAAGGGGAAGATTTAAGTATCTCGTGGTGGATGTGGATTATTTTACTAAATGGGTTGAAGCTGAGCCTCTTATTGATATGACGTACGACAAGGTGTACCAATTTATTTGGAAGAACATCATTTGTCGATATGGTCTTCCTCATGCCTTCATCATAGACCATGGAACACAATTTGACAATGAGGAGTTCACTGCCTATTGTCACCAGTCAAATATTTTGAAGATCCACTCAGCACCAGGCCATCCTCAAAGCAACGGACGGACTGAAGTGACGAACAGAACATTGGTAAATGGCTTGAAGAAAAGATTGGATGATGCGAAAGCAAATTGGATCAACGAGCTACAATCAGTACTATGGGCTTATCGAACTACTCCCCGAGTAGCAACTGGAGAATCACCATATATGCTGGCGTTTGGAAGTGAAGCTGTTATACCTGCCGAGTTGGGCCTCCTAACAAACATGGTACTGAATTTCAATGCCCCTATCAGCGACTTAATGAGAAGATTGGATTTAGACATGCTCGAGGAAGTTAGAGAAGAAGCAGCCATCAGGAATGCTGCATACCAGCAGCGAACAACTTTGTTCTACAACAAGAGAGTGAAGAAGTGTGACTTAAAAGAAGGAGACTATGTGCTAAAGAAGGTGATTCAAAATCACAACAAACTGGAAGCAAACTGGCATGGACCTTACTGAGTTAAAGAAGTTTTTCGACCAGGGACATACAGAATAGAAACTTTAGAAGGGGAGGAGTTTAATAATGCATGGAATGCAGATCACCTGCGCAAATATTATCAGTAATGTAAACTCTCATGTAATGCAGTTTCATCAGTATTAATAAAGTGACAATGTTTTGGCCAGTTCTTTCCCTTTATTGGAAATTTTTTGGGGAATACTAGTGCTACACACTACTCAGCAGATCTCGGACTACTCAAATATATTCCTAAAAATGCCAACTTGGTTGGTTAGGAAATGTATTCCTAAAAATGCCAACTTATGTTGGTTAGGAAGTAAATGTATTCCTACGGGAAGTAAAACTATTCCTAAAAATGCTAACTTGGTTGGTTAGGAAATGTATTCCTAAAAATGCCAACTTATGTTGGTTAGGAAGTAAATGTATTCCTACGGGAAGTAAAACTATTCCTAAAAATGCCAACTTATGTTGGTTAGGAAATGTATTCTTAAAAATGCCAACTTATGTTGGTTAGGAAGTAAATGTATTCCTCGGGAAGTAAAAGTATTCCTAAAAATGCCAACTAAGGTTGGTCAGGAAGTAAATATATTCACAAAAAGCCAACTAAGGTTGGTCGGGAGGTACAATTATTCCAGAAAGAGCCAAAGCTCCTCGTAGAGGAAAAATCCACTAACTGTAGTTGGTCGAAAAGGAAATTTACTGACCTTGGTTGGTCGAAAACATTTTATGAATACTAGAAAGTGATCGAGCAAAATTTTTTATACTCGTAACTTTTTAAATTACTACTAAGTTGGTCGAGAAACAAAACATCATTTTTACCAAGTGACTACCACAAATTCAAATTACTCGACAATAAGTTGATCGACAAATAACACAATGTTGTTATCTTTTTAACAGATACACATGCACAGATGTAAAGTGTTACAAGACAATGGCAGTCAAGATTTACAAATAAAATTATTTCATTAAATGTAGAACAAAATATATCAGAAATGAAATACAAATTTATTACATTCATATTCCTATTCTATTGGTTTCTTCCCCTCTGCTTTTGAAACAGGTTCCTCGCCAGCTGGTGGATCATTTAAAGTAAGAGGAGAATTTATAAAGTTAAGATCTTTCAGCATCCTAATATTCATCACGGATGGTTGATCTAGTAGATGCTCGGGATGAGATATCTCAACATTGGAATGGAGATTGTAGTCACCGAGGTATTTGGAAATCAGACACCAAGGGATGGCCCGAGCAGGGATCTAACTCATATCAAGATTGAATGGTGGCACGGGTAGGTCGAGCAGCCAAGGATTATGGTAATCCCACAGGTAATGACCCTGTTTGAGTTGCAGCATACCTAAGGAATTCAGCCATCCCTGTTTGTAGCCTTCATTATTTATATTCTGGATACGATCGTCCAAGTGGTAGAGAGCCTCATTGTAGCCAGCCATCCAGAACTCCCTGGGCTACTTATGAAATTGATATGTCAATCTTTCCAGTTGCTCGTGGATATTTTTGATGAAGAGTTCTTTATTCTCCAAGATAGATTTCTGCGCAGAAAGTTGCTCTTCCAGGACCCTGGTTTTCTTAGACATCTCAGCCAATGCCTGGTTCTTCGCCATCAGCTGGAAGGCCTGGTTCTCTAGAGCAGATTGAGTCCTATATTCCTCGACAGGAATCCGAGCATCTCTTGCTCATCCCCGAGGAGCTCTTGCTCGTCCACGAGAAGATGTAGAAGGGCCAGCTCTTTTCAAGGTTTCCAACTCATCCCTCAGGTTGGCATTCTCGACCTCCAAGAACGAGAATCCCTCGTCAGTCACTGGGATCAAAGCATTTGAGGTGGAAGCTACAGACTTCAACTGAGACACCTCTCTTTATAGGTTATTATTTTCTTGTTCTAATAACTCAGCTATCTGTCTGTGCTCCTCGACCTCAGCCTTCAACGTTCTCTCCCGCACATCGTAAGTAGCAAACCGTTTATCATATCCCTTATCAGCACAAATTTGCTGATACTTCTTCTCGTACTCCTCGTGCAAAAGGGCAGTGGATTCCTTATATTGTTGCTGAAGTTCTTCAAGAGTGCCTTGGAGATCCTCAATCATGTCATAATAAGTTACATTATTGTCCACTGCACGATCAAGCAGACACTTCAAATATTAGTAGGCTTCAATTGCCTGTTCCAAAGCATCTTGGCCGAGGATATCGACGATTTGTGCTGCACTCACATCTGTGTGACCAGCCTTAAAATATTCATTGCATTACTGTAACAACTTTGTATCATGAGCAGATAATAATTCCATCCTTTCCAAAACTAGTAGAGGAAGAAAAAGCAATAATCAATAAGAGTACCAACAGAGCATGAAGAGGAGAAACAACAATATGCATAAACAAAAGTTCAAATTTTATTATATCATAAAGTTCAGAGTTACATGTGCAGGGTTACATTTGACAAAAAAAAATAAAATGGAAAGAAATCCGAACAACTCTACACCTTTTCCTTGTCTCCCAAAACTTTCTCGGGAGGCTGGGACGAGGAGGTAGGTTGCTCGGAGGGAACAGAGAGTTTCTCGGGAAGGGCTGGAAGTCTCGGATGAAGTAACAAATTACTGAAGTTCCTCGTTAGTAGGCTGAATGGTTGGGGGATGAGAAACTTGATCTCCCATCACCATGGAAGCCTCCTCAGAGGCAGCTTCGTCCTCTTTTTCGTCTTCAGGAGTTGGAGGGGGACCATGGATGTGTCGCTGGAAGAGTTCAGAAGTTTCATCAACCTTCATCTCCTGAAGAGCTGCGACCCACCCATCTCTAAAGTATTTTAGGCTGGCATATTCGACTTGCGACATCATGGCAGCCAAGCCTTTGTTCCACCCCTTATCCCAGCCAGCGCTAAAAGATTTCTTCACAGCCAACTTCCTCTTTGTCTTCTCCGAGGAAAGCTTCTCGGAAAGAAGGTTATCAGCAGCTTTGAATTTATTCTCAACCTCCTCCTTCTGACGACTTACTTCCCGAAGTCGACCTAACTCCTCCTCAGCAACCTTGAGTTTGTCTTCAAACTCCTCAGCATTCTTGAGCTTCCCTTCAAGCTCTTTATTCTTCTCCTTCAGAATATTTAATTTTTTCTCCAACTCCTTGGAGACCTCAATAACCTGAGCTTTTTTTGCCCGATCGAAGCAAGCTTCTTCTCCCAAGTTGCCTTATCATCAGCATATTTCTGGAGAGAATCTTTCAGAGACTGCCCCAAGCCCATCAAAGCTTCATATACACCAGACGAGGAGCTTGAAGCTTTAATAGCTTCATCTTTCTTCAAAATTGTGTTAAAATAGCTCACCAACTGTGAAAAGAAAACGAAAGCAAATCAGTACACAGATACGAAAAGGAAAGAATGAAAATTTAAGACTATGGGACTTACATAAGCAATGTGACGAGCTTCTAGTGTAGTAACAGTGTCCCAAGAAAGGTTTTATTCAATACCTTGGATCTCGGGAATGATCCAAGTCTTCACCGAGCTTATAGCAGAGCTCGGGGGAACAAAAGTGGGAACTCCACTAGTCGGGGGCTGAGAGACGGTGTCAGCCAAATTGATCGAGGAGCTCTTCTTTAGCCACCTCGGAGGAATAGGAATAGTTTCGACCAAGGAAGAACTCTTGGTCGGTGATATAACAATCACTTCTTTTGGAGCATCAGTCTTGGTCGGGGCCACTGGAGGCTTCTCGGCAACCTTCACAGGGGCAGCCGGAGGGGCTGCATCAATTTTCTTTGTCCCTTCTGGGACATCATGTTTACTTCTTTTTGCCTCTCCAGTACCAGAGGCAGGTTTCTCGAAAAGGGTGGGAGGACTTCTTTTCTTCATCCTTTTACTCAAAGGAATATGTGACTTAGGTGAAGAACTTGTAGAGGCTGGTATGGGTTCTGCATCACTTATCACCGGACGAGCAGTAAAAGAAGTTGTGTAACTCTTGTACTGAAGCAGATATGAAGCTGACCTAATATGCTAGTCGGTAACAGTCTGATGCAAACTCCAGATAAGTTTTAAGTGCCTTATATTAACGTCTGCCTATTTTGGACACTTTCCTTTGTTGTCAGCTGCAAATAAATCAAAATTAAAATATCAGTGGCACATTTTATCAAACATAAAGGAAGCATAATCTCAAAATAAATAAAATGAAATAAAAATAACCTATCCCATTGCCATAGGGAGGGCATCTGGGACCCTGATACACTTCATCTCCAGATAAAGGAGCGTGTTACCAATTTTTTATAACAACCTGTGCTCAAAATAGTCCCTATTGGCATCTGGGAGATTGACCACTAAAGCTCTATTTAAAAATCTAGTTTTTAAATAAAAAGTATTATCACTAACATCCCATCTATAACAAAACATGATTTCTGGAATTCCTATGCGAGCTCCATGGATTTGATTTAGTCTATGAACCCCATTAACTATTCTCCATGTATTGGGGGCTATTCTCGCAGGAACAACGTCAAAATATTGACAGAATTCCAGACATAAAGGATTTGGCGGAAAAGAAAAGCCACACTTAGCAACGAAGAGACTGGGGAACCGATGTCCCTCAGCCAAATGGAAATAATCGGAAGGTTCAGAAAGTTCCTCCAGAACAACACATGAAGGAATAAAAAAATTAGAACGAAATTTATCAAGAGATTCAACAAGGTAAACCATGATGAATAAAGGAAATGAAGAAGAAGGAAGAAGATCATACAGAAAAAGAGTGGATCTGTTGACAACGAACGATGGAAGAGATGAATGCACATGAGAGAAAGAAACGATGGAAAACTCGAAGATACAAATTAAAAAAAGTATAAGACGATGGGATTGTCTGTGACGCTTAAATACCTTATCTTGGGAAACGGTAAAGTTAATGATTAAAAAAAGAAACGATTACGCTACCGGCGGCTAGAAGGACAAAAAGTGCACGGAGATCGAGGCGGTTATAAAAATTTAAAAAAGCCTGATTCTTTAAATTTAAAAGGAAAAATAAATACAAAGGAAACACTTCTAAATTTCAGGATAACCATTTAAAACCTCCATATATCGAGAAAGAATGTTCCACACTCCTCAAATTTCGAACTATGAAACATTGGGGGCTTCTGTTGATACCAAATTTAGTCTGCTGACATGGCTCAATTGGGTGAAGACACGTAGCAATCTACATGGCAACAATAAACACTTACGAATAACACCTCGACTCTGAGGAACCATACTGCAACGAGGAAGTTTGCTTCCCCGACCAACTCAGATTCTCCGACTTATAAGAACTCTCCGAGGAACTTTTGAGCACCGAGGAACTTTTGAGTACCGAGGATCTTAGGTGGTCCGAGCTACACCTCGAACAAAGCATTAATAGAAGGATAACCAACAGTTTGACTGTTCATTAAATGCTTATCATTCAGATGCATACACTTAAGGGACATTTAATACATTACCCTTTCACATGTACAGTATTGAATGTATTACCCTTTCACATTACAACCTTAGGGATATAAATATATTATATTACCCTCATTATAAGGGGACCGGAATTTCTTGAGAAAACTTGTAATCGAGAATTCCCAAACAGTTAACAATAACAGAAGCAGTGGACGTAGGCCATTCTTATAAGGCTGAACCACTTTAAAATTTCTTTGTCTCATTTTATTTATCTGTGATTAAATAATTAGATATAATCTAATTTTTTACATCAACACGTGTAGGGATACAATAATCCTATAACGAGGCTCTATATCAAAGAATGCTACGCTGAAACATAATAAGCCGAACAGATCCTATAGGCACTAGATCCTGATGCTTTGATACAATCTGTGACACCCCGCCTACTAAAATACCAGGTGGCCAGCCCGTGATCAATATAAAATGTTGGTCTCATATGGCTCATTCTTAGCATCACTTTCAAAAAAATTTCTAAGTTACTAACCATCTAGTAATTTAATTAAACCGGTGCCAAATTTTATCTTTCATTAATTAACAACATGCATAGATAAATAATAATTAAACCATCAACACACACTAGTAACTGAATCCAACACAGATGAATACTATAAATAAAGATGACCGAATAAACTATCGATTCAAAAATAAAATCCAACAATAAACTGAAATGATAGTCTGGATACATAAAGTCAAATAAATAACTGAATACTAAATCTGAGGCGACGTGTCCAAATGAGTAGTGAAGTAAAGTTCCTACACTAAGAATGAATGAATGAAGTGTCTATAATGAAATCCCGCAACTTTCACATGACCTGTAGTTGCGCATCCCTAGATAGAATCCTCAAACTGGGCATCCCTGTGGCTGGACACCTAAAATATTTTGGAAAAGATTTTGACACGGGTCAGAGTGCAAGTAAAACATTTTGAAAATATTTAGCAAGCAGTTAAATTGCAATAATTAAATAAGCATGTACACTCTTCGTATTTAAGCTAGTGTCACACTCTCTATAGCTCAATCCTCATCTAATGTGCACACATAACGCTTGCCTGCTAACCTCCCTAGTTAATCTACCCCACTAACTAACCGCATCACACATATTTCTACCTCAATACTCTAACCCGAGTATTCTTACTTTGATTATTAAGTTATCTACCCATTAACCTATTAATCGGTTCAACTATAATAAATCATATAATGTTCACACTAGTTATATAGGAAACCCCTTTTATATTCATATAACTTCCACACTAGTTATATAAGAAATAACTTTTTAAATCATATAACCTTCCCAATAGTTATATAAGATATACATTCACACTTATGAATTAATCCCGTATATAGTTATCTACACAGTGTATATACGTACTAGTATACTACAACATTCACACACATGTCACGTATAATAATCAGCCATTCCTGAGTAATAACTCACTGGATACTTTCTCTAAAATGCTATCATGTCCTAGGCATACTCACTCTATTTCGGCCACCTCAAGTCGGACTAGATCACATCGAACTTAGGCAAAAATATCGCAAACGTAGTGGAGGCATTAATATTTTCCATAGAGTGAAACCGAATCATACCCAAGACATCTCACCTCATAAATAAATTACATAATAAAAATCCAGGACGATATGACCTGGGGCTATACTCTCCCTACTCCTAAAGCTAGGGGATTCACCCACATTGCGCAACCTCCGATGATAGCACTAGAGGGGTATGTATTCCTATAAATATCATTCACACCGATATCTATAGAGCACACAAATCTATATATACCATCACGTATAATCGTATACATATATTAAATAAAGTCCATGTAACCTCTGCCCAACACCCATAACACTAGCCTAAATATATATCCCGACTTGTAATTTAATTAATCGCACATTAATTATTGTAATTCACGATTCGGCTTAATAGTTATGGCTCACCCAATTATATATACTATCACCATCACCATATACATATAATCTAATTAAACTCGGCTAATTCGTGCCTAACATCCATAGCAGTAGTCGAAAATACCTGAGTCTTTATCCGACTCTTATTTTATTTTATCTCACACTCATTAAATAATTTAGTGTAACTTCACTCGCTAATATACCCAAACTCACCCAATGGGCCCGTAATCAAACTTTTATGAACTTGTTTCCCTCAATTCATTAAACATGTATCACACCTTTTTCTCACTTCCTAGTCCCAATGATATTCATCTATAATCACTAGAAGATAAGTCCCATATTCATTTTTCACTAAATAAATAAGCTTAGAATAAACCCCCACAATGATTAAATATATAGGTTAGAAGTCGTTTAGAAGAGTCCTCAAAACGCAAAACTCTTTAGGTTAAAAATAGGGCCAAAATAAAAATCCCGCTTCTGGCAATTTGTCACGCTTCTAAAGCGTGACTGATTTTGTCACAGATATGGACTGTGACTATTTTGGTCACGGATCTGGATTGGGACTAGCTTTTGTAATGAATATGGAGTGTGACTAGTTTTTGTCACGGTTCTAGAGCGTGACTACGTCAGACCATTTTTTAACCCCGAAGCTTTCCAACTTCGATCCAGACCTTGATTAAATAATCTCCGATAATTATTTCGTCCATAAACAAGATTTAATCATTATCATGATCTCTAAACATCATCAAATTCTAACTTTTCTCAAAATTTCCAGATTTGGGTTTATTACGGTTCATCCAATTCTCAACCTAGATTCGATCTCATAATCATCAATTAATTGCACCTAGCATCTGGATTTCGAATACAACATGATTCCAACAAAGATTGATATAATTCCATCACTAATTGAGTATTAATTCTACACACAATACTCCAATTACCCAAAACCCATTTTATGTGATGATTCACCCCAAAACGAATTTTAACCACACATACTATGATATGAATCGCAATACCATAATTGAAATTGAAAGAAAGTTTAATTACTTGCCTGAATAAATTCATAGGGTTTGAATTCCTTTGATGTTGACAAATATTTGACGAAGAACACGCCCCTCTTCTTGGTTGGGCTCCCAAAAGTTCTCAAAATTTCCTCTTTTCTCCTCTACAAATCTAGGGTTTTCTTTATGAGTTGTGTCTTCCACAACCTCCTCAACTTAGTTTTTATATCTCTAATCCTGAAATTTAGCCTATGGACCAAACCCAAATGACCCGAACACCCCCGTGTGGGCTCGATTATGCCTAAAAATGTCCCGAGACCCAATTACTACCCCCGGATACTCTTTTCTGATTATTTTGAGCCCTCCGGAGTCAAACGTGCACTTAGAATGGTGATCCGAGTCAGTTTACTAAAATCTCCATCTCGATCTCAAATTACGACATATGTATTTTTTTTAAATAACCCAAATTAATTAATTCTTAAACCACCAAATTAATTAAATCCTCCAGATTAAGTAAATCCTTTATCAATGATTTAATTAAATTCTATATCCCCAAATATACGAGGTGCTACATATATTAGAAATAAAAAATAAAATAAGAATACATATCTTTTTATTTTTAAATTTTTTCGTAAAATATGTACAAATTGAAAATATAATCCTCTAATTTTCCATAAATTATTAGAGCATTTTTCGGGGTCCACTCAGAAAATATGTTGAACTTGTGGAATTAACGGTGGACTCCCACGAGATTTCATGCCTCTAAAAAAATAGGAGTTTGGTTTATGCAATGGGGGGCATGCCTTGGGAGGAAAATTTGAAGCATCCCAAAGTTTTGAATAAATATTTTTGAGTGATGGGTGGTTTGGATAAAGTGGGGGGCAAGTTCAACGCTATTCCAAAAAAATCAAAATTTTCTCCCAATAATTTTTTAAATAGAATGGTAGGTGGGGCATGCTCAAGGGAAAGTCTCATCATAGAGATCATTTCAAAAACACATTCATTGATAAGAGTCAAGTCAAAGTTCTTGAGACTTTCATCGGATTCTTCTGGTCCTTGTAATGGTTCGATAACGGTGAATAATATGACGAGGAAAGAAATTTAGCTTCGATAAATTATTTATTATTAAGTGTGAGTTAAATTTTAAAGGAGATGGATTCACTATCAATTTGATCTTCAAAATTTACTTTAGGTGAAACAAAACTGTTAATCTCATCTCTATTTTTTAAAGAAGAAGTCATTTCATTGAAAAGAGACTCAATTTTTCTACATCCTTTCCATGTTTTGGTCTCCTTTACGCATTGGATGGAAGGAATAACGATTTGTTCAAAAGTAGAAATATCTTCAAAGTCCTCCAATTCCTACTTTAGATAAAAAAAAATTCTCCGTCTTAAAGTTATTAAGAGGAAAAATCCCTTTGGATTTAAGTGAAGCATCTAATTATTTTTTCAAATAATAATTTTCTTCACGATAATAATTATCAAAATCTTCATTTTTCAAGTTTTACAAATACGCACCAAATGAATAACGATTTGTTCAAAGTAGCAATATCTTCAAAGTCCTCGAATTCCTCCTTTAGCTCAAAAAATTCTCCATCTTCTAAGTTATTAAGAGGAAAACTACCATTGGATTTAAGTGAAGAATCTAATTCTATTTTCAAATAATAATTTTCTTCACGATAATAATTATCAAATTCTTCATTTTTCAAGTTTTACAAATACGCATCAAATGAATTTGGCAGTAGATAAACTTCCCCCAAAAGAAAATTTTGATAAATGTTATGGCAACTATTTTAAAATGATTAGAATAACAATTGTAAGAATTATTGTTATAATAGTTCGGAGAATTATTATCATAATAGTTGTTAATATCATTATAACAATAATTTGGAGGAATTTTGTCATTAGAATAATTTTTCCATGTGCCCAAACTATTTTCACGTTTATGTAAATACTTGCCTAAGGTTATTTTGAAATTTCATTTGTTTTGTTTTGCAAGTATTTGTTGATAGTCATAGGCTGGTGTGTGTGTGTGGGGGGGGGGGGGGGGGGGGTGACTTGAAAATTATTATTATGACAAAACTGTGTACCCATAATACCATTAAAATCACCGAGAACATTAAAATAAGACGTAATTAACTTGAGTGATACATAAATGAAATCTCCACAAAGTTGTATGTGGCCGGTAGATTGATGGAACTTGAAGCTCAATTGTATATATTCAGTACAAAGTTAAAAAAAATAAGTATATACATATATATTTACAAAGTAATAAATAAATTAAATTCGAAAACAAAATATTTTTTGGCAACGACATCATTTTGATAGAGGATGTAAGGACCATAAATGATTCAGTATGAGATAATGAACAATTATACTAAATTGTGAAAATAGAATCCACTATATAAAAATCATTTATTACAATTGTTCAACTGAAATAAAGAGTACAATAGAAACTTCCTCTAACTACAAATTTCGAACTGAAATGCAAATAGAGTACAAAGGTAACCCTTCCATATAACTCCGACTATATTGATAGCTATAATGAACCAGCGATCCCAACTATGCGAATATCAAGTTGGACCACGATAATCCCAAGTTTGATCGCTTAGTCCTATTTACCTGTTTATGTAATAATAATACCCCGGGGAAATCATTTTATAATTTGGTTCAACGCCCTAAAGTTGCAAGAATTAACTTCCAATACCAATAAATAATAATGTTGTTAATTCACATTACATGCCACCCATCGGCTTTCATATGGAATAAGTATCTCACCTCTCACCTAAGTACAATACTACGCGCATGTCGTAACCCAAGGCCTAACTATGCTAGAAGTATCGATATCTAGACAATTAATGACTATCACGTAGCGAACAATCACCGTGGAACGCTACCAATAATCTAAATAGGATTTCATGCCAAGGTCCATACACATATTTTTATTAACATATTCTTAGTTTCAATAAAGCAATGCTTTACCTATTTTAATAACAATTAATAAAAGAGTTATTATCCAAACTTTCATAAAGAATCAAGCACAACTAGCTATCCTATAATAGTGATGTAAGTACGTACATACATATGATCACAGCACCACAATACTAGCCCCATGGGATACAATTAAAGCATATAATGTATTATTTTTTTCTATAACATTGGATCCATTAACAATTTTCTACTCCATTAAACTACATTAGTTCTCAAGTATATATATATATATATATATATATATATATATATATATATATATATATATATATATATATATATATATATATATATATATATATATATACACACACCCACCCACACACACATTAATGTTTTGGTGTAGTGGCCACTTGACTAAGGTGGCTCACGTTTTGCCCGTTCGAGAAGAATTTACTTCAGAGAAATACGCCAAATGTTTCCTAGCAAAGATTATGAAGTTGCATGGTGTACCCCTTAACATTCGACAAGGATAAGACATTTGTGTCACACTTTTGGAGGATTTTCTAACAGGTATTGGGGACATAATTGAGACTAAGTACTTTATATAACCTACAAACAGATGGACAGATGGAGCAGGTGAATTAGACATTAGAGGACATGTTACGAATGTGTATCTTGGACTTCAATGGAAATTTGGAGCAATACTTACTATTGGTGGAATTTTCTTACAACAAGAGTTATCAGTTTACTATTATCATTCCTCCATTTGAGGTTTTGTATGGGAGGCCTAGTTGTTCACTCACTTGTTGAATGAAGGCGGGGGAGAACAAGCTTCCCAGACCCGATTTTGTTCAAGACACCTCAAATAAGGTGGAATTTATCATGATACAGACAACCTAGAGTAAAAAAGAGAGTCGCACAGATGTAGGGAGGAGACACATAGAGTTTGTTGTTTGAAATCAAGTGTTACTTAGGGTGTCTCTCACGAAGTGGGTGATGCAGTTTGTGAAGAAGAGGAATTTGACTCCCCAGTATATGGTACCATTCACCATCATTTATCATATCGGACCAATTACGTATCGTTTAGCCTGGCTTGATCTCGTTGAAGACACTTCAGTATATTAGCATATTTATCTCGTTGAAGTAGAGATTTAGCCTGATATGAGTTACGAGGATAAGCCTGTTGCTATCTTGGTGTGTAGGGAGCAGGCTCTTTGTTCCAAGTTGATTCCTTTAATGCATGTCGAGTACGAGCATTGCAATGATGATAAGTCGACATAGGTGAGGGATGATGACATGCGAGAAAATTATCTGGAACTCTTATAGTCAGGTACATATCAAATTTTGAGGAAAAAATTCCTTTGTTAAGGGAGAAGACTATAATATCCCGTATTTTCTGGTGTTTATTTATTATTTACTAATTATGGAAAAAATTGATAAATTGGGGTTAATTATTACTTGAGTGAATTGGTAATACTAAAAATGCATATTTATATGATGATTAAATTTTCATATCATGTGATTTATTTGTATTGCATGTTATATTTAATTAATCGGTGTAACTAATGAAGTAACAATTAACTATATGTAGTCATGCATAAATAAATAAAATGTTTGCTTGATTTTGTGTTGTGAGGTATTATCCTGAGTTGTGAGGTACTACCATTTGGATCAGAATCTAAAGTCACATGGATGCCCAAATTGTGTTTTTATCGTTTTGAATTCGGCCTAGGGGTGTTAGTTTTGGACTAGTGTGAGGAGTATTTTAGCTCATTTAGAGGCCTAAAATTAGGCCTAATATAGAAATGTAGATTTAAGGATTAATTAATAGAGTTTAAAATCATTAATCAAATAGTTTTAACAAGAGACACAAACTCTAGTTGCCTTAAACGTTTGAGAGATCTTATAGAGTCTTTTGGGTGAGGATGAACAAGGATTAACACATAGAGATTCATCGTTCATATATTCAGGCAAGAAATCTGTTACTTTATCACGTATGATCTAGAACTTGTTTATAATTTATGTTGTGTAGTATATTCTAGGATTTAGACACATGTTTAGGATTGAGATATGAAATTTTAATCATGTTGTGATAATGGGTTAATTGGGATTATTGTTAGTTAATTCTGATTTGAAAGACTTCACCTTTTTTAAGAGAAACCTTGAATTGGATTGTTTTGAAATATGATTATGTGATTAAAACTCATGGCTATAATTGATTTTCATATGTAAGTTGAATCCCTATGTTAATTTAATTTTCTATCTAAAACCTTATATGTATTTTACTCCATCACATATAAGAGATGAACTACATTTAATTTTGGGGATTTGTTGGATTAAACCTTTCTTCAATGTGTTTTGGACTATAGTCATTATTGAACATGTGTAGGATCATGAAACCATAATTATACTTAAATATGATGAAGGTTGGATCCCTGGTTTAAAAGTTTGGTGGTTAACAACGGACATTTAGGATAAAGTCTACGTTCTGAGGAGAAGAAGGCCGCACCCCCAGTTCTGTCAGATCGATTCGATTTTGGGTTGGATCTAATCTTGGGCAGCCGACGAAAATGGGGCAGCGAGGGCCATTTTTGTTATTTTGTTACGTAATTAATTTTTAGAGTAATTTTTATGCTCCTATAAGATAGTTTATAGAGGAATTAAATTAGAGGAACTTAAGATAAGAATTTAAAATAGATTTGAGAATTATAAACCTTTATTTATTTAAGTACAATCTGGCATTAGGGGAGTGGGAATATTTTGTATATGCATGAGAGTGATCCGACATCCTATATATATATATATATATATATATATATATATATATATATAGTACTTTCTTATCTGAACATCCCGTTACTCGTGGAGAATTTATCAGTTGCGGTTTCTTCAAAGGTTGTGACTGTGTACCTTGCACTTGACTGTTGATGCGGGACATTATGGAGGTCATTATATATATATATATATAGTACTTTCTTATCTGAACATCCCGTTACTCATGGAGAATTTATCAGTTGCGATTTCTTTAAAGGTTGTGACTGTGTACCTTTCACTTGACTGTTGATGCGAGACATTATGGAGGTCATTATATTTTGATCAAATGTTCAGTATGGTCATCGCTTTGCAATGAGAAATGCAGATTAACTCTATCCATAGTGAGGGTTTGGATATGGGGCAAACTTATGGTGTTACTGCGTAATGATCTCCCCATTGTTATATTTGTATTTATTGATGTCCATTAGGTGAGGGACTCCTACATATTTACCAATAGAAGCACGAAATGATCCCCTAACTTACTCCATGTGACGGTATTTACTTTAATCTAAAAGATACATGTTAATCCAGTGATGGACATTTAATTAAATGAACCATATGTCACCTTTATATGTTGTGATATGAGATCGTTTGTATCCTACTTTGCGGGTGACATTCATGGGGTTGGTTTTGGTTTGTGTACTTTACATGTGTTGTTAGTTATATCCCTGTTGTATCTTATTATTTTATTACTCATTCATTAGTCTAGTGATATAGAAATTTAATATCATTCATACCTCGGGCTGGGACATGCATTTAGTATTTCACTTATGCTGAGGGGCGAGGTATTTATTGCATGCGAGTGTCGACAATTGGCATGTTTATTGTAAATGAGTCGCATGATTATTAATGTTGATATCAAAGATATTTGTAAATCTTGGGCCCTGACCCGAATTATATAAAACTATTTTCTAAGCATTCATAGATAGGAACCACATGGGTGAAGAAATTCAGACTTGCAACTCCATTTTCTTTCTATCTTTCCTTTGGAGTTGATTCTTATCGTCGGTTCCTATTTATTTAAGTATTCTACTTTAGGTATTTAATGAAGAGATTGTTTTGAATTTGTGTCCCAATTATTTTTTATTCAGTTAGATTATTTTATGAGTTGAGACTATTTTAGTTTGGTTATGTTGGATGTTTGAGACGTTTTTTTTTTTCTGGTTTTATTTACCATTTTTATTATCGCACATTGTGGATCGATTTAAATTTACTTCAATCATTTTATCTATATGTTTATGTTGAGAATGATATAAATTGTTTGACATGCCTTATCTTCGGTATATTGGAATGCCTAACCAGTATGTGAGGAAATATGGTGAGAAAATAGGGGGTGTTACAAGTGTCTTATCACGAGTTATCATTTGGTATCCATAATTGTGTTTATATTTTGAGTTTTAAGATTGATTATATAATTTGGTATCTACTTTTGTATCATATACTCTTCACTCGTTGTGCTTAACTTAATGTCTAGTATATTTTGAGTATTTGTGCTAAAATCTTGGTGATGGTTCCTATGTATTTGGCTTGTTACATCATTATTGATCATTCGAGCCTCTATATGTTATATCATGTGATTAATATCTAGTATTTTTATCATCACCATATGCTCATTGTGTTATATAGAATGTTATCCACACTCTAAGCTACTTTTCTTTAGTTATGTAATATATCTATGTTCCTTGTGTCCTTATTAATTCAATTTCTTAATCTTTTTACTTTTCCTAAAATAGGAAAAGTGTCCTATCGAGAGAGAAGACTCAATTAAGGAGAGAATCGATTTCTAACAAAAAAAAATTAACTATAAGATATAAATAGAGAAAATTTATTTCGTATATTACACTTTTCATATGAAAAGAATTAATATTATAACCTCTTAGGGAGAGTTTAGTTAGGGACAATAGATTTTATTTTTATTTTTAGTGACATATATTAAGGTCGTTACTTATATCATAGTTGTTCATATCCTATTTTGACTTTTATCTCAATAATATATTGTGGTATATTTGTTTCAATCTTTTGGTTAATATTTACCCATTCATTCGTTTGAAAAATAATTTATTATGCTCCTAATTATGCTATTTCTTGTTTCTATCATTTTTTCATTTGTATATTCCATAACAAAAAGGGGAGAGTGTCCTATAAGGGGGAGCATATCCTTCTTAGGGGGTAGTATTTCCTGAAGGGAAGAGTCTTTCTTGGGAAAGAAGAATGAATAAATGGGAAGTATCATTATGTATTATATAAAATAATTTAAATGAAAATGAAATAGTAATAGATGACATAGGGAATAAAGTTATAGAACGTATCTTATAGAGTTATTAGATAAACATGGTATAAGTTCTTTAGTGATTAAATGAACCATGTATACATTATCATATCTTGTATTCATCTTATTACTCATGTTATCTTGTCATTTCTTTTACGCATTGGTATATTGATGTATTTTCTAGTTCTTAATAGAAAATTGATTTCAAGAGTTACGAATGGTTGTGGAATATTTTGTGATTCATTCGAGCGTGTCTTTCTATCTTGTTATGGGCAAGTAGTGTCATAGGTGATATATTTGATTCATTTGTCTATAATCTTTTGTTTTATATATTTTTTCATGGAATAGAAAAAAATGAGATTGTAAGAGCATAAATATGCTCAAAGGCTCCATAAGATCAGATTGTCTTATTCCATTACAAAACATTTCGACCGTAGTCTAAGTTGATCCAAAAAGCTTCTGTTGAAGATTACAAGACTGGACTTTTTGATATTCGTCCGATAGCTTCCTTATGCAATGACCAATGAAAATGATGATTTGGATAAATGTGAATAACTTAGAAGACTTAGTTCATTGGTTTAACATAACTAAATTTTGGATTTTCTTAAATTCGAAAATGTGTTAAACTTGTGTGTGAATTTTTGGATGAATTGTCAAATACACTATGCAATATACTTTTCATATATAAAAAACTATTTTTTTACAAAAACTGCATATTTATGTGTATCTTAAGTGCGAGTGTTCTAGATTGAAAACAAACAAATTTAGAGGTTTTTCCAAAATAATTTTCAAACTTTGGTAGGCAAAATTAGACAACATTTCCTGAATAAGTGCGCGTCCTACATCGCCACAGCGAAGGATTTATTCACTACAACGAACAAGAGTTTTCATTAGTACTGTCCTGTGTTGGTTTTTCCCAAGTTACTTATGCAACGTAGCTTTACCTAAGCGTCACGACAATGAGGAATATTTTTTCTAGAGCGAAGCTCCATATAATGTACCATATCTGGTGCAAAAAGGAAATCTTTCTAAAAGATTGCTTTGAAAAACATGTAGATTCTTTTTTGCTTCAATATTTTTTGTTATGTTGGGGAAGAAAAATATTTTGTATGGACAATAATGACTTAGTGGCTTTGAGATCTTGTGGGTATAAGTTTGAAATTCCTATGCATTTCATTCTTCTCCAAACAAAATAAGGAGGATGATATTAAGGTTTTCATTGTTTTATCAAGATAAAGAAATTAGATTTTATTAAGAGCAAAAACCTTCTTTGTATTTTTTTGAGATATTAATTATTGTTATTAATATTTTAAAGTCGTTAGAAGTATAATTACTTCTTCTCAAGATTTGAACAAGCTTTTTGCAAATTATTTTTGAGAGACTTCAAATATTTTTGATATCTCAAAAATACTTATGAATTTATTTTAATTAGCCAGTCCTTCTTAAAAACTTCCATCAACCTTTAGAAATGTCGTATTCTACGAAGTAAAAATTCATTGTGGCTACTCACTTGTTCCATTGTAATAACATAGTCTTCTCCAGCTATAGAGAAGGTTTGAAGATTGATGCACACGCAACATTATCAATAGAAGTTGACACTTCTGATGCGGTGAGTGGTTGAAGAGAGATCCGTGCTTGGTCTTCTTATTAGAAGGTGAAAAATTTGTCTTATGGGGGTTGTGCATTATTGAATCTAGGAGAGATTTAAGCTTGTAAGTCATTTCTCCCTTTTGTAAATCTTTATCGATATAGTGGAAAGTGTCGGTTTGACTTAAGGTTTCTCCATATAAAGACTCATCTCAAGTGCATGATTTACTATTACCCAATTTTATTCCCTTTATATTCTTTATGAAAATATGTCTTTATGTTAATTAATTTTTATATCACAATTTGATCACTTAGATGCTAGGATTAACTTTTTCCTGAATTTGGATTAAAGATAAACATTACCTCAACTTGGTAATAATTTTTAATTTGGGCAGTTTCTCTCTACATGCAGTTTCTCAAACTACCTAATCCCAATATATATTATTTTTTAATACCATAATATGAATCCCTTATAATGGATCTAGGTTCCCAAATAGATAATGGAGATAGTTTGAGAAATTTTTAAGCTCGCTGATAGATCTGGAAAATTTTAAGTCTAAATGACCCCTTTCTCTTACGTTCTTGTAAGTGTTTAAGTTAATTTTTTTTATCATTGGCTTTTGATGTCATTCTTGTAGCTATGATTTAAATTTTCTAACCTTAAGATAATCTAGGAGATCAAATAAAATATGGGTGAGGTCGATCATCTCATGGCTTGTTCTGTATTGCTAGCTCATACTTCCTTCCCAACATTTTTTATTTCCAGGAATGTTGATAGTGAGCCCAAAATACTTAAAAATTACATCTACTACATTGTAAATGTCATTTTATTCCCTAGGGCTGTGAGTGTTACTTATAGTGTTACAAAAAAGAAGGAGTCTATTTCTTTTCAGTCCCTAGATAGCAAGAAGATCCAATTCGACGATGATTATTCACTTAGTGCTAACATGGGTCTCAAAAGGGGAATTCCAAATATTCTCAGTATGTTGTTTGTTAATCCTTATTATGATCATTCATATATGAGTAAGGAGACTGAGGGTACCTTATACTCAGTTAAATAGGAATATTTTCAATAAAATAAACAAGGGGTCCAGGCCTTGAAAAAGAACAAGATCGCTCAAGGCACTAAGATGAATGTAGATCGAAGGGATATTTGTGATTCCTCTAGGAAGGGTAAAAGTACATATTAATACCCTTGAATTGATTTCTCGCCTAATATGTCTATGTGATCTTTTTAGGAAACTTGTTTGCCAGATGATCAGGTCACACTCATTGGCCTCGATAATAAAGATTTAGCCCACAACCCAACCTGGGCTCTTATTATGGAAAGTGAACATGTGGTTTCCAATATTATTTTGCCTTTGAGAATGATAACTAGATCTAGGTTATTTCAACGAAGTGGAATCACACCTCTAGGTTTAATAGGGCCACAGGGTCCCTATAAAGATCTGTCACCTATGTGGAGCTTCAGTTGGTCAAGAAAGAAGATTAAAACCAAAGGAACATGGATAATATAGGTGGGGGAAACAAGAAGATGAATTATAGATTATATAAATTCTCTTGGGAAAATGAAAGGGTAAAGTTTGAACTGAATACATCAATCGAGCATCTAGGGGCCAACGATGACGCTGATACCAAGGGCAGGGATGCCAGCTTCAAGTGTGACATAGAAAAATTAGATTATGATAAAATATTCCCCTTATTCTTTTAATCTATATGGGGAGCGTTACCCCGAGACTCCTCAAATAACCTATTAGGAAGACGGGGTACCTGAGGCCGATATGGTGGATGCAACGGTGAACCCCTCTAGCAAGGATCCTCCTTGAGGTAGTTCCCGGGGGAACTTTCTACTATGTATTTTGGACATGCAATTTTATATTAATCAACTTTTAGGGATTCAGTCAAGTTGAAATAGTAGAATTTATGAAAAATGTTTCTTTTCCTTTTTATTTTTGTGTATATTTTCATTCTTGTGCATTCATTGGCCTGGTGTTCGGTGCCACTATTTATTTGTGGTCGGAAACCTTAATCATGTGTTTGAGTTGTTTTGTTTTTCATCCTTCTAATGCAATTTTTTTGTCAATATTGGATTTGGTTGACTAAACGAGTGGAAATGGCCTAGATTTTATGTTGGGCAAAAGATCATTTGATATAGTCAGATCAACATACTTTACTGATCACCAATATTTTTAACGAATGAGGCCAATGAATACCGACCATGACAAAAATATTGCTAACTATCGCTCAATGCTTGATAATACACTAAATATGAGATCCTTGTTGGAGAAAATGAATGATGCCCTTTGGCTGGAAATGGAGAAAGTCCATGACGATCTAGTGGAATCCAAGAAAATTGGGAGAGCGTTGAATGAAAAGATTTAAAATATGTAGTGGAAATTCTGTAAAAGTCCTCTCCAAGTATGGTTGGATGAGTAGGATGAGGGATTTATCAACGCCTTTCACCATCTCGAGGATGTCAAGGGACAAGCTCATAATCAAGGGTGTTTGAATGCCCTTTGCATTTTAAAGGTACCCAAAGACTTTGAACTTTGGTACTAGTATTCCCTTGACAACCCTTTTTATTGGCTCCCAGCCTTTGTAAGGACATATTTTACATAGTCCGTTGAGATTTAAGTATGTCGTATGCCGCTACAACCGTCGAAGGAAGTTAAAGTTCAATCATGCATCAAGACAAATCCGAATATTAAAGTTCTTGAACAAACAAGACTCTGGGAGATAGATTTTAGTAAAGTTGTGTTTCAGCCCCTTAATGTTTCATTTAAAGTGTTGGGATATTTTGCGACAATGTTTTTAACATCTGAAGCATCTTTTTTGTCAAAATAATTTTTCTAAGTTCTGTAGGCGGAGTTTAAAAAAAAAATTCCCTGATGTCATTCCAATGACAAGTCTATGTCGTTCAAACGATAGGATCAAGTCATTCAAACGACTACTTCATGCGACATTGCATCTCTCGCGAAGGGTGCTTGAAGCTCACTTGAAGTGTTTAATCTAACGACATGCGACTCTTTTATTTTTTTAACCTCGTTACATGGTCACGCGATCCCTGGATTGAACGCCATTTGATGTCGTTTGAACGATCTACCATTATCGTTCGACCTAGGTTGTCGACTAAATTTTTTTATAAACAATTGGGTTATGAGTCCTTTTTGCTTGAGAAGACCTGAGACTTTCAATTTATGAAAATGCTTTTGCAGAATTTTAGTCTTCTCCTTTTTAGGGCTTTTTAACTTTGTTTTCAATTAACAAATCATCCCAAGTACTTTAATGAACTATTTTGGAACCCAAGATACAACTTTGGTGAAGTTTCTCTTGTAGACATGAAATCCCCATAGCTGATTTACTAGATCGTAAGGGAGGTGACGACTGATGAGTGGGTCACTTGGGGATGCTTAAGGGTGTTCCTTGCTGAAGACAGAGTTACGGTTCATGTGGGTTTGCTACGGTTGATCCATTCCTGATTCTAGGTTGTGACCTATGTGAGTGTTCTGCAGAATATTCATTGTAGATTTCGTTGTGTATGTAAGTTGCGATCTCTTCATTGTGAAATAAAATGTTTTATCCGAAAAAGGGTTTTTTTCCTGAAATCTACATATTAGCAATTTTATGGTGGCATGATTTATTCCACATAGATGCATGTGTTAGGGTTTAATTAATTTGAATAGAAAGCTGGCATCTAATTAAATAAGGTTTTATTTGGAAGTTTGCAAACCCATATTTTATCGATATCACACAACATTCAGAAATTGGTATCAGATCTTTTTTAGCGATCTTTAACTTTCGCAAATTGGTATCAGAGCGCCTTTTTCTAATTTATTGAGTGATCCTTTTTTTCTGCAATTTTTTTGTGATATCAGTTTTTTTTGAAAAATCCAATTTTGAAAAGTTTTGCAATGTTTCCATTGGAAAATTTATATAATCATATGACTATCTTTGATGGCCCAAATCATAGTTTTGATGATCTAAATCGTTTGAATTTGACGTTTACGAAAAGTATTAAATTTTGGAAAATGAAAATTCTCGTTTTAAATCCTCTATGCATATTTTGCAAACGGTTCAAAATCAAAGAGATTTTTATCGAGAGAAATTTGTTCCCTTGGACCATGACTTTATCGATTTAAAGTTGTCCAAAAAGGAGAGTGATAATAAAATCCTTTTTTTAGAAATAGAATTGGAGGACTTTAAAAATTCTTGGATTTGTGTTTGTGCTAAAGAGGAGAGTGTTTTGATTGTGATTTTAAGGCATGTGAGAAGACTCTTATGGAAAAGTTTGCGTTTATTGAGGTAGAGAGAGATAACCTTATAGGAATGATTGAACATATGAAGAAGGAGTCGCTAAAATTGGAAGAGTCTAATTCTTTACTTGAGTCTCAAATTTTGAATATGAAAAATGATTTAAAAGACTCAAGTAGTTTGTGTAGTAGTGGTAATGGCTCATCTTATTCTCATGTTTTGAGTGTCAAAGACAAGACCATTATTTGTTTTAGAGGGTCAACAACATCCATGGACGTTAGAAAAGGTCAACCCATAGGTAACTTTCCTCGAGTTTTCACATGTTTACACTATGGTAGAAAAGGTCATCTTAGGTGTTTTTATTTTGATCTTAGAAGAGGTCCCAGGAAGTTGAAGTCTGGTATTCCCTTGGTTCCCGAAACCCCTATGCGTTGTTGCACACCTATTTGGTTTAGGAAATCACTTTTAGAGGCACTAGATGATAGACTAGTTAATTCTCATTTGCTTGCACGTGATTCTTCTCTTTCTATATCTTATAGACGATTATGTTCTCATGTTTGTCATACACTAGTTGTGCTTCTTGATATCTTCTTGCTAGTGTTATGACATGTGTATTTTTATATTTATTTTTCTTTATCGTGTCGTATTTGAAAAATACAAATAGATTTTATTTTGATAAAATTTTTAGAAAAACACCAAAAGATTTTTTTATTTTGTTTTACACCGTTTATGAATGGACATTTAGGATGACCATGTCAAAACTTCATTCCATTTCCATGTGACTATTTGATAGTGTTTTGACATGCATCATCATTTCATTTTTGTGCTTTTACAGTGTGTGGAGTCATTGAGATATTTTTAGTTGATTACTACCTATATGTTTGAGTCATGAATTCCTTTAATGCATACTTGCAAAAATTTGTTTGATTATTGTACTTGTCTATCACATGTTGGTCGAAGTGTTTCCATCTCAGTCCTATCTTTAAAACAAACCAAATGCGATAAAACTTGACAATGAAAGTAGTGCATTTAAGAACCATTGCCCGTGAGGAATTTGTTTAAAATGATGAGTGTACGGGGAATTTCTACAAAAGGTACTCATATCCTTTATGATTAAGCCACCATTTAAATCGGGCCTAAAAAAGTGTGGCATTGTAAAAAGTATCCAAGGTCCAAAGAGGTTAAAAAGAGGAGTCCGAAAAAATCAGAAGGCAATAAAAACATATTTATGCCAAAAAGGGGCAATTAGGTTTTAGATTACCTCATTAGAAAAATAAAAGATTTATTATTTATAAGGGTGTTTAGTTGGAATTTAATAAAGATTTTTGCACATCTTGACAAAGTCTTGAAAAAGCATTACATAGTTTTAGATGTTATTGGCGTGGAAATGATTTTAGACTTTAATTTGTTGATAGTTAGAGTCGATGTCATTTAAATTCAACATATTTTGACATCTAAGGACGATTTTGAGTTCATTCATTAGGAGTATCCATATTAATCTTGCATATGTCCATATTCATCATGCACATTCGTTAGGAGTATCCATATCCATATTCAACATATTTTCACACCCATTCATTTCGTATCCATGATTTGGTTATCATAATGTAAATTCATGGTGTGTGATTTTTTTTATAAATTATTTTTGTTTGAAAAAATTGAAAAAATAAAAAATAGAGTGTGAAAGATTTTGAGTTTATATTTGATGATCGTAGTTGATTTGCTATGCTTGTCGTGACACTCCATACTTATTTTGTTTATTCTTTTTCTTGTCTATTTCGGGCATATAAAAAGGGGGAGAACGAATTATGATTTAATGGGGGAGTTTAAATTATGGGGGAGATTTGAGATTTGAGCTATGTTTTGATTTATGTTTATATTAATTCAAACTCGATACGTCACGTTGTTATTTGTTTCTTGTCTTATGTGCATAGGTACAAAGTTTGAAGATCATTATTGCACACCTTGATAATGAAAAAGAAAAGTTAGTGATTTAAAGATTTCAAGTTGAATATTTTTAAAGAAAATTTAAGACTTACATTTTTAGTACCTTTTTAGTTTTGGGTTCATGGGAGGGTATTAGATTTGTATAGGACATTTGTTTTGATAATCCGAATATTTTTTAATTTGTACATGCAAAGGCATAAGGGGAGATTTTTAAGGATATATTTTACATAGTCCATTTACATTTGAGTAGGCCGTATACTGCTAAAACCTTCAAAGGAAGTTCATGCTCAATCATGCATCCAGAAAGATCCGAATATCAAAGTTCATCAACAAACAGACCTCTGTGAGATAAATTTCGGTAGGTTGTGTTTAAGCCCCTTAATGTTTCATATAAAGTGTTGGGATATTTTTCTAAAATATTTTTAATTCGAAACGCCTACGTAGCCTATAAAGGCATCAAAGTCCACGTAGTTCGAATGAGGCATGGGGTGGGATTTATCCCATAGATTCGAACATGATTTTATTATATGTGAATGTAGAAAAATATGTTTTTGTTTTGAAAAAGGGTGAGGGATAATTCCATTCGGAATTTATGGGGATAACCTTCTTTTCGTTTGTTTTGAGTTTTTTTTATAGAAAATAAAGTATGTGAGTTTTTTTTATAGATCATTCAGTGCCATCTGCGCATGTTAGATTGTAGTGAGGTACAATAACATGTGTTTGCCACTTTCAGATTATTGGGGGAAACTCTTCAGTGGTGGGAGTCAGTGATCACCAGTGAGGAGAGGGACTTAATGATAATTTCGGAGTTCTGGGTGCGATTTGACCGCAAGTACATTCCGCTTGCAGTGGAGTCAGAGATGAGGAAGAAATTTGGGGAGGTTTGCTAGGGTGATCGCTCAGTTGCCGATTATGAGGAAGAGTTCACCCGTTCATTTATATTTAGAGATTCATTCAGTCTCATTCGAGATGAAGAGTTGACTTTGGTCAAACGGAGCTCGAGAGCGCTCAGTGGCCTTTAGATTAATTTTTAAGGAGAACGGATCGTTCGTCTGAACAATTATACTGTTTCAAGCACGGGGTAGACCATTGGATATGGGTTTAATTTCCTTTCAAAGATTCAAAGAGAATTAGCCCTGACGATGAAGTTTATTGAGGTCAAATCGGGGCCCGAGAGCGCCCGGTGACCTCCGAATTTATTTTCGATAGTAAAATGGTTCGTTCGTCTGAACCGTTATGTCGATTCATGCACGGGCCAGACCATTGGAAAGGGTGTTTAGAGCCCTTTAAATATTCAAATGAGCTTTTTCTATGATGATAGAATTAATCGGAGTCAAACGTGGCAGGGTAGCGCCCGATGGCCTCTGGATCGGTACTTTGAGTACGACCTAGGTTTTGTAATGAAATGGGGAGGTGCTAGGTACCTAAGGAGAGATTTAGGGGTTCCTACAATGTGATGCCTATAGATCCAATTGATGGGTGATCTTGGAACAAGTGAAAGTTGTCGAATAGACACCACATTATGTTTTCGAAAGAGGTCAATTCTGCGAACCTAAGGTAATTCTGAGGATGACCAATCCTATAGACTGAGGTTAATTCTGAGTACTTAAAATAGGTGATGATTGAGGGCCGAGGTCAATCCTAAACTATAAGAGGTGACGACCGAGCCAAGGTCAATTCTGACCTAAAAGAGGTAACGACCAAGGATCGAGGTCAATTCTGACCTAAAAAGAGATAACGACCCAGGGTCGAGGTCAATTTTGACCTAAAAAAGGTGACGACTCGGGGATGAGGTCAATTGTGACCTAAAAGAGGTGACGACCTGGGGCCGAGGTCAATTCTGACCTAAAAGAGGTGACGACCCGGGGCCAAGGTCAATTCTGACATAAAAGAGGTGACGATCGAGGGTCGAGGTCAATTCTGACCTAAAGGAGGTGATAATTGAGGGCCAAGGTCAATTCTGACCTAATAGAGGTGACGACTGGGGACAAGGTTAATTCTGACCTAAAAGAGGTGATGACCTGGGGTCGAGGTCAATTCTGACCTAAAGAGGTGACGACCCAGGGCCGAGGACAATTCTAACCTAAAAGAGGTGATGATCAAGGACCGAGGTCAATTTTGACCTAAAGGAGGTGACGACTTGGGGTCAAGGTCAATTTTAATATTGAGGGTCGAAGCCAATTCTGAGGGCTAAGGTTGTAACTTCCTTTGAGGAAATTTAGAGACTCCGTTGGGGATATGTATCTGTAGTTCCATTAGGTATTGAGGGTTGGATGTATTTTAGGTTCCGTTGGGGAAGATGGAATAATCTAAGGGCTTGATGTGATTTTAGGGTCCACTGTGGAAGAGGGAATGATCTGAGGATGTGATTTTAGGTTTCGCTGGGGAAAAGGAAATGATCCGAGGGTTGGATGTTATTTCTCGGTTGGGGAATTTCCTCATTTTTGTGATGTTCTTTGGAGACGTTGTTGGGGAGAATATCCAATTGTTTTTAGGAATTTTGCTTCGGAGGTAAGAGTTTGTGCGGGGAAATGAGTGTGGTAAAAATGTTTTTCTTGGTGGAAAAGGTTCTAAAATCTAATGGGCAAATTTAGGAATGTTTTGGGATTTTCTTGCATTTTTTGGGACTTTTTGTATGAAATTTTAAAGTGGGTGCCGATCGACATGGTTGTAAGGGTACCAAATGGTAGTGGCATGGTATATTGGGGTACCTCGAGCAGGTGGAGGGACAGTGCCGATCGGTGGGTGGCAGGGGACTACCGATCAGCATGCCCCTTTGCCTCTTATAAAAAGGGGCCGTTTCTCCTTATTTTTCACAGCTTTCTGACTTTCCTTCTTCAATTACCTTCTGCAAATTGTTATAACGCTCCAAAGTCAAAATATGGTTGAGTTCTCAAGTAGCGCAACACGCATGGAGTGGCTTGATACTGGCGATTGGGTAGTGTTGGAATGGAGGGCTAGGGTGCACCTTGCTTTAGGTAGGGAAAACCCTTTTGACTTATTCAATCCAGTGGCGGATGATCGGACTAACTTGTTCGAGCCTACACATCATCGCTCTTCTAGGGTGGTAAACGTTGGCGTTTATATAAGTATTGATTATTTTTGGATTTCCTTTCCTTTTTTCTTGGCGATATTTCCTTATTTCTTGAATTTTGACAAGGGTTTTTACCTTTTGCTTTTGACAAGGGATGACGGGGATTTTGTGGTTCATTGGGTTGTGTCATCCGTCGATTTTGTGAGATTGGAGTGTGCTTTGGATGAGACGCCTCGTTCTATGGTTATTCTTTATTCATTAGGGGATAGGTGGTGGGACATCACCCACACCTTTCATTTTAAGTTTGGGGAGATGACGGTGACTCCCATAGATGTATAGTACCTGCTGGGGCTGGATTATGATGGGGTACAAATTGAGGTGGATAGGACTATGAGGGTGACGCTAGAGGTGGTGACGGAGGCATTGGGTGATGTGGAGAGGGTAGTCTCTTGGTACTCTCTTTGTTTGTCTCTTTCGAGAGAGTTATTGCTGAGAAGGAGGATTGACGAGAGTGATGGGCGACAGGTGCGGCAGTTGACCCGTTTGTTTATTTAGTCGGTATTGGGGGGTTTCTTGGTGGTGACGAGTGGCAACATCGTTCACTTGTATTTTTTTTTGCCATTTTTGAGGGTGTTTTTGAACATCCCTCTTTATGACTGGGGGATCTCGACCTTGCCACCCTTTATTATTATCTTGATGCATCGCAAGCTTTTACTGGGGTCACGTATCTTCTTGAGGTATTCTTTATTTTTTGTATATTCCTTTATGCATTCGCATTTTCCTTCATGCATTTTATTCTTGATTTCTTAGTTGCTGACCTTTGTACTTTAGAGACGTGGTTCTATGAAGTGATTGGGTTTAACACCCAATTAATAGCTTTGAAGGATGATTCTGTTGGGGAATTTTGTCTGATGTACTCGTGGTAGAAGTCAAACTGACAATCGAAGAAGTCCCTCTCTCTGGAGGTGTTGCATCAGGTCTTGGATGGCCTGACGAGTGAGTTAGTAAGTCCTTCTTTCTTCTTGAGACTATCTTTCCCTTGATGATGTTTTCCTGATATTGATCTTTTGCTCTTGCTGGGGAATTTTTAGGTGACCTTCTATCCCTAGGGGACATCCATCCAGCATACGGGTTTGACTGGGGGAATTCGGCAGATGAGGCATTTATTGGCGAACGAGTTCGGCCACACCGGTACCACGGGGAGAGAGTAGTTTGATACATTGTGGAGGATTAGGATGCGGTGCCACAAGCGAGGCCCACGTTATACATGAGGCGAGTGCGAGAGATGTCGAATGATGCATGGGTAACAGTGATGATGGGTGAGCCTTACTCATTATACAACGACACGATGGCGATGATGACTATATGGACTTTGTGTCGAGCTGGTTGATGCCACCCAGCATATATGACGTTATGCCTCTCCTCCGTGCAGGTTTGAGTCATCCGATGGGGTCTTCCCACAGTGCAAGCGGTGAATCGACATCAGCGGTGGCAATGACTTCGGGGGTTCCTTTTATTTAGCTGGGCGCTCTTACTTATAATATTCATCAGGATGATGGAGGGTTAATGCATATGTTGAACCGTCCTAATGCGATGGATCCAGAGGAGTTGGGCTTGACAGAGTAGGTCCTTTGACCTAAGGTATACTTTTCATCTCTTTGTATTTTTAATTTCCTGATTTCTTCCTTTGTCTCAAACTAACTGATTTGCTATTTTCTACTTTCTTTTGCTGCACATACAGGTCTCCACCTCCTGGTTGAAGGATATTAGGGATTGTATATCTTTGGTGATCACCCACATTCAGGATGCAATTTTGGTTCCTTATTGTTTGGTACCGTCTGCCTTGTTTGAGGAAGGGTCGGGCTCAGGGAGTGGAGGCACGTCATCTCGTCGCAGAGGGAAGAGAGTGCACCGCAAGGAAGTAAGCTATTAGAGAGAGAAAGAAGGAGAATATAGAGAAAGAAGAGAGAGAGAGAGAGATTGTAGGTGAGAGAGAGAGAGAGAAAAAGTAGGTGGGTTTGAGCGGAGTCCCGTTGTATTTCCTTATTTTTCCTGCAAAACTGATGTAATACAACAAAAATCTATGCAAAAAAATGAAGTTTTTGTTAATTTTTATTTTTAGTGACTATTGCACAAGCTCTTTTTACTTTTCTGCTCAGACCGTAAAAAGAATTAAAAATGATTGGAGAAATATTTTATTTTAAAATGGGATAACTAAAAACATAAGGGTAAGGAAATTCAGAATTCCTTTAAAATAAAAATTATTTTTATTGAGTTTTTTAATTTTCATAAAAAAGGAAAAAGGGAATTTCCCCCAAAATAGGGGGTTGTCGATTGGCATGACCCCTGTCCTGCCTATCGGCATATCAGTCCAGCCTAATCTACCCAAGGCTTTGATTGCACTTTCTTCAATTTCTTGGTAGTTGGTGGGGTAAGTTTTCCTCCGATTTCTGTAGGGTTTCTTGTCTTTGTTTGAGAGCTTACAAGTATAAATAGGGGTGTGGATGAAGGTTTTCCTTCACACTTCCACATTCCTTCTCATTTACATTCTTCTTTGCTCACTATCATCTTATTTTGTGATATGGCTCTCCCTAGTAGTGTTGAGTTTGAAAATTACCTTGAAACCTAGGAAGCGATGTGCTCCTACAACATTAACTACGATGCTTTCAACATGCGACAAGTCTCTTTGTGGCGTAATCGGCCAATAGATTGGAATATGCTGATGGAGGCAATTGAGTTTTGGTACCCTGAGGACCATCTCTTTGGCTTCGAGTTGGACAAAATTTGTCTGACCTATAAAGAGTTTTCTTCCATATTGGGGATAAATCCCAGTGTTGCAGCGGCTATACCTGAGTTTTCTCGATCCCCCAGGGAGCTGTTGGCGGGACTTCTCCATATTTCACCTTCGACAACCATGTCCTTAGTCACGGGAGGAATGATTTTTCTTCCTACGGTGCTGTAGTCTGTACATTTATAGGATGTTGGCGATGTTAGCTATGCAGGAGCCGTCATTCTCTGCCTGGTTTCAAAATTTCTGTTGGTAACCGGGGAAATGCTAGTGGACCCCCAATTTGTAGTAATTTTTCCTAGATATCGTACCAACGCAATCTTGCAGTAGTAATACTGGCAGAGACTTTTAATGGTCTGGATGCCTAGCGGGAAGGTCGTTCCGACTTTTTGAGGGGTAGCCCTATAATGCTGTTCATATTGCTATCAGAGAGATTTTTTATGGAGGTCCCACTAAAGTATCTTTTTTCGGTGGTGACGAACTTCTCATGCTATTTTATTAGTGTATGCCTGGACATTAAGAGCTAGGAAAACTATTTCATAGAGCACGGGGATCAAGGCTTGCGATACTCAGTGCCTTGGTGGGGAGAGATGTTGCCCATTTTGAAACTCGGAGAATAACAATATGTTCAATTGGTAAGCCTCCGACAGACCTCTTTCTACTTTCCCTGGTGGCTTCTGCGCCAATTTGGTTGGGAACAAATTGTGCCACTGCGAACACTGGACTTCTTTCTTGTGGAAGATATAATAGAGCGTATGTGTATGCGGCTTGGATCTTTGTGGGAGAATGGCCAACCGTCGACCCGTCCATTCCAGTCTATTGGTAGAGTCTATCATATCTTAGTGGACTACATGAAGTGGTTATAGAGAAGAGTAGTTGCCAAGATGTTGGTTATGAAGACCAGGCAAAGGCAGTGTGCTCTATCTAACACCATGGGGGAGGTGCTATGGTTTTTCCCAGGCTGGTCTAGGATTATCATTCCATGGAGCATTAGTCGCACTCTCTTCAGGCAGGGTAAGTTTAAGGGCCCCAAGATGTGGGTGATGATGGGGCTGGTTCCTCTAGTAGCTGCGGGTAGGGCCCCTGGTAATTTTGTGAAGCTTTTGTAATACATTTGGTTATGCATTTGGGAATAATTTGAGGGTTATTTTAGGTGTTATGGGGGATTATTTTTATTGTGTTTTTTGGAAGGTAGGAGTATATTGACAAGGGAAGTCATTTGATTCCTTATGCCATCGTAATTGTACTAGAATTTTCAAATAATGGAGTTTTCGATCATCTAGTTGTGCCTCTTGATGAATTTTGCATTTGAATTATCTATTTAAATTTCTAAGACATACATAATCTTTTTATTCGTGTATATGTTAAATAAACTGTCATTATCGGGGAATAAGAAGATAATAGCATTTTCTGAAAAAGAAAGGAGCCATGCTCATATAAAGAAGATGAGCTGCCTACGTACCTCCGAGGGTTTTGAAAAATTTTTGAAATTCATTTTTAAAAGAAAAAGGATTTTTAGAGGATCAGGCCCCACGTAGTTCTGAGTAGAGGGAAATGAAGATTTTTTTAAGAATAGAAGGGAGATAAGTCGTAACGCGTCGAGATTTCGGACGAGGGGTAGAATTTCATCAGACAGTCCAGGTTGACTGGACGCACTATTTATGTTCCATTAAGATCGGTGAGCATAGAGGCGCCATATGACATGATCTTTTTCATAATGTAGAGTCCTCTCCAATTGGTCTTGAATTTCCCTTTAGGGTCCCAGATGGGCTCTACTATGATTTTGAGGGATAAGTCCCCTTCTTAGACACTGCGATCCTTGACTCTCTTATTGAATGATTGGGATGTACGACTATGGTACCCTTGTATGTGATATAGATCTTTTTGCTTCCTTTTGTCCAAGAGTGACAAGTTATCAAGATGGCTTTGGTGCCAGTCTTCCTCGCTGACTTTGTTTTCAAGCGCGATGCGTAGCAAAGGGATTTCTAGCTCTACGGGTAGGACTTCTTCCATGCCATAGGCTAGAGAGTAAGGGGTAGCCCTAGTAGAGGTTTGAACTAAGGTGAGGTAGCCCCATAGGGCGTAAGGGATCCTATCGACCCAATCTTGTAAACTCTCGATCATCTTTCTAATGATGGCTTTGAGATTCTTATTGGCATCTTTAACTACTCCATTAGTTTGAGGTCGGTAAGGAGAAGAATTATGTGTTTGAATGCCATACTCGTCGATCACCTTTGTAACCTCTGCCTCAAAGTGTAACCTACGGGACCCCATACCGATAGATGATGTTTTGCTTGATGAACTTGGCCTTTTTTTTTGCATTCAGAACTGTGTATGACTCACCTTTTACCCATTTAGTGAAGTAGTCAATGGCAACCAGGATGAATTCTTATCCATTGGATGCTTTGGGGTGTAACCTTCCGTATGATATCAATACCCTATATGGAGAAAGGACAGGGAGAAGTCATGTTATACGATTCTCGCGAAGGCAAGTGTTGTAGGTTGGAAAACTACTTGTATTTGAGGCATCTTCGAAGGTAGGCTGTGAAATCTTGAACTATGGCAGTCTAGTAGTAACCCTGCCAGATGATCTTCTTGGTGAGCATATGGCCATTCATATGGGGTCCACATTCCCCACTATGGATTTTTTGCATCATTTTTAATGTCTCTCCCTGTGATACAGTACAAATGGGTTCCATCGAACTTTTTCTTGAATAGTGCTTTATCGCAGATAATGTACTGGGCAGCCAATCTGTGAAGGGTTGCTCGGTATTTCTTGTCAGAGCCTTGGGGGTACCTACCATTCTTGAGGAGGTGCCAAATATCATAGTACCAGTAGTTAGCTATATTAGGATCTTCTTCTGTGATGAGCTCAATGTGGTGGGAGTGAGTTGGTTTATCTTGCATTTGGACAAGGAAATGGGCCATTGTTATTCCTTCAGGCATATCAATCATAAAGGATAAGGTAACAAGGGTATCAGCTAGGTTGTTCTTTGCTCGAGGCAGGTAGTGGAATGTGACTTCTTGGAATTAGGAAGCTAGCTCTTCTAAATGGGCATGGAAGGGTGAGAGTCTTTCATCCTTAACTTTTCATCTTTTGAGCACTTAACCGATGATGAGGGTTGAATCCTCATAGACATCGAGGTATCGAATTCCTTTGTTGAGGTAAACTTCAAGGCCTACCATGCATGCCTTGTATTCAGTCATGTTGTTGGTGAAGGTAAAATCTAATTTGATGGTAATGGGAGTGTGAGAGTCATCAGGGGCAATTAGGAGTATCATAATTCCATACCCTTTTTTATTGGCGGTACCATCAAATAACATTTTACATTGAAGATCTTCTTGGGATGTACAGAGGATATTCTCATCCGATAAATCAAAAATCGTAACATAGGCTTCTTCTATAGGGTGGCCAACAAGGTAATTAGATATGGCTCTTCCTTTTATGGCTTTCTGCGTGACATATACAATATCAAATTCGGCTAGAAGCATCAACCAACGGGTCATTTAGCTTGATAAGGTAGGCTTCTTGCGTAGGTACTTGATGGGATCCATTCGGGATATAAGTTTGATGGTAAAGGTGAGCATATAGTGCCGTTACTTTGGGGTGACCCAAACAAGGGAGATACATGATTCTTCCAAGCTGTGCCGTTAACTTCGTACCCAGACAACTTGCGACTAGGATAGTAGATGGCGCTCTCTTTGCCGATTTTTCAAGGTACTAGGCTAGCAAATCCCCAGCTGCAATATGTGTTACATTTATATAAAGGAGTAGGGGAAGACCTGACTGCGGTGGCATGAGTATTGGAGGTCGGTTTTGGTATTTCTTTATTCAGTCGAAGGCCTTTTGGCAAGCTTCGTTCCAAACCTTGGTCGAATACTTTTGGAGGATTTTGAAGATGGGCTCACAGATAGAAGTCAACTGGTTAATGAACCAGATGATATACTATAATTTTCCAAGGAATTCCCGAATTTACTTCTCCGTTTGGGGTTGTGTCATTTCGATTATGGCTTTTAGCTTGGCAGGATCTGCTTCTATCCCTTTCTCACTAACCATGAATTCCAAGAGTTTTCCTTTAGTAATGCTGAAGACACATTTTTGTGGGTTAAGTTGTATCTGATATTGTCGTGGTCGTTTGAAGAACTTATTGAGAGTGGAAAAATGACCTTCGCTAGTCTTAAACTCGATAATCATATCATCCACATAGACCTCGACTTCCTTGTTTATCAGATCGTGCGAGATGGTTGCTGTAACACCCCGTATTTCTGTGCATTTAAAAAAATTAATTAATTCGGGTAAAAATTTAGATTACTTATGTGTCGTAATTTAATTGAATTAGTTATGGTAAAATTTATTTAAATATTAATCAGAGAGTGAATATTTAATATTGAGGGAAATTTAATTACTAAGTGTATAGTAATAATTTATGTCATAGCGTGTATTAGTGATGTGGCATTTATTTATCTCAATCGGGAGTCGACGGACTAATTTGGGTGTGAGATAAGGATTTTTATAAATTAATTCGGATGTCAATTTTGAGTGCACGGTTGAGTCCGAATGGGACGAGATAGTTAAAAAGTGTACCCGGGGGTAGTAAACGGGTCACGGGGTGTTTTTAGGCATAGCGGGCCCACACGGGGGTATTTGGGTTACCTAGGCTTGGCCCATTAGGCTAAAAACGGGATTAGTGTTTTAAGACCTAAATCTAAGAGTTAGGGAATGGTAGAAAAACGTAAACCCAAATCTGAGAATTTGGGGAGAAAGTGAGAGGGAGCAGTTATAGCCAATTTGGGGATCTTTTGGAGATAAAGCAAGGAACAAATTGGGTGTTCATCATCAATCTTGCCTCTACACCAATAGATAAGACCCTACGAACCCCAAAAGGCAAGTGGTTAACTTGATGTGATGTTTATTTATGATATCCAATTCATATTTTTGTGATGTGGAAATCTAAAATTCGTTTTGGGTACACACGGGTACAAAATGGGGTTTTTGTAATTGGAAAACCATAATGAGATTTGATGTAGAAATTTACTGTGTTACATGATTCTGAGTAGATAGTTAACTTAGATTTGAAAAACCCAGTAGAAATTTATGAATGAAATTGGGATAAACAGATGAAATTGGGACTGAACAAAGAAAGACCCCGAAATTTCCTAAGTTGAGATTTGTGGGAAATTTAGTCATGTTTGAGGTTGTAAGGGAGGTTCTAATCATGTTACCTTGTGGTAAAAATGTTGTCTGCGCTTGGGTTGAACCATAGAAGAGATTGGAGTTGGGAGAATTTCGTTAATGGCTGAAACAGAGTCGGAGAAGAAGAAGAAGAAGAAGAAGAAGACATCTTCGATCGATCGATCGATGGTCTAGGATTTTTTACAGGTCGGCCAGTTTTATATATAAGAGAAATTATTTTAAAATTTCAATTCCCATACATTATTTAGTGAGAAATAAATATGGAACATAAATTCCTAACAATTGTAAGGAGGAGTAATTGAAATTTGGAGGGATTTATGTGTGACAGATTATGGTTAGTTTTGGGAAGAATATTACAAAATAATTTAATACGGATCGAGTGGGTGAGTCCGGGTATATTGGTTGAGCGATGCCAATGTATTAAATTAATTAGGAATTAAAGCTAATTAATTCGGAGTCGGAGATCTAGACTCGGGTATTATATTAATTTCGGGCCATGAGGGCGAGTCCGAGAATATTAGTTAGGCGACACCAAAAGTAATTTAATTAATTATTGTGCAAGTTAATTAATAATTAAAGTTGGACCATAAACTAAAGATATTATGTATAGGCTTGTGTTACGGACTCAGTAAATGGTAAAGTCGGGATATTTTATATTTATATATATACGGTATGTGATAGTGTATATATGGTGTGTGCTTATAAATATAAGTGGTTAGATATTATTAATACATATACTCTAGTGCTATCAAGGGATGTTACACGTAGTGGGTGAATATCCTAGCTTGAGGAGTAAGGCGAGTATATCCCCAGGTCATAGCGTCCGTTATATGGGTGAGGGGTTTATCTCACTTTCAGGGAAGGAATATGACCGCCTCCATTATGTTTATATTTTTGGCCAAGTTAGTGAGCGATTCTGACTTGGGGTAACTAGGTTATGCGAGTACACCTAGTGTGATAGCACTTTAAAGAATACATCCGGTGAGTTATTACTCGGGAGGATGGGTTATATTTATATTCAACATATGTGTGAATGTTGTAATATGGTTCTACATATATAATAAGATAAATAGTTATATACGGGTCATTAAATACATGAAGTGAATTGCATTAATTATGTATGGGTTATATTCACATTCAACATGTGTGATTGTTGTAAGATAACTGTACGTACATAATGGGGTGAATAATTATATACGGGAAATTTAAATATATGGAGAAATATGTATTATTTATATAACTAGTTAATGTTATATGGCTTTGAAGGAAGATGATTAACTAAGTTAAGATGATAAATAACTTATAAATCATGCTTTTACAATACTCGGGATTGAGTAGGGCGGTTGAAAAGATTTATATCAAGTATCTCGTTTCGAGGTAAAGGACTAGGTGGGATATGAAGAAGGCGTTAAGTGTGCACATTAGTTGAGGGGTAAGTCTGTCCTCAAGGAGTACGACACTAACTAAAATATGAAACGCATTCATGCATATTTTATTAATGCAAGTTAATCATTTGTTAAATGTTTTCAAAATGTTTTGGGTTCTAACCCTTGTTATAAATTATTTTCAAAACCTTTTAGGTGTCTAGCCATAGGGACACCAGGATTGACTCATTCCAGGGATTCGCTGCTGCAGCATATGTGGATGTTGCAGGATTTGGATAGGAACCTTTATTCCTTCTATTCCTAGTATAGGAATTTTCTATCAGATATTCGAGCATGTTGCTCACGGTTTTATTTAATATTTATTTCTGAAACCTTGAAATTTATTGTTATCTGTATTTACTTTCGTATTGGATTTTAGACGATTGTTTATTCGGCCAGATTCTTATTTATATGTGATGGTTGTATTCAGTTAGGTTGTGATTGTTAATTATTTATTTCTGCATGAGTATTTCATTGAATTGATGAAAGATAAAACTTGGCACCAGTCTGATTTCACTTTGGTGGTTAGTAATTAAAAAGTTTTTACAATGATGCTAAGAATGAACCAACTGAGAAACTTGTTCTAATTTAATCTAGGACTAATCACCCGGGGTTTAATTAAGTGGGGTGTCATAGTTGTGTCAGACGTCTGGGAGGTAACACCTTCATTTTTTAGACCAAATGGCATGACGATGTAATAAAAGGTTCCCCAAGGGGTGATGAATGCTTTTTTCTCTTGATGATCTGGGTGCATCTTGATCTGATTATATCCAGAAAACCCATCAATGAATGACTTGAGAGCATAATTGGCCCTATTGTCCACAATCATGTCGATATTGGGTAGAGGGTAATTATCCTTCGAAAAGGCCTTGTTCAAGTCTCGGCAGCCAATTCACATGCGAACCTTACCTCCTGATTTTGGCACGAGTACGATATTGGATAGCCATGTGGGATATTGGATCACACGGATAAAACCTACGTTAAACAATTTGACCACTTCTTCTTTAACTTTGAGCGACTATTAGATGCGGAGCTTTTGTAGTTTCTGCGTAACCAATTTGCATTCATGGAGAGTAGGAATCTCATGATGAGCTATCTCAGGGTCAATGTTGGGCATGTCATCGTAGGACCATGCGAAGACATCCACAAATTCCTTTAGTGATTCCTCGAGTTGCGCGTGATCATGCTCGTCAAGGGTGTACCCTATCCTAATCTCGCGCAGTTGGCTACTAGAACCAAGATTAATAACAACAGTTTCATCTTCATTAACTTGAATGCGGTTATGTTATTTGTTATTAACCTTATTTAGATCAGTTAAGAATTGTTCATTTGAAAAATCATCATCATCAAGAGTTTGATTAAAGTTAAGATAATCAATGTAAGGCATATCAAGATACTCAAAATCTTCATTTAATTCATTGATAGGAAAAATAGCATTTAGAACCCCATCAAAGGAGGTTTCGATTACATCAGAGTAAGGAGGAACAACTAGGGAAGAAGAAAGGGGATAAACTTCAGGGTTAATTTAAATATCAGTAGGTGGCACAAGTGTATCATGCCAGTTGAGGAGAGGTGCATCAGCAGCTTTGATCAGCCGATATGGATATGAGGATGTATCCCCTAAGTGGATCATATAGAGTGTCATCCTCAATATTTGAAAATTGAAAGAATCTTTGGAGTCACTTTTCTCAGAATCTCGGGTATCAGCTATGGTCTTCTCAATGAGTGGTTGCACTTGATGGTAGGAACGTTCGGCCCACGAGTAGCTTTTTGGAAAAATGATTTCCATTCTAGGTTTCATCTTCTAACCACATGATCGTACCACGGTTCAGGAAATTCACAGAAGGGAAAATCTTCACCCTTTTTGATGAATCTTTTGTTCAAGGAATTTCTCAAGACAGTCTTGTCAATTTCTAGCCTTCGCTTTAGTTAAGGCTAATGAATCATTTTGAGTTCTTCTACCGATGATTGATAGTCCAAGATATGGGTCAGAAAAGCTTTCTTCAACATAATGGGTTTAAGTATCCCCTGTTGTCGTCGTCCCAACCCCAGTCTGGGCATGAAGTGCATATTCTTGAACATCTAGATTACATTGAAATTTCCATGGGGGTTGTACTCTAGGAAAACCCTATCTTTGAAATCATCCCTTGTTGGGAGTAGAAGTGGTTCAAACCTGAAACCAGACATAAGCATATCATTTATCCCGTGATTTATCTCTAGTACTGGATTACTGGTGCTTGCATTATCGTCGTTGCCCAAGATGGTGATGACCTTCCCATTAGAGAAGAACTTCAGTTTCTAATAAAAGGAAGAAGACACCCCCTTGATGCTATATAGCCACGGCCATCCGAAAAGAAAATTAAAATAGTCTGGGATATCGATGACTTAGAATTTAACAACCGGATTTATAGGGACAACCCCGATTACAAGCTTTATAGATCCCATCACTTATCGACGGGTATTATCGTAGGCACGTATCGTGGTAGATGTTGGAGAAAGTTCGCTAACTTTTAGTCCCAAACAATTGAGAGTCCTTAACAGCCAGACATTCAGAGATGATCCATTATCGATACATGAAAGTGGGACGGTCTTTCCCTTGCTTTCAATAGAGAAGGAGAGAATTCTAGTAGAGGTTAAAGATTTGACCAAATTCACTACATCTTCTAGTGTGGTAAAAAGAGGAACTGTGGGTCTTGTGAGTAGCTTGATCAAGGCATTTCAGTGCAGTTAGGAAGACATAAAGAGTCCCCACAAATTGATATTAGCTTGGGTTTCTTCAAGTGATCAAGGATCTTACTCACCTCAAGGGTCATTTATTGTATAGGGAGATTCTAAACACCATTTCCTTTGTCAATTTCTGATGGTTGTAGGCTTGGGATTTGGTAATGCCTCCTTGACCTGGTCATATGGTTCACAGAAGAGGAGAAGAACATAAACCCTGTTTCCTCATCAATCTCGAGTTGTTCAACAACCTTGTTAATTTCTCCTAGCATCTCTTCAAATGATATCATCCCATATATGTTGATTATTGGACTTGTCTTTTTTGGACTCTGCCCTTCGTCTGAATCATCAAATTCGTTCCCCCACCCAGTGGTAATGATATTATCTTTCCATAAAAATTCAATACACTACACAGCTTTAATAGCTTCTTCATATAAATCCTCCCATTCGACAAGGGGATGTAAAAGCAAAGGGACTAGATGCCCTTGTATTTTCAATGCATCAAGTATCTCGAATATATTGCAAATATCACTTGTCTGTCAGAATAAATCCACCATGATCTGGACCACATCATCTAAAATGACTTCATCGATTGGAACCACCTAATTGTCTGACTCTCGAGCCCATTTTCGATCTTCTAAGAACAATACGCTGAATCTATGACACTTAGCGATCACCTGGGAGGGCAATTTCATCCTAAACTCTAGGAGTTAGTTCAACACTTCTGTCAATTCCATATCTTTACCTCCAGAACAGGTGTGGATAGCGATGCATGCTCTGGTAAGGAGTGTTAAGGACTGATGGGTAAAGCTGGTAGGGTGTAGGAGAATGTATCGGCATGCTTGGAGAGGTTTAGGAGAATATATGGGTATGGTTGGTGATTTTCTTGGTATGATCTAGGTAGATGGGTCAAATTCTGGGTCTTCTTTGAGGAAAATGGCATTTGTATAATTCGTGAGTGGATTATGGGTAGTGTTTGGTTTAGGATTGGTTAGTGGGGCGTTGATACCCTGATCGATTAGACCTTATATCATATTTCATAGGGGAAAAAACTGGTCGGTGGTATGGATGATAGTTTGGTGAAAGTCACAATGGGCATCTGGTTTAAAATTTTTGGGAAGTGGGCTAGGTAGTGGATGAGGGTCCAAGGTCTTGATAAGGTTTCGGCTTAAGAGGGCCTAATAAACTTTGGGGAGGGGAGAATGAAGCTCGGTGTATTCCTTATGGACTAGGATAGGGCGAATTTCGGATGGCCTTGAAGTGGTAGGCTAGGAAATGTTGTTGATGGTTAAAACGACAATATTGGTAGGCTTTCAAGCATTTTGGGAGCCAACTATCCAAATAATTTCTTTGGTTCAACTTCTGTCTTCGAAATAACTTCTTGATCTCTACTCCTGTTTCTTTAAGGGCTCAGAAATGAGGGTAGTACTGTCCTCCCATCTTCGCTCGGACATGGGTTAAGAAGTTTTTCTTCATAATGTTTAGTTGTTCCTCCTAAAGGCCGATTGGTTATGGTGGCTATTTTCTCTCTCCATCTTGCTATGAAGTTACTAAATTACTCCTTTGGATTCTGCTTGAGCATCTCTAAATCACGGTGGGTAACCTTTAACTCTTCGTTGTACTTGTAATGTGAGATGAATTCGAGAGAAACATCCTCCTCACTGCGAATTCTGGACTTTTTGAGAGACAAGAATTGTCTCAGTGGTAACTCTGAAGATGAACAATCGGTGGTCCACTACCCCCGAACTTATCGATATTGGGCATCTTGAACTTTTTTGGAAACCTTGATTTAGGGTAAGGTGACATGTGGGTGTAGTCCATGTAGTTTCCAGAGAGTATGACTTGGTAAAACTTGTTGGTCAACATCTTGAGGTCTTACTTGACCTTGTTCAACTCTTCCTCATTTGGATCAACGGTCATGGGTAAGTTATCCCCTAGTTGGTCAAGGTTCGGCATAGGGAGGTGGGTTGGCGGTAGCCCATTATCAGGAGAAACACGTGGATCATGCTGGTATTTCTCGAAAACACAAATAGGATTAGGTGAGGGAAGACCCATAGAGCGATAGAAGGGGACCTCGGTCTCTTCAAGGACAGGGACCCAATTTCATTGAATCTCATGAACCTCGATAAGGTTGTCAATCTTGGCAGTGAGATGTGCTAGAACCGTCACCAAATTTGGCTTCACATTCAGTACTTGCTATGTGTTCTCCATGGAAAGCAGATGGATTCTGAACTCGGAGGAATTGAGGGGACCGACGGAGCTTTGGGGTGGCTCGACTGAAGACCGAAGCCAATAGGGAGCCAAGCCAAGGGTATGCGATCGACCTGAGAAGGAGAAAATTGGGATTTATTTTTTGGAAAAGAGGAAAGAAGGAAAAATGTTTTTGACATTTTTGGAAAAGATAAGGACAAACATATTTTCGGGTAAAGGGAAGGAAAAATATTTTTGGGATTTTTGGTTAAGAGAGGGAAAAATGTTTTGACACTTTTAGAAAAGAAAGAAGGAAAAAATGAGAGACGGGTCTTATCATGATTATTATTATGTTTATTATATTCTCACTTGTATTAAGTTTACCTAAATTCAAAAAGAAATGCTGGAAGTGACCCTATTTTGGAAAAATTGGGTTTGAAAAATATGTAAAAACACTAGTTCGACTTCTTACCAGGCTCATGGGTAGGGTACTATTTTTAAAAATTGCTCAAAATTTTGGGCAGCATGCTGACCTGTCATTTTAGTAGAGTTTCGGGTAGAAAGTAGCAAACTAAATATGAGTGCCCTAGGTTTGACACGTATATGTGGGTATGCAGTTGTTGGGATAATTGGAAGGTGTTCCCCCCTTTCGCATGACTTCCACGATACAAGTCTTTCTTTTGAGGGAAATTAGTACGTGTGAATAAGCCATTTTGATATACCTGAGTGTACGTATATTGCCTCACTATATACCTCGCGGGGACAGTACGTGTGAGAGCGAATTCGATATAATCGACGTACATGAACGAGTTCCCTGCGACATACCTCTCGTCATGGCTTCAGTCAAGAGGTACAATGCGGGGGGAACCATTTGATATAAATCAAAGGTACTTGGCCAATGGAAGGTGAGATTCATATCTCTTAGGATAACTGTGACCTGGCGGAACAACGCCCATCATAAAGTGCCCCCTAGTTACAGGACACAATTTGGTCAATAACGATGATTTTTGGTGATATAAAGTGCAAAATGCATGATCCTTGATTAGTACATTATGGAGAGAGTATCTTTATTGATGAGCTTCATGCCAAGAAGTGGATAAGGTATAAGTAAGTAAATATATACTAAGCATGGATGTGTGAGAGTGAGTGGTGTGTAATTATCTACAAGTGAGTGTGTGGTAGTGAACCTAAGCATGGATCAACTACAAGTGGTGTCTGATAAGTGTGAGTGAGAATGGATATATACAAGTTTGATATGTGGAGGTGTGTTAGTGACACCTAAGCATGGATTTCTAAGTGGCGTGTGCAACATGTGGATGTAAGTGATCCTAGGTGCATGTGGTGTGAAGTGAACATAGAGAATTCCTACAAGTGTGTGAGTAGTGATACAAGGATGAGGTATATATGTGCAAGAAATAATATAAGAGAGAAAGGATACATACAGGTATGTGTATACGGGCATAAGAAAATAAAGCACCCATGCAAATAGAGTCTAGTCCTCTTATGAAAAAGTCCCCAGCAGAGTCGCCACTGTGGCCAACTCGTTCAAGATCGCATTTCGAGCCTCCTCTCTCGCTCTCTATGCCCCTTTTCTCGAAGGAGGGGGAGATGGAGCAAGAAGGGGGATTAAATGGTCTCATTCCCTTACTTAGTAACACTTCGTCCATCTTCGGTGTGGGGTAAATGTAAAGAGATGGAGTCTCCAACCTATTTTACACAAAACAGGCAACAAAACATGTTGCTGCCTCGAGAGAGCGGTATCAAAGACAAATTAATGCATACGAAACAAATAGTTAGAGGATTCGGGGGCTATGTTATGGAATGGGAATGTGTTAGGCACCCATCCCACCCTTTCAGTCTCTCATGGGCTAGTGTTATTATTTTCCTTTATTTCTCCGTAAAGTGTTTGTGCGTGTATATATAATGGATATCGGAATCACCCAACTCATACCATGGAAGCGATAGAGTGAGGTCATCCATAGGAATTTTCCCAAAATAATATATATAGAAAATAATATTTGTGCATTTATCACAATATTGATCGTTATTATGAAGCGACAATATGTGTTGGTTGAAATGCTAATAAGGATAATATGTATATTAATGTGAGAATATGATAAATATGAAAATAAGGAATTTAGGAAAATTGGAGGATTTAGAGAAATTGATAAATTAGAAAATTGGAAAATTGGACTTGAGTCTCAGGATTTAATTCGAAATGCCTGCGTGGCCTATAAAGGCATCAAAGTCCATGTAGTTCGAATACAGCATCGGGATGGGGTTTGTCCCATAGATTCGAATAGGATTTTATTATATGTGTGTGTAGAAAAATATGTTTTGGTTTTGAAAAAGGGTGAGGGATAATACAGTTCCGAAATTATGGGCGTAACCCTCTTTTTGTTTTTATTATTTTTTTATAGAAAATAGAGTATGTGCAATATACTAATAAAAATGTAGACATTAATGTGTATGAACTAAAGTAAGAACTAGATTATGAATCTAATGAGACTTATGCAAAAACAAGGAATTTAAAGACAGATGGAAGGATTTGGACCTTCTTTGAAGCTTGATCTTGGATCTTGGATGAACTCCCTTGAATGTGAGATGAATGTTGGATGAGAGAGAATAAGATTTGCTAAATTGGGTATGAAAAGGATGTGAATATAAATTTGAATGGAACCTTACTGATTTCGAGAGAATGTTACTGAGATCACCGATGATGATGGATCTCTAGTGTGCCTTGGGAGTGACATCATGACCTTTATTTATAGGGCGAGGGTGGTGATGATTGGCATTACCCTAGTCCTGCTTATCGGCAGATGACCCTAGACACACTGCTGATAGGCAGAGGACTGGACTTGCCAATTGGCAGTCTCATGCATATTTTCCTGGAAAAATGATCATAGAACGTAATCCATTGATCCAAATCGTGCAAGGTCATACCGCTACAAAGTTACTTCAGTGACCTTCAAGAGTCCTTTGAACCTCTCCAGGGTCCGGGAGTTGACTTTGGGTCCTTTGGACGGGAGATCGTCGGACAAAAACGTATCATTCGTCCGCATGGTAAGTCAGAATCGCGCACAGGGTGGACCGTTGGAAAGGTTAATAGATTTACTTAAACATTCCAAAGATTTTCGCTTGGTACAAAAGTTGACCTTGGTCAACCGACCTCTCGGAGTAAAACGGAAAGTTCGTTCGCACCGTAAGTCAGAATCGCGCACGGGGCGGACCGTTGGAAAGGGTATTTAGTTCCCTTCATAATTTCATTCAGTTTTATTTGAGATGAAGAGTTAACTTTGGTCAAACGGATCCCGGGAGCGCCCGGTGGGCACCGAATCAATTTTTAGGGTAAAAGGGATCGTTCGTCCGAACGGTTATGTCGTTTCGCACATTGGGCGGACCACTGGAAAGGGGTTTAAGTTCCTTTCGAAGATTCAAAGATATTTTTCTCTAACGATGAAGTTGATCGAGGTCAAATAAGGACCCGAGAGAGCCCGATGGCCTCCGAATCGATTTTTAGTCGTAAAATGGTCCGTTCATTCGAATCGTTATGCCGATTCGTGTAAGGGGGAAGACCATTGGAAAGGGTATTCAGAGCCCTTCAAAGATTAAAATGAGGTTTTGCTCCGATAATAGAGTTGACCAGAGTCATATGGGGCCCGGGAGCTCCCGATGACCTCAAGATCCTTACTCGAAGTATGACATAGGGTTTGTAACGAAATGGGGATGTGCTAGGGACCTAAGGAGAGACTTAGGGGGTCCTAGAATGTGGTGTTTACAGATATCAATCAATCAAATCTAGTCACGTTCTTCCCAACTTACAAGTAGGTTTTGCCTTTTTTATAGTACTTTCTGCGTATTTGATGTAACTGCTATTGATATCACACTGTGATAGACATTAATTAGTCTTAGTATGTGCATGTTATGATATTTCCATACTACATATGTTATTTAATATAATTGATATTTGAATATGGATCATTTGAATCAATTGAAATCACTCTCACCTAATAGCTGATTTCATGAGGTTATTGCAATGATTGAATCAGTGCACTCATGAACCTATGTGCTAATTGTCTTTATTATATGCATCAATATTAACTAGGGAGTAGACTATCGTGTTATCCCAAGGAATTTTTCTACTTGGTCTCAGGTCTTAAATGTTTGTGAGCCTCGATTTATCGCTACATATGTATGAGTGCCACTCTTGTTAGTGTGCTTAGCTATTTATTTTTCCCCAAAGGTTTAGGTTGAGATTATTATTTAGTTATACTGATCATGCTTAATTATTTTTATACCCATTAGTAAACTAGTAAGTGTAGGATTATCGACTTAAAAATCCTTGATCTTCTTTATAAACATTATTTATGCTTCACTTAGCAAACAGTTCATTCCATACACATTCAAACTTCTATATAGATATAATTGTTATAGAACTAGTTAAAATCTACTTAGCATACTCATGCTGATTCATTTTTCCTCCAGATGTTCCAGGATAAGCAAGCCATACCCGCTCCCTTTTTATGATACGCACGGATCATATGTATGCATATATAACTACATGGAAGAAGATGTGAGCAAAGAATGACATTTCTTGATGACTTACACCATCTTTCAGTTTTTGGAATAAAATGTAATATGAATAATTCAACCCTGTGGTGGTAAAAAAAAAATATATATATATATATATATTTTTTTTTTCTTCCTTAACTTTAGTTTCATTGCCTTGTTACTATCTTATAGATTTATGCCAAAAACAAGGTCTATGACATATTGGTATCAAAGCGCGATTCTAAAATGCGTCGGGTTAGACTCCTATATGGGAATAGTTTAAAATATGAGTTATTTTATATTTTTTGTAACTTATTTACTTTTGTCATCTCTTAAGGGTCCGTTTGATAGAAAAATGGAAAAATACAAATGATTCAAGGACATTTGATTCCAGGGCAAACAATTCCAAGGCAAATGAATATTTTCTAACTTGTGTCTGTTTGATACAAGTTGGAAAATCATCAATTTTTCACATTTTATATCAAGCGAAAAATTTGGAAAACATATATAAATGTGGAAAATTTGATTGATTTTTGAATTTTTTTGAAAAATATCTTCACGTTTTGGATGTATGATATTTTCCTCTTTCATGTCCATGCATGAAATGTCATGCTAAAGTGTTTTTTTTAATAAAAAGGGTTTTGCTTTTCTCTTTTTAAAAGGGAAATAATTATTTTTAAAAAGGGAAATAATTTTAAATAATTTCATTTATATTTTTTAATTTAGATTTTTAAAATATATTTTTTATTTTTTTATTATTTTTTTAAAAATGGGAAATAATTTTACATAATTTAATTTATATTTTTTTAATTTATATTTTTAAATTTATTTTTTATTTTTTAATTTATATTTTTAAAATATTTTTTATTTTTTATTTTTTTTATTTTTTATCACGGGAGCAAATTTATCACTATGCCCTCGGCACGGACATCCGCTAGTATATATATATATATATATATGGGGCCATATGGGACATTTCTATGTGTCATGCATGTTAAACATGCATACATACATATATTATTACATTATTTTTTATTAAATATTTTAAAATTTTTTATGTATATATATATATATATATATTTTAATTTTTTTCTTTTTCTTTTCTTTAAAGGTGTTTTTTTTTAAATTGGGTTATTATGGGTTGGATTTTATCACGGGGCAAATTTATCGTCGTGCCCTCGGCACGGGCATCCGCTAGTATATATATATTCTGCAAATAAATATATATATATATATATATATATATATATTTAGTACATATATATTATATAATATATAATAATTATATATATTCAGTATATATAATTATTATTATTATTATTATTATTATTATTATTATATTTACTATTATTATTATATTATTTATGATATATTATATAGTATATAATAATTATATATATTTGGTATATATAATAATAGTTATTATTATATTTACCGAAAAATATATATATAATAATTATATATAATAATAATAATAATAATTATTATTATATTTAGGAATATATATATATATATATATATATATATATATATATAATATTAAATATATATTATTAAATATACAAAATCTATGAAAACATAATGTATTATTTTATTATATACTGAATATACTAAATATATATTATTTATAAAATATATTATATATATAAATATCTATTTTATATATATTTATATATTCTGTAAATAATATATATTATATATATATGTATATATCATGTAAATAATATATATTCAGTATGTATATAATATATATTATATATACGAAATAAATGAATTGCTTTTAAAAAACGATACGAAATATATGAGTATACGGAATATATTAAATGAACGAAATATATAAATATAAGGAATATATTAAATATATGAAATATACAAAATATACGAAATATAAATATATAAATTATATAAGTGTACGAAATATAGAAAAATATGTAATATACATAAATATACGAAATATACGCAATATCCATATATGTGCTAAAATATATAAAATATACGAATATATATATTTACATATTTATTAATAATATATATTTATATATTTATGAAATATATAGAGTTTTTAAAAAAAATGATTTTGAGTGATTTGTCACTCAAAGCTGGCAAACAAAAACCTGGCACTCCCCCCCCCCCCCCGCCCAAAGAATTGAATTCCACCCTAAGGTGACAAATTGTGCTTAAGGGGTGTTGTACATAGAAAACAAATTTCAAGGCAAATTAAGGCTATCAAACAACCAAAAAGCTGGAAAATACCAGAATTTTCCAACTTCTAAATTTGCCTTGGAATTGGAAGCTTATCAAACGGACCCTAAATCTATTTTTCAGCTTGAATATTTTTGAATTGCGGCTTTCCAGTTTTGATATAGTTCTCACCAATAGATGGGAAAAACGATTAGGGAACATGATTTTCTTAGACTCAGTACTATGGGTTGAGAAGTGGGTGACAATTAGATAAATAATAGTAGTGTCGTGAATCAATTGATGTTGAGTAATCCAATCTCTGATGAAGCCTGAGTGATGAGAAAATTGCGAGAGTACGTAGACGACTCAATATTCTTCAAGAGGCTATTAATCTCGTATGGAATGATATTCACTCTCCACCCACGCTTTGCACCGAAGCCACCTCTAACGAAGAACTTATTGATATTTCCTCAGTATCGTTTAGTAGCTCCACCGATGATGACCCACCCTAGCAGGACGACTTTGATTTTGTTCCCGAATCTGATTCTGAGACAGTTGTCGTGGTTCCAAAATGACGAGCATGATAACATACCTCCTCCTATTCATACTATATTTAATAAGTAATTTGTAAATATTGTGGTAATACTACAAATATAGGTTGAGTAAAGCTTCTCATGGTTGTATAAAAATCAGAGTGGTTACGATCTACTAGGTTTTATAACAATATATTAATATAAATTACTACCTGTAATAACCGTTTTATATAATATAACTTACTTAGAGTTACTTCTACATGCTCCCCCTTGAAAATTTATTATTATATATTTTCATTAGGTAAATGTTATATTATACATTAGGATGCTTAACACTCGCACTCCTTCCACTAGAACTCGAAGTGAGTAGACTCACACCGAAGGAATTATCGAATTCCTTCAAGAATTAACATCTTTAGCTAAACAACAACAAGCATCGGTTCCACACCCAGTTCAGGAAGAAGTTACTAATAAAGCACGTTGAATGAATGGTCGTAAAGATTTTCTTGAAGCAATGATTCCCTCTCTTTCTTGGGAAGCAGGGCGCAAGTGAGGATGAGAAAAGGATACGTCAAATTACAAAGATAGTCAATGGGGTAGGAATTGCTACTTATCTTCAAGTAGTTTTTGCATCTTATATGTTTGAAGGTGAAGCATATTTCTAGTGGCAAGCTATAGCCTGAAGTCATAATGTAGCCGCCTTAACCTGGGAAGTGTTTAAAGAAATCTTCTTTAAAAAATACTTTTTTGAGACCGAATGGGACCAGTTGACTGTAGATTTTCTAAAATTATAGCAAGTTAATTTGTCTGTATCTCGGTATGAAGCCAAGTTTACATAATTATCCTGTTACGCAACTGAGTATGTGAGCACTGAAATCAAGAAATGTAAGAATTTTGAGAGAGGATTTCACCCAAGAATTAAAACCTCCGTTACCCCTTTGTAAATTTGAGACTTTTCCCAACTCATTGAAGTCGCTTCAATTTTTGAATGTAATCCCGCAACAAGTGGATATGTGCGCCCACCCAATCCTATTAATAGAAATAACTTCTTTTTTAGAACCTTATCCAGGATCAGAACCCAACCTTATCCCAGGTCTAGTGGATAAATTTATTCTTAAATTCACCATAGGAATACCTATCCAATAATCGATGCCACGAGTGTCAAGACGTAGAACATATCCATCCGTAATGTCCTAAGTTGTACCCCTCTATGACTCAAAACCGACCAGGTAACTTCTAAAGACCCAGAGGAACATCTCCTTCCACAATCAGCACATCCCCATACTCTTGTAGAAAGTCGGAGCCAACCACCATTCATGGGAAAAATTGTGCCATATTGCTCGTATGGAATTGGCACGATGTGATAAAAGGTATAATATTATTTTATAATTATCCTACTTATGGTGTACTTGATTCTGGTTCAACTCATTCATTCATTGGTCTTAAACTAGATAAAGTTTTTCGAAAAATCATTGGACACTACCTTAGATATAGAATTACCTACCAGTGAGGTTAATAGACTTACTCAAGGGTATGATAATTTTAAAATTCAACTAGGTTTAGGTGTATTATTTGTAAATTTAATAATTCTAGATATAAATGGATTCGATATTATTATTGGAATGGATGTGTTATCAAAACATCACACTTATATCCATTGTTATTTAAAGAGAGTATACTTTCGAGACCAAGAAAACAATCCTTTTGTGTTTCAAGGAACAGGTCATTTCGAACCTTCAACTTCCCACATCCAAAGTACCACCTCCCCTTTATTTTCTAGAATCATAGAAAATTTTGATAATGTTTTCCCAGAAGAATTGTCGGGAATACCAACCTCCTAAGAATTTTGTTTAACATTAATCTTTACCCAAATAGTTTCCCTTTTATGACCTTTTCTCGATCAATTCGTTATCATATTCATTGATGACATCCTCATTCATTCTCAGAATCCTGAAGAAAATTCCCAACATTTAAAGATAGTATCATATACCTTGAAAAACCATCGGTTACATGCAAATGAGAGAAAATGTGATTTCTGGATGAAAGAAGTGAAATTCTTAGGACATGTGATTTCTGAAAATGGAATCCAAGTCGACCCACCCATCCATTTTAGAATGGAAAAATCCCACCAATGTTAACGAGATAAAGAGTTTTCTTGGATTAGTTTCTTATTATCGTCGTTTTATAGCATGATTTTCTAGAATTTCTCTTCCATTAATAAAGTTAACTAGGAAGGAAATTCCATTTGTGCAGACTTCCGAGTGTGAGTAGGCATTCCAATCTAAAGGACAAGTTGAACACTTCCTTGTCCTAATCTTTCCTTCTAGTAATATAAGCTATGGCATATACACCGATGCCTCTTTGCAAGGTTTAGGTCGTGTTTTAATGAAAAAGGGAGAGGTAGTTGAGTATGCATCTCGACAACTCAAGATTCATGAATGTAATTATCTCGTTCATGATCTTGAGTTAGCAACCATAGTTTTTGCTTTAAAAATATGGCATTGTTATCTATATGGTGAGGAATTCCAAGTGTTTTCAGTTACAAAAGTTTGATATACATCTTCATCCAAAAAGACTTAAATTTAAGACAGAGGCATTGGATTGAATTTTTGAAAGATTGCAAATTTAAGTTAGACTACCATCTTGAAAAGGAAAACATTATAGTCGACGCCTTAATTCGTAACCCCGTTAAAAGAGCTAACTACCTAATTTCTTATGATGTTTATGATACCATAAAGCAATATGATCTTTATCTAACCATGCCTTTTTCAAAATTTACCATTATCATTGCTTATCCAAACCTTAGGAAGAAAATTTTAGAAAAAAAACTCTAAGATCACTTTGTGATGAAATAACAAAACGGATGTAAGATGAAAGAGTTTTCATATAATAAGGAGACATATCTACGATTTGTAGATAGATTGTATGTACATAATGAATCGTAATTACAAGAAGAGGTATTATAAGAATATTATCATTCCCAATTCATAATACATCATGGAAGCTGAAAATGTATCATGTACTGAAGAAATAGTATTGGTGGCTAAATATGAGAAATGATATTGTCAACTTTGTGATAAGATGTCTCACTTTTCAGCAAGTAAAAATAAAACACCATTGTCCTCGTAGACTTATCCAACCTCTTCCGATCCCTAAGTGTAAATGAGATCACATAATAATGGAATTTTTTAGTAATCTTCCTTATACGTCCTAAGGATACAATTTTCTTTGGGTGAATCATCAAATTCGCCCATTTTCTCCGTGTAAAAACTGTTGATTCTTTCCAAAAGTTCAGTAAATTCTACATTTAAGAAATTGTTCAATTACATGGAATTCCTTTATCCATAGTATCAGACTAAGATTCTCATTTTATAGGTTGATTTTGGAAGTCACTCCAAACTGCAATGGGTACTAAACTTCATCTCAATACTGCATTTCACCCCAGACCAATGGACAATCTGAATGCACTATCCAAACATTGGTGGAAATGTTAAGAGCCTGTGCTTTAGATATGCCCAACAATTAGAGTCAACACTTGTCATTAATTGGTTTTTCATATAACAACAAATACTAGTCAAGTATCAAAGCCCCCCCATTTAAAGCCTTGTATGAAAGACTATGCCGATCACTAGTATGTTTGTCCGAATCGGGAAACAATAAAAATTTTGGTCCTGAAATAATCCAAGAAGATACAAACGTTCAGAGAAAGACTAAAGACGACCCAAAATTGACAGAAGAGTTATGTTGATCATCACAGGAAACCCTCAAGATTTCAAGTTTTCGATCAAGTATTCCTGAAAATCTCACCCTAAAAAGATGTTCTACGATTCGAAAAGAAAGGGAAATTAATGCCAAGATATATCGGACCCTTTAGCATCACTAAACATGTTGGCCCTATGGCCTATGAATTAATCTTACCTATGGAATTATCAATATTCATAATGTATTCGATGTGTCTCCACTACATCAATACATTCCAGACCCGACACATGTGATTACATGGCACGAAATCTCTGTTCAACCCAATCATGAGTTTGAAGAACGCCAAATTCAAATTCTAGTCCATCAGAAAAAATTTCGTAGGAAGAAGGATATTCCCCTAGTAAAGATACTCTGGGAACATCAAAACTAGTAAGAAGCTATGTGGGAACCATAATAGGCAATGAAGAAATAATATCCCGAGCTTTTTGCAGGTAAATTTGATGAAGAATTTTTTATTACGTAGGTACACTGTAATACTCGCATAGTACTAAATCGTAAAAAAATTAATTATGGTTCGATAGTTACATGTATTCCCTCATATCATCCTTATAACTTTTTAATGACCTCACCCGGATTGATGGGTTACCCGTTAGTCAACCCGATCTGAATCGGACGTTAGGTGTGAAGTACGATGAAACAACCTAAATAATATTGCTAGTCTAGTTTTATTTTAATTATCATTTTACTTGTTAGCATGCAATTCCAGTTTCAAGATAAACTACTTGAGAGACTCAGGGGAGCACCCCAAAGTCCAAATAAATAGAGCTACTAATGTAAACATAAATAAAATATACTTACCTGTAAAATGCCCTCAAATTACGAAACCGCTCCCAACCTGCCGTGACAAAGTGGGGATGTGAGCCTATACCCAGTGGGATTAATACAAGCAATGTAGAAACAGGTGGCAGAAAGGAATACTCACACGCTACAACCATATGCATACGAAAAAAAATATATATATCTACATACGTATACCTTTGAAAAATACATATTCCAAAGCATTAACCATTATTTCCGAAACCCTTACTTACCCAGATTAATTGAACTTAATCTTATTAAAGGTCTTCCTTATGCATAATTAGCATTCCCACTTTATTTAACATACCCGGTTCAACACTTGAAATCAATTTACTTAATCTATCAAAACCTATTCCTTTACCGGAATTTACCCTTTTGTTCATTTGAACGTACTTTGGTATGTTCATTGAAAATCACCATTTCAATACACACATTGGTCGTGTCAGAAAATATTTATTTAATCTTCAAAAAATCCATTTTTACAACACATTCTTGTGTAAAAATGGGTTTAGCTTATTTGGTTGCTTAACCGCCCACTTATCCATATTCTTTAACCCTTTTTTCATTCATTTATGGACATTTAATAGAATGACGCATTTACTTGTTGATTTCACCTTTACCGGAAGATTTATTTCAATCATTCAAGTTAGGTTGTTTTAACACATTTACCACACAACCCACTTCTTGATATGTTCCATATTTCCTTTATCTTTTTTCGGAATCTTCCAATACCGCATACGTACACGGGCTCCACATGGACGACTATGCGCACCATATGCTCTGGCCAGTGGTTTAGGACTTTTCACCCAAGGGCTCTGGGCCCTTCTTACTTTATCTTAGTTTCATACGAGTGACTTTAATGTGTTTAAATATTTTACAAATGCCCATATTATTTGATATGACCAAGTGTGACCTCGTCCTAAGACGAGAGTCAGTAATGTCCACAACCGAGTTCCCAAAGATCCCACCTAGACTACCTAAGGATCGTCCGAAATAGGGTCATCCTCGTCTATCCATACTCTCGATTGTCTCATGACTTGAGACTCTAGTTCAGCATTTAATCAGCATAGACACGTCTCCCTGATGTGTTCACCCGAGACTACACTTTCACTAGAATATCTAACATGTCCATGTCGGGGTTTCGTACTCGGCCAGGGAGAGACCCCTACAAATGACATTTATAGTACGAGTAGTATAAGGTTCCAAGTTGGAAAATCCCATGTAGGCAAGTCTGTTACACCAATATTATCCCCTCACGTGAGGGAATATTACATCATGATTCGTTACATGTGTGAGGGACAAGTGTCAACTCATTATTGGGAGCCTCCTCATGCACATACTAATTACATGATTGGGGATGCATTACACCCCCAAGCACTATAAATACACATCATCTTCTACATTATAGAAGGACACATATTCAAAACCTTGCTTAAACTCTGTCAAGAGAAAGCTTGAATGTATATACCTTAAGGCCATTAGAGCATGTATTAGTTAACTTCACACACTTTCACAGTGGATGTAGGACTTCAATAGTCTGAACCACTTAATTATGGTGTTTAATTCCTCTTCGCCTCAACTCTCTCTATTTTTAAATCAATATATTTATACCGTTGTTGAATTAGAGGGAGCTTATTCATCACTTTGATCTAGTGATTACAATTCCAATATCATCAGTCTGTCACTGTCTATGGGAATGAGGATTATCATCTTCCTATTTTATCTTATTCTTATAAGAGTCCCTGGTGGTGAGCTAGTCCTTCTCTTTTGTGGAGTTGTTTCACCATTGAAACAACTCTTGTTGAGTTTCTAAGCTTTCATTCCTCAGTTTACAGCTCATCCACCACGTTTGAAACATGGCATCAGAATTTCCACCACCAGTCGATGGTCCTAGATCTAGCCAGGCGCCTCCTCAGTCATAGATGATGGAGGTGGCAGTAACGTTGAAGTCATTGGTGGCTAGACAACAGGCAATGCAGGAGCAACTGGCTGCCTTCAGCTAAAATGTATTGATGAAACCCACTGGGGTAATACCGGAGATAATTACTCCGGCCACCATAGAGCATCATCCAAACACCAGGGGACCATTCAGACACCGCATAATGAGTTACCACCTCACCAATGATGGAGGGAATTTGTTGACCCTAGGCATTTATGCTTGCGGAGGCAAGGTCAACCCTGCCTAAAAGATCGGTACGATGACTATGAGGTTGAGGATTCACAAGACTAATATTGGGAACCATTTGAAATATCATGTGACACTATACTCCCCATTCAGGTCAGCCGAGGGCACAATATGAGGTCATGTCAGGATTCACAACTAAGGGGCTCAACTTTTTATCGGCTAAGTAGAGGGTAGAAATTTTAAAGCCTCATCCTAGTAGGTGATCTCAGAGATCGACTGTCTAGGTCAAAGAGTATTGTTAGCTCAAGGAGCGATAAAGCAGTGCGTCGGCCTTTATATGGCCGAGTGAGGGGCTTAGAGAAGTAAATAATCGACAAAGGTCAGTGGCAAGGGAACCTTTAGTTCGGCTGGCTGAGAGAGTCGGAGACAATACCATCTAGGCCGATGTTGTAGCTATAGTCGAGAGATTCTAGAATGACTCGATCCAAAGGCTGGAAAACAAAATAAGAGATATTCTAAAAAGTTGGTACCCCCTACAGAGGGGCTACTCTGAAGGCTCCCCCTTCGTGGCCAGGATTGTCAGTTATCTAACCCCAGCCGAATTCAAGGTGTCGGTGGTCACTCCCAAGTATGATGGGAGCACTAATCCAGTCCACCACATGGAGATGTACCAATCAGTTCTCGACATTTTCTCAATGTCAGATGAGATGAGGTGTCGTGCGCAAGCACATCGAATAGAGAAACCCATGTATGGTTTACCTCACTCCCTAAGAAATTAATTGAGAACTTCAAAGGGCTTGCAAAGAGGTTCGTACACAACTTCTTCTTTGGGGTGAGACCCCAAAAGAATAAGACACACATGTTGTATGTCAAGTAGGGGAAGAATAAGAGTCCCAGGGAGTACATCATGAGGTTTAATAAAAATAAGCTAGAGTTCGAAGATTATGAGGAGAGCATCGCGATGACAACTCTGATTTGGGGACTACAGAAAGGAAAGCTACTTTGGAAAGTTGTCGAAGACCCACCAAAGCCCATGGATGAACTCTTGGAAATGGATGGCAAGGTCATAAATGTCAAAGAGGCTGTGGCGGCAAAGAATGAATATGATAACGGAACGAGCAGTGGGGGAAAGTTCCAGAAAAATAATAAAGACGATAAGAAGATATCGATGGATAATAAATTCGCCGATTACACCCCGCTGGCAGTCAGCTATGAGCAAATATTGAATGAGATAAAAAATGATCGGTCACTGAGGTGGCCTGAAAATTTGAAAGCTCCTACACATAAGAGGAACAAGAATCTATGGTGTGAGTTTCACCAAGACCATGGGCACCTAAGCGACAAGTGTTTTATCTCAAGGATGAAATTAAAAAGATATTGAAAGCTGGGAAATTGAGAAATTATGTAGACAATCGTAGCTCAAAGGGTGGTCGAAATGACACCCAGAAGAAGAAGAGAAGTGACAAGTGCAAGTCGGACGCTCCATCCGGACGAGATGATGATGAATCAGATGACAATGAGGGAGACGAACTTGACCTTCCTCCTCCATTTGCTAATACCAAAGTATGGATGCAGACGTTCTCTCATGAGGTCAAGATGATCTATGGAGGACTTACAGGAGGAGGGAAAAAAGTCACCGATAGAAAAGCACATGTGGCAGAGGCCAAAGCTCTCCCACCAAAGCTGAAGACTATGAACTCAACTACAGTAGAGCCTGTGACAGGTAAGAGAGATAAAGTTGATATGAATACCTTAGTTGTTACTTTTACAAGATTAGATTTTAAAGGGATTTTAGTTCCGCAGGATGACCATCTGGTCATCCCCACACTGGTACATAGTTATGAGGTGCCGAGGATTTTAATGGATGGCGGTAATTCATTCGATGTTATGTTTTAAGACTGTTACAAAGGTTTGGGTTTGAGCAAGAAGAGGTTGATTCCCTATCACCAACCACTCAATAGCTTTAGTGGTGAGAAGGTGAAGCCCCTACGTATATATAAAATGGAAGTGATAATGGGAAATAATTGGACAAAATGTCTTACAAAGAAGATCAACTTATTCATCATAGATGAAAATGTCTATTCTGCCTACAATATAATTCTTGAAAGGGTAGACCTGAAAGAATTTTAGGTCGTGCCCATAACAGTTCACTAGATGATTAAATTCCCGGCTCCGTATGGGGCAGGGGAAGTTCAGGGGGACTAAGTTGAGGCACGTGAATTCTACTTTAACTTGGCCAAGGAGGGGGAAGCGTATAAAAGGGCTACTATGACCTATAACATTGATACCTTAGACCCTAGAGACTAGAAGAATCTAAAGAAGGGAGAGGCCACAGAGGGTGTAGAATCCATTATCCTCAATGAGGATCAAGCTGTTAAAGACGAGAAAGAGTATCTTTTCTTGGAGCCATCGGGATATGCCAGACATTGATCTGAAGGCCCTTTGCCACAGACTTAACGTGGGTGAGGATGTAAAGCTAATTTGATAAAGAATGAGAGTTTACTCTCGAGAGAAGTATGATGTCATTCGGGAGGAGGTAAAGAGGCTGGAAAAAAATGACTTCATCAGGGAGGTCCTTACGAATGTTGTCATCGTACCCAAAGCCAATGGAAAATGGAGGATGTGTGTTAATTTTACAGATCTAAACAAAACCTTCCCTAAAGACAGCTTCCCATTACTAAGGATAGATCAGATGGTCGAAGCTACTATCGTCCATGAATTGATGAGCATTATGGATGACTACTCAAGCTATAATTAGATATTCATGGCTCCAACTGATACAAAGAATACAACATGCATAACTGACAAGGGGATGTACTTCTACAAGGTCTTTCCCTTTAGATTGAAAAATACTGGGGATACCTACCAAAGATTGGTCAATAAGATGTTTGAAGAGAAGATTGGGAAGATAATGGAGGTCTATGTTGATGATATGTTAATGAAGAGTCTTAAGGCTGACACTCATATAGCTGACCTTGAGCATACTTTTGACATTATGGACCAATACAGAATGAAACTCAACTCCGCTAAGTGTGTCTTCGGTGTGGGAGCATGCAAGTTCTTAGGCTTCATCATAAATCAATGGGGAATCGAATCCAATCCTGAGAAGATTAAATCATTATTGGACATGAAGACTCCTAGAACTATAAAGGATGTGCAGAGGCTAACTGGACGAGTGGATGCATTAAATGGGTTCGTATCTAGAGTTACCAATAAATTCCTTCCTTTATTTAAAGTATTATGAAAAGATTTTGAAAGGAACGATGAGTGTGAGAAAAAGTTCCAAGATATCGAGACTAGTCCAAGGAGAGAGGTTGATCTCTATCTAGCGGTTTCGAAGTCGAAAATTAGTACCATTATTGTCAGAGAAGAGGAAGGAGTCCATATGCCAGTGTACTTTAACAGCAAGGCCCTCTAAGGGGACGAGCAATGGTATCCCAAAATGGATAAATTGGCATATACTCTGATCTATATGTCGAGGAAGATGAAGCCATATTTTTAGGCACATACCATGGTGGTCTTAACAGACTCACCTCTCATATAGGTCATTCACAAGCCTCAGAAGTCAGGAAGGCTGATGGCATGGGAAATTGAATGGTGGAATTCGACATCATCTACCAGTCGAGAACGATAATTAAAGGGCTGGCCCTAGCTGACTTCGTAGCTAAGTTCACGTGGGATGAGGTGTAATACCCCGTATTCTTGAAAGATTTTATTTTAATTATGGGATTAATTAATTTAAATGGGAAATTATTTATAATTAATCTGGATTTAAGTAAATAATACTAGCATGGTGAGAGTTAGTATTTATTTTTGAGAATTATGTTGAAGATTACTTAGTGAGTAAAGTAATATATGATTATAAATATATTATAATTATCGTGAGTAAAAAATATGGAAGTTACAGTACACTTAGTCGGGACGCGCATGAGTCGTGTCAGGACTTAAATGAGGAATTAAAATGTAATTTTATTTTTGGTTATTCCAATTGTTGTTTTAAGTACGCCTGTGTGTCCGGAAGGGTCAAAATTATCAGAAAAGTCTACTCGGGGGTTTAGTTTTGAGTCCGGGGAAACTTTAGGCCAACTCGACACCCCGGAGGGGTATTTCTATCTTTTGAAAAATTGGAATTAATTAATGGATGAAAATTGGAGAAATATATCTGAACGTATATGGGAGAGTTACGATAAATAACTGGTAAACCCAATAGAGAGTCTGAGAGGAAGAAGGAGAAGAGGTTCCTAGGAGTTCCAAGGCCAAACCCAATCACCTTTCACCAAAAACATCATCAACGTGTAGATCCGAAAGAGAAGTACACATCTATACCAATTTTAAGAGATGAATCAGACCTTCGTGAAAAAGGAAAGTGTTTATTTTACTTCATTTAGAGCGTATAATGTCCATGTTAGACTAGTTGATGATTTGTTGATGATATTATGAAATTTGGGGCTGAAATTGGGTATTTAATCCATGATCATGGTACAGGTTTTGCATGTAGTTGAATAACCATATACCGGGGATAAGAAATATGGGGTTTCTATGTTGAAATTACGAAATCAAATTCGGGTTTAATTGTTCATAAAGGGTGATTATGTTTACTCCAGTCACATTTATTAATTAGTTATTTTATTCCATGTGTGATTAGTTTGAATGGTATATGTTTAATAATTGGTTAATTTGATTTATGTTAATTAAAGATAAAATTTTGACATCAACCTGCTTAAATATTAGATGGTTAGTGTAAATAATAAGTTTTCGACAGTGATGCATATTCTGAACCAACTGGATATTCTGATTTAATTTAATAAAGGAATGATCACCCGATAATTAATTAGGCGGGGTGTCATATGAGGCCGAAACAGAAGAGATTTAAGCTACAACTTGTGAGCGAGAGAATATGGAGCGTCTCCCCTAGCTGAGGCCGAGACGAGTTCAGCGAGAAGGAAGGTGTCTGAGAATGAGGAAGATCTATATCTCTTCAAGAAGGGATCCATGGAAGAGGATAATTTTTCTGACAATGGTACTGTGTGGAGCTTGTTCGTTGATGGATCTTTGTCTGAAAATAGAAGTTAGCAGGTGTAATTATGTAGGCCCCAAATGGGACCGATATTGAATATGCGTTGAGGTTCAGCTTTAAAGCCTCTGATAATGAGTCAGAGTATGAAACTATTATAGAAGCTCTCTTCCTTGCCCAGGCACTGACTGTTAGCCAACTCCTTGTCTATAGCGATTCCAGGTTGGTAGTGAACCAAATTTTAGGGGTATATGAGGCCAAGGATGACAAAATGAGCAAGTCCTTGGGAAGGGTGAAGACATCATTGAATAATTTTAGTGAGGAAAAGCTGAAGAGGATACCTCGACTGAACAATGTCCAAGTCGATGCCCTGACAAGGTTAGCATCAGCCACTAGAACTGAAATTAGAGGAACGGTCTCGGTAGAGATCCTCCATTGACCGACCATTAAAGGAGAAGATAATATTGTGTAGTTTTTCTTAAATTTTAGTATGGGAGATTCTTGGATGGATCCTTTCATGCGGTACCTCAGATATGGAGAGTTGTTAGAGTCTAGGACTGAGTGAAAGAAGCTGAGGTATAAAGAAGTTAAGTTCTCCCTCATAGGAGACATCTTATACAAAAAGAGTTTCCTACTTCCTCAGCTCAGATGTGTCCATCCATCTGAGGTAGAGTATATGTTAAAGGACGTGCACGAGGGGTCCTATTCCAATCATATTGGAGGAAGGTCACTGGCTAAGAGGATCATCACTCAGGGTTACTAGTGGCCGATGTTGGCAAAGGATGCAACTGCATGCGTATGTTAAGAATTGCGATAAGTTCCAAAGGTTTGCAACCATACCCCATCAACCTCATCGGCCTCTTACTTCTATTACTTCTCCTTGGACATTTACGATTTTGGGGATTGATTTGGTAGGGCCACTTTCGAGAGCTGTGAATAATTATCTCTATTTGATTATGGTGATTGATTATTTTTCGAAGTGGGTAGAGGTCGAGCTGATGATTACAATCACAGAGAATAAAACCTTCCAGTTTATATGAAAAAACATTATTTATAAATATGGCTTGCCTAACACACTAATTTATAATAATGGGACGGAGTTCAAGAACATATCCCTTGATAAATACTGTAAGTAGGTCGACATCAAACAGTTCTTTTTTACTCGAGGCCGACCCCAAGCTAACGGGAAAACAGAGATCACCATCAGAACAATCCTTAACAGAATCAAGAAAAAGTTAGAGGACGCTAAGGGGAGATGGACTGATGAAGTGAATGTTGTCCTATGGGCATATATGATAAAAGAAAGGACTCTGATGGGGGAAACTCCGTTCATTCTAGCCTATGGCTCAGAGGTTGTGGTGCTAGGTCTTCCAACCCATATAATCAAAACGTATGACCCGATGCAAAATGTGGAAGAGAGGATACTGGATTTGGGCCTTATAAAGGAACGAAGAGAAGATGATGAGGTTAGGCAAGCTACCCATCAGTAAAGAACAATAAGATTTTATAATAAGAGGGTGAAGACCCGGCCACTGGAAGTAGGAGACCTCATATTGAAGAAGACATGGAAAAATCCCAACAAGCTTCATCCAAACTGGTATGGTCCCTATAGCATGATTGAAGAGGTTTTTCCAGGCACGCATCGATTGGAAAACTTACACGGAGAGCCATTTTCTAATCCAAGGAATGCTGACCATCTCAAGAAATATTACCAGTTAGATTTTAATTTTAATTGCCTCTTATCAATTCCATTTTAGTACATGGATATGAGAATCAGACGGTGAATAAAATTGAATAAAAAATTCCAAGTGTTTTCTCATACCTTGTCTATTGTTAGAATATTTCTTGATTGTATGTATCAACTCACCTTATGCTATAAAACATCATTTGTGGTGATGTAGCTTCAAGTTGCTCTCGATGACATGACAGTCCAGATGGGTTCAACCTCATCTATGGACTCTCAATAACATACAGAGAGGTAAAATTCATTTAGTTGCGATTCATTATTAAACATCATTAACTTGGTGGAAATTATCTCTCGACCGAGCTGACATTGCCTGGACAAGACGATTCTCATCTATACACTCTCAAAACGGGGAGAGGGGAATTGTGATATAACATCATAATTTGGTGGATTCAAATTTAAAATCACTTAGTTATAGTTCATTACTAAACATCATTAACTTAGTGAAATTCTCTCTCGGCTGAGACGACGGTGAATGGATGAGACGATTCTCATCCATACACTCTCAATATGACATGAGGGGATTTATGATGTACCACCATAATTTGGCGGATTCAAATTCAAAATCACTTAGTTGTGGTTCATTATTAAACATCATTAACTTGGTAAAAATTCTCTCTCGATCGAGACGATAGTTCATGGATGAGACGATTCTCATCCATACACTCTCAAAACAATGAGATGGGACTTATGATATAACACCAAAGTTTGGAGGATTCAAATTCAAAATCACTTGGTTGTGGTTAATTACTAAGCATTATTAACTTGGTGACAATTCTCTCTCGGTCGAGACGATAGTGCATGGACGTGACGATTCTCATCCATACACTCTCAAAATAACGAGAGGGGAATTGTGATATAACACCATAATTTAGTGGATTCAAATTCAAAATCACTTAGTTGTGGTTCATTGCTAAACATCATTAACTTGGTGAAAATTCTCTCTTGGCTGAGACAACAGTGCATGGATGAGATGATTCTCTTCCATACACTCTCAAAATGACGAGAGGGGACTTATGATGTAACACAATAATTTGGTGGATTCAAATTCAAAATCACTTAGTTGTGGTTCATTATTAGACGTCATTAACTTGGTGAAAATTCTCTCTAGGCCGAGACGATAGTGCATGGACGAGAGGATTCTCATCCATACTCTCAAAATGACGAGAGGGGACTTATGATATAAAACCATAATTTGGTGTATTCAAATTCAAAATCACTTAGTTGTGGTTCATTACTAAACATCTATAACTTGGTGAAAATTATCTCTCGATCGAGACGATAGTGCATAGATGGGACGATTCTCATCCATACACTCTCAAAAGGACAAAAGGTGATTTATTATATAACACGATAATTTGGTGGATTCAAATTCAAAATCACTTAGTTGTGGTTCATTATTAAACATCATTAACTTGGTGAAAATTCTCTCTCGGTCGAGGTGACAATGCAGGGACGAGAGATTCTCATCCATACACTCTCAAAACGACGAGAGGGGACTTATGATATAACACCATAATTTGGTGGATTCAAATTCAAAACCACTTAGTTGTGGTTCATTATTAAAATCATTAACTCGGTAAAAAATTCTCTCAACTAAGATAACAGTGCACGGACGAGACGATTCTCATCCATGCACTCTCAAACTGATGAGAGGGGACTTGTAAATTATGGTGGATTCAAATTATGCTACTAATGAAAAATTAGGGCAGACATATTGGCATAACACAAGAAGAAGACAAGAATAAACAAAGAGCTTCATTTAATGATAATGAGGTTACAAAACAGTTTACACAAGAACTGAGTACAAGGCCATAAATGGCTGTCCCAATAAAAATAAAAAGCAACGAACAAGCCTAAAGTTGTAAGCTATCCTCAGCATCTGCCTGAGCTGACCCATAAGTAGGAATAGTCTTGTCCCTAGTAGGGGTAGTCTCAGGCCTATCATCATTATCGCCTGTCTCGATCGAAACATTATTGTTCTTAGTGATCTCGTTGGGGTTGACCTCCAAAGTGTCGGTCGAATTTTTAACATAGGCTAGAGCGGTCTCGAGAAGGGGCTCATTGAAGTCAAGACCCACGAAGTCATCAGGGTTAAGGTTGCTAACCTAAGCGTGCTTAAGTGCTGCCCATCGGCAGACAGTCTTTGTGCCTCTTTCAAAATACTCAAAGGCATAGCCTCCGAACTCACCAGGCTCCTTAAGATGAGGTATATACTTCTTTTTATCCTCATCCAGGTTAGGCTTGATGGAAGAATCAATATTATCCTATTTGTTTTCATCCATCCTCTTCAAGGTATTGAGATGCCCAGTATTCAAATTGGTAACCTCGTCTACCGATTTTATAGGTCCGAATTAGAGTTTTGAAGTTCTTCCTTCAGGTTACTCTTGGTCTTCACCGCATCTCTTCCCTTATGAATCAAGGGAAGTTTTTTATTGATCCAAACTCCCATCCGACAGAGGGAAACAATGCTCTATAATAAAAAATTATGGACAGATAAATCAGTATGAGATGGGACTAAGTACATTGCACATGAAATGTCAATGAAAATACCTGAACAACCTTATGGATAGAAAACTCAGTGAGCAAAGAGATGTTCAGGGACTGGAGGAAGATTTTGTCACCCTTGAAGATGAGAGAGACGACACCATCCTCAACCTTTTTAACATAACCGATGGCGCTCTCATTATCTAGTTTCAATTGAGAAAGATGATCTGCCAAAGCCTCATCTGTGGAGATAGGAATCTCCCTATCAAGAAGAACTTCATTAGTTAGATGGTGAACATTAGTATCATCGGCTCATCCTTTCCTCTTCTTCCTAGCATCATTGGATCGGTTGGAGCCGCCATAGTGGATTTGGTAGTTAGGGCAGCAGGGGTGTCAGACGTCTTGCAGTCTTTGTCGACAAGCTTGCTCAGGTTTGGGGCCACCATCTTTCAAATATGATATGGTATGTTCTCTGAACAATGTGAAAAAAATGGACGAGGTCAGTAATGAAAAATTAAAAAGATTCGACACAATAGTCGATTAGAAAAATCACTTACGCAGATCAGATAGGGGTCAATTTCCAGACCTATCTGAGCCAAGTATTATGGGGTAATAAGTAGCTCAAACATAATAAGACGACCATCATCACCTTGTTTATGAAGTTTCTTAACTTTTTCAGTAACCGCAGGGTTCAAGCCAGGATCAAGTTTGGCCGACGCAGAGACCTTAGCCCATCGTTGAGGAATCCTGGGCTCAGATGTACCACAAGTGTGCCACAAGCGACATCAGGACTAAATGCCCAAGCCCTAGAGATGAAAAAGTTGTGAGGCTTCCAGTTATGGTTAGAGGTTTAGGTTACTAGGAGAACTTTCTCTGTAGATTTCCTAGCTAAGAGATGGAAAGGTTGAGTCTTGGTACATGGTATAGCAAGCCATAAAAATATTAAAAGGAAGGTCTGTTTTGTGAACTATCTTCCAAATAGCAATGAAGCTTGGAATAACTCTCCAAGCATTAGGAGAAAGATGAGATGGGTCTAGACCTAAATAGGCTAGGATAGCTCATATGATCGGGTGAATCGGCAACCAAAAGATGACCTTAAACATCTGATCATAGACACAGACCTCACCCTCTTGGCCATGAAAGGATTTCTCATCTTCAGAGGGTTTTCACATGGAAATGGAGGGTCCAATGCCATAAAGGTGTTTCCAAACCAAAATATCAGCCTCAGAGACAGTGCTCTCATAGTAATCTGTGGCAGAGGTGTCAAGTTCACTCTCTTCACCACTGTCTTCTAGTGATTCAGTAAGGGGATTATTTGGATCACCACTTGGGAATTTTTGAACAAAATCGTCTCTCATTTTGAGTGAGAAAGGAATAACATCTATTAGAGATGGAACAGTGACACTAGGCTCAAGTATCTAGATAGAGGAGTAAGATTGATCTGCTATCTTGGCCCTCTAAGAGGACAAGACACGAGAATAAATCTCATCTACCTCAGAACCATCGGCAGGGGATGAGGGGTGGGCCATGGATTCCTCAAAGGAGTCACTCCTCTCGATTGGCTGAGAGATGGACATATTATCATCTGCAGAAGAGGAAGGCTTGAATGTGGAGTCACTCAACTCAACAGCTGGATGATGGATGATAGCTAGTGGGGGAGGATAAATGGGATGAGTAGGAAAAGCCTCGGCTTTATGCCTTTCGGCTTCCTCAACCTCTACCCTCATAATTTCTTGAAAATAGCTCTCTTTGAGTATTTGAAACTCCTCAGCCAATTTATACAACTGTCTTAATATTAACAAGAAGGGACTAAACTTGGTTGAAAACTGAAAGGGGGACAAACAAGATGCAAGTTTGACTTTTATTGAATAAAGGTTCTAATGCTGGAAACTTAATCGTTTCCAACAAGAACACCTAAGAACTACCCAAAAGAGCCACAAGATAAGATGATCGAAGGCAGGCCTGAAAAAGCTTCCTACGATGGTTTACGTCCTAAACCTAGTGAACACATCCTCTACCACTACTAACTGCCTAAAATAGAAAACAAAAATAGGGGGGGTTCAACCCCTAAAGCAACCTAATAAGCTCGCGGGAGAGAGAAAACTCGCCGGAAAAATAAAATGCAAAAAAAATTACAAAATAAAGGAAGAAAACCAAAAAAGTGACAAGAAAGTTGTTATCTAGAGAAGAGGGGACCTATTGGAAGGAAAGAGAGGCTAGAAAACCTTAAAAATAGAGGGAATCGATAAGCTCTGGAGAGGTTTTTAATGGCGTTTGTAGAGAACTTGAAGCGGGAAAGTTTTGGGTAAATTGAGGAAAGAGAGAATTAGAGGTTTAAATACCTTAAAATGGCCAAGCCCATTTCCCAATACACATCATCATCGAGGTCACAAAGCCCTAAGCTCTAAGACATCAAATCAAACTTGTGGTAGACATTGACCAATCAAAACAAGGACATGTATCACTCTCCCATCGTATAAGTTGTAAGAATCCAACACGTCAAAGACATCTCATCAAAGACTATGTCGACTCATACCTCTCATCCACCTCTTCACACAGATGTATAAGGGCTAGGGGTGATTGATATGACTAAGTGTGACCTCATCCTAAGACGAGAGTTAGTAAGGTCCACATTCAAGTTCCAAAAGATCCCATTTAGACTATCTAAGGCTCATCCGGAATAGGGCCGACCTCGTCTATCCAAACTCTCAGCTATCTTATGAGCCAAGACTCTAGTTCAACATTTCATCAACATATACACATCTCAACCTGACATGTTTAGTTAATACTACACTTTCACCGGAATATCTAACAAGGCCATATCGGGGTTTCGTACTCGGCAGGCCGAGAACCTACAAAGTTCCAAGATGGAAAATACCACGTGGACAAGTCTGGTACAAAAATATTGTCCCCTCATGTGAGGAAATATTACATCATGATTAGTTACATGTGTGAGGGACATGTGTCAACTCATTATTGGGAGCCTTATCATGCACATGCTAATTACATGCTTAGGGGTGCATTAAATACACTTCATATTCCATATTGTAGAAGGACACATGTTGAAAACCCTGCTGAAACTTTGTCAAACTTACTATTAGAGAGAGAAAGCTTGAGTGCATACATCTTAAAACCATTAGAGCCTATATTAGTTGACTTCACACACTTGCACAGTGGACATAGGCCTTCAATAGGATGAGCCACTTAATTTTGGTGTTTACTTCCTCTTTGCCTCAACTCTCTCTATTGCTATATTGTTACATTTCTTCATTAATTGAATTGGTGTGAGCTTATTCATTACTTTGATATGGTGATGCCAATTCCAGTATCATTATTATTTCCTTTCCTTTTTATCCATCCGAAGCCAAAATTCGAGACTTTACCGCCCCAATTTGTGTTACACTTGAAAATTTTTCATTTTGTGTCATTTACACTTTAACCTTTATTTTTATTCCACGGATCATATTCATTTAGGAATACTTTGTGTAACACCCTTTCCAACATTTTTATTTCATAAATATGTTCCACTTTAAGTAAAATTACCATTTTAGCCATTTGTTTCCAAATTACACTTTTACTCCATTTTCACAAGTGTTAATTTCATCCAAAAAACTATTAAGTTATACACGCCAACTTCTAAAGTGTTTTAACCCTTTAACACCTTTTTCACTTGGAGAAGATTCTTCTTGATTGGAAATACCTTTACACTTTTAATCATTTCATAATCCCATAAGTGTTAATATTTCACAACATTAGTAAGTTATACTCAAATACCATTCCATGTTTGCTCATTAACACTAAATTAGTGTTTTTTACCAACATTGTTATTTCTTTACTTCTTTATTCAAGAAGTACATTTATACTTAAGACTACGTTTATAAGAAAATTTTCATTTCTTTTATTTAACATGTAGCCCTTTAACTTCATACCCACTATGTCTTTTAGTCCCAATTACACATACTTTGAAGAATAAAATTCCAACTTTTATTATTTCATGTTTAAACCCAATAAAATTTTCTTTAAACTTGTTCACTTATTTTTTTTATCATAATACTACAAGTTTATATGTATAGAAAGTGGACTTTAAATACTAAAATACTACCAAATGGATTAAACATGCATTTCCCGAAATAAAGACATTTTATCAATTTCTTTAAACTTGGCAAATGTCCATTTATTAATAAAGTCTCCATTTCGCAAGAAACTTAAAAATATTTATTTCATAAATATTTTGACAACATTAACATCATTTCATATTTTTATTTTATAAAAATGCCCATTACTTCTTTTTACTATAAATACACACAAATACCATTCTCTTACATTTTTATCCCATAAAAATGCTCATTATTTCTTTTTACAAAAATACACACAAATACCATTTTCAAATATTTTTATTCCAACAAAATTTCAATTAATTTTTTAGTAGAAATACACATAAATACCATTTTCTTACATTTTTATTCCATAGAACTGTCCAGTATTTATTTTTATTAGAAATACACAAAATCACACAAATACCATTTTCTTACATTTTTATTCCCTAAAAATGTCTATTATTCCTTTTTACTATAAATACACAAAAATACCATTTTCTAGCATTTTTATTCCATAAAATGGCTATTTTCTGATTAGTAAGAGCATATCATTTTTCTTATAGTCATACTCTTAATAATACACAATAATAAGACTATAGTATTCATCAAACAGAGTCCAAATATAATAAGAGTAGATTACCCCACCTAAATGGTCTCCAAAGTGGTGGTGGCGATGAATATGGGTGACTCCCTCACCTCCAAAGGTGGCCCTAAAGGGAGTCACAATGGCTACACCAAGCAACCCTCCATGGAAGCTCCAACACACTCCAAAATACTTCCATAGACACTCCTTCTTGTTCCAAGAATACTCCCATAAAAACCCCCATTAACAACTTCTTTATCTATTTTCGTGGCCTATTTATTAACAGTGGGGAGGGATATATGTTTCTTTGGTGTGGGTGTGTATGAGCTACACTGGAAGGGAAATGTGGATGGTTGTAGGGAAAATGGGAGAGGAGTGTGCTATTTGGGAGAGAAGAGAGATTTTCCATGTGGTTTTCACCCCACATATCTCTCTCTTATACACAAAACCCACAAACCCTATAACACCTGATCCTCTACTCGACTAAATCTCATCCGTTGGATTTGATCAATGGTTCCCACAATGACAGCACATCTGGCAGTCTGATTTGCATCAGACGTTGCTCGAACGACAATGATGTCTCTCCAACAACATAAGCATTTCGCTTGAGCGACCCTATCTCGCAACATCCCTTGTCACTTCTAGCGACATCCCTTGTCGCACGAAGCCTCCCTTTTCTATTATCATTCTTTCTTTTATGCCTATTCCTCTTTAACACTATAATCCACATATAATTTCTTAATCCAACATTTCTCTATATAATCCAATTTGTCACCCACAAGTCCCTATAATTGTAATTTATTCCTTCTCGTATAAATATATATAATTTAACAAATTTATCGGGGCAGAGTATTACAAACTTAATCAAATTAAAAAAACACTCTAAATAAAGTCAAAACTATATATAAAGCTCTGCAACTTTATTTAGTTACCTAAGTACCCCCAAGGTTACAAAATGACCAAATTACTCCTCTAAACTTTGAAAGAAGTATAACTTAACCAATATTTCACCCCAAGACCCAAACTTTACATTAAATTGAACCTTTAAACCTCAACAAAATTAATTTATATTTCTAACGCTTGAAATTTAATAAAATTACAAAAATTTCCCTGAAATATATAAATTTATCATATTAAATACCAAATAAATATAAAACTTTATCTTTAAGGACCAAAACCAAAACTAAACTATTTAGACTTTCCTCCCCAGCTATCAGAAAATCCCCGTCATTAGAAATAGATAAAAAAAATCACATTCCCTACACCATTTCTCTATGTGATCTTCTTTCCCCAAAGTTTTATCTTCTTAAAACCTGGGAGAATCCACCTCCCATAACCCCAATCAATTGCCCTTAGCTTAGGGTATAAATTCCATATGAAATCCAACCTCGAACCCCGTCAGTTCAATAAGAACCAAACTTAAGGTCTTCCCTCGAAACTTGTAACCTATGATTTTGTGAATTAATTCTTGTTTTTATTATCCAAAATATTTTATGCACCATTGTATACCCGACCCAATTAGACAAACCAAACTCTTATGTGTGGAATAGCCTATATAGGCAGAAACCTTTAAAAACTCCATTAAAGTTTGAGCTTTTATGGTGAAACTTCATTATTTAACTTTGAACCCGTTTGAAAGTGCAGAATAAGTTTTTTATTAGTCCAGGATCTCGAGTGCAATGGCCATTTTAAAAAACTCATAAGTTTTGAAGCCCAGTTTCTCAACAGTGTTTTCAAATTTCAGAAATTAAAATTCCAAAATTCTCTTTAACCAGGATACCTTAATCCTTCAAACCAAAGACAAACTCTTCCTTAGGGTAACATACACTTATCCATAATCTTAAAAGGCATTTTCATATTTTTTAAATCCACGAGTGCTTTCTTCAATTTTTGGAAAAACACACAGTAGTTAGAACTCAATAAATACTGAACCTCAATACATGAAACTTATATATTTGGATTCCTTATGAAAAATTAGGTTGGATTGGTTCAAAAATCATCTCAAATGATTTAGGAAATCAGAAATAATTCAAGGTCAATATTTTATCAAACTTAGGTCCACTATTGAGAGGTTAAAGATAAACTTTTCATCCAAAACCTTAACCAAACGCGTGAGGGAGCATGATCAATCAATTTTTTTTGGTATTTTATAATATTTTTAATAAATTTCTTTGATAAAAATATCATAAGGTAAGGCATTATTTGGTCAACCCTAGCCCAAACTACAGAAAACAAAGGTTTTAGGTTAAAATAATTTTTAAATAATAATAAAATGACCCCTTCTAGTTTTTCTAAGATATGAATTTTAACCCTAAATGTTTTCTACATACACTTTGATAAATTTTGAGCCAAAAAAGTATACACTATTTTTCAAATTGGACCTTAAGACTTATATTTTAAACTCTCAAGAATAATTGCAAATTAGCCCCTAAACTTTAAAACATATAATTTTTTTATTTATTTTTTTAATTTAGTCCTATTGCAAACAACATACACTAACAATTATTATGATTGATTGACAATCAAGCTCCTGACCCTTCCGATCCCGACTTCAGTCAAATCTTATCACATTCTTCCCAGCTAATAAGTAGGTTTCTCTTTTTTTTTATAGTAATTTCATCGTGTTTGATATAACTGCTATTGATATCACACTCTGATAATCATAAATTATTCTTAGTATGTGCATGTTATGATACTGCCTTGCTACATATGTGGTTAAATATCATTGATTTTTTAAACCCCTCTTATCCAATAAATGATTTCATGAAGTTATTGATATAATTGAATCAGTTCACCCATGCATCTATGTGCTAATTGTCTTTGTCATAAGCATCAATATTAATTAGGGAGTATATTGTCATGTTATTCCATGGAATTTTTTTACTTGGTCTAAGGTCTCAGAAGTTTGAGAGACTAGATTTATCGCTACATATGTATGAGTGCCACTCTAGTCAGTGTACCTAACTGTTTATTTTCCCCCAATTTTTGAGTTGATATTATTAATTGGTTATACTAATCGTGTTTAATTATTTCAATACCAAATAATAAACTAGTAAGTCTAGGAATATCGATTTAAAAATCCTTGATCTTTTTTATAAAAATTATTGATGCTTCACTTAGCAAACAATTAATTCCATACACATACAAATTTCTATATACACATAATTTTTAAACAACTGGTTAAAATATTTTTATCATACTCGTGTTAATTCATTTTTCCTCTAGATTTTCGAGGATGAAGAAGTCGAATTATATTAAATTAAACTTACCCAAAATATTATATTAGCACGAATTTAAACAAATGTTAGGATTAAACCGGTTTTTATATTGTTACCCCTACGCATGCATCTATGTGATGAATTTGCAAAAGAAAAATAAACATACCACAAAGTCGCGATGTACGAGGAAAATCAACAATGGGAAAAACCTCGTTCGTCCCAGTCACAAGTCCACTAGGTATGGTTTTACACAAGACACGACAAAAGACTTACTTCCTCAACTCGCCTTTCATCATAGTCTCGAAATCCACCGATGGTCCAAATCAATTATCAAAACATATGAAGGCCTTTCCAACATATTCACACCACAAATCTTCACAAGAACGAACTCCTCCTTAGGAAACTTTCTCTTTTTGGGATGAGAAAAATTCCCGGTGCCAACAATGGTAATCTCAAAGAAAATATATATATTTAGGACTTGGATCAAAACAAAAATTGGGTGTAAAAACTTAGTTTTGTTCTAAAGATTAAATCATTTGATTAACAAAAACCAAGGAGACTTTTTTAGAAAGGTTTTTGCTCCCAAGAGCACTAAGAAAGTATGGAAATGAAAATATCAACACAAAAATGGGACTTTTGGATGAAGAGTTTTTTTCTCTCAAAGTTTTAGAAAATATCTCAAAAGTCTTGTAAAAAATTGTGTTCCCGCACATATTAAATCATGAAAAAAGTTAGTGGGGGAAGTGGACGGTTTAAAAAGAAAATCTGACGAAATTGTGCAATAATCGCCAGGTTGTTCGAACGACTTTTGAATGTCGTTCAAACGACATGGTTCGAATGAGTTTACTAATGGGGTTACTAACAAAAATGTAGTTAAAAATACGAGAAAATTGAGAAAATCTCGTTCGAACGACCTGAAAATGTCGTTCGAACGAGGTCGTCCAATGACCTTCAAATGAAAAAAATAGAAATTTATTTTTCTTAAAAAATAAAAGAAATTTTTAATATAAATTTTGTACAAAATATTATTCCCAAAATAAATTTCAAGTCCTTATATATATTAATGCATTCATACCTTTAGAAACCTTGGAAATAATGAAATGTTGATGACATATAAACTTGACACATAAACCGACAATGATGATATCTTCACTATAGGCTCGGACGCTACGTATTCAACTCGAATGTCATAGGCTTGAAAGGATATAAGAAACTACTATCATATGACTCAATTAGTTTTGTTTGGAATTAAGCCAACACTAAAAATAGATTCGATTGGAAATTTTTCCTTACAAATCTCCCCGTTTGGTTATTCGGGGAAAAAACCCAAAATAAAAATCCTATAGGCCGTCATGCTCTTCTAAAAGACACAACCCTCCCAAAATAAAAAAAGTATATATGCTTGACTAGACACATGGGATGAAATGCTTTGTCTCTTTAAAAGGTTTCCACTAAAGATGAAAACCTTCACACTTAAATACACCATCAAACGCATATGTAATATGACAATATAAAGTGAATAAATAATCCCACTTTGTCTAACATGATCTACCTAAGAAAGACGTCTCACCTAAGTTAGATTTTCCCAAATTAAAAGGTTTGGATACAATTTCTCCCCCTTTTTGTTCGGAATAGACATAGACTAAAATGCATTAAATAACCTATTTATCCCCAATTAAATCAAATACTCCCCCTAAATGAAACAAGGGATGAGAATAATGGAAAAACAGTATATCATGAAATGGTGAATAAAGTTACAAGAATAATAAAGCACATGTCATGAGAAGCAACTAATCCAACACAAAGATTAATAAATATAAACTATGATGCAATTGAAAAATGATACCAAATAGAATAATATAATATAAGCATGAGATATCAATCCAACAAGAAGAATATCTATTTCAACATGAATCATACATGGAGTAGATAGCAAGGCAAAAACTCAAAAACAGAAGGAATAACTTATATATATATATATATATATATATATATATATATATATATATATATATATATATATATATATATATACTAGGGTGTACCCGTGTCGATGGCACGGCGATAAATTTGTCCCCCGTACCGATGACACGACAATAAATTTATTCACGTAATCTATAATTCATCATTTCCAAAAGTTCTATTCAAACTCAATTTACCTTCTTATCGATTTTACGTAGGGCACGTTGAGTAATAGGTATAAGTTAGGCAAAATAAGACACGTGATAACATGTTGTGAGCGTAATAAATTTTATTTGCACAGTAACAAATTTCTCTTGCAAATAATTTTTTAACTCGACCCCATGCGTGAAGTGGGATATAATAATATATATTATATTTGCAAATAATTTTTAACTCGAGCCCATGCGTGAAGAGGGATACAACAATATATTTTAATTTTATTATAATTAAAATACTATCATTTTTTTAATTTAAACTGGTATTTTTTTAATTAAATTATCTTATTACTAATACTAATATATGTGTGTCTTCAACTTTAGGCAAACCTAGATATACTCGTGTCTAAAGGGGCTCCATGTTAAATAAAAAATTTAACAAAATACAAAATAATTTTACTTGTCTACAGTACTCATTGTAAGTCTTAGATACCATTTCTATGTATTATTCACATTAATGCATTCAATTTTATAATTCATAATAATTCAAAACCATAAACAACTCACCACTGTAGATGTGTAGCGCAAGCCAAAGTAACCAATATCAAATTTCTCTACAATACATATGAATGTATAAAAAATTCCGAAAAAAACATTACAAAAACACTACACGCAATAATAATCAATATCTAAAATAAACATGTCTGCCACAAATTACTAAAGCCTTATATTGAAAGTGAACCATTTTTATTTCATGCGAACTATGGTACATCACAAAATTATATATTCAATATGAGATAGAATCAGTTCGACTACGAATAAATCGATGTTGGGCACATCAATGTTGGGCGCCAAGGCAAATGTTCCACAACATATTAGAATTGTTTTCCATCCTCATAATCTTTATGAAATCCCATGTGATACTACAACTTCACTGTCCTTCACCTACTGCACTGAGGGTCCAATAACTTTGCCGACATAGGTAAGGTGACATTAGCCGAAAGTAAGACATGTGCATCAGTGAATTTGCCGGCGATGTTAGAGTGAAAATCATTAGTAGTGCACAAATGCATCAGTAAAGATATTGGCTTTTACATTAATAAGTCTGACAGTATGATAAAACATGGGCTCGAGTAGATGCATCAGTAAAGATAATGGATTTTACATTGATAAGTCCGAAGTCAAAGTTTCATTTTAGACTACTTAATAATCAGTATTTGTCTTTCTTTCTATTCATCTCATTTTAATAAGGGGTTTATATCAAATAGTCCCTCGAACTTTTTTAATACACGTTTAGTCCAAACGTTTTTATTTTGCACCAAAAAATCCTTCAACATGCTAGAAAGGCAAAATAAAAGGCTTGGACTAAATGTGTATTAGAAAATGTTTCATGGAATTTTTGGTATTTGATCCTTCTTATTATACATGGATATTTTTTTATGATTTGTACGTTTTATAATGCACTTTCTCCGAAATTTATAATTAAATTGATTAATTAATTACGTCTAAAAATGAAAAAAGTACATTTTATTATGCAATTTCTCCCAAATTTATAATTAAATTGATTAATTAATTACGTCTAAAAATGAAAAAAGTGAATTATTAAAAGAATCAAATACCAAAAAGTCCATCTAACATTTTCTAATACACATTTCGTCCAAGTCTTTTATTTTGTATGAAAAAGTCTTTTATTCTCGGCATGGTGAAGGACTTTTTGATGCAAAATAAAATTACTTGGAATAAACATGTATTAAAAAAAATCGAGAAACTATTTGGTATATACCCCTAATAAGAAACTTCATTCAATAATAAAATATTACACGTCATACAATTCCAATATATACGGCGAAAGTAAATTAAAAGTAAGTGGAACTGAAACTCTACCAATATAGACTGCAATATAGACTGAAACTCTGCCATTGCAGAAAGTAGGGACTTGACAGAACAATATCAATCGTATGCTAAACTTTCCAACACTTCACATGGAGTAAGAACTGCACCTCTTCCAATAGACTTTTTTCCTTACTGATATAGCCGCAACAATATTAAGTCATTGCTATAATAAATATTAATATTAACAATGGATAAAGAAAAGTAAAGGAAGACTACTATTATTTATGTATTGGAAGGAATAATGCAGTCTACCAATATTAAGTCATTGGTACATACATGATTGAATACAATTTTCAAAACAGTCTTCTTTGCTACAAAAATAAAAGTTGTGTAAGAAGAAAACCAAAAGAAAAGTATGCTCCATAGGTGGCGATTTTTACTCAAATGCTTTGTTTTATGGTAGACATCGGTAAAAGCATCAATTTTTACCCAAATATATAAAAAAAAATCTAATTGCTAACTTCCAATGAATCGCAGAAAAAGGAAAAACTAACTGAAAAATCTCAAAAAACCACTTTCAATCTTCCAAAAGGGTACAATGAACTCTGCAAATTAAATATGCCCAGTTTTTAAATAGAAAGTATATATTTTGAGAGAGAGAGAAAGGATGGGCTTACGATGTAGCAGCCGTGTCTGGGGCAAATGCCGAGGGGAGGGAAACAATGGGTGCGAGAGAGAGATTTTAGGAAAACCTGAAGAGACAATCAGATGTTGCCCCCAAGCGTTTCACCCTCTGTTTCTTCAACAACAAACACCCTATGTTTCATCAATAAGTCGTCGGATGTACCTGATGTGAAACCGTCTGGAATCAAACCCCCTTTGGAAACCCCAACTTCAAGAATAATGCATCAAGGAAAAACCCGTTTGGAATTAAACCCCCCAAATGTGAAATAAATTTTTTAAGGAAATATACTATTAATAGATAGATACCTGTGGCAAGTGAGTTGATAAACAACAACAGATAAGAAGGGGCGGCAATGGGGAGTTGTTCAAACCCCCCAACAATAATGCATCAACAATAGATAAGAGAGTTGATCAAACCCCCCAACACCTGTATGAACGTATTTTCACCTGTAAAACAATAGATAAACAACAAAACACACACACACACACACACACAGAGAGAGAGAGAGGGAGAAAAGGGCGGCAATGGGGAGGCCATTTGATGGAGGGTCGGCCATGGGGCATCTATTTTGTAGAGAGAGAGAGATGAAGCCTTGTGTATAAGGTTTGTTGAAACAGACCGTCCATTACTGAGTATAAGGTTTCTTTCTTTTGGTTTCAAAAGGATTTGGAGAGAGGAGAGAGGGAAGATTTAAACTGATTTCTTGAGCCTTGTGCTTTGTCCATCATCATCATGAATATTATTGTATCTGTTTTACACAAGCTAACAAATCATGCGTGCATGTGTGTGTGTCTCAGCCCTTAAATTTCTTTCATCTGCATAATCTCTTAGATTTAATCTCAACCGTCAGTTGATAAAGACTAAATTCCTTAGATTTAATCTGAGCCATCAGTTAGGGAGGAAAAAAAGTCCCTCCTCTTTTATTATATATATATATATATATATATATATATATAGAAGATATCAATAATGCACACGTACATATACATAGGTATAAACACCACACACGACACAAAATACATTAAGCTCTCCACACCCATATGGCAAAAACATGTCTAAATAACATGTGGTAAACGTTAGTGAAGGGGGTGTGAACTAGCAACACAAGTATGAAGACCCAATCACTTAAATATGTTCACTGAGTTCTTATTTAATTGAAAAACTTTAATAAACTTAAATATAGCCTCATGTGACACGACAAAGTGAACTCAAGGAACAAATAATCACAATGCATACAATTCTAAGATTTTGATGATTTTACAAACCAATAGAGTCATTTGAAAAATAGCATAACTAGGATACATTTTCATTGTGAAAACCCGTTGATATATCCTTCCAAATAACCTCAAATATAATAATTCTTTTCTTTTCTTTTGAATTTTCGTATCAAACTCAACAACTTTGGCCTTGGATAATTTTAACAATGCCCCATTTTTAGGCCATATTTCAATGGTGGCTATTCACGCAAAGTAATTTTGCCTTTTACAACCCGATTCCATTGATAAATAACTACACCAGATAAATATTTTTCTATATTTTTAAATCCGGGAAAAGGTACTTACATGCAAAAATTCTCTATAGTCATAGCAATAGGTAGATAACTAAACTGATAGGAGAAACATCCGACTTAACTTAAATATATATGTGAAGTTAATGATCGAATGAGCTCGTGCATGTGTGAATTGAGGCATATAAAAAGAGAATCCACTAAGAAAGTCAAACTCAAACTACTCCATGAAAACATGATAAAGAACACCTTAAGGATTGAAAATATTAACCAAAAGTTCTATCCACATGGAAGAGGGGATGATATTGGATTCAAACACAAGTATATGCCACATAAAATGTGTAAAACTAAAATACACAAAAATTGAAAATCTTTTTAATTTTTCATATTTTTAACCAAACACAAAGATAACCCAAAAGTCAAAATAAAAATCTTTTTGTATTTTTCAACTAAGACACAATAAATAAAAATTAAATATAAAAGATACACAAGTCATAATTCTAGCAACATATATATGATGAAGATAAGACTAGAAAATGACAAACAAACATACAACTAGAAAGAATATATCACGAGGTACGAAAGCTAGTGTATGTAAAAAAAATTAACCTAATAAACCTTTAGATTTAGAAAGTGAGGAATCATGTGCAAGTAAATGAGAATCATAAAATCTATCATGTAAAGCCTCCAAAGTAGAGAGCCTAACCCACACAAGTTAAACATCACGCTATTGGGATTTGGAGACCTTGGTTAATCTACCCTTTTACTTTCTAGGACCATTTTTAAGATCAAAACAAAACTTCCAAAGGTGCCCCTTACGACCACAATGTGTGCAAGTGAAAACACGGTGTGAAGTATGACCTAAGGATTGATCTTTTATAGTGTTCCTCATCGATTCTCTCAAAACTATGGCTTTGGCTTTATTAGCGGAAGTATCATGAGTATCGAAGTCAATACGACACTTGTCAAGATTTTATCTAATTTCTCTGACCTACACTCCAAATCAAATTTGACCCCACTTGAGTCTTTCAATTTCTCTTTAATTTCTACTATTTGAGACTCAAGTAAACACCTACCCTCTTCAAACTCGAGAAGCTCTTTCTTCATAGCCTCTATTAAACCTATAAGGCTATCTTTTTCACCTACTACATACTCTAGCTTGTTACTAAGAGTTATCTATCATGCCTTAAGATCTTCAACTAAAAAACTCTCATCATTAGCTACTATGTGTTCTCTCATTTTAGATTCTAAGTTCAAGTTATCCTATTTTAATTTCGGTAATTACGTGTGCAACTCATGGAAGGCCGTTTGAAGTTCACTCTTTTCTTCCTCCTCTTCATTCTCACTCTCTCCTACACCCCCTTTACCATGAAACTCTTTGGATTCATAAAAAATGGCCTCAAAAGTGTCATGTAAATGAATATCTTCATGGAAAGATTCGTTGTCAATGTTCACATGACTTGCCAAGAACACGGTGAAGTTGCGATCAATGGAGGAATCGGGTCCCTCTTCTGATTCACTATCACTAAGGGTGGAATCATATGAAATTGGTTTCTTGCCCTCCTTCCTTATTTTAGTAGGGCACTCGAATTCCCTATGGCCATAACCATCATAACCATAACACCTATTTGACTCGTCCCTATTAAAATCCTCATTATGATTTTTACGGAATCTCTCGGCTTTACTATGCTTAGAATTCTCATACTTATTAAAATCATTTTTAAGTTTCTTTTTATTAGTATTGAGAAAATTTATAAACTTCCTAGGAAACAAAAACATAGCTTCCAAGTCAATCTCAAACTCATCATCCGAAACTAGGGTTTCCTCCTTTTGAGCTTTGAAAGCTATGTCCTTATCTTTCTTCTTCTCATCCTTTGAGGAAACATGTCAAGTTCGTAGGTTTGATAGTCACCTATAAGATCTTCAAGTTTTATAGATTCTAAAGTGCCTAAAGAATTCAAAACGATCACCTTTAGAATAGATTAAACAGGTAAAGACCTAAAAAAAATCTTTACGACTTGATTGTCGGGTATCTTTTCTCCCAAATTAAAGCATGAATTCACAATATCTGATAATCTCGCATAAAACTCTTCAAATGTCTCACTTTCTAACATTTCAACGGTTTTAAATTGAGGGGTGAGGTTTTGGAGTTTTGAAGCTTTAACGACACGTGTTCCCTCATGGGTGAGTTGGAGTATATACCATGCCTCCTTAGATGTTTCTCATGTCATAATCCGAAAAAATTCCTCCGGTGTGATGCACTAAAAAGGGCATTTAAAACACTGGAATTAAAATTAGCTAACTTAAGCTCAGTCTCACTCCATCTTTCTACGGGTTTAGGTACACGAACCACTCCTTCTAGGCATGTTGGTGGGTCCACCCTTTAACTACCGATAGCCAAACCCGCTCATCTATGGATTTAAGTGCCGACCTCATAAGCGCTTTCAATACGCGTAGTTGGAACCATCAAAATAGAATATTATGCAAAAGGTAAATTTTTCATTTTTAAATCACAATTAATCAAGGATCTTAACATAATAATTTAGTGTTCCCTCTCTCATTCCACTTGTTTAGGGGGTGATTTCCTCTAAATTATAAGATAAGCTTTGATACCCGATATTTAAAAATCTAAAAAGGTGATGGTTCACACAATATACCAAACTTAAAATTTCTTTCAAATTATACAATTAAGGTTCCCAAATTTTAATTTCCACAAAATTAAAATTAAACTCAACTAAATAAATATTTTGATTTACACTTAAACACAAATTTAATCAAATTTAAATTCAAATATAAAGCATGCATTTTGCGAAATTAAATATTGCAACTTGAATCATAGTAAATTAAACATACCAAAAACATTAAATTAACACGAATTTAAACAAAGGTTATGATTAAACCGATTTTTATCTTGTTAAGCATGCATCTACGTGATGAATTTGCATGATAAAAATAGACATACCACATCGCTGCGATGTATGAGGAAAATCCACAACAGAAAAAACCTCGGATGGCCCAACAACAAGTTCACTGGGTATGGTTTCAAATAAGACACGACAAAAGACTTACTTCCTCGACTCACCTTTCAAGCCTTGATGCTTCTTCGTTATTCTACCTCCACCAAGTCGATAACTTCGGAATCCACTGCAATCTCGAAATCCACCGATTGGGCGAATCAACCGTCAAAATATACGAAGGCCTTTCCAATGTATGCACACCATGAATCTTCATAAGAACAAACTCCTCCGTAGGAAACTTTCTCTTTTTGGGATGAAAAAAATACCCTGTGCCAACAATGGTGATTTAAAAGCAAATATATTTAGGACTTGGATCAAAATAAACAATGGGTGTAAAAAGTTGGTTTTGTTCTAAAGATTAAATCATCTGATTAACAAATACCAAGGAGGCTTTTTTATAAAGGTTTTTGCTCTCAAGAGGACTTAGAAAGTATGGAAATTAAAATATCAACACAAAAATGGGCCTTTTGGATGAAGAGTTTTTGCTCTCAAAGTGTTAGAAAATCACTCAAAATTCTTGAAAAAAATTATCTTCCTGCACATATTAAATCAGGTAAAAAGTTAGTGAGGAAGTGGGTGTTTTAAAAAGAAAATTGACGAAATTGTGCAATAACTGTCAGGTCATTCGAACGACTTTTGAATGTCATTCGAACAAGTTTACTAACGAGATTAATAACAAAATTGCAGTGAAAAATATCGTTAGATATGTTGTTGGAACAAAACTTCTAACGAGAAAATAGAGAAAATCTAGTTCAAACGACCTGAAAATGTCTTTCGAACGAGGTCGTTCAAACGACCTTCAAACGAAAAAACATGAAATTTATTTATTTTTTTTAAATAAAAAACATTATCAATGTAAAATATTGAAAAAAATATAATACCCAAAATAAATTCCAAGTCCCTATATATATATATATATATATATATATATATATATATATAGAGAGAGAGAGAGAGAGAGAGAGATAATGAAATGTTGATGACGTAGAAAGTTGGTACATAAACCGTCAATGATGATATCTTCACTATAGTCTTGGCCGCTACGTCTTCATCTCAAATGTGATAGGCTTCAAAGGATATAAAAAACTACTATCTTATGACTCAATTTGTTTTGTCCAGAATTAAGCCAACACTATAAATAGACTCGATTGGAAATTTGCTCTTACAATATATAACTATGTAGAAGGAGATTAAGGAAGATGGGAGCAAAAAATGGTGATTCTCATTCACCTGCTTCAACTTTTAGTTTTTGGAATAAAATCTAATGTGACTAATTCACCCCTCTGGTGGTAGTACAATGTATATAACACAATTTTAATGAATAAAGTTTTGTTTTTCTGCCTTAACCTTAGTTGCATTGCTTTGTTACTATCTTGTACATTCATACCAAATACAAGGTGTGACATTATGGGTTATCATAGAAAAATATTAGTATTAGCAGTAGGACATCTATGTTTAGATTTTGGTAGTGGAAAAAAGATAATCGTATAGAATTATTTATATGTATCCACTATTAGATACAATTTTATTTTACTTTCTAGATAAGTGATGAATGGATATTCGGTTTATTTTAATAAATATATTTTTATAAAAAATGTAAAATCTTTTATTTGTATTGGTACATTGAAATTATTTTTATGTTATAAAGCTTGTCTCACCATAACTTCTAAACACTAAAATGAATAACTTAAATGGAAGTAACCTAAATAGATAGATACCTTTTATGTTGAACCAAACATTTCTTTGGTACTTACGCATAGGTCATATTAATCTAATAAGAATTCAAAATTAAGTTTTAAATGGAAAATTAAGTTCATAGGAAGTGGATGCAATGCCATCCCATGAATTTTGCTTAAGGGTAAAATGATCAAGAGGCCCTTCACAAACAAAGGTTATATATCTTAAAATGTGATTGAATTCGTTCGTTGTGATTTATATTGTCCTACAACTATCCGGTAAAGAGGTGGATATGGGTGGTTCATTAACTTCATTGGGGATTACTCAAGGTATAGATATGTTTACTTTATGCACCATAAATTTGAAGCCTTTAATAACTTCAAAGTGTAAAAGGCTAAGGTGTAGCATATGCATGGTGAACTAATCCAAACCCTATGATTTGGTTGTGAGGGTGAGTACCTCTTGGTAGAGTTTAGGAGTCATTTATTAGAGGTGGGGATTACAATCCAAGTGTCTATACGGGGCACTTCATAACAAAGTGTTATAGTGGAAATAAAAAGAACAATACACTTTTAGGCATGATTAGATCTAGGATGATATATTGAGATGAGTGTCCTCTAATGGATTTAATATGATTGGTTGAGAAACAAAAAAACTCAAATTTTAATTTTTAATTCAAATTAGTTAAAAATTTAACTAACCCAAATAAAGTAAGCACCAATTTTAAACAATTATTGTGATAAACAATTTACCAAATTTTATCTTGTCCTTAGATGTACATCTAGGTGAGAAGAAGAATACTATAAAGCAATAAACCACAACACACCTATGTACGAGGAAAATCGACAATGAAAAAACCTCGAATAACCCAACCATGCAAATTCACTATGTATGGATTTGCAAAGGACACCATAGTAGACTTACAACACAAACTCAACACCCTCAAAAGCCTTGATTCTCTTCATTTCTCAACCTCCGCAAAGTGACATGTAGGAGTCCACACATGTCTCAGTGTCCACCGATAAGCCTCAACAATCATCTACGAATGTTAAACATGAATCCCACTATTTCTTCGCCATAACATAGAGTCCACCGCATGAAATGAATACTTAGATATGAAGAGTACTAAACCTAGTCTAGGACATGTTTGGATCTGGGGTTGCCTATCACACCTACTAAGGAAGGAACCAGTGAAGTAAGAATCAAGGACATAAGTATGTCTACTATTTGGTTACCCAAAAGGCACTAAATGTGATTTTTTACAATCCTAAGGACCAAAAGGTAATTATAAGTCTAATTCATGGCACATAGAGGAAGATTATATAAGAGGATACAAATCCAATACTAAGTTGATGCTACAAGAGCTAAGAGGGAAATACCAAATAGTTTCTTCTTAACTACCCACACATGATAATATACATAATACACTACTTAACGGTAGTAGGGTATTATCGATGATTAGGATACATGTGTCACTTATACACAGTGTTCTAAAAAATGCGCTTAGGCAGTTCCTAGGTGAGGGGATTTTTAGATATGCCAAGTTTTGGAACTAGGCATGCATTAAGGCGTGGTCAACGATGGTCAACATTTTTTTGGAGCAAGGTACAAAAAAATGCCCTTTTTGGGGGGTTGGGTGCGTTTTAAATCAATTTTTTCTGAACAAAAAATGATGTTGTTCTGTGTATACCTTTTTTAAAAAAAGGCATCTAACTTATACACAAAAATGACTCACTCATTTCACACGAAAGCAAAAATACAAAGAGACCTTACTCCAAAATTGTAGAAGCCATAGCTCCAAAGGCTGTTAATTCTCCTTCTCGTTCATCATTCTCTGTAGCTATTTGTTCTTGTTCTCATTGATCTGTCTAGCTCAAGTTCGTCTTAGGTATAAATCGTGTATATATTTTTAGGGCTGTTAGTTAATCTATTTTAGGGTTGTTAGTTAATAATTTAGGGTTTTTAGGATATATATTTTAGGTCTGTTAGTTAATAATTTTTCAGGGTGTTAAGATATATATTTTTGGGCTATTAGTTAATAATTTTTAAAAGTTGTTAGTCAAAACAGAGTATATGTTTGTGGCTGTCAAAATAATTTTAGGCCTGTTATTTATCCTGTTAATAATTTTTATTTTTTTGATTAATTTTTTTGATTAATTTTTATTTTTAAATATAGGTTAATGGATCCAAATGACTCTTATATGTTTTTATTTTTATTTCGTTCATATTAATTAATATGGTTTATTTATTGACTACTTTGAATTTTGATTGCATGTAATTGGGTGATAATATGATGAGGACTTATGGAGCACACATATGGAAAAAGGTCCCCAATTGCAAATATTCGGACATATTTTTAAGGTGTGTACCATTTTATTATTTTAATAACCTGTTATAGTTAAAAATTATTAAAAATATATTGAAAAAGGCATAAACACCTTTCACGTTTTTTTACGCCTAAGGTCTGCCTAGGGTACTAAAGCTTAAGGCTTGCCCTCCATGCCTCGGTAACGCCTTGCATTTTTTAGAACCTTGGTTATATGGTATCATAAGAGGATCCACATAGTAGTTGAAGAGTCGAGAAATAAATTGATAGGACAGTGTATTTCGGTGAACATGTCGGTGAAATTATAAGGGAGCACAAATCGGATACCATGAACTAAAATAAGGCACTCCAATAAAAGGAATTTTAGATTTTACTTAAGCCTGTGGGTACTGAAATGGATTCAATGTATTTGGATCAATTTTAGGATGTTCTAGACGTGTTGATGGAATAAAACCCATCACCATGTTAATCCTTTAAGACAAGGCTTGTTCTACAAGGGTTTAGTAAAAAATAAAGTGATGGACCGTGAGGAAAATTTTTCGTTGGTTGCCATGATAAAGTTTATTAACATTATTTTAATGTTTAGACTCTGGTCTTGAATAATTGTCTTGATAAGATCATTAACATGGTGAAACCCAAGGGATTCATAGTAAGAAGAGAAAGTAAAGTGTACAAGATTAAGAGGTCCATTATGAATGTCAGCAATCGTCAAGGTCACATAATATTTGTTTGATTTGGCAATTAATTTTTTTAGTTTTGATCAAAGTACGAATAAAACTTTTATGTATAAAAAGCATTATCAAAAGTGGTGTTATTTTTGGTACTTTATGTGTATAATGTTCTCCTAATCGGGAATGATGTGGGTGTGTTGTCTAGTATAAGAGTGTGATTATTCGACTAGTTTGATATGAAGTACTTAGGAGAATCCAATCACATACTTGGGATAAATATTTTGCATGATAGAAAAATAGGATGTTAGGATAATCACAAGATAGTTTTATAGATGATGTTATCACAAAGTTTATCATGTAAGATTATTATAAAGGATTTATTCGTTTCAGGTGTGGATTCACTATGTCTAAGAATCAGTGTCATAGGACACCTAATCAGATAGAGGGGATGATATACATTCCTTATGCTTTGATGATGGGAAGCATCATATATATTATGTTATGTATAAGACCGAGTACCTTCTTCGTCGTTGAATTGGTCAACATATTTCAGTCTAACCCAAGCAAGGATGACTAAATTTTAGTAAAGTACATTTTCAAGTACCTGAAAAGAAATGGAGATTATGTGTTGATTTACTCAATGGACAACCTTGTACCTTTAGGGTATGAAGACTCATAATCAAGTAGATAAGGATTCCAAGAAATTTACCTCAAGATATATGTCTAGCTTTAGGGTACACAAGCTCATATTCATGAGCAGTGATGGACATTTTCCCTATAAAGATTGAAAATCATGCCCTAGGATAATCTAAGTCCAATTAATTAATTTTAATTAATTACCCTTATAACAATCCTAATTAATTAGAACCAAATTTTAATTTTGCTAAATAAAATTAATTAAATATAATGTACATGAGGGTGATGAAATATTAAGTAATGTCAAAATAAAAATACGCAACAACATAAATAAACACATTATTTAGAGTGGGAACCCTTCCAGAAAAAAACTACTCTTGCATCATAGCCTAATAAAGCCTACTAGTCTTCCCCTAGCATTATAGTTTGATTACTTTGCTTATACAAGGAATTTTTTTTATCATCCACAATAACTTGAACAACCTGTAAGTCTCGGTATCCACTAATATCTTACTAGAATCCCAATCTTCCTACATAAATCCTCATGCTAATCATTTTTGCATAAAGTACAAATTAAAAGAAGTTTCACGAGATAATGACCCTTATTCAAATGAAGCGGACCTCTTGAATGAGATACTTCATACAAGAGGTTATCTTATGAATGTCTTCCCACTAGAACTTGTGGACCATTTTAAGGATCCTCATATAAATATAACTTTTCACGATAAACCCTAGTACGAAACAAACTTTGTACGAGATGTTCGATTATAAAAATGTTGAGTTGTTTTGTGTTTATGTCCACATCGACATAAAGATAACCGCATGCTTTAAGTATATTTGGTTTTATTCTTAAAATCATGTTTATGACATTACTATTTATTAATAAAAACTGTCTTAGCTTATTTTAGATATGAATCTTGTTTATGGTAATGCCTTATATTTGTTTTAAATATATATTATATGTCTGTTAGTTAGAATTATTAGGAAATATATTGAGTTGGGTTCAATGTGATCACTAAACATCAGAATTCCTCTTTTAGAGAAATTGAACAGTTCGTGACCTAGATAAGTCGTTAACAATGTATCAATAAAAACTTGTTTGATAGTTTAGGAACTTGTTTAATAGTTCAAATAGGATTATCGGTACATCCGGAATGCATTGAATATGACGAAATGTGATATTCAAGTTTAGGTGGTGACTAGATTAGACTTGCACAATCTCATACATTTTCAAAAGGTGAATAGATTCTCAATCTTAAGGATTATGAGGGTTAGAATATTAACATAATTATTTCTTTCATTTTCTATTAGTAAGATTCAATTTATTGGGCTAATAACCACTATAGGTTGGGTAATCATTATGTGGATATATCTGAAATTACATTCTGGAGGAATCTATGTTTAGGAGATATCATGGCTTGTTATACCCCATTGATGAACTTATACGTTTTAATTCTACCAGTAACCCTAGCTAGTGGATTTATATTAGGTAGATTTTGAAATAAGTTAACTTTGATATCAAGGTATAAATAAGACGGTGAAGATTTATCCACAAAAAATTGAATTTCAGCAAGTTTATGTTGGAAACATAATGCGGGGACTCATATTATGTGCTATAAATGTTTACAAATAAGGCCTCACATTTTGAGTAATTATGAGATAATTTAATTGGAGTGCAATTGTAATTATTTTGTGAAATTAATTACAATTAAACATAAAATAATATAAATTACGGGGTGCAATTTTGGATTTTCATATATTTTGGAAGACACTTTAATTACTTAACTAGGGTCCCTAGTATAGTCCTTATACCATGTAGCAAGCCCAAAAAAGTCTGAAAAACAAATTGGACCAATAACACTTTGTGTACATATATATGGGTCTATGGAGGGGGTATTGATACTAAGGACTATACTAGGGACCCAAGGGGCTATACCAAATTTGTCCCTAGTATAGTCCTTATATATGTGTATTGATAATAACAAAAAACTTTGCTACTAACATGAAACCAATTTAATTCAGTCCCTAAACATGCAACCTATTAGTCGGTGTCAAATATCAAACCAATATAATTCATCCCCTAAACATGCAACTGTCTGTGAATAAATCAAACCAACATAAATAATTGCTAACATACAGATTTCAGGAAAAAAAAACTTTCGGGTAAAACCTTTATTTCACAATAATACTTATAATGATTACAATTAAATCTGCAATGGATTAACGTCAGAAAACGCACATAGGCCGCAACCTATATCAGCAATGGAATTTCGCAAAAACTCCACACAAATCGCAGTTCAGTCAGTCCAGGAACACCCACGAGTAATTCCTATTGAAGAGTAGTCAGGCAGCCCAGTACCTCCCTCAAGTGGCACCTAATCAGTAGTAGGTTATCCTCCCTATAAGAGTAAACTGAAACAAAATATAATTCAGGTTGCAAAACAATTCATATAAAAGATTGGGATTGTGTGAATTAAAAACAAAGTGAAAAACCCTTAAAAGAAGAAGACTAAAGAATTCAACAGATTGTTGTTTATGTGTTCTGTAAAACGTCAAGTCTTCTTAAGAAAAAAGGAGTTGTTTAACACGCTATATATAAAAAATTTAAGGCGGATTGTCTCTCAAACGAAAAGGGTATCTCGCTCGAACGGGGACACGCGTCGCTCGAATGAGCTTCGGGCGACATGGCCCTATTGTTAGAACGGAATTAAATAAAAAATAAATTTTTGTTTCGTCAAAAAAGTCCGCCTCAACACTTAGAAAATATTTTAGAAAAATATCCCAATACTCTTAAATGAACCGTTGAGTATCCAAAACACAGTCTTACCAAAATTCATATCGTGGAGGCTTGAATGTTGAAGAACTTTGATAATCGGATCCGTCTTAACGCATGATTGATCTTGAATAAGTCTTCGATGGTTATAGCAGTATACGACATACTCACGTGTAAGGCTAGCCAATAAAATAATGTCCTTACAAATCTCCCCCTACGTCTATGTCAGTACAAAATAAAAACATCTGAATTATCAAATCAAAAAGCCTATACAAATCTAGTACCCTCCCATGAACCCAAAACTGAAAAGTTATAAAAAAAGCAAGTTTAAATCTTTTCTTCAAAATCTTCAACTTCAAATCTTTAAGCTTTTCTCATTAGGGTGTGAAACATATGATCTTCAAGCTTTGTACCTACACATATGAGACAAACCAAATACCTTTGCGACGTATCGAGTTTGAAATGATATAAGAATAAATCAATCAATAATCAAATCTCCCCCATAATGCAAAAAGTCCCCCATAATTCGTTCTCCCACTTTTTATTCGATCAAAATAGACAAGGAAATAAACCAAAATAAAAATGGAGTCCCGTGATAAATATGCATAACAAACATGAATCAAACTACGAAATGAGTAACCCAAAAGCTTCCAAAAACTATTTTTTATTTTTTTCAATTTTTTTAAACAAAAATGCAAAAATTATTTTACAAACATCACACACCATAAATTTACACTAAGACAACCAAATCATGGAAACATAATGAATGGGTATGAACATATTCGATTGGAAAATCAAAGCAATCAAACATAACATATGTGCACGATGAATATGTGTACTCCTAACGACTGAATCTCAAAATCGTCCTTAGGTGTCGAAAGTGTTAAATTTAATTGACATTGACTCAATCCATCAACACATCAAAGTCAATAATTATTCCCACACCAATAACGTCTAAAACTATATAATGCTTTTTCATGATGCTATTAGGACGTGCAAACCTATTTTTCATTACTTTCCATCGAAACTCCCTCATAAATAATTATGCATTTATATTTCTTTTGAGGTGACCCCTTTTTGGCACATAGATCTTTTTATTGCCTTTTAATTTTTTGGGGAGTCTCTTTTCAAATGGTGGCATTCACGACGAGTTAATTTTGTACTCTCACAGTCTTTTTTCGTGTTTCACTCATCATATTTTGTTGAAATTAAATGCTCACGATAAATGGCTCTTACAAGCACTACTTCCATTATCAAGTTTTATCGCAAATGGTTCGTTTTAAAGACATAATTGAGATACAACACTCCGATCAATATGTGATATATAGGTACAATATTCAAACAAATCCATTCAAGTGTGCATTAAAGGCAAATATGAGTCAAACATGTAGGTAGTAATCACAAATTACATCTTAATGACTCCACACATTATAAAGCATAAAAATGAAATGATGATGCTATCAAAACACTATCAAACAGTCACATGGATATGGAATGATATTGTGACTCGATCGTCCTAAATGTCCATTCATATACGGTATAAAACAAACTACAAAACTCTTTTTGGATTTTTCAAAAAAAATTATCATAATAAAATATTTTTAGCTTTTCAAATTTTCTAAAAAAATTAAAATATTTTTTGTATTTTTCAAAAAATTTCAAAAGAAAAACTCTAAAACAAAAATGATATATATTAGCAATAGGAAAAAAATCAACATAAAAATCTTCCTATGCTAGAAAACAAGTCTAAACCTCAACCGTTAGGTGTTGTGGAGTTTTTCAAAGGTGGTGACATCCTATGAAAAATATTCATCAAGTTATGTGAAGTGTTGACTAAATATTTTACCCGCTCCCTAAGATGTGGAAACTCTCTCACAAAGTCATCCAGAGCATCATGTGTGGGTGCATGTGTGTGAACACGTGTAGTAGCAAAACATGGAATATAACCCAACTTAAAATAAAAATCCCTAGGTGTAATCTTCTTGCAGTGTGTGCACACATAAAAAGGCCTAGGTACACATCTCTCAAAATGTCTCCTACGCACTCTCCTATTAGGTATGGGATGCCTAGGTGGGTTAGATTGAGAGCCACATGGATCTATCACAAACTCGGGAACTAGCTCAGGTGCAACATGTGAAGTGGACGCAACGTCATGACCTAGTCCTCATCTCTCAACATCACCCAAAACAGGATTGAGAACCATCTTTCCAACCTTCTTACATGTGTTCTCTAAAGGGGCTCTGACCTCCCGGGCACGTTCGAGATCACTCTCGAGTTAGGATACACATGTCGTTAGACTTGACACCGTATTGGTCAAATCACTCTTTTCCTGATCTAAAGCAATCAACTGTTCAATTAAAGAAACCTTCACCTTCTCGAGTTGTCTTGGTTTGGCCTTAAACACCTTCAAACTCTCTAACTCTCTCTCCAAATCTCTCACCCTAAGACCTAACTCCTTATTTATTTTTTTAGTCTTTAATGTCTCGGCGTACAAATCTCTAAATGCAATTTGGAGCTCACTTTCATCTCCACTTACACACTCACTATCACCTTCACCCAAAATGTTCAAACTATTATCCTTCTCGGGGGTCTCACATGCACAAATATCCTCATCGTCATGGGACAAAGTAGGTGTGCTCACGTGGCTAGCTAAAAAGTCAACAAACTTCCCATATGAAGACTCATCCCCGTAATCTTTCGCCTCTTCCTCACTATCACTAAGAGTGGATGGCATGGCAATTTTCTTGCCCTCTATCATTAGCCTAGTGGAAAACTCAAAAGCCTTATGCCACATACCATCACACTCAAAACACTTCTCTTCTTCCTCTTTCTCACCTTCTTTCTCACCGCTCACTTTGGCCTCATTTTTATTTTTCTCAAAAAATCTTATATCGGAAGAATTTTGTTTTGAAAATATGAGAAACTTTTTAAAAAAATTCGCAACCATGGCCGTATCAAAATCAACCTCACCCTCAGAGTTAGACTCACAAACTTTCACTTTATTTTTCTTCTCTCTCGTGGACACTTCCTCTCCCTTCCTAGACTGGGCTCTAAGTAACATCCCTCTCTTCTTAGGCTTGATAGTGTCCGAAAACATGTCAATTTCATATGTCTGGAGATCTCCTACATGCTCTTCTAATTTTAAATTACCCAAATTACCTAAGGTATTCAAAACAGTCACTTTTGGGATAAAACATTTAGGCAACGATCTTAAAATCATTTTAACCACTCGTTCATTAGGTATGGGCTCACCAAGATCGAACCTAGTGTTGAAAATGTAAGATAAATGTGCGTAAAACTCATCAAAACACTCAGATTCAATCATGGTAATCGTTTCAAATTGAGTAGTTAAATTTTGAATTTTAGACTCTTTGATCACATTTGTGCCTTCGTGGATAAGTTGTAAAATGTCCCTAGACACCTGATATATATATATATAATAAAGGAGGAGGGCCTTTTTGTCCTCCCCAACTGATGGCTCACATTAAATCTGGTGGATTTGGTCTTTATCAACTGGTGGCTGAGATTGATTGGGAGGGTTTTGAATCTTTGGGGTTTGTATCCAATGATTTAGATTCCTCCAAATACAATTGAATGATCAGAGTGATTTACACAATTTTAGCCCCTTCAGAAACCTTTGAACGAGTACATTGGTGTCTAATGTAGAGTGGCTGAAAGTACATAGCCTATGACAACCTAAGATATGTAATCTTAAACCATATGCAACTTATATACACAAACCATACGCCAACTTCTCCAAAAACTTCATCTTAGAGAAAAAAATTCTAGGTTTTGTTCATTAAACCGAACTGCTCACCTCAACCACACTTTTGGGTTCGGTTCATAGAGAGAAGGTATGTTTTTGAATTGATTTTGTTCTTAATTTTACGTATGAACTGGTATATGAACTGCATAAACTAGTATGAACCCAAAACATACCTTCTTTGTATGAACTGGTATATGAACCCAAAAAACATAACATATTTATGGGTTCCTGTGAGTCCTATATACACCCTTTTCTCTTTTATCTCTCTCTACCATCATTATTTTTTTTCTATGGCTTTCAGGTGTGCGATGAGATCTAATAGTTCTAACAGTCTGATTACATCACATGGTTCGTCCGAATTCAATAATTCATGGGTTCTAGCAGGTAAGAGATAGGTGTTGGGTTAGTTTCGGGTTATGAGTGGTGGTAAGGAGTTCAACTGGGTCTTTGGGTTGGTAGGTATGGATGGGTTTTTTAGTTTTTTTTCGGAGAAACCTTTCACATATTTTTTAGTATGGCTGCTAGGTTTTGATTTTTGATTTTTTTGTAACTCACTTTGTTCTCTTTTTTATTATTCCTTAGTTAATTTTTTGAGTTTCATGGGACTAGCTTATATTCTCTTTACTCTCTCTCACTCAGGTGAGTTCGATGAAGGTGATGGAATATTAATTTTGGAGGGTCGGTATAATATGGGTCTTATCTCTCTAAAATATTCATTAGAATGTTTGACATCTCTGTTCCTTTCTCGGGACCTCTGTTCGTAGAGTGCCTCGTTTTTTTGTTTACTTTTTATATAATAAGAGAGGTTTTGGTTTTTTAGAATGTATTTCTATTTGTTGGGTTGATCTGTTTTAAGTATATGTAAGAGAGTTGATGGAACAATAACTTTGAATGTTTATAACTTTATAAGCCTTTGTTCTTGGTGTTTAAAAATTTCTCCAGATGATTATTTGCTTTCATTTCTGCCTTCTTTTCTTGGGATTCTTTTTCAGGGAGCAGTTTCTTAGTTTAGTTTTCTTATTTTTTGGTGGGTTATATGATAAATTGTCAATAAGTTTTCTTAAATGGGTATGGTGTGAGGTTGAGATATGAGTCGGTTCATTTACGATTCGAGTATGATGAGAGAGAGGAGATGTCGGGTTAGGAGTGTGTTTGGGGTCGGAGGCATGCATAGCAACAAGTTGGGTTAGTTTGGGCAGGGGGTTACTGGTTGGTAGAGGAATGGATCGGGTTGGTAGCTGAGTGTGTTGGTTGGGGTATTGTGTATCACCTGCTACCGTGGCAGTAGGTGGGTGGGTCTTTCTTTCCAGCGAATAGGGGTGGGGCGGGAGGTAGGTCAAATGATAAATCAGGATTCGGGTGTTAGTGTGGTGGTTTGCGGTTTGATGTTTGATGGCTTAAGGTGTTTTGGAGCTTGGGCTCTTTAATGAAGAAATAAAGAGAATAGTTTGGTTGTGTGAAAGTGATGAGAGACAGAACAACAAGCATAGATCCATATAGAGTAAAATACCTAACGAGTAAACAAAAAATGCTCTGAAGAGAATTAACCTATCATCAACCGTTAAAATGTAAAGACACTTCTGGAGCATCTGTACCCTCTAAAAACACAGGAAACCCATAAAGTTGCACCTCATAAATAATAGACTTGCAGTGATATGACCATACAAGACATTATTACATATATTCATGGAAAAGGAAGATCATCAGTTTAAACTTTTATTTTAAATTGGTGCCTCCTCTATATATAGTTATGAAACGTCCGAACTAATTTAGGAAGTGTGCATGAAGAACAAGTCAAGATGATATTTTTCTCAATATCATACGGTACTCTCGAACCGCCCTAATCATGTGAGTATTTATAAATAGTTTTTATTTTATTAAAAAAGTGTTTTCGTTAATATTGTTTTTATTTTGTTAAATAATGTTTTATGTTAAAAAACAATTTGTTTTGTTAAAAAGTTTTTTTTTTCATTATAAACTTTTTTTAGGTTGAAAACTGTTTAAATATCACTAAATATCATTTTTTTTTATGGAAAAAGTTTCATATTTAGCGAAAGAATATATAACCAAGTCTAATATTTCATGAAATGTACTATATCCAATTATAAAAATTAGTAATATGTAAGTAAAAAATTGAAATAATAGTAATAATAAAATTATATTTTATCTTAAAGTGTAAGTTTTAGTTTATCTAAAATAATGCTATGTTTTAAATCATATTATATTTTAATGAAATGGCAAAGGGTATTTTTGTCTTTCTATTATAAATATATGAAAACGGTGCGGGGGATGATGTTAAGGGTGTGGGAATAGCCGCACCCTAAATGTTTGATGAAATTACTATTATATGGATATACGCACAATCCTCCTCAATTATTTCATTATAATTGATAACTATTTTTAAAAGTGGATATTTATAATACAATTTGCCATATATGTTTCATGTTTTCGATTAAATTTGTGAGTAGTATATTTCATATCCTAGCATGAATATTTTATATTTTTTTAATCACTACTTAATATGTGAAAATAATACTTATTGGAATCAGATAGATAATTCACATTCTTATTGAATGAATTTTAATTAAACTTTTGTTTTAACCATGCCATCGGCACAGGCACGTCCTATATATAAAATAAATGAGGAGGAACTTTTTCCAACATCATATAACTTTGTATATAAAATCGATACAAACAGGTTTTGTATCTATCTAAGGGCTTGAAATTATTTAGTTTCTGGAGACTACAATATCATCAAACTATTTAGTTTATGTTGTTGAACTTTGCAAGGTGTGTTGGAGTTTTTATGTGTATTTTATTGTTTTCTTTAAGGATGAATGTTGTTTATTTAAGATTTTTTTAAATATTAATATTTTTGTAATCTTTGCCTATATATTGAACTAATAAATGAGTTCGAATGTGTTACAGCTCTGAGAGAAAATGTGGGAATGCGAGGTGTGTCGAAAATGGGATGGAGAGGAAAAGGAGCGTTGGGGACAATCTGGTAAACAAATATTTTATTTTTCCAATAGTGGATGCTTATATTTTTAAAAATTAATTTCCTCATTTTGTATTTTATCATGTTTCTTTTGTCAGTACCTCTTCAAATGGATATAGAGTAATTTTTATCACATTTTATTTTTTCTTAAAATATATTGTATTAGTAAATAATCTCAATTATATTATATGAATGTTGGTTAAACTCCAATAATGAATAGCATAGTTAATTTAACGGTTAATTTATCAAACTAATAGCTATCATTATTTTTTCTACATAATATGAAAATAGACCAATCCCCTATCCTCACATGTGATAATATGAATTGGTTTCAGTATTGTTCATTAAACCGTTGGACTACAATGATAAGATAGTCTAACCCGAATATTGAAAAAGTTATATTTTATATGTTAGTACATTTGAATTGAATCCGTTTTTATTGTGTTCAAGTTTTATCGAGTGAAACAAGTCATATTTAAAGTAGATCCCTAAATGTGTTGTGTTCATTATCAATACTAAATCTCTCATTTAGAAAAATCATTTATGGTTAAATTAACATTAATCTAAAAAAATACGACTTAACATACGGTATTGACGTGTATTAATGTGGGGTAATGCGGTGAGTGGTAGAAGAGAATGGGTATTAGGTGGGCGTGTGTTCAGTTTTTGGTGAGAAAATGGCGGGTACACGAATTAGTGGGTTCACCCGTTGTGATATAGGTCATACTGAGTATAAACCCAACACTATTGAGATTCATGGGTTAAATTGTTGTGTTCAGTTTCAGTTTTGTTACAGAGTTTAGCAAGTTACTTTTGAACTGTGTTTTAACTTATCTCAAATGACTAATGTGACAAATATGGGGTGTTGTAAAGTATTTTGCTTGCCGAGCTTTTGGTTTAATGCTAACTCAAAAATAACTTAGTCATTTGTTATAGATACTTCCAACTTTTAAAGTTGTTGAACATTAAGTGGTTTTAATGGACTGTTTTCATGCGTGTGGCTGTTGTTCATGCGTGTTTTAATTAATTTTTGTACACAATTAAAATAAAGTATTGTAACTGAACTCACATTTGTTCATGCGTGTTGGCCTTAGAGTTTCATTGAACTGGGCTTTAAGCTGGACTTATAATGAATTTCATGACTCAACTTGGGACTTTTTTTTCTTTTTCCTACCAACACTTTAGGCGTAGAATCTCATCACGGGAACAAATTTATTGTCGTGCCATCGGCATGGGTACAAAATATCACGGGAATAAATTTATCGTCGTACCATCGGTACGGGTACACCCTAGTGTGTGTGTGTGTGTGTGTGTGTGTGTGTGTGTGTGTATATATATATATATATATATATATATATATATATATATATATATATATATATATAGAGAGAGAGAGAGAGAGAGAGAGAGAGAGAGGAGGATGTGCAAGAAAACGGGTCAGAGCCCAAAGTAAAAACAGTTTTAAAAACAAGTGAATAAATGCTAGATTCAATAGTTATTATATACATGTTAGCTTATCAGACTCTCTTTTGAAACTCTCACATCTCATCTAGAGTGCACGCCTATCATACCTATAAACCATACTAATTACAGTCTCATGCTAACTAGTTCATCCCAGTGTATCCACTAACCATATCCCAATTCGTTCCCGCGTATTACTCTCGCAATACATGTAATAATATCACATGTATCCATATAGATTCAACATGGATAAGCCCCTTATTAATTCAATTCAATTAAATGTTCTCATACTTAATTAATTAAAGATATCATTATCTTTCAATTCTACTTTAGTCACACAGTAGATATCATCATATGTATATACACATTCACTCTATTATATATATACAATATTGCACCCCCGAGACATAGCTGCGGTGCTGCATTACTCTGCTATCATGTCTCAATACATCTCGTCACTGTATAGGGGACTATAGGTTCGGTAAAGATCCCTCAAACCACAAATATTAAATCATAAATAATGGAGGCGAACATAGTCCTAAGCCTTTGGGCTACGCACATACCTACCCACCCAAATTACCGTTATATACCATTTTTCTCACTAATGGTAATTGACCTAAGTTATATGTCCTCGAGCGATAAGTAAAAAATCCCTCCATAATGGTGCAAGGTGTAAAGATGGTGGTTTGTGGTGCTTGTCCCCTTTGATTGCCCAATATGACTCCTCTTCTTTAAGGCAACTCTTCCTCTCCACAAGGTGACTTTTCTTTTCTCTCAAAGTCTCTTCACTTTCTCTCAAAGAACTCACAAATGAAAATAAATGAAATGAACCTTACCTAGAGTGTAAACCCACTTATATAACAAGTCTCCAAGCTAGCTAAAAGACAAAAAACGTGGATACTATTCATCTCCCAAGCCAAATGACTGAAATGCTCCTTTGGGGTGTCCTTTCATCTTCCAATTGACCTGAGACCCATATCGAACACCCGAGTACACTTTTCTGCCTATTTTGACCCTTTCGAACTCAATGGCGCACTCAAAATGATCATCCGAATGATATTTAAGTAATTTACATTTTATTACCCAACTTTAGTCCTGACACGACTCATAGCGTCCCGACTTAAGTTCTATAATTGTTGTATTTGTATCTCACAAAAATATTCATAATTATCATATTCACATATTACTTATATATCACTAAGTAATATTCAATAATATATTACTCTTATCATCAGTAATATTCAATCCGAATTAATCCCAATTAATTTATTAAATAATTAATTCCAATTAATTCACAATAATTTGTCCCATTAACCTTTAATTATTCTCAATTTAAAAGTCATAAAATTACGAGGTATTACATACTTCCACCTTTATAATGGAATTTCGTCCCAAATTCGAAACGTAAAGCATACTTGGTACGAATAACTCTCGGTATTTATCGCGCATCTCATCCTCGCGCTCCCAAGTAGACTCCTCAATGTTATGGTGCTCCCACTGGACACGCACCAACGGAACTACTTTCAATCTCAACTGACTCTAAAGTTCAAGATCGTAAGCGGTCTCTCTTCATACGAGCTATCAGGCTGTAAATTAATCTCTTCCAACGCTACATGAGTGTAAGCCAACTCATCTCGGAGATATTGCCTCAGCGAAGAAATATAGAACACATCATGAATCCTATGCAAGTGCTCCGGCAACCCCAATCTATAAGCAATCGGTCCAACCCTATCAATAATAGGAAAGGGTCCAATGTATCATGGCACCAGTTTCCCTTTCTTCCCAAATATCATTATTCCCTTCATAGGAGATACTCGCAACAATACTTGGTCCTCCACACTGAACTCTCGGAAGAACCGCTTCGCATTGGTATAGCTTTTATGTCTGTCCTGAGCTACCTGAATACAACTATGAATCATCTAAATCCTAGCAAACGTATCCTGTATCACCTATGGCTCAAGTAGCTTGTTGTCCCCCACCTTTAACCAACACACAGAAGAATGATAAGGCCTACCATACAGTGCCGCAAATGGATCCATACCGATAGTGAACTGATGGGAGTTATTATACGTGAACTCCATAAGTGGAAGATACTTCTCCCAACCTCCCCCAAAATCCAGGATACACATGAGTAACATATCCTCCAACATCTGTTTAGTACACTCCGTCTACCCATCTGTCTGCGGGTGATAGGCCGTACTTAATCGAACTTTAGTACCCATGGCCTCATTAAAACTCTCCCAAAATTGGGATACAAAGATTTTGTCCCAATGGAACACAATATTAAGCGGTACCCCATGTAACCTCACTATCTCGGCTATAAAAATATGGGCGTACTGTCCCATAGAATAATTAGTCCGAACTAGCAAAAAGTGAGCTACCTTAGTCAACTGATCCACAATCACCCATATGGAATCATGGCCCCTCTGAGAAGTAGGTAACCTTGTGATGAAGTCCATGGAAATTCCCTCCCATTTCCACATTGGGATCTCTAATGGCTATAGAAACCCAGCTGGCTTCTAATGATCCACTTTCACTAACAGACAAGTGACACACTTAGAGACAAGCTCAACAATGTCCCTTTTCATCCCGCTCCACTAATACTGTCGTCCCATATCTTGGTACATCTTATCCCTACCTAGATGTACTATAAATTTGGATCCGTGTGACTCCTTCATCATTGGATGTCACAAATCCACACCCTATGGAACAATCAACCTACCGTTGAAGCGCAAACCCCCATCAGAATTTAATGAGTAAGACTCTACTTCCTCGGCTAAAAGTTATCGAATTTTCTCATGACAAAATGGATTTGCTACCTGTGTCTGAACCACCCTCATCATAATCTAAGGTGTAATAGTTATAAATGACATAAAAGATCGGGCAACTGCATTCTAATGTCCCAATTTCTTCCATTTTGCCTTCCACACCACGACCAACTCACCTATCGACGATCGGCTCAACGCATCTGCTACCACGTTAGCCTTCCCTGGGTGCTAATGTATCTCAAATTGATAATCCTTCATGAACTCAAGCCACCTGCATTGATGCATGTTCAACTCCCGCTGAGTGAACAAATACTACAGTGACTTATGATCCATGAATAGATGAAACTTCTCCCCCAACAAGTAATGTCTCCATATTCGAAGAGCGAACATGAGTGCTGCTAGCTCCAAGTCGTGGGTGTGGTAATTCTTCTCATGAGGCTTAAGCTTTCTAGAGGCATAAGATATATCCTTCTCTTCCTGATGTAATACACCACCAAGAGCCTCTAATGATGAGTTAGTATAAACTAAGTACTCCACTCCTGTCCTGGGCAGTGCTAGTATCGGTGCTCAAGCTAACTTATCTTTCAGCTCGTCGAATGACAACTGACACACATCATCCCATGTAAATGGTATGCCTTTACGGGTTAGATTAGTCAACAGACCCTTTATCTTTGAGAAACTCCGAACAAAACATCGATAATACCCAACTAATCCCAAGAAACTCCGTACCTCTGTCGGTGTCGTGGGATGTCCCCAATCCCTCACCTCTGATACCTTTCTAGGATCCACGTATATCCCCATCTCAGACATAATATGCCCCATAAATTAAACTTCTTGAAGCTAAAATCCACACTTTTAATATTTTGCATGCAGTTGATGCTCACGTAGTGTCTATAGGAATCATCATAAATGCTCAACATGCTCCTCCTCAGTCCGAGAATAAACCAGAATGTCATCTATAAAGACAATGCCAAACTGATATAAGAAATCTCTGAATACCATGTTCATCAAGTCCATAAATACCTTCGATGCATTAGTTAGCCCAAAAGGCATAACTCCAAACTCATAGGATCCATATCTGTTCAAGAAAACAGTCTTAGAAACATCTTGCCCCCTGATACGTAGCTGATGATACCCATATCTCAAGTTTATCTTTGAGAAGTAGGTTGCTCCTCTCAACTGATCAAAGAAATCATCGATTCTAGGAAATTGATACTTATTCTGTATCGTGACTTTGTTAAGCTCCCGATAGTCCATGCACAGACGTAAAGAACCATCTTGCTTCTTTACAAATAGCACATGGACTCCCTAAGGTGACGTACTCCCATGGATAAACCCCTAACCTAATAACTGCTTTATCTGATCCCTGAGCTCCCTCATCTCTACTGGATCCATACGGTACGGAGCACGAGCAATAGGTTGAGTTCCCAGTGCTAAATCTATCACAAACTCAATCTCCCTGCTGGGAGACGACCTCGGTATCTCCTGGAATACATCCGCAAGCTCACAAAATACTGATATAGAATCAAGGAATAACATAACTCCCATAGAGGTCTACTCCTCTATATAGTATAAATGTGTAGAAGATCCTGCCTCAGAACGAGGCGTCGCCACTAAGAACATCTCATGTCCTGGGATAGAAAAAATAATACACCAATTATAACAATCAATCATGGCCCTATATGAAATGAGAAAATCCATACCGATAATCACATAATACTCAGACATCTATATAACAAGCAAATCAATTGATAAAATCAGACTCCCAATCTCTATACTCACTCTATGATATATAAAGAATATAAGTGTACCACTACCCAACGACGAGTCTACATATGTAACAGTGTTATCTGCTGTATCTAATAACCCTGCATTCGGTGAAAATCTAGTGGATACAAATAAATGTGAGGCCCCTGTGTCAAACATAATGCACGCCATAGCTCCATAGATAGAAAACATACCCTCAATCATGGGCGGTGGCTATTGAATCGCTGCCTGATGGATGTTGTATACACGCATATATTGACCCTGCTGTGCTGGATCTGCTGGAATGGCTGGTAATGCTGACACCTAAGCTGGTGTTGGGATAGAAGTTGGTCGAAGGAATGGCCTCTGAACACCCTGTTATTGAGGTAATTTTCTATTATCAGGACAATCCTATCATTTGTGGCGAGTCTTGCCACACACAAAACACTTGCCAGTAAATTTTCCCCCATTTTGTCCCTGCTGACCACGACCCTGTTGGCCGTTACCACCTATCCCTTGGCCTTGTTGCCCCTATCTATTAACTCCATGCTCATATCAAAATCCTTTGGATCATAATCATTTAGCATAGTCCCCAGGCTGGGAACCCTACTCACCACTCTGACCTGACTGTGTCCCACTGGAACTGCCTCCACCAGTCTTACCCTGCTGGCCAGACTCAAAACCCCGCTTACCAACCTTACCATATAGGTGGTTATCCTGGCAGTGAAGCATCGCATCATTTAAAACATCTGCGTAATTATATAGTGAAAGATTGCCCAAGAAGTACTGGTGAATCTTCCAATTCAGTCCATCAGTGAAAATTTGAATTCTCTTTTCTTCAGTAGGTACCTCTCCTGGAACCAAATTACTCATCCTAGTAAACTCCTCCTCACAATCTGCCACTGTCCTCCCCTCATGGGTCAAGACAAGTAGTTTTTGCCATATCTCAGTCTGAATGGCGAAGGGAAAGTACTTATGGTCAAACCTTACCCAAAAGTCCGGGATAGTCATCATTTCTCTCTCCTCAGTAGTGGTAATAGCCTCCCACCACTGTAAAGATACACCTACTATCTTAAACGTATCCAGTATCTGTCTCTGAACCTCCTGCATTCGAACATCCTCAAGCGCCTCCAGATATATTTCTTCCATTGGCTAGCAACAACAACATCAGATTCCCCCTGAAACTCTAGTGGATGCGCCTTCAAGAAGGAATCCCTAACACGTTACCAAGAAGTAGGAAACACTTTTCCTGGTACTAGTGGCATAGTCGATGTCTGCTGTACAACGGCTAAAGCTTCTTTGACTGCCTGAGCAATAATGGCAGCAACCTCGGCAACATTTATGGTACCCTAAGCTGGGGCGAGATGAGGTGCACGTCGAGGAGGCATCTGAGACAAGAGAGAGTATACCATAAGTATTCAATATCACAGAATAGTTTAAGAACGTATATGAATAAATAAGAATGCAACGGTCCTAATGACAGGGCTCTATATCAAAGGACGCCAATCAGAAAGCATAGTAAACCGTTCAGATCCTAAAAGACTCTAAAACCTGATGCTCTGATACCACCTGTAACAACCCGCTCAATTAAGTACCGGGTGATCAGTCCTATACCCAATTAAAACAGATTATACATTTGGTTCATTCTTAGCATCATTGTCGAAAAATATTTTTTTGCCTTAATATTTTATCACCTAATATCCAAGTAATCAGGTTGTTAAAACTTTTCCAATTTAATTTATTAAAAAATCCATTTTAATAACATAAAACATTTAATACAAACCTTTCACACAACGAATAATAACTTAATAGACATCATAATGGAATTTAAATGCAACTGGAATAAACTTTCCAGTAAAATATCTTAATACAATAATCCCAACAATACAAAATGTACCAAACTGACACAAGAATATATTCTGACTCAGATAGAAAGGAAATAACTAGAATCCTCTTGGGCGACATGCCCTAAATGAAAGATCAAATACTACAGAGTATTAATCAAGAATATGAAATCGTCTAAACAAGGTCCACAATTCCATAGCATCGTTAATAGACCTAATCCTCAATGGCTGACGTCCCTGTGGCTGGACACCTGATATATATATATATATATATATATATATATATATATATATATATATATAAGGAGCGAGAGAGAGAGAGGATAGAAGAGAGAGAGGAGAATGAGTAAGAAAACGGATCAGAGCCCGAAGTGAAAACAGTTTTAAAAATAGCAAGTGAATAAATGCTAGATTCAACAATTATTATATAAATGTTAGCTTATCGAACTCTGTTTTGAAATTCTCACATCTCATCTAGACTGAAAGCCTATCGTACTTTAAACCATACTAGTTAATTCTTATGCTAACTAGTTCATCCCAGTGTATCCACTAAACATATCCCAATTCGTTCCCACGTATTACTCTCGCAATACATGTAATAATATTTTAGGTATCCATTTAGATTCAACATGGATAAGCCCTTTATACATTCAATTCAATTAAGTGTTCTCATACTTAATTAATTCCAGATATCATTATCTTTCAATTATACTTTAATCACAGAGTAGATATCATCATATGTATATATGCATTCACTCTATTATATAAATACAATATTGCACCCCGAAAAACAGCTGCGATGCTTCATTACTCTGTTATCATGTCCTAATACATATCGTCATTGTATAAGGGACTATAGGTTCGATAAAGATCCCTCAAACCACAAATATTAAATCACAAATAACGGAGGCAAACATAGCCCTAAGCCTTGGGCTACACACATACCTACGCACCCAAATGATCGTTCTATACGATTGTTCTCACTAATGGTAATCGACCTAAGTTCTATGTTCTCGAGTGACAAGTCAAAGATCCCCCCATTATGGTTCAATGTGTAGAGATGGTGGTTGTACCCTTTGATTACCCAATATGACTCTTCTTCTTCTTCTTCTTCTTCTTCTTCTTCTTCTTCTTCTTCTTCTTCTTCAAGGCAACTCTTCCTCTAAACAAGGTGACTTTTCTTTTCTCTCAAAGTCTCTTCACTTTATCTCAAAGAACTCATAAATGAAAATAGAAGAATTGAACCTTACGTAGAGTGTAAACCCGCTTATATAACAAGTCACCAAGGCTATCTAAAAGACTAAAAATGGGGATACTATTCATTTCCTAAGCCAAATAACCAAAATGCTCATTCGGGGTGTCCTTTCAGCTTCCAATTGACCCGAGACCCAAATCGAACACCCGAGTATACTTTTCAGACTATTTCAACCCTTCCAGACTCAACGGCATACTCGAAATGATCATCCAAATGATATTTAATTAATTTACTATTTATTACCCAACTTTAGTCCCGACACACCTCATAATCGAGTCCCGACTTAAGTTCTATAATTGCCGTATTTGTATCTCGTGACAATATTCATAATTATCATATTCACATATTACTTATATATCACTAAGTAATATTCTATAGTATATTACTCTTATTAGCACTAATATTCAATACGGATTAATCTCAATTAATTAATTAATTAATTAATTAATTCCAATTAATCCACAATAATTTGACCCATTAAATTTTAATTATTCTTAATTTAAAAGTCATAAAATTAAGGGGTGTTACAATGGTGTGTCATTCTATGGCGCAACTTAGTCCCTATTTTCTTCTAGAAACTATCCTAAAAATGTGCCATAAAAGTAGGGATCCAATCTGAAGTGATCGATAGAGGAACCCCATGTAATTGACTAGTGTTAACAACATACAATCATGATAGTTGCTCACTCAAATAATTGATCTGAAAGACCAATAAGTGTGCCACCTTCATAAGGCAATTAACTATCTCCCAAACAGAATCATGTTAATAGGGCGTCAATGGTAACCCCATAATGAAAACCATCGAGATGATTTCCCACTTCCACTTGAGAATGGGTAGACACAAAAGCATTCTAGGCATCTTTTGATGATCAACCTTCACCGTCTGACAAGTGGTGCACATGGATGCAAACTCTGCCACATCTATCTTTATATTATCCCACCAATACTGCCTTTACATAGATTGTTACATTTTATCCCCACTTGTGTGTACCCCAAATCGTGAATCTTCTGCATAACTACCTATATTAACTTCTCATTTGAGGGTACCATCAATATACCATTATGATGAAACCCACCATTAGATCCCATGAAAAACAAAGTCACACCAGTTAGTGAGGAGTTCTGCCACCTTCTATTTGCATACGGTGTCTTGAGATTGTATCTTGATTACCCGTATCATAATTTATAAAATCATCATGAGCATCCCCATAAAGGCACTGGTCAACTCACCAATCATCTCCACTAAACCCCACTCTTCTATTTGAAGGAATGATAGTTTACCATTGGATCATCGACTTAATTTTTTTTCTACAAAATTAGGCTTTCCTGGATGGTATCGGATTGTGAACTGATAATCCTTTATAAACTCGAACTACTTCCATTGCCTCATATTAAAATCTTTCCATGTGAACAAATATTATAGAAACATGTGATCACTAAATGTCTAAATTTTTCACCATAAAGGTAATGACTCCATGCATGAAATACAAACACAATAGCCTCCATCTGCAAGTCATGAGTGGCATAATGGACCTCATGCTGTTTCAACTTCCGTGAGGCATATGAAATTGTCTTGTCCTCCTGCATCAATACCCCACATAATCCATTAAAAGAAGCATTGGTATAAACCAAGAACTCCACTACACACCTAGGTAAGGCAAGAACTGGTGCAGAGGTAAACTTTTCCTTGAAAGTGTCGAACACCTATAGACCCTTATCACTCTAAAATAATGGGTCACCCTTCTTTGTCAAATCAATCATCGATTGTGCTATCTTTGATAAACCATAAATGAATCTCATGCAATAAGTGGCGAAGCCCAACGAGCTAATGTGGCATCATATATATTTTAATATTTATGTTGATCAAGTCTAGGTTTTAAATATACAAGTTGTTACCATCCCTAGCATGAAATGGAAGCTATTAATATTGATAAACAAATAGAGTAAGGTATGAATTCCTCAATAAAACATAAACATGGAATATGAGTCAATCATCCACTCTAATTATAAAATATAACTAATAAGGTTTGGCAATAATAATCCAAAAAATAATTCATGCCAACACTAGTATATCTACAATATCAAACATAAACATAACCATAATTCGAGTATAATATATAATGAGGTAATTGATAAACCCCGCACCACTCATAAAGAATAAAATAAAAGAAGTATCTAGTACATACATCTCCAAAATTGGTGATAACTGGGAAGCATGAGTCGGTGATTAAAGAAAAGAAAGAAAAGTCGGATGTGTTGGAGAACCTGGAATAAAAAGCTATGCAACTCAAGTAATAAAACTAACAATCTTGCTTATAAATAATAAATACACCATTTTAAATCAACTATTTAACAACTTGCCACACTATAACCGACTTTATCTTTCCTTAATGTATTTTATAAAGTGTTTTAAAATCCTACTCGTTCCTAATAATTAAGAGATCACTATTACACTCAATACCCACGATAATATCATCATAAGTAACAAATCGGGATTACCCCCAACTAACTTGGGGTCACTAATACACCAAATCATAAAATCAGGACTACTCCCAAACTAAGTATAGGGTCACAAGTACAAAAAATAACCCATGACTAGCCCCCACTATCCATGGGGTCATTAGCATGTAAGTTTATCGTTTGTTATCTGTAACATACAAAATCAACTACAAATATCTTCACTAACTACTAAGGTCACTCAAGAAAAGTTCACTATTTTTATTTGGCGCAAACCAAAATAAATCGGCATCACCATCTTTTCCCGCCTCCATAATAATAACCAATCTATAACATAACCATGAATCTATACCCAGTCATGCCTACAACCATAATTATCCATACTCGGCCCTCTTTATCGTATTAGCGTAAAGGATAATTAATTCTTTTAAAATTCATTTATTTTAGTCTAGATGTTAGATTCCATCCCTTTATCCTTATATATTTTTAATATGTCCAAAGGGAAACATGGACTAGATTTTTAATCGAAAACACAATCCCAATGTTTAACCTTATATTTTAGCGTTTTGGCTGCTACAATGTTTGGAAAGCATAATCAACATATGAAAGTCATACTCATAACTAAATTCCAACACAATACTTTAAGCATTATCTAATACGTCATTCTAACTAATCACCAACATACTTATCTTTACTAAATGATTTCCATTAGAATTTATCAATTATATAAGGGGTTTAAAACTTTAAGATTCTCAAGTTATATGTAATATGCGAATTAGAGTTTTCAACAGCATCTGCAACTACAACTACTAGAAAGATTTACATGGTATTATTCCAATTTTCATAATTTGCTAACATGTGTGTAAATTATAATCCAAATTCAACTTTAAGAGGGATTATCATGCTAATATTCTAATTTACACGAATCACTACCATGTGTGTATATTATAATAATAATTTCGAATGTAAAACTAGGTTGGATTTGTGTACTAAGAACATGCTTCATTCAAATTCAAAAATTGAATTAACTAATTACATATAACCACGTGAAATTGGATATAAACATTTTATACAAAATCTTAACTTAAAAAAATCATTAGTTAAAGATTTTAACCTAATTATCTCTAATGAATATTTACAATTTAGACTACTTTTTAAAATGAAAGGTTACAATAGTTTATATCTTGCCTTAGATTAATATTGAAAATTTGTATACTTTGTGATGATCCTTGCTAGGTTTGTTCTTGTATCCCTATTTATGTTCTTCTTTCTTCAGTCTTTATTTTTTTTTCTTTTCTTCACCTTCTTTCCTATTTTTTTGAGCTTGAATTATTGGTTGTTAATAGTGTTTTAGGCTTTAGCATAATTATGGTTTCAGTGTAGAGAAATCAGAGAGATTGGGGTTTATAGAGGGAAAGATTTGTGAGTTGAAACACTTGAAAAATGAGGCTAAAACACCTTATAAAAAACTCCCACTTTCCCACCTCGTGGGTGACCACAGACCAACCCTGATCAAGGCTTGAGGACCCGCATGCGAGGGCTCTAGACTTGGTTTCCCCTTTTCTTTTTATTTTTCATTTATTTAAATCCCAATAAAACTATTGATGTAAAATAGGTTATTACAACTAAACCCTACCAACCAGGACTTATCTTGCGCTACTTGATCACCAAGTAATTACCAACGGACTAATAATCCTTGGGTGAAAAATTGTATTACAAACCCAAACATTAATCAAACTATCCAAATATAAATAAACCAATCCCACACTAATGATGCCCAATTCATTTAAAAATAACCAATATATATTACTTAGTTCAATTTAATTTGCCACTTTAATAAAAATAAGTTTTTTCTAACTTAAATCAAACCCGTTCTTCCATATTATTCTTAAAGTAAATAATTTAATAAATTACTAAATATATGGGGTTTCAAACTTCTGGGGCAACTATAGAGGATGAATGGATTAAATTATTCCTAAATTGTCTCGGAGTGGTTCCTTCAAAAGATATTCCAATAGACTATATTGTGATAATAACAGAGCAATTTCAAGTTTGAGAGAACCCATGACCCTTGAAAGAGTTAAGCACGTTAAGCATATGTGTCACATATATTGAGAGATCACGTAGATAGGTGATAAGATAGTGACATGGATTGCATCAAATAAAAACCTGGTTAATCCTTCTACAACTAGGACTATTAACTGTCATGTAGACAAATTGGGAGCTAGATGCGTGGACACATGGATTTAAGACCAAGGTAATTAAGTTATATCTGTAAATTTGGGTGTATAATCTTAGTAGTTTATCTTGACTAAGGTAACCTATTTGATGGTTTAAGAACTTACCTAATAGTTCAAGAAATATTATACTCGTACACTAGATATGTATTGAACACGATAAAGGGTGAGATTTGATTCTAGGTTTTGACTATATTAGACTTGCATAATCTCACTATCTACAAATGGTGCATAAATAATAAATCCCGAGGGATATGAGGATCAAAGTATTCAAATAGTTATTTCTTTGACTTTTTATGGATGAGATTCAATTTATCGGGTTAATAATTTGTATAGGTTGGGCAATCATTATGTGAATATATCTAAGATCATGTTCTGGAGGTATTCGTGTCTATGGGATTATTTGGATTCTGATACCCTTGATAAACTTGTAAGTTTTGATTCTACCAATAAACATGATCAATGGATTATTTTATATTCTGGTATAATATCAAATAAGTAAAGTACGGGAATTAAGGAATAAAAGAAATGAGTGAAAATTGATTCATGCAAATTGAATTTCACCAAGCAAGTGCTAAATACTTACCACGGGAAATCATATTATGTTCCATGTAAATTTAACAAGGCCTCTTTATTTGAGTAATTCCGAGATAATTAAATTGGAGTGCAACTATAATTATTTAGGTAAATTAATTATAATTAAACAGAAGATAAAGTAAATCATGGAGGGTAATTTTGGATTTCCATATTTATATATGGAAGCCAATTTAATTATTTTCCTTGGGTTTCCAATATAGTTCGTATTCCGAGTAGCAAGCCCATAATTCTATGAAACCCCTAATTGGGTCAAGACCACTTCTTGTATATATATATATATATATATATATATATATACATTAGGCACTTTTAAGGGTTAGAGAGGGTGAAATAAAAAAAACTATTCAAATTTTTTGTGAGGGGGTGAGTGGAGATATAATATTTTTTCTATATTTCCACCAAGTTTTAATCTCCAATACTGCCCACACACAAGTGGATCATATACTAGAAGATCAAAGGTATTTTTTTCATCTACAAAAGGATGAATGATGGTGTTTCATAATTCTTATATAATTTGTTGGATCATCTACAAGATTCACAATGGTATGGTGATCTAAACCATAGACCTAGTTGTATAAATCTAGTTATGTTCATTATTTTTTGTGAAACATGATGAATTAAAGATCATTAAGAATTTTTTTTAAGTTAATCCTAGAAATACCTTTTAATGACTTATGCCTAACATGTTCACGGATAGTTAGAAAACACCATGGATGGATAATATGTTAGGAAAAGATAAAATAGAAGGTTGTCCATATGACCTTCGAATTCCTCTGACATATTCGTATGAAACTAAATGCAACCAAATGCTCATTTGGTGTGAAGTATGATGAATTCCTTGGGTATCTGGTCATATAGAGGGGAATTGAGTCTATACCTAACTAAATTAAATCTTTGCAAATAATTCAAGAGAAAGATGTGCTACCAGAGGTTCATAAGCTCACAGGGATTCCCATCGTTCTTGACTAGTTCATAATGAAATCTAATAAGCGTTGTGGACCATTATTTTGAGTGTCGAGGAAATAAATGAAATAGATATGGAACAATTATTGCCCAACATCAGTGTAAAAAATTATGTTCTAGTTGTGAGCTTCCACCATTTTAATAGTTCTTAACCATGGGGAAATCTTGTACCTATATATATTTATGGATCGCGCAATTAGCTCAGTGATGGTTAGTTAAAAGGCTACGGGGAAAGCTCATGTTTATTATGTCATCAATATCATGGATGATGCAAAAATGAGATGTCGAATATATGTACATCTTCAAGGAAAAGATGGAGCAATCCCTCATTAGGATGTCATCATAGCAATGGCAAGTCACTTGGTAGTAAATATCCATACAAGGCAAAGAGAGTAAATAATCAGGTAATATTTCTTAAGATAATTGTATATCATGAAAATAACCCTTCTAATCAAAATTGAGGCCCCAATTTGAAAGTTACTTTTAAAGTCATAAGGGCAAATCCCATTGAGCCTACCACTAGGAAATAATGGAAGTCACCGAGATCCCCTGATCTTAGAACATGGACAAATTGAAGAGATTATACTTTTGATTTAGTGAATTATCTGATCTCTTTAGCTTAGCCTAGATTAGTTTATCGTAGTTAGTATAATTGGAGACCTTCTTTTATTGTTCATTGTTAGTTTTACAATTATTTTAGTGATAAAACATCGTTTGTCCCATGATAATATTTTTATTCAATAACAAGTGTTATACTAAAATTTTATTACTATTTAATTACATTATTTTTTGTTATATTAACAAAAAACAGTTGAGATGCTCAGGCAACAAGACATGACCTATGGGGGATCTTTAGGCATTTATGAACACAACCTAGTTGGTTAGTTAAAAACCTTTATGGGGGGTTCATCGTGCTAGCATGTGCATTCTCACTAGATATTATTAGGCCTAAGGGTACGTGTGACGACATCTCCTAAAAGGATAGCACAATTACCAAGCAAAGATGAAAGTGTAGTGAAATGTCCATACAAAACAAGCACATAATGGGAATTGAAACTTTTTATTACATAACAAGTAGGCATACAAGCATTTTCAGGAATAAAAAGATAGGATATTCATTAAGTGATGCAAATATTTTGTGGGAAGGGCCTAGATTTGGTAACCGACGAAGAAAATCATCAATATCTCTATCATACTCAACCAATGTACTCTTAGTACAAGGATCCTTTAGAAGTTCCAGAAGTTCTTGTAAAAAGACATTTTTGTACGAGAACTTCTCTCACAAAGTGTCTCATTCGAACAAGGGCAAATTTGTTTAAATGAGGTTTGTTATCTCGAGAATTTTTTTTAGTCTTTCATGTTGTGAAAAAATGTATAAATAACTTTGAAAACATAGTTGTTAGTAAGCAATCCGGTTGGGAAATCCATAAATTTTATTGACAAATATTTTTATGAGATCGTAATGTCATAAATCTTTTACTCCACAAAAAACATTATGTTTACAAAATACATTTCAGTATTCACTATCAAGATATCAACACCATAAGTTGTGTGAGTTGATTATCATGAATATTTATGTGGGATTATAGGGCTTCAAGTTAGAGATCAATGGATACCAAGACCAGGAGTTATGAAACTTGTTATGGGTGATTGAGTGTAATTGTTATGACGAGAAGAGATGTCAAAATATATTGCAAAGGTAAGACTTCATGCTGTGAATTGTTGTCTTATGTAAGCCATGTATGCTCTCTGTAAGACTTGTAAAACATTATTAATACAAATGGACTTGATTGGGTTGGGGCGCGATAGTGTATTTTTTGTAAGTGTTTCCACACTAAATCTTGTGTTTATTTTAGTGGTTTATAGTTTTATTTTTGCACAATTTTATATTGCGTCACTCACACATTAATTGGACTTAATGAGTTATATTCAATAAAATTAAAATTTGCTACAATTTACTCAGGATACGTTTTAAGGACATGTAATTAATTAAGATCAATTAATCAGTCTTAGACTATCCTAGTACGTGGCTTTTCAAACTTGTATGAGGGTTGGTTCAATTCATGATACAATGGGTATGTCATTGGAGGGTTAGTTTAGGCTTAATAAGAAGATATATAATAACACTAAATCCAATAGGGCATAATAATATCCTAGTAGACGTGGGCATAAGTCTCAAGGTGAAGAGAAGTGGGAAGAGGAGTCAGGGAAGTGCTTTAAATGCCAAGATTTTTTTCATGTGTCATGTGAGTGCTTCGAATGTGATAAGTTATATGATTTTTCCTTCAAAATGGAGAAAATGACATATATGATTACTATGAAGCTTAATAAGTGTGAGAGTGAGCTAAGTGTCATGAAGGATACACAAGCTACTCTCATAGAGAAGTTGAGAGAATGGGAGAAATATATTGAAATCTATAATTAAATGGTTGGAACCTTAAAGACAACGCTCCTTAAGACATTGCTCGTGAGGTGATATAGGCATAAAAAACTTAAGAAAAAGTTAGAAGACTATAAAAAGGTAAATGTTGATATAAAAGTTTATTTTAGGAAGTTAAAGAAGATGTTCCTAGAATTGTCTCAAGGATAAAAATGATCTTGTGTATGACAAGTTACAATCATCTAAGATCAATAAATAGATCAAGTTAGACAAATGGTCAAATAAGACATCTCCTCTCCCCCCTTGAATGTTTACTCCAAGACGAACAAGGTGGATCCTCTACAACCTTATTTTTGCACCCATTATAAGAGGAAGGTTCACCTTATGGACTATTTCTATAGACTTGAGCAATGAGGGAATGTTAATCCAAGTTTGAAATGACATTCCTTTAAGTTATAATAATGTGTTGAGTGCCATGTATGAACATCCTAAATAATCATTGTAGAATTTAAGAGGATGCATGCTTCTCCTCCAAGATTTTAAGGCACGAAGAAAAACAAGAGGAGCTAGAAGAAGGATAAGAGAGTTTATGAGAAGGATAGGGGTTCCAAGACTCGTGTATATATACAAATCATATAGAGTGTACTATAATTTTTTGTTTGTTTTGGTATATCTATTTTTCACAAATACAAATAACAAAATTGTTTTATTTTTTTTCAAAAAGCGACAATATTTTATCTTCTTTTAAGGACTATAAAAACACAAAGAGATTTTATTTTTATAACTTTTTTGGTAATTTATTTTGCCGATGATACTGAGTGCGGGAAAAATGTCATATGACATAATTTCATTTTCTAGGGTTTTAAATTTGGGAGGATAGTGTGATCTTGCAATTTACTTCACATAATAATTAAGTTTAGAGTTCTCATAGGAAAACCCTATATTAACCATATTGTAATATTTACCATATTGTACTGCAAGGACATTATTTTATTGTTCAGGCTAACATGTGAGTATGTTGTATAACACTACAATCATCGACGACTTATTCAAGACCAATCATGTGTCAAGACGGATCCGAATATCAAAGTTCTTCAACATTCAAGCCTCCACGAGATGAAATTTGGTAAGACTGTGTTTTGGATACTCAATGGTTCATTTAAGAGTATTGGGATATTTTTATAAAATACTTTCTAAGTGTTGAGGCGTCGTATTTTGTCAAATGAAATTTTTCTAAGTGTTGAGGCAGACATTTTTTGACGAAACAAAAATTTATTTTTTATTTGATTTCGTTCGAGTGACAAAGGACCTCGTTTGAGCGACAGAGCTATTTTGCAGAAAGCTCATTCGAGAGAGATGCCCTTTTTGTTTGAGCAATGCGCCGCCTTAAATTTTTTATATATAGCGTGTTAAATAGCTTCGTTTTTCTTAAGAAGACCCGATGTTTTACAGGATACATAAACTGCAATCTGTAGAATTCTTTATTCTTCTTCTTTTACGGGGTTTTCACTTTATTTTCAATTCACACAATCCTAATATTTTATGTGAATTGTTTTGCAACCCGAAATACGTTTTTCTTGAGTTTACTCTTGTAGGGAGGATAACCTACTGCTGATTAGGTGCCATTTGAGGGAGGTATTGGGCTGAATGACTGCGCATCAATAGAGAGTACTTGTGGGTGTTCTTAGGTTGACTGAACTGCGGTTCATGTCGAGTTACTGCAGAATTCCATTATTGATTTAGGTTGCGGATTATTTGGGTTTTCTGAGGTTAATCCATTGAATATTTTATTGTAATCATTGTAAGTATTATAGTGAGAGAAAGGTTTTACCCGAAAGGTTTTTTTCCTGAAATCTATGTGTCAGCAATTATTTATATTGTTTTGATTTATTCACATGTACTTTCTTGTTTAGGGGCTGAATTAATTTGGTTTGATATTTGACATCGATTAAATAAGGTTAACTTGGAAATTCGTGTATTCGGTTTAATCAAGTATCACACATCGCATTTACAATTGGCATCAGAGCATGTTACAATAATTTATTGTGTATTCCTATTTTCGTAAAATTGTGTGATATTGATTTTTTTAAAATCTGTTTTGTGAAAAATTGTAATATTTCCAATGGAGCACTTCTATAATCGGATGCCCATTTTTTACGGATCTAATAATGCCTACTGGAAAGCACGTATAAAATCACAGTTAAAGGCCATTGATGGGAGCATTTGGATTGTATGTGAAAGAGGGTGGACACCTCCCACTGTCACTGTAGATAACGTAACATCTTTAAAACATGTGCCTTCCTGGACTAAGGACAAATTTAAATGGAGCACTTTTAATTCACATGGGCTCAGTGCAATTTCTGGTGTTGTCACTCTTGAGGATTTTTGACGTATTATAATATGCACACATCAAAAGAAGCGTCAGCCATAGGGATGCCAACCTTAGAGGATTGGGTCTATTAACGATGCTATGGATGCCATGGAGTTTTGGACCTTGTTTAGAAGCTTTTATATTCTTGATTTATACTCTGTAGTAGTTGATATTTCATTTAGGTCATGTCGCCCAAGAGGATTCTAGTTATTTCCTTTCTATCTGAGTCGGATTATATTATTGTGTGAGTTTGGTACATTTGGTATTGTTGGAATTATTGTATTAAGATATTTTACTGGAAAGTTTATTCCCGTTGCATTTAAATTCCAATGTGATTTCTATTCAGTTATTATTCGTTGTGTGAATGGTATGTATTAAATGTTTTATGTTATTAAAATGGAATTTTTATGAAATTAAATTGGAAAAGTTTTAACAACCTGCTTACTTGGATATTAGGTGATTAAATATTAAGGCAAAAAAATCTTTTACTATAGTGATGCTAAGAATGAACCAACTATATAATCTGTTTTAATTGGGTATAAGACTGATCACCCGATATTTAACTAAGTGGGTTGTTACAACCATCCATAGATGAATGGTCAGACAAAAAGAGTGAATCAGGTTTTGGAAGATATACAGAGAGCATGTGTGATGGACTTTGAAAGGAGTTGGGAGGTACATTTACCATTGGCTGAAGTTTTGTATAATAATAGTTATTAGACATCCATTTCTATGGAACCTTACAAGGCACTATATGGGCAACCATGCCAATCACCCGTATATTAGTTGGAGCTAGGTGAGGGTAGACTTTTGGGACCATAATTCATCTAAAAGACGATAGAGAAAATAAAGTTAATTAGAGAGAGGATTAAGACCACCCTAGATAAACAGAAGAGTTATGAAGATATATATATAGGAAAGTTATTCAGTTTGAGGTGGGAAAGAAAATCCTACTTCGGGTTTCTCATATGATTTGGGTAATGTGATTCGGGAAGAAAGGGAAAGTGGACATGGTATATTAGTCCTTTTATGATTACATAAAAGGTGGGTAATGTTGTGTATCGTCTAGTACTTCTAGATAGTCTTAACTAAGTACACAACATGTTTCACATGTCCCAACTCTGTAGATTTTTGCATGATACGGCTGCCTATCAACACATTGATTTGGGTGAGACTGAGTTAGATTCAAATGGTTCTTATAGTGAGAAAGCAATGGGTATACTTTATAAGAGGATTCAGAAGTTGCATTCTTAGTAGACACCCTTAGTGCATATATAATGGAACCACCATAATGAGGAGGAGTCCACGTGAAAATCTAAGGATTTGATGAGATAGTTATACCAATAGTTATTTTAAGGCAGGTTTATCTTTTGTTTATGAATTTCGAGTACAAAATTATTTTTGTTGGAGGGGTAGATTGACGTGGTGACAAAAATCTAAACAAAAATAATTTATGAAAAGAAAATAATCACCAAAATAAAAAAAATAATAGCAGTCACACAACACAAGAATATACGAGGTTCGGTAAATTGCCTACGTCCACATAGAGGTCTACTATTCTTATTAAGTATCTCTCGAATTGGTTTTCTCACATGCCCTATTTCCCGGTCCAGGAGTACAATATATATGCAGTTAAGAGAATGTGTTAGTAACTAACATGTTGGCCTTATATCCCTTGAATATCTCTCCGAGATTTGGGGATAAACTCGGTCATAATTTTCATTCTAGCTGTTATCCAAGACACATAATCTGGGTCGGGCGCCTGACTCATTTGTTGGGCTTGACTGGGTACTCTTATGGTCTTAGTCGACAGTAGGTACCCACTATTTCCCCTAAAAAAATTTGGGGCCACAATTTGGGCTCACAAATTTTAAATGGTGCCTTCCGGTCCCCTTCTAATGGCACTGTTGTAGTTTATAAAATTAATAGGGACGTGAATCTTGGTTTGGAAGGAATTTTGAGCAGTAAATCTTCTTTGATCTGAGTGCACTATCATTGAGGAGTTTAAATAGAGGTATTGGACGATTTTCAACGTCACTTCAACTTCTTTCTTCCCTCACTTTCAAGCCATCTCTTGCTCTCAAGCTTGTTCTTCATCATTTTCAAGATATTTTTCGCTTCTCGTCTTCATTTGTCCGTGGTTTTACATCATTTCAAGATTCATTCTTTTCCCTGTAAGTTCTCAGTTTTCTTCTTTCTGTATTTCCTTTCGTCGCTATTCTTTCTACTGTAGCTAGGGTTTTCCTTATGGCAAGGATAGACAACAAATCCCTAGTAGAATTTAGGAAATGTTATAATATCCATGTCTGGGTAGATATTGAGTGTACCCCCGTTCCTTTTAATGTCCGTGATATAGAGGATGGCCAATGGATTCATGTCCTTCTATTACCTCAAGGGGGTTTAACCTTTCCCCCAAATCGCCTGTTTTTATATTTTTTTCAGTACTTTGACATAGTCCCATCTTAGTGTTCTCTAAATGTTTGGAAGATAGTGAACGATGTTCATAGGATAAACCAAATTTATGGCACTAATTTAGGCTTAGTTGAAATCTGTTTTTGTTACACCTTTTCTCATACCAGTTTTAGTCTTCTTTACTTGAAAGTGAGGAGTTGGGATAGGGTGATGGTAGTAAATCTATCTGATTCCAATAAGGACTACTAGTCTGAAGGATTCATAGCTAGGAATTGGCAGTTCCCTCCTCAGGTAGGGGGTGCGAGGTGCATGGGACCTCGAATTCCTACTTACAGGGAGGAGTATATAGGTAGTTGTTTAATCTCTTTGCCCTTTAATTGTTGCTATAATGTGTTTTTCCTCTGATGTTTTCTTTTTTCTTTTTTAGTAAAGTCCAAGAATTAGGAGCCCGCTCTCCACAAGATCTGCGATGTTGAGCTGCACAAGGCTTGGAATATAAGAGACTCTATTGTGGAAGGTGAACATCCCAGGTCAGCTGAATACAAGAACACCACCTCCAGCTATATCGCCCATCCAGTTAACTTTATTCCTAATCTTAATATTCCAGAGGGGGAAAAAGGTGCTATTGAACCTATTGAGCTAGACGAGGAGGAGGAGGAGGAGATAAGCTCAGAGTCTAGTGATGATAGAGGTGAGGCAGGATCTAGTGAGGAGGAATATAGCGAAGAGGAGTTTGGTGGAGAGAGGTCCAGTGAGAAAGGTTCTAGTTCAGGTAGTTCTGGGTCGGAGAGCTCCAGTGAGGAAGATATCCTTCTAGAATGAAGAACTTGATTCCTGATGATGATGATGATGATAACATCCTATTATCCAATAGGCTGAAGATCCATAAGACCAAGCCTTAGGATAATCCTAGTGGTTCCCAGATAGCAGCTCATGAGAAAGAGCTGGAAAGGAAAAGGAGAGAAGAAGAGAAGAGGGATAGGAAGAGGGATAGAGAAAAGGATAATAGGAGAAAAATAATAAGGAAGAGGAGAGAAGGAGAGTAAAGGAAAGAATAAAGAAGACACGGGCTTCCCTGGTGCTTGTTGTTGTTCTAACCGAGAGGGCTTATATGGCCCTGGCCCCTCACCTTGCCCCCATGATGCTCGAGAGGGAAATATTAACAGCGAGCTACGAGTATTCCTCAAAGATGGGTCCAAAACAGTTAGCCGTGAAGGCTGATCAAGGGCTTCCTTTGTTAAGGCTATATTTCTTTCCTCTGTTGTTTATCTTGGCTCTTCTCATCATTTTCCTTATACATGTTTCTTTTTACAATTTTTATCTGACTATACCATCCTCCGTCGCAGTCAAGATGAGATGATGAGGAGGAATGCTGATCTCGAGGAGAGACTAAAGACTTCACAAGAGTCCTAAAAGTCTTCTGAGAAAGCTCTTTCAGTAGTTGAGGCCTCATTTGCCAAAGAGAGGATCGGGGTGTCCAAGGAGCTGAAGGAGCTTCGCGAGGCTTATGAGATGGTAGTAGCTAGCCAGCTTGTCATCACCAATGAGAACACAAAGATCGTTGAGAAGGTGATGAGCCTAGAGGCGGCTACGATTAGGGAGAACAGTTACAATGAGGGTTGAGAAGAAGCCTATGAAGATGCTAAGAAGCAAATTAAATATATATGTCACCCGAACTTCAAAAAAGGCTGGGATTAAGCCTTGGTTGCTGCTGGAGTTTCTACTGGCTCTCCCCTATTTGGAGAGCACAACCCTAACCCAAAGCCATTATTGATGAAGAAACCCCAGCTGGCAGTTAGCCTACTACTCCTGCTTCTGATGTTTTTGTCACTCCTATTGTCGATGCCCCAGCACTTGGGGCAGAGTCGAGTGAGGCAACTACTAACAAGGGGAAAGAGCCATCTCCCACAAAGCAGGTAGAGGTCGATAAATATATTCCTAGGATTTGTTGCTTTATTTGTATTTTCTCTTTTTTGTTCTATTTTCTTGCCACTTCATGTATTTGTACCTGATTGGTGCCACTTTATAATGAAGGTATTTAGTTTTCGCTTTTGATGATACATTTTTGTCATTTTTGTTCCATGTCTTATAGTTTGTTGATCTTGATGATTACATTCCTGCCTCTTCTCGTCTAGGCCAAACCCTTGATTCCAATGTAAGCGACCAAGTTCATCGAGCATTCATCAAGATCTGCAAATCTCTTAGGATAAGGAACCAAGACTATAAGGATCAATCTGAGGTAGTAGCTAAGTTAAAGGATAGACTTGTAGAGATGGAGGAGGTCGGTGCCTCTGTTTAAGAGGGGATGGATGCTCTGAAGGCTAAGCTTTTGGATGCCTCGAGATCAATCAGGTTAGAGAGGTTTTGTAACAGGACAACGATGCCTTAAGGATGGAAGTTACGTGCCTCTGAGAGAATGCACCAAGAATTTCCCCTCCAGTTATCAACTAGGCAGTGAGCTAGTCCTGATGACAATGGTTCAGCTAGGGAGATTACCGGACTACGGGGAGATATTCGTAGGGCATACGTGATAGTTGTTGGGCTTCAGAGGGACCTTAACCAGACAATGTACTTATTCAAGAAAGGTCCTCGGTAAGTGTGGGAAGATAGGTACAACCAGGGCTGTACAGACACTCCCACAAGGTTAAAGGAGGCCGAGGAGCTATCCTTTATCAGAGGATGGATGAGTGCCCTCAGGGAGTTAAAGGTGCCTAAGAACTCTATCCTTTAGTATAGACATGAGATCTCTCCCTCGTATCTGAAGCCAAATCCATTCAAAAGGGATGATTGCTGGATCCTAATAGACATAATCCCGAGGAAACTGTTAGAGTCGAGCCCGGAGGAGGTCGAGGAGGACTTTGCCCCTTATCCAGATGATGGTCGAAGTGCGCGAGTGGATGATTACCTCTCTCAGCGACCCAGTCCCTCTTAGGATATAATTTCTTTCTTCTTATTTTTCTATTTCATCACTATTGTACATGTAACCATGTAAGCTTCAACAATAAATTTTTTATGTTCTGGGCAGTTGCTGACTAAACATGTTTTTAATTGATAATCTTTAGCGATTTTGGGTTTCTAAGCCGACTAAACATGAACTTATTTTTTAATGAGTATTCCCCCAATCCAGTATGCCATAGACATATCATTCCACCTTGATGTACCTTTTAGTTCATGTCATCACACTTCCTTAGGACTAAGTAAGGTGATGGCGAGGATACACCTGATTAGTGGGCAATCCGTTCGAGAAGGATTTTGGAACCAAATGATGTTGGAGACTAACCTAGGTTGGCCATACTGCCTAAATATCCCATATAGGTCTTTACTTTTTGTCAGAGAAAACTAGAAGTCCAATTGTGTCACGAACAAAGGCCTGATGCGGGTGATTATATATCAAGCCAGTTGGCCTTGTTCTAGAGAAGTCGAGCTGGTATAAACCTAGCCACTGTGTTGTAATCACAAGAGGCTCTCTATGTTAAAATAGTGAAGCCTGTAACTTGGAAAGGTTGCATATAATAAAATACATTTGAGACAACCAACATATATAGAATGCTAAGGCTAATTGAGTCTTATTTATAACAGCCAGAAACAGAGAACAACATTAATTTGTAAATGGAAATTTTCCTAAACTAATGGTGCATGAAGAAATCTAGAAGTATAATTTCTTTAGGTTGGCTGCATTACAGGCTCTCGGTATCTCCCTGCCCTCCAGTGTTTCCAACTGGTAGGGTTATTGTAGGTTGTCTCTTATGACCTTGAATGGTCCCTCCCAGTTAGGTCCAAGATTTCCATTTGATGGTCTCACAGCACTGCCAAGAACTTTCCTTCGAACATAGTCTCGGACTTGGAATTTCCTTAGGTTGACTTTCTGATTGTATTGTCTAGCTAGATTATGTTGGTAAGATGCCAGCTTAACTAGAGCCAACTCTCGTCGTTCATCTGCCAAGTCAATCTCGGTGAGTAATGATTCATCATTATGGCCTTGGTCGACCAACATAGACTTCATGGTAGGAAAAACAACTTCTAAGGAGATGATTGCTTTCATTCCATATGTGAGTGTGAAAGGTGTCTCCCCAGTTGCTCGCCTTGGGGTTGTGCGATAAGCCCAAAAGATATGGGGAAGTCCGTTCGCCATTTTTCCTTTGGCATATTCAAGGCTCTTTCTCAGTCCATCGATCATTGTCTTGTTTATGGCCTCAGCTTGACCATTGCTTTGAGGGTACGCCACATAGCTGAAGTAGTTCCTGATTCCATGATCACTATAAAATCATTGGAAAGGGCCACTCTCGAACTAGGTTCCATTATCAATGATAATCATCCTATGTATGCCAAAGTGAGTGATAATATTTCTCCATATAAATCTTATCATATTAGTGTCCCTGATGTTTGCTAGTGGCTCTGCCTCTATCCACTTTGTGAAGTAGTCCGTGGTCACCAACAGATACTTCCGATTTCCATCCACAGTAGGCAGAGGACCCACGATGTCTAGGCCCCACTAGGCGAAGGGCCATGGCCTAGTTAGGGACTTTAGTTCCCTGGCAGGTTGGTGGACTAAGGGCTAGTGCTTTTGGCATTTCTCGCATTTTGTATGGCCACCAATACCCTTCTTTCATTACTCGGAACACTATCGATCTTCCTCTTGTATACCTTCCATAAATTCCTGCATAGAGCTCTTGCAGAAATTGCTCGATGTCATGTGGATGAGTACACTTGAGTTAGGGGACATTTAAAGATCTCTTATAAAGTTTGCCCTCAGGAGATAAGTGAAAGTGAGAGGACTTGACCCATATCTGATGGGATGTCTTCTTATGACTGGGTAACTTATCATTTCGTAGGTAATCTATAACGAGATCCATCCAGCTCGAAGATTTTTCAATATGGAGGATCTACTCAGGGTTTTGCAACTCAATATCCTGACGAATACTGGGTTGCACGAGGAAATCAATTTGGATTGTTCTTCTCAAGTTGGAGTCTATGGTTGAGCTTAGCGCTGCTAGGGAATCTGCATGGTTGTTCTGTCCCCTAGGAACTGATTAACATCGACTTGATCGATCTTATCCATTAATCCCTTTATAATGGTGAGATAAGCTATCATCCTTTCGTCTTTTTCATTAAAGTCACCGATTATCTAGTTGGATACTAGTTGTGAATTGCCGAAGACCTGAAGATGACTTGCCCCTAGCAGCTGTGCTTTGCGTACTTCGGCGATCAGTGCCTCGTATTTTTCCTCATTATGGTAGGATTACAATCCAAGTTTAATTCCCTGCTCGATCACTGTGTTCTCATGAGTCACTACAATACCTACTCCTGCCCCCTCGAGTTGGAGGCTTCATCAACGTATAATGTCCAAACACCTAAGCCTTCCATTGGACAACTGGCTTCGGGGTGATCGTAAGGTTGCTTCCCTGTGAACTCGGTAATGAAATCTGCCAATACTTTCCCCTTAATGGTTATTCTTGGTTGAAAGTGGATATTAAACCTCCCGAGCTCGTCTGACCACTTGAATAGTCGACCAGAGAGATCTTCTTTCCTTAGAACGGACTTAAAGGGGTATGCAGTAACTACGACGATAGAGTGAGATTCAAAATAATACTTCAGTTTCCTTGATGTTATCATAAACGCGTATGCAAGCTTCTCCAATGGTAGATATCGATGTTCGACTTCCAAAAGAGTTTTGCTTACGTAGTAGAGTGCATGTTGGTTTCCTTCCCTTTCACATACTAAGGCAGAGCTTACAGCGTGGTCTGACACTACTAGGTAGAGGTACAACGAATCATCCTGCCTAGGAATTATGAGTAAAGGGGGCCTACTAAGGTAAACTTTGAGTTCCTCTAAGGCTATCGAGCAACTTTCGTCCCATGTTACTAATTTGTTCCTTTTTAAAAATTGAAATAATGATTGGCATCGTTCTAGAGACTTATAAATGAACCGATTGAGTACGACGAGCATTCTTGTTAGCTTCTATACATCTCTTACTGTTTGGGGGTGGCTGAACTTTATTAATGGCATTGATCTGGTCGGAGTCTATCTTTATTCCTCTCTTACTAACTAAGTATCCAAGGAATTTTCCTGACTAGAATCCGAAAGAACACTTACTTGCATTAAGTTTCATTCAGTAATTCCTAAGGATTTCGAAGGTCTTTACCAGGTCAGGGAGGTGGTTATCCTTGATCTTGCTCTTAACGAGCATGTCATCGATATAAACTTCCATGGTATCCCCCATCTGGTCTTTAAACATCTTTATGACCAGACGGTGATAAGTTTCTCCTACATTTTAAGGTCGAAAGGCATAACTTTATAACAATATAAACCATCGGTAGTTATAAAGGAGGTTTTATCTTGGCCTGTCACATGAAGGGGGATTTTATGGTATCCCGAATATTCATCTAATAAGCTCATCCCCTCGTGTCCAGCTGTGGCATAAACTAGTTGATCGATCTTTGGGAGGGGGAAACTATCTTTGGGATAGGCTCAGGTGAGGTCGGTGAAGTCAATACAAACCCTCCACTTTCCATTGCTCTTAGGAACCACTACTAGGTTGGATAACCATTCAGGGAACTGAACTTATCGTATGGACCCTATGTCCAGTAGTCTCTCAATCTCTTTCTCTACTGCTCTAGCTTTCTCTGGGGCTGTTCGGCGAGCCTTATGTGTAACTGGCTTGAAAGTTGGGTCCACGTATAGTTGATGATAAGAAATGCTGGGATCAATCCCAAGTAGCTCGTAGGTCTCCCATGATAAGACATCCAAGTTTCTCCGGAGTAAGGTAACTAATTCTTTTTTCTCACCATCATTCAAGGGGTTACTAATTAAAAACTTATTTTCGGTCGAGTTACTCCCAGCTGCAACCTCTTCCAGGTCTTCAATGACCTTTTTGGAGGGGAGGAGCCTGATTTCTCCACTCCTGGTCGACCATACTTGGCTTTTATTTTGAGAAAATAAACCCATCCTGACCTTCTTCCTTGCCTTTTTTTTCTACTCTCTTCTCCTATTTGGGGCATATGGCCACGATAAAACACTTCCTTATCGTAGCCTAGTCCCCATGGATCTCAAATACTCCTCGATCAGTTACACACTTTAAATTCTGGTGATAGGTTGATGGAATGACCTTCATTACATAGATCCATCCCCATCCGAGGATGTCTTGGTATGGTGATTCAATATCAATAATAAGAAACTCAATTAATTTGGAGATGTTTCCTACCCTGAATGGTAGGACAACCTTTCCCGGAGGGATTGTGACTTTCCCAGTAAAGCCTATCAATGGGACAGTAGCTTCTTTCAAATATTCTATCCTTAGTTCCAACTTCCTGAATAAGTTTAGGTACATTACTTAGGATGAGCTTCTTTGGTCGATGAGAAACCTGTCGACGTCCTAATTAGTTATCTTGAGTGTAATGACTAGTACATCATGATGAGGGGTTCTCACTCCCTCAAAATCTTCATCTGTAAAAATAATATGCTTGTTATAATCAACGTCCTCTGTCCACCGCCGCTTCCATGCCTGAGACTTGGCTTGGTCAATTTGGAAGGCCTGCATAACTACGGTAATCTTTTTAACTTCCATTCGATTTGTATTCCCTTGAATTTGTTTAAGGTATAATGCCCATGTATTACTGCAAATTCATGGCCAACATCCTCCTCGAGGACATTATTCGGCCTCTACTCACTGTTCACTTCTGCTTTATCTATCTTCTTTTCCACGAACTCATTGAGATATCCAGCATGGGATAACTCCTCGATGTGAGACTTCAGTGCCTTATAATGTTCAGTTTTATGCTTGCCTTCCTTGTGGAATGCGCACCTCAATGCGTTATTTCGCTTAAAGGGATCTCCCCCCATCTTCCTTGGCCATTTGATGAACGCATCATCCTTTATCTTTGTTAGGATCTTATAGATCGACTATTTGAAGACTGTTTTTACAATTTAAAATGCCTTTGAGGCATCGTTCTTGTTTCCATTCTTGTGGTCATTCCTGCCCTAGTTCTTGTTTCCTTTCTTCTACGGTTCAACCTTCTTGATCCCTTTATCTGCCTTCGCACGACCATTTTCCCTTTCATTAAGATGGGCCACATCCTTAACTTAACCATATTTCTCAATACGGGCCATTAAGTCATCGATGATTGTGGCCTCCTTATTAGTTAGGGACTGGTGCAAGAGGCAGGAGCTAGGCAATCATATTTTGAAGGATGCTATGGTAACCTGCTTCGAGCAGTCCTCGACTTTATTAAATGTCTCCCACTACCTCTTTGTGTACTCTCTGAGGTTCTTCTATAGATTTTTCTTCATAGTAAGCAAAGCATACATCCTCTTCAGATGGGAACTACTCGTAATGAAGCGAGTTATAAACAGCTCGGCCAAGAGATTTAAAATTCTTGATGGATCAGTGAGGTAACTTCTCGAACCACTTCTGGGCCATGTTGTGTAAGCTCATGGGGAAGATTCGCCACATGAGGGCATCATTATGACTCCATAAAGTCATTGCTTGCCTATATTGCCTAACATGGTCGATGGGATCAGGTTTTTCATCGTAAATCTTGAACCTGGGAATCGAGAACTTCTTTGGGGCTTCCTCTTCTTCTATCGCCCTTTAAAAAGGGGACCTTCATATGAGTTTTGAGAGCTCGTCTTACTATCTCCCTTGTTGATCTAGCATCACGGTGAGATAGGTGCTGGTCCATCTCTCTCCGGAACACACTTCTTATATCATCATCCTACCGATCAAGACTCGTGTACTGGAAAACTAGTCGCGAGTATTCAGAGTGGTGGTCTCCTGACCTAGGTCTCTCCATTCTTTCTAAACCACATCTTGGGCTTCTTCCTCAGCTACGATATTTGCTCGCCTAAAGGATAGAAGTCCTACTATGGTGTCGCCTTGTATTTCAACGGAGCTCTTTCTCCAGTGTTTCCAGTTTCCTTTTGAGGTTAGAATTCTCGTTTTCCCGTTGGCGAGTGGCCTCCTCCTGGTCCTAGAGTTTGGCCTTATAGGCATCTATTAACCTAGATATTTGAGTGGACTTGGGTGGCCCTTGACTTTCTTCAGAGACCTACCTCTCCTGGCAAAGTCTTGGGTTTGAATAGAGTATTTCAGACCTTACCCTTGGGGGGGTTCTGCTATTATTGAATATCTCGTGCTTGAGGAACATTAATGCTGTGATGTGACATTTTGGTTCTTGTTGGTGAGGGTTTTCACAGGAGAAAGCAATCGCTTCCCACAAGCAGCGCCAATTGTGGCGATAAAAGTCTCAACATAAACAATTTATGAAAAGAAAACAATCAGCAGAATAAAAGAAATAACAACCATCACATAACACAAAAATATACGTGGTTAAAAAAGTACCTACGTCCACAGAGAGCTCTACTATTCTTATTAAGTATCTCTCGAACTGGTTTTCTCACATGCCCTATGCCCCGGGCTAGGAGTACAATATATATGAACTTAAGAGAATGTGTTAGTAACTAACATATTGGCCTTATATCCCTTTAATATCTCTCCGAGATTTTGGGGATATACTCGGTTATATCTTTCATTCTAAATGTTATCCAAGACTCATAATTTGGGCTGGGCGCCTGACTCATTTGTTGGGCTTCACCGGCTACTCTTATGGGCTTGGTTAACAGTAGGTACCCACAATTGCAATATCCCATATTTTTGGTAAATCAAATAAACTTTATTTTTATTGAAGTGGTTAATTAAATTAGACGAAATAAAATAAATATTGGTTATTTTAAATTGGACTTAGCTTAATTGAATTGGTCCTGATTAGTGTGGGATTGGATTATCTATATTGTCAAGTTTGATTAATGGTTAGGTTAGTAATATAATTTTGGACCCAGGGATAATTTAGTCTTTTGGTAATTACTATGTGATCAAGTAGGGAAAGCTAAGTCATGTAGGATTATGAGTAGTAATTACCTTTTTTACATTAAGCATTTTCTTGGAATTAAAATAAAAGAAAAATAAAAATAAAAGGGGGAAGCCAGCCCAGAGGCCACGACCGTGTGTCCTCAAGTCGTAAGTCATCTGCAGGGTGGGCTGGTAGGGTTATTTTATAAGGGTTTTTAGCCTCATTTTTCAAGAATTTAAACTCCGAAATACTTCCCTCTCTAAACTCTAATCTCCCCACTTTCTCTACGAACAAACCCTAAATTACATAGAGTCTAAAACATCATTAACAACCAAGAATTCAAGCTTAAGAAAAGAGGAAAGGATGTGAAGAAAGGAATGAATAAAGAAAGAAATAATAAGATAAAGAGCGATCCAAGAACAAGCCTAGCAAGTATCATCATCAGTTCTACACATTTTATATCTCAGTTAAAGGGAAGATAAAAAATACTCCCCCATTTCATATTTATAAATAATAATTTCAACCTAAACACTAATCTAAATTTTAAAAATCATGGGAGATCATTATGTTGAAAACATTATCTAATGATTCTTTTAATTTAAGAATTCATATGTAATATCTATATCCAAATTTATGTGGTTATATGTAATTAGTCAATTCAATTTGTGAATTTCAATAAAGCATATTCTTAGTATACAAATCCAACCTAACTCTACATTGGAAATGGTTATTATAATATAAATACATGGTATAAGTTATAATTATGGAATGACAATGCCTCTTATAGTTGAATTTGCATTACAATTTACACACAACTTTGTAAATTATGAAAATTAGAATAATGCTATGTAAATCCCACTTGTAGTTGCAATTGTAGATGATGTTGAAAACTCAAATTTACATACTACCTATAATTTGAGAACCTTAAAGGTTAACCCCCTACATAATTGATAAATTCTAAGGGAAATACTTTAAGAAATTTAAGTCTGTTTGTGATTAATTAGAATGAATGACTGGATAATGCTTGTGATATTATGTTGGAATTGAGTTACGATTATGAATTTCATATGTTGACTATGCTTTCCATACATCGTAGCACTCAAAATGATAAATATATGGTTAAATAATTGGACTTAGTTTATGGTTGTATTATCTTTTAGGCTAATACAATAAAGAGGTACGAGTATAATTAATCATGGTTGTTGGCATGACTCGATATAGAGTCATGGTTATGTTATGGTTTTTTTTTTATTATTTTGGAGGGGGAGAATGTGGTGATGTTGGTTTATTTTGGTCCGCACTAGATATAAAATGACGGCTTTGCGTTAGTGACCTCCGTAGTTAGTTAGGGATAGTTGCCATTGATATTTTTCACGCTAGATAAAAATGGTCGACTTACGTGATAGTGACCCCTTAGGCAGTGGGGTATAGTCACGAGTTATTTGGTGTACTAGTGACCCCGTAGTTAGTTGGGAGTTTGTCCTTGTTTTATGATTTGGTGTATCAGTGACTCGTAGTTAGTTGGGTCTAATCTCAGATTTTTAATTAAAATAATATTAATGTGGGTATTAGGTATACTAGTGATATCTTAATTAATGGGAACCAATAGGATATTTAAATTCTTCATAAAATAGAATAAGAAAAGAAAAGGCTGATAATGGTGTGTCATTTTGTTAAATAATTAATCGAAAATAATCGATAGATTATTTATACACGTGATTGTGAGTTATTGCTTGAGTTACATAGTTTTTATTATCTTGCGCTCCAACACGCCAAACTTAGTTTTTTCTCCTTTGAGCACTGGATCATCCTCCCTAGTCATCACCAGTTTCAGAGATGCAGGTGTTGAACCATAATTTTATTTTATGCTTTATTAGTGTTGTTAGTTTTATCACTTACTTTATTACATATTGTACACGAATTTTTGTTATGTTTATATTGGATATTGTGGTGACAGTATTGTTGGCATGTATTATTTTTGGGGTTATTATTGTCGCACCTTATTAGTTCATATTTTATAGTTTGTTGTGATGATTCACTCCTATACCATATTTATATTTTATTGAGGATTTCATGTTGCACTTTATTTTCCTTATCATTATTCATTGTTTCCATTTCATGCTAATGACGGTATTTAATTATTTTAACAACTTGTATAATTTAAAAAAATATATTTGATAAACCTAAATATAAAAATATATAAGGTGTCACGAGAAGTGGAAACAAATTCAAATGTTATGGTAGAGTTAACAACATGTAATTGCTTCACACTTATCCAACTAACACCTCCACATCCTAGAGAAAATACATATACTGAGGTCAAAGTCTTGGAATACTTATTTGATTAAAAATCCAAGTATGTGTGCCTAAATGAAGAGTACCATCCACTAAGTAAACCAACACATAATCTTTAGTACTTTTAGATACTTGAGAAGCAATTTATTTTAGTCTAGTGCTCCTCACGTGTATTAGACTAAAATCTAATGACCATGCATACGACAAACTATATATTGGGCTAGTACATAACATAGAATACATGATGTCCATCAAAAAAGCCTAAGGTATATTCTGCATCCTCTCTATCTGATTAGGTGTCTTAGGACATTTATACTTAGATTGAGTGATTCCATGCCTAAAAGGAAGAAATCATTTCCAAGAATCCCTCATGATAAAATTTGTGAGAACATCAACGATATAAATTTCATAGAAGAAGACCAACATCAACTTTTCCTATAATATGAAAAGCTTGATCCAAAGGATGTGACTGTCTTGTCCTACGTTATTTCTATCGAACTACCAAGAAAACCAAACTCTAATGCAAGACAATACACCTACCCCGTTCCCGATAAGGAGAATATTATCCACATAAAATACCAAAAATACTGCCATATTTTTATCATTCTTCTTATAAACATGTTTCCTTTGGACTTTGATCAAAAGTTAACACCAAATCCTAATAAAACCAATTCCAAGACCTTGATGCTTGCTTAAGTCCATAAATGGACCTCTAAAGCTTGCATTCTTTTCTCTCTTTAATTCTGTCTATGAATAAAGTTTTTGCTACACCATGTAGTTTCACTTATAAAGACTATCATTAAATACCATAATCTTCTAATTGAAATAATTGGATAGAATTTAGCATGACTACTGACATGAACATTTGATTATAGTCAATGTATTTATTTCCATGCAAACCATTTATCAACAAGTCTTATCTTGAATGTTTATACCTTCTTATCTATCCATATTTTCCCTCTTGTAGATCCACTTACACGTATTGAGTTTTTTGAGGATTGATTTTGTAAAAAACTTTTCTTGCCTAAAAACTTTGATTAATCATGTATTAGAAAGAAAAAGAAGACGAATAAGAAGAAGTAGATGTAAATGCAAGACATATGATTTAGATCACCTTACCTTTCCAGATGTTGTAGGTGATATGATACAGAGGCTAATAATTAAAGATGACTTGGATAGTCTAGTATACGATCCTATGAAATAAGAAAGGTGCATGGTCACTACTTGAGACTAGGATCTTGAAACCTTACTTTTAGTCTCATTTTTCTTTCTCTTTCCATTTCTCTGTGTGTGTTTGTGTGTGTGTGTGTGAATTTGAGAAAAGTGATTATAACTTCTTTGATTCCCTAATAAAACATATCTTAGGAGTTATTTATAGTTCACAACATAAAACACTATTAGCAAAAAGTAAGACCTGGTTTGAATGAGATAGGACTTACTTAAATGAGATATTCTCATACAAGGACCTTATACAAAACTTTACATCGATTCAGGGCTTCTGCCTAGAGTATTTTTTTTTCTTTTTAAAGTAGTTTCAAATGAGAGAACCTGTCATTTCAAATAAGGTCCTCATTATAACATACTCTAGTCTAGTGTTAAAATTATAACCCATAAAAGTATTTTAGAGTAGCGTAAGAAATAGGACCTTATTTATTTCACAAGGGCTATACTGGAGACCCAAGGCTAAATAATTAAATTGGTTTCAAGATAAAACATGTAAACACCAAATTACAACCCTATATTATATTCCTTTCCGTCTAGTTGTAATTAATTCCACAAAATAATTATAACTTCTCTCCAATTTAATTTTCCTGTAATTCCTCGAATAAATAGGTCTTTTTTGCAAATTTAGATAGTGCATAAGTTGATTCCCCGTGCAAAGAATACAATACCCTATTAGTGTAATTCAATTTACAGCTAATTGATTTTAACCAACATATTATTTAATCTGCTACGTAACTTATTTGATAATCTACCAAATTATAAAATAATCCACTAATTAGGTTTAGTGGTACAATAAAAACTTATAAGTTTATCAAGGCTTATCTGTGGAGCCCTTGTCCCGCTAACACCCTATAAATCCAAAGTGGTGGAAACTAAACACCATAAAAATAAGACGGTTAAAACTAACCCTTGGAAAGATTTGGGTGAAAAAGTGAGAAATCCTAAAAACATAGCAAGAGAGACTAGAACAACTGTGGTGGGACCTTTAACCGAATAACTGAAGGCCTATTTGATCCTTTAACCAAATAATAAAAGGGCTTTAACCAAACGGTTATTTTTTTTGTAATAATTACTATTAAACCATGAATATGGTATTACACATAAACCAGTTAGAAATGTATAACTTAACTCATTATTAACCATAATGAGGTTGGCTCAAGTAACTAAGAGGTCGGCTCATATATGATTAAGGTCGACCTTAGCGATTCTGGTCCGACTTGTTATCCCAGACAGTTCTCGTGCCATTATACATCCACTACCAATGAATTACATAGTGGGATGACATCATTAATGCACTTCAGAACTTAAAATAAACAAACATTCTTTCACACATGTTTCCCCATACTAACTTTAGAATAATTCCTCCACTACCTTGTAAAGTGGGTATTTATTTATTCTGTAAAGATAAAGCCCCTGTCATAATCTAACGGATTAACTGTATAAGTCCATTAATAAATAATACCATGGTTATATTTAAGGAGGCATGGATTAACCCATAAAAAGGGAAAGTAAGCCACAAATTATCCTACAGATAGATAGATAGATAGATAGATAGATAGATAGATAGATAGATAGATAGATAGATAGATAGATAGAGAGATAGATAGATAGATAGAGAGAGAGAGAGAGAGAGAGAGAGAGAGAGATGGGGGATTCTAACATTATCACTATCTTGACAAAGATACGAAAAAATTGTATTATTTTAATACTCATGCTAAAAGAGAACCGGTGGACGTCTGCTAGATTTTAAGGACTAAACCACGTAACTATGTGTGTAGTTCCTCTTATTCTCACCACTATGTTCATACAAATACATTTCATATAGAGTGTCCTGGCCTCACAAAACCAACCATTCCATTTAGAGTCGGTTCCAATAACCCCAACTATGGATAAAAGCCCATATAATTGTAGGAAATCATCTTTAATTTCCCCTACAGAGATAGGAGGTAAGAAAACTGAGATAAAGCGATGTAAAATACCATTGGGCTATATCTTGGGCAAAACCTCGATCATTAGGTAAACTGGGTATGACAATAACCAAACACATTCAACTTAACACACAAGTCGTTAATAGATTGTGAAGAAGAGGGTCACGAGCATATTTTCACTTTGAAGTAAGAACAATACGAGAAGATTATAGGATACAGAGAAAATATGGCTTAAGATATTATGCAATAGCATCATACAGGTCTGAACGAGGTGACTGAAGAGAAGAGAGCTCGATCGAAAGTCATGGATGAGATGATAAAAGTACATGGATAATCAATGACTACCTGTATAGAGGATCAATTAAAAGGATATAAAATCATCTAAGCGGCCATAAAGAGGGTTTTGTAGGGATATCCATTCATAACTTCGTGATTGGTTATTCCATACATGCAAAATTCAATCTGCTTGTGATCACTCCTAGATATGAAGGGAAGTCAAATCCAATTTTATATGTCGGTCAATACTAAAAAGCATTCGACATATTCTCTGTAGCCGATGAGATGTGTTGCAGAGAGTTTTCAATCACACTCACAAGACCTGTTCAAATATGGTATAATGGGTTACCAAGAGGTAAGAGCTCTGATTTTAAACAATTGGTCAATCTCTTTGAACATAATTTCTATTTTAAAGAAAAACTTGGTAAGAGCATATCTCATTTATTAAGCATTATTCAACACGTGGATAAAACGACAAGGGAGTATATTACCGGGTTTAATACTAAAAAACTAGAGGTGGTTGACTACAATAAGAAAGTTTCCATCATAATAATTATGACTGGGTTATAACCTAGAAAGTTATATTGGGATGCTGGTGGAAGTGATATCTAGCTGAAAGAAAGACATATCTTAATGAAGCAAGAGCTTGTGTCGATAATAGATACATCAACATGGCAAGAATTATGGATATCCAACCTCATAAAGACACCAAGGATCGAATTATAATAGGTTTTTATAAATATTTCCTTTCAAGTTTGTTATATCCTTATGATGAGCCACTGGTGACAACCATAATGGTCCATGATAATAATGTGAAAAGAATCTTGGTAGACAAAGGGAGTTTGAAGGGTGTATTATCTTATGATTATTTCAAGAGGTTGAAGCCATTCGATAAAAAATTTGAGGCATACCATCATCCTCTGATCAGATTCTCGGGTGAAAAATTATATCCATTGGGTAAAATTGAGTTGGAAGTTATTATTGGAACTTGGCCGACCTATAGAAGTGAGACAATGAGATTCTTGTCCTTCACAAGAACATCTCATCGGCCTATAATATTATTTTTTGGAAGAGCGGGTCTGAAGAAATTTGATCCTGTAGTGTCAAATGTCCATCAATGTCTAAAGTTGCCCACTAATTTTGGTTTGGGAGTGGTGAAAGGAAACCAGGTAAAAGCACTTGAATGATACTACACTTTGGCTAAAGATGATGAAAGGAAAAAGTTAGATTAACCCTATCAGATAGAGACATTATATTCTGGGTATGAAGATAATTTAATAACTGGAGAAGAAATTGATTAAACAGATCGAGTAATCCTAGACGCTGAGCATCCTGTAAGGATAGCCCATATAGACTCGTCCCTGGATACTGTTCTCAAGAAACAACTATCGGACTTCCTACGAGCTAGGAAAATGTATTTACTTGGATCCAATAAGACATTCCTGGAATTGATCTCAAGGAAGATAAACAAGTAAAGCAGAAACCACATATATTCTTAGAAGAGAAGAACATGGAAATTTAAGAAAATGTTTCCAAGTTGAAGAAAGCCGACTTCATTAAAGATTTAATGTATCCCAACTAGATAGAAAACATGGGAATGGTACTGAAGAAAAATAATAAATGGAGGATGTGTGTGGACTTCACAGATTTAAATAAACAGATCCCAAGGATTTTTATCCTTTGCTTTAAATTGATCAAGCGATGGAGGCAACGGCTGGGCATGAACTACTAAGATTCATGGATGAATATTCTGGTTATAACCAGATTAAGATGAAGCCAGAAGACAAAGAGAAGACCTCCTTCATCACCAGCTACGGTACATTTTATTAAAATGCTATCTGCAAAGTAAAAAATACCGATGACACTTATCATAGTAAATAAGGTATTTGAGAAGAAAATGGGGAACAATATGGAAGTTTATGTCGACAACATGCTGACCAAGAGAGTAAAAGAAGACAATAACATCAAATACCTCGGCCAGACATTCGACGAGAGAAAAAATATTAGGTGAAGATAAATCCATCCAAGTGTGTTCCTATAACGCCCCGACCTGGATTTATGGGCTACCCGTGGTCAACCCGGTCCGATCTGAGAATTAGGTGTGAAATGAAATAATATACATAATGTTGCTAATCCTATTTTATTTAATTAACATTTCACTTGTTTAGTATGCGATTTCCATTTTGAGTCAAGCTGCGTGAGGGACTTGTGGGAACCGTTCTCAGAATCCAAGAATGCAAAGCTACTAGCATAAAATAAAAGGAATACTTACTCATGCAACACTCTCATAATACGGACCCGCTCCCAACCTTTCACAAAAAAGACGATGGAGTGAGTCGAATGCCTAGTGGGAAATTATAGCAATGCAATATAGAATCGAACGATAGAAAGAAGACTCTAATAGGTTATATATATATATATATATATATATATATATATATATATATATATATATATATATATATATATATATATATATATATATGCATGAAATCGTATTTATTCCAAAAACGTTACTCATTTCGATTATTCACTTTAATCTCGTAAAAGAAATTCTCTTTAACTTGACTTGACATTTATTCCTTGATTTAACACACCTGGTTAAATACTTTAATAAACTACACCTTGTTTAAGGAAAATCATTTCTTTCACCGAAATTACCCACTTTATTTGTGCCAATCCACGTTAATATTTTCACTGAAAATCACCCTTCCAACACACGCAATGCCATGTGAGAAAATACTTGATTTTTTCTTCGAAAACCTTTCATAAACACACCCTTGTGTTAATTATTAATTAAACCTCTTTGGGCTTCTTAACCACCCATTTAATCACTTTACTTTTTCATTCCTTTACCTTATGGAAATTAATCAATTTTCACATTATCTCTCTTGTCTATCCTTTACTGGAACATTTATTAATTCATTCAAGTTAGGTTGTATTTTTATGTATTCACCACAAAACTCCTTTCTTGACATGTTCCATTTTCATTATATTTTTCTCGGAATCTTCTAACATCTACATACTTTAACGGGCTCCATATCATCAGCTATGGTACCATATGTGCTGGCCAGTGGTTTTGGATCTTTTACCCCAAGGCTCCGAACCCTCATTAATTATCTCGGTGTCATCCTAGTCCTTATTAATGCATTTTAACATTTTTCTAATAATCCACATTACTTCACTTTACCGTTTTTCGGCCGAAATTAAAATTCGGGGCTTCACCCCAACTTGTGTTACATTTTAAAAATCATCATTTCTTATCAATTTTACTCTAACATTGATTTTATCCCAAAATCACGTTCATTTAGGACCATTGTGTGTAACACCCTTTCCAACATTTTTATTTCATAAAAATACTTCACTTTACATAAAACTACAATTTTACCCATTTGTTTCCAAACTTGTCTTTTCATCCATTTTCTCAAGTGTTGTTTCACAAAACACCATTAAGTTATCCACACTAACTTCTTAGGTATTTTTAACTCATTAACACCTCATTAGCATTTTGGAATAACATTCTTTTCAAGTTGGAAACATCTTTATTTCATTACTTTCTTTTTCAAGAAATCATTAAACATATAAAACTATTTTATAAAAAAAATACAATTTTCTTTATTAATTCATGTAGTTTTAAAACCTTATACTTGTCACCTTTTCAACGACCATTTCACACACATTAAGGTCTGAAATTTATAATTTCTTTAATTCATGTTTAAACCCAATGAAACCATCATTAAATTCGTTTATATGGTCAAACCTAAAAATACTACAAATTTATATGCATGAGAAGATTCATTTTAAGCCCAAAAATCCTATTAAATGGGTTTACATGTGATTTACTCGAGAAATTTGATAATACTTGCAAAGATACATTTTTCAAGACTAAAGGAAATTTTATTCTTCGAAACTTCAATAAATGTCCAATTTTATAAAAACTTCATTTTTGCAAGAAACTTCAAAACATAGTTCACTCAAAATATCTTTACAAAGATAATATCATTTTCAAACATTTTATTCCATAAAATGTTTAATATAAAAATTCTCAAAATACATCATTTCTTCAACATTCTTGAATCATAGTATTATACTCAAAACCTTTGAAACCATTTATGCCCAAAACCTTAAGAAATCAACTTCTCACTCATGTGTGCATCCTATACTAACAATTCAAGTTATAAGACTACTAATGTTGCAAAATAAAGTCTTAAACTAATAGTAGAGTTTTCCCACCTAAAATGGAGATCCAAAATGGTAGAATGAAGAATAAGATGATGGAAAATCCTAACCTCCTAAGGTGGCCTCAAGGAGATTGCCTAGCTCCACAAATATTTCCTCGATACAAGCTTCAAGAAAAATTTCCCTTTAAACATCATTAATCTTCCATCTTCATCTTAAAGAACCCCCAACAACACCTCCAAAATTCGTAGCTCTACCCAATAATAGTGGAAATGAGTATAAGTTCCAAGTCTGGTGGACTACTAGAAGAAGATGGTGTCATAAAGTGGAGATATTGTGGTGGTATGGTGGTTTGTGGTGGTAAGAGTTAGAGAGAGAGAGAGAGAGAGAGAGAGAGAGAGAGAGAAGAAAATTTGATAATGGTGGGAGACGCCAAACAAACCCTTATAAAACACCCCCAAACCTCAAAATCCTATTTTATCCCAATCTAAATTCACTAGAACTTGACACGTCATCGATCCAATAGCCCAAAACGTGACAGCGTACAAGGAAAACCCTATTTAAAATTTCTGAGAAACCTCGTTCGAACGAGAAATGGGTTTCATTCGAACGACCATTGAACGACCCTCTAACGAATTCAGACAGTGGCATCTCTTTGATCCTCATTCAATATCAATTTTGAACGACCTTGTCTTCTTGTTCGAACCACCTGTCTTCATTCGAACGAAACAACAATTTCATTCTAATGACTCATTCGAACCATAATTTCCAATATCTCCAAAATTAAATCAAAAACATCCAATAGTTATCATTAAGACGGCAAAGCATTCAAATACAGATATAAACCCAATTATAATTATTCAAATGTCAAGGTTTTCATATTATTACATTTCATGTGGGAAAAATAATAAAATATTGGGCACGGGTTTCACATTCTTCGCTCTTAGGAAATTTCAGCCCCAAAATTATTGGTCTACCAATTCCTCAAGTTCATTGGATTTACCAACCCTCATTCCAAGTCATAGAAATCCTCTAAGACAAAATCATCGAAGTCCTCAATAGTTATGATCACATCACACGCTCTTACACAGGGGTTGTCACCAAAATCCAACACGCGACATGCTCTAACGCTCATGATCATTCTAACCATTAACGTCGCATAACCGTTCTTGAGTCTACACTCACCTGATGATTACATTCAATCATATCCCAAGACTACCTTTAATGATACCCAAGCATAGCGGTGTCTCTACTGCGCAACCTTCTCTTGTGATTGATACTCACCCAATTGTGAACCATAATACAACCAATCATCCAATTCATCATCAAAGACCTTATCGAATCTAAGGACTACACATTCTAAGTTTCCTCAAACCCCCGGGTCACCATGACCACATAACCTCATTTAAGCTTTATGGTAACCTTATATCATAGGCCACTCACTCCGTAGAGAGACACACTAACCAAATCATCATCGTGGACTCGGCTAATACCTTTCGCTACATCACTCTAATGACCCTAGTATTACTCTAGGCGTCTCACTTAGGAGCACTCACTTGAGTATCTCCCGATTTCACTCATCGTGGTAAAGTAACAATGTGTTCTAAGTTTCCTCGAGTTCTAACACTATACAATGTCCTCAAGTCATAATCTCACTCTTTACAAATAGATCCACTGATTGACATTCTGGCCAATCGTAAGGTCGTTAATCCCAAGGGAATCAAATGCTATGAGCAAATTGTGCGATCGAAAGCGTAGCCACCCGTACACTGAACTTATGAAATAATAAGGACACCTTAGACAAGAGTGCACCCAGTTACTAGATCGATCATGTCAGACCCATTTGTACTCTACTAGTCCAAACCACGTCGTACCATGACATGGTACAAATATGAGCTACTGTAGTAATGAGAATAACAATCCTGAATTACTAAAACCAAAGGGAACACACAATAATCAAAGGAACAAACAACTATTCCGAGAAAGTCTGCGTCGAAAAAAATGTGAACCAGCATTGCTCATTTTTAAGTCTACATTTCCTCCCAAACATTCTCACTGGGTACTAACCTATCCACACACCTGGCTCGAGTCACTGACCATGATGAATTGAATTACAACCATTGATCCTCATAAGATGAAGGCCTCATACGAACCTATTATCCTCTAGGAAGTCAAACACCGGACTTCCCTACTTAAGAGTAAGGTTTCCTCCTTACATCCTCGATTAAATCGAGTCATCCCCATTAACAAATTGCATTTCCCTTATCGCCACTGGCCTTGTCCATCTTATCAGTGACGACGTCACCAACCCATTTTACATAGGATACTGTCTGCCTTGTTAAATCATGATAGTAACCTCATAACCCAAGTCTCCTTAGGTAGGACCCCGTTAAGAAAAGCATTCACTTTATAGTAACCTTTAACTACATGAGGTCATTACCGATCTTATCTCTAGGTTCTACCCAAACTAAACTTATGTCATGACCACACTGGTCGCCATTGGCATTCTAAGTCTAGTAATTACCACACAGGTCTACATCGTCTAATACATACCGTCTTAGCAAGACATTCACAGAACTAGTCCCTACCTTACTAGGGTTGTTCTAACTCATACTATCAACACATGCCAATATTTTAGTAAGGCTTCGCTATCCCCCCTTTTGGGGTGCCACATTCAAGTATCCATATGACATCATCAATCTAAGTCCCAAACAAATTTCCTAGTCCTCCTTAATATCAAGTGTCACACCACCTACACTAGTCATTCCATGACACCCCAAAATCATGACCATTTATGCCACAAGTTTCCAATTTCTCCTTAAAGGTTTCACCACCCATCTCTGCCAAATCGGATAATAACACCTAACACCTACACTATTCACCTCCCATAGACCTTGACCAACAGCCTGAGGTCATTACCTAAACATCACCCTGATCATCACCAGGACATTAGAACTCCACTATATGGGACTTAATGGTATCCTAAGGACATCAAAATTATTCCACGTGAAAGTCCTCAAATCCTAACAAGATTTCATCATCCATGACTTTCTCATCGTAGGTGCGCTCTACAAATTTCTCTATACGCACATATCGATTACTAGGTGATCGCAAAGACATCAGTCTACGAGTTTCTACATATGAAATACCTTAATAATAAAACACCTTAGGAAGTCACAACAGTCAATTTTTATTCCCGATGATGCCACACACAATTTCTCCCGAGGACACTCCAAGATGACATTAAACCACATTCAACTAGGATTACCTCGCACCTATACATAAAGTAACCCAGTAAAACGGGCCCACACACTTAGATAAAAATGTTGTCTTTCTTATAAATGGTTGTGGCTATGAGACACGTACCAAATCACAGACTAAAACTAATAAGGATTCTTGTAGGATACAAGACGTCTCATACTACCTATAAACCTCTACGTCTATATCACCGAAATCACTAAAAATGTTATCGTTCAAAATTTTATCATATCTGCTAAAATCCTGACATGGAAGACTATCTATAGTTCATTCCCAAGTCTCATCAACCATCATTATTGCATACGTAACATACTTATCGCAATTTGCCCGTAACTCTCATAATACTTTGCGAGATACAACTTTTAATCAACAACTACTATGACACTTACTAGCAACAATAGTATCTTATCGACTTTGATCGAGTACACATCCCCATGTGTTGACCAATACGATTCCTCACGTTTACCAAATCTTCAACTGGCTTACGACACGATACTACCCCAAGGATTGAGTTCGCCTAATTAATCCATTAGCATTAACTACCTGTAAGTACCTAACCAAGTAACTTCATATATTCTTATGACAAACAACACCATTTAGGCATGAAGCGCTAGTCACCTAACCTCCATAGTTGGCTTTACAACATTTATGATTTTAATTTAGTGAATGCTATTTACTATCTTCACATCTTAATTTACCTCTCACATCATCAAGGATTGACAAACAAGAACCTCACACTAAAATCACGGTGTTACCACTATTGGCTCGTACAAACACTCACAAATCACTAGCATGTCTAATAATAAGTGAGAAAGCGATTAATGACAACTGACTTGGTCGTATGACACTTAGAAATAAATTACCTGTCATGCTAATCTATCTGACTCCATCGTCAAGAACACGAACTGACACCGTGACCAATCTAGCGTGACCGACCCATAACCAAAATTGATGTAGAAATATCCAATATCTATGTCACCACGTCACTCACGAAAGGAAACTTAAACCTAGAGATTTGATACAATTTATAAATCCCTGACTCAAATTTTTGGGTTACCCGTGGTCAACCTGGTCCCACTCGAGCATTAGGTGTGAAGTGCAATGAAACAACTTATGCAATGTTGCTAGTCCAGTTTTATTTATATAACATTTCACTTGTTTAGCATGCGATTTCCATTTCAAATCAGGCTACATGAATAACCCGTAGGAAGTGTTCCAAAAATCATAGAATACAGAGCTACTAACATAAACTAAAAGGAATACTTACATGTGCAATGCTCTCAAACAACGGAACCGCACCCAACCTGTCGTAACCAAGACGAGGGAATGAGCCGAATGTCCAGTGGGAAATTACAACAATGCAATATAGAATCAAACTACAGATCTAATATGTTACATCTACATGTAAATGAAACTACCATATACATATATATATATATATATATATATATATATACACGCATGAAGCCATTTTTATTTCAAAACGTTTCTAATACCGATTAATTCACCTTAATCCCGAAGAATAAATTACCTTTTGCATGACTTGGCATTTATTCATAGATTTAAAATCAGCCGATTAAATACTTTAAATAAATACACCTTGTTTAAGGAAATTCATTTCTTTCACCGAAATTACCCACTTTATTTATGCCAATCTACGTTTGTATTTTCATTGAAAATCACCCTTTCAACACACGCAATGTCGTGTTAGAAAATACTTAATTTTTCCTTTGAAAACCTTTCATAAATACACCCTTGTGTTAATTATGGTTTAAACATCTTTAGATTGCTTAACCACACATTTAATCACTTCACTTTACCATTCCTTTACCTAATGGACATTAATCAATTTTCACATTAGCTGTCGAGTTTATCCTTTACCAGAACATTTACTAATTAATTCAAGTTAGGTTGTATTTTCACATATTCACTAGACAACCCCTTTATTGACATGTTCCATTTCATTATTTTTTTCTCAGAATCTTTCAATATTCACATACTTTAATGGGCTCCACACCGTCGGCTATGCTACCTTCTGCTCTGGCCAGTGGTTTTGGGTCTTTCACCTTGAGCTCCGGGACCTTCCTAATTATCCCAGTGTCATCCAAGTCCCTATTAATGTGTTTTAATATTTTGCAAATGTCCACACTATTCCACTTTACCTTTTTCTGGCCAAAGTCAAAACCCGGAGCTTCACGCCAACTTGCATTACGCTTTAAAAATCATCATTTCTTGTCCTTTTTATCTAACATTGATTTTATCCCCAAAAGACGTTCATTTAGGACCACTGTGTGTAACACCATTTCCAACATTTTTATTTTATAAAAATATTCCACTTTACGTAAAGTTGCCATTTTAATTACTTGTTTCCAAACTTGTCTTTTTCTCCATTTTCTCAAGTATTATTTCTCAAAACGACATTAAGTTACGCACACTAACTTCTTAGAGGTTTTTTAATTCGTTAACACCTCTTTAGCATTTTTGAATAAGAACCTTTTCAAGTTGGAAACATCTTTATTTCATTACTTTCTTTTTCAAGAAATCATTAACCATATAAGATTACTTTATAAGAAAAATATAATTTTTTTTATTAATTCATGTAGTCTTAAAACCATACACTTATCACCTTTTCAACACCCTTTTCACACACTTTAAGGGGGGAAATTTTTAATTTCATTAATTCATGTTTAAATCCAATGAAACCCTCATTAAACTTGTTTATATGTTCAACCTCAAAATACAAGAAGTTTATATGCATGAGAAGATTGATTTTAAGCCCAAAAATCCTATCAAATGGGTCTACATGTAGTTTACTCTAAAAATGTTTATAATACTTGCAAAGATACATTTTTCAAGACTAAAGAATATTTTTATTCTTCGAAGCTTCAACACAAGTCCAATTTTATACAATCTTCATTTTTGCAAGAAACTTTAAAGCATAGTTCACTCAAAATATCTTTAGCAAGACAATATCATTTTCAAACATTTTATTCCATAAAATATTAAATACCAAACTTCTCAAAATACATGATTTATTCAACATTCTTGAATTATAGTATTTTTCTCAAAACCTTTGAAACCATTTATGTCCAAAACCTTAAGAAATCATATTCTTGCTCATTTGTGCATCCTACTCTTACAATTCTATTTACAAGACCACTAATATGAAAAATAGAGTCTTAAAATAATAGTATTTTTTCCACCTTAAATGGAGCTCCAAAATGGTAGATTGAAGGAGAAGATTATGGCAAACCCCCACCTCCTAAGGTGGTCTCAAGGAGGTTTCCTGGCTCCACAAAGCTTGCCTCCAAAAAATCTTTAATAAAAATTCCCCTTCAAACTCCATTAATCTTCCATCTTTATCTTCAAGAACCCCTAAAAACACCTCTAAAATTCATAGCTCAACCCAATAGTGGTGGAAATGGGTGTATAAGGTCCAAGTATGGTCGAATACTAGAAGAAGATGCTGGCATAAAGTGGAGTATGGTGGTTTATATATGTATATATATATATATATATATATATATATATATAGGGAGAGGTTCACAAGTGAACCTAAAAGATGAACTTTTTAATGAACCTTAACAAAATAACACATAACAACTCATTACTTTTAATTTCTATGTTGTAATTGGTTCGCGTCAGCGGCAACGAACATGTGTGTCGATCGATCCCAACTCCCTCACCCCCTCGGTACCCCACCCCCACCCCCACCATCACCATGGCAACCCTTATAGAAGCCCTTATGGCAGCAGGGCTGCCATGGGGGTGGGGTGGGGGGCGCCGGGGTGGGTGGGGTGGGGTGGGGGTGTTGGGGATCAATCAACACACGTGTCCGTTGCCGTTGGCGCGGACTAATTACAACATAGGAATTAAAATTAATTAATTGTTAAGTATTTTTTGTTAAGGTTCATTAAAAAGTTCATCTTTTAGGTTCACTTGTGAACCTCTCCCTATATATATATATATATATATATATATATACAGACAGAGAGAGAGAGAGAGAGAGTAAATGTGATAATCGTGGGAGGACCCCCCCCCTCCCCCCCAAAAAAAGTCTCACTCTCTTTTCTACACTTGATAAAACACACAATAACCCCCCAAAAAACTTATAAAACAACCCCAAACCTCAAACCCATTTTGCTCATTCTGGGTTCACTAGAACTCGACACATCATCAGTTCAACGGTCCAAAACATGACAGTGCACAAGGGTAACCCAATTTAAAGTTTCTGGGAACCTATTTCGAATGAAAATGGGGCCTCGTTCAAACGAGAAAGGGGTTTCGTTTGAACGACCCTCTAACGAATTCAAACAACAGCACCTCATTTGACCCTCCTTCGAACGACCTTGGCTGCTTGTTCGAACCGCCTATCTTCGTTCAAATGAAATAATAATTTCATTAGAATAACCCTTAACTCGTTTGAACCACAATTTCCAATATCTCCCATTTTAACCCAATAACTTCCAATAATTATCATCAAGACTCCAAAAAGTCAAATACAGATATAACCCAATTATAATGACCCAAATCCCAAGGTTTTCATATTATTACAACTTTTATTGGAAAAATAATAAAATATTGGGCACAGGTATTACAATTCGGAGTCATGGTTGGAAAAATTTTGGGTTTTATTATCAACTAAAGGGCATAGAGTCCATCCCTAAAAAGATCCAGGGATTAATCAATATACAACTTCCAATAGCAAGAAGGAAATCCAGAGTCTAACAGGCCGGGTGGCATCTTTGAACATATTTTTATCCAGAGATACAAATAAGTGCCTCCCATTATTCGAAGTGATTAAGAATTATTTTGAGTGGATGGAAGAATGACAAAATGCTTTTCTAGAGTTGAAAAGATACCAAAGAATGGCCTCATTATTGTCAAGTACAATCCTAGGGGGAAAATTATACTTATATTTAGCAGTGTCGGAGTTAGCAGTAAGCTCAGCTCTGATCAGAAGTGATGAAGGGGTCCTAAAGTCGGTATACTACACAACCAAAGCTTATTCTGGTGCAACAATAAGATATTCCAAAATGGAGAAATTTGCTCTAGCTTTGATAGTGATATCTAGGAAGATGAAGTAATATTTCTAAGCCCACTCTATAGTGGTCTACACTTATCTCCAAATCCGGTAAACTATCCATAACTTTAAGAAATCCAAAAGGTTATTGGCATGGATAATAGACATGGGTGAATATAAAATTGAATATGAACCAAGTAATGCAATTAAAGGCCACGACGTAGCAGATTTCATTACGAAATTCACTAATGAGGAGAAAATACCAACCGAAGCAACAACTATTATTCCAACCGAGCAGATCCAAAAAACCTGCTACAACTCCAACAAACAAGATCCAAAGATTAGTGAAGTCCTCCTTTTAACAAAGATACAGGGACGAGTTTTATATAAAACTGTTTAAAGGCAGTTCCTTAGTAAAATGAGATTTTGAGCATGAGCTGTCAGTATGGATGATATTCATGGATGGATCATCATGTGAAAGCGATATTGGAGTTGGTTTGGTACTCAATACACCTAATGGAGATGATATATAATATGCTATTCTTTTTAAATGTGAAACATCCAATATTAAAACAGGATACGAGGCTTTGTTTGCTAGATTGGAGTTAACTTCATCGCTTGGAGCCGAGGAGATAATGGCTCAGAGTGACTCATAGTTAGTGGTAAACTAGGTGCTGAGAGGGTATGAAGCAAGAGAAGGGAACATGTTAAAATATCTTGCAATGGTGAAATTTCTACTGCTAATGATAAAATCACTCCAAATGATCAGAATCCCTGAATTAAAAATTCTAGAGAAAACGTGTTATCTCATCTGGCATCAGTCACCAGGGCCAATCTAAGGATAATTATTCCTTTAGAATTCTTGTTACGATGGAGCATTGACATAAGAAAAAGTAGATTTTCTGAAGCTAACCATGGGACCATCATGGACTTACCTAATTATAAGATATTCGGAAGAAGTCATTATTCCATCCAATCAGAAGGAGGTGAGAAGACTTCATCACAAAGTGATTAATTTCGTTGTAAAAAAGGGAGTGTTGTACAAAAAAGGTTTTATAATATCAAATATGAGATGTATTCACGCCATAGAAGCACCAAACCTAGTTAAAGAAATACATAATGGATCATGTGATGCCCACATAGTAGGATGGATATTTATAAAGAAAATAGTCATCCAAGGTTATTGGCCATCAATGAGGAAAGACTGTGAAGAATATAATTAAAAGTGCGATAAATAATAGAGATATGGAGTGATATATAAGAGACCGAGATATGATCTGATGCCAATCACATTACTTAGCCTTTTTGCCATTTGGGGCATGGATCTGGTCGACCCACTACCTAAGACCAAAGGATTATTTAGTTATTTAGTGGTAGTAGTAGATTATTTCACAAAATTAATGGAGGGCAAACCACTCATAAAATGATCTATGCAAAGGTCTCCTGGTAATATGGGAAAATGTGATAAGTATGTATGGGATCCTCCATGATTTCATTGCCTATCACGACACCTAGTTTGACAATGACGAGTTTTAAAAGTATTACAATAAGGCCAAAATCAGAAAATTGCATTCATTGCCAACTCATTCATAGTGTACGGATAGACATAGGTCACTATGAAATGAAGAAGAGGCTGGAGTTAGACAAGAAAAACCGGATAAATGAATTACAAAGTGTGTTGTGGGCCTATAGGAAAACATCGCAAAAAGGTAAAACACCCTACATGTTGGCCTTTGGCAGTGAATCCATGGTCCCAATGGAGGTCAGCCTCCCAAGACATAGTGTCCTCAACTTTGATTCCCCCAGGAGTGATTTTACAAGAATATTGTATTTAAACCTGGTAGATGAAGTCAGAGAGGTAGCAGAACTCAGGGTAACATCATATAAAATTATGCATAGAAAAATTCTACAACAAAAGAGTCAAACCTATTACATGCAAGGAAGGGGACTAAGTGTTGAAGAAGGTTATATAGAAGTCCAACAAATTAAAAGCAAATTAGCATGGCCCTTACCGCGTGGAAGAAGTTATATGACCTGGTATTTATCGGATTAAAACTATATAATGGGATATCTTTTTCACCTCAATAGGTATTATCATTAAGAAGTCCTTTGCTTATTAAAGAAGATAAAATTTTGCGAAAATCTACAATTCTTGTACGAGAAGAAGTCATTATATGAGAATACTTGTTACCCCATTTTCAGTTTTATGATTATCACATTCTTGTTATCATTCATTTAAAATTTGTTCAAAGAGATGGGCAAGAGGATTCAAACAAATACATCTCAAGGTACAAATAAAAGCACATCCTTGACTGCTCGAAAAATCTTAGATCATGTCAACTAAAGCCAACCCAATTGGTTAGTGTACATATTTGACTTGACCAAAATCTTAGATCAGGAACCAACCTAATTAATCAGTAAATGTCTTTGACTACACCAAAATCTTAGGCCAAGTCAGCTCAGGATAACCTAATTGACCAAAAGAACATCCTTGACTGCTCAAAAATGATTGATCAGGTCGGCTTAAGCCAACCTAATTGACCAAATGCACGTTTTTAAATAAACCAAAATCCTAGGTCGGGTTGGCTTAAGCAAACCCAATTGATCAGTACACATCTTTGACTGCACAAAATGTTTTGAAGAGGCAGTGACGACAAGATCCGAACACATACCTTTCATACATTGAATATATAAAATAGTTTGTCCTTGGGGAACTAGTAAGTTTGAGTTATAATGAAAAGATCTGATAATACAGTCAAAAAGGCTAAGAATACTGGCAAAACCAAAAATAAAACTTTGATGCATACATAAAAATATAATAAATAATGTAATCATGGTGCTAATAAGAATACACAAAAAGATAAAACGTGCATCATAGAAAATTGTTTAAAATTTTTAAAAATCTCAAAAATAAAGAACAAACTGAACAAAAAACTTAAGCCTCGGGAACGTGGCCAGCATTGGCTTCGGCCATTGGAACATCTTAAAGAGTTATGGGGAGGACTTTCGTGGTAATGATCTAATCAACTATGGCCTCAGTCTTGTTCTCCACTACTTCTCCTTCCACAACATCCAACTCCATATTCTCTCGCTCAATAACCAAGTCTTTAGTCTCATTAGCGTCCCCCTCCCAATCTTGGAGGATCTCAGTAATGCAAGGGTAATTTTTTATGACCCTATTCTTTAGATCATCATAGCCTTCTATGAATATAGTCACCAATCAATGTTGTGCTCGGCAGATACCTGATACCTTTGGACACCTTTTTCTTCAATATAAGCAAGGGACGTGTTGGACTTCTCAAGAGCTTCAGTGGCTACCATAATGGAATCATTGTCTTTTTAAATATCCTTTAGACTTTAGCAAGCACTTAATTTGAAATATTAAGCTTTTACAACATCAGTGTTGAAATACTCTTTCAACTTTGAGTTTTGTGCCTCAGCCTTTGATCTAATACGGACCTTATCATAGTCAGCCTTGGCAGTCTTAAACTCCTTTGTCATGGTCTCATAGTGCTCAAGGAGATCAATGTTGGCCTCCTTCACCTCATCTTAAGCATTGTGGTATGAAGAAACTTGCTCACTCATAACGGTGGCACCCATCTCACCTATAAAGAAGAGAAATAGATCGACACAACATAAAAAATACTTTGACAAAGTTTACAAAGTATAAGTTTGGTTGAGAACTTACCACCAGCACTCGGTACTGCACCATATTTTATTATTAATCAACATGAAAACCCTTCAGAAACTTAAATTCAAGGGTATACCCGTGATAGACGGTGACATCAACAGCATTTTATGCGTGATAAAAGATATAATTTTTATCATCTTTTAACGGATATAAGGTGATCGGGTGATCGAGGTCAAAATTGAATGGGTCCACTTCACCATAAGGAGTGGATGATCCTACACCTCTAACAAAATGTTGAGTAGGTGCCTCAACAATCTAGAACCTTGATCCATGGGCTCTGATTTTTGGTGTTTGGGACTAGGTTGAGATATGGCACCATCCACCTTCCTCTTTTTGCAAGTTAGTGTCCTATCATATGAAATAATAACCATCTCCTTACCCTTGGCTTTAGATGCAGCAGCAGCGGTAGCATCAATATTAACCTGCCTCTTAGCAACATATTCAGCATTCCTTCGAACCTCAATATTGGCCCTCTTCATAGAATAAATAGTATTCTTTACTCTAGCATCGACATCAAACTTCTTTTCCTTAGCCTCAATATCAAGTTTTCTCTTACAAGTAATCTCAATGACATCTCGATCAAGTGTAGTGGGAGACATGGCTGACGAAGGTTCAACCTAAAAAGCTGACAAACTGGGAGTGAAAGTTGCACAAAAACACATCATTTAGAAAATTCAAAATGCTAAGTAAATAATGTACTAATGAAGATAATTATACCTTCTGTGATCTCTAAATCGACTGGACCTTCCTGATCATCTAGATCTTCCTGCTCGATTGGTTATTCCTTCCCAGCTCCTCCTTATTCAGCAGAAATGTTTCCCTCAGCCACCAAGGTTATCTGATGGTATCTGGTGGGAATAACTCCAAGAGGATTACAATATCCAAGACTTATAAATTTTCTCAGAGAAATGAGCTTCTCAAATTGAAGTAGTTTGGGAGTACGAGTGTCCACCATTAACTATTTCAAAACAGTCGGCAATTTGGGAGCTCTCTTTTCTGTAAAAAGGCCGAGAAAAAATAATACTAGTACATTATAAGTCGAAACAAATTTACTAAGTGCCAGTACATAACAACGTATATAGCAATACAATTTAGACCACTCATGTCGTGGTGGACACTACAAGATCCATGCTTCTCGTCAGAGTGAAGTTCCCAATCACCCTTAATGTATACGAACTGATTCTTTCGGCTATGATTTCTCATATGAACGTCTTTTAACATCTTTATATCACACATTTGGGATGAAAAATAATAATACCCATTGGCCTTGGCATTTTCCTTTATGCCATGCAAAAATTTAAAATATCCCCATTTAGGTCAAACCTAATGTGGGTCTACCAGTAAACCATCGACCTCAAAATGGAGCAATAGGAATTTGGTGAAAGCTAGGTTGGATCCAATTCATAAACCTTCAAAATAGAACTTATGATCGGATGAAGGGATAATCGAAATCCTATTTGTAGGGCCCAAATTAGGAAAAATGTCTCATCGGCATTAGGCCGATCATAAACTCTGATTCTTGGGATCATAAGAATGGTCACATCTATCCCTCAACTCCTCCAACTTGTCCTCAATGATATCAAAACCAAAATTTTGAGCATTAGTAGTGGCTAGATCCTAAGAATCAGAGTTTCCTGAAGTACTTTTGTTGGTGGAAGGAACGACCACAAGAGATTTAGAGGCTCTTGGACGTTCAGGTAGAATTCTCTCTGGAGAGGCATCTAAGTCAACGATTAAGACGTTAGAGGCATATAAGTACTTGGGGTACACAATTGCTTAGGGGCTATTTGGTCTTAAAAATCAAAGATTTTGATAAAATGAAACCCTAAATCACATAGAAAGCCCCCAAAGCCCTAAAAATGAAAAATCATAGGCCAATTAACTCAATGTCCACCAAAAATTGAATGACTCCCCAATCAAAGGAGAAATCATCAACAACGGTGACAAATCAATGCTTAGAAGTGAAGAAAGTGCAAAAAAGCTCAAATCAAAACCTTCAAAGAGAGGGGATGTACCTAAAAATCATAAAAGAATTTGAAAAAGATCGTACAACACTCAAACTTTGCCAATCGGTGAAGGAAATGTGGAAAGGCTTGGCATAAAATGTTTTCCAAATAGAGAACCACTCAGAAATGGCAGAAGGAAATTGTTTTTCCCGGAGAAGAAGGGATTTTTGTAATTAAGGACATTTTTCTCTCTCTAAAAACAATCGCGTATGATAAAGTGGAGTTGTAAAGTTTGAAACGATTTGAAATTAGGGCTTTTATACTATTAGGTGGTAATCATTACCCCTTATTAAATATAACACATAACGTCATGCCTTTTGGCTAGTGATCATTCGATGATAATACAAACTTATGTCCTTGTTGTTGATTTTGGTTCCACTCCCTTTATGAACCTCCACTGAAGCTACCCTATGTCTCACAGATAGCTTATTCGCCTCTCAATCCAAGTCCTCATATGTGAAAACACATCACATTAGATCATTTCCATGTAGCTAATTGCAATAACCGAACTATATAGGCTTTGATCTTGTGGCTACACATGTATGTCGATGCAATATCGAGTCCTTGTGAGCATAATCCTCACTAATATATCTCTCAATATTTTGTCATCACAGATATTCACCCACCTCTAATATTACCTTTCAAACCCCTCCATACCTCGAATGGGATATCAAACTATCTCAAGTTTTGATTTCTTGTGCATATGCATGTACCACTTTAAAAGACCTCCTGTTATACAACCCAAACTCCCTCACACCAAATTATGTATACACACAAACGATGATCCTTTATGCGAACACACATTCCCTCGCACCAAATTATGTACCCATGCTAGCTTACGTGACATTCACGCACCTTTTACTAATACCATTCTTCATACCTAAGCATACCTCTATGTTTTAATTGATTCTTAAATTAAGGTCTCTCAACATGTTCTAATATAAACTAAAAAGTAATCATATAATGAAAATAGCGACATTAAGCATATAAATAAGGAAGCATAAAGAACAAGTGGGGGTCGTAATACCTTACCCACTCGTAACACAGTTCCCAAAACCACAACAGGAATCTTTGGATTAATCACAGACTTAAACTTTCCTTAGGATTTTCCCGAAAAGACTAACCCGAACCTTTTATTTTTTTTATATAAATAAATAGGAGGCTCGAAACAATTGGAAACCCCTCTCATAGAATACTTAGGCCTAAACAGACACACATAAAAACTGTATATGGTGTCAAACAACTTCTAGGGGAAAATCATCAATCACCGAATCAAGAAATCATCCTCGTGGAGAAACAACGGACCGGTAGACAATCAATCTCGCGTCCCCATAAAGATCATAACGAACCAATAATAGTTCTTCCCAACACATAATCCCCCATCCTCGAGTCTCGTTTGGGCCCCATAACACCATAATGGTGACTTTGGTGGGGATACATCAAGAGAACCGAACTATCCGTATACTTCTTTTATATATACTTAATATTTCTCTCTCGCATTACTACTTTATGCACATTTTTATAACTATTTAAAGGCCTTAGTTTTAGAGCCCCTCGAAACATAGATACATGCTTAGGTTCCCGGTGTACAACATTGTACATCCTTCCAATTGTATAGGCATGTGCAAAGGAACTTTTGATAAAAAAAATATAAAGTTTGTAGAAATAAAGATTACTTTTGCACCACACATTGCATAGTCTTGAAACCCTATATCCTCGCGACCAATAGTGGTTAGCTAAAAGGCTAGTCATCGATGAATATTATCACTCTTTTCTCTCAACCGTCTAGTATATTGGGCCGCTTCACTCTCAATCCTAAGTCTTGATTATAGGCAACGTTTGGAGTTAGTCCACTACTAGGGTATATTGAATACACTTCCACATCTATTCATTACTAGGGTAAAGTGGTTTCACATATACCTTCATGGTTTTTCATTCCATGCAACCTGGTATATCATGATCCATGGTAATGAAAATTGCTCCATAGATCATCGAGAAATATTACTTTTTTGCATATAGATAAAAAGATCTAAGTACACAACCTATTTCACAAAAAATAGCTATGACGGATCAACTTTTAATGGAAAAAATCAAAATTGTTACACGCACGAAAGCTGGTCCAAACCCCTCATATTTGAGACTGAATATCTTCCTATATTTTAATGTAGGATAAAGGAATATAAATTCGCAAGTCATCGCCAAATTAGAATTCCTTTATGTTGGATTTCCCGACCAATATTTTATTTTGACAAAATAATAGACATCGATCTAATACTTTCTTTCTTCTTATACAAAAAATGAGAGTTCATCCCCATTCACTCGAATCCAACGAGAGTCTGTTCAATTCTTCCCGTTGAGGATAACATGAAATAGAAAGAGAAAAGACAAAATATCATCAATATACAGTTAAAAACAAATAAATGAATTGCATCCAAAAAACTTATACACGTGTGAGTCCTTCTCCCCCTATGTATTGTCATTATGTTATCCCATTTATCTGCAAAATCCTGAACAAAAGTGTCCCAAATTTTTCTGCATTTATTATTACTAGTATAAATTCCCATAAAGTCCTTACCCCTGATACCCGATTTTGCGCTCTATATGGTCGTCTAGTTTTCATCAGCGAGATCCACACTCAAACTGTCAAGTCTTCTCCGAATTACATTTCAGTCGTCTGAAGAAGATCAGGCTATATCTGTGATAGATCAGGTTTTGAGACAACTATCAACCCTCGGGGCACTACTAAAGAAGATCAGGACACTAGGTCGAGCACAAGTATGTATGCAAGAGGATATTATTATGCCTAGAATTGGAGAGAACATACTCCCTTACTTATAGCCAACATAGGTACACCACCTGCTGCGGTTGTTGAGGAACATGTTATCAACCTCACGTTCCCCTTCCCCAGTAAATGCACCGACGCCACTACTAATGTCGGTTCCCCCCACTTCTAAGTACCATTATCCCCTCATGGTTACTTCGAGCCTTATAATTAGTACTCCGAGTATTCGTACCCCGCCTATAAAGTCCCCCATAAGACAAGTCTATAGATCCTCGATAGGTCGACAAGGTTATTCCTCCTCCTCTGAACCAAACGATATCTCACGTTCAATTATCTCTTCTCTAAGAATCCATCAACTAGAGGAAAACTACAGATGAACTTACAAACATCAAGAAAATGGCCCTCTATTTCAAAGATCGGTTATCGAATAAATTTAAGATGCCTGTAATCAATACATACAAAGAAATGGGGTCTACCTCTATCCATTTGTCCAACTACCACCTTCAAATGCAGACCTCATATTACTGGAGCTAATGTTCTACTCCACTATTTTCTCATGAGCCATTACCTATTATATAGGTCTGAAATGTGAAGGAACCGATAAAATTAGGATGATATATACCATACCTTTATGAAACATTACGAATAGATTGAGGAACTTGGCATAACACATAAGGACTTAGAGATGCTAAATCAAGAGGAATGAGAAGCAATTGACACTTTCATCACTTGATGGATAGAGAAAATTGGTCAAATGGTGACCCACCCCTAGAAAATGATCAGATCGAAATCATGATAAATAACCTTTGAAAGGATGTACAGAGAAACCTAGAGCTCACCTGAATCCATGAATTTAAGTCTCTTTACCATATAGAGTGCGAGATCGATGAGAGTTTGGAATCCAAGTCTTTGAAATCTATAGAATAGTCTCGTCGATCAATAAATCAGTTCTCCGTCATAAGAATTCACATGGGTCCTCCACATCTCATATCACTATGCTTATATTCGGTCAGCAATCGAAACCACTGCAAGCTACTAACACCCCCAAACCATGTTATTTATTATTGCATCTTTCCATCCAGTATGCACCGAAAAACTATCAAACTATGCCCCCCCCCCAAAGAGTTCCAAACTCGACAAAGTCACCTCGTGGATCTTTGATATCCTCTTAGTTGGGTCTTCACCACACTGAAATTGGGCAGTCTCCTTAACCACATCAACCTTAAGACACCTCCTTCTATCCCAGATAATAACTCGTATACGAACTGTCAATGTGAGTTCCATCAGGGGCTTGATCGCACCATGGATAACTGTTGGGCGTTAAGATACGCCATCCAAGACCTTATTAATGTTAGGAGACTCATCCCACCAGAGCCTAATATTATAAATAACCCCTTCCATATCATCCAAACCCATACATCAATGCCTTATCAACCCCCCAAATGCCGACCCATCCACCCTCATAGTCCACATCCATCATAAACTGAGGATGAGGATGCACTCAACCTTCCAAACAACAACCCTTTTAGGTACGCCATCGCCCTACTTTAAAATCATCGTTGAGACTAAACCCACTACGGATCACATGACATTCTTCATCACGGTCATACAATTCTTATAAATCAACCACTGCAACTTGAAGCAGCACTTGATTATGAAGTTTGTGCTCTCAAAAGAGTCAGGACTTGTTGATCCTTATGTGGAGTAAATAGATCATTCAGTCAAGTGGGAAGAGATATATGATGAGGCCCTCCAATAAACCAAGTATATCACCTTCATAGTAACAATACAGTCTATCGGATAGGATGGACCCCTGAGGTAAACCTATTCCCCCTTACAGATTAAAGAAACAATAATAACACCCACTACTTCAAACACATTCTCGATCAACTCTTCGAAAAATAGTAGGTGCCCTACATTAACAAGTCAAAATACAGAGGAACGCATAGTTTGGACCCCCAGATATCCTAGCCCCCTGTACAGATGAGTAAAAGGGACCAAAAACTCATATCAAAATTTCACATTACTTGGAAGTATCAAGTTTATCACCAACTATTGTACGTAGAGGAAGAAAGAATTAGAATTAGCATATCTAATAGAAATGCTGCTTCGGAAGAAGAATTGAAATCTAAGCACGACCCCATGGTATATTTCCCACACATAAGTCTTCCAAAAGAGAGATAGAACATACTTCGTAAAAATTAAAGGGCCATGGTATCCCATATAATACTCCAAATGGAGTATGATAGGCAATGAGAAATCATTGCTCGACCCCCTCCCTAAGGGCCCAAAACACAAGTTTTCCCTCTTGGTACCACTCACATAATCCAAACTGACTCCTGGTGCAATGTTCATCCCTCTCGACCAATGGGTTAGAAACCTAGGATGAACCCCACCATGAGAAATGCCACCTCTGAAAAACCTAAGCCTACCCCAAGACTTTCAACCCTCAAGCTAGAATAGGTCTACTATGCTCACATACCAGAATAAGTTAATATAAATTATTTTTTCCATCTATTGATCACCAGGGGAACATATATCCAATACTTGGAGATAAGTTTTTCCTCAACCCCAAGGTTTAAACCATAATTATGCAATAGGACCACTCCCCATAAAAGGACTAGGACTTTACGAACAAGGACCCACATCTTTTGAGGATCCCAATATTTGAGATTATAAACTAGGGATCAGATACAGAGCTACCAGCGAAGAATTTGACCACCTTGAATAACAAGAACACTGTACCAGATGTATGAAAAAAATGAGGGTGCATTGTAGACAATTTATGACCAAGTCTCTGGTACGAAGGACCACCCCTCTAATAATTCAATAGTGAGAGAGAACTCAAACACCCCAGTGTCAACTTGTACAAAAGTATTTGGTCCACTGGATATGATTACTTATCAATGGAGCATATGCAGATCATTCTAAGTAGATCCTAAACCACCTAAAATCACCCTAAAACCTGAAAGGCGTCCCACATTAAATAAAATTAGTCCCCATAGGGAACTGTACTTACCCATCCTACGAATATCCTTGGATATATTCATACTTGGAATAATTCCATGGACCCATCACTACACTATTTTAGGGAGCGACTATGAGATCATGTACCTAGATTCTACCCACATCATTAATGTCATCGATCTTGAAGATGAGATGATCCATCGAGGTCATCCTTGATGATGCTGTAATTAGCACCACCAGATTAAGATGAGATTATGAATAGCTTAAGATCAATCAAAGCACAAAAATGGAGATGGATATATGTATATATCACAGAAGGAGGTGAGGATAAGAAAATGAACTCAATGATTTAAAATGGTTCAGCCAATTAGGCCTACATCCACTATGTGAGTGCGTGAGAAATCCACTAAACAAGGGCAATAATGGCCATGGATACAACACTCAAAGCTCTCTCTCTCTTATGTATATAATTGGACAGAGTTCTGTCAGGGTTTTAATTAAGAGAGAACGGTCCTTTATCATGGAGAAGATGAAGTGTATATATAGGTCTTGGGGGTGTAATGTACCACCTAAGCATGTAATCAAAATATGCATGAGGAAACTCCCAATGAGATGAAGACACTTGTCCCTAGCACATGGATATAATAATGATATAATATTCCCTCACGTGAGGGAATGATCTTGTTATAACAGAATTGTCCACGTGCCCATGCCACTTTTGTACTTGTATATGCCTGCACTGCTTGGTATTGTCCGCTCGGAGCTCGACCTAGTAGAATACGAGGTTGCTAACTCCGATAAGATGATCCTATGCTCACAAACATAAGTATCACCTCAGAAAAATAGATCAATCCGAGGTTGGATTAGCGCGATCATTCCAGTTATTATCCATGGCAGAGTACAAAGCGGGTCCTTGCTGAACAAGTGATCCTCTTACGATTTCGGCTTTCCCTATGGCCGAGGCTAATTGAGAGGAGGCTGACCCTTATCAGGATGACCCCGCCAATGAAACGTGGGGACATTATGACAACTCGACTATAAGATGTGATGCCACTCTTCCTAATAGGTGAGGGTAAACTTTGGACATATCAGTCACCCCTAGCCCTTAGCCTTCTGTGTGAATAGGAGGATGAGGGGTATGAGTTGCTGAGGGCATTGATGGGACATTTCTGATATATTAGCTGTATGCATCTTGATGGATGATTGGGTGACACATGTCACTAATCTGGTCAGTTGGCATCTTCCCCAAGTTTAATTGGGTTCTTGCATGCTTAGGGCTTCGTGCCCTCAATGATGGAACTATTAGGAAACGTGCATAATCAATAGGGGAGATTTAAAGCCCCAAAAAATTTCATTTATCTTTCTTCCCCAATCAAACCTTTGCGCCTTTACTCATTTTCTCCAATAAACCTCCATAGCCACCAAACTGGGAAAAACCTGCAAGTCTTCCTTTCTCATGCCACTTCCTATCAACCCACCCTACCTCAAGAGCTTAGGTTTGTTAAGGTACCTTCTTTACCCCAACTTTATTCGTTTCTAACAATTTTAATCATTGTTTGAATTTTTCCAGTTGGTGTTTTGATTTTCTGGTGGTTGTCCTACCATTTTTAGGAGTTCTTTAGGCTGAGAAAGGAACTTTATTGGTTGTTTGGAGTGTGATTGGGTGGTTGCGAGAATTTTTTAGGGTTAAACTACAAGTGTAAAGGTTTTTAGGAAAACTCCGATCATCATCTCATGTTAGTCAAGTTAGGTTTGTTCTTGGTGCTCTTAGGAAAACCTTTCAAATTCTGAAGGTTTGATCCTTAAGTCAACTATAGTCAAACTTTAAATTGTTAGCCCTTTATTACCTTTTCTTATTTCACCCAAGTGTAGCCTTGTCCTTCGGATGCTACGAATTTTGTACAAGTTAGTAGAGGACTTCCCTAGTCTGAGAGAGAAGTGCTTTGACAAGATTAGGTAGATAGAGAAGGCTTAAGTCAAGAGTTGAAAGGATGAGGATTTTCTAGTTTGTCCTATCTTTCCACCACCCTTGGTTGTAGTATAACCCTGAGTCGTTAAGACTGGTGAACCAATGTCAGAGTCGTCTGCTGCCGACCATATGTCCACTTCTGAACAAGAAGAGAGCATGGATTAATACAAGGAGGCTATGGATTATTACCCAACACAAAGTGCAGAGTCTGATGCTGAAGAGGTTTCCTCTCGTATCTCGTCTTCTAAAGGAGCCGAGTCGCCACATGACTCTGATTCAGTGGAACTATTAGAACCCATTATTTCATTCCCTCCTCCAATAAATTCCATTCCATTATCGGTCATAATTGGAGTCGAGTTCGGTGAGAAGTTACCTAGCGGTGACCCGAATAACACCCTGGCCGAGGTCGCAGAGAATAACAGTGAGGAGGAGAGTGAGGTTGATACCTCCATTGTCGTTGAGTACGAGATTTTTTTATCTGAGGATGATCTCTTAGTCTTCAAACACCTCTATGGCATAAATCCTGCTATTTCTATAAGGATACCTCTCGAGAATGAGAGAGCCTTTAATGGCTGAGATGATGATATATTCATCTACGAGCAGATGTTTAAGTTAGGTTTTCATCTACCTATTCACCCCATAATCCGATCCATCCTTGCTCACATAAACCTTGCCCCTTATCAGCTATCTTCGAATGTGTGGAGAGTTATGATTGGATCAATCGTCCTTAGGAAGGTTGTACATCAAACCAACCTTTCAGTTCACATATTCCTTGGTTGTTACACACCATCGTCTTCCATGACTCATCCAGACTACTATCATTTTGTAGCCAGGAAGTCTGAAAAGAAAATCTTATGGGTGACTCAGACCTCCAACCACAATTGGAAACTCCAATACTTCTTCATTTTGAGTTCTTGGGAGTTCGGCCCTAACCAGGCCTGTGGGACGTATGTGCCTAGAACTCCTCTGAGGTGGGCCAAGGTCCCCATTTCGGACAAATCTGACTCGGGATTGAGCCATGATGCCTACAAGAAGATTAACAAACTTCATAGCCAAGGTGATAAAGGTGGTCTTGTGAAGTTTGAGCATCTGATGACCCCCTAATACATTGCTCAGGTCTGGGGTTAGCCCCCTGACTGAACTTCGTAAGTTATTTTATTATTGTTGCTAAGTGATGCCTCGTACCTTTGTATAGACGATACACTGATTCTGAGGCTTTTATTTTGTAGAGCATCCAGAAGGATTTTTATACGATCTTTGGAAGATGTCGGCCCTAAATTAGAGCAAGCTTCTTGACAGGCATGGTAACAAGGTTGTCCCTCTAACTGTACTAATAAAGAAAAATGTCAACTTCAGCCGAACCGATGGTGCCGGGAAGAACAGTAAGGTTTGTTCAGTCGATCCAACCTCCACTCAGCCTTCTAAAACTCAGCATTCCGACCATTCCATCTCTATTTCAATGGACGATGCTCTCGTTTCTCATCTGTCACAGCTCAAAATAAGTGACAATAGAGTCATTGGTCATAGTCTGAAGGCTGCAGATACCCTCGGATCCCTCATCTCAAAGGATGACAAGCATTTCTTTCAATCCATAGACATCCCCCTACATGTTAAATTTGTTGTTCACCGAACTGTCCATGTATCTTTAAGAAAAAAACATTCACCGAAGTGTTGTCCCTTCATTTCATGTGTCTCGTACTTAAGTGTATGCCTCTTATGTTGCAGTGTGTAATTTCTCTTCACCTCTTAGACAACTGGACTCTGAAAAGGCTGCACTTAATCTAAAAGGGACAAGATGCTGAAAAGGTAGAGAAGGACTGGAAGGGTGGCCTTAATAAGGTCAAGTGGGATCTAAAGAAGAATAAATATCTGGTCGTCACTCTGAAGGCTTACCATGACAAAGATCTTAAGGCCAAGGATGAGAGCATAAAGTCCAGTAATGATGCCTTGGCCGAGGCTAAGGACCAAATCACTGCTGACTATAAAGTGTGACGAATTTGTGGACTTAGGCTTTGATTCTCTAGAGAGGAATCAAGGCTGCTGGCCGATGGGCAGCCATTAAATACGCAGAGACTAGGAGCATGTCTCTTAATGACTTCATGGGACTTGGCTTTGGTGGCACTAGCCTCGGAGCTACTCTGGCCGAGGGTGAAAGTGCTATTGATGCTCCTACAGAGACTAGTCCTTTGGAGCTTAGTAAGAACATTGAGGATTTGGCCGCCAATGACGATGGGGCTAATATCACCAATATTGGAGTCAATGAGACTGTTCAGACGGGTGATGGGTCAACCCCGGTCATGGGTGACGTTCAGCCTTGAGGGATCCTTAGTTGTCATTTTTCTTATTAAGGCAGTCATCCCTGAGAGCTTTTGTGTTAAGGCAGTCAGCCCTAAGGGCTTTTGTATTTGTATTTGCAAATTCTGCTATTTGTAACCTCTGATTATTAATGGATGAATTTTTTCTTTCCATAATTTTTTTGTCTTATGCTTTCTATCTTTTAAAGTATGATACCACCAACTAATGATGTTTGAGATCACATCAAAATCACATCTAATGATGTTTCATCTTATATTCACCAAATTAATGGTGTCTTCATTTAAGGTCTGAGATCACCAAACTAATGATGTTTCATCTCATATTCACCCAATTAATGATGTTTATGGTGTTATGCCATACCCCCTCTCATCGTTTTAGAGTGAATGGTTGAGAATCGTCTCGTCCATATACTGTCATCTCGGCCTAGAGATTTTTTTTCACCAAGTTAAAGATGTTTAAGGTGTGAGATCACTAAACTAATGATATTTCATCTCATATTGACCAAATTAATGATGTTTAAATAATGAACCACACCCAAGTGATTTTGAATTTGGACTCACTACTGATACCAAAATTTACCATCCTACATGGACAAATTACAAGCCAACAGATGTCATCCTATGTGGTACAAGTCCAAGTCAGCATGATAGAAAATTCCGACCAACTCTGTTACCCGACCAATGAGGAAGCCCGACCAATAAGGAAGCCTGACCAACTAGAAGGCCTGGCCAACATACGAAAAGTCATCTTGTATAGCCAACCAAGCGCCAGTAATCTTACAGCCTGTATTACCTGTGAAGCGACAACATTTCTATAATTAATTCTCATTATGTATTTATGTAAATGCCTAACAAATAAAGGCATTCCATCCTTTCACATCATAACGATCAAGACCCCCCCCCCCCTCTTGGGCTATAAATCCATTACATCACCCTCATTGTAAGGGGTCAAAAAACAAATCAAGGCAGTCAATACATAATAGTGGACGTATGTTATTCCACTGAGTCGAACCACTTTAAAAAGTTCTCTTGTGTCTTGTTTGTTTTACTTAATTTATCCGTGATCAATTAATTATGCTTAGTCTAGTTTTTTGCATTAACATATTGGCTCCGTATGTGGTAACGTATTGCTAAATGTTTTCAATCATTTATAATTCATTACCCGTGGCTAAAATTCCAGAATAAAGAACTAGAAATGAGGGTATTCCCCCTAATCCCTCTGCCCCTCTTAACAACAATGATTTGACAGGAATTTTGGCTAGCTTGGCCAAAGGTCAAGTGGACATGCAGGATACTATACGACAGTTGACCCAAACTCTACAAGCTGGAGTGCCGATGCAATCTAATCACAGAAGCATGCCACCATTGCCAACCAGGAGTGTTGGGCACAACTGTTCCAGAACTTCTAAGGAACCTTCATATCTACCTAGATAAACCTCTCCCATTAGGGTTACTAACCCAACAGATTAACAATCTCTCATCCTAGAAATACTAAGTGCCTTAGAAAGGCTAAGTAGGGCCTCTCTTTTCGATCGTTTGGGACCCCAGGGAAATGCCCTGCGGGTTGTGTAGAGGAATACTCAACGACTTGGTGATCTAAGGGAAGGTTAAACCCAGTCTAGATTAAATACCCGACGAACTGAAAGGGCTAGTCATAGAATAGGGTCACAGGAAGAAAGTTCAGCAAGATTTATAGGTCGGCATAAAAAAGCTGCCATCCATGGTGCTAGTAGCGATGCTTGGAAAGGTTCCATTCAACATTTGGAAGACATATTAGGTGAAATGGCCAAGGCCAAAAATCCCCTTTAAAGAAGTTTCATTAAGGAGTCTCCCTTTGTGAAAACCATCATGGATTTCCCCACGCCAACTAAGTTTAAAGCTCCGAGAGTCACTCCCAAATACGATGGGAAGACTGATCCAGTTCTCCATATACAGCAGTACTAAGAATCCGCTGATATCTATGATGTTACAGATGATATGAGATGAGATGTAGGGCGTTCTCAAGAACAACCACTGGATCAACTCAAATCTTGTACAACAGCCTTCCTTGGCGGCAGATTTCTTATTTTTAACCATTAGTCGAGCTATTCATTGGTAATTTCTACTTTGGAGCAAAACCAATGAATTGAGTATCTCATTTACTTAGTGTGAGACAGAAGGAAGGGTAAAGTACCAGAGATTATATCAGTCGTTTCAACAACGAGAAGCTGGAGGTAATTAATTACGAAGAGAAGACAACAATTACTGCTTTTATGAGTGGTTTACTCCCTGATAAATTATATTATACCTTGGCAAAAGATCCACTAAAGACGATAACAAAGTTGATGGCCAAGGAAGTGAAGATTGTGAACGCTGAGGAAGCTATGGTTATTAAAAAGAATTCAGACGCAAAAATGAAAGCAAAAGCATAAGGAAAGTTAGATAAGAAGAAGAAGAAGAATCATAATGAGCGCAGGAGTTCGAATGGAAAAGAAGGCCTAAATAGGCTCAGGAAGTTCACTAATTACACCCCCTTGATGGTGGACATACAACATGTGTTGGAGGAAATCAATCACAACAATGATTTAAGTTGGCCTGAAAAGTTAAGGTCGCCTGCTGATAAGAGTGATAAGTCCAAGTATTGTGAGTTTCACAAAGACCATGGTCATACTACCAACATATGCATTTCCCTCCAAAATGAGATAAAAGCGCTCATCTGAAGAGGAAAGCTAGAAAAATTTGTTGATCGACAGAATGGTGGAAGAAATGGAGGAAGAGGTCGGTAGAGATCTAAATCCCCAATTAAACCCAGGGAAGACAAGAAGAGTAACCACGACGATGATCCAGAAGATGATCCCAGACAATCGGAACGTGAGGTATTCACACTCAGTTTTGGATCTTTTGATTATCACATGATTACAGGTACAGATGCCAGAGGAGGAGATCATACGACTAAAAGGAAGGCTTACCTCAATGAGGATCAAGCTTGTTCCTATATTTAGCGTATCAATCTCGCCGAGGAGGACCGACCAAGAAAAGTTAACAAATATAAGACCGTAATTGGCTTTTTTAAAACTCATTTATTAGGAGTTTTATATCCTCATGATGATCCTTTAGTGATCAGAGTCGGGATGAAGGAAGTGTTGGTAGCAAGAACATTGGTAGATAATGGTAGTTCAGCAGACATCATATTCTATCCCCATTTTGACAGTTTGGGTTTAAAACTCAGTAAAGTGGATCCATATCACAGAAAACTCATTGGATTCTCAGGTGAAAAGGTGTTTCCATTAGGAACTATCAAGCTGGATGCGTTGATCATGACTAGGCCGACAAGAAGGACAGAGAAGGTCAGATTCTTTGTAATGGACAAAAATATTCATTATTCTTATAATATAATCATGGGGAGAGTTGGTTTGAAAACGTTTGAAGTTGTAGACTCAACTGTTCATCAATGCCTGAAATTCTCGACCAACTTTTGAGTAGGAGTAGTGAAAGGAGACCAGAAAGTAGCTTGGGAGTGCTACTATTCCTCTGCCGAGGAAGAAGATATTTTGGAGGCTAAGCAAAAAACCTCCACTTACCAAGTGGATACAACTGAGACGAACAGCGAGTCTGAGGTTAAAACCTTAGACCCACGAGATAAATCTGAGCTTGTAAAAGGACAAGTGATGGAGGTAACGGAAAGCATTATTCTTGATGATGATAAGCCAAAATGAACAACTCAAATAGGAGCATCGTTGGAATCAATTCTTAAGCAAGAATTGATAACTTTCTTAAGGCAGAGAAAATAGATGTTCGCTTGGATTCATGAAGATATGCCAGGCATAGATCCAAACTTTATGTGTCATGAACTTAATGTCAATAAGGAGGTCAAACCTGTGAAGCAGCGAAGAAGAGTTTTCAGCCCGGAGAAGAACCAGGCTATACAGGAAAAGGTGGAGAAGCTTAAAAAAGAATCCTTTATTGAAGATGTGAAGTACCCTGACTGGCTGGCCAATGTAGTTATGGTCAAGAAGAAGAACAACAAGTGGAGGGTGTGTGCGGATTTTACCGACTTGAACAAAGCGTGCTTGAAGGATCATTTTCCTTTGCCATGAATTGATCAACTGGTGGATGCTACTTCAGGGCATGAATTGTTGAGTTTCATGGATGCATATTCTGGTAATAACCAGATCAAAATGAAGCGAGAGGATAAAGAAAGTACGTCCTTTATCACTCCCCGAGGAACTTATTATTATAATGTTATGTCGTTTGCTCTGAAAAATACAGGTGCTACTTATCAGAGATTGGTGAACAAAGTATTTGAGGAGCAGATAGGCAAGAATATGAGGTATATGTCGATGATATGCTCACTAAAAGAAAAAAAGATGTTGATCATATTGCCGACCTTAGTCAGACGTTTGATCAGCTGAAAAAGCATAAAATGAAATTAAACCCCACCAAATGCGTCTTTGGAGTGCATGAGGGAATGTTGCTCGGGTATATAGTCAATCAAAGGGGAATCAAAGACAATTCAGATAAGATTAAAGCTTTAATCGAAATGAAGTCCCCGACCAACAAAAAAGAGGTTCAAAGGCTAACTGGGCATGTAGCAGCACTTAACTGGTTTGTGTCAAGAGCAACAGACAAATGCTTGCCATTCTTCAAGGTTATCAAGAAAACCTTTCAATGGAACGATGAATGTGAAAGGCATTCCTTTAGTTGAAAAAGTACTTGGGGGCACCACCACTACTCTCTCGACCAATGTTAAGAGAAAAGTTGTATCTATATCTAGTAGTATCTGAGTCTGCAGTTAGCTCAGCCTTCATATGGAGGAAAATGGAGTTCAAAAGCCAATTTATTACACCAGCAAAGCTTTTCGAGGATCAGAAATAAGATATCCCAGATTGGAGAAATTAGACGAATGAAACCCTACTTTCAAGCCCACACTAGTAGACGAATGAAACCCTACTTTCAAGCCCACACTATAGTGATCTACACTGATATGTCATTAAGGTAAGCTTTGCACAAACCGGAGAAATCTGGAAGACTGATGTATTGGGTTGTGTAGTTAGGGGAGTATGACCTTGTGTATGAACCAAGAACTGCTTTAAAAGGCCAAGATATGGCTGATTTTATTATAGAATTCACTTATCCAGGCGTCCCCGAGCAAGAAGGCACTCTAACCGAGCAATATATCGGAGATAGTAGACCAATTGGGGATGCACCCGACCAACTTCAAATAGGGGAAACTGTAGAAAAAGACCAACCATAATCGACTAGTGGAGTAAAGGAGATGAAAAAGAAATATGAGGAGGCGAAGGATAAAATCTTCCATCAAGGGATTCTCACAAACCAAGCATTTAAAAGAAATATCCCTATATGGAGTTTACACGTCAATGGGTCATCTTGCATAACCGGATGTGGAGCTGGAATCATCCTTAATACCCCAGACGAGCTGGACATAGAGTACGCTCTACATTTCCAATCTCAAGCCTCCAATAATGAAGCAGAATATGAAACTGTAATTATTGGTCTAAATCTAGCAAAATCATTGAACGTCGAGTAAGTTGTGGTGTACAGTGATTCATAATTGGTTGTAAATCAAGTGTTGAGTTTATATGCCGCGAAAGGGGAAGTGATGACCAGATATTTGGCTAAGACTTTGAAATTAATTTCCAGCTTGCTAGCAGTACAGATGGTCAAAATTCCAAGATTAAAGAACGCCCGAGTAGATGCACTTGCTCAGTTAGCTTCAGCAACCAAAATGAAAATACGAAGAACTATTCCTATTGAACTACTTGCTAATAGGAGCATTAATGAAGATATGATGGTCAAGTTTATTACAGTTGATATGGGGCTATCTTGGATGGACCTCTGAAGATGGGATTCTTCCAGCCAATCTACTTGAAGCTAATAGACTGAAGTACAAAGATGTAAGATACGTGTTAGATGGTGGTGTGTTATACAAAAGAGGATTAACTGTTGGACTACAACGACGCGTGCATCCAACTGAAGTAAAGGATTTGATTGAAGAAGTCCATGAAGAGTCCTGTGGAGCCTATATAAAAGGAAGAATATTGTTACAAAGAATACTACTCAAGGGTACTACTGGCCAACCATGCGAGAAGATTGCGCAGAATTTTCCAAGAAATGTGATAAGTGCCAGAGGTTTTCCAATATATGTAAAACTCCACAAGCTCTCTTAACACCAATCACTTCACCCTGGCCCTTTGCAATGTGGGGAATTGACTTGGTCGGTCCCCTACCAACCACCTGAGGAAGGTTTAAGTACATAGTTGTAGCTATTGATTATTTCATGAAGTGGGTAGATGCTGAACCATTGATTGGCATGTCTTATGAGAAGGTTTACCAGTTCATCTAGAAAAATATTATATGCAGGTATGGTTTACCTTATGCCTTTATAATTGATCATAATACACAGTTTGACAATGAAGAATTTATTTCTTATTGTTCCCAATTCAATATCAAAAAAATCCATTATGCTCCTGGCCATCCTCAAAGCAATGGACAAACAGAGGTACCTAATATAACTTTGTTGAACGGGTTGAATAAAAGGTTGGAAGATGCAAAAGGAAATTGGATTAATGAACTGCATTCGGTCCTATGGGCTTACCCAACTACTTCCAGAACAGCTACTAGAGAAACTCCCTATCTATTGGCATTTGGTATTGAAGCTAAGCTAGGTTTACCTACGCATAGAGTCCTTAACTTCAATACACCAATTAGCGATTTGATGAGCAAATTGGGAGACATACTGGAAGAAGTCCGTGAAGATGCTGCTCTGATAAATTCAACTTATCAACAAAGGACTGTACATTTTTATAACAAGAGAGTCATGTCGAGCAATTCAAAGGAGGGAGATTACGTTTTGAAGAAGGTTATTCAGAAGAGTAATAAGTTGGAAGCCAATTGGCATGGGCCTTATCGTGTTACTGCAGTTATCCGATCGAGCACATATAGGATTGATACTTTGGAAAGGGAAGAGTTTAAGAACCCATGCAATGTAGAGCACATGAAGAAGTACTATCAGTAAACATAGTTGTGTTGTACTGAATTCATTTCAATATTAATGAGAAGATGAATTTCTAGGAAATTATTATTTTGTCAATTTTTTCGGAGTAGTAGTGTTATGCACTTGTAGAAGAACCATGATAGTAGTTCTAATTATGAAGGCACCAATACCCAAAAAGTTGGTATGCATCAGCAAATGCCACCAACAAAGTTAGTTGGTATCCATCAAGGCCACCAACAAAGTTGGTTAGCATTAATATAACCACCAACAACAAAGTTGGTCGGTATCCATCAAGGCCACCAACAAAGTTGGTCGGCATCAATATAAACACCAAAAAAGTTGGTCGATATCCATCAAGGACACCAACTAAGTTGGTCGGTATCCAAAAAGGTCACCAATAAAGTTGGATGACATCCATAAAACCACAAAAAAAGTTAGTCGGTATCCAATAAGGCCACCAACAAAGTTGGTCGGTGATCATAAAATCACCAATAAAGTTGGTTGGTATCAAAACTTATAAAATCATGCAAGGCCAAATCGTAAGTCCCAAATGATTGATTAGTGAAGACTCGGATGACAAATGTTCATCTAAATTAGGCTAAAAGATGGATAAATGTTCCATTTACGCCTAGGAACTAAGGTAACTAGTGCAATCGCCATAAAATTCAGGTACATTAGTAGAACCATGGTGAAGCATCGGTAATTGGTACAAAACTTAGGATAATCCTAAGAATATAAATAGAACTAGTGAAAAAATAGAGATTAACTAAAACAGTTGATCCATTCATAGTCAAAGACTAGAAAAATATAGAAAGATTAACTAAAAGTTGATCCATTCACAAAATAAGCTTTTCATTGAATTTCAATGATTAAATATTATTAATCAAATATGGAGAAAAAAAATACAAAAAATTATTCTACAGAACACTTTCCTTCAACTTTAGAGATAAGATCCATGCCAACTGGAGGATAATCTAGAGTGGAAGAAGAGTTGATGAAGTTAAGATCCCGAAGCATCCTGGTGTTGATACTACTAGGGCGATCAAGAAAATGAGGAGGACGAACGATATCAAGCTCGCCATGCAGTTCGTAATCCCCCAAGTACTTGGAACTTAAATAATGAGGATACGGTGAATAGGTACCCAATTAACATCCAAATCAAAGGAACATTGTCAAGGTGCAGCAATCCTGGATCATACCAATCCCACAGAGAACTATTCCCATCCACCTTTAGCACAGTTAAAGAGTTAATCCAACCCCATTTATAGGACTCATTTTGGCATGTTGGAGTCTATCATCATAATGACCCAAAGTTTCATTATAACCACCCATCCAAAATTCTCTACGTTGTTTATGGAATTGGAAGGTTAATCTATCAACTTGCGATTGTAGTTACTTCAATACCCCATCCTTAGCTTCCAATTGAAAAAATTGAGTAGATGGTTGCTTAGATAAAGTTTTCAGCTTTTGAGACATCTCAGCAATAGCTCGGTCCTTTTCTTTTAACTGTGCAGCCTAGTTAGCACGGGCCTATTGGGTCCTAAGTTCCTCTGTAGTTCCTCGACCAGCCCTATTTCTAGCTCGGGAAGAAGAAGCGGACTTAGTATTCTTCAAAGCCTCGAGTTCATCTCTCAATATAGTGTTCTCAGTATCTAAAAAGGCATGACCTTCATCGGTAGTAGCAATAATATCCCCAGAGGAAGAAATCAAAAAACTCAATTAATTCCTCAAATTACTATTCTCCTCTTCAAGGAGCTTGGAAATGGTCCTAGTTTATTAAATTTCAATCTTAAGTAAAGCTTCCTTCTTATTATAAACGGAGATAAACTTATCAAAGCCCCAACCTTCACTCAAACTTTGATACTTCTGCTCATAACTCTGATGCAGCAGCGTAGCAGATTCCTTATAGTGTTCTTGAAGTTCTTCTATAATTTCATAATAAGAAATATTATTGCCTACTTCCCGATCAAGTAAGTACTTCAAATATTTGTAGGATTCCCTAACTTGATTTGAAGCATCATCACTGAGTAACTAGGTAATTTCTTCGTTGGACAAGTCCACATGACCAGCTTTGAAAAAGGCATTGCATTTCCTCAGTAGCTCGATATCATGGGAAGACAATTGTTCGATCTTCTCAATAAACTAGTAAGAAGAAGTAATTACCAATCAACAATAAGAATAGAGAATATGAATAGTCAAGAAGAGATAGAAAGAAGCAATAAAAGGTTCTTTTATCAATAACAAAGAGTTCCAGTACAAACAAGAGAAAGGAAAATGAAATAACAAAAGTAAAAGAAGAAAATGCTAAACAATATTACACCTTCTCCCTATCACTCTCAACCTTCTTGTTCTACTCAGAAGAAGGGGCTACAAGTTGGGATTTCTCGGATTGCTCAGTTGGAGGAATAGAAGACTCATGAACTTGAGGTTTTTTGGCAGCAGATTCAACCATAGCGAAAGACTCATTAGAAGCAGCTTCATCTTCAACCTCTTCCTCAATGACAGGATGAGGCCTATGAATGTACCTTTAACAAAATTCAGAGTCTCAATTTGTGTTCAAATCTTAAAGGACAACAAACCAACCATCTCTGAAACATTTTTACTTCACATACTCAATCTGAGCAGAAGAAGCAGAAATGGATTTCTTCCAACCCTTATCCCAACCACCACTAAAGGAGGTCTTCATAGCATTCCTTCTTTTATCTCTGACAGAGGACACAATCTCTTTAGCATCCTTATCCATGTGCTTAGCTTCCTCTTTCTCGCACATAGCTTCATCCTTTTAGAGACCAACCTCCTTATCCTAGTGCTCAGCTTCATCTTTCTAGATCACAGTTTCATCATTTTGGAGCCCAACCTCCTTAGCCCTACACTCAGCTTCAAGGGAATTTGAATCAAAGGTTTGACGAGCCAGTTCAGTTGCCTTTAATTTCTCTTCCCAAGTAACCCTCTCAGTCTCCAAGGCTTGCTAAGACTCAAGAAGAGACTTCTTTAAACTAGACAAAGCTTTTTCCACCTCATTTGAAGATGAAGAAGCCTTAATTGCATCATCCTTCTCCAGCATGTTATTGTAGTGTACCAAGAACTGCCAAAGATGAAGATAAAAAATTAGTATGTGAGAAATCTAAAAGACAACCAAGCTAAGAATATGGAAATTACTTACTGATGCAAGGTTCAGAAGTAGCTAATTCATAAACCTTTGTTCTGGGGAGCTTGGCATTCACCCTCTTAGGGTCTGGAAGAGTACTAAACTTGATCAGTCTCCTAGCCAAACCAAGAGTAAGGGCTATTAGAGGAACAATATCAGATGAGGGAAAATTGACCAAGGGTAGTTGGTCGGTTACTTGATTGACTTTCTTCTCTTCATGACCTCTCCTAAATCTCTTCAGAGGAACTTCAACCTCTTTCGAAGCTACACCCTTAGGATCCAAGCTTTTAGTATATGGATCTTTAAGGGTTGGATCTTTGGGGATTGGACTTTTGGGAGTTGGGGGCTTCATAACATCCCCTGTTTTATTCTTATCTCCCTCAGCAGATGATTGGGAACCAGAAGTGACACCACTACAAAGATTAGGAAACTTACTCTTCTTCATAACTTCAGATAGAGGAGTGTCAGAATTAATAGCAACCTCTTAGTCAAGATCAATTACCGGGGCAGGAGAGGCAGCAAGTCTAGAAATAAAAGAGGAAACAGTGTTCTTATATTGGAGTAGATAAGATGCAGACCTCACCTGTTCCTCGACAACAACTTTGTGAAGTCCCAAAATAAACTTCAACTCCTTCAAATTTATTTCTCTCTCTTTGGGGTACTTTCTTTTTTGCTCAACTATAAAGCAATTTATAAAATAACAATCAGCATGACATTTTATTAAACATAAACAGGGCAAATTTACTATAAAATAAAGCAACATATTCCATTGCCAAAGAGTGGGCATCTAGGTCCTTGGTATTTAGCACCTCCAACTAAAGGGGCGTGTTGCCAATTTTTTAAAATGACCCCATGATCAAAATAATCCCTATTAGAATCAGGGAGATTAACTACCAAAGCTTTGCTAATAGCCCTAGTTTTTTTTAAAAAAAAATGGTATTGCCAGTGACCCACTTATAATAAAATATAATTTCTGAAATCCCTAAATTAATAAACTCTCCATGTGTTAGGAGCTACTCTTGCAGGTACAATATCAAAATATTGACAAAACTGCAAACATGAAGGATTGGGAGGAAATGTGAAACCAAATTCGGAAACAAAGATAGAAGGTAACCAATGACCCTCAGCAAGAGAGAAAAAATCATAAGAAAAAGTGGGATTTTCTAATACCACCCTAGATGGAATGTTAAAATCAGCTCTAAACTTATCAAGTGACTTGATAGAGTAAACCATGATGAAGAAAACAAAGAAGAAGAGAAGAAAGATAACTGAAGACAGAAAAGAAAACAATCGCACGAAATCAAAGAACACAGCAGCAGAATCAGAAGTAAGAAGTAAAAAATGATCGAAGTTTTTGCCACCCTTTTTATAAGACGCGTCAGAAACTGGGCCAAGTAATGATTAAAGCAAATGATGGTTGGATTTACGATGCCTAAACAGACGAAAAGATAAAGACACCCTAAAAGTGTTCGTTAAAATTTGAAATATTTACAAAATTACCATTCGCGCTAAAAAACTGTCAAGTGAATAAAATTCACAAATCTGGAAGCTCTACAACCAACAAAACATATTGAGCTACTACCAAAGCATAATGTTCCACAGTGTCGCTTAAACTTCAAGTATGAAACATTGGGGGCTTTTGTTGATACCAAAATTTACCATCCTACATGGACCAATTATAAACTAGCAAATGTCATCATATGTGGCACAAGTCCAAGTCAGCCTGATAGAAAAGCCCGACAAACTCTATTACCCGATCAACGAGGAAACCCGACCAACATAGCATCCCCACCAACAACTGAAAAGTCATCTTGTATAGCCATCCAAGCACCAATAATCTTACAGCCTGTATTTTCTGTGAAGTGACAACATTTATATAATTAATTCTTATTATGTATTGATGTAAATGCCTAACAAATAAAGGCATTCCATCCTTTCACATAACAACGATCAAGACCCCCCCCACCCTTTGGCTATAAATCCATTATATCACCCTCATTTCAAGGGATCGAAAAACAAATCAAGGAGGTCAATACATAACAGTGGACGCATACTATTCCATTTAGCCGAATCACTTTAAAAAGTTCTCTTGTGTCTTGTTTGTTTTACTTAATTTATCTGTGATCAATTAATTAGGATTATTCTAGTTTTGTGCATCAACACTCACCACATTATGGTGTTATTTCATACCCCTATCGTTGTTTTGAGAGTGCATGGTTGAGCATCATCTCGTCCATGCACTATCATCTCGGTCGAGAGAGAGGTGTTTTCACCAAGGTAAAGATGTTTAAGGTCTGAGATCACCAAACTAATGATGTTTCATCTCATTTTCACCAAATTAATTATGTTTAAATAATGAACCATACCTAAGTGATTTTGAATTTGGACACACGAAATTATGGTGTTATGCCATACCCCCTCTCATAATTTTGAGAGTGCATGGTTGATAATCGTCTCGTCCATGCACTGTCGTCTTGGCTGTGAGAGATTTTTTGACCAAGTTAATGATGTTTTAATAATTAAATTAACCCCTTTTGGTGTTATTGAAAATCCATGGATGGGGTCGGCCCCTTTCGAAGTTATCATTTCACTAAGGTTAGGTTGTTGCTATCTCACCATGAATAATGTTTTATAGCTTGAGGACGTTTGGACCATATAATTTAATTGCTACAAACAAGATATAAGGGAACACATGCAAGATAATTATCATTTATAGACAATATCATACAATGGAAAAAGAAAAACATATAAGATAATCTCCAAGATCTTTTATTGGTAGTATCTTCTTAAATGGTTGGCGTTCCAGGGATTGGAGAAGGGCTCTCCCCCTAGATTTTCCAGTCGGTAGGTCCCTGGGATGACTTCATCAGTAACTCTGTAAGGACCATGCCACTTGGCATAGATCTTGTTAGGTTTATTCCACGTCCTTTTCAGAACTAAATCTCCCACACCTATCAGCCTTTCTTTGACACTCTTGTTTAGAACTTAGCCATCCTCTATTGTTGGTTGCTTGCCTAACCTATGCATCTTCTCTTCTCTCTTCAATCAGATCTAGGTCAAGTCTTCTTTCTATCATATTTCCCTCAGGGTCATACGTCTAAACTCTATGAGTGGGGATACCAATCTCTGTAGGCACCACAACTTATGAACCATAGACTAACGTGAACGGGGTCTCCCCTATTGGCGCTTTAACTATCATTCGGTAAGCCCATATTATGAAATGTACCTATCTAGTCCATCTCCCCTTAGCATCTTCCAACTTTTTCTTGATTCCATCAAGAATAGCTCTATTGGTGACTTCAATCTAACCATTGGCTTGATGTCAGTCTGGCGATGAGAAGAATTGCTTGATGCCGACCCTTTTATAATATTTTTCTAGGGAGATGTTCTTGAACTGGTTACCATTGTCTGAGATAAGGGTATTAGGCAAGTCGTATCTGTAAATGATGTTCTTCCACATGAACTGAAAAGTCTTTTTTTCTGTTATCTTGATCATGGCCTCGACCTCCACCCATTTTAAAAAGTAGTATATCACCACAATCAAATATTTGTAGTTGCCTATGGGCCTTGGCAGAGGTCCAACCAAATCAATCCCCTATATTTCAAATGGTCATGGTGAGGTGATAGACGTAAGAGGTTAATGGGGTTGATGAGGGATGGTGGAAAATCGATGGCACTTATCACACTTCTTTACGTAATCAGTTGAGTCTTTGGTCAGGGTCGGCCACCAATACCCTTGGGTGATGATCCTCTTTGCCAATGATCTTACCCTAATATGGATTGAGTAAGAACCTTAGTGAACATCCTTCAAAATATACCCTACCTCGATCGGGTGGACACATCTAAGCAAAGGTAATAGAAACCCCTTCTTGTATAGCACGTCCCCTAAGATAGAGAACTTAGTGGCTTTGTATCTCAACTTTCTTCCTTCGGCCTTAGACTCTGGCGAGCTACCATCTCTGATATACTGAATAAGGGGGTCCATCCAAGATGGTCCTAGGTTTAAATTGAATCAAAAATTCAGCTTCGTGTCATCCTCTTTTATGGTCGGCCGAGGAAAGATTTATACTGGCACTATCCTCTTGGTCTCTGTCCGTGTGGTCGAGGCTAGCCTTGTCAGAGCGTCGGCTCGACTATCATCTAAATGAGGCACCCTTTTGACTCTGATCTCATTAAAGCCCTTCATCATCTTCCTCACCTTTGCTAGGTACCTTGCCATTATGTCATCTTTGGCTTCATAAATCCCCAGGACCTGATTAACTATAAGTTGAGATTCGCTATGGACTAAAAGTTGGCCGACGTTGAAAGATCTGGTGTGGGAGCTTCCGACTATGAGGGCCTCATACTCTGACTCATTATTGGAATCCTTAAAACTGAACCTCAACGTGTACTCTATATATGTTCCGTCCGGGGATGACACAATCAGGTCAGTTCCACTCTCATTTTCGCAGATTGAACCGTCATTAAACAAGTTCCACACTTCCCCTTCTGAAAATGGCCCTTCTTTAATAACACCATTTATGAGCAAAAACTTGTCAGTCTCAGTTGTAAGAGGTCTCACCATGCTTATCTCGGCCTCTTCTGATTCGTTATTAGTTCCGATCGACCTTTTAAGACTGTTCATTTCTTCGCTATCAGCTTCAGACCAGGTAAACTCTGCCACAAAGTCTGCTAAGGCCTGCCCCATAATTGCCACCCTTAACTAGTAGACTATGTCATATTCTCCCAGCTCAATGGGCTAGGCCATCAACCTACCCAATTTCTCGAGTTTATGAATGACCTATCTGTGGGGTGATTTTGTCAAGATGACCATAGTGTGGGATTAAAAGTATGTCTTTATCTTTCTTGAAGCACGGATTAGGGCATAGGCCAGTTTATCCATCTTTGGATACCTCTGTTCATCCCCCTGGAGGCCTTGCTGTTGAAATACACTCGTCTTTGCACACCGTCATCATCTCATACTATCGTCGCGCTTATAGTCGACTTAGACACGGACAAGTTTAGATAAATTTTCTCTCCTTGGATAAGACGAGACAGTAAAAATGAAGAGCCAAGATAAGACTTTATCTCCATAAAGGATCTCTCGCATTCCTCGTCCCACTCAAAAGATTTTCTGAGAACTTTAAAGAATGGTAAAAAATTATCAGTGGTTTTAGAGATGAACATATTTAGAGAAGCCACTCGTCCAATGAGCCTCTGAACGTCCTTGATGGTCTTTGGGGTCTACATTTCTATCAAGGCTTTAATCTTCTCAGGTTTTACCTATATTACTCTCTAACTTACGATATATCCTAAAAACTTACCAGCTACAACATCGAACACACACTTCGCTGGATTGAGCTTTATTATGTACTTGTCAATTGTGTTGAACATTTTTTTAAGGTCGGTCACATGTGTCTCGGCCTTCAGACTCTTCATAAGCATATTATTGAGATATACCTCCATCGTTTTTCCTATCTAATCTTTGAACATCTTGTTTACTAGAAGCTGATAGGTGGCCCCATTATTCTTCAAACTAAAGGGCATGACCTTGTAGTAGTATGTCCCTTTGTCAGTGATAAAGGTTATCTTATCTTCATCGGTCGGGTCTATGAAGATTTGGTTATAGCCTGATTAGGCATCCATAAAACTCACCAATTCATGTTCGGACGTGGCATCTACCATCTGATCAATACGAGGGAGAGGGAAATTTTCTTTAGGACATGACTTGTTCAAATTAGTGCAGTCCACGCACATTCTCCACTTGCCATTCGCTTTAGGTACTATAACAACATTTGAAATCCATTCAAGGTATATCACCTCTCTGATGATCTAAGCATTCTCAATATTTTTAACCTCATCTCTAATGACCTCGTGCTTCTCCCTTAAGTAGATCATCCTCCTTTATTTTATCGGCTTTGCACCATCAACAAAATTAAACTTACAAGAAATTACTTTTGGGTGAATACCAGGCATTTCATCGTGACTTCACGCTAAGATACTTTGTCTCTTACTCAGAAATTCGTTCAACTCATCCTTGATCTATTATTTTAGGCCTTTACTGACCTAGGCGATTTTTTCTGGCTCGTCCTCATTGAGGACAATGGATTCTACCTCTTCCGCGACCTCCCCTTTCTTGAATTTTATCTTGTCTCTGGTATCAAGGATGTCAATGTTGTATATGATTGTTTCCTTCTTATGTGTTTCTCTCTCCTCTGCTGAGTTAAAGTAGCACTTTTATGCTGATGCTTGGTCACCTTGAACTTCCCCTACTCCATAAAGAGTCAGGAATTTTATCATTTGGTGAACCGTCAAAGGCATGGCCTAAAACTCTTTGAGATCCACCCATCCCAATATGAGGTTGTAAGCCGAGAAGATGTTCTCATCCATCACAAAAAAGTAAATCTTCCTGGTCAGCAGCCTCTTCAGCCACTTTTCATCTCCCATTCTGATATCCATTTCGTACATCCCCAAATGGTGAACTTTTTCTCCACTGAATCCTATCAGAGGATGATGCTACATGAAGAGCCTGGCCCAGCTAAGTCCTAACACTTTGAAGCACGGACAGAACATGACGTCTATAGAGCTTCCTCCATTAACCAAGATTCTCGGTACCTTACATCTATGTACCCTGGTGGTAATAACGAGAGAGTCATCATGAGGAGCTAGTACACCTTTAAAATCTGGCCTCGAAAATCCAACTATGAGGGTTTCCATATCCACTTTATTCTTTTTCTCGGGATTAACATCAATAGAGGTTGAGTTTATAACTTTGGCCTTAGTTATTGTCTTCACCTCGACCACGTGAACCTTACGGTCGGCCACCTCAGAGCCTCCTCCTTCTAGGACATGATAAATAATGCCTACACCAAATAAAACCATGTTCAGCCTCTTCATTGGGAAGTTATCATCTTTTGGGGGGAGATTCGGATCATCACTATCATCATTCGAAGGGTCATCCCGCTTGGCTGGAATGTCCTCCTTACACTTATCATTTCTCCTCTTTTTGGGGTCGTCTCCGCCTTGATCATCCCGTCTTCAACCCGAACCTCTCTTATCAACATATTTCCTTAACTTACCAAGCTTTAACATTTTTTCTATCTTATCTTTAAAGGATAAGCATTTATTAGTGATGTGCCCATAATCTTGGTGAAATTCACACCAACGACTTATATTTCTCTTGTGAGGAGCTGTCTTCAACTTTTTCTGCCACCTAAGAGACCGGTCATTTTTTATCTCATTCAAAATGTGCTCACGACTAACTGTCAAAGGGGTATAGTCCGTAAAATTATCGTCTATCGGCCTTTACTTTCTATCCTTACCCTTAGACTTTCGAAACTTTCCATCACTATAGGATCTATTTTCTTCTTATTCTTTGGCGGTCGTCACCTCCTTTTTGTTCATGACTCTCCCAACCGTGGCTAGTAGTTCAGCCATTGACTTTGAAGGGGCCTCGACCAGTATCCAGAGTAGTTTTCCTTTCTGAAGACCTCCCATAAGGGTTGTCATCGTGATACATTCTTCACAATCTTTGACTTTCATCTTCTTTTTGTTAAAACGGGTTATATATTCCCTCATAGTCTCATCCTTCCTATGTTCTATGTATAATAGTGCATCATTTATTTCCAAGGTTTCACCCTAAAGAAGAAATTATTAACAAAACTATTGGCTAGGTGGTTGAAACTCCCTATTTAGTTCTTAGGAAGGGAGGTGAACCATACGTGGGTTGCCCCTATCAATTTGATAGAGAATGCTCGACATCTCAAATCTTCTGAAATTAAATAGATGTCAAAGGCCGATTGATACATCTCCACATGATACACTGAATTAGAGCTCCCGTTATATTTCAGAGTAACCATCGAAGGCTTGAACTTGGCTTGGGTTGGGTAGTTCAGTATCTTTGCCATAAATGGAGATCCTTCAGTATATCCCCTCTGCAAGGGGTCTCGAATTTTTATGGTATCCCCTATTTTGTTTTCTAACCTCTCTATGGACTCATTCCAAAGCTTTTTTGCTGCAACGTCGACTTTTGTATGGATAGCATTTTCCCCAACCCCCTCTCTATCGCCTATCCAACCTAATCGTTCTCTTTTAACTGGACGAGCTGAGGGTACCCTTTCTACACACCTAGGTCGGCTGTTGACCTCTCTTTGCTCCTCTTGATCTCGAGGAGGTCTGCAGTCATCTCTCCTCTCATTTCTTCTTGAGCCAGCAAAAATTCTTGATTTATACAGACAGTTCCTCAAATCTCCCTGCGAGCCAAGCCTATCAAAGGCCGAACCTCTGCTTAGCCTGTCTAAGGCTGATTTCCTTGGTCTACCCTCTCGGCTCTACCGATGCTCTTGTTCATAGTTCGGTTGTAGAGGATGAACAGTGCCCCAAGAAATCTGATATGGTTCCCTGCATTCCCTCTTTTCGTCATCCTCATAGAGGTCGTCTCCCACCCTATCATCACGATGTTCTTAACTTTGCCTCCCCAGGCGTAGACTCTCAGGGTTAAAAACGTCTATCCGCCTCTATTTTGGAGGGAGGTCTTTTTCTGGTGCCGGGGGTGGTCCCCTGACTTTTTGATCAAGAATGTTCTCTCAGACGACCGGGGTTACAAATTCAGCTACAGCGCCACCATCCCTAACAGCGAAATTCTTGCTAAGCATAGCAAATTAATTTTGCATTTGATGTTGGATGGCTATGAGGGAGAGTAGCATGATCTCCACCTCAAACATCTTTAACTGTGTGGTGCTTGACTGGAGCTTGTACCACCTCCATGTGGTTGTTCCAGTTGATTTTCAGGAGGAGGAGGTGGTTTCATTGCCATTAATGTAAAACTATTTGAGCTATGAGAAAGAGAAGGAGAGCTTAAATGCTCAACAATATCTCCTTCAATGGTGAAACAGATCCATAAAGAGGGAGGACTGGTTTACCACTAGAGACTCTAATGATTATAAGCTAAAATAGTGAAGAGATGACTATCTTCGTTCCCACAGATGGCACCAAACTGATGATGTTGTAATCAACACCACCAGATTAAGATGAGGTTATGAATAGCTTAATATCAATCAAAGAACAACAGTGGATATGGATATATGTATATATGATAGAAGGAGGTGAGGATAAGAAGATGAACTCAATGATTTAAAGTTGTTCAGCCAATTAGGTCTGCATCCACTGTGTGAGTGCGTGAGAAATTCACTAAACAAGGGCACTAATGGCCATGGATACAACACTCAAACCTCTCTCTCTCTCTCTCTCTCTCTCTCTCTCTCTTCTGTATATAATTTAATAGAGTTATATTAGGGTTTTAAATAAGAGAGATAGATCCCTTCTCATGGACAAGATGAAGTGGATATATAGGGATTGGGGGGTGTAATGTACCCCCTAAGCATGTAATCAGCATGTGCATGGGGAAACTCCCAATGAGATGAAGACACCTACCCCTGGCACGTGGATATAATAACGATGTAATATTCCCTCACGTGAGGTAATGATCTTGTTATAACAAAAATTTCCATGTGTGCATGCCACTTCTGTACTTGCATATGCTCGCGCTGCTTGGTATTGTCTGCTGGGAGCTCGGCCATGCAGGATACGAGGTTGCTAACTCCGATAGAATGATCCTATGCTCACAGACATAAGTATGACCACGGTTGAATAGATTAGGCCGAGGTTGGATTAGCGCGGTCACTCCTGTTATCGGCTATGGAAGAGTACAAACCGGGTCCTTGCTGAACACATGATCATCTTACGGTGTAGGCTTTCCCTATGGTCGAGGCTAGTTCAGACCAATCCGGACCTTATTAGGATGACCCCGTCAATGACACGTGGGGCCCTTATGACAACTCAGCCATAAGATGTAACGCCACTCGTCCTTAGAGGCGAGGGTACACTGTGTCCATATCAATCCTCCACCATAAGGTCCCCCCACCCAAAGCTATTCATAGAACATTTGGACATAAGTTATAGCACCCCGTCCCCACTGGCATAAAGATAACTAAATAATTAACAAAACACATCCATTTTTCCTGAAACCAAACTAATACAAATTAAAACAATTTCAAACTTTAAGTACGCAATATTAAAACCCCAATTATTTCAAGGAGATACTATAAACAAAACTTCAAAACAAACTAAATTAATTACAACTTTTATATTTTTTTCAAAAATTGAAGAAACCCTATTATTATTCACCCTAAAACCTAGAAGTGGAAGCTCCCGGAACATAAAAAGTGAACATATATATAGTGAGTTTAAAAGCTCGGTGAATGGAATACATATCTATACAATAAAATACTATATTAATATCTCAAATATATAAACATCTTCATCTATATGGAAAATAAGTTCATTCTCATATCCGATGTTTAATAAACCACACATCTCTATCCCGTAGGCAATAAATATATCCATGGGTTTCAATAACCAACCATCTATTGAATTGCATAACAACCCAATATTTCCTGACTTTTATAAATCCATAACCCAACATCTCTTGAATTTTATAATTCTATAACATCTCCATATAAAACATATATATCATATCAATAATCAACTCAGTGAATACACTCACTTTAGAAGTGTGATTACTCATCATTTCCCTTGTCAGCCTGAGTCGTAGTCACCAACGGTGTTTTAGAACCTAACAATCCAACATAATCAACGGTGTTTGACTATATTTCCCTTTTTTTTCTTTTTATTTATTCTCATAACTTCTATTCTAAGTCTTTCCTGTAAGGTCACACCAAAACATATCATATATGAACAAAATTTATCTAATTCACATTTTCAACCCCATTTTCTTAACTTAGGTAAAATTACAAATCACCAAACCACTTTATGTCATAATAAATAACACATCAAAGTTAATTATTTTCAACCTTTTGTAATATACCTCTCACATATATTTAATTAAGGAGATAAAATTACATAATCACCCATAATTATATTAAATAAACAAATTAAACTATCAAGTACCAAACTTCCTAATTATGCAATAACTCACATAAATTAACGATAATGGATAATTAAATAGTTTTAAAATGGCATGCTAATTTTGGAATGTCACATAAATGGTTAGCTAGTCTTTCCACGATCATACACAAGGGAATTTTCACAGTCTTCAGTATATGGGGACCGCATTATCAATTGTTACATTTATCAAGGGGCTCTCACCCTAGGGACTAGAATATGCAGACTACTGCTACTATTATAGAGACATCTACTATTGGGCCTCTAGCATAGTGAGGGACATAAACCCAAGAAAATCATAAACCTCTTTTAACACCCCGAGTTAAAAGGATGAGTTAGTCCTTACGACTATAGCAGAAATCCTCACTCACACCCCCGATACGAACATGATCGTATGTTGGATAGACAATGATGTGTCTAAATCCCTTCCGTGGACTTAGAAAAAAGATCCCGAAAGCCTAAAAACGACCCCCATCCTCGATTAAACCAAAGTGATGGTTCCAAAACCAACACTTCCTTCCTTCAGTCCTACATCCTTAAATTACCTTATGCTCCATTTCGAAAAAGTTAAACGAGAAGCTCAAATATAACCCATACTCTCCCTGGAAAAAGAGGCCAACTTCTTTGCTCGGTCTGGATAACACTTCGGGACTCGAAAACTTTCTAACAAAGAGAAAGGTCCCGATGAAGGATTTATCACCCATACTCCTCGAGAAAATAACAAAGTCCAGGAATAACTCTGTAGGATGTTAGTTAAAATCACCATCTTGGAGTTACAAGCTACATCCTGAGAACACTGAGTTGCCCCCATCCATATGTTTTCCCAAGCCTCTCTACCTAAAGACCTGAATTCGGATAAGATGTTTGCCTCTATCGGGTCCATTACTACGCAACAACACATCACCTTCTCTAACAAAGATCTCACCATACAAGGCTGTAATCTTTGATTCACACTACACATCACCATCAATGCTTACGGACAAATTATGGCTTTAGTACTGATAGAGAACGGGTCCACCTTCAATGTGGGACCCCTTCTCACTACCACCTATCTAGGATATACCTCCTCTAAGTTCTTTCCATCTTCTATGACCATCTGGGCCTATGATAATACTCGTACTCATAGTGGGACCTATAAAATGCAACTTAAACTTCCAAGTACTCGACGTACCCTATAGCTTTAACCTTTCTCTAAGAAGGTCCTGAATACACCCCTTAGGGTAATTATCTCCGTCATTACACATGAAAGTCCAGTTCCCATTCAATATGGAGGTCATCATGATCTAAGGGGATGATGATTCGTCTATGATTGCGAACACTAGTACCATTCCCCTCATGGATACCCACTACGACACTAGAGACATCTTTCTTAAAGGATTTATAGTAGTCCCACTCGCTCATATGATTAAAGAGAAACTAGTTATGCATAATATTGCCTCCCAAATCATCCATAAAATTAGGTAGATGCCAGGATTCGAACTTGGAAGGAATTAACAAAGAACCATTGAAGCTCATAGCCACATAATATAAGGGAAAATTCGATTTGGGCTACGTCCCTAGAAAAAAAACGAACCTCCTATCCCAAATACCTCCATCATGGGTGGAACGATAACTTCTATGTCCAAGGGGAGGATTTACCCAATCACAATCTCCCATAACCATGGTGGGATAAAATGAAGAAATACTTACCCCCCAGGATGGAGATCATCTAGGAGGAAGGGTTGTATGTGTATTATAGGAAAATCCACAAGTTAAGCCACAACGAGATCAACGTATCATGGGTTACCTAGTAAGATAAGAAAATCCCTAGTCCAGAACCCGATTGGGGATTACCCTCCTTATTTCCCGATGAAATTACTATAGTATCCATGTTGGTGTCCTCAAACTTGAGCCCCAAAGAGCGTTTCCATGACTGGTACACTGAATCTACCTCCCGCGACAACATAATCAAAAAAGTATGATTAGTGAGCATCCTTGAACTCAATATTTACTTTATCATACTAGATTCAATGGTCCAAGAATTTGAGACATCGCCTTCGATTGAACTTAAAAATGTGACCTGCCAACTCCCATAGGACTACTAGTGGAATAAAAATAGTTACCAGCACTTATTTCAAGCCCTCTCCAAGTTCCTCCCTTACATTGATCCTATAGTAAACCCAATTGGGGACCCTGTGGCAACCTCTGAGGAAATAATAGCCCAACTTAAAGAACACCGCTTACCCCAACCCACAATGCATGCCAGTTTTCATAGCACCCAAAGACCACTCTAAAGGTCATATGGAAAAACCTATACCACCTCACCACCAATATCATGGGAAAGACGATACTTAATAACTGAACCTCTATCAGATGCATATTGACACCTTTCATTCAGAGGCCTTTTGAGTATGTCATATTAACAATTGAGTACCTTCCTTATCCCCTCTTATATTGTATCCCTATACGAAGAAGGATTTTCTGCTATTATTAATATTGTCCTTCCTCCCTTTAATGGCATAATAAATAGTGATTTCCAATATTTTCTCGTGTGTATTGCTTGTGATGATTATGAATTCAACGATGGATTAAAACTCACACCTAATAATTATGACTTTATGGATCTAAAAGAATTAAAACACTTATAATAACATAATAAAAGTCAAAATAGATGTATGTCTCCAAACGAGTATGACACAATACATAAACTTGGGCAATCCTCAAAACACCAAACAATTAAAAATAAGGTCATCCCTTAGTGAAAACGAGAAAAAGGAGTTCATCGATCTCCTCACAAAATTCATAATTGTACTTTCTTGGTCTGACATCGATACGCTCGAAATCGACCCAACCATCATTATGCACGAGTTACCAACTCTCCTTGATAAAAAGCTTGTACAATAGAGACTTCATAAACTGATACCCAAATGGTCTCTAAAAGTTAAGGAGGAAGTGGAGGAATAACTTAGCTTCAGATTCATTCGAGTATTAGAATACCCTACATAGCTAGACAACATCATACCCGCGCTTAAAACCAATACAAAATTCCTAATGGGAATAGATTACATAGATCTCAACCAATCTTATACCAAGATGATTTCCCCTACCACATATAGATTTATTAGTGGAAATCATGGCCAGTAACACACTCAAATCTTATATAAATGGACTCGTAGGCTATAACTAGATAAAAATGCATCCCGATCACCTGAAAAATGGATTCATCATTCCACGAGAAATGTACTATTATACAGGTATGCCCTTGGGTCTCAATAATGTCGCTGGAAATTATCAAAGAGCATCCACAAACATTCAATACAACCCCATACATAAGGAAGTAGAGGTTCTACATGTAAGACTCGATCATCAAATCTAATGACCGAAAATGACACATTTTGACGCTTCGAAAGTTCTTTTAGAGACTACGCAGGTTCAAAATGAAACTAAACACTCATAAATGTGCCCTTGGATTCACCAAGGGGAAAGTCCTCGGGTTCATTCTCGGCAAAGATGGAATCAAACTAGACCCTCCATGGTCAAGTCCATACGATAAATACCACCTCCCAAAGTGGAAAAGGAGTGCCAAGGACTCATTGACCAAATAAAATTCATAAGTTGATTCATCAACTAGCTTACCACCATTTTTGAACTCATCTTCCAAATATTCAAAAAAAAACTCTCCCAAAGAATGGAATGATCAATGCCAGGAAGCATTCAAGAAAATACAAAAGTACATCACTCACCCACCTATATTAGTACCTACACGACTAGGACAAACTCTCCTGCTCTACATAACCATGAAGACACATTTGCGGGAACCATGTTTGCCCAATACGTATAGATTTCTCGAAAAGAATGACATATCTACTATGTAGCAAAAAACTAGTATCCTACAGACTTAAATACACATCCTTGGAAAAGGCTTACGTATCTATCGTAAACGCCTCCATTGCATGATGTCCTTCTAGGGATGGTAAACGGACGGATACGGATCAGATACCATGTTTTCCATATCCGTATCCGCTATCTGGATGCACTATCTGTATCCGTATCCGTATCCGTATTCGTATCCGCCCGGATAGTTAGAACAACTATCCATATCCGTTTACATTGTTTAACCATCGCAAAAAAATCATTATTAAAAAATCCAATCCAATCCAAATAAATATATAACAAAATTACTACCTCCTAACATCAACAATTATGGGTTCCATAATAATAGTAGCATTTCATAATGATAATATGGATTAAAGCCATCCATACTATACAACCATATAAGCTTAAAACCATCAAAAGAAATATAACAGTAGCATTCCAAAACATTAGATATAAATATGAACCTTTTAGATTAAATCAAATTTATTGAGAATGATAACCTCATGGACATTTTTGTCTTCAAAACATACTGATATTTTTATTTTAATAAGTATATATTTTTATTTTGTATATAATATACCTGTTTTTAACTTCAGTTCTCATCACAATCAAAACCATCTCTTTACTTTGTTGTTTCTCTCCTACATTTATTTATAATTAAGAAAACTAATGAACAACCACACGAACAATATATAAATATAGTTATATATTTGTATTTTTATTTTATATGTACTTGTTCTTGCTAACTTACTATTACAGGAGGAGTTGATGCGCATCGGTGGAGTTGATGCGCAGCGGAAGGGTTGATTAAAAGTGGTGGCGGGGTTGATGAGCAGTGGCGAGCTGATGCGGCAGAGGGGGAGGTGGCGAATTAGGGTTTTTTGTGGAGTGAAATGAGGATTTCTTTTCTCTTGTTTTATACGAAAGAGAAATGAAATGAAATTAATTTTTTTTTTAATTTTGAGTGCAGTATATATTCTTTAGTGGGTGTATGTTGTGTGTGATAGGGTGTATTACAACTTTAGTGTAACTCCATGATAATATACCCAATAAAATAAGAATACATGTCATTTTACAATATTCACAACAAAATAATAACTTTAGGGTGTTTTTTTAGTGGAGTATGTGTTTGTTTTGTTTTAGGGAATAAACGATTAAAGTTTTTTTAATATTATTTTATTAGTAATACTAATACTAATATTATTAGTAATATTTTAAACATATGTTTGACGGATATGGATATCCGATAAAACAGATATCCGGTAAAATGCATACTCCACATCAGATACGGATTATCCGTGTCGGATTCTAGTACTATCGTATTTGTATCCGTTTTCTCAGATATTTTTATAGAGTATCCATATTCGTATCCGTTTCCTTTTTTTCGGATAAATATCCGCAAATTTGGATTCGGATATCGGACGGATGCGGATTTTCGAATATCCGTTTACATCCCTATGTCCTTAAATATACAACTCATCTCCAAGATGGATCCCTTGAAATATGTATTTGAAAATCCCTCCCTCTCTATCCGAATAGACGAGTGGTTATTGATGTGGTATGACTTCAAAATTAGATTTGTCACACATAAATTCACCAAAGGATGAGCCATCTCAGACCTCCTCGTAGGGCAACTACTGTCAGACGGGAAAGAAGAAAACAAGGTAGAATTCCAAGATAATGACCTATTCTCCTTATACAAAAGAGAAACATGGGATATCTACTTTAACAGGGCCTCGAATAAAAGAGGATTAAGCATCGAAATTCTTCTAATATCCCCTGATTCACATCGGCCCCTAACTACCGTCAAATTCAAATACGAATTCGCTAACAACATGTATGAATATGAGGCTTGCATCATAAGTTAAAAAATCTCTCTTAAAATGGGTATCACCAAGCTAAAAGTCTACGGAGACTCAATCCTAGTCATCAGTCAGATATTAAGCAAATGGAGAATCTTACATGATAAACTACAACCTTACCATGCCTAGTTAGAAGAGGTAGCTTTGAGATTTGAGCATCTAGAATTAGAATTTCACCCCATGTCTAAAAATAACATTACAGATGCACTTTCTACTCTACCCACCTAACTTCTCTCCATTTGATCAATTTTCCATATAACGATTAGTGGCCCAATTCATCATCTATGTGGGTAACTTTATAAAAGAGGGTTTGTCCGAGTAAACTTAAGATGCATCACAGAGGATGAGACCCATGAGATCATAAATAAAATCAATGTAATAGAATGGTACCCATACATGAGTGGACACTCCCTCTCCATAAAAATACCCTAACAATTGTACTACTAGATTACCATGCCAAGGGATTGCACGGATTACGTCAAAAGGTGCCTCAAATTTCAACTTTATGCCCCATAAAAACATCTACCTCCCCTAGAGATCTATTTCATGATCTTTCCATGGCCTTTTTCCACCTAAGGGATATACATAATAGGGAAATTAACCCCTAAAGCCTCCAAAAGCACACGTTCATTCTAGTCACCATCAACCACTTCACCAAGTGGGTTGAGGCCGAATCTTACTCAGTTATAAATTCTAAGAAGGTAGCTAGTTTTATACACCAGAACATCATTTTTTAATTTTGGTAAACCCCGCGAGTTGGTATCAGACAATGGTTCTCACTTTCAAAAATATGTCTCAAATATTTTACACGAGTATGGGATTACTTGACATAAGTCTTCCTTATACAAACCTCAAACCAATTAAGCAGTTGAATATGCTAACAAAAATATCAGCAACAAGATGACTAAGACCTATACTGACTGGTCAGATAAACTCCTGTATGTCCTTTGGGGATACCTCAGTATGGAATTAAACTCAATAGGGGACACTCCCTGCTCATTAGTTTATAGGATGGAGGTAGTCCTACTTATAAAACTCAAAGTACACTCATTACGAGTTACGCTCAAAAGACAACTGGATGAAACTGGTTGGGTTTAAGCCCACTATAATGAATTAGATCTCCTTAACGAAAGGAGACTAAAATATTCTTATCATAATCTGGGCTACCAATAATGTATCGCCCGAGCATTTAATAATAAGTTCAAGAAGCAAGACATAAAAAAAGGAGACCTAGTCTAAAAGGAGAATCTCAAACCTGCCTAGACTCCTAGAGGAAAATTTGAATCCAACTGGGGAGTACCCTACCTTGTCATAAAGATAAACTCAAGTGAGGCGACTACCTTATCTGATCTCGATGGAGTCACATTTTCCCAATCTATCAATCTCGACCAATTAAAGAAAGTCTTTCCTTAACCCATCTTTTGGTGAAAAGGAAGAAACCGATTTAATACAAAATCATCAGTCATAATAAGAAGGGAAAACCATACAAAACCATACATATTCCTAACATCACACCAAAACTCCAACTGAGCCACCAATCACTCATTTCAAGTCACCTAAAATTTTCAGCCCCCTAACTTTTTCATTCGAGAGAACTATGTAGACCTAATTCTACTCAATGTTATTATCGCAGTCATTCAAATACAGACACACCATTGTTTTTTAATCAGAGATACATAAGAAACTAGAGATATCATTTTAGGTCCGGTATAAACAAGCATTAAAATGCCTTTTTAAAAGGAAAACAATATTTATGGTCATTGTGCCCTTACTCTTAAGAGTCGACATGATCTAAATAAACCAAACGTCAAGTCATAAAATGGTGACCTAAGGCCTGTTGGAATTCTTTTAAGTTATCTTTAGTTAATAAATATAACCTAAATGTTGATACTACGAAGGAAACAGTCCAAAAATTCCTAGTAGGAGGATTCTACACCCCGTACCCCTCTCTAGAGAAATACACCCCTCAGAACACCCTGTATCTCGAGATAAAATTATTGAACATGTAGACTCGCGAAGGGTTTCCCACAAATAGAACCCTATATTGGCTAAAGGATGATGCTCCCATTCCAAATAAACATCAAAAGGATCTCGCCAAATCACAAACAAAGAAAGGAAACTTATTTCCCTTATGTTGGATGTATCTACAAGAAGTGACTCGCCTGTAACAAATAAAATCGCATATCTTCAAAAATAAAATTCTTAAAAAGACAGGGTACTTTTTTATACATTTATGTTTAACCAATTCTTTTTTGGCATAAAAAGAATATATGTCACCATTATTTCTAATAAAAGACTTAAGCTCGCTCTATTCATATGCATATTTTACGTCATTTATCATGTAAACTAAAAATGACATAAACCTACTATTTTAATTCTTATCTATATTCCTCCACAAAATATAAAAGAACACATAAATAAAAACATAATAAAAGCATGAAAGTACAAACAAACACTCATCAAATGAAAGTAACCTTTATTTATAATTATTATGTGTTGCGAGAATCCCCTAACAAGAAAAAAAAGCATAACGGAGATTACACGTGTTCCTTTTATAGTAACATACTATATACATGAGGTATTACCCCAGGCAACCCATAGAAAACGATACAAAATTACTTTTAGGGGGTGTACATCAAATTCACCCCCAAAGGCCAACAAAATATAGTATCTTATCATCCCATCACATGTGGGGACCGAACCCATAATTTTGGTCCTCGTACTAGATGTGGAGGATCTCATTAGATAAGAAGTACCCACAACACCCTCGGTCAGACATGTTAACATGCCCACTATAGACACCCACTATGATCCCCCACACATCCTCGTATGGCCTAAATAATTCCTTTCAAACCTCTAACCCTCGGTCCTCATGGAATCCCTAACTGGAGAACACTTAAATGCATATCGAGCTCCATTTAACTTTTGTCAACTCTCTATCGTGAGCATATCTCAATGCACATTCATAGGGATTAGAATCCCTTTTCCAATGGTCCCTACCGAGCACAAATCGATGTTACAATTTGCATTTAATAACCTTTTTACCTAAAAACCCGAACTAAAGGGCACCAGATGCTTCCTGAAATCCATTCTACTTTGGTAGACTCTCATACCCAAGATTATCCCACACACTTTCATTTAACTCTAAATCCTATTTCCAATGGTCCCAAATGGGCGTGAAACGGACCTACAGTTTGCATTTTACAACCATTTTCCCCAAAAATTTATTTTCAGCCTACCTATAGTCATTTTTCCCCTACCTGCAAGTAAGAAAGACTTCACATGGCTACCATGTCTGGCAGGCTAATCGATAACTAGGCTGATCAGCACCTCCACGGGTATCCTAATCTATTGATCCTTTTAGGGTTCCCTATATAAGAAAATCCTGACATTATTATCCACGACCTTCAACCTCAAAATCAGTGCAATAACTTTCCATTACATCACTTTCAAAACATTATTTCTACATTCCCTCACCTTATCCATATCTCACCTTTTGCTACCAATGTCCACCACTCCACCATCATCAAAAATCATCTTACACCTCTTCAAAAAACTAGAATTCAAATCATTTAGAAGGTCCAAATTCTATCCATCCAACTTTATTAACTTATTGTCATTTCTTATATTTTATTACTTTTAACATATTTCTTGTTCTCTCACCACTAATCACCATTTTTTTACACACTCACAAACTTATTTTCATAAACTCAAAAAATCTAAAAAGATGGTTTAATTTATAAACTCCAAATTAGAGTTTTCTACCATTTCTTTAGATTTTCACCATTTGTGCATGTTTTTCTACAAATTAAAATAGAAAACTCTAGTTTTGGATTTATGGGTTAGACCCTCCCTTCATTCTCTTTTCGAACTACGTGAAATTTGATTCCGATTTGAGTCCTCATTTACCTTTTTTTACTCTTCTTACTTCATTTTTACTAGTATTTTACATATACATTAGTCTATTTATTTTGACTTATTACGCATTAGCGCCCCTGTTGGCATGCGTAGTCATTTTTAAATAGTGAGTCAAGATCTGGTGGGTCACTCATAGCTTATTTATTATCAACTATTTTATTACTTTTAGATGTCCCGTTGACATGAGTATTCACTTTCTCATAGTGAGTCATGATTCGGCGCATCATTCATAGCTTAGCCATTTTTACCCTTTTATTCATTTTTTAGTAGTCCCATTGACTTGCATATCCACTCTTTCATTATGAGTCATGATCTGGGGCATCGTTCGTACGTTGGCTATCTTCATATTTTCCTTTCTTTTAGTTTTACACCTTGCACATATATGTATACTTTTCACCCCACATACATTATACACATGTCTACACCTTTTTAGTAAAAGAAGACCATTTTTATAGCCCATGAGAAACCTAAAGGGATTAATGGGTTATTAACACCTTCCCATTCCGTAACTTAGTCCCGAACTCGTGATCTATTTGGTTTCGTATATATTAGTAGTCTTTTATGTCGTTTCTTTCAGTACAAATACCTCTTTTACCTATTTTGAGTAAAATACACTCGCGACTCCAATCTTTACACTTTCACACACCTTTGATGATGTATGTTTATATCCTTGGGAGCTGACGAACGGGGCACGAATGGAGAGAAACATAGTTTTCCTCATCGACCCCATTCTCGCATTTTTCGAGCCAAGCCCATCAAGGATATTATTATGGCTTAAAATTGGTTTATGGATTTATGCCTTAACTAAATACTCTAATCTAAAATCTGTAAGAGGTAAAGAGAGGATAATTGGTGAAATACTTATCTAAAGTATGTATAATAGAGTAAAGATGATAGAATAGAGATATAAACCAGAATTATGTGGTTCGGCCCAATTTGGTGCCTACATCCACAGGTGTAATAATAGTTGCATCAATATTGGAGGAGAAAAGCCGTGAATGTATGTGAGATTGCAAGCTCTCTTACTCACTATTGAAAATGGGTACCAAAACAGTAAGAATTGATTTATTTCCTTATGGGGGATTGTAAGTCCTATTTATATGTGACTTGGGTGTGAAGAGAGAGTAAGAGTGTGGTAGAGACAAAAATAATGTTGGGTGACAAGTGTCATGCCTTTATAGGTTAGGCAAGTTCACTTTTATATAGATAGTGAGAGAATGGGATTAGCATACGTTGGAAATTAATAGTGGAGGAATAATAAACCTCAAATCCTTCGTACATGTCGGTTTAGTGTCGATGATGTCAATCCCACTACCTGATGTCCACCTGTACACGGTGTTAACTTACATTACTAATAACCACAAATTGGGCGAGCTTAAAGTCACTGCATGTTACACTGAAGTCGAGCAGAATACATTGGAAAACCATATCATTATCTAAGATGACCTCTTTCTGGTCATAAAAATGCCAGTTGTCGCTATATAATTGGTTCTCTGATAACACCATATTTACGGTACAAAAAAATACCTTAAGACTTTGATAACGATTGAGGAACATGGAAGATTCTAAGAAGCATTAAGCCTTGGGAATATCTATTGAGTTGATATAAGTAAGTGAAGTTATATTCGAATAGAATGTCATCGTCCTTAAGAATCTTCCTAGCGCATGCAAAATAGATTGACTTGTAACATTTTACACTCCCAAATCATATTTTACATGTGTCACCAGGTGGGTTTTTTCACCCAAGGTAATCATCATGCGTGCCTGGGGCAGTGTGTGCACGTTTAATCTGCCATTGTACGTCTGCATTTCCAAGCATGACGTCTTGAATCATGATTAATTGTCACTGCCCTTTTTAAGTGCAAATACTTATTTCAAAATCATCTTTCCATTTTGCAATCGATTTTCTTCCCTTAAGGGAGTTTTAGAGAGAGAGCGAAAAAAAATATAGCTTTGTGTTTAAGAAACAAACCATTTTTCTTTAGATTTCTTCCTCCGCCATTGATTATGGTTTCTCAAGCTTATAACTCTCACTTTATCTTGGAGTTTGAATCATTTCTAGTTTTCTTTGAAACTCTCTAGGGTTTTTGAAGTATGCCCTATTTCTTGTGTCTGGAATTTTAGGGCTTTTTTAGAGGGAACCGTCTTTTTTGGAAATTTTTGCTATCTTGGTCTCGTTGTGGACAGTTTATTAGTTGATTGTTTTTTATTTATTTGAGGAGTGTCTGTATTTATACGGCTATTTATTTGGTTGGCCGAGGACTCCCAACATGCTTTGGGTTTCTCCTAAAACTGACATTTGTTTTTTAGCACTTGAATAGCCCCAAGCCAAGGCAACTCATAAAACCTTTGTCTTTCATCTTGATGATCTATCCACCTCATGTTCAAAGATTTTTTGAAATTTTAGTTGAGTTAGATACCACTCATCCCGGTGTTACCGCTAGGATATTCCCTAGGCCTCTTCAAGATGTTCATTCTGAAGATGATCCAGAACACAGTTGCCTCATTTGTAGGGTCTTCTCTACAACCCCCAGTGGTAGGACTTGAGTCTTTCATCACTGTAGATACCATATTGGAGGACCATCCTCTTGGAACAAAGAATCTTTTTAATACCATATCCATGTTTGTAATTAACCTGGATACTTCCCCTTGTTTTCCATCCCCTAACGATCAGATAGCCTCTACATCTCCTGTCGTGGTACCTTTCACTGATGAGGGACCCTCCAGAACCTATGACTCTTGGGATCCATCCACCAAAGATGCTAAAAACCATGGATGTAACAACTTGGAGGATGAACTGGAAGGTTTGAGGGATTAGTACGACATCCCAATGTGCATATCTATGCATATACCAGACTGTGATGAAATGGTTTATAATCGTCCTAATGGTGACGAGATATGCTTCCCCATTGGGGATTTACATGTGGGATTTTGGCTTCCTCTTAGCCCCATTATAAGATCTAATCTGAGGAGTTATGGCATGTCTCCCACTCTGCTCCCACCAAATTCCTATAGGTCGATCCTTGGTGTTCCCTAGTGTACTGGAAACTTCACACTCGCTTTGACTGAACTAGTGATATCTTTCGGTTAGTGTATGGTGTAAAAGATAACACTAAGGCCAATGGATATTATTACTTTTCACCATGAAAATGTGACTAAAAGATGGTGAATGTCATGCAGACGAGTAATTATAGTTGGAAAAACCAGTTCGCCTTCATAAAAGGTGACTGGGAGTTATGTTCTGATGAGAGGGACAAGTCTTGTAATGTCCCTCACGATTGGTGCTCTCCCCGCCATATTGGTACATTCTTTAGTGTTTCCTTATGTTGTACTTGTCTTTGTGTATATATACTTACCTCTTTTTCTATTCATCTTTTTTCAGTAAAGAAAGCTCTAAAGCTTCCCCTACCCTGAAAGAATTGATCAGGACTAGCTGCACTGAAATTCCCATGGAGTTTGAGAAGTTTTTCTCCATCCATAAGTTCATCAAATTGGGATATTATGTCCCCCGGGTGGTGTCCCTCTAAGAGATGATAAGGTTAACTTAGCGGTCGACTACAAGTTTTACGAGGACTTCACCGAAGAGGAGGAAATCATAAAAGTATAATGCTTAGCCTGTGGTCATCTTAGCCGAATAATTTTAGTTGGTTGATTCTCAGTCCATAATTCTGATCATATCTCCTTATATGCAACCTCTTTTTTTGGTTCTCTTGAATCAATGAACTTGATGTCACCTTTGTCCCTTGATGTGTAGTGATGGTGATCGCCCGAAAAAGGAAGTTAGACATTGATGCTGAGAAAAATAAATTCACTGCCGCTGTTGAAGCCAAGGAGAAAAAAAAGGATTGAGGAGGAGAAAAGGGCCAATGCAGAGGTCGGGAAAAAATTCTGAATATGCAACTAAAAGACAAGTTAATGCCAAAGTTACTACCAAGGCCAAAGTTAAAGGCAAGTCCATTGTTCCTGATGATGGACCAGTTTTTCTCCAAAAGAGGCCAACGGAGAATTACCCCAAACAACAGAGGAGTAGGGTGGAAAGAGTTACAATTGATAGGGCTCCCATTCGATATCTGGTCCGAGGTGTTGGATTTTCCAGCCCTTATGGATAGGTGGATCCTTTAATTTGGGACCTTGAGAACCCAGTCATTAAGGAATAAGAGAGGGCCAAGAAGGATTCCATCCTATGCCATAAAGAAATTATTTCTAAGGTGCTTGGGTACAAAAATTATGCACACGACTTCTAACATCTCCAGCAATTCAATGCCGACGAGCTATAGAGTATGACATACCACAACATGATGGTGGTAAGTTCTAAACCAAACTTTTGTTTTTGGATGTATCTACCTTGCCTATCATATCATGTTAATATCTTTATTTTAGGGTGCTATAGGTACTACCATTTTGAAGAAGCATGTGGTTTCTTACTAGGACGTGTACGATGAGCTAAAGATCGACCACCATAATATCACTAGTCACTATGAGACCTTATCGAGTGAATTGAAGGATACTAAATTCAATCGTGACATGGTCTGGTCTGAGCTAAAGGAGAAGGATGATCAACTGGTGGGCAATGTGGGTGGCTTTAGCCAGGCAGGGGAAAAGATCAAAAGGCTAAAGCAGGAGGTGCAAACAGAAGCAGCCAAGCTCAAGTCTTCAAAAGATGACATTATCAAGGGGCATGAGACTTAAATAGAGTAACTTAGTCTCTAAAATAATTTATATTTGCCCTTGAAATTTTTGAGGAGGAGGGGGTGAGAAAGTTTAAGACTTCTGGCGAATATAACCTCTACTTGGTGACTATCTTTATGGAGGGATAGGTTGAGCTGAAGAAAAGGGTCATCGAGCACTTCCCTAACATCATAGAAATAGTAGAGGCATGGGAGGGTAATAACTATAGGGCCAAAGACCTAGCTTCCAAGCGTGAGTCCATGGTAGTGGAGGTATCCACCAAAGATATTATAGATAAGCAAGTCGAGTTTGCTGCTGACAAAACTTGTGCCTGCAATGTTATTTATGTTACTGTTGTGAATGCCCAGATGACAGAGCCTGGGACTCAACACGCTCCTGAAGAATAAATCTCCTTCTTTTAATAACTTTTTGTGAAGCTCTTTATTTCTAGATTTCTATCTAAGCACTTTATATTTTATGACGAACACATTTGTTTGTATGTTCTTGTAATGATCAGCCTTTTACTATATCTCTTGTTTTCTCTGCATGTTCATCCTATTATGTTGTCTTTGAAGATATTTACATGCACTTGACTAGACCATATCATATTCAGAATATTTCACATAAGTGAATGTGATCATATGTCTTCAACTTAGTTAGTTCTAGTCTGATGGACTTGTTGTAGCGTATTTCTTATTTGGCATGTCAATTTGCTAACAGTTATAGTACTTAGGATGGGTCCTCTAGTAGTTTAGTCTTATGATAGTGTGGTCAGCTTATCGCTAACTAGATCTGCCTTACCAGCTACCAGTTTTGGACGAACTTGATTTGTCCTGACCTAGGTTCTACCAATGCTTATGTCATCTTATCAATCTTATGAACAAATCTCATCATCCTAACTCTATGTCAACATAGGTTACCAAAGTTGACCACGTTTATAAGAATTTATCCCTGCATTAGTCATTTATTATCGGATCTTGTCATCCATGAGAATGAACTATATTTTTCAGACCTGGAGAGACTTCTTATTTTCTATTTGTCCAAAGACGATATCGTATATGAAGTTGAATTTTTTATTTGTGAGTTTTCATGTGCCCATCTTTGAGATTTATTTAGCGTAGGCTTCTTCGACACCTTTCACATCGACGAAATGATCTTTGAAAAATGCATATAAGCCTCTAATGACTATATGTATATAGGGTGAATTTCTAGATCTTATTAATTACTAATTAGTATTACAAAGGATGTAAAAAAGAAGGTTTACATTTTATTTACTCCCCAATCTAGCATATGTTGTCACTGTTATTGGAAGTAGTTCCTTAGGTGCTCGAAGTTCCAAGGATTTTTTAACTGCTCACCATCTAAAGTCTCAATTCTATAGGTTCATGTTCGTACAACAACAGATACTCTATATGGACCATGGTAGTTGGGTTCCAGTTTGTTCATTTTTTAAATAACCTTTTCTAAAACATAGTCTCCTTCCTTTAAAATGTTCGATTTTACTATTTTATTATAAAATCGAGCAGTCATTTATTGATAGGAGGTAACTCAAAGTGCCGCGCACTCCCAGACCTCTTCGGCTAGGTCTATATCAAGTCTTCTCATTAGATTTCTCTTTAAGGAGTCAAAGTTAAGCACCCAATGCCTGGGAAAACTAATCTCAGTTGGCAGTACTGCTTTAGTGCCAAATTCTAGCATGAATGGAGTTTCGTCAATCGACATTCTTGGTGTTGTTTTGTATTCCCACAGCACGCTTTGTAGATCGTTGATCCAATTCCCTCTAACATCATTTAGTATTTTCTTCATTCCGCTGAAGTAGAGTTACATTTGTTATCTTTGTCTCCCCGTTGCACTGTGGGTGACCGGGTGTTGAGTGCAATTTCTGGATTTTTGAACATATATTATAATATTCAAACTCTTAATCATCAAACTAAGCGTCATAGCCTGTGATGAAAGCAGATGAGGTTCTTTCATACAAAGTGGAAGAATTTTCGTATGGCATCACTACCTAGGGCTTGGATTTGATCCACTTAATGAACTAATCCAGTGCTATAACTAAATATTTGAACTTACCCTTGGACTTCGATAGTGGGCCGGTCAAATTGATCCCCTAAATAATGAAGGGATAAGGGGAGGTGATCGGGGCCAGTGTTGCTCCTAGGATTTTATGGATCACGATAAACTTTTGGGGCTCGTTGCACTTCTTATCATACTTTGAACAATCTTATTTTATATTTGGCTAACAATTACCTTCAATAGTCACTCGCTTTACTAATGACCTGCCTACCGAATTGGCTCCACATGATCCCTCATGCACTTCCTTGATGAAATCATTTACTTTGACTAGATGAACACATCTAATTAGTGTTATTATGAACCCTCTTCTAAATAGGAGTCTTCCTTCCAAAACGTACATTTTCACCCTATATCGAAGCCTCCTTTCCTCTTTTGGATCTGCAGGAATTATTCCAAACTCCAAATATCCTCGAATAGGATCCATCCATGAAGGACCCATGTCCAACTCCATTTTCAATACCCTTTCCTCAACTTTACTGTGATGCATTAAGACTTTTATGAGCACTATTATATGTAGCTCAATTTTGGTGGCTGATTCCAGGCAGGTAAGTACATCTGCTCGAGCATTATTGGTTCTTGGCATTTTAACCATTTGAACAGTCGAGAATCTTAACATCAATGCTTTTTCTTTTGCCAAGTATTTTATTATTGATTCTTCCCTTGCTACTTAAATTCCAAGGGCTCGATTCACTATAAGTTGGGAGTCACTATGAGCTGATAACTACTTGGAATCAAGTGATTATGCGAGTTTTAGTCCCGCTAAGGGCTTCATAATCTACCTCATTGTTAGAGGCCTCAAAGTGGAATCTGATGGCGTATGACACATCGCCTCTATTAGGCATTATGATTCTTAGGCATGATCCACTTTCGTTGGCATAAGATGAGACATCTACAAATAGTTGGCAAACTGGTGGTGCCATTTCAAAGCTTCCTTCAACTAAATGCCCATTGTTGAATAGTTTTCTCATTTGCATGAGGTTACAAACACTCTTTTCCTGTCGAGCTGATAACTCTATTATTTCAACAACCTGGTCTGCTGCATGAGTTACCATACTATCTCCCATAGAAGTATACTCGACAGGTTGAACCTTTAAGTTCTCTTTCAGAGAAGTCTGCTCGATTTTCTTCTTGGATGAGCCCTTTTCCTAGAAGTTTACTCTGCCAATATCTCTATTGAGCTCTTTTTCATAGAAGTTTGCTTGGTTTTCTTCTGGGCCTAGATCTCTTCCTTAGAAGTCTGATCGGTCAGTATTTTTTAGCTTAGGGTACCATATTTTTGCTCCACGATATGCCTTGTTAGTGTAGTAAATAAGTTTTTTTCACTCTGGCTTCTTATTGAACCAGTGATAAGCTGAGAACTGACTCTAAGACTGCTAAGTACAGGTAGAGTTTTTCACCTTGGATTAGTCTAGACAGCATCGGTACAGATCCCAGGTATCTTTTCAATTACAGGAAGGTTGTGTCGTATTCATTATTACATTTGAAGGTCTTCTTTATCACTTTAAAGAATGGGAGACATCTGTTTGTGGCCCTACACATAAATATGTTCAGTGCAGCTACCCGTGTTGCCAATCTTTAGATATTTTTCTTGCTCGTGTGAGATTTTATATTAATTAGTGATTGGATCTTATCTGGGTTTGCTTCTATGCCTATTTAGTTGACTATAAAACCAAGGAATTTTCCTTTTTTGACCCCAAAAACACACTTTGTTGAGTTAAGTTTCATTTGGTATTTTTCTAATTATATCAAAAGTTCGCCCAAGATACTGATATGGTCGATGGATTTCTTATTTTTTGTCAACATGTCATCTACATAGACCTCTATAGTTTTACCAATATGATCTTCGAAGACCTTATTCACTATCCTTTAGTACGATGCTCCATCATTTTTAGTCCTAAAAGGTATAACGCTGTAACAATATATACCTCTAATGGTTATAAATGAGGTCTTATCACAATCTTATGGATTCATCTTTATTTGTTTGTACCTAGAATAAGCATCCATAAAACAGAGGAGCTCGTGCCCCTTTGCGACCAACCAAGCTTCCTCATCTTGATGGTCCTCCTGGTGCTTTCGTAACACCTCCCTCTGGCCGATCAGTTGTTGATTTTTCAAGGTCTTCAGATACGTTATAAGCCAGTAAAAACGGAAACCATCACGTCCTAACTCTTTCAGAAAACCCAGAAATTGGTTAAGAAGGGATCTGGTAACACTTGCAGTAGGGGTACCGGCAATTTCAGCAACAACAATCGCCATGCCTTGCAGTCTGTGACTCATCACATGAATATTGGAGCGCAGGCAATCTGGTGTGAAGGTCTCAGGATAACAATTCACCAGTTGCTCGATCACCAAGCGATGGTTGACAGGCATTTGAGGAGACTGTCGAATCACCATGAGGCAGAACGCATAGGGAGCCAGGTCGGGAAGAGGCAGCTCGCACCCAAACTCGCTCTCGGCTGCAGCACCGATCGTAGAACCTTGATCATCATGAATAGAATTTTCCGAAGCATCAGGGTCTCGAAAGGGCGAGCCTACAGGTGAGAGGACTGGGGGTGAATCTTCCCGAGCAACCTGAAAAGAAAAGCCCAAATAATGGAATTATGAATAAAAACTTAACAAGTGTTTTCGTTGTTAAGTCACCGTTATAAGGTGGAGTTTGTGAAAAAATCTTAACAAGGTTTTTCATTGTTAAGTCACCATTATAAGGTGGAGTTTATGGAAAAATCTTAACAAGCGCTTTCGTTGTTAAGTCACCGTTATAAGGTGGAGTTTGTGGAAAAATCTTAACAAGCGCTTTCGTTGTTAAGTCACCGTTATAAGGTGGAGTTTGTGAAAAAATCTTAACAAGTGTTTTCGTTGTTAAGTCACCATTATAAGGTGGAGTTTGTGAAAAAAAACTTAACAAGTGTTTTCGTTGTTAAGTCACTGTTATAAGGTGGAGTTTATGAAGAAATCTTAACGAGTGTTTTCGTTGTTAAGTCACCGTTATAAGGTGGAGTTTGTGAAAAAAAAACTTAACAAGTGTTTTGGTTGTTAAGTTACCGTTATAAGGTGGAGTTTATGAAAAAACTTAACAAGTGTTTTCGTTGTTAAGTCACCGTTATAAGGGGGAGCTTAACAACAATCTTATGAAAACTCATAAGATGATAATTATGGAAAATCTTAACAAAAGATATCAAGGAAAATATACCTCAGTCACAACGGGAGCATATGAGGCAGCCACAGGGACAGGAACCGTAGGGGGAGAGATTATTACCCCAGAAGCCATAACGGGGTCCCTGGACGCAGAAGCCTCCACGCTTGTCAAAACTTGATCACCCGTATAGGGCATGAGGGCCAGCATATTGGGTTCATCACGGGAAGACATGGAGCCCTCAAACAAAGCCACATCAGGAGGAGCTGTTAACACACCAACCTGGGCCTTCACTGTAGGAGTTGGTGCAAGATCGGGAGAAAACTGTGCACAAAGCCAAATGTTAGAAAAGAAGAATGAGCACAGAGAAAAAAAAACATGAAGAATACCCCTACTTGCTACTTACCTCAGTTATGATACTAAAAAGGGGAATCATAGTTAGAGGTCTCATCAGCGTCGTGGGAAGAAGAACGCTTGCCAACAGCGGGGACATTTCAACCTGGGGTGCACAAAAACACCTCAGTGTTCAGCAGGCCAAATAAGAAAAGAATGGGACCAAGCACAATAACAAAAAAAAAGAGGAAACCATACCTCGGGTCCACTCTCCTCAATAGGAACGACGGGCAGAGGAACCTCAGGAGAGGCCTGTAAATCAGAAGGGACCAAGGGGGTTATCTCGGGATGTGCCACTTCGGGCAGGGTTACCACTTCAGGCGAGGAATCACTCGCAGGATCAATGGCATCACCTCCCACAGTGACTTCCCTCGCACGTTGGTTGACTCCACGGCGAGAATACGTAAGCCCTGTCATGGGGGAACGGGGAGGACTCACATCGGTACGAGATGCATCGAATCGTCCCCCCACAAAAGGGCTCACGGGAGGACTGGAAGGGTCTGGTCTTTCTATTTCAGCTCCCTGCACCACAATTGTCAAAAAAAAAAAAAAGAAGGGAAAATATATTTATAAGTAAAGATAGTCCTCCTTAAGCAAAAGGGCAATAATAACTAAATCAGGCATACATACCTCTGATTCAGAAGGAGAACGAGAAGACACGACCACGGGCGAAGAGGGAGGAGTAGCAGCAACTGAAGGGGAAGGGGTGGATTGCACCTCAGGGGTCGAGTGTACCTCAGGAGTCCATTTCTTCTGGGACTTGGTGCCCAGAGTCTTCTTCCTTGAGCCAGCTGCACTAATACTGACCCCTTGAGGAGCCCTGGAACTCTTCCTCTTCCTAGCCTTTGGCTCTGAAGGATCCACCACCACCGTGGGGAAAGCAACGGAGTAAGGGACAACGACTACATGACGTTGATACTCGGCATTTATCCGGTCTAGCTCTGCTTGGGCCTCCCTCCTTACATGCTCAGCCATCTCGACAGGCATGGGAGGTGGAACGGAGGCTATGGGAAGAGCCGCTACAGGCGTTTTGGGCTTCTGGAACTTCGACTTGTATGACCCACTCTGGGCCGTTTTTACCCTCTTGGAAGGTGGTGGAGAAACCCCCTCGTGGGTAGTAGCTGCAGTAGAGGGGGCAGCTTTCTTCGAAATAGCAAGAGTCCTCGGTCTTGGCCTTATAACTGGAACCATGGGGAAAAGTGGGGGAAGCTCGGTAGGAGGTGCTTTATGGGTTGAACTTAGGGGGAATTATATCCCAAGCACAGAGTTGCCTTTTATCCCCAACTATAGGGCAGAGAATGAAGAAACGGGAGGGTATACCGGTTCTCCCTCAATAAACTTAGTAATTTCAGCTAGTTGTCTTGGCCAATACTTGGTGGCAAACAAAGGGGTCACATCCCCATGCCTAGTAATACTAGGAATGGTGACACGCCCAGCCATTGTTGAGGATATCCCCCACGCAGCAGTCAAAGAAAAAAACGAGCATGCCTCGCCAAAGGAGACTTTGGGGTTTGATGATTGGAAAAGTGGACGTGGCACCCCCTGATCAAACCCAAACTGACGTCTGCATCAGTTGGGGTTATAATGCTCGCTCGAGTATCCCCACTCGGTGTAGGAGGGTAGATATCCAGGAGAAAGAAGAAGAACCACGGCCAGCGAGGGGTCCTCAATATAGGGAGAAGGGTCCCGTATCACTCTGGCATCATGATGAAAAAATTTACATGTATGGAAAAAAGCCTCTTCTTGATAGGGCCTCATAACGACGCTCTTAAAACGATTAATCACGGAAATCAACTCCTTTTGGCTTTGTCTCTTATGATAAATGAAGGACCGAGGAGGAAAAATTGTTTCAACCGAAGGAGGACTGTTGGGCTTGGCCGCTACGGCAGGAAAGCGGAAGTAGAGAAAGCTAGTCAGAAGCACACTGTTGGCAAAATTGGCCAAGTTATAACGGCCAATGGAGCGTTCCATGTCAAATAAGGCCATATCCAACCAAGTGTACAGGGATCCCAAGGCAATTGCAGCCAGGGGAAGCTTTATGCCTCGAGCTAAGCGAAGGGACAGGTTGATAAGGTCCCTTCGGGGCTGGTCGTTGGGCTTGCCCATAAAAAAGAAGCGGGAAAGAATCACAAGAATGTAAGCGGGAAGCTCCAACGGCGTACCTTTACCAGGTGCAGTTGATGAGGAACTGCCTTCACCAGCACCCTTGAAGAAGTAATTGATCAAGGAAGAGAAAGTAGCTTTGTTGGAAGAACCGATGCAGCTTCGGTCCAACTCCAAACGATCTGCGGTCTCTCGAGCATCGAGAGCCTCATCGGTGTAGGGCTCATGGCCTGTTGCATCGAGGCCCAGGAGCTCACACACGTCCTTCAGAGTTATAGTAAACTCACCCAGGAAGCAATGAACGTATGAGTATCCACGTTCCAGCGAGAGACCAGGATAGGCAGGGCAGCATTGTTCTTTGATAGAGTAAACTCACCAAACCATCTAGCCCATTGAAGGCCGATCTTAGCAAGGACATCAACATAAGAACTCTGCATGTGAGAGTTCTAGGCAGCAAAGTGCACGGGGGACCCCCCGAGTGCTTCAAAATCAATATGGGACCATGGGAAGTCCCCTCGCTCTAAGCGAAATCTGAGAGTTCCTTCTGGGGGAAGAAATCCCCACTTAGACACCTCTTCGTCCTCATCACCCAACAAGAGGGCGTCAAACTTGGAGGAAAAGCAGACAGCCTTACAGGCAATAGCAAAGCCATCACCCTCCCCAAAAATGGGAGAGCAACGATAAAATCTCAGCTGTTCTTGGCGAGCAGCACCCAGGGCGGAGGCAGTAGTGGTGGTGGCAGACGGAACACTGGTGGCGGAAATGGTGGGGTTGCTTGAAGACGCCATGACAAACAGTGAAGCTATAACAAAGAAAGATTCGAGAGAAATGGGATTGAGAGCAACAATGGAGACGGACGATCACAAACGGTGGTATAGCTCTTGCAACAATGGAGTCTCTCTCTCTCTCTTTCTAAAAAAGAAGCGACAGTCTGATGAAGAAGATAATAACGAAGTAAGGAAATAAGCAAAGAAGAAGGAAGAAGTGGAAAGAGACCCCTGAGGCCCACGTGTTTAAGGTTCAAAGTATTTTGAATATGGCTGTTGAGACTTTCGAGTTTGGCGTTTAGATTTCCCCACCCTCGCACGTGCACGACCGCCTTTAATCATTTCACATGAACACGTGGCACTTCGGGAAGTGCTGTGACAGTTGAAAAGATAGCGCACGTCATTAATGAAATGATGCATAGAGAACAGGAAGCGTTTCCTTCTTCAGCAAGCTTGAGTTTTTGGCTCCAATCTTTTTTGTCAGACTTATCTAACAAGGCCCCAACGAAAAAGCTGTTCCAATGGTTACACAAAGAAAAATCCTTCAAGTTGAGTCATTTCGTGCAGACATTTCTTGTCCCAATAAATCTCTCCATGAGGGGGCAAATGTAGAGGGGGCTTGAAGGTAACCCCGAGATTAGGGATAAATTCCCAATTAGCAACAGTGTTCGAGATTAAGCAACCGAGGCAGCTCAAGCGTGGCAACTCAGCAAGGCAGTTTGGCGCGGCAGCTCGTATTTTAGCTTGTTGTTTTAGTCACATTGTATTTTCATTATTGATTTCTGTAAGCTTTAACGGTTGTAATGACGTAACGATAATAACAAAAGAGTTTGTATGAGGTCAAACGGTACTTGCGAGAGACCAGGCTTGGTAGGGCCTGAGAGAGCTTTCATGCTCTATCGAATGACCTCACTGTGGGAACTTTAGAGGGACCTGGTTTGGAGGATTGAGAAGTAAGGCACCGTTGGGGCTTGTCCTGACCATCTTAGATACACCTGGTAAAACACCGAAGGACCCTGACCGTGGAACCTCAAGCGGAGCAGCTTGGAGTTCCGTCGGGCGTTGAGTCATAAACCAAGTAGCCTTCTACTTAATGTCACATCTATTATAGGTGATGTCACTAGCTAGCTAAATAATGTCAGACCCGCACTTGAGTAAACCACTGTGGTATTTGGGGCTGTCAGGCAGTTGGTAAGCCACCTCTGCGACAACAGCCCCCTGACACACAGTGGTTAGGCAAAAGGCATGTCTTGGCATTTAATGTTTATGATGTGGAGACAACTAGTGTATCACGCATTTAATGCTGTGACATAAAGTATGAGGGATGTCTTTCATAGTCTTAAATGACTGAGTTGCCTCGGGGCTGGTGTGGGGGGCTATTTAAGGACCCCAACCACCTCTGAGAAGGAGGGGATCCTTTAGAGAATTGAAGAGAGTTATTGCAAACTAGAGAGTTCACTAACTCACCATTGTCATTTATTACGAAGCTTTTAATATTTGACAGGGATTCTTGAGGGTGTTTTGTGTGTTTTCTACCTGCTCACCAGGGTGTATCTAGGGTGCTTACTTCTCTCTCCCTCTAGCTAAGTCACTTCTAAAGTTCTTTATTATTCCCTGAGTTATACATGAGAGACTTTGTGAGTTTAAGCCGAGTCTATCTTCATTGGGTTCATGTTTATGTGTCCTATCATTAGTCCAAAGCTTTGGCCAATTAACTTGTCATTACCATACTCAATAGGGGTTACGCCTCCATATATAATCTAAAGTACCCTCTTACAGTCAACATGTCATCTACATAGACCTCCATAGTTTTACCAATATGATCTTCGAAGACCTTATTCACTATCCTTTAGTACGATGGTCCATCATTTTTAGTCCTAAAAGGTATAACGTTGTAACAATATATACCTCTAATGGTTATGAATGAGGTCTTATCACAATCTTATGGATTCATCTTTATTTGTTTGTACCTAGAATAATCATCCATAAAACAGAGGAGCTCGTGCCCCTTTGTGGCATCAACCAATTGGTCATTCTTGGGCATCAGGTAATGATCTTTTGGACAAGATTTATTAAGGTCTAGTTGTCATTGTTCTTTCTCACCATGATATTCGAGATCCGTTCAGGATATTTCATATCTTAGATGAACTTTTCCTTTTACAATTTATCTACTTCCTATTAGATTTCCATGTTCTTCTCCTGGTTGATCACACGATGTTTTTGTTTTACCTGTTTTTCCTCCTTTATTATGCTGAGCTCCTGGATAATGAATTTTGGATATATTCCCAGCATGTCTTTGTGGCTCTAGGAGAACACATTGTTTCTCCTTCTCAGGAACCCAGTTAGTTTCTTATTGAGAGTAGGATCCAGTGACAAGTTAATCTAGGTTGTTCGCTCTAGATGTTCATCATCCAGTATTACATTTTCTATTTCCTTAGTTTATTCAGAGGATCCATGATTTCGATCTGATAAGTGGTAGTCAAACCCTTCTTCTATTCCAATTTTACCAACTTGTAGTAGCATTCAAGAGCTTCTACTTGATTCCCCTTCACTACACCAACTCCATAATTAGTGGGGAACTTTAGCTAGTGAACGATGGATGGGACAACTTCTAACTTCTTTAATCTGACCCATTCAAAATTGATGTTATATTCTGAGTGCATGTTCTAATCTATCACGAAGAAACGAATATTTTATATTCGAAATGTTGGCCAATCACCAACCACAACTTCCAATTCTATGGTTCCTAAGGGTAACACTATAACAACTCGTGTAATTTTGGGGGTAGGAAAAATAAATTTTGAGATAAAATTATTTTTATTACTCAAATATGTTGGTTATGATTTTAGAAGAATAAAACTTCAAGCGGAATTAAAATAGGAGTCAAAACGGATTTTATATGAATTTTTAATAATTTTGCCTTATGGAATTTTTAAGGGAAACAGTCAGATTTTAGGCATGATCGATCGATCGATGATTTTCATAGATCGATCGATGCCTTTAGAAAACGTGCGTTGAAAGTTGTTTTTAATTAGAGTTTGGGTAGGACTAGAACTCCTAATCACTATATAACCTTGTTGATCCGTATGATGACTTCTCATAATCACTTTTTCTCAAGATTCTCGCCAGAGAACACTTCCAAATATTTTTCCTCTCACTCATAATCATCAACCTTCTTCATAATCAAGTTTTTGTCACAAGTTTTGGGAGGCTTAATTGGGGCTTAATCAAGATTGATTCAAGAACACTTCTTTGCTAATTTTTTTAGAGGAATCCAGATTTCTAATCAGATTTTCAACACAATCTTCACAGGCATGAATACTCTATTCTTTTCCTTTAGTATTATGCATTTTAAGTGTCACCTAAACACTTAATTACATGTTTTCTTAAAAACAATTAGTAACTTAATTAGAAAAAGTGGACACTAATTATGGGGCTATTTTTATAAAATCCTGTAAGGTGAATAATATTCATAACCCTTTGGGTATGTAGGATTCGTGAGTGATTTTGGGTTTTATTGGTGTAGGTTACATGTAGAAAAATCCTAGTTTTAAAAAAAGTGGATTTGGAACCGTATAACTCAGGTAATTTGTGTCGAAACAATGAAATTGGAATTATAATGTTTTAAATGATGAAATAGCGGTATATTTAATCTAAATAATTAAATGAGATTAATTGGATGTTTATGACGAGGTGATAATTAAATTAAGATTTAATGGAATTGGACTATCATGCATAGTTTTATATGTTGATTAATTATGCTTGTTTGAGTGACTTGTTGATATTATTATATTGCCTTTGCGACGAAGGGTTGTTGGGTAATTTTTGCTCTACCCATATTTTAGGATGCCTTCTAGGTATGGGACTAGTGAGGGTAGATTATCGCATTTTTATCATCTTGGGGGTGGGCTGATTTTTCGTACTTTTCCATCGTTATGCTAGCCTAGGGATGAGACTAGGTCAAAGTTTAGGATAGAAATTCCTCCTATACATAGGGTAGGACATATTAATAACTTGGGGACCCTTAGTTATGGGGCTAAGCGGGATTTTGAGGATCTCACATCGATTAAAAGGGTGGGGTATTATAAATTGAGAAATTGAGAATTAATGCCTAAGATAAAAACGGGTAAAATTTGTGGCGACATAATGTGTCGGGGCCGACAGTTGAAACGGGTCAGAGGACGATTGACAATGGAAATGTGTCACTTTAATAAAAAAAAAGGGAGGGAGAACAATAATAAAAATTGGTTAATTTAATAAATTAACATCGTGGGACTTGGGAATTTTAAAATCATATTAGTGTGCCTTTTAAATGGGGATTCCTACAGGTAGTTAGTAATTTATATTTATCGCGTTTAATTATTTTATTTAATTAAAAATATTCTATTGTGATATTTATTGCGTATAATGCTACTATCTAGATTCAAGGATCCTATTTAAGGGGAGTAGTGTGTATTGTTGCTCGGGGCTTTGGCTCTGACCCATGCATTGACTAATCTTTTTCAGGATTAAAATTGGAGAAGATGCATAAGTTTATCAGAGTTTATCGTTTGGAGGTGCAGTTGGAGTTATTTATTTTATGGCATAGTTAGTTAGACTTTCTTTTTCAGTCATATTTAATTATGAGACTTCATTGGAGTTTTATTGGGCCATTCGGTTCCAAAGTTGTTTAGAGGATTTCTGTTGGATTATTCAGAATTTATTTAATCATTTTTGGAGATTGGATTTATTCGGAGTTAGCATGTGATGGATTTTATATCGCTTAGTTGTTTATGATCATTTGAGATTGATTCAATTATTTATCTTATGGACTGATTTATTTATGTCTCATATCTGTATCGTGATAAGAATGGTATTTATTTAGATCACGCTCGGCATAGTTCGGCAGCGGTGGCTGGCCACCCCATCTGTCGGATTTTGCCGGGTGTGACAGATGGTATCAGAGCATGGTCTTAGGTCTCGTAGGTTATGAGTCCTTTTAGCTTCCATGTTGTTGATCTTGGATTCCCTTTGTTGATTCTTACTCCTTAAGGTAGAGAGTCTAACATACGTGTTAGATGTGTTTATTGGGGATGCGAAGTTTTGAGCTAAGGACGTTGTAGGCGTTGAGTTTAGAATTTGTACACTTGATGTGAGTATCCTTAGAATGGATTATGGAGACGATAATTATTTTGGAGATTTTAATACAGATGTTAGGTATCATACTTATCGATTATTGGTGTTGAGATTTAATTTGAGGACGTTAGCATTTTGATGACTTTCAGATATAGGATCGAGTGGGGGATTTTTGGGAACGTGTGGTACACCGTTATTTTCACAGTTATGCGTATCTATGTAGGCAATTATATTATTTTGTTGCTCGTGGGGTAGGTGCGCGTAGAATTGAGGTATGGGCGCCCAATTATGGCATCCTACGGGTAGGTATATGTGAGCCATATTTTCTTTTGTGAGATTTATGCGTTGATGGGTATACTTTGTCTAATTTCACGGACGAAATTCTTTGCTAGTGGGGAAGTATGTAACACCCCGTGTTTTTATTAATTATTTAATTAATTAACTGGAATATTCAAGAAATATAAATTTTTGAATTTAATAATTTTTATTGTCTAAAAATGTTGGTTATGATTTTAGACAAATAAAACTTCAAGCGGAATTAAAATCGGAGTTAAAACGGATTTCATATGGATTTTTAATATTTTGGCTTATGGCATTTTTAATGAAAACTGTCAGATTTTAGGCATGATCGATCGATCGATGATTTTCATAGATCGATCGATGCCTTCAGAAAACGTGCGTTGAAAGTTGTTTTTAATTAGAGTTTGGGTAGGATTAGAACTCCTAATCACTATATAACCTTGTTAATCCGTAGGGGGACTTATCATAATCACCTTTTCTCAAGTTTTTCGCTAGAGAACACTTCCAAATATTTTTCCTCTCACTCATAATCATCAACCTTCTTCATAATCAAGTTTTTGTCACAAGTTTTGGGAGGCTTAATTAGGACTTAATCAAGATTGATTCAAGAACATTTATTTCCTAATTTTTCGAGAGGAATCAAGATTTCTAAACAGATTTTCAACACAATCTTCACAGGCATGAATACTCTATTCTTTTCCTTTAGTATTATGCGTTTTAAGTGTCACATAAACACTTAATTACATGTTTTCTTAAAAATAATTAGTAACTTCATTAGAAAAAGTGGACACTAATTATGGGGTTGTTTTTAAAAAATCCTTTAAGCTGAATAACATTCATAACCCTTTGGGTACGTAGGATTCGTGAGTGATTTTGGGTTTTGTTAGTGTAGGTTGCATGTTGAAAAATCCTAGTTTTAAAATAAATAGATTTGGGGGGCGTATAACTCAGGTAATTTGTGTCGAAACAATGAAATTGGAATTATAATGTTTTAAATGATGAAATAGCGGTATATTTGATCTAAATAATTAAATGAGATTAATTTGATGTTTATGACGAGGTGATAATTAAATTAAGATTTAATTGAATTGGACTATCATGCGTAGTTTTATACGTTAATTAATTATACTTGTTTGTATGACTTGTTGGTATTATTATATTGTTTTTCTGACGACGGTTTGTTGGGTAATTTTTGCTCTCCCCATATTTTAGGATGCCTTCTAGGTATGGGACTAGTGAGGGTAGATTATCGCGTTTTTATCATCTTGGGGGTGAGATTATTTTTCGTACTTTTTCATCATTACACTAGCCTAGGCATGAGACTAGGTCAAAGTTTAGGATATAAATTCTTCCTATACATAGGGTAGGGTGTATTAATAACTTAGGGCCCTTAGTTATGGGACTAAGGATGATTTTGAGGATCTCACATCGATTAAAAGGGTGGGATGATTATAAATTGAGAATTAATGCCTAAGATAAAAACGGGTTTTAAAATTTGTGACGACATAATGAGTCGGGGCCGACAGTTTAAACGGGTCAGAGGAGGATTTATGTCGTGTCGTGGGTGGAACCTCGTCATGTGTCGGGAACGACAGTTTAAATGGGTCAGAGGACGATTGACAAGGGGAAGGGTGTCACTTTAATAAAAAAAAAGGGGGGTGGAAAGAAGTAATAAAAATTGGTTAATTTAATTAATTAACATAGTGGGACTTGGAAATTTTAAAATCATATTGGTGTGCCTTTTAAATGGGGATTCCTACGGGTAATTAGTAATTTATATTTATGGCATTTAATTATTCCGTTTAATTGAAAATATTCTATTGTGATATTTATTGAGTATAATGCTACTGCCTGGGTTGAAGGATCCTATTTGAGGGGAGTAGTGTGTATTGTTTCTCGGGGCTTTGGCTCTGACCCATGCGTTGACTAATCTTTTTCAGGATTATAATTGGAGAAGCTACATAAGTCTATCGGAGTTTATCGTTTGGAGGTGCAGTTGCGGTTATTTATTTTATGGCATAGTCAGTTAGACTTTCTTTTCCAGTCGTATTTAATTATGAGACTTCATTGAAGTTTTATTGGGCCATTCGGATCCAAAGTTGCTTAAAGGATTTCAATTGGATTATTCAGAATTTATTTAATCATTTTTGGAGATTGAATTTATTCGGAGTTAGCATGTGATGGATCTTTTATCGCTTAGTTGTTTATGATCATTTGAGATTGATTCAATTATTTATCTTATGGATTGATTGATTTATGTCTCATATATGTCTCATGCTAAGAATGGTATTTATTTAGATCACGCTCGACATAGTTCGGCGGCAGTGGCTGGCAACCCCATCTGTCAGATTTTGCGGGGTGTGACAGATGGTATCAGAGCATGGTCTTAGGTCTCGTAGGTTATGAGTCCGTTTAGCTTCCGCGTTGCCGATCTTTGATTCCCTTTGTTGATTCGTACTCCTTAAGTTAGTAACATATGTGTTAGATGTGTTTCTTGGAGATGTGAAGTTTTGAGTTAAGGACGTTGTAGTCATTGAGTTTAGAATTAGTACGCTTGATGTGGGGATCCTTAGAATGGATTATGGAGACGATAATTATTTTGGAGATTTTAGTACAAATGTTAGGTATCGTATGTATCGATTTTTGGTGTTGAGATTTAATTTGAGCATTTTGATGACTTTTGGATTTAGGATCGAGTGGGGGATTTGTGGAAACGTGTGGTACGCCGTTATTTTCACAGTTATGCGTATCTATGTAGGCAATATATATTATTTTGTTGCTCGTGGGGTAGGTGCGCGTAGAATTGAGGTATGGGCGCCCAATTATGGCATCCTACGGGTAGGTATATGTGAGCCATATTTTCTTTTGTGAGATTTATGCGTTGATGGGTATACTTTGTCTAATTTCACGGACGAAATTCTTTGCTAGTGGGGAAGTATGTAACACCCCGTGTTTTTATTAATTATTTAATTAATTAACTGGAATATTCAAGAAATATAAATTTTTGAATTTAATAATTTTTATTGGTTAAAAATGTTGGTTATGATTTTAGACAAATAAAACTTCAAGCGGAATTAAAATCGGAGTTAAAACGGATTTCATATGGATTTTTAATATTTTGGCTTATGGCATTTTTAATGGAAACTGTCAGATTTTAGGCATGATCGATCGATCGATGATTTTCATAGATCGATCGATGCCTTCAGCAAACGTGTGCTGAAAGTTATTTTTAATTAGTGTTTGGGTAGGATTAGAACTCCTAATCACTATATAACCTTGTTAATCCGTAGGGGACTTCTCATAATCACTTTTTCTCAAGGTTTTCGCCAGAGAATACTTCCAAATATTTTTCCTCTCACTCATAATCATCAACCTTCTTCATAATTAAGTTTTTGTCACAAGTTTTGGGAGGCTTAATTGGGGCTTACTCAAGATTGATTCAAGAACACTTCTTTGCTAATTTTTAGAGAGGAATCCAGATTTTCAACACAATCTTCACAGGCATGAATACTCTATTTTTTTCATTTAGTATTATGCACTTTAAGTGTCACCTAAACACTTAATTACATGTTTTTTTAAAAATAATTAGTAACTTAATTAGAAAAAGTGGACACTAATTATGGTTTTTTTTTTATAAAATCCTTTAAGATGAATAATATTCAAAACCCTTTGGGTATGTACGATTTGTGAGTGATTTTGGATTTTATTGCTGTAGGTTGCATGTAGAAAAATCCTAGTTTTAAAATAAACGGATTTGTGGGCGTATAACTCAGGTAATTTGTGTCGAAATAATGAAATTGGAATTATAATGTTTTAAATGATGAAATAGCGGTATATTTAATCTAAATAATTAAATGAGATTGATTGGATGTTTATGATGAAGTGATAATTAAATTAAGATTTAATGGAATAGGACTTTCATGCATAGTTTTATACGTTGATTAATTATGCCTATTTGTGTGACTTGTTGGTATTATTATATTGCCTTTGTGACGACGGGTTATTGGGTAATTTTTGCTCTCCACATATTTTAGGATGCCTTCTAGGTATGGGACTAGTGAGGGTAGATTATCGCATTTTTATCATATTGAGGGTGGGATGATTTTTGGTACTTTTTCATCATTATGCTAGCCTAAGCATGAGACTAGGTCAAAGTTTAGGATAGAAATTCTTCCTATACATAGGGTAGGACGTATTAATAACTTGTGGACCCTTAGTTATGGGACTAAGGGGGATTTTGAGGATCTCACATCGATTAAAAGGGTGGGGTGATTATAAATTTTGAATTAATGCCTAAGATAAAAACGGGTATTAAAATTTGTGACGACATAATGTGTCAGGGACAACAGTTTAAACGGGTCAGAAGACGATTTATATCATGTCGTGTGTGAAACCTTGTCATGTGTCGGGGCCGACAGTTTAAACGGGTCAGAGGATGATTGACAAGGGGAAGTGTGTCACTTTAATAAAAAAAAAAGTGGGGGGGGGGGGGGGGAGAACAATAATAAAAGTTGGTTTATTTAATAAATTAACATCGTGGGACTTGAGAATTTTAAAATCATATTGGTGTGCCTTTTAAATGGGGATTCCTATGGGTAGTTAGTAATTTGTATTTATCGCGTTTAATTATTCCGTTTAATTGAAAATATTCTATTGTGATATTTATTACGTATAATGCTACTGTCTGGGTTCAAGGATCCTATTTGAGGGGAGTAGTGTGTATTGTTGCTCGAGGCTTTGGCTCTGACCCATGCGTTGACTAATCTTTTTTAGGATTAGAATTGGAGAAGATGCATAAGTTTATCGGAGTTTATCCTTTAGAGGTGCAGCTGGAGTTATTTATTTTATGTCATAGTTAGTTAGACTTTCTTTTCCAGTCGTATTTAATTATGAGACTTCATTGGAGTTTTATTGGGCCATTCAGTTCCAAAGTTGTTTATAGGATTTACGTTGGATTATTCAGAATTTATTTAATCATTTTTGGAGATTAGATTTATTCGGAGTTAGCATGTGATGGATCTTTTATCGCTTAGTTATTTATGATCATTTGAGATTGATTCAATTATTTATCTTATGGACTGATTTATATATGTCTCATATCCATCTCATGCTAAGAATGGTATTTATTCAGATCTTGCTCGACATAGTTCGGCGGCGGTGGCTAGCCACCTCGTCTGTTCAGATTTTTCGGGGTGTGACAAACACCTTCTCTCCTGAAAATCTTATAAGATGTTTGTGGTATGCATCAAATTTCATGTCTTTCGACCTTAGATTCTAGAAACAGATATAGAAGAGGACATCAGTCCAACTATTATTATCAACTAGGATCCTTGCAACCCTACTTCACGTAACACCATGGTGACGACTAGAGGATCATCATGTGGATGGAGCACACCAAATAAATCATCTTTAAAAAAATCGACTATAAGACGATCCAGGTTTACCTTCCTGGGGCGAGATGCAATAGGGCCAACTAAGTTGAGCTACCTGATATGAGAATACACTTTTGCCTTATTTAGATAAGCCTTTCTCTTTCTGCTGGTCCATTTCCACCTCCATCATCTCCTCCATCATGACCAAGAGATTATCTTGACCTCATGCACTGGTTCCTTGGGTTTCTTAGGCAGGTCAGAATCATCCTCTGCATCATCATCATGACCTATTTTCTTCTCATCTGCCTTCCTAGTAGGGAACTTGGATCGTTTCTGGATTTTTGCTCATCCCGCTTACATAGTCCTCTACTATCATTAACAAACTTCTTAGTTTGCCTCACCCAATGAGAATTTCGATATCATTCTTTAAGTTCAAGAAATTATTCGTATTGTGACCATGATCTTTGTGGAACTCGCAGTATTGGATTCTATCTCTCCTATTAAGAGGAGATTTCTAATTGCCTATCTACTTTGTTATTATTTCCTCGAATCTCCTCGAGGATGTGGTGTACCCCCACAGTCAATAAGGTATATTCATCGAACTTCCTTGGTTTTTTATCTTTTTAATTCTCCCTAAACCCATTCTTCTTTTCTGAGATTTTGTTGATATTGGCATTGGAATGGATAGTTTCCTTCACTGCCATAACCTTCTTTGTATTCATAATCTTTCTAGCCTCAGCTAACATTTCAGGCATTGTGCTTGGTGTCTCCTTGGCTAACTTCGAGTCTAACTTTCTAGGTCACAATCCACTCATGAGTGATACGATTGTCACATTCTCTTCATAATCAACAACTTCAAGCTTTTTAGTGTTAAATAGGGCAATAAATTTCCTCGTCGTCTCATTCTCTCTTCGAAAAACACTTAGCAATTGGGTTTTGTTTGGTTTTGAACCAAAATAGAAATTATTGACGAGGAGGTCGTGTCGAAAGTTTATAATTAGACCCCTCGATAAACCATTATAACATATTTGGTTCGAAACTATAATCATGCTGAAAAATGCTCGGCATCGTATCTCATTAGGGATGGAATAAATATCTGAGGCCGTTGATATTAATCCATTTATAAAATTGGATCTGATATGCCATTGTACTTAGGAATTATAACGGGTGGTTTGAACATTATGGGCATTGGACATCTCATGATTGACAATACGAAGGGTGAACTTTGTATGAATCCTCTCCGTAAAGGGTTTTATATCTTCATGATATCACCTAGACGATCCTTCATTCGTTGGATAGACCCTATCTAGGGTCGGTCCTCTTTATCATCCTTGACCAACACTGTCTTCTCTACTCATCCTCGGCTCTCAGTTGAGCTCTCTTTTTAGGAAGTTTTCTTATCTTTGGTCGACCATTGAGCAGAAGATCGGGACCTGACTGTATGTTCAGCCCTTCTATTATCATCCTTAGTGGTATCTTTATGCTCTGGGGCTCAATCGATCGAATGGGGACCCTCTGCTTAGCCTTTCCAAAATGCTTAAATGCTCAAAAGAGTAAGTCTGGTCATTATCGTATCCACTTATTTGGATGGAAGATATGACTCTTGATTTGTAAGTCCTGTCACCTTATTCAGTCTTAGTGTACCTGGGCCTATTATCTTCTCTATATGTGCTCCAATCTAATTGTTTGGGATTTTCTATCGCCCTCTCGTAGCACATTTATCTTTTGTCACTGTATGGGGCCAATGGGGGAATTTCTTTCCCTCGATCATCATTTCCTGTTGGCCAGCCTTCTTTGTCTGGTTTGGATTCTTTGCATCAACTTCTTGACGCTCTCTTGTATAGCCTCTTGGCCTCTAGCCACTACCATAATATTCCTTGCAGGTCATTCATGTCGATAGGCTTGGTGGGAAAATCTTCTTCAGCGACCCTACTATTCTCTGGATTCTCGCCCATTTTTAAGGTATTTCAGGAGAAGAGGAGTATTACAACCCTGAAAACAAAATAACAACAAAATTTACATTAAAAAGTGGATCTAGGGGATAAAATGCGACAGAAATTAATGTAACCGTGGCAAATCGGGCCTGGTTATCCTAGGATTTGAGAGAAAATATTGGTAAAAAGCAACAAAAGGTTTGACAATAATTTTCCCCAGACGGCGTCAATCTGCTATCTCCTAAAATCGATGTATGGATTTATATCTTAGCTAAATACATTAATCTTTGATTCGCAACAGATAAAGAGAGGATAATTGTTTAAATACATATCTAGAGTAGGTATAATAGTATAAAGATGAAAGAATAGAGATATAAACCATATTTATGCGGTTCAGACCAAGTTAATGCCTACATCCAGAGGTATAATAATGGTTGCACTCATATCAGAGGAAAAAAGGCATGGATGTGTGTGAGATCACAATCTCTCTTACTCACTCTAGAAAATGGCCAGCATAATAGTAAGAACCAATATCTCTCCATGCGAGGGATTGTACGTCCTATTTATATGTTCCTTGGGTGCAAAGACATAGAAAAAGTGTGGTGAAGACAAAAAGAATGTTGGGTGACATGTGTCATGCCTTTATAGGTTAGGTAGGTGCATCTTTACATATATAGTGGGATAATGGGATGTGCACACGTTGCCCATCAATATTGGAGGAATAATAAATCTTAAATCCTTCCTGCATGTCTGTTTACTGATACTGACATCAATCCCACCATCTGAAGTCCAACTGGACACAATGTTAACTTACACCGCTAATAACCATAAATTTGGCGAGCTTAAAGTCACTACATGTGATGCTGAAGCTGAGCAGAATACACTGAATGACCAGATCATAGTCTAAGATTACCTCTTTCTAGTCATGAAAAAGCGCCATGTGTCTCTTTATAATTGGTTCTCTGATCACACCATATTTATGGTACAACATATTTCCATAGTGGTGACTCTATTGTGGAATTTTATTCTAGAGGACTAGACTCCATTTACAGGTTTTTATTTTTCCTTTTATCCATTTTTCTATATCCGTATCTATGCTTCCACTTTTATATTCTTCTTTTTCTCTCATGCTCACGTAATATATATGCCATGATCATGTTACACTATCCATGTATTTTCTTTTCCACGATCATATTAATTTTATCATCACATGTATATACCATTTTCTCTATCACATACCTCATGTCACTTGTATATATCCATACTTTATTCACTTGTGTATATTTTCCACGTTTCACATTCACTTGTACATATTTTCCATGTTTTACTTGTCCACATTTTCACATACCCCCCATGTCACTTATGTACATACATTATTATTCCCACTTGTATATATTCACATGCTTCACCTATCACATGTTTCACATCACTTGTACACACCATGTGCTTCACGTACATCATTCACATCACATGTGCACATCTCCATGTTATCTTCACTTACACGTATTCTCATGTTACTCCCATTTTGTACACATATCCCCCTCACTTGTTCATATCCACGTGTTTCACACCTTGTACATATCATCATGCTTTAAGCACTTGTACATGTTCCATGCTTCATGGTACTTATACATATTATTTCCTGTTTAGTCCACTTGTATAATTAGATATATTGCATGACACTCATATTTACTTTGAGCCTTTATTCTATGCTTAATAGTTGTGCATATCCCTCTTATCATACATAAAATTTTGCACAAAGATACTGATTAAGAATCATGTATTTTGCACACTACATCATGTGAGCACTACATATTGACCCTATATTTGTCCCGTACTGGGGACTCATTTTGTGATGGGTTATTGGTTCTATGGGGTGAGATTAACCTACATGATATGACTCATACTTTCCATTGGACAAGTACCTTAGACATATATTGAACAATTTCCCCGCATCAAATCGCTTGATCAAATTCATAATATAAGGTATGTAGTGGGGAACTCATTCACGTACATCGAGCATATCAAATTCTCTCACACATACCATCACCATGAGTTATATCATAAGGAAATTCACATACACTTGGGTATATCAAAAGGAGTTTCCACACGTACTGATGAATGATTGCCCTTATTAGCAAGAGGTATATCATGGAAGTCATGCCAAAGAGGGGAACCCTCACATAGACCCCATATGCATAAACCTCATATAGGTGTTAACCCTAGGACACTCATACCTAGATTTTCGAATCCAATGCAAAACTTTATCAAAATTCCAGGTCATCTTACCACCCAAATTCTGCGTTATTTCGCCCGTTTCTAAAATAGAATTATATTTATGAGTTTGTAAATAAGTCAAACTATGTCTTACATCTCGTACCCCGTTCTTTCTTATACTTGAGTCTTGTCAGACCTTTCACTTTAACCCTAGGCGAAACATAATATAGGTGAAACCTAATAATAACAACTACACTGAGGGAATACCCCTACCCTTTTTCAAAAAATATCAAAAATATATCATCCTTTTAAAAAAATATAAAAATAAAAAATTCCCTCTCAAGTATGACTGCACTCTATGGCATGGCTTCGTATTGGCTGAGATCCTACATCAAATCACCTTTGAGTTCTACACCTTCATCAACCACTTCAGTAGAAACTAAACGATTCGCCCAATGATTTCTTATAGAGAACCCTAATTAGAGCACTAATTCCCAGTCATATCTGATGTTTGTACTTAATCAACTCACTGAGAAGATTGATAATATGCAAGCAGATGTTCACGAGATGTAAAGAAACATATTCAAATCCCATGGATACCAGAATTAGATGTTTCTTTTCCCCGTGTCGTGGGATTGCAATTGTTTGAACCAATATGGGCTCCAGAATAGCATCAATAAGCTTTGCATCCTTTACGTATTCTTCTCATTAATGGGCCACCCCTTACATATTTACCCATGCTAAATCTTGCTTATCAAGGGGATAACTTTCCAGTTCGTATTCTTTATGATTCTAAGGAGGACAAACGGAATTGAGTCAAAGAGGTCTTCAAACCACATTCTAACAAATTTGACCAAGTAAAGACCTAAGGGAATTACGTGGATTACATCCACATGTCCCCTACCTAAAGGCCATGTTATTTGAGAAGTTTAATATTCCTAAAATTGATAAATTCAAAGGAAGTGGACCTCCCATTGTGCAAGTTTGCAACTACCATTTTTCTATGCTTTTACTGGAAACCACAAAGGATATAATGGCCTAGATGTTTTTGCAGGACCTTAAAAAGTTCCCTTCATTAGTTCTTGTCACTGGAAGAATAATGGATCCGCAACTAGGAGGATGTCGCAAGGGAATTCATATCCCAATATAAATCAAATGAAAAAGATAAAAGTGAATAACCGAGATTTGTAATTGCTCAAGCAAAATCCTAGGGAATGTGTCAATAGTTTCATCACTGGGTAGAGAGAAAAGGTTTCCACCATGACCAACCTCCCATCAGAAGAAGAGAAGGTCAACATTGTGAACAAGAATTTTTTTCCACATATCTATACTTCTATGGGTAGCCAATATTACCCTACCCCCACCCCCCCATACACACACATCATTTTAGACCTCTTCGGGAAACTGGGGTTCATATTGCGGAGAATACCAACAGATAGACAATCAAATTTGATTCTAAGAAGACCGCTGAGCAGTTTACTCCCTGCAAGTATGAGAAGCATATCGTTTTAGCCATCAACAACATTTACATTCATCCTTCTACCTCATGGGAAGCAGAATCCAACCCTATTATGAACCACAGGGAGTATACTGCACTCCACACCCATCTGTCCAAAGTTTATCTAGCTCTTTTAGCCCCCAATCTTATCAAGGCTTTGGACCTACATCCACTTCTTGACCCTCTCCTAAAATATTCTAAGAACCATGCCCGCTGTGACTTTCGTCAAATTATTGATAATACCACAGATCAGTACCATGAATTAAGAAATTTCATCCAAGGACTCGTCGATAAAGGCATCATTTCCCCTCCTACACACCCAAAACAAATTACTACCCCGAACCCTCTACCCATGCATCAAGTTTACGTGAACATCATCCTCATAGATAAAGACCCATATTTATAACCCTTATACCATAATTCTACCCATCAATAAGCCTACCTCATCCATAAGCTCACCTAAATAACCAGTCTCTCTCAAATTCTACCCATGCTTCCCATTGGATCCTGAGAATACTCTCTATCAAGATCTCTCACTTATGAAAAGGGCTTGCATTTTTGTTCAAACCATCTCGAAAATAGGAAGCATGGAACAGCTCACTATTCTGAAACCACTCAGAAGTTTGGGGATGAAATTCCCATCTAAAATTACTCGAGAAAAAATAAATTATGAGAAGAATAGTGACATATACATGGATGCTCGAAAGTGGGCCCATCAATCCAATGATTGGTTTGTACCTTTAGATGAATTCCGTTTGGATGATATCATTCAGATTATAACAAAAGAGTGTGTGCGATTATACATTTTCTCATGTGCCCCAATAAGACTAGATTGTCTTATTTCATTGACCAAATATACTTTAAGTCTTTTCCTTGAGGTTATTTTGGCAAAGCGTCATGCAAATCATGCAACGGTCATCGTCTCTTCATGCATATCCTTTTACACCACTATTAGGAAGGTAAATGTACATGTAGACTCATACACATTTTACTCACACAAGTTCTCTTAATTAGAAAATGCTTTTTTATATGTGTTTGTGTTGATATGCATCTATGGACGTATTTATGTAATGAAATAAGATTTTATTTAATAAACTTACAAATTGCATTTTATAAAGGCAGTTAAGTTCTGTTATAAGAGACCTTCATCGTAGCATGGATTTCTCTCATTGTATTGATAGTGTCTCGATGACCGCACCTTGTTTAGAGAATTTTTTTTCCTTGCCTGGTATCCTCGTGGTAGTTTCTCCACAGTGACACAAAAATAAGTCGTAATGAAACTCCAGCAATATGTGCCCGGTCAAAAATTCTAAACTATAACATGACGTGGATTTCTTCAGGTTTGCAACAACGACGAAATATCTTTCTACAACCACCTTGCGGGGACACATGTTAGATAGTGCCACAAGTTACTTTTTGAACTAAGATTGTTCACATCTTTCTTGGTACTCATGCAAACTACATATCTTTCATTTTCTCTTCTACTTTTACACCTAATTAAGTCTACTTACCTATATGTATCGTCCTGGATTCTCATGCAAACATAAGTGGCATATGTAAGTGGGTTAGACTCCATTTTGTGCAAGAATGTAAGTGTGATTTTGTGATTTCTTGTGGATAAAAAAATTCCAAATCTTTCTTTCCATAGTAATGATTTTAGGAGAGAAAAATATTTTGGCAAAAACTTATTTGTCAATCTTGTATTCATCCAGGTTTTACATCTTATTTTTCTCTCCTATATATTCTTGAGATATTTTAAGTTTAAATACTTTTGAAATCTGAAAATATTTTGAAGTTAACTTGTTCACTTTAAAATATTTTCAAAACCTTGAAAATTCTCTTTCTAATTTTTTCTCGAGTTATTTTTAGATTTCATATATCTCAAAAATAGATTTTTTTAATTAAGTCACTATTTTTAGATATCACTTTCACCTTAGGTCATCACACACTGAGAAAGTGGTACTACACTCCAAGGAGGATTCTCACCTTGTTCCAAACTTTGGAACACATAGTTTTCTTTAAACTAAAAAAAAATCTTCTACATTGAAGAAGATTATTTTATCATGAGGACTTAATGGAATTGGTCGTGGACCAGAACCGATCACGGTTGTGTAGTATTCTTCAGCTGTTGGTGCTCTCTATGAAGGATATGGTGGGAAAGAGTGTCTAGTTGGTCACATCGTCGTAAGGGTTGTAAGCTTATTTATTCTAGTTATAAAACTCTATCGTTGTACATTTTTCATGCTATCCGGCCGAGGTTTTTTGCCGTTATGGGTGTTTTCTCGTACCCCTTGGTGTTGTCCTATATTATTTATCTTTCCACACTTAGATTAAGTCAACTAAATCTTGAAAATAAAATTTTGTGTAATATACTTTGGTAAACAATTTGTCACATAGGGCTTATAATTGATATCGAAACTTCAACTCCTAAATAAAACCTTGGCAGAATTTGACAAGATATTTTAATTGGGTATATACTCCGCCCATCTCAATTTTCAGAACACGTACTCTCAATTGGTATCAAATCTAGGCCTCACTTTTACAAATTTAATCACCTAATGGAAGTTCTTGCGTGTCTAAAGATGGAATTGAGCATGTGAAATAGTATTCATAATTTAATTGATACATCTAATTGTCATATTTTTACTGGACTTGTTACCCCGACCAGTCTTTTAAATCACCATTACACTATCAAGTCTATGACTCTTACTTGTGGTTTTTAATATAATGAGCTACGTTATTCTCTTGATGCACTTGTTTTGAAAAATAAGATATTATCTAAAACCAATATTAAACTTTTTGAGAGTTAAACATATGGAAAATGAAAGTGCCATCAAAGAAAACGAAGAGCATGGATAGGTATATATTGCTTAATAAAATTAAAGACCTTGAAAATGAGTAAACCAAACTTTTACATGAGCTCCTGTTTCTAAAATAGGAAAATTATTCCTTTCAAACCTTAAATCTCATCGGCATTCCCTCTTTTCTAAACTTAACGCTATTAATGTTGACATTAGTGACCTCCTAGATTTTCTTGATGAGTTAAAAGACCAAAAGGAGGTTCTTAAGGAAGAGGATGAATGTTTGTCCACATTGATAAAACAAAGAGATGATCTGACCATCTTATTGGACAATTTATAAAGGTAATATCAAATTTTTGAAGAATCCAATGTCAATTTTTCTAAGAAACTTAATAAACTTCAAAAAGACTTAGATTCTAGCAAACTAGACATTCCTATCAAATTAAACAACACCTATTGAAAGTGTTTCCAAAATTTCTCAAAATAAAGGGAAACATATTGTCAATCATTTGAGGGGAAAGAATATTTTTCCTCCCATTCGTGTTAACAAAAATCATACACTAAATCGTAAGAGGCCCAATAAGGACTTTGTTTGTTCCTGTTGACGCCACTTTGTGTATGGTGTTTCTTAGTTGTCTCTCCCTCCTTCCTCTTTAGCTAAGGGAATACATGTATTTATAGTGATGGGAGATAAAGAGATACAATGTCTTTATACATTCAGACATTTATGTCTACATACAATGAATCTAATTGTTGGCCTTCTATGATGGTTGGTCTTCCTTGAATTTCTTGGTATGCTATGTGTTGTCATCTATTAATACAGTAAAAATGTACATTAAGGCTCATTAAATGCGTTGTCATCTTCATTAATTCACATTAAATGCATAGTTATCCTTTGATCTTCCTGGTTGGTATGCCGACCAACTCTCCTCGGGTGCCGACTATCTCTCCTCGGGTGCCAACCAACTCTCCTCGGGTGTTGATTAACTCTCCTCGAGTGCCGAATATTGCTATGTAGGATGACATGTGTCCTTTTCTGATTGGTCCTCATAGATGGAGAATTTTTGCGTCAACAGAAGCCCCCAATGCTCCATGCTCGATGGTTTACTGAAAGGATGGAGTATTTATTCTGCAGTATTGCTCGGTGCTCGTGAAATTCTTGATCTACCTTCTTGATTTGTTCAACATAAAGTGCACTATCTCCTGGATGATATACGATGCAGGTTGATCGATGGTTGCTAATATCTCTTTTAAGGAACTCCGTTCGTCAAGTGAATGTGTACTATGTATCACCCCTGGGAATTTGGATGCAGTCATGCCATAGTATGCAACTTGTAGCTTGTCATAATCTTCAAGTATGTTGATTGGTTTGCTAGTCGACCAACTGCCTCCTGTGCCGAGCAACTGAGTGATAACTTCACGTGCTTGATTTTTCTGATTTATGCTCCTCTAAATACTTTGTCGAGTAACATTCTAGCTTTTGAACCCAATTCTTCAATGTACCAAGCTAGTGGTGGACTTCAAAACATTTTCATACAACTTCTTCTTCATTATTGGTCGGGACAGTAGTAGTAAAGATCTCACTGCTGTAGATGCTGAATTTGACTCCTGAACTTCAATAGCATGTGCATAATAACTCCTAAATATGCCTCCTGAACTTCTGAATACACCTCCTGAACTTATGAATATGCCTCCTAGACTTCAATATACCTCCTGAACTTCAATATTAAAAATAATTCTTGAGTAAGAAAAACAACTCCTAAATGATGATTGGCCGGAGCCCCGACCGTGTGAGTTTGTGGAGTTGAATTTGATGCTCGACTGCATGATGTTATGAGAATGTTCCACCGAATGAATAAGTAAATTTGTAATAGAAGCCCCCAGGTATGGAATATTAACTTTGAATGCTTTGTTTGTTGTTTGGTGATGAATATACATATGTAGAAAGATCAATTGTCCTATTTTGCATAAACAATAAAACTTTCTCCACCTACTGTATAATTATAGTGACTTGTCACTCTTTGGGCCTAAGCAATGAAACAACTTTCATCCCATGATCCCGCTTATTGTAAATTGATTTGCCGACCAACCGGAGTTGGAAGAGATTTATTCTCGACCAATCGGAGCTGAAAGAGATTTATTTCCCGACCAACCGAAGTTGGAAGAGATTTATCGACCAACCGGAGTTGGATTTTATCGACCAACCGGAGATGGATTTTATCGACCAACCGGAGTTGGATTTGGTTCCCGACCAACCGGAGTTGGTGGTAATTGATAATAAATGATGGAGACTTCCTCGGAGCTGACCAACGGATTGTTGGGAATAAGATATAATAAATATTGGAGACATCCTCAACAGATTTTTGGGAATAAGATAATATAAATGCTAGAGAGTTTCTTGGAGCTGACCAACAGATTGTTGGGAATATAAATGCTGGAGACCTCCTCAACAGATTATTGGGAATAAGATAATATAAATGCTGCAGACCTCCTTGAAGCTGAATATATAGAGAGAGAAGAAATTTTCCGAGCTCCATGCTGAATATAAATAAGAATTACCCCGACTAACTATCCGTTAATAATAATAAATGTTGCAGTTCTTCCTCGGAGTTGAATATGATAATGAGTATCTCGCCGAGTTCCATGTTGAGATAAATATATAATATGAATCCCAAGGGATAAATAGAATAATTTGTGCTTGAGCCGATATCTCCGAGCAATAATAAAATATATAATGCCTCGCTGAGATAAAACTTCATAATGCCGAGTAATGATAATATTTTTCAGAACATAAGAATATTTTCGAGCATTCGTTGGCACTGAATCTTGTACCGGTAAAAATTAATAACTCGCCCTACCAAATTAGTCATAAGAATAATTTAGTCATCTAATATATATTATATGTTTATGCTTGGGCAATAAAAATATTAATTTCAAAAAATGAAATAATATATGTTGGCTGATATGTTGAGGCAAAATTGCCTGGTGCCGAGCAATAATAATTCTCCGAAGTTTAAGATTGTGATCGAGCTTTCGTCGGGGTTGAATCTTGTAGATGCGGAATTTAATAAGTTGCTCGAACACATGTTGAGACTAGATCAAATAGTTAGTCATGAGAATAATTTATTGATCCAATCAATATATGATATGTTTTTGCTCGGACAATAATATGTTGTGCCGACTTTGTGCGCCAAGGTGAGAAAATTTTTATCAAATATGTGCCTTATAAAACATATTTATTTAATCTAGAATTTTTGTAGAATCATCTGAATTCCAAGAAATACTTAATATAAGCTGGTTTCCAAAATATTTATAAGTTGGTTCACATGAGGGTGTAAATTGTAGAGAATTGGTGTAATTGACCAAAAGTTTTTTAATAAGTTTTTAATCAGCAAAGGGCTTTATTTGGATAAAGTCAAAATGGGATGTGGTAAAGCTTTAATTAGCAAATGCTTATAATAGTCCGGTATGAAACCCAAGAAGTTTTGTCCTAGTTTTATCCTTTGTTACCGACCAGTGACGCCGACCACCAGGTCTGATTCCCAGAAATTTTATCTATGTTTTAGCCGAGGAGTATCAGGTAGTGCCAACCTGCTCCGGTACCGACCTTATTATTTGTCGACCAATAATAGCTACTGCCGACCAGCCAAAGGAGGTCGGGAAGCCTTTCAATCAGTAGGTTCTCGCATCGCCTAATAGCGGACCAACCTATAGAAGTAATAAACTTGTTCAAAAGAATTGGATCTCTTCCTCCGACCAGCATAGTTATCATCGACCAGGTATAGTTATCATATTTTCATAGTTATCATCGACCAGTTCATAGTTATCGATCAGAAAAGTAGTTATGAACGGCATAGTTATCATTGACAAGTTCATAACTATACCTGGCCGATGATAACTCCGACCAGTCGATGATAACTATACCTGGTCGACCGGTAAAGTAGATCTCTTCCTCCGACCGGCATAGTTATCATCTTTAAATAATTATCTTATTCCTTATTTCGTTCTATTTTGTTTGATGATTTATTTGCACAATACAGTTCATAGTTATAAACACAACCAAGATGCAAACATCACGTGAAAACAACTCAAATAGATTAGTTTTAGAATTTTAGCAAGGTGACCTAAAAGTACATAATCACAAAAAATGTCTAGAAAAATATTGTGCAAATAAATCATCAAACAAAGTAGAACGAGATAAGGAACAAGATAATTATTTAAAGAAGTTATAATCTCATATTAAAACCTCATAACAAGTAAATGTCGAGGGGACCAACAAGTGATCCGGTCTAGTTACCAAATTTACAAAGTTTAAATGATCATTCCTAATACATTTTCATTTAGCATGAGGTGGATTGGGAGTAGGTTGGATCTTGGGCGTATTTGAAATTCTTTAACCCATTTTTCTATGAACATACCTAGGATATCCATGTTGCTTTCCTAGGGTGTTATTCCTAACAAAGCTATAATTCTTCCTAGAAATACGGAAGTGCAATGTTGATTTAAGAAAATAACAAAATTCTCTCAAATTTTCTTTTGTATTATAATGATCACGTTTATAGACCTTAGGATGAGGCACATAAGGAGATCTCCAAGGAGAAACCTTATCAAAATGTTGAACCTTTTTTAACATAAAACAAAACGCCTTATGATGACCTTTTTTTGTCAATAGGATCCGTTGACGCAAAAATTCTCCATCTACGAGGACCAATCAGAAAATGACACATGTCATCCTACGTGGCAATATTCAGCACCCGAGGAGAGTTGATCGACACCCAAGGAGAGTTGGTCGGCACCCAAGGAGAGCTAGTCAGCACCCGAGGAGAATTGGTCGGCATACTAACCAGGAAGATCAAAGGATAACTATTCATTTAATGTGCATTAATGAAGATGACAACGCATTTAATGAGCCTTAATGTAAATTTCTACTGTATTAATAGATGACAACACATAGCATACCAAGAGGAAGGAGGGATAGACAACTAAGAAAGATGAGTTAAACCGTTGGGAAGGTTAGTGCGATAGGTGTGCACATTAGAAGAGAGGTGAGAATTTCTCAAGAGAGGGTCGCATTAATATGTTGTTGCATTGGCCTATAAACATTTTAAATACTTGCTAAACAAATTTTAAATCATTTACACTATCAGGCTCTGACCCATTTCTATTTTTCCTCTCTCTCTTGTATATATATGTATATATTATAGGTGCCTAGCCACAGGGGCGTCATGTATAGGATCCTTTGGAACGAACGTGCTGCAACTTAGGTCGGAGTTGCAGGCGTCTTGCTTAGACGACCTCATTCATTTGATTCCACTCTTAGCACTAGTTATTTCAGTTGGGCTTGTGTCGCCCTTTCCATTATTCAGTTGTTTTATTGGATATTGTAATCCATTTATTTCCAGTACTTGCACTTTGGGATTTATTATTGCCAGGATGTTTTCATTTGAAGTATTAAATGTTGGGTTCAACTAGTTAAATGTTTGATTATTTGAATTGTATGTTCCAGGATAGTTGTGGTGTGACTATTAAATTGTGAATTATGCAAAGTTTTAAATGTTGGTTTATATAAAATAAAATTTGAAAAGTAATGTCTAAAATGGTTTTGACACTTAGCTTAATTATTTAGGGTGTTTAAATTGGAAAAGTATTTTAGACAGTGATGCTAAGAACGAACCAACTGTTCACCTTGATTTTAATTTAATAAAGGAGTGATCGCCCGGTATTTAATTAGGCGGGATGTCACAGGTGGTATCAGAGCATCAAGTTTTAGTGTCCTTAGGATCTATACGGCTTATTTCACTTTCAGCTTAGCATTTTTGCTATAGAGCCCTATTTTAGGATTGTTGTATTCTTGCTTTACGTTTACGTCTTCAGCTATTTGAGATTTGGTAATAACTGTAGACTAACAAATTTCTTCATGTTTTAGATGCCTTCGAGACGTGCACCAAAGGATAGGCGTGCCCAAGCCGAGCAGCCAACAGCTCCGGCTCAGGGTACGATGAATGCTAATGAGGTAGCCGCTATTGTTGCTCAGGTGGTGAATGTCGGGTTAGCGATAGTACAGCAGGATCCACCCCAGATTCAGGCAGTGGCGCCAGTACTTGCATAGCTTCCATCAGCATGGGAGCGGGTTAGGGATGCCTTTCAGATGGCGCATCCCCCTGAGTTCTCGGGTAGTTCAGATATCATCATCGCCAGCCAATGGAAGAAAGATATCCAGCGGCATCTGCGTATGTATGAGTGCACAGACATGCAAAAATAGTTATTGGCTTACTTCAAGTTAGTGGGGGCCACTTTGCAGTGGTGGGAATCCACCACCACATTGGAGGAGAGGGATACGATCCCGATTCAGTCGTTCTGGGAGCGGTTTGACCGCAAGTATTTTCTACCCGCCGTGCAAACTGAGATGAGGCGAAAATTACTAAACTTGAAGTAGGAAAATTCTATCGTTGCTGAGTATGAGGAGGAGTTCACAAGACTTCTCACCATAGTGCCAAATGAGGCACCTACTGAGGGTAAGAAGATAATGTTGTTTGTGGATGGGTTAGCTTGGAGGATCCGTCAGCATCTTATAGGGAATTTGTCTCTGAGTACCTTCATTGATGTACTCAATACTGCCTTACTACACTATCAGGATCACTGCTTCCATCTGCAGGGAAGCAAGCGAGCAAGAGAATCTGGCCAGCAGGGCAGGACAGGGGGTAGTGGCACTGGTGAAGCACCGACATCCCAGGGACAGACTCGTCAGCATGAGTAGAGTTCCCATCAGGGGGACCCTGCCAAGCGCTTCCGATCAGGTGATTCCAAGCAGGGATTTGGGGGTTATAGGCAGGGTTAACAGGGCCAATCTAATCAGTAGGGCCAGCAAGGCCAACACCGACAGCAGCAGGGTCAGTAGAAGGGCCAACAGGGCCAGTGGCGGGGTGGTAACGGCCAGCAGGGCCATGGGCAGCAAGGTCAGAGGGGAGGTAACTTTAGAGGCCGATGTTTTGTGTGCGATAAGCATGGCCATAAGGGCCAGGATTTCCCAGAGGGTGATAGGTCCCCACAGCAGCAGGGTGCCCATAAAGAACCACAGAGGCCACTTTTTCTAGCCACCCTCCCAGCACCAGCCCAGGTATTAGCCCTACCATCCATTCCAGCAGCTCCAGTGCAGCAGGGGCAGTTACAGTATGGACGTGTCTATAACGTCCACCAGGAAGCAGCTCCATAGGCACCACCCGCGATTGAGAGTATGTTTCCTATCCATGATACTATGGGTCGAGTATTATTGACACTGGGGCGACGCATTATTTTATAGCTACTCATTATGCCAAGGCCTTAGGGTTATTAGCCACAGCAGAGATCACTGTGACTTGTGTAGACTCACCACTGGGGAGTGGATCGCTTATTTTCTTTATATGACGGGGTGTGGGGGTAGAGATTGATAGCTTGGTATTACCTGCAGACATGTTAGTCTTAGATATGCATGAGCATGACGTTATTATCGGTATGGATTGGCTCGCTGCTTACAGGGCCATGATAGATTGTTTTGGTGGGAGTATTGTTTTTGCCATTCCGAGGCAAGAGATGTTTGTAGTGGCGATTCCTCTCTCAAAGGGAGGATCAACCGCTCATTTGTATTACATAGATGAGGATACCTCTAAGGAGGTTGTGATTCCCTTAGACTCGATCCCAGTTATTCGTGAGTATTTCGATGTATTTCAGGAGATACCAGGCCTACCCCCCAGTCGAGAGATGGACTTTATCATAGATTTATTACTGAATACTAGACCTATAGCATGCGCTCCATACCGTATGGCTCCGGTGGAGATGCGAGAGTTACGAGATTAGATAGAGCAGCTGTTAGGTCAGGGCTTCATTCGCAGGAGTACCTCACCTTGGGGCACTCCAGTCTTGTTTGTGAAGAAGAGAAATGGTTCACTGAGGCTATGTGTGGACTACCGGGAGTTGAACAAGTTCACGATACGGAATAAGTATCCGTTGCCTCGAATCGATGATCTGTTCGACCAGCTGAGGGGAGCAACTTTCTTTTCGAAGATAAATCTGAGGTCGGGGTACCATCAGCTACGTATTATGGAGCATGATGTTTCAAAGACTGCTTTATTGACGAGATATGGGTCCTATGAGTTCAGAGTGATGCCATTTGGCCTCACAAATGCTCCAGCCTTGTTCATGGACTTAATGAATATAGTGTTCAGAGAGTTCTTGGATCAGTTTGTCATCGTCTTCATAGATGACATTTTGATATATTCACACTCCGAGGAGGAGCATACCGAGCACTTGAGAAAGTTTCTTCAGACTCTACGAGAGCATCATTTGTATGCTAAGTACAAGAAGTGCGGATTCTGGTTTCGAGAAGTACATTTATTGGGGCATGTTGTTTCTGAACAGGGGATAGTAGTTGACCCGAGTAAAGTGTCAACGGTGAGGGAGTGGGGACAGCCCACGTCACCGACAAAAGTGTGTAGTTTCTTGGGGTTAGTCGGATACTACAGGAGATTCATTCGGGGATTCTACAAAATAGCGGGTCCATTGACGAACCTGACTCGCAAGGGGGTACCATATGTTTGGGATGATGCTTGTCAATTGGCTTTCGACGAGCTGAAAGACAAGCTTACTTCAGCACCGGTCCTTACTTTACCTAAGTCGGGTGTGGAGTACCTGGTTTACACCGATGCCTCTTTATGGGGACTTGGGAGAGTAGTTCAGCAGGAAGAGAAGGCTATAGCTTTTGCCTCCCACAAGCTTAAGCCGCATGAGAATAATTACCCCACCCACGACCTAGAGTTAGCAGCGGTCGTTTTTGCATTGAGGATATGGAGGCACTATTTATTGGGAGAGAAATTATGTTTGTTCACAGACCACAAGTCACTGCAGTACCTGTTCACTCCGCGAGAGTTGAATATGCATCAGCGCGGGTGGTTAGAGTTTGTGAAGGACTATTAGTTCGACATACAGTACCACCCGGGGAATGCCAACGTAGTTGCCGATGCGTTGAGCCGCAGGCCGGTAGACGATATAACGGACATCTGGAAAGCAAAGTGGAAAGAGTTGGGTCACTAGGACGCAGTAACCCGTTCCTTCATATCTATTATGACAGTGACACCCGAGATTGTTACGAGGGTGATACAGGCACAAATCGCAGACCCGTTTTTCCAGGAGCAGATCATAGGACTTTTAGCTGAGGGTGGTGAGTCATATTCTATTAGTTCTGATGTGGGTTTGAGGTTTAATGGGAGATTGGTGGTCCCAGAAGGATCAGAATTACGTCATGTAATGATGACCCAGTCTCACGGGTCCCGATTTGTGGTACATCCTGGGGGAGATAAGATGTATCAGGATATAAGACGGAAGTACTGGTGGAGTGGGATGAAAAAGGATATTGCTGAGTTCGTGTCCAAGTGTTCTACCTACCAGCTGGTAAAGGTGGACCATCAGAAATCGTCAGGGTTGCTTCAGCTATTGGAAATACCCACGTGGAAGTGGTAGAGTATTTCCATGGACTTTATTACAGGGTTGCCTACATCACAGCGGGGCCACGACTCTATCTGGGTGATTATAGACCGTTTGACCAAGGTGTCTCATTTTCTGCTAGTGCGAACAGACTATACCACGGGTCAGTATGCTCAGTTGTTCATTGCTAAGATTGTTAGATTACATGGGGTGCCCCTGAATATTGTGTCAGATAGAGATAAGATTTTCGTGTCACGTTTATGGGAGTGCTTTTTGGAGGCTATGGGTACAGAGTTGAGGTTGAGTTCAGCTTATCACCCACATACAGATGGACAGACAGAGAGTATTAATCAGATTTTGGAGGATATGCTACGCATGTGTGTCCTTAATTTTGGAGGAGGTTGGGAGCCACATCTTCCACTGGTAGAGTTCGCTTATAATAACTCTTATCAGTTCACGATTGACATGGCTCCATTCAAGGCTTTGTATGTTAGACCTTGTCGTTCCCCAACTTGTTGGCTAGAGGTGGGGGATAACAAGTTGCTAGGACCAGAGGTGATTCAGGAAACCTCCGCTAGGATTGAGATGATCAGGAGTCGCATTCGAGTAGCCCAAGACAGACAGAAAAGCTACGCCGATGCGAAATGGTTCTTCCGGGAGTTTAATGTGGGGGACCAAGTATTACTACGTGTATCTCCTATGAAAGGAGTGATAAGGTTCGGGAAGAAAGGGAAATTGTCCCCGAGGTACATGGGACCATTCCCATTATCAAGAGGATTGGGCCGGTAGCATACAGATTGGGATTGCCAGAGCATTTACATCGCATTCACGATGTGTTCCACATCTCGTCATTGAGACGATATCTTCGGGATGATATGGCCCATACCCACATTACGATAGATGAGATAGACTTACAGCCTGACAGCTCTTACGAGGAGAGACTAGTGGCTATCCTAGACCATAGAGAGAGGAGATTGAGGTCGAAGGTAGTTCCACTTGTACGGGTCAAGTGGGAGCATCATAATGTGGAGGAATCCACTTGGGAGCGCGAGGCAGATATGCGCGAGAGGTATCCAGATTTATTCTTACCAGGTATGACTTATTTTCCGAATTTCGGGACGAAATTCAGTTATTAGGGGGGAAGTATGTAATACCCCGTATTTTTATGCTTTATTAATTTAGGATTTTATTAAATTTAATGTGTTATTAATTTAATATAAATCCTGAAATTAATTACGTTATAATTATTAACGTGATGTGAGTTAGAAATTATGGGAAACTTGTTGAATATTACTAATGAGTAGAGTAATATATAATATTGGTTCTATTAAATGTCAAGAGTGAATAAAATGATAATTTTGGAAATTTGAGTCGGGACACGCTCGTGTCGCGTCGGGACTAAATATTGTTTTATAAAAGTGAATACATTATAAGTTACTCATATGGTCATTTTGAGTGCGCCAAAGTGTCCAGAAGGGTCGAGATAGTCAGAAAAGTGTACCCGGGGGTTTAGTTTGGGTCTCGGGGCATTTTTAGGCTTATTTAGCGCCCCGGGAGGGCATTTTGGACATTTTGTAATTTTGGGCAGTTAAACCCACGAATTTTCAAGGGTTATATCAGATGCCTAGGGTTGTCTTCTAGGGTTAACCCAACCAAAGACAAGTCACGCCCATAGGATAGGGAAGGAGAGAGCTTTCAAAGCAATTCTAGGCCGAAAATTCATCCGGTTGCACCGCCACCACCACCAACGCGTAGATCGCGCGACAGGGAATGCAATTACACCAAATTCGTCAACAAATCAGAACTCTGAAATTTCCAGGAAAGTGTTTATATTGCTTATTTTTGTTAATGCATCACTCATGTTAGTCTAGGGTTGATTAGGATGAGTTTCATGGAAGAAAAACCCATGTTGGAGATAGGAAATTGCATGTAGTAATGATATATATGGTAATCTGGAAATCCCCCTTCATATGTAGAGGTTGAACCAAGGATTTATGATGTTTTAGAAGAAGAAATTCTAGAAAAAGATTTATTAGAACAAAGTTAAAGAAATTTCTAGGGTTCATGAGGTTTATACAAGTTTTGCCCTTTTAATCCATGGTTATTGATGAAAATTCACATGCTTTATGTAAAAGATGTTTAATTTGGGTTTATAATGATTGTAGTACGAATTTTTGGGAGTTTGGGTGTGAAAAATCTGGAATTGATTGAGATTGGGTTATGAAACATGTAACTGTTAATCTGCAGAATTCGCATACCTGTTTGATCGATCAATCGAACCAGGAGTGTCGATCGATCGATGCATCGATCGATCGACCCCTTCTGGCAGACTCACATTTCCCCTTTGTAAATAGTTAAATTCAAATTAAATGAGTAAAAATATTTGGACATCCTTATTAAAATATTTTGGGAGATAAAGAAGACCAGTAGGACTTATTAATAATTATGAGACCTTTAATGTAAGACGAGATTTGCATTTTTGGGATGTTTACATATAAGGGGCGATAGAATTATGTATTAAAGGGAGAGACGCGTAAGATAGTTATGATGGAAAATAGATGAGTACCTACTAAATTCTACACTTGGAAGGATAGAGTCCATGAGTGTTACGTAGTAAGTTGGAATAATCCCTCAAACTAAAAGTAAGAGACGAACCGTTATAAGTGATAACTAAATAATGAGAAATAAGGATAAATGTTATAATTATGGGTTATGAGATGAACCTAAATTTGATATAGAAAGAGTAGTATATTTACATGACTGTGTTTATTCATATACTATATACATGTGAAAATCATGCCCGCACTACTTGCTATCCTGGAGGTTACCGCGCTGGGAAAGTCTTATCTCGATGTGACCTTTACGGGGGATATTGACTTGTACCCAATAAGATAGGAATCCTAGGTACAGGCTAACGTATCGATAGTCACGGTCCTAAGAGACGCGAGGGTATGTGCTGACCTCTTGGACTTGGAAACTATGCTTTGCCTCAATATTGTTTGTGTAAGTATTAATACAGTTCGAGAGTGATTCTGAACTTGTATTTCCCTTAGTACGAGTGATACGGGGATTGGATAGCAGAGTATGCCCGCACCATAATTTTGATGCGGCATGCTTTTAGAATATATATATATATATATATATATATATATATATATATATATATATATTATATGAGTATTTAATATATATATATGAAATTCTGAAATTTGGAACTTCCTATTTTGTTTATGGTAAGTAAGAAATGAATAATGACTTCAAATTGGAAATGCTTGTTTTGAAAAGTATAATAGGACACTGGAAAACTTTATTAATAAATAAAGTTAAAATGAGAGCTTCGTTACTAAATGAAATTTACTTCTTAATCATTTGAATTGTTTAGTTTAAATCTTACGAGTACCTAAGATAAGATGAGTTAAACCGTTGGGAAGGTTAGTGCGATAGGTGTGCACATTAGAAGAGAGGTGAGAATTTCTCAAGAGAGGGTCGCTCTAATATGTTGTTGCATTGGCTTGTAAACATTTTAAATACTTGCTAAACAAATTTTAAATCATTTACACTATCGGGCTCTGACCCGTGTCTATTTTTCCTCTCTCTCTTGTATATATATGTATATATTACAGGTTCCCAGCCATAGGGGCGTCTTGCATAGGATCCTTTAGAAGGAACGTGCTGCAGCTTAGGTGGGAGTTGCAGGCCTCTTGCTTAGACGACCTCATTCATTTGATTCCACTCTTAGAACTATTTATTTCAGTTGGGCTTGTGTCGCCCTTTCCATTATTCAGTTTTTTTATTGGATATTGTAATCCATTTATTTCCAGTACTTGCACTTTGGGATTTATTATTTCCAGGATGTTTTCATTTAGAGTATTAAATGTTGGATTCAACTAGTTAAATGTTTGATTATTTGAATTGTATGTTCCAGGATAGTTGTGGTGTGACTATTAAATTGTGAATTATGCAAAGTTTTAAATGTTGGTTTATATAAAATAAAATTTGGAAAGTAATGTCTAAAATGGTTTTGACACTTAGCTTAATTATTTAGGGTGTTTAAATTGGAAAAGTATTTTCAACAGTGATGCTAAGAATGAACCAACTGTTCACCTTGATTTTAATTTAATAAAGGAGTTATTGCCCGGTATTTAATTAGGCGGGGTGTCACAGCGGGGACCGAAATTTCAAGAGGGGCCAAATAATTCTAACCTAAGTCTCTTTCTCTCTCTCTCTCTCTCTCTACGCTACCCGGCCGCTTCCACGATCCACACTACCCGCGATTCATTATCACTGCCTATCGACTCCTCCAAGAGTCCACACTCTCCGGCGCCTTCATCATCCACGAACTGTCATCATCCACAGACCTCTATCCATAAACCTCTATTCACGAATGTCTATCATCCACCATCTGTACGAGCAAAGAAATCGCACAATGTAAGGACGCAAATTTCTAATTGAGTCCTTTGTAGTTTTGGCTCAATTCCGGACAAAAACGTTTATGGCATAGGATAGTGTTCAAGTTTACCTACTTAAGCCTATGATGTGCTTAGTTGAAGACGTAGCGGTAAAGAGTATAAAGCTTCATCAAAAGCTGTGGTTTATGTGCCTCGTTTCAACGTCATCAACAATGGTTCCATGCTCCCAAGGTATAAATTCATTACACATATATATATATATATATATAGGAGTTTGGAACATGTTTATATTGGGTGTTAGGTTATTTAAAACTGTTGTTTTAATTTCAGAAAGATTTTATCACACTTTAAAATAAAAGTATATAAAGTTTCTGGGCTAAAATCGAAATTTATGAATTTCTGGAAGTTCGTTCGATATGTCGTTCGAACGAGTTTTTCATTCGAACCAGATGTCGTTCGAACGAGTTTGCCAACGAGTCCCCAGTATAGGCCTTTGAAATGTCGTTCGATATGTCGTAGAATGAACTTATGTTCGAACGAGATATCCAACGAGATTTCTAACGAGTTCAATCTGGAACTTCATTAGAAACCTTGTTCGAACGAGATTTCATTCGAACGAAAATGTCGTTCGAACGAGATTTCGTTCGAACAGTTATTGGTGGTTTTAAGCAGTTTTCTCCCACTTCCCCACTTGCCTAAGTGTGCAGGAATACTTCAAAACATTCAACATCGGAAAAGATATTGATCCTTGGGTTGTTTGAGTCAAGCATTGTATTTTTATTTTGGGTGGGACATTGTTTTTTAGTCTAGTGAGCTTGACGGCCCTTTAGGATTTTTGTTGGTTTTTGTCCCGGAATAGCCAAAGGGGGAGATTTGTAAGGACGCAAATTTCCAATTGAGTCCTTTGTAGTTTTGGCTCAATTCCGGACAAAAACGTTTATGTTATAGGATAGTGTTCAAGTGTACCTACTCAAGCCTATGATGTGCTTAGTTGAAGACGTAGTGGCAAAGAGCATAAAGCTTCATCAAAAGCCGCGATTTATGTGCCTCGTTTCAACGTCATCAACAGTGGTTCCATGCTCCCAAGGTATGAATGCATTACATATATATATAGGAGTTTGGAACATGTTTATATTGGGTGTTAGGTTATTTAAAACTGTTGTTTTAATTTCAGAAAGCTTTTATCGAACTTTAAAATAAAAGTATATAAAGTTTCTGGGCTAAAATCGAAATTTATGAATTTCTGGAAGTTCGTTCGATATGTCTTTCGAACGAGTTTTTCATTCGAACCAGATGTCGTTCGAACGAGTTTGCCAACGAGTTCCCAGTATAGGCCTTTGAAATGTCATTCGATATGTCGTTAAAACAAACTTATGTTCAAACGAGATATCCAACGAGATTTCTAGCGAGTTCAATCTGGAACTTCGTTAGAAGCCTCGTTCGAACGAGATTTCGTTTGAACGAAAATGTCGTTCGAACGAGATGTCCGGTGGGAACAGTTATTGGCGGTTTTAAGAAGTTTTCTCCCACTTCCCCACTTGTTTCTTAACTGATTTTTCTCAGACTTTATTACGTGCGGGAAACCATTTTTATGATGGATCTTTTTCATATCCTTCTAACTCCTAGAGAGTGTTTTGAGAGCAAGTTGGTTTTTAGAAAAAGTTCATGTTTTGAGTGTTAATTTTCGAAGAGAAAATCATTTACCACTCTTGTTACACCCATATTTGTTTCTTCCAAGTTTATATATACATATACTTTGCTTGGAACATTTTGGCACCGGTTTATCTCTACATTTGTTTAAAGAGAAGTTTGGGTTTTCTTCTATATCCCTCAAAGAAGAAGAGTTAGTTTTGCTGTGGCATTCTCATGTGGTAAAAGACACCATGTGTGATTGACGGTGTACCTATTGTCCGATTGGTGAGTACAAGATCGCGGTGGAGCTCCATGGTTATCCGCTAGGAAGAGGTGGTTACAAGAAGACGCATTAAGGCTTGAGAGGGTTAGAGTTGAGGAAGTAAGTCATCTGTCTTGTAAATGTAATTCCGTACTTAGTGGATTTGAGACTAGGGCCGTCCGAGGTTGTTTCCCGTCCTGGGTTTTTCCTCGTACATCGCGGCATAGTGTGATTGATTTATTTTTATCTTGCATAATGACTTAGAACTCATGCTTAGGATAATTCAAGATAAAAATGGTTTTAATTGTCACACTTAATTTAATTGGATGCTAATTAAATTTGAGTAATTGTTTATTTAATTCAAGACTATTGTTAAAACTGGTTTGGCCTAATTTGGAAATATTTATAATTATGACTTAGGCAAATTCTAGAACTTTGTTTAATTTTAATATGAAAAAGAAATTAAAATTTGGTAATTCGTTTTCTTGAACCATCACCTTTAAGCTTCCGCATATTTATTTCATGAAAAGGAAATATAATATTGAAATTGACTTTAAAAAATCAGTTTATTTTAAAGTTAGGGGACTACTCCGAACTCTACAAATTGGTATCAGAGCCAAAAACGATAAATTACTTCGTTAAGTTCTTTTAAATATTTTTGGCTAAAATGGAATTTTCCGCATTTTCTAAATTTCCTATTTTCGATGGTTTTAACTACGCGTATTGGAAAGCGCGAATGAAATCGGCACTAAAATCTATCGACGAGAGAGTTTGGATGTCTATTGTTAACGAGTGGTCCCCTCCTACTCATTTAGTAGATAATGAGCGTGTTCCCAAACGACCGATAGATGGAGTGAGGGTGAATTTAAACTTTCAAATTTTAATTCCCGTGGTTTAAATGCCTTGTTTAGCGCTGTCACACCGAATGAATTTTGACGCATTATGACGTGTGAGACCGCTAAAGAAGCTTGGGATATTTTACAACTCACTCACGAAGGTACAAGTATCGTTAAAGCTTCGAAACTCCAAAACCTCACCACTCAATTTGAAACTATCAAAATGAATGAAAAAGAAACTTTTGATGAATTTTATGCTAGACTTTACGATATTTTTAATTCATCTTTTAACTTGGGAGAGAAAATACCCGACAACCGAGTTATAAAAAAAAATTTAAGGTCCCTACCCGATAGATTTATTCCAAAAGTGACCGTTTTAAATTCTTTACCAACTTTAGCCTCTATGAACTTAGAAGAGCTCGTAGGTGATTTACAAACCTCTGAACTAGACATGTTTTCCTCTAAAACTGAAAAGAAAATTGAAAAGGGCGTTGCTTTAAAAGTCCGGAAATAGGTCAAACAAGTAGTAGAGAGCGAGAGTGATAGTGACTCGGAAGACATGGATTTGTTTGCTTGGAAATTTAGAAAATTTCTTAAAATCATTTTTGAATTTATCTTTGTTAAATTTAAGAAATTTAGAAAATTTCTTAAATTTAACAAAGATAAATTCAAAAATGATTTTAAGAAATTTGAAACTCCTAAGTATGACAAAACCGAGAAGATCCCTAAACCTATTAATGAAAATTTAAATAGGGACCAGTCAAATAGGTGTTTTGGTTGTGAGGGTTATGGCCATAGGGCTTCTGAGTGCCCCACTAAACTAAGGAAAGAGGGTAAACGACCCATTTCATGTAATGCAACCCTTAGTGATAGTGATATGGAAGAGGGACCCGATTCCCCCATTAAGGAAAATTTTGTGGCTTTTATGGCTAGTCATGTGAGCACCGAAAGTGAATCTTCTCACGAAGATACTCAAACTCATGACACTTTCGAGGTCAATATTTTTTATTCCCTTATTTTTTATGATAGTGAGAGTGGAGAAGAAAGAGAGAGTGAAAATGAAGAAGAGGTTAATCTGAGCGAACTTCAAAATGCTTTTAAAGAACTTTATAAAGAATCTATTAAATTGAAAAGAGCTAATTTGAAGTTAGAAACTAGTTTAAGAGAGTGTGTCAAGGTCGTTGATGATAGTATGTTGATAGAAGACCTTAGGACACAAGAGAAAGCTCTTCTAGATAAGCTTGAATATATAAAGGGCGAGAGAGATTGCCTTAGGGGTTTAATGGAATCCTTGAAAAAAGAGCTTCTTATTTTTGAAGAGCGAAATGTTTTATTAGAGTCTAACATTTTAGAATTGCAAAATAAATTAAAAGACTCTAGTAATGTCAAATTTGATTTGGAGTGTCGTTCGAAAAAATTGGATAAAATCTTAGGAACGGTCCAAATTAAAAATGACATGTGTGGTTTAGGCTTCAATACTTGTAATGAATCTACTCATAAAGCCAAAACCAACATTTTAGGAGAATCTACTAGGAAAGATTTTAGACATCACTCCGTAGGAAAATCTTTTCAACATGTTTTTACTTGTACACATTGTGGTCGAAAAGGTCATCTTAGAAATTTTGTTTTGATCTTAAACAAATTCCTAGAAGATCCCAACGTAAAACAACCAATGTCTTTAAAATTCCTACACCCCAAGATAGTCATTCTTCATTAATTTGGGTTAGGAAATTCGACTTGGTTGCCTTACAAAATAGGGTTTTTGATTCTCATTTACTTTTTCATGCTTCCTCCCTTGCTAAATCTAAAGGATAAATGTGTTAGTGTTTGCATACTTTATCTTTTGTGCTTCATGCTATTTTATCATGCTAAGTGTATGCTGATTTAATCATTTTCTAGTCATTACTTCATCACATATCTCATGCTAGAATTATGATTTTTGTTTATCTTTTGTATTATATTTCTTTCATTTTTATTTGCATTAAATGAAAAATACAAAAAAAATTTGTTTATCATTTTTGTTTTTACTTTGTTAGTTATTTAGGCTTAATGAAAAATACAAATGAATTTTTGTTTGTCTTTTGAGTATTTTTTTTTTTTTGGTTAAAAATGTCAAAAACTCAAAAGGATTTTTTTTTGTGTATTTTGTTTGACACACTTTATGTGGCATATACTTGTGTTTGAATCCCATCGTTTCCGCTCTCATATGGCTAGAACTTTTGGTTTAGATTGTCAATCCTTAAAATGTTCTTTACCATGTTTATATGGAGTAGTTTGATTTTGTATTGATTAAATGGATTCTATTTTTATATGCCTCTTTCACACATGCACGAACTCTTTTGAAATTTTAATTTCATATGTATATTTGAGCTATGTGAGATGTTCTCCTTGCAATCTTGTCATCTACATATTTGTGACGTAGGAGGACTAGTGCATGTCCAAATCCGTTGCATGTGAGATTTGTGTGAAAAATGAAAACATGATAAATAAAAATGTGCACGGGGAAGGGCTCCGATAGGACTTAGTGATCCTTTGCGATTGTAAACCACCGTTTTGAATGGACCTAAAAAAAATACGTGGTCCAAAGGCCTAAAAACTAAAAATATGGCATTAAAAAGAAAAAATAATTTGCCAAGGCCTATGTTTGATTGATATATTCTTTCAAAATTAATATATGCTTATTGAGGGAGATTGGATGGTATATCAACGGTTTGGACAATGTTCGTTTATCCTAGTTGCGTATTTCATGTCATGACTCTATTGGTTTGTAGAATCATCAATATGCTAGGCTTGTATGCATTGTGTAAGTTTGTTCATTGAGTTCAATCTATATTATCACATGAGGTTATATTCAAATGTGATGAAGTTTGCAATCAATTGAGAACTCCGTGAACATGTTTTTAAGTGATTAGGTCTAAATTTAATCGTTACTAGTTCACACCCCAACACTTCTGTTTCCATATGACACATTTTTACCATACGAGTGTGAAAGACTCCTATTATATTTTGCGTGTGTCATTTGTGTTTTTATATCTATATATGTGTACTTGAGTCTCTTTGATATATATTATGCATATATATATTTGATATTTTTGTTTAGTCTTTGCTTTGATTTCCAATCCATATATGCCTTAATTCATACTTGGTATCCATCTTATTGCATTCTTTGTTGATATCACATGCTTCATAATTTATATATCATCTTGGTATCATTTTATTGCATTATAGTTGTTCTAAGTTGTTATTTGTTGGATTATTTGAATTTTTGTTGCCCATATGCTTTAACGTTCCCATATGCTTTGTCTATTCCTGAACAAAAAGGGGGAGAATGATATGGGGAGAAATGGTATCTAATCCTATTATTATCGTATCATAGTTTGGGGGAGATTTATCTTAGGGGGAGACGTCTTTCTAAGTAGGTCATTTGTTTGATAAAGGGGAAAATTAATTTAGGCGGAGTAATTATTTAATTGCATTTAATATTTTGATATTCCCTATGCATTTGATAGTTTGCCTAAGTGTGCAGGAATACTTCAAAACATTCAACATCGGAAAAGATATTGATCCTTGGGTTGTTTGAGTCAAGCATTGTATTTTTATTTTGGGTGGGACATTGTTTTTTAGTCTAGTGAGCTTGACGGCCCTTTAGGATTTTTGTTGGTTTTTTGTCCCGGAATAGCCAAAGGGGGAGATTTGTAAGGACGCAAATTTCCAATTGAGTCCTTTGTAGTTTTGGCTCAATTCCGGACAAAAACGTTTATGTTATAGGATAGTGTTCAAGTGTACCTACTTAAGCCTATGATGTGCTTAGTCGAAGACGTAGTGGCAAAGAGCATAAAGCTTCATCAAAAGCCGCGATTTATGTGCCTCGTTTCAACGTCATCAACAGTGGTTCCATGCTCCCAAGGTATGAATGCATTACATATATATATAGGAGTTTGGAACATGTTTATATTGGGTGTTAGGTTATTTAAAACTGTTGTTTTAATTTCAGAAAGATTTTATCGAACTTTAAAATAAAAGTATATAAAGTTTCTGGGCTAAAATGGAAATTTATGAATTTCTGGAAGTTCGTTCGATATGTCTTTCGAACGAGTTTTTCGTTCGAACCAGATGTCGTTCGAACGAGTTTGCCAACGAGTTCCCAGTATAGGCCTTTGAAATGTCGTTCGATATGTCGTTAAAACAAACTTATGTTCAAACGAGATATCCAACGAGATTTCTAGCGAGTTCAATCTGGAACTTCGTTAGAAGCCTCGTTCGAACGAGATTTCGTTTGAACGGAAATGTCGTTCGAACGAGATGTCCGGTGGGAACAGTTATTGGCGGTTTTAAGAAGTTTTCTCCCACTTCCCCACTTTTTTCTTAACTGATTTTTCTCAGACTTTATTACGTGCGGGAAACCATTTTTATGATGGATCTTTTTCATATCCTTCTAACTCCTAGAGAGTGTTTTGAGAGAAAGTTGGTTTTTAGAAAAAGATCATGTTTTGAGTGTTAATTTTCGAAGAGAAAATCATTTACCACTCTTGTTACACCCATATTTGTTTCTTCCAAGTTTATATATACATATACTTTGCTTGGAACATTTTGGCACCGGTTTATCTCTACATTTGTTTAAAGAGAAGTTTGGGTTTTCTTCTATATCCCTCAAAGAAGAAAAGTTCGTTTTGCTGTGGTATTCTCATGTGGTAAAAGACACCACGTGGATTGACGGTGTACCTATTGTTCGATGGGTGAGTCTAAGATCGCGGTGGAGCTCCGTGGTTATCCGCTAGGAAGAGGTGGTTACAAGAAGACGCATCAAGGCTTGAGAGGGTTCAAGTTGAGGAAGTAAGTCATCTGTCTTGTAAATGTAATTCCGTACCTAGTGGATTTGAGGCTAGGGTCGACCGAGGTTGTTTCCCGTCTTGGGTTTTTCCTCGTACATCGCAGCGTAGTGTGATTGATTTATTTTTATCTTGCATAATGACTTAGAACTCATGCTTAGGATAATTCAAGATAAAAATGGTTTTAATTGTCACACTTAATTTAATTGGATGCTAATTAAATTTGAGTAATTGTTTATTCAATATAAGTCTATTGTTAAAACTGGTTTGGCCTAATTTGGAAATATTGATAATTATAACTTAGGCAAATTCTAGAACTTGGATTAATTATGTTTAAGTGAAAATGTTTTTAATGGATTAATTTAATTTCACTTGGTTTAATTTTAATTTGAAAAAGAAATTAAAATTTGGTAATTCGTTTTCTTGAACCATCACCTTTAAGTTTCCGCTTATTTATTTCATAAAAAGGAAATATAATATTGAAATTGAATTTAAAGAATTAGTTTATTTTAAAGTTAGGGGAGTACTCCGAATTCTACACACAAAATAGGTATACCTAGTGGTGCTGTCACTCGGACGTCGGTGAGTGAAATTTTCCCCGATAAATTTCATTAGTTGTTATTGTTTCATTAAATCTGAAATTATTTTTAGATCATAATTTTAAAGTTTAATATTTTTTATTTGTTATTTTTGCTATAATTATTGCTGAAATTTTTAGTAATTATTGCTGAAATTAGTTGTTGTAATTTCCATTGTTGCTGAAATTAGTTGTTAAATGTTGCTCAAATTTTTGCTGAAATAAAATCATTAGTTATCTTTTTAGTATGCTAAAATTAGTTGCTGAATGAAATTATTGTAATTTGAGTATACTGAAATTATTGTCTGTTTCTAGCATCTCTTATGTCTGGTGCATACAAAATGATGGTATAATTGATAAATGATATAACAGTTATAACTGATCAAACAGTTATAGTTGTATAACCGATATAACAGTTATTACTGATCTAACATGTTATAACTGATATAGCAAGGTATGTTGGGTCTCTCATGGTATGTTGTTTTTACTGCTACCTTATGGATGATTCGAAAATCTATAAATGTATTTTGTTTTAAAAGAATTAACTCCAATCCTCAGTTGATTGCATAAAAAGGCACAAATTAGGCTAAAGAAATAGTCCAAGCTTATGGGGCAACAAACAACCAGGTGAGGCATGTGGAGAACACACTTATTAATTGGAAATCCCCTTGCGCATGTCAATTAAAGATCATTACATATGGGAGCTCAAATGGAAACTTGGGACTAGTAACTTTGGGGGTCTTGTTCAAAATGATCAGGGTGCTTGGGTTGTTAAATATAGTGGTCGGTGGAGAGGCTATACCACGTGTCTTCATGCGAAAATCAGGGTGCTTGGGTTCTATTCATTGACTACTTCCCACTTGAACTGGCTTTTATTTTGCAATAGTTTATAGTTCCTCAATATCCTTTTCAGTTCCTCATGCTCTGACAATACTGTGAAAATGTTTTGTTATACTGGTCTTTTTGAATCAGAAATGGGAGGCCCCACCTTGTGAGAAGACATAACTTGTGAGAACTCACCTGCGTAATATGATTATTGTACCCAAGATGATTGGAAGCATGGTTGGTGTTCATAATGGCAAGACTTTCAATCAGATTGAAATCAAGCCTGTAGTGATTGGGCAATATTTGGCTGAGTTTTCGATATCGTATAAGCCAGTCAAGCATGGACGCCCTGGTATTGGTACCACCCACTCGTCGAGGTTCATTCCTCTCAAGTGAAAACTTCTACTGGAAATCTGGATACAAAAGTCATTTCGTTTTCAAGGACTGTCTACTTATGTAATGTGAGTATTAAGAATCGTTTATCAGATTATCTTGTTATTATGTATGTTTATGCTTTGATTGTTTTTGCTTTGATTTTTTTATATTTATGTTGAAATTAAATAACTTATATAGTTTAAATTGTAATCACTTCCATGTGTTGACGTAGGGAAGTGATCTTCAAGGATGCACAAGTCCTATGGGACACATGCCAAGGGACCCAGATAAAGATCGATTGTAACGGAAATATTTTAATCCATTTTTCAACAGAGTGTACAATGTGGAATGGACTCCAATGTTTTGACCGATAGTTCATGCACCCAAAAATCTTTCTCGCATTGAAAACACAAAAATAGTGTTCAACCACAAGGAATATCTATCGAGTATGAAAAAGTGTGGGAGGTGAGTAATTCCACTTGTGACAAACAATATCTATCGGTATTTCTCCTTGGATAATATAGTTACATTTGATCGATTTAGTAGATACTATTGGTATGTTATTTTGGTTCTCATGTGGAATTTTCTAATCATTTTGTAGAGGGGAAACTTCAACAAGTTTGAAATTCAGTCCCAAATTTTGAGGCAGAGGTTATATTTAATCAAGAATTCATCAAGGTAACGTATAACATAATTATGAAATATTAATTTACATGTCCTATGCATATAAACAGTACTTTTTATATAGTTAAATAATGGTTTTGTACTTGGGGACCTAGTTATCATAGTAGGCCTAGTAACAGGCACGGACACCTCGCATGGGACCAATGTAACTTGTAAGAACTGATCGCGTAGTTCCGGATCTCCCGATTTGAGAGTATGGTGATAATTTACAAAAATTACACTTAGACTTAAAAACAGGCCGTTCAAGGGTGAAAACCCGAACCAGCCCCCAAACGACCCCGTAGGAGGCACGAACACCTTGCACGGGACCAATGTAACTTGTAGGAAATGATCGCATAGTCACGGGTCTCCCGATTTGAGAGTATGACGATAATTTGCAAAAATCACACTTAGACTTAAAAATAGGCCGTTAAAGGGTGAAAACCCGAACCAGCCCCCAAACGATCCCGTAGGAGGCACGAACACCTCGCATGGGATCAATGTAACTTGTAGGAAATGACCGCATAGTCCCGGGTCACCCGGTTTCAGAGGATGGTGATAATTTGCAAAAATCACACTTAGACTTAAAAATAGGCCGTTAAAGGGTGAAACCCCAAACCAGCCCCCAAAAGACTCCGTAGGAGGCACGAACACCTCGCACGGGACCAATGTAACTTGTAGAAACTGATCGCGTAGTCACGGATCTCCCGGTGTGAGAGTATGACGATAATTTGCAAAAATAACACTTAGACTTAAAAATGGGCCGTTAAAGGGTGAAAATCCAAACCAGCACCCAAACGACCCCGTAGGAGGCACGAACACCTCGCACGGGACCAATGTAACTGGTAGGAAATGACCGCATAGTCCTCGGTCTCCCGATTTCAGAGTATGATGATAATTTGCAAAAATCACACTTAGACTTAAAAATAGGTCATTAAAGGGTAAAAACCCAAACCAGCCCCCAAACAACCCCGTAGAAGGCACGAACACCTCGCACGGGACCAATGTAACTTGTAGGAACTGACCGCATAGTCCAGGGTCTCCCGGTTTGAGAGTATGACTATAATTTGCAAAAATCACACTAAGACTTAAAAACAGGCCGTTAAAGGGTGAAAACACGAACTAGCCCCCAAACAACCCCGTAGGAAGCACGAACACCTCGCACGGGACCAATGTAACTGGTAGGAACTGACCGCGTAGTCCCGGGTCTCCCGGATTGAGAGTATGACGATAATTTGCAAAAATCAAACTTAGACTTAAAAACAGGTCGTTAATGGGTGAAAACCCAAACCAACCACCAAACGATCGTGTAGGAGGCACGAACACCTCGCATGGGACCAATGTAACTTGTAGGAACTGATCGCGTAGTCCCGGGTCTCCCGATTTGAGAGTATGATGATAATTTGCAAAAATTACACTTAGACTTAAAAACAGGCCGTTAAAGGGTGAAAACCCAAACCAGCCCCCAAACAACCCCGTAGGAGGCACGAACACCTCGCACAGGACCAATGTAACTTGTAGGAACTGACCGCGTAGTCCCGGGTCTCCCGGTTTTAGAGTATGACGATAATTTGCAAAAATCACACTTAGACTTAAAAACAGGCCGTTAAAGGGTGAAAACCCAAACCAGCCACCAAACGACCCCGTAGGAGGAACGAACACCTCACACGGGACCATTGTAACTTGTAGGAACTGACCGCATAGTCCCGGGTCTCTCGGTTTGAGAGTATGACTACAATTTGGAAAAATCACACTTAGACTTACAAAAACAGGTCGTTAAAGGGTGAAAACCCAAACCTACAAAAATCACACTTAGACTTAAAAACAGGCCGTTAAAGGGTGAAAACCCAAATCGGCCCCCAAACGACCCTGTAGGAGGCACGAACACCTCGTACGGGACCAATGTAACTTGTAGGAACAGACCGCATAGTCGCAGGTCTCCCGATTTGAGAGTATGACGATAATTTGCAAAAATCACACTTAGACTTAAAAACAGGCCGTGAAAGGGTGATAATCCAAACCAGCCCCCAAACGGCCCTGAAGGAGGCACGAACACCTCGCACGGGACCAATGTAACTTGTAGGCTAAGAAGCACGGACTTGACACGTAATAAGGAATACGACTCAATTCTGGATACGAAATACGTGATTTTTTCAAAACGTAGAATACGGATACGCTAGGATACGTTGAATATTTATTATTTATTTTATATATATTAATGATAAACTTGATAAAATGAAACTAAAGCATTAAACACCATTATATTAAAGTGCTCAAATATGATGATTGTTGTCACCAAACAAACACCATTACAATAAAACATCATTAACATAAAAGGTTGTTCCAACAAAAACATAAGACAAAAATAAAGATAATATCCTCAGCATAAAATAAGATAGAGAGAAGCCTCCCGAGAGCATCCCGGATTCATAGTATCTCAATCACTAAGTAGAGCCAATATCAACGGCATTATCATCTCCGTCAACCACATCATCGAGTACCATAAAAAAGGATTCAAACAGGAAGATGCAAATGTTAAAAATAACACAGCTAAGAGTGAAAACAGTTAAAGAAAATAATATAGTTAAAAACAACATAGATAAAAAAAAGAATGAAAACATAAAAACAGTTAAGAAAAAAATCAGAAAACAATACATCACAAACAAAGAATGAAAAACAAACAACACAGTTAAAAAAATATAGTAAAGGAAGAAAAATAATTAAAGGATGAAAAAATACAGTTAAAAAAAACACAACTAAAAAAATAAAAATAAAACGTACCTTAAAAGCGTAACCTAACGTAGCCCCAACATATCCTATCGTATCCCCAGCGTATCCTAACGTATCCCAGCCATTTAATAAATAAATAAAAATTAGGATACTCTAGGATTCGCGTATCCTAGCGTATCCAAATGTATCCAGTATCCTATCCGTGTCCAACAAAAATTTGAGACCTCCCGAGAGTATCCGTGCTTCATAGCTTGTAAGAACTGACCACGTAGTCCCGGGTCTCCTGGTTTAAGAGTATGACGATAATTTGCAAAAATCACACTTAGACTTAAAAATAGGCCATTAAAGGGTAAAAACCCAAACCAGCCCCCAAACGACCCCGTAGAAGGCACGAACACCTCACACGGGACCAATGTAATTTGTAGGAACTCACCGCGTAGTCCAGGGGCTCCCGGTTTGAGAGTATGATGATAATTTGCAAAAATCACACTTAGACTTAAAAACAGGCCGTTAAAGGATGAAAACCCGAACCAGCCCCCAAACAACCCCGTAGGAGGCACGGACACCTCACACGGGACCAATGTAACTGGTAGGAATTGATCGCGTAGTCCCGGGTCTCCCGGATTGAGAGTATGACGATAATTTGTAAAAATTAAACCTAGACTTAAAAACAGGCCGTTAATGGGTGAAAACCCAAACCAGCCACCAAACGACCCCGTAGGAGGAACGAACACCTAGCACGGGACCAATGTAACTTGTAGGAACTGACCGCGTAGTCCCGGATCTCCCGGTTTGAGAGTATGACGATAATCTGCACAAATCACACTTAGACTTAAAAATAAGCCGTTAAAGGGTGAAAACCAAAACCAGCCTCCAAACGACCCCGTAGGAGGCACGAACACCTCGCACGGGACCAATGTAACTTGTAGGAACTGACCGCGTAGTCTCGGGTCTCCTGATTTGAGAGTATGAAGCTAATTTGTAAAAATCACAATTAAACTTGAAAACAGGACGTTAAAGGGTGAAACCCCGAACCAGCCACCAAACGACCCCGTAGAAGGCACGAACACCTGGTACGGGACCAATGTAACTTGTAGAAACTGATCGCGTAGTCCCGGGTCTCCCGGTTTGAGAGTATGATGATAATTTGCAAAAATCACACTTAGACTTAAAAACAGGCCGTTAAAGGGTAAAAACCCGAACAAGCCCCCAAACAATCTCGTAGGAGGCACGAACACCTCGTACAGGACCAATGTAACTTGTAGGAACTGACCACGTAGTCCCGGGTCTCCCAGTTTGAAAGTATGAAGATAATTTGCAAAAATCACACTTAGACTTAAAAACAGGCCGTTATTGGGTGAAAACCCAAACCAGCCACCAAACGACCCCGTAGGAGGCACAAACACCTTGCGCGAGACCAATGTAACTTGTAGGAACTGACCGCGTAATCCCAGGTCTCCCGGCTTTAGAGTATGACGATAATTTGCAAAAATCATACTTAGACTTAGAAATAAGCTGTTAAAGGGTGAAAACCCAAACCAGCCCCCAAACGACCCCGTAGGAGGCACGAACACCTCACACGGGACCAATGTAACTTGTAGGAACTGACCGCGTAGTCCCGGGTCTCCCGATTTAAGAATATGATGATAATTTGGAAAAATCACACTTAGACTTAAAAATAGGCCTTTAAAGGGTGAAAACCTGAACCAGCCACCAAACGACCCTATAGGAGGCACGAACACCTCGCACGGGACCAATGTAACTTGTAGGAATTGACCGCGTAGTTCCGCGTCTCCCGGTTTGAGAGTATGACAATAATTTGTAAAAATCACACTTAGACTTAAAAACAGGTCGTTAAAGGGTGAAAACCCGAACCAGCCCCAAACGACCCCGTAGGAGCCCCGAACACCTCGCAAGGGACCAATGTAATATGTAGAAACTGATCGCATAGTCCCGAGTCTCCCGGTTTAAGAGTATGACAATAATTTACAAAAATCACACTTAAACTTAAAAGTAGGTCGTTAAAGGGTGAAAACCCAAACCAGCCACCAAACGACCTCGTAGGAGGCACTAACACCTCGCGCGAGACCAATGTAACTTATAGGAACTAATCGCGTAGTCGCCGGTCTCCCGGTTTGAGAGTATGACGATAATTTTGAAAAATTGCACTTAGACTTAAAAACAGGTCGTTAAAGGGTGAAAACCCAAACCAGCCACCAAACGACCCCGTAGAAGTCACGAACACCTCGCATGGGACCAATGTAACTTGTAGGAACTGACTGTCTAGTCATGGGTCTCCTAGTTTGAGAGTATGACGATAATTTAACTAGCCCCCAAACGACCCCGTAGGAGGCACGAACACCTCGCAAGGGACCAATGTAACTTGTAGGAACTGACCAAGTAGTCCCGAGTCTCCCGATTTGAGAATATGACTATAATTTTCAAAAAACACACTTAGACTTAAAAACAGGCCGTTAAAAGGTGAAAACCCAAATCAGCCACCAAATGACCCCATAGGAGGCACGATCACCTCGCACCGGACCAATGTAACTTGTAGGAACTAACCACGTAGTCCCGGGTCTCGCGGTTTGAGAGTATGACGATAATTTACAAAAATCACACTTAGACTTAAAAACAGGCCGTTAAAGGGTGAAAACTCAAATCAGCCACCAAACGACCCCATAGGAGGAACGAACACCTCGCACGGGACCAATGTAACTTGTAGGAACTGACCGCGTAGTCCCGGGTCTCCCGGTTTGAGAGTATGACGATAATTTGCAAAAATCACACTTAGACTTAAAAAACAGGTCGTTAAAGGGTGAAAACCCAAACCTACAAAAATCACACTTAGACTTAAAAATAGACCGTTAAAGGGTGAAAACCCAAATCAGCCACCAAACGACCCTGTAGGAGGCACGAACACCTCATACGGGACCAATGTAACTTGTAGGAACCGACCGCGTAGTCGCAGGTCTCCCGATTTGAGAGTATGACGATAATTTGCAAAAATCACACTTAGACTTAAAAACAGGCCGTGAAAGGGTGATAATCCAAACCAGCCCTCAAACGATCCCGTAGGAGGCACGAACACCTCGCACGGGACCAATGTAACTTGTAGGCTAAGAAGCAAGGACTCGACACATAATACGGAATACAACTCGATTCGGGATACGAGATACGTGATTTTTTCAAAATATAGAAAACGGATACGCTAGGATACGTTAAATATTTATTATTTATTTTATATATATATTAATGATAAACTTGATAAAATGAAACTAAAGCATCAAACACCATTATATTAAAGTGCTCAAATATGATGATTGTTGTCACCAAACAAACACCATTACAATAAAACATCATTAACATAAAAGGTTGTTCCAACAAAAACATAAAACAAAAATAAAGATAATATCCTCAGCATAAAATAAGATAGAGAGAAGCCTCCCGAGAGCATCCCGGCTTCATAGTATCTCAATCACTAAGTAGAGCCAATATCAACGGCATTATCATCTCCGTCAACCACATCATCGAGTACCATAAAAAAGGATTCAAACAGTAAGATGCAAATGTTAAAAATAACACAGCTAAGAGTGAAAACAGTTAAAGAAAATAATATAGTTAAAAACAACATAGATAAAAGAAAGAATGAAAACATAAAAAAAGTTAAGAAAAAAATCAGAAAACAATACAGCACAAGCAAAGAATGAAAAACAAACAACACAGTTAAAAAAACATTGTAAAGGAAGAAAAATAATTAAAGAATGAAAAAAAAACAGTTAAAAAAAACACAACTAAAAAAATAAAAATAAAACGTACCCTAAAAGCGTATCCTAACGTAGCCCCAACATATCCTATCGTATCCCCAGCGTATCCTAACGTATCCCAGCCATTTAACAAATAAATAAAAATTAGGATACTCTAGGATTCGCGTATCCAAGCGTAACCAAATGTATCCCGTATCCTATACGTGTCCAACAAAAATTTGAGACCTCCCGAGAGTATTCGTTCTTCATAGCTTGTAAGAACTGACCGCGTAGTCCCGGGTCTCCTGGTTTAAGAGTATGACGATAATTTGCAAAAATCACACTTAGACTTAAAAATAGGCCATTAAAGGGTCAAAACCCAAACCAGCCCCCAAACGACCCCGTAGAAGGCACGAACACCTCGCACGGGACCAATGTAACTTGTAGGAACTCACCGCGTAGTCCAGGGTCTCCCGATTTGAGAGTATGATGATAATTTGCAAAAATCACACTTAGACTTAAAAGCAGGCCGTTAAAGGGTGAAAACCCGAACCAGCCCCCAACAACCCCGTAGGAGGCTCGAACACCTCGCACGGGACCAATGTAACTGGTAGGAACTGACCGAGTAGTCCCGGGTCTCTCGAATTGAGAGTATGATGATAATTTGTAAAAATCAAACTTAGACATAAAAACAGGCCGTTAATGGGTGAAAACCGAAACCAGCCACCAAACGACCCCGTAGGAGGCACGAACACCTCGCACGGGACCAATGTAACTTGTAGGAACTGATCGCGTAGTCCCGGGTCTCCCGGTTTGAGAGTATGACGATAATTTGCAAAAATCACACTTAGACTTAAAAATAAGCCGTTAAAGGGTGAAAACCCAAACCAGCCTCCAAACGGCCCCTTAGGAGGCATGAACACCTCGCACCGGACCAATGTAACTTGTAGGAACTGACCGCGTAGTCCCGGGTCTCCTGATTTGAGAGTATGACGATAATTTGCAAAAATCACACTTAGACTTAAAAACAGACCGTTAAAGGGTGAAAACCCGAACCAGCCACCAAACGACCCCGTAGAAGGCACGAACACCTCGTACGGGACCAATGTAACTTGTAGAAACTGACCGCGTAGTCCCGAGTCTCTCGGTTTGAGAGTATGACGATAATTTGCAAAAATCACACTTAGACTTAAAAACAGGCCGTTAAAGGGTGAAAACCCGAACCAGCCCCCAAACAATCCCGTTGGAGGCACGAACACCTCGCACAGGACCAATGTAAGTTGTAGGAACTGACCACGTAGTCCTGGGTCTCCCAGTTGGAAAGTATGAAGATAATTTGCAAAAATCACACTTAAACTTAAAAACAGGCCGTTATTAGGTGAAAACTCAAACCAGCCACCAAACGACCCTGTAGGAGGCACGAACACCTCGCGCGGAACCAATGTAACTTGTAGGAACTAACCGCGTAATCCCAGGTCTCCTGGTTTGAGAGTATGACGATAATTTGCAAAAATCACACTTAGACTTAAAATAAACCGTTAAAGGGTGAAAACCCAAACCAGCCCCCGAACGGCCCCTTAGGAGGCATGAACACCTCGCACGGGACCAATGTAACTTGTAGGAACTGACCGCGTAGTTTCGGGTCTCCCGGTTTGAGACTATGACGATAATTTGGAAAAATCACACTTAGACTTAAAAACAGGCCGTTAAAGGGTGAAAACCTGAACCAGCCACCAAACGACCCCGTAGGAGGCACGAACACCTCGCACGGGACCAATGTAACTTGTAGGAACTGACCGCGTAATCCCACGTCTCCCAGTTTGAGAGTATGACAATAATTTGTAAAAATCACACTTAGACTTAAAAACAGGTCGTTAAAGGGTGAAAACCCGAACCAGCCCCAAACGACCCCGTAGGAGCCACGAACACCTCGCAAGGGACCAATGTAACTTGTAAAAACTGATCGCATAGTCCCGATTCTCTCGGTTTGAGAGTATGATAATAATTTACAAAAATCACACTTAAACTTAAAAGTAGGTCGTTAAAGGGTGAAAACCCAAACCATCCACCAAATGACCTCGTAGGAGGCACTAACACCTCGCACGGGACCAATGTAACTTGTAGGAGCTAATCGCGTAGTCGCGGGTCTCCCAGTTTGAGAGTATGACGATAATTTGGAAAAATCGCACTTAGACTTAAAAACAGGCCGTTAAAGGGTGAAAAACCAAACCAGCCACCAAACGACCCCGTAGGAGTCACGAACACCTCGCACGAGACCAATGTAACTTGTAGGAACTGATCTTATAGTCTTCGGTCTCCTAGTTTTAGAGTATGATGATAATTTAACCAGCCCCCCAAACGACCCCGTAGGAGGCACGAACACGTCGCAAGGGACCAATGTAACTTGTAGGAACTGACCGCATAGTCCCGGGTCTCCCGGTTTGAGAATATGACGATAATTTGCAAAAAAACACTCTTAGACTTAGAAACAGGCCGTTAAAGGGTGAAAACCCAAATCAGCCACCAAACGACCCCGTAGGAGGCACGAACACCTCGCATCGGACCAATGTAACTTGTAGGAACTAACTGCGTAGTCCCGGGTCTCCCGGTTTGAGAGTATGACGATAATTTGCAAAAAATACACTTAAACTTAAAAACAGGCCGTTAAAGGGTGAAAACCCAAACCAGCGCCCAAACGACCCCGTAAGAGGCATAAACACCTCGTACGGGACCAATGTAAGTTGTAGGAACTGACCATGTAGTCCTGGGTTCTCCCGATTTTAGAGTATGACGATAATTTGCTAAAAACACACTTAGACTTAAAAACAGGTCGTTAAAGGGTGAAAACTCAAACCAGCCACCAAACGACCCCGTAGGAGGCACGAACACCTCGCATGGGACCAATGTAACTTGTAGGAACTGACCGCGTAGTCCCGGGTCTCCCGATTTGAGAGTATGATGATAATTTGCAAAACACACACTTAAACTTAAAAACAGATCGTTAAAAGGGTGAAAACCCAAATCTTCCACCAAACGATCCCGTAGGAGGCACGAACACCTCGCACGGGACCAATGTAACTTGTAGGAACTGACCGCATAGTCCCGGGTCTCCCGATTTGAGAGTATGATGATAATTTATAAAAATAACACTTCAAAACAGGCCGTTTGTGGGTGAAACCCCAAACTAGCTCCCAAACTGTCCCGTAAGAGGCACGAATACCTCGCACGGGACCAATGTAACTTGTACAAACTAACCGCATAGTCGTATATATCATTTTTCTGTTTGTATATGCAATATTTCTGCTTGAATACGATTTTTTTTAAAATGACTTGGTTATTAATATTGTATCTTTTTTGTGTCTTTTTTTTTTCTTGATTTTTTTTTGCAAAAAAAAAATATTTTTCCTACCGAATTTGGAATTTGCAGATTTTCCAGATTTGTTTCCTATTATTATTTTTTTTAATCAACCGAAAAATCTGGCATGGTTTTAAATCGTGCCAATGTATAAAAATGAGAACGCTTATAAAACTATCTGGCACGCTTTATAATCGTGCCAAAAAATAGACAATTTGGCACGGTTTCGGCGTGTGCCAAAAGCGTGCCAGATTTAACATCTAGCACGATTTAAAAGCGTGTCAAAAGCATGCCAGATAAAAAAACTGGCACAGTTTAAAAGCATGCCAGTTTGGGAAATCTGGCACGGTTTTAAACCGCGCCAGAAAATCTGGCACCCCTGATTCTGGCACGGTTTTGAACCGTGTCAGATTGCGTCTGACACTATTTTAAACCATGTCAATTTCCTAGTTTTGGTGTAGTGATGATGTGTCTTGTACATCATAGGCGTGTGTTTTATTAATGAACTAATAATGATTAAGGTTTATGGACGAGAAAGTGTTTGCATGTGGATTTTTTAGATAATAGCGTAGGACTAATGATGGTTCGGTGAAGGATTTATAGATGATATATAGTGAGAGTTCATATGGGCATTAGGATTATAGTTGCGGGTTTCGTATAATTTTGGAAGTGTTTCCATATCGAGAGTAGGTACAACAATGTGAAGATTTCAAGATTGGATATTAACATATTTCTTGAATTAGAGATATAATGAATTTTTGAATCGGGGTACAAACATGGACTAGATGCTAGTAATGGAATACTTTACAGGATGACTAAATGTGATGGTCATCTGGTGATGGATTTATCTCAGTAGGTAAGAATACTCATGATGAGAAGCATTTGTATTGTAAAAGTTTTGGGTTACTTTGATAGATCTATGTCTAGCCATGGCCTCGGTTACATGAAGATGTGTATTGTCACAAATAATGTTTTAATAGTGAAGTTTTCATTAAAAATGGGAGATAATAGACGTTATTAGGATGTGTAGATCTTTATAGGCTTAGAAGTGATTAAGTGTTCTAATAGATTTAAGGATGGACAGAGGGTTTCCAATCGTATGTGTGAGAAGAACATGATGTTCTTAGCATTACTGGATCGATTAACTAACGGGGTTTAGTATAACTCTTAAAAGTGATGAGCCTTTTGTTAAAATTGGCACAAGTTGAAATTTGCATGGTTAGCATAATGTTTCATATTTGGTCTTGGAACGACGGATCTCAATGAACGAATGAGCTACGTAATAGTGTATTGGGAGGGTTCCTTGTTTGGAATTCTCTTACGAGATGTCCCACGCATGAAACTTATAAAGTTTCAGGGGTTGAGAAATGTTTGGGTTCTAGCATGTTTCATTAATATGTTATACATGTGTGGAGATATAACACAACGAGCGACGTTATATTATATGATCTAAGGCCAATGGGACTAAGGAGTGTAGCAATAAGAGCACTTAGTTATGTTTTCACCACAAGTTGAATAAGTGGGACAATATGCATGGTATATACGGTTCATTTTGGATCTATATGTATCATCCATATGTGATGTTTGTGCATATATACGTGTGATATGTGGCGTATGGGTGACCCGGTCGCACTATGGTAGATGGAGATGAGCCTTTTTCATTTATCTCATGGGATATATGTATAGACTAATTGAGCATAAATCTATGATATTTATGTGGGTTAAGTTTTGATGTTATGTTTCAGTGAATTTCGTGGACGAAATTCCGTTATTAGAGAGGAAGAATGTAATACCCCATATTTTCATAATAAATTATTTTTTGTAGAATTTAATTTAATAAATTTGTGAATAAATTATTTGATTGTGATTGCATGTTTATATGATTCATTTATGAATAATTTGTTCACTCATAAAAAAATAAATTGTATATTAATTAAATTATTATGTGGTGATTAAACATAAAATGTGTGACTTGGATAGATGTAGTTTGGGCACATTTTGAATGGAATCAAAAACTCGTTTAGGTGCTTTAGACATCCAAAGTTGGTCCAGGGGTATAGGTATACCTTTAGGGGAGTTATTAGGTCAACCTGAGAAGTATTTCGAGCCTATTTGGGGGCCCAAAAGTTGGGGTCTAAGTTTAATACGGTATTTGGGGTTGTAAGATGATGATTGTAAAACTAAGAGGCTATTCACATCCATAAGACAGCAACCCTAGCATCCCCATACCCCATTGGAGAAGTTACCAAGTCTTGATAAGGGAGAAACATTAAGGATCCAAGAGGAGAGACTCCAATCACTTGTATAAGGCAAGAATTCTCTTGTTAAATATGTTGTAATTTGTTTCTTAATTCATTTATGAATTTTTCATAACAATTTCAGGTTAATTGAATGAATTGATGACTTTGAATAATTGTAATAAACTCTGTGATTCTTAGAACAAATCTAGAAAATAATGGTGTTTAAAGATTAAACATTTTGGTGACAAACCCGGAATTGGTATCGTGTTATTTGAAAATTGAACCTTAGAATCCATGTTGCGGGATTACTATTTTGATGATTACAATTTAGGTATTTGGTCCTTTTAAATCTAAGAATGATTAGATGAAAAGTAGAATTAAAGTTGGGTTAGATGGACTCTAGTGTTATATTGAATTATTGCGATTATGGGGGTACGATCCTATGCTAAATGGCGAGATGATCATATAAAAAGGATCTTCTAATCATGAGGAGCCTATAACTATTAAATTAAAAGTAGTTAGAATAGTGGAAAGAAAATTGGAAATGTGGGTATTAAACCCGTATAGAAAAAGTGTAGCAATTCTTTCTTCTGCCAGAATTCGAATCGATTTGACCTTTCGGGCGAATTGATTCTGCCCTAGAGGTGAATCGATTCGGCTTGGTTTGGGTCAGGTTAGGAATGGGGAATTTTTGGGTGATTTTTATGAACCTAAGTGAGTATGTGAGAGGTCATTTTAGTTAGTGGATAATAACTTAAAAATAATTTTGTGTATTTGTTATTTGGAGAAATTGACAATTAACTAGATCGTTAATTTTTGTAGCAAAGATACCATTGGGAGATTGGTGAGACTCATGGGGGTTAATTCTAGGGATAATTACCTATGATGTCCATATCATTTGTTAAAATATGTATTTATTTATTTATGTGAACATACCCATGTTCGTGGACGGCCTATCACTTTGGGTTGCTATGTCTCGGGACCGTAGCACACGTCGGCACAGGTGGTATAGGCATTGTGTAGGTCATGATTTTAGGTCCTACATGGCAGCACCACTTACAAGGAGGTAGGTGGGATGGATGGAATCCATTGTCACCATCGGGGGTATGGATCGTGCAATAGTGTATTGTGTACGAACTGCCCAACTTGTGTATTTTGTGATGTCTATTTGGATGAGGGACTCCTCCGAACTTATCGATAGAGCACGAAGGGGACATTGAAGGTAGATGCCTTTGTGTGTGGTATATATGTAATGACATATACAATTATATAAATTAATTGAGAACAAATCCATGTGTTCTAATGATGTAGACAATTATTAATGACACCAATGCTTTGTAAAATTCATAATGAGATGATATGTTGTTTCTCGTGGGTAGTATTATAGAGGTTACTATTGGGACTATAAGCATATGTGTAGATGGTTACCTTTAGTCTATGAATTGTTCTAGATGCCTTAAATATAATCTTATTAGTATAGATATATTAGATTTCATAATTGGGACATGGGTTGACATGCATATAATTTTTCACTTAAATAAGGAGTGAGATACTTACTGCTTGCAAGTGCCGATGGGCGGTGTATAATGTGAGTTAACTACATAATTACATCTTGCAACTTTAGGGAAGTGACATAAATTATAAAATGTTTTCCCCCAAGTTTGTCGCTGATAGGAGATGAGGCTTGCGATCGTATTTGATTAGTAGTTAATTCAGTTCGATTGACTCTAGCATAGGCTACTATTTTTATTCAAGCTATTTCATTATTCAAGAGATTGTATGGGCATGAGACCAAGTTTTATTATTCTTTCTTTTATGTATTCATTTATAATTAAGTTGGATGTTTTATTACTAGTTTGGATATTGAATTTATTTATTGCCAGTTATTATTTCAATGATTTCATTGTGCGTGTTTGATTTAAAATTATAAATATCATATTATGGTTTGATGTTGAGAATGATTTAGATTGTTAGGAAAGCCCCATATTTGGTGTATTGTGTCTAACCAACCTTTATGTGGAAAATTGGGGTTGTTATATTTATCTCTTGGATATTTTTTTTCCTATATATTGAGATGAGATCTTTAAATTTCCATCAAGCCTCAGATGATTTTTTGGTAACATTCTTTTGTTTTTAGAATACAAACTCCTTAGATGATTTTAGATCAAACCTTAAAGAACACATTTCTTGTTCTAAATCTTGTGGAGTTAATTTTTCACTACTTAAGATGTGAAAATAGTTTCATGTGGCTAATCGATGGACATCGAAGAAAGTGGAGCTTAATGAGTTTTGGCATTGTTGGATTTGTATCGATGTCTATCGAAACCAAGGAAGGAACATATAACTAAAATTATTAGTGGAGTATAAGTATGTAAGTCAGTCAGTGTCATTCTATAATATCTAGTTGTAAAAGTGTTGAAAAGGGAGTTTATTCAAAACGGGGTTTCCACATCTCCCATCTTGTGGTTTATTTTTCTCAATTTAGATTCAATATCTTGGATGTTTAGGTTCACCTAATTAATCAAGATAAAATTGGACTTAATTGAATTTGTCTTGTGTGTGTGACATAATCTATGAGTTTTACATAACTAGACCACGCCGTGAAACTTGTTTTACAAATATGATTCCCCACGTTAAGTGTCTGAAACCTACTTGTTCAAATCAATTTGTTGTTAATTTTTTTTAACCAACATCTAATCTATTTCCTTGATTCTCAAACTTAACTTATTTTCTACTCCATCGGGATTATAAAAATATCCATCAGCTGGGTTTTACTTGGTGGAAACAAAACATATAAGTCTGTCAAGGGAGTATCACAATCCATGGTATCCCCTGGACGCAGATTCCTCTGAATTCTGATCTCTGACATACTCATATAATGTCACCCAATATGCGGGGATCATTTGATTCAATCTAAAATTGAATCGCACCCATATCAAACAAATCGACAACTACATAATCATTACAATCCTCGGGATTAAGAATCGATGACCCTTTTTGCAATGGTGTGAGATTTATTGAGTCTAATATAGATAACTCTTAGACTCAAATCTCACTTGTGGTCCCATTCAATACATTCATGCGATATACCGATCGTAATACTTTATTGAATAATCACACAAGTTCTCGAAACATCATGACGGTTCCCCATTATTTGAGATAAAATACGAGTATTGCATCAAGACCGTTTTAATAGGGTGTCAACACCCTATCTAGGTTATGAACATTTTAATAGTGTTATAATAATAATTCCAATCTCCTCGTGATCAATCTGAAGTCGCATGAATGGAATATCTACTAACCTCTATTGACTGATATTAATATGAAACATTATAGTTAAACAAATATAAAATCATTCTCATAAACCTGATATTTCATAATGAAATGACTTAAAAGTAACCATTATATATGTTTTTATGAATAAAACCCCAACATATATCTATAATGGCATCGGTATTAGTAACCTAGTTTTGGAGATTTAATACAGTACAAATGATATCTTTCTCTCAGGATTTTAGATCAATACACTCCCTAATCTGGCAGGAAAAAACATAAAAGAAAAGGTGAGTCCAGAAAACAACCCAGATGGAAATGTCAATGTAATTCAAATGTTCAAGAATATGCACTTCATTATCGTAATGGGGCTGGGACATAGATAATAAGGAATCCTTTGTTCTGAAGGAATCCTACCCTCCCTATGATCTAGGGTATCAACCGTCTCTAGCGGAGCTCATGTCTCTCTGTCAATCATACAGAAATAGAATGTTGAAGGAAAGAAGGGACCTCTGAGGATTATTTAAATGGGAATTTTATCAAAGATGGTGAGGACTTAACCTATTATATCTTTCCTAAACCATGTTATAATATTACCAAGAAGAAACTAAATCCACAATTTGAGATCTTGTTCCAGGACAAATTCACTTGGACTGGAGGCTCAAAACATGAGGTGAATCCCTTAACCATTAAGTCTACTTACTCAAGCTCTTAGAACACAGAATGAACTTAAAACACCAATATAGATGAATTATTTGGATTCAATGCACTGGGAATGGACCTCTGCATAATACACATGAGTCTAAATCGTCCGACCCTTCCTCGAAGATAACCCCAACTGATAAGCATCTCTTCAACTAGCAAAGTGTTCCAGTCAACCCAATTGTACCTGTCCAAAACCCTATTGTGTATCTCTTAGATAATGGACCTTAATTTATCTCCCCTTATTCTATTATTGATGAAAATGCAAATGAGGCATCCTTTGATGAGGTCCTCAATGTTGTATTTCCTGAAAACGTTGTTAATCAAATAAATGAGGATTTTGAGTATCATGATGTGCCTTGTATTAATTGCACTGATTCTAATTAAACATTTAATGAAGATGATCTGATAAACGAATAATTCTTAACTGATCTTAATAAGAAAAAAATAAAAAACATAATCAGATTGAAACTAATGATGATGAGACTATTGTTATTAATCTTGGTTCTAATAGCATTCCACGTGAGATTAGGATAGGATCAACCCTTAAACGATCATAATCAGTTATAATTCGAAGAGATTCTGACAGAATTCCTAGACTTCTTCTCATGGTCTTATAGAGAGATGCCTAGCATTGACCTAAATATCATGCAAAATAAGATCCCCACAGATCCTGAATGCAAACCAATCAAGAAGAATATGAGGAAACTCTAGCCTGAATGGTCCCTCAAAGAAAAAAATGAATTGATCAAACAACTGAGCGTAGCTTTAATCCGTGTGGTTTAGTATCCAACTTGGACTGCCAATAGTATTCTCGTGTCAAAATCAAGAGGGAACGTCTACATCTGCATTGACTATCGAGATTTGAATAAATCTTCTTTGAAGGGCAATTACCCCTGACGAACATTGATATGATCATAGATAATACCATTAATCATTCCTTTAAATCATTCTTTGATGAGTTTGCAGGGTATAATCGGATCAAGATACATCCCCACCTCTAAGAAAAGATTGTTTTCGCCACCCCATGGGTACCTTCTGCTACACTATCATGTATTTTGGTCTTAAAAAAATATTGGGGCTACATATAAAAGAGAGGCCACAACCATCCTTTATGATTTTATCCACAAATGGATGTCAATTACATGATCAAATCCAAGACTCAAGAAAGTCACGTTATTGCATTAAGGAATACCAGATGAGCCATAACCCATAAAAAACATTTTTAGTTTCACAAAGGGTAAACTCCTTATCTTCATAGTCAAAAAAATAAAGAGCAAAGTAGATCCCTTTAAACTCAAGGCAATCCCTGAAATGCCACCACCTTGGAATAAGAAGTAAGTGCGCAATTTTTAAAAAAACTACAATACATAAATAGGTTCATAAATCATCTGGCTTCCATCTGTGAACCCATATTTAAAATACTCTAAAAGGGTTCTATCAAAGTCTGGAATGAGTCATGTCAAGAAGCCTTCAATAAAATCAAGTAATACTGCACCTGACCTATGGTGCTCATGCCACCGCAATTGGCTCTGCCCCTTATTCTGTACCCAACTATAGTGACACTAAGGTTGGAGCCATGCTAGCCTAATACATCGAAAAATCATGAAATGAGAGAACTATGTAATACGCCAGTCGAAAATCGGTAGGATATGAAGTAAACTATACATCACTCGATAAAGAGTGTGTCGCTTTGGTCAGGGTGACTCAAAAATTTAGACACTGCATGACCACGTTCCCTATGAAGTTAGTGTCTCAAATAGATCCCATGAAGTACCTGCTGGGAAAAACTGCCTTGTCAAGATGCATGGACCGTTGGTTATTATTGCTATTAGATTTTTACATCACGCGTGTCATGCAAAAGGACATCAAAGGAAGATACATCTCTTATTACCTAGTCGATTATCACATGGGAGAAGCCTATGTATGGATTTTTGAATTCACAAAGGAGGACATCATTTGCATAACTCATGAGGAAATTTGGCGAAAGTTGTTCTTTGACGAAGCCACTAACAATAATGGATATGGCATTGTGATACTCTTGATCATGCCAGTTGACTCTCATACTCTAGCTGACATCAAGTTAGACTTCCACTGCACTAAAAATATGACAAAATATGAAACATGCACTATATGTCTGAACCTCACCCTAAAAAAATTGGTACCTTGATGTCTACTACTGTGACTTGACCCTTATCATAAGGCAAGTCCTCCAAAAATGGAAGGTCAAAGATGAGAAGATCCTACATTTTCACGCTCACCTTGAAGAACTCACCTCCTGATTCGAGGATGTAACCTTCCATTATCTCTACAGCTCAAGAAATAGCTTTGTTAATGCATTGGTAACTTGGGCCTCTATGGTCGACATGCCTGAGGGAATAATAATGACCACCTTTCATGGTCAGAAGTAGTCCATGCTAACTTATTGCTACCATAATGATCTCGTTAGAGTTTAAGATCCATACAAAGTTGGAATATAGTATTATGATATTTGGTGCCTCTTCAAGCATGGTCGGTATCCTCAAGGGGATTATAAGACTGACTATATGAACCTTCGCCAACTTACAAATTAGTATATAATTTGCGATGAGGCATTATTAAAAAGGAACTTTGATGGCATGCACTTACTATGCAAATAATGGGTTGTCATTGAATAATTAATCCAAAAAATCCATAGTGGGGAATCTAAGAGTATTCATATACTCATTTGTTCCATCACAAGTAGTTGTCTTACTTCGATTTTCCAAAACTCTTTAGTTCCCTTATTTACCTCTTCGAAAAGATTCATTAACATTCAAGGTCTTAAATTCGATTATTTCTCATCCTCATTATCACATATATTACATTATTGGATGAAAGGTAAATTGGAGAATTCCCTCACACACATCACGTATTCTTACAAAATAATTTTCAAAACATCTTGGTTAAAACATTTGTGTGTGTAAATATTGAGGTTTTTCTAACTTGATTTTTCTTGTATAACAAATGTTTGAAAAAATTAAAAATAAGAAAATTTGAGTGAACTTGACTAGTTTCACTTCAGTGACAATCTGTGTCACTCAAGCAAAAATGGACACAAGTGCTTTTTGAAAAAACTCTACAACTTGGAACAAGCAACTTATCGTTAAAGCTTCGCTACAAAGACACCTTCCTATACATCTATACTTCCCATGCTAGTTTCCAAGTCCTTTCAAGGTTTCTTTAAAAATCTCTAGATAAATGCGCGACTTGCACGGCGGAAGGTTCGCTCGAGAAATGCTCATCGTCGCTAGAAAAATACCTCTGGTGATACGTACAGATTCAAAAATCTATTATAAGGATATTTGGAGATATTCTAGATTTTTGTGCAAAAAAGAAACTCTTTGGAAATTGATTAGAAAAGCTAGATCCCAAACCACTCTCTCACACATGCTTTGGTTAAAAGATGTGTCATTTGGCTTGTCATGGTATTTAGGAAATCTATTTATGTGGTTTTCCTTATATAAACTATCATTTCTCTTCATTTCAATATAACTCTCATATTTTTCATGATCAAAAGATTAAGGGCGTGTTTAAATGTGTATTATTTTTTCCCTTTCTTCTAAGGAGATAAGAACACATTTGCAAACAGGAGTTAACCTATTTTGAGAACCTAGTTCATCCTTTTCACATTCTCTTCTTTTCATTTAATCACCTTTGTTTTTAAAGGTTGAATTATATTAAAGAAGACAAATATCTTTATCCAGAATTCATTTTCATAAAAAAAAAACTATACACTTTGTGTGTTTCTACCAACAAGAAGTATTGTGATATTTTAGGTACTCTTGCGAGGTTCATATCATGTGTGATCTCCAAAGTTTTAAGACAAAGGATTGTGAAACATTGTTGACGTTTGTCATGCCATCTAGATGTTGAGATTATCCATCAATGGGTAGGAAACTCTGGCTTGCTACAATTTGATGGAAAAATTGTGAAGGTGTGAGTTAGCACGAATAGGAGTGTAAGTCATTAGTCCAATCTCTAAGTATTTACCAAGTTTAGTAAGTTTTTTGCACTGGCCCGAGGTTTTTCCTGTTAGTGGGTTTTTTCCTCGTACATCTGTTGTTGTGATATTATTTATCTCTTTCGTATCTTTTGACTTCCACATGCTTAAATAAGATAAAACTTGAAATTATTTGATTAAAATTTAGGTAAATTTTCTAACATAATATTTTATGTGAGCGAAATAAATTTTTGGTGGGTCTCCATTTTGGTATGCATTACGCACTCTCAACTGGTATCAGAGCTTAGTCCTCTTTTACTTAGGCTAAAAAAACATTGAGGTATATCGTTCATTTTGTGTTAATATGGAGTATAACAATATATACTTATATGTATATTTATTTGAGAACATTGCTCAACCTACCTATAGTTTTAGCTCTTTAGATGGCGGTTCATCAAATCATAAATAATTGTGTCAATATTCATCCACTAGCGATAAATGTTCTTCTAAAATTGATACTTTACCTACTTCTAGATATTCTAGAGATGATTTTGTGAAACCAAATGTATTTCAATTTATGATTTTATATGAAAATAAAATAATTGATATAAGATCATAACTTCATTATCTTCTTTCTAATGTACTTGATATTAAAACAAACACTCAATACATGATGAGATATGTGACTAGGAGCACCTCAACCATGCAACCATACCAACATGACCAAGAGACACAATGAAGGTATCAATTAATATAATATCAACATCAACCTATCATATAACATCTCGGCCAAGACAGTGAAGATCATGACCATGATCACAAGCTATTAAAATGGTGACTCAAAGCTTGCATCAAACCCTGGCAATGATCAAATCCCGAACCTTAGGTTTAGTTCAACATGACCTATCATATAAGCAAGTTCATAACCACATCCCACAACCTATGGCGATAAGCCTCAAAGAAAGAAACATATCAATAGCCCGCATTTGATGATTCAAGTAATAGAATTCATGATGTTTACTACTTTATGTGTGTTTTAATTTAGGAACCATTGAATAAAAGTAAATTAATACGTTTATGATAAAAAATATATATATACATCTAAACCCACCCTAGAGCTCCCTAAAGCTTGGAGTAAAACCAAACAACATTTTGACGAAAACTTGAATGTTTTAGTCGACTAGACATCCCAACTAAAAGTTTAGCTAACTAAACTTTCTGACGGCCAATTATACCTTTGATAAAACCTATCCTCAAGCTTAGTTCAACATCGCCTACCACACAAGCAAGTTCAGAACCACATTCCATAACTTATGGTGCTAAAGCTTAAAGCAAGCAATATATCACAAGACCTCATTTGATGATTTAATCAAGTGAAATAATTTTCAAATTCCATGATGTTTATTGATTTATTTGTGTTGTACTTTATGAAGTTATGTACAAAAGTAAAGTGACATATTTCAATATGTATATGCTCAAAACCTATACACTTTTCTTAAAGTTTTTACTAAAACCAAATAACATTTTGACTAAAACTTGAAAGGTTTAGTAGACTAAATTTAGGTTTAGTTGACTAAAACTCTGAGGAAAATGTTTAGCCAACTAAAATTTCTGAAAGAAACATAGTCCTTTGTGATAGCCTCACCTAAAGGAGTTTTAGTCTATTAAAAATGCCAGAACCCAACCTTGAACTTTGGTAAAGTAATCCAACCTTTTATCCAAATACCCATAACATATCTAAAGTAATTACTAATCCTTTGCCCAATGTTTGATTGCCTCCTAGCACTATAAATAAAGCCTCCTTCTTCTATTCCAAAACACACAAGATTATAACAATACTCCTCCTGAGTAAAGTTCCATCTTCTGGATTGTGTCATTCCATTTCTTGAGTTTCTAGAGAGAAATCAAGAATACCCATTTGAGAGTTTTAAACTAAAAACTCCATCAAATCCAAAGCTCCATGAAACCCCATTTGAACTAAAAGATCCAACTTCGATCCTTCTTTAGTAAATTTATAAAGTCAATACACACTAATGCTCAAGAATTGTCCAAATACCACATGTGATTCTTGTTTTTTACTTTTCTAGATAGAGGAAATGAACCCATTTCACCATTTATTTTAGTAAAGCTACTTTGCTTTAATCTTTAATTGCATGTCTCATTATTTGTGATTATGGTAAACTTCATTGTATCTTCTCGACCAATAGTGTAGTTGTTGTGGGTAGTAAAGGAGTATAAAGACCTTGGGCTATGACATGGGTATCAATTGGGCAAGGATATTTTTAGCGTCTTGTTGGTTGCAATTTACAAGTTGGTGTTCCTTGTAAGATTGTAACGCCCCGATCCAGATTTATGGGTTATCTGTAGTCAAACCGGTCCAATCCAAGCGTTAGGTGAGAAGTGCAATAAAACAGACTACATAATATTTCTAGTCTAGTTTTATTTAATTATCATTTCACTTGTTTAGTATGAGATTTCCATTTCAAATCAAACTACGTGAGGGACCCGCAGAAAGCGTCCCCGAAATCCAAGCATACAAAGCTACTAATGTTAAATAAAAATAATACTTATTATACAACGCTCTAAAAATACGAAATGTACCTAACCTGTCCTAACAAAGATGAGGGAATGAGCCGAATGCCCATTAGGAAATTACAACAATGCAATCTAAAAACGAATGGCAGAAAGGATACTCTAACACGTTATATCTACGTGAATGTGAAACTACCTTATATATCTATATAATAAAGTAGAAAACTTATGTATGTCACAAGTTAAAACTATGATGTCATCTTTATGGATTTTTCTGCACTACCTATTTTGCCCCTTACAAATTTAAATTCCCCCTCTTTTGACACACTCCAATTTATTCCCCCTTCTCTTCAAAATTCAAAATTGAGGTTAGATTAGTAAAATTAGCTCACACTCTTCTCCAACCACGAGCCTCTCAATATTGAGCCAGATATATGGTCAAATAACCTATATCTCGAGCCTCTCACTATACAAGGCTCTCTCACTACATTTACTTCATCCTCTCTGTCTATACAAGGATCAAGAGAGTAAATGGAGCAAACCTTTACATTCTTATGTAAATTGAGCAAACTGTGGTAGGCGCATCTTTGTCTAAGAGACGCACGGAGGTAAACTGTGTCTCTCTCCCACTACAAATATTATTTTTTCTGTAAATGGAGCAAATTGTGGTAAACTGTGGCTCTCTCACTACATTTACCTCGGTGTATCTTTCTTTACTTATGTGTTAAGTGGAGCTTTCTGACTGAAAATGTTTAGGTAAGTGATCCGTGCTTTGTGACACTCCGAATGATTCAAATATCTAAGGTATGAGATGAGTTGCAAATATTTTTTTTAGATCTATGCATAAAATTGATGATTTGCACATATTTGAACATATCTGAGGTATGTGATGATTGACATATATTTCAGATCAACTGAAAATTATGAAGAGATCCTACAATCTCTGCCATCCATTTTCGTCGGCAAGGACTTTTCTCCAAGGACTGATCACAGCAGAACAATATAGCAGCGGAGCGAGTACTACAACAACTTCGTCGGAGTCCTTGCCAACGTGAGAGTCCTTGACAACGTCACTTTATCCTTCAGATGTATTGCAACGGCATGTATATTCCTCCCCGGAGAACAATGCAGCTTGAAAATGGTGTAGGTTTCATCGCCGTCGCAACCACTGGCACCTGAAAATAGTTTTAGTTTCATCTCGGTTTCTGATTTCAAAACATCACTTATGGGTTTTTGATTTCAAAACCCCGACATCTGTATTTTTTTGTTTTGGGGGTTTTGATTTCAAAACAAAACTAATGGGTCTTTGATTTCAAAACCCTAACATCTATATTTTTTTGCTTGGACAAACCCCAACATCTTTAATTACTATTTTGTTCTCTTGTTGGTATATTTTTCTCCTACATCATTATGTTTAAGCGGTATATGGTGATTGGTGCAATTATTTCATTTTTTTAGGTTGGATTTTGAGTTTGGATTCGATTACCTTCACATGTATGTTTTTTTTTCTTTTCTTCCAAATGGGTATCAAGTTCTCACTGCTTCATTTGGTGTTGGAAAAAGTTGTGGAAATATCGGTAAAGTGAAAAAATGGAGGAAGATTATGCTTGAGTTGATTTCTTTATTATTTTTGCTTCAAACAGTGAAATAATGGTAAAGTGAGAAAATAGAGTTGGATTTAAACCTAAAAATCCCAACAAGTTTTCCTTTCAGATCATTATCTTTCTTTAGGTGGGTTTACATGATGAGTTTTTATTTTATTTTATCAACCTCATGTGATCCTCTTTAGTATCAGGAAGAAGATTCATAGAGTGACCAACTATTTAAAGTATATTTTTATATTTGACCCGATATCTATTTTTTGGTCATTTTTAGAATTTTTGTACTCTTTATATTTTTGTTATTTTTTTATTTTTTAAAATTTAAAATTTATTTTTTTTTAAATAAACTTTTAAGATTTATGTTTTCAATACAGAATTTGATAGAGGTTCAATTTTTTATATTTTTATATAGTGGTAAGTTGTGGTGTTTTTATTATATTTGTAGGTTCACTTCCAACTCCAAGAGAACACAAACTAATTCAGAGGCATTCGATTTTTTATTTCTTTGTTTTGATCTTACTGTGTGAGAAGTTAACTTTTATTTTAATTTGTATTGTGGTTTTGGAAGTGATGTGAAGATATAATTTCTTTTTGGATACTATTAACAAATAAGACGCGAGGATATGATATGGAGTTAATTTTTAGGCGTATGTTTTATTTTTTTAAATTGTAGTTTTCAACTTTTAATTTATGTGATGTTAATTTATTGGGCTTTCAAGTTTTATTCTCTCTTTTTTAAAGTGAATTTAAAATTTTATTGTTGTTACGAAAAAAATGTTAATTTGATTCATTCTCAATTTTATTTGGTGTGTTTGGTGATAGTTGTAAGTACTTTTTACAAAAATATTATTATTTTTAAATTTTTTTTATATTATGACTATTTAAATGAACACTTTCTAGGCACATATATTTTAAATTATCAATTATTTTCATCAGAATTATTTTAGCATATGGCTCAAGGGTACTATATTATCAATCAAAGGGGGTACTTGGTGTGGAGCCCAAGGCAAATGGATAAAGCCACCTAAAGGGGGATGTATTTAAAAGAAAGTAAGTGGCAAAGAGAAAGTTATAATTATACATGTTTATAATATGGTGGATGATATTAGATTGTATACAAAAGGAGATATTTTAAGTAGGTATTATATCATTTAACTCTTCCAAAGACTAGAAGTGATTCGATAGTCCACTGTCCAAAAGGACAGTAGTTACACTGCTTAAGGTTTTAAAACTGGCCCACTGAAAGTGATAGAACAAACAAATATTAAATATATATACAAAAAGGATCTCATGCATACCCTCCGCGCGGACCATTTTTTTTAAATAGTAAAAAAAATAATTTTGTGCTAATTTTTTTTATTATTTTTAAACATTTTAGTAGGACCATGAAAAAAAAATCAGCTCAAAATGAATTGTGTTGTGATTTTAAAAAAATCGTTCAAACTTTGTCAGTTTTTAAGTAGTTAAAAATGACAAAGTTTGACCGATTTTTTTTTTAAATAGCAAAAAATATTTTTTATATTTTTTTCTCTTTCTATTTTTTTAAAGGTGTTTTTTTTTATAAAAGCAGCTTTTTATGGACTAGGTTTTATCACGGAGGCAAATTTATCGTCGTGCCATCAGCAATATATTAAATATAATATTTAGATATTATTGTCTTAAAATTTAATATAATATAATATCAAACGGTGTTGCCTTGAAATTTTATTTTGGTGGGTGGGGCTTGAATTAGTTATTTTGAGACACATTTTGATGTGTTTTTATAATGCAGGTACCCTAGCAAGGGTATCCTAGCAAAATTACATTTTGTTTTCTTGGCAAAACGAAATTTTTGCCTTCCTACAATTACGTACCTTGAATTTTTTTTCATTTTGCGATTATTAGCGTGCCTTCAGGCACGGGCATACCCTAGTATATATATATATACTTAAATGCAAGAAACCGTTTTTATTCCAAAAATGTTACTTACCCAGATTAATTCACTTTAATCTTATAAAAGAGTTTCCCCTTTACTTAACTTAACATTTATGACTTGATTTAATGCACCCGACTAAATCATTCAAACAAAATCCCTTTGTTTAGGAAAAATCATTTCTTTTACTAAAATTACCCCTTTATTCATACCAAATCACGTTAGTATTTTCATTGAAAATCGCATTTCAATACACGTAAGCATTGTTAAAAAACTTATTTTTTCTTTCAAATGGGTGGTTAAAAAGATTTAACCACCCATTTGAATACACACAAGATTTCAATACACACAAGATTTAACCCATAATTAACAAGATTTAAATGGGTGGTTAAAAAAACTTATTTTTCTTTCAAAACCTTCCATAAACACGCCCTTGTGTTAATTATGGGTTAAATCTTGTTAGGTTGCTTAACCACCCATTTAATCACTTCACTTTACCATTCCTTTACGTTATGGACATTAATCAATTTTCACATTACTTGCCCACTTTATCCTTTACAGGAATATTTATTAATTCATTCAAGTTACGTTGTCTTTTCATATATTCACCACACAACCCATTTCTTGATATGTTCCATTTTCATTATCTTTTTCTAAAAAAATTTCAATATCCTCACACTTTAACGGGCTCCACACTGCCATTTATGCTACCATATGCTCTGGCCAGGGATTTTAAATGTTTCACCCTAGGGCTTCGGGTCCTCTGAACGAGGGTGAAAAGTAGCATCGCGTAGGAACACTAATCGTTGTTTTCGTTTCACCTCCTCAATACAAAAACCTAAGCTATTACTACACCTGCAAGGAAAGTACAATGGTAAGTCGGGTATTGTAAGAAATCCACAGGGAGTGTTGATTAGATTGGTAATTGATTTATTACTTCAAGAATAAAAGTGTAAAAGGTGATGGGGTATTATGGAGAAAAAGGAAAAATAAAGAAGTTAACTCTAAACAATATAAAAGCGAGAGTCAGTATTGCATTGGCACCACATGGGCTAAACTACTAATAATTAAAATTCTAGTTCAAAAGAGATTTAACCGAGCATTTTAATTAAGCATAAACATCACACAATAAGGAATACAATCCAAAGTTGTGAGATTAAACATTTAACTGAAAATGATCACACACGGATTAAATTCGGATTATCGATATAAACACTAACGTTGCATGACAAAGAAAGTTAAACACATAATAATCCGACTTTAATATGCGAGGTTTTAATTAAATGCAATTTTACGCGAAACCTAACTTTCGGAGCTCGAAGCCTGTTAATGGTGGAAATGCAACCCCGACCCTATTTAACTAAGGGCAAGACATAAATAAACTAATTAACAACTAATTAAACTTATGAAAGTAATAAATAAATTAAAACAACAATTATCTAGGCAAGTAAATGAGAGACATCAATGGAAATAAAGCTAAAACAAGGAAATACACTAAGGAAGACAATGAAATAGTAATATTAACTTACAAAATGGGCAAATACCCAAAGCAAATGGGCAGGAGGGTGAAGAGCCCTCCTTACAAACCCTTGAATCTAAGTTAAAATGAGGATATCTCTAAAAAGATGAGAGGAAATGTTTATATATACAAACCCTAATGGCAAACTAGTAAACAAAAGAAGGCTGAAAACAGGGTAACGAATTGATTCGGACTTATCCGAATCTATTTGAAAACAAGGGATATGAAAAAAGTAGAATATGTGGCAAAACGAATCGATTCTCATTTTAGCGAATCGATTCGCACCCTAAAGGTCTGGTTGCTGCAGTTTTGTCCAACTTTACGAAAAATGTCGTAACTTCTTCGTTATAACTCAAAATGAGGCACGCTTAGAGGCTACGCGAAGATAACTCATAGGAATACAACATCCAAGAATACATTAGGCTTAAAAGACAAATGATTAAATGACTAAAATTCCCTTGAATGTTCCCTTGAGTGTGATTTTAAAGGCAAAATCATCCTAAAAAAGCCATAACTCCTTCATTATACATCGGAATCATGCAGCGTCGGCGGCCACGTGAAGAGAAATCAAAGGGGCTAAACTTCCATGAGGAGTTTGAGAATAAAGCCCGAATGCTAAAATTACTAAAATACCCCCGAAGCTGCAATCTTTAACGAAACTTTTTTAGAAAGCTAATGAACTTCACACTAAGCACCGAAATACCTATAAAGGCTCAATTATACCTCATATAGCATGTTAACATGTAAAACGGAGGTTGTCTAGTTAACCAGCATAAATATAGGAATTAAGGTACCCAAGGGGGCTAAAATGCATAAGTATAAGGAGTGAAAAATACAATATTCGTGTCGAAGCACAGACCCTAACTTACACATTGCTAGTCCCTAGGAATGAAGTATAAAGAAAGAAGAACAACAAGTAAACCACAAAAAAGGAGATATGTACAAAAGAGATAAAAGACACTTTCATGGACGAACGATTGCATTTAGTGTATGCAATAAACCGTTAAACCCCTAGGTTACCCTAGTGGACGAGTGTCGTCTCGTGAGGGTTTTCAGGGATGAAACCCACAAACATCAAATAGTTTCCTCAAAATATGCCCAATCAATATGCGACAAACTCAATAATGGGAAAAAAATTCAAACATATTAATAACATATCAAACGAATTCAAAAAAAAGTCTGTTATTATTCACATTATAGAACGAACCTTATTAAATTAAAATCTTAAAAGAGGGAGGGGAGTGAGCACATGCGAAGTATGATTTCGTCAAAACTAAAATAAACCGAATAAACATAAAAGCATGCATAATTCAATCATCATGGGCATTACACTCAGCAAATGAAATCACTATGAAAAGGGAGGTAATACACGGGACATGCGGGCATAAAGAGTAAATGTAAATGGAAACAAGGCCGTGCACATGTCACTAGTAAAGAACGCTATATAGGAAATAAAAACTCTAATCTTAATAAAAGATACCACTCATTAAAGGAGGTGAAATGTATTTTTAAATATTATCAAAACTATTATGACTTTTAAATTAAATGCGCCCCAATATCACATAGGACTTTATAACATTGTAATGTAGGTTTGGGGTTAAGGTACGAAATCAAAGATATATGTACAAATTCAAAGTGTTCGGGGATGAAAACTCGGGATAATGGTAAATAGTGGGCAATATTAAAATTGGAAAATGATTTCCAAAACAAGCATTAGATATGAAATTGGAGAGCGGCAAGGATTATTAAACACTAAATACAACATATACAACCTTTCTCTTTCTTTTCTTTTCTTTTCTTCGTTTTCTCACGTTCTTTTGTTTTATTTTTATTTTTATGCTTTTTTTGCTTTTTGCACTACACTTTTGTCTTCACTATTCTCACTCTGTTCATGCTTAATTGCAACCACGAGAAAATAACATCATTCAATCCCAAGTATCATTCCAAACAAAGGTATGGAAGGTAATACGTATGGTTTATTAATCCAATGTGGAGCTAGTTATGGGATTTGGGGTTACGAAACGAAAGGCTATATTAAGGCTCAAAGGGGTTGACTAGGAAAAACATATAAGGTGAGGTCAAGGTCAATATGGGTAATATAACAAAGATGGCCTATGCACATATCTTAAAGTTTACGCAATTCTCGAGTCAAAACAATTTTGAAAATCATATTCAAGTAACATATTTCAAGATATAAACTCAATTAATGAACAATCAAATGAAAGAATAGTGAGATTATCGACGAATTCAACGTTTTCAAGGAGGAAGGAAAAGTGTACAACACTCTTAAATGAAGAAAATCCCAAAGCTCACTCGATCTTAGTATATATAATGTAACAAAAGATTACTGAGTTATAAAAATCTTAAACCAAATAAATAAAACAAAAAAAGTGCATGTGCTCATGGGATAAAGTTTAATTCGTGAAGTTATTCGTAATATCAATGATTTGAGGAATAAAGTCTAATAACTTCTAAAATTGAGAACATGCATCGTTGAATTTCTAATGGATCGGGCAATTATTGAAATTTTTCATCGGAAACAAGGAAAAATGCCCAACAAAAGAGAAAAAAGAAATATATATATATATATATATATATATATATATATATATATATTTTGAAAAAATTTCATTTTTTTATAAGAAAGCATACTTAGTAACTAACATGTGATAAAATCCATGGCAAAATAAAGAAATGGATAAAATATCCCACACCCCCTAACTTAAATGTTGCATTGTCTTCGATGTTAATCAATAACACAACATAAAGAGAGGAAAAGAAAGATATTACCGAAAATTGGAGCGATCCCCGTTGAGTACGAGTCCAAAGAATCTACAAAACAAGTTAGTACCGAGCATAACAAAAAGAAATAACAAAAAGTTTGACTAATTACACTAGACTAAACTAAAAAGAAAGAAAAAAGAAAGAAAATTAAAAAGCTATCTATTTAAAACCTACAATTTGGACTTCTAACTAACTATACACTAGAACTCTAAATAATTGAGGATCCACCCAAACAACATTTTGAATTTGGAAGATCAACGGTGGGCCCGTCTTAGCATGCATGCCTCCCGAAAGATATGAATTCCTCTTGAACATCGGAAGGCATGTGTAAGGCATAAGAAATGAACAATAGAAAATTATCAATTTTGGGGGGACGATGGGGGATTTGGACGCTGAGGGTGACAAGACCACATTAATCTCAGGAAAATTAAAATCATATCCCCAAGATTTTTCCAATTGGAATGGTAGGTAGGGCTACTGCAAGTGAATAGCCCATGAGATGAAGCATCTCAAAATAACATTCTCGTTCAAGAATCAGGTCAAAGTCCTCAAGACTTTCAACCAATTCTTATGATAAATTTAATGATTCGAGAATAGTAAGGAATAAAGGAAAATAATGGCCATCAACGTCAATACAATCGCAAGAATTAATAAGAGGTTGAAATTGGAAAGTGTTAAATCTTGGATCACTCACAATTATTTCTTCATCAAAAAGGGGTGGAGGTGAAATGCAAGTTTCAACCTCCACCCCATTTTGTAAAGAAATGATCTCATCGAGCATGGCATCGTTCTCCAAAAATCAAGATTGAGAACTTTGGTATCGGTCATTAACTTTCTTAATCATTAACTCACGATCAAACCAACAAGAAGACATAACATCTTCTTTTGCGGTTTGCTCATAGCTAATGGAATCCCCGCTTTCCAAATTACCTTTCCAATGCGATGAGGGATTATTTACAACTTCTTGAACTTCACACTCAAGGCGTGCATTTTCAAGAATTTGTAGGCATTCTCGTATTGTCTTGGGAGTATAAGTCGGAAAAATATTCTGAGAACAATTATAGTTATCTAAAGAGTTATAGTGAGACATTTCAAAATAAGCTAATTCAATCAAACGACAAGTGCCAAAATTTCAATCTCTCGAAATAATCTAGCACAAATCAAAAAGAAAGAATTAAAATAAAGAATACAAATATGAAAGAAAGAATACTACAAAATAATAAAACAATTACAATCTAAAACAAAACACTCCCTGGAATGGCGCCATTTTTTATGAGGGTGAAAAGTAGCGTCGCATAGGAACGCTAATCGTTGTTTTCGTTTTACCTCCTCAATACAAAAACCTAAGCTATTACAGCGGTAAGTCAGGTATCGTAAGAAATCCATAAGGAGTGTTGATTAGATTGGTTATTGATTTATTACTTTAAGAATAAAAGTTTAAAAGGTGATGGGGTGTTATGGAGAAAAAGGGAAAATAAAGAAGTTAACTCTAAACAATATAAAAGCAAGAGTAGGGATTGCATTCGCACCACACGGGCTAAACTACTAATAATTAAAATCTCGGTTTGAAAGCTATTTAATCGAGAATTTCAATTAACCATAAACATAACATAATAAGGAATCCAATCCAAAGTTGTGAGATTAAACATTTAACAGAAAATGATCACACGTGGATTAAATTCGGTATATCGCTATAAACACTAATGTTGCATGACGAAAAAAGTTAAACGCATAATAATCCGACTTTAATACGCGGGGTTTCACTTAAACGTAATTTTATGCGAAACCTAACTTTCGAGCTCGACGCTCGTTAATGGTGGAAATGCAACCCCGACCCTATTTAACAAAGGGAGAGACATAAATAAACTAATTAACAACTAATTAAACTAATGAAAGCAATAAATAAATGAAAACAACAATTATCTTGGCAAGGATATGAAAGACATCAATGGAAATAAATCTAAAACAAGGAAATAAACTAAGGAAGATAATGAAATAGTAATATTAACTTACAAAATGGGCAAATAACCAAAGCAAATGGGGAGGAGGGTGAATACATCCCCTTACAAACCCTTGAATCTAAGTTAAAATGAAGGCATCTCTAAAAACTGAGAGGAAATGTCTATATATACAAACCCTAATGGCAAACGAGTAAATAAAAGAAGGTTGAAAATAGGGGAGCGAATCGATTAAACTTGTACAAATCGATTTAAAAATAGGGGAAATGATAAAGTAGAATATGTGGAAAAACGAATCGATTCGCACTTTAACGAATCGATTTGCACCCTACAAGTTTGGTTGCTGCAGTTTTGTCCAACTTTACAGAAAATGCCGTAACTTCTTCGTTATAATTCGGAATTAGGCACGGTCTAATGCTACGTGAAGATAACTCAGAGGGATACAACATGAAAGACGACATTAGGCCAGAAATCCTAATGATGAAATGACTAAAATTCCCTTGAGTGTGATTTTAAAGTCAAAACCATCCTAAAAATGCCACAACTCCTTCATTATACATCGAAATCATGCAGCGTCGGCGGCCACGCAAAGAGAAATAAAAGGGCTTCAACTTCCATGAAGAGTTCAGAATTAAAACTCGAATGTTGAAATTACTAAAATGCCCCCAAAGCTGCAGTCTTTAACGAAACTTTTTAGAAAGCTACCGAACTTCACACTAAACACCGAAATACCTACAAAAGCTCAATTATACCTCATATAGCATGTTAACATATAAAACAGAGGTTTTTTGGTTAAATATTGTAAATATAGGAATTAAGGTACCCAAGGGGGTTAAAAATACAATATTTGTGCTGAATCATCCTCCTTAATTATCCCGGTGTCATTCGAGTACATATTGATGTGTTTTAACATTTTACAAATGTCCATATTATTTGACCTTTTCCTTTTTCCCGGCTGAAGATAAAACTCGAGGTTTTACCACAACTTGTGTTACACCTTAAAATCATCATTTTTTGTCCTTTTTACTCTAGCATTGATTTTATCCCAAAAATCATGTTCATTTAGGACCATTTTGTGTAAAACCTTTTCCAATATTTTAATTTCATAAAAATATTTCACTGTAAGTAAAATTACCGTTTTAATAATTTATTTTCAAACTTGTCATTTTTCTCCATTTTCACAAGTGTTTTTTTCCAAACACCATTAAGTTACCCACACTATCTTTTTAAGTACTTTTAGCTCACTAACACTTATTTAACACTTTTGGAGTAACACACATCTCAAGATGGAAATCTATTTATCTCATTACTTTCTATTTCAATAAATCATTTTAAGACTACTTTATAAGCAAAATACCATTTCCTTTCATTAACACATGTAGTCTTAAAACCATACACTTATCACCTTTTTCACACACTTTAAGGTTTGACATTTCTAATCTCTTTATTTCATGTTTAAACCCAATAAACCCTCATTAAACTTGTTTATATGTTCGTTCTCAAAATACAACAAGTTTATATGCATGGGAAGATGGATTTTGTGACACCCCGCCTAATTAAATACCGGGCGATCACTCCTTTATTAAATTAAATCAAGGTAAACAGTTGGTTCATTCTCAGCATCACTGTCGATAAAAATACATTTTCCAATTTAACACCCTAAATAATTAAGCTAAGTGTCAAAACCATTTTTATACATACTTTTCAAATTTTATTTAAAGAAAAAAAAACATTTGTTTTAGTAACAAAATTTCTACAATTAAGAATTTCACCACAATAAACCTGGAACACAAAGTCCAATTAATATAATACATTCGTCAATCGAATGTCCACATATGAAGACTAAAGTCACCAATACAAACTGAATAAAACCCATAGTAACAATACTGGAAATAACTGAAATACAAATGTCCCAACAATAATGAAATAATGGAAAGGGCGACACATGCCCAATAAATGAGAATGCTAAAAGTGGAGTCAATAAGGGAAGCCGTCTACGCAAGTAACCCGCAACTCCCACCTAAGCTGCAGCACGTTCCTTTCAAGGGATCCTAAGCAAGACGCCCCTGTGGCTGGGCACCTGAAATATATACATATATATATACAAGAGAGAGAGAGAGAGAGAGAGAGAGAAAGAAATGGGTCAGATCCCGAAAGTGTGTTTGATTTAAAATACGTTTAGCAAGTATTTAAATTGATACAGGCCAATGCAACAACATATTAGAGCGACACTCTCTTGAGAAATTCTCACCTCTCTTCTAATGTGCACACCTATCGTGTTAACCTTCCCGACGGGTTATCTTAACATTTTATCATACTAACCTTCCCAATAAATTTAGTGTATCTTAAACTTACTCATAAGATTTCAAAACCGAACAATATTTTTGGTTTAAAAAGAATACTTCCAATTAGTAGCACTACTCTTGTTTTAGCTTTTATTCATTTATAAAGTTTCCCAGTGTCATATTATACTTCCACAAAACAAGTACTCACTATATGTGTCATCAACCATGTCCTACTTATCAAATCACAGTAGGTAGTTTCAAATTTCCAAATCTCATATATATATTAACTACTCGTATAATATATAAAAATAACAGCACCCCAAATAAAACTATGGTGCGTGCATACTTCTACTATCCAAACCCCATACCACTCATATCAAGGGGAATACAAGTTTGGAATCACTCTCGAACTGTATTAACACATACACAAACAATATCGAGGCGAAGCATAGATTCCAAGTCTCTAAGAGGATATCACATACTCGCGTCTCTTAGGACCGTCTGAACTATCGATTCGATAGCCTGTACCAAGGATATCTATCTTCTAGGGTACTAGTCAACATCCCCCATAAAGGTCCCATCGAGATAAGACTGTCCCAGTGCGGTAACCTCAAGGATAGCAAGTAGCGCGGTATGTTTTTCACATGTATATCATATATGTACACACAATCATATAAATATACCACAGTTATCATATTAATATAGGTTCTTCTCGTCACCCATAATTATACCATTTATCCTTAATTTCACATTATTAGTATTACGCATAAGGTTTCATCTCTAACCTTAACTCGAAGGGTTTTCTCACTTAATACGTGACATTCGTTGGCTCTATCCTTACAAGTAGGAAAATTCAGTAGGTATACCTCTATTCACTATCGTAGCTATCCGCCGCATTCTCTCACTTGAAATACGTAGTTTCATAGTTTATTATATAATTATCCCAAAAACAAGATTCTCATCTTATAATAAGGTTCTCAACACTTATTCAAATGTCCTACTGGTCCTTCCTATCTCCCAAAACATGTCATTAAGGATACCCAAGAATTATTTCATGATAAATTCAATTCAACTAAGTCAACAAGGGAAATAAGAGTCTTCCAGGAGGGGTCGATCGATCGAGGTCTGGGGCTCGATCGATCGAACCTTCGATCGATCGATCAAGCAGATCTGCGAAAATTCTGCAGAAATGCAGTTACGGGTTCTACCAAATTTCTTCATCCAAAACCATGTTTTTCCATTCTAAACGTCCCAAAAATCCTACTACTATCATTATAACGTTATACCAGATGTTTTCAACGTAAAGCATGTGTATATTTAACATTAAACATGGATAATTAACCCAAAATTCCATCTAATCATCAAGAACCCTAGAGTTTTTCTTAATCAAGGTTCTAATCTGTTTTTACCAAAATTTCCTTCTAATATATCATCAAAATTTCGTGGGTTATATTCCTCTACATGGCAAGGATTCCAGAATTTCATATAAATCATTTCTACATGCATTTTCCTAACACAAATTGGGTGTTCTTCCATATTTATCATCTCTAATCAATCCTAAACCATATGAAGATTGCATTAACGAAAATACGCAAGTTAAACACTTGCCTGGGATTTTTGGTATTATGATTCACGGCTAATTTTGGTATGGCTGCGTTCCTCGTCTCGCGATCTACGCGGTGGTGGTGGCGGCGGTGCAAACCGGTGACTTTTTGGCCTTGAATTGCCTTGGAGCTCTCTCCTCTCTTCTCCAATGTTCGTCCCTTGATTTTTGGATATTCTAACCCTAAAAGACTAACCTAGTTGGCTGATATAGGTTGCTGAAATTCGTGGGTTTAATTACCCAATTATGTAAAATGACTAAAATGCCCTCCCAGGGTACTAATTAGGCCTAAAAATGTCCCGAGACCCAAACTACACACCCGGGTACACTTTCTGACTATCTCGACCCTACCGGACGCGTTGGCGCACTCAAAACGACCATACGGGCAGCTTATAAAATATTCACTTTTTATTTAACAAAATTAGTCCCGACGTGACACGAGCACGTTCCGACTTAAATTTTCGAAATCGTCATTTAATTCACTCATGACATTCAATATAATCAATATAATATATTACTTTGCTCATAAGTAATATTCAACCAATTTCCCATAATTACTAACTCTTGTCACGTTAATAATTATAACATAATTAATTTTTGGATTTTTATTAAATATATCATTCACATTAAATTTAATAAATCCCCAAATTAATATAGCATAAAAATATGGGGTATTACAGATTTTAAGTCCAAAATCCTATTATATGGGTTTAACATATGATTTATTGTAGAAATTTTATAATGTTTGCAAAGATACATTTTTCAATCTATAGGACATTTTTATTCTTCAAAACTTCAACAAATTTACAACTTTATCAATTCTTTATTTTTGTAAGGAACTTTAAAACATAGTTCACCCAAAATATCTTTAGCAAGATAAATATCATTTTCAAAATATTTTATTCCATAAAATGTTTAATACTAAACTTCTTAAACATATCATTTATTCATTATTCTTTAATCATAGTAATTTTCTCAAAACCTTTGAAATCATTTATACCCCATTTACACAAAACCTTAAGAAATCATCTTCTTAACTTATGTATGCATTTTACTCAAGTAATTATAGATACAAGACTACAAATGTGCAAAATAGAGTCTTAAACTAAGAGTTGAGTTTTACAACCTCAAATGGAGCTCCAAAAATGGTGGATGAAGAGGAAAATGATGGCAACCCCCCACCTCCTAAGGTGGCCTCAAGGATGTTTCCTAACTCCGCAAGCATGCTCTAAGAAAGATCCAATTAAAAAACCCTTACAAACTCCATAAATTTCTACACTTCTTCTCCAAAGTCCCCCAACAACACCTCCAAATTTTGTATCTTTGCTCAACAATTGTGGAAATGAGTCCATTGGGCTTAAATACGGTGCAATACTTCTAAAATATGGTAGCATAAGGTGGAGACATAGTGGTGAATGGTGGTTTGTGGTGGTGGGAGAAGGGGAAAAAATCTTCAAGAGCTAGAGAGAGAGAGAGGAAATGCTGTAACTCGTAAGGAGACACACCCCACTCTCTCTCTCTTCTTTTAACCCCAAACAACCCCCAACATAACCTTATAAAAAAACACCGCAACTCTAAAATCCCGTTTTTAACCATCTGGGTGCTTCAGAAGCCGACACAACATCGATGTAAAGGTCCAAAATGCAATAACACACAAGAGCATCTCGATTTAAAATTTCTGACCAATTCGTTCGAATGAGAATGCGTCCTTGTTCAAGTGAGATTGAGATCTCATTCGATCTTCCCATCGAACGACCTTCTAACGAAGTTGGAACCTTATGAGGGTTGTTGGATCCTCATTAGATGTACATTTCCAACGAACTAGGCATTTCATTCGAACAACAGTAACCTCATTCGAGTGTAACGAGAATCTCATTCGAAAGACTTTTGAGCTCATTCAAACTAGCCTGGTTCCTTAAATATCCAACTTCACCCATCAAACTTCCAACAAATACCATCAAGGCCACAAGAGTAAATCAAATATAGAGGAAAAGCCCATACTAATGATTAAGATCTCAAGTTTTCATATTATTACAATTGGCATGGGTAAAATAATAAAATATTGGGCAGAGTATTACATTATTCCCTCCTTATTACATTATTTCTTCCTTAGTAAATTTTATCCTCGAAATTACTCATCTGTCAATTCCTCAAGACCATGGGGTTTACCAACTCTTATACTAAGTCATAGGAATCCTCTAAGACTGAATCATAAAATTCCTCAATAGATAAGATCACATCATATGCTCTTATATAGGGGTTGTCACTAAAGGTTCAATATACAACGTGTTCTAATGCTCACTGCCATGTTGACCATTCATGTCACATAATCGTCCTTGAGTCTCCATTCACTAAGAGATCACTCTCAATCGAGTCCTAAGACTGCCTTACCAATACCTAAGCATAACAGCACCCCTACTGAGTAGTGCCCCTACTGAGTAACGCCCTCTGGTGATCAAAACTTACCTAAGTATAACCCGTAATACAACCAATAATTAAATTTATTATCAAGAACCATTTGAATCTAAGGACCACACATTCTGCGACTCCATGAAACCTCAGGTCTTCCTGGCCCAGAAAATCTACTTAGCCTCAATACTAACCTCTCCTTGCAATTCCCACACATTAGGGTAACATGCCAATAAGCTCCAAATCATGAGTAACACTTCATGAACCTGGGGCCACTCCAGGTGTACTACTAGGTAAGACTTGCCTATGCGTTAAACCAATCCACATATCGTGGTAAATAACACTTAGTGCTATGTTTTCTCGAGTCGTAACACTATGCAATGTCCTCAAGTCATCATCCTGCTCTGTACAACCAGAGCCCTTGACTTCCATGCCGAACAATCCTAAGGTCATTAATCCTAAGGAAAATAAATATTATGATCAAAAAATTCGGTCAAAGCGCAGCCACCCATACACTGAACTTTGTGCAATGGAAAGGATAGCTCAGATAGGGGCGCACCCAGTTATCGAGTTGTATTGACCATCCCAGGTTCACCCGCACTCTGTTGAGCCAAACTGCATCGTATCGTGACATGGCACAGATTCAAGCTACCACATTCATGGGAATACTAATCCTCGATTATCAAAATCGAAAAGGACATAAAAGAGTTAGGAGGAATAAACAATCATTCTGATAAAATCCTAGATGTACGAAACGAACTATAGTTTTTGAAAAGTGAATAAACGCCGCATACTTTAAAGTCCACGAATCCTCCAGATGTTATCATTGGGCACTAACCTAGCCACACACCCTGGCTCGAGTCACCAATCGTGATGAATCGAACAACAAATCATTCATCCTTGCAAAATAAAAGCCACATACGAACCTATTATCCTCTAGAAAGCCAAACATTTGACTTCCCTCTTAAGAATAAGGTTTCCTCTTTACATCCTCGATTAATGCGAGTCATCTTGGTAGTATAATTTCAATTCCCTTATTGACATTGAGCTCATCCATCTTACCATTGATGACTTCACCAACCCATTATACCAAGATTACTGTCTGCCTTTCATATCATGATCGTAACCTTGTAATCCCAAGTATCCATAGGGAGAACCCCATTAAGAAAAACATTCACCTTATAGTAACATTTACCTACACGAGGTCATCACCAAGCTTATTTCCATGTTCTATCCAAACTGAACTTACGTGACGGCCACACCGATCGATATTGGCATTCTATGAGTAATAAGTAACAAACTGGGCTACATATTATAATCCCAACTGCCTTGGTAAGATGTGCCAAGAACTAGTCCCTACCTTGCTAGGGTTATGTTAACTTATGCCGCCAACACATGCTGACACCTTAATTATACTTCAATATCCCCCTTGGGTGCCATTTTCATGTCTCTAATAAGACATCATCAATCTAAGTCCCTAATGCATTTCTTAGTACTCCTCAAAATCAAGTATTACACCGCCTACACTAGTCATTCCATGACACCTGAACATCATGCCCACTCACGACATAAGCTTTTAATTTCTCTTAGAAGGCTACATCACCAATATATGCCAATTTGGATGATAGAACCTGGCATGTACACTATTCGACTGTTTTAAACCTTGACCAACAACCTGAGATCATTACATGACCTTCAAGATGATCATCACTAGGACACTATCACTTCTTTATACCGAACATAAATGATTTTCTAAGGACATCAAACATACTCCACATAAAATTCCTTAAGCCCGATAAGATATTATCATCCATGACTTTCTCATCGTAGGTGCACTCTATAAAATTCTCAATACCCACATCATGATTACTAGGTGCTCAAAAAGATAATAGTTAACGAGTCTCTATATATGGTGCACCTTAATTATTGGACACCTTAAGACGTCACAACAAGTCGATTTCTACTCCCAATGACACCACTCATAATTTGTCCTACGGGCACTCCAAGACGTCCTTATACCATACTCACACCAGAACTGCCTCGCATCTAGCCATTACTTAGGCTGCTAATATAGGCCTTGACACTTTGATAATAATCTTATCTTCCTTCTAGATGACTTAGGGCTGTGTTTTTTTTTCGAACATTCTGATTTTTCCAATTTCTGATCCGATTTTTTTCGAATTTGGAATGAAATTTTAGTTTGCCGATTTTCGATTTTCCGATTTTTCCGAAAAAAATCGGATCGGAAATCGGAAATAATTCTGAATTTTTGATTTTCTGATTTTTCCGATCCGATTTTTCCGAAACTATGCCGATCCGATTTTTCCAATTTTTTTCGAATTATTTCCGATTTTTTTGGAATTATTTTCCGATTTCTGATTTTTTTTATTTCTTTTTCGATTTTTTGAAAGTTTCCCATATCCCACATCGGTTGGGAGAGGGAGAGGGCTCCAAAATATGCTTTATAAAAGGAGAGTATCCTCCTAACTTCTACACAAATGAAAAATGAGCCAAATCCTCATGTGTTTACATGTTGGGTTAAGCCATTTTCATTGTTTCTTTAAAATGAGAATTTCGAGTAATCGAAAATTCATAATTTATTTTTTTGAAATTTTGGAATTTCCGAAATTTCTGGATTTTTAATATATTTTGAGAATTTCTGATTTTTTCGATTTTTACCGATTTTCTGATTTTTCCGAATTCGGAATTTTTTTTAATTTTTCGAAAAAATCGGATCGAAAATCGGAATAGTTATTTTATTTTCGAAAAAATCGGATTTTTTTCCGAATAGGCATTTTCCGATCCGATCTGGCCGAAACACAGCCCTAACTATGTCCATAAGCCACATACCAAATCATATACTGACACTAATAAGGATTTCGAAAGCATATGGGACGTCGTATTCAACCTATAAGCCTGTAGGTTTACATCACCGACATCACTAAGGATCCCATTACTTAAATTGCATCATATCTCCTAAAACTCTGATATGGAAGAACATCTAGAGTTCACTCCTAATTCTCCTTAACCATCATCATTGGATACGTAACATACTTACCACATCGTGGCCATAACTTTCATTATACCTTATGAGGTATAACCTTCAGTCAACAGCCACTAATACGTTTACTTACAATAATAGTATCTTACCAACTCAGACCGAGTACACATCCCTATACCGAATCATTAATCATTTAATACATGGCACTATCCCCAAGGATCGAGTTTGCTAAATCACATCATTGGCACTAATTAGCCGAAAGTACCTAACCAAAGAACTTAATGCCTCTTCATCAGCAGTAAACATCACTTAGGCATGAAGCTCTACTCACCTAATTTCCACGATTGACTTTACATTGTTCATGTTTTAAATGAAATGGACGTCTTTGAACCCTATCAACATCTCAACGGACCTCTCAATATCAATCAAGGGTTGACACACTAGCACCTCACACTCAAAACTGCGGTGTCACCATTATTGGCTCGCACAAACACTCACAAATTACTATCAAGTATAATCAGAAGCACGGAAGGGATTAGTGACAACTAACTTGGTCACATACCACTTGGCAATAAATTACCCCTCATGATAATCTCCTTGACTCTACCTTTAAGAATGGAACTAAAATCGTAACTAATCTAGCATGAACGGACCAAAGCCAATGCCGACATCAAAAGATCCACTACCGACCTCACCACGTCACTCCAAAAATGAAAATTGAACCTAGATCTCTAATACCATTTATAACACCACGACTAAAATTTATGGATTACTCAAAGTCAACCCGGTCCAACCCCGGCATTTGGTGTGAAATGCAATAAATCAACCTAGACAATGTTCCTAGTCCAGTTTTATTTAATTAATATTTCACTTGTTAAGCATGCGATTTCCATTTCAAATCAAGGTGTGTGAGGGAGCTGTGGGAAGTGTTTCCAAAACAGGCATACGTAGTTACTAACGTAAAATAAAAAAAAATACGTACATATACAATGCTCTAAAAATACCGAACCGCACCCGACCTACCGTAACAAAGACGGGGGAATGAGCCGAATGTCCAGTGGAAATTACAACAATGCAATATAGATTCGAATGACAGAAAGGAGACTCTAACACGTTATATCTACGCGCATATTAAATTACCTTATATATACACATATATATACTTATATGCATGAAACTGTTTTTATGATAAAAATGTTACTTACCCTGATTAATTCACCTTAACCCTGTAAAAGAATTTTCCTTTTACTTAACTTGACATTTATTCCTTAATTTAACACACCCGAATAAATGCTTCAAATAAATACCCCTTGTTTAGGAAAAATCATTTCTTTAATCGAAATTACCCATTTATTTATGTCAATCCATATTAGTATGTTCATTGAGAATCACCTTTCAATACACGCAAGCACCGTATTAGAAAATACTTATTTTTCCTTTGAAAACCTTTCATAAACTCACTCTTGTGTTAATTATGGGTTAAATCACTTTAGGTTGATTAAACACCTATTTAATCACTTCACTTTACGATTCCTTTACATTATGGACATTAATCAATTTTCACATTACTTGTCTACTTTATCCTTTACCGATACATTTATTAATTCATTCGAGTTAGGGTGTCTTTTCACATATTAACCACACAACTCATTTCTTGATAAGTTCCATTTTTATTATTTTTTTCTCAAAATCTTCTAATATTTTCATACTTCAATGGGCTCCACACCGCCGGCTATGCTAACATATGCTTTGGCCAGTGATTTTGGGTCTCTCGCCTTTGGGATCCGGGACCTCCTTAATTATCCTGGTGTCATCCGAGTGCATATTAATGTGTTTTTAAATTTTATAATTGTCCACATTATTTCACATTTTCCTTTTTCCCGGTTGAAGCCAAAACCCGGGGTTTCACCCTAACTTGTGTTAAACTTTAAAATCATCATTTCTTGTCCTTTTTACTCTAGCATTAATTTTATCCCAAAAATCATGTTCATTAGGACCATTTTTTGTAACACCTTTTCCAACATTTTTATATCATAAAAATGTTCCACTTTAACTAAAATTACCATTTCATCCATTTATCTCCAAACTTATCATTTTTCTCCATTTTCACAAGTGTTGTTTCTTAAACGCCATTCAGTTACCCACACAATCTGTTAAGTTTTTTTAGCTCATTAAAACTTATTTTAACACTTTTGGAGTAACACGAATATCAAGTTGAAATATCTTCATTTCATTACTTTCTTTTCCAATAAATCATTGAACATCCAAGAGTACTTTGTAATAAAAATACCATTCTCCTTCATTAATACATGTAGTCTTAAAACCATACACTTATGACCTCTTCAACGCCTTTTTTCACACACTTTAAGGGCTGAAATTTATAATTTCTTTATTTCATGTTTAAACCCAATAAAACTCTCGTTAAACTTGTTTATATACCCATCCTCAAAATACTACAATTTATATGCATGAAAAGATGGATTTTAAGTCCAAAATCCTCTTATATGGGTCTAACATGTAGTTTATTCAAAAAAATTCATAATACCTGCAAAAATATATTTTTCAAGACTATAGAAAATTTTTATTCTTCAAAACTTCAACAAACATTCAACTTTAGAAAATCTTCATTTTTGCAAAAAACATTAAAATATAGTTGACCCAAAATATCTTTAGGAAGATAAATATCATTTTCAAAACATTTAATTCCATAAAATGTTTAATACCAAACTTCTTGTTGATGTAAAAAATTAGATTATCTCTAATCAATCAATCACAGATAAAATAAATGAGACAAAAGATTTTTTAAGTGGTTCAGCCTTGAAAGAATGGCCTATGTCCACTGTATTTGTTATTGCTGAATCTTTGCTTGGAATTCTCGATAATGGATTTACCAAGAAATTTCGAGCCCCCTTCTAATGAGGAGGTTACAATGTATTTATAGCCTTGAGTGTATACAAATGAAAGGACAACGCGCTGTTATATAGTAGAGAAGTACATCTGTATGATAATAATGAACATTTAATGAGCAGTCGTCTCCTTGATTCTCTTGAGTTGGATGCGCTGTACGCTATGCAGCTCAGACCGCTTAAGATACTCGGACCACCTAAGCTACTCGACACGCTTAAGTTGCTCGGGGCCCTTGAGTTGCTCGGGGCTCCTTAGTTTCTCGGTGATCTTGAGTTGCTCGATATAAGTATATATAATTATCACATCGGCAGACAAGTGTCTGTAAGTGAGTGGTCCATGTCAGCAGACTAAATTTGGTATCAACAGAAGCCCCCAATGTTTCATATTTTGATGTTGAAGAAAAGTATGGAACATTCTGCTTGAAAACTACATAGATTATTGGTTTGTATGGTTTTTAGGAATGCATTCGTTGTATATAATTCCATTTTGAGTGCACAGTATCGGGCCTCATAAATATTTTAAATTTTCATGACCGCTTCGATATTTGTGCTCCTTTTCTTCTTTTAGCCACCGGATACGCAAACGTCCTCCTTTGTAATTATTTATTTTCTCTGTTCCCACGGTAAAGTATTTAAGAGCGTCTATCGTTTTTTCACTATTCAAATCACTATCTTTGAACTCTTCATTTCTTCTCTATCTTGTGCATTCGTTCCTTCCATTGTCCGTTGTCAACTGATTCACTTTTTTTCTATGAGATTTTATTCCCTCTCTTTTATTTACTTTGTTCATCATGGTTTACCTTGTTGAATCGCTTGACAAATTTCGTTCTGAATTTTCAATTCCTTCATGGGTCATTTTGGAAGAACTTTCTGAACCTTTTGACTATTTTTCTTTGGCTGAGGGACATTGGTTCCCAAGTCATTTTGTGGCCGAATGTGGCTTTTCTTTCCCTCCTAATCCCTTATGTTTGGAGTTCTGTCAATATTTTGACGTTATACCTGCAAAAATAGCGCCAAATACCTGGAGGATAGTTAATGACATTCATAGATTGAATCAACTCCATGGAACCCGTTTAGGAATCCCAGAGATTATGTACTGTTATAGATGGGTTAACAGTGATTCCGCATTCTATTTAAAGACTAGGTTTTTTAATAGGGCTTTAGTTGTTAATCTTCCAAACGCCAATAGAGATTATTTTGAGCATGGGGTTGTTATGAAAAATTGTCAACACGCTCCATTAAATGGAGATATCGTATATCAAGGTCCTAGGTGTCCCCCTTATGCCAATGGAATAGGTTATTTTTATTTTTTTGAAATCTTGTTTTCTTTATGTTTGATAAAACGTTTCATTGACATTTGTTTTTGTTCATTACAGTTGACAGTAAAAGAAAACCTCCAAAAGAAACTGACGTTAATTTAAAGAATTTAAAACTTATCTGGAGTTTGCACCAATCTGTTGCTGAGGAACATATTAGGTCTGCTTCTTATTTATTGCAATACAAGAGCTATACTTCATCCTTCACTACTCGTCCAGTGGTGGTTGACATTGACCAAGTACCAGCTTCTGAAACTGGTGTGGAAGGTTCCTCCTCTGAATCGAATATTCCCATCAGTAACCTAATGAAGAGAATAAGAGCTCCTGCATTCTTTGACAAATCAGACTCCGCCCATGTGGAGGCAAAGAAAAATAAACAGGATGTTCCAGAGGAAGGGACAAGAAACATTGATGCACCCCCTCCTATTGCTGACAAGAAAGTTATTTAGAATCCTCCTGTGGCTCCGAGCAAGGATGTGGTTATTTCCCCTGCTAGTGAGGTTATTGTCATATCACCAACCAAGACAGCTTCTTTGGTTGAAAATATTCCTGCTCCTCCGAGGAGGTTAAAGAAAAGTTCCTCTGAGAGACTCGCTGAACCTATCTCTCAACCTTTAAATGCTGAAAGTGGCATTCCATCTTTTGTTTCTCCGAGCTCCGCTGTGAGCTTTGTAAAATCCTGGACTGTCCCAGAAGTCCAAGGTATGGAAGATTCCCTTTCTCGTGAGAGAATCACTACTCTTGCTGCTCAACACATTGCTTCAGTAAGTATTGTTAATTTGAGTCATTCACTATCTAATATTATGTTTATACATTAATTTGATGTTATTTCTTTTTTTTTAGCTGGTGACGTGTTTCAATAGAATCTTGAAGAAGGATGAAGCTATTAAAGCTTCAAGCTCCTCGAGAGGTGTATAAGAAGATTTTGTTGGTCTGACTCAGTCCTTAAAGGATTCTCATCAGAAATACGCAGAAGATAAGGTTTCTTGGGAGAAGTAACTCAAGTCCATTGAGCTGGACAAGAATCAAGCTGAGAATGCCTCCCAGGAGTTGGAGAGGAAATTGAAAGAGTCTGGGTAGAGCAATAAAGTTTTTGAACAAAGCAACAAGGAGCTGGAAGTTAAGCTCAAATCTGTTGAAGAGGAAGTTGTTAGGCTTCAAGATGTTGGACGCCAAAAATAGAAGTGGAGGAGAAGTTGAAGGCTGTCGAGGAACTCCTTAGGGAAAGGACCTCCTCGGAGAAAGAAAGGATGAAAAAGGCTGTTAAAAAATCATTCAGTGTTGGTTGGGATAAAGGCTGGAACAAGGGCCTGGCTGCCATGACTTCGCAAATGGAGTATGCTAGCCTCAAGTACTTTAGGTATGGATGGGTTGCAGCTTTATAGGAAATGAAAGTTGCTGAGAATTCTGAATTGTTCCAGCAACACACTCATGGCCCTCCTCCCTCTCCTGGAGAAGAGGAAGAGGATGAAGCTGCCTCAGACGAATCTTCAATGATGACTGGAGATCAGATCTTTGCCATTCTTGTTGTTCATCTTTTTGTGCATATCAACCAGCCAACCTTCTTATCGATCAGTTTCCATTATCTTCCGAGCAACCAACCTCCTCATCCCAGCCTTTCGAAGAAGTTGTAAAACACAAGGAGAAGGTGTAAAGTTGCTCGGGTTTTAATTTTGTTATTCTTTTTTAATGTAACCTTGAGCTTTATATTTGCCTTTATGATGAAATAAAATCTTTAACTTTGGTTATTCATCTTTGACCTTTTCTATGACTTGCTCTGTCTTGCATCCTTATTGATTCTTTTTATTTCTCTTTGCTAGTTTATGGCTAGGATGGAGCTGTTATCAGCTCATGACACAGACTTAATGAAGAGATGTAATGACTATTTTAAAGCAGGTCATGCAGATCTTAATGAGACTAAAATATTAATATCCTCGGATCAGGAGCTTCTGACCGAGCAGTTGAATCTTACTAATATCTAAAATATTTGCTCGATCGTGCAATAGCCAACAATGTGTCCTACTATGAGATGATTGAAGATCTCCAAGGCACTATCGAGGATCTTCAACTGTAATATAAGGAGTCTTTTACTCTTTTGCACCAAGGATATGAGAAAAAATATCAACAACTAAGTGCTGATAAAGGATATGATAAGTTTATCTCTGCTTATGAGAAGAAAGAGAGCATTCTAAAACTTGAGGTTGAAGAGCATAGGCATATCGCCAAGTTATTGGAGCAAGAGAACATTGCCTTGCAAGAGGAGGAAAAATAACTCAAATTTGCAGCATCTTCCTCGGGAGCCTTGGTTCCTGTCAATGATGAAGGTTTCTCTTTTTTGGAGGTAGAAAATGCCAACCTGCGAGATGAGTTAGAAATTCTAAAAAAAGCTGGACCCTCCACCTCTACTCGTGGGCGAGCAAGATCTTCTTCTCGGGGATGAGTAAGAGATGGTCGGGTTTCTATTGAAGAAGCTAGAACACAGTCAGCTTTAGAGAATCAGGCCTTTCAATTGGTAGCGAAGAACCAAGCCTTAGCAGAGATGTCCAAGAAAATTCTGAACTTCAGCGAGCAACTTTCTACCCAGAGTTCTACTTTGGAGAATAAGGAAATTTTGGTGAAGAACCTCCATGAGCAACTGGAGAGATTAACTTACCAATTCCATAAAGAGCCCTGAGAATTTTGGATGGCTGGGTATAATAAAGCCCTTTACCATCTTGATGCTCGGATCCAATAATCAAATAACGAAGGGTACAAGCAAGGGTGGCTGAATGCACTGCGTGTGCTAAAATTGGAGAGGGGCCACTACTTATGGGATTATTATGACTCTGGAGTACTTGATTTGCCCGTGTCTCCTTTTAAGCTTGATATGAGTTGGATTCCTGCTCGGGCAATTCCTCAATGCTTGATCTCCAAGTATCTCGACGATTACAGTCTTCATGCAAATTTCGAGATATCTCGCCCAGAGCACCTGCTTGACCGGTCTTCTGTAATAAATGTTAGGATGCTTCGAGATGTAAATTTTATAAACTCTCCTTATGCCTTAGATGATCCTCCTGCTGGAGTAGAACCTGTTTCAAAGGCAGAAGGGAAAAAACCAATAGAATAGGATTTTTATGTAATGACTTGTACTTTTCACAGTATATGTAATTTTTTTTATTTAAATGAATAAATTTTTAGTCTTTTGCTATTTTACTTTCTTTTAAGTATTCTACAAAATGTCTTTGTTTGTGAATATATGCATATTGTGATATGTCCATTCTGTTTTATATTTTAACTATAGTGACTTATCACTCTTTGATCCTAAGCAACGAAACAACTTTCATCCCATGATCATGCTTATTTTAACCAACCGGAGTTGATTGTAAATTGATTTGCCGACCAACCGAAATTGGTGGAGATTGATTCCCGACCAACCAAAGTTGGAAAACATTTATTTTCCGACCAAGTTGGTGGAGATTGATTCCCGACCAACCGGAGTTAGAGGAGATTGATTTGTCGACCAACCGGAGTTGGAGGATACTGATTTCTGACCAACCGAAGTTGGAGGAAATTAATTTGCCAACCAACCGGAGTTGGTGGATATTAATTCCCGACCAACCAGAGTTTGAGGAGATTTATTTTTGACCAATCGGAGTTGGAGGAAATTGATTTGCCGACCAATCGGAGTTGGTGGATATTGATTCCTGACCAACCAGAGTTAGAGGAGAGTGACTTACGACCAACCAGAGTTAGAGGAAATTGATATGCCGACCAACCGGAGTTGGTGGATATTGATTCCCGACCAACCAAAGTTGGTGGATATTGATTTCCGACCAACTGGAGTTGGAGGAGATTGATTCCCGACCAATTGGAGTTGGAGGAGATTGATTTTCTGACTAACGGAGCTGGTGGTAATTTGTTATGAACTTGATGCGTACTGTGTAGCACTAATACTCCGAAAAATTCCATCAAAAATACAGAACTGGGTAAAAAATTCAACACTTTATTCATACTGAATAAAACTGTATTTACAGAGGAATTCTAACTTCTGATAATACTTGCATAGATGCTTTGCATTCCATGCATTCTTAAATTCTTCTCCCTCCAAGGTTTCAATCCTGTATGTCCCTAGTCGAATATTTTTTGTTACTCTGTATGGTCCATGCCAGTTAGCTTCCAGTTTTTTGTTCTTTTGAATTACTTTCTTCAGCACATAGTCCCCTTCCTTTAAATCACACTTTTTTACCCTCTTGTTGTAGAATAGAGCTTTTCGTTGTTGGTATCTAGCATTCCTGAGTGCCGCTTCTTCTTTAACTTATTCAAGCATATCCAGGTCTAATCTTCTCATTAAATCACTAACAGGAGAATTGAAATTAAGCACCCTATGTGTGGGTAGACCCAATTCGGCAGGTATGACAGCTTCACTTCTAAATGCCAGCATGTATGGAGATTCTCCTGTTGCTGCTTGCAGTGTAGTACAATAAGCCCACAGCACAGAATGTATCTCATTAATCTAATTTCCCTTTGCGGTATCTAGTCGTTTCTTCAAACCATTCAGCAGCGTTCTATTTGTCACTTCAGTTTGCCCATTGCTTTAGGGATGGCCTGGTGCAGAGTGGATCTTTAGTACATTGGATTGATGACAATACGCAGCAAACTCCTCGTTATCGAACTGAGTTCCATGGTCTGTAATGAATGCATGCGGAAGACCATATCTACAAATGATATTCTTCCAAATAAATTGATATACCTTATCATATGTCATATCAATAAGAGGCTCAGCCTCCACCCATTTAGTAAAATAATCCACAGCGACCACGAGGTATTTAAATCTTCCTCAGGTCATTGGAAGTGGCCCGACCAAGTCTATTCCCCATATGGCGAATGGCCAAGGAGACGTGATGGGTGTTAACAATTCTTGGGGAGTCCTTCGGATAGAGTAAAAGCGTTGACATTTATCACATTTCTTGGCATAAGCTACACAATCAGCTCTCATTATCGGCCAGTAATACCCCTGTATCGTTATCCTTTGTAAAAGCGTCCGACCTGCTACATGGGCTCCACAAGACCCCTCATGAACCTCTTCGATCAGATCTTTCACTTTAGAGGGATGGACACATCTCTGTAGCCCTGCTATAATACCTTGTCTATATAAAATGCCATTGATCAATACATAATGAGAAGCTTTAAACTTTAGTTTCTTAGCTGCGAGTTTATCAGATGGTAAAGCCCCCTTATTAATATAGGCCCTGATGGGATCCATCCAAGATGGTCCCAAGTCGAGAGCAATGAAGTTCACCATTAAGTCTTCATCAATGCTCCGACTAGCCAAGATTTCTATTGGGATTATTCTTCATAGCTCGGTGCGTGTGGCTGAGGCTAACCGAGCTAAGGCATCTGCTCGTGTATTCTCCAACCTTAGTATTCTAATCAACTTTACTACGTTAAAGCTTGATACAATTTATAATGCTTTCGCATGATACTGGATCATTAATTCTCCTTTTGCTGTATACACCCCCAACATTTGATTTACGATCAACTGTGAGTCACTGAATACAACGACCTGCTCTGCTTTCATAGTTTTGGCTAGACTGAGACCCATGATCATAGCTTCATATTCAACCTCATTATTAGAAGCCTTAAATTGAAAACGCAGAGCATACTCCACATCCATCTCATTCGGGATGTTTAAAATGATCCCTGCTCCACTGCCTGTAGTGCAAGAAGAGCCATCTACATACAAATTCCACACAAATATATCATTATCGAACTCTTGGTCAGATAGAGTTCCACGGTGGAATATTCGATGCTTCCTTTTATTCTCCTCCAGCGCTCCTCGTTGCTCGTCCACCGACGTAAGTTGTTCGGGGTTTAAATTTGATGATACTGTAACATCCACAGGTTGGTCCATATACAACTCTTGCTCGTCGGGGGTATACTCTTGAGTAAACTCTGCGATAAAATCCGCTATCACCTACCCTTTGAGCGATGATCTAGGCTCATAAATTATATCATATTCCCTCAGTTCTATTGCCCAATACATCAACCTTCCTAATTTCTCTGGTTTGTGAAGAGCTTTCCTTAACGTCATATTTGTATACACAACTATAGTATGAGCTTGGAAGTATTGCATCATCCCTCTACTTTCTTCAATCAGTGCTAGTGCTAACTTTTCCAGTCTTGGATATCTGATTTCTGCTCCTCGGAAAGCTTTGCTGGTATAATAGACTGGTTGTTGTACTCCATTCTCCAATCTGATTAATGCCGAGCTAACTGCATTCTCTGATACTGCTAGATACAAGTATAATCTTTCTCCCGTCACTGGTCTGGACAACAATGGAGGTGTCCCCGGATATTTCTTCAATTCTTGAAAGGCCTCCTCACATTCATCATTCCACTCAAATATTTTTCGAAGTGTTTTGAAGAATGAGAGACATCTATCAGTTGCTCGTGACACAAATCTATTAAGTGCTTCAACTCGCTTTGTGAGACTTTGCACTTCCTTCTTCGTCGTTGGAGATCGTAACCCCAATAGAGCCTTGATCTTTTCAGGGTTCTCTTCAGTACCTCATTGGTTGACAATATACCCGAGAAATATGCCTTCTCGTACTCTGAATATGCATTTGGTAGGATTCAGCTTCATTTGATATTTCTCTAGTTGATCAAAGATCTGACCTAAGTCAATTAGAAGATCAGCAGCTTTCTTGCTCTTTGTAAGCATGTCATCAATATAAACCTCCATGTTATGACTGATTTGATCTACAAACACCTTATTCATCAACCGTTGATATGTGGCACCTACATTTTTAAGTCCAAAAGGCATAACATTATAACAATAAGTTTCCCTTGGGGCGATAAAAGAGGTACTCTCCCTGTCCTCAGGCTTCATCTTAATCTGATTGTAACCAGAATAGGCATCCATAAAACTCAATAATTCATGCCCCGAGGTAGCATCCACCAGTTGATCGATTCGGGGCAAAGGAAAATGATCCTTTGGGCATACCTTATTAAGATCAGTGAAGTCTACACACATCTTCCACTTGTTATTTTTCTTCTTTACCATCACCACATTTGCTAGACAATTAGGATATTTGACATCTTCAATAAAAGAGGCTTTTGTAGCTTCTCTACTTCCTCCTGTATAGCTTGATTCTTCTCAGGACTGAACACTCTTCTTCGCTGCTTCACTGGCTTAATTTCCTTGTTCACATTGAGCTCGTGACACAAGAAAGTAGGATCTATTCCTGGCATGTCTTCATGACATCATGCAAAAGTCTTCTTTCTGCATCTTAGAAATGCTATCAGTTCTTATTTTATTAATACATCCAATGATGCACCAATTTGAGTTGTTCGTTCTGGATCCTCGTTGTCCTGAATGACATTCTCGGTAGCTTCCATGACATGTCCCTTCACGAGTTGAGCCTCGTCTCTAGGTTCTAATGTTTCAATCTCCGCCTCTCCTATCTCATCCACTTGATAGGTGATAGTCTTTTGCCTAGATTCTTCACGCTCCTCCTGCTCAGCAGATGAATAGTAGCATTCCCGAGCTACTTTTTGGTCGCCTTTCATAACTCCCACCCAAATATTGGTTGGGAATTTTAAATATTAATGCACAATAGATGGTACTTCTTTGAACTTCTTTAATCCTACTCTTCCCATGATGATGTTATAAGCTGATTGGACGTTTTATCCATTACAAAAAAGTGTACTCTTTCTGTTCGATAAGCAGGCCATGTACCGATAAGCATATCCAACTTGATCGTCCCAAGTGGAAAAACTTTTTCGCCAGTAAAACTAAGGAGGGGTCTATGATATGGCTCTAACTGGGCTAGCTTCAGATTCAAACTATCAAAGCATGGATAGAACATGATATCTACCGAGCTACCATTATCCACCAGTACTCGTGAAATCCCCACTTCTTTCATTTCCATCTTGATTACCAATGGGTCATCATGAGGATATAGTACATCTGCCAAGTCATTCTTATAGAAACCAATGACCAACTTGTCTTTATTTACCTTCCTCGAGCGATTATCTTCAGCTAGATTTATTCGCTGAATGTACGAGCAAGCTTGAGCCTCATTGAGGTAAGCTTTTCTCTTTGCAGTCATATCTCCACCTCCTGCATCTCCACCCGTAATAACATTACATTCAAATGATCCAAAATGGATTGAAAATACCTCACACTCTGGCTATTTTGGTCTTTTGAGGAGATCGGGGTCATCTTGATCATCTTCTGGGTCTTCTTCATGACTTTTCTTCTTGTCCTCTTTTGCTCATCGAGGATACTTAAACCTCTGCTTTGCTCGGTCATTGACCTTTCCACCATTTCGACGATCCACATACTTGGTCAATTTTCTTCGTCTGATGATCTATTAAATTTCATTCTGGAGAGCTATGCATTTTTTGGTCGTGTGACAATGGTGCTTATGGAACTGGAAATATTTGGATTTATTCCTCTTGTCAGGATCTGCCTTCATTTTTTCAGGCCAGATTAGCTCCTCGCTGTTCTTGATCTCTTCTAGAATGTGGTTTAAATCTACCTTCAAAGGAGTATAGTTTCCAAATTTCTTCAACTATTTCAATGCTTTCTTTACTTTTGATTGCTTGTTGACACCATTATTCTTCTGCTCCTTCTTCTCAACCTTATCCGCCTCAACTTTGGTCTCCTTAGTGTCCATATTCTTCTTCACATCCATAGCTTCCTCAGCGTTCATAATCTTGGTTGCCTTTGCCATTAGTTCTACCATGGTTCTAGGCGGGTCTTTGGCTAGAGTGTAGTACAATTTATCTGGCAACAGTTCACTCATAAAAGCAGTAATTGTTGTATTCTCCTCGTAATCAATTACTTCGAGTTTCTCGTTATTGAAATGAGTAATGTAATCCTTGGTTCTTTCACCTGCCTTTTGTCTAACACTCAATAAGTGAGCTACTCGTTTGACTGGTTTTGCTCCAAAATAGAAGTTCCTAATAAAGAGCTTTGGCAGTTGAAAGAAAGTTGTGATCTTTCCCCAAGGAAGATTGTTGTACCATATTTTAGCAGATCCGGTAAGAGTTCCTGAAAATGCCCTGCATCTCATCTCATCTGGAACTGCATAGATATCGACAGCAGTTTGGTATTGTTCTATATGAAGGACATGGTCAGTTTTTCCATCATATTTAGGCATTACCATTGGAGCTTTGAATTCTAATGGTGTTGGAAAATCCACAATCGTCTATACAAAGGGTGTCCCTTGAACAAAATTCCTTTGTAAAGGATTCTTGGCCTTAGCCATTTCCCCTAATCTGTGTTCCAACCTCTGAAGAGATCCCTTACATGCATCATTTCCTTCCTCAGGCCTATTGGTTCGAGTAATTGATCGCGTTGAATTTGCTTCTTGCGATCTTTCATTACGAGCAGTTGGTCGTGATTGAGCAGAGCCTTCCTTTAGGTCAGATGGTCATGGAGAGTTCCTCGATGCAATCCTAGGAGGGTTATATTCCTCGTAGGGCCCAAAAGATCAAAAGGAGAGATTCTACTCAATCTTTCTAGAGGACTAGTTCTTTCTGGAGAGAGAGTGATGTTTCGCTGAGAGTCTGTTGCTTGTACTGAGGAAGTCCGACCAGGTTGATAAGAAGGATCGTTAAATCTCTTAGTACGATATGAATCGATGCATCTGGATCGAGATTCCTCTGGGAATAACGTTTGCCTAGTTCACAAAGAAGGTAACCGGGTATTTCTCTGAATGCTTCGTTGTCCTGATTGGGCTGGCGCTCTACCCTGGATAGTTTGCATGAGTTGTCGCATGGTCTCTTGCATGGCCATCTGGCCCTGGGCCAAATTAGCTATTATACCAACCAGATCTTGGACATTTGGAGGAAAAGATGGAAGATTTGGAGGGATCCCAGCATTTTGATTGCTGGATTCCGGATGATCAGCCATCGATGATGAATTATTTTGATGAAAAATGATAATTACAGTCGGTTCCCACAAACGGCGCCAATCTATTGATGTAAAAAATTAGATTATCTCTAATTAATCAATCACAGATAAAATAAATGAGACAAAAGATTTTTAAAGTGGTCCAACCTTGAAAGAATGGCCTACATCCACTGTATTTGTTATTGCTGAATCTTTACTTGGAATTCTCGATAATGGATTTACCAAGAAATTCTGAGTTCCTTCTAATGAGGAGGTTATAATGTATTTATAGCCTTGAGGCTGTACAAATGAAAGGACAACGTGTTATTATCTAGTAGACAAGTACATCTGTATGATAATAATGAGCATTTAACTAGCAGACGTCTCCTTAATTCTCTTGAGTTGGATGCGCTTTACGCTATGTAGCTCGGACCGCTTAAGTTGCTCGACACGCTTGAGTTACTCGGGGCCCTTGAGTTGCTCGGGGCTGCTTAGGTGCTCGGTGATCTTGAGTTGCTCGATAGAAGTATATATAATTGCCACATTGGCAAACACGTGTCTGTAAGTGAGTTGTCCAGGTCAGCAGACTAAATTAGGTGTCAACATTTCTTAAAATACATCATCTATTCAATATTCTTGAATCATAGTATTTTTCTCAAAACCTTTGAAATCATTTACAAACCATTTACACAAAACCTTAAGAAATCGTCTTCTTAACTCATGTATCCATTATACTCTAGCAATTATAGCTACAAGACTACTAATGTGCAAAATAGAGTCTTAAACTAAGAGTAGAGTTTTTCCACATCAAATGGAGCTCCAAAAATGGTGGATGAAAGGGAAGATGATGGCAACCCCCCACCTTTAAAGGTGACCGCAATTAGGTTACCTAGCTCCACAAGCATGCTCCAAGAAAGCTCCAAGTAAAATCCCCTTCCAAACTCCATAAATTTCTATTCTTCTTCTTTTCCAAAACTTCCCAATAATACCTTCAAAATTCATAACTTTGTTCAACAATACTGGAAATGGGTGTATTGGGATTAAATATACTGGAATGCTTCAAAATGTGTTGGCATAAGGTGGAGACATGGTGGTGTATAGTGGTTTGTGGTGGTGGGAGAAGGGGAAAAACTCCCCAAGAGCTAGAGAGAGAGAGAGAGAGAAAGAGAGAGAGAGAGAGAGAGAGAGAGAGAGAGAGAGAGGAAATGCTGAAACTAGTAGGGAGACCCACCCCCACTATATATCTTTTAACCCCAAACAACCCCCAACATAATCTTATAAAAACCCATCCTAACTCTAATATCCCAATTTTTACCATCTGGGTGCATCAAGAGCTGACATATCATCGATATAAAGGTCAAAAACACGACAACACACAAGAGCATCTCGATCTAAAATATTATGAATAGGTCGTTCGAATGAGAATGGGACCTCATTCTAACGAGATTGAGATCTCGTTCGATCTTCCCAAGTTGGGACCTTATGAAAATGAGGGTCGTTGGATCCTAATTATATGTCTGCATTAAACGAACTAGGCATTTTGTTCGAACCACAATAACCTTGAGGAAACGAGAATCTCATCTGAATGACTTTTGAGCTCCTTTGAACTAATCAGGTTCCTTAAATCTCCAATTTCACCCACTTAACTTCCAATAAGTACCATCGAGGCCATAAGAGTAAGCCAAATATAGAGGGAAAGCTCATACTAATGGTCCAAATCTCAATGTTTCATATTACTACAATTGGCACGGGAAAAATAATAAAATATTGGGGGCACGAGTATCACAAAGGTTTTAGTTCCATCATATGTGAACCGAATATAGTGAAGTTATATAATACCATCTCAACCATGGACATAAGTTATGGCCGAACCAAGTTAAAATTTCGGTTTGTAAAGTTTCATCAATCTCTCTCTCTCTCTCTCTCTCGTTCTCGCTCTCTCTTTACTGCTTACAATTATTTTTGATTAATTTCACACTATGCAATTTATTGATCATATTATAATTCATCTTTACAACAAGGTAAAGAAAGTTTTAAAATTCCCATCAAACTCATATTCCCAATTCACCCACCCCTTCTTGGGTATATTTCTAGGCCAACAATTGGTAACAGAGCCTAGCCCATATATAATTTTTCATACAAAATTTGGGTAAGATACGATATACTTATTTTTTATAGAGAATATTGTAAAACATGAAAAACCAAAACCTCTTGGCTTATCCAATCTATTGATTCGTATCTTTAGAGAATAGTCAATGATAACAAATCACCTTTAATAGATAAACTAACCCCCAAAAAGTGATTAGAATTAAATAATGAAGCTATGATGATTCTTGGATCTTCATTAGATAAAGTTATTGCAATAAAAGTACTAAATTTCAAGGAAGGCAACAATAGTTAGGATACTCCTTCAAAAGAGTTCTTGAATGAAGTTCCAATAGAATAAATGACGTTGAGTCCATCAAAGGAGCAAAACATACAAACGAAAAATGAAGAATAAATAGTAGAATAATCATTAAGTTCATCATCCGAAAAGGAAATGAAAATTCCATAATGCTCACACCAAGAATCAAGAACTTATGAGGTAAAACCTTACTCTACTAAATCCTTATTCTAAAAACTTTATATAAAAAGGAAATTATGCATGATTTGATAAAAACACAATATTTTGGTGATCAAATCATGAGTGGATGTAAAAAGTTATTTATTGAACACATTGCCTTAGAAAAGAAAATATAAATCTTCACCTTTCAAATGAGGATTCAACTAAATAAAATGAGAAATTATTATTGAAATTAAAAGATTAAAAGAAGAGAATGAGAGACTAACATCAAATCAGAAGGATACACAAAAAGTATTGCAAAAGATATTCAAATCAAATAGAAATAATTTGAACCCACTCCTTACGCAATAAGAATTGGAGTCCGATAACGAAGGACTAGGATACCTAAAACAAATTGTAAACTCAAATACAAAAATTTGTAAAAGAAAAGGAAAAATTGATTTCAGAAAAGAAAGTATAGAAATATAAAAGGAATTTCATGAAAAAACAAAACATCATAATGATATCTATTGCACTTTTTGCAAAAAGAAAATTCTCAACTTTGAAAAATGTCATGCGTGACTAAAGTTAGAAAATAGTTATTTTTATTATTTTCAAAAAAGTAAGATCATATATATGTTGATTGAGAATCTCATTAAAACTAATATGCATTGCATATATTGTGGTAAAAATAATCATAGATTTGATGTTTGCAAAATAATAATAAGAAAAAATATTTATCTCATGATGGATTGTGCGATTATTCTATGTATAATAAGAGATAGACTGCCCTTTACAAATAAAAAATTTTGTGGGTATATTTCCTACAAACCCTCACGAGAAAAAACTTGTCGTGTAGGGCCACCTATATGTTTAAAGTCTTATTGCACATGCTAACTACAATCGCAAGTGCCCGCGAAACTGGTACACTTTTGGTTTCTTACCTTTCTTTCTCTTAATATTTTGCTCGAGGACTAGCCATGTTCTGTTTGGGTATCGTGTGATAAGCACCCAAAAGTTTTTAAATAATACCCCGAATAGACGTATTTTCATTGCTAATTCTCGACAAAATGGATCTTATATGCGTAAATGTTAATGTGCAGGCTTGATCGCCGTTTGTGAAATTTCGATGCTTATTTCAAGGCAAATGTGCATCATATGGAGCTAATTCCATTTTCCGTACCAAACCCTAGCCCAAACCGAGCCTAGGCTCAGCCCAAATCGTCACCCGAACCCCGTGTGTGCTTTGTGTTTGTACTTTTAGATTTTTTAGATTTTTACTTGATTATTTTTTATTTTTAGATTTATTTAGAATTTTTTAGGATTTATTTTCTATTTTTATATTTATTTATCCCGATTTTGATTTTTATTAGTTTTTAATTTTTATCTTTATTTTTACTAGGATTAGTTTTTTAGAAATTTATTTTCTAGTTTTATTAGATTTCATCTTTCTTTAGTTTTATTATATTAGGATTATATTTTTAGCTTTAATAGATTTTTATTTTTATTTTATGCATTTTATATTTTTTTATTTAGGATTTTTGTTTTTTTGTTATATTAGATTTTTATTGTTTATTTTTATTTTTAGGAGTAGTCTTTAGTAGTTTACTAGATTTTTATTTTTAGTTGAGTTTAATTTTTATTTTTGTTCAACTTGTTTTTATTAGATTTATTTTTATTATTTATTATTTTCTTATTTTTATTTTTCTAGTTGGGTACAAACTAATATACACACACATTACCCCATATTCCCCCATACACCCAAACAACACACTCACCCACACCCCTAAACCCCTACACTCACCTACACCCAAGCAAAACAAACACATACACCAATTACCATACACCTCACACACACCCTATCAACCCCACTTCATCTTCAACCTACACCTTTCTCTCTCCTCGTCCTCTCACCTCCATTAACAAACCCAAACCTCAAACCTATTATCTCTCTCTTAAACCCCCACTACGCAACCTCCACTCCAAACCACCATATCCCTTACCCACCTGCAACCCATACCAACATAAGCCCCACCAGACCCGGTTTCGACCTCCACCACCATCGGTACTAGAAACCGGCGGTGCCCAGCATCCCCTTTAACCCGCTACCCATGCCTCTGACAACCCGACCTCGGTTCAAACCTACCCATACAAGCAATAACCCGTGTCCAACAACCCGGTACACCCTCCCAACTCGCGACACACCAACCAGCCATCACCCACCACGGCAGCTCCAAATCTAACATGCTGGCGACGAACCCATCGTCGGCCGGACACCATCTCTAACCCCCAGACCTATCAACTTCGACGCCCCTGCCATAACCGAACCTCGTGCCATCTGCTCCGACCAAAACCCAAAACTTAACCATTGCGACCCATTTTCAAAACAAACCCACACCTACCCGAATCCTTAACCCATTTCCCATTTCATAACCTTAAGATCCAATTCCCACGATCTCTATTAGCTACTAATGTCCCAAGACAAATTAACCCACATGTTTTAAAACCCTTTTTAACCCTTTTTCAAAATTACCCCCAATTAACATCTTTTACCCCAATGCCCATTAACCAAATCTGATTTTTATTCCCTCGCCCCTCATTCACGTGACCTCACACAATCCATACACATTTGTGCATTTCTACATTTTAACCCCAACTTATCCTCACACCACTCATGTCCATTCAATCCCTACCTAATTTATCCTTAGCCCCATGCCTGAAAAACGTTGCTAATGCCGTTTAATACAAGATTAAACTGTATAAGCAACTCCGAGATGTTTGTTGAAGAAACCCTTTTCTTTTGAAAATAAAAATGATAAACAACAAGATGTGTTTACAAAAACTTATGTATGAGAGTAATCAAGACTTTGTAATCAGTTTTTAAAACAAAGACAGTTTCAAAAATTCAGCACACTATAGAATGAGATGAGGAGATGAAGATAATCAGAATACACAGTTTTTAACGTGGTAAAACCTCTCCCAATAGAGGAAACATCCACGGTGACTTCTAAGTCACAAAAGTAAAAATCCACTAACAACAAATAGCAGTTACAAACAATACAACATACATGCACACAAATCAACCTATTCTAAGTTTAGGAATATACCCCACTTGGTGTCCTTCTAACTTCTCTTAGATCTGATTGTTGATGATGTTCTTCCAGTTTGATAACATCCTTTGCTTTCGCTTCCTTACGTCGACTCAATAATATTTGATCTTATTCACAACACTTCCAGTGTAGTAGTGTGTTAAGTGTTTGTGATGTGATTCCTATCAACATGCATGAACTCACACACACTTAGTTTTGCAGACAGTCCTAGAAAATTACATATAAAGACTATATGCTGTGATTTTCTTTTCTTTCTTTCTTACAGAACTTGTAACCTTTTTGACCTTTAAATATAACCCAGATTCCACGGATATCTTGCTTCTAAATCGGTCAAGATCTTAATCAATCTCTGTTTTAAAAATATTTTTGAGATCGAAAATCTCCAAGTGTGAATCCAACTAGGTCAAGGTTAAGTTTCGTAAAAATAGAAACCATAAAACATTTTCAAAACTAAATCAGTAAGGATTTTCTTAAATAGAGAAAGAAACATGAAGATCTAGTGAAATATAACATGCAGAGTGTAGATCTATAATTTCTATGAAGAAGAAATACAGATCTTCACACGAATGTTTAAGTTGGTAATAAGATCACTGATTAAGAGGTTACAGCTTCAATATGAACAACCAAGTAACACCACTCTCTCTCAAACACTCAAGGTTGTGTTTGGGGTTATGAGTATACAAAGGTTTGAATCAGATTTGAAGTGTTTAGGGTTAGGGTTAGGGTTTGGTTAACATAGTTTTCCCTTTCTCTCTCTTCTCTCTTTTCTTTTCTCTCTTCTCTCTCACTTCTCTCTTCTCTCTATTTTTTCTCTCAGAAATGACGACTGCCAAAAGTCTTGAAAGGTTGAGAATTAGAGGGTTTTTATAGAAGTGGAGGAAGGTTCTGGATAGTCGAAGGCAATCAAGGGCTGAGATTAAGTCTTTTTAATGTTGACTTGATCCAAGGGTTATAAGAAGACGGTGGTTAAGTCGAATGTGATTGGTTCACAGGATAGCACAAGGATAGGTTTAAAACACATGCAGGCCATCGATAAGGATTGATCTAACGATCAGCAAACCACCAGGCAACCCTCTCACATAACAAACACAAACTGATGCATCAGGAAGGTGACAAGTGTTGGCCTATAAGTGGCTTACAAACGCGCATCAAAGATAATTACAAGCAGCACCCTGAAGTCTCTAGCGCATTTACATTCTACCCAATCAAACATTCTAATGAAAAATGAATTTTTCAAAATAGCAAATTAACCCCACAAATTTTATAATCACACTTTTATTAATGAAAACATTATTTTAAAAATGTTTAAAGAATTCCCAAAAAATTATTAAAACAACATTTTAAGGGGAATTTAACACACAATCAATTTCAAGCAATATATGCACATGTATGCACTTCTAATGTGTGTAGTGTAATTCAATTTATACCTTTTTGGTTTATTGAAGAGGATTAAAGAGATTAATTCTGAGGCTCTTTGGATTCTAGGTTAGACAACCAATTTTGTCATTATTTCCAAATTAGTTGAGCACTTATACAATATAGACTTAAGTAAGTCAAATGTATAAGGTGCTTCAATCTCCCCCTTTGGAAATATGAGACAAAATCTCCTTTGAGTTATATTAAACTCTTAGGGAACCAAAAAAAATAAAACCTAGTCCTATACAAAAGATACTATCTACCCATTTCCTAGAAAGTCAAAAATTACATACCTTAACTATTTACAAAATTTGTACACTAGAAAAGGTAGACAATCAGTAGAAGAGATTCCTACAAATATGCACCCTAAGATCAAGCAGTTTAGATGAAATGTGAACAAAACATTGAACCCTTAAGACTCAAATTTCTCCCCCATTTTGTCTCAAATGGACAAAGGGTAAAAATTAAGGTCTTCAGAGTTTAATCAGCACATACCATACCTATAGAATTACGCAAATACAGAAATTTGTTATAGTCTAAAGGTTTAGTGAACATGTCTGCAAGTTGCAGATCAGTAGGCAGGTAATGGATTTCTAACTCCTTAGTTTCAACAAGTTCACGTATAAAATGATGTCTTATCTTAATATGCTTAGTTCGCGAGTGTTGAACCGGGTTTTTAGATATGTTAATAGCGCTTTGATTGTCATAATACAATTGTAACTGATCTTCTTGAATCCCATAGTCGCTTAACATTTGTTTTATCCATAACAATTGAGCACAGCAACTTCCTGCTGCTATATATTCGGACTCAGCCGTAGATAAAGATGTGCAATTCTGGTTTTTGCTACTCCAACCTACTAAATTATTGCCGACATAATAACAGGCACCTGATGTACTTTTACTGTCATCAGTACATCTGGCCCAATCAGCATCTGTATACCCTATGATGGTACTGCAGGTATCATTAGTGTACCTAAGTCCAAGATTAAGAGTGCCATTTATGTACTTTATTATACGTTTGACACACGATAAATGGCTCTCTTTAGGGTTATTCTGGTAACGAGCACACTGACATATAGCATACATTATATCTGGTCGTGAGGCAGTTAGATAGAGTAGGTTACCAATCATACTACGATAAAGTGTGGAATCAACTGACTTTCCATTTTCATCTTTACATAATTTAACAGTAGTACTCATAGGCGTTTTGGAAACTTTAGCATTATCTAAGCCAAATTTCTTAACAAGATCTAAGGCATACTTAGTTTGAGAGACAAATAGTCCATCAGAATTCTGTTTCACTTGAAATCATAAGAAAAGTTGTAGCTCCCCCATAAGGGACATGTGAAACTCCTTATGCATGATAGCAGAAAAAGATTTAACTTCATATGTTGAAGTAGACCCAAAAATGATGTCGTCTACATAGACTTGGGCTATAATAATGTTTTTGTCAAAATGTTTGACAAAGAGGGTCTGGTCATTTCCTCCTCTCTTAAAACCCTTATCCAACAAAAAGTTGGAAAGGCGTTCATACCAAGCTCGAGGAGCTTGTTTTAAGCCATACAAAGCCTTTTTTAGACAAAAGACATGGTCAGGGTATTTAGGGTCAATGAACCCTTTGGGTTGTTCTACATACGTTTCTTCAGACAGAATTCCATTGAGGAAGGCAGACTTGACATCCATTTGATAAAGTGTAAATTTTAAGTGACACGTTATGGCGAAAAGAAGTCGAACAGATTCAAGACGAGTGACAGGGGCAAATGTCTCGCTAAAATATATTCCTTCTATTTGTGAGTAACCTTGAGCAACTAGTATAGCTTTGTTTCTAAGGATTACCCCATTTTCATCAGATTTGTTCTTAAAGATCCAACGTGTGCCAATAACATTTTTGTTTTGAGGCCGCGGTACAAGATACCAGACATCGTGAATAACAAATTGTAAAAGTTCTTCCTTCATAGTAGAAATCCAGTGTGTGTCATTCAATGCTTCATTAACATTTTTCAGTTCCACAAGGGAGACGAAACATGCATAATTAGCATAATTTCTTAACTGGGATCTAGTACGAACTGGCTCATTAGGATTACCGACCACGTTGTCAATGGGATGATCTTTAGAGACCCAGCCAGGTACTTCTGGACTCTCAATAGGTAATGAGTCATCTATTTCTGGTGAATCAGTTTTGAAATCATTTTCAGATTCAACCACAATAGGTGATTCAGATATCTTATTTTCGACAATAGTTTCGCTTACAATTACATTTATCAATTCCATAAGGGATTTAGTACGCAGATTGTATATACGATAAGCACGACTGTTTGGAGAGTATCCTAAGAAGATGGCTTTATCACCACGCGTCTCGAATTTAGACAAATGTTCTCTGTCTTTACAGACATAACACTGACTTCCGAAAGTTCTTAGATATTTCAGATTAGGCTTCTTACCATACCACAACTCATAAGGGGTTTGTTTAGAGTTTTTCCTAAGGTAAACCCTATTAATGATATGACATGATGTTCTGATAGATTCTACCCAGAAGTATTTAGGTAGAGATTTGGCATGCAACATGACACGTGCCATCTCTTGAAGAGTTCGGTTTTTCCTTTCAGCAATACCATTCTGCTGAGGAGTTTTAGGGGCACAGAATTCATGTTTGTAACCATTGTAGTCACAATATTCAACTATTCCTGTGTCTATGAACTCTCCCCCTCTATCGCTACGAATGCGATTGACTTGTGTGTCCTTCTCATTTTCAATTCTTAGTAAAATTTTCAAAAAATTCTGAAATGTGTCATATTTTTGTTTCAAGAAGGCAACCCAAGTGAATCGTGTGAAATCATCAACCATGACAAGGATATACCTGTGTCCACAAAGACTAACAGTTCTAGAGGGACCAATAAGGTCCATATGGATGAGATCTAGAGGTCTAGAGGTGAGAATGTCTTTAACTTTTTTATGTGAAGTCTTAACTATTTTTCCTTCCTGGCAATGACCACAGACAACACTGGAAATAGGTTTAATTTTATGAATTCCTCTAACAATCTCTTGACTAGACAATCTACCAAGGATATCATAACTTAGGTGACCCATACGATTATGCCAGATTTCATTGTCATCCATTCTGACAATGTTACAGGTTTCAGAACCAATCTTGACAGTATAACAATTGTCAGGTGTTCTAAATCTGGTAATAATGCATTTACCTTTATCATTTAGAATTTTACAATTGTTCTTTGAAAAGGTAACTGCATGGTCAGAGTCACAAAATTATGATATACTTAGGAGGTTGGCTTTAAGGCCTTTAACTAAAAGTACATTTTCGAGAGTTGGCATTCCCTCTTCTTTTAAGGTTCCTTTACCTATGATCTAGGATGAAACTCCGTCACCAAAGACTACTTTGCCTCCATCAAATCTGGTTTTGTTTAAGAGTTTGGTTTCATCTCCTGTCATATGTTTGGAGCATCCTTAATCTAAGTACCAACCAGATGAAGTGTGTTCAGATTTTAAGGCAGTGATAACAATGTTACACTTCATTTGGGGTAAAAGATCATCTTTTCTAATCCAAATAGCTCTTGTTTTAATTTTGCGCAAGTTTTCCCTCATTTGATAAAATTTTTGAGAAGTAGATTTTTGTCGAAAAATATTTGGAGCAACAAACTGATTTTTGTGGAAAATTTGAGCTTTTGGTTTAGTCAAGTTTCTAGGAGCCTTTCTCTTAAATAAACTCTTAGTTTTGGTCTTTCTATTCCTGTAGTTAGATTTCTTGCCAGGTTGTCTTGGAAGGACATAATGGTTAAGATTTTGCCTAGAATAGTTAAAGTTCTTATAGACAGAAGTGTTGTACACAGGGGTGTTTAGACGCCTAGCATAATAACCTTCAAAAGAATGACCATAAACGTCATAGTAGGAGCAATATTGATTGCTTGAGGGATGAACTTCCTTAGGAAAACTTCTAAAGATGGGTTTAACAGCATTCTGTTCAGAAGTACTATTCCTAGGAGGGATGGTTTTAAAGGTAGATTCTGCCTTTCTGATCAAAGGACAGACGTATTTAGTCTTAGGTGTTGTGTCAGCCTTAGAATTACTAGACTCTCCAATGTCTTTTTGTTGTTGCTTTTGATCAAATTACTTTTTAATAAAATGAAAGTCTGGACATGTTTCAATTGGTCTTTTGCCCCCAGACACAAACTTAATAGGTTCAAGATTTGTAGTTTGTGGTTTGTTCTTAGGGAAAAATCCAATATCGGTTCTATCATCATAATTGGTCTTGGAGTCAACAACAAAGTCAGTAAAACAATTTGAATTGTTTTCAAACTTAGAAATTTTTTTGAAAACAGTAGCTGTCTTTGTTTTTGCTTCCTCCAGTTCTAATAATGTTCCCTTGTATTTCATTTCCAGGGTTTCATTAGTTTTAGTCAACTCTTTTAATTTTTGATCAAAAGTTTTAATTTCGGATTGATGAGACAGACACTGGTTAGTGTACTCTTCGGCATTCAGCTTCACAATAAGACTTAGATCGTCTAATTTCTTAGTCAGGTCTCTAACAGTCTTCTCCAGTCTAGTGCCTTTTTTGAGAGTTTTAGCATACAAAGTATGAATATCTGGGAGGTCATCTGTGTCTGAGTCGCTAAGTGAAGTGTGTGTAGTGACCCCTAATGATTCAGTTTTAGTACTCACGCACCCATTTACATCGTCATTATCGAGATCACTTTGACTCACACACACGGAACTAGAGCTAGCAACATTTTCAGATAATAGAGCATCTAGGCCAGTCAAAGCAGTATTCACACAAAAAGGAGTAGGAGCATCATTATCACATACAGGCATATCATCATTGTAAATGATCTTAGCATAAAAGGACATGTAAGGGTCAAGTACATTTGATGACTCAAGTTCCTCTTCATCAGAGTCACTTGAATCATTCCAAGTTTTACAGACATTGGCTCTATTGTGTGTGTTGGTTTTATTCAGATTAACTCTGCAATCGTGAGCAATGTGACCTAGTTTCCCACATCTAAAACATTCAATCTTTTTAAGGTCTCTGCTGGGTCTGGAGTTGTTGTCCTTAGGATTTTTGTCAAGACCTCTCTCATGAGGTTTGGGATTAGACAGAGTAGGATAATTAGGCTTGCCTTATTTATTTGCCTATTTGTTTCTAAATTTAACAATTTTCTTAAATTGTTTAGACATTAAGGCAATCTAATTATCTAGTTTGTCTATATTACACTCCTCATCAGAGTCAGAGTTGATCAAATTAGTCTCAAGTTTAGATATCTTAGAGGCAAAACTCAAGTTAGAGTTGGGTTGTTTTCTTTGTGAATGATTTAATTGTTTCTTAAAGTCTAATTCCATTTCCACAGTCCTAAGTTTGCTACTGAGTAACTCAGGGGTAAGGTTTTGATCACTCATTTCCTCAATAGCATACCTATTGCTGTCAAACTTTTGTGGTAGTGATCTTAGAATTTTAGAAACAATCTCATTCCTATCATATGTAATACCATTAGCATGCAACTTAGTAACTATATCAGTTAAGTTCATGTAAAAGTCATCAAAAGACTCAGAGTCAGACATAATCAAAGAGTTGTACTACTGGGTAAGCATTTGAGTTTTAGCAGCTTTAACTCTTCAGTCTCCTTCATGGGCAGTGATTAATGTGTCCCAAGCTTCCTTAGAAGTGGCACAAGATGAGATTCTCTTGAACTCATACTCATTAATAGACATAAAAATGGCATTTTTGCCTTTATTGTTATTTTGAGAAATAGTTTTCTCTTCTTGGGTAAACTCACTTAAGATTTTCTTTACCCTCTCATCACTTCCTTCAGTGGCTGGTTTAGTAGATAAGTGTATCCGTTTTCAATAATGTCCCAGACATCATCTCCTAAAGTCCCTTGGATGAAGGCAACCATTCTTACTTTCCAGTAAGCAAAGTTGTTTCCATCAAAGAGTGGAGGTCTGGACAGATTACCAAACCTTTCATTCTTCTCGTCCATAGTTAGGTTTTTCAGAAAACCATTTCAGAAACACAAGATCTTTTTTAAGCAAAAGTTTACAGGGCTCCGATACCAATTGAAAAACGTTGCTAATGCCGTTTAATACAAGATTAAACTGTATAAGCAACTCCGAGATGTTTGTTGAAGAAACCCTTTTCTTTTGAAAATAAAAATGATAAACAACAAGATGTGTTTACAAAAACTTATGTACGAGAGTAATCAAGACTTTGTAATCAGTTTTTAAAACTAAGACAGTTTCAAAAATTCAGCACACTATAGAATGAGATGAGGAGATGAAGATAATCAGAATACACAGTTTTTAACGTGGTAAAACCTCTCCCAATAGAGGAAACATCCACGGTGACTTCGAAGTCACAAAAGTAAAAATCCACTAACAACAAATAGCAGTTACAAACAATACAACATACATGCACACAAATCAACCTATTCTAAGTTTAGGAATATACCCCACTTGGTGTCCTTCTAACTTCTCTTAGATCTGATTGTTGATGATGTTCTTCCAGTTTGATAACTTCCTTTGCTTTAGCTTACTTACGTCGACTCAATAATCTTTGATCTTATTCACAACACTTCCAGTGTAGTAGTGTGTTAAGTGTTTGTGATGTGATTCCTATCAACATGCATGAACTCACACACACTTAGTTTTACAGACAGTCCTAGAAAATTACATATAAAGACTATATGCTGTGATTTTCTTTTCTTTCTTTCTTACAGAACTTGTAACCTTTTTGACCTTTAAATATATCCCAGATTCCACGAATATCTTGCTTCTAAATCGGTCAAGATCTTAATCAATCTCTGTTTTAAAAATATTTTTGAGATCGAAAATCTCCAAGTGTGAATCCAACTAGGTCAAGGTTGAGTTTCGTAAGAATAGAAACCATAAAACATTTTCAAAACTAAATCAGTAAGGATTTTCTTAAATAGAGAAAGAAACATGCAGATCTAGTGAAATATAACATGCAGAGTGTAGATCTACAATTTCTATGAAGAAGAAATACAGATCTTCACACGAATGTTTAAGTTGGTAATAAGATCACTGATTAAGAGGTTACAGCTTCAATATGAACAACCAAGTAACACCACTCTCTCTCAAACACTCAAGGTTGTGTTTGGGGTTATGAGTATACGAAGGTTTGAATCAGATTTGAAGTGTTTAGGTTTAGGGTTAGGGTTTGGCTAACACAGTTTTCCCTTTCTCTCTCTTCTCTCTTTTCTTTTCTCTCTTCTCTCTCACTTCTCTCTTCTCTCTATTTTTTCTCTCAGAAATGACGACTGCCAAAAGTCTTGAAAGGTTGAGAATTAGAGGGCTTTTATAGGAGTGGAAGAAGGTTCTGGATAGTCGAAGGCAATCAAGGGCTGAGATTAAGTCTTCTTAATGTTGACTTGATCCAAGGGTTATAAGAAGGCGGTGGTTAAGTCGAATGTGATTGGTTCACAGGATAGCACAAGGATAGGTTTAAAACACATGTAGGCCATCGATAAGGATTGATCTAACGATCAGCAAACCACCAGGCAGCCCTCTCACATAACAAACACAAATTGATGCATCAGGAAGGTGACAAGTGTTGGCCTATAAGTGGCTAACAAACGCGCGTCAAAGATAATTACAGGCAGCACCCTGAAGTCTCTAGCGCATTTACATTCTACCCAATCAAACATTCTAATGAAAAATGAATTTTTCAAAATAGCAAATTAACCCCACAAATTTTATAATCACACTTTTATTAATGAAAACATTATTTTAAAAATGTTTAAAAAATTCCCAAAAAATTATTAAAACAACATTTTAAGGGGAATTTAACACACAATCAATTTTAAGCAATATATACACATGTATGCACTTCTAATGTGTGTAGTGTGATTCAATTTATACCTTCTTGGATTATTGAAGAGGATTAGAGAGATTAATTCTGAGGCTCTTTGGATTCTGGGTTAGACAACCAATTTTGTCACTATTTCCAAATTAGTTGAACACTTATACGATATAGACTTAAGTAAGTCAAATGTATAAGGTGCTTCAATGCCTACTATTTAAAGAAGATGAAGACCATTTTGATGGAGGATATTTTTTTCATCAAGAAGAGACTTGGAGAAGAAAAGAGATAGTTTAGAGCACAAAATAAATTAGGTAGAAATATTTGTAAATTCTTTTATTTTTATTTTTATTTTTATTTTTTAGAGAATTAGTGAGATTTAATTGTGAGTGATTTGATTTATATTGAAGAAGATAGAGTTCAAATTGCCAATTTCAAGGAGACTTGTTGAAGATTTTTTCTCTTTTTTCTACTCTTTTATTTAATATGCCTTTGATTATTTGTTCTTCATGTTTAATATCATTTTAGGCAAAAACCCCTTTCAAGGGGTGGGGTGACCCATTATTCGATGTTAATTCCATTTTAATTAATTGATTTAAATTAAATGTCCCTTTGATGGTTAATTTTTCACTCTTACATTTTAATTTACGCCTCGAGAGAGGATAAATGATTTTCGAGAGAAAATCGAAATGCTGGTTATAATACCCATTTTATATTCGAACTAGAGATAGAGATTTTCTCAAGTGTGGTATTATTCCTTTAATTTCAACTCTATGCTTACTTTTATGATTTAAACTAGTTTAATCGATCGATCCTAGCGGGGGATTTGTTAGATGATATTTGGATCTACCTTTCAAGAGTTGTAGGAGTGTTAACATTAATTTTCTAAAATGTTATTATTAAAGTTACATTTGCAACGAGAGTTGACTTGTGATTTTGATACTAACTTGGGATAATTAATTTTATTGAATTAATTAATTTTAATTACCTAAAATATATGGTGTCATCCTATCCCTTGTTAGTCCTCACTTCTATTTCCTCACCCATTTCATATTTTAAATTTTTATTTATTTAGATTTGCTTAATATCGTCACTTACTTTTAATTACATCTTGATTTATTTTAGTCTCATTTCACCTCATCTCAAAAAATTATTTTAATATTAAAAAAGCTAAGAAAATATAATAAAAATTTTGAATTACATGTGTTTTCCTCTCGTTTCACTCCTTTAATGTGAATTAATACCTCACTTACCACTACACTTTAGTTTATTATATTTTGTAGGTATTTGAGATTTTTTATTAGAGGACTTTCATGCAACGACGAAACATATACCGAAAAGTTACTCTATCAAATGAATTTACACATGTCTTCATTTATTTTGTGTTTCATCCTTAAAGTTGGATTGATACTCCCTTACTTACCCTATACATATTTTGAGTTTATTTGTAGGTTCAAGGGAATTTTGATGGAAAATAAATTGCAACAATGACAAAAATACATAAGAATTAATTCTATTTCTCTATCATATCCCAACCCACATCTTTTATCAGTAAACGTGGAATTGGTTTTAAAAATCCTCTCAGTAAATATAAATCTAAGGACATAACTATTTTTGTGAAAGCTTATCAAAAGACTCATGTACTTGAAAAGTCTTCATCATCGCTTGAGAAGAAAATTATTTCAAAACCTTTGAAGAAAACTGATCAGCGTTTTGTGTACCATTGCACCTTTTGTAAACATGAAGTCCATTTAAAAAATTATTCCTATAGGTTTTTGAAAATATCCAAGGTGATGATGTTTACACATTGAAACGTGAGTTTAATTCCCTTTTTGAAAACTCTAGAACTATTTTGTCAAAATTTGAGAAAATTTCAAAATCAAAACATATTGAAAATAGTTTAAAGGATTTAGGGAAGAATATAAAGATTAAAATTGTCTAGACTAAGAAATAAAAATATCTTGTTATTCACACCGCCTTAATTACCCAAAATTATTCACAATGGTATGTCGATAACGGGTGCTCTAGGCATATGACGAAAAATCAAGCTTTGATTCCCAAACTCGTTAGGAAGTAATCCGGGTCAGTTACATTTGGAGATAGGAACAAATATAATATCATTGTGAAGGGTACCGTATAAATTGATTATTTTACTAAGTTAGATAATGCTCTTTTAGTGGATAGATTAAAGGCTAATTTGCTTAGCATAAGTCAAATGTACAACGATCATCACAATGTGCTTTTTATCAAAAAAGGAATGTAAACTCCTTTATTCTAAGGGTAATGTAAGCGCAAATATTTTATCTTAGGCTTGTTGATAAGCAGCCAAAAGTGTACATTTTATACCCTGAATAGACCATTTTTAGTTGCTAATTCTCGACAATTGGGGTCTTATGTGCATATAAGTTTAATGTGCAGGCTTGATTGCAGTTGCGTTGTCAAAAGTGTTATTTTAAGGCAAATTGCATCAAGAATGGAGCTAATACCCTATCCGGTAACCTTACCCGAGCTAGTCCCTAAATAGTCACCCGATCCCGTGTGTTTAGTTTCTTCTTTTTAGATTTTTCTTAGATTTTTAGTTTAGGTCGTTTTATTTTTAGGATTTATTTTAAATTTATTTAGAATTTTCTAGGTTTTATTTTCTATTTTTATATTTAGTTTTAATTAGTGTGATTTTATTTTGATTTCGATTTTTATTAGTTTTTAGTTTTTTTTTAGGAATTCATTTATTTTTAGTTTTATTAGATTTTACATTTTCTTTTTAGGATTTTAGTTTTAGTTTTAATAGATAGTTATTTTTATTTTTATTTCTTTTTAGTTTTTTTATTTGAGTATTTATTTTATTTTTAGAGTAGGATTTTATTTTTTAGAATTTTAGTTTTATTAGTTTTATTTTTTTAGAGTGTTTTGTTCTTAAGGTGCAAATTAAACACATTCACACCTTAATATCCTATACCATACATCACACCAAAATAACTCCCCATCTACACCTTACTCTCCTACAACTTCACCCCACTCCCATCATCTTCAACCTCACACCCTTTCTCTCTCCTATCTCCATACTCCATACCTAAATACTTCTCTCTCCTCACCACAAACCACACCCACCTTCTCACTCTCTCACCTCACACTCACCAAAAACCGCCACCTACCACAACTCGCCTAAACCCCATCGCCGACAAACTCGACCCTTAACCCGGAGCTGCCCCAACCCGACTCCCCTACCCCGGGTCGAACGCCAAACCAACCTGTGACCATATCCTGCCGAGCCAACAGTCTAACCCGAAACCCACTTGCCTAAACCCAAGACCTTACGAACCCGGATCTCTCTCTTTTACCAAACCAAACAAAAGACCCATCTCCCATTTTTTCAAAACCAAAATCGTGTACCTGTATAAAAGTAAGACCAAAACAAATAAACCCCCATATGTTTAAAAGATGCCTTGTACCCATTTTACAAAACTACCCCCAACTAACATCTTTTACCCCATTGCCCAAAATTCTATTAACCAAATCTGATTTTTATTCCATCACCCCTCATTCACATGACCTCACACAATCCATGCACATTGGTGCATTTTCCCATTTTAACCCCAACTTATCCTCACACCCCTCATGTCCATTTAATCCCTACCCAATTTACCCTTAGCTCCATGCCTACAATTTAAAGAAGATGAAGACCACTTTGGGACGGAGATTAATGTAGAGAGAATTCTAGAGAGAGTTACAGAGATATGTTATAGTAGAAAATAAATTAGGGAAATATTTTGTAAATAGTTTTTATTTTTATTTTTATTTTTAGAGATTTGTGAGGATAAATTGTTCGTAATTCAATTGAGTATTATATTGAAATGATTATTGTTGTATGCTCATATTGGATGGATGGTGCTTCATTTCAAAGAAATTAGAGTTCAATTTCACTTCGAGGGATTAGGTTTGATTGTTCTCTTCTCTTCTATTTTATTTAATTAGCCTTTCATTATTTGTTCATCGTGTTTAATATCATGTTAGGCTAAAACCCCTTTCAAGGGGTGGAGTGATCCATTATTTGATGTTAATCATAATTTAGTTAATGAATTTAAATTAAATGTCTCTTTGATGACTAACTTTGCACTCTTACATTTTAATTTACGCCTCGATAGAGGGTAAATGATTTTCAAGTGAAAATCAAAATTCTAGTTATAATACCCATTTTAGATTCGAACTAGAGATATGGGTTTCTCAAGTGTGGTATTATTCCTTTAATATCAACTCTAGGCTTATTTTTATGACTTAAACCAGTTTAATAAATTGATCCCAGCGGGTGATTTGTTAGATGATATTTGGATAAACATTACAAGAGTTGTAGGTGTGTTAAAATTAATTTTCTAAAATGTAATTATTAAAATTATATTTGCAACGAGAGTTGATTTTTGATACTAACTTGGGATAATTAATTTTAATGAATTAGTTAATTTTAATTAACTAGAATATATGGTGTCATCTTATCCCTTGTTAGTCCTCACTTTTATTTCCTCACCATTCTAGTATTTTAGATTTTTATTTAGTTAGATTTACGTAATATCTTCACTTACTTTAATTTACATCCTTGATTTAGTAAACTTATTTAACCCTCACCACAAAATTTGTTTTAATATTGAAAAAGCTAAAAAAAATAGAAAAAGAAAAAAGCCCAAAAAGAAAATAAAAAGTGAATTATAATTGTTTTCCCCTCGCTTTACCCCCTTGATGTGGATTGATACCCTTACGTACCTCTACACTTTAGTTTGTTATATTTTGTAGGCATTTGAAGGTTTTTTATTAACTTGGCTTCAACAACGACTACACACAAAAGTCAAGTTATCAAATGGTGCCGTTGCCGGGGATTAATTTAGCTGAAGACATTAAACTTAGCTCTACCGGGGGACAGTTCGAGTTTCTTATATGAGTCTCATCCTGTTTAGGGGTGGTGTTTCACACCACCCAATGTTTTACCATGTTTATAGACTCGTACACATTTTTATCTTATCATTTCTTCAGGTTTTATCTTGGCTTCATATGTCCACTTCATTAGCGGTTGATGTTGGTAATATCTTTCCTACCTTATGCTCTCAATTTTAAAAACCATTTCACTTAACATCGAGGACGATGTTCCTTTTTGTTTGGGGGTGGGGAATTTTATCAAAATCTTACCTCTTTTAAAAAATTTTGATTTTTAAACCTGATTTTTAAAATTTCACGCAGTTTCTTTCATCTCACTCATTGACGTGAATTTTCTATCATCTATATTTTAAGTCTAGGAATAAAGCTAGAGGATTTATCTTTTTATAAATAGCTTATGTAATACGTAACAAGGCATGTTGGCCCATGAATTTCTAGACTCGACAAAAATTTGAGCACTTATCACATCACTACGGTTTAGAGTTTAAGAGTACTACAATTCTCAAGAAAACCTTAAGGATCACTAGTAGAGACTTTAGCTTGTGAGATTCGAGCCTTTCACCCTTTCAGAGTGTTTTACGCAATCTCCGAGTCACAAGTTGATTCAACTTATTTTGGATCCACACTTTAATTCGTTGTATGATCTCATTATAATTCACTAAATTTTGGCTTAATTACTGAGAACGACATCACTTTCGAGTTGTAAGAAACATGTGCCTTGAAATTTGTCCCGATCACTAGATTTTCACTCATTCACTTCACCCATTACATTCACATTCCCTTCCCATATTCTTCCCAATTCACATATATTCCCCACATCATCCATTTACCATATCCATATCATCCATCATCCATCATCCAACCATCATATCCTACATCATCTCTTCCCATCCTTCCCATTTCATTTCCCCTCACCCATTATCATCCATATTAGGGTAAATGAAAGTCAATGTGGTGAATAACTCGACGTTCTCACTATAGTGATTAGCATTCTTTCATGAGATCAGTTTTCTTTCTACATGTTCGTTATTTCTTATATATGTGTGAGACATTTGAACTTGCTTACATTTACTCAGCTCCTCACACACAAGAGCGATACACTAACCCAAATCTCGAGAGTTCGTTTGAGAGAGCTATATCCATGAGATTTTGAAGTTGAAGCGTTGATTCCAAAAAGGCAATCTAGGAATTACTCTTATAATGCTCGACCCGTTTTGAGTGATTCACACAGCACACGTTGAGTTCTAGGAAGGATGTGTCTTGTGTATTCACATAGCTAAATTTTTATATACTTCTAGCTTGTATTCCTCAAAATATTTCTCATGTGATGGATTGTGAGATTATTCTACGTCTAATAAGAGATTGACTGTCGTTTGCAAATAAAAAATTTTGTGGGTATATTCCCTGCAAACCCTCACGAGACACAACTCTTCCTATAGGGTAACCTATAGGCTTATTGCACATGCTAAGTGCAATCGCAAGTGCCCGCGAAAGTGGTACACTTTTTGTTTCTAATGTTTTTCTTTATCTCTATCTTATTGCTCAAGGACTGACAATGCTGTACTTGGGGGTGGTGTGATAAGCACCCAAAAGTGTACATTTTATACCCTGAATAGACCATTTTTAGTTGCTAATTCTCGACAATTTAGGTCGTATGAGCGTAAATATTTAATATGCAGGTTTGATTGCAGTTGCGATGTCAAAAGTGTTATTTCAAGGCAAAATGCATTAAGAATGGAGTTGATACCTTGTCTTGTAACCTTACCCGAGCATAAACCAGTCCCTAAATAGTCACCTGATCTCGTGTGTTTAGTTTGCGCTTTTTAGATTTTTCTTAGAATTTTAGTTTGAGTCGTTTTATTTTTAGGATTTATTTAGAATTTTATAGGTTTTATTTTCTATTTTTCTATTTCTTTTTAATTAGTGTGATTTTTATTTTTATTAGTTTTTAGTTTTTAGCCTTATTTTATTACGATTAGTTTTTTTTAGGAATTCATTTATTTTTAGTTTTATTAGATTTTACATTTTCTTTTTAGGATTTTAGTTTTAGTTTTAATAGATATTTATTTTTATTTTCATTTCTTTTTAGTTTCATTTTTTTAGTGTGTTTTGTTTTTAAGGAGCAAATTAAAAGCACTCACACCATAATATCCTATACCATACATCATGCCAAAACAGCTCCCCATCCACACCTTACTCTCTTACACCCTAACCACACTCTAACCCCACTCCCATCATCTTCATCCTCACACCCTTTCCCTCTCCTATCTCCATACTCCATACCCAAATACTTTTATCTCCTCACCACAAATCACACCCACCTTCTCACTCTATCACCTCACACTCACCAAAAAACCACCACCTACCCACAACCCACTTGAACCCCGTCACCGGTAAACTCGAACCTTAACCCGAAGCTACCCCCCAACCCGACTCCCCTACATTGGATCGAACGCCAAACCAACCTGCGACAATATCCTGTTGAACCAACAGTCCAACCTGAAACCCACTTGCCTAAACCCGAGAACTTACGAACCCGGATCTCTCTCTCTTACCCAACCAAACCAAAGACCCAATTAACCTCAAAGACCCATCTCCCATTTGTGCCAAACCAAAATCGTATACTAGTATAAAAGTAAGACCAAAACAAATAAACCCATGTGTTTAAAAGATGCCCTGTACCCATTTTACCAAACTACCCCCAACTAACATCTTTTACCCCAATGCCCAAAATGCCATTAATCAAATATAATTTTTATTCCCTCACCCCTCATTCACATGACGTCACACAATCCATGCACATTTATGCATTTCCCATTTTAACCCCCAACTTATCCTCACACCCCTCATGTCCATTTAATCCCTACCCAATTTACCATTAGCTCCATGCCTACTATTTAAAGAAGATGAAGACCACTTTGGGAGGGAAATTAATGTAGAGAGAATTCTAGAGAGAGTTACAGAGATAGGTTAGAGTAGAAAATAAATTAGGGAAATATTTTGTAAATAGTTTTTATTTTTATTTTAGAGATTTGTGAGGATAAATTGCGAGTAATTCAATTGAGTATTATATTGAATTGATTATTATTGGATGCTCATATTGGATGGATGGAGCTTGATTTCAAAGAAATTAGAGTTCAATTTCACTTCAAGAGATTAGGTTTGATTGTTCTCTTCTCTTCTATTTTATTTTATTAGCCTTTGATTATTTGTTCGTCATGTTTAATATCATGTAGGCTAAAACCCCTTTCAAGAGGGGGGTGACCCATTATTTGATGTTAGTCATAATTTAGTTAATTAATTTAAATTAAATGTCCATTTGATGATTAACTTTGTACTCTTACATTTTAATTTACGCCTCGAGAGAGGGTAAATGGTTTTCGAGAGAAAATCAAAATTCTAGTTATAATACTCATTTTAGATTCGAACTAGAGATATGGGTTTCTCAAGTGTGGTATTATTCATTTAATTTCAACTCTAGTCTTACTTTTATGATTTAAACTAGTTTAATAAATTGATCCTAGCGGGTGATTTGTTATATGATGTTTGGATCTACATTACAAGAGTAGTAGGAGTGTTAAAATTATTTTTCTAAAATTTTATTATTAAAATTACATTTGCAACGAGTGTTGATTTGTGATTTTCTTACTAACTTGGGATAATTAATTTTAATAAATTAATTAATTTTAATTAACTAGAATATATGGTGTCATCCTATCCCTTGTTAGTCCTCACTTTTATTTCCTTACCATTCTCATATTTTAGATTTTTATTTAGTTAGATTTACGTAATATCTTCATTTACTTTTATTTACATCCTTGATTTAGTAGTCATATTTCACCCTCACCACAAAATTTGTCTTAATATTGAAAAATCTAAAAAAATAGAAAAAGAAAAAATCCCAAAAAGAAAATAAAAAGTGAATTACAATTGTTTTCCCCTCGCTTTACCCCCTTAATGTGGATTGATACCATTACTTACCTCGACACTTTAGTTTATTATATTTTGTTGGTATTTGAAGGTTTTGAATAACTTGGCTTCAACACTGACTACACACAAAAGTCAAGTTATCACTTGTTATTTATATTTATTTTCACATTGGTATATTTGGCGTATCCCATTACAAATAGACACGCACTCCAATATCTATAATTTCAAGTCTCCTCTACATCTCATGAAGGTATAAATATTTTAGGATTTCTTAATTGTTTATATTTATATTTGGGGTGTATTTTTTAATCAAAAAAACAAGGCTGGATTTTTATGTTTTAAAAATAAAATATATTTTTTTTTATCTTGTTCAAATGAGAATGGAATCTCGTTCGAACGAAATTTCATTTTGTTAGTAGCTCGTTAGATCTTTACCTCAAACGAGAATTCACTACAGCATGTCTTACTTCGTTAGAGGCTCGTTATAAGAGGTTTTCATTTAAACGAGATGTTATTCTCATTCGAACAACTTCAGTTTTTGTTCAAATGAGCTGTCTCTTTCAAATTCGTGTCAGATCTATAAATACCTGTTTTGAAACCTTTTTTATTGGTACATTAGAAAAAATCTGAACAGAAAATCTTAACCAAAGTTTTTCCACCCTTTGAGTCTCCAAACCTCTTTGATTCACAAATTTTACATCCCAGATATTTTATAAATCATATTGAAACACTCAAAAGTTTCGTATATTGCATAAACTTTGTAGGAAGGATTTTCTATGGCTGAACTTGTTACCCAAGGGATCATGGTTGTAGAAGAAAGAAGAAGGCTGATCGGCGGATACTAAGAGTGGATTGCCACCTGTGGACAACTCTGGACTGAGCCATTTTCTTTAGAAGTTTTATGAAAACTTCATGTTATAATTAGTCGTCTAAGTAGTATGTAAGTCGACTGTCTTGTAAAACGTTTTAAAGTGTTGAATATAGGTTTTGCCCTGAAAAGAGAATTTTTCATCATATTTGTGGTCGATTGCATATGTAGTTTACTTTCTGTGATTGGAAAATTCATCATATGCAAGCCTAATTTAATCAAAGATTAAAATTTGGTATAGATTGGATTTGTGTGTTTGGTACATTTAATTATATAAATAAATATATTAAGTCCGCATTGCACACTCTCAAATTGGTATCACAGCTGGTTATAAAAAAATACTATGTGAAATTTTTCCGCAAAAAAAATTTCGATATCAATTTTTTTAAAATTATTGATCTTTAAAAAGCTAAAATTTAATAGATAATTTGAATAATCGAATGCTCATTTTTTATGGTTACAATTATTCCTACTGCAAAGCAAGACTGAGGTCAGATTTAAAAGCAAGGTTCTAAAAGGCGCGAGGTGTGGTCGAGGCATAGAGGTCAACCCTCAAGCCTTAGTGTAATACCCCGCATTTTTATGATATTAAATAATTATGGGATTAATTATTATTGTTGGATTAATTAAATTAAAAAGGTCGGAAACTTTAAGGGTTAATTAATTCGAATTTAAAATAATTATTTACTAGTGTGCCAAAGGTTAATACTTATTGATGAAAATCATTGATTATTACTATGGGTATATGTAATATGGAATTATATTTTTTTTATAAATTATCGGAGTGCCAAATACGACAGTTTGGTATTTTAAGTCAGGACGCGCGTGTGAGTCGTGTCGGGACTAATAGTATGGAATAAAAAGATAAAGAAATTTTATAACTCGTATAGTAATTTTGAGTGCGCCATTGACTCCGGAAGGGTCAAGATAGTTAGAAAAATCTACCCGAGTAGGGGTGCAACCGGTACGGTATGGTCGGTAACGACCCCTTACCAATACCAAAACCACATTCTATATGGTAAAATCGTACCGTACCAATTTATCGACCGGTAAATCAAAATAAAAACCAAAACTAAATCGATCGGTTTTTCGGTTTTTTCGGTATTTTCGGGTTTTTTTGGTTTCATTAATTTCGGTTTCAATTCGGTTTTTTCTCGATAAATACCAGAATTTCAAATCGGTTTATGCATTCGGTAAATCTGGTTTATATTTCGAAATACCCATTTGTAGCTGTTACAATTTCTAGCATTTCTAGTTGTTTGGAAAAATTAGAAATATACACAAACATGTACAATTTCTAGCATTTGTAGCATTTGGAACAATAGATTTAAACAAATACGAGACCAAACTAACCGATTTGCTTTTGTCGGAGCCGGAGGAGAGTGAGACGAGATGAGGGAACTGGTGCCTGAGGAGAGTGAGCCAAGATGATGAGCCTAAAAAAATGAGGGAGCTGTTACCTCAAAAAATGTTCGCCGGAAAGTCAAAATCATCCACACCTCCAACACGGGAAAAACAAACCTTCGCTGGAAAAGCCAACTCGTTGGGAAAAAAAATCACCGAAAAACACGGAGGGAACTTAGATCCGAATACAGTTGGCACCGAAAAAATTGTCACCAGAAACCCGATCTCAAAACGAAGTAACCACACCAAATTGAAAGCCAAATCTCAAAACAAAAAAATGGTGTTCCCAAATAAAAGTCCACAAAAAATTATTTCTCAAAGTCCACCCAAAGTTGAAGAAGAAGAAAAAAATGAGAGAGTGAGCTCAAACAAAAATGACGGCCACACTTATTGAGAGAGAAAGAGGTAAAAAAAATGAAATGGAAACCCTAAAAAAAGATCTCTACACAAACCACAATATAAAGCCCAAATGAAACAAGGGCAAAACGGAAGTATAGCCAACAAAACAAACGGCTCTTTTTATTTTAACAAAATGATGCCTAATTCATTTTGTGTTAAATGTTTGATTAATTAAACAAAATATATGCTTAATTAGCATGATTATTTAACACTTAAACCAAATACTCAAATAAATAAATTTAAATTCAAAGAGAATATAAAAACTCACTCATGAGATATAAAATAAATAAAATTAGTATGATACCCAAAATAATTTGACACTGCACAAAAAGTTTGGTACGGTATTTCGGTACGGTAATTTTGGTACGATATCGGTACGGTAAATTCGGTAAATCGGTTTTTTGTATCTAAAAACCAAAACCAACCAAATTTTTTATGGTATTTTCGGTTTCGGTAAAATCGGTTTTCGGTATTTCATAATATGAGACCAAAACCATTTTTTTCGGACCAAAACGGTACGATACGGTAAAAACCCGTACCGGTTGCACCCCTATACCCGGGTATTTTATTTGGACTCCGGGGTAATTTTAGGCCTAACCGGCACCCCGTAGGGGTATTTTTATCCTTTGAATTTTGGAGTAATTTTATGGACGAAAATTAAGAAATTAAATAATGAGGTACATAGGTTAGTGGGGAGTTATCAGCTCAAAACCTACGTGAGAGAAAAGAGAAAGGCTGAGAGGAATGAAGAAGAAGTTATTGCTGTTCTTGGTACTTAACTCAAGAATACACACAAAAAACTATACCAAGATGTAGATCGCGAGACGAGGAACTCACTCATACCCATACTAACAGCGGATCAGACCTTTGAAATTAAGGCAAGTGTTTAATTCTTGCAATTTATAACAACTTTCATGTTCATATTAGTGTAGGTGTATTATATTCACTTTTTGAATCATAAGTTTTTATGGAAATTGGAGGATTAATGGAATTTATTAAAATTTGGAGATTAAAGTAGAATGAATTCCTCATATAGATAGTTTAGAAATCCCAAATTGATGAGTATTGATGATGGAAGAAATTGAAATTGATGTTCTTGTATGGAAATTTGATGAACTAAGGTTTTGAATTGTTAAATTGGGGATTTTGGATTTTATAACTGTTTTATGATGAATTAATGGTTCAAAGTCAGGGGAAATCATTCATACATGTTAGAACATTAATTAGAATTGTTGTTTTGTTGTTGGAGTTAAGAAATGTAGAGGTTTTAGGACTGAAATTTTGAGAAAGACGAAGTACGAACAGTAACGACGTAACAGGTCTATCCAAACTAGAGAGACTTCATCTCGTTCGAATGAGATGGAGTTTCATTCGAACGAGAAGTCATAGTCGTTCAAATGACCTGCTAACTCGTTCGAACGACAGGTCCCAGAAATTGCCATTTTTCCCCACATCATGTTACCCAGCTAATTATGTTAGGAAAACTACCATTCACTAATATTGGCTTAGTGCAGAATTATTTGGGAAGTAATCCTAGAATGTTACCTTAAGTATTGAATAGGTGAACTAACCTTGGGAAATTCGAGAGTGTGAATAATTGAGTAAATTGCGTAAGTAGTGAATAGAAATATACTACATGTAGAAATATAAATATGGGTTGGGCGAATACCTAAATTTTGTAAGGCTTCGGGAATGCCTATTATTATATGTTTATTCTTATTGTGTGTATAGCATACCTACGCTGCTTGCTATCTGGCGGAGGTTTCGCACAGTGGACAGTCTTATCGTGGGTGATCCAATAGGGGGATATTTGACTTGTACCCAGAGTATATGAACTTGGATATGTGCCATATTTTATGTATGATAGTTTTGGTGGTTGAATGGGAGCGTAGGTATGTGCGTGACCCATTTAAGTTGTGAGTATGCTCGCCTCCAATATTTGTGTTATGATAATTATGGTTCGTGAAAGACGCTAAAACAGTTGTCCTTTATGCAGCAAGTGATGCACCGGGACATGATAGCAGAGTATGCATTACGCCAAGTGGTCCTAACCAAGGGGCATAGGATTAGTATATATATGTATAGGGATGATTTGACTATATATATATATATGTTTGTGAATAATCCTATTGTGTGAAATTACCAAGTGTGTAACTGTTTGTAAACAAAATAACTTAAAGGGATAAAGTAATCACTATTAGAACACGGAATATCCAATGCATTTAATGGGAGTGGGGCATTAAATAACGTATTGTATTGGCGATACGGTTCTCTTACGAGCTATAATTAGTAGTATATGTTTATGACCTAGTTGGGAATAAAATGGATAACTAGGGTAGGGTAGACGTACGCTAAGTGTGCACATTAGTGGAGGGGTGAGGATCTCATGTGAGAGTTAGGAACTAGTATGCATATAAAAATTGCAATAATGCAGTTTTAAATACTTGCTAAAACAAATATTTTTACACATCGGGCTCTGACCCGTTTCTTTCTATTTCTCTTCTCTTTTGCTCTCTCTCTCTATATATATATTATATATATATATATACACACACACATTATACCAGGTGTCCATCCATAGGGTCACCACCAGACTTATACATGTGGATCATTCGGCGAGATGCACTTGTTGTGGAAGATGTAGGTTATTGATACTGGACGCTTCTATTTTTTCATTCAGTTCTTAGTTCAGACATTTCAGTTGGGGCATGTGTCGCCCGTTTCCAGCTTAGTTATTTCAGAGATTGTATTTCTTATTAGCTTTTCTTTTCGTGTTAGATTGAGTATTATGATTCTATTATTTTTAGATTTTGAACTGGAATGTTTTATCCAGTCTCATTTATTTCAATGTTTGATTCATATTCAGTATTTATTCTTCTTGTGGAATGGGAATGGCTTATATCTTAAAGTATTGAGTTTATTAATAGTTTTGTTGGGCACAATTAATTGGGAAAAATGTTTTGACACTTAGCTTAATTATTTATTAGGCGATTATAATAAAATTTATTTTTCGACAGTGATGCTAAGAATGAACCAATCGGACAGTTTGATTTAATTTATTAAAGGACTAATCCCCCGGTATTTAATTAGGCAGGGTGTCATATGTGGTATCAGAGCATCAGGTTATAGTGTCCTTTAGGATCTATACGGCCTAACATGTTTTTCGCCTAGCGTTCTTTGATGTAGAGCCCTATCTGTAAGATTGTTGTACTCTTATTTATACGTTTACGTCTTCAGCTATTTGAGATTTCATAATAATTATGGACTAATAAATCCCTTCTCATTTCAGATGCCTCCAAGACGAGCCCCGAGAAATAGAAATGCCCAACCAGAGCAGTCAGCAGCTCATGTTCAGGGAATGATTAACGCAACTAACATTGATGACATTGTTGCTCAGGCGGTAAATGCAGTTTTAGCGGTGGTGTAGTAGGCCCCACCCTAGGTACAGGCTATGGCGCCAGTTCCAGTTCAATTTCCCACTGCATGGGAGAGGGTCAGGGATGCTTTACAGAGGGCACATCCCCCAGACTTCTCGGGCGGTTCTGACATCATCTTAGTGAGCCAATGGAAGAAAGATATCCAGAGGCATCTTAGCATGTACGAGTGTACCGACATTCAAAGGCAGTTATTGGCTTCTTACACGCTAGTGGGGGCCACTTTGGAGTGGTGGGAATCCACTGCAACCTTGGATGAGAGGGATACTATGACTATTTAGAGCTTTTGGGTGCGATTTGATCGTAAATACTTTCCCTCCGCCTTGTAGAGAGAGATGAGGCGAAGACTGTTGAATCTGAAGTAGGAGGGTATGACAATGGCAAAATATGAGGAGGAATTCATGAGGTTGCTTACTATGGTTCCAGATGACGCACCTACTGAAGAGAAGAAAATTATGTGGTTTATGGATGGATTGACCTGGAGGATTCATCAGCACCTCATAGGTAATCTGTCGTTGGGTACTTTCACTGATGTACTCAACGCCGCTCTGTTGCATTGCCAAGACCATGCTTCCATCATCAGGGGAGAAAACGAGCAGGGAATTCCAATCAACAGGGTCGGACCGGAGGTAGTAGTGCCAGTGGGGCCCCATCAGCTCAAGGGAAGGTCCGTCAGGGTGAGCAGAGTTCCCATCAGGGGGACCCTGCTAAGCAATTTCGATCTGGTGACCCGAGACAGGGATATGAGGGTTATAGATAGGTCTAACAGGGCCAGTCTATTCAGCATGGCCAAAAGGGACAATATCGTTATCAGCAGGGCCAACAGTAGCATATACAGGGCCACCAGGGCCAGTGGAGGGGTGGCAATGGCCAGTAGGGCCTAGGCCAATAGGGACAGAGGGGAGGTAACTTTAGTGGAAGGTGTTTCTCATGTGGCAAGACTGGCCATAGAAAGAAGTATTTCCCCAATAAGGGAAGGTTTCCCCAGTTGCAAGGTACCCAGTAGGATCCACACAGACCCCTCTTTCCTGTCGCCCTACCAGCACTAGTGCAGGTCCCAGCTTTTTCAGCACCCCCGATTCAGTAGGGACAGTTACAGTATGGACATTTTTATAACGTCCACCGGGCAGCACCCCTGCAGGCACCACTCGCAGTTGAGGGTAAGTTTCCTATCCATGGTACTATAGGGAACATTTTATTTGACACGAGTGCTTCAGACTGTTTTATAGCTACTAGTTTTGCACGAGCCACCGGGTTGTTAGCCACAGCAAAGAGTACAATGACTAGTGTAGACTCATCGCTGGGCAGTGGGTCTTTGATTTTCTTTATATGCCGGTGTGTAACTATAGAGATCAGGAGTTTGACTTTACCTGCGGATATGTTAGTCCTAGATATGCACGAGCATGACACCATCATTGGCATGGATTAACTCATAACTTATAGATCCATGATAGACTGTTACAGTAGGACTATTATCTTTGCGATACTGGGCCAGGAGATATTTCTGGTGGCAATGCCTCGTCCTGATGGAGGATCGTCCACGCATTTATATTATATAGAGGAGGAGACCTCTAAGGAGATAGTGATTCCTATTTATTCGATTCCTATAGTTTGCGAGTTTTTTGACATGTTCCAGAGATACCAGGACTACTTCCTAGCAGAGAGATAGAGTTCATTATAGATTTAATGTCTGGCACTCAGCCGATAGCTCGCGCACCGTTCCGTATGGCTCCAACTGAGATGAGGGAGTTACAGGATCAGATTGAGAAGCTATTGGGACAGGGCTTCATTTTTAGGAGTAACTCGCCTAGGGGTGCTCCCGTTTTATTTATAAAGAACAAGGATGGTTCATTAAGGTTATGTGTGGACTACCGAGAGTTGAATAAAGTCACGATACGTAATAAGTATTCATTGCCTCAAATCGATGATTTGTTCGACCAATTGAGAGGATTTTCCTTCTTCTCACAGATAGATTTGAGATTTGGATACCATCAGCTACAGATTAGGGACCAGGACGTGTCGAAGACTACTTTCTTAATGAGGTATGGGTCCTACGAGTTTTGAGTCATGCCGTTTGGGTTAACAAATTCTCTAGCCGTATTCATGGACTTAATAAACTGGGTGTTCAGAGAGTTCTTAGATCAGTCTATTATTATCTTCATTGATGACATCATGATTTATTCCCACACTAAGGAGGAGCATGTCGAGCACTTGAGACGGGTTCTTTAGACAGTAAGAAAGAATCAGTTGTATTCTAAGTATGAAAAGTGCAGATTATGGTAATGGGAGGTACAGTTTTTAGAGCATGTTATGTCAGAATTGGGAATATCAGTGGACCCAAGCAAGTTGTCGACAGTGAGGGAGTGGGGATATCCCATGACACTGATGGAGGTGCATAGCTTCTTAGGGTTAGCCTGGTATTACAGGCGATTCATCAGAGGGTTCTCGAAGATTGTGGGCCCATTGACAAATTTGACTTATAAAGGGGTAAAGTTTATTTGGGATGATGTTTGTCAGTTAGCTTTTGATGAGCTAAAGAGTAAGTTGACTCCAGCGCCCGTTCTTGCCTTACCCAGACCAGGAGTGGAGTACTTGGTGTATATTGACGCTTCTCTACAGGGACTTGGGGGAGTACTTCAACAAGAGGAACAGGCTATAGCTTATGCCTTCCGGAAGCTTAAGCCTCACGAGAAGAATTACCCCAAGCACGACTTGGAGTTAGCAAGATTCGTGTTTTCCCTACGGATCTGGAGACATTACTTGGGGGAGAAATTTTGCCTCTTCACAGACCACAAGTGATACGATGCAAATATTGCATATTTCACCCGTTAACCTACGCCTTATTAACCCCCTTGGATATCTTAATCCTTATACTTATGCTCATTAACTAGAAAACCTCGGATTTCTATGTTAACATGTTTTACAGGGGTTAATTGAGCTTTGTAGGTATTTCGATGCTTAGTTTGAAGTTTGGACACTTTCCGAAAAAGTTTCGTTGACGTTTACAGCTTCGGGGGTATTTTAGTAATTTCACCATTCGGGTTTGATTCTCGAGTTCTTCATGGAAGTTTAAGCCCTTTGATTTCTCTTCGCGTGGCCTTTGACGGTGCATGATTCCGAGTTATATCGATGGAGTTATGGCATTTTTAGGATGGTTTTTACTGCAAAAGTACACTCAAGGTCACATTCAAGGGCATTGTAGTCATTTCATATTTTGGTTTTTTATCCTAATGTCTTCTTGGATGTTGTATTCCTCTAAGTTATCTTCGCTTAGCCTCCGACCGTGCCTCATTCCGAGCTATAACAAAGAAATGGCGGCATTTTCCGTAAAAACAGGGCAAAGCTGCAGATTTCATACCTGTAGGTCCGAATCGATTCGGTTTTGAACCAGAAAGTCCGAAAATTGCTACTTTTAAGTTGATTTTTGGTGGGGTACATATAGGTAAAAAAAAATTTAAGTTGGGATATAATTTTTAGACATTAGTTAGGGTTAAAAAATAGATTTTTGGGGATTTTTGTTGGAGCTTCGCTCTCCTCCTTTCTCTTTGGGTTCATCCCATTTATGTAAGTATATTACTGTTCATTGTCACTTTCCTTTGCTTAATGCTTATTTACTTGATTTATTGCTTTGTAGTTACTTTTATTGTTTAGATAGTTAGTTATAGTTTGTTAATTCTTGTTTTCCTTTGTTAATTAGTTATATTACTTAGTTTAATCATGTGTAGTGAGTAGTTTTAAGGGTTGGGATTGTGTGTCTGCCATTGATGGGCGTCGAGCTCCGAAAATTAGGTTTTTGTGTAAAATTACATTTAATTGAAACCTCCCGTATTAAATTCAGATTATTATGCATTTAACTTTCTTTGTCATGCAACGTTAGTGTTTATAGCGACAATCCGAATTTAATCCGCGTGTGACCATTTTTGATTAAATGTTTAATCTCGCAACTTTGGATTAAATTCCTTATTGTGTGAAGTTTATGCTTAATTGAAAATGCTCGATTAAATATTTTCGAAACGAAATTCTAATTATTAGTTTTTTATCCCATGATGGGGACGCGATCCCGACTCTCGTTTTATTAATTCTAGTTTAGACTTAACTTCTTAATTTTTCCTTTTTCTTTATTTCCAGCCTATCACCTTTTACACTTTTATTCTTGAAATTATAAGACAATGAAAATCTAAAATTCAATCACTCCCTGAGGATTTCTTACGATACCCGACTTACCGCTGTACTTGCCTCGCAAGTTCAGTCGTAGTTTAAGTTTTTGTATTGAGTAGGCAAAACAAAAACAACGATTAGCGTTCTGACGCGATGCTACTTTTCACGCTCGATCAACAAGTCACTGCAGTACTTGTTCACTCAGTGGGAGTTGAACATGCATCAGCGCAGGTGGATGGAGTTTATGAAAGATTACCAATTCGAGATACAGTACCCCCCGGGGAAGGCCAGTGTAGTTGCTGATGCGTTGAACCGTTTGCCAGTAGGTGAGCTGGCGGAGGTGTGGAAGGCAAAGTGGAAAGAATTAGTACATCAGGAGGCAGTGGCCCAATTCTTTATATCTACTATGACAGTCACTCCAGAGATTGTTGTGAGAGTGATCCAGGCCCAGGCCACTGATTCATTTTGCCAGGATCAGATTGTACGGCTTCTAGCAGAGGGCGCAAAGTCCTACTCAGTAAGCTCAGATGGGGGACTGCGGTTTAATGGGAGACTAGTGGTCCCGGAATGAGAGGATTTACGTCATGAAGTGATGACATAGTCTCATGGATCCAGATTTGTGCTACATCCTGGAGGGGATCAAATGTACCAGGATATGAGATGACAGTACTGGTGGAGTGGGATAAAGAAGGACATTTCTGAGTTCGTATCCAATTGTGCCACCGGTCAGCTGGTAAAGGTGGACCCCTGGAGGCCTCCAGGGTTACTTCAGCCGCTAGAGATACATACGTGGAAATGGGAGAGCATTTCCATGAATTTCATCACTCGGCTGCCTACTTCACAATGGGGTCACGATTCTATATGGGTGGTGGTGGATTGGTTGACCAAGGTAGCTCATTTTCTATCGGTATAGACGGATTACACTAAGGGACAGTATGCCTGGATATTTATTGTCGAGATAGTGAGATTACATGGGGTTTCCTTGAACATCGTGTCTAGTAGAGATAAGACTTTTATATCACGATTCTAGCAGAGCTTTCAGGAGGCTATGGGTACTGAACTATGGTTGAGTATGGCTTATCACCCACAGACAGATGGGCAGGCTGAGTGTACTAATTAGATGATGGAGGACATGTTGCGCATGTCTGTCCTTGACTTTGGAGGGGGTTGGGAGTCGTATCTTCCACTGGTGGAGTTCGCTTATAATAACTGCTATCAGTTTACGATCGGCATGGCCCCATTTGAGGCGTTGTATGGCATGCATTTCCGTTCTCCTACTTGTTGGCTAGAGGTGGGGGACAACAATTTACTCGGGCCAGAGGTAATTCAAGAAATGTCATCCTGAGTTGAGATGATCAGGAACCGTATTCGGGTAGCCCAAGATAGGCAGAAAAGCTGCTGACGTAAAGAAGTTCTTCAGGGAGTTCAACGTGGGGGATCAAGTATTGTTGCGAGTGTCTCCTATGAAAGGGGTGATGAGGTTTGGGAAAAAGGTGAAATTGGATCCGAGATATGTAGGACCATTTCCCATTATCGAGAGGATCGAATCGGTGGCATATAGACTTTGGTTGCCGAAGCACTTGCACTGTATTCACGATGGGTTCCAGATCTCATCATTGAGGCATTTTTCTTGGGGATGAGTTGGCCCACACCCACATTGCGATTGAGGAGACTGAAATTGAGGTCAAAGGTAGTTCCACTAGTGAGGGTTCAGTGAGAGCATCAAAATGTAGAGGAGTCTACATGGGAGCGAGAGGAGGATATGCGAGAGAAATATCCAGACTTATTCTTGCAAGGTATGGTTTACTTTTTGAATTTTGGGGAAAAATTCCGTTATTATGGGGGAAGTATGTAATGCCCCGCATTTTTATGATATTAAACAATTATGGAATTAATTATTATTGTTGGACTAATTAAATTAAAATGGTCGGGAAATTTAATGGTTAATTAATCCGAATTTAAAATAATTAGTAACTAGCATGCCAAGGGTTAATATTATAGATGAAAATCATTGATTATTACTATGGATATATGTAATATGGAATTATATAATTTTATAAATTTTCAAAGTGTGAAATACCACAGTTTGGTATTTTAAGTCAGGACGCGCGTGTGAGTCGTGTCGGGACTAATAGTATGGAATAAAAAGATAAATTATTTTTGTATAACTCGTATGGTAATTTCGAGTGCGCCATTAAGTCCGAAAGGGTCAATATAGTCAGAAAACTCTACTCGGATATTTTATTTGGACTTCGGGGCAATTTTAGGCCTAACCGGCACCCCGTGGGGGTATTTTTATCCTTTGGAATTTTAGAGTAATAATATGGACGAAAATTAAGAAATTAAATAAGGAGGTACATGGGTTAGTGGAGAGTTATCAGCTCTAAACCTATGTGAGAGAAAAGATAAAGGCTCAAAGGAAGGAAGAAGAAGATATTGGTGTTCTTGGTGCTTAACTCAAGAACACACACCAAAAATTATACCAAAGTGTAGATCACGAGACGAGGAACGCACTCATACCCATATCACAGCGGATCAAACCGTTGAAATTAAGGCAAGTGTTTAACTCTTAGAATTTATAGCAAGTAGCATGTTCATATTAGTGTAGGTGTATTATATTCACTTTTTGAATCATGAGTTTTGATGAAATTGGAGGATCAATGGCATTTATTAAAATCTGGAGATTAAAATAGGATGAATACCTTATGTAGATAGTTTAGAAATCCCAGATTGATGAGTATTGATGATGGACGAAATTGAAATTGATGTTCTTGTATAGAAATTTGATGAACTAGGGTTTTGAATTGTTAAATTGGGGATTTTGGATTTTATAATTGTTTTATGATGAATTAATGGTTCAAAGTTAGGGAAAATCATTTATATATGTTACAACATTAATTAGGAGTGTTATTTTGGTGTTGGGGTTGAGAAATTTAGAGGTTTTAGGACTGAAATTTTGAGGAAGATGAAGTATGAATAGTAAAGATGTCACATGTTATCCAAACCAGAGAGAGACTTCATCTCGTTCGAATGAGATGGAGTTTCGTTCGAACGAGAAGTTGGAGTCGTTCAAATAACCTGCTAACTCTTTCGAACGACAGGTCCAGAAAAAGCCAAGAAATTTTCATTTTTCTCCAGATCATGTTGCCCAATTAATTCTGTTAGGAAAACTGCCATTCACTAATATTATCTTAGTGCAGAATTATTTGGGAAGTAATCCTAAAATGTTGCCTTAAGTATTGAATAGTTAATTAACCTTGGAAAATTCGTGAGTGTGAATAATCGAGTAAATTTCATAAGTAGTAAAGAAAAATATACTACATGTAGAAATATAAATATGGGTTGGGTGAATACCTAAATTTTGTAAGACTTGGGGAATGCCTATTATTATATGTTTATTGTTATTGTGTGTATAGCATGCCTACGCTGCTTGCTATCGGGCGGAGGTTTCGCACAGTGGACAGTCTTATCCTGGGTGACCCAACAGGTGTATATTTGACTTGTACCCAGAGCATATGAACTTGGATACGTGCTATCTGTTACCTAGGATAGTTTAGGTGGTTGAATGGGAGCATAGGTATGTGCTTGACCCATTTAGCTGGTGAGTATACTCGCCTCCATTATTTGTGTTATGAGAATTATGGCTCGTGAGAGACGTTGAACCAATTTTCCTTTATGTAGTGAGCGATGCACCGGGACATGATTGCAGAGTATGCATTGCGCCAAGTGGTCCTAACCAAGGGGCACAGGATTAGTATATATATGTATAGGGATGATTTGACTATATATATATAATTATGTTTATGAATAATCCTACTGTGTGAAATTAGCAAGTGTGTAACTGTTGGTAAAAAAAATAACTTAAGGGGATAAAGTACTTACTATTAGAACACAGTATATCCAATGCATTTAATGGGAGTGGGGTATTAAATAACGTATTGTATGGGCGATACGGGTTCTCTTATGAGCTATAATTAGTAGTATATGTCTATGACCAAGTTGGGAATAAAATGGACAACTAGGGTAGGGTAGACATACGCTAAGTGTGCACATTAGTGGAGGGGTGAGGATCGCATGTGAGAGTTAGGAACTAGTATGCACAAAATAATTTCAATAATGCAGTTTTAAATACTTGCTAAAACAAATATTTTTACACATCGAGCTCTGACCCGTTTCTTTCTATTTCTCTTCTCTTTTGCTATATATATATATATATATATATATATTATACCAGGTGTCCAGCCACAGGGTCACCACCAGACTTAGACGCGTGGATCGTTCGACGAGTTGCAGCTGTAGGTTATTGATACTAGACGCTTCTATCTTTTCATTCAGTCCTTAGTTCAGACATTTCAGTTAGGGCATGTGTCGCCCGTTTCCATCTTAGTTATTTCGAGATTGTATTTCTTATTAGCTTTTCTTTTCGTGTTGGATTGAGTATTATGATTCTATTGGTTTTAGATTTTGAATTGGAATGTTTTATCCTGTCTCATTTATTCCAGTATTTGATTCATGTTCAGTATTTATTCTTATGGAATGGGTATGGCTTATATCTTAAAGTATGGAGTTTATTAATGGTTTTATTGTGCATAATTAATTGGAAAAAATGCTTTGACACTTAGCTTAATTATTTATTAGGCGATTATAATAAAAATTATTTTTCGACAGTGATGCTAAGAATGAACCAACCGGACACATTGATTTAATCAAATAAAGGACTGATCACCCGGTATTTAATTAGGCGAGGTGTCACACTTAGGAGCCTAGGCACGCTTAGGCGAAGCCTAGACATAAAAAGTAATTTTTCCTTTTTTTTATTATTTTAATTATTCTAAGGCTAATAATATAATAAAATAATACATACCTTGAATTTTGAAAATATATTTGTATGTTTGGTAGCCATCTTTCTCATATGCATGCTTCATAATCAATATATAAAATGTATTTTGATTGTTTTGGACGAGATATTGGTCCGATTAGTAAAAAAAAAGTCTTTAAATGGCGATATCATTTCACTAAGGCATCTTTGTTTTAAAAAAAAAGTGTGCCTTAAGCTTTTTACCCAGAATAAGACATAACAAGGTGTAGGTGATGCGTTTCTTTCAAGCCTAGGCACGCCTTTTATAACACAGTTTAAAAGCCATTGATGAACATGTTTGGTTATTTTGTGAAAGAGGGTGGACTCCACCCATAGTGACTGTAGATAATGTCGTTGGCCCTAAACCTGTCTCTTAATGGACAGAATACGACTTTAAGTGGAGCAATTTTAACCCTTGTGGTTTAAGTACGATTTTTAGAGTTGTCACCCCTGACGAGTTCCTTCGCATTATGACGTGCACCATGTTAAGTGTTTTGGATCTTTCACCCCAGGGCTCCGGGCCATCCCTAAATTTTTTGATGTCATCCGAGTTCCTTTTTAATGTGTTTTAACATTTAGCAAATGTTCACATTATTCCACTTTCATTATTGCCCGATCGAAGCCAAATTCGGGGTTTCACCACAACTTGTGTTACACTTTGAAATCATCATTTCTCGTCCTTTACACTTAGCTTTGATCATGTTCAGTTAGGACCATCATATGTAACACCCTTTCAAATATTTTCATTTTATAAAAATATTCCACTTTATGTAAAATTACCATTTTACCCCTTTGTTTCCAAACTCATCTTTTACTCCATTTTCACGAGTGTTAATTTTTCAAAATACCATTAAGTTACTCACACTAACTTCTTAAGTGTTCTTAACACCTTAACACATGTTTAACCTTTTGGAGTAATATTCTTTCTAATTGGAAACATCTTTATTTCAATACTTTTATTTCCAATAATCATTAACCATATAAGACTATTTTATAAGAAAAATACCATTTTCTTTATTAACATTTATGGTCCTGAAACCATACATTTTTAACACATTCCAACACCCATTATACAGCTTAAGGGCTGAATTTCATGTTTCTTCATATCATGTTTAAAACCAATAATACCTTCATTAAACTTGTTTATATGTTCATCATCAAACTACTACAAGTTTATATATATGAGAAGATGTATTTTGACTCCAAAAATCCTATTAAATGGGTTAAACATAAAATTAATTCTAGAAAATTCTTAACACTCGTAAAAATATACTTTTCTCTAACAAGTGACATTTTACTTCTTCAAAACTCAAACCAATGTCCCATTTTTATACAATCTTCATTTTTGAAAAAAAAAATCTAACTTAGTTTACAAAATATCTTTGCAAGATAAAATGTAAATTTAAAAAAATATTATTCCATAAAAATGTTTAGCACGCAACTTCTTGAAACATACCATTTACATGAAAATTCCATCTATTCCAAGAAAACTTTGAAAGATTTACTCATCATTTATTTCCAACAAAATAGCATTTTGTCAACATTTTTACTCTGTAAAAATGTTTAATACAAATTTCTTCTAAAACCCATCATTTTATCATATGCATTCTACTCTTAAAATCTAACGCAAGATAACTAATACACAAAAATAGATTCTTAAACTAAAAGTAGATTTTCTCACCTCAAATGAAGCTCCAACAATGGAAGGCGTGAAGTGTCTAAGAATATGTCAACCGCTCACCTCCTAAGGTGGCCTCAAGGAGGTTGCCTAGCTCCACGAAGCTTTTCTCCAAGAAAGCTCCATTTAAAAATCCTCTTCAAGATCCAATAATCTCCCATCTTCATTTCTACAAAAAACCCATCAACAACTCCAAAAATTCGTAACTATGCCCAACAATGGTGGAAATGGGTATCCAAAGCTTGGATATGGTTAAGTATAGAATAATGTGATGGTTTAGGGTGGATATTTGGTGGTGGAAAGGTGGTGTGAGGTGAAGTGATGTTCAACAATGGTGGAAGACCACCCTTAGAATTAAACTGAACCCAAACAAGCCTTATAAAACACCCCCAAATCTTAACAATCATGTTTTTGCCCATCTGGGATTACCAGATTTCAACAACTTAACAATCCAAGGTCCAAAAATGTGACAACGCACAAGGGAAACTCGAATTAAATTTTTTGCATAACCTCGTTCGAACGTGATTCGCTCCTTGTTCGAATGAGATTCGCTCCTCCTTCGAATGAGAATGTATTCTTGTTCAAACTCTGCTTTGAATGTCCTTTGAATAACTTGGACATGTTATACAATGGGATCTCGTTCGAACTTCGTTTAATCCCCACTTCAAACGGGCTATTAATCTTATTCGAATGACGTCCACTTCGTTCGAACGACACTTTTTCCTATTTTCTTTGAATTTCCAATTTGAACCCTTAATCTTTCAACAATTACCATCAAGCTTTCAAACCAGTTAAATAAGAAAATTAACTCAATCATAATCATCCAAATCTCAATGTCTTTATATTTTTACAACTTCTGCAGGGAAAATAAATAAAATATTAGGGCGAGGTATTACAGACTTCCCTCCTTCATGAATTTCGTCCCCGAAATTCTCGATCCGTTAATTCTTCAAATTAATGGGTTATACTAATTCTCATTTTAATTCATTGAACCCTCTAAGATAAAATCATCGAAATCCTCTATAGCTAAGATCACATCACACGTCCTTACATGGGGTTTGTCTCTAAGGGCTCAACGTATGACGTGTTCTAATGCTCACCATTTCGCCAATCATTGATGTCACATAACCAACTCTGAGTCTCCACTCACTTGATGATCATGTTAAATTAAGTCCTAGGACTACCCTTACTAATACCCAAAGCATATCGGTGCCTCCACGAGCAACCTTCTCTAGTGATCAACACTTAACCAAAAGTGAACTGTAACACAACCAATCAAATTCATCATCAAGAACCATTTCCATTCTCCTGCGTCCCCATAATTTTCAGGTCATCCTGACTACACAAATTTTTTCGAACGAATCTTGACATTAACCTTACATTGCTAATAACTCACTTCGAGGAGTAATACACCTACCAAACCATCATCGCATAATCAGCTAATACCTTTCGTTGAGTCACTCTGATGATCCTAGTACTACTCTAGGCGTCTCACCTTTAAGCACTCACTTGAGCCTCACGCCAATCCACTCACCGTGGCAAAGCAACGTCGTGTGCTAAGCTTTCTCAATTTTTAACACTATACAATATCCTCATGTCATCATTCCGCTCTTCATAACTAGAACCACTTACTGCCATATCGGCCAGTCCAAAGGTCGCTAATCCTAAATAAAATATTACTATAAGAAAATCATGTGGCTGAAAGCGCAACCACCCATACACTGAACTTTGTGCAATATCAAGAATACCTCAGATAGGGTTCACCCAGTTACCGAGATGCATTGACCATACGAGGTCCACCCGTGCTCTACTAGGCCCAACTGCATTGTACCATGGCATGGTACCAATTCGAGCTACCACATATATGGAAGCACCGATCCTCAATTACTAAAACTGAAAGGAACACACAGGAGCTAGAAAGAACCCGTAACAATTTTGAGAAAATCCTATTTGTACGTGTCAGACTATAATTTATGAAAACGAACCTGAGTCATGTGCTCAAGGTCTTATCACTAATCCCAGGCGTTCTCACTGGGTACTAACCTATCCATATACCCTGGCTTGGGTCACCAATCGTGATGAATCGAATCGCAACCATTCATCCTCACAATAAAAAAACAACGTTTAAACCCACCATCATTTTCTATAAAGTTAAAACCCGACTACCCTCCTTGGGAGTAAGTCCCTCCTACTCACATTCTTTGTACACATAAACTAATCTAATTGGAAAATTCCCAACGCCCTTGTTCACACTGACCTAGTCGGTGATGACATCACCAACCTAATATACCTAGGTTACTATTTTCCTTATCATGTCGTGATTGCAACCACGAATCCCCGTAGGCAGTATTTTGTTCAAAAGAGACATTCACCATACTATGGACTTTGACTATACGAGATTGTCACAAAGCTTACTTCCAGTTTCTACCCAAACTGAACTCACGTAACGACTACACCCGTCGTCATTGGCATTCTAAGGATTACAAGTACCACATAGGAATACCTCTTCTAATTCGTACTGGCTTGGCAGTACGTGCCAAGAAATAATCCTTACCTTGTTAAGGCTATCCTAGCATACCGTCGACACGCAAAAACATTCTAGTCATGCTTCGATATTACCCCACCTTAGTTGCCATTTTCAAGTCTCCACATGGCGTCATCAACCTAAGTCTCAATTGCCTTTCCTAATGCTCCTCAAAATAAAGTGTCACACCGCCACTACTAGTCATTCCATGACACTCGGGCACTACGCCCAATAAACGACACGAGCTTATAATTTTTCCTTAGAGAATATACGACCCATCTGTGTCGATTCAGGAAATCGTACCCAGCACGTACGTTATTCGACTCTTCTAAACCTTGACTAGAATCCTGAGATCATCACCTCACCTTTAACATAATCACTACTAAATGCTAATTATTCTTCATACCAAACTTAACTAGTCTCCTAAGGACACCAAACACATTATATGGAACAGTCCTCAAGACCCAACAAAATTCTATCATCCATACCTATATCATTGTAGGTACACGTTACAAACCTTTCAATACCCACATCGTGATTACTAGGTTCTCACAAGACACTAGTCTACAAGATTCTACATATGGCGCACCTTAATCATTGAATACCTTAAGACGTCACAACAAGTCAATTTCTATCCCCAATGATGCCACACATAATTTATCCTACGGGCACTCCAAAATTCCCTTAAACAACACTCACACCAGGATTACCTCACATCTAGCCATTACCTCGGCCGCTAAAATGATTCTTAACATTTAGATAACAATCTTATCTCTCTTCCAAACTATTGTTACCATAAGCCACATACCAAATGACAACTAATACTACTAAGGATTCTGGAAGGATACAAGATGTCACCCACAACCTATAAACCTCTAGGTTTGCATCACCGATATCACTAAAGATCCTATTCCTTGAAATCACATCATATTTTCTAAAACCCTGACCTAAAAAACTACCTAGAGTTCACTCCTAGTCTCCCCAACCATCATTGTTGCATACGTAATATACACACCACAATTTTCCCATAACTCACATCATACCCCATGAGGTACAACTTTAGATCAAGGATCACCAAGAGACTTGCAACAATATTATCTTATCGACCCAAATCGAGTACACATCCCCAAGTGTTGACCAACACGGTTCATTACTCCCACTAAATACTCAATTACCTTACAATGTGATACTATCCCAAGGATCGAATTTGCCTAATCACATCATTGGTACTAACTACCCGAGAGTACCTAGTCAAAGAACTTAACGCACTTCTATCACCAATCAACACTGTTTAGGTATGACGCACTAGCCACCTAATCTCCATACTTGAATTTACACGAGTCATGTTTTTATTTTAATAGACATAATTCCTCATTCTCTACATATCAATTGGCTTCTCATATCACTACGGATTGACACAAAAGAACCTCACACTCAAAATCTGCGATATCACCATTATTGGCTAGCACGGACATTCGCAACTTACTAGCATATCTAAATCAGAAGTCCGAAAGTTAATAACAACAACTAACTTAGTCACCTATCACATGGAAATGAATTCACCCATCATTCTAACCTCTTTGACTTCATCATCGAGGACACGAACTAAACCGTCAATAAAACTACCGTAACTGGCCCAAACTAACACCAATGCGAAAGATCCACTATTGACCTTACCACGCCACTCCCGAAAGAAACCTTGAACCTAGAGCTCTGATACAATTTATAACGCCCCGGCCCAAATTTATGGGTTACCCGTAGTCAACCCGGTCCAACCTGAGCGTTAAGTGTGAAGTGAAATGAAACGCCTTACATAACATTGCTAATCCAGTTTAATATCAATTAACATTCCACTTGTTTAGAATGCGATTTCAATTTCAAATCAAACTACGTGAGGGACCCATGGGGGGCATCTCGGAGTCCAAGCATGCAGAGCTACTAACGTAAAACACAAGAGAGTACTTACTTGTATAATGCTCTTAAAATACGAAAGCACGCCCAACATGCCTTAACAAAATGATGGAGTGAGCCGAATGCTCGGTGAGTAATATAGAATAATGCAATATAGAATCGAACGAAAAAAAGAAGACGCATTCTGTTTTATACCTACGTGCACATGTAAATACCTTGTATACGTATATATATACATATATATACTTAATGCATGAAACCGTTTTACTTTTAAAAAATTTATTTATCCCCATTAATTCACCTTAATATTGTAAAAGACTTACTTATGTTATATTGACATTTATCCCTTTATTTAACACACGCACTTAAATATTTGAAACTACTTCACTTGGTCTAACAGAAATCCATTTCTTTACCGAAACTACGCTTTCCATTTTAACAAATCCACATTCATATTTTCATTAAAAATTACCCTTTCAACACACGCGAACATCGTGTTAGAAAATACTCATTTAACCTTTGAAAACCTTTTACAACACACATTTGTGTTAATTATGGATTAAACCTCTTAGGTTGGCTAACCACCCATTTACCCACTTGCTTTTCCTTTTTCTTTACCTTATGGACATTAATCGATTGACATGTATCTTGTCCACCTTAACCTTTACTGTAACATTTATTAATTCATTCAAGTTAGGTTGTTTTAACACATTTTCACCACAAAATCCATTTATTTACACATTCCTTATTCATTTATCTTTTTCTCAAAATCTTCCAATAACCGTGTACTTTAACGAGCTTTGAACCGCCGGTGACGCTACCATATGCATTGGCCAGTATTTTTTATCTTTCACCTGAGGGCTCTGGGCCCTCCTTAAATTGTTTGATGTCATCCGAGTTCCTTTTTAACATAAAAATTTCCACTTTACGTAAAATTACCATTTTACCCCTTTAGTTTCAAACTCATCTCTTACTCCATTTTCACAAGTGATAATTTCCCAAAACACCATTAAGTTACCCACACTAACTTTTTAAGTGTTTTTAACACCTTTTGGATAAATATTCTTCCCAATTAGAAACATATTTACTTCAATACTCTTATTTCCAATCATCAGTAAACATATAAGACTAATTTATAAGAAAAATAAAATCTTATTTATTAACACTTGTGCTCTTGAGACCTTACATTTTTAACACATTCCAACACCCATTACACACCTTAAGAGATGAATTTTCATATTTCTACATTTTATGTTTAAACCCAATAAAACCTTCACTAAACTTATTTATATGTTCGTCATCAAACTACTACAGGTTTATATACATGTCAAGATGGATTTTAACTCCAAAAATCTTATTAAATGGGTTAAACATACAACTAATTCTAGAAAATTCTTAACAGTTGCAAAAATATACCTTTCTAAACCAAAGGACATTTTACTTCTTAAAAACTCAAACCAATGTCCCATTTTTATATAATCTTCATTTTTGCAAAAAAATCCAACTTAGTTACCAAATATCTTAGCAAGATAAAATGTAAATTTAAAACATTTTTATTCCATAAAAATTTTTAGCACCCAACTTCTTGAAACATACCATTCATGTTAAAATCCCATATATTTCAAGAAATATTTGAAATATTAACTCATCATTTATTTCCAACAAAATAGCATTTTGCGAACATTTTTACTCCATAAAAATGTTTAATTCCAATTTAAAATCCATCATTTTATAATTTGCATTCTACTCTTAAATTCTAACACAAGACTCTAATATACAAAAATAGAGTCTTAACTAATAGTAGGTTGTCCCACCTCAAATAAATCTCCAACAATGGAAAGCATGAAATGTATAAAAAGATGGCAACCTACCACCTCCTAAGGTGTCCTCAAGAATGTTTCCTAGCTCCACCAAGCTTGTCTCCCTGAAATCTCCATCCCAAAACTCTCTTCAAGATCTATGAATCTCCCATCTTCTTCTTTTCCAAAATCCCCATAAATAACTCCATAAATTCATATATATGCCTAATAATGGTGGTAATAGGTATCTAAAGCTTGTATATGGTGAAAACTAGAAGAATATGATGATTTATGGTGGATATTTTTTGGTGAAATGGTGGTTTGAGGTGAAGAGGTGCTCAACAATGGTGGAAAATCATCCTTCTCTCTCTCTCTCTCTCTCTCTCTCTCTCTCTCTATGTCTCTCTCTCCTCTTCCAACTTCAAAAAACTAAAATGAATCCAAAAAATACTTATAAAACTCCCCCAAATATTAACAATCTCGTTCTTGTCCATCTGGGCATACCAAATTTTGACAACTCAACAATCCAATGGCAAAAATTATGATAGTGCACAAGGATAACTCGAATTAAAATTTTTTGTGTAACCTCATTCGAACGAGATTCGCCCCTCGTCCAAATGAGAGTGGCTTCTCATTCGAATTATGCTTCTAATGACCTTTGAATGACTCGGACATGTTATAAAGTGGGATATCATTCGAAACTCGTTTTATCCCCACTTTGAAATACCTAGTAATATCGTTCGAACGACCCTTTTTTCTATTTTCTCCTTTCTAATTTGAATCCGCAATCTTCCAATAATTACCATCAAGCCTTCAAAGAAGTAAAATAAGAATATAAACTCAGTCATAATTATCCAAATCTCAATGTCTTTATATTATTACAAATTATTCGAAGAAATAAAATAAAATATTTGGGCAGGTATTACAGCACCCGAGTCAGCTCCTAAGTTTGTGTTGGATACTTATGGTCCTCGACCTAACCATCCTAGGAGAGATCGTCCTAGACATTTTGAGGAAGGTGGAACCATTCCCATTTATGTTTGTACCTATTACAAATAAATAGGTCACCTTAGAAAGTATTGTTTTAAGCTAGGGAGAGTGTCTTGTAGGTATGTTCCCTAGTATGCTAGCACAAGTTCCCACACAAACTCCCACACATGTTACTTCGTACGAACCCGCACATCACTTGAGATATTTTGAGAGTTTTCAAGAGAAAGTATAGTATTTAGTCAAAGATTTCACAAAATTTTATGGTGGAATTTCTTAGAATGCCATCTCCTTTTGAGAAGTCCTTTGGGCCTAATGATTAAGGTTGAGACGTTTTTTTCCAGAATAGGGTGATTTTTACGATCATATCTTACATCCCTATTATTAGAGTGTACTATCATTGTATTTATCTTTTTTATTTTAATATTTTTAGAAAAATCAAAAAATAGTTTTGTTTTTCTGAAAAAATTTGAAAAATAGAAAAAGAGTTTTGATTTTTGAAGAAAATTTGAAAAAGGCAAAAATATTTTATTTTGAGAAAAAGACAAAAGAGTTTTGTAATTGTTTCTATACCTTATATGGATGAACATTTAAAATGTTCGAATCATCTATTCATTCCATATTCACGTGACTATTTTGTAGTGTTGTGAGACATGACATCATTTCATATATGCGCTTAATAAGGTGTGGAATCATTACGTTGTGATTTGATGATTACTTGCTACATGTTTGTCTCCTTGTCTCCTTTAATATGCACAAGTACGAGCTTATTTAACTATTACACTTGCTGTCACTTATCGATATAGTGTTTTTATCCCAATTTTTCTTTAAAGAGAACAAAATGTAAAAAACGAGATAAAATGTTGTGCATGTAAGAACCATTGCTCGGATTTAAATCATTTTTCCAGAGAATTTGTTAAATATTGAGTAATGGAAAGGGGATACAAATGATAAAATTATTTGAGTTAAAATCCACCATTTGCAATGAAAAGAGCCTACAAAAATTATGGGCACATAAAAATAGAAGTGTCGGGACAATTATTTGAACATTGATGCTTCGCTACACATGAGCATTAATTTCTTCAAAAATAACTGAGAGTATTCTTAGTTATGTGAGATTTTGAGGGAGTTAAGTTGAAGATCAATGGGTTTGCACAAACTACGTAAATCTCGAAAAATATTACATTGTTTTGGGCGTCATTGGTGTGAAAATCACTTACGTTCTTGAGTTGTTGATTAGGTTAAGTCAATTTCACTTGAGTTCAAAATTTTCTTACACCTAAAGTAAAATTTGACATCTTTACTACAACAATTCTTACATTTAACTGCGAAATTTTTTGTAGCCAAAAGTGTATATTTCGTGGCCAAAGTCCCGTCGCTGAATGTATATGACCACGGAATTAAATTTCGTTGCCAATTGTTTAGGTCATTTGCCACGAAATGTTTTTCGTGACAAATAGTCATATTTACGCTACAATTTATTTCGTAGCTAATTATTCAACATTTCGTGGCTAAATATCTTCATTTCGTTGTCAATTCTATTAATGAACTAGTGTGTTAAATGCTTTTAGCTACGAAATTTACAATTTATTTTGTAGCTATTTTTTCAACATTCCATTGCTAAATGTCTTCATTTCGTTGCCAATTCTATCAATAAACTAGTGTGTTAGATGCTTTTTGCCACGAAATTTGTACCTTCCCTCAAGATCTATTGGGTACGAAATTTAATTGTTGAAAAATGATTTTTCATCATTAATTTTTCAATAATGAACTATAAAATCTTAAATCGTATTTTTATTTATCAATTGCATATTTAACTACGAAAACATTTATTTTGGTAATATAGTGTTTCAATATATATTTTTTTATTTTGAAAAATGAATTTTATAAAGTATTGTATATCACCAAATTTAAACAAATCACCATATAAAAAACACATTCGTTAAGATGCACAAAATAACTAAATTATCATAAACAAATTTCACATTATGTCACGTACACATACATTGTCAAGTCACCTAAACACTCGTTAAGAGACGTAGAAGTCCCACATTTCATCCCCTTACAAATGACAAATAGTCATGGTGCAAAAAAATAACTTAAACTAGTTAAAGGACTTAGAAGTCTCAGATTTCATTTACAAACGTCAAATGTCAAGAATTCATGGCCCCCAAAAAATAACTTCCTGTCACGTCAAATCTGCAATTAAGATAATACAACACCATTAGTTAAGATAAAGTAATATTTGATTTGTCTTTATCATGAAAAAGTTATAATGCGTCACGAAAAAATTTCTAAAGTACGTAATTGCGAAACGATAAAAATTTTCAAAGTATGTAATTGCAAAACGGTAAAAATATTGCTCCACAATAAAAAAAAAAAGTGTAATTTTTATAAAAATCGGCCAAAATCTCCTTTGTTTATAAGACTATCCACCCTACTTAACAAATAATAAATTCTCCAACAACATTCAAATAGTATAAATTCATCAAACAAATTCACATATAACATGAAATACAAAATATCCATCCACAAAATTCACATTGTGTCTCAAATAAACAAAGTGTCCATTTTTAAAAAAAAATTGGACGGAGTCTCCTTTGTTTATTGGACTATCCACCCTATTAAGAGATAACAACCAATCCTACAATATTCAATAATTTCAAAATTAAAATATTTTTAGAAATGACACAAACATTATAGTGTTGTATTTTAAAGTGGTTATGGTCGTGACAAATTAAAAAAAAAAACTATTATGTGTTGGAATGGAATCAATTAGTGAATCTATAACATTATGAGAAGAAAAAAAGGCAACTTTAAACTTTGTAGTCTACCTTTCGCATACCTTTGGTGACCGCAACTGGAGAGCGGCAGCAACTGAAGAGCCCCAAAGCAGCCCCGTAGCAGCTGCCATCACCCATTTTGCACCCCAGATTAAACTATTCAGGTGCGCATAAAGGTTGTGATTCAGCCCCATAGTAGCCCCATATCTACACCCTCATATCTGTGAATGATGGAAATAAAATTGAAAATAAAAAGGCATTTACATTATCTCATAAAAGGTTTTTCCTTTCAATGCTCTCATTCAAATACTTCATTCTCAAGCTGCCCCGATTCTGCTGATATGCTTCCCGACATATTTTCCCTTTTATTTATTCCCTGAAATAAAAATAAAACATTAAAAATCAAGTCTTTATTGAATTCAAACATAATTGATAACCAAATTCGGACAATAACAAAGAGAAAGAAAAGCACATTCACTTCAAAAAACAGTATAATGTCCAAAACCACCCACAATTCACAAAGAAATGTGTGCGCATACACAGGTGTTGAGATTATTACCATTATTGCGGTTTAAACATATCTTGGTGTGTGGGTGCATGTCTTAGTTTGCAATTGTATAGATATGATTGAATCCTGTTAAATCTTCAAATTTTTATCCTAAAGTATGCACTTTTTTTCCTAGGTATTATGATTTGCCCATGATGTCATTGTTTATATTATGCTAATTTTATTTTTCCAAGAAAAAAAGAATTAAGCCTTTATATAACTAAAACACATGCTCTGGATGTTCGGTTGGATTCAATGGATCGATCTCTAAGTTATTGACATCCTAAAAGTGTGGGGAAGCCTTAGGTAGTGGTACCTTCACCACTATGGTGGTGAAAAGTGCAATCTTAGAGTTATGCAAATTTAATCCATCTTAGAGTCTTAGGAAGGTATTAGGCAGGTATTATGCTCTGACTGGATTCAATGCCTTAGGCAGCCTTACCTTCACCACTGTTTGGTTAGATTCGCAGCCTTAGGCAGGTATTATGCTCTGGCTGTTCGGTTGGATTCAATGAATCGATCCCTTGGAGTTATGCAAATTTGATTCATCTTATAGTCAATTGCATAGGGCGTGCTAAAGGGATAAATTTGGCCCCCTAACATACGAAATAACCCCTAAACTATTAAAAAGTTGCAAATACTTCTTTATGTTCTGCTAAAAACTTCAAGTAGAAACCTTTTTTGAATGACGCATATGGGGGAATTGCAAACAAATGGAATAGTTCAAGGAGATTTTTTTTGAGAAATTAAGGACCTATTTGGTTATGTAGTTAGCACATATTGGGAATTCGATTAAAGAATACAACTGGTTCCCCGGGTATGATTTTTAACTTCTGTTTGTCTTTGAAGTTCTTGTTAGACTCTAAAATTATCACTCACAAACAAACAACTATTATCAAAGGGAGAACTATTACTCATAACATTGCTACTATGTTTTTTAGGCATATCAGGTACTATGTTTTTTAGGCATATTTGATCAGGTACTATTGTACCAGTGCATATCAGGTACTATGTTACAATTCAATAGAAGTTAAACAATTGATTGAGTACTCCCATTCAATAGAAGTTGAACAATTGGTTGAGCTGGTAACGAGGCAAGCATTGAAAGCAAACCTTGAAGCTGAACCTGATGATAAAAAAGCTTTAGATCAAGTTCATTTAATTATGGGCTTGTTTGAGGTTGAAACTATTCCCAAACCAAGTGATCTAAGATGGGTTCTTGAGTACTTGGAGATTCAAAGACGGAGTCGATGTAACAAATAGATCAAATTCCTCGATTCCAAATTGGGATTAGAACATTCAGCTACTGAGGAGAGAGATTTGGGTCTTCTCAGTGGTCTGTTAGCGTTCATGAGCTACTCTCGTTGTGTGTTATTTGATGATGTTGACAGTGTAAGCAATCAACAATAACAATGTAGCAGTTACAACAGTGAGGCAATTAAATTTTTGAATCTCGAGGATTTTCTCTGTCCAACCTCACTAGAAGTGATGACCGATCCAGTTATTATAGAGACTGGTCACACATACGATCGATCCTGAATCGTGAAATGGTTCAAGGATGGTAATCACACCTGTACCAAACATAGGCAATAAGCTAACATGCACTGATTTAGTTCCCAATTTGGGTCTAAATCATCTTATTAAGCAATATTGTTTGGAAAACGGAATTTCGATTGCTGAATCAGATTTGCATAATCCAGACATGGCAAGGACAGTTCTTGCAGGTAGTGTAGCAGTCGAGGGGGCCATGAAGCTGGATTAATCCCATTATTGGTTAATCTTTTGGAAAATTCTAAGAGGGGAGATATCATAACCGGTTCTTTAGCAGTTTTGGCAACTCTAGCGGAGAAACTAGATGGAGCTATGGAGATTTTAAGTGCTGATGCTTTTCATGTAATGATGGGGGTTTTGAATTCTACCGATTCAAGGGTGGTTAAGTACTGTTGGGGAAGATGTGGTTCTATTTTTAGCAAAGAACCCAATGACAGAAATAGCATAAGTCATATTTATTCCTACTCTAACAATGTGGAAAATAGTCCAATTAAGAGAACCCTCATTATACCCAAATAGCATAAGTGGAAAATAGTCTAATTAAGAGAACCCTCATTATACCCTCCAATGTACAGTAGCTAAAAGAGTATATAAGAAAAGCCCAAGTATTATTTTAAGAACAAAAAACCCAAAATTTTTAGACATGAAAAAATAGTTATCAAGATGTGGTTGAAACATTAATAGTTATCAAGATATGTTTGCAATAATGGGTGTGCTGATGCTTCTATAATGGTTCGAACCAGCTAATAAAATTCATACCAAATATTATTGATGGGGTACTTTAAAGGACTCTTGGCACCCCGTCACTAATTCAGCAAAATATGCAGATATTATTGATGTCTAGACCACATGTGATGATAGCCATGCCAAATAACAAAAGCATTTCGTATTCCATCCGAATAAAGGTGTAATTTCTTGTGATTACAGGGTATCAATAACATATAGGAAAAGAACATCAATAGAATGTTTTGAGTTTTCAACTCCATATGCATAATATTCTGATACCTTAAAACTTAGCTATAAGTTAGATGTGAGTACATATATAAAAGTAAGAAGGAGTGGAGCAGCATAAACTAAACCTCGAGATTCAGAGTTTTATAAAGCTCCTTCACTTTTGCTGCGCAAGTTGTACAGAATTGAATAGTAGGAAAATACTGTTCATTGCATACGTATAAGAATTTCTTTTCTTCGTCGTTAGAAAGTTCCAGAGCTTTCACAACCAACCAAGAGCACTTAAAATCTTCTATATCTGTTCTGATCTGGCAATGCAATAGATTAAATTAGATTTCAAGATCTTTGTGAGAACATACATGAGAACATGCAGTTGAGTATATCCATGAAGTTTTTTACCTTACCAATGACCTCAGGTTCACCAAAACAATCCATGTAATCATCCTAAAAAACATATCAGCATAATATCAATTGAGACAGTCACATTTTGTAGACTTCAATACTATCAAGCTATATATATATATATGTGTGTGTGTGTGTGTGTGTGTGTGTGTGTGTACGTGTGTGCGCGCGCGCGCGCGCGGTCTGTTGAAAGCTGAGGATACGAGGAAAGAGATGCAAACTTCAAATTTTGAACAATGTGGTGCAATAGTTTTAATTTAAATATTTCAATTTCTACCAAAAAGAACAATAAAGATTTTAATTTGTACAAATTACACTTACCTGCACTTGAAAATAGGTTCCCATCTCAACAAGTATATCCTTCACATTTATGTGATTAATCAGATTTTCGCCTGACATAAGAAGTTTATAGGCCACCTTGAAACATAGAGTAATCGCTAATTAAATTCAAATCAAATTCTAATAACCATTTGCAAATGAAATTTTGAGATATTATTGGAATCTTCAAGGAGTCAAAGTTGTTTATAATTGGAATGGATTGTCCCGTAATGTTTAGCTATTTGGGGATGAATAAATTGTTTGTGATATTCGATAATGGAATCGAATAGTATTTACTATCTTTCAAGAGAAAAAGGCAAGAAAGAAAATAGAAAATCATTATGTATCTTGGTGGAGCAAGACACTGTTTACCTTGTGCTTACTCCACTTATGTTGATTCATTAATCACATGCAGTTATGATACTTTTCTTATTAATCACAATGATTCAATATATTATTTGATATCTTTATATTAATACAGCAGATGTTGAGTGCCGAGGGTTGCACGCTCTCTTACTGAGCTATGATCTCATTCCCTTCATACTATATCCTTTGCATGGATGTGGACTTGATGTAGAAATTGATGCATCTGTAGTAACTTTATGATCTTTATGTGAGGTGATGTAGATGATAATTAAAAATTTTAAAAACGAGCTCTTAAGCTATGGAGTTGATTTTGTCTTCCGAGGTCTTAGATAATACTGCAGCTAGGGCCTCAGAATTACCCGTTTAGACCTCAAAGAGTGAGCCGATGTGAGATTCATGCCGCAGCCTGCAGGGCTAGGGTGTGACATTGAAGAAGACATGTATTGGTTAATCAAACAACAAACCACAAATAAGTGAGAGAAGACGAGCAAGAAGTTCCAAAATATTATCTACACAGCTTCTAGCAACAAAAGGCTCGACTTCTTGGGCAAATACATATTTCGTATAAATAAAAGTTTAAAGAATAAGGCAGATATAAACAAATCAACATAATTGCTTGTAAACTACTTTGTTTTAAATATAAAAAGACAAAAATATGACGTTCACCTGTAAAAAACTGCATACAATAAGCAACATGGTGTAGCAAATTAAACATAAGCATACCTGTATAGGGGTACCAGTAAGACACCACCGACGATCAGCTATAAGGGCAGATGCAACCATAGAAACTTGGCTTTTTGAAGATTTAATGGTATGTGCCTCATCTAGCACTACTCTGAACCATCTCACTGAGTAAAGTCCTCCATTGTCTTTAGCATTCTACAATATGGAACCATAGAGTGAAAAGTCGATATCTATAAAAGCACATCTTATCTTTAGTAATGAAATCACTATGATGAGCACATATAAATTTCCAGAAAAAAGGAACAAGAGCCTTGTAAGGTACCTCTGCTGAAAATTCTGAGGCTGAAACTCCATATGTAGTTAGTACAACGTCACTCTGAGCTAGATTTTTTGCATCCTTTGGTCTACTTTGACCGTAGTGAACATAAATAGACAAAGACGCGGTTTGTCCATGAGTTTCAATCTCTGCCTATCAGTATACACAAACACTCACAACTTCATAGCATGTTTTGATGTAGGATTTTAAGATTGTACAAATGTTGCAAAATGTACCAAATACTGAATATAAAAGAGATGACCTTGCTGTTGAGAATCAGCTACAATAGTGATCATCTCAAACCTACGCATTTGAATAGCTGGTGAAAAACTATCTTCACTGGTCAAACTCATAGAATCACTCGATTTCGAATCACACAACACGTTAGTTCTACAAAGTTCACAAACGCAATCAAAATTTGAAATTAAGCAAATGAAATGAAAAAATTGAAGTGAATTTGAAATGTTTTTACTGTGGGGGAGTGGTGGACAAAAGGAGAAGAGCTGAAGCAACTGTTTGTTCGATTGCGCATGGAAATGCATCCATTTTGACATTAGGTGTAACCCATCGAGATGGAGTCCTGCTACCATATTGCTCGATCTTCATTCCTGAAGAATCCACCTTAGATCTTGATAGGTGTGTAAGCTTCCACCCCTGATGTAAGCTAAAGTGAAGCTCATGAATAAAAAAAAGGAAAATCTACCATTGAGAAAGTTCGAATTCATTGGAATTTCCCTTACTTGACCGAACAAGAAGAATTTCAGTTATTTCACATAGAAGGAGAAAAAGATGTTAAATAAACTTACCATGTAAGGTAATGAGGAAAGAGGATATCAAGATAACGGGATCTTCAGGTGGTTGAAGCAGTTCCACGAAGCAATCGTGAAGTTCACAGTTTGGCTTTGGTATTTTATCAACTTCAAAATATGAATATTCAGAAAAATAAAATGATAGAGCATTTAGGAGGAGTACGTTAGCTTTCTTATTGCATTGGACAAGTAGAGAAATATGGATATAATAACAAGTATGAGATGGAAGGTATAAAAACCTCTTCCCTCCTCCTTTATCCGGACTTGGGACCGGCAATGCAAAGGAAATGTATGCATTGGCAGATTTAAAAAAGGTTATACCATATAGAAAAAATTAACTCAAATAATCCAAAAATGCAAAACATAACGAACATAATAAATTCAATAGGAAATACTAGCATAATAAAGTCTAGCGTAATGAAGCCCACAGCATAATAAAGTCTACGGCATAATCAAGTTCATTGCAATTACTAGCATAATAAAGTCCATAGCATACTCAACACAAGCATGACTTTAACAAGTCACGAAAAAAATTAAAAGCAAGTCATTGGAATCCAACAATACGCGTGAGTCGGCCACACCACCCAAAACATTCGTATTTTTCTCCTTCGATATCTCAATACGCATCTTTTTCCCAGTAGCTTTGATAATCTTTTGAAGCCCCTGGCCACGTGTAAGTAATAAAAAAATCATTTTCATTCTATAATATAATAATATTTCACACTTTTTTTTTCTAAAAGGTCAAAATTCATGTTACATAGTTATGCACCAATAAATTTAACATAAACTAGATATTATCAAGATCTTAGTATGAAAGAGGATATAAATATAAATGGGGTGGGGTGGGGGTTATTCACAAAAAATCAACACACACAATAAGAATAAAAATGATTTTAGCTCGCCTTTATTAACCCAAAAACACAAAATGCACATGATATATTCCCTTTTCTACATTCTGCATTCCTAGAGAAGGCAAACCCTATTTATTGACATTCACCAAACATTTAGCAGTATTAGGCAAGTCTTAAAAAAAATTTAATATCATTAATCCTTGAGCATTCACCCCCAAATTAGCTAAAGAATCTGAAATTGTATTGTCTTCTCTATAACAGTACAAAATTGAGCATCCATATCTTCACATGAAAGAAGAATTTCGTTAATAATCTTCTTTAACTTCCATTGGAATTTATATTTATCACCATTTAACTTTTTTATAATAATCTTTTCATCTAATTCTATATCTACCTTCAAGCAACTTATATTATTTATAAAAAATTAACAAACAATATAAACACAAAAGATGCAAATCTGCATAAATAAAGAAACTACAATATCCTCTACACAAAACACAAAACATCTGTATAACCTTTGCATCGAGGGTTTGTATACACACACACACACACAGAGAGAGAGAAAGAGAGAGAGAGAGAGAGAGAGAGAGAGTATACCTGATTAAGAGACAGAGAGGATGCGACATTGAGAGACAGAAAGAGAGACATGAATTTGGAGGGGTTTGTGAAAGCCGAGATTGAAATCGAGGGTTTGTGGGTTGGTAGGTCTCTCAAATGTTGTTTCGATTTTGGAGGGGTATGTGAAAGCCGAGATTGAAATCGCGAGGGAGTTTGATGAGCATTAGAAAAAAAATTATCTTTTTACCACAAAACAAATCATGGCCCAATAAGTTACACATTAGGCCACGAAATCTTTTTCGTTGCAAACATAATATATTAACTACTACGAATTATTTCGTTGCCAATGAGTTTACTTTCGTTGCTAAATAATTTGCACTTACACTCAAGCGCGGGAAGAGTTTGGCGCCAGCCTTTGGGGAATCTATTGTCAACGAAATTTGAATTTTCGTTGCTAAAGATAATGTTTTTCGCCACGAAATTAATTTTGTAGTAGATGTTGATATTTAGCCACGAAATTTTTTTTGTAGGTAAGAAAATCGTAGCTAAATGTAAGTTTTGTTGTAGTGTTCGTTAGTGGTATCTCAATCCTTCGTGCACATATCTTTTGATTGGCTATGTTGATTCACTTGTGGAATATGTCCAAACCCCTACATTATGCTTTCATGATTTAAGAGTTTTGTTGTTTCTTCATGGTATGTTGTATTTATAAAATTTTATAGTTGAGAAAAATGTGAAAATTTTCAAAAATAGTTGGTTGAGATTTACCTTTGAGATTATCATTACATGTGCATTATTTCTATATCTTTGTGATGATATATTACTTCATATATATGATACTTTATATTTCATGTTTAGATTTTACTCCTTTGTCTATTTCAGATAAAAAGGGGGAGAACAAATTTAGGGGGAGTTTTATTTGCGAATTTTTTAGGGAGAACGCAATTATGAGTTTTATTTTCTATCTCAAACTCCATGCATCACGGGTATTTTTCCTTGCTTCGTGTGCGTAGGTATCCAATGGAAGAACGTATTACACCGGATGAAGACAAAGTTGCCCAAGGGGAGAACAAGATGAGATTGAAGACAAAGTTTCACTATGTCGTTCCATTTCTAGGGTTTAAAAAATGAATTAGGAATTTTTGTCATAGAGGGGTAATTTTTGTAATTTAGATTTCGGTTAGTATTATACCGAAATAGCGAAAGGGGGAGATTTGTAAGCGCAAATATTTTAGCTTAGGCTTTTAATTTGTATTTATTTGCACTTTGGCATATTTGGTGTATCCCATTATAAATCGACATGCACTCCAACATTTCCAAGTTCAAGACTCCTCTACATCTCATGAAGGTATAGATATTTTAAAAGTTCATAATTATTCATTTTTATATTGGAGATGTAATTTTTTATAAAAAAATCGAGGCTGGATTTTTATGTTTTAAAATAAAATAAAATAAAATTTGGATCTCGTTCAAATGAGGATGGAATCTCGTTCGAACAAAATTGCATTTTCATTAGTAGCTCGTTAGATCTTTTCTTCAAATGAGAATTCAATACATAGCATGTCTTACTTTAATATAAGCTTGTTAGAATTTGGTTCAAATGAGATTACAGTCTCGTTCGAACGAACTGAGGTTTCGTTTAAATGAGATGTTGTTCTCATTTGAACGACTTCAATTTTCGTTCGAACGTGTTGCCGCCTTGAAATTTGTGTCAGACTTATACATGCCTATTTTGAAACCTTTTTCATTTAGTCTTTGGAAAAAATCTGAATAGAATATCTGAACCAAGTTTTTCCACCTTTTGAGTTTACAAACCTTTTTTATTCATAAACTTTACATCCCCGAATATTTTTTGAATCCTTTTGAAACTATATAAAGTTTGGTATCTTGCATAAAATTTGTGGAGAGGATTCTCTACGGGTGAACATTTTTTACCCGAGGGATCACAGCTGAAGAAGAGGAAGAAGTTTGATCAGTGGATAACAAGGGTGGATTGCCACATGTGGGAGAATTTGAAGCGAGACGTTTTCTTTAGAAATTTGTGAAGATTGCACGTTATACTTAGTCGTTCTAAGTATTCTGTAAGTCGACTGTCTTGTAAAACGTTCTAAAGTGTTGAATTAAGGTTTTGCCCTGAAAAGGGGTTTTTCCTCATATTTGTGGTTGATTGCATGCGTAATTTATTTTCTATGATTGGAATAATTATCATATGTAAACCTAATTTAATCAAAGACTAAAATTTTGTATAAATTGGATTTGTGTGTTTGGGACATTTAATTACATATATAAATTCATTAAGTTCGCATTGCGCACTTTCAAATTGGTATCAGAGCCAGTTGCACAAAAATATTGTGTGATATTTTTCCGCAATTTTGTTTTTATATCAGTTTCCTTTAAAAAGATAGAATTTAATGGATAATTTGTATAATCGAATGCCCTTTTATGGTTCTAATTATGCCTACTGGAAAGCAAGAATGAGGTCAACTTTAAAAGCCATTGATGAACGTGTTTGGTTAGTTTGTGAAAGAGGGTGGACTCCACCCAAAGTGACTGTAGATATCGTCTTTGGACCTAAACATGTCTCTCAATGGACAGAGGATGACTTTAAGTGGAGTAATTTTAACTCTTGCAATTTAAGTACTGTTTCTGGAGCCATCACCCCTGAGAGTTCCGTCACATTATGACGTGCAGCGCGTCTAAAGAATCTTGGGATGCCCTCCAGCTTACTCATGATGGGAACCAGTGTTGCAAAGGTATCCAAGCTATAAAATTTGACCACACAATTTGAGACCATTACCATGCTAGAGTCCGAGTGTTTTGATGAATTTTATGCACATTTTTTTAATGTAGTATATTTTAGTTTTTACTTGGGTGAGAAAATTCTTGAGACGAATGTTGTTAGGAAAATTTTGGGGTTACTCCCTACAAGCTTTATTCCTAATGTCATTGTTCTTAATTCATTAAGGATCTTAGACACTTTTAGGTTTGAAGAACTTGTAATAAATATTTAAACATTTGAGATTGATATGTTCCATAAACTATTAAACCTAATAAAGTAAGGATTTCTTTAAAGACTCAAACTAAGAAAAAGAAGAAAGAGAGTTTATGAGTCCGAATCTGAAGTTGATTTTGATTTTGATGACTTGTCCTTGTTTTAAAAAAGTTTCTCAAATTTTCTAAAGAAAATATTTTTCAGAAAAATAAAAATAAGAATGAGGGCACGGGAGGGGGAGAAAAAGAGGAAGAAATAAGGTGTTATGAGCGTGAAAGTAAAAAGCACAAAGCACATAAGTATCCCACTAGGCTTAAGAGAAGGGGAAATAAAATTGCGAATAAAACCACTCCTAGTGATAGTGACGTTGAGTAGGTTGATTCAGGGGCAGAATCACCACATGAACCTTGCGATACATTCACGGCTAGTCACATTAGCACTTTTAGTTTGTCCCACGCCAATGAGGACACATCTAAACATAAAAGCCTCGATAATGTTTTGATTCATTCTGGAGATAGTGAGGGTGAGGATGTAAATTTGAGTGAGGGAAAAGGTGATCTATAAAAGGCATTTTGTTATATTTACATCGAGAAATAAAAAACGAAAAAAATATCTGTCGTTTTTCCACAGGGTAAAGAAAAAGGAGAAAATGAAATGAATGAGTGTGAAGAGGTCGCCCCACTACCTAGTAAGGTTATGAATGTGAGAGATGCACCTACTTGGGTTAAGAAAGATAATGATGCTTAAAAGATCATTGGTAATCCTAACATTGGTCTAAATATAAGGCATAAACTCTATAAGGAAGTTAACTTTATTTGTTATGCTTCCACAATCGCACCCAAGAATGAGAAGGATGCCTTGTTAGGCGAATAATGGGTCAATGGTATGCAATGTGAATTAGATCAATTCTCTAAGAAAAAAGTTTGGACTCTTACCCCCTTTCCTAAGGATGTTCACATTATGGGTACTAAGTGCATCTTAAAAAATAAGGGTAATGAATATGATGTCATTTTGAGGAACGAAGCAAGGCTAGTTGCTCGAGGTTATTCACAATTTAAAAGTGTAGACTTTGATGATTCTTTTTCTCCTGTTGCTAGAGTAGAGTCGGTTAGTTTACTCTTAGTTATTGCATGTATCTTAGACTTGAAACTCCATCAAATGGATGTAAAGAGAACCTTTGTAATTGGAAATTTCTAAGAGGAACTCTATATGTCACAACAAAAGGGCTTTGAGGATCACAAATTCCCAAGACATATTATCACCTAAAAAGGTTTGTATGGCCTGAGACAAGAACCTAGATCTTGGTAAGAAAGATTCATCTCATATCTATAGGCCAAAGGCTTCAAAAGAGGAAATGTGGACAAGATCTTGTCTTTTAGATCTTGAGGAAAGGAAATTGTGGTTGACCAATTATATGTTGATGATATTATTTTTGGCTCCACAAATGAATGTCGCTCAAGATTTCGGTTCAATGATAGAAAAACAATTTGCGATGAGCATGGTTAGGGAACTCCCTTTCTTTCTTGTTATCCAAGTGCAACAAATAGATGGTGGAATTTTTATTTCACAATATAAATATGCAAAGGACCTAGTGAAGATATTTGATCTCGATTCTTCTAAGACTAAACATACCCCCATGGGTGATTCTGTTAATCTCGGAAAGGATGTCGATGGGAAGAATGTCATCGAGACGCTTAATTTTAGCAAGATAGGTAGTTTATTGTACCCCACGTCCAGTCATACAGGCATATCTTTTAGTGTAGGATTATGTGATCGCTACAATCTTGTCCTAATGAATCCAACTTAAAAGTCGTTAAACGCATTATCAACTGTGTATATGGAATCGTGGTCTTCGGTGTTTGGTATCCAAGGAATACCAACACTTCCTTGTCATTTTATTAGGATTCCGATTAGGTGGGAGATGTTTATGGGATAAAGAGTACATTGGGAGGATTATTTCACCATGGTAGCTCGTTAATATCTTGGAATGCTAAGATATAAAATTGTGTTTCACTTTTCACAGTCGACGCGGAGTATATTGCGATGGGAATTTATTGTGCTCAACTACTTTGGATGAAACAAATATTAGAGGATTATAGTACTGGTCAAGATTGTATGGTTATATATTGTGACAATACTAGTGCTATTGATATATCCAAAAATCCCATCCAATATTCTAGAACAAAGCATATAAACGTTTGACATCATTTTAGATCTTGTTAAAGAAAACGTTGTGTCTTTAAGCTCTGTTTCTACCGATATGTAATTAGGATATATTTTAATTATACCTATTGATTAGATTAGATTTGAGTTTCTTAGGTCATCAATAGGTTTTTGCATCATTGATTGAATGATTTGATAACATGCCTAGGTTTTGTGCTTCTATGCTTTGTTTCAATTTCTATCCTATGCCATGTTGTTCTTTTTTAAAAGCGTTGGTTGTATTCTCTCCCATTGAAAGATTTATTAAATATAATCATTCATATTCTATTTAGATGATATACTCCTTGATATATCTTCGTATGTCAAATGGTTACGTTTGAATACTTTTCCTTTTGTTTGGATAAAAGCGATTTTATGCACCATAACAAAAGATCCTATTTTCTTTTAAAGCCTTATAAACTTTGAGAAAGTTATTATTAGTAAACATGGTTGTATCTTATTATACTTTTTGCCACACTACACATTGTATTGATGCCACTTTATGAGGAATGAAAAGTTATACAATGTTTTACAAATGGTTCAAAACTTTGAAAATTTGTGAAAGAGAGTCTGTTATCCTCAAATGTGTATGTGTGAGTTTTTATCATGATTTGAAGTATTGAGAAGTTAGATGCTATGTGTTAAAATCATGAGTGATGATGTGGTTCGGGCAACAACTTTGATTGGATAGTATCCGATCTTAGTAATGAATCTGTGAAAGCCTCCACACGCAAAAATATTTTGAACAAAGCGATGTTTCAAAGATATATATCGAGCCAAACTTGAGTAACATCAAGGATGTGAAATGAAAGGTTTTAACAAAATCTCTCATTGAGGAAGAAAAAAGTGTTAGTTGAAAATATCTCTAAAATATGTTGGAAATTTTCACTACTATTAAAGATTTTAGTCATTTATTCTTAAATTTTTATTCTTAATTGAACTCAGTATTGGTTTTACTCTTTCAATGGTGTTCTTTGTTTTTGTTTTTTTCACGTGAGGTTTGATCTTATGTTCTTGGTTGATAAAACTCATCGTGTTATTATCCTTTTAGATAATCTTTTCTTGATTATGAACACTAGTTATATATCTCACAATATTTCGTAAGTAGGAAACTTTAATCTATATTTTTTTCTTATCCAAATAAAGGTGGTAGAGTTTTTTTTCACAATGTATTGCATATCTAAAATTGTGAATAACAAAATTTTCTTATAGAGTGTGTCACGTTAACTTTATTTTATTAACATCATGTGCACCTTATGCTTAGTTGATTCTCTTTTCTTTGTCTACTTCCTTGACCAAAAAGGGGAGAAGATTTGGGGAGAATTTATTTAAAGAAATAATGAGTTTTCGTATTTATGGGGAGACTTAAACATTGTTTCATATGCTAGTTGGGGGAGAAGCAAATGTATGGCTTTATGAATTCTCGAATGAGGATATCCTTTGCACCTCTCTTGAAGAGCTCCAGTGGTAGATGTTCTTTGATGGAGGCACTGACAATAAGGGATATGGAATTGGAATATCCTGATCACGCCAGATGACTATCATACTCCCATCGTCATCAATCTAAACTTTCCTTGCAATAATACTATGATATGATATATGAAGCATGAACAGTAGGTATCAACCTCACCCTCGACAAAGGAATCTGATACCTCGATGTCTATGGAGACTCAACTCTCATTACAGGGCAAGTCCTATAAAAATGTAAAGTTAAAGATGATAAGCTCATTCATTTTCACGCTCACCTCGAAGAACTCTCCCCCCCAATTCAAGGATATCACCTTCCATTATCTTTCCACCTTAAGAAGAAGCTTTGCTGATGTATTGGTAACTTTGGCCTCAATGGTAGACATGCTCGAGGGAATAACAATATCCCCCTTTAATGTTTAGAAGTAGTTCAAGACAACTCACTAATACCACATCGATCTTACTATAGAAGAAGATCCATACAAAGTAGGCCTTTGGTATTACGATATTTGGTGCCTCCTCAAGCATGGTCGATATCCCCAACAGGTTGATAAGAAATATCGCATGGCCCTTTGTAAACTTGGAGCTTAGTACATCATCTGCGATAAGGCACTATTTAAAAGGAACTTCAATTTTACCCGCTTACAATGCATACCATGGGTAAACATTGAAGACGTGATGTGGAAAATCCATAGTAGGGAATGTAAGAGTATTCATACACCCATTTGTCCCTCATAGGTAGCTATCCAAAAAACTTTGGATCCTTTACTTACCTCTCCGAAAAGCTTCATCGACATTCAAGAACCTGAAACATGTTCTTGCTCATCCTCAGTATCACTTATATCATATTATTGGGTGAAAGGTAAATTGGGGAATTATCTCTCATACATCACACGTTCTTACAAAAATGTTTTTGAAACATCTTGGTAAAAAAAAATTATTTGTGCAAATCTTAAGGTTTTACTACCTTGATATTGCTTGTATAAAAAATGTTTAAAAAACTTAAAACTAAGAAAAAATGAGCAAAACAGACTAGTTTCTCTACAACGACAATATGTGTCGCTTAAGCAAAAATTGACACAAGTTCTTTTAGCAAAAACACTAAAATTGGGCATGAGAAAAAAATATAAACCTTTTCTAAACATCTTTTATCTTACAAATCTTATAATAAAAAATTTATGTGAGGATGAATGTTTAGATATAGTGTTTGGAAGTGTGAGTGTATTTGTGGGTTGGATAGTTTGAGGTTCTGGAATTCACTGATTTAAAACTTTTGTTTTGCCTTTAAGATTGGTTGGGGTATATTTTCTAACTCTTTTACATACATGAAAATCGATATATCTTGTTTGTATGTGATTTTGAAATTTTGAATGTTTAGACTATTTTGACATGTTTCAAACAAACCCTAGTTTTGAAAACATCGTTTCTCAATACTAATATACTTAAGCATATATATATATATATATTATTTATTTAAAACTAAATATTTGTTTTTAACTTTGAGAGTAGTTTTAGCTTTGTTTAGTTCTGACTTGTGTAGATCCTTTTGTGGTTGTGTAAAACTCACGATCTTAACTTTTATACACGAATTATGTTTTTTTTTATTTCACAAGGTTGAAACATCAAATCATAAAAATACCCTTTTATTTTTGTCTTTAGATTTGATTTCCAACCATCTGTGAAAACTAAAAAAAATTATTAAACCTTGATTTTTGTGTTACCTCTTCACTGGATACTTCGATTTTGAGTATGAAGTGGTATGTGTAGTGCTAGTATATTAATTTATTGTTTGGTATAAGTTAGTAGTTGTGGGTTTGTTTAATGTTATCCTTGGAATAATGGTTGTATTGGTAGTACTGATTCATTTACACATTGTAAACTGTAATTTGTACCTGAACTGTTGTAGACCTGGGATTTTCAAGTGCATTGGCTTCCTCATTATCAAAATTATTATGTTAAAATCCCCTTCTGCTAGTCTCATTTTGTTTTGACTTTTGTTTATTAGACTTTGTAAGAGCAAAATTTTATAATTTCTCATAGCTTAAGCTTTTAGCTATCTTGGCATATCCTGTTACAAACTGGAGTTTCAAACTGAACACTACATCCGTGATGCCTCCACGATCATTCGAAGATATGTTAGCGATCGAGTACCCTTTCTGAACTTGTCACCGACACTTTATGGCGATATACGACTTGTGGTTTTGATTTCTCCCCATATAAATTATATTCTTGTATGTTTTTTTTAATCGAGGTTTTGCATAAAAAAATATTTTAAAGGTAAAATTATTGTTATCTCATTCGAATGAGATTAAGATCTCATTAGAACAAAAGTTGGTCCTTGTTAGAATGAGCTTTGAATGCCATCAAACGATAATCCTCTTTTTAACAGGTACACTCTCATTAAAAGGTTGTTAGAAGTAGGTTTGAAAGAAAATGAGTTATCGTTCGAACAAGGCCAAATCTCGTTAGAACGAAACTGGTGTTTTCATTCGAACGAGATGTCATTTTCGTCTGAACGAGACTGGCGTCTTGAAATTCTTATTTTTCTTATAAAAAGCTATTTTGTTCAGATTTTCTCAAAACTTTTTGGCAAAAATGATTTTTCAATACCTGTTCCAAAGGTGTTCATCATTTGTTTTTCAAAATGCATTTTTTTTTCAAATCATAAATACATCTATATGATTTGTTGAGTTTATGCAATCATAGTTTCCATACCTACATCAAACCTTGTAGAAAACTGCTCTACAGCTGACCCTTATGGAGTTGTGACTCTGCGACTGAAGAAGAGAGGATTCTACAATCCTGAAGTTAATCGGTGGATATTAAGGGAAGAATACTTCCTGTGAATGGTACTGGACTGGATTACATTATGTAGAAGATTTGATGACCCTGTACATTATGCTTAGTAGAGCTAAGAAGTCTATAATTCAATTAGTGTCTAGCAAACTCTTTACACTATTGAATATTATATTTTTCCCCAAAAGGATTTTTCCTTATCGTCTCCGTATGTTTACTTTGATTGTGTGATTAGAGAAATTAATTTGGACACTTTATTGCATGCACACACATAAATACTATTCAAGATAAAAATTGGGTAAAATTTGAATTTGTGTGCATGTAACCTAATATACGAATTGTCCATACAACCCCGGATTCTCAAATTGGTATGAGAGCCTGTTGCACTAAGTTTTTGTGTGATGCTTAAAAAATTTGTGTTTTATGGATAATTAGTATAATAGGCTACCTATTTTCGATGGGTCTAATTATGCGTATTGGATAGCTCTAACGAGTCAAATTTGAAAGAGATTGATGAGCATGTTTGGATTATTTGTGAAATAGGATGGACACCACCCACTATAACCAATGGACATATCATAGGTCCTAAACCTATCACTGCTTATACATATGTCGATTTTAAGTGGAGTAGATTCAACTCTCACAATTTAATTGCCATTTTTGGAGCCTTCACCCCTAACGAGTTATGCCTCATCATGACATTCAACGTCTAAGGAAGCGTGGGATATCCTCCAACTCACTCACGAGAGTACCAATGCCGTGAAAGATTTTAAGTTTCAAAATCTCACCACCCAATTTGATACTATTACCGTTTGTCAGACTAGTCAATTCTAGTTTTAATTTTGATGAAAAAATTCCTCAGACGAGAGTTGTGAAAAAGATTTTGAAATCCCTGCCATCCCATTTTATCCCTAAAGTCATTGTCCAGAATTTGTTTGGAATATTAGATACTCTTAGGTTAGAATAACTCATGGGAGACCTTTAAACCTATAAAATCGATATATTTTCCAAAACTGTTAAGAAATTTGATATGGGGATTTCTTTGAAGGTCAAGTCGAATGAAGAAATAAAAAGGTTGTGATTCTGAGTCTGAATTTGATTTTCAAAGGGATGATTTAACCCTTTCTGCATAGAAAATCAAAAAATTTCTCAAATTTAGCAAAGAAAATTCTTCTAAAGAAAAGATCTTTGAGAAAAATAAAAATGGGAATGAGGAAAAGAATGTTTGTGAGAAAGATGAGGTGAGATGTTATGAGTGTGAGGGAAAGGGATATAAATCCCACAAGTGTGCCACTAGGCTAAAGAGACAGAGGAAGGGGAAAGTTGCACATCAAATCGCTCTTAGCGGTAGTGACGTCGAGTTGGTGGATTTCGGGGATTAATCACCACATGAACCTAATTTTTGTGAGTTTATGGAAAGTCACGTTAGTACTTCTAGTTTTTCCTAAATCGATGAGGACATTTCTAAATGTGAGAGACTTGAAGATGTTTCAAATAATTATGGAGAGAGTGAGAGTGAGGAAGAGAATTTGAGTGACTAAGAGGGTGGACTCCAAAAAACCTTTCGTGAAATTTACACTGAGACTTTAAAAATGAAAAGGCTTAATAAAGATTTGTCTCTTAGGGTGTTTGATTTAGATAAGGAGGTGAATGTTTTCAGAGAATGTGAGGCATCGGAGAGTCAACTCGAGAAGGTGAAACTTTCTTTGTGTGAACAATTGATTGTTGTATGTAGGGAGAAGACCGATTTGACCAACATTGTGTCTAGTCTCACGAGAGATCTTTAAGATTCATTAAAAAATCATGAGAAACCTGAAGCTCGTGTATCCCAACTCGAGATTGATCTCAAACATGTCTGAGAGACCAAGGTCACTTTAGAGGACACATCTAAGAAGGTTGGAAAGATGTTCCTCCGTCCAACATTAGATAATGTTGAGAGGTAAAGAATAGGTTGTGACGGTGCATCCACTTCCAAAGTCACACCCGTATCGGTTCACGAGTTTGTGATGGATCCTTATGGGCCTCGACCTAACCCACCAAGAAGACCCAACTTGACAAGGAGAGGTCATCCTAGGCATTTTGATCATGGTAGACTCAAGTCCATTTATGTTTGATCCCATTGCAAATAAAGAGGTCACCTTTAGAAAAAAAAATTAAGCTAGAGAGAGTTTATCACACGCATGTTCCCCAATACGCTCCCACACAAGTTCCTACACATATTCCCGCATGCACTCCCACACATGTTGTTCCACATGCTCCCCCACATCACTATAAATATTTTGAGAGTTTTTTAGACAAAGTAGAGTATTTAGTCAAGACTTCACAGTTTTTGATGTTATATAAGATGTCTTCTCCTTTTGATAACTCCTCCGGGCCTAATGATTGAGATCAAGACTTGTTTCCAAAATAGGGTGATTATCATGTTTATATATTTGTCCCTATCTCTCGATTGTATTTTTTGTATCATTACGCGTCTTCTTTTTTATATATTTTTAAAAATCTAAAAAGATTTTCGATTTTAAGGAAAAGTTTAAATAATTAAAAAAGATTTTATTTTTTAACAAAATTTTTGAAAAAGACATTATGATTTTTGTTTTTTCATTTTTTCACCGTATATAGATGTACATTTAAGATATTCTTATCACCCTTACATTTGATCGCTTCACGTGATATTTTCATAGTGTTTTGAGACATGGCTCTATTTCGTTAGTGTGCTTAAATATGTGAGGATAGCATTACGTTGTTAATTGATGATTAATTTCTTCATGCTAGAATCTTTATCACCTTTGTTGTACATGTGCATGAACTTTTTGAATATTGTACTTGCTTATGATATGTCGAGTAGAGTGTTCTCATCTCAAACATGCTTTATAATGAACTAAATATAAAAAGAGATAAGTTGTGCTTATAAGAACCATTGCCCTGATTTCGTTTTTTCGACAAATATTGATATATGTTAAGCAATAGGAAAAGGCTACGAAAGAGAAAAATTGTCTTTACGTTAAAATCCACCATTTTTAAAAAAGCCTAAAAAGATTAACGACACACAAAAATAAAAGTGCCAATGAAATTTATTTTATATTCATTGATTCTTCCTTACACATGAGCATTCTAATATCTTCAAAATATTTGAGAGCAAATTTTTACATATGTGAGATTTTGAGGGTGTATAAAGTACAAGATCAATGGGTTTGCACAACAGACTCTCTTAAAAAGTATTAAATAGTGTGGTGTTATTGATTTGACAATCATTAAAATTCATGACATATTGCATAACTCAAGTCAATTTTATCTATGTTCAATATTTTTACACCTAAGGTTGACATTGAGTTCCTTCTTTAGAAGTATCTCAAGACTTCGTGTACCTATGTTATGAATGCTTATGTTGATTTCCATATGGAAAATGTTGACACAAATTCATTCCATTTTCACAATTCGAGTATTTTAGTGTTATTCAGTGGTAACTATGTGTTTTTGTACCTATATGTACTTTTTATACCTTATACTTGCAAAATTTTAAAAAATTCAAAAATAGTCTTTATTCCTCTTGGATTATCATTGCAGGTGCTTTAGCAATTATATTTGTGATGATATATTTTCTTCTTCATGTGATACTTATTATTCATGCTTAGAGTCTAACCCTTTATTTATTACAGACAAAACAGGAGAGAACAAATTGAGGGGGAGTTTTTTATTTAAAAGTCGTACACGTAGCGGTATTTTTGTTTCATGTGTGTAGGTCTCTTTCTCTTTAATGATAAGCTCATGGACTACACAAGATAAAGACAAATTTGACCAAGGGGAGAACAGTTTCATGTTGAAGACAAAGTTTCAAATGTCGTTTTGTTTTTAGGATTAGGAAGACATTAGGATACATTATCCTAGGGGTTTTAATTGTAATTTGGTTTTCGGTTTTTGTTTTGTACCGAACTAGCCAAAGGGGGATACTTGTAAGAGCAAGATTTTTTAATTGGTCACAGCTTATGCATTTTGTTATCTTGGCGCATCTCATTACAAACTAGAGTTTTAAACTGAACACTACGTCTGCATTGCCTCGGCGATCATTTGAAGATATGTTAGTGATCGAGCACCATTTTCGAACTTCTCACCGACACCCTATGGATGTACACGACTTATGTTTTTTATTTCTCATATGAATTATATTCTAGGATGTTTATTTTTTTTTAAATCAAGGATTTTTATGAAATATATTTTACAAGTAAATTTTGTTTATCTCGTTCAAACGAGATTAAGATCTCGTTAGAACGAAAGTTGGTTCTCATTAAAACGATCTTCAAACGCCGTCAAATGATAATACTTTGTTTAGCAGGTACACTCATCTTGAAAAGTCGATAGAATTAGGTTCAAACATAATGAATTGTAGTTCAAACGAGGCGAAATATCGTTAAAACGAAACTGGTGTTTTCGTTCGAACGAGATGTCATTTCGTTCGAATGAGATCGATATCTCGAGATTCGTGTTTTTTCAATAAAAAAACTATTTTGTTCATATTTTCTCAAGACGTTTGGCAAAAATGATTTTCCAATACCTTTTCCAAAGGTGTTCATCATTTGTTTGTGAAAAAACATTTTTATTTTCTAAATCATCCATCCCTCTATATGATTGATGAGTTAATGAAACCCTAGTTTCTATACCTACATCAAACCCTTGTAGAGATATGCTCTACGTTTGGCCCTTATGGAGTTGTGACTCTTTGACTGAAGAAGATAGAATTCAAGAATCCTGAGGCTGATTTGTGGATGCCGAAAGAAAATTGCTTCTTGTGGGTGGTTCTGGACTACATCAAATTATGTAGAATATTAGAAGACCCTGGGAATTATGATTAGTGGAGCTAAGTAGTATGTAAGTCGATTAGTGAAAAGTAGGCATGTACTTAAACTTAGATTAACAAAATGAGTAAAACTTTTGGTTGAGAATCGTCTCCCTCACATGAGTAAAACCACTAGTGAAACTAGCGCAATGTCACTACGCCAGTCATTGAATTAATTTCACCTCCTCAATACAAAAACCTAAACTATTGATTACACTCGTCACGAGAGTATAGCATCCAGTTAGGGTATCGAATCCACATAGACTAGTTGTTAGTATTATATTAATTTAATACTTAACGAATAAAAGTGTAAAAGATGAGATGTGAGCAAATCATTGAACTAGGCATGTACTTAAAGTTACATTAACAAAACGAGTAAAACTATTGGTTGAGAATCATCTCCCTCACACGGGCTAAATACAATTAATGGTTGCGTGAACATAAATGCGCTAACAAGATTAATCACATTTGGACAACTAATTAAACCTAAAGTTGTCACCCTCTAAATTCTCATAAAAGCTTAATTTGAGTTCGGTGTCAACAAATATTCCTAAAATTACACATAAAAGATCGTAAATATGGAGCATACGTGATATACCCCGTTAAATCTCCTAAGTGTGGTATAAGGAACAATTAACTCATTAAAACTACCCTAGACCCAACATACTATAGCATATTAACTAATTAACCCATGTGAGTTGAACAATCTCAATCTAGATTAAGTTACCTACAAAGTATGTTAAATGGCATTAATTAAATGAAAGAAATTAAATATAGATTACAAATCAAGTAAACAAATAATAAAGCAAGAAAAACAACAATGGAATCTTGGATTTGAAGAGAGAGATGATGAATAATGTTCTTACAAACCAAAGTGGGTAAAACCCTAGGGGAAAGAGAAGCCACACCCAAAATCACCTCCAAACCCTAACCTCCCTAACCTAGACTCAAAACAAGATAAAAACTATATAATGAAATATGTCTTCAAATACAACAAAAACCAACTTATATATATAGTAAGTGATATAATAAATAAAGATAAAAGAAAAGAAAATGATTTATCCTAAAAATCAAGAAGGAGCTCAAAAGGTGATAACATGTTCATTACGAACCGGATTAAAGAATCGTCGAAAGCCACGCGAAGCCGACTCGAAGGACTACAACTTCCGTGAGATTTAGGGTGCGAAGATTGAATGTAAAAATGACTAAAATGCTCCCGAAGTTGCGTAACGCGTTGAAAACTTCCCGAATAGCACGAATTTCACTGTTAAGCGTTACAATACATACAAAAACTCAAATAACCCTTGCAACATGTGACAACCCGCTCCAAATAATAACGGGTGGCCAGCCCTATACTATAATAAATCAGGTATCTCAGATGGCAAAGTCTCAACATCAACTGATAATACAAATAATATAAGGCTAACTACTAAAAATCATTAAAAGTGGATTGTCAAAATTTTAAAACTTTTTATTTAACACCAACAACAAAACCAATAATGCAAATATACCCTGCAATACACATCTAACTATGATGAGAGATAAAGCAAACTCTACCATATGTAAAGAATGAATACAAGAGTACAACAAATTATACAAAGTAAATTACCCGAATATGATATCGGGTCACAGACAATACAAATAATCTGAAAGAGAAATGAAAAAGGGATATTCTACAACCCTTGAGTCTAAACTCAATATACAAACTGAATCCTAATCTAGATATACAATAGATAGGAATCGACTAAAACAAAGTGCCGCAATAGTCCGCTATTGCCACAGCTCCACGAATACACTGGATGGAAGAACATCAATGGCGTCCTTGCGGAGGAACACCTAAAGTAATACAATATATATACAGAGGAGGAGAAAGTATAAACGGGTCAGAGCCCGAGTTGAAAACATTTTATAGCAAGTGCATTAAAATGCATAATAATTGTAAATGCATTATGACATGATTTAATGGAATCGTCCTCTTCATAATAATCCATCTCACCTCTCAACTAGAGCGCGCACTAAACGTATGCACGTGGTCTCCAAATGAATGTCCAAATGTAATTTAGGCAATAAAATCTAACTAGATCCCAAAATGAAGATATGATTAAGATTTTCTAACTTATCTCGCAATCTACCCTTAGCTAAGTTCCATCTACAACATTACTTTATTTTAAATGTTATAGTTCTCTTTATATGTGTTCATTTCTTGAACATATAAAGTTGCATAACCATCCACAGTTTAACATAATCACAATACATCAACATTCTCTTACTAGAGCTTCATATATTCTAGTTATGCCCTCATTTGGCATGTAAACATATATATGTGAGTTATTAGCATCAAGTGCTAAGGACAAAACTTCTCCCGATTCTCAATACGGCACTGCGTTTCGTGCGTGGGACGTCTCGCCGAGGCGAAATCCAAATAAGGAACCCCCCCGTTACACTACTCCTGACAATATTGATCCTCGAGATTTATTATGCCCTCAATGCATGATGTATGTAACCCAAATTATTATTACTCAGATTTTAATTAATTAATGTTCCCAGTTCTCAACAGTACACGACATTTCATGAGTGGGACGTCTCGTCGAAGCGAAATCCAAACAAGGACCCCCCCCCCCCCATTACACTACTCTTGACACTGTCAATCGTCGGTATAGGTGATATAGATATAAATATGAGCATCAAGGACTAACTTCTCCCCAATTTCCAACATTACACAGCGGTTCGTGCGTGGGACGTCTCGCCGAGGCAAAATCCAGACAAGGAACCTCCCTGATACACTAATCTTGGCAATGTCGGTCGTTGAGGTCGGTTATGCCCTCAATACTCAAGTACAGGCACAATCAATAATATCATAACCATCCAACCGAGCTATAACTCGAGGATGCAGGCTCACATGCTATCATCTTCCAGCAACCCATACACGTAGCAAACAGGGGCCACCTGGTGGGGTTCAACGGCACCCATCTCGTGATCAACTCACGCACACAATGTCCCGAAAAGCGGTCATAGCTCCTAACCGGCAAGTGAGAACGTCACATACCCCTGACTTCTCACCCCCAAAAGAATGCTTATATATATCGCATAATAATCACAATGGACGACTATGACCTGGGGAATATCCACACCCTGCTCTTTGAGCCAGGATGCTCACCCTCAATGCACGCAACTTCCCAATGATAGCATGGAGGGGGTATGATTCACTATATATAAATAAATATATATATATATATATACACACACCATCATATAAGGCATACATACATCATCACATCACATAAAGATACACCATCATATAAGGTATACCTGCCACATTGTTTTCATATTTATAATATGCTCTTAGTCTCAACCAAATTAATGTCATTATTTAGTATATTCTCTCTTGATATACTAATCGTCAATTCTCACACATCTTCCCCACTTAGTATACACTATACTATTTCTCGCTTGAAGCTCAAATGTCGCTTCTAGTTATGAACTGTTTCTCAATTATATTCATGTTAAGGATATTCTTTTATCCTAATGCTCTTAAATTAGCATTTCTCATTAAGTGAGACATATCCCAAATCAATCATAAATAAGGGTATTTCTATATCCATATGCACATCATTTAGCATTTGTGATACTCCATCCATAATAGGGTTCAATTCATTTTATGAACCTTTTAAAGTTATCCCATTTGGGATTGGATTCTAAAATCCACTATCACTAAGCTTATTATCATTCTTCTATATGAATTTATAATTATCTCCCAATAGAGTCTCCAATCGAGGTGGGCTTCCCCACTTAGAAAATACCATAATATCTAATCGGTATTCCTCAAATTTAGTCAATATGACTCCAAAAATTTCTTATAGGGGAAACTCGCTAAAAGTCTCCAAAACATACTCCAAATATCTCCTATAGAGGTTCCCAATCAATAACCTCGAACAAATTGGAATGAAATTCTCCCCAGACAAACATTCCCCAAAAGCCCTGTTTCCGAATCGATTCGGGCCAATTCTGAATTGATTCGGCCCAGCAAATCAATTCGGCCTGGAAGGTGAATCAATTCGGGTCATCAGACCTGGGACTCTGTCTCAGGACGAATCGATTCGACTGGGGTCCGAATCGATTCGGTCACTCAGACCTGGGCACCTACATATTTCTGAATCGATTTGATAGGAGGCCGAATCGATTTGACCCTTCAGAATTCTCGCAAATGGCTACTTTTTAAGTACGCCAAAATCCCAAAATTTGTTTTAATCATTTCCTCTTCATTTCTCTTCAACCCAATCACATATATATCATCAATATTCATCCTAGAATACATATAAACTAATTTCTATCCTCAAATCCAAGACCTACATAACAAATCTAAAATTTACCCAAAAGTTAGGTTTTAATAAAGCAAACCTAAAACCCAAAGATTTAATCCACAAATCATGCAATAAATAGTACACAACAATTATTTATCATGTTTAATCACTTGCATCGAGTTCTTAGGGTCTGAATCCGCCTTGAGATCACGTAGAAGCCAGAAAAACTCCACTTTCTCTCTCATTTCTCCTTCTTTCTTCTTCTATCTTTCTTTCTATCTTTGGAGAAATAAATCTCCCGTAGGCTTAAGATACACATCTTTAAATGATAATACAAACTTTAAATGACTCGGTATCTTTAATTCGAGTCAAACGAGCTTAAATATTTCAGAACCTAAATAGACCCCAATTATAGTCATTTTAACTTTCTCGACTCTTTCGGACACAACTACACCCTCAGAATCGCCATTCGACATACTTTCTACCGACTCCAGGTTTTGACCTTAAGTGCCAAATTTATTTATTCTCCAATAAAATATTATTTGTTTCTCCCAAAATAAATAAATCCTCGTCTCCAAGACCTTGGGTTGTTACAAACTTCCCCACTTATAAAAATTTCATCCTCGAAATTTTAGCTAAGCCTAATTCTCCAAAGCTCAACTAGATTTACTACACCCATCCTCACCAATCCTATCTCCAAATCTCTAACTTCCCACGACGAATTAATTTAATTTATTTTATTTTAAGTTGATTTTTGAGTCTTATAAAACAAATTTTCACAACTAGGGCGCCCATACACCCTTTATATTCGAGCTATCGCTCTTACCAATCATAATGAGGCTTAATTTGCCTCCAAAGTTCCACATTTCCATAAATATAATACTAACATTTTAATAGTGTAAAAATTTTGAATGGGCCAAGAAATAACTCCTCTCAATTCCTGACATTCGCCACTTTCATGCGGGGGACGTCTCGCCTAAGCGAAATTCAAACAAGGAACCCTCCCAATACACTACTATGAGGCGACGTCGGGGATTGAGAGCTTGTTAAATCCGGATTAGAGTTTGAAAATATTTTGGGGAAAAATCATTTCGATATGGCCCAAGGCCTAGAAAAAGTTTTAGTTTGAAAACAGTTTTAAAAATATTTTGGTTTATGTCTTACAATATTTACATAGAGCGCCTTATGTCCAACACAAAGTCTTTTCAATCATCATACGTATAACAACATATAGCTCACAAAAATTAGCATAATTATTAGCTAAAATTTTCCTGCGTCCCATCAATCCACAATCTTTAAACTCTTTTCAGTAATGATATTTTATATCATATTAACATATTGCCATTTATAAGGCTCATCCATAACTGGAATACAACAATTATATAAGTCCAACATGACTATATAAAAAGAAGTATCTTTATTATTACTACCTATCACACAACCATAATACTTAAATTTACCACAAGGTTTATAGCTCTCTTTGAGCATATCACAAAATTATCTATTCTATCGAAAGATAATTAACATAAGAGCCTAACTTGCTCAAAATTCCTCTTTTCGGGTCAAAACATACATGATAGGGCTATAGCACTACCCAATCATCAATATCTCTTATACGATATTCCCAAAACTTCATATAGTAATTATCATATTCACATAGGAAAATAACTTTCATCACCCATCTCTAGTCCGATTGCCCTTCCTCATCAATGGGCTCCCACACGTATTCCCCCAGTCTAAAATGAACTCGAATTTGTTGTAGGGGTTTCACTTTCAAAACTTCATCAAAACATGGTCCTTTACCTCTTTTAGGATAGTCTCTCTTTTTATGACTTATTTCTTTACCAAAGAAACACTTACCCATATATCCTTTCTACCCACTCTCATTACTGGCACTCTCTTCGCCAAACTTACTTGATGAACTAGAATCTCCAAAGTTCTTACCCTCTTACGAACGAAGACGATATTCATGACACTTTAATAGTGTCGCATTCACTACCTCGATGAAAGTCACTAACTTGGGACTCTCGAACAATTGTTGCTGGATCCTCAAATCTAAACCTCGAATAAACTTCGATATACGTTTCTCTTTCGTATTTATCTCATCAGGTACTAATTTCGCCCATCTAGAAAAATCTTCCTCATATTCCGCCACCGTCCTATTATCTTGAAAAATCTTTATGTTCTAAGTCGGGGAAGGAAAATACCTTCGATCAAAAAGCTCCCAAAATTCTATTATAGGCAAGGTATCTCTCTGTTCAGATGTGGTGACAGACTCCCACCATTGAAGAGCTGCACCCGATAACTTAAAGGTGGCAAAAAACTGTTTTTTCACCTCTTTACACTCGACCATATGGAGGTGCCTTTGCATACTATTCTTCCATTGACTTGCAGCTATTGCATCAACTCCCCTTGCAAACTCGAGAAGATTCCCCTTACTAAAATTTTCCTTCACTCTTTCCAATAAAGACAATCCTAAATGGATTTGGGATGTTTGAACGGCAGATTGTTGCGCCATCGTAGAAACAGAAGCAGTTACTGCATGTGCCACAATATTGACAACTTCATCTGTAGTCATGTTCCTTTGAGGCAATTGGGGTTCTACATTTTCAGCCCCTTTGTTTACCCTGACTGAAGGACATCCCTTCGGTGGCATCTGAAATAAGAGCAATTGTATCAGAACGCCTCACAAATATTTTCTAATCACAGAAGAAATATGGACGTGTGAATACAATGGTCCTAATAATAAGGCTCTATATTAAGAACGCTTACGGAAGATCGTAGTAACCCGCACACAGATCCTAAAGACACTAGAACTTGAGGCTCTGATACCATATGTGACAACTCGCTCCAAATAATAACTGGTGGCCAGCCATATACTATAATAAATCAGGTATATCAGATGGCACAGTCTCAACATCAACTGATAATACCAAATAATATAAGACTAACTACCCGAAATCATTAAAAGTGGATTGTCAAAATTTTAAAACTTTTTATTTAACAACAACAACAAAACCAATAATGCAAACATACCCAGCAATACACATCTAACTATGATGAGTGATACAGCAAACTCTACAATATGTAAAGAATGAATACAAGAGTACAACAAATTATACAAAGTAAATTACCAGAATATGTTATCGGGTCATATACAATACAAATAATCTGAACGAGAAATGAAAAAGGGATATTCTAAAACCCTTGAGTCTAAACTCAATATACAAACTGAATCCTAATCTAGATATACAATAGATAGGAATCGACTAAAACAAAGTGCCGCAACAGTCCACTATTGCCACAGCTCCACGAATACACTGGATGGAAGAACATCAATGGCGTCCTTGCGGAGGAACACCTAAAGTAATACAATATATATACAGAGGAGGATAAAGTATAAACGGGTCAGAGCCTGAGTTGAAAACATTTTATAGCAAGTGCATTAAAATTCATAATAATTGTAAATGCATTATGACATGATTTAATGGAATCGTCCTCTCCATAATAATCCATCTCACCTCTTAACTAGAGCGCGCACTAAACGTATGCACGTGGTCTCCAAATGAATGTCCAAATGTAATTTAGGCAATAAAATCTAACTAGATCCCAAAATGAAGATACGATTAAGATTTTCTAACTTATCTCGCAATCTACCCTTAGCTAAGTTTCATCTACAACATTACTTTATTTTAAATGTTATAGTTCTCTTTATATTTGTTCATTTCTTGAACATATAAAGGTGCATAACCATCCACAGTTTAACATAATCACAATACATCAACATTCTCTTACTATAACTTCATATATTCTAGTTATGCCCTCATTTGGCATGTAAACATATATATGTGAGTTATTAGCATCAAGTGCTAAGAACAAAACTTCTCCCGATTCTCAATGCGGCACTACGTTTCGTGCGTGGGACGTCTCGCCGAGGCGAAATCCAAATAAGGAACCCCTCGTTACACTACTCCTGACAATATTGATCCTCGAGATTTATTATGCCCTCAATGCATGATGCATGTAACCCAAATTATTATTACTCAAATTTTAATTAATTAATGTTCCCAATTCTCAACAGTACACGGCGTTTCATGCGTGGGACGTCTCGCCGAAGCGAAATCCAAACAAGGAACCCCCCCTGTTACACTACTCCTGGCACTATCAATCGTCGGGATATGTGATATAGATATAAATATGAGCATTAAGGACTAACTTCTCCCCAATTTCCAACGTTACACTGCGGTTCGTGCGTGGGACGTCTCGCCGAGAAAAAATCCAAATAAGGAACCCCCCCCCCCCGATACACTAATCCTAGAAATGTCGGTCGTCGAGGTCCGTTATGCCCTCAATACTCAAGCATAGGCACAATCAAAAATATCATAACCATCCAACCGAGCTATAACTCGAGGACGCGGGCTCACATGCTATCATCTTCCAGCAGCCCATACACGTAGCAAACTGGGGCCACCAGGTGGGGTTAAACGGCACCCACCTCGTGATCAACTCACGCACACAACGTCCCGGGAAGCGGTCATAGCTCCTAACTGGCAAGTGATAACGTCACATACCCCCGACTTCTCACACCCAAAAGAATGCATATATATAATGCATAATAATCACAATGGACGACTATGACCTGGGGAATATCCGCACCCTGCTCTTTGAGCCAGGATGCTCACCCTCAACGCACGCAACTTCCCAATGATAGCAAGGAGGGGGTATGCTTCACTATATATATATATATATATATACACCATCATATAAGGCATACATACATCATCACATCACATAAAGATACACCATCATATAAGGTATACCTGCCACATTGTTTTCATATTTATAATACGCTCTTAGTCTCAACCAAATTAATGTCATTATTTAGTATATTCTCTCTTGATATACTAATCGTCAATTCTCACACATCTTCCCCACTTAGTATACACTATACTATTTCTAGCTTGAAGCTCACATGTCTCTTCTAGTTTTGAATTGTTTCTCAATTATATTCATGTTAAGGATATTCTTTTATCCTAATGCTCTTCAATCAGCATTTCTCATTATGTGAGACATCTCCCAAATCAATCACAAATAAGGGTATTTCTATATCCATATGCACATCATTTAGCATTTCAATACTCCATCCATAATAGGGTTCAATTCATTTTATGATCCTTTTAAAGTTATCCCATTTGGGATTGGATTCTAAAATCCACTATAACTAAGCTTATTATCATTCTTCTATATGAATTTATAATTATCTCCCATTAGAGTCTCCAATCGAGGTGGGCTTCCCCACTTAGAAAATACCATAATATCTAATCGGTATTCCTCAAATTTAGTCAATATGACGCCAAAAATTTCTTATAAGGGAAACTCGCTAAAAGTCTCCAAAACATACTCCAAATATCTCCTATAGAGGTTCCCAATCGATAACCTCGAACAAATTGGAATGAAATTCTCCCTAGAAAAACATTCCCCCAAAAGCCCTATTTACGAATTAATTCAGGCCAATTCCGAATCGATTCGGCCCAGCGAATCGATTTAGCCAGGTAGGCGAATCGATTCGGGTCATCAGACGTGGGACTCTGTCTCAGGCCGAATCGATTCGGCTGGGGTCCGAATCGATTCGGCCCTTCAGAAATCTCGAAAATGGCTACTTTTTAAGTAAGCCAAAATCCCAAAATTTGTTTTAATCATTTTCTCTTCAACCCAATCACATATATATCATCAATATTCATCCTAGAATACATATAAACTAATTTCTATCCTCAAATCCAAGATCTACATAACAAATCTAAGATTTACCCAAAAGTTAGGTTTTGATAAGCCAAACCTAAAACCCAAAGATTTAATCCACAAATCATGCAATAAATGGTACACAAAAATTATTTAGCAAGTTTAATCACTTGCCTCGAGTTCATAGGGTCTGAATCCGCCTTGAGATCGCGTAGATGCCGGAAAAACTCCACTTTCTCTCTCTTTTCTCCTTCTTTCTTCTTCACTCTTTCTTTCTTTCTATTTCTCTTTCTCTCTTTGGAGAAATAAATCTCCCGTAGGCTTATATGCCCTAGCTCCCAAGATACACATTTTTAAATGATAATACACACTTTAAATGACTCGGTATCTTTAATTCGAGTCAAACGAGCTTAAAATATTTCGGAACCTAAATAGACCCCAAGTACAGTCATTTTGACTTTCTCAACCCTTCCGGACACAACTACACCCTCAGAATCGCCATTCGACATACTTTCTAACGACTCCAGGTTTTGACCTTAAGTGCCAAATTTAATAATTCTCTTATTTCTCCCAAAATAAATAAATCCTCGTCTCCAAGACCTCGGGTCTTTACACAACATCTATATATATATGTATATATATATATATATATATATATATATATATATATGTATATATATATATATATATATCAAAACCCAAGGTTATACAGTATATGAGCATAAATACAGGAATTAATGGACATAATTGAACAGAATGCATAAAGATAACGGGCGTTAATATGCAATATCCATGACTAGTCATACCCCCTAACTTAGACATTGCTAGTCCCTAGTGATGAAACAAAACAAAATCAGCCCAAAGAAGGCAATGCAAAATGTAAATAAGCATAATATATATAAATGCCACCTTCACGGGTGAACGATTGTAATTAGCATATGCAATAAGTCGTTGAACCCTTAGGTTAATTACCCTAGTGGACAAGTGTTGTCTCGTGAGGATTTTCAGGGATGAAACCCACAAACATAAAAAAAATCTCAAAACATGCCCATCCAACCAATATGCCAAGCTCAACAACTAGATATTTCAACATAGTATTAACAAAGCATAAGAGTATCTTGCCCAGTAATCCAAAACTATTAACATTAAAGGAATAACTACATGGAATTAAAACCTTAAATGTGAGTGGTGTGCATGCACATGCAAAAATTTTGATTCGATAAAAACTCCTATAGCTCGGATGAAAATTAGAGCATGTTTCCACTCAATCCTCTTCAGATATTATACTCAATAAGTAAAAGCACTCGGAATGGAGTCTAACAAACAGGATATGTGGGTATAATGAGTAATGTAAATGTAAATGCAAACTAGGTCGCTCACATGTCATCAATTGAAGAACGTTATATATAAAATGAAAGATGTGTAATCTCAATGAAAGATACCATTCATTAAAGAGGTGAAATGCATTTCACATATTATCACAATTATTATGGCTTCTGAATCAATTTTACCCTAGGATCACATAGGACTTGTATAGGTTGTAATGTAGGTTTGGGGTTAAGGTTATGAAAGGAAGGGAATGTGTAAGGATTCAAAGGGGTTTGGGGATGAAAAACTTGGGATAATGAAAAATCATGGGCAATATCAAAATTGGAAAATAATTTCCATAACAAGCATTGAATATTACATTGGAAAGTGACAAAGGCTATTAAACACTATATACAACATGTACATCCTCTCTCTTTCTTTTGTTTTTTCTTTTTCTCTTGTTTTCTTTTTCTTTTGATTTTTCACTTTTTCTTTTCTTTTTCATTTCAAATTTTCACTCTCACGTGCTTAATTGCAACCATGTAACATGAACATCATTCAATCCTAAATATCATTCCAAACAAAGGTATGAAAGGTGACATATATGGTTTATAATTCCAATGTGGAGTTGGTTATGGGATTTTGGGTTATGAAATGAAGGGTTGCATTTAGTCTCAAAGGGGTTGACGAGGAAAAACATATAAGGTGAGATCAAGGTCAATGTGGGTAATATAACAAAGAGGGCCTATGATCCTTTCTTATTACACAATCATCGAGTTAAAATAACTTTGAAATTTATGATCAAGTAACACATCTCATAATGAACGATCAATGAAAGAATAGTGAGATTACCAACAAAATTAACGTTTTCAAGAAGGAAAGAGTAATGTATAAACACTCGCAAAACAAAGAACATCACAAAGCTCACTCAGTTTTAGTGTACACCAAGCAACGAAAAAATACCAAGTTATAATTGTCCTACCGAATCATTTATAAAATATGCTCAAGTGCTATTGGGTTTTCCAGGTTTAATTCATACATTTATTCCCAATATTGAATATTCTGAGGACTAAATTTTAATAACGTGAAAGAAATAGAAAATGCATCTTTGAATTAGCAATTGGATAGGAAAAATATTAAATTTATCATAGGAAATTGGGGTAAGAGGCCCAAGAAAAAGAAAAGAAATAAATAAATAAAATTGAATTTTTTGATTTTTTTTTTTATTTTATAAAATATGATTAATAAATATACACATGGCTCACGATGATACAATAGAAATCGAGATGAGTAATCACACCCCTAAATTGAAACACGCATTGTCCTCAATGTAATTAAAGATCCTACGACAAATAGAGGGATAGAAATAAATCACCCCGATTTGGAGCGATCCCCGAGGTAGTCAACGTGAGCTCTATATAATCAAAGGAAAAAAAATATTTAACACAAGAATTAAGTTAAAAGAAATCATGTTGTAAGTCACAATAATATAGAGGGGCTGAAATGTTAATACTAGATAAATTGATGAAATGGGGGGTCACACACATCAAAATTCGATAAATAATCAACAACTACATCATCATTTCAAATCCCATAATTCCACAAAATAACTTAATACAATAAAATAGAAAGAAAGAAAAGAAAAAAATAGAATTCCCATTACAACAGCAATACTCAAAGATTGGGACTACCAGCGAATCCCGGTGTATATCTACACCTCCATCAAAATAGCCTTGTATGATGTCCGCCTCCCCCCCCCCCCCCCCCTTACAACCACGATTGTCGCATAAAAAAATATGCACACCATTCGTGGCAAGGAAAATGCACCCAATTGTGGCGACGCAAGATGACTCGCCTTTCACAATGAAATCCCTGAAAACCTCGGGAGGGCAGACACTTGGTCGAATCATACTTTGCGGCCATTTAAACCTACAAAACAATAATTAGGCAAGACAAAAAAAAATTCAAAGCACAATTAAAGTTAGTCGGTGAACAAGTTGAAATGGTGTGTGCAAGTGTGTGAAAACGGGTGAAAACAAACCACATTGTGACAAAAAGTGTCAGGTGCCACAACGAGTGAAAAATACGCAAATGTATGCTAAACATCTCAAAAAAATCTGGTTTAGGCATTTTATCAATCATTTGGTGTGCACAATATGGTGAAAGGGTGTGTGAAAACTATTTGAACTAACATAAGCCCCATTTATGAATGGATATAAGTCAACAATCAAGCGTAAATCAAGTTGGAACAACAATATTGGAGAACACCCAACAAAAACTCACAAACAGTGAAACTGTGCATAACATCCTAGAATTTTGACAATTACCAACAAAACACACCAAATAGACATGACAACAAGGATCAATTTATACCTTATTGTGTAGAAATTGGTTAAAATCGAGTGAAATTCGTGTATTGAAAGGGTGGGGAAAACCGTAGGGGACGAAATAGTGGTTAGGCTCTTAGAGGAGTCTGAGTAATTAGAAGATAAACGAGCAAAAAAGAAGGCAGCGACGAACATACTGCACTTGGCTACCCCCGATCGACCACGATTACTAAAATTGCTTAGGACGGGAAACAGCGCCCAAGGGGGGGGGGGGGCGAACGGTCGACTGTGGGGTGGGATCCCGATTGATGGGGTTTTACAATTTTACTATGGAATCGAAACAGAGCTGGTACAAGCATTAAATCAGTCGATCGGGAGTCAGGGTCAGGTCGACCGGGACTCTATTTTTTTCAACAATATTGCTGCTCTAGACCTGCTTCTCATTTACCTCCTCAATAAAAAAAACTAACTATTGAATACACTCTTTACGGGAGTATAGTGACCAGTTCAGGTATCGAATCCACCGAGACTATTTGTTAGAATTCTATTATTTAATACTTCGCGAATAAAATGTAAAAGATGATATATGAGCAAATCATTAAACTAGGTATGTACTTAAACTTAGATTAAAAAAACGAGTAAAATTATAGGTTGAGAATTGTCTCCCTCACACGGGCTAAATAACATAAATGGCTACATGAACATAAAAGTACTAACAAGATTAATCACATTTGGAAAATTAATTAAACCTAGAGTTTTCACCGTTTAAATTCTCATAAAAGTTGAATTAGAGTTCGGTGTCAGCGAATATTCTCGAAATTACACATGAAATGTCATATATGGAGCATACATGATATACGTCGTTAAATCTCCTAAGTGTGACATAAGGAACAATTAACTCATTAAAACTATCTAGAACCGTCAAACCATAGCATAGCAACTAATTAACCTGTGTGACTTTAACAATCTCAACCTAGATTAAGTTACCTACAAAGCATATTAAATGGCATTAATTAAAAGAAATCAATTAAATCAAGGTTACAAAGCAAGTAAGCAAATAACAAAGCAAGGAAAACAGTAATGGAAGCGTGGATTTAATGAGAGAGATGATGAATAGTGTTCTTACAAACCAAAGTGGGTAAAACCCCAGAAGAGAGAAAAGCCACACCCAAAATCACCTCCCTGACCTAAACTCAAACAAGATAAAAAAAAATATAATGAAATATGTATTCAAATAACAAAAAAACACTTATATAGTAAGTGGTATAAGAAATAAAGATGAAATAAAAGAAAATGATTTATCCTACAAATCAAGAAGGAGCTCCTCGGGAAAAGGGTCATAACATGTTCGTTAGGAACTGGATTAAGGTACCATCAGAGGCCGCGCGAAGCCGACTCGAAAGGCTACAACTTTCGTGAAGAGTTCAGGTATGAAGATTGAATGTATAAATGACTAAAATTCCCTTCAAGTTGCATAATGCGTTGAAAAGCTCTTGAATAGCACCAATTGCACCGTTAAGCGTTCCAATACTTACCAAAACTTAAATAAACCTTGCAACAATCACACACACACACACACACACATATATATACATATATATATATATATATATATATATATATATATATATATATATATATATATATATATATATATATATATATATATATATATATATATATCAAAACCCAAGGTTATACAGTATATGAGCGTAAATACGAGAATTAACGACACAATTGAACTAGTATGCATAAAGATAACGGGCGCTAATATGCAATATTCGTGACTAATCACTAAACAATCATCTTTAGTGTTTAAATCTTTTGTTAATAGTATTGCTTTTGTATCCTCCCTGTTTAATGTTGATAATTGATAAGCACTCAAAAGTGTCTATTTTATACCACGAAGAGATGCATTTTAGTAACTCGTTTTAATTAAAATTGGTCTTATGTCGTATTTTATTATTTTACAGGATAATACGCAGTCGCAGTACTAAATAATGCAAATTTCAGTCAATTGCGACGCAGAAGCGGTCAAAAGCGTGCATCGAAGAAATTCAGGCAATCGCGAAGTCAGAAGTCTCATTGAGCTTGCCGAGATGTGATCCGACCCCCAGAAACAGTCCTGTAACCTTAACCTAGTCCAAACCGAGCCCAGTCCATACCCCAAGACCGGTGTGCGTTGAGTTTGTGCCTTTTTAGATTTTCTTAGATTTTTATTTTGAGTCGTTTTATTTTTAGGATTTATTTTAGATTTATTTAGAATTTTTAGAATTTATTTGCATATTTTTATATTTTATTTTTGTTAGTTTATTTTATTATGATTTTTATTAGTTTTTAGTTTTATTAGGATTAGTTTTTAGAAGTTTATTTTTAGTTTATTATATTTTATATTTTTATAGGACTTTAATTTTCATTTAGATTTTAAATTTTTGATTCTTTTCTTTTATTTTAGTTTTTATATAAGGTTAGGATTTTAATTTTTCTTAGTTTTAATGTTTTTATTTTATTGTTATTGTTTTTAGTTTATTTTATTTTTAGTTAGATTTTATTTTTTAGTTTATTTTTTAATTGTGTCATTTTATTTTAGGGGTACAAATAAAACACGCACATTAACACTCACACCCCAATACCATACATACTCATTTACTCCCAAATACATCCTCACCCACATCCTAATATCCTACACCCTACCACACTAGATAACCTCCCCCTTCATCTTCTTCCCTACACCTCTTTCTCTCTATCCTCACCCACCATTAACAAACATTAAACCCAACACCCCTCTCTTTCCAACCTAAACCCAGTTGCGATCCCATAAAAAAAAAACTCAGCCGCCGCCAGCACAACCCCCGCCGTCCCCCACCAGTATTGCAGCCCCCGCCGGCCACCTGCCGATCCAGCTGACCCAGACCCGACGACGACCTCCCTTCTGGCGACCCCATTGCTCCGATCGCGAGCACGACCACCAACTCAAACCTCGAAACTCGAAACCCTCACCCACTTCCGACGAAACCAACCGACCCCCCTCTCTATTCGTCGATCTGCCCCAGCTCCAAACCCGAAGCCAACCCAAACTCGATTTCGACCCCTAACCAGTGAATAGCCCGAACCACACCATACCTGCACATACCCGACTACACCCGAGACCCATTACCTGTTACCCATTTCAAACCCAACAAAGTTGGACCAGCCATAGCCTAAATCCAAATCCTATTTTAATGGAACAAATCTTATCCCAAGCCAAGAAAATCCCACAAAATCTCTCATCAAAGCCAAAATAAAAGCATCGTGGGTCAATAAAAAGAAAGGAGCAACACATATAAAAAAGACTCTCATCAAAAAAGAAAGAGAGACACGTAGAGAGAAAAAATACAGTGTATAATATGTACAAAGTAGGTTCATAAAAAATACAAAAAAAATAGTTTAGTTTTAGTATAATTTTTAGGTTTAGTTTTTACTCTTTTTTTTTGTAATCAAGTGCTGAAAATTGTGAAAAAGTTAGACGCGTATCAAGGCGCATTTCAAGACAAAATTGTGAAAAAAATTGAGTATTGTATTTCTGCATTCTCTTTTCAATTTATTTCCTTCTTGACATATTATCTGTTGTTGTTTATGCACACATGATAATGTTTGGCTAAACAGCCCGTTCAATGGGTGGGATACACTGTGTATGATATTAATTTAATTAATTGGTTTCTTTAATTTTATGTTTCTAGGTAAATTAATTTTAAGTGTCACAAATTAATTTATGTAACGAGAGTTTGTAAATTAATTAAACAAATTAATGTTTCAATTTAGGAATCAAACTAGAGATAGATTTTTCCGAAATTTGAATATTAATTCGGTGTTGAAAATTGAAGATTGCTATTATTTTCGTTAAATTGATCCTAGCGGGTAATTTTCTGAAAATAGTATAAGTCCTAATTTTTCATTGTGTGACATTTTAAAATTAATTTTTGAAAAAGATATTATTAAATTTATAATTTTAACGAGAGTTAGATTATCGATTTAATATTATCTCGAAATATTTTAAATTAATAAATTGAGAAATTAAAATAATTAAAAATGCAATGTAATCCCATCTCTTGACTTTCTCACATTATTTGACACTCGGTTGCACATTTTTTCATTATTTAGTCAATTTTATAATTTTTAGCATTTGTTAGTTAATTTTTCCCTTCAAATTATTTTTTTTTTTTTAAATATATATATTTTAATTAAAAAAAATTGGAATTGCACGTTTTCACATTTATTGTTTCACCTTGAAAGTTGGATTGATCCCCGTACTTACCGCAATACGAGTTATTTTTAGACAAATTTTGTAGGTACTTAAGGGAATTTTGAGAGTGGCTTTTGAAGACAACGACCGTACGCAAAGAGCTTCTTATCAAATGGCTCCGTTGCCGCTTTCTTGACGTGGAGAGATGATTGAAGACTTGTAATTTTATTTATCTTTTTTAGTGTAGTTCTTCCTCATCCCTCCTCCTTAGACTGGTTGTATAGGATTTTTTTTTTTAAGATTGTGTATTTATTTTGGGTGCATTTGACACCATATTATTTTGTAATAATTATTCCATAAAAAAAGCGAAAAGGAAAACCGGACAAGGTGGAGAGAGGGCGTCCAAGGTGAGGAAATTTGAAGCCTATCTACTTTGGATCGGTAGGACTCCCGGGGACGCCTAAGATAAGCAAGATCTCCCCCCGATTGACTCAACTCGGTCTTCACCCCACGTGTGTCAAAACCGTGGGAGGTACAATTTTTTTATCCCTCGCGACTCTCCTGCCAGCGAGTTCATTTTTTGTGTAATTAATTGCTCCTCTGTGCTTTTAATTTCTGCATCGCACTTAAATTGAATGGTTTGATGAATTAATCTACCTAAGACCCGGCCCCAGTCATTGAAACGAGAAGGGATTTCATCACCCGACTCACTCGCTTATCCATTAAGTGCTACCCTAGCTGTCATTAAATTTAAAATCAATCAACTAGCTAGCCCCGTAGGAACACATTTTTGCAACAGGGAATCTCAAAGATAAATTCCGTGATTTTTGTCGCTCGCGAACTTAATTAAAATTTGACTACCCCTTTCACTAATTTTGAAGATAATAATTGGCTACGTGCTCGTTAGAATTTTTTCTTGACTCATGTGTATCCAATTCCATTCTTTAGGTAATCGATTTTAGTTAGTTCGCCCAAATCAAGAGTCCAATTTTTCCCATTTTTCAAAAAATCCCAAAAATATTTTTCTCTTTTTTAAAAAATATTTTCAAAAATCCCAAAAAAAAATTCCATATTTAAAATACCAAAAAGATTTTCCTTTTCTTATTTTCAAAAATCACAAAAAAGATTTTCTTTTCTTTTGAAAAATTTTTAAAAATCAAAAAATATTCCTCTTGTCATGGCCGAAGAACGTCCTTTACGGGAATACTTTGGCCATTTCACATTCTCTCAAAGTTTGTTTGATGATAATCCCGAATCGACCCTTGATTAATTCAGGGGTTTAACTCTCAAACGCACACCGTTGATACTCCTGTGTCGTCCATGCACACATTTTCTCCTTCATCGCCTTCGGTGCCGAGTGTCAACCCATCACATGCTTCGTCGTGCACACACTGCTTTCTTAGCGATCAGTTGTCCCATGCGTGTCCATTTATATTCTCTCCATCTGACCCTACTATGGAACATGTGCGTCCTTATGACACTGTTTTGGAACCACCCTCGACGTATGGTCACGACATATCTAATGTCGAGGGGTATGAGTACCCGAGCTATTCATAGAGGCCTGATCATCCTTCCATGCAATATGAATCCCAACGCCATGTTGTGGATCCTTACAGTTTCCAACAGTCGTCATCGCCACCTTGTGCACCTCATACCTATCAGTCGCCTTCATATGCTCCGCATGCTGATCACACTGTTGTCCCTCACGAAGATGCTTCTCCCATGAATGCTACACTTGACCCTGCTCCACACACTTCATATGAGTATTCTCCACATCCTAGTGTTTCTAGAGAGTTGTGTCCACCTCACACACCGCCGCCACCCACCACCACTTCACCACCACCTTGCACATCCGCTCTCGAAAGTCTCTTGCACAAGTTCGCGCACACTCTTCAATCTCAAAATTAAGCCCTTCAACGGCTTGAACATAAGTTTACTGCATTTGAGTGTGCGAATGAGTCGGATTTCACCCCTAGTCAACCCTTTGTTGCCCCCACGTGGAGTGATGATGGGTCGTCTAGTGCCACTGATTTTGAGTGTGACCAACCCTATCTTCCTGAGAATCTCGACATTGAGACCACTCCGTGGTCCGAGCCCCAAGTTGACAATAGTGTTAACATTTCCATTGACTGTGAGACTGATCCCACACCACCCTACCCTCTCGAACCCACCATTGCGGTTTTTCTTTCCCCTTCCATAGAATCCTTACTTATGCCCGTGCCTACACCTACTGAGCCCGCTGCGTGTGTTCCCGAGGAACCACTTCATCCTAGGTTAGCTCCGGCTACGAGTGCTCACCCTTTCTTGATATTGAATCTGAGATGGTTTCTACCTCTCTTGATATGGATCCTACCCCATCATATTTGGCTCCCCTTGAGCTGAATATTGATTTAGATTCATCTATCTTGGATCTTAAAGCATCGTTGGACCCTTTAACCACCTCAGATGGTGACGTATTGGTGGCTAAGTTGATCACTCCCTCATTTATTTTCACACTTCCTCCTGTAAGTGACCTTGTGGATCACTCCGCGCCTCAGGAGGAATGTGTGTCTCCTACGCGTGAGTTAGATCATCTTCCTCCACCCATTGTCCCACCCGACCCACACATCATCCCTACCACCCCACCATTTGATTCGGACCTTGATATTATTATTTCCCTGTTCACATCTAAGCAATTAGGTCCTCACCTACACCCACTCTCCACCCTAGTACTCCATGATCACATTTGTGCATTTTTCATCGACACCAGTATCTATGAGAGTATTTGTGCTACTCTTATCTTTCGTGACACCGAGCTTGTTACTTTATGTACACCACTTCCTTGTGGTTTCGATTTTCTCCATCGACAGCTCCCTGGCGTGTCACGGTGCGACCATTATCACCGTCCATTTATAGATCAGTCGTGCACTTTCTCTGAGGCCCACCCCCTTATAATTGCCAAACCATTTTGCCTCCCACACCAACTTGAGCACCATTCTTACAGGGCCCTAGTTGCCCTCACATTTACGCTCAATAAGGCCCGTGACCGGTGCCTGTAAACCCTCACCCTTACCCTTCTCCTTACCCTAATACCCACCCACCCCTGGTCCACCGATGCTTTGCATCGAGTGATGCAGTTTGCTATACAAGTGCATTGACCTCTTTTAACCTTTATCCAGCAAGACTGACGCTTCAGTCTTGTTTAGAGGTGATTCTCATCACCCAATTTTTCTGCCGCCCTGCACTTTCATATTTCTTATCTTTAGGGTGAGAACGGTTCGGTTTGGCTGAAGACATGAAACTTAGCGCTACCGGGAGGCAGCCCGTCGTTCATTGTTTCTGAGTATGAGTCTTATCCTGTTTGGGGGTGGTGTTTCACACATCCCAATGATTTTCACATGCTTTATAGACTTGTGCATACTTTTGTATCGCCTATGTTCTTCAGGTTTCATCTCTGCTCCCTCAGGCGGTACATTTTCACCAATGGTCATTTATGGTAATATCTTTCCTCCCTTGTGCTTTCATTTTTATATATGGTTTTAAACATCGAGGACGATGTTCTCTTTTGTTTGGGGGTGGGAAATTTATCAAAATCGTACCTTTTTTTGAAATTTTTCAGAAACAAGTGATTTTAAAATTTTTGTGCAGTTATAAATAAATTTTTATGACATGATTTGTCTATCAGTCCGCTTTTAGAAATCTCGGAATACCTGTGTTCGAACCCAAAAATTACGCTTTTAACCATAAATTAATTAATACCTTTTAAAGCGTACTTGCACTGTGAATTCCTAAACTCGGCATTTTTCACTATCACATTTACAATCAAAAGTTGAAGAGAAAATATATTCTCAAGAAAGCCTTAAAAGATCACTAGTGGCGACTTAAACCCGTGAGATTTGAGATTTGAGCTTTTCACCTTTTTGAGGGTTTTTACGTATCTCCGAGTCACAAGATGACTCAACTTTCTTTGGGTACTTCATTTAGTCGTCGCATGATCTCATTATTTTTTTCAAAATTGACTTAATCACTAAGAATGACATTATTTTCGAGTTTTAAGAAACATGTGTCTTGTAGTTTGTCTCGAGCACTAAACCGATGTTTCCATGCACTCATCTCTTTCCCTATCACATTATCATTCATTATCATGTTCCATATTACCCTTACCCATATATGTCCCATATACCATTCATATATCATTCCCTATCATTACCATCGTTTTTGAGAAAACGAGTGTTTGAAATTATAAATGTAAATTGTCTTCATTTTCGTTATGAAACGAAAAATGTATCGCAAAAAAAAAAGTAGAAAAAGAAGCAAAGAAAGAAAAAAAATAGAAAAAAGAAAAATAAAGCAATGTGATCATAAATTCAAATGATGAAGACAATATTTATTCAAAGTATGTCACACTCTTCTCAAAAAAAAAACTATCATTCATCTTCTTCATTTCATTATCCCTACATACCTTACATAACCCCCATTTTCACCCTTGGTAAAGTGTTCGGGCAAACGAGAAGATTATATGGTGAATAACTCGACATTCTCGAAATAGTGGTTAGCATCCCTTCATCAGATCATATTTTTTCATATATCCATCCTTTCTTATAAAGTGTGTGAGACGTTTGAACTTGTTTACATTTACTCACATCCTCACACACTAGAGAGATACACTTACCGAATTCTCAAAGAGTTCGATTCAGAGAGATATATCCAGTGAGAATTGAAGTCAAAGCGTTGATTTTATAAAGGCGATCTTAGAATTACTCTAATGATACTTAAGATTGTTTCACACTACACACGCTGAGTTTTAGGAAGGATTACGTTTTTGGTATTAAATAATTTCATATCTTATTTTGATTGTTGAATACGATGTTCCTTGACGTTCTTTTAAAGTTGAGTTGTATAGCGTTTCATCATCTACTCAGATACTGCATTTAAATAAGTTTTTGAATTTTGTGGGTACATTCACTGCAAACCCGCACGAGACATCACTCGTCCTATAGGGCAACCTACAGGTTTAACGGTTTGTTGCACATGCTAAGTGCAATCGCCAGTGCCTGCGAAAATGGCACAGTTTTGGTTACTTATCTCTGTTTTCTCTCTAATTTTTGCTCGAGGACTAGCAATGTTCTGTTTGGGGGTGGTGTGATAAGCACCCAAAAGTGTCTATTTTATACCCCGAAGAGATGCATTTTAGTCACTCGTTTTAATTAAAATTGGCCATATGTCGTATTTTATTATTTTTCAGGTCAATACGCAGTCTCAGTGCTAAATAACACTAATTCCAGTAAATTGCGATGCATAAGCGATCAAAAGCGTGCATCGAAGAAATTCAGGCGGACACGAAGTCAGAAGTCTCATTGAGCTTGACGAGATGTGATCCGACCCCCCGAAACAGTCCCGTAATCTTAACCTAGTCCAAACCGAACCAAGTCCATACCCCGAGACCGGTATGCATTGACTTTGTGCCTCTTTAGATTTTCTTAGATTTTTATTTTGAGTCGTTTTATTTTTAGGATTTATTTTAGATTTATTTAGGATTTTTATAATTTATGTGCATATTTTTATATTTTATTTTTATTAGTTTATTTTATTATGATTTTTATTTGTTTTTAGTTTTATTAGGATTAGTTTTTAGAAGCTTATTTTTAGTTTATTATATTTTATATTTTTTTAGGACTTTAGTTTTCATTTAGATTTTAAATTTTTAATTCTTTTCTTTTATTTTAGTTTTTATATACGGTTGGGATTTTAATTTTTCTTAGTTTTAATATTTTTTATTTTATTGTTATTGTTTTTAGTTTGTTTTATTTTTAGTTAGATTTTATTTTTTAGTTTATTAATTTTAGTAGTGTCATTTTATTTTAGGGGTACAAATAAAACACACACATTAACACTCACACCCCAATACCATACATACTCATTTACTCCCAAATACATCCTCACCCACATCCTAATATCCTACACCCTACCACACTAGATAACCTCCCCCATTCATCTTCTTCCCTACACCTCTTTCTCTCTATCCTCACCCACCATTAACAAACATTAAACCCAACACCCCTCTCTTCCCAACCTAAACCCAGTTGCGATCCCATAAATAAAAAAACTCAGCCGCCGCCAACGCAACCCCCGCCGTCCCCCACCAGTGTCGCAGCCCCCGCCGGCCACCTACCGATCCATCCGAGCCATACCCGTCGGCGACCTCCCTTCTAGAGACCCCACTGCTTCGATCGCGAGCACGACCACCAACTCAAACCTCGAAACCCGAAACCCTCACCCACTTCCGGCGAAACCAACCAAACGCCCTCTCTGTTCGCCGATCTACCCCAGCTCCAAACTCGGAGCCAACCCTAACCCGATTTCGACCCCTAACCAATGAACAGCCCGAACCACACCATACCTGCACATATTCGACTACACCCGAGACCCATTACCTATTACCCATTTCAAACCCAACAAAGTCGGACCAGCCATAGCCTAAATCCAAATCCTATTTTAATGGAACAAATCTTATCCCAATCCAAGAAAATCCCACAAAATCTCTCATCAAAGCCAAAAAAAATCATCGTGGGTCAATAAAAAGAAAGGAGCAACACATATAAAAAAGACTCTCATCAGAAAAGAAAGAGAGACTCGTAGAGAGAAAAAATACAGTGTATAATATGTACATAGTAGGTTCATAAAAAATACAAAAAAATTAGTTTAGTTTTAGTATAATTTTTAGGTTTAGTTTTTTCTCTTTTTTTTGTAATCAAGTGCTGAAAATTGTGAAGAGGTTGGACGCGTGTCAAGGCGCATTTCAAGACAAAATTGTGGAAAAAATTGAGTATGGTATTTCTACATTCTCTTTTCAATTTATTTCCTTCTTGACATATTATCTATTTTTTTTTATGCACACATGATAATGTTTGGCTAAACACCACGTTCAAGGGGTGGGATACACTGCGTATGATAGTAGTTTAATTAATTGGTTTATTTAATTTTATATTTCTAGGTAAATTAATTTTAAGTTTCGCCAATTAATTTATGTAACGGGAGTTAGTAAATTAATTAAATAAATTAATGTTTTAATTTAGGAATCGAACTAGAGATAGGTTTTTTCGAAATTTGAATATTAATTCGGTGTTGAAAATTGAAGATTGCTATTGTTTTCGTTAAATTGATCCTAGCGGGTAATTTTCTGAAAATAGTATAAGTCCTAATTTTTCATTGTGTGACATTTTTAAATTAATTTTCTGAAAAATATATTATTAAATTTATAATTTTAAGGAGAGTTAGATTATCGATTTAATAATATCTCGAAATATTTCAAATTAATAAATTAAATTAAAATAATTTAAAATGCAATGTAATCCCATCTCTTGACTTTCTCACATTATTTGACACTCGGTTGCACATTTTTTCATTATTTAATTTTTAGCATTTGTTAGTTAATTTTTCCCTTGAAATTATTTTTAAAAATAAAAAAATTGCACATTTTCACATTTATTGTTTCACCTTGAAAGTTGGATTAATACCCGTACTTACCGCAATACAAGTTATTTTTAGACAAATTTTGTAGGTACTCAAGAGAATTTTGAGAGTGGCTTTTGAAGACAACGACCGTACGCAAAGAGCTTCTTATCAATAATTCCTCTACGTCTCTTCAGTCATTAGATCATGAAATTGCTTTGATGACTAAACATTTTAAGAATTTTGTGAAATTTAGATATAAATTTGCTTATATAGAAGGACAACCTAGTTATACTAATAGACCACATGAAAAATAGTTTGAAATGAAATCTTTTGGAGAATATGACCATCAGAAAAACTTAAGTCATATTCAATGCAAAAAGTGCAATGAAATTGGCTATTATGCTAACAAATATTTTTCAAAAACTAAATGACAATCTTTTCAAAAAGCTCATTTATCTAAAACTCGGGATGATAGTTTTGACTCTAACAGTGACTGTAGTAATATTTGTAATAATCTTATGACTTTTACTTCTATTTATTTAAATGAGTCTGATGATGGTATTGATAATTTAACTCTTTTGTTTGATAATTCAAAATTATTTATAGAAAATTATGATTTACCTCATATAAATATCTTATTGGAATTAAGACACATGTGCATATTCATACTCCTACTACTATTTATAAACCCATTCATGATTTTAATTTTAAGTGGGATGATGAAAATGATGATTGTAATAAATCTTCCCTTAGAATAGAATCTTTTGATAGTGATTGTGATTATGATAACCTGCATTTTAAGAAACTCTTCAAGTTTACTTTGAAAAAGTGTATTCGCTTAGGCAAAGTTAATACTAGGCTCTTATATAAAATTGATGTTCTCAATAATAAATTCGTTTGATTTTTGACGAATCTTCTATGCAAGTAGAAGAGATTGAGACTGAAAACTTATGTTAGAGAAAATATTTCCAAAATAAATGAAAGTTATTTTTTATTAGAAAAAAAACACAGAGCTATCTTAACTGATTTTGATGAATCACAAACCAAATTGAAAGAAGCTTTGAAAAAACTTAATGCTTTCAACAAATCTATCATCATTGTAAAATAACTTGTGAATTCTCGAAAATCTTCTTCTAGTGATAAAAAAGGAATTTGTTTTAAAGGAAAAGAAATTTTTGAAGGAAATTTTTGTAATACCCCATATTTTTTGGTATATTTATTTTATCATGAAATTATGGAAATTGGAATTAATTAACTTAAAGGGAGAAAATTTAAATTATAATTAATCTGATTTAATGTAATAATTACTAGCCTGACGAGAGTTAGTAGTTATCGAAAATAATTGTGTTGAAATCATGTTGAGTAATAATTATATTGAACATTACATAGTGAGCAACGTAATAGATGGTTTCGGAAATAATAATATGGTCGGGGACGAGAAACACGACAGTTAAGATATAATTATTTGGGACGCGCGTATGAGTCACGTCACTATTATACATTTGGGGGTTAAAAAGTTAGATTATTTTTATATAACTCGAATGACTATTTTGAGTGCGCCAGTGTGTCTGGAAAGGTCGAAATAGTCAGAAAACACTACTCGGGTGTTTTATATGGACTCCGGGGCATTTTGGCCCAAAACGACACCCGAGAGCGGTCTTTTAGTCTTTTGGGAATTTGGGGGAATTAAATAGACGAAAATTAAGCTTTAATTAAAAGCAACGTGGGTTAGAGGTTACTGTGAGTTTTCAACATACGTGATGTAATACCCCGTATTTTTATGCTATGTTAATTTGGGGGATTTATTAAATTTAATGAGAGTGTATTATTTAATAAAAATCCGAAAATTAATTATGTTATAATTATTGACGTGACGTGAGTTAGTAATTATATGAAATTTTTGAATATTACTTATGAGCATAGTAATATATGATATTGATTATAGTAAATGTCACGAGTGAATGAAATGGCAGTTTTGGGAATTTTAGTCGGGACGCGCCCGTTTCGCGTCGGGATTAATTATTAATATATAAAAGTGAATATTTTATAAGTTGTTCGTATGGTCGTTTTGGTTGCGCCAGCGCGTCCGGAAGGGTCGAGATAGTCAGAAAAGTGTACCCGGGGGTTTAGTTTGAGTCTCGGGGTGTTTTTAGGCCTAATTAGTGACCCGGGAGGGCATTTTGGTCATTTTACAAAATAGGGTAAGTAAACCCACGAATTTTAGCAGCCTTTATCAGCTGGTTAAGTTATCCTTTTAGGGTTAGAACCTACAAAATCTTAGAACGGCCATTAGAGAAGAGAGGAGAGACCTTTCAAGGTGATTCAAGGCCAAAACACCACCGTTTGCACCGCCGTTACCACCAACGCGTAGATCGCGAGGAGGAGAACGCAACCACACCAATATCAGCAGGAAAGCAGACCTCTGAAATCCCAGGCAAGTGTTTAACTTGCGTATTTTCGTTGGTACAATATTCATATTAGTTAGGAATGATTAGGAGTATAATCTATGGAAGTAAACCCCATTTTTTTATAGGAATTTGCATGTAGAAAAGATTAAAACCATATTCTGGAAGTCTTATATGATGTAGAGGATTAACCCATGAATTTTGATGATTATGTAGAAGGAAATTCTGGAGAAAAACTGATTAGAATAGAAGTTAAGAAAACTTAGGGTTCTTGATGATTAGATTGAGATTTTAGGTTGTTTAATCATGTTTAATAATGGTTATACGCATGCTTAACGTTAGAAACATCTGGTAATATGTTATTATATTTGTGGTATAAGTTTTGGGACGATTAGGGTTGGAAAATATGAATTTGAATGAAGAATCTTAGTGAAACCCGCAACTGCAATTCTGCAGAAATTTTCGCAGACCTGCTTGATCGATCGATCGACCCTAGAGCGTCGATCGATCGAAGGTTCGATCGATCGAGCCCCAGCCGTCGATCGATCGACCCTTCCTGGCAGCCTCTTATTTCCCCATGTTTCATTAGTTGAATTAATTAATCGTGGAATAATCCTTGGGCATATTAAATAAAATGTTTTGGGATATAGGAGAGACCAGTAGGACATATGATTAAGTGTTGAGAACTTTATTATGAAATGATTATTGTGTCTTTGGGATAATTAATTAAGGAATGACGAACTACGTATTTCAAGTGAGGGATTTTGACGAATACCTACAATAGTGAATAGATGTCTACCTACTGAATTTGTTACTTGGATGAATAGAACCCATGAGTGTTCCATAACTAGTGAGAAAACCCTTTGAGTTAAGGTTAGAGACGAAACCTTATGCGTAATACTAATAATGTGAAATTAAGGATAAATGTTGTAATTATGGGTAACGAGAGTGACCTATATTAATATGATGAAAGTAGTATATTTATATGATTGTGTGTGCATATATTATATACATGTGAAAAACGTACCCGCGCTACTTGCTATCCCTGAGGTTACCGCGCTGGGACAGTCTTATCCTGTGTTGCTACGGGGGATATTGATTCGTACCCTAGAAGATAGGAATCCTAGGTACAGGCTATCGAATCGGTAGTCACGGTCCTAAGAGACGCGAGGGTATGTGCTGACCTCTTGGACTTGGAAACTATACTTCGCCTCAATATTGTTTGTGTTTGTATTGATACAGTTCGAGAGTGATTCCGAACTTGTATTTCCCTTAGTACAATTGATACGGGGATTGGATAGCAGAGTATGCCCGCACCATAATTTTTATGTGGGGTGCCATTAGAATATATATATTACACGAGTATTTAATATATATGAAGTTCTGAAACTTGGAACTACCTACTGTGATTTGGTAAGTAAGTCATGTTTGATGAATCAGATTGGAAATACTTGTCTTATGAGAGTATAATATGACACTGGGAAACTTTATAAATTAATAAAGCTAAAACGAGAGTTGTGCTACACCTCGAAAGTACCCTTTTCACACGTTGACATTGTTCGGTTTTTAAAACTTATGAGTAAGTTAAGATAAACTAAATTATTGGGAAGGTTAGTATGATAATATGTTAAGTTAAACCATTTGGGGAAGGTTAGTACGATAGGCGTGCACACTAGAAGAGAGGTGAGAATTTCTCAAGAGAGTGTCGAACTAATATGTTATTGCATTGGCCTGTATCAATTTAAATACTTGCTAAAATAATTTTAAATCATACACACTTTCGGGCTCTGACCCGTTTTATCTCTCCCTCTCCCCCTTGTATATATATGTATATGTATGTATTTCAGGTGCCCAGCCACAGGGGCGTCTTGCTTAGGATCTTTTGGAAGGAACGCGCTGCAGCTTAGGTGGGAGTTGCAGGTCTTTTGATTAGACGATTTCGTTCATTCAGATCCACTCCTAGCATTTTCATTCAGATGGGCATGTGTAGCCCTTTCCATTATTTCTTTATGTTGGGACATTGTTATTTCAGTTATTTCCTAGTTCGTTATTATGGGATTTTGTTCAGAACGGATGTACTACTTTTTTTTCTCGCATGTTGACATTCGCTGATGAATGTTTTATATATTGGATTCTTTCGTTCCAGTTTATTGTGGTGTGTGTCTTATTCATTGAGCTTTGTAAATAAATTAAATAAATCTTTTCTTTAAATAAAATTTGGAAGTTAATGTTTAAAATTGGTTTTGACACTTAGCTTAATTATTTAGGGTGTTAATTGGAAAGTTTCTTTTTACGACAGTGATGCTAAGAATGAACCAAACTGTTCACCTTGATTTAATTTAATAAAGGAGTGATCGCCCGGTATTTAATTAGGCGGGGTGTCACAGGTGGTATCAGAGCATCAGGTTCTAGTGTCCTTTAGGATCTGTGCGGCTTATTATGCTTTCAGCGTTGCTTTCTTTGATATAGAGCCCTAATACTAGGAATGTTGTGTTCATCTCTATACTTTGGGAATTCGTGCTTCTGCGATTTGTTTATTTGAATGATGAACTCATTCAAATTTACTTAAATTTTCAGATGGATCGTCAAGGAGAACTAGCTAAGACGGTTAAGGGAGTCATCGAGCAAGATCGACTCACACCTCAGGTATCCCCAGAGAGAGTATCAACCGCCGAGTTAGCAGGTATCGTGGCACAAGCAGTTACCACTGCAGTTCTACAATACCAAGAACGCAGCCTACAACTTAAAGGAGGCAAAAGACCTAGAGAGGTTAACCTAGTGCATGTGACTGACGTTGAGAACTGTGCGAAGGCACCGAATCTGCGACAACAAAACAATCAAGATAGAGTCAGTTCCAGTAGTAACGAGATTTATGTATAGAGACAAAAGTGTCAGGGACAACGAAGCCAGATTCAGAATGAAATCACCAAGAGGTGTTTCGGTTGTGGAATGGAGGACCACAAACGTAAATCTTGTCTGAATCAGACTAGGGATAAACTACAACCTAACCGGCAAAGAATTTCGAAACTCTGCTATAAATGTGTACAACCGGGTCACAAGTGGATGGATTGTCCTCGCCCTGACATAGTTTTTCCGCAGATTTCCCCTCAAGGCCAGCAAGACCAGGGAAAAAGAGAGGCTAGTCAATACCGTAAGGAAGGAAAGCAGTTTCGGGGGAGGTGTTTCCAATGTGGCAGGAATGGCCATAGGCGTCAAAATTGTCCAGAGAAGAATAGGGCCCCACGGCAGGAATGTGCTGACAATGTACCTCAGAAGCCAACTCCGCCACCTTTTCCAACAGCCTCAGTTCAGCAGAGAAAGCTACAGGGCGAACGTGTCTATAATTTCCCACAGGCAGCAACCCCACAGGCGCCACCCGCGGTTGAGGGTATGTTTTTCTATCCATGTTACCATGAGTCGAGATTTGTTTGTTACGAGTGCAACGCACTATTTTATAAGCTAATTTTTGCGAAGGCCTTAGGGTTGTTAGCCACGGCAGTGAGCTCAGTGACGTGTGTAGACTCACCATCTTGGGAGTGGGTCTTTTATTTTTCTTTATATGCCCGGGAGTGGGGGTAGAGATTGGTAGTTTGGTATTACCTGTATATATGTTAGTCTTAGATATGCATTAGCATGATGTTATACTCAGTATGGATTGGCTCGCCGCTTATAGAGCCATGATTATCTACTTCGGTGGAGCATTGTTTTTGCCATTTCGGGGCAAGAGATGTTTGTAGTGGCGATGCCTCGCCCAGAGGGAGGTTCGACCGCTCATTTGTATTACATAGAGGAGGGTACCTCTAAGGAGGTTGTGATTCCCTTAGATTCGATCCCTGTTGTCAGGGAGTATTCCGATGTGTTTCAGGATATACCAGGCCTACCGCCCAGTCGTGAGATAGACTTCGTTATAGATTTAGTGCCGGATACAAGACCTATAGCACGTACACCGTACCGTATGGCTCCGGCAGAGATGCGAGAGCTACAAGATCAGATTGAGCAGCTATTAGGTCAGGGCTTCATTCGTAGGAGTACCTCACCTTGGGGCGCTCCAGTCTTATTTGTAAAGAAGAAAGATGGTTCACTAAGATTGTGCGTGGACTACCGGGAGTTGAACAAGGTCACGATACGGAATAAATATCCGTTGCCTCGAATCGATGATCTGTTTGACCAGCTGAGGGGAGCAACCTTCTTTTCGAAGATAGATCTGAGGTCGGGGTACCATCAGCTACGTATTAGGGAGCAGGATGTTTCGAAGACTGCTTTCTTGACAAGATATGGGTCTTATTAGTTCCGGGTGATGCCGTTCGGACTCACAAATGCTCCAGCCGTTTTCATAGACTTGATGAACCGAGTATTCAGAGAATTCTTGGATCAGTTTGTCATCGTTTTCATAGATGACATTTTGATATATTCACCCTCCGAGGAGGAGCATGCCGAACACTTGAGGCAGGTTCTTCAGACTCTACGAGAGCATCGGCTGTATGCTAAGTACGAGAAATGCGGATTCTGGTTACAAGAGGTACAGTTCTTGGGGCATGTTGTTTCTGAGCAGGGGATTGCAGTTGACCCGAGCAAAGTGTCAACGGTGAGGGAGTGGGGACAGCCCACGACACCGACCGAAGTGCGTAGTTTCTTGGGGTTAGCCGGTTACTACAGGAGATTCATTCGGGGATTCTCCAAGATAGCGGGTCCATTGACGAATCTGACTCGTAAAGGGGTACCGTATGTTTGGGATGACGCTTGTCAATTAGCTTTCGACGAGCTGAAAGATAAACTTACTTCAGCACCAGTCCTTGCCTTACCGAAACCGGGTATGGAATACCTGGTTTACACCGATGCGTCTTTACGGGGACTTGGAGGAGTACTCCAGCAGGAGGAGAAAGCTATAGCTTTTGCTTCCCGCAAGCTTAAGCCACATGAGAAGAATTACCCCACACACGACCTGGAGTTAGCAGCGGTCGTATTTGCATTGCGGATATGGAGACACTATTTATTGGGCGAGAAATTCCGTTTGTTCACAGACCATAAGTCACTGCAGTACCTGTTCACTCAGCGAGAGCTGAATATGCGTCAGCGCAGATGGTTAGAGTTTATAAAAGATTACCAGTTCGATATACAGTATCATCCGGGGAAAGCCAACGTAGTTGCTGATGCGTTGAGCCGTAGACCGGTTGACGATGTAGCGGACATCTGGAAAGAAAAGTGGAAGGAGTTGGGTCACCAGGACGCAGTAACACGTTTTTCCTATCCGTGATGTCAGTCACACCCGAAATTGTTACGAGGGTGATACAGGCACAGACCACAGACCCGTTTTGTCAGGAGCAGATTGTACGACTTCTAGCCGAGGGTGCTGAGTCCTATTCTGTTAGTTCGGATGGAGGGTTGCGGTTTAATGGGAGATTAGTGGTTCCAGAAGGAGCGGAGCTACGGCATGAAGTGATGACTCATTCTCATGGGTCTCTATTTTCAGTACATCCGGGAGGCGATAAGATGTACCAGGTTATGAGGCGGCAATACTGGTGGAGTGGGATGAAGAAGGACATTGCTGAGTTTGTGTCTAAGTGTTCTACAAGCCAGCTGGTTAAGGTGGACCACCAGAAACCATCAGGATTGCTTCAGCCATTGGAAGTACCCGCGTGGAAGTGGGAGAGAATTTCCATGAACTTCATTACAGGGTTGCCTACATCACAGAGGGGTCACGATTCGATCTCGGTGATTGTAGACCGTTTGACCAAGGTGGCTCATTTTCTGCCGGTGCGTACAGATTATACCACGGGTCAGTATGCTCAGTTGTTCATCGCTGAAATTGTCAGATTACACGGGGTGCCCCTGAATATTGTGTCCGATAGAGACAAGATTTTCGTGTCGCGTTTTTGGGAAAGCTTTCAGGAAGCTATGGGTACTGAGTTGAGGTTGAGTTCAGCTTATCACCCACAGACAGATGGACAGACAGAGCGTACTAATTAGATATTAGAGGATATGCTACGCATGTGTGTTCTTGATTTTGGAGGAGGTTGGGAGCCACATCTTCCACTGGTAGAGTTTGCTTATAATAACTCCTATCAGTTCACGATTGGCATGGCTCCATTTGAGGCTTTGTATGGCACGCCTTGTCGTTCCCCAACTCGTTGGCTTGAGGGTGGGGGATAACAAGTTGTTAGGACCAGAGGTAATTCAGGAGACCTCTGGGAGAATTGAGATGATCAGGAGTCGCATTCGAGTAGCCCAAGATAGGCAGAAGAGCTACACCGATGCGAAACGGATCTTCAGGGAGTTTAACGTGGGGGACCAAGTGTTACTGCGTGTTTCTCATATGAAAGGAGTGATGAGGTTCGGGAAGAAGGGAAAGTTGGCTCCGAGGTACGTGGGACCATTTCCCATCATTGAGAGGATTGGGCCAGTTGCATACAGATTAGGACTGCCAGAACATTTACATCACATTCACGATGTATTTCACATCTCGTCGTTGAGACGATATCTTCGAGATGATATGGCCCATACTCACATCGCGATAGACGAGATCGATTTACAGCCTGATAGCTCTTACGAGGAGATACCGGTGGCTATCCTAGACTATAGTGAGAGGAGATTGAGGTCGAAGGTAGTTCCACTTGTGCGAGTCCAGTGGGAGCATCATAATGTGGAGGAATCCACTTGGGAGCGTGAGGCAGATATGCGCGAGAGATATCCAGAGTTGTTTTTACCAGGTATGCCTTATTTTTCGAATTTCGGGACGAAATTCCATTATTAGGGGGGAAGTATGTAATACCCCGTATTTTTATGCTATGTTAATTTGGGGGATTTATTAAATTTAATGAGAGTGTATTATTTAATAAAAATCCGAAAATTAATTATGTTATAATTATTGACGTGACGTGAGTTAGTAATTATATGAAATTTTTGAATATTACTTATGAGCATAGTAATATATGATATTGATTATAGTAAATGTCACGAGTGAATGAAATGGCAGTTTTGGGAATTTTAGTCGGGACGCGCCCGTTTCGCGTCGGGATTAATTATTAATATATAAAAGTGAATATTTTATAAGTTGTTCGTATGGTCGTTTTGGTTGCGGCAACGCGTCCGGAAGGGTCGAGATAGTCAGAAAAGTGTACCCGGGGGTTTAGTTTGAGTCTCGGGGTGTTTTTAGGCCTAATTAGTGACTCGGGAGGGCATTTTGGTCATTTTACAAAATAGGGTAAGTAAACCCACGAATTTTAGCAGCCTTTATTAGCTGGTTAAGTTAGCCTTTTAGGGTTAGAACCTACAAAATCTTAGAACGGCCATTAGAGAAGAGAGGAGAGACCTTTCAAGGTGATTCAAGGCCAAAATACCACCGTTTGCACCGCCGTCACCACCAACGCGTAGATCGCGAGGAGGAGAACGCAACCACACCAATATCAGCAGGAAAGCAGACCTCTGAAATCCCAGGCAAGTGTTTAACTTGCCTATTTTCGTTGGTTCAATATTCATATTAGTTAGGAATGATTAGGAGTATAATCTATGGAAGTAAACCCCATTTTTTATAGGAATTTGCATGTAGAAAAGATTAAAACCATATTCTGGAAGTCTTATATGATGTAGAGGATTAACCCACGAATTTTGATGATTATGTAGAAGGAAATTCTGGAGAAAAACTGATTAGAATAGAAGTTAAGAAAACTTAGGGTTCTTGATGATTAGATTGAGATTTTAGGTTGTTTAATCATGTTTAATAATGGTTATACGCATGCTTAACGTTAGAAACATCTGGTAATATGTTATTATATTTATGGTATAAGTTTTGGGACGATTAGGGTTGGAAAATATGAATTTGAATGAAGAATCTTGGTGAAACCCGCAACTGCAATTCTGCAGAAATTTTCGCAGACCTGCTTGATCGATCGATCGACCCTAGAGCGTCGATCGATCGAAGGTTCGATCGATCGAGCCCCAGCCGTCGACCGATCGACCCTTCCTGGCAGCCTCTTATTTCCCCATGTTTCATTAGTTGAATTAATTAATCGTGGAATAATCCTTGGGCATATTAAATAAAATGTTTTGGGATATAGGAGAGACCAGTAGGACATATGATTAAGTGTTGAGAACTTTATTATGAAATGATTATTGTGTCTTTGGGATAATTAATTAAGGAATGACGAACTACGTATTTCAAGTGAGGGATTTCGACGAATACCTACAATAGTGAATAGATGTCTACCTACTGAATTTGTTACTTGGATGAATAGAACCCATGAGTGTTCCATAACTAGTGAGAAAACCCTTTGAGTTAAGGTTAGAGACGAAACCTTATGCGTAATACTAATAATGTGAAATTAAGGATAAATGTTGTAATTATGGGTAACGAGAGTGACCTATATTAATATGATGAAAGTAGTATATTTATATGATTGTGTGTGCATATATTATATACATGTGAAAAACGTACCCGGGCTACTTGCTATCCCTGAGGTTACCGCGCTGGGACGGTCTTATCCTGTGTTGCTACGGGGGATATTGATTCGTACCCTAGAAGATAGGAATCCTAGGTACAGGCTATCGAATCGGTAGTCACGATCCTAAGAGACGCGAGGGTATGTGCTGACCTCTTGGACTTGGAAACTATACTTCGCCTCAATATTGTTTGTGTTTGTATTGATACAGTTCGAGAGTGATTCCGAACTTGTATTTCCCTTAGTACGATTGATACGGGGATTGGATAGCAGAGTATGCCCGCACCATAATTTTTATGTGGGGTGCCATTAGAATATATATATTACACGAGTATTTAATATATATGAAGTTCTGAAACTTGGAACTACCTACTGTGATTTGGTAAGTAAGTCATGTTTGATGAATCAGATTGGAAATACTTGTCTTATGAGAGTATAATATGACACTGGGAAACTTTATAAATTAATAAAGCTAAAACGAGAGTTGTGCTACACCTCGAAAGTACCCTTTTCACACATTGACATTGTTCGGTTTTTAAAACTTATGAGTAAGTTAAGATAAACTAAATTATTGGGAAGGTTAGTATGATAATATGTTAAGTTAAACCATTTGGGGAAGGTTAGTACGATAGGCGTGCACACTAGAAGAGAGGTGAGAATTTCTCAAGAGAGTGTCGAACTAATATGTTATTGCATTGGCCTGTATCAATTTAAATACTTGCTAAACTAATTTTAAATCATACACACTTTCGGGCTCTGACCCGTTTTATCTCTCCCTCTCCCCCTTGTATATATGTATATGTATGTATTTCAGGTGCCCAGCCACAGGGGCGTTTTGCTTAGGATCTTTTGGAAGGAACGCGCTGCAGCTTAGGTGGGAGTTGCAGGTCTTTTGATTAGACGATTTCGTTCATTCAAATCCACTCCTAGCATTTTCATTCAGATGGGCATGTGTAGCCCTTTCCATTATTTCTTTATGTTGGGACATTGTTATTTCAGTTATTTCCTAGTTCGTTATTATGGGATTTTGTTCAGAACGGATGTACTACTTTTTTTTCTCGCATGTTGACATTCGCTGATGAATGTTTTATATATTGGATTCTTTCGTTCCAGTTTATTGTGGTGTGTGTCTTATTCATTGAGCTTTGTAAATAAATTAAATAAATCTTTTCTTTAAATAAAATTTGGAAGTTAATGTTTAAAATTGGTTTTGACACTTAGCTTAATTATTTAGGGTGTTAATTGGAAAGTTTCTTTTTACGACAGTGATGCTAAGAATGAACCAAACTGTTCACCTTGATTTAATTTAATAAAGGAGTGATCGCCCGGTATTTAATTAGGCGGGGTGTCACAGGTGGTATCAGAGCATCAGGTTCTAGTGTCCTTTAGGATCTGTGCGTCTTATTATGCTTTCAGCGTTGCTTTCTTTGATATAGAGCCCTAATACTAGGAATGTTGTGTTCATCTCTATACTTTGGGAATTCGTGCTTCTGCGATTTGTTTATTTGAATGATGAACTCATCCAAATTTACTTAAATTTTCAGATGGATCGTCAAGGAGAACTAGCTAAGACGGTTAAGGGAGTCATCGAGCAAGATCGACTCACACCTCAGGTATCCCCAGAGAGAGTATCAACCGCCGAGTTAGCAGGTTTCGTGGCACAAGCAGTTACCACTGCAGTTCTACAATACCAAGAACGCAGCCTACAACTTAAAGGAGGCAAAAGACCTAGAGAGGTTAACCTAGTGCATGTGACTGACGTTGAGAACTGTGCGAAGGCACCGAATCTGCGACAACAAAACAATCAAGATAGAGTCAGTTCCAGTAGTAACGAGATTTATGTACAGAGACAAAAGTGTCAGGGACAACGAAGCCAGATTCAGAATGAAATCACCAAGAGGTGTTTCGGTTGTGGAATGGAGGACCACAAACGTAAATCTTGTCTGAATCAGACTGGGGATAAACTACAACCTGACCGGCAAAGAATTTCGAAACTCTGCTATAAATGTGTACAACCGGGTCACAAGTGGATGGATTGTCCTCGCCCTGACATAGTTTTTCCGCAGATTTCCCCTCAAGGCCAGCAAGACCAGGGAAAAAGAGAGGCTAGTCAATACCGTAAGGAAGGAAAGCAGTTTCGGGGGAGGTGTTTCTAATGTGGAAGGAATGGCCATAGGCGTCAAAATTGTCCAGAGAAGAATAGGGCCCCACGGCAGGAATGTGCTGACAATGTACCTCAGAAGCCAACTCCGCCACCTTTTCCAACAGCCTCAGTTCAGCAGAGAAAGCTACAGGGCGAACGTGTCTATAATTTCCCACAGGCACCAACCCCACAGGCGCCACCCGCGGTTGAGGGTATGTTTTTCTATCCATGTTACCATGAGTCGAGATTTGTTTGTTACGAGTGCAACGCACTATTTTATAAGCTAATTTTTGCGAAGGCCTTAGGGTTGTTAGCCACGGCAGTGAGCTCAGTGACGTGTGTAGACTCACCATCTTGGGAGTGGGTCTTTTATTTTTCTTTATATGCCCGGGAGTGGGGGTAGAGATTGGTAGTTTGGTATTACCTGTATATATGTTAGTCTTAGATATGCATTAGCATGATGTTATACTCAGTATGGATTGGCTCGCCGCTTATAGAGCCATGATTATCTACTTCGGTGGAGCATTGTTTTTGCCATTTCGGGGCAAGAGATGTTTGTAGTGGCGATGCCTCGCCCAGAGGGAGGTTCGACCGCTCATTTGTATTACATAGAGGAGGGTACCTCTAAGGAGGTTGTGATTCCCTTAGATTCGATCCCTGTTGTCAGGGAGTATTCCGATGTGTTTCAGGATATACCAGGCCTACCGCCCAGTCGTGAGATAGACTTCGTTATAGATTTAGTGCCGGATACGAGACCTATAGCACGTACACCGTACCGTATGGCTCCGGCAGAGATGCGAGAGCTACGAGATCAGATTGAGCAGCTATTAGGTCAGGGCTTCATTCGTAGGAGTACCTCACCTTGGGGCGCTCCAGTCTAATTTGTAAAGAAGAAAGATGGTTCACTAAGATTGTGCGTGGACTACCGGGAGTTGAACAAGGTCACGATACGGAATAAATATCCGTTGCCTCGAATCGATGATCTGTTTGACCAGCTGAGGGGAGCAACCTTCTTTTCGAAGATAGATCTGAGGTCGGGGTACCATCAGCTACGTATTAGGGAGCAGGATGTTTCGAAGACTGCTTTCTTGACAAGATATGGGTCTTATGAGTTCCGGGTGATGCCGTTCGGACTCACAAATGCTCCAGCCGTTTTCATAGACTTGATGAACCGAGTATTCAGAGAATTCTTGGATCAGTTTGTCATCGTTTTCATAGATGACATTTTGATATATTCACCCTCCGAGGAGGAGCATGCCGAACACTTGAGGCAGGTTCTTCAGACTCTACGAGAGCATCGGCTGTATGCTAAGTACGAGAAGTGCGGATTCTGGTTACGAGAGGTACAGTTCTTGGGGCATGTTGTTTCTGAGCAGGGGATTGCAGTTGACCCGAGCAAAGTGTCAACGGTGAGGGAGTGGGGACAGCCCACGACACCGACCGAAGTGCGTAGTTTCTTGGGGTTAGCCGGTTACTACAGGAGATTCATTCGGGGATTCTCCAAGATAGCGGGTCCATTGACGAATCTGACTCGCAAAGGGGTACCGTATGTTTGGGATGACGCTTGTCAATTAGCTTTCGACGAGCTAAATGATAAACTTACTTCAGCACCAGTCCTTGCCTTACCGAAACCGGGTATGGAATACCTGGTTTACACCGATGCGTCTTTACGGGGACTTGGAGGAGTACTCCAGCAGGAGGAGAAAGCTATAGCTTTTGCTTCCCGCAAGCTTAAGCCACATGAGAAGAATTACCCCCACACACGACCTGGAGTTAGCAGCGGTCGTATTTGCATTGCGGATATGGAGACACTATTTATTGGGCGAGAAATTCTGTTTGTTCACAGACCATAAGTCACTGCAGTACCTGTTCACTCAGCGAGAGCTTAATATGCGTCAGCGCAGATGGTTAGAGTTTGTGAAAGATTACCAGTTCGATATACAGTATCATCCGGGGAAAGCCAACGTAGTTGCTGATGCGTTGAGCCGTAGACCGGTTGACGATGTAGCGGACATCTGGAAAGCAAAGTGGAAGGAGTTGGGTCACCAGGACGCAGTAACACGTTTTTCCTATCCGTGATGTCAGTCACACCCGAAATTGTTACGAGGGTGATACAGGCACAGACCACAGACCCGTTTTGTCAGGAGCAGATTGTACGACTTCTAGCCGAGGGTGCTGAGTCCTATTCTGTTAGTTTGGATGGAGGGTTGCGGTTTAATGGGAGATTAGTGGTTCCAGAAGGAGCGGAGCTACGGCATGAAGTGATGACTCATTCTCATGGGTCTCGATTTGCAGTACATCCGGGAGGCGATAAGATGTACCAGGTTATGAGGCGGCAATACTGGTGGAGTGGGATGAAGAAGGACATTGCTGAGTTTGTGTCCAAGTGTTCTACAAGCCAGCTGGTTAAGGTGGACCACCAGAAACCATCAGGATTGCTTCAGCCATTGGAAGTACCCGCGTGGAAGTGGGAGAGAATTTCCATGGACTTCATTACAGGGTTGCCTACATCACAGAGGGGTCACGATTCGATCTGGGTGATTGTAGACCATTTGACCAAGGTGGCTCATTTTCTGCCGGTGCGTACAAATTATAACACGGGTCAGTATGCTCAGTTGTTCATCGCTGAAATTGTCAGATTACACGGGGTGCCCCTGAATATTGTGTCCGATAGAGACAAGATTTTCGTGTCGCGTTTTTGGGAAAGCTTTCAGGAAGCTATGGGTACTGAGTTGAGGTTGAGTTCAGCTTATCACCCACAGACAGATGGACAGACAGAGCGTACTAATCAGATATTAGAGGATATGCTACGCATGTGTGTTCTTGATATTGGAGGAGGTTGGGAGCCACATCTTCCACTGGTAGAGTTTGCTTATAATAACTCCTATCAGTTCACGATTGGCATGGCTCCATTTGAGGCTTTGTATGGCACGCCTTGTCGTCCCCCAACTCGTTGGCTTCAGGTGGGGGGATAACAAGTTGTTAGGACCAGAGGTAATTCAGGAGACCTCTGGGAGAATTCAGATGATCAGGAGTCGCATTCGAGTAGCCCAAGATAGGCAGAAGAGCTACGCCGATGCGAAACGGATCTTCAGGGAGTTTAACGTGGGGGACCAAGTGTTACTGCGTGTTTCTCCTATGAAAGGAGTGATGAGGTTTGGGAAGAAGGGAAAGTTGGCTCCGAGGTACGTGGGATCATTTCCCATCATTGAGAGGATTGGGCCAGTTGCATACAGATTAGGACTGCCAGAACATTTACATCACATTCACGATGTATTTCACATCTCGTCGTTGAGACGATATCTTCGGGATGATATGGCCCATACTCACATCGCGATAGACGAGATCGATTTACAGCCTGATAGCTCTTACGAGGAGAGACCGGTGGCTATCCTAGACTATAGTGAGAGGAGATTGAGGTCGAAGGTAGTTCCACTTGTGCGAGTCCAGTGGGAGCATCATAATGTGGAGGAATCCACTTGGGAGCGTGAGGCAGATATGCGCGAGAGATATCCAGAGTTGTTTTTACCAGGTATGCCTTATTTTTCGAATTTCGGGACGAAATTCCATTATTAGGGGGGAAGTATGTAATACCCCGTATTTTTATGCTATGTTAATTTGGGGGATTTATTAAATTTAATGAGAGTGTATTATTTAATAAAAATCCGAAAATTAATTATGTTATAATTATTGACGTGACGTGAGTTAGTAATTATATGAAATTTTTGAATATTACTTATGAGCATAGTAATATATGATATTGATTATAGTAAATGTCACGAGTGAATGAAATGGCAGTTTTGGGAATTTTAGTCGGGACGCGCCCGTTTCGCGTCGGGATTAATTATTAATATATAAAAGTGAATATTTTATAAGTTGTTCGTATGGTCGTTTTGGTTGCGCCAGCGCGTCCGGAAGGGTCGATATAGTCAGAAAAGTGTACCCGGGGGTTTAGTTTGAGTCTCGGGGTGTTTTTAGGCCTAATTAGTGACCCGGGAGGGCATTTTGGTCATTTTACAAAATAGGGTAAGTAAACCCACGAATTTTAGCAGCCTTTATCAGCTGGTTAAGTTAGCCTTTTAGGGTTAGAACCTACAAAATCTTAGAACGGCCATTAGAGAAGAGAGGAGAGACCTTTCAAGGTGATTCAAGGCCAAAACACCACCGTTTGCACCGCCGTCACCACCAACGCGTAGATCGCGAGGAGGAGAACGCAACCACACCAATATCAGCAGGAAAGCAGACCTCTAAAATCCCAGGCAAGTGTTTAACTTGCGTATTTTCGTTGGTGCAATATTCATATTAGTTAGGAATGATTAGGAGTATAATCTATGGAAGTAAACCCCATTTTTGATAGGAATTTGCATGTAGAAAAGATTAAAACCATATTCTGGAAGTCTTATATGATGTAGAGGATTAACCCACGAATTTTGATGATTATGTAGAAGGAAATTCTGGAGAAAAACTGATTAGAATAGAAGTTAAGAAAACTTAGGGTTCTTGATGATTAGATTGAGATTTTAGGTTGTTTAATCATGTTTAATAATGGTTATACGCATGCTTAAGGTTAGAAACATCTGGTAATATGTTATTATATTTGTGGTATAAGTTTTGGGACGATTAGGGTTGGAAAATATGAATTTGAATGAAGAATCTTGGTGAAACCCGCAACTGCAATTCTGCAGAAATTTTCGCAGACCTGCTTGATCGATCGATCGACCCTAGAGCGCCGATCGATCGAAGGTTCGATCGATCGAGCCCCAGCCGTCGATCGATCGACCCTTCCTGGCAGCCTCTTATTTCCCCATGTTTCATTAGTTGAATTAATTAATCGTGGAATAATCCTTGGGCATATTAAATAAAATGTTTTGGGATATAGGAGAGACCAGTAGGACATATGATTAAGTGTTGAGAACTTTATTATGAAATGATTATTGTGTCTTTGGGATAATTAATTAAGGAATGACGAACTACGTATTTCAAGTGAGGGATTTCGACGAATACCTACAATAGTGAATAGATGTCTACCTACTGAATTTGTTACTTGGATGAATAGAACCCATGAGTGTTCCATAACTAGTGAGAAAACCCTTTGAGTTAAGGTTAGAGACGAAACCTTATGCGTAATACTAATAATGTGAAAGTAAGGATAAATGTTGTAATTATGGGTAACGAGAGTGACCTATATTAATATGATGAAAGTAGTATATTTATATGATTGTGTGTGCATATATTATATACATGTGAAAAACGTACCCGCGCTACTTGCTATCCCTGAGGTTACCGCGCTGGGACGGTCTTATCCTGTGTTGCTACGGGGGATATTGATTCGTACCCTAGAAGATAGGAATCCTAGGTACAGGCTATCGAATCGGTAGTCACGATCTTAAGAGACGCGAGGGTATGTGCTGACCTCTTGGACTTGGAAACTATACTTCGCCTCAATATTGTTTGTGTTTGTATTGATACAGTTCGAGAGTGATTCCGAACTTGTATTTCCCTTAGTACGATTGATACGGGGATTGGATAGTAGAGTATGCCCGCACCATAATTTTTATGTGGAGTGCCATTAGAATATATATATTACACGAGTATTTAATATATATGAAGTTCTGAAACTTGGAACTACCTACTGTGATTTGGTAAGTAAGTCATGTTTGATGAATCAGATTGGAAATACTTATCTTATGAGAGTATAATATGACACTGGGAAACTTTATAAATTAATAAAGCTAAAACGAGAGTTGTGCTACACCTCGAAAGTACCCTTTTCACACGTTGACATTGTTCGGTTTTTAAAACTTATGAGTAAGTTAAGATAAACTAAATTATTGGGAAGGTTAGTATGATAATATGTTAAGTTAAACCATTTGGGGAAGGTTAGTACGATAGGCGTGCACACTAGAAGAGAGGTGAGAATTTCTCAAGAGAGTGTCGAACTAATATGTTATTGCATTGGCCTGTATCAATTTAAATACTTGCTAAACTAATTTTAAATCATACACACTTTCGGGCTCTGACCCGTTTTATCTCTCCCTCTCCCCCTTGTATATATGTATATGTATGTATTTCAGGTGCCCAGCCACAGGGGCGTCTTGCTTAGGATCTTTTGGAAGGAACGCGCTGCAGCTTAGGTGGGAGTTGCAGGTCTTTTGATTAGACGATTTCGTTCATTCAGATCCACTCCTAGCATTTTCATTCAGATGGGCATGTGTAGCCCTTTCCATTATTTCTTTATGTTGGGACATTGTTATTTCAGTTATTTCCTAGTTCGTTATTATGGGATTTTGTTCAGAACGGATGTACTACTTTTTTTTCTCGCATGTTGACATTCTTTGATGAATGTTTTATATATTGGATTCTTTCGTTCCAGTTTATTGTGGTGTGTATCTTATTCATTGAGCTTTGTAAATAAATTAAATAAATCTTTTCTTTAAATAAAATTTGGAAGTTAATGTTTAAAATTGGTTTTGACACTTAGCTTAATTATTTAGGGTGTTAATTGGAAAGTTTCTTTTTACGACAGTGATGCTAAGAATGAACCAAACTGTTCACCTTGATTTAATTTAATAAAGGAGTGATCGCCCGGTATTTAATTAGGCGGGGTGTCACACGTGAGAGAGAGAGAGAGAGATAGAGAGAGAGAGAGAGAGAGAAAGAGAGAGTGAACCAAGGAAGAAGAAGACTCCATAGGATAACTAAACCAAGAACTCAAGATTTCCCATCAAGAATTACACCATAGTGTAGATCGCGACAAGAGGATCTACTACAGTGACACCCCGACTAATTAAATACCGGGTAGCTACTCCTTTATTAAATCAATACAAAATGCCAAGTTGGTTCAGTTAATAGCATCACTGTCGAAAATATTTTTTTTTAAAGATTACTAACCACCTAGTATTTAAAAAGTAAGTTGCCAAATTTTAAATTAAGTCTGATTAACATGAAATAACAGGATAATAAAAGAATAACAACCATTCACCATAACGAAGCAATAGAATAACCAACAACATAATAATAAGTCCGGAGGAAAAACTCCTCACAACAGTCCCACAACTGAAATAATAACATAAGTTTGAATCCTGAATTTAATTACATGCCAAAAGTCTGAATAACTGAAATAAATGAAATGCCTCTAAAAGGAATGGGCGACATGCCCTACAACTGATGAAATCTGAATATAGAGTCAAGATAGATGAAGCGTCTACTAGCAAGGCCCTGTAACTTCCACAAACAGCTACAGCTCGTCACCTGAATGAGGATCCTAAGCATGGTGTCCTTGTGACTGGGCACCTAAAATGATTTTTACAAAAATAGGTTTGAAAGCAAATGGGTCAGAGCCCGAAAGTGGAAATCCTTTTAAAAACAGCAAGTGTTTTAATAACATTAAAACAATTAATGCAAAATACATGTTAGGACGTGCACTCACATGAAGTACTCACCTCTCGACTTATTGTGCACCCCTAACGTACCGTACCCATCTAAGTGACATACATAACTAATCAAATCGTAATAAGTTCTACCCCTTACTAATCAATTTCCGTTATACATTCTAGCGTTATCAATTAAATAGAGGACTTTACTTAAACTCAGATTCTCAATTAGTAGCAATACAATTCACTATCGGTTAACCCGTTATGTTTACTCAAAACATTACCATAATTATTTTCGCAATACCAACATGAAGGTTCCCATTATTTAAGTGTATATTATTCACATCATAAATATACAATACAAGCACCCTGAAATTAGCAGCGGTTCACACATACTCTGCTATCCATCCTGGTACATCACGTACATAAGGATCACGCATTCCGAATCTCTCAGGAATCGTTCTCAGATAACAACAATCACAAATAATGGAGGCGAACACAGTCACATCCATGGGTCACGCACATACCTACGCTCCCACGATCAGCAGACTTATTAACATCCCAATAAGTCCTTCTCTGACCTATGTCCTCGAGGTACCAATCTAAATCCGGGCAACACAAGGATTAGAGGGCCCTAAGCGAACGTAAACCTCCCGTGATAGCAAGTATGGTAGGTATGTCATACACATAAAATCACATTCATATACAAAGTATACACACATCTTAGTAATCACCGTAATTTATTTGTGGTACACTTCTCATTCTCGTACCGATGTATAATGTTACACAATTACATATTCCCGGTTAATATAATTATTTAAGCCGTCAATTGTTCTCACGTCGTAATAGACACTCACGTCTTAATCCATAATTTCCATTTGGTTCAAATCACACCTCTAGGTTTTTACTCCTCTATATATCCCAATTGTCCCCACCATAACAATTTATCATCAAGGGAGTGTTATCTCTACAATTAAATAAGGTTACGGGATAGGCGAAGTCAAAACAGGCCAAAAAGCCTAAACTGTCAGCTCGTTAGAAGTCTCGTTCGAACGAGGCTGTTCGAACGAGAGTTCGTTCGAACGAACTGGGTATCTAACGAGATCTCGTTCGAACGAAAGGTATCGAACGAACATCCCTCTCGTTAGAAGGCAAACTGTCAACTCGTTGGAAGCTCGTTCGAACGACCTGGGTAGGTCTTCTAACGAGAGGCCAGTTTCGAGCCCAGAACTTCCTTTTCTCGTTTTTCCAACTTTCTTCATCTCTAATCTCATATACAATTCGTCCCAACATTATTTTAAGGTTTCTAATCCATACCAAACAATCATAGGTCATAATTAAACAATTTTATAGGGCCAATTCTTCCTAAAACATCATTGAATCATCAAATCCCTTCATTTATCCCCAAATCATATGAACATGAACCCTAAAATTTTAAAGTCACCTTGTTCATAATAAAAACGGATTTAATTATATGAACATGAACCCTAAAATTTTAAAGTCACCAATGGGTATAATTAAATCCGTTTTTATTATGAACAAGGTGTATTTCCATTAGAATAATCTCCTAACACAATTCTACATGCAATCCTTTCCTCAAAATATAAAGTTCTAATTCCAATTAATGGGTTTTTATCAAACTCCCAAGAACAATACAAATTTTGTCAATTTCCTACGCATGGAAGAAACATTCTTTGTAATAAACGAAATTAAACCACTTTCCTTATGTATATCTCTGAATTTGATGACGAAATGATGAGTTTCTCTCTCTCTCTGCAGAATTCTCCTCTCTCTATAAGCTCTTCTTCTCCAAGGTGACAATAGTGGCTAGGGTTTTCTTTAGGAAACTATTTGGAACTAATTCTAATAACCCCCGTAGCCCATTAAGTCATTTAAAAGTTAGTGGGTAAAGTCCAAATTAGATATTAATTCCTAATTTTAGTGGGTTTTAATTACCAAAAATCCAAAATTACCAAACTACCCTTATACGTTGCCGGCATGGCCTAAAAATGTCCCGGGACCCAAACTAAACCCACGGCTAGTGTTTTCTGACTATCTCGATCCTTCCAGACGTGTTGGCGCACTCAAAATGACCATACGGTTAATAGAAATAAAATTTACTTTTTAATTAAATAATAATATTCCTGACGCGACTGTCACACGCGTCTCAACAAAATTTCCCAAATTGCCGTATATCAATCTCACGACAAATTTAATAATTCAATATTCATATATAGCCATATATACTCATTAAAATCAAATACCAACTCGCATCTCGCTAGTATTTTTATCCGGATTAATTCCCAATTAATACACATTTAATTCAATTAATCCCATAATAAATATCACAAAAATACGGGGTATTACAACTACATACCAATTTTAGTCCGAGAATCAGAAAACCATTCCAAGGCAAGTGTTTATCTTGCTCCTCTTTTAGCATATATTATACCTGTTGATTTAAATTAAATGATATGAAATTGTCGTAATGAAAACTAAGGTTTAATTAGACTCATTTGTAAAGGAATCCCATGAATTGGAGATAGGTTGGCATATAGAAGAACTTCCCTCCTTAGAACAGTTAATGTTGGTAAAATAAATGTTGAAATCACGAAATTAATTGGAGGGTCTTAAAGGAATAGAAGTTTCTGGGTTCATATCAAAGAAATTTATAAGAAATTGAGTAATTTGTTGAACTCCCTTGATTCCACGATGATTTAACCTCTAATTTGTGTTAGGAAGTGTCCTATGGTAACTTAAAATAGTTTAGAAATAATTACATTAGGATTGAGTTGAGTTTGGAATGAAATTGAAGTACGAAAATTGGAGAAAAACGAGTTTAGGGAAGAACAGGGCCAGTTCGGACATCTCATTCGAAGACCTGCCCAGGTCATTCGAACGACCTCATTTGAACGATCCTTCTAACGAGATTTCCAACGACCCTTCTAATGAGTTGCTGAGTTTTTTTTAAGTGGGAATTTCTTTTAAACAAACTCGTTCGAATGACCTCATTCGAACGAGAATCCCTTGACTTATAACGAGATTCCATAATGGGTTTTTAGGGTCTGGTAGAGTTAAAAATCATCCTAGGTTTATCCAAGAAAGTGTATTAACCTATGTGAGTAACGGGTGACGTAAAATCCAAAGTTTTGGGGGAGTAAAGGTGTAGTGATACTCGAGGTATTAAACTTGTATGGAAACCTAGGAGAGAATGTAAGTCCTAGAAAGGTTATTTATAAATGGATATCGTAGAGAGTAAAGACGTTAATATTAATTGCGTATTATGGTAATTGGGTTGCGTGAATGCCTATTAAGTTGTATAAGTTGTTTGCAAGTTTATTACTTGGAATATTATGTGTATGACATACGTAGCTACTGGCTATCGAACAGAGGTTAGCGCATTGTGGAAGACCATATCTTGTGTGCCTTTGGGGGGATTTTGAGTCGTACCACTAGAGCATGGAACCTAGGTACGGACTATCTGTGAGAACGATAGTGCTAACGGTTATACGGGTGCATAGGTATGTGCATAGCCCATCGGCTTGGAACTATGTTCGCCTCCAATCTGTGCATATATTTTATTGGTTCCTGAGAGATTGAACATATTGTCCTTCACGCGTGAACGTTTGCAATGGGACTAGATAGCCGAGTATGCCTAGCACCAATGGTTTCTTAACCATGGGTGCATTATTGATATATGTATTAATATGTATACATAGTGAGATTTTTATATGTATATTGAGTTCCTATTATGTGTTGCATATTGGCTACTTTATTAAAGTATATACTTATTGGGTCAATAGTTGAGAATTAATAATGCTATGAGAATGAGTTATAGTATCTTTAAATTTATTCTTAAATAATAGAGATATTTTGTCTTCAGGGTATTTAAATATTATATCCGGCATACTGATTCTAGCATGTATAGTCAGGTAGAGTATCGTGACTAGCATGGGTAGATAGGCTCGCTAGGTCTGCACATTAGATGAGAGGTGAGCATCCCAAGTGAGTACGCTAAGTTAACATGAATAATATTGTGCTAATTAATCAATTTAAGCACTTCCTTTATTTAAACTGTTTTCTACTCGGGCTCTGACCCGTTTTTTTGCAAACCTCTTTTTCTTGTTTTATTATTTTTAGGTGCTCAGCCACAGGGACACTAGACTTAGGAGATTCCATTCATTTGTCGAGTTGTAGCTATTGTAGAAGCTACAGGATATTACTAGTAGACGCTTTTGCGTCATTTCAGTCGGACATGTCGTACCTCCTATTTTACATTCAGTTAGTCTTTCCTTATGCTATTATGAAGTATGGTGATGATTAGAAATTTCCCTTTAATGATGATGGTTAAAAACAAGATAAATTTTTGACACCAACCTTTTAAATATTAGGTGGTTAGTTTTTATTAAATTAAAATTGGAGTTTTAGACATTGATGCATTATCTGAACCAACTTGATATTCTGAAATTAATTAATTAAGGACTGATCACCCGGTAATTAATTAGGCGGGGTGTCACAATTTTGTATCCTCAAATGTTTTCTTATCTATTCCTCATTTTCAAAAACAGAAATAGACTCAAGATCACTATACTGTTAAGTAGATTTATCATTGCAATTTTTATCGTAAAAATGGTCACTTAGAGAAATTATGTTACAAACTCTTAAATCAAAACATAAAAATTAGTAAAACCAATGAACCTTAGATTATTATTAAGGTTGAACCTATTAAGGAACCCACACTACCTAAGCCAGTGCCTTGAAAATCTATAAATTATTTTCCAAAAACTAAGGCAATTATGATTAGGAAAGAAAGAATTAAGTTATCAATTGAGATGTAATGTTGTTGTATCGGCATTAAATGCTTCTTATAAAAACTCTCAGTAGTACCTTGATTCTGGGTGTTCCAGACATTTGACTTGAGACAAAACAAAAGTTTCTTCTTTAAAAACTTTTTTCAGAGAAAATATCACTTTTGGAGATGGCAAAATGTCCCGAATCATAGGTAAAGGAACAATTAAAGTGAAGGTATTTCTAACTTGACTGAAGTTCTATTGGTTGGAGGACTTAAAGCCAATTCATTGAGTGTAAGATAATTTTGCGACACTAATCATACTGTTAACTTTTCAAAAACAAAGTGAAAAATTTAAGTCAAAATGGAATAACAATTCTTTGTGGTGAAACAACATCTGATAATTGCTATGCTACTCTTCAAAACAATGATTTTGAAAATTGTTTGCGGCTGAATGACTTATATTTATGGCATGAAAGGCTAAGACACATTAATTATGACAATATTTGTAGATTATCTAGTCAACAACTAGTCCTTGGTCTACCTAAAATTCCAAAAATCAAACATTATGTTTATGGACCATGTCAAATAGGAAAGATGTATAGCCCCTCATAATAAAGTAAAAGATGTTTTAACATCTCATCATCTAGGATTACTACATGTGGATTTAGTCGGTCCCTCTAGGACTACTAGAATATGTGAAAACCCCTATATTAATGTCATTGTAGATCACTTTTCTAGATTTACTTGGGTTATGTTTATGAAATAAAAATCTTACGCTTTTCAAAAAATTTTAAGAATTATCTTAAGGATTAAAAAAGAAAAGGATATCAAAGTAAATAGGACTTAATGTGACATGGGTGGAGAGTTTAAATATACTGGTGTCGTAAAGTATTGTATAGGAAATGGGTATAAGCATAATTCTAATGCACGCAAAACCCCACAACAAAATGGGATAGATGAAAGAATCGAACCATACAAGAAATGGATCATGTCTTGCTTTACGCTAAATATTTGCCAAAATATTTTAGGGTAAAGGCTACACAAACTTCATGTCACGTCATCAATAGGGTGTACTTAAGGAAAAACACTAAACAAATAACTTATGAAATTTGGTATGGTAAATAACCCAATTTGAAATACTTTAGGGCTTTTGGCAATGAGTGATATTTTTGTAAGGACAAAGAACACTTGTCTAAATTTGACACTAGAGGTGATAAGGCTATCATTTTAGTTTACCCATAAAATGGTCGTGCATATTTTTTGTTTAATCTTAAAATAAAAACTATAATGGAATCCATTAATATAGTCATGAATGACAAAGTTTCCCATTATTTGGTAGTAAGAGAGAGTCCTTTAATTATTGACCATTCTAAAAATGAAAATTTTCCTAAACAGTTAACGGATGATGAACCCGATGTTCCTAACTGGGTTAAGCTAAATCATCCCAAGAAAAATATTGTAGGAAATGTTAAATACCCAATAAGGACTAGATCTCAAACTTTTAATGCTTTATTTTCTTCTTATGTGTCTTTAATTGAACTAAACACGTGAAAGAAGCACTAATAGATGAATCTTGGTTGTTCGCAATGAAAAAAAAATAGGACATTTTAGACTACATGATGTCTAGTATTTAATCCCACGTCCTACTCACACTAACATAATTGGAATTAAGTGGCCCTTTAAGAATAAGTATGATGAGTCTGAAAATGTTTTAAGAAATAAGGCTAGATTAGTAGCATAAGGTTATTCCCAAATTAATGACAGAAATGTTGTTGAAACCTTTGAACCTATAGATAAATTTGAATCTATTAGGATCTTACTTATTGTGTCGTGCCATTTAAAATTAAAATTTTATCAAATGGGTGTAAAATCTACTTTTCTGAATGTCATTTTAAAAGAAGACGTTTATGTTGAACAACCTAAAGGTTTTCTAGATCCTTTCTTTTCAATCATGTATTTAGATTAAATCAAGCCCTTTATGGTTTAAAATAGGCCCCTTGTGCCTGATATGAAAGATTTGAAATTTCCTAATGGAAAATGGTTTCAACCGAGGGGGGGTCAACCTAACCATGCTCATTGAACGTAACAAAAAAAATTCTAATTGCTCAAGTTTACGTTGATGACATCATTTTTGGGTCCAGTTCTCCCTTAGAAGCTGAAAATTTTACTAACATAATGAAATCAGAACTTCTAATGTCAATGATGGGAGAACTCCAATTTTTCTTAGGTCTTTAGGTATCTTAAAAATATGATCATATCTTTATTTTCCAATCTAAATATGGTATTGACTTGATAAAAAATTTTGGTTTTACTACTCCAAAGACTACTAGAACATTTATGAATTCTTCTATCAAGCTATCAAAAACTTATCAAGAGAAAAGATTGATTTCACTTTATATCGTAGTTATAGAGGGGGCTCAAAGGTAATTTTGAGAATTAGAAGAAATTCCACATTAGTAACAGTGTTTTGGGGATTAAGGCACCGTGGCAGCTCAAGCGAGGCAGCTCAGCGTGACAACTTGTATTTTAGCTTATTGGATTAGTCATATTGTATCTTTGTTTATATTGACTATAAGCTATAACGATTGTAATGATGTAACGAGAATAATAATGAGTTTGTGTGAGGTCAAACGATACTCGCAAGAGCTCAGGCCTGGCAGGGCCTGGGAGAGCTTTCATGCTCTATCGAGTGACCTCGTCGTGGGAACTTTAGAGGGACTTGGTTTAGAGGATTGAGAAGTGAGGCATCGTTAGGGCTTGTCCTGACCATCTTAAATACACCTGGTAAAACATCAAAGGACCCTGATCGTGGAATCTCGGGCGGAGCAGCTCGGAGTTCCATCGGGCGTTGAGTTGTGAACCAAACAACCCTCTACTTAATGTCACATCTACTGTAGGTGATGTCACTAGCCAGATAAACAATGTCAGACCAACACTTGAGTAAAGAATCGTGGTATTTGGGGTTGTCAGGCAGTTTGTGAGCCACCTCTGTGACAACAGCCGACTGACACACAGTGGTTAGGCTAAAGGCATATCTTGGCATTTAATGTTTATGACGTGGAGACAACTAGTGCATCAGGCATTTAATGCTGTGACATAAAGCACGAGGGATGTCTTTCATAGTCTTTAATGACTGAGTTACCTCGGGAATGGTGTGGGGGGGCTATTTAAGGACCTCAACCACCCTTGAGGAGGGATCGATCTTTTGAGAGTTTAAGAAGTTATTACTAGAGAGAATACACATCAGAGATAATTATTACAAACCAGAGGTCGCATTCATCCACCATTGTCAGTTATTAAAGAAGCTTTTAATACTTTATAGAGATTCTTGTACGTGGTTGGTGTGTTTGGCTGGCTGCCAAGGTATATCTAGGGTGCTTACTTCTCTCTCCCACTAGATAAGTTACTTCTAAGTTTCCTTACTACTTTTCTGAGTTATACAAGAGAGATTTGTGAGTTTAAACTGAGTCTTATCTTCATTGAGTTTGTGTTTGCGGGTTCTATCACTAATACAAGGTTTAACTAATTAACTTATCATTACTATACTTCAAAGGGGTTACGCCACCATTTTATCTAAAGTACCCTCTTACATTTGGCGACTCCATTGGGGAGGCATTCTTCTAAGTAAGGAGTATGGCGCAAGATAATGTTAATCGAAGGCTCAATTTTGATGACATCCAACATAATAAAAAACAAGCCGCGAGAGAACTGGAGGCTCTAAGGGATGGGAGGTCCTCAAATAGAGGTACCTCCGGTTCAGGCGATGATAGGCACTACAGGGGTAACACAAGCTTCCATGAGCATGGGGTTAGGACCCACTCAGGTGGCGCTCCTCATAAGTAAGTTTTATGAGTTTTTGTAAACTTCAGTAGCTTCAACGATGCTGGGAGGATTGGAATCCAATGCCTTCGTAACATCAGGGACAGCCCCAACGGCCCCACCAGGTGCTGGTGTGGCGGGAACGGTCCCAACAAGCATACCCTCTATTGTGAATCCAGCAGTGGGAACCTCAGGAGTTTCAACGGCCACAACTATGATGACTGCTCCACCTGCAATGAGCACTCAGCCTATGGTCCCGTTGGTTGTTGCCCCAGTAGCATCACCCATAGAGGAAATGAGAAAGGAGATGAAGAAAGAGATACTGAAGTTCATGAAGGATTCCTCTCAATCTGCTGGCGAGGTAGCTTCGATTTATGATGACTTTCGAACACCTTATCCTCAGGAATACAACGATGAGCCCTATCCAAAGGACTATATTCCTCCTATCTTTGAAAAATACACTGGGAAAGGTGGGAACCCGAAGGAGCATATTAAGCGCTTTGTTGAACACTTGGGAGTGCATTACAACAATAATAAACTCAGGTTGAGGGAGTTTTCCAAATACTTAACCGAAAAAGCATATACTTGGTATTCCCATTTGGCTCCTAACAGCGTTTTTACATGGGAGGAGATGCACGTATTGTTTGTCTAGAAGTTCTTTCTGGAAAAAGATGAGTTTATTTTGACCCAACTAGGTAGGGAGAAGTAACGACCTAAGGAAGAAGTGGTGGCCTATGTTCGAAGGTTCAGGGAAAGATCCCTCTGCATGAGGGAGGAGGCCAAAGATTCCAAGTTATTACAGATTTGCGCTGAGGGGATGCTTTCTGAGTACATCTGCCATCTTATCAATGAGACGCACGAGGGTACTTTTTCAGCGTTCTTAAAAGTGGCAAGGAATATCTCCTTAGTGGTGCGGCCCAATTTGGTGGTCGAGCCCATGATGTTTAGGCAGCCGATGCAACTCGCGGGGGGAGGTCTCAGCCCCCACGGGTAGGGTACACTGGGGGGAGATAGGGCAAAGCACCGAAGAAGGATAATAAGAGGAAGTTCGAAAGAGACAGGGATGACCCACCACCATTGCCTTGTACAGTGGAAGAAGCTGTCAGCTGTTACAACGCGATGGTCCAAGGGGGAACGGCCTATGAGCTAAAAGATATTCCGGTTGGGGAGCTCGACGCGGCAATGAAAGCGGATCCAAAGTACTGCCAGGCTCATCGAAGGATCCAGTATCCAATCGAGAGTTGTTTCACACTTAGAAGAATCATCGATAAGTACGTGAAGGTAGGGAAGTTGTAAATCCCACCACAGAACGTCAACAACAACCCACTGTCAGAACATGGGGCCAATCTCGTGGTGGCCTATGATGCAGAGGCTGAGAGAGTCGAAAGAGAGTCGAAAGAGAGTCAATAATAAAGCAAGAAGAGGACGAAGAGGATCTGGAAGATTGTACGAGGGAAATAGCTAATCTCGTGTTGGCTTATGATGAAGCAAGCGCCAAGGATATGGAGGATGTATATAGTGTTGAAGGTGAAGAAGTAGACCCAATTCTAGAACACTGTGCATTTTCGAAATCCCCAAAGTTCACCTGGTACTTCGACCAGGTGGGGATACCGAAGGAGAGTAGGTTGGAGATAACTCAGGCAATACTCGATATTACAAGGAAGAACGCAGTCCCTTCGCTGAGATGGAAAGGACCCATGGCTAGGTTGGTGAGAAGGTTTTTATCAGAAGTATCCTTCAGTAATGCAGATAGGGCTGTAAGGTTCCCTCACAACAGACCATTGTATGTGACCACTAGTGTCAACAGAGTTAGCTTTACAAGGACTCTTATGGAGGGGGGAGCTTCCATCAATATCATGCCAATCAACTCTTTCCATGCAGCAAATATTCCAAAAGAAAGGTTGGTCCCCATGCCCTTAGTAATTTTAGGGTATGAAAATCAGTCTTCCAAATCCATTGGGTACGTTAATGTTGGGATTGTAATGGGAAATCTGAGTTCCCTTATCAAGTTCCATGTGAAAGAGAGTGCAACTTCCTACCACCCGCTGATAGGAAAAGTATGAATGCACAACTAAGGGATAGTTCCCTCAACGTACCACCAATGTGCGAAAGCGAATATCAAGGGAACAGAGGTTACCATTAGGGCTACGAAGAGGCCCTTTGCTATTGAGGAGGCTCACTTGGTGAACGTAGCATTTTACATAGAGTTAGAGGAAGATGTCCCGATTCTAACGAGAAGAATGGAGGGAGCATGGGTTCCCTCGATCAGAGAAAGGATGGGGCCCTTGAACGGGCAGAAGAAGGAGGTTGCGAGTAGCACAAGGGAAATGGACGAAGAAGCTCACCAGGTGGTCCCTCAGCCCCAAAGCATCTTGAAGCAGCTCAAAGACAGAATGAGTCCCAGAGTGGATCCGATGGAGCATGAGGTCCAACGGAAAGCCGTGCTGAGCCGGTTTTTAGGAGAAAGAGTGGCCTAGGCTTATTAAAAGAAAAAAAGGAAGGCAGTTACCACTACTAGCAAACAATGTAAGAAGGTTGTTACCAAGGAAGGAAAGGTGGTGTATCGATTATAACGGTGATAGCGGGCGGCCGAGGAAACTGATGTTGAGGTTGACCCGATATATGAATGTTTTTTGGTGGATCAATGGGGATAATACATGGTGATAGACAACTCCAACATACAGGAGTTGGTGGAGTAAGTCACTGAATAACTAGAGTACATGACGGATCGACCAAAACTGCAGGCACAAGAACTAAAACAGTTGAATCTTGCTAAAGAAGGGGGAGATCCAAGGCCTATCTTCATCTCGAAGGATCTCTATAAGGAAAAATGAGAGGCCTTGGTTGAGTTGATTCGGGAGTTTATAGACGTCTTCGCGTGGAAATACACAGAGATGGAGGGGTTGGATGAGGAAGTAAGCTGCCCCAAGTTGAACGTAATGCCTTCGGCCATTCCAGTGAAATAAGCGATGAGAACGTACAAACCTGAGCTAAATTTGAAGATCAAGGAAGAGGTTCAACGCTTACTAATGACAGGGTTCATCACACCGATACAGCACCCACTCTAGCTATCGAGTATTATCCCGATGGGAAAGAATGATAAAAACCAAATAAAGATTTGCGTGGACTTAAGAGATTTGAATAGAGCTTGCCCCAAAGATGAGTTCCCTCTGCCCTCCATTGATAGCTTGATAGATGCAACGGCTAGTCATGAGATGTATAGATTTATGGATGGGTATGTAGGGTACAACCAGATCAAGATGGACCCCTCGGATGCAGAGAAGACAGCATTCAGAACCCCGTTGGGTAACTTTATGTACAGGGTGATGCCATTTGGACTCAAGAATGCTGGGGCGACTTACCAGAGAACAATGATGGCAATTTTCCATGACTTCTTTAACAAGTTTATGGAATTTTATGTGGATGATTTGGTCATCAAGTCAAGAAGGGAGGAGTCCCATCTGAGCGATTTGAGGAAGGTGTTTTCCCATTATCGGAAGTATAAATTGAAGATGAATCCATTGAAGTGTGTTTTTTGGGTGACAAGTGGGAAATTCCTAGGCTTTATAGTTGATCGACAAGGGGTGCAGATGGACCAGGACAAACAACGGGTGATTTTAGAAATGCCATACCCAAGAATGGCAAAGGAGCTGAAGAGTGTCCCGATAAAGTCTCCTACGTTAGGAGATTTGTGCCTGGATTAGCTGAAATAGCGCATCTGTTGATGCAGCTATTGCGAAAGAACACGAAGTTCAGGTGGGAGGAGGTTCACCAGGAGTCTCTCGACGGGCTGAAGAAACTGCTCATTTCGCCACAGACCATGGTTCCCCCAAAGGCAGGAATACCGTTGCAGTTGTACCTCACATCCACCACGAGGTCCATGGGAGCTTTGTTGGCACAAGAGATTGAGGGGAATGAAACGGCCAGTTTACTACCTCAGCGGGATCATCCATGGTCCAGAATCAGATATAGAAACTTAGAACGGCATTTTTTAGCCTTAGTCTTTGTAGCGTAAAAACTTAGGCATTATATGTTATCTTTTACAATTCATACTGTAACTAGATGTGGTCCTATTAAGTATTTGCTAGCAAGAACGATTTTGATTGGTAGGGCACCTAGGTGGTTCCTCATCCTATCTGAATATGACTTGAAGTGCGTGGTTCCTCGCGCAATCAAAATCCAGGCATACGCTGATCTATTGGTTATTTTCCCCTCAATGACGTTTAAGCCACCCAAAGAAAATATTCTAGGAGACGATTTGCAGGCCAACCACCTAGACGCAACGGATGAGGAATGGACAATGCAGTTCGATGGGTCTTCAATAGAAAAGAAAGGAGGAACATGGGTTATTCTTTCGAAAGGAATGGAGGAGATTTGCCTTTCCTACAAGTTAGATTTCTATTGTTCTAACAACGAGGCAGAATATGAATCATTGGTGTTGGGATTGCTAGAGGATCTTCGAAGGGGGATCCGTTCACTTTGAATCAAGGAGGATTCAAACTTGGTGGTTCAAAAAATGAATGGAGAATATGCATTTAAACACATGAGCCTAGCACCATATAGAACAATCATTCAGAGGTTCCTCTACCAGTTCCATTAGACCAAGATCAAGAGGCACACCAGAACGATGAATCGTTACCCAGATGCCTATGCCACCATTGCCTAGAAAATGGTCATGAGGAGCGATGCAACTATCGTCGTAATCCAATGAAGAATAGCTCCTTAGATGGTACAGTCGATAATACAAATAGAAAAAGATGGGTACTAGAGGGGAAAGATTAAGAGGCAACTGGAGTCCAGTAAAGGAATGATGGGGCTCAGAGAATTAGCCCAGTACTTTACAAACCAAGGAAATCTTTACTTTAAAAAAGCAGGAGGATGGTTGTCGAGGTGCATCGGTCTGAAAGAGGCAAAACAAAGATTAAAGAAAACACATGAAGCGCATTGCAAAAAAACTGAGATACTCCTCTACGAAAGATGTAAAAGGAGGGGTATTTTTGGCCTAAGATGAAACAGGATGCGGTAGAGCTACAACGGAAGTGTGACAAATGCCAGTTATTCTTCGAAGCAGCTGAGTGTCACTTCGTGGAGGGTCAACTTGACTGAAGGAAGCCCTACATTAACTTCATTAAAGATGGAGTTTTCCCGACGGAGAAAATTGATGCGATGGGACTTCGGCGAAGGACCCCAAGATTCTATGTTCAGGAGGGGTAACTTTATCGAAGGGGTTACTTCAACAGGCCGTTGCGTTGCATCACGAAAGAAGAAGCAGTCGAGGTCCTAAAGCAGGCGCATGATCCATCTCATATAGGAGGGGACAAGTTATACGACCAGTTGATAACTTTGGGATACTATTAGCCAATGATGGAGAAAGATTCAGCTGAGTTTGTTCGAAAGTGCAAGGCTTGCCAACTTCATAAAAATATGATCCATACCTCGTCAGTGGACTTACACTCCCTGACAACGCCTTATCCTTTTCACACTTGGGCGTTTGACCTGGTAGGGGCAATACACCCCTCTTCAAGGGGGAAGATATGGATACTAGTAGTAACGGAGTGCTTCACAAAGTGGGCTGAGGTGATACCACTAAGAAGGGAAATAACTTGGGTGGTGAGAAACTTCATTAGAGAATACATCATTTATCATTTTGGGATCCCAAAGATTATCCTTTCATATAATGGAACCCCTTTCGTCAATTCGGAAGTAATGATGCTCATAAACAAGTACTCCATTGTCCATCATACTTCGACGGTGGCATATCCAAAGGGAAATGGTCAAGCCAAAGCGACTAACAAAACTTTGGTCAATATCTTGGCTAAAATAATGGAGGATTTCCCAGGATCATGGGATGACAAGATACCAGCAGTATTGTGGGCCTATCGAATAACTAAGAGGAAGCCTACAGGGTATACACCTTTCTCGCTTATCTATGGGGTCGAGGCAATTCTCCCAGTGGAGTTAGAATTCCCCTCTGCTCGATATGCTTTGCCAAGTAGCATGCTCCCCCAGAATAGGCATGTGCAGTTGGAAGCGTTGGATGAACACAGAGATAATGCGATGCTACACTTTCAAATGTATACAAAGCAAAACTCCAGGGCGTATAACGACTTAGTGAGACCAAGTAAGTTCGTGGAGGGAGACCTCGTATTGAAAGCAGCAGTGAAACATATCAAGGGGTTTCCTCTACCCAAGTTTGCAGCAAATTGGGAAGGACCTTTCATTGTGAAGGAAGCTCATGACTCAAGTTATTGCTTAATTTCTAAATAAAAGAAGACAAACCATTCAAAATCAACAATAAATGGTTGAAGGTTTATCATGTGTAAGAAATTATGTTTGGGCCACCAATGTATTTAATCTGATTATGAATGCACAAGTTCTTTTTATAATGAGTATACGAGTTTTTTTTATTACAAACTCAAGTAAAGATGAAAGAATTACAGAACTTCCCACTTCACAATCTATGCAAACAGTTGTAACACAAAGAAATGGCATGAGAAAATTGATATCTTGTTTCATTCATAAACTTTGGGGCATTAAAAAACTTTGGGAGCTATTGCCCAAGAATTACATAAGAAGAAAAGAAAAATATATATACAAGTTCATTCGCCAAGAAGGAACCACAGATCTAGAGAAGAGAAAAATATCCAGGGAGGCCCGAAGAAGCTGCTTGGCAAGACCGTTGAGCATTGATAGAGACATCCAACCTTGTCTGAGCATTTGTGCACTCAATCAGGAGTTTCTCTAGTTTCAACTTCGCCGCGCGTAGAGCTTCTTCGAGGTCCCCCACCTCTTTGTCAATGGTTTCAAGAAGAGGTGCTAGCTCAGCCAACTTAGCTTCCTCGGCCCGTTGATCCTCCTGATGGTTTCGCAAGTGCTCCCTCTGGTTGTCCAATCGCTGTCTCTTTAAAGTCTTTAAATGCGCAATAAACCCGTCAAAAAGAAACCCGCCACGACCCAGCTCCCTCAGATAGCCGAAGAATTGGTTGAGGAGAGGTCCTGGTCAGGTTTGCAGTTGGAGTATTGGAAATTTTAGCAACGACGCTGGCCATGCCTTGAAGCCTGTAGCTCATAACTGAGATATTTAAATGTAGGCAATCCACCGTGAATTTTTCAGGATAATGACTCGCAAGTTTCTCAACTACCAAACGATGGTTGGTAGGCATTTGAGGAGAACGTTGGAGCACCATCAGACAGAAGGCGTGAGGATCCAGGTCGGGCAGAGGAAGCTCGCACCCAGATTCGCTGTCGGCAGCGACACCAATCGTGGAACTTTGGTCATTGTGGCTGGAATCTTTAGAGACGACAGGTTCCCGATGGGGCGAGCCAACAGCCGAAGGAACTGACGGAGAATCCTCTCGTGCAACCTGAGAACAGTTAGAAGAAATATGGAGGTTATGAAAAAATCTTAACAAGTGTTTTCGTTGTTAAGTCACCGATATAGGTAATTTTTGGAAAGATCTTAACAAGTGTTTTCGTTGTTAAGTCATCGATATAGGTGGAGTTTTTGAAAAATCTTAGCAAGTGTTTTCGTTGTTAAGTCACCGATATAGGTGGAGTTTTTTTAGAAAATCTTAATAAGTGTTTTCATTGTTAAGTCACCGATATAGGTGGAGTTTTATAAAAATCTTAATAAGTGTTTTCGTTGTTAAGTCACCGATATAGGTGGAGTTTTTTTAAAAAAATCTTAACGAGTGTTTTCTTTGTTAAGTCACCGATATAGGTGGAGTTTTTGGAAAAAATCTTAACAAGTGTTTTCGTTGTTAAGTCACCGATATAGGTGGAGTTTTTAGAAAAATCTTAACAAGTGTTTTTGTTGTTAAGTCACCAATATAGGTGGAGTTTTTGAAAAAAACTTAACAAGTGTTTTCATTGATTAAGTGACCTACATAGGTGAAGTTTGAGAAACTAGAAAATACAGAGGAATTAGCAAACTACCTCAGCAGCAGTAGGAGTGAGAACGGGAGTCACCACGGGGACCATAATAGTGGAAATCGTTGGAGGCGAGCTCATTGCCTCAGCAGCTTCAATGGGGCCCTTGGCTGAAGAAGCTTCAAAGGTAGGCAAACTCCCCTCGCTAATGTAAGGTACTAAACCCATCATGGGCACATTATTGTAAGAAGACGTTGGATCTTCAAGAGATGCCCCAACGAAAGTAATAGCATCAACCGTGGACTTTAAGGGCAAAAGGCCACTCAGAGCAAAGGGTCGAGAAAGACTTGGAGAAAGATGCAAATGTAAAACCGAGTATTAGACACAAGGAGTAAACAAAAAAGAATAAGGGGTAGGAATGGATGTAACTTACCCCCGTTATGGCACTAAAAAGAGGAACTGCAGTAAGGGGACTTATCAGTGCAGGAGGAAGGAGAATGTTAGCTATCAGTGATGCCACTTCCACCTAAAATGGCCCAATATATTAGAGATGATAAACAAAACGATGGGACAAATAAAAGATGTAAGACTTGGCAAGAAATTTACCTGCGGGGCCCTCTCCTCGACCATAACGAGGGGAAGAGGGACCTCCTGCTCCGACGGTAACTAAGAAGATGCTATAGTAGTTCCCTCTGGTTCACCAGGCATTTTAGTAGACTCAACGGCAGCAGCCCTCATTGCGGTTTCTTTGGCCCGTTGGGAGGACAATCTCTGTGAATATATAAGACTTATCAGGGGGAACATGGAAGGGTAGTGTCTACGGGAGAGATACCGCAACGCCCCCCCCCCCCCCCCCCCCCCCCACCCCCCCACCCACGAAACGGCTTACCAGGAGGGTGGGGGGACTGGGCCCTTCTTCTTCAAGTCCCTCCACCAAAACATTTTGTTATTGAGAAATGAGCAAATGCAACATAACTTAAGGGGAATAAGAAGCCAAGAATGCACACATACCTCATATACAAAGGGAGAACGAGAAGGTATAGCCACTGGCGAAGGTGGCGAGGAGGTAGCATCAGAAAGAGTTGGGGATAGAGGTTTATCAAGCGTCTATTTCTTATGGGTCTTCGTAACCAGCGTTTTCTTTCTTGAGCTCGTTGCACCACCAATTTCAGGTTCCCTCGACCTCCTTTTCTTTTTTGTTAGTGGATCACTAGGATCGACCACGATCTTGGGAAAATAACCTGAAGGAGGAACGACGACAACGCGCTGTTTAAACTCGACATTTATTCTTGCGACTTCAGGTGCAACCTGCCTCCTCAGTTCTTCAGCCATCTCTGGAGACATGGGAGGGGGAACGGAGGCAATAAGAAATGCCTCCGGGGGAGTTTGTGCTTGAAACTGAGGATTAGACTTTGAGGATTTGGATTTCTTAGCTTTTTTTATAGGGGGCTGAGAAGGTCCTTTGCCCGCTGCAGTTTCGGTCGAAAGGACAGTTAGTTTGGGAGTTGAAGCGGCCTTGGGTATCGTGCCGGTAGTTGGGATCATTGGGAAATGAGGGGGTATCTCCTGGGGAGACTCTTTAATGGTTTTACTCAGGTAAAACTCAACCCAAGCACCGAGTTCCCCTTAAGACCCAGTTCAGAAGAAGAGAAAGCAAGAACTGGGGGATATAGAGGGGGGATTGAATGTACTCACGAATCATTTCCAACTTCCCCAAAAGGAACTTGGTGGAAAAATAGGTGGATACGTCTCCCTTTCTAGTGGCACTAGGAAGGGTGACACGGCCGTCGATGTTGGACGTCACACCAAGCACCCCGGCTGCAGTATAGAGGGTGCAGGCTTCAAAAAAAGTGGACTTTGGGTGGTTGTGTTGAAACACAAGTTGAGTTGTAGGGTTTTGAGGTGTATCCCCATTTAGTGTAGTAAGAAAGAAACCCAGGGGTAAATAGAAGCACCACGGCTTGCGAGGGATCTTCTACAACGGGGATGAACTTGACCGTTGTGGCTACAGCAGGAAAAAAATCCCAACTATGGGCAAACGTAGACTCACTGTATGGCCTCATCACAAAGGATTCTAGAAGATTAAAAACTTCCATTATCTCCTTTCGACTTTGCTTCTTATGGAAACACAGGAGGCATGGGGGCTTGATACCTTGGCTCACGGGCAAAGAAATTGACTTGGCGATAATAGTAGGAAAGCGAGTGTAAAGAAAACCCGGCAAAATAATAGTGTTGGCAAAATTGGCCATGTTATAACAGCCCAGTGATCGTGCCATGTCTATGTGGGTTCGATCCAACCAGGTGTAGAGGGACCCTAAGGCGATGGCAGCCAGAGGAAGGTTGAACTCCCTGGCCAAACGAATGGAAGAAGCGTGAAAGAAATACAAGGCTGGTAGTTACAGGGATATACCTCTACCTCGGCCCGTTACAGCACTGACATTCTTCGGCATAGGAGCTTCAAAAAAATAGCTGATGAGGGGAGTAAATGTGTCTTTGTTCGAGGAACCAGTGCAACTACGGCAGATTCAGTCCAGCTCAGCTCGATCGGAAGCTTCTTCGACATCCATGGCCTCATTGTGATATGTGAACTCACCTATTAGCTTAAATCCCAAGAGCTTGCAGACATCCTCCAAGGTAACTGTGAACTCTCCCCACGCAGCAAAGAATGTGTGAGTTATGATGTTCCATCGGGAAACTAGAACTTGGAGCGCCACGTTGTGCTTAGAGAGGGTGAACTCCCCAAACCAGTAGGCTCGATGAAGACCAACCTTTGCATGAGTATTAGTGTGAGAGCTCTGTATATGTGTGTGACAGGAAGTGAAACATGTTGGCGATCCCCCAGGTGCTTTGAAGTCAATTTGAGAATAAGGGAAGTCACCACGGTCCAGGCGGAAATGCAGAGTCCCCTCGAGGGGAAGATAGCCCCACTTTGATGAATTCATTTCCTCATCACCTAGTAATAAGGGGTCGAATTTGGATGAGAAATATAAAGTCTTGCATGCCTCAGAAAACTTATCATCCTTGTTAAAGATAGGCGCCCGACGATAGAAACATAATTGTTCTTGACGAGCAGCATTCAGGCCAGTGCCACTAGGGGCAGCAGCGGCAGAGGGGGAGCCTGGCTGAGTGTTGGTGGCAACCTTATAAGTACTTGAAGAAGCCATTATATAATGACGATGAATGGTATAGTTGAGTAGGAAGGGCTACGAACAAAGAGGGAGCAGCACAACCACAGGCAGTAGCGCAACAGATAAGAGAGAGGGAGGAGAGTGAGTAAAGAACTGGACAACAATGGAGTTTTTTGCACAGTTTTCTCTCTCTAAGAAATACGAGAGCTTTAAGAAGATGAAAATAAGATAAGGGTTTTCAATTAAAAGAGATGTTTGAAGCTTTAAAAAAAATTGTCTTTTGAGTTTCCCACCATCACACGTGCACAGCCGCCTATAATCATTTCAAATGAACACGTGGCACTTCGGGAAGTGTTCTGACAGTTGAAAAGACAGCGCCAACTCACTTACGAAGCGATGCCTGGGGAACAGAAGGGGTTTCCTTCTTCAACAAGTTTGAGTTTTGGCGCCAAATTTTTTTTTTGTCAGACATATCCAATAACTCCCAACGAAAAAGATGTCTCAACGGTTCAAAAAGATATGATATCCCCTCGCCACAAGTCCAAATGTTATTTAAAGGGTGACTTGGTTGCATCGGGGAAAATTTCTGCTTTTACATAGCGAAGCATTACAAGGGAGAATTTCACTTACACAGAATCAAAACGAGTGTTTGAGAAGGCAAGCTAGAACGATCGAGGCTCAATATAAGGACAAAGTGGCGATGTCCCTTCGTCCAAGCCCCAATAAGTCGTGGTGCTTCGACTCAGGTACATCGGGGAGAATTTTACTTTTTCCTGGAAATTATAACGCTGTGGTTCTAACGAAGGATAGGAGGCCAAAAAAATTTCGTGCAGAGAAGGTTTATCGGCTTGACAAGTTTCGTGCAGACATTTTTTGCTCCAACAAACCTCTCCACGAAGGGGCAAATGTAGAGGGGGCTTGAAGTTAATTTTGAGAATTAGAAGAAAATCCACATTAGTAATAGTGTTTTTGGGATTAAGGCACCGTGGCAGCTCAGTGTGGCAGCTCAAGCGAGGCAGCTTAGCGTGACAACTTGTATTTTAGCTTGTTGTATTAGTCATATTGTATCTTTGTTTATATTGACTGTAAGCTATAACGATTGTAGTGATGTAACGAGAATAATAATGAGTTTGTGTGAGGTCAAACGGTACCCGCAAGAGCTCAGGCCTGGCAGGGCCTCGGAGATCTTTCATGCTCTATCGAGTGACCTCGCCGTGGGAACTTTAGAGGGACTTGGTTTGGAGGATTGAGAAGTGAGGCACCGTTGGGGCTTGTCCTGACCATCCTAGATACACCTGGTAAAACACCGAAGGACCCTGATCGTGGAATCTCGGGCGGAGCAGCTCGGAGTTCCATCGGGAGTTGAGTTGTGAACCAAACAGCCCTCTACTTAAGGTCACATCTACTGTAGGTGATGTCACTAGCCAGATAAAGAATGTCAGACCAACACTTGAGTAAATCACCGTGGTATTTTGGGTTGTCAGGCAGTTCGTGAGCCACCTCTGCGACAACAGCCGCCTGACACACAGTGGTTAGGCTAAAGGCATATCTTGGCATTTAATGTTTATGACGTAGAGACAACTAGTGCATCAGGCATTTAATGCTGTGACATAAAGCACGAGGGATGTATTTCATAGTCTTTAATGATTGAGTTACCTCAGGGATAGTGTGGGGGGGTTATTTAAGGACCCCAACCACCCTTGAGGAGGGATCGATCTTTTGAAAGTTTAAGAAGTTATTACTAGAGAGAATACACATCAGAGAGAATTATTACAAACCAGAGGTCGCATTCATCCACCATTGTCAGTTATTAAAGAAGCTTTTAATAGTTGATAGAGATTCTTGTAGGTGGTTGGTGTGTTTGGCTGCCTGTCAAGGTGTATCTAGGGTGCTTACTTCTCTCTCCCTCTAGTTAAGTTACTTTTAAGTTTCCTTACTACTTTTCTGAGTTATACACGAGAGATTTATGAGTTTAAACTAAGTCTTATCTTCATTGAGTTTGTATTTGCGGGTTCTATCACTAATCCAAGGTTTTAGCTAATTAACTTATCATTACTATACTTCAAAGGGGTTACGCCTCCGTCTTATCTAAAGTACCCTCTTACAGTAGTATGATAGGCAACTTACTTTACTTAACTGGGAGCATACTGATATAATGCATAGTGTGTGCGTGCGCACGCGCGTGCTAAATATCAATCTAAACCTAATGAATACCACTTATATGTCGTCAAACTTATTGTTAAATACATAAGGGGAACTATAAACTTTGGTATCATGTACACCTTTGACACAAATTCTAAAATAATTAGGTATACATACGTTGACTGGGTTGGTTATGTCGGTGATAGTAAAATCACCTCTGGTGGTTACTTTTACTTAGGACACAATCTAGTCTCCTGGTCATCTAAAAAGAAAATCATCAACAAAACCCGAATACATTACTGATGGTGATTGTTGTAGTTAGCTTTTGTGGATGAAACAAATGTTAAGCGACTAAGACTTAAATAAAACATTTGTCTTAATCATATATGACAATCAAATTGCAGTTAGTATTTAAAAGAACCACGTTTTTCATTCTTGAACAAAACATATTAAAATGATAGAACACTTTATTCAATAATTGATTGAGAAAAAGTAAATTGACATTAAATATCTTAACACTAAAGATCAATTCGCAGATCTTTTCATAAAACCATTAGATAGTCAACGTTTTAAAACTCTTAGAATGCCTATTGGTGTTTGTGTCTTCCCTATCTAATGTATTAGGATTATGTGTTAGTACCTCCTTCATCATAATATCTTTTGGTACTAACATATTTGTAGGTTCTTCCCTACCCTTTGTCCCTTTATGACAAATAAGGGGAGAATGTGGGACTCTTTATTTTATTTTCGAGAGAATGTGAGACCCTTTGTTATAATAATGCAGAATGTGAGTTTTTTAGGACATGTGTTAATGGTTGAGTAATGTACTCTTCCTTTTAGGACATATGTGTTAAATGAGTTATGTACTCTTCTTTTTAGCAAACCTTTGTATAGTTGAGTTTTGTATTTCTGTGTGTAAGATTTATTTATTTTTAGTCTCAATTTGGTTTATCCTAAAATTGACCAAAGGTAGAGATGAAAGTTTCCTTCTTAATCCTTCGGGATTTGTATTAGCTCAATTTTGTAACAACAGTACCAAATACAATCAGTTTATTGTACACACTAAACATAATCCAAAAGCGAATTTTAAGGAATTCCAAAATCAATTTTTCCATTTTATGAAACCCTAATTCTAATATTTGTAATATATTCATTACTCTTATATTTATACATCCAATATGTATTTTATACTCAAAAAAAATTATATTATATTTTTTGGTTTTATAATTTTCCAAAATTTTAAGATTAATTTTATATGATTTTTGGAAATTTTAAATGTTGATTTAAACCTTTAAAAACTAAACAAAATTAAAATAGAATTTTGTTTCTCAATTAATTTCAGCGAATATAGATACAACAGCATTTTGACAAAATGTAATGTCATTTGGTTTGCGATCCATGTGATTGGTTTTGGACCAATCCATGGCATGCGTTTAGTCAACCTGATTTTATCAAACGTGAGCTTGGGGGATGAGTATGCTCTATTGCAAGTTGTCTAGTTTTTTTTTTACCATACTGCCCCTTATTATTCTATGGTCTTTCATGCATGTACCCTCATCGACCCCTCTTTTGCGCGATGCCATCCCTGTCATTAGATACCCTTGTGTGTTTACCTCATTTCCCTTATTTGTTGGGGAATTATGATTGACCCAAAGCATTTTCTCAGAATCTATAAATAGAGGGCTTGGGGTCTCATTTTTAAATTGAGAACAATTCTAAAACCTAAACCAAACTCTACCAAAATTTTCCCAGGCCTTCTCTCTCTAAACTTGTTCAAATCTTTACATTAGTTTAAGAGATTTTCTAAACCTTTTCTAAGCAAGTTTTATCCTACAACTATTACAATATAAATTTTGTGTGAGTATGAGTGTTTAGATGTTGGTTTTAATGTTTGAGTGATTTTCTAAGTTGGATCACTTGAGGTTGTTGGAGTTCACTGACTTGACACTTTTTCTTTGTATTTGAGATCTGTTAGGTTATATTTTCTAACTCTTTTATATACATGCAAATCGATATATCTTTTTTATATGTGATTTTGAGCTTTTGAATGTTTAGACTATTTTGACATATTTAAAACAAACCCTAGATTTAAAAACATTTTTTCTCGATAATGATCTACTTAAATATAGTATAACATATAGACCTGTTATGTTAGTAGATTTGATTTAAAAATAAATCTTTGTTCTAAACCCATATATACTTTGAGACTAGATTTAATTATGTTTTGTTCTAATTTGTGTAAATCCTTTTGTGGTTTTGTAAAACTCACAATCTAAACTTTTTATACACAAATTGCTTTTTCTTTGTTTTCACAAAGTTGAAACATCAAATCATAAAACAAGACCCCTTTTATCTTTGTCTTTAGATTTGATCTTCTAACTATCTGTGAAGATCTAAAAAAAAATTATTGAAACTTGATTTTTTTTGTTAACTCTTCATTGGATACTCTGGTTTTGAGTGTTAACTAGAATGTATACTGCTAGTCTACTATTTTATTGTTTGGTCTGATTCAGTAGTTATGAGGTTGTCTAGTGCTCATCTTGGTATATTGGGTCTATTTGTAGTACTAGTTTATTTACACACTATAAACTGTAATTTGTACCTGAATTGTTATTATAGTGGAATTGTTATTATGTGTTAAATGAGTTATGTTCTCTTTGTGGTTCATATCAAGTGTGATTTATAAAATTTGAAGACAAAGGCTTGGGCAACATTGTTGACATGTGTCATGACATTGAGATGTTGATATTTTCCATCGACGGATAGGAGTGTCTAGCTTGCCAAAATTTGGTCGAAAGCATGTAAAGGTGTGAGTTAGCACGGATAAGGGTGTAAGTCATTAGTCCCCCCTGTAAGTCTTTACTATGCCTAGTGAGATTTTTGTATTGGCCCGACGTGTTTCCCATTAGTGGGTTTTTGTCCTCGTACATATGTTGTTGTGATATTATTTACCTCTTTCGTATCTTTTTTTATGCACATACTTTAACAAGATAAAACTTGAAATTGGTTGATTAATATTTAGGTGACTTTTTAACTTGATATTTTAGGTGTGCAAAAATAAATTTTTTGTGGGTCTCCATTTTGGTATGCAATACGCACTCTCAGGTAATGTGGGTCTCACATGAACAATCATATGCTTACCAAGAAGATTGCCCGGTAGGGATATTATTGGCCACTATGGTCCAAGACTGCGTTGCATATGTTAGAAGATGCCTCAATCGCCAGTAATTCACTAATATCCAACATTTACCTCCCCGAGAGTTGTATAACATTGCCTCTCCTTGACCTTTCTCAACGCGGGGCATCGACATCATCGAGAATGTCACTCCCAAAGCATTAAATGGTCACAAATTCATCCTCATTGCCATTCACTATTTTACCAAATGGGTTTCAGCAGAATTATATGTGGTACTGAATGCGAAGAAAGTATCCAAGTTCATCATAAATAATATCATTTGCCGCTATGGGATCCCTCATGATCGTTTGTCAGATAATGGACTCAATTTTGAAGTTGAAGTCATTAAGGTAGCCAAGGAATATGGAATTCAAAGAGAGGAGTCTTCTCCCTACTAAACGCAAACTAACGGGGTTGTTGAAGCTACTAATAAAATCCTCAAGATTGTAATCAATATGATGACTTAGAGTTACATGTATTGGGAGGGAAATGTTACAGGAATAGGATAGGGGAATGTTTGGGGCATCTGGGGTAACCCTGTTATTGAGTTAAGAGTTTGATCAATCGATGAATTTCATTTGTTAGGAGTGACATATCCTTTCAAAGCCCTGCACCTCTCCTTTTGTCTTGGCACCTTGTTTCAAGCCCTCACCACCTCACCTCTCACTTGTAGAGATATCTTATAGTAAAGGTGTAATGTGATGTAATCTTGTACTTGGCATACATGAGCCCACATCACTTGCCATCCCCTTATGGTCCCTCCCTAACACCTTGGTTTTGCCATCTGATTGAATGTCATTGGGGCTTCACTCAGACTGCTGGGCATTCCCTCTATCATTTCCTATAACATAATATTATATTTAGGACTACGATTTTTACAATAATAATATTATTCATATATATATAATAACTAAATTAAGACTCACCAAAGTTGGCACTAGTCTATTTGTAAATTTATTAGTCCTTCTTTTTCATCGATTATGCAAGTACAAGTTAACCTGATTAGATTCTCTCCCTTCTTTCGGAGTCCCCATGGTCCGTTCTGCCCATTCACCCTTGATATTATCATTATATTTTGACCTGAGTATGTGGGCATCAACCTTTATCAATTTGTTCATCTTATTTCTGTGACACCCCGCGTAATTAAATACCGGGCGATCAATCCTTTATTAAATTAAAATCAAGGTGAACAGTTGGTTCATTCTTAGCATCACTGTCGCAAAATAAAATTTCCCAATTTAAACACCCTAAATAATTAAGCTAAGCGTCAAAACAATTTAAAACTTTATTTCCATTTTTATTAATTTCCAATTTGAAAACCTTTTAAATAACCAACAGTTTAAGAATCACATAAGTGCTACGGATAGCAATCAACACAAAAGAATTAATCCATCTAGATTAATCAAACCAAATTTAAACTACAAATGAAATCATCGTGACAAGAGTTAATACTCAAAGAGTACCGAATACTGAAAATAAATGAACATACATCTCTGACCAATCTATATTTAATGGGAAATGGGTGACACAAGCCCTAACTATGAAGAACTATAACAAGAATCGAATCAATGAAGAGGTCGTCTACAACAAAGACCTGCAACTCCCACATAAGCTACAGCGCGTCTATTCCAAAGAACCTATGCATAACGCCCCTGTGGCTGGGCATCTGTAATATATACATATATATATATACAAGAGAGAAGAGATAACAGAAAACGGGTCAGAGCCCGATTGAAAAACAGTTTTAAAAATAGTTTAGCAAGTATTTAAAATGCTTACCTCCTAATGCAACAACCATGCTAGTATGCGACACTCTCTTGAGAATTCTCACCTCTCATCTAATGTGTACGTATACCGTACTACTAAACCTCAAAAGTCTATCTCACTTATTCTCCATGAAGTTTTATCTCGAGAATTAACAGGGTGATAATATTTAGTTTAAAAAATTGATCTCTTCAAGATTTCTTATACTATTTATAACAAATCGGTACCGTTATGAAGTTCCCAAACCCATTAAGAAAGTTGCAACATTTATTCATTACTTAACTACTTATACGCACAGTATAAAGTTCCCATATATATATATATATATATATATATATATATATATATATATTAGTCTCCCATATAATATATATACTAACGGCACCCCATATAAAAACTATGGTGCTGGCATACTCTGCTATCAAGTCCCTGTATCACACATATGTAGGGAAATACTAGTTCGAAATCACTCTCGAACTGCATTAACATAAAACACATACAAATGGAGGCGAAGCATAGTTCCAAGTCACTAAGAGGTCAGCATATACCCTCACGTCTCTTAGGACCGTCTGACTATCAATCAGATAGCCTGTACCAAGGAATCCTATGTTCTAGGGTACGAGTAAATATCCCCCATAAAGGTCCAATAGAGATATGACCGTCCCGGTGCGAAAACCCCCGTGATAGCAAGTAGCCCGAGTATGATTTTTATATAGATATAACATATGCACAATCACACAGTCATCTATATGTATATATACACACACATCCACATTGCTAAATTAGGTGCGCTCACGACCCATAATTATAATTATCCGTTATTACACATTTTACTCGATTATTTCGTATAACGGACTCCTTATTTGTATTCTCATTTATTATTCACTTCATACTCACTTCTCCTCTCTCGAAGTATTCTAAGTATAATTTCAGTACTCATTCACTCACTTACGTTCTGGTCTAACTCCCTTACGAGTCCCGATCTTTTTATTAAATATACGCATAATTTTTTATAAACATGAATAATTCTTTGTTAACCCAAAATCCCATTTTATACTAAAATGTTACTCAACAGGGTCTACCTAGGCCCTACTGGTCTTCTCTATATCCCATTACACTCCAACAACAACAATCAAGGGTTCCCCTACATCTTAATCGGATTAAATCAACGGATGAAAAATATGTAGTTTTCCAGGAGTAGTCGATCGATCGATGGCAGGGGGTCGATCGATCGATAGTCGATCAATCGATGCTCTTGGGTCGATCGATCGATCAAGCAATTCTTTCCCATAAACTACAAATTAGACGTACGGGTTTCATCTTCCAATTTCTCCAAAAACGTCATTAACAGGTCTAAAATTCTCAAATAACGATACTACAAGTTCCATATACATATATACAAGATTTCCTACGTGAAACATGTATAAAAACATCAACGATATCGAATTAATGCGGTAAAATTGACATAATCTTCAAGAACCCTAATTTTGAAAGAATTATCCATTCCTCTAATTATCTCCCAGATTTCTTGTTTCTAAACACATAGTAGTTCGTGGGTAATCCTCTACATGTGATGGGTATATCCAGAATATAATGAATCTCTCTAAACATGCGATTTAAAGTCTCTAAATTCACAATTTCTTTCATAAAACATGATCTTGGTAATCCTAAACTAACATGGGTGAGGCATTAACCAAAATAAAGCAAGATAGATACTTGCCTTAAATTCAAGGTTCTGATTTCGAGGACGAAATGGTATGGCTGCGTTCCTCGTCGCGCGATCTACGTTTTGGTGGTGGTGGCGGTGCAAACGGGTGAGTTCGCCTTGGATTGCTTGGAAAGCTCTCCAACTCCTTCTCTAATAGTCGTTCTTTGATTTTGTGTTTGCTAACCCTAAGAGACAATTCCAAATGTCTGATATGACCTAATTAAATTCGTGGGTTTAATTACCCAAAAATGTAAGATGTCTATAATACCCTCCCGGGATGTCAAATAAGCCTAAAAATGCCTCGAGACCCAAACTAAACCCAAGGGTATACTTTTCTGACTATCTCGACCCTTTCGGACACATTGGCGCACTCAAAATGATCATACGGGTAACTTATAATTTATTCACTTTATATAATAATAATTTAGTCCTAACACGACACAGGCGCGTCCCGACTTAAATTTCCATAATTGTCATTTTATTCACTCGTGACAATTTTTAACAAAAATCAATTCTACATATTACTTTAATCAATAAGTAATATCTAACGAATCCACAAACTTTCAATAATTACTAACTCTCGTCACGCTAGTAAATATTTTAAACAACTTTCAGGATTAAAATTAAATTAATTTATCTCAATTAAATTTAATAAATTCCTAAATTTAAAAAGCCATAAAAATACGAGGTATTACAATTTCTTACCACCTCATTCAGTTTTTCTCCCTAACCTTATTCTCCAAGAAGTCATTCGATTGGTGAGTAAGCTTTTCAATATTGTTGGGGAGCTTTGTCTTTTAGCCCTAAAATATCGGAACTCATTACCTCCTTGGGGAAAAAATTCTTTCGAAGGTTCTTTCGATAGGTTTTCAAAGCATCAGCTACCTTGGAAAGAAACTCTGACTTCGAACCGTTTGGGAATGAAAAATGTCGTATTCAGTTGATCACAAATGTCATTTTTTAAGGCATAACCAACCTTCTTCCATTTGTCTGCACCCCGATACCCATAGTCATCTTTCCCAGAGACAGAAAATAGCTTTTAAAAAGCTGAACGTCACCCTTTTCACCGATTATATTATCCCCGCCAATGTACAAATAAATGCATTTCTTAGGGTTAGCTTGGGATCCCTCAGCAGTAGAAGTTGGGGGTGTCGGATTAGCAAGGGTTCTTGAGTTGGGGATCTCGAAGTTAGAATGAATCTTCGGCAGAGTAGAGTATTGATATGCCGGAGGAGTTGAGAATTGAGCTTGTGGAGTAGGAGAACGCTCATTTGGCGGTGTTTCGCTATTTTGTTCATTGTTGTCGTTTCTTTTCGACTTTCATATATATATATATATATATATATATATATATATGTGTGTGTGTGTGTGTGTGTGTGTGTGTGTGTGTGCGGGCTCGCGCGTAATTTTTCGATGGCTTTTAAAACATGATCGATGTGTCCAATTTCCATCCAATCAGTATTAGTTTTTAAAAATATATGAAATTTTACACACGGTCAAGTAGTCAGAAGAGTGTCTATGATTGACATATAAAGGGTTCAACACAAGATTATCCCCTAATACTTTTAAATTTTCTACTTTATTGAAATATAATAACATAATTATAGAACATTAGTTTTCATATACAATTCTACGTCAAGGGTTCATATAATATAATATAATTCCTTTTTTTGAATATCACTATTACAACCAATATATGTCGATTTTAAAAGAATATGTATTCACATAAATTCAATAACCACACACCGAACACACACACACCCTGAACACACACACATGCTGAACACACACACACACTGAACATATATATACACACACTGAAAATATACACACATACAGAAAACACACACAAATTTTTTTTTAAGTAAAATGAAAGGAGTACCTTGTGGATAGAGAGAAGTTGCTAAAAAATAAAAGGAGGGAAAGAGAGGTCACCGAAAAATGAATTCGCCGATAGAGAGATAGAGGGAGTTTTCTGATTTTTACCAAGGGTGAAATAAAATGTAGGCTTCTGATTTCATTTACACCTTAAACGGGGTCACGATCCAAACCCGTGACGCTTTGTAAGACCCCTTAATGAGTTTTAATTGGTCATAATTATCGACAATGACCCAATAGGTAAGCAATTGAAAGCTCGAGAGTTGTTCACGGTTATGGAGCGTGACCATCCTAAAGTGACCATTTTAAAATAAGAGTGGGGGTTATGGTTTTGGACTGTAACCAACGTTCACTAGTAATTATCACACATGGGTCATGATTCTTGAACGTGACCAACTTTGTGACCAAAATAGAGGGAATTTTTGCACAAAAATATCATTGATCACGGTATGTGGTCATTGGTGGGTCATGAGTCATAAGCGTGACCACTAGTGTGACCAAAAGCACGGGACACTTGGTGTCATCTTGGGTCACGAGTGAGTCACGATTGTTGAATGTGACCCCCTTAGTCACCGCTCTAGATTGTGACTAACCCCTTAATAAGGTCACCCTAAACCTTAGTCACTTATTTGGTTACGATAAATAGTTTAGGATCACGAGTTTAGATAGTGACCCCTAGTCAAGGTCTAAAATTGTGACCCATTTACTCTGATAATTTTTTATTTTTAGTGTAGTGATATTTTCATATCTCCTACACATGTATGTGATGTGACTATTATTGAATTCATTCTATCACATGGTATATGCTTGGGGAAACATTTTTAATTAATGACATTAGATAGTGGTGAACTAACAGTGTCAAGACAGGCTGCTGGGATTGTCTGGTCGATCTTATGTCACAGTTGATCGGATTCATCACTGAGCGAATCTCCTTATTGTGGATAAGGACACATGTTGTCTTTTGACTAGCCTGCAAGGTATTCCATATTTATGGTATAACGGTTAATAATCATAAAAAAAATTGAACATTGAATTGTCACCAATGATGGTGAATAATTCTAATGTTTTTTACCATCGAAGATTACCAAAGACTTCTATAACTGTCCAGAAGTGTGACCTGACATTCCAAGATTGGTGTCATTTATGTGTTTTTAACTAGAAAATGAGACATACACCACAAGAAATCACTGAAATTCAAGCTTCTGATACAAAAATCTAGAGAGAGTATGACCGTTTTACTAAACGTGTTTTGGTGAAAACACAAAACGCTATAACAGTCCAAAATCTTGGTTTGAATTCCTTATCATGACATTCTATGTGTATTTTGAACTAATAAATAAGTAATATACCAAAATAAATCTCAGGAATTCAAGATTTCAATGCAAAAAGCGGTTCATCATTTGGACCTTTGTAGAGAGAGTTGTGACCGTTTTATTGAACGTATTTTCGGTGACTCCACAACCTCAGAATGAAATCATGTCAATTATAAAGCTAATAAGATTTCAATTATTGGTGTTAAAATTTATCTCCTATGATCATGAATCTATATGTTCAATCCAATTGGTTCATGAATAATTTTTAGACGACATCCTACCCAATTCCTACCAACAACCATTATAATTCATCATCCGTAAGGACCGCTTCGAATAATAAATATCACGGGGCATGAATAAGATATTCATTGCCTTCCACAAAAACTTTGAGGGATACCCCGTGATTTGGTTCGAAGCACATATTATGGGCAATTTTTTCTTACAACTCTACATATGTTTAAACATCTTCTTGTTGCCCAAAATTTAGTTTGAACACCATTTTTTAGACCCCGAGTTTTTTGAAATCCTTTTATGATATACCGGTCTCCCTAGCTTTAGATTAGCTTTGCGATTTTGTAATTCGAAAGGTAGAGTATCATCGTTACATTTTTTCTACAAATTTCTGGCATTTTCTTTGCCAATTGTATTTACAAAATAGGCACTTTGTAGAATGTTGGTGGCAGGGACTGTTACAATCGAATTATAGAGATTTTTACTAAAATATTGTAAACTCTGGGAAAAATCATTGAGAATTGTAACGTTTGTCTCATACACCATTGAAATTTATCACTAACCAAATATTTCTCTTTCCATAGTTTGTGTCCTATACATGATTAACCATTGAATAACACTTTAATATATTTAAGTGCGAGCATTGCAAGCAAGGTTGTTGTATTATCAACCAATATATCTTAGCCTTGTGATAATATCATACGATTATGTATCGTTCGATGCTTCAGTTAGGAAAACTTGTACTTTTCTTAAGGAAGACTTTAACGTGAGTGCTAAATTGAGATAACTAACTAGAACAAAAGAAGAAGGTGTAAATTGCATAAACTAAAACAAAAGAAAATCTTTGGGATAAAAGAAAAGTAAATGCAAAAAATTAAAGGATTACAACAAAAAATGTAAAGCAAGAAAGCAAAAGAAATCAAATGTAATGGTAAAAAACCTTTAATAAACTTTAAAAGAAGTTGCAATCTACCTTACAATCTACTTCAAAATGAAAGAAAAATAATAAATAAATGAAAAGAAAAGAAAAGAAATAAAGGGGGGAAAATGATAAAATAAGTAAATGTAGTTTTGTGGTGATGGAGTCCTACTTTTGTCTTTAAAGCGGGATGAATTTACAGTTGTCTTCAATAACTAACTTTTTTTGGCTCGAAATAACTTTAGCTTTGAAGCTATAATCACCCATGATTACCTCCAAATTACCTCTAATTTAAATAATAAATGATTTAAACTTTTCACTAAAAATTCTTGCAATAACCACCATATAACCGCCACTAACTTCTCCCATCATCCAGTCACATATCAAAAAAGTCATGAGATGAACCTGTTAAAATATGGTGTTAACAACATCCCTAAGGATAAGTGACACAAATGGAGGAGGTTGACCCATCAATCAAGGTATAAGGAGTCAAAGACACATTTGGAGGAATAAATACCCACTAAAAAGACATTTTAGTCATATGGGACAAGAACAATTAACCTAATCTTTCAAGATAAACCACTCTATAACATATTGTGAGAGTAGTATATGGCAAGAGGAATAACACATTGATACCATCATCAATTGGGCTACATAAAAAATAAACAAATGCAAAATAAAAAGATAATAATTTCATAAATGGACGTAAAAATGAGTCAAAGAAAAAGATAAAAAAAACATATTACACCTCATTCTCAACCAAGACAAAGCCCATAGCGGCACCAAAAAAACAGAAGAACTAAACCTTTGGTGTATTTGTATGTCCTTATCCTCCCATAACTAGATAATCATCATGAAAAAAGTTTGAAGAAAATGTAGTATTGCCCCTTAATACTCATGCCCAACCTATAAGTAGTTGGCGGTGCATAACCAACCTTGTGGGCTCGATAATAATGTAGATTCCCCCCCCCCCCCCCCCCCATTATGGTCACGTTGGTTGTCACCACACTAAATGGATAACTGTCTAACTTGTCGGTGTCATTACCACACATACTATCCATAATGAAAATAAAAATCATGAACTAAAAAGATAAAGGAGAAACACCAACAAGGTCGAACAAACACAAAAAAAACATCGCCCAAGTATAAAGCCATTGTTGGTCTACGAAGTTGGTTTTAAGATAAAAGAGTTTTGATCTACTACATGAATAATACAAATTACATGGAGGAGTTTAAACTTCTACAAACACACATTTTTATCTCACTATAGAAGCTAAGATATCGCATGGTAATAAAAACACCTAGAGACCCAACCCTTGTCGGCAAAAATAAAAATAAATAAAGCATTATAGGGCACACTAGCAACGATATAACCGTCCAACAAATGCAGTTTCACTGTACAATAAAAGTACACCCCACACTTTGGCCTATTAAAGAGCCCCCGGTCCTGGTATCCCATACTGACTAACCCTGTGCACATATGGTTCTCTCTTATTATAAATACCCAAGTGACTTAAACACAAACCTGTTATGCCCCTACGTTAATGACATAATATTGATCTTATATTGAAGGGCCCCGCACATATAAGGCTCTCCCTCATCACAGGTCCATAGGTGACCTAACTAAAGAACTATCATACATCGAACCTCTAAAATCTATTTTGATGGCCCTTGCGTGAACTTGTACCAACTATCACTGTGTATATAAGGTCGCCTTTCATTAAACATCCCTAAAAGTGACTTAAATAGAGAAACACCATGCACTTGATTCTCTCGACTCTACGTTGATACATTATTAGTCATGTACCAATAATCATCATGCATATAAGGTCCTCTCTTATCACGGGTCCCCAAATGACTTAAGTAGAGACCTTTCACACTCAAAATCTATCAAATTTACATCGATGACCAAGCCTAGTCTTATACCTATAATCACCATGAATATAATTTTCTTCCTCTTATCACAGGTCCCTAAGTGAACAAAACCAAAACCTCCCATGTGTCGAATCTTTCGAATATGCATAGACTCACCCATTTATAGTCTATGATAATAAAGCAAACTTGTGATATTCTATCTCATCACATGACTCCAATCAACCTAGTTCAGAATCCTCCCACATCCAGATTCTATGCCAATGATCCACCCATTATAAATAAGGTTCTCTCTCATTATAGTTTCATGAGTGACCATAAATGGATAACTTACCCCATTTATCCCCACCACTCATCCAACCATAACATCATTTCGACAACTAGCATAACTACATCAAAATAGGCGGATGGTCACGATAAGCTGGCCACGGTCTTGGTCCGTGACTAGCGGGTCATGGCCCAAAGTCGTGACCATCATAGAAACACATGTGACCAACTCCATAACCAGGTTGGGTCAAGTTCGTTTACGGCCTAGGTCCATGACTAGGTTAGGTCACGACCATGGTCTGGGATCAGTCCGTGACCATCATGGCAGCAAAATTGCACCAAAATTCCCTTCAACTGTGGTCACGGTCGTTGGTCATGACCATGGCCAAAATTTCCCTCGAACGAGGTCATAACTTTGGATCGTGACTATTTTGAATTGGTCACGGTTGTCATTACCATTCCAATTATGTGGACACGGTCACAGATGATGACGAGGAAAAAAAAAGGGTCATAGTAGATTGTCACGACCCTGAGCCGTGTTCAGCCTTTTTATTTATAAGCCCAAAACCCTTAATCCATTTCACACTCACTTATTCTCTGTCTTAAATCGTAAACCCCCTCTATTTATCTCTCTTTCTCTCTCTCTCTATCTCTCTCTCTCTCTCTCTCTCTCTATATATATATATATATATATATATATATATATATGTATATATATATATATGTGTGTGTGTGTGTGCGTGTGTGTGTGTGCGTGCGCGCGCGCGTGTGTGTATGTGTGTGTGTGTGTGTGTGTATTTATGTAAGTGTATTTGTGTGTGTGTGTGCGTGTATATGCCGTGTATATGGGTGTACATGTGTGTGTATGCAGTGTGTGTATATACTAACCGAATTTTCAATTTAAAATTTAAAATTTTCCCTACCCTAATTTTCACTTTAAAATTTGTGCAAAACTCTATATTTATAATTTTTAATTCTTAAACCCTAATTAGTGAAAATTGTGCCCATTTTTTTAAAACTAAATTAGTGGAAAATTACCCTATTTACTAAATCCTAATTCAAAACTAATTTATTGCGAAAATACCCTAAACCCTATCTATTAAACCCTGGTTTAGTGAGAAACTACCCTAAACCCTAAATTAGTGAGAAACAACCCTAATTTAGCGAGAAAAGGCCCTAAACCCTATTTACTAAACCTTAATTTAATTAAAAACTACTCTAAACCCTATTTACTAAATCCTAATTTATGAACCAAATTGATGAGACTTACTACAAGATATTGTTATTATCGGTATGTATTATATTATGTAGATGATAGAAGGAGTAGGGGATAATTATTGGTTATTGGTTTGGTTGTTGGATAGTGATGTTGAATTGCTTGGATTGATAATACACATAGACTTTCAAACTCTCTCATAATAAACCCTAACAAAATGTGTCTTAACACTTACTGTTGGTTCTTGTTTGGATTTCACCTCGGTGAGATCCAACAGGCACGGGGTTAAGAGAAGGGTAGTGATGAATCAATACCTTAATCAAACTAACATACCCTTATACCTCATATGCTAAAATAAGATAAACTTAAATTGAATTTGTTATAAAAAAATAGCTAGTTATTGATTAATTACAGCCTTTATTTTTAGGACTCATATTCACGTCCTTGTATATTTTTTTCAGGAAAAATGAGGCACGGTGATAATCACTGGCAACAAGAGTGCGAGAGGTTGCAATTGGACCGCTCTTATACCTCTTCTATTAGTGCGTGCCATTTTGAGGGTACTCCTATTTATAAGTTTAGGAATAAGAAGATCAAACAATTTAACTACCTTGCAAATCCTAGAGTTGATCGCCAATAAGAGTATTTGTTCGATCGTATTATATTTTCCCTACCAGAAAGCTAGGATGATGATATAGAGAATACATTCCGAGTGCATAATCCCGATGTAGCCCTGACCTTGCTTACGCTATTAGAAGAAGGCGGAAAAAAAATTCACCCGTTATGAATACAACTACGTACAAAGAGCATTGACATAGACTATGATGTCTCATAACATATGCACGTTAAATCTAATCTTGCAATAAGTTGAAGAAGATGGGATTCTGAGTTCATGTCACAGATATTTATACGTCAATTATAGATGCGCTTCCTCCTAGTTGGCCACGTGCAAAAATTCATAGATTTTTAGAAACTAATACCGAATGGATAAAGATCAGACACATTAAACATATTTTAAAGTCTTACTTTGAAAATGTAGATAAATATATATAGTCGTAAACATGATTACCTAGTTATAATTTCATATTATTTAGTCACTTATTAATTTTTACTTTTCTAGATAACGCTGGGGGACAATGGACAAAATGTACCAATTGACGAGGTGACACCCCGACGAGGATCCTCATCTCACGCACATTAACAAAAATTCTCATCATAAAATTGCTGAGCAATTACCAACTTCACCATTAGTTAAGTCCAATACTCCAAGTACGACTCTAAGTAAAAGTAGGCAACAAACCCTCGTTGTTCCCACGCCACCACCCAGCGCTCCTGACACCTCCCGATCAAATGAGAAGAAACCAACTTGGTTCTCCCTTCTTGAGAATAACCCCACTGGTGATAAAAATGACCTCTAGAAATTTAAATACCAGTGTTTTTCACTTGGGAAAATGAATATTGGAGTCGGGGGAGTAGACAACTGGAACCTAGTTGATAAATTCATCAAAGATAACATTTATGACCAACTCTATAAGTGGTTTTTATTTCTCAAACTGAGAATATACCGAAAAAATCTTAGACAGATGTCAGCAACGACCAAATCGAGCTAACTTGTACGTGCATGCCCGATGGGACAAAGATAACAAATTCTCATCACACTTGGCTAAGACTCTAGAATCAATAGACACCATTACCAGTCAGTCAAGTTTGAGCCCTTACGATGACATAAAAAATGATGGCCTGACACAGACTTTTGGAAAGGACAAAAAAGGGAGGAGGAAAGGTATAGGATCACATATGCCAAAAACAAAATTCAAATACACTGCAGCTCTCATGGATGAGCTTTCTTCAATAAAGAATCGTATCTCGACCCAAGAGGAATATCAGTCGAAGAGAGATGGGGACATTTAGAAGATTAAAGCTAATTGTAATTGGGAAACTTGTATCCTTATATACTCAAGTCCTTCATCCCCCAATGCCTCCTAAATATTTCCCTTAACCTCCTTCTCAAGGTTTTCCCTTTCCACCCTCTGCAAGTTTCCCCTCATAAATGTCGCCTCCTTCAACATTCTCATCACAAATCCTACATCTTTTAATACTCCCCTTCCTAGTGCTTCCTCTTGTCACAGGTCTTGGATTATCGTCACCCACTCACAGTGACTATGCCAAGCAGTTCTATTTCAAAGACCTGGCCAATAGTAAGATTGTTGGCATGTGCACACTCATCTCCATAGTTATTGGAACTAAAGTACATAACTGACATTTGCAGAAGGGTGAGGCTCAGGTGACGGTTGATGAAATATACACCGGTTGCGAAGATGTACCTGTGCACGTTGACAATGGATAAGTGAAAGAGTTCAAGTATTAAGCAAATTGTTTTATCACTTGGCTAGTTTTTCTATTGTTTAAGTTGCAATAATATTTTGTTCCAGTTGGTCAAGTTGTAATAATTTGAGTTGTACTAATATTTTGTTCTAGTTGGTAATAATATTTTGTTTCGTTGGGACATTTTCATAAATTGTTTAATTTGAGTTTAAGTTGTGATATTTTCGTAATTTGCTAATTTGTTTAATATTTTTATGCAACATGACATTTGTTTTAACATATTAATACAGGACTAAAATTTGACAATTATTAAATGGATTTTCCACAATACAAAAAGTGGATGGGGCAGACTAACCGAATAACAAATAATCATGTAAAGGGCATTCAAGAATTTGTTAAATACCCTTATAAGAATCTTAAAAGTGATAAGATTTCGTGTCCATGCCCCCGTTGTATGAAAGAAAAATATAAGTCTTTAAAAGAGGTTAAGTTGCATTTACCAAAGTGGAGACTTTGTCAAGACTATAAGATATGGACATACCATGGTGAAAAAAATATACCTTATGTTCCGAAAGAATTTCCAGTACCCGACTGCATAATAGAACCCCAATGAGCGGAAGTGGTATATGATTTGCCAATAAATCGTCCATTAACTGACCTAATTGATTATGCTTACGGAGTCCACCACCATTAAAACCACCAACCTATGGATACAAAAAATGTGCATTATGACCAAGTAAATGAACAATTTGATGCTGAATTACTAGGAGATCGGAAATACATACCGTTGAAAGTCGATGTGACTAGACCGTTGTATGAAGATTGCGATGAAGATCACTTGGTATTATATTCAATGATTTTTTTGAATAATTTAAAGAGGCAATATGGTTATTCTGGCAACATTTTAACTGAAATTCTTAAGTGGGTTAAATAAATTCTCCCAAAAGAGAACACATTACCAAACAATTATCATAGCATGAAGAAGAGCTTAAAAGGTTTTGGTTTGAAGTACAAATATATTCATGCATGCAAGTATTATTGTGTATTGTACCTCAACGAGCACGAAGAGAATGATGAGTGTCCTATATGTAGTGAGCCTATATATGTGTCTTGTGAAAATGAAAAGGAAAAGGTTGCAAAATATCACAAGTGCTCGAAAGTTCCACAAAAGGTTTTGAAGTATTTTCCGCTTGGTCTACAATTAAAATGGTTTTTCAATGTATCGTTGATAGCATAGGCTATGATATGGCATGCTACATGCGAGGTGGGTGGAGATCTGAGGCGTCATTAGGTTGATTCAGTCATTTGGTGAATTTCAAACGCACAACACCCTAAATTTGTAAAGAAATCGCGCAAAGTCCGTCTTGCAATCTCGAACGATGGGTTTAACCCTTTCGATAATTTAAGTACTAATCAAAATTATTGTTCAGTTTTCATGGCGCCTTTAAGTCTCCCTCTGATACTGTTCATGAGAAAGGAGTTCACACTGTTATCTTTATTGATACCCGAGTTGAAGGCTCCTGGCGATTATATTGATATATTATTAGCCCCATTAATTGAAGAACTTAAAGAGTTATAGGATAAAGGCGTGATGGCATTTGACTCTCATATAGGTAAAGAGTTCACACTTAAAACAGTGGTGATGTGGGCAATCTACAACCTTCCTGCTTATGGGACCTTGTCTGGTTATAATGTTCATAGCCATTATGGATGTCCTATATGTGGGGAGAAAATTGAAGCCAATTGGTTATATCATAGTGGTAAGATGAGTTATACGGGTCATCGTAGATTTCTGTCGACCAGTCACCCTTTCAAGAATGACAAGTCTAACTTTTTGCCTCTCTGTCACGAGTGCAGGATGCAACCTGCTCAGCTTTCTGGTCAGCAGATTAAGGAGACTGTAGGGAATAGGTATGTAGGCAAATACCCTCAGTTTCTAAACCTGAATCGTAAAGTTAGATAGGATATAAATGACCCTAATAAAGTAAAGCCATAGTCCAGACGATCAATATTTTTTTACGTGTATTGGAAAGATAATCATGGAAGGCATGTAACTGATGTGATGCACACAGAGAAGAATGTTGCAAAACATCTGATAGGAACATGTCTAAGTGGATCTCACTCAAAATATGGAGAGAGGACCCACCTTGATCTAAAGGATATGAAAATAAATAAGAAATTATGGTTAAAAATGATCCTACAATAGGAATAATTTATATCCCCCGGATGCTTTCACTTTGAAAACTAGTGAGAAGAATATCCTTTAAGACACTTTGCTCAACCTGAAGACACCAACTGGTTATTCTGGTACTTTACGTAGGATAGTATGTGATTAGGCATAAATTCTTCATATTTATCCCCGTAATTTATAGGCTTTTATTACACCGTGCGGTGTAATTTGAGTTGATTTATCTCATATCCTTACTACTGACATCTTCTATCTAGTGCATCAAGTTTCATGTATTTCTCTTACATTTTGCAAGTATTTTATGCAAGTGAAGAAAAGAGAAAACTAAAAATCAAGAAAGAAAGAAAGAAAATAAGAAAAGTCAAGGGCAAAAGAGTAATTATACATCCAAAATTCGGACGCGGAACCTCAGAGAAGTTAAAGACCTGGAGTCCATAAGCGCATAGGAAGAAATGGCATCCAAATTCGAGTCCCAGTTGCAAAGTTATGAAGCTTCAAAGTTGAGAAGAAATCAAAGAAAAATTAAGGGAAAATTCAAAGAACTGAACCAATGGAAGCATATCAGAACCAGTTCTCCTCACTGAAAGATACAATCCGAACCGATGGAAAAATAAGGGAACCAATTCAGCAAACTCTCAAAGCCAAACCTAACCGATGAGCAAGACTCATAACCGGTTCGGCACATTAGAATTAGTGAACTGGTTCTCCCGGTAAAGAAGGAAATTTTCGTACCGATTCCGCGTGATGAAATCTGAATTTTTATTTCTTAAAATTAGAGTTGTGCATAGTGAAAACACTTAACAAAACGTGGTTTATTGTAATACCAGACATTAGGAAGTTAGTTTTTACATAGTTTTGAGAGATTCTTGAAGGCAAGAACCCTGGGATCAATATTTTTCAACAATTATTCATCTTTTACATTGAATTCAAGGTTTTTTCTTCAATCCAAGTATAGTGTCATTATTAATTTCAATTTAAACAATGAAGGTCGTTATCACTGATTATTTAAAAAGGCAGGTCAACGTTGATACAAAGTCATCTTATTTTATCTCATCAGACAATTATTTTGATACCTTACCGATATGAGTACACTTAGTGATGGTCTTAAGGTCGCATATTTTCGTCAACACAAAAACATTATGAATTGTTGAGGCAACCTAAGACCTTACATGAGAATCCCTTGGCATTGAGTAGTCTAACCAGCATTGGTCAGATAAAATCTTAAATGAGTGGATTGTTTGGCTTAGGGATTACTTGGTTCGAGCCAAAGAATCAATGCCACTCGATTATTATCAAGCTAGATGCAATCTTTTTCCATCTGTGTGGATCCCACCAGAGTGCCTTTTGCTTCTAATAGTCCATGAACCATATCAAAACCATTCTCAACGATTCCATCGAAAGTGAGCCTATTTTTTTTCATGAGGTTCAAGTAGAGACTTATGTCTCTTATTCCTGGGAGGTCTTCTTCCACTAGCGTGTCTTTTTTGAAAACTCTATTTATTCTGGTGTGGACGATAGGCATATATTTCTTTGTTTTAATAGGACTCCTTCCAAGCATTGTTTCCATCTACTATTATCCAAAAATAATAAAGTTATTAAACGTGTTTTATTTTCTCATTGCTGCAATTTGATACCGGATAAAGCAAGCCTTGGTTTTTTTTCCTTGTAATGGACTTAGAAGAGGGGGGATGTGTCAAGTATCGGTTTAGGATCATGTCTTCTTAGGACTATTTTGGACGTATAATGTAATTTCAGTAGTAATATTCCATTTCAGTTGGAAAATGCAATCATATGTTTGTGTAGTACAAGTGATCAAGGGGTAATAACTCATATTGCAAGAGGAAACTTTACGCAGAGTTCCATTACTATTAATGGTTGGTTTCGTAATTTCTTATGGGCACAGGCATCCCAGGTAATTCAGTCTTACGGTTCTTCATTATCTCCATATGTACTTACGGGTACATTATCTCCCTGATTTGGTATTATAGACACCACATTCTAGGACCTATCTAAGTTTCTCCTTAGGTCTCTAGCACCTCCCCATTTCACTAGAAAACCCTAGGTCGCACTCCGAGTACCGATCTAGAGGCCACCGGGCGCTCCTGAGCCCCATTTGACTCCTATGAACTCTATCGTGAGAGAAAAATATCTTTGAATCCTATAAGGGCTCTGAATCTCCTTTCCAACATTCCACCCCATGCATGAATCGGCATAACGGTTCGGAAAAAAAAACATTTTACTATCGAAAATCAATTCAGAGGCCATCGGGCCCTCCTGAGCCCCAATTTGATCCCAAGCAACTTTATTGTCAGTGAGAAATCACTTTGAATATTCAAAAGGCGCTGAAACCCCTTACCAACAGTCCATCCCATGCGTAAAATGGCAAAACCGTTCAGATGAACGATCAATTTTCCCCCAAAAATCGATATGGAGGCCACCGGACTCACCCAGGCTCAGTTTGACCAAAATTAACTCGTCAACTCGAACGATACTAAATGAATATCCAAAATGAACTGAATACCCTTTCCAACGGCCCGCCCCGTACGCGATTCTGACTTACATTGGAGATGAACGATTTATTTTTACTCCGAGAGGTCACCGGGTGCTTTCGAGCCCCGGTTGACCAAGGTCAACTTTACAAACCAAGAAATACTCTTTGTAATGTCAAATTACATCTCCTAACCTTTCCAAAGTTCCACCCCATGCATGATTCTTACTCCCCATGCGAACAAACGATATGTTTCCGTCCGACGATCTCTTGTCCAAAGGACTGACGTGCGCTTCCGAGCCACATTTAATCAAAGTCAACTCCTGTACCCGGTAAAGGTCCAAAGGACTCTTGAAGTTCTCTTAAGTACCTTTTTAATGGTATGCCCCATGCATGATTCAGATCAATGAATTACAACAGTTTTTCTAAAAAAGCCTGCTCAAGGCTTCCAATTAGTAGGTCCACTTCCTTACCTATCGGCAGTGTGTCTATGGTCACCTGCCGATGGAAAGGACTAGGACAATGCCGATACGCACCACCCCTCACCCTATAAATAGAGGGCCTGACCTCACTACCAACACAGACCAGAGATCCATCAGCATCAGAGATCTCAGCAATATTATCTAGAAATCAACGAAGTTCCTCCATATGAAGTTCCATTCAAGCTTATATTACCATACTTTTAATATCCAATTTAGCAAATCTTATTCTCTCTCAGCCAACCTTCACCTCACATTCAAGGTAGTTCATCCAATATCAAAGTTCAAGCTTCAAAGAAGGTCCAATTCCTTCCCTATCTTTTTAAATTTCTTAGTTTTGCATAAATTACCTTAGATTCGTAATATAGTTCTTACTTTAATTCATAAACATTAATATCTACATATTTATTAGTATATTGCACATACTTTATTTTCTACAAAAAAAATCCAAAACAAACAAAAAATAGGGTTACACTTATAAATTCCGGATGGGATTATCCATCATCCTTTTTCAAAACTTAAACACAATTTTCTACACACACCACTACACCAAATCTGCCCATTTTTTAAGGTCATTGACCTTGACAAATCCAACTTGTCAAGGTCAATGACCGTGACATTTCGAGGCGAGACAACTTTTTTTGTCACGGTCATTGACCTTGACACAAAACTCGCGTTTTATGTCACGGTCGTGTCGCGGTCAATGACCGCGACACGTTTGTCACGGTTTATAATCGTGACAAAGCCGTGAACCTTCTAAAAAAATTGTCACTTCCATTAACCGTGACACGTCCGTGACAACAGTTGTCATGGACGTGTCACGGTCAATGACCGTGACAATTCTGGGCAGAATTTAAAAAAAATCTGCTGGGCAGTATGGCCACTGCCACTGCCCAGCAGTATATTTGTACCTGTTATAGCAACGTTGTACCTGTTCCAAACACCATATATCCGAACAAACTAAAGATAATGCAAATATATATTCAAATAAGAAACTATTTAAAAAGAAACAACATCACCATCATTTTATCTCAAATCTACAAACTATTTGCATGGAAAAGAGATTTTGTACCGCGACGCTCGGGAACACCTCCTTATCCTTCCCTTCTCGTCCGAATAGCCACATAAGTATAGAGCATATGTGGCCTACCCTTAGGGCCACTCCCTGTCCCCTGAATTGAAATAAAGTAAAATTAGTATCCGCATCTCAAATATAGATAAATTGAAATCGTAATTGAAATCGAAATCGAAATTGACATATAAATATAAATACATTACTTGTAGTGTCACTCAAACAGCTAACTTGAGCTCATATGGCACCTCCTTCCAACTAATGTACCCCGGGCAATCGTGTCAATTATAATTCTCTTCATATCCAAACACTAAGAAATACCATAATCCTATGGAGTTATGCGTTGCAAATTCCTTCCAACCGTTGTGTAGCCAAAAATCAGCAGTTGAAGTTGTCAATTCCACCTTTCAATGGTCTCCCATGTTTTGCTAGAAGTTCCAAGTGGTGGGGTATGGAAAGTGGAATTGGCAACTTCAACTGGTGATGTTTGGCTACATAACGGTTGGGATGAATTTGCAGAGCATCGCTCCATAGGATTATGGCATTTCTTAGTGTTCGGATAGACTAAGAGATTCAGTTTCCTCTCCACAAATAGGACACCCCACATAACTATGTACTAATCACCTATTAAAGGTAAGAAGCGTATATTCATGGATTAGTATAAACAAAACTTAGATGTAGTTGGAATATTTATGTATTAATCTCCTCTCCACACACGCACACTACACAAGAGTGAAAATGATAAAGTGCAGATCAAGTAAAAGCATTAAAAATGGATGTTTCGGTACAAATTGAAATATTTATTACAAATTGAAAAATTGTTTCAAATTCTGGTTATCATAAAAAATGGATTGATATTCGGTAGGAGCAGCCAAGTCATCCACACTACTATTTAGACGTCTTGGCGCGTGTTGGAAAATTGACCACGGCTCGTTGTTGATATACTCCGAGTAAAACACTTGCTTAACCTTTTGAAATGCACAAACAAACGGCTCATCGATCACGTGGTCGTTGCTCTTCAACTTGGACAAGTCAACCATGATCAAATTGGTGACAGGGTCAACTTTACAAGCATTTTTATCCTCAACTCTTACCCATTCACAGTAAAATACAACCTCTTTGAAGCTTATATAATCCAATTCAAATATATTTTGGATTACACCATAGTAAGTCATTTCAGCTTCAACGAGGTTTTTATCTTTTGCGCTCGCTCGAAAGAAAGTAAGAGCCTTGTATGAAATTCCCGAGTTCTGTACATTTGTACTTTCCTCGTACACTTTAGGGCCGAAAATGTAACCGTTCAATCGATACTTTTTGTACTCTTGTGCCACGAACAAGGGTCCAGTGGCTAGAAGAGCAAGCCTTGATGTCGCATCACCCATCTTTAGGAGCTGAGAATATAGATAAATTAATTATATTAGTGGTAAAATTTTAATGTAATGTAACGTTATATAATGACTGTTTTCATTATAATTACCTCTTGTGTCAACCATAGCCTAAATTCGCTGTCTGATTGTACCATTGTTTTTCGTCTTTTATTGTTCTCACAGGCTTCATATTTACTGCATATTACAAAATTAATCATGTATAAAATAATCTAAAATAATATTAAACATTATAATATTCGAAACTTACTTTTTTCATTCTTCGACATCTTCATATGTGTCAAATAGATAACGAGCTACTTGTTCATGTTGCAAACTCGTTAATTTCACTCGTTTTCCCATCACACTACCACCATCATCGAGGAATTCATTAGTGTCATCAACGCTGGTCGAGTCAGGCATATATTCCCGAGTATATATTGATGACTCCACGGTAATGTATTCCTCTGCAATTAATCCTGCAATATATTGCGTATTCTTGATGTAATCTTTAAAAACTTTCACCAATCTTTCAAACAGATACATCCACCGATATCTAACTGGACCACAAAGAAGTGCCTCGTCGCATAGGTATACCAACAAGTGAACACTTATGTCAAAGAATGCTGGGGAAAAGTACTTCTCCAATACACAAATCGCTTCGTTCACAGCCAATTTTGCGGCCACTATGTGTTCTCGATTCACTACCTTCTCACACAAGAGGGAGAAGGTAATACTAATTTGCATAATAACCCTACGCAAATCCTTGTGCTTGGAGAAACAGTGCTTAAACAATAGAGGAACCAATTGCATGATCACATGTCAATCGTGGGACTTACACCTATGTAAATCATGAGTAACATAATTCACAATCCTTTGAAAGTTGGACGAAAAAGTAGATGGGCCCTTCAAATTATATATTGTGTCTAGAAGCACCTTCCTTTCCTCACTCGTCAAAGTAAACGCACCAGGGGGAATTATTGTCCTTCCCCTACTATCTTCTTTCAACCATAGTTGTGGTTTAAGTTTTAACGTTTTAAGGTCTTTTTCGTGCATTTTCTCCATCTTTCGAATGACTCCCCCCAATGCAAGTACCCACCATATGTTCAGCGAAGTTCTTCTCTGCATGCATCACATCCAATACATGGTGCACCGAGTTTTTCTTCCAATAAGGCAAGTCAAATAAAATTGACCTCCGAGACCATGCCTTTCTTATCTCAGTTTCATTCCCAGTTGGGGTCTTCTTATGCTTGACATTCTTAAATTTGGGATTCTTACCTGGCATATTTGGGCCACATTCAGAAGATTTACTTTTAATTTCTGAACCCGAAAGTTGTCTCGGCGGTAGCCTATGTTCAACTCCGCCCAATAAAAAATTGGAACCTTTCTCAAATCTGAAACTATGAGCTGGGGGTAAAAACCTCATGTGGCAATGGTATACATTTTTTAAGCTAGAGGATAGATGAAGAGATTCAGTCTCCTCTCCACAAATAGGACACCCCAAATAACCATGTACTACACATCCGGATAATGTCCATAAGCTGGAAAATCATGAATTGCCCACATCAACATAGCTTTCAGCGTAAACTCTTCTTTTCTAAAAGAGTCAAATGATTGCACACCCTCTTTCCACAACTCATTTAATTCTTCTACCAAAGGAGCCAGGTAGATATCAATGTCTTCACTTGGTGCCTTTGGCCCAGGTATCAATAAAGCCATCATCGAAAATTCAGGTCTCATACACTGTGAATGAGGGAGGTTGAGTGGAACTAGGATCACTAGCCATACACTCTGATTGGTGCTTAGATTTACAAATGGATTGAAACCATCTGTTGATATAGCCAAACGAATGTTGCGTTGTTCTCGAGCAAAATCGGGATACTCAAAATTCATCCTCCGCCAGGCAGTAGAATCAATAGGATGACGCATGATATTACCCCCTACTTCTGCCCTAGCATGCCAAGTCATTGCCTCTGCAATCCATGGTACTGTGAAAAATCTCTTTAATCTAGGCCCAACGGGAAAATATTTCAATACTTTTTGAGGCACTTTTGAGCTTGTGCCTTCCTTACTAGTAGATTGGACATATCTAGGTTCATCGCATACCGGACAACGATCGAGATTTTCATACTCCTTTCGGTATAGTATGCAGTCATACACACAAGCATGAATCGATTTATACTTCATTCCCAAACCTTTCAAATTGTTCTTCATAACAGGATAGCAATTTAGAAGTGTATTCACCTTGGGTAATAAGCCCTTCACCCATTTCAGAATTCCCGTCACGCTATTACTTGACAAACCGTACTGCGTCTTCAAACTGTGCAAACCAACCATGGCATGTAAAGTTGTTTGATCTTTCTCACAGCCAGAGTATAACGGTTGGGTCGCCTTAAATTTTAAACTTTGGTAGTCATCGTCAAGTTTTATCGTGTTATCTTCACGAGCACTTGAATCTTCTACATCATCAGTAACCTCATTCTCCTCAGCTTCATAAACTCCGTACACATCATCAACTAAATCCTCTAACATATTATGATCTACGTCGTCCCCTTCTACATCTATTCTACTTGTTGAAGGTTGTTGTGAAGGTTGGTCGGGGACAAAAGGAACTTTCAATTCACCGTGAAAACTCCAAAATCGATAACTATCTTGCATACCCGATCTTAACAAATGTAGTTCAACTATTTTCCACTCAAACACCTTAACATTCTTACACCAAGCACACGGACACGGAAACTCTTCATCATTACGACATCTCTTTGCATATTTCACAAATTCGTTAGCACCTCTGCGAAACACATCCCCCATTCTATTAGTCTCACCCATACACTCTTTGTATTTCGGATATCCCATCACAGCTACCACAACTAAACACCTATTAAAGGTAAACAAAACTTAGATTTATAGTATGTTTTATTTAATTATCCCATCATTTAATTATCCTATTAAAGGGTAAGTGGTCCTATCCCATTCAAGAATTCATTTTTCTGTAATATACTTAACAGCTCATGCACATTGTTACGATTTGAAAAAAATTTGACAGCATATCCCCTTAGTTCTCCAAGTACACGACGTAGATTGGCAGGTGTGAGTGTTATTTCAATTGGTCAATTGAAATAACATTCACACTTGTCAATCTAGTATGTACCCAGAGAACATTAAGATACGATTGCATAACTTCCTCCAAAAGTAACAACTTTAAGCCAATAAGAATATTATACAGAAATTATACAGTCTCAAACTGTCCAAACGGGACAATTCGAGAGATCTCATTATAGGGGTAATGACTCTCGAACGGGTCTAAGGGCTATTCAATGCGTACGCATAAGAACTAGAATGCTAGTATTTATGCGCACTATATTTAATTTCAAGTATGTTTCATATAATGGGTTAATTCAAATACAAAAATAAATTCATGGGTTAATTCAAATACAAAAATAAATTCATGGGTTGACCACATACACGCACACACACACACACTATCTAAGCTGTTCTATAGGAATAAAAACAACATTTTTAAAATATGAAGGGCTCACCAATTTGATCAAAAATTTCAACAACATAGACTAATTGATCTTTATTATACAGTTACTACAAATTTACGCACATCGCCGGAATTCAAAAAGTAATTTAATGACTAAAGTAATACTTTTTTTAACTTTAGTTATTCACCACAAATCTTAAAAAATATTTTATTTTTCATGCTTTTTAAACTTCGGATGCTTTTAGCAACTTCGGATGACAATTACTACAAATTTACATTTTTGGATATTATTTTTGGATATTATTTACATTTACACTTTTGGATATTATTTTTGGAAATTTATAGAAAATTACTTATTTATTTACATTTTTAACCCCTACCCTCACCCTGCCCCACCCCCTACCCCACCCTGCCCCACCCCCCACACATGCACACACACGCACATATATACACACATACACACATATATATACACACAGACATATATATAAATGGAAGAGAGAGAGAGAGAGAGAGAGAGAGTATTGAACCTGAAAGTAGAGAGAGAGAGAGAGAGAGCAGCGTCGAGAGAGAGAGAGAGGGAGGGAACGACGCGGGAGGGAAAAAAGAAAGGGGAAAGGATTTTTTGCTGTTAACATTGTCACGGTCGTGTCAAGGTCATTAACCGTGACAATTATTTAAAGAATTGTCACGGTCAATGACCGTGACAATTTATTGTCACGATCGTGTCAAGGTCAATGGCCGTGACAAAAAACGCGTGTTTTTTTGTCACGGTCAATGACCTTGACAAGGGTGGTCGGCTGAAAGGTGACAATTTGGCCATTTTGGTGTAGTGCACACACATAAGAAAATCCCGTTTGAATATATGGGATAAACCCCTCCCCCATGTCACATTCTAACTACGTGGATTTTGATGCCTCTATAGGCTACGTAGGCGTCTTGGATTAGAGCCCGAGACTCGAGTCCAATTATCCAATTTTCTAATTTTTTAGTTTTCTAATTTTCCAAAGTTTATAATTTATCAATTTCTCTAAATCCTCCAATTTTCCTAAATTCCTCATTCGCATATTCTTTCATTAATATACATATTATCCTTATTAGTGTTTCATCCAACACATATTGTCATTTCATGATAACGATCAATATCATGATAAATGCCCAAATCATATTTTCTATATATATTATTTTGGGAATATTCCTATGGATGACCTCACTCTATATTTTCCATGGTATGAGTTGAACGATTCCGATCTCCATTATATATACACGCACGCACACTTCATGGATAAATAAATGAAAATAATAACACTAGCCCATGAGAGACCGAAAGGGTGGGATGGGTGCCTAACACATTCTTATTTCATAACTTAGCCCTCGAACCCTTCGAACTATTGGTTTCGTATGCATCAGTTTGTCTTTGATGCCGCTCTCTCGAGGCGGCGACATGTTATTTTGCCTTTTTTGTGCAAAATAGGCTGGCAACTCCATCTCTTTACATTTACTCCACACCGACGACAGCCGAAGCGTTCCTAAGTAAGGGCGTGAGACCTTTCGATCCCCCTTCCTTCCCCACCATCCCCCCCGCCTCTCCGAGCGGGTAGAAAAGATTCAAACAATTCTAGAGTTCAATTAGGATAATGAATCATAATATAAAAAGTCAAAGCTTCGACTACAATGAAATCTCCCACAACCATTTTCGATCCCTTTCTACTAGCAATTATTTTCACATTTAATACGAGACTTTTTTGTCAGACCATGTCTTCTCGTACCCAAAATTACAATGGATATAAGTCTTTAAGACAACTCCTTTCTTCAAATTTCCTTTTCATATGACGATATTCGCTCGAATTAAGGCTGGTAGATCTTTCCATAAGGTAGTTATCAAACTATCCAAAGTTGAATTCCTTCTATATCCTCTAATCATCGTTATATAGAATAAGATTTTATAACTCTTTCCTTTTACACATTATAAAGGGGGATTTAACATAAGAAAAAAGGAGATCTTTGATGTTTGGTTGTAGAGATTATCATTTGATGCATTCTCTGGAGTGAGAGAGAGATGTTTATTGGAGTTAAGATGACACTCAATGTGGTGAAGCATCATAGAAGTCAAGTAGCGAAACAAAATTGATATTTCCCTAAACTAGCCAAGAGGACACTTCGTTGAAGTAAAAGGGCCTTCGGTTAAGCGATATTTTTCTGTCGTATGATTCATTATTTCTTTGCTACAATTTCTCTTTTACATGTTTGATTGCACTTTTAACAAAAAATAATAATTTCATGCAATCCAGTTATCGTGTTTAAATACAGTTACACCATGTGAGGCTAGATTTCTATAAGGTTAGGGTACATGAACCCAACCTAGGCAATACATATGGATTTAAAAGTGAATAAAAAGTAATCCTTCATTCAAAGGTTTGAACTTTATTGATATAAAGGTTGTAGATCTTTTAATTTTATTTGCCCTAGGAAACCGGAATGTTTAAGGGTGCAACTTGCTTCTTGATAATTTATCATCCTCGTGAAATACAATTTTTTATTTGATATTATACGGAATAAAGTCCTTATATGTTGAATGCTTAGAGAGTATTTGATGTCTCTTAGAATGGAGAATTAGACTTTTGAAGCTTTTATGTTCTATGTAATTACTGACGGTTCGGGGGAGTGTATCCTGACCATATTCTCTCTCATATATTTAAAGTTTTATTTAGTTCTTCTTGCATACGTAGTTTAGTTATTATTGTAATTTAAATTGCAATAGTTGATAGGTAAAATCACACTTCATCACCTTTTTCTTCTTTTTTCGAGTCATTCGTAGGGTTAACCGATCTTCCTATTCGTCGTCATGAGCTTTCATCCTATTCCTTGAGTTCAACACTCGATTTACCAGATTTATACTTGAGCGACTAATTTACACTTGAGTCAATAGAAGCACGCACTAAAAAGAACTTTTAAAGTCGAGTCAAGTTTTTGGCGCCGCTGCAAGGGACTAGGTAAACTTTTAGATTAGGTCGATTTAATTCAACAATTTGACTCTAATTCTTAAAAATCGAAAAATATCAGAAAAAAATTAAAGCATCTCTAAAAGTCCTTACATGCAAAATCCTCAATCCACTCCTACCCGCATTCACAAGAATCCTATAATAGAGTACGACCCCGATAGTCCCCACACTCCTAACGCTCCTCAGTTTTGGGTTCCACTTCCTAGACCACCCAACTCCTTCACGTGTCACACTTCTAGGGCATCGAGTGAGGAATTAGAGTCATTTGGAGAGATACCCATATCGGATAACGCTAGTTTTAGTACTGGTGAGGGTGAGATGCCTTATTGTATCATGAGAGAGCTCTTATATCCCAAGCGAACTGTCACTCCGGGATGCATTATACTTCCATATAATGCGGGACAATTTCACTTTCGAAATGGGATGATCCAGATTCTTCCCACCTTTCACGTTTTGGATTCGGAGAAACCATACCTCCACATTCGTGAGTTCAAAGAGGCTTGCGATATGTTTAGTGATCAAGCTTTGGTCTTTATCACCTAACTTAATCAGATCATGAAGAGATATGCAATCCAATTTTTTTTTTAAATTTCATCAATCTCAACTTTAAACTTTTAGACAATAAGAAAATAAGCCAGTTGATAGATATTGGGAGAGGTTCAACGAGTTAGTCAACACATGGCCACATCATGGTTTTGATAAGTATCGTCTTATCTATTGCTTCCACCAAGGGCTAAGTATAGCTTCCAAAAAACTCGTTGGGACTATATGTGATGGAGAATTTTTTGGGTTAAACGATAACGATGCAGAGGCCCATGTTAAGTATGTCGCCGAGACTACTCGGGCATGGGAAACATCAGACCCTAAAACCCAAACCTGAGCTCGATAAACGTCCACTGCTCCTTTTGTGTCCGGTCTCTATCACGTGGACAAGGACGCCGAGTGGAGACTTTGAGTTAGCAAACTTGAGAAAAAATTAGAGGATGTGGTCAAATCACGGGCAAGATAAACAATCGGATCCACCCGAGCTATGAAAGAAAAGGTGTGTGCAATTTGTAAGGTGGTCTATTCAACGAAGGAATGCTCGACGATACCCACCAACAGGGTTATGATTCATGAACAAGTGGAAGCAGTCGGAGGATTTAAGGGAAATTTTAATGCCCCTCATGGGAATTCTTACAACCCTTCTTGGAGGAACCTTCCTCGATTTAGTTATGGGCAACACAACGCTGCGCTGAATCCTACTTCACACATTGCCCCTCCTCCACCACCACCTACGCATTTTCTACAAGCTCCACACGTGCAAGCACCACCTCCCGAACCATATATCACCCCACCGAGGAGAAATTTTGAGGATACAATAAATCAATTCATACAATCTTAACATGTAACTAATGCTCAAAATGCCCGAATGTTTATCGAGATACATGTGAGCATTTCAAAGTTGCAATCATCTTCGAGTATCCAAGAGAATGGTAAGTTTATGACCCAAGGTCAACCTAGTGTTATCTCTACATCCAACAACCATCAAGAGTAATCTTAAGCAGTCACCACTTTACGTAGTGGGAGAGTTATTGATTTATCACCTCCCCCACACGACAAATCTAAAGATAAGGAGGTTTCACCCGGCATGAAAGAGGCAAAAGATTCCCCCTCAAATGAAAGTGACAATAAAGACAACACTAGTGGGCCCGAAGTCGTAGTGTGATGGAACTCCCAATTTGAGAACAGGATCAAAATTTTCAAATAGGCACACCTAGACTTTAAAACGTGCTGCTAGTGGGTGAAAACCCCAAACAGACCCCTGACGACCCCCCAAGGAGAACAAACACCTCGCACGTGATCAATATAACTCCTAGCAACTGACTGCATAATCGAGGGACTCACAGTTTGAGAACAGGACCAAAATTTGCAGATAGAAACCCTTAGGCTTTAAAATGTGCCACTAGTGTGCAAAAATCCCGAAGATTCGCCGAACGGCCCCGCAAGGGGTATGAGCACCTCGTACGTGACCAACGAAACTCGTAGCAATTGATCGCATAGTCCCGAGACTCCCTGTTCTATAACAAGACCAAAATTTGTAAATAGGCACACTTAGGCTTTAAAATGTGCAACTAGTGGGCGAAAGAACCGAACAACCCTCGAACGGCCCCACAAGGTACATGAACACCTCGCATGTGATCAATGTAACTTGTAGCAACTGATTGCGTAGTCGCGGGACTCCCAGTTTAAGAAAAGAACTGAATTTTGTAAATAGGCACACTTAGGCTTTAAAATGTGTCGCTAGTTGGCAAAAAAAAACCCAAACAGCCCTCAAAAGGCCTCGCAAGGAGCACGAACACCTCGCACTGACCAACATAACTCGTAACAACTGATCGCGTACTCGCGAGACTCTTGGTTCGAGAACATGATCGAAATTTGTGAATAGGCACACTTAGGCTTTAAAATGTGCCGTCAGTGGATAAAAACCCTAAATAACCCTCGAACGGCTCCGTAAGGGGCATGAACACCTCACACATGACCAATGTAACTCGTAGCAACTAATAACGTAGTCACGGGACTCCAAGTTCGAGAATAACACCAAATTTAACAAATAGGCACACTTAGGCCTTAAAATGGTCACTAGTGGGTGAAAATCCCGAACAACCCCCAAACGACCTCGTATGGGGCACAAACACCTCACATGTGACCAACGTAACTCGTAGCAACTGATCGCGTAGTTGAGGGACACTTGGTTCAAGAACAAGACTAAAATTTGCAAATAATCACACTTAGGCTTTAAAACATGCCACTAGTGGGCGAAAACCTCTAACAAACCCCCGAACAGTCGCGCAAGGAGCACGAACACCTCGTATGTGACCAACGTAACTCATAGCAATGGACCGCATAGTGGCAGGACTCCCACTTTGAGAACAGGACTGGATTTTTTTTTTTAAATATAGTCACGGCCTTAGTCCGTGACCATAATTTATATTTTTTTTTCCGTGTTGACTATCTGGTCACGAATGAGATCCGTGACCATATTAAATCATGTGTAGACATTGGCCATGACTTAGGTCCATGACTAAGTAGAAGCATGTGTAGAATTGGGTCATGACCTTAGTCCGTGACCATAAGGAATCATCTATAAACGATGTGTCATAGCCATAGTCCGTGACCAACTAGTCACGACCCTTGTCCATAACCAGCATGCCTTATACTCGCCCATGCCCCGGTCCATGATTGTATCTTTTGGTCAGGGATAAGGTCCATGACCAGCTATTTTAGTCATGCCCTTTTTAGTCCTGGATTGGATACATGAGTTTGGGGCTTAGTCACAACCTGAATCCGTGACCATCCGCCTATTTTAGTGTAGACATTCTCCATTTAGGGGATATACGGAGAACCCAAACTCTCACCATACACCCACTTTCTTGAAAAGCTTTGCCCTAAATTGAATCCCCTAAAACCCAAATCAGTAAACCCTTAAACAAGCATAAAGTCTCTAAAGGGCAACTCACAACACTTCAAACTAAACCCTAAGACCTTGACCAAAGCACAACTCGATAGGCCCAAGTACATGCACTTCTAAAGTATAGAAGAATGTTTTGTAGCATGGCATAAGTATGTCTTGTCCCATAAGCCAATTGTGATAATCGAGTGTTATAATAAATACAATTTTACCTCACGGTACTTAGTCAAATCATTCATCGAAATTATTTTATTGCATTGAATGTGCATTAAATTGCCATTTTGTTACATAAAAGAAGTCCAACCAATAATGATAGTATTCCATCACATTCAATGCCCTTTTACGAAACAACAGAAGGTCTAATCAGTAATGATGATAATCCTCTATATATAATGTCACTTGACTTGTAATTCCAGTGCAATAAAAAAAGCACTAAAACTTCATCGTAAGCCTTCATTAAATACAACTTTACTACATTGTGGAAAGGGTTTGTTGCATGGTACAAATAATACCCCTAGAATACTATAATTATAACTCTACCCATTAGATTCGGGATGCGAAAATATATTCCCTCTTAATTTTTTATAATCCATTCACATATTAAGAGGTGCCCGATTCCTTGAGATTTATAATTTGAGAATCAGAAATTTCTAGGGGAAAAAAGTGTCTAAGATCCTTTTGAAGTTTTTGATCCCGAGTTCAACCGAATAAAATTCTACATCCTAAAGAAATATAAGATAAATCTCCACCCGCCACCCCAACTTTACCTTGTTCCCATCCGAGAAAAAGAGTTTATATTCCAAGTACGCCTTATATTATTATTTAAAGAATACTTAAATTACCCACTAATAATGCTCAAATTTAGGTTCAACTTTGATAATATAGATAACAAATAGTAACTCAGTAAATATAAATGGATATGGTCATTCCAGATATGTGTAAATCACAAATATTGAAGATGGCAAAATAAAAGAGATCAAAACATCATGAATTAAGAAGTTAGATATCATTTGGCCTATATCCACCGAAGAAAAAACTTACTTATCACTCTATTCGGTGGAACACAACCATTGTTAGTGGTTTACAATCTTTTCACGCGCACACACACATGCACGAACATACTCTCTCTCTCTCTCTCTCGTAAATTAGTTATGAAGAGTAACAATACTAAAATGAATGACTTGAAGTGCAAGTTAATGAACAATTGCCTTTTATTAACATGTTATGATTCGATCCAATCTCATAAGATTATGGAAACTCTCCTTCTAGAAGATATATAGTTTTGCAAGATTATTCCCTCCAAATGTTCTTGAAGTTCCAAATGTTTATGATTGAGGTGATTAATGACAAAAATACCCTTTTTAGAGAGATCGTCACATTCTCGATTATTCAATGAAAAATGGCCGACCCTTAGAGGATGAGACCGGCCCATGAATGATGAGGACAACTTTAACAAGTCGAGTCTAAAAGGATAAGTTTTACTTAGACGAAAACATGATCATGATGTTTGTTTTTTATAAAACAAGATGACGACTTTATTTAAACCCGAACACTCTCTTTTACTTGCGTATCCCCACCAAATAAACTGGTAAGAAGTATCCAAGAACCTCGACTTTACTTTTGGGGATTGATATAATGAAAAACTTTGCTACCCAAAGATCTTTGATCTATTATGCAATATAAGGAAAAAGAAAAGGTAGGTTTAAAACATTATCATAAGTATTCGAATCATGATACCTTCATGAATTATGTAAGTTATCCGAATAGGGAGACATACAGTGTATATAAGATGAAGAGGTTAATTTTCTTTTCCTTACAAAAGCTTTCAAGAATGTTTCAAATGCCTGTAATATTTTAGTATATAATCCCACAAATTAAGCCTAGTGTGTGGGCTCTTTCGTAGATCGAAACCTGATAATTTATGAAAGAAATCGTGTTTTCTCTCCTTACCCGTTCATAAAAACGTGAATATTATTATCTATCTCTCTCTCTATCTATCTCTATCTCTAACCCTTGGTATGTTATATTATCTTAAAACCCAACTTTAGACCCACATATACAGGTATACGAAGTGGGCTTAGGCTAATTAGGGTTTCCAGAGAGTTTGGGCATATTACTTGGGTAATGACTATACTAGGGACCCAAGACTAGTAATTGGGCTTCCAAACGAAATTATGAAAATCATATGTTACTTGCTGTAATATATTTTCTTTCCTATTTAGTTATAATTAGTTCCACTAAATAATTATAATTACACTCCAATTTAATTATCTCGAATTACTCAAATAACGATGTCTTGTCTACAAAGTTAGATAACATATAATGTGATTCCTCAGGAAAGCATACAATACCCGCTTGGTGAAATTCAATTCACTGCTAATTGAGTTTCACCAACATCTTATTATTACTTGATCTCAAACTTAACGTATTTGATATTCTACTAGATTATAAATAATCCATTGACTAGGTTTACTAGTAGAATCAAAATTTATAAGTTTATTAAGGGAGTATCGTAATCCAGGATATCTCCCAGATGCAAATTCCTTCCAAATATGATCTCAGACATGTATACAAAATGATTTCCCAACATGCGAAGATTTAGACCCAATAATTGGATCGTCCCATAACAATCAAAGCAATAATTATATGCGCATTTCAATCCTTATAGACTTGAATCCACCTTGTATGTACCTTGTGCAAATGTTGTGAGATTGTGAAAGTCTAATATAGTCAACATGTAGGATTGAATCCACCTTTTTATGTCATTTAATACATTCCTGATGTACTAGTACGATCCTTTTTAAACTACCGGAAAAGTTCCCAAATTATCATATATGTTTTCATAGTAAAGATAAACTACTAAGATCGTATTCGCAACTTAATCGATAAGATGCCACCCTCATATCTAGACTGTGAATGATTCAATTGAACTAGAACTAGAATTTTGATCTTCCATGATTAGGCCAGACCCAACTCACCTGGATTCCTACTAAGTTCAATTGACCAACATTGATATAATATATTTAAAATAAATATAAGGCATTCTCACAAACATGATTCTCATTTTAAAATTAATTTGACACAACTTTATTAATAAATAAACATTACAAATGATTTTAGTAATAAAACTTAATAATCTCCCACTTAGTCTTAAACCCATATGCAGATGCAGCTAATACCCATTACCTCTACATGACTACCAAGATCCTTAGATGGTAAAATCTTTATAAAAGGATCTACTAGGTTGTCCTGAGATGAAATCTTAGTCACGATGACATTAAATGTAATTATCCCTCTTATGAGTCATTTGTTACCTCTGAAAAGACAGTATATTTGGCTTCCATGGTCAAATAAACAATACATGATTGCTTGATACTCCTCAAACTTATGGATCCACCTCCTATAATAAACATATGTCATGAGGTTGATTTCCTGGAATCCTTATCCAACTGAAAGTCTGAGTCGATCTACCCTAAAGGTACAAGACTATTCACTGAGTAAACCATCACATAATCTGTATTCCTTTTCAAATACTTGAAATGTGTTAAACTGTAGTCCAGTGCTCCTCGCTCGAGATAGATTGGAATATGTTAACCATGCCAATAGAAAGTAGATATTCAATCTTGTACATATCATAGCATACATAAGGCTACCCACATCCAAAACATAAGGTATATTCCTCATCATCTCTATCTCATCGGGTTTCTCAAGACATTGATCCTTGGATAGAGAGATTCCATGCGTGAAAGGAAGAAATCTATTCTTGGAATCTTTTATTATAAATTTTATGAGCACGTCATCGATATTAGTGGTTTAGGATTAGTCCAACATCCTATTTTTTTGATTATGTAAGAGCTTGATCCCAAGGATGTGATTGGCTTATCCTCATTCCTTTATATCGAACTGAATAGATAACCACACACTTTTATGCTAGACCAAACACACACATTGTTCATGATTAGGATACTATCATCCACATACAGTAGCAAATATACCACCACATTTCCATCATTTTTTTATACACACGAGTTTTATCCAAGCATTGATCAAAATCAAAAGATTTAATTATATGGTCAAATCGGATGCTTCAAGACTTTAACGCTTAATTAAGTCCATAAATGGGTATCTTAATCTTTCACACCTTGATTTTCTGGCTATTTGTTATGAATCTCACGAGTTGCATTATATAAATGCACTCATCAAGACTACTGTTCAAAAATGCGATATTGATCCAATTGATAAATATCATAATCAAGATGAGATGCAATGGATAAAAGAATCCGGATAGACTTTATCATGGCTAGCGGCGAGAACAATAACCCATAGTCAAACCCCTCTTTCTTATTAAACCCTTTTGCAATAAGCCTTGCTTTCAAGGTTTTCACATTTCCATCTACTCCTATTTTATTTTTGGAGATCCATTTTCATCCGACGAATTTTATCCCATTTAGAAAATATACAAGTTACCAAACTTTCTTCAAGTACATCGAATCCATCTAGGTATTCATATGTGATAGACAAGGTTTCGTCGCGGCGCGAGAGTCACCAACGCGTCGGTCGTGTTATATTCGGCTCACCAACTCTATACAAAAACCTAAACTTATGACTACACTCAATAGGTGAGTATAGCGACCAAGTCCGGGTATCGAATCCACAAAGACGAGTTGCTAGAATTTATAAGGTTTAATATTCCTAAAATAAAAGTGTAAAAGATGATTATACACAAAAAGGAAAAGATACACAAAAGGGAAAGATTAATCTAGGCAAGTGTATTTAAACTAAATTAAATATCCCCCACCCGAGTTAACTAGTATAAAATGATTACATGGGTTGACGAGTTATTAAGACTTTCGTCTTGTTTCGACAGTTAATTAAATCAAAAGTTGTCACACCCTTAAATTCGCCTAACAGTCTAATAAGATTTTAGCATCAACAAATACCCTGAAAATTACGCATGCAAGGTCATAAGCACGGAGCATACATGATATACCCCATTAAATCTCCTAGGCGTAATAAGAAGGACAACGCACTCGAAATAGACTCGTAAAACTCCATCACCAAAGCAAAGCAACATGTCAACCCGAAATGAGTCTTATCCGACACAACCTAGACTAACTTAGCTAGAAAGCATGATAAAAATGCGATAAATAAACGCAATAAAACTACACTAGAAAGCACGGAGAGAAAGCATGTAAACCTAATTATGAAAGCATGTAAATTAACTACAAAGCAAGTAAAGAAAGGAAGACAACTAAATTAATAAACTTACATACATCAAAATGGGCAAAACACCCAAAGGAAATGGAAAGTAGGGAAAAACTCTCAAGACAAACCCTAAACCTAATGTAAAATGCAAGATCCTTTTCTCAAATGAGAGAAATGAGTATTTATACAAAACCCCCCAAAATGGCAAACCTGTAAATAGAAAAGCTGAGAAAAACAGGGGATCGATCGATCGACCCCTTTGGTCGATCGATCAATCAATCAGGTTTCAGCCCACTATTTAAGCTCGAAGGCAAATATCTGAAGGCAAATGCAGGATACGAGTAACAAATGGGAAGAAAAATCAATAAAAAGATAAGGACACTTTCGCAAGTAAATGATTGCATTTAGCATATGCAATAAGCCATTAAACATCTAGGTTACCCTAGTGGACGAGTGTCGTCTCGTGAGGGTTTTCATGGATGAAACCCACAAACATCATAAGGTTTACTCAAAATATGTCCAAACCAACATATGACAAGCCCAACAATAGCGAACAAGATTTCATACACATTATTAGCAAAATGAACGAATTCAAACGGAAGTCCATATTATTAATATTATAAAATGCACCTCATAGAATTAAAACCTTAAAATGTGGGAGGGGAGCGAGCATATGAAAAGTGTGATTTGGCAAAAACTTAAATAAAGTGGATAAAAATTAAAGCAAGCATATATTCAATCCTCACGGCCATTACACTCATCAAGTGAATTCACTGAAAACAGGGAGTTAACACACGGAACATGCGGGCATAAAGAGTAAATGTAAGTGGAAACTAGGTCGCACACATGTCACAAATGAAGAACGCTATATAGGAAATTAAAAGTTGTAACCTCAATGAAAGATACTGCTTATTAAAGGAGGCAGAATGCATTTTCACAGATTATCAAAACTATATTAACTTTTAAATTAAATGCACCCTAAGATCACATATAAATTGATAAAGTTATAATGTAGGTTTGGCCAGGGTCCGAAGCGAAGGATATGTATGTACGGATTCAAAGTGTTCGGAATGAAAACTTAGAATAATGGGAAGAATGCGGGAAATATCAAAAATTAAAGAAACAACCCATAAAAGGCATTGAATATAACAACGGGGAGAGTAATCACAGCTTATTGAACTATATACAACATTTACAAATTTCTCTTTCTTTTTATTTTCTTCTTTTTCTCATGTTTTCTTTTTTGTTTTCTTTTGCTTTTCACTTCTCTTTTTCATCACTTTTTTCACATCTCTTTTCTTTACTTTTCTCACTCTCATATGCTTAAATTGTAACCGCAAAACAAAAACATCATTCAATCCCAAGTAATATTCCAAAAAAAAGTATGGAAGGTGTATGTGTCGTTTAGATCTCCAATTTGGACTTGGTTATGGGATTTGGGGTTATGAAATGAAAGGCTAATATTAAGGCTCAAAGGGGTTTATGAGGGTAAACTATACGGTGAAGTCAAGGTCAATATGGGTGATATAACAAAGATGGCCTATGATCATTTCATAAAGTTTACGCAATTCTCGAGTCAAAACAAACTTTGAAAATCATGATCAAGTAACACATTTCATGAATGAACTCAATTAATGAACGATCAATGAAAGAATAGAGAGATTAACAACGACTGTAAAATTTTCAAAGAGGAAAGAATAGTGTATACACTCACAAACGACGAAAGGTACAAAGCTTACTCGGTGTAAGTATATACAATGCAACAAAAGATTACTGAGTTATAAAAATCTTAAACCAAATCAATAAAGCAATAAAAGTTCGTGTGCTCATGGGATTAAAGTTTAATTCATGAAGTTATTCACAATATCAATGATGGAGGACTAAAGTCTAATAACTTCTAAAATCGAGAACATGCATCATTGAGTTGTCTATTGGATCAGGCAATTATTGAAATTTATCATTGGAAACAAAGACAAAGTTCTCAAAAAAGGAGAAAAAAGAAAGAAAATATTTTTGAAATTTTTAATTTTCTAAGAAAAGCATACTAAGTAACTAACATGTGCAAAAACATGGACTAAATAAAGAAATGGATAGAATATCCCTTAAAACCTGACATTGTCCTCAATGTGAACTAAGAACCAAGTTAAAAAGAGAAAAAGAGAGATATTACCCAAACTTGGAGCGATCCCCATAAGAACAAGTCCAAAGAATCTACAAAACAAGTTAGTACCGAGTATAGAAAAAACAAATAACAAAAAGTTAACTAATTACACTAGACTAAATTAAAGAGAGAAAAGAAGATAAAAAGAAAGAAGGAATAAAAAGCTAACTATATACAACCTATTATTTCGGCTTCACACTAACTATAAACTAGAAGTCTAAATGGTTGAGGGTCCACCATGAAAACGATTTGACTTTGGAGGGTGACCGGTGTACCCTTACTCTCAAGCATGCCTTCCGAAAAATATGAATTCCGTTTGAACAACGGAAGGCATATGTAAGGCATAAGAAAGGAACCATCGCCAATTAAAAGTTTGGGAGGGGTGATGGGGGATTTGGATTGAACGAGTGACAAAAGCATGTGGGGACCGAGAAAAGCAGAATATCCTCACAAGGATTTTGAAATTGGAATGGGAGTGGTTCATATGAAGGAAAATATGCGTTCATGGAAGGCAACTCGAGCAAGTACACCTTATTGGCGAAAAGGTTTAACACATTAGAGTTTGAGACCGATTCATCGTGTACTTGGGACGGTGTGATAACAGAGAATGAAAATGGGGAGGAATTCAAACTCAAGAGATGAGTTATCATCGCTTAAAGATTGAGTTTCGAAGGAAATAAGATCATTTTCAATGAAATGTTCTTCTTTGGGTGCCAAAGAAGAAATAATTTCATTGCAAATGGATATTACTTCCATTTCATCCTCACTTTCAATATCTATTATGCGATGGGCAAAGTCAAAAATGGTTTGTTCCAAAGTAGGCGCAAAGTCATCATTTGGTTCAAAACATTCCTCGACTTCAAAAGTCTCGGAAGAAAAATCATCATCGAATTCAAATAATAAATCCAAGTCATGTTCCCACAAACGATTTTCTTCCCGATAACGATTTTTAATTTTTTTCATTTTCAAGCATACGCAAGCCCTCCCCAAAAGTCATAGGCCGAGGCACGGATTCTTGAAAATGCGAACTTTGAAAATTACCATTGGACTTTAACTTAAACTCATTATTATAAGAATTTTGAAAACTATTGCAATTCGTTTCAAAATTCCTATTATAAGGAATTAGAGGCCCAAAATCATTATCATCATCATCAAAATTCTAATAACCCAAGTTTTGACTTTCGTTATACTCGCCCAAAGTCATTTTTGAATTTGTAAATTTTTGGAACTCTAAGTATTGACCGAAATTCATAGGATTATGAGCATTTTGATAATTATAACAATAATTACCGAATGAATTGGAATAAGATATGCTTACCCCCAAAAAATGGCTTGAAGTGGCGAATTCTACAAAGTAGATGCACGCGGGAAATTCAAGCGTTTCTTGGCGCTCAAATGTATAAGTCCTATAAAAATGTTAGGCAAATAATACAAATAGAAAGAAAATACTACGAAATACTAAATCAAATAAATTCTAAAATAAACTAGTCCTTGGCAACAGTGCCATTTGATAGACATGGTTTCGCCGTGGTGCGAGAGTCACCAACGCGTCGGTCGTGTTATATTCGGCTCACCAACTCTATACAAAAACCTAAACTTATGACTACACTCAACAGGTGAGTATAACGACCAAGTCCGGGTATCGAATCCACAAAGACGGGTTGCTATAATTTATAAGGTTTAATATTCCCAAAATAAAAGTGTAAAAGATGAATATACACAAAAAGGAAAAGATGCACAAAAGGGAAAGATTAATCTAGGCGAGTGTATTTAAACTAGATTAACAAAGCGAATAAAAATATAGGTTGCGTCGAATATCCATCACCCGAGTTAATTAGTATAAAATGGTTACATGGGTCAACGAGTTATTAAGAATGGGTCTCGTTTCGACAGCTAATTAAATCAAAAGTTTTCACACCCCTAAATATACTTAACAGTCTAATAAGATTTTGGCGTCAACAAATACCCCAAAAATTACGCATGCAAGGTCATAAGCACGGAGAATATATAATATACCACGTCACATCTCCTAGGCGTAATAACTAGGACAACACACTCGAAATAGACCAGTAAAAATCCATCACCAAAGCAAAGCATCATGTCAACCCGAAATGAGTTCAATCCGACACAACCTAGACTAATTTAGCCAGAAAGCATGATAAAAATGCAGTAAATAAATGAAATAAAACTACACTAGAAAGCACGGAGAGAAAGTGTGTAAACTTAATAATGAAAGCATGTAAATTAATTACAAAGCAAGTAAAGAAAGGAAGACAACTAAATTAATAAACTTACATATATCAAAATGGGCAAAACACCCAAATGAAATGGAGAGTAGGGCAAAGCTCTTAAAACAAACCCTAAACCTAATGTGAAATGTAAGATCCTTTTCTCAAATGAGAGAAATGAGTATTTATACAAAACCCCCAAAATGGAAAACTTGTAAATAGAAAAGCTGAGAAAAATAGGGGATCGGTCGATCGACCCCTTTGGTTAATCGATTGATCGATCAGGTTTCAGACCACTGTCTAAGCTCGAAGGTAAATATCTGAAGGGTCGATCGATCGACCCTTTTGGTCGATCGATCGATCAAGCGGGTCTGCACAAAGCTCCCCCTGTTTTGGTTCATTTGTAATTCTCTTCTGCTAATATCGTCATCACTTCTTCGTTAGGGATCGGAATCGTGCACCGTTCATGGCCACGCAAAGCTTGCGAGGAGGGATACATCTTCCGTGTAGATGTTGGGCCAGGTGCCCAAGCTATGAAATGACTAAAATGCCCTTAAATGTGCGATTACATACGAAAATTAGCCGAAATGCGTCCAAACTTCACACTTAGCATCCAAATACCTATAAAATCTCAATTAACCCCTATAAAGCATTGTTAACTTAGAAATCCGAGGTTGTCTAGTTAAAGAGCATATATATCGGGAATAAGATACCCAAGGGGGCTCAAATGCCTAGGTTTGAGGGATAAAATACGCAATATTTACGTATTATTAATATCTTTAAGCTAAAGTTAAAGGTCATTTTCTCGGAGTGCCTCGTTATAGTTCCTTGGGTCCATCTCGTGTTGCTATGAAATCTGACCGAATGTTCACCCAAATATACTAACCTATCATGCTAAATCCTGACCCTCCTACTATGATGTCACTCCAGTTATAGCCCATTATAAGTGACATGTGTACCTTGATCATCAATAATAGTCCTACTTCTATTAGGCAGTGTGTTATCAATATCAAGTTGTAATTCATCATGTACGGGGAGTTCAAAAATAATTACATGGTCTTTGCCTCTTAGAACTGGTAAGATTAACTTAAGGTTGGGTTTGTGGTTTATCTTATAACCTTCCTCTAAGTACTGTGCATTTGTGCCAAAAAGAATACCCTTTAGTCCTTAGGTACATAAAATTGACCGCCCCTTATTTATTTTGGGTAACCTACAAAGAGACATACAATTTCCTTATTTTAAACTTCCATAACTCCTTCCTCAGCACATATTTTGGGCAACCCCAGATCCAAACATGTCTTAGACTACACTTATGTTTAGCCCACAGTTCTGTGAGAGTTGTTAAAACCGATTTAGAAGGAATTAAGCTCAGTAAGTATATATTCGTCTCTAATGCAAAACCCCCAAAATAATTTGACAAATTTGAATAACTCATCATGGATATAACCATGTCCAAAAGAGTCATATTCCTTCTTTTTGCTACACCATTTTACTATGGAATGTCTGGCGCTGACAATTGGGAGGTTATCCCCACCTTTGATAAATGATTTTTAACCTATCCCAATAGGTACTCGCCCCCACGATCATATCGTAGGGTTTAAATAGTTTACCATGCCTATGCTCCACCTTAACCTTGTACGCTTTGAACTTATCAAAGGCTTCAGAGTTATATTGCACAAGGTAAATATATTCATACCTTGAGTAGTCATCAATGAAGGTGATGAAATATTCATAACCACCTCTTTTTCGGATTATCATCGGATCACATAAGTCAGAATAAATAAACTTCAACACATCTTTGGCTCTAAAGCCTTTGGCCGTGAACGATCTCTTGGTTATTTTCCTTCTAAACATGATTTGCTGACTAGAAGTGCCTCCACTTACAATAAGATTAATTGCCCATTTGATACCTATCTTTGAATTCATTTTAGATTGGTATGACCAAAGCGTAAGTGCTAAAGATATATTTGGTTCATATTAGAAGGTTGCTTTCTTTTTAGGTTATTTCCATTAGAGTTATTCATTTTGATATTTAACAGTAAAGGTGAGACACGCTTTATAACATTCAAATCATTTTCCAATATGCTAGAACATATACAATAATTTTTATTTTTTTATAATAACATATTTATTAAATCAACTGAATATCCATTCAAAACTAACTTGAAAATATAAATTAAATTCATTCTAATATTGGGTATATAAAAATAATCTTCATAAATTATCCTTTTGTCTCCACCGAAGTCTAAAACAAAATATCTTACTGCCAACAGTAATGCCTTGCCATTCTATCCCATGAACAAAAACATTTCCCCTTCACTGAGCTTCATAGTTTGCTCGAACCCCTACAAAGAATCGTAAACATTATTAGTGGCTCCCAAATCTACACACCAGGTCCCGGTAGATTGGATCACAAATATATCTTAATGACTAAGGATAAATTACTATTTTTATTCCTACATTTAGCCAAGTAGACCAGGCAGTGCTTCTTCTAATGTCCAAATCTTTTGTAGATATAACACTTCCCTTTTGGTTATTTTCTTACTCCATGAGTCTTAACCAATGTTTTAACAATCACAGGTTGTACTTGAGACTTTCCTTTCTTCTAATTCTTACCTTTCAAGACAGAAGATGGATCTCTCTCATAGTTGATACAAAAAATTAGCCACTTGCGTGGACCAATCAGAAATAGACATGTGTCATCCATTATGGCAATAATCCTGGTCAGCAAGGAATAACCATCGACCAAGGCCTGGAATGCCGACCATCATACTGGAATGCCGACCAATGCTAGGAAGCCCGACCAACAATAGGGAGGCCGACAAATACTGTCAGCAAAATGCCAACAGCCAGAAACATTATGAACCTTATGTACTAATGTAAATGCCTAATTTATAAAGGCATCTCATCCTTTAATATTCCATATCTTGGTCTTCCTATTGGTCTATAAATAAGTTGTAATCCCTTCATCAAGGGCAAGTGATTGAAAGGAAAACATAAGGCAATAACAAGTACAGTGGACGTAGGCTTTTCTCTATAAGCTGAACCACTTTAAAAACCTTTTTCTTTCTTTCTTTGACTTATAAAAATTATATGTGATTAATTAATTAGACGTAGACTAATTTTTTACATCAACAGATTGGCACTGTCTATGGGAACGTATTTCTAAATATTTTTATTAATTAAACATGTCTGATATTCCTGAATCAAGTACCAGGAATGATGGCATCCTGGTTGTTCCGTCCGCTCCACCAATAAATAATGGTCTGACTGGAATCCTGGCTAGTCTCACTAGAGGTCAAGAGGCAATGTAAGATACCATAAGGCAGTTAGCCCAAACGCTGCAAGTCGGGTCTCCTGCATTATCTACTCGTGGAAATAAGCCACCACCGCCTCCAAGAAACAGCAGACATAACTAATCCAGGACTACCAGAGATAATTCTTACCGTTCAGGAGAAAGTTCTTTACTTAGAACTTTGGAACCATATAATGAACAATATTTAACTCCTGAAAGATTGAGTGCTTTGTAAAGGTTGAGTAGAGCATCTCCTTTTGATTATTTCGGACCCAGGGGGAACAAAAATGTTCCCAGGGAATTGTTGAGAAATACTCGACGATTAATCGATCAACGTGAAGGCTCAACCCAATTCAGATCAGATGCCCAACGAACTGCCTGTGCCCAGCAGACTTCACAAGAGGAGAGTTGAACACAAATAATTGGTCGAAACAGTCGATCTGTAACAGTTAGATATGATGTTAGTAATAATTCTTGGAAGGGTTCTATTCAATGATTGGAAGATAGGTTGGGAGAAATGGCGAAGGCAAAGAACCTTTTGCAGAGAAGTTTTGAGAAGGGATCTCCTTTGTGAAAATTATTATGGATTTTCCCACTCCTTCTAAGTTTAAGGCTCCTGTGGTTACACCTAAGTATGATGGTAAGACTGGTCACGTTCTTCACATAGAATAATACCAAGCGACAACTAACATAGACGTCACCCCCGGAGAAATGAGATGCATTGCATTCTCAGGAACAATTACAGGTCATGCACAGATTTGGTATAATATCCTTACGTGGGGAAAAATCTCTAGTTTCAACCATCTCATCGATCTATTCATTGGTAACTTCTGCTTTGGAGCCAAACCTGTGAAAAGAGTAGCTCACTTGCTGATTAGGCATAAATTCTTCATATTTATCCCTTTAATTTCGAAATTTGTATGTTCCTGTCCAGTGTAAATAGCTTGGATTTATATCATATTTATGCTACTAAACTTTTTTAACAAGTATGTATTATTTTGTGTATCTCCTATGTGTTTTACAGGTATTTCATGCAAGTTAGTGCGAAAGAGAACTCAAAGAAATGAAAGAAACCAAGAAATGGAAAGTTCAAGGGCATTTTCATAAATTTGAAGCCATATACCGGAGGTGGGGACAACTGAAAAGTTGAAGATATTTCAAATAAAAGAACACTGGAAAAAATGACACCTCAATCGAAACTACCATGAAGAAGTTATGGTCATTTAAAGTTGAGGAGAAAATGAAGAGAAATTGACTCAGAAAAAAATGGACCAATCCGTTTTCCAAAATAAAGGGATCGATCCGGCCCCTAGAATTCACTGCATTAGCCATATTTAGGGGACCAATCCGGAGGGGATCGATACTGCCATTAGTCACGCTATATATCCGTTACAAAATTAGCCACGCTTTCTAAGTGTGACAAATTACAAGATACGGGATTTTTATTTCATCCTTATCTTTTAGCCAAAAGAGTTTTGTGCTTTGGGCACTCTTCTAAACGACCTCTAGCCTATATATTTACTCATTAGGACTCTTTTTATTCAGATTCATTCATGTAAAAGCTCCATAACAAGTAGGAACATCCAGGAGAATTTACATATTTTGCACCTTTAATTCAAGAGCTTTTCCAGTTTTTCTTCAACCTTTGATTTCCTCTTGCATGCTCTTGTTCTTCAATCTTGGTAACTTTTATTTCCAGCACTTTTATTATTATTTCTCATGTTTCATCTCTCTTTCCAAGCAATTATGAGTTCATACAACGTACATAACGTAATTTTCATTAATTTCACCATGTTGGGCTTGATTTTTAAGGGTTGGGATGCATGAACCCTACCCGATGTGGTTTGCATGGGTCTAAAATTAGTTCCCTAAATTAAATAAATGATTGAATCATCTCGTATAACTGATATGACTCTTGTAGACTTCTGATCTCATTTGTCCTAGGTAACCAGGATGCTTAAGAAAGCGACGCGAGTATTGGTTAATACGATACTTCTTTAATTTATCCTTTGCTTACATATTGTGCGGGCTACAATCCCTTATACGTGTAATACTTAGGAGTATTAAAGATCGGTTTTTAATCCGTCCTTTGCTTACATACTGTGCGGGCTATGATCCCTCATATATGTAATACTTGGGAGTACTAAAGACCGAGTTTGATCAATTAATTAATTTACGACTAGTTTTGTACTTCGCATATACACTAGGGTTTGAGGGATTGTATTCCCAACCTGTTTTCCCTTCATTCTTATTAAGTCATTTTTTGTTAGTTAATTTTGCTCACATAGTTAATGCAGTAGTTTAATTTAGTGTTCATTTAGTTAATTAGTTATTTTTCCCCATCTCAATCATCTTTTTGTTTCTTTTTAGAGTCAAGTTAGGGTTAACAGTCTTACCTTTGTCATCACGTTCACTCGTCCTAGTTCCCTGAGGATTCGAAACCCAGACTAGCCACTATACTCCACAAGAGTGTAGTTACAGTTTGGGTTTTTATATTGCGGTTGGACGCCGATAACAACGACTAGCGTATTTACACGGATGCTCGGTTTCCACCTCGATCAAAATGGCGTCGTTTTCGGGAAATTAGGTAGACTTTAGGTTCAGTTAGTTAATCCCGAATTTGACCTTAAAAAAATCCAAAAATATGGGTGTCACGTTTTTTAACTGCCCAATTTGAAATGTCTTACTTTAACTCTTTTGGTGGCTTTAATTTTTATGATAATAGTGAGGAGGAGGAGGAGGTGCTCAAGATTTATTACCATTGGATCAATATCACTAAAGATGGGTCTCATAAATACAAGCCGAGTGCTAAGGCCATCCAAATTTATCAAAATGAATCGCTTGAAGAAGAAAGGCGTGAAAAAGAGTATCGAGAAAAAAATCATTTTGGGGAGCAAGAGTTAGATGCATTATTTGAACCCAATGATGATTTTTTTTCTGATACTTTTGAAGATGAACAAAGTTTTAAACCAAATGAGGAATTTGAGGTGCTAGAACCAAGGAAGCCTACTTTGGAAGAAATCTTGCTTATTAGCAAAAAAATATTTGATGACCTTGTTGATACAGAGTTGAAAATTAGAGCAACTTGCAAGGAGTTTAATGATTATTTAGACAACTTAGAGGAGGTCGAGACTCGCGCTTCACCTAACACTTTTGAGAATGAAATCGTTGAGAGTGATCCAAGTTTTTTTTAATCCCAACCTCTTATAAATATTTCAAAACCTATTGAGGTTGAAGATCATTTGTCTCCTTGTATCCCCACTATTATCGAACCATTAAATCCATCACAAGAACTGGATGAATGTCTTGAGGACGTTGACTCAATTCTTGTATAGGAATGTTATTTTTAGATGCTTCATCTTATGGGCCATACACTTAGACATGTCACTCCACCAGATCCAATTGAAAATTTTGGGGGAGATGAATTGAATTTTGATTTCCATGAGTTGGTTGTAACTTTTGAAATTATTAAAACTTTTACCGACAAGGAATCTTTGATTGAATTGCTTTCCAAGATAAATTCTTCCTTTTCATTTGCTCCTCTTCCCATACTTCTTGAAAAATCTTTGGGAGGCGATTTTATTTTTCTTGGATTCCATTTGTATTTTTCACCCATCATCCCTCTAAAAATTTTAATTGGTGATGGTTCATTTCTTTCGCTTTGCACATGCCTTCCGTTGTTCAAATGGAATCCTTATTTTTCGGAAGGCATGCATGAAAATGAGGGTACACTGATTATCCCTCAAAGTCAAATTATATTGTGGGTGGACCCTCAAATTTTTTGACTTATAGTGTATAACTTATTAGAAGTTCAAATCGTAGGTTGTACATAATTAGTTTTGTTTTTTTTTCTCTTTTTTTTTATAGTCTAGTGTCATTAGTTAAAGTTTTTGTTATTCTTTTTGCTATTCTTGGCTCTAATGTGTTTTGTCGATTCAATGGATTCGTATTTATCGGGGATCGATCCCTTTGGGTAATATATTTCTTTTCCTCTCCTTATGTTGTACTATAGATTCACATTGAGGACAATGCAACATTTAAGTTAAGGGGTGTGGAATATTTGTCCCGATTATTGTGTAGATTCATTGATTTGATCACGTCTTCGTTTCAAGTATATTTTTTTAGAAAATTTCAAAAAGTTCCAAAAAATTTTGAAAAAGCCAAAAATATTTTTCTTCAAAATAAATAAAAATTAGAATTTAAAAGCTTCAAAAATGTCACATTTTTTCTGTCTCAAATTGTAAAATTCAAAATGCACAAAGCCGAAATTGACCAAAGATGAAATTGAGCGAAAATTTACGGCTTAACGTATAAGTGTGGAGATTATTAACCCGGTGATATTTTGAGCCTATATTTTTTTAGAGCATTTTAAATCAATCCGAGCTAATGATTAACTCAAAGTTCATTTCAGCGTTTTAAAAAAGTCGTTGAAGATCTCTATTTCTTTGTTTTGATCGGTTATGAGAAATGTGTGAATGTTGCCTTGAAGTATGCGCTAAAATATCTCTAAACTTAATTAATCTCGAGATGCATATTGTAAAACAACTCGCATTTGGACAATGAAGTAGGTCATCGTTTGTTACCCAAAAAGATTAGCCAGAAAAAGTCGTGAAAAAATAATCTTTTTCAACGTAATTTGAGCCTAAAATATTTTTTTTCCTTTTAGCTTGATAACCCGAAAAACCCAATTAGCCCGGAATTGTGAAAGTTGAGAATCCCGGGAAAAAAAAGTCTGAAAAGTGCATAAAAAGGACAAGAAAAAAATGGAAGAATGCTCAACAAATATAGCAAGAAAAAGAAAAATAAGAAAAGAAAAGAAAAAAATAGAAAACGAAGAGAAAATGAACAATAGCCCGAAAAAAGCACAAATGGACATCATAAATGAATTTTCCGATTCCGACCTTCCCAACCATTCCCATTTTATCCAATACACCTTTAACTAGAAAAAGTCCTGACTGAGTTCGAATTGCGAAATTGATTACCACGTTGAGAGCTCAGATAAAAAAATATAATACGAGAGATTGAATGGTGTGAACTAGATGCGATGTTTCCCGTTTCCCTGTGACCGTATTCCGATGAAGAGATCATTTCACCCAAAAATAATCCGTCTTTCCAATTGTGTGCGTGAACTTGTGTTCCATCATATTTACTCTTTATATCACGCATACGAAGAGAAATAGCCACAATCCGAGTGATTCGTTTGTGAGTGAATTCGTGAGAAATCGAATCAAAACGAATTTTCGAAAAAGTAACGTAATGATCAATTGGTGGAAATTTACGGTTTAATTTTTGGCTTCACACACACACACACTAGGATTTGAGACTTGTGAATATGATTTTAAGGTGACCATTTTTGAGGAGTTTAAATTGTACAATTTTTAAGAATTTTGATATTTCTTTGAGCCAATAACGAATTTTGTGGGTATATTCGCTGCAAATCCTCACGAGACAACACTCGTTCTACTAGGGTGACCTAGGGGTTTAAAGGCTTGTTGCATATGCTCAATGCAATAGCTTGCCCATGAAAAAAGGTATTATATCCTAATAAAGATTTTGAAGGGTCCTTAACTCATACTCTCCTTCTTTTACATTGCTCGGAACGTGCAAAGTTCTAAGTTAGGGGGATTTGATTAGGCATAAATTCTTCATATTTATCCCCTTAATTTCAATATTTTTATGTTCCTGTGCAGTGTAAATAGCTTGTATTTATCTCATATTTATTATACTAAACCATTTTGACAATTATTTCTTGTTTTGTATATCTCCTATGTGTTTTACATGTATTTCATGCAAGTTAGTGCGAAAGAGAACTCAAAACAATGAAAGAAACCAAGAAATGGAAAGTTCAAGGGCATTTTCATAAATTTGAAGTCATATACCGGAGGTGGGGCCAACTGGAAAGTTGAAGATCTTTCAAATACAAGAACATTGGAGAAAACGTCACCTCAATCGGAGCTAGCGTGAATAAGTTATGGTCATTTAAAGTTGAGGAGAAAATGAAGAGAAGTTGACTCAGAAAAAAACGGACCAATCCGTTTTCCAAAATAAAGGGATCGATCCGGCCCCTAGAATTCACTGCATCAGCCATATTTAGGGAACCAATCCGGAGGGGATCGATTCGGCCATTAGTCACGCTCCAATTCCGTTACAAAATTAGTCACGCTTTCTAAGTGTGACAAATTGTCAGATACGGGATTTGTATTTTGACCTTATCTTTTAGCCAAAAGAGTTTTGTGTTTTGGGCACTCTTCTAAACGACCTCTAGCATATATATTTAGTCTTTAGGACTCTTTTTATTCAGATTTCATTCATGTAAAATATCCATAACAATTAGGAACATCTAGGGGAAGAATTTGCATATTTAGCACCTTTAATTCAAGAGTTTTTCTAGTTTTTCTTCAACCTTTGATTTCCTCTTGCATGTTCTTATTCTTCAATCTTGGTAACTTTTATTTCCAGCACTTTTATTATTATTTCTCATGTTTCATCTCTCTTTCCAAGCAATTATAAGTTCATGCAACGTAGATAACGTAGTTTTCATTAATTTCACCATGTTAAGCTAGATTTTCAAGGTTTGGGATGCATGAACCCAACCCGATGTGGTTTGCATGGGTATAAAATTAGTTCCCTAAATTAAATAAATGATTGAATCGTGTCGTATAACTAATACGAATCTTGTAGTTTCTGATCTCGTTTGCCCTAGGTAACCGGAATGCTTAAGAAAGCGACGCGAGTATTGGTTAATACGATGCTTCTTTAATTTACTCTTTGCTTACATACTGTGCGGGCTACAATCCCTCATATATGTAACACTTAGGAGTATTAAAGATCGGGTTTTAATTCGTCCTTTTCTTATATACTGTGTGGGCTATGATCCCTCATATATGTAATACTTGGCAGTACTAAGGACCGAATTTGATCAATTAATTAATTTATGACTAGTTTTGTACTTGGCATACACACTAGGGTTTGGGGGATTGTATTCCCAACCTGTTTTCCCTTCATTCTCATTAAGTCATTCTTAGTTAGTTAATTTTGCTCACATTGTTAATGCAGTAGTTTAATTTAGTGTGCATTTAGTTAATTAGTTATTTTCCATCTCAATCATCTTTTTGTTTCATTTTAGAGTTCAGTTAGGGTTAACAGTCTTACCTTTGTCATCACGTTCACTCGTCCTAGTTCCCTGAGGATTCTAAACCCAGACTAGCCATTATACTCCACAAGAGTGTAGTTAAAGTTTAGATTTTTGTATTGCAGTTGGAAGCCTATAACAACGACTAGCGTAGTTACAAGGACGCTCAGATTCCACCTCGATCACTTTCTTCGTGTAAGACAAAAGGTGGGAGAAAGTACTAAAAATTATATTACTCGCTTCAACAACGAGAAGCTGGAAGTCAATGATTATGAGGAAAAAATAACTATTACAACCGTCATGAGTGGATTGCTCCCTAATAAGATATACTACACACTTTCCAAAGACCCTCCAAAGACGATGATAGAGTTGATAGCCAAGGCAGCCAAGATAATGAATGCCGAGGAATCCAAGGCAACCAAAATAAACTCGAGAGTAAAAACTAAAGCTAAAACTGAGAAAAAGGAGCAGAGAGAAAATAAGGAGCATATGGAATCAAAGTAAAGGGGAATACTCATAGAATCAAGAAATACAATAATTACACTCCATTAACAATGGACATCCACCATGTCTTGGAGGAAATAAAGCATAGTAAGGAGGTACGTTGGCCTGAAAAGCTAAGTGCACCTGTTGGAAAGAGGGATAGGTTCAAATACTACGAATTTCATAGAGATCATGGGCATACGACAGATCGAGCGTTACTCTTCAGAATGAAATTGAAGCGCTTATATGTTTTTTGATCGGTAGGACAATAGTGTAGCTCGGTGAAGGTCAAAGTCTTTATGCAAGCCCAGAGATGAGAAAAAAAGAACTCATGAAGACGATCAAGAAGGCCCCGACCTACTAAAAGGCCCACGCAACCAGAACGTGAAGTATTCATGCTTAGTTTTGGATCGTTTGATTGTCAAATGATTACAGGTGGAGGTACAGGATGAAGAGACTATACTATTGAAAGAAAAGTTGACCTCAATGAGTCTCAAACTTGCTCCTACATTCAAATGATTAATCTGGCCGAGGAGGACATGCCAAGGAAAATTAACAAAGATAAATTGGTGATTGGTTTTTCCAAAAATTATTTTAAGGGATACTTTATCCCCATGATGATCCCCTAGTAATCAAAGTCAGAATTCAAGATATAATTATTTCCAAGGTACTGGTTGATAACGACAGCTCGACGGACATTGTGTTTTATCCATGCTTTGACAGTCTGGACTTGGAGCTTAGCCAATTGGAACTTTACCACAGGCCCCTAATAGACTTTTTTAGCAAAGAAGTATTTCCTCTCGGCACAATCAAGTTGGAAGTATTGATTGGCACATGGCCAGCAAGTCAAACAGAGAAGATACGTTTCTTTATAATGGACAAAAATCTTCATTTTGCCTACAATATGTTAATGGGAATAATAGGACTTAAGAAATTTAAAGTTGTGATGTCTATAGTCCATCAATGTTTGAAGTTCCCAACCAACTTCCGTGTAGGTGTGGTAAAAGGCGACTAGAATGTAGCTCGGGAATACTATTACTCCTCTGTCGAGCAACAAAATTTGGAAGAAATAAATAGAAAGACCACCACTGCCCAATAGAGACTCTGAGGTTGAAACCCTAGATCCGAGGGAAGAAACGGAATTGGTGAAAGGTCAGATAGTAAAAGAAATAGAGAACATCGTTCTAGATTATTATAAGCTAGAACGAACTACTCATATAGGAATAACATTGGATCCTGTTCTTAAATAGGAACTAGTGACATTCCTGAGACGGGGAAAGCAATCGTTCACTTAAAGTCACAAAAATATGTTTGGGATTGACCATAATCTCCTTTGTTATGATCTTAACGTCAATAAGGATGCCAAGTCAGTAAAGCAAAGGCGTAGAGTATTTAGCCCCGAGAAGAACCAGGTTATCCAAGAGGGGGTAGAGAAACTTCAAAAAGCTTCTTTTATTGAAGATGTGAAATATCTAGATTGGTTGTCTAACGTGGTTATTGTCAAAAAGAAAAACAAATTAGTGGAAAATGTGTGTGGACTTCATAGATTTGAATAAGGCATGCCCAAAGGATCATTTCCCCTTGTCACGTATTGATCAGCTCGTTGATGCTACATCAGAGCATGAGCTATTAAGTTTCATGGATGCGTATTCTGGTTATAACCAGATTAACATGAAACCTGAAGACAGGGAAATCATTTATTTTATTACTCCCCGAGGAACTTATTGTTATAATGTTATGCCATTTGGTTTGAAAAATGTAGGTGCTACTTACCAGAGATTGGTGAATAAAGTCTTTGAGGAGCAAATAGGCAAGAATATGGAAGTATACGTAGATGACATGTTGACAAAGAGAAAAAAAGCATTTGATCACATTTTCGACCTCAACCAAACCTTTTATCAGCTGGAGAAGCAACAAAATGAAGTTGAATCTGATCAAGTGCGTATTTGGTGTTCAGAAATTAATATTTCTCGAGTACATAGTAAAGTAGAGGGTAATTGAAGCAAACCCAGACAAGATCAAAGCGTTGATTGAAATGCAGTCTCCTACTTACAAGGAGGAGGTGCAAAGGCTAACAGGGCAAGTAGCGGCCTTGAACAGATTTGTGTTTCGAGCTATCGACAAGTGTCTATCGTTCTTTAAAGTGCTGAGGAAGAGTTTTGAATGGAACGATGAATACGAGAAAGATTTTTTAGAGTTGAAAAAGTATTTGGGATCACCCCCATTTCTCTCCCGACCAATTTTGTGAGAAAATTTATACTTATACTTGGCCGTCTCATAGTTATCTGGAATTTCTTCCATGATACGAGAAGATAACGGAGTTCAAAAGTCTATCTACTACACACTAGCAAAGCCTTCCGAGGAGAAGAAATCAGATATCCATGCTTGGAAAAGTTAGCTTCGACGTTGATTGAGGCATCCAGACAGATGAAACTTTACTTTCAAGCCCATACTATTGTGGTGCACGCTGACATGCCTCTTCGGCAAGCCTATCATAAACCAGAAAAGTATGGGAGCTTAATGTATTGGGCGGTAGAACTGGGGGAATATGATATTATGTATGCACCAAGGTCCTCATTAAAAGGCCACGTTGTGGCAGATTTCATTACTCACTTATTCGGAGGTTCTCGAGTAACGAAGAACTCAGGCAGAGCAAATCTTAATAGGGGACAGCTCAACTGGTGTCATCAATGACCAACACCCCGAGAAAACCCCATTAAGGGAAAGCTCAGAAAAAATTATTGCCCACCTACCAAAGACGTCCATCAGAACACAGGAGATGGCCAAAAGATATGAGGAGGCAAGGAGTAAAATATTCCATCATGGGATATTATCAGACCAAACGTTTGACAACGATATCCCTATATGGAACTTGTATGTAAATGGATCATCTTGTGCAACATGAAGTGGAGCGAGTATAATACACAACACTCCTGATGGAATAGATATTGAATATAGGGCTCTATATGAAAGTACGCGATGCGAAAACATAATAAGCCGTACAGATCCTAAGGACACTAGAACCTGATGCTCTGATTCCACCTGTGACACCCCGCTTAACTAAATACCGGGTGATCAGTCATTTATTAATTAAATCCAGAATATCCAGTTGGTTTAGATAATGCATCACTGTCGAAAATCATCAATTTTATTTAATTAAAACTAACCACCTAATATTTAAAAAGGTTGATGTAGAAATTTTATCTTGTTATTAGCAATCATCAAGTAAGGAAATAATTAACTAATACTATTCATCCCAAAAACATAAGGAAACAACTAGCTGCATTAAAATAAAGAACTGGAGTAAACACTGCCAGTCATAATCCCATACAATAATCCAAAGTCATGAAATAAAAGTCTACCAACAGAATAAATCATCTAAATCTCTGAGTGTAAAATAGGAAGGGACAACATGTCCAATTGAAGTAAATAACTGATAGATAAATAAGGATAGAATATGAAGCGTCTACTAGAAATTTCCTGTAGCTTCCACGGCATCTACATCTTGTCAAATGAGTGGGATCTCCTAAATCTGGTGTACCCGTTGCTGAGCACCTAAAACAAAGGAACAAGAAAAGAGATTTGCAGAAAAACGGGTCAAAGGCCGATTAGAAAACAGTTTAATATAGCAAGTGCCTAAATTGGTTAATTAGCACAAATATTATTCATGTTCACTTAGCGTACTCACTTGAGATGCCCACCTCTCATCTAATGTGCACGCCTAGCGAGCCTAACTACCCGTACTTGTTATGATATCCTGCCTGACTAAACGTAGTACAACTACTATACCGGATGAAATATCTAAATAACCCGAAGATAGTATATTTATATTATTTAAGAATAGATTTAAAGATGTTTTAACTCATTCTCATCACATTCTTAATTCTCAACTGGTGCCCCAATAAGTATATACTTTAATAAAGTGGCCAACATGTAACACAGAATAGGAACTCAGTATACATATATATATAATCTCACTATGTATACATACAAATATATATCAATACTGCACCCATGGTTAAGAAACCCCTGGTGCTAGGCATACTTGGCTATCTAGTCCCATTGCAACTCCCACGCAGGAAGGACAACGTGTTCAATCTCTCAGGAACCAATAAAACATATACACATATTGGAGGCGAACATAGTTCCAAGCCGATGGGTTACGCACATACCTATGCACCCATACGACCGTCAACACTATCGTTCTCATAGATAGCCCATACATAGGTTCCATGATCTAGTGGTACGACTCAAAATCCCCCGAAGGCACACAAGATATGGTCGTCCACAACGCGCTAACCTCTGTTTGATAGCCAGTAGCTAGGTATGTCATACATATAATATTCCAAGTTATAAGCGTGCACACGACTTATATAACTTAATAGGCGTTCACGCAACTTGATTTCCATAGTACGCAAGTAGCAATATTATTTCTACCACTCACTGCGATTCAGTCATATAATTCCTCTCTTAAACATACATACTCTCACAGGTTCTATAAACTCTCTATATCCCAATAATAATCACACTCCCAACTCACTAATAATTCAGAATTTACGTTACACGTTACTCGCGTGGGTTGTTTCTCTCACTTGGATAAACCTATGATGATTTTTAACTTGACCAGACATTAAAACTACATTCTAGAATTTTGTTAGAAGTCCAGGGATTCTCGTTCAAACGAACTCAAAATCTCGTTAGATGAATCGTTGGAATTATCGTTCGAACGAGAATTCCGAATTGGCCCTATTCTTCCCCAAACTCATTTTTTCCAAACTTTCCAACTTGCAATTTCAACTCAAAACTCAACTAACTTCGAATTTAAGGTTTCTAAACTAGATCTAATCACAATAGGGCACTTTCTAATATAATTTAAAGGTCAAATCCTCACACACTCAAAGGGAATCTAAATAATTTCCTCAATTTCTAAAAATCCTCTTTATAATGAACCCAGCATTTTTAATCAATCAAAACCCTCAATTTAATTCGCAATTAAAGCATAAAATCTCTAGATTTAACAATTTATAAAAAGGTAAATCCTCTACATGCATACCCATCTCCAAATTCTAAAGTTTCTTTACAATTAAACCTAATTAAGCCCAAGTTTTCATTATAATATTACTATTTCATCAACTAGAGATTAACAGAAACAATATATGCTAAATAGGTAGTAAGATAAACACTTACCTTAGGATGGAATTCTGATTCTATGATCAAATTTGGTATGTGTTTAATCCTCTCGTCGTGATCTACACTTTGGTGTTACTATTTGTGAGAAATCTCCAACTTTTGACTTTGTTCTCCAATGGGTCTCCTTCCTCCTTGGTTCTCCCTCTCTTTCTCTCTCTTTCTCATGTAGGTTGCAAACGATAGACCACTAACCCTCTATGTTCCTATTTTAATCCTATTTCGTCCATTTAATTACTCAAAAATCCCAAAAGACTAAAATACCCCTCTGGGTGTCATTTTGGGCCTAAAATGCCCCAAACTCCAAATATAACACCCGAGTAGTGTTTCTGACTATTTCGACCCTTCCGGATACGCTGGGGCACTAAAAATAGTCATTCGAGTAATATAAAAATAATTTAACTTTTTAACCCCTAAATATATAATAGTGACGTGACTTATACGTGCGTCAAAAAATAATTATATCTTAACTGTCGTGTATCGCGTCCCCGACCATATTATTATTTTTGAAACAATATTACGTTATTCACTACGTAATGTTCAACATAATTATATTTTAATATAATTATTTTTTATAACTACCAACTCTCGTCACGCTAGTAATTATTACCCTTAAAATCGGATTAATTATAAATTAAATTTTCTCCCTTTAAATTAATTAATCCCAAATTTCCAAAATTTCATAATAAAATAAATATGCGTAAAAATACGGGGTATTATATACTTCCCCCCTAATAACAGAATTTCGTCCCAAAATTCGGAAAGTAAATATACCTGGCAAGAATAACTCTAAAAAACGTTCACACATGTCATCCTCGTGCTCCCAGGTAGATTCCTCAACATTATGATGCCGCCACAGAATACGGATTAGTGGTACTATCTTCGACCTCAACTTCTTCTCGCTACGGTCTAGGATAACAACTGGCCCCTCCTCGTAAGAGCTATCAGGCTGTAAGTCAATCTCCTTCAACACGATGTGAGTATGGGCCAAATCATCTCAAAGATATATCATCAACAAAGAGATATGGAACACGTCATGGACACTATGCAAGTGCTCCGGTAACCCAAGTCTATAAGCAACTGGCCTTACATATCTAGGCGCCAACTTTACCTTCTTCCCAATGCATAACTTCCTTCATAGGAGACACACGAAGTAATACCTGTTCCCCCGCATTGAACTCTGAAAATACCGCTTGGCCCTGGTGTAGCTCTTTTATCGATCCTGAGCAACCCGAATACGGCTCCGTATCAACTCTATCCTCGCAGAAGTATCCTGAATCACCTCCAGACCAAGTAGCTTGTTGTCCCCCACCTCCAACCAACATGTTGGGGAACGACAAGGTCTGTTGTATAGTACCTCAAATGGAGCCATACCAATAGTACACTACACCAAATCTATCGAATTGTCACAGTCATTAACCTTGACAAGTTGGACTTATCAACGTCAATGACCGTGATAATTCTGGGGGTGACAACTTTTCTTATCACGGACTTATCACGGTCATTGACCGTGATAAGTTCGTTAGAATTGTCACGGCCATGTCACGGTCCTTGACCTTAACAAGTTTTATCACGGTTAAGGACCATGAAAAACCCGTGACATTTAATAAAAAATTATCACGGTCATTGAACGTGATAAGTTCGTGACAAGTTTTGTTGTCAGGGACTTGTCAAGGTCAATGACCGTGATAATTCTGGGAAGAATTAAAAAAAAATTGTTGGGCAGTATGGCCACTACCACTGCCCAACAGTATATTTGTACCTGTTATAGCAATGTTGTACCTATTCAAATATTATATATCCAAATAAAATAGAGATAATGCAAATATACATTCAAAACAATATGCATCACGATATAATCCGAATAGAATTAAAATATAACAACTTAAAACAACAATTCAATTCAAATAATGTCACTAAATGTCTGGAGTAAGGTTAACTCTGAGGAGGTGAGTAGGCCAAACGATATACGAATTGACACACCCACCAATATACATCGTGTCGCATTGTTCGCGCAACCACAATAGGGAGTTCTCTTTCCCGGGTATCACATGCATGACGAGCACCTTGTACTCGATGTCTTAAAGCAAACGTCCATGAACTGGCATACCCTGGACGGTATTCGGGTCCCTCAACCCCCGCCCTATCCGTTGGCCATCAAATATGTCTAGTATAAACACGCTCGGTCTACCAAGTGTCGACATCGATCGGTTGAAGGGAGCCAAATAGGGGAGTGGATCATCAAAGTCTGCACGTGTCGGCGATGAAGCAGCGAGGTCCACATCCTCGTCCTCCTACACCTCCTTCTCCTGCATCTCCTCCTCCACCACCTTCTCCTTCACTTTCCCCTTATGGTTTTCGCCCAACGAACGCTTCATGAATGAGAACATATCTTGAACCGTCGCCTCCAAATGGGACAGCTTCGCGTTATGCGAGTCCACCGTTCGAGCCAACCCGGTGTCGCTCGTCTCCAATGCGATGATCATATATTTGTTCACTCGCGAGCTCACCCCCTTGTCCTCCCATTGCGATCAACGCCAAGCACTTGGTTGAGTGCGTCTGTGGATAAAGATGCCTTGTCGGCATCAGACTGTGACTCATGCACTTCCTTAAATTTTACTTGAAACGATAAAAATAACATGATTAGTAAAATAAGTAAATAAAAAATTATAACGTTATTAACAAAAAGTAAACTGTCAGATTACTTAAAATCGTGGCCGCGACGCTCGGGGACACCTTCTTATCCTTCCCCTTCTTCGTCCGAATAGCCACATAGGTATCGAGCCTATGTGGCCTACCCCCAGGGCCACTCCCTGTCCCTTGAAATAAAATAAAGTAAAATTAGTATCGGCCCCGCAAAGTAAAATAATACATAATAATATATTTTTATAGTTATAGAAAAATTAAATCTTACCATCATCCTATGCTCCACCTCGACATAAGACGTCCGGTCGGAGTAGTGCACGTCCGTCTTTTTTACCCGGTTAGCCCTCCCCGATTGGCGAGATGTCAATTGTCGCTCCCCGATCTCATTGTCAATGAACTGTTGCCATTTTACCAATGAGATCGGCTCCTTCGGTCGGACGGACTCACGCATTCGGATAACGGACTCTAGGGTCTTCCCAAAGTACCGGGTCCGCATATTTTTCTTCCACGTCTTGTGTTTCTCCCTCAACTGCTCCAAGACGGAATCGCGTAGCTTTGGATCCAGGCTGAATTGTTCCTGTCCAACAAATAAAATGTTAGTTGCGAATAAATATAAATGTAAATATATATAAATATAAAATGAAATTAAAATCGAAATCGAAATTGAAATTGAAATATTCAGATAAATATAAATACATTACCTGTAGTGTCACTCAAACAGCTAACTTGAGCTCATTTGGCACCTCCCTCCAACTAGTGTACCCCGGCCCGATGATCGTCTTTACCAACACAAGGGATCTCGCTAATAGCCCCGTCTTGTTCTCGACGGACATCCCCAAATTTTTATATTTGGGGAGCCTAGGGGCCGAGGAGCCCTCGTCGCCTCCGCTACCACCGAGCCCAGACGACATCATCATCCTCGCCTTAATACCTGAAGGAGACATTTACTATAAAAAAATGTTGTTATTAGTACAAATCAAAATTAATTAGAAGAAGACATGCAAATATGTACATCATCTAGCTCATAATATGTACAATTACTACAAATCAGAAACATCTCCACCCCCACCCCTACTGCCCACGCACACGCACACTACACAAGAGAGAAAATGATAAAGTGCAAATCAATTAAAAGCATTAAAAATGGATTGATAAAGTGCAAATTGGAATATTTATTACAAATTGAAAAATTATTTCAAATTCGGGTTATCATAAAAAATGGATTGATATTCGGTAGGAGCAGCCAAGTCATCCACACTACTATTTAGACGCTTCGGCGCGTGTAGGACATGGTACAGTGAAAAATCGCTATAATATAGGCCCAACGGGAAAATATTTCAACACTTTTTGAGGCACTTTTGAGATTGTGCCTTCCTTACTAGTAGATTGGACATATCTAGGTTCATCGCATACCGGACAACGATCGAGATTTTCATGCTCCTTTCGGTTTAGTACGCAGTCATACACACAAGCATGAATCGATTTATACTTCATTCCCAAACCTTTTAAACTGTTCTTCATAACAGGATAGCTATTTGGAAGCGTATTCTCCTTGGGAATTAACCCCTTCACCCATTTCAGAATTCCTGTCACGCTATTGCTAGACAAACTGTACTGCGTCTTCAAACTGTGCAGACCAACCATGGCATGTAAAGTTGTTTGATCTTTCTCACATCAAAAGTATAACGGTTGGGTCTCCTTAAATTTTAAACTTTGGTAGTCATCGTCAAGGTTTATCGTGATATCTTCACGAGCACTTAAACCTTGTACATCATTAGTAACCTCATTCTCCTCTGCCTCATAAACTCCGTACGCATCATCAACTAAATCCTCTAACATATTATGATCTACGCCGTCCCCTTCTACATTCAACCTACTTGTTGAAGGTTGTTGTGAAGGTTGTTCGGGGATAAAAGGAACTTTTAATTCACCGTGAAAACTCCAAAATCGATAACTATCTTGCATACTCAATCTTAACAAATGTAGTTCAACTGTTTTTCACTCAAACACCTTACCATTATTACACCTAGTACACGGACACGGAAACTCGTCATTATTATGACATCTCTTTGCGTATTTCACAAATTCATTAGCACCTCTGCGAAATACATCCCCCGTTCTATTTGTCTCACCCATCCACTCTTTGTATTTCGGATATCCCATCACAGCTACCACAACTAATTGCCTATTAAAGGTAAGAAGCGTATATTCATGGATTAGTATAAACAAAACTTAGATTTATAGTATGTTTTATTTAATTATGTCTTCGATTCTTAAATTTCAAATTTAAATTCAACTTATAATAGAAATTCCTATTTCCTCCATCTCCTCTAAAGGGTGAGTAGTCCTATCCCATTCAAGACGCATATTTCTATAATATACTTAACAGCTCATGCACATTGTTACGATTTGAGAAAAACTCGATAGCAATCCCCGTAGTTCTCCAAGTACACGACGTAGACTAGCAAGTGTGAGTGTTATTTCAATTGATCAATTGAAATAACAGTCACACTTGTCAATCTAGTATGTACCCAGAGAACATTAGGATACGACTGCAGAACTTCCTCAAAAAGTAACAACTTTAAGCCACTAAGAATATTATTATACAGAAATTATGCAGTCTGAAACTTTCCAAACGGGACAATTCGAGAGTTCTCATTACAGGGGTAATGACTCTCGAACGGGTCTAAGGGCTATTGAATGCATACGCATAAGAACTAGAAGGCTAGTATCTATGAGCAGTATATGTAATTTCAAGTATATATATATTGTTCGTTATACAAAGTAATTTTTAAAAAAAAGTTGAAAAATCCCACCCCCATATGGACAATAATCCGGTGGTCATGCCACTTTTAAAATTAACCAACCCAAAATCGATCCACTATAATCCAACCGCAATGTCAACAACAAATGTGTATCCCGTACTCCTTCTAATTCATCTACTCAATTAATTCTTTTTATCAATTAAACTAACAATTAAAGTATACAATTATTACTTTACTAATTTACAATGAGGGGCAATCCTACTTTCATATATTTATTTGTTTATTAGATATTTCCCCCCTCCCCCCACACATGCACACAGCCCCATCCCTCGTCACATACACCCGCATCATTTCACCCTCCCGCACATATGCACATATATGCACACTACACACACAAGCACATAAACATACACACACACACGCGCGCGCGCAGTCCCACCCCCACCCCCAACCTTGCCCCACCCCCTTCCCCACCACCACACACACACACATACACCCCCTCCCCTCCCCAGCCCCCATCCCCCACCCACCACACACACACACACATATATATATATATATATATATATATATATATATATATATATATATATATATATATATATATATATGAAAGAGAGAGAGAGAGAGAGAGAGTGGAGAGAAAGAAAGCGGTGGGAAAAAAAGGAGGGGAAATGGTTTTTTACTGCTAAACTTATCACGGACATGTCACGGTCTTTGACCGTGACAAGCCTGTGACAACTATACTTGTCACGGACTTCTCACGGTCATTGACGATGACAATACATTGTCACGGACTTCTAATGGTCAATGACCGTGACAAAAAATACGTGTTCTTTTGTCACGGTCAATGACCGTGACAAGTCTGGCCAATTTGGACTTTTTGGTGTAGTGATAAATTGGTAGGAGTTGTTATAGGCAAACTCCACCAGCGGAAGATACTGCTCCCAGCCTCCGCCAAAATCAATGATGCACATACGCAACATGTCCTCTAACATTTGATTTGTCCGCTCGGTCTGTCCATCCCTCTGTGGGTGATAGGCTTTGTTCAGCCGCAACTCCGTACCCATCGCCTCCTGAAAACTCTCCCAAAACCGAAACACAAATACTTTATCTCTGTCAGACACAATGTTGAGAGGCACCCCGTGAAGTCTCACTATCTCTGTTATGAATATTTGGGCGTACTGTCCCATGGTGTAATCCGTCTGAGCTGGCAGAAAGTGGGATACCTTGGTCAGTCGATCAGCTATCACCCATATCGTAACCCTTCTGCGATGTAAGTAATCCCGTGATGAAGTCCATGGAAATGCTCTCCCATTTCCATAAAGGAACCTCTAATGGTTGTAGAAGTCCCGTCGATCTCTGATGGTCCACCTTTACTAGCTGACAAATGGCACATTTCGAGACGAACTTGACAATATCCTTCTTCATCTCGCTCCACCAGTACTGTCTCTGCATATCTTGGTACAGCTTATCCCCACTGGGATGTACCGCAAATCATGAACCGTGCGACTCTGTCATCACCTCGTCTTGTAAGTCTTCTCCCTCAGTAATAACTAACCTTCCATTGAAACGTAGACCTCCATCTGAACCCACAGTATAAGACTCGGCCCCCTCTGCTAGAAGTTGCACAATGTGACTCTGGCAGAATGGATCAGCTGCATGAGCCTGTACTACTCTCGTAATAATCAGGGGTGTAACCGTTATCACAGACATGAATGATCGAGCCACCACATCGTGGTGTCCTAACTCCTTCCATTTCGCTTTCCACACTTTGGCCACCTCTCCTACCGTCCTACGGTTCAACGCGTCTGCTACCATATTTGCCTTCCTCGGGTGTGACGCGACTTAGAATTTGTCTCAAAAGTGCATTTTCTATAGGCTCAAGTGCAAGCCTGTCGCGTTAGTAACAATCCGACAAGTCGGGATCGTATCCACAGGGATTAAGAATTGACACTTTTATAGGGAAAGTTATTAAATATTGAAATGATTCCTCCAAAGAAATATAAAGATAATTGATGATGAGAAATTGCAATTGGAATAAAATATACTCAAAGAAAGAGAACCCTAAAAAAATTGTGGAGAAATTCAATTGAAGAGTAAGAGAAAATAGGGTAGGGTACAATCCCTCAAACCTTAACGAATTTTCGTGTAGAACACTAGAATTGTAAATTAAAATTCTTTACTAAATCCAATCTTTATAAATCCTAAGCATTACATATATGAAGGGTCTAGCCCTCACCATATGAAATCAAAGGTAAATACAAAGTGGTGAATGGACAATTACACTTGCAAAACGCTCTTAAACATCTCAAGTACCTAGGGCAAGAGAGATTAAAATATTGGCATGTTCATGTAATTTCCTTCCACGATTCAGTCAATATTTAATTTACCCTCTATTTTCTACATAAGTAATTTGCCTCGAAGTGAGTTCATGTACCCCAGCCCTTAAGAATTTAGCTAGACATGATTTAATTAGAAGACAAATTCATACACAGCATTATAGACCTACCAAACATTGGAAATAATTTGCAATACAATTGAGATTTAACTAACATAGATACCAAGTAAGATAATGGAATTGTTATACTTGTATTCAGCAACAGGAAAAGAATTGGAATCCAGAAATTGTTGTCTCTCTCTCAAACTTACAAACTAGGGTTTATGAAAACTCCTTATCCAAGAAAATGAAAATTTCCTAACTTCTGAATTGCTCTCTCTAAGAAAATCTCCTCTCAGAAAATCTGCCTAGAATGAAGTAGGGCATGGGCTTTTATAGCATCAAGTAGCACGAATTTGACAGCCAGAGTTGCTTGTTGCGCAAGATTTCACCAGCTATGCACATCAAAATCTTCATAATAAATGCCAGGATTTCACATGACCGGACCGGTCCGGATAGCCCTCGGATCGGTCCGATTTTTCAGCCACCGGATCGGTTCCTTTTTTATTCTACCGGATCGATTCTGCTGTCATCGATTTGTCATCCATCCGGAGTCAACTGGACTTGAGTCATTTCAGATCGGTCTGGTCCCCACCGGATCGGACCGATTTTCTTCCATGTTGACTTCGCTCTTTCATCTTTGACTGGCCATAACTTTGGATCTCGAGATCCGATTTGAGTGTCATTTCTTCCGATGCTCTTGTGAAATCAAGCACTTCAACTTCCCTTTAGGTGTCGAATTCGAATTCTGGATAGAAATTTACGCTTTTTCCCTTTGACTTATCTTCCTTTCATCATTTCCTTTCTTCCGGTTTCTTTCTATCTTTTCTTGCACTAAATTCCTGTAAAATTCATCAGAAATACACGAAATTCGGGGAAATTGTTAGAAACAATCAATGGCAATGATATGGAATAAAAATGATTCAATTACCTTGTTCGAGATATCAAAACCACTAACTTAAGGGGCTAAATTCAGAAGAATTTATGCTTGGTCAAATCCCCCTAACTTAGGACTTTGCACGTCCCGGGCAATGTAAAAGAAATTAGTTTAATGCTCCACTCTTTTATTACGATAGAATACCTTTTTCGCAGGCAAGCGATTGCATTTAGCGTATGCAATACGCCTTTAAACCCCTAGGTTACCCTAGTAGGACGAGTTTTGTCTCGTGAGGGCTTGCAGTGAATATACCCACAAAATTCTTTATTGACACAAATAAATATCAAAATACTTAAAAATTGTACAATTTAAACTTTTCGAAAAATAGTCACCATAAATTCATATTCAAATGTCGCAAACCATAGTGTGTGTGTGCAAAGCCAAAAATTAAACCTCAAATTTCCACCGATTGAGCATTACGTTACTTTTCGAAAATTCATTTTGATTCAAAATCTTACAAATGCACTCACAAACGAATCACTCGGATTGTGGCTATTTTCTCTCGGTATGCATGATATAAAGAGTAAATATAATGGAAACAAATTCATACATACAAAATTGAAAAGAAGGAAATATATGGTGAAAAGATCTCATCATCGGAGTACGGTTATTAGGAAACGGGAACATCACCTCTAGTTCACACCATTTAATCTCTCATATTATCTTTTCATGTCTTAGCTCTTCATGCAGTAATTAATTTCGCCATTCGGACTCAGTTAGGACTTTTTGGGTTAAAATGTGTAAAGGGTAAAAATCGGGAATGAACGGAATGTTCGAAATTGGAAAATTTCCTTATGACGTCCATTAGTGCTTTTTCGGGCATTTTCTTATTTTTCTCTTTCTTTTTCAATTTTCATTTTTTTTCTCACTATTTTTTTTTTGAACATTTTTTTTCTATTTTTCTCTTGCCCCTTTTTATTGCACAATTTGGACTTACTTGATGAATTTTCTCAATTTTCACAATTCCGGGCTATTTGGGTTTTTCGGGATATCAAACGAAAGGGAAATATTATATTAGGCTCAAAGTGGGTTGCAAAGGGATAATTTTGTTTTTTCACCACTTTTTATGGCTAATATTTTTAGGTAACAAACGAGGGCCTACTTCATTGTCCAAATTGCTAATCACATTACCATATGCATCTCGAGATTAATTAAGTTTAGAGATATATTTAGCATGAATTTCGAGACAACATTTCACACATTTTCCATAACCGATCAAAACAAAGGATTGAGATCATCTACGACTTATTAAAACGCTGAAAAGAACTTTGAGTTAATCATAAACTCGGATTGATTTAAAAACTCATAAAAAATTGAAAGGCTCGAAATCTCACCGGGGTTGATCAATCTCCACACTTATTCGTAAAGTCGTCAATTTTCTTTCAATTTCCATCTTCGGTCAATTTTGGCTTAGTGCATTTTGATTGTTAACAATTTGAGACTTTAAATAGAATAAAGGTGACATTTTTGATAAATTTAAATTCCAATTCTTATTTATTTTGAACAAAAATATTTTTGGCTTTTTTTCAAAAAAAATCATTTTTTTATATACATATATGCGAAGTTTTATGAATACGCACTTGTCATCCCCCCTAACTTAGTTATTTGCATTGTCCTCAATCAAATGGACGAGAGAGATAAAGAAGACAACATTAGGAGTGCGATAAATAAAACAAGCAAATATCATAATGAAAACTGTATATTACAACACAAATGTGTAAACAAAGGATCACAAACATAAGTCATAAAACATAAAGGGGTAGCGGGGCATCCTAAGGGGCGGGTGGGGGACGGGAAGGCCCGGGAGCAACAGGATCATAAGGATTGTAATAGTAGGGAGGAAGGGGGGCTTCGGGACCCAACTGAAGACGGTACAAGTCCGCCTGTATACGCAGGACCAAACTCATATCCCTCTCGTAGGACGTCACGAACCCGTCGAAACGTGTTTCAAGAGAAAGAACGCGCTCAGTCAAACCCGTACCAACCGGAACATAATTCGGATCAGCCGTTTAATCATATTCCTCCTCCTCCCCTTCTTCCATCTCAACATCCTCATCAGCAACGTCCTCTTCCTCATCGGTCTCCTCATCACTCGAATCGTCGCCGCGCCTTGCACGGATTAGCTGAATTTGCCTTTCACTTCGAGTGCGGCACTCTTGTCCTAATGGCTTAGGCAAGTTTATTAGATCTTGGGGTGCTTCAATCCCGGCATCCTTAAGCAAGGATGTAATGAGACGACCATAAGGAAGAGGTGCCCGACCCTTTTTATCGTAAGCTACAAAGAGAATATCATTGTAAAATGTGCGGGCCAAATTGATAACAGTTGTATGGTCAAACAAGTGATACATCATTGTAGCTTGACGCGGCCGCATTGTTGAATCATTGGAGGTTTGAAAAATATTGGCACAAACAATGTGAAAAGTGAATCGTGCCTTGTCGGATAACCAACCAACAGGAAAGGTTTCGGCAGCCCAAACCGCGTCGGGCTCGATTCTTGAGATGCAAACTGCCTTGGTGAGAACGGGATCAGGACTAGGATAATCAAATTGATCCGGAGTGGTCACACCGTAAGACTCGAGTTTCTGGGCCAGAATTTCAAGTGATAACGGTATTGGTGTGGAATCCACAAAAGCTTGGGATTCGAATTCAGCGGTACGGACAAGCAAACCGTAAAATTGACGCACTTTATTTTCCCAAACGGCCTCATATGGTTCATTAAAAAATCTGCACCAGCCTCTTGTCTTGAACATAGCTGTGACAGAATTAGGCAGTTGATCCCAAAGCACTTGACGTTCAATGTGAATTTTTCAAGTTGGACTGAAAAACCGCCGGCACCAATTGGCTTCACGGCGAGAACGGTATTCACCATTGTCGTCGGGTAGGAGCTCAATGGAGGTATATTTTTGGGGAGCAGCCATGGATATGGAAGAATGTAGACAGAAAGTGAGAGAGGAGAGAATATATGGAGGTGTGAAGAAAATGGGGGTAGGGGATGGAGGTATTTAAAGGAAATCGGAGGGAATGGATGGGGGGAAGTAGGGGGTACAAATTTTTTTTAGGGAAAAGAGGGGATTGGGGGAATGAATTTGGTTTGGATTGAAGAGGTGTGAACCTCGGGAAGTAGCATTCTGCAGATTACCGGACCGATCCGGTTGTAGGACCGGACCGATTCGATTTATCCGGATCGGTTCTTTTAATTCTGGACAGGACCGATCCGGTCTGCTGAATTCTCAGAATTTCCTTTTCTCTATTCCAATGATTTATTTACAACTTCACTTACTTCAAAAGTCTCGCAATGATTATCGAAACCTTAACACCCCAACCCTGGGTTTGACACAAACTTACGACTCCTAACTCCTAAGACTCTTATGTACAATAATCACCCCATACATGTTGGGGGTGCGACGACCCCACCTCGCTTTTTTTCCAGTCAATCCCCATAAATGGGGTCCGACAACCAGATTGTGTCGGCTTCCTTGACCATCGCTTCCAAATACGGCTTTAGATGATGTCCGTTAACCTTAAATGTGTTTCCCACTTTCTCATCTTTGAGTTCAATAGCTCCATGGGGAAATACCTCTTTCACAATGAATGGATCCGACCATCTTGACCGCAATTTTTCGGGAAACAAGTGCAACCTTGAGTTGTAAAGAAGTACTTTTTGTCCCAAATGAAACTCTTTCCTACAAATGATTCTGTCATGAGCTCGTTTCATTCGTTCCTTGGATATTTTAGCACTTTCATACGCATCATTGCGTATTTCTTCCAACTCATTCAACTGAAGTTTACGTGTTTCACCGACCTTATCCATGTTGAAGTTCACCCTTTTGATAGCCCAATACGCCTTGTGTTCGATCTCAACCGGAAGATGACAAGGCTTGCCATACACAAATCGAAATGGGGACATCCCAAGGGGATTCTTGTAAGCAGTTCTATATGACCAGAGCGCATCATTCAATCTGAGAGACCAGTCTTTCCTATTAGGTTCGACTGTCTTTTCCAAGATATTTTTGATTTCTCGATTGGCGAGCTCGGCTTAGCCATTCGATTGAGGGTGATAAGTTGTTCCAACTTTATGGACAACTCCATACTTTCGCATTAGCTTCTCCATAGGCCTATTGTAAAAATGGGTACCATTATCACTGATTATGGCCTTAGGCATTCCAAAACGAGAAAGTATATTTTCTTGAATGAATTTTATCACCACCTTATTGTCATTCGTCCTTGTAGCTATGGCCTCTACCCATTTTGAGACGTAGTCTACAGCGACGAGGATGTATAGAAAACCAAAAGAAGGTGGAAAGGGACCTATGAAGTCAATACCCCAACAATCAAACAACTCCAAGACTAGAATTGGGGTCAATGGCATCATGTCACGATGAGTAATAGCTCCCATTCTCTGGCATCTATCGCATGATTTACAAAAAGTATTCACATCCCGGAAGATTGTGGGCCAGTAGATACCACTTTGAAGGATTTTCGCAGCAGTTTTATTTTTGGAAAAATGACCTCCACATGCTTCCGAATGACATAATCGAATTATCCCTTGGATTTCTTCATTAGGTACACATCTCCGAATAATTTGATCAGCACAATACTTATACAAATATGGATCATCATAAAAGAACATGCATGACCATGTAAGAACTTCCTTCTCTCTTGTGTATTCCAATTAGAGGGAACAATTCCAGTGACAACGTAATTAACTATATCCGCAAACCAGGGGAGAGAAGAAGTAGCAAATAGATTTTCATCCAAAAAATACTCGTCTCTGGGAATGGGATCCATAGGTACGTCGGACGATAGGCGTGACAAATGGTCAGCAACGACGTTTTCTTCTCCTTTCTTATCTTGAATCGAGAGATTAAACTCTTGTAAGAGTAGGATCCACCTGATTAGACGGGGTTTTGCGTCTTTCTTGTTCAAGAGATATTTAAGAGCCGAATGATCGATGAAACAAATGATGGGCGACCCAACAATGTAAGAGCGGAATTTGTCTATAGCAAAAACGACTGCTAGTAACTCTTTCTCTGTAGTAGAGTAATTAAGTTGAGGGCCAGATAATGTTCTGCTATCATAGTAAATAACATGAGCTTTCTTGTCCTTTCTTTGTCCAAGAACGGCCCCAATCGCGTAATCATTTGCATCACACATAAGCTCAAATGGGAGCGACTAGTCAGGAGCTTGCATGATAGGAGCGGAAATTTGCATGATTTTAAGTTTATCAAAAGCTTCTTGACATGCTTTATTCCATTCAAATGGAGTGTCCTTCATAAGAAGATTACTCAAGGGTCTAGCGATGGCGCTAAAGTCTTTGATAAATCTTCAATAAAATCCAGCATGGCCTAGAAAGGACCTCACATCTTTAAGCGATTTTGGCGGGGGTAACTCAGCTATTACTTCAATTTTTGCTCGATCAACTTCAATCCCCCTAGATGAGACTATGTGGCCTAAAACTACGCCCTCGGTGACCATAAAATGGCATGTTTCCCAATTGAGGACTAAATCTTTTTCAACACACCGGAATAGAACTCTTTCAAGATTAGCTAAACATTGGTCGAAAGATGGACCGAAAACGCTGAAATCGTCCATGAACACCTCAATACCTTTTTCAATCATGTCGCTATAGAGACTTAGCATGCACCTTTGAAAAGTTACTGGTGTATTACATAATCCAAATGGCATACGTTTATAGGCAAACGTACCAAACGGACATGTAAAAGTCGTCTTTTCTTGATCAAGTACATCCACTTCAATCTGATTATAACCAGAATACCCATCTAGGAAACGGTAGTAAGGATGGCCCGCCACTCGTTCAATCACTTGATCGATGAACGGTAAGGGAAAATGGTCTTTTCTGGTTCCAGCATTGAGCTTTCGGTAATCAATGCATACACGCCACCCGGTGGTGGTGCATTGAGGTATTAGTTCTCCCTTGGCGTTTTCAACCACGGTCATACCCGATTTTTTTGTAACGACCTGAATTGGGCTAACCCATTTACTATCAGAAATGGGATAGATAATCCCAGCATCTAGCAATTTGATAATTTCCGCTCTGACTACATCTTTCCTGGTTGGGTTTAATCGCCTTTGCATCTCTCGCGAGGGCTTCACCTCTTCCTCAAGATGGATTTTATGGGTACAAATCACTGGACTTATACCTTTCAAATCTGCTATAGTCCAACCAAAAGCATTTTTATGCTTACGTAACACATCTAACAACATGCCCTCTTACGCTTTTTTTAAACTGGAAGAAACAACAACAGGAAATGTATCATTATCTCCCAGAAAAGCATATTTGACATGCGAGGGTAGTTTCTTCAACTCAAGACTAGGAAATCTATTTTCAGAGGGAATCATGGTTGTCTCCCTCGGAGGTAATTCTTCAAACCGAGAAATCCAGTCAACATCTCTTAATTCCTCAAAACTCACATCTTTTAGTAACCAAGTTTTCAACTCTTCCACCTCATGCTCAAACGCAGTATAACGATTCTTTTTCTCACCACTGTTCACTAAACACACTTCCAATGCATATCCTCCTATGATTTTTTCAATGTGTTCATCCACCACTTCTTCAATAAGATCAACCTCAAGAATTTCATCCTCATCACCCATTTGGTTAGCGACATTGAAAATATTGGTCTCGAGAGTCATGTTTCCAAAAGTGAGTTGCATTTGGCCATTCCGTGTATTGATCAAAGCATTAGCAGTGGCTAAAAATGGATGGCCCAATATTATTGGAACATGATTTCTCGCATGGGGAGCAGGCTTAGTGTCCCAAATGACGAAATCAACAGGGAAGTAAAACGTGTCCACTTGAACTATCACATCCTCTACAACCCCACGAGGCACTTTCAATGTTCGATCCGCTAACTGTAGAGTGATTCGGGTAGGTTTTAAATCACCTAAATCAAGCTGCTTATAGATGGAGTATGGAAGGATGTTCACACTCGCACCTAAGTCAAGCAATGATTTTTCCACTCTTTTTTCTCCTATGACACACGAAATTGTAGGTGCACCGGGATCCTTGAATTTTGGTGGTAGATCATTGAGAAGGACCGAGCTCACATTTTGTGCCAAGAAAACATTCTTCTTCACCTTGAGCCGTCATTTGACAGTCAAAAGATCTTTGATGACTTTGGCATAAGGTGGAATTTGTTGAATAGAATCAAGGAACGACAAGTTAAATTTTACTTGCTTCAAAACATCCAACACTTCTGTATGCGACGCCCCTTTTTTGGGTGGAGCTAAGCGTTGAGGAAATGGAGCAGCAGTTGGTAGTTTGACTTCAATTTCAGATTCAACACCCTCATCTTTGTCTTCCGTATCCAACGAAGTCTCTGCAGACTCGGAAGTTTTAGATTCCTTGGGAATTTTCGTTGCTAGATCAATTACGCGACCACTATGAAGAGTAGTAACAACTTGACATTGTTCTAGAAAATCCGATGATATGGAGCTAACCGTGGGTTGTCCTTGAAAAGGAGGTCTTTGGACTTGAGCTGGGAATTTACCCTTCTCCTGAATATTCACTACAGATTGCAACCTAGAGATGCTAGTATGAATTTCAGTGAACATTCGATCATATTTAGCATTGCTCTCTTTTTTAGATTGGATGAATTGATTCAGGTTATCTTCAAGAGATCGCCTATGTGGAGCAACATAAGGAGCAGGAGGTGGTACCTGCATAGGATTTGGCATCGGAGGAGCCACTTGCTGAAATTGAGGGGGGGGGGGGGTAGTATCACATGTGGGTTAGGAGTCATCCCCCCTTGTGGTTGTCCATAGTTGAAACTAGGGTGATTCCTCCACGATTGATTGTATGCATTCCCTTGTTGTGGATTATAATTTCCACGAAACCACCCTATTGCCTCAACTTGTTCAGTGTACATTGCCTTGTATGGAGGGATGGTAGGACATCCTTTGGTAGAATGACCAGCAGCACAAATGGCACGCACTTTCTCCTTCCCGGCTTGCACGGGTCCAACTACTTCTCTCAATCGCACTTCAAGCACGTCACTGAAATTCTTCTCCAATTGGTCAAACTTTAGATCCAACAAAGTGTCCTTGTCCAAGTGATAGATACCGGACGCAGCAGGCAAATTAGGCACTTGTCGATTTTGATTTTAACTATTGGGATCAGAAATATCCCATGCTTGGGTAGTCTCTGCTACATATTTCAGATGAGCCTCAGCATCGCTTGAGTCTAATTCCCAAAAAGGTCTTTCACACATGGTTTGAATAAGTTGTTTAGATGCTAAAGTAAGGCCTTGATGGAAAAATTAAAATCAGATGATGTTTTTCAAATCCATGATGTGGGCAAGCACTAACTAACTCCTAAAATCTCTCCCAACACTTGTCGAAGGCCTCATTCTCATTTTGTCGAAAAGCTTGTATTTGTGCCTTGACATAATTGGTTTTGTGTTGTGGAAAGAATTTGGAGAGAAACTTGGTTTGCATATCTCTCCAAGATAACACAGAATTTGGGGGTAGGGACCATAACCAAGTTTTAACTTTATCCTTTAAGGAAAAAGGGAAAAGCTTTAACCGGATAACATCCTGTGGGCAAGCTTGGTCACCAAACGTCTCACATGCTTCCTCGAACTCTCTAAGATGGAGATATGGTTTTTCCGAATCCATCCCGTGAAATGTGGGAAGAATTTGAATCATACCATTTCGAAAGTGGAACTGATCGGCATTATACGGGAGTAAAATGCAACCAGGGGTAACAGTTCTCTCTGGAAATAACAAATCTTTCATGGGAAGGTATGGTATCTCATCCTCTCCAGCACCAACACCAACACTACCGTGATCCGACATATTGCTACCGAAAGATTCAGAATTCACACTTAGTGTTTGACTCGATGAGCGACTTGTGATTGAATTGTTAGGAGAAGGAGGTGGAACCCAAAAATGAGGAGACTCAGTGGTATGAGAATTTTCTTCGGCAATAGGATTTTCGTGAACTTGGGTGGAAGATAAATTCTGCATATAAGCGCATAAGAGATGAAATGTAAAAAGAATATATTTTTTTTAAATCACTTGTAGATTAAAATTACTTTCCTAATTTATACCAATTGATAATCCCCGGCAACGGCGCCAAAAACTTGACGCGACATAGAATTTGTCTCAAAAGTGCGTTTTCTATAGGCTCAAGTGCAAGTCCGTCGCGTTAGTAATAATCTGACAAGTCGGGATCGTATCCACAGGGATTAAAAATTGGCACTTTTATAGGGAAAGTTATTAAATCTTGAAATGATTCCTCCAAAGAAATATAAAGATGATTGATGATGAGAAATTGCAATTGCAATAAAATATACTCAAAGCAAGAGAACCCTAAAAAAATTGTGGAGAAATTAGATTGAAAAGTAAGAGAAAATAGGGTAGGGTACAATCCCTCAAACCTTAACGAATTTCCGTGTAGAACACTAGAATTGTAAATTAAAATTCTTGATTAAATCCAATCTTTATAAATCCTAAGCATTACATATATGAAGGATCTAGCCCTCACCATATGAAATCAAAGGTAAATACAAAGTGGTGAATGGACAATTACACTTGCAAAACGCTCTTAAACATCTCAAGTACCTAGGGCAAGAGAGATTAAAAGATTGGCATGTTCATGTAATTTCCTTCCACGATTCGGTCAATATTTAATTTACCCTCTATTTTCTACATAAGTAATTTGCCTCGGAGTGAGTTCATGTACCCCAGCCCTTAAGAATTTAGCTAGACATGATTTGATTAGAAGACAAATTCATACACAGCATTATAGACCTACCAAACATTGGAAATAATTTGCAATACAATTGAAATTTAACTAACATAGATACCAAGTAAGAGAATGGAATTGTTATACTTGTATTCAGCAACAGGAAAAGAATTGGAATCCATAAATTGTTGTCTCTCTCTCAAACTTACAAACTAGGGTTTATGAAAACTCCTTATCCAAGAAAATGAAAATTTCCTAACTTCTGGATTGCTCTCTCTAAGAAAATCTCCTCTCAGAAAATCTGCCTAGAATGAAGTAGGGCATGGGATTTTATAGCATCCAGTAGCACGAATTTGACAGCCAGAGTTGCTTGTTGCGCAAGATTTCACCAGCTATGCACATCAAAATCTTCATAATAAATGCCAGGATTTCGCATGACCGGACCGGTCCGGATAGCCCTCGGATCGGTCCGGTTTTTCAGCCACCGGATCGGTTATTTTTTTATTCTACCGGATCGGTTCTGCTGTCATCGGTTTGTCATCCATCCGGGGTCTACTGGACTTGAGTCATTTCGGATCGGTCCGGTCCCCACCGGATCTGTCCGATTTTCTTCCATGTTGACTTTGCTCTTTCATCTTTGACTGGCCATAACTTTTGATCTCGAGATCCGATTTGAGTGTCGTTTCTTCCGATGCTCTTGTGAAATCAAGCACTTCAACTTCCCTTTAGGTGTCGAATTCGAATTCTGGATAGAAATTTACGCTTTTTCCCTTTGACTTATCTTCCTTTCATCATTTCCTTTCTTCCGGTTTCTTTCTCTCTTTTCTTGCACTAAATTCCTGTAAAATTCATCAGAAATACACGAAACTTGGGGAAATTGTTCTAAACAATCAATGGCAATGATATGGAATAAAAATGATTCAATTACCTTGTTCGGGATATCAAAACCACTAACTTAAGGGGCTAAATTCAGAAGAATTTATGCTTGGTTAGGGTGCTATTGGATATGAAAATAATAATCATTCACAAACTCAAGCCACCGGCGCTGACACATATTCAGCTCATTCTGTGTGAAGAGGTATTGTAATGACTTGTGATCTGTGAACAAGCGAAATTTCTCTCCGGGGAGGTAATGTCTCCAAATCCAAAGTGCAAACACGATCGCCGCCAACTCCAAGTCGTGGGTGAGATAATTTCTCTCGCGATTCTTAAGCTTAGGGGAGGCATAAGCTATAGTCTGATCCTCCTACTGAAGTACACCCCCAAGTCCTAATAAGAACGCGTCAGTGTAGGCTAGATACTCCACTTCCGGCCTGGGCAATGCCAACACTGGTGTTGAGGTTAACTTGTCTTTCAACTCATCAAAGGCTAGCTAACATGCATCACTCCAGATAAATGACACCCCTTTACGAGTCAAATGTGTCAACGGACCCGCTATCTTCGAAAACCCTCGAATAAATCTCTCGTAGTATTCAGCTAGGCCCAAGAAACTGCATATCTCGATCGGTGTCATGGGTTGTCCCCACTCCCTCGCCGCTAACACCTCTCCCCGATCCACGGATATCCCTCTGTCAGAGATGATATGCCCCAAAAATTGGACCTCCTTAAGACAAAACCCATATTTCTTGTATTTTGTGTACAACTCATGCTGACGCAGTGTCTGCAAAACCTGCCTCAAGTGCTCAACATGCTCCTCCTCGATCTGCGAGTAAACCAGAATGCCATCAATGAAGATGATGATGAACTGGTCCAGGAACTCTCTAAACACCCTGTTTATCAAGTCTATAAATACGGTTGGGGTATTGGTTAGCCCGAAAGGCATAACCCTGAACTCATAGGAACCATACCTTGTCAATAAGGCCATCTTCGATACATCATGCTCCCTGATACGTAACTGATTGTATCCTGATCTCAAGTCAATCTTCGAGAAGAAGGCAGCTCCTCTCAGCTGGTCGGATAAGTCATCAATTCGAGGCAACGGATATTTGTTATGTATCGTGATTTTATTCAACTCTCGAAATCGACACATAACCTCAACGATGTATCCCTCTTCCTAACGAACAATACGGGAGCACCCCACGACGAACTAATCCTACGGATAAACCCCTGCCCCAACAACTGCTCAATTTTTTCACGTAACTCCTTCATCTCTGCTGGAGCCGTACGGTAAGGTGCACGGGCTATCGGCCAATTTCCTAGCTCTAAATCAATGACGAAGTCTATCTCTCTACTATATGGTAACCCCGAAATCTCCTGAAACACATCGACAAACTCTCAAACAACAGGAATCGAGTCAAGTGGTACCACTACCTCCCTAAAGGTCTCCTCCTCTATGTAGTATAAATGTGTGGACGATCCTCCCTCAGGGTGAGGCATCGCCACCAGGAACATCTCCTGATCATATATGGCAATAACTATACTCCTATTAAAACAATCGATCATGGCCCTATACCTGACAAGAAAATCCACACCTATAATCGCGTCATATTCGAACATATCCAATATGAGCTTATCAGCGGGTAAGATAAACCTCCCAATCTCTATACCCACTCCTCGACAAATAAAAGAAATCACGGAATCTCTACTCAGCGGTGAATCCACTCAAGTTACCATACTCTCAGTTGTATCAGAAAATACCGTAGTACATGCAAATCCCGTGACAATAAAATAGTGTGTGGCCCCCGTGTCAAATAAAATGCGCCCCAAAGTCCCCTGGATAGAAAACATACCCTCAATTGTGGGTGGATCCTGGGGGACTGCGACCTAGTGAAGATTGTAGCCTCGTCCATACTGAAGTTGCCCCTGCTAAACTGGGATGGCTGGAATGGGTGGCAATGCTGGTATCTGTAAGGGTGCTGGGAGAGCTGCAGGAAATAACGGTCTCTGGGGATCCTGGCGAGCACCCTACTGCTGCTGGCCTCTACCCTTCTGAGGGCAATCCTGACACTTGTGGCCAAGGTTGCCGCAAGTAAAACATCTCCCTGGGAAGCGTCCTCCCCTCTCTCCCTATTATCCCCGGCCCTGATGGTCGTTACCGCCCCTCCCTTGGCCATGTTGGCCATACTGAACCTGCTAATGGCCCTGATGGCCGTGTTGGCCATGTCTAAAGCCTCCCTGCACATGTCTAAAACCTCCTGACCTGAACCTCTTAGGATCCCCCTGCTGGGAACCCTAATCACCGTGTGCTGACCCTGAACTGCATGTGCCCCACTGGCACCATTTCCTCCTGTCCTGCCTTACTGGCTGGACTCGCCTACTCGCTTAATCTCTGTCAGAATAAAATGGTGGTCCTGGCAGTGGAGTAGTGTTTCATTAACCACGTCCGAATATATGTCCAAAGAGAGATTGCCTATCAAATGCTGACGGATCCTCCATGTCAATCCATCCATAAAACGCATAATCGTCTTTTCCTAAGTCGGGATATCATCCTATACAATGTTCAAAAGGTTGATAAACTCTGCCTCATATTCCACTACAGTCTTTCCCTTTTATTTCAAGTTCACTAACTTCCATCTCATCTCTGTCTGGACGGCCGAGGGAAAATATTTACGGTCGAACAGCACCCAAAAGTCTCGAATCGTGAGTGTGTCTCTCTCCTTAGTGCTTGTAATAGACTTCCACCACTGCAGTGCTACTCCCATTAACTTGAACGTGGACAGTATCTGACTCTGCACCTCCTTGCACTCATGCATCCTCAAATGCCTCTGGATGTCCTTCTTCCATTAGCTCGCTACCACCATATTGGAGCTCCCTGTAAACTCTGGATGATGCGCCTTCTGAAAGGCGTCCCTAACACGTTCCCAAGCAGACGGGAAGGCCTGGGCCAGAACTGGAGCCACCACCGGTGCCTGAGGTGGTGTTTGTTGCACAACTGCCAATGCCGCATTTATCGCCTGAGCCACAATGGCGGAAACTTCAATGGCATTCATCGTACCCTGAGCTGGTACAGGCTGAGGCTCGGGCTGAACATATTTGGGAACTCTCTGTGCACGTCGAGGAGGCATCTGAAAGGATAGAAAGGTTTCATAAATCTACAGTTATTATCTCAAAATAGTTGAATAATGTAAAATGCATAAAGCGTACAACAATCCTAAAATATAGGGCTCTATATCAAAGGACGCTACGCGGAAACATAATAAGCCGTACAGATCCTAAGGACACTAGAATCTGATGCTCTGATACCACCCGTAACACCCCGCCTAATTAAATACCGGGTGATCTGTCCTTTATTAATTAAATCCAGAATATCCAGTTGGTTCAGATAATGAATCAGTGTCGAAAATCATCAATTTTATTTAATTAAAACTAACCACCTAATATTTAAAAAGGTTAATGTCGAAATTTTATCTTGTTATTAACCATCATCAAGTAAGGAAATAATTAACTAATACTATTCATCCTAAAAACATAATGAAAGAATTAGCTGAATTAAAATAAAGAACTGGAGTAAACACTTCCAGTCATAATCCCATACAATAATCCAAAGCCATGAAATAAAAGTCTACCAACAGAATAAAACATCTAAATCTCTGAATGTAAAATAGGAAGGGACGGCATGTCCAACTGAAGTAAATAACTGATAGATAAATAAGGATAGACTATGAAACGTCTATTAGAAATGCCATGTAGCTTCCACATCAGCTACAGCTCGTCAAATGAGTGGGACCTCCTAAGCCTGGTGTCCCTATGGATGAGCACCTAAAACAAAGGAACAAGAAAAGAGATTTGCAGAAAAATGGGTCAGAGCCCGAGTAGAAAACAGTTTAAATATAGCAAGGGCTTAAATTGGTTAATTAGCACAAATATTATTCATGTTCACTTAGCGTACTCACTTGAGATGATCACCTCTCATCTAATGTGCACGCCTAGCGAGCCTAACTACCCATGCTAATTATGATATCCTGCCTGACTAAACGTAGTATAACTACTATGCCGGATGAAATATCTAAATAACCCGAAGACAGTATATTTCTATTATTTAGGAATAGATTTAAAGATGCTTTAACTCATTCTCATCACATTCTTAATTCTCAACTGGTTCCCTAATAAGTATAAACTTTAATAAAGTGGCCAACATGAAACACAGAATGGGAACTCAGTATACATATATATAAAATCTCACTATGTATACATACAAATATAGATATCAATAGTGCAACCATGGTTAAGAAACCCCTGGTGCTAGGCATACTAGGCTATCTAGTCCCATTACAACGCTCACGCAGGAAGGACAATAGGTTCAATCTCTCAGGAACCAATAAAACATATACACATATAGGAGGCGAACATAGTTCCAAGTCGATGGGTTACTCACCCATACGATCGTCAACACTATCATTCTCATAGATAACCCGTACCTAGGTTCCATGATCTAGTGGTATGATTCAAAATCCCCCGAAGGCACACAAGACATGGTCGTCCACAACGCGCTAATTTTAGTTCGATAGCCAGTAGCTAGGTATGTCATACACAAAATATTCCAAGTAATAAACATGCTCACAACTTATATAACTAAATAGGCGTTCATGCAACTTGATTTCCATAGTACGCAAATAGTATTATTATTTCTACCACTCATCACGATTAAGTCATATAATTCCTCTCTCGAACATACATACTCTCCCAGGTTCTATAAACTCTCTATATCCCAAGAACAATCACACTCCCAACTCACTAATAATTTGAAATTTACATTGCCCGTTACTCACATGGGTTATTTCTCTCACTTGGATAAACCTAGGATGATTTTTAACTTGACCGAACCTTAAAACTACATTCCAAAATTTTGTTAGAAGTCCAGGGATTCTCATTCGAACGAAGTCATTCGAATGAACTCAAAATCTCGTTAGATGACTTGTTGGAATTATCGTTCGAATGACCTGGGCAGATCTTCGAACGAGAATTCCGAACTGGCCTTATTCTTCCCTAAAATCATTTTTCCCAACTTTCCAACTTTCAATTTCAACTCAAAACTCAACTAACTTTGAATTTAAGGTTTCTAAACTATTCTTAATCACAATAGGACACTTTCTAATACAATTTAAAGATCAAATCCTTACATACTCAAAGGGAATCTAAACAATTTCCTCAATTTCTAAAAATCCTCTTTATAATGAACCCAACATTTTTAATAAATTAAAGCCCTAAATTTAATTCGCGATTAAAGCATAAAATCTCCAGATTTAACAGTTTACAAAAGGGTAAATCCTCTACATGCATACCCATCTCCAAATTCTAAAGTTTCTTTACAATTAAAACTGATTAAACCTAAGTTTTCATTGTAATATTACTATTTCATCAACTAAAGATTAACATAGATGGCAAGATAAACACTTGCCTTGGGATGGATTTCAGATTCTCTTATCGAATTTGGTATGTGGTTAATCCTCTCATCGCGATCTACACTTTGGTGTAACTATTTGTGAGAAATCTCCAACTTTTGGCTTTGTTCTCCAATGGGTCTCCATCATCCTTGGTTCTCCCTCTCTTTCTCACGTAGGTTGCAACTGACAGACCACTAACCCTATATGTTCCTATTTTAATCCTATTTTCATCCATTTAATTACTCAAAAATCCCAAAAGACTAAAATACCCCTCCTGGGTGTCATTTTGAGCTAAAATGCACCGGACTCCAAATATAACACACGAGTAGTGTTTTCTGACTATTTAGACCCTTCCGGACACGTTGGTGCACTCAAAATAGTCATTCGAGTTATATAAAAATATTTTACCATTTTAACCCCCCAAATATATAATAGTGACGCGACTCATACGCGCGTTCCAAATAATTATATCTTAACTGTCGTGTGTCGCGTCCCCGACCATTATTTTCGAAACAATATTACGTTGCTCACTATGTAATGTTCAACATAATTATATTTTGACATAATTATTTTTTATAACTACCAACTCTCGTCACGCTAATAATTATTACCCTTAAAATCGAATTAATTATAAATTAAATTTTCTCCCTTTAAATTAATTAATCCCAAATTTCAAAAATTTTATAATAAAATAAATATGCAAAAAAATACGGGGTCTTACAGATGTGATAAGTGCCAAAGGTACTCCAACATTCGTAAAACTCCATAGGTTGCTCTTACTCCAATCACCTTACCTTGTTCGTTCGTTATGTGGGGAATAGACTTAATCGGGCCACGGTCGACCACCTGAGGAAGATTCAAGTACTTGGTCGTGGCTGTGGATTATTTCACAAAATGGGTTGAGGCACAACCATTGATAGACATGCCCTATGAGAATGTCTACCAGTTTATCTGGAAAAATATCATTTGTAAATATGGTTTGCCTTATGCCTTCATCACAAACCATGGCTCACGGTTTGATAAAGAAGAATTTTCCGCCTACTGCGCCCAATCAAATATTCAAAAGTTGCACTCTACTCCAGGTCATCCTCAAAGCAACCGGCAAACTGAAGTGACGAACATGACTCTGCTCAATGGGTTAAAGAAAATACTGGATGAGGCTAAAGGAAATTAGATTAATGAACTACACTTCATCTTATGAGCATATCTAACAACTCCAAGGACTGCCACTGGAGAAACACCATACATGCTGGCATTTGGAACTGAAGCGGTGATACCAGCTGAACTGGGTTTGTCAACCCACAGAGTGTTAAATTTTAATTCTCCTGTTAATAATTTGATGAGAAGATTATACCTGGATATGCTGGAGGAATTACGTGAGGATGTATCCTTGAGAAATGTTGACTACCAACAAAGAACAACATGATTTTATAACAAAAGGATGAAACCGACCAACTTGAAGGAAGAGGATTATATGCTCAAGAAGGTGATTCGTAAGACCAACAAACTTGAAGCCAATTGGCATGGGCCATATCGTATCTCAGCAGTTGTCCGACCAGGTACTTACAGAATTGAAACTATGGAATGAAAAGAGTTCAAAAATCCTTAGCATGCCGAACATATTAAGAAATATTACTTGTAATGTAATGAGATAAATCTTTGTAATCATGTCACTTCAGTATCAATAAAATGATGATTTCCTCAATTTTTTCGATTTTTTTAGGAGTACTGATGATATAAATCACCACATATAATTGGTCGATAAACATGCAAAAGTTGATCGGAACAACAACCATATAGTTGATCAGTGATCACGTAATAGTTGGTCGGCACAAGAACAACAACCACATAATTGGTCAGAGCTCGGAACAACAACTTGATTGGTGATCACTCAATAGTTGGCCGACACAAGCAAAAGTTGATCGGCAACATACAAAAACCCAAGTTAAGATAGGGCTTTAAGTACTTAATACTTGGTCAACACAATCAGGGATAAATCTATGTATAAAAATCAACAAGTTTTATCCAAAATGAGCAAAATGATAGAAGAATGTTGTGAAGATTCCTAAATATGAATGTAGACACATACTCCACATACGCCTGGTCACCACTGGTAACTAATCCTAAACCTACAAATTTAGGTGCATTAGTGTGACACCCCGCCTAATTAAACCCCGGGTGATCAGTCATAAATTAAATTAGAACAGGTCTCTCAGTTGGTTCATTCTTAGCATCACTATCGACCTTTTAATTACTAACCACCTAAGTGAAAAAATTAGACGGGTGTCAAGTTTTATCTTTCATTAATTTAATGAAATACTCATGCAGAAACGAAATAATTTAAATAGTTACAATTAACTGAATTCAACCATTCACATCTAAATAATAATCTGACCGAATAAACCATCGGATAAAATCCAACAAAAGTAAAGACAAATAATAACAATCGCAAAGTATCTAAAATGAATACGAGATAAAACTGTGAGCCACATGCTCAAGTCTATGATGATAAACCCCTGCTCTAAGAATAAAAGGAATAGAGGCACCTATACAAATCTTGTAACATCCACATATGCTGCAGTAACGAATCCCTGAAATGAGTCAAGTCTGGCGTCCCTGTGGCTGGACACCTAAAAGGTTTTTAAAAATATTTCAAGCAAGGGTTATAACCCAAAACATTTTGAAAACATTTAGCAAATGATTAACCTGCAGTAATAAATATGCTTGAATGCTCTTCACATTTTAGTTAGTTCCGCACTCCCTTTAGAACATCCTCACCCCTCCTCTAATATGCACAACTAACGCCTTAATTAAATCCCATAGTCATTTATCCCATAACTAGATAACCGATATAACCCCTTTGCAACCACTCTACTCTAACCGAGCATGCAATAATTATGATTTTAAAGTTATTCTCGGCATTAACTTAATTAATCATTCCCTTTCTTAAATTCATATAACTTTCACACCCATTATACACATAATACGATTCTCGGCCTGTATTAAATTATCCGTATATAATTATTTATCTCATTATATATGTATGACCATATTACAACATTCACACATATGTTGAAATAATAAATAATAATAAATATCCTCCCGAGTAACAACTCACCGGATGTATATTATCTAAAGTGCTATTCCATTAGGTGTATTCACATAACCTAGCTAACCCAAGTCAGGATCGCTCATTAACTTGGTTAAAAATCGTATATAATGGAGGCGGCCATATTCCTTCCCTGAAAGTGAAATGCCCCTCACCCATATAGCGAACGCTATGGCCTAGGGATATACTCGCCCTACTCCTCAAGCTAGGGGATTCACCCACTACGCGCAACCTCCCTTGATAGCACTAGAGTATATATTTAAATAATATCCAAACACTGATATTTATGTGTACACACCATATACATACTATCGCATACCGTATATATATAATTATAATATATCTCGGCTTTACCGTGTACCAAGTCTGTAACACTAGCCTATGTAAACTCCGAGTTTATAGTCTAACTCTAATTATTAATAAATTTGCACATTAATTAAATTATTTTTAGTGCCACCCAATCAATATACTCGGACTCGCTCTCGTGGCCCGAAATTAATATAATACCCGAGTCTAAATCCCAACTCCAAATTAATTAGTTTTCATCCATAATTAATTTAACTGAGTACTGTCGCCTTACTACTATATACGAACTTACTCGCTCAGTCCGTTACTTTACTTTTCATAAATTATTCTCCAAATTCACACTCGCGTGTCGCACTAAATTTTTCCCCACCTCTCCTAATAATTATTCCTTTCTAATTGTGGAGATATAAACCTTCCTAATTAATTTTCCCTTAAATTAGACTTGGTGGCAATTTAACAAAAAGAAAAAAAAAACACCTAAAACTTCCATGGCCGAACTGTCAAAAATTTCCAGCCATTAATCGATCGATCCCAGCCTTCGATCGAACAGGTCCTCATCTTCTTCGACTTCCTGTTTCTGCCATTAACGAAATCCCTTTAACCTCTAAACTCGTCTATGGTTCATCTTAAGCACACACAACATTTTTATCATATGGGAACGTGATTAGGACCTCTCCTAGAATCTTAAACACAAATTAAATTTCACAAATATCTACGTTTTCGAAATTGGGGATTCCCGGGTCTTTCATTCACTAAGCCCCATTGTCAACTAATTTCCTCAAATTCGTTCATAATGTTCACTGAGTTTTTCACATCTAAACCAATTTTCATACTAGTATTAGATAACACAATTAATTTCTACATTAAATTCCAACCAAGAAATTTATTTACAAAAAACTCGTTTTTGTACCCACTTTACCCAAAACGAATTTGATTCCCACATCACAAAGATATTAATTGAATACATGAATAAATGTCACAGTAAGTTAACCACTTACCTTATGGTTATTAGGGTATGATCCGATGTCGTAAATTGCAAGATTGATGGTGAATCCCCCACTCGTTCTTAGCCTTGTCTCCAAAGAGGGTTCCCAGTGCACTCCAACTGCTCCTTAAGGTATTCTCTCCAAACTTAGGATTTAGATTTGTGTTTTCTGTCGTTTTCCTTTTCTCCCAATTAGGTATTAAAGCTAAATCCCATTTTTAGCCTAATGAGATAAACCCGAGTGACCCAAATACCCCCGTGTGAGCCCGACTATGCCTAAAAACGTCCCGAGACCCGTTTACTACCCCGGGTACTCTTTTTTGACTATTTCGGCTCATCCAGACTCAGCCGTGCACTCAGAATTTGCATCCGAATTAATTTACAAAATTTCTTATATCACACCTAACTTAGTCTGTAACAAACTCCCGACTGAGATAAGTGAATCCCATGTCACTAATACACTTAAGACGTAAATAATTATTACTATTCACTTAGTAATTTAATTCCCATAAATATTAACCAATTATTCTCCCGATTAATATTTATATACATATTTTCATAATTAATTCCATTAAATTACGACACTCAAGTAATTTAAATTTTACCAAAATTAATTTAATTTTTAAAATGCATAAAAATACGGGGTGTTATAATTAGTAAAACCTATGTAAATACCATGGATAATTAGTACTAAACTTGGATTTAAATATAAGTGCTAATAGAACCTATGATCACATCAAAGGTAACTGATACCAAACTTAGAAATCTAAGTATATCAGTAGAACCTATGACAATCTCATTGGTAATTGGTACTAAACTTGGGCAAATGCCTAAGTGTATCAATAGAACTGATAAAACAAAGAAGTCATTCACATCTATAAATTGACGAGATAAGTTAATAAAATATTTTTTCATTCATATAAATGATAATTACATGCAAATATTGTTCATAGTTGAATTACATAAGCAAACTACTGTACTGGATGCTTTACTTCAGCCTTTTTATTTCTTTCTTCTACTTACAAATATTATCTGTGATTGATTAATTTACCTACTGTAGTTTTTTACATCAACACTCATCAACCTACACAACACCCTTTTTGCCTTATAATTTTCTTCGCAACCCCAAGTTCTTTAAGTGATTGTGTGAACGAGTAATCAAATTTGTTCATATAATAATTTAGTCAAAACTACTTAAAGGACTTCGGGAGTGATAAGAGCACAAAATCGATCTGGGTTGGCCCATCGATTTATGATCAAAGCACTTCTAGTTCCCCTAACATCATTTTAATAACATGTTCATGTAAGGGAGTACCATCTAACATCTTTGTGTTTACCATCCTTGCCATAACAATCAGTCTCGCAGCACGATTCTGATCCTTAACACATGTCTTTGAGGTTCAAAATCATATGGTAAGAACTTGACATATATCGATAACGGTGTTACAACACATTGGTCATAGAGGCCAATATGTAGCTTTGATCATTTTATGAGCTTTCTTCCACCTCTTGTAAGCCTAGACATCCGACTTAGATGCCTCGTCACCAGGCTTGATAGGGCAAGGTTCAGTTAAAATAAATGTATAATCCTCATCAATGGGGAAATGTCTATATTTCTTTTCGAATCTATGAAATTATTCCAACTAATTTATTTTCCTTTAAGATAGAAACAACTGGTTTAAATGCTTAGCCCATTTTAAAATCTAAGAATCATCATTTGAAAAAAATAATTTCAGATTTAAGTATGCGAAATTAAGTCATGATTAAATTAAATTTGGCTTCCCTCTACATCTAATTAAAATTAATCCTATCGAGCGTCCTAGTCCTATTGTGAAGTGAGATTTCTCGTTGGGAGCTTAAATCACCCCACCTTAAATAGTGTCTTCCACCTTCTCTCTATCTCTATCTAACCCTTCGGTTGTGTTATGTAACTTAGAACCCCACCTTAGATCCATATATATAGGTGCACAAAGTAGGCTTGGACCAATTAGGGTTTCCAGAGAGTTTGGGTCCGTTACTTGGGTAATGGACTATATTAGGTACCCAAGACTAATTATTAAATTGACTTTTAAATAAAAAATATGAAAATTCAATATTAATTCCCGTAATATTTTTTCTTTCCCCTTTAATTATAATTAATTCCACGAAAAAATTATTATTGCACTCCAATTTAATAGCCTCACGGCTACTCTAATAATGAGGTCTTGTTTGTAAAGTTAGATAGTGCATAATGTGATTCCCCATGGAAAGCAAACTATACCCGCTTAGTGAAATGTTATTCACCGCTAATTTAATTTTACCAACATATTTATTTCTTGATCTCAAACTTCACTTATTTAATATTCTACTGGATTATAAATAATCCATTGATCAGCTTTACTAGTAGAATTAAAATTTATAAGTTTATCAATGGGGTATCATAATTCAGGATATCTCCCAGACATGAATTCCTCTGAATTATGATCTCTAACATGAACACACAATAATTTTCCAACTTGCAACGATTTAGACATAAGAAATTAGATCGCACCCATAACAAGTCAAAGCCATAAATTCATGCACATTTCAATGCTCATAGTCCTCGAGATTAAGAATTTATGCACCCTTTGGAATCATTGTGAGATTGTGCAAGTCTAATATAGTCAGCACCCAGACTTGAATCTCATTCGTATCTCGTTCAATATGTACCTGATGTACCAACACATTCCTCTTTGAACTATCAGACAAGTTCCTGAACCATTAAACATGTTTCCATAGTCACGATAAACTGCTAAGAACGTACTCGCAATCATACCGATATAATGTCACCTTTATACGGATTATAAATAGTTCAATGGAACAATAATAGAATTCTGATCTTTCGTGATCACTCCAAACGTAACTCACCAGAATTCCTAATAAGTTCTATTTACCAACATTGATACAATATATTTAAAATAAACATGAGGCATTCCCACAAACATGATTCTCATTTCAGAATTAACTTAACACACCTTTATTAATGAATAAACGTCATACATGATTTTAAGAATAAAGCCCCGATATTTGTAACCCGTGATTCTAATCCCACAATACCACATGACCCCCTTTATAGACCCATAGTAAATATTTTTTAAAAGACTCAATTATCATATAATTTTCACGATCAAGTTAATTAGATCCCCAATAAGGGTGCCATGCCCTTTTAGTTTCCCTACTACCCTGAGTTAATAATTTATTTCATAACCTTTTCCCCAATCATCCACGCATGATTAAAATTTATAATATAAGTTTTTATTCACCCCATTATAATAGTAATTTATCACGTCATTTTAATACATTTAAAAAATACACAATAAAGCTTTAATGTCCAGACTATTACTTCTCAATCACTCCGATTATTTTAATTAGATTAACTCACCCATAGTTCAATACTTAAGATTTGAGTCATATAACTTCACATAATTACAAATTGATTCAAAATGAATCAAAATTAAGTACAAGGAAACCATGGTAAGGAATTAATTTCTAAAAAGTCAAACACCTTTTCTCATTTGAACAAGCACATTAACTCTCTTAGTTCGCTGATAATTTACACTAGTTTCCAGATATTAATCATGCTTTTATTTTCATACAAACTTTCAACAATCAATCCAAAATGATAAAATACACAATAAAATTCATGTTTTACAATTTATCATTATATCCCCTTCCCAAATCAAATCACACCTTATCACAATAACATGATATTATAACAATATTTATATAATATAATATATAAGCTTAGAATTATCATAGCTAATATCATTTGGCATCCCAAATCTTTCATGAATACTTTCTAAAATTTTAAAATTATTAAACTAAACCTAAATATAATATTGTGACACTCCCGCCTAATTAAACACCGGATGATCAGTCCTTTATTAAATTAAATCAGAATATCTAGTTGGTTCATTCTTAGCATCACTGTCGAAAAATAATTTATTTATTAAATCAACTAATAAATAATTAAGCTAGTGTCAAAACTTTTCCATTTTTAATTTAATTAAAATCATTCCACAAAGCGTAGTAATAATAGACAACATCACATCACAACTGAACAAGACTAAATGTGACTGGAATAACTCTCTAGTTAAAATATTTCATTACCATAAAATAAAACTGATTTCAACAGTAAGTACTGACATAAATGATTACAATATCTGGAATAGAAATGGAATAACTAGAATCCTGAGGGACATGCCCTAAATGAAAGTAAACACTACAGATATGAGAATCAACAGAATGGAAGCGTCTAAGCAAATCTGCCTCTTCAGTAGCAACTATAACCCGTCGAGATATTCATATTTTATGCTGGCATCCCTGATACTGGATACCTGATGTACCAGATACAATAGATAAGAGAATATGCAAGGAAACGGGTCGAAGTCCGATTGTAAAATATTTTTAAAAATAGCAAGTGCTTAATAAATACAATTAAGCAATTATTATGTACATGTTAGCTTCTCGGGCTCTCGCTTGAGAATTCTCACCTCTCATCAAGTGTGCACGCCTAACGTACCTTATTATCTCCCTAATTAAGGTTCTCCATTATGATTCTGCCCCGTATCATTTTCCCGTATTTCCCACATAAAACTTATGATAATTAAACCTGCTCATTTCTCTTTAATATTAACTTTCACAGCTTTAGGATTAAGTATTCACTTACTTATTTTAATATGATCTTATGATCCATTTTTCATCTATAATTTCACAAAGTAGATTTCATCATAGAATATATAATTTAATCTACAAATTTCACACAGTAGATTACCTCATATCTACTAAATGTCACACAGTAGATAATATCACATGTATATATATATATATAATACTGCACCTTACCAGACTTAGCTATGATGCATGCATACTCTGCTATCATGCCCGGGTACATCTCGCACTGTACAAGGGACTATTGGTTAGACATCTCTCACGAACTATAAATCTCATATCATAAATATTGGAGGCGAGCATACTCCCCTGCCAAATGGGTCACGCATATACCTATGCTACCATTCAACCGTCGAAACTATCATTCTCAACCGATATCACGTGTCCAAGGTCCTATGCTCAGGGTACGAATCAAAGTCCCCCCCCCCCCCCCCCCCCCGAAGGCACGCAGGGATATAGCCGTCCATAACGCGCAACCTCCACCCCCATAGCAAGCAGCATAGGTATGTTATACACACAATATAAATAATATAGGTATTCACCCCACCTATATATAATAATAATAGGGCACACGCACAAACCACATAAATATTTCCATACGTAGTATATTTATCTCACATATCCTACGTATTTACAGATTATGACTTTACTTCACAAATTATATTCCCGAGCTTCACTCATCACGAGAAGGGTAATCATTTATTTCTCATATAAATACAGTTGGTAAACATTCTCACCCTACTAGTCCATGCCATCATAACTCCCGAATTTCTATGAATTAAATTATCTTCAATTAGGTTTATTTCTCGATAATCCTTAATTCAATTTTAACCCTTTATTCCATCCCTAGGGTTAATCCCATATATACCTAAGGTTATTCCGATAATAATAACTCCCTTACTACCGATACTAACCTTAAATCATCATTTATTCGATTTAAACCCCAATTTATATATTTCTCCACCGTAACGAATTTAATTCACACTCGTTAATTTCCCCCATTCCATCCATAATGTTTTTTGGGTCTTAAGTATACCCTACCGCCCTTCTTTAATTCCCAATTTATTCAATTAATCATCCCCAAATATTTCTCAAAGTTGGGATTTAAACAAATATTTAAATAGGTATTAAATCACATTTCCAGGGGGAGTCGATCGGTTGACTGTTCCTAGTCAATCGATCGATCGACATTCTTGGGTCGATCGATTGATCGACCATATATTTTCCCAGATTCTACATATACTTACATACGGGTTTTAACATTTTTCATCCTCAAAATCATATTTAGACATCTCCAAATTTGTATTCATTTAACCCAGATCATATACTGACATATATGGGCAAGTTCTAACGTATCCAAATTAATTAAACATCATCAACATGTATAAATCTACCCTGATTCCATATTCAATCTCAAGAATTATAGTTTTGACTTTATCATCAATTATACATGTAAATCCCAGATTTCTTCACCAAGTAATTCATATATTTCATGGAGTTTATTCTAAACTCAGAAAGAGATCAATCCTACACAATTCTCATTTCAAAGATTCATAATTTTTTTTATCTTAATTCATATCACTTTTTAGAATTTTCTAAACAACCTAACATGGACAATATACATGCTAGAATTTGCAATAGTTAATCACTTGACTTTAGATTGTAGGTATGAACCATTGAAGAAGAATTATAGCCTCCATGAATTTCCTTCACTCCAGGTTTGTTCTTGCACAAATTCGTCAAATCCTCTCCTTAGGCTCTTGAAATTCTTTCTCAATTCTCTCCATTTTCTCTCTAACTCTCTGTATAGTTTTCTTAACATTTGGATTTGTGAAAGTGACTATTTCCTAAGCCCAACCTTTGATTTTAAAGGTGAAATCCCGTTTTTGGCTTTTCACCTACCATTAAGAAGGCCAAAAGTCACCTAAACAAGTCCTGATTATTCTCAAAAACTCCCAACACCTGAACATAACCCCCCGGGTACTCAATTTTGACCATGTAAATATTTTCGAACACTTTAGCGCAATCAAAATGGCCATTTGAATGACATAAAAATAATTTACTGTTCATTCCATTTAAATATAGTCCCGACACGACTCACACGCACGTCCCGACTTAATTATCGTAATTATCGTATTCATCACTCGCGATAATTTTATAAAATTATAATCATATGTAAAGTCATAATCATATATATTACTTTTAATCACAAGTAATATTCAACATAAATCACATATTACTTTATTCTCAAGTAATATTTAAATCCGGATTAATTTTCAATCATCCCACCATTAATTCTAATTAATCCCATTTTAAAAGTAATTAAAAATACGGGGTGTTACAAGTATATAATGATCACTTTGTCCAAAGAAGTGCAAGATGTAATAACTAAAAACTAACTTACACAAGTTAGCTCTACATGCAATTGTGCATATAAAATCGCATGTGATATTTGTTTATAATATATTTATATCTAACTAAATATGGGAAGATATAAGACCGTACCTCAATGATCTTTCAAGTATTGCAAGAAGTACATGATCTTTAAATAACATTCAATAATTCTCCAAACATAAAAGATTTCAACCTTCAAATTATTCGCAACGTGGTTAACCTCATATACTGTATGATCTTCTTCTTGAATCCTCCATGAAAATGAGAAGTTCCTTTATGATTTCTTTTTCTTTTGGATTTTTTTTTCTTTCTCTTAACTTTGTTTAACGATTTTTTACAACTCAATCAAATTTCTTAATATGAATACACACATGCGCTCGCACGCATATTGTTTTTTTTTTGTGTATGTGTGCGGCGGGGAAACTTAGTGAAACATGTGGCAAAAGCAAATTTAACAGTTAACTCGACAACTGATCCACCAATTTTATACTCATTCAAATCAAACTTCTAACGACCCTTTTAACAACACAATTTATCGAGGGCCTACCTCCTGATTGGGCATAAGACATGGTTTGGACCAACTGATTGAACTTCCAAAAAAGATATAACCTTAGCTTTAAGCAATTTGGCATAGAACCTATTCGAACCACCCCGCACTCAACCTCAACCTTCATTAATATAAATAATTCACTAATTAATGCCTAGAACATGATTAACCCTAATTAAAACTACAATTCATCACATAATTTTTTGATATATATAATATTCACGAAACTCTATGCAAGCCATAATTTTTTAACGGTATATGATGTATTTTTACGGCACATGTAATATATTTTTATATTAATATATTGATATTTGGACTGATGTTTTTTACCACAAGTGCAAATTTTTGGAGTCATGGTACTTTTATGATGTATGTGATATATTTTGGTACTTACTATATATTGAATAATTGACAATTCTTAGCGTGGCCCATAAACATGAGGTAAATTTGTTTAACGAGTTTCATTTTATTCTTAACATGTTCATATTAACTCAACTAATGTGTCAAATACGACTCATGTATGACTGTTATTATTGTTAGAAGCATGTATACGATACAAAATGACCCATTGTTAAGTCTTATACAAAAATGTTTATCTTAATGTATGATATCTGAATAAAGATATATCACACGTACTATATATTAATTATCATATTAGAGACATATACAATAAAATAACATATATACACATTTTGAATAAATAGTTAGCTTTGAAATGTAAAGTTTATTAAATTGTGGTCTTGTTTACCATACATCGAAATATGCCATAAAACAACTCTAATGGTATGCCATTAGATTTTTTTATATAATTATTTTACGAAAATTGACTTACCACAATTGAATACCAATAATATATGATAAATTTCCTAATACAGTACAGTTTAGAAACCAATATCTCAAACATTACACCATGTAATATTTCAGTTTGAGACCGCAAAACTACATGATGTAGCGTTTGAGATGGTGTTTTATTCCCCAACCCTCGTCGTTTTGAGTATTACATATGGTCGTTTTGAACTTTCCTAGTTTTCTTGTATAATTATTGGGACACTAGATGATGCAGTCCTTGAGGTGAGTCAAATTTAAAGTATTTTAAGTTCTTACCTTTTTTGCAAGATTATACCCTACATTTTGTCAATTTTACAAATTTTAAGAGATGACTGCACTTACATTTGATCATATTGCTCTAACAATAAGACTCCGCCCGTTTGGTTCAAAAGTGGACAAATTTTCAATAGTGTGATAAATTTTTTCATGACAAATTCTATAATTTTTTAGATAAGAATGTTTAATAACATTGATTTTTCAGGTGGCAAAAAGTGAGATGTTTGATATAATTAATAATAAAAGTAGCAAATGTAAACAAATTGATATATAAAAAATAATTTTTACCCCAATTTTTTTTAATATAAAATGATTATTAAAAAAATAGTTTAGAAAGATAATTTTAACAAGAAAACAACCTATAACGAAAAAAACGTTCTTAAAAAAGAAGTTTTTAATAATAAAAACAGTTTCTAACGAGATTTTTTTTTCAAGAAAAACGGTTTATAACAATTTTTTTTATAGAAAATAGTTAAAAAAAACATTTTTAACAAGAATTACACAGTTTTGATAGAAATAAAATAGTTTTTTTTAATGAAAAATAGTTTTTCACAAAAAAATTGTTTTAAAAAATATATCTTTAAGACAAAAAATAGTTTCTTACCCTAAAGTGAAAGAAGTTTTAATCAAAAAAAAAAAATTAACAAAAAATACTCCTTAATGAAAAATAGTTTTGACAAAAAAATATCTTTTTAGCGAAAAATAGTTTTTTAGCAAAAAATATTTTTAAAAAAAACTAATTTTAACACAAAAAATTGTCTATAGCAAAAGAAAAAAAGTTTTAGCGAAAAATAAAAAAATTTAAAAAACATTTTTTATGAAAATAAAAAAAAGTTTTAATGAAAGAACAAATTAAAAGAAAGTAATTTTGAAAGGAGTGACAAATTTGTGAGAAAAATTTGCTGACCAATATAGGTAAGCAAACTTTTACTAATAAATTTGTCAAAAGAAAGATAAAAAATGTAAAAAACATTAATTTTAGGGACATATACTAAATAATTCCTCGAATATTTTTTAATACACGTTTTATTCAAATCTTTTTATTTTGCTCTGAAAAGTCTTTCAGCATGACGTTAATGCGGAGCTTTACAAGTAAGAGAATAAGAGATTTTTTGATACAAAATAAAAGACTTGGACTAAATGTATATTAAAAAATATTTGAAGGAGTTTTTAATATTTAGACCTTAATTTTATATAAAATTTTTCATAAAAAATAAAATATATCAAATAAACAAAATAATAGAGAAAACCTTTATTCGCACACATTTCCCAAAAGTGACCCTAATAAGTAAAACAAAACATGACCGGATTGGGTAAAATCCATGACCTAGACTAGTCATGGTCGGATTTAATTCACGTTAGAGTTGAGACAAGTATGTAGTGGCAGCTGAAATAAACCAACCTACTAAAAGCAGAGGTCGAACAAATTAATGATACGATGGGTCCCACTCATCATCATAGTCTCAACTTAACCCTAATCCACAAGTAAATGCCATCTCTCTCTCACACACACAAGATATTAATGTAAAGTGTTCACCTGAACTTTTAGACCTTCCTTTCCTTTTTTTTCACGGGCATTGCCTGAAAAAATAAAAATAAAATCTAGGGCTCCCTCACACAAAAAAAGGTCAAAGCTTCTCTCTCCGAATCCCACCCCACCCCTTTGTTTGCCCTCTCACTTTTTCTTCTCAGGTTTGATCATTTATGTGAATCATTCAATTGCTTTGGTTTTCTTTCTTTGTTGTTTGAGATCCACCATGTGATATATGGACCGAAACAGCTAAAGAAAAGAAAATTAAATTTGTCATTATTAGTTTAGCGTCAAAAAGCACGAGGGGACTACTTTTTTGGAGACGTACATGTGAAGCAAATTAGTTTTTTCAGTTTTCAACACCGCAACTGTTTCATTTCCTTCCCATCAAAATGCTTACTCTGAACCCTAAATGTTGAATGTTTCCAGCGCTAATTACATGTTTCAATAATACTTGTGTTGGAATTTGGCAAAAGATTAGATTTTGGTTATAGTTATAAAAATTGGGACATTGTAATGATGGAGGATATTGGGCTGGTTAAGCAAGGGTGGAAATGGTTACAATCCAAGAGGCATTGTTACTCCTTTGCGCAAACTTCGTGCAGCGGTTTCAGGGACAAAGTTGGGAATTTTATAGAGCGGAATTGGCCGGTGGTTTGTCGTGGATGTGCAAGTTTGGGGAGGTTTATGCTGTTCCTGATGGTTCATTGGACAGATTGTGTAGTTCGGGGCTCTCGGTCCTCAATGGGTTTTGGTTCAGCAGCTCTCCTTGTCATTATGTGGAGTTGCTTTCTTAGTTTAACATCCATGTCTTGCCTGATCTACTTGCTTCTTAGTATGGTATGGCTACAAATAGGCTCCTTGCAACTTTTGTTGATTTCCTATAAATGAATTGTTTCGTTTGGATTTATTTTCCTTTTCTACTGTTGACAATGCAGATGTCTTCCACCATAATATATGACAACCTGGGCCTCTCTACCTATTGTTAATTGATTTTGTGTTGGATGATCGGATATAACATGATTTTTTCCTATTATTCACTGCGGGATGAACTTGCTTGCACCAAATTGTTGTCTTGCAGCATTCTCCAGATATGGGATTATCTACCAATTATTTTCACAATACAAAAGTACCCATATGAAACAATTCATTTATGTGTCTGAAAACGTAGGGGGTCTGATTACTAGTGATCTCAGTGTAGAATAGCGAGTCTGATTACTAGTGATCTCAGTGTAGAATAGCGAGAATAAGGGGTTCTGATAAAAAAAGGAAAAGAAAAGAAAAGAGCTGCAATCAGGGCTTAAAATAGATCCTGTAAACAATATTCTAAAATTCGCTAGGCGGTCCTCTGGTGGCCGAAGGCCTTCTAGCTTGTAGGCTTCTAGGCACCCTTCTGGACTTTTATTTTTTAAATATGTTTTTTTTTTATATGCATACCCTCTAACAAAATTAAACAACTACTAGTAATGTCTTATTAGAACAAAAATAACTCCAAGCATTAAAGAAACTACTAAGCAACCATTAATAACAATAATGCACCAATTATACGGATTAAAAAGATAAAGTAAGTCAGAAAAACTAAAAACAAAGTTTAAAAATACAGTTGTAAAAAAATTAAAAACAGCTTTTAAGAAAAGCAACTTAAAAAAATACCTTTTAGCCTTCCAGCATATAAAACCGCCTTTAAGCATATTAAACAACCATTTAAATCCATCACCTTGTTAGCCTTTTTTTAATAAAATTACGAAGTCTACCCCCTTCTACCTTCTAGGCGGCCTTCTAAGCCATTTGTTAACACATTGCACGTAAAAATAGTGCCTGTACTGAGGCTGAAGGACTTCTATCATGTTTCGCGTAATCACACTTGACAGTATGTCTTGGGTTACTTAAAATCCCATATTGTAGTTGTTGAGATTTGTTACTGATGTGTATGGGATCTCTAGCGACACGTGGCGCGTGGATATGCCTACGGGAGAAGACTATCTTTTATTTTACATTGTTAGTTTAGGGTTTAATTGTGATTTTCATTTATTTTTAGTGTCTAATTAGTTTCCAAGTATGTTTGAGACTAATATGTCATTTTTGGTTATTAGTTGCTTTTTTGAGTCATTTTGAGTATTAGCTTAATTAGCAAGCTAATCTCTCCTATAAATAAACCCCTTGGCCCTCATTTGTAATCACCCTTGAATATTGAGAATTGAGAATAGAGAGAGAAATAAAACCATTTCATTTTTTTAGTCTAGTTGTTGTCGTTGTTATTTGAAGATATACATCAAATTGGTATTAGAGCTCGGTTTGCTCTTGGTGTTCGTCGGGGTGCGTGAAGCGGGTCACGAGTGGAGATTCCAACTTCGGCAACCCTTCAATCGAAAGATTGATAAATGTCCAAAAGAGAATCGGGTGAATGGAAACCTTAAATTCCATCACCACTAAAAGATGAGATACCACCTCCTTTAGCTCTTCCACCCCCATCTCCATTACCACCATCCTTCATCTCCACCTCCTACTACCACACAACCATCACTGTGTCTACATGAATCTCTGTCTTCAAATTTTTTCCAAACCCTAACCAAGAAACCCACCAACCCAAAATTAAAACCCTAGCCCTAAAAAATTCAAGAACCTACAAACCCTAATCAAGAACCCAAGAAACCCTCATTTAACCCAAGAAACCCTAAACCTACTCAAACCTAACCTACCCACTGCCCTAACAGCTACTGCCGCCTCATCCCACCCCTTTTCCGGCCACCCGGCCAACCCACATGCCGGCAAAGCCTAAAACAGGCCAGAAACCCTCCATTGTCAGTCGCCTACAACCACCAAAGCCGGCCACCTTTTTTTTCCCCCTCCGACCGACCTCAACCACCCTTATTAACAGCCGTCGACCACATCCACTTCCCTAAACCCCCCCCGCCGACCTAAACCTAACCCCTTAGCCACTTCCCCAACCTCCGATCTACATTACCCTACCCCGATCTAGTTTTTCCCCTTCCCATACTGGCCGGAAATGTGCCTAATAGGGTCGGACCACCATCCAGGTGGCCGACGCCCCTCTTTCGGTTCAGATCCACTAGAGTTTTTCCCTAGAAAGACCCCTGCCTCTTCCCTTGCCCAGATCGGTAAAAAAATCATCCCTTTCCACCTTTTTTCAAACTCTAATCTACCCCACCCAATTTTAACCCCAAAACAAACCCTAGCCCATTTTTTTAAACCCAAAATAGCCCCACCCCTCTTTTTAACCCTATTTCCCCTTTTTCCCACTCATTAATGCCCAATTTCAAGTCAATCCAACCCAAAACGGGTCTTCCCTACCTTGACCCGATCTCACCCACCCTATTGATCTCTATTCCAGTCAATTTTCGACATAACATATGACTTCAATGAGAAATGTACCCACTTGGGATACATTTTCCTACTATTTGCCATTTTGGGCCCGGCTTTCCGAGATGTCTCCGTCTTCATTTCTCTTATTTCGCCATCGTACTCGCAAAGGTGCGGCCGTCGGAGTTACTGTCTGGTCAGATTCAAGGGTCCACCTAGCGAAATTGCAACCATGTGCTTATGGTGTTGATAAGGCGGAGTGGTCTTCAATTTTTGGTTGCTTGGATTCTGTAGGGAGGCATCATTTAGATTTTGGTATATTAGCCCATTTGTTGAAGGTCCATATGCGTCTAATCAAAGTTCAGTCGGTCCATTTGCGTGTTGGATTTGATTTGGGGTTTTGCTTTACTTTGAAAGATAATAACACTTGTACCGACACGTGTTCATGTGGCATTGATGACTCACCCTCCAAGCTCGAGGACGAGCTTTTTTGAAGACGGGGAGAACGATGTGTATGGGATCTCTAGCGACACGTGGCGTGTGGTTGTGCCTTACGGGAGAAAACTATCTCTTATTTTACATTGATAGCTTAGGGTTTAATTGTGATTTTCCTTTATTTTTAGTGTCTAATTAGTTTCCAAGTATGTTTGGGACTAATATGTCATTTTTGGTTATTAGTTGTTTTTTCTAGTCATTTTGGGTATTAACTTGATTAATAGAGAGAGAAAGAAACCCATTTCATTTCTTTAGTTTAGTTGTTGTTGTTGTGTAGTTAATAGTTATGTAGTGTAACAATAACGCTTACGCATTTGAAGATTTGTATCAGTTACTTTCCTATATTTCTTGGCGACTTACAAAGATTGTGTAACTATGAGACTCTGCTTACAGTGTTTCAGGAAGATTCCTTGTAGATCACTTTATGAAACTCACATAATTATTATGGTCTTAAATTACATCTAATTCTTAGTTTTTTTTTAGATAATTGATAGTTGCGTCAACTTATCAACCCAATTTCTGAAGACAATAGTTTCCAAATGTTCTTATCCACAAAGCAAGAAATTCCTTGTAAACATATCAAGCCATGTTGTCCTTAGGCATGGGAAGATGCCCTATATGTTTGCGCAGGTTGGCTCTTAGTGGTTATTATGAGTGCTCAGTTGGACGTTCACTATAAACTTACATAAAAAACTTGGTCTGTCGCAACAACATTATGGAGTTCGAGTGAGTAGTAACATGATCATTTCCTTTTACCATTTAATACATGATCTTTTAATGGTGTAACGTGATCCACTCTCCATGTTCGTGTTACAACCTAACCTTTATTTGTACGTGACAAGAATAACCTGATTCCTTAAGGTTTACCTTGGTCTGCACACCCTTCAATTAAATTGGTAATAGGAGAAATGAAGCCAATAACGTAAGATTGTTCAGCCTCTTGATGTATAGTTTTGATACTAGAGTTTATTAAAAGTGTTAAGGAGACCCTTATAGAGTCTTAGGATGTGGGGTCTTTATTACTGGGCAAGGATGAAGCCTTTGTTAAGGAAAGACAAATTTGGGGGAACTTTCCATTGTGATTTGGTTTGATATTTCTTAGTTGGTTTGTTACGGATGTAGGATGATACACGGGACTCCAATCCTTTCCAAAAGTGTTCTTTTGATAACATTAGTCAAACGCCCTGTGAGTAAATTGTTTCACTGTTGTCTGACGATATACAACTTAAATTAGTAGTTAAAAAAGATATTACAAAAATAAGAAGTGAATATGAATAATTGATATATTAGACAATCACTAGACAATTTTCTGTTCCTCTCACTCCAAAAGGCTTCATCCTTGACTGTGGCATAGACTCTTGCATACCAAAAAAGAGAGAAGCATGCACCATAGTGGTTGAAATATGATGGTTCTTTCGTCTCTTGTACAAAACCCATTAACAACATTTTTTTTGCTTGAATATTAATGGTGAGTATACATCCCATGCAAAAAATGCCACCTTAAGGGGACTTTTGAATCCCAATACCCATCCTAGGAATTTCCCCACTGTCTCATCAAGCTACATAGAATCTCCTCCCTTCCCCTTGGGTATGCGTCATTTATAAAGTTAAAAAGTGTCCCACCAACCGAAGCTCCCATTCAAAACTTCTTTATAGAGTCTTCTCGCTTGTGTGTCCGCGCACGTGTTCATATGTATGTTACATGTAAAGAGGTGGTTGCAGTAAAGAGATACGATGGGTAGCTCATTGGTGAATAAATAAGATTGTGCGAGAGATTCTGATTCACATAATAATGCCACCTTTAGATCCCCCCCCACCCCGCTTAAAAATATGAAATCTGAAAAAAATTGACACGTTGAAGCCTATTATGTAAGCAGTGGTATTAGATATATTGGATGAAATGATTAGCCTTTTTGACTTACGACAAGTGTCGGGTCTTTTGTGTTTTAGTTGCAGACACATGCATTTTATCTAAATTGACTTTTTATTAAATATATTATGGAGCTCACTACAAGTGGTAATAGTATCTTGAAGATAGAAATATATATAAAAAAAATGTTGCGGAAAGGATGGAACAATAGAGACAAGACAAAACTAAATAAAAAGTTTGGCCATGCAATCCATCCCATCCTATTATCTCTTAGGTACTCCTTTTCAGAAGGAAATGTATTAAAGCTAAAATAGAGGGAAAACACCTTTTGCAGGTTGCGCACAAGCTAGTGAGAGAATAAAAGCTAAGGTAGTCTAGACTTAAGAATACAAATAACTAACTAAATATACACGGCGTAGACTTCTTACAATCAAGATTTTCTTCACTTGACTCAAACATGGAAAGTCTTGATAGTAATCAGGACTTGAACCTTGACCATATTAAGTAGTCGTTTTTTCTGAACCAATTAAAGGAAGCAAAGCAGAGTGAACGTTAACTGCTTCATTGCCACTCAATTTATACTTTCTATATCGATCTCAGTAAGTGGGCTCACCACAGCAATGGGATGACCCGAAACAGGGTCATTCAAATATCCAACTGGGCAATTGCAACTGACTGAAATGCCATTGACTGGATCGTTGCCGGCTCTCCTAGGATTGCGTACTGATCAGATGGTAGCAAAGCTTCCTTATTGGTTTTTACCAAAGGAACAACCTATTGCTGAACACTATCCTCAACTGAATCCCTTGATCTAGGTGCCAGCTTACCAGAGAGAGAACCTATTATATCTGCTTGATAAGCAGAATCACCAATTAAGCCAATTTGAGCCAGATCTTGGGCGAGAATACCCTCAGTCACTGAAGGGACTGCGATAATCTCCTCTGGCAACACCCTTACCCTTAATAGCTTCCATGTCTCTCGCTGGCGGTAACACGCAGCAGGTTCCTGCAAATACACCGGAGCGCTGTTATTGGTAAATCTTGTTTCAACATCCGCCCCCAGAAGGTTCTACATGCTGCAAATCTGGAGGGACAGAACACGTTTCTTTTTTAAGGATCACCACTAAAGAAATTTGTGATGACGGGACCTTATCCCTTCTCATGCAAGCTTTTTATAGGCACCTTTTCCCCCTTTCTCGCTTGAACCTCTCTACCATAATCTTTCCTTAGATCCTTTTGAATCTGACTACTCTTATCTTAACCTCTTTGGTCATTGAGAAAGATACTAGCCACGTTATTATGACCTACCTTTATATGATGATTGGAATAGTATGACATGCTTTCATACTTAAATCTGTTGTCAAAACCCTTTTGAACACCCCACCCAAACCTGGTGTGATGTGTTTAAGAGATCAACTTCGACACAAATTATAGCAGCACAAGGTCGTAGCACAGAGGAAGTTGAGGCATTACCTTCAAACACTTCCCCGCTATATACGGGCAACAGAAAACCACGAGATCTTGCAAAAAAATTGACTGGTAACCAAGACATGGAGATCCAAACATGGACTATTGAGCTCTCCGCATTCAAACGGAATCCAGAGCCCATTCAAGAACCATTGTTCTTGGAGCCACAAACTGTAGTAATGCCAATGTTTAACAAAAGCACTCGAGGCGTACGACTCAAGGCGCGCCTCGAGACCAATCAGGAAAAAATCGCACTAAGGCTTAAGCCTCAGGTGCTATCAAAGAGGCTTACGCCTCAGTGGGGTGAGGCTGTGCGCCTCGAGGCGCTTTGAGGTGAGGCGGTGAGTTTTAAATGAATTTCGAAACTAAAAAAAATAAAGAAAAACAAAGGACAAAAAAGCGCTTTCGTCTTTTACTGGTTTTCACAGAGAGGAAGAGAATCGTCTGAACCCTGACTAAGAAGAGTCGAAGAGAGAGATGTTTGAAGTCTTCGTCAAGTTTTTCTCTTTTTGGTGCAGTAAGAACTGCTTTTGTTTGTGAAGAGAGACTGTCTTGAATATTCATCCAGCAAAATGAAGTGCTTTGGAAGTCTTTTGAACAGTAAATAGTAAATACAGTTGCAACAAAAAAGAGAGTAGACATAATGCCTGGCTGCGAGCTGTTACCAACAACTAAGAGGATATATAATGACTGTCAGCTATTTGTGGTAAAAAAAAAAATGAACTGCTATGCATACAAAATTAATGGATTACAGTGTATAAAAATAACTATACATTGCCCCCACCCCCCACCCACCCACACAAAATCAAAGAAAAAAAGAAAAAAAAATTGAACCCAAACTTTTGATTGTACAATGTACTAAAAAAATCATTAAGTAAAATGAATATAATCTTCCCAATTTAAATGATTATTTTTTTATATTAAATTTGTCTTTTTTAAATAGTAAATGTTATGAACCTGATATTGGTTCAGTATACAAATACATATAAAACTAGATTAACTATTTAAATTATATTGGTTTTATATAAAAATTACTATAAGGTGTTTATATATACAAGTCTCATGTTAAAATATATATATATATATATATATATATATATTAATCAAATTATTTAGTATATGTTGATTAGTATTGTGCACCAAATAATCAACATATACTAAATAATTAATTATTTGATGATGATACACTTTTTTATATTGGTAAAGCTGATTTTTAATGATATTTTGTTGATTTTTTTAATAAAATTGAGGCTTACGCCTCGCCTCATGCTTTTTTAAACATTGAGTAATCCTCTCCAAAATTTAATCGTAAGAGGACATGCTTCTGATATAGAAGTCCAACTCAATAACAGCCGCTAAACAAATGTAGCAAAGACTTTATGAGTGGCCTCCATTTTTGCCTTTGTTGTGAAAATTTCCCAACGAATGGAAATTTGAATCGGATTTTATATCCCATCATCTAAAAATAGCACAGCTGGTTCACCCTTATAATGAATAGGATCTTTTTGAGAGGAACATCCACCAAAGGAGAGTTTCCTAGAATCGAAGAGAATGAATCCTGAGGCGTATGATTAGGGGGCATAGGTGGATTTTGGTTGGCTTCAGCCATCAAAAGAAGTCTCAAATTTTAAGAGAGAGAGAGAGAGAGAGAGAGGTTCTCTTAGGTACTCGTACTCCTCAACTCAACACCTAGTTGCCTTCTTTTGTTTATATAGGTGCTCTGTTAAGATATTAATATCAGAATGGTATTTCCCCCATTTTAAATGTGTTTCCTTTCTATGAAAGTTTTGCTTGCAATAAATGCCATTATATACATTTTAATAACAAATATGAGATTATGCCAGTAACCAGCTTATGCATTGTTTCAGGGAGTTGCTGGAGCTGCTGTTCAGTACTTGGGTTACACTCCTGGACTTTTTATTGTAGGGCTGTTTGGTATTTTGATTCTCTGGATGTTTGCTAACTTTTGGATAGCTGGTACATTGTTTATAGTTGGAGGTATGCCTTGTTTTCCTTCTTGACGGACTTTGTTTGGGTATTACAGACCTCATATACTATCTCTCTTTAATTTGACTTTCTTTCTTGCCACCCATTTGTGTTTGGACGATACCCTATTATCTCTTTCAGATGTTACGAGGATGATTTACTGAATGCATCGAGGGTTGTAAAGAAAAAACCAAACAGTACTCCTGAAAATATGTCTTCCTGGTCATGCTTCTTTGAATTTTCTAAGAGGAAAAAGAAAAGCTCTTGCAAGGTTCTCATATATAAAAAATATTCTATTGTCTTCTTCATTTCAAATTCTTTCTAAGAATCCTTCCAAAATTAGGAGAGTAATCAAGTAGGGAAACTTGGGGTCTGTTTGGTCACGTGTTTAATAACTGTTTACTGTTTTTAAACACAATTCTGGTTAGAGTCTGTTTGGCACACCTGTTTTAATTACTGAGTTTTAAAAATGTTGTGTTTAACTACATATTGTACATACGCGTATGTGCTTATATGGACGTGTATATATGTATAATATAAAATATACATATAGTATATAATTATATATCTAAATACATACTATATATATGCATATATGTGTACTATATATACACCAGTGTATTATGTGCAATGTTTAAAAAGGCGAAAGGCGAGGCGAGGCGTAAGCCTCGAGGCGCTTGAGGCGTAAGCCTCACCGAAAAGAAAAAAAAAAGAGCAAAATAATATTAAAAAAATACTAATAAAACCATAAAAATAAAATAACAAAGAAATATAAAATAAAACTACAAAAAAAACATCCTTGAGGGCTTTCTCACATAGTTTGACATTTTTTTGTTCCCCCCAATATAACTTTTTAGAAAAAGAAAATCAATTTGAACATATTGGTTATTTTAAATATGACAATAAATTAATCAATGCAAAATCGTATTGGCAAAATCATTTTTTTAGCTTCATTCACATATTGGTTCTTTTATAATATGACAATAAATTAATCAATGCAACTTAACAATCAAATTTATTAAAAAAAACATTGATTTTCAAGCTAAGATTAAAAAAATAGCAACTTTATTAAAAAAATAATAAAACATATTAACCTAAGTTAAAACATATTAATATAAGTTGAAAACCAAAAAATAGAAACCTTTTAAAAAAAAGTCATATTGAAGTTAATTTTGTACATTTATTTCAAACAAACTATATATTAGTAACAAAATATAATCTCAAACAAATTTATACACTTATTTCAAACAAATTAGTAAAGAAAAACAAAATTAAGTGCAACTTTAAAACTAAACTAAAATAAAAAAAGAATAAGAGTTAGTAGATTAAAACAACATTTTTGTAAGTTAGGTGCAATTTTAGAAAAATGAAGAATTTTAACCTATAAAAAAACAGACTTTGTGATGAAAGATTTTTTTTTTTTTTTTTTTTTTTTTTTTTTTCGCGCCTCAGGAAAAAGGCGTGAGGCGCATCGAGGCGTAAGCCTCGAGGCGCATTGAGGCGTAAGCCTCAAATTCAGCCTGAGGCTTGAGCCTCGAGGCGTTTTTTCAGCGCCTCGCCTCGAGGCGTACGCCTCTTCCGCCTTTTTAAACATTGATTATGTGTAATGAGTATATTATATAGATGATATAAAAATTCATATATTATATATATATATGAGTGTGTGGGTGTGGATGTGGGTGTTAATAGGATTCATGTAGCCGACCCCAAATAATTGGGAAAAGACTTTGTTGAGTTAAGTAGATATATGTGTGTGTGTGTGTGTGCGCTTTTATTAAACTATCTCTAAATCAAGTTTATCAAACGCCGTAAAATGTTTACAAAAAACACAAAACTAGTTATAAAGTTATTTTTTAAAATAGTTTTTAAAGGCAGTTTTTAAAAACGTTACCTCATATAAGTTATAACTATGCCTCCTTATATATATTGCTAAAAGGTAGCTAACTAAAATAAGAGATAAAAAATTCAATTTTTTTTTCTCTCCTCTTAGCTGGCCCTTTTCCGATGCCCTTTTTTAACATGCTCGAGCTTAAAGGGTTTTGTCCTCTGTCTTGGATGACATGAATTCAGGCTGTTGCTTTCCGATGAATTTCCTCTTCAGCCAGTTGATCCATCCACCTCCGCTCCATCAGTGACAAGTGCGTTGCACTTTTTCATTGGGCAATCTGCCATATGTCCAAAACTGCTGCATTCAAAGCCTTAGAGGTTCGTTTGGGGTGGAAGTGTAGTTTTTTTTGCCTTTGGTGGAGCCGTGGGTGTTGTGGTGTTACCCGTGGTCAATGCTAGGGTCCGAAAGTAGTCTTCAACTTTGAAGGCATACTCCACTGCTTGTTGAAGGGTAGAGATTTGGCGGGGGCTCAATTCGCCTTCGTACTCATGTGTAACCATTTAAGTAGCATTCAATTTTTTGTTCGGTGTTCTCATTCAACCTTACCCAAGTGCATAATAAGCAGAACTTCTCCGTGTATTCATTGACGAACTTTGGCCCTTATTGGAGGCCTTGCACTCTACCAAATAAGTGCTCTCTTGTAGGGATGGGGCAAAAGAATCACCCGTGAATGTTGCTTCATTTCAGGCCATGAACGTACCAATACCTCTCTCCTTTCCTCTCGGTCCCTAACATACTCATCCCGCCTAACGAGGGCTTAGTCTTGTAACTTGGTTGCAGCTAGCTTTAACACATTTGGATCCAGTTTGTAATCAAACACCTTTTCCAGTACAATGAGCCAATCATCAAACGCGTCCATGTTTAAGTTCCCGTCAAACGTGGTAACATCAACCCGAATATCATAGTGTAGCGCCTTCTTGCGGAGGCGTAGTATTACACCCATGTTTCCGTCCTCTTCTACGCCAACCGTGTTGGGTATCTCCTCAAAATCTCCCACTTTTCATCATCTAAGGGGGGCTGCAGTTTCCCTCCAAATCCCTGGCTATGACTGTCCCAGATTTCCACCCCAAGCTGTCCTCTTCCCCATCGCATGCGTCCGGGGACTTTGAACTCCCCTTGCTTCTGGTTCGGGCAATCATGCACCATATGACCTGGTACTTTGCACTCGCAGCATCTCTGCTCATTGATTGGGTCAAACGATGAGTCATTTATGGCTTCCCTTCGTGATGATTTGGTGGTCTTATGGGAGGAATGTATTCATCGGTGACTCGGTGGTGAATGGTTTGACCTCAAACTCAGATTCTCCATCACAATTACCAACGCTAGGGGTCTGGGAACTGATTGTTGGATCCAATCTTTCACCCTATTATTTTGGTTCCGGTTTCAATGTTGTGGTTCAGTAGGGGCAGAGATCATAGAGCGAGAGTTGAGGGTTTGGCGATGTGCCTTTTGTGGGATTAATCCTTTGTTGAGTACCACTTCGATTGAAGGTGGGTGGTCCCCAATAGTCCTTGTTTGGTTAGGTGGTGGTGCCTATGTGGCCATTGGTTGCTTTTCTTCCCGTTTCTCCCTCCTTGCACGATGTTGGGCCTCAATAGTGTCAAAGGCTACAAAAGGGGCTCGAATAGCTGCTTCCTGCTCAATCACGGGCATGCTGGTAGCCAACCGACGCCCTAAACAGGGGCCTCCCTGCTTTCTCCGGCGCCAGCAACTATGTGTCACGATTTTGGCCGATCATGGTTCATTGCCACGTGTGGTTATGTTGCCGCCCCTGGCATCCTGTTCAAGGCATATCTCGACCTCGCGACCCCCCCTGTGGGGTGTTCCTCCGCTGCCTGACTCTTCCCCCGTGTGCCACCGACCCATTAGATGATGGGTGGAGGCCACCGAAATCAGTTTGGGCAACCTTTGCTATAGTCTGCAGTTCTGTTGTCAATCTTTCCTCCATTTCTCCAATTTGTTCATTAGTTTAATTTCGGTCATCAACTCGGCTAGAGTTTTATTATTGATCGACTCCTTCGATTGAATTTTTGACGTTGGTTTCGGCATGTGGTTATGCAAGCTCGTACTCGTACTACCAGTACTACTACTATGGGCGTTACGTAATTTGATACCACTTCATGTACACACGCAGAGGAATAACAAACACACTGCGTAATAACAACAGAAGCAAAAGTAGTATTCTAGGCACAGCCTCAATCTAATTCCCTCAGTATTAGTTGTGAATAAAATGAGAAGAGTCGCCTCCTGATATAGGAGCCCAATCTACCAAAATTAGGAGACTAATCAAATAGGGAAACTAAATTCTATTTGTTACCTAATATAACCGTGCTTCCTTATTTGTATCCTAAAAGGTAGCTGATAATAAGGATTTTAAAATTCAAAATGACTTTCTCTCTCCTCGTTGCCAGCCTTCCTTCCCCGCCCTTATTTACGTCATCTTACGTGGACAATAATATACTCACGTTAACTTGTAAATTAAATCCCAAAACTTGTTTGTTAGATGTCTACTTGTTCTGGCTTCTTGTAACGCGAAGTTAAAACTCCTGCATTTAGAACACATCAAGTGTGAGGCTGCCCTGTTTCCAGCATGCGTTACATGGATTGACATTAGCAAATAAATCTATCAAAAAGGAATGTTGGGTGAATAACTCTCCCTAGGTATAGACAGTCATGGATAAAGTTTTAGAAACCTGTTTGGTAGGCGTTTTTATTTTTGGTGGGTGTGGGTTTTCTTTCATTTATTTATTATTTTTTTTGGGGAGGGTTTGGGGGCTGTTATTGAGGCTCCATAGATGCAAGTTCAGGTGGAAGTTCATTCCTTAGGCCTTCAGTATATATGGAAGCTATCTGTGTGGGTTGTGCCTCAATTCTTGAGGCGCCATATGCTTGTTTTGAGGATCTTGGAAAAAACCAATATGCTTAATGCCTATTTCATTTCTTAATATTACGCATCTGCCATAAATGCTACGGAAACATGTATATTTTTACAGTCTTCAATTTTTATTATCTCATCTGTTGCCACTCCTTTTTTTTTTTTAAATGCAGGTTATTTGTTTTCTCTAAATCATGCACGTCTAGTGGTCTTAATGGCGACAGTATATGCTATCTATTGTGTGAAAGTTCGAGTTGGATGGCTTGGAGTTTTTGTTTCAATAAACCTCGCGTTCCTCTCTAACGACGCATTAAATTACTTGCTCCAATGGTGTGACAATTTGAGTGCAAGCACACACTTTGAAGAGCAAAAGGAACCGGAGGCATTCACAGAAGATGACTTCTCAAGAGATACTGAATATTCTGTTCCTACAGCTGAAGCTGAGACGGTGCATTCATGCAAATCATCCAGCAAAACAACTGCTACTTCATCTTTTGTCCACAAGCAAAATGAACCTTCTACTAACTGGGTAGTCAGAGAAGAGTCCACATGTTCAATCAGTGAGATGGAACGGATTCTAAGTAGTGTGGATCATTATGAAGCACTGGGGTTTTCTCGCCATAAGAAAATTGATGTTGTGTTGCTGAAGAAGGAATACCGGAAAAAGGTATGCTAATTTTAGTTGTGTCCTTGATTTCTCCTCACCATGTTTCTGGATCGGTATCTATCAATCTTTTTCAACATCCCTGCTGAATGAGGATGAACAATTGAGCAATATCAGCTTACTTTGTGAGCGCGATTTAAAAGATAATTTTTGGATTTACCAACTGAGTTTCAGCAGCTGTGTGCGTTAGGGTAAACGGTTGTCACCATTGGTTCAAAGTCTCGGTCTCGGTCCACATACCGGACACCCAATTTTGGCGATACATAAAGATATAAAACTCTTATAAATGTAAAAAATTGCATCTACTACCAGAGCTCCGATGGTGGTCGCCGGAGCTCCGGTGGGAGTCACCGGAGCTTCGTCAGTGGGGAGTCGCCGGAGCTCCGGCAGTGGGGAGGTGGGGTGTGTGTGTGTGGGCATGGTTTAAAGTCTTGGTAGCGGTACTGGAATCGGACACCCGATTTTCAACTCGGTATCAGGCGATACGCTATTTAAAGAGCGCAAAAAATTCCGGAAAAAATATAGAAAATTAAAAAAAAAGATTAACAATGTGGACTGTTGATGCAAAAAATTATTTATCTATGTGGACCAATTAGAAGTAGACACCTGCCCCCTTACGTGGCAACAGTTATAGTCAACAGTCACTTGGTCGGTTCAGAAGATAGTTGATCGGCTAGCAGGCCAACCAACCTAGAGAATATAAATCATCAAAGTATACAACTAGTCACCATGTAGGAGACAACCAAGAATCGTTCTACACGTGCTCAAGACTATCAACCATTACATTCATTATATACGGGTGTAAATGCTTAAATATATAAATGCATTCCAACCCTTGATCTTCGAGTCACTATAAATACATTGTATGCCTTTCACAAAAGGCAAGAAAGAAAAATACAAGGTCATCCTTCCTCTGACACAGATACCTAGCTTTCTGTAATCATCAACAATAATATAATTCCAGTGGACGTAGGCTTTCCTCACAGCCGAACCACTTAAAAACTCTTGCCTTATTATTTTTCTCTCACAATTCATCTGTGATAATAAAATTGGTGTTGTAAACTCAATTATCAAATTTAGACATCAACATGGACCAATGAGATACACTAAAACCCATCATTCAATATGCTTTGCATTGTTAAATTGATTATACTTAAGCGTGGCGGACTTGTCAGATAGAATATTCCATAATAAACCAATATTAATATTGAAAAACGATCTAATGACATATAGTGATGGGAATCCACATTTTATTTTCCTTTTATGTTCTTTCATTGTATTTTCTATTTTTTTAGTTATTTTATATTCTTTTAGCCTTTAATTAGCCCCCAAGCATGGTTGGGACTAATTAGGCATTCTTTTATTTTTAGTAGGCCCTTTTAGTTATTTTAGCTAATTACTTGATTAGCAAGTAATTCAGCCCCTATAAATAGGATTGTTTCTCTCATTTGTACTCACTTCTCAATTCTTGAATATAAGAACTCTTTTGTTTTTCTCTAGAAATCAAATTGTCTTGGTTTTAAGTCATTAAAGTGCAGTTCACGTCAAATTGGTATCAGAGCGGGTGAAGCTCCAAACATTAGTGTTCGTGTGAATCAGTGTGTAAAGTATCAACAAATCGTGCACTACAGTTTTCAATGGCTCCGAAAAAGGCAACGAGAATTCAAGAGGAGATTAACCAAGAATTACGAGAAGGTAATCAAGAATTGAGAGAGAAATTTAATAGAATGGAAGAACAAATAGAAACCGTAATTCAACTTTTTTCCAAATCCCAAAACCCTAGCCCCCCAATTAAAACCCTAGCCTCAAATCACCAACAAGAAATCACCCGAAGGCATGGAAAACAACCCGAAAACAGCCCCAGCAGATCCGAAAGGGGACTTAATGATGTTGTTCCTCTTTCCAGTCAAAATCTGGCGCCGAAAATGTTATTTTTGGGGATAGCTGCTGCCGACCAGGGTCGGACGTCACTTCTACAGCCTTGGACCACCCTCCCGGTGGCCGACGCTCCTCCAATAGCTCAGGAACCGCCGATAGTACCCTGCGGCAACCCCAGGTTCCTCCAATGGGTCGGACCACCCTCCCCGTGGCCGATTCCCAAATTTTTGCCATGGGTCCTTCCAACTCAGGTGTGTATACCACGTATCCCTGCCAAGAACCTCTTTCAAACCCTCTAAACATTAATTGTTGTCCAAACATCAACCCCAAAACCTTTAAAACTGCTGCCCCGTTTGAAACCCTTGCTCGTGTTGATTTAACCAAATCATTGCCCCAATCTACCGAACATTTTCCTTACCCCAACCGTAAAACCCATTCTGAACCCGGACCTCACCATAATTTTTCCAACCAAAATGTTAACCCTAATCATAGTTGTCAAATCGCGAATCGTATCGTGAATCGTTTACCTCCCAAATCGTGAATCGTGAATCGAATCGGAACCAAATGATAAAAACGTAGTAAAACATACGTAAATGGGATTTTAACACTATAGAATTGGTAATTAAGCGTAATATGACAAAAAACTAATCATAGCACATGATAATATACCAAAATATATCACAAAAATTAACCGTAGTAGATGTTCTCATTCATTTTAAGCTTAAAAATGTAAAAAACAAAAATATATCATAAGACAACCTGCATATTAATTTAAAACATCCTACATATTAATTTAAAACAATAAAATAAATACTAAGGTTAATTTAAAACAGTAAAATTGTAAAACAAATACTTCCAAAAATTTTAAACAACCTACTTACTAAGATTAAAAATATGAATTTAAACCAACCTACAAAATTACAACTCAACTCAACTCAACTCAACAAAGCCTTTTCCCAATTATTTGGGGTCGGCTACATGAATCCTATTTTTCCATTCCATTCTGTCCAGTGCAATATCTTCGGTTACACCACATGATATCATATCCTTTTTTATAATATCCCACCAAGTTAATTTAGGCCTACCTCTACCCCTTGGGTTACCATCAATACTAACTAAATCACTCTTCCTTACAGGAGCATCCATTGGTCTACGCTTGACGTGTCCAAACCATCGAAGTCGATTTTCTCTCAATTTATCTTCTATAGGAGCTACTTTCACCGTTTTACGAATTTGTTCATTTTTAATTTTATCCTTTCGAGTTTTACCACAAATCCATCTTAGCGTTCGCATCTCCGCCACACTCATTTTCTGCACATTTTGTTTCTTGGTTGCCCAACACTCTGTCCCATATAACATGGCGGGTCTAATGGCCGTCCTATAAAATTTTCCTTTTAACTTCAAAGGTATACGCCTATCACACAGAACGCCGGTCGCACTTCTCCACTTAACCCAGCCTGCTCTAATCCTATGCGTAACATCATCACTAATATCTCCATCTTTTTGTATAATCGATCCTAAATAACGAAAATGATCATTTCTAGGTATTTCTTGACCCTCCAATTTCACCACATCTCCATTTGTCCTCCTATTACTACTAAAATTACACTCCACATATTCTGTTTTAGTTCTGCTTAGTTTAAATCCTCTTGTTTCTAAAGTTTCTCTCCACAATTCCAACCTAGCGTTTATCCCCATCTTAGTCTCATCGACTAAAACAATATCATCTGCAAATAGCATACACCATGGCACCTCATCTTGTATTTGTCCAGCCAACTCATCCATAACAAGAACAAAGAGATAAGGACTTAATGCTGAACCTTGGTGTAGCCCTACCGTAATTGAAAATTCACTACTTTCTCCAGCTGATGTTCTTACTGTAGTCATCGCACCATCATACATATCCTTGATCACGTCAATATATCTGCGAGTCACTCCTCTTTTATGTAGAACCCACCATATTATATCTCTGGGTATCCTATCATACGCCTTCTCCAAATCTATAAAAATCATATGAAGATCCTTCTTTTTCTCTCTATACCTCTCCATTAATCTCCTCAATAAATAGATTGCTTCCATTGTTGACCTCCCAGGCATAAACCCAAATTGATTCTCAGATACTGTTGTCTTCAATCTCAATCTATATTCAATCACTCTCTCCCAAAGTTTCATTGTATGACTCATTAACTTAATACCACGATAATTTGAACAACTTTGTATGTCCCCTTTATTTTTATAAATAGGTACTAAAATACTTTTTCTCCATTCATCGGGCATCCTATTAGTCATTAAAATTCTATTAAATAATTTGGTAAGCCATGATACTCCATCCTCCCCTAAGCACTTCCAAACCTCAATAGGGATACCATCTAGTCCTAAAGCCTTCCCTGTTTTCATCTTTTTTAGGGCAATCCTGACCTCTGTTGTCCTAATTCTACGAAAAAATATATCTTCTCGAGTCTCCCTAAGTTCCTCTATATCTAATCTACTCCCATTATCTCCATTTAATAACCTCTCAAAGTAGTTTTTCCATCTTTCCATAATTTCATCATCTTTGACTAGGACTCTCGAATCATCACTTTTGATGCACTTAACGTTATTGAAATCTTTTGTTTTCCTATCCCTAAGTTTAGCAAGCTTATAAATACTTTTTTCCCCTTCTTGTGTTCCTAATTTTGTATAAAGATCATCATACGCTTTTAACTTAGCATCTCTTACCACTTTCTTAACTTCCTTTTTAGCCCATTTATATTTCTCAAAATTCTCTTCATTTCTATTTGTTTGCCATGTTTTAAAGCACTCCCTTTTAATTTTTACTATATTCTGTACTTCTTCATTCCACCACCAAGTTTCTTTAGACTGTGGCCCTTTGCCTTTTGATTCTCCAAGAATTTCTTTTGATATTTTCCTAATGCATGTGGCCATCTTATTCCACATTATGTTAGTTTCTTCTTCACAATTCCATGTTGCTTCATTTAATACTTTATCTTTAAATAGTTCTAATTTCTCTCCTTTTAAATTCCACCACCTAGTTCGTGGGTTAATCTTCACTTTTCGCATTCGTGATTGATTTTTAATATTTATATCCAACACCATTATCCTATGTTGTGAGGTTAAGCTCTCTCCCGGGATAACCTTACAATCTTTACACGTTAATCGGTCTCCTTTCCTAGTAATGAAAAAATCTATTTGGCTCTTATGTGTTCCACTTTTATAAGTTATTAAGTGTTCAAGCCTCTTTTTAAAACATGTATTTACTAGTACAAAATCATAAGCCATCGCAAAATCTAAGATAGACTCTCCCTCGTCGTTCCTATCTCCAAAACCATGTCCGCCATGCACTATCTCATATCCTACACGATCTTCTCCTACATGGCCATTAAAATCTCCACCTATATAGATTTTCTCACCTAGGGGTATTTCTTGAATTAGTTCATCCATTTGTTCCCAAAATTGTACTTTAGTGTGCTCATCTAATCCTACTTGAGGTGCATAAGCACTAATTAAAACAGTAAACCATATTAATTTAAAACAATAAAACAAATACTAAGATTAACTATAAAACAATATTAATTTAAAACAGGCTTCATATTAATTTAAAGCAACAAAAAAATATACCTTCAAAGATTTTATAACAAATACAAAAGTTTTATAACAAAAAAAGCAAAAGATAAAACATTCGTGAAAAAAAAAGAAAAAAAAAAGAAATAAAAAAAGTGAATCGGACCCGAATTGGAAGATTCGAATCGTGAATCGCCGAGTCGGTCCGATTCTTTAGACAATTGCGATTCTCAACTCGATTCGAATCGTTTTATGTGAATCGAATCGAATCGTACGATTCGGATCGCGAATCGTTCGATTTTGACAACTATGACCCTAATTGTACCCAAGAATGTGCACCCACCCAAAAATTAGCCTTAGAAATCCCAAACACAATTTCCCTCAACCATCCACCCAATCGAAACCCTATTCGACCTCCCAAACCACCCGATCCCTTTGATTTTGGTGTTTTTGAATATCAAAATATTGATCCATGTTTGCACCCCCACGCACAGCCACCCCAACTACCCCACCTATCATCACAACATACACCCTCTCATCATGACTTCTCTTTACTTAACACCGATTCCTCTTCTTCCCTTGACATTAGAGATACACGTCGTAGTATCTATGAGTGGATTTCCCCACCCGGTGCCCATCGCCCCATTTCACTACAGGATCGTCAGTGCTTATTTTGTGGAGAACGTGGTCACCTCATTGCCACGTGTCCCCACTATCAGCATGATCCCCGAGCACCTCCCATGGCCCTCCATGATCATCATCCTCATTCACCACCTGTACAGATGCCATCGGACCCAGTTGATTATGTTGCACCTGCACCAGGTGATGTGATGTGCCCGAGAGCTCATCAGGATGGAGACCCACTCTCTTTAGCAATCCAGTTACTTTCTCGGAGTCTCCATGGGAACATTCGTGTAGACATCCCTGTGTTTGATGGCAGATTCTCTCCGAATGATATGACTGATTGGCTCACCGCTATGGAGACGGTTTTTGATTACAAGCTGATTCAGGGCCACTCATGTGTTCTACTAGCTGCGACCAAATTTCATGGGTTTGCTCGTGTTTAGTGGAATGACCTTTGTTATCGTAGGACAGCTGCGGGACTCCCTCCTATCTAGGACTGGCTCGATCTCAAGGCAGCACTTCAGGCCTCCTTTATACCTCCGACGTATGAGAGAGACCTCTTTACGCATATTCAGTCTCTCCAGCAGGACACATTATCGGTTGTAGAGTACACGGAGCAGTTCCAGCTCCTCTGCACTAGAGCACGCCTGCTCGAGACGGAGGATCAGCCGCTATATTCCGGGACTTCAGCCACATATTCGCCGCGACCTTGGATTGAGAGAGATACCGACCTTTTTGAAGGCGGTAGAGTATGCTACTAAGGTCGAGGCCTATCATGCAACCTTAGTAGCTTCTCCAGCATCCCGACCTCCATCTTCCTTGAGTTCTGCTCCTCCTGCAACTTCATCTTCGGCCATTGCTCCAGTCACCACCACTTCTGCTGCGACCCATACAGGCTCTCCCATATTTCACTGCTTTAATTGCAGCACCATCGGCCACCGAGCTTCTGAGTGCCCTCAGCCACGTCGACGGGCTCTATTAGCGATGTATCACTCTCCCGAGTATCTCGACGAGGCCGAGCAACCCCCTGATCCTGCATTGATTACCATTTTAGAGGGTGATTCTGTTGGTCTTCCCCTCTTTTTGAGGGGGGAGAGTGATGGGAATCCACATTTTATTTTCCTTTTATGTTCTTTCATTGTATTTTCTATTTTTTTAGTTCTTTTGTATTCTTTTTAGCCTTTAATTAGGCCCCAAGCATGTTTGGGACTAATTAGGCATTCTTTTATTTTTAGTAGGCCCTTTTAGTCATTTTAGCTAATTACTTGATTAACAAGTAATTCAACGCCTATAAATAGGATTGTTTCTCTCATTTGTACTCACTTCTCAATTCTTGAATATAAGAACTCTTTTGTTTCTCTCTAAAAATCAAATTGTCTTGGTTTTAAGTCATTGCTGTGTAGTTCACGTCATATAGAGCTTGATAAAAAATTTACATCGAAGATAAATAGAAATGATTACAATGTTTCGTCATTTTCATCTCCCTATCTAGTTGCAGTATCGATCATACGAATTTGGATAGGGGTACTTTCTTTCAGTAGAGTAAGGGAAGAAATATGAACCATATTGCTGCTAAGAGGGTTGGGATGACTGGTTAGATGATCCATAATTTGAAAATTGTGGTTGACCATCTCCCAGTTGACCACTGTGAGGATAATATCCAAAATCTCTATACCCAGCACTATCAGTTGAAGACCCACCATATTGCGTACCTTGATTATATCCATAATAATCACCACCTGTTGGACCGCTATTAGTAGATCCATAATAATCTTTTCTAACGATCATAGTATCTACCTGTACTAGTACTAGTAGATCTTGAAAGTTGAGTAGGACAATAACTATTTGTGCCACTCCCATTCCCAGAGTTACTATGTCTCCTACTGCCTCCTACTGCTGTATGTATAATATGTCATTAAACCCATTGCCCGTAGTTGATCATCAAGACGTTGCGGATCATATTCGCTTGAATACTCGTAACTACTAAGGAATCTTGTTAAGTTGTCTAAATGTCTCCGTTGTTCACTTCCCGGACAATAACCATGATTTGTGTCTTGTTTGACATAGTAGTTTTCATCTCCTTGTGCCCATGTCGTACCGCCATCGTGCTCTGTACCAGTATTGTACCAACTCCACTCCATTGTCGGCTACCACCAACTCCACTCCTTTGTCGGCTGCCACTCGCAGTTTCCCTACTAACATCTCCTCTACCACCACCTTGGTCGTCATCGTCATCATATTTGTCAAAGTGTGAATCATTTACCCCCCGAATCGCGAATTGTATCGGTCGAATCAGAATCAAATGATAAAAATGAAATTAAACTTACGTAAATGGAATTTGACACTATAGAATTGGTAAATAAGCATAATATGATAAAAAAACTAATCATAGCACATGATAATATAGCAAAATATTGCACAAAATTAACGGTAGCACATGTTCTCAATCGTTTTAAGCTTAAAAATGTAAAAAAACAAAAATAAATCATAAAAAGTCATCATCAATGATTCTTCTTCTTTATTCATCATCAATATCAAGACCTATATCACCATCATCGTCATCATCATCATCATCATCATCCTCTATGAGAATTAGATCTCCCCCCTCTTCAAATTCCTCTTCATCTTCATCATCGTCCTCCTCATCATCAAGAATTTCAATATCATCATCTGCCACTTGTTTGCCTTTTCCCTTGGCATTTAAATTCCTTGGCCCTATATAATACAAAATAATTTTGCCACATATTAACAAAAAGATTAGCATATATATATATATATATATATATATATATATATATATATATATATATATTAGTAACAAATAAACAATAATTATAATAATTCCACATATTTTCACCTCGCTTCCTCTTTTTGTTAGGCCTTTCATCTTGGAAGCATTCTTGAATATCCAACCATGAATGGTCGATGGGAAGACATGGTTCCTCTATATCTCTCTCAGTGATTCACTCATCATCGTCCTCCATATCGAATAGACAAATCGGATCGAAGTCACCACATTCTCTCCTTTGCTCTCGTCTCATTTCAAGTTAAAGATTATACTTCACAAGCATTCAACCGTTGTTGGTCCAAACGATTTCTTTTCTTGGAATGCACATGATCAAATGTGCCCCAATTTCTCTCACAACCTGTCGCACTACATGTGAGACTAAGAACTCGTATAGCAATCTTTTGAAGCTCCGGTACATCTTCACCAAAACTTCCCCACCAATTGGCTATAAACAAAAGAATATAAAAAATTCAGCAACATATAAATTCATTATAATAAAAAAATCAGCAACATATAAATTCATTAAATAAACTCATCCGGTTGTTTTTTATCTCTCGTTAGAGTTGCTGAACTTCTACGAACAATCCCGCACACGTTTTAATTTATCCATTTGCTCTTGTACGGTGATAATTGTTTCAGTGTCCGGACACATTCTCTTTATAGTGTCATACAAACCACGCTTCACTTCTCCATCGGCCTTAAAGTATCACTGAAGTGGAATCTTCAAATATAAACAGAAAATATATTTTAGTCCTTCATATAATATAAATTAGAATATAGTGGAATTTTCAAGTAAAGAATTTAATATAAATCATGTTGCCTTGGTTTCAAATAGTATCCCGCGACATGAAGTGGCCTATGAAGTTAAAGATCCCACCTCGTATCAATTATTTTCCAAATCTTCATATATCTCCTTTCTACATGATTAAAATTAATCGCAATTTGTTCCTTCGCCCGATCCATAGCTTCATATATGTAACCCATTACCAGTTTTGCATCTCCATCAACAAGCCTCAAAACTTTGTAAGTGGATGTTCACTTTTCAAACAATATTTAATCGCTTTCCAGAAATTTGTGTTACCCAAAATGATACCCTCCACTTTCTTTGCATCCACCTTGTTGGCAAAAGTTCCATTCATCCAATCGACCGACGTAAACATACGCCTCAATGCCCCTTTATTTTCTCCAAAACTCTTCAATGTGATAAAGGAAGTGGCAAATCGAGCTGCTCCCGCTCTAGTAAGTTTCCTTTTATTTGAAAATCTTCTAAACAAATCAAGCACTCATGTATGCCTATAAATATACACGGTAACTTCTCTTGCCTTTGTAATTGTATTTTGAAATATATACAAGTTACCAATGTCGGTAAGCATCAAATCAGTCAAGTGGGCGGTACACGGGTTCCAAAATAAATTCTTTCTTTTCTCTTCCAATAACCTCCCCGCTGCTACATACGCCGATGCACTGTCCGTCACCACTTGCACAATATTCTCTTCCCCAAACTCTTCCACCATACTATCAAGCAACTCAAACAATCTCACCGCATCCTTGATGATCGAGGAGATGTCCACGGATTTAAGAAAAACCGTCCTGCCCGGGCTATTCATTAAAAAGTTAATGAGCGATCTTGATTTTCCCTCGCTCCACCCATCCGACATTAAAGTGCACCCCGTTTTTTTCCATTCCTTTTTATCTCTCTCCAACAAGATATGCACAATTTCCACTTCCTTTTTCAAATACGTGACCCTAGCTTCATGATAGCTAGGGGGCTTCAATCCCTTGCCATAGTCTCCAACCGACACCAACAATTTTTTTAAAAAGTGGACACTTCACAAGATTGAATGATAAGAAAAACCTCAATATATCCTTACACACTGGCTCCCTATCCTTTAGCATTTGATTCATGGTTTGTTGTTTACCCATACCCCCACCCCCTAGTAACAAACCTACCAACCGTGGAAGTAGCATTTTGACACAAATACTCTTGAAAAATATTCTAATAGCCTTGGGACATTGTTCACACATACTAGTATCGCTATGAGTCCCGGCAAAATGTTGTTTCATTCGGAAAACTCCTCCCCATTTTATTGCTCCACCATAATTACATTTCAATTGCATTCTATTGTTCTCATTCACCTTGGTGCAATGAGCCAAGTTGGATCGGTTTCTTTCTTGCCCCTTAACTTTACCATCTTGATTTTCAAAGATCAAACAACCTAAAAATCAATATCAATTTATTTAATAAACAACTCAAACAATAACTAAAAAATTTAAGCAAATACAACAAAAAAACAGCAAAAAAAAAAAAAACTGGAAGAAAAGAACTTCAAAAAAAGAAAACAACAAAAGAACTTCAAAAATAAAAACATCAAATGAGAAAACAGTAAAAATAACTAAAAAATAAAACAGCAAAACTAACTTATGTTTTCCTAACTAAAAATAAATAAATATATGGTTTTATAAAAGCAAAATAACTAAAAAAAACATCAAATGTAAAAACAGCAAAAAAGAACTAAAAAATAAAACAGAAAAAATAACTTATGTTATCCCCTCCAAAAAATACCTAAAAAAAACAAATGTGTGGTTTTATTAAAACAACAAATATAATTAACGTATGGTTTTATTAAAACAACAAATATAATTAACGTATGGTTTTATAACCCCAAAACAAAAAAAAAACATATGGTTTTATAACAAAAAACAAAAAACTGCAAAAAAAAAGAAACCGGCCTTCAATTAAGCAAAAGAAGACATACCGCCCTTCGATTTGCAGCAAAATAACAAAGAACAACCTTCGATTTGCAGAACGTCCTTCGATTTGGCTTCAATTGCAAGAACGGGACTTCGGTTTGGCAAAACGGGGCTTCAGTTGCGAGAAAAGGGTTTGGGATTGGTAATAGGGTTTCGTAATGGCAAAACGGGGCTTCAGTTTGCAAGAAAAGTTTTTTTTTTTTTGTTGGGTTAAAAAAAAGGAACACGTGCGTCAATAAGTGAATCGTTTAAGAAAACGATTCATGATTCAAACCGAATCTACGATTCAAACCCGGATTGGCCGATTCTTTAGCTATTTATGATTCTATCCTTGGCTCAAATCGTTATGGCCTTGAATCGAATCGAATCGTACGATTCGACTCGCGAATCGTTATGCATCATTACCATAAGTACCGGAAATATCTTGCCAACCATCATTACCACCTTGATCATCATCAGAACCAGAAAGAACATGAATTGGTGCCGGTTGATTCCACGTCCTATTTCCCGTTCGTTTTGTTGAATACCTTCATCTAACCTATCTAAGTCAACGGCTGATAAGACCCCTTCATCATTCTCTCGGATTCACTCATCTAAGATGTCATTCTTCTCAAATATTGAATTCAAGTCTATCTGATTGTAGAATTCTTCGGTATCTCGCATGTACGTCAAATTCTTAACTTTAAGTCGCGAATTGTAATGCACATACACCAACTTATGCAATTTTTTATTAAATCCAATCGGTTGTGAAGTTTTGTATGGATGAGAGACCATGTGCTCCAATTTCTCTCACGACTCGAAGATGAACATGTTTGACTCAGGACTTTGATAGCAATGCCCCTAAGATTGGGGTCTTCCTCACTATAAGTGATCCACCACTCAGCTTTGCTTGTTTGGTAAGAGCTGAGCCAAACTCCCATCTCCCATCCATAAAGAGTGTTTTAACTTAAAAAGCAAACAAATCAATTTAGAAACAATACAAATGAAATAAATATAACTCGATGGAAACAAATGTGGTACCTCATTTATTGCCAAGGCTTGTTTTTGTACGTGTGGCTTTAGCGTTTTGATGACATCTTTAAGTCTGACTCTTATCTTGGGATAGTTTGAAAAATGAGATGAATACTGAAACACTGGATTTTAGAGATATCTTGCGGCATGCAGGTGTCGGTGCAATTATCTCTCCCATCTTCCATCGATCACTTGTCAATACTTCTTCCAGTTTTTGACAGTTGTCTCGATTGTTAGTTTTGCTTTATCCACCCCTTCGTAAAATGATAAAGAGTGTAGGCTTTTTATCTTGGTCTACGATCTTCAAAAGCAATACTAAGGGCCCCATAATCTTGGAAACTTGGACAGCCCGTTGCCAGAATCGATCTGCCAGAATTAAATTCGACACTTTAGTGGCTGCAGTCCTTTGGGTCCTCTCACGGTTAAATTTATGCCATTCATTCGTGGTACACATTCACTTGAACTCAGATTGATAGCGAATGAGACTCTCAAGGGCAATAAACTCGGTGGCGAATCTCGCAACGCCTGGTCTTAGCAACTCCTTATCTTTGGTATACTCATTCATTAAATTCACAACTTTTTAACTGTTATATATGAACGAGGTAATTGATTTGACATCATTAAATACCGACTTGATTGACTTCATATTTGCAATTTCCTCGAGCATCAAGTTAAGACAATGTGCTGCAAAAGGTGACCAAAACAAGTGTCTCCTATTCGCCATCAATAACACGTTAGCCGCTTTAAAATTGGGCTCGTTATCAGTGACAATATGTACGACGTGAGCGTCGCCAATTTCCTCTACAACTTTATCCATAAGGGAAAAAATATACCCTTTTGATTTGTTAGTTGTGTCAACAAAAGTGTGAAATATCATATTACGATCGCAGTATACCATGAAGTTAATGATAGGCTTCTTCGTTTTTGAACTCCACCGTCACACATGATTGTGCAACCATACTCGGACATTTCTCCTTTAGAGTTGCTATGTAAGCATTCACCTCATCTACCTCCTCATCTAAGTAAAGATAACCATTAGGGCCTTTAATCCTGGGACCCTTGTTGATACGCAGGTCCACTATCAGCATCATAAAACGGAATGACATTAAAATGAAAGAACTTGCTAATGGCCTTCCCAACCTTCTTGACTTCATCTGCAGAGGACAAGAATTTCACAGTTTTCTGACTAGGCTTCCTTGACAAGGTCAATTCCTTTAGCAGGCAATTTAATCCCTTGTTTCAATGACCACGATCATGACACGTGTGGTCGCTTAAGCCCAGATGTGGATGGCCTTGCCTCGGAAATGGAATGTCTATGTTCTTCATTTGCCATTCTTCGGACTTCTTTCATAACAGCCTTTAACTGTGCTAATTCTAAGCGGTTAACTGTGCTAATTCTAAGCAGATCGCATCATTTTCAGTTTCATCATCTCATTGGTGTCTTTTTCATAGTAGTATTGGATTTAGTCACGCAGATTCTCGATTCTTTAAATGTTTCTCCTTCTTCCTCTTTTCAAGGGCTCGTAACTTGGCACCATCAGCAAAAACTTTTTTCACCATAGCTGCTATCTCCCGAGGTACATGACGACATGATTTGACATTCCCTTGTACACCTGCCAAGTGTTCTTTCAGTCTTGTAACACCACCACTGCAAACCTTGTTACTATAATTGCAAGCAACCTTCCTCTTATCTCCACCAATGGCAGCTCCATGTTCCCATCCAGTATCTAGTTTTAGAGCCATTCTTCAAAATAACAAGCATTATTAATGGGAATTTTTAGAAATTCTAAACAAATTATTTAAGAGTTCCAAACAATTTTTGTAAACATTTTGCAAAAATTAAAACATTTTTTTACATATTTGTAAAAAGTTGTTTTTACATAAATGTACAAAAATATAGTTTGTAGTTTGTATTCTTTGTACAAAATGTAAAAAAATTGTTTTTTACAATATTAAACATTTTGCAAAAATTAGAACATTTTCTTACATTTTTTACGTAAACATTTTTTTAAATAAAGTACAGAAGAACATTTTTTTAAACAAATGTTTTTGTACAAAAAAAATGTATACATATGCTTTTTACAAACGTTTTTGTACAAAGAAATGTATACAAATGTTATTTACAAATGTTTTTAACACATTTTTAACACCTCGGTTTATCTTAAAAAAATAACTAAAAAAAAGCAACATAAGGAAGCGTAACCCACCGGCCTAAAACATAAAACAAGGTTTTCAAAACACACAACAGGGCTTGAGAGAGAAGGGTTTCTCCATTCTTACCTAAATACACCATGGGCTGACAACAATCGGATGAACTAATGGTGATTTCGGCTCAAATCGGTAGAGAAAGAGAGGGGTTTTCTAGCAGAAATCTACAAAGGCTAGAGAGGGGTTTTCTAGCAGAAATCTACAAAGGCTTGAGAGGAGAAGTTTGTGGTTTGGAAAGTAAGGAGATTCAACAAGTTTTATAGCTTTTTTCAATCCTAAATCTAGTCCGTGACACATAAGTTCCAATCAGCTGCTACAGGTAAGATTCCTTTAATTATTTTCGTCTCCCTTAAATTATTTCTGCCTTTTTTTTTTTGGGGAGGGGGGGGTAACATTTTATTGTCTCCGTCGAGATTACCTCGAGATATCCTCGAATCGACGAGATTACGTTGCTACTTGTCGTATCTAGCTGATTTGAGGGAGGTGGGGAGGGGGTGACGCTAGCGCGGACCTTTAAAAATAAGAGAATATTGGATAAATGGGTGCTTGAGGGACTAAATGGGTTTACCAAATATGTATTTATGTTGGGGACTGTACAGTAATTGACCCTTTTAAAAATGTATCATTATTAAATTATTATATATATATATATATATATATATATATGTATGTATATATATATATATATATATGTATGTATGTATCATTATTATTTTCTCTCCTTAAAATGTACCTTTTGTTAATCAAAATATTTAAAAAAAGGTATTATGGAATATATTAATTAAGTATTATTATTTACTTAAATAATAATTAATATTTAATCACATTGATGAAAACAATATATTTAACTTTTGTTTACTTTAAAAAAAATAAAGTTGTGTGTCTAATTTGACCGTTCTGCTTATTTATCGCTAAACTATTGTGGAATATTGTCGCTAATAAGTGCAACTTGCGTTAGTATAAGCAATTACACAATGCTATGCATACTAAATGATGGTTTTGTGCTTATCTATTTGAACCAAGGTTCTAAAAAGCGTGGGGCGTGGAGGTCAAGCCTTAAGCCTTAGAAGCCTAGGCGGACCTAGGCGTAAAAAGGCGTGAAAAGGCGTTTAGGCCTTCTTAATATATTTTAATATTTTTTAACCATAACAAGGCTATTAAAATACAAAAATTGCACATATCATAAAAATATGTCTGAATATATACAAATTAAAATACTATCTGATTATTTTAGATAAGATAATGGTCCGGTTTGTAAACAAATTCTTTAAAAGGCGACATCGTTTCACTAAGGCATTGTTGTTTTTAGAAAAAAGTGCACCGTAAGGGTTTTACCAAGAATAAGGCGTGAAAAGCGTAAGTCAAGGCGTTTCTCCGAATCCTTAAGCCTAGGCGGGTTTTTTAGAACAGTGATTTAAACAATAATATTATTCTTATTTTTATGAAATTTTGTGAACTTTTTAAAAATTATTTGGGCTCTCTAAATTGTGTATTGACTGATACCGCGACTGATACCGAGTCCGAATTGAAAATTGGGGATCCTAGTCGTACACTGATACCCAAAAATGGATCAATTTCATCATCCTCAACTATGAAGCATTTGGAATTGGAAATAAGACCTCTATTCTCATGGAGAGGTCTAGTTTTGATTGTTAATGTGCCTGTTATACCTGGAAACAAGAAAACAAAAAAACGAAGACAAATTCGGATCCTACAAAACAGTTAAAAACTCAGCTCAGTAAGCCTTAGGCCAGCTACTTGGGGTTTGCTACATGAATCCTTCTTGTCCAAAAGGCTCTGATGAAACCCTATCTTCAATCAAATCCAAGGCTATACCTCTACATGAGAATGGAGGTTTTGAAGTCTGTCCTGCGGCCCTTCTATTTTCTATTTGGTACCTTTTTCCATTTCAAGAGAGAAGGCCTCTGAACATATAAAATCAAAGGCTTAGAATGACCAATGAAATCATCAACTTTTAGTTTCCAACTCTAGTAAATTGGGGATTGACCTAATCTTGCTAAACATAAGGTGCTTTGCTCCATTCTCTACTACGTGCTTTGCCCCCTATTATTTTGTTATATTGAGTTTGCTCCCCACTACTTTCACTTCTTGGACATCGACCCTCCAAAGCGTCGTACACTTTATGATGCTGTGTGATAATCTTTTGACGCTTTATGAGCATTTATGACATCTTTGGGTGCCAAAATCCAATACTTCATTTTGTTTAAAGAGAAAATTAAGTAATTAATTTAGTGACTTGCCCATTTTTCAAAATAAGCTAATTTAAAGAGAAAATTAAAAAAATGTCATGAGAAAAAACCCTATGTATTGAAATAGTTGCGTATGTTCAATTTTGTTTTTGTATGTAGTAGCTAAATGTTGTTTTGCATGAATAGCATAGACGGTTTAGGTATATGTGTTGTTTGTATGGTTTATTGGTCGGTACATCTTCAACATTTATTATTTTACTAGTGAATTACCTATGTCCCTAAGGTATACATAATTAGACTTTGTCCCAGTTTCTTATTCAACTTGATATAAAACAGTTTGTTTTTGTCGTCTCAGGTTTTATCTATAATTTTTTTTTAGTTCTCTTTTTCTTCCTAGTTAATTTATTAAAAAAATGTTTTTTGTTCTCCGTTTCGTCCCTCTTTTTACTTACAAAAACTTATTTTGATGTCCTTTTTTTTTTCATCCCAGACTTAACATTTAAAAGTAAACCAAAAAATTAAATAAATAGTTAAATATTTATTAATGAATTTAACTGAATTAATTAATTTAAGAACCAATTGTTACTAGAATGAACAAAGTTAAATAGTGATTTAAATTAATTACATAATTTTCTCTTTAAAAAAATTAAGTTACTAAATTAATTAGTAATTTATTTATCATATTTCTATTTTTCTATTTGTATTTAGAAATGTTGATTGCTAATAATTTTTTTTAGCCATTTTCATGAATTAAAAAAAACTATTATTGATGTGCTTTAAAATAATTACTTTATAAAGTGTAGGGACACAATTAAACAACAATCACAGTTTTTTTTTAGTGTATATTAAAAAATCATAGCACAATTGGTTGGGGTAGATGGGTTATTTCTAGGGCTTCATTTTGGTTTGGACGTGAGACGAAAAAAGACAGAGAAGATGTTTGGTTATTTATATTTGGCTGTTTAATTGGGTTTGCTCACATGAGAGCCAAATCGACTTCGTTTTTGTTGTTCCTGTAAGTTGGCCGTAAGTTGTTCCCATATGGGAGCCATCCTCTCTCTCTCTCTATATATATATTTAATGCTGTCCATTTTTCTAAGGTATGCTTATTGTCATTATTATTTTTCCCCAGGCCATGCTTGTGCACCCTGATAAAAATATGGGAAGTCCAATAGCAAGTGAATCATTTAAAAAAATTCAGTGTGCATACGAGGTAAGGAGTATGGGCTTTTAGATTAATTACTTTTTAAAGAGACATGTTTCTTCATGGATGCCTGAAATGAAGTTGTGGTTTTGGCCAGATTCTTTCTGATTCTACAAAGAAGAGAGACTATGATGAGCAACTGAGGAAGGAAGAATCCAAGAGTGTCCTTCAGAAGTCTCCTAGTACTTCACATCAGGTATATTTATGTGGGTTTGCTTGTTTGTTTAAGTGGAAGTCTTATCCTTTGTTATCTACCATGGAAACGAAATGGAAAAGTAAGCTTAATTTAGAAGAATAAATTAACCTCTTAAACTAGTAGCAATCTTGTTTTGAACTTATTGTTGAAATCTGGAGTATGTTATCGACCCATTCTCCCTCTTTTCTTAGATTTTACTGTGTGTTTTGATGCGAAGGAGAACCAGATTATTGTTTATTCTTTCACCTTTAACATTTTACAAGTTCGGATTCTTGTATAAATAAACTATGGTACTGAGGTGTTCAGGTTTGATTAGAGAATTTCAGTATTGTTTGGCAATCCTCATGATCAGATTTTCAGTTGGTATGCGTAGTTCAAGTTTGCCCATCTGATAACAAAGAAAACCAATCGATTAGCAAATATCTACTAAATGTTGATCTTTGTCAATATTATAAAAAGCGATAGGCGGTAGGCTGCCGGCGTTAGGCGCCGTCCACTCTTAACATTACCAAAACATCTTTGAAGTCCCATACATAAATAAAAGATTGTTAATACTAAGACAAATAATAGAAATATTACACATGCATTTTGTGCAATTGATAGTATAATTAGAAAATTGTTTAACCATACCTCCATAATAAGCAGGATGGCCCTAATTATTGCTCTGAAGAGTCGAGGCGTATACAGTGTACTAAATGTGGCAATTCACACATTTGGGTTTGCACCAATAGGACTAAAGCTAAGGCAAGATGGTGTCAGGTTGGGCTTTTTTTTTTGGGTTAAATTTGTGCTCTCCCATTATGTCTGTACTTGAGATAAATGTATGACTTGTTTGGATTAGGATTGCTGTCAATATCATCAAGCCAAGGATGGAGATGGATGGGTCGAATACAAAGGCTCTCTGGTCTTTGATCGACCTCAAAAGGTATATTTCCTTCCAACAAAAACATGTTTAGCATTTGTTTTATTGTTTAATAACTTTGATGCATGAGAATGTATTGGAGGGATTCTTCTTGGATTAAATTCCTTTTGCTCTATCCTGATTCCTGGTGTAGTGTCGAATATGTTGCTCTGTTCATTTACAATACTGGTGTCTGTTTCATTTTCGTTATACGGCTATTGGTACGCACTATTCATTTTGCTACGTGTATCTTTTCTCATTTAGGTGGAAATTCCACGTGCTTTCGTATGTGCCGAGAGCAGGATCTTTGATGTGTCTGAATGGGCTATTTGTCAGGTCAGTGGTTTATAGATGTATCTTGGTAACATATGTACTTGAATTGATATGTAGTTTTAAAATGGAACTAGAAATTTTCAATTGTAACAAGAATAGGGAATAACCTACCCCAACTTAATCGCAACCCCAATTTTTTTTGTGCGATAGGTGCTAGGATTCCAAAATAATTCATTAGTAGTGGAAATTAGGACCTTTTACAAATTTTCACCTAGTGATGCTAAGGAACTACCAAAACCAGCTCTTGACTGTTGAATTGTAGCAATATCTTTTATTCCTTCGAATCTTGGGTACCATCTGGATTGATTAAGCTTCAAAAAATTTGTGTTTAGGGAATGGCCTGTAGGCCCAATACCCATCGGGCGAGCTTCCATGTAAACATGGTAGGATTGGAGAAATCAGCACAGCGATCGAACTCAAACAGATATCCATGGGATTTGGATGCAGAAATGATGGATGAAGATGAAGAATTTGAACTGTGGCTTCAGGAAGCTCTAGCCTCTGGCCTGTTTTGTGAGAGTTCAAAGCGCAGAAAGAGTTGGAGCCCCTTCAAGTTGCATCAAAAGAAAGGAAAGAAGCAATGGCGGAGATCGTCCTGAATGATGGTACAAGGGTGATTGTAAGAGGTGATCCCCTGTAGGCCCACGCCTAAACCCCCAAACCGCTCAACCAAAGAAAAGGAGGAATGCAAAAGAAAATTTCAATATTTACGAATTCTCAAACTTTGATCAATGGTGGCTGATGATAAAATCAAGGAGAGCTTAATGGATAAGCGGTGGGGTGATTGATAAAAGTGAAAACAACTAGTTTTACTTAACTGTGAATAATTTTAGTAGTTACAGAATTTCGCGGGTTGCATTTTCCAGATTTGTACTATGTGAAATTAATTAGAGAGAACAAAACTGAGTAAGCGCAATCCGTGTGTACATTAATTATGCAAGTAGCGTTCCTGCCTTGTATAAACAATCCAATTGTAATAATAGAAGACGAGGAAAAAAAGGAAAAGGAAAACTATTGAGAAAGTTGATTGAAGACTTGTACTATTCATGCTTGGGTAAATTAAGATAACTGTACTTTTAGAAACCTTGGAACAGCCATGGATCGAAGGATTTTGAAATTACTCGACATGCTTGAAATTGAAATTTAAAATGTGTGGGGTTTGGAACCTCATCTACTTGAAAATAACCAGATTAATTGATCTGGTTTGGGGGGAAATCCATTAGTCAACGTGTACTTGGGTGGTGTTATACTCTGCATGTTATTATTGTGCTATTTTTATCATTTTGATTTTCATTAGACCATTTGCGCTTTTGTGTGATGATTTTAGCATTCCAGAGTATTAAGCAAAATAACATTTGGTATAAATATGACAAATTTGAGACTATTTTACTTTTAGATTTGCCACAACTACTGTAGCAATCCATAGAGATGCGCAGCAAACCAACTGGCATAGGAATCTTGGTGCGGCAGTTGGAATCAACGCCAATTTCAGCCTATAGAATCCTCTCTACCTTTGGACTTGCCACCACCAATAAAATATTCAACCATTTTTTCACACTTAATTGAGTGTATTCGGATTTTTCGTTATTTTCAAGGGGTTCCCGTGGGCTAAATAGAGAAGTGCGAATCCGGCCGACCTCAAGGAAACAGACTACTAAAGGCCCATCTTTCGCTCTATAGCCATCCAACCATGGGGACTTCGGTTTATTATTAGGAGTTTTAGGTCGATTACTTGTCATGATTAGTATGCAAATAAATCCATGGAATAAGGTCAGATGGCCATATTATAAAATGCCTGTTTGGCACATTTCGGGGTGGAAGTTGTGTTTGTCGTCCTTTCAATCAAAGACCGGTTGATCTCCGGTTAACACTAGCATCCCACTACCAGACGAACTTTCGAGACCCACTTCACCACCCCATTAGAATTAAATTCTTAGGCAAGGATTAAGGTACGAAGGCAAATGACTATCAAACAAAAGCAAGGCTTTCGAAATTTACAACAACGTTTGCGGCATAGACAAATGAAGACATTAGACGGAGCATTCGGAAATTCAATAGTAATGAGTTAGCGTGGACGACATGTATAAGATTACCAACGATGGAAGCATCTCATGGTTGGAATGAACCCTGCTTTTGATTACTATGTGAAGTTGGAAAATCCCACTCCGAAGCTTGCCCCATTCGACGCAACTACTACTACTACTACTACTACTACCGACCTAGGATGCCTTTGAAGTGGTACAAAATATTTGCACAAGATAAAATAATTTATTTATTATTACTTCAATATTTATTACATTTAAAGAAATACATTTGTAAAAAAAAATACTACATGCTGTCATGCAAATGCCATAAATTCTCCATCAAATCATAATGGAAGATAGCATTTGTTGTGGAGTCACCAATGAGTGAATGTGAAGTAGTTGATCCACAACGTTCATATTACTACGATTTATCAATTCAATAGGTTTCTTCACGAGGTCGTTACAACTTGAGATCTTCACCCCGTTTATCTTCTATGACCATGTTGCGCAGAATAATACATGTCATCATGATGCTCCCTAGATCGTCACAGTTCCATAAGTGTGATCGGACTTTGACAATGACAAAATGAGATAGTAAAATATCGAAAGCTCACTTCACATCCTTTCGCCCCCTCTTGGCAATATGAAAAATAATTTTGTTATGTGGTTTGCATTTTTGCAATTATTTAGAAAAAAAGTGGACTATTTTGAGTATATGTAATCAACGAGGTGGTAATCCATGTCATATGAAAATCCGTTGATAAAGTAAAAGCATTGAGAGCATCTACCATGTACAAGCTCCTCGAAAACGTCCGACTGGTCGAGAACACTCGAATTGTTGTTCGACCTCAGCATATAAAAAATTGCATGCTAAAATCATAAATTATGGTTACCTCGATGTGTTGCACCCCCAATGCATACAACGTATGCTACTTAGCGTGTCCGAGAAACATATGCGCTTTCCTTTTGAGAGAAATCATAGAACAACCATAGTCGTAGGTATTCTTAAGTACTCAGTCAAATAGATGATGTACATTGCATCGTAGAAACTCTTTATCGTCTTAATGACAGTACTCTCTGATATACAAACAAAGTCAACAATTGAATCAGATGAGCAATTGTATGCGAGCATTTGGAGAGCCATAATCATTTTCTTCACACTAGAATAATTTCATTTTCAACGTGTGTGAAGAGCAGGCATGTGACTAAGGGTCCAAATTTAATTAATTAATTTCTTAATTAATAAACACATAAAAGAAATTGAAATTCTTTTTTATTTGAACCAAATTTTAATTTTACCAAATAAAATTATTTAGTCCAAATTGCATGTAGTTGTTGATTAACAACGGAAGCAAATAAAACTAATCACAAAAAACACAGAAGGATTTTAGAGTAGAAACCTTTGCGGGAAAAATCACTATCCTCCCAACCCACAACAAGTCCACTAGTACTAAAATATGACTACAAGATTTAACAAGGACTCATTTACGACAACAATAATCGCCACGATGTCGCTTCAGAACACTACTCTTCTACCTCTTCGCATACTAGTAATATCTGCTCTAGTTCAAAAAAATAGTTGCACAACCTCCAAGGCCTCAACATCCACTGATCTCAGTTGGGAACGATCGACTCGCGTGTAATCCTACGTTCTATTACCTTCAATGTACAAGATCTCAAGGAATTCGTAAACCTAAAGTCTACTTGCATGGATTTGATTGGCTTTCATGAACGAAAAGACTAGCAAACCCAAATTAAGGTTTTGTAAAACTTGGGCTTCGTTAACTTGAACATGTGTTTAAATAGTTTATCAAAAGAAGATATCCAATTAAAACACGCTTTCCTATACAAAGGTCCTCGTTAGAACGGGAGTTTTCGATTGAGGGTCATTTTTGAAAAATTGCGTGCTCTTATTCGAAATTATCTTTGATTTAGGTCCATTGCCTAAAAAATAGGTTCTAGTCCGAAGAGCGCTTCGATCGAGGGTGACCTCGTTCGCACAAGGTCACTCAAAGTTCACCCTTGAAAAAAATTAAAAAAAAAAGTTCTAAAAGCTCTTTTCCAATTTTTTTTCATTAAAGTCATATCCTGTTACTTCCTAGCAATAAAGTGCACTACAAGAAAATACAAAACTTTTAAAAACCACTACCTTTACCAAATCTTCTATAGTGCAATGAAGTTATCTGATTCGGTTTGGTAATCTTAGTCACAGTGCTTTGTCTCTTTGTCTTCATTTGACGTAGCATTACAACTCAATAGACTTGATACAAAGATACTATATCTCAAACATTTGTTTCGGAATTAAGATAATAAAAACTAAAAACCTTACCAGTCTTCCCCTTTGGCTATTCTTGGACATGACCAATAATAAAAAAGATCAAAAAATAAATACCGGATGAAAAAATCATATACATCAATCTATCCAATCCCAATCCTCGTCAGACTCGATAGAGATGTATGGCTTCTTCAATCAACGATATCAACGTCACGAGCCTTGTATGTTCTACTCATGTACATTAATCTACCAATCCCATTTTTCACGAGGAATGTTCACGTGTTTAAGACCTAAAATTAACTGTTTGCGTTACCAGTTCAACCATGCAAAAAATGTTACATACTAGATGTAAATGTGCAAATCATTGGTCTTCAACTTATAATTCCCTCAAGCATGTGCTATATATATATACACACACACACTTTATTTTTATTTTTTTGAGAGTATGCGCTTCATACATAATTCATTTTTTCTCTCACTAGCACATAAGTATGCGTTTCTTGCCAATGGTAGCTATCAACCTCTTTTGGTAGATCTTACTAATGATTCTCTCATAGTTTTTATAATAAATTTATAAGCAATGGTTCTTACATGCACATCTAAAAAATTCGACGAATAAAATATGACCTGATTGAGTGAAAGTAAATTTTCAGATCAAAATAGAAAATGCACCCTAGTTAATTCATCTATATGTGTGTGCGATATGACAATGACTACAACATAGTCAACGTGAGTTTTTATCAAAGAACTTCATCGGAATGGTTAAGCAAAAATATGGATAGGTTCGTACTACCATCCTAAATTTCTAATCAAAGAACTAGAAAAATTAGTTGCATGGTGTGCTCCACAAGTTATCAATCATCTCAACACTAGCTATCCATAAAAAACACAAAACACGAAATCTTTTTTGTATTTTCTAAAAAAAAATTCTCAAAACAAAATTATTTTTGGTTTTTCTTAAATGACTAAAAAAAAAAACAAAGTCTTTTTATATTTTGTATTTATAAAACTAAAATGAAATATCAGAAGACTTAAACGAAAATCTTTTTGTACTTATTTTTTTATTTTTCAAAAATAAATGTAAAACAAAATAATACACCTGTAATCAAGGATATAAATAATTATGCATTAAAACAATCCATGACTAGAATAAAATTCGCACCAAGATTAGGAAAATAATCAACATTAGGCGCACCTAGTATTTGAAGAGAAACAAACAACTCACCTTTGAGAAGAAAACTCTTTACATGCTAGAGGCACCGATCTATATGTGTCTAAAGGTACACAGTGAGAAACAACAAGCCTACCAACCAAGTATGCAACTAACTCAGATTTTCTAACCCAAATATATGTAACAACGATAATATGGGGTTTGGTAATCGGTTTGGTTTTACCCTGCGAAGGTACCTTAGACTTAGGATTTGGACCTACGAACTTCATAACTTTTGTCAACTCATTGACTTCTCTAGATAAGTTCCTAATCCTTTGACCTGGTTGGATCAACTTCAATTTTTGGCTACTGTAACAATTGTTTTTACGAGACAGTCTCCTATGATCAAAACAAATGACCTTAAAGATCACCTTTCCTACCACAAAACGTGCACGTGTAAACACTAGAAAAATTACTCTTGGCTTGATATCTGAGGATGTTCCTAGATGGTTCTTTAGGCTTATGGGTGGTGGTTGTCGCTTTCACAAAAGTAGTCTTGACACCAGAAGAAGTTTGTTTAAACCTATCATTACCTAGATCACTTTTATCTTTCTTTAAGTCAACCTTCAAGTTCTTTGAGTTTTGTAACTTACTTTTTTAGGACAATAACCCTAGCATCTACCTCTCCCGTGGATTCCTATTGCTTATGAAAGTCATTTTTTAATCTATAAAAGTTCTTTATAAAGAATATTTCTTTGACCTTTAATATTTTTCAAAATCTCATTCTCTTTTTCCAAAATTAAAATTTCTATCTCAAGAGATTTAAGTATTTTTGAAAACATTGGAATATTCTTGATATTTTTCAAAAACTCTTAATCTTTTGGACAAGAAGATTAAACTTTTTATCAGAACCATAAAATACAGGTGAACAAAAATCGATTGGCTTTTTATAGACATATATTAAAGCGGGCTCGGATACTAGTTTGAAAAGTTGGTATGTGCATAAGGGTCCAAGTTTAATTAATTAATTTCTTAATTAATCAACACGTAAAGCTAATTAAAATCATTTTTAATTTGAACTAAATTTTAATTTTACCGAATAAAATTATTTAGTCCAAATTGCATGCCGTTAGTGATTAACAGTGGAAGAAAATAAAAACAATCATAAAAAGCAAACAAGGATTTTAGATTGAAAACCTTCGCAGGAAAAATCACTATCGCCCCAACCCACAGCACGTCCACTAGTACTGAATATAGGAGTACATGACTTAACAAAGACTCAGACACGACTTACATATACGACAACGATAACCGTCATGATGTCTAGCAAAATAGTTGCACAACCTCCAATACATCGATATCCACCAATCTCAGTTAGGAACGATCAACCCACATGTAATCCAAGATGCTATCCTTTTTAATGTATAATATCTTAGGGGATTTGTAAACCTAGAGTCTGTTTTAGTTGCATGGAGTTGACAGACTCTCACAAACAAAAGGACTCTAAAAGAACCAAATTAAGGCTTTGGAAAAACTTGTCCTCATGAACTAGAATATGCGTTTAAAGGTATTGAAATATTTTATCAGAGAAAAAGATCCAATTAAACACGCTTTCTAAGGCAAAGGTCCTCGTTAGAACCAAGGAGCCCTCGTTCGAACACGAGCTTTTAATCGATAAAAAATTCGATCAAGGGTCATTTTTGGAATACAATAGGCCCTCATTTGAAATAGACTTTGATCAAGGGATCCTCATTTGAAGTTTGTTTCGATCGAGTTCCAATGCATAAAAAAATAGGTTCTATTTTGAAGACCTCTATTGTTAATACCAAATTTAACCTGCTGACGTGGACCAATTATGTGGAAACACGTGTCAATCTACATGGCACCCGAGAACATTTTTGACAACACTTTGAATCCGAGGAACTCAACCTCCCCGACCAACTCAGGCGCTCCGAGCAGCAAGTGTTCTCCGAGGAACTTTATTGTACTGAACTACTTAGGCGGTCCGAGCAGCTTAGGCGGTCCGAGCTGCACCTCGTATAGAGCATTTATAACCGAATAATTAAGAGGATTGAATGCGCATTAAATGCTGATTATTATCATACAGATGTACACACCGATTGGACAACTATGTAATATTCTCTCGCATGTACAACCTCAAGGCTATAAATACATTGTAACCTCCTCATTAGCAGGGGACTGGAATTTCTTGGTAAACTCATTATCGAGAATTCTGCAAACAGTCAGCAATAACATAAACAATGGACGTAAACCATTCTTCAAAGGCTGAACCACTTTAAAAATCTCTTGTCTTATTTATTTTTCATCTGTGATTAAATAATTAGAGATAATCTAATTTTTTACATCAACAGATTGGCGCCGTCTGTGGGAAACGACTGAAACTATCGTTTTCCACCAAAACAATTCATCCTCAATGGATGATAATCCTGAATCCAGTAATCGAAACACTGGAAACCCCCCAAATCCATCCAATCCTCCAAGTGTCCAAGATCTGGCTGGAATAATGGCTAATTTAGCTTAGGGCCAGACCGCCATGCAAGAAACCATGCGACAACTCATGCAAACTATTCAGGGTGGAGCACCTGCCCAGTTAGGACAATGAAGCATTCAGAGGAATACCCAATTGCCTTCCTCACGAACTAGATGAACATTACTCCCAGAGGAATCTCGATCTAGACATGTCGATTCATATCGCACTGATAGATCTAATGATTTTTCTTATCAACCTGGCCGAACTTCATCAGTACGAGCCACAGATACTGAATAAAACGTCACTTTATCTCCAGAAAGGACCAGTGCTCTTGGAAGATTGAGTAGAGTTTCTCCCTTTGATCGTTTGGGTCCTAGGATAAATAAAAGTCCCCCTAGGATGGTGTCGAGGAACTTTCAACGATTCGCTGATTTAAAGGAAGGTTCTGCCCAATCCCGACCAGCTGCTCGTCGTGAAAGATCCCAAGAGGCAAATTCAACACGATCAGTTGCTCGGACCAACAGGCCCGGGGAGGCAAATGATGCATGGAAAGGCTCTATTCAGAGGTTGGAGGATAGACTAGGGGAAATGGCTAAGGCCAAAAATCCTCTACAAAGAACTTTTGTCCAAGGGACACCTTTTATCTAGGCAATTGTGGATTTTCCCACACCATCAAAGTTCAAAGCCCCAGTGGTAACACCAAAATATGATGGAAAAACTGATCCCATTCTACATATAGAACAATATCAAGCAGCTGCTGATATCTATGCTGTTCCATACGAGATGCGATGTAGGGCATTTTCAGGAACTCTCACTAGATCTGCTCAAATATGGTACAACAATCTTCCTCGGGGGAAGATTGCAACTTTCTTTCAACTGAACGATCTCTTTATTGGAAACTTCTGTTTTGGAGCAAAACCAGTTAAGCGAGTAGCACACTTGCTAAGCGTTAGACAAAAAGCAGGTGAGAGCACCAGGGATTATATTACTCGTTTCAATAACGAGAAGCTCGGAGTAATTGACTACGAGGAAAAGACAACAATCACTGCTTTGATGACTGGATTGTTGCCAAATAAATTGTACTATACTTTGGCCAAAGATCCACCTAGGACCATGTCAGAATTAATGGCAAAAGCAGCCAAAATCATAAATGCCGAGGAAGCTATGGCTGCAAAGAAGAGCATGGATACTAAGGAGACCAAAGTTGAGGCTGAGAAGATTGAGAAGAAGGATCATAAGAATAATGGTGGTAACAAGCAGTCAAAAGCAAGGCAAGCGTTGGAACAGTTGAAGAAATTTGGAAACTATACTCCTTTGAAGGTAGATATAAACCATGTTCTGGAAGAGATCAAGAACAGCGAGGAGTTAAACTGGCCTGAGAAAATGAAGACAGATCCTGACAAAAGGAATAGGGCCAAATATTGCGAGTTCCATAAAGACCATTGTCACACGACCAAAAATTGCATAGCTCTTCAAAATGAAATTGAAGCGCTCACCAGACGAGAAAAGCTGGCCAAGTATATTGATCGTAGAAATGAAGGAAAAAATAATGACCGAGCAAGACAGAAATCTAGATCTCCTCGTCAAGCAAAAGAAAAAAAGAAAAGAGATCATGGAGATGATCTATATGATGACCCCGATCTCCCTAAAAGACCAAGACAGCCAGAACCTGAGGTATTTTCTATCCATTTTGGGTCATTTGATTGCAATGTTATTACTGGTGGAGATGCAAGAGGTGGAGACCTTACTGCAGAAAGGAAAGCTTACCTCAATGAGGCTCAAGCCTGTTCGAATATTCAACGGATAAATCTAGCTGAAGAAGATCGCCCGAGGAAGGTTAACAAAGATAAACTGGTCATCGGTTTCTCTAAGAATGACCTCGTAGGTGTGCTATACTCTCATGATGACCCATTGGTGATCAAAATGAGGATGAAGGAAGTAGTGATTTCGTAAGTCTTGGTGGATAATGGCAGCTCGACAGATATTATATTCTACCTATATTTTGATAGTTTGAACCTAAAGCTATCCCAGTTGGAGCCATATCATCGACCATTCCTCGATTTTACTGGCGAGAAAGTTTTTCCAATTGGGACGATCAAGTTGGATATGTTCATCGGTACATGGCCTGCTTGTGGAACAGAAAGAGTGCGCTTTTTGTGATGGACAAGAATATTCAATCAGCTTACAATATCATCATAGGAAGGGTAGGATTGAAGAAGTTTGAAGCAGTAACATCTACTGTACATCAATGCCTAAAATTTCCAACCAACTTTGGAGTAGGAATTGTGAAGGGTGACCAAAAAGTAGCTCGGGAATGCTATTATTCATCGGCCGAGCAAGAAGAACTGGAAGAATCTAGGAAAAAGACTACCACCTATCAAGTGGATGAAGGTGCAGAAATTGAAATGTTGGATCCTAGAGACGAGTCGCAGCTCGTAAAAGGTCAGGTGGTGGAAGCTACTGAAAACGTAATTCTGGACGACGAACACCCAGAACGAACAACTCAAATCGGTTCATCGTTGGACACCCCACTAAAACAGGAATTGATAGCCTTCCTAAAAAGCAGAAAACAAACTTTCGCATGGAGCCACGAAGATATGCCAGGAATAGACCCAAATTTCTCGTGTCATGAACTTAATGTGAACAAGGAAATCAAACCTGTGAAGCAGCGAAGAAGAGTGTTCATCCCCGAGAAGAACCAAGCTATATAAGAGGAGGTCGAGAAGCTCCAAAAAGCTTGCTTTATTGAAGATGTCAAATATCCAGACTGGTTAGCTATGTGGTGATGGTAAAGAAGAAGAACAACAAGTGGAGGATGTGTGTAGACTTCACCGACCTTAATAAGGCATGCCCATAGGATCATTTTCCTTTACCCCGAATTGATCAATTAGTGGACGCTACCTCAGGACACGAGCCGTTGAGCTTCATGGATGCTTATTCTGGTTATAACCAGATTAAAATGAAACCTGAAGACAGGGAGAGTACCTCTTTTATTACCCCTAGGGGAACTTACTGTTATAATGTTATGCCTTTTAGTTTGAAAAATGCAGGTGCAACATATCAGCGACTGATGAACAAGGTGTTTGCAGAACAAATCAGTCACAATATGGAGGTTTATGTTCATGATATGCTAACGAAGAGCAAGAGAGCTGCTGACCATCTAATTGATCTAGGTCAAACCTTTGATCAATTAGATAAATATCAAATGAAGTTGAACCCTACCAAGTGCATATTCGGAGTACGAGAAGGTATGTTCCTCGGGTATATTATCAACCAACGAGGTATTGAAGAAAATCCAGAAAAGATCAAGGCTTTATTGGGGCTGCGATCTCCAACGACTAAGAAGGAAGTGCAAAGTCTCACATGACGAGTTGCAACACTTAATAGATTTGTATCACGAGCAACTAATAGATGCCTCCCATTCTTCAAAACACTCCGAAAAATGTTTGAATGGAATGATGATTGCGAGAAGGCCTTTCAAGAGTTAAAGAAATACTTGGGAGCACCCCCACTGTTGTCTAGGCCAGTGATGGGAGAAAGATTATACCTGTATCTGGAAGTTTCGGAGAATGCAGTTAGCTCGGCATTGATAAGAATGGAGGATGGAGTGGAAAAACTAATTTATTACACTAGCAAGGCCTTCCGAGGAGCAAGAGCATATATCCAAGACTAGAAAAGTTAGCAGTAACGTTGATCGAAGCAAGTAGAAGAATGAGGCCGTACTTCCAAGCTCATACCATAGTAGTGTATACCGATATGCCACTAAGACAAGCTCTTCATAAACCATAAAAATCTGGGAGATTGATGTACTGGGCAGTAGAACTTGGTGAATATGATATAATTTATGAGCCTAGGTCGTCACTTAGAGGGCAAGCAGTAGCCGATTTTATCGCAGAATTCACTTATCCTGACCCCTCCGAGGAGCAAAAGCTGAATACCGACCAACCTGTGGATGTTACAGGATCATCAAATTTAAACTCTGACCAACTTAAGTCAGTTGACGATCAGGGGGAGATGGTCGACGAGCAGCAAGAAGTACTAGATGAGGATAAAAGGAAGCAACAAATATTCCACCGAGGAACTTTATCCGATATAAAATTTGAGGATGAGGTACCTATATGGAATCTATATGTGGATGGTTTATCTTGCATTACAGGCTGTGGAGCAGGGATTATTTTGAACAGCCCGAATGAGGCCGATGTGGAGTATGCTTTGCGTTTTCAATTCAAGGCTTCTAATAATGAGGCTGAATATGAAGTTATGATTGCAGGACTTGGCTTGGCAAAAACTATGGGGGCGGAGCAGGTTATCGTATTCAGTGACTCGCAATTGATCGTAAATAAAATGCTGGGATTATATGCATCTAAAGGAGAATTAATGATCAAGTATCATGCAAAAGCAATGGAAGTTTTATCAAGCCTGATCGCAGTACATATAATTAGAATACCAAGATTGGAGAATGCAAGAGCGGATGCCTTAGCTCGGTTAGCTTTAGCTACACGCACCGAGCTACGAAGAACAATCCCAATAGAAGTCTTGGCTAGTCGAAGCATAGACGAAGATCTAATGATAAAGTTTATTACCCTTGAGTTAGGACCATCTTGGATGGATCCCATCAGGGCATATATTGAAGAAGGGAAATTACCAACCGATAAACTCGCAGCCAAGAAACTAAAGTTTAAAGCTGCTCGCTATGTATTGACTAATGGTATTCTATATAGACGAGGAATTATAGCAGGTCTGCAAAGATGTGTTCATCCTTCCGAGGTGAAAGATTTGGTTGAAGAGGTCCATGAAGGGTCCTGTGGAGCTCATGTAGCATGTCGGACGCTTTTGCAAAGCATAATGACGCAGGGATATTATTAGCCAACGATGAGGGCTGATTGCATAGCGTATGACAAGAAATGTGACAAATGTCAGCGCTTCTTGTCCCTTCGAAGAACTCCTCAGGCATTGGTAATACCCATAACATCCCCTTGGCCATTTGCCATGTGGGGAATGGACTTGGTCGGGCCACTCCCGACGATAAGAGGAAGGTTCAAATACCTCGTCGTTGCTGTGGATTATTTTACTAAATGGGTGGAAGCTGAACCTCTTATTGATATGACTTATGAGAAGGTGTATCAATTTATATGGAAGAACATCATTTATAGATATGGTCTTCCTCATGCATTCATCACAGACCATGGAACTCAATTTGATAACGAGGAGTTCGCTTCATATTGTCATCGGTCAAATATATTAAAAATCCACTCGGCACCAAGCCATCCCCAGAGCAATGGACAAACTGAGGTGACGAACAGAACGCTGTTGAATGGTTTGAAGAAAAGACTGGATGATGCGAAGGAAAATTGGATCAACGAGCTACATTCTGTACTATGGGCTTATCGTACTACACCACGAGCAGCAACAGGAGAATCTCCGTATATGCTGGCATTTGGAAGTGAAGCTGTTATACCTGCCGAGCTGGGCCTCCCAACACACAGAGTCCTGAATTTCAATTTTCCTGTCAGTGATTTGATGAGAAGATTAGATTTGGATATGCTCGAGGAAGTTAGAGAAGAAGCAGCAATCAGTAATGCTGCTTACCAGCAACGAACAACTCTGTTCTACAACAAGAGAGTGAAGAAATATGATTTGAAAGAAGGGGACTATGTGCTAAAGAAAGTGATTAAAAAACACAACAAATTGGAAGCTAACTGGCATGGACCCTACAGAGTAACAAAAGTTGTTCTCCCAGGAACTTATAGGATTGAAACCTTGGAGGGGGAAGAATTTAAGAATGCATGGAATGCAGAGTATCTACGCAAGTATTATCAGTAGTAGGGATTCCTATGTAAATGAATAAATGAAGTTTTCTTCAGTATGAATAAAGTGTTGAAGTTTTTATCCAATTCTTTCATTTTGATGAAATTTTTTCGGAGTATTAGTGCTACACACTATGCATCAAGTTCAAAATAAAAATCCCACCAACTACGATTGGTCGATAAATATAAAACCCTACCAACTACTGTTGGTCGGTTTACCAACTACGGTTGGTCGATAAATAAAAATCCCACCAACTACGGTTGGTCGGTCTACCAACTACGGTTGGTCGATAAATATAAAACCCTACCAACTACGGTTGGTCGGTCTACCAACTACGGTTGGTCGATAAATATAAAACCCTACCAACTATGGTTGGTCGGTCTACCAACTACGGTTGGTCGATAAATAAAAATCCCACCAACTACGGTTGGTTGGTCTACCAACTACAGTTGGTCGATAAATATAAAACCCTACCAACTACGATTGGTCGATAAATATAAAACCCTACTAACTACGATTGGTCGGTCTACCAACTATGATTGGTCGATAAATAAAAATCCCACCAACTACGATTGGTCGATAAATATAAAACCCTACCAACTACAGTTGGTCGGTCTACCAACTACGGTTGGTCGATAAATAAAAAATCCCACCAACTACGGTTGGTCGGTCTACCAACTATGATTGGTCGATAAATATAAAACCCTACCAACTAGGGTTGGTTGATAAATAAAAATCCCACCAACTATGGTTGGTCGGTCTACCAACTACGGTTGGTCGATAAATATAAAACCCTACCAACTACGGTTGGTCGGTCTACCAACTACGGTTGGTCGATAAATAAAAATCCCACCAACTACGGTTGGTCGGTCTACCAACTACGGTTGGTCGATAAATAAAAATCCCCTAACTACGGTTGGTCGGGGAATAAAAGTTCACCAACTCCGGATGGTCAGAAACAAATATCTTAATAAACTCTAGTTGGCCGGTAAGACAATTACAATCATCTCCAGTTGTTTAATTTGAACAGGATCATGAGATAAAGGATATTTTATCGCATAAAGATCAAAGATTGATAAATCACTACAATGAAATAAGCAACCAACAAGCAAAAGCATTCTACAAATTATTTAGAAGAAAACTGAAATGACAATTTTTCATTCAAATGAAATATAATTACAAAAGTGATGAAAAGTACAAGTCATTACATAAAATCCTATTCTATGGGTTTCTTTCCCTCTGCCTTTGAAGCAGGTTCCATTCCGGCAGGAGGATCATCTAAGGCATATGGGGAGTTTATGAAGTTTATGTCTTTTAACATTCGAATATTCATCACAGAAGGACGAGCAAGCAGGTGCTCTGGTCGAGATATCTCAAAATTAGAGTGAAGACTATAGTTATCGAGATACTTTGAAATCAAGCATTGAGGAATGGCCCGAGCAGGAATCCAGCTCATATCAAGTTTGAAAGGTGGCAGTGGCAACTCGAACAACCCAGGGTCATAGTAATCCCATAAATAGTGACCCTGTTCCAACTGCAGCACACCCAAGGCATTCAACCATCCTTACTTGTATCCCTCTCGTTGTTCGACTGCTGGATCCGGTCATCAAGGTGATAGAGGGATTCATTATAACCAGCCATCCAGAATTCTCTGGGTTGCTTGTGGAATTGGTAGGTCAACCTCTCTAACTGCTCATGAAGATTCTTCACCAAATTTGTTTTGTTCTCCAAGGCAGAATTTTGGGCAGTAAGTTGCTCGTCGAAGGTCTGAATCTTCTTAGACATCTCATCTAATGCCTGATTCTTCGCCATCAACTAGAAGGCCTGATTCTCCAAAGCTGATTGAGTTCTTTATTCCTCAATTGAAATACGAGCAGCCCTTGCTCATCCCCGAGAAGCTCTTTCTCGCCCGCGAGCAGCGGTAGAAGGTCCAATCCTTTTTAAGGTTTCCAGTTCATCTCTCAAGTTGGCATTTTCGACCTCCAAGAAAGAGAAACCCTCGTCGTTGACAGGGACCAAAATGCTCGAGGTAGATGCTGCAGATTTCAGCTGAGATATCTCTCATCGCAGGTTATTGTTTTCCTGTTCCAGCAACTTCGCGATCTGCCTATGCTCTTCGACCTTCGGTCTTCAATGTCCTCTCCTTAAAATCATAAGCAGCAACTAACTTATTATATCCTTTGTCAGCATTCAGCTGCTGATACTTTTTCTCATACCCCTAATGCAAAAGGGCAGAAGATTCCTTGTATTGTTGCTGAAGTTCCTCGATGATACCCTGGAGATCTTCAATCATCTCATAATAAGCCACGTTATTGGCAACAGCTCGATCGAGTAAGCATTTCAGATATTGATAAGCTTCCACTGCACGCTCAGAGGCATCTGAACCCAGGATATCAAAAATTTGTGATTCATCCAAATCTGTATGGCCAACTTTGAAATATTCATTACATTTTTTCATCAGCTCAGTATCGTGAGCTGACAAGAGTTCCATCCTGGCCATAAACTAGAAAAGAAAAGCCATGAACAGGAATAATAAACAACAAAGGCAGAGCAAGACAAAGAAAGTCAACATGAACAACAAAAACTAGAATTTTTATTCATCAAAAGACAGGTACAAGGTTCAGGGTTACATTCAAAAGAAATAATAAAATTAAAGCCCGAGTAACTTTACACCTTCTCCTTGTGTTTTGCGACTTCCTTGGAACGCTGAGACGAGGAGGCTGGTTTCTCAGAGGATATTGGCAGTTGCTCGACAAAAGTACTGGTAGATTGAAGCTGCTCGGTAGGAGTAATAGTTGGTTAGGGTTGCTCGTAGCGAAGTTCAACTGTAGGGACCTGATCCCCAACCATCATTGAAGATTCTTCAGAGAAAGCTTTGTCCTCTTCTTCTTCGCCAGGGGAAGGAGGAGGACCGTGAACATGGCGTTGAAATAGCTCAGAACTCTCTGAGACATTTAACTCCTACAGAGAAGCAATCCATCCGTCCCTGAAGAATTTGAGGCTAGCAAAATCCAATTGAGAGGACATGGCAGCTAGGCCTTTGTTCCAACCTTTGTCCCAACCAACACTGAAGGACTTTTTAACAGCTAGTTTCCTCTTCACTTTCTCCGAGGAAAGCTTCTCAGATAGAAGTTCCTTGGCAGCTTTCAATTTCCTTTCTGCCTCTTCCTTCTGACGATCAGCTTCACGGAGTTTGCCCAGCTCTTCTTCAGCAGTTTTAAGCTTGGTCTCAAGATCTCTAGTATTTTTGAGCTTTTCCTCAAGCTCAGTATTCTTCTTCTCACATTCTTTCATTTTCCTCTCCAACTCTTGAGAGGCCTCCACAACTTTCTCTCTCTCTTGCTCGATGGCTTTTAATTGCTTTTCCCAAGCAGTTTTATCTTCGTCATACTTCTGACAAGAATCCTTTAATGACTGTGTCAGACCTACAAGAGCTTCCTCCACACCTGACGAGGAGCTCAAAGCTTTAATAGCTTTATCCTTTTTCAAAATGGTGTTGAAATAAGTTACCAACTGATAAGAAAAATAATTGTAAGTCAGTGCAAGTACATAATATTGAAAAGTGAAAGTTTAGATTAATAATACTTACTGAGGCAATATGTTCAGCTGCCAAGGTGGTAACCCTATCCCGGGAAAGTGTGTCTTTAAGACCTTGGATTTCAGGGATAATCCAAGACTTCACAGAGCTCATGGCAGAGCTCAGAGCAACGAAAGTGGGAACACCACTTCCAGTAGTTAGAGGCTGAGAAATGGATTCAACCACTTTATCCGATGAGCTTTTCTTCAACTTCCTCGTGGAAGCAGGAACATTTTCGACCAAGGATGTGGTCTTGGTCGGTGATATAACTATAACCTCGCTTGGAGGAGAGACATCAATAACCTTTCCCGGAGCCACAGGGGGTTTCTCGGCAAATTTTTTAGCAACAACAGGAGGGGGTGCATCAACTTTTCTTGTCCCTTCCTCTGGGACATTCTGCTTATTTCTCTTTGCCTCTATATTGGCAGATTCTGATTTGTCAAAGTATGAGGGAGCTCTTCTTCTCTTCATTCTATCACTGAGAGGAATATTTGATTCAGGAGAGGAACCTTTAGAAACCGGTGCTGGTTTCATGTCACTTATTATTGGACGAACATTAAAAGATGAAGTGTAACTCTTATACTGCAACAAGTATGAGGCTGATCTGATATGTTCGTCAGCAACAGTTTGATGCAAACTCTAGATAAGTTTCAAATGCCTCAAATTGACATCAGTTTCTTTAGGGGATTTCTTTTTGTTATCAACTGCAAATAAACAAAAATTAAAATGTCAATGACGCATTTTATCAAACACAAAGAAAACATAATTTCAAAAATAAAATAAAAACAACCTATCCCATTGCCATAGGGAGGGCATCTAGGACCCTGATACACATCATCCCCATTTAATGGAGCATGTTGCCAATTTTTCATGACAACCCCGTGCTCGAAGTAATCCCTATTGGCATCGGGGAGATTGACAACTAAAGCCCTATTTCAAAACCTAGTTTTTAAATAAAAAGTGCTATCACTAACAACCCATCTATAGCAAAACATAATTTCTGGAATTCCTAAAAGGGTTCCATGAATCTGATTTAACCTATGGACTCCATTAACTATTCTCCAAGTATTGGGAGCTATTTTTGCAGGTACCACGTCAAAATGTTGACAGAATTCCAAACACAAGGGGTTTGAAGGAAAAGAAAAGCCACATTCAGCTACAAAGAGACTGGGGAACCAATGTCCCTCAGCCAAACGAAAATATTCAGAAGGCTCAGAAATCTCTTCTAATATAACCCAGGAAGGAATAGAAAAATCAGAGCGAAATTTGTCAAGAGATTCAACGACGTAAACCATGATGAACAAAAGAAATAAAAGAGAAGGAAGAAGATCTTACAGGAAAAAGATGAATCAGGTGACAACGAACAATGGAAGAAACGAACGCACAAGACAGAGAAGAAGTAAAGAAATTCTAAAGATGCAGATTTGAAAAATTAAAAGACGATCGAGTTTTCTGAAGCATTTAAATACCTTACCTCGAGAATGGAGAAAAACAATGATTACCAAGATGGACGATTGCGTATTCGGCGGCTAAAAAGAAGAAAAAGGCACGAAACATGAAGCGGTTATTGAAATTCGAAACACTTTAAAAGCCTGGTACTATGTACTCAGAAAAGGAGTTATGTACAACGAACGATTGTCTAAAATTCATAAAGTTTGGGCAGCATAAATGTTCCATACTTTTCTTCAACATCAAACCACGAAACATTGGGGGCTTCTGTTGATACCAAATTTAACCTGCTGACGTGGACCAATTATGTGAAAACACGTGTCAATCTACATGGCACCCGAGAACATTTTTGACAACACTTTGACTCCGAGGAACTCAACCTCCCCGACCAACTCAGGCGCTCCGAGCAACAAGTGTTCTTAGAGGAACTTTATTGTACCGAGCATCTTAGTCGGTCCGAGCTGCACCTCGTAGAGAGCATTTATAACCGAATAATTAAGAGGATTGAATGCGCATTAAATGATGATTATTATCATACAGATGTACACACTGATTGGACAGCTATGTAATATTCTCTCGCATGTACAGCCTCAAGGCTATAAATACATTGTAACCTCCTCATTAGCAGGGGACTCGAAATTTCTTGGTAAACGCATTATCGAGAATTCTGCAAACAGTCAGCAATAACATAAACAGTAGACGTAGGCCATTCTTTCAAGGCTGAACCACTTTAAAAATCTCTTGTCTTATTTATTTTTTATCTGTGATTAAATAATTAGAGATAATCTAATTTTTTACATCAACATCTATGATCAAGGGTGACTATCTCGTTTGAATGATCTGACTCAACGTTGACCTTTGGAAAAATTAAAAAAAACTATTTGAAAAACTATTTTCCAAACTTGTTTTCATTAAAGTCATGTCTTGTCACTTCTTAGCAATAAAATACGATACAAGGAAATACCAAACTCTTGTAAACTATTACCTTTACCAAATCGCTGATATGTAATAAACTCCTCTGATTTGATTTGGTAATCTCAGACACGGTGCTTTTTCTCTTTGTCTTCATTTAATGTAGAATTACAACCCAACAGACTCGATACACAGATATTATGAGTCAAAGGTTTGTTCAAGAATTATGCCAACACATCTTAAATACCTAAGGAAATGTCCTTACAGTGTGAATTCCTTTCTTATGAATTGGTTGCAGTAAGAAGCCATCATGTCAAGATACAGATGGATAAGGAACGCCTCAAACATGATTGATGTCGAAAGATCTTAGCCTCGTAAGTTGGTTGTGCATTAAAATAATATTTTCTTGACTTGATTTTCCCTCCTTTCCTATCTTTGCCAACAACCTTTTCGCTACGTATGAAACCTTTCCATCGAGAGTGCTTTTGTTCCTCTATATCCTCTAAAATACAAAAACTATAGATGCTATTTTATGAAATATCATTTATGTGTAATCGTCATCTGTTGATGTGTCACTAAGAATTCTATTAATGGATCCATTGAATGAATAAGACAGATTATTAGCAGAATATTGATAAAAAATAATAGTTTAGTGGTGAAAATTATTAAAATTTGGGGGCATATATAGGATTTTTGGAAATTTGACTGTTGGTACAAAAAGAGAGACCTTGGAAATATGTTTGTTGATCCTCTTATAGTTTTATTGCCACGAAAATGAGATGCACGACTGTGGGTTCCCCACGGAACGGGGGTAAATAGACAATGATCTGGAGCAGATAGATATTTTGGGCAAAATTACATTCTGGAATTTTCTATTTTGGGCAAAAATTACATTGTAGAATTTGCCCCACCAAAATACTACAACACATTGAAATGGTCTTTTTATAGCGAATTGAGTATAAAGAATGATTATATTTTCTTGATTTTTTTCTTTTCATATTATCTTTTGGGATCCAAATATAGTGCTTAGACCAACTCCGAGCGTCCAAAATTCCATCTAACCAAAATGTAAGGGTCTGGAGGTGGTTGGCTATATACATGTCTCAGTTTGCAATGGGAATACTACTCTATTGAGGGGCAAGACAAATGTTTCACGTACTAAGAAAAAGAGAAAAAGCATTGGGATGACAAAGGTCACTTCACCTCCTCAAACTTTTAAATTTAACAGTTTGTACCCCAAAATTTTACAAATATTGCAATTATATCCAAATAACCAACAAGGTTTAGTTTTTAACAACGTAGCACGCGAGAGATATTTTTATCAATTAAACTCGATATGCTCTATTTTATCCCAACCTAAACTTGATATCCCCACAAATCCAAATCCAAGATCAAACATGAACACTCGTGAACACACATCTCTCTCTCTCTCTCTCTCACACACACACACACACACACACACACACACATACACACACACACACACACACACACATGACTCAACAGAGAACACACTAACGACCCACCATCATCTTTCCCAAATCCACCCCTCGCCATGTCCTCTCTTTCCACTTATATAATCCTTAAAATCTAATTTTACAAAAAATGAATTAGGGAAAATGATGGAGAACGGACACACCAATAATCACCTTAGTTTTACAGTTGGATAACACACTGTTATTAGTGTCCGTTGATCGATACATACTGAAGAAGTTCCTTACATTCCATTAATCCCATAAAGATAGTATAAGATTTAGTATCTATATCTATTACCCACAAAACAACAAAACCTCATAAGAATTAGCCTTTGGCAACTCTCAAAGCTCCTACTCCACTTTGGCTAAGATTTTAGTTGGCACAACCATCAACATCTAATTTTAGCACTATGCCCAAGGAGGATCCCAAACCAACTTTATAATTTTCTACTTAGTAAGTCTTCTATTGTGAAGGGTTCCCACCTATAGATTTGTTTGAATTAATATCTACCAACTCTTTTATCTGCATCACAACTTTATTAATGTAGATTTAGTACTCTCGTACTTGGATTTATTTCTAGCTATCCACACACAAGCAACAAATAAAAACATGATTGATAAATTTAGAAGAATCTTTAATTAGGCTGGTCCGCCAAGTAGTCAATCTACCTCAGATTGAGGTGTTAATACTATAAACCCTATGAATATTATTAAAGTGATTCCATACCTACATGGACATTTCACTTTCCCTAAATAAATTGTTTGAATATTTATGCTGGTTCATATTGCAACAACAACATTTAGAGGGCTCTATAATTCCATTTTTCGAATAGTAACATCAATTGGAAGTTTTCCACTTAATATCCTCCAAATAAGAATAAAGATTTTAGATGGAATAAATTTATTCCAAATTAGAGAGTTAGTCCATAATCTTGCTCTATGATTTCTGATAGTATGCCATACTGACTTCGTGGAGAACACGCCTGAATCACTCTTGAGTCCAAAATAAAGTATCTTCATTTTCCATTCCCAAGGTCTTGATAGATGCTATGTTGTACACCATTTGCCGATGCAGACTTAGAGATAATTTGGAAACATTCCATTCTCTTGTGTTTTTCGATAACTCCTTAACCAAACAATTCACTTTATGCCCTTACCAAGCTAAAGATTTATCTACTGTCCAATTATCCCTATCGAAATGAATATCTCCTTTACCAATGAGCCACCTTAAGCTAGATTCAGTTTCTTTCTACCTTTTATTTTTCTTCTCGAAATGCTAGGTCCAACTTTAGAGATTGTGTAAGAAGGGTGTTTCAATCTACAATACCTTTTCATCATGAAAGAAGCCCTTAAATTTTTCCGCTCTCTGAATTTCCACTAAAGTTTAATGTATCTAATCTTCTTTAGATCTAATGTTGAAGACACCATCCTCTACAGGACGATAGATATCTTGCCATTTAACCCAGTGATGTTTAAGTTTTCCTTCAATAGATCCCTACAAAAAATCTAACATTATCTTTTCTATACAGTTTATCAACTTCTTTGGAGGATCAATAGCTTCTATAGTGTGAATTGGAACACGTTTGATCAATATAACTCCAGAACCTATAGAGAGGAATTCCTCCCCCCCTTTTTACGAAATAAAATATACTAAAAATAGAGTGAAGAAAAGCCCTTCAGTAATGTCTTACAAAGCAAGAGATCAAAAAATCTGAGATAAAACCTAATAAGTATCTAGAGTTAAAGCCTTTGTAATGTCTAGCTTTATAAGAAATTCGCACAACTTTATGGACAAGATCAATAATTTTTGAAGCCTTCATGATTTCCCCTTCATATTCTTTTATTCTGAGCACCCAAAATCCTCCAACAAATGTAACAAGGTAGACCCAAACAAGTGATCAAAATCTTCTTTTACAGGATTGATGCAACATCTACACCTTGAAGCTAAGAAGATATGAAGTCTTTTTAATCTCGAATCTACAGGAAGGGCATGTTGAAGAAGTCGCCACATAAAGAAATAAACCTTTGGAAGAATTTTGGGATTCCAAATGACTGAGAAAGATAAAAGAGTGCAATCTCTATAACGAACAAGGTCCCAAGAAGATTTTAATGTGAAATTTCCATCTGAGTTTGATTTCCACACAACCGGGTTATTATCATCGACATTATCATGATAAGCATTCCAAATTTTTTTCATCATGCGCCATGTTGTACTCGAATAAGAAGGAGAGCCATAGAAGATTAGAAACCTTAATCTTTTATGCATGTACCTTACCCAAATACCATCACCTTTGTAGAATAAAGACCACATTTTACATGAGTAAGCCTTTATAATGTCAACAAAGCTTTTAATACCAACTCCACCTTTTGCGTAAGTAGGACATAAAACTTGCCACTGAACCCATTTCCTTAATAATTTAAGTTTGATTTTCTGAATTATTTCATCAAACAAAACATTTTTCTTTCTCCATGTGAAAATAGGATAAACCAAGTATTTGAAAGGAGTTTCTTTAACATCCACCTTAAGCAAGTTTGAAATTCTTTTTTTTTTTCTAGTAGTAATGTGTTCGGAGCAGAACAAGAATCTTTTCCCATATCATCTGGACTGACATAACTTCATATCTATCAACCACATTCTATAATTTCTTAATAGAGTGTAAATCTCCTTAAGAGAAAATTATAATTTCATACACAAAAGCTAAGTGAGTGATGATGGGTCAACCGATGGGACTTTTGATATATAATCAAGACATCTATATAGAAATTCTGTAGCAATAATTAATAGACTTGGGGATAGAGGATACCCTTGACTTAACCTTCTTATTGACTTGAAAAAACCATTTTCTTCTACATTAACCATGACATAAAACCAAACACTAGATATGAATCACCACATCATATCAACCCAAAATTCATTGAAACTAAAGGTTCTTAACACCTTGATAAGTAAGAATTAATTAACTCTATAATATGCTTTAGCCATGTTTAATTTTATATCAATATTTCCCTTCATATTTGGCATTAGTTTGAAAATAATTTCTTGAGCCAACAAGATTATCAACAATTCCCCTACTTTTAATAAATTCACTTTAGTTTTGAGATATAATTTTAGGAAGAAATAGAGCTAATCCAGAAGCAAGAACCTTTGAAATGATTTTATTTAAAAAATTTGATAGACTTATTGGTCTCATATTTGCAAATCTAGAAGCATTTTCAATTTTAGGAATGAGAATAATGGCAAGAACCCTTCCACCGTTTTAACGACATCATATCAAATTATGTCCCAAGTAGATTAAAAAAAGTTCCGGTAAAACCATCCATACTTGGATCAGTGTCCCCAATAAGAATGTTAACAACTGTATTAATATCTTCTTTGGAGGGGATATTGGTCAACATTTGATTATCTTCCACATTAATCACCGTTGGGATATAATTAAGAAGCTGATCATCTAAATCGTGGATGTTTTACCCTGAAAAATTTGAGAGAAATGTGACACCCTGCCTATTTTTATCACGTGTGGTCAGTCTTTTATCAAAATAAGCAGGAATCTTATTTGGTTCATTCTTAGCGTCACTGTTGAAAACTTTTTAAATTAGTAACCACCTTTATTAAATTAAGCCGGCGTCAATTTTATCTTTCATTAATGTAACCACATGCGAAAACATAGAAATATTATAACTCATCCATACCAAATATAAGAGTCTGAATCATCACACAGTAAATAGATAGATAATGGATACTGAATAACCCATCGGTTCCAAAATAAAATCTAAACCATAAATCTATCAAAATAAAACTGAATCCAAATACGTCGTCTGATAAATAAAACTAAAAGTGTATCAACTGAAACAGGCAACATGCACAAATAAAGTACTAAATCGAAGTCCTAATCCAGGAATGAATAACTGAAGCGTCTACACAAAATCTCGCAACCCTCCACAAATGCTGCAGCTACGCATCCCTTGAACGAGTCCTCAAGATTGACGTCCCTGTGGTTGAACATTTAAAATGTTTTGAAAAATATTTTTGACACGGGTCAGAGCCCAAAACCTTTTGAAAAATATTTAGCAAGTAATTATGATGCATTAATTAAATATGCATTAAAACTTTTCATATTTAAGCGGGTGTCGCACTGTCTTGAGATATTACTCACCCCTTAACTATTGTTACACCTAACGCTTACCTCCTAATCCATCTAGTTATACTAACCAATTAACTAGACCTGTTACAAATCTTTCTATTACCCGACTCTATCCCGAGTACTTCTTCCCTTTGATTCATAAGTTATTTTACTCATTAACTTATTTAATCATTTCCACTTTAATTGGTTATAGAACATTCACACTAATGCATTCACACTTTATATATTTAACCCGTATATAATTATCTACTATAATATATACGTACATACTACAATAATAACACATATGTCATGTATAATAACCATCCTCCCGAGTAATAAATCACTGGATGCTTGTCTCTACAATGCCATCATATCCTAGGTATACTCACTCTAACCGGTTACCATAAGTCGGTTAAGTCCCACCAAAATAGGTAAATAAAATTGCAAACGTAGTAGAGGCGGTCATATTCCCTCGAGGGTGATACCGAACCACATCCAAAGCGTCTCACCTCAAATATAAATCACACAATAAAATACTGGGCGATACGACCTGGGGACTTATAGTCTCCCTGCATTCACTTGCCAAAAATTCATCCACATCACGCAACCTCCGATGATAACACTAATGGGGCATGTTTTCACATAAATATTATGCACACCAATATTTATAACGTGCCTACATATATATACGATATCTATTTCCGTGTGTGTATATATATATATATATATATATATATATATATATATATATATATATATATAGAGAGAGAGAGAGAGAGAGAGAGAGAGAGAGAGAGAGAGAGAGACTCCTGTACATACCAACGGTGCATACCGCTGACGCGAACCCATTTTATAAATGATTTTGAGTTGAGTTTTTTTATATGGTATTTAAACATTTCGGGGGAGCCATATAAAAAAAATCAGCACAAAAAGCTTTTTTTGGCTATTTTTAAAAAATCGGTCAAACTTTTGCAGCTTTTAAAATACTTTAAAAGTTGTGAAAGTTTGACTGATTTTTTTAAAATAGCAAAAAACTTTATTTTCAGTTGATTTTTTTATTTGGGTCTATTGAAATGTTTAAATATCATATAAGAGAATTCAATCGAAAAATATTTTTTTTACTATTTTAAAAAATTGGTATGCACCGTTGGTATGTACTGTTTGGTATGTACACGAGACTCTCACTATATATATATATATATATATATAAATTAAAACAAATTCAGCTACAACTGTGCCTAACACCCGTAGCACTAGCCCGTAATCCCCGAGTCTATTCCCCGACTCTTATTTTTTAATATTCACATCAATTTAATAATTCACACAGCTTCACCTTGTTAAAATACCCGAACTCACCCAATCGACGCATATTTAAATATTTACGAATTTATTTCTCTTAATTTGTTCCATTAAATCTCTCACCATTTCTCACATTTTTAAACCCAAACATATGTCTCACATTTTTAAACCCAACATATTCATCCGGAATCCTCAAGTAATAGGTTCCCTTTTTATTTTACACTAATAAATGAACCTTGAGCAAATCCTAAAGAACTAGTGGGAAAAAATTAAAATAAGCAAAATTAGGCAAAAATGGCCTTCATCGATCGATCGATGCTGGGCGGCCAACCCTTCTTCCCCGATTCGATTTCTTCCATGTTTGTTCCTTCAACCTTCATGGATTTCCCCCAAATTTCAACCCAACCTTATCCAATGTTTATTTCACATCTAAAGAGTTTTTAATCACGATATAAACCATAAAACCTCACTGATTTCTATTAAGATTCATTATTTCAAGAATTGGATTTCTACAAAGTTCATTCAATCATCTCATTAAATTCGATTCTATAAATCCATATTAAAAGAGATTATTATTGGGGTTCACATATAAATCAGATTCGAACAGCATTATCTAGTATTCCATCATCAATTTAATAATGAATCTATACAAGATGCCCAATTCACCAAAAATCAATTATCATGTGACAACCCTCCCCAAAACGGATTTGTCTATACCTATTATGATATGAACACAATTTTTTACAAAATTAAATCGGAAGAAATTTAATCACTTGCCTTTCTATGTTAGTAGGGTCTGATTACACGTTGTAGAAAGCGAATTGATGAATGCACTCCTAAATCCCCTCTGATTTTGGCTCTTGAAGCTCCCCTCCTTTCTTCCTTATCTCCTCTCAATTTCTAGGGTTTAGAACATGAACTGTGGCTGTCTCAAACTCTCAAACCTAGGATTTTAACTCCCAATCCAGAATTTGGGTTAACGGGCTAAGTCTAAATGATCCAAATACCCCGTGTGGGCCCGGTTATGTCTAAAAAGGTCCCGGAACCCAATTACTACCCCGAGTACATTATTTTGACTATCTCGACCCATCCGGAACCAATTATGATCTTGAAATCACCATCCGAGTCACTCTACAGAAATTTCCTATCTCGACCTCATATAGTCTATACTCAACTCCCAGTTGAGATGTAATAAAGTCACGTCGATATCACTCACTATGATGTAAAATAATTATTTACTACTCACTTAGTAATTTTATTCCATAATATTAATCTTTATCTCTCCTGATTAATATTTTAATAAACATATAATATTTAATTCAATTACATTACGTCACACATGTAATTTAAAATAACCGAATTATTTAAATTTTAAATACTCAGATATACAAGCTGTTATATACTTCCCCCCTTACAAAAGAATTTCTCCCTCAAAATTGGGACATACATGCGGTGAATAACTTTGGATACTACTTACGCATGTTATCTTTTCGCTCCCATTTCGACTCGTCAAGATTGATGTGCCCCACTGAACTCGAACTAAGGGTATCACCTTGTAATACCCCGTGATTTTAATAACTTTTTAAAATGGATTATATTTTAAATTAATGGATTAATTAGATTTTATTATTAATTAATTCATTTGGGTTTTATCCGAATTGTGGATAGTAAAATGAATGATTCTGAATATTGCTTAAAGATATTTAGGTAATATATGAATGTGATGTCATTGATATGACTGTGTGATATTAATTCAGTTATTTAAATTATTAGTCGGATGCGGTATGGGACGTGTCGGGACTAATTTGTTAAGTTAAAAAGGAAATTTATTTTTACATCAACCTTATAGTCGTTTCAACTGCGTCGTTGCATCCGGAAGGGTTGAAATAGTCAGAAAAGTCTATTTGGATGTTGGTTTTGGGTCTCGGGTCATTTGGAAATGAAAAGACAACCAAAAAGCGCATTTTGGTCATTTTTAAAAGGGAGATTAATAGTGATTTCGGATTTTGTCTTATTATAAGTATTTGGAGATTAGTTGAACGTGGGTTCATTCATCTCTTCTACACAAAATTGAAAGGTCATCTTCTTAGAGAGAGTGAAAGGTTGCTTGGAGAAAGAAAAGCTTGCTTGAAAAGGAGGAGAACCAAAGGTCAAAGGTCACCACCACCGGAAGTTGGCCGGAGAAAGGGAGAACCACCTGTGTTATTCAACTCCTAAGGATCAGATCTTCATTAGAGGCAAGTGTTTGATAATTGCAATCTAAGTTTGTATATTGTCCATGTTAGGATAGTTATAAAAAGATGAGATTTTTACATGTTTGGAAGATAATGAAGAGTTGTTAATGAATTTCTGAAAAATGAAAGTTTATAGGAATCAAACTCATGTTGTAGGTAGATAGTAATCCACGAAATAATCATAAATCTGTTGAAGAAAAATTAAGAATCAATGGTGTGTTCTTGAAGATATCATATATATAATTTTTTGGAAAAAGAGGATAAACATATGCTTTTAATTCAAACTCTTGATGATTCTAGGATGTTTAGAGCATTAGAAATCATTCACATATGTTGCTATATCATGTAGTAAGGTTTATAAGGAATTTTTGTTGTTAATATGAAGATTTGAATGATCAAAAGTGATGAAACCCGTAGTAGAAAAAATGCAGAAAACTGGGTTGTTATTTGGGGATCGATTGATCGACCCCCTGCCTTTGATCGATCGACCTCCACATAATCCTTGAAGTTGTATCTTTTTAATGCTTGTTCGTATCCCAAACCTTTTGTAAACCTTTGGTGATTATTAATTGGATATAATGGGACTTAGGAAGGTTCAGTAAGCCCTAGTTAAGAATTGAATTGATTTGATTGGGATTTAATTGATTAGAATTATAGTAATTATAGAAATTTCGGTTACTAGATTCATGTGTTGGATTCTAATTTGTATGCATGAGGATTAAGGATAGGTCCAGTAAGGGAGATTTAATAACACCTGGGTACATTTAGGGTTACAATTTGAACATCAAGGACTGAGTTTAAGCTCATTATTGATTACGCAAGGACTGAGTGTAGTACAAGCACTTAGTGGTATGGCTCCTGGATAGAGATGGGAGTTCAGACCACATTTGGTTGAAAGAGGGGATGAGGTTATGCCGGTTGCGTATTTGAAGTTGACAGACCTCCACGACCGATAAATTTAAGTAGTAGTGTATTGGGGGTGTTCCTTGTTTGGATTTCGCTTTGCGAGACGCTCCGCGCATGAACCTTAACGACGTCGGGAGTGGAGAGATGTTATAGGATGGGAGCATGTTGGTTTTGTTGATAAGTCATATAGTGTGAATGAAATACTATAGACTAAGAGCCATGTGATGATGGTATTCAATCCTAGTTGATAGAAGATGTGTTCATAAGAGATTTGAAATATCGGTTTTAACCCTAATTAAAAGGAGAGTTTAATTCGTAGTAATTCGGGAGAGATGACGATATGGACCAGTAGGATATTAGTGAGTTCTTACTGAATATAATGTTGAGGAAAAACCTATTTGAACCTTGAGTAATGAGTGAGACTATAGGATAATAAAATTTAAGAAGTAAAGTTATGATAATTTAATACGTGGGAATTAAAGTGATATAATGCTACGTATGGGAATAATCTAAGGGTAATATGAGTACCTTGTTGATATTATATTATAGGTATGATAATGCCTATTTGATTAATTAATGATTATGTGTATGAGATACCTAGATTACTTGCTATCGACGGGAGGTTTGCGCGTGAGGGCAGTCATATCCTGATGAATCCATGGGATCTTTGATTTGTTGCTCGTGAACATAGGTCTATGAAAGACTTATCGGGGAGTTGATTAGTCCGCTGATTATGGGAACGTTGGTATGTGCATGGCCCGTGGGTATGAGAATTATGTTCGCCTCCAATTTATGTGTTGTTGTTTGTGGTTCGAGGAAATTCTTACCGAACCTTTAATCTCCTATTCGGCGACCAACGATGATGGGACATGATAGCAGAGTAATGCATTGCACTGTAGCTGGGACTAGGGGTGTGCATGAACCCGAATAGACCGAAAAAACCAAACCGAACCGAACACGCTTTTGCGGTTTTTTTATAATTCGGTCTTAATTCGGTCTAAAAATATATTGGACCGCATAATTCGGGTCGGTCTCGGTCTTGAATCGTTAAAATCGGTTTTGGACCGGACCGGATCGCTTTCGTTATATATATATATATATATATTTTTTTTTTTTTTATTTCCTAAGTTCCTAACACACGCACGCACATATCACACCCACGAGACACGCTGCTTTTCAAATAAACCCAATCCCAAAACATAACCCTAATCCTAATTTCCTATTTTGTTCTCTCTCTCTCTCTAAGAACACCAGCCGCAGCCCCACATATTTCACACCCACCATACACGCTGTTACACCACACACGCTGTCACACCCACCACACATGCTGTTTTCATCTATTCAAGCTCTGATTAAGGACCTTGGTTTCGTGGGTTGATTTTTTCGTGGCTTCGTGGCTTGATTCAAGGTACATCTGTTATTTCATTTTTTCATCTATTTCAAACTATGGATTTTTTCATCTATTTCATCTGCTATTTCATTTTTTCATCTGCTATTTTTTTGGATACCATTATTTTCTCTAAAAAATCAAACCGTGAGGTTATATTAACTCACTAGGAGAATACCCCACTAGGAGAACCCCACTAGGAGAACCTAGTTTATCAGATTCTGACCCAGTTGGTGACATAAATTCTTTTAATAGCATTGATATTAATGAATTGATATTAATAGAAAAGGCAAGTAGTCCATGAGATAACATTGATATTAATGAATCACACCTTAAACAAGGGTCATCTTGGTTGGTACAGGAGGATAAGGAAGTTCCATTTGAATATGTATCTAATGGTCAGCATGAGGATGGAAGCGATAACCTATTTTTAATTAAAAAAAATGTGTTGTTTTTAATAAAAAAAAAATGGACCGAATAGGACTAAAAATATTGAAATGTTGGGTAATATTGAAATGCTGAAAATATTGAAATGTTAGGTAATATTGAAATTTTGGGTATCTATAGTGCTTAAAAACAGTGCTGTTTTTTTTACAAGTGATGTATTTTTAAGGAAAAATGTTTTTTTTTAAATGTGCTTTTTAATTTAAAAAAATGTGTTATTTTCAATAAAAAAAATATGTGATGTTTTATATGGGTTGGACCGAATTGGACCGAGACCGAACACGGACCGCTTGAAAACCGAATAGGACCGAAACCGATTATTTCGGTCCGATTTCGGTTCATAATTTTTTAGGACCGATTAATGAGGTTCGGTCCTAAAAATATCCCAAAACCGGACGGGATCGGACCGCGAACACCTCTAGCTGGGACTCGGGGTGCCGTATTATATATGATTATATATATAATGAATTAAAGGAATGAATGGTTATATTGTGGTTAAATTATCTATTGCGTGATAAATTGTAGATAACAGTGAATTGAGAAAAGAATTGAATGAAGTTAATGAATATTTATTCTTATAGATTTAAAAATCTTAACTCATTTTAATGAGAAACGAATATGAATGACTATACTACGTATGGTATGGGACATACGGGGTTATGATATGGGAATGGAATCATATTATGGAATTGGTGAAGAGGAACCATTAACTAATAGGTTAATAGGAAACGTTAAGTGTGCACTCTAGCTGAGAGGTGAGAATATCAAGTGAGAGTCTCGATACTAACATGTACATAATAAATGCTTTATTGCACTTGTTAAATACTTGCTGTTTTCAAAATCATTTTCACATCGGGCTCTGACCCGTTTCCTTGCATATTTTTTTTTCTATTATACATTCTATATCAGGTGTCCAGCAGCAGGGATGCCAACCTTAGCGGATTATGACAAGCTATGGAGCTATGAAGTTTTGCTTAGACGCCTATTTTCTTTTGAGTTACAGTATTCTTATAGTTAGGGCATGTCGCCCAAAGGATTTCAGTTATCACTTTCTATCGGAGTCATATACTATTGTGTTCGTGTCATTTTAATACATTTACTATTGCTGAGATTACTGTAATGGATTAATATTATTTGGGAATGTTTATTCCAATTGCATTTAAATTCTTTTGTGTTATCTATTCGGTTATTAGTGTTGTTGAATAATATGTCTAGTGTTATTCGTAAACTAAAAATGGTTTTTGTTGAATTAAAATTTGGAAAGTTTTTAACACCAGCTTAATTGGGTATTGGGTGAGTTGTAAATGTTTTCGACAGTGATGCTAAGTATGAGCCAACTGTATATTCTGTTTTAATTTGGTATGGGACTGGCCACCCGGTATTTAATTAGGCGGGGTGTTACACACCTTAGACCACAACTTATGCTCACTACGATCAAGTATCGCTATCGGTATTTCCTCGTACGAGGTATCTGGGTGAAAGTCTACCTCCTCTAATGGAACATGCCAAAATCCCTCTAGCTACTCCAGTACCTCTTCAATGATGACACATGAAACACGTCATGAATCTGCTATAAGTGCTCCGGTAGTCCCAGTCTATATGCCACTGGTCCCACCCTCTCGATAATTAGAATCGATCCCACATATCTCGACTCTAGCTTCCCCTTCTTGTTGAACCTCATAACCCCCTTCATAAGAGACACCCATACCAAAACCTGGTCACTAACCTCTAGCTCTATATGCCTCCTGTCTGTATCGGCGTAACTTTTCTGCCTTATTTGAGCTATATGGATGCACCCTCGAAACAACTCAATCTTGGTAGTAGTGTCTTGAATAATCTCTTGCCCCAATAGCTTGTTGTCCCCCACCTGTAACCAGAAAGCAAGAGAACGACAAAACCGTCCATATAGTGTCTCAAATGGTGCCATGCCGATGATGAGCTGGTAGGAGTTTCTATATGCAAACTCCACCAATGGAAGATACTACTCCCATCCTCCCCTGAAGTTAAGTATGCACATCCTCAACATATCCTATGACATCTGATTAACTCCCTCCGTCGGCCTATCTGTCAGTGAGTGATCTGCTATACTCAAACATAAATCCATTCCCATAGCCTCCTAAAAACTCTATCAGAAGTGGGACACAAAAATCTTGTCCTGATCCAACACGATGTTAATCGAAACTCCGTGCAGCCTCATTATCTCAATAATAAACAACTACACATACTGCTTTGTCTCAAAATTCGTACGAATCGGTAGAAAATGGGACACTTTAGTCAATCGATCCACTATCACCCAGTTGGAGTCATGACCTCGATACGATATCGATAACCCGATAATGAAATCCATGGAGATACTCTCCCTTTTCCACACTGGAATCTAGAGTGGGTGCAATATCCCCATCGATCTTTGGCGATCTACCTTCACTATCTAATAGGTAGCACACTTCAAGACAAACTCCTATTTGTCTCGCTTTATCCTTGACCACAAATACTGCCTATGCATATCCTGGTAGATCTTATCCCCACCAGGATGTACCGCAAACCTCGACTCGTGAGACTCTGACATCATGTCTCAATTCCTCATTCTCTGGAACCACGAGTCTCCCATTAAAGTGCAAGCCTCCCTCAAAACTAATTGAATAATACTCCGCCCCATCAGCTAACAATTGGCAAGCTCTTTCCTGGAAATACTGATCCCCTGCTTGTGCTTTCACCACCCTCATAACAATTTTGGGTTTGATAGTCAAAACGAACGTGCAGGCTCTGGCAACCTCATAGTCTTGTCGAAGCTCCTTCACTTCGCCTTCCAAACCTCTGTTATCTCCCCAACGGGCCATCGACTCAATGCGTCTACCACCATTTTAGCCTTCTCAGGATGATACTGAGTATCAAACTGGTAATCCTCAAGAACTCTAACCATCTCCTCTGCCTCATATTCAGGTATTTCTGTATGAACATATATTAAAGTAATTTATGGTCAATGAACAAGGTGAACTGCTCCCCCAAAAGATAATGCCTTCAAATACTCAAGGCAAACCCAACCGCTGCTAATTCCTAGTCATGCGTGGGAGTAATTCTTCTCGCGGGGCTTAATCTTGCGAGATGCATAAGATATAGCCCTCTCCTCCTGCTGTAATACACCCCCAAGTCCCTACATAGATGCATCTATGTAAACACGGTAATACACTCCTCCCCTACAATGCAAGTATAGGTGCTGAGGTTAATTTGTCCTTTAGCTCATCGAAAGCTAACTGATAATGGCATCCCAAAAGAATGACACCCCCTTAAAAGTTAGTTCGTAAATAGACCCGCAATCTTCGAGTCGACGGTAGTATCTGGCCAACCCTAAAAAATTACGAACCTCGGTTGGTGTTGTGGGCTGTACCCACTCCCTCACCGCTGATACCTTACTCGGATAAATAATAATACCCCTGTCAGACATGATGTGGCCCAAAAACTGCACCTCCCAAAGATAAGACCCACACTTCTCGAATTTCGTGTACAATTGGTGATCTCACAACGTTTGTAGGATCATCTGTAGATACTCGATATGCTCATCCTCAAAATGAAAGTAAACCAGAATATCATCAATGAACACGATCACAAACTGGTCAAGGAACTCTCTAAAAAATCGATTCATAAGGTTCATGAACATTACTGGCGCATTATTGACCTAAACGGCATCACCCTAAACTCATACGATCCATACCATGTCAGAAAAGCAGTCTTACGGATGTCCTCCTCTCTGACGTGCAACTGATGATATTCGGACCTCAAATCTACCTTAGAGAAGTAAGATGCTCCCCTTAGCTGGTCGAATGATCATTGATCTGAGGTAGCGGGTACTTATTCCAGATCGTGACCTTATTCAACTCCTTATAATCGATATATAGGTGAAGTGATCCATCCCTCTTTTTAATAAATAACACCGGCGTACCCCACAGTGATGTACTCCATCTAATGAAACCCTACACCAGAATTTGCTGAATCTGTTCCCTCGACTCTTACATCTTTGAAGGGGCCAGTTGATACGACGCTCGAGCGATCGACCTCGTACCCAGTGCTAGGTCAATGATGAACTCAATTTCCTGGCTAGGCAGTAGCTTGGGTATCTCCTGGAACATATCCTCAAACTCCCTCACCACTGGAATCGAGTTTAAAGATACAACCACCTCTCGTGAGGTCTCCTCCTCAGTGTAATACAGATGTGTGCTCGATCCTCTCTCAAGAAGAGGCATCGCCATTTGGAACATCTCATGCCCTGGAATAGAGAACACAATGTTCCTCCTGAAATAATCCACCATCACTTGGTATCCATCTAACCAATCCATACCCAAGATAACTTCGTAACCCTCCATATCTAACACTAGAAGGTCGACGGCTAAACAAAATCTCCCCACATTAATACCCACACCCCTACAAATCGAGTGTATAAGCGACCCACTACCCAAAGGTGACTTTACACACATAATGAGACTACTATCTGCCTCTAATAAACTGACTGTATGAGAAAATCTGGTGTTTATAAATGAGTGTGATTACTTCACATCAAATAAAATCCTACCATCAAGCCCGTAAATAGGAAACATACCCTCTACTGCTGGTGGCACCTATGGGACCTGCTGTATGACTGCATCTTGGACGTTATAGACATATCTGTACTGTAACTGCCTCCGCTGCGGTGGTGCTGGTGATGTCGGGGGTAACTGAGCCTATGGACACTACTGGGCACCTTACTGCTATGGTCCCCTGCCCTTTTGTGGATACTCTCTCTTCATATGACTCGTCTTCCTGCACACAAAGCAACTCCCTGGGAAGTCCCCCTGCCTCTGGCCCTATCGAGGCCGTCCTTGCTATTAACCCTGGTGGCCTCTCCCATTGTTACCTTGGACCTGGACGCTCTGAGGAACATGCTGCTACTACTGAGGACCCTATTGTCCATAACTGAAACCTCCCTCAGGTTGGAATCCCCAAAATCTAAAGCTCTTGGCCAAATCCCCCCGCCGGGAATTCTTCCTGTACTATCTGCTTGTCTGTTGCTGCGGTGCTCCACTAGCAACGTTCCCACTTGCCTTGCCCGACTGGCTAGGATCACTTCCTCTCTTGCTTCCCTTCATATTGAAGTAATGATCTTGGCAATAAAGAAGTGCGACTTTTGGCGACATCAGTATAAGTCCTCAATGAAGAGTTACCTATTAAGTGTTGCCTGATCCTCCAGGCTATACCATCCATAAACTCAGTTTCTTCTTCTCTTCAATATTCACTTCGTCAGGCACAAAATTTGCCAAACGTGTGAACTCCTCCTCGTACTCAGCCACAAAATGATCACCATGAACCACCTAGTTAAACCTATTTCAGATCTCTGTATCAATGGCTTTTGGAAAGTACTTGCGATCAAACTGCACCTAGAAATCAGTAATGGACATATTATCCCTCTCCTCGACAGTGGTAATAGACTCCCACCACTGTAAAGATGCCCTGGCAAGTCTAAAAGTGACCAGCATCTGATTCTGCACGTCATTATGCTCAACCATGCGCAAGTGGTGCTGAATATCCTACTTCCACCGACAAGCCAAGATCACATCAGAGCTATCTTAAAACTCAGGTGGGTGACCCTTTTGAAATGCTTCCCTAACTCTCTTCTAATTTGACGGCCCCGGGTATGCCTGGACAATGGGGGCCACTGGATGATATGGTGGCTAGGCTTGAGGAAAGTGGAGTGCCATGGCAATCATAGCAGTGTTAATTACATGTGACACGATAACGGCCATCCCTGCTACCGTCACTATCCCCTGCGGTGGCTGTGGCTGTAGTGCCTACGGGTTCTATTGAGCCTCTCTCTCACCGACTCTCGTTACTGCCCTCGCTGATCGTCCTCTCCCGGGTGGCATATGAAATCAGATCAAATTGTATAAGTTTATAGTCAATACAAATATAATAGCAATGAACGTAATATCAAATACGTAATCATGAATCAACAGTCCTAATAATAGGGTTCTATATCAAAGAACGCTATGCTGAAATTGTAGTAAACCGTACAAATCCTATGTACACTAGAACCTGATGCTTAGATACTATCTACGACATCCCTCCTATTTTTACCATGAGGATCAGTCCTTTATCAAAATAAATAAGAATTTCATTTGGTTCATTCTTAGCATCACTGTCGAAAACTCTTTAAATTACTAACCACATACGTTAAATTAAGCCGATGTCAATTTTATTATTTATTAACGTAACCACATGTGGAAACATAGAAATATTATAACTCATCTGTAAAAATTATAAGAGTCTGAATCGTCATAAATATAAAAATAATGAATATCAAATAACCCATCAGTTCTAAAACAAAATCCGAACCATAAGTCTACAGAAATAAAACTGAATCCAAATACATCGTCTGATAAATAAAACTAAAATTGTATCAACTGAAAGGGGTAACTTGCTCAAATGAAGTACTGAATTGAAGTCCTAATCTAGGAATGAATAACTGAAGCGTCTACACAAAATCCTGCAAGCCACCACAAATGCTGCAGCTACGCATCCCTAGAATGAGTTCTCAAGCTTGGCCTCCCTGTGGATGGACACCTAAAATATTTTGAAAAATATTTTTGACACAAGTCAGAGCCCAAAAACTTTTGAAAAATATTTATCAAGTAATTAAGATGAAACAATCAAATATGCATTAACACTTTTCATATTTAAGCGGGTGTCACACTCTCTTGAGATATTACTCACCCATAAACTATTGTGCACACCTAATGTTTGCCCTTTAACAAATCTAGTTATATTACCCCACTTAACTAGACCTATTAAAAATCTTTCTATTACCCTACTTTATCCTAAGTACTTCCTCCTTCTGATTCATAAGTTATTTTACTTATTAACTTACTTAATCTTTTCCACTTTAATTGGATATATAACATTCACACTGCTTATATAAGTAATGCATTCACACTTTATATATTTAACTCGTACACGTATAATTATACTACAACAATCACATATATGTCGTGTATAATAACCATCCTCCCGAGTAATAACTCACCGGATGCTTGTCTCTACAATGCTCTCATATCCCAGGTATGCTCATTATAACCCGATTACCACAAGTCAGTTAACTCACACCGAAATAGGTAAATAAAATCTCAAACATAGTGGAGGCAGTCATATTCCCCTGCGAGTGATACCGAATCAAACCCAAAGCGTTTCACCTAAAAAATAAATCACACGATAAAATACCAGACGATATGACCGAGGGACTATACTCTCCCTGCATCCACTAGCCAGGGTATTGACCCACATCGTGCACTAGAGGGGTATGTTTTCACATAAATATTATGCACACCAAATTTTATAAAGTACCCCCCAACACACACACACACACACACACACACACACATATATATATATTAAATTAAAATAATTCTAACTAAAACCCTGCCTAACACCCGTAGCACTTGATGATGCTGTAATCAACACCACCAGATTAAGATGAGATTATGAGTAGCTCAAGCTCAATTCACGACACAACAATGGGGATAAGTGATAAGACGAATCCAAATGTCTCTCTCTCTCTCTCTCTCTCTCTATATATATATATATGTGTGTGTGTGTGTGTGTGTGTGAGTAGGAGATGAGGTTAAGAGGATGAATACAATGATATAAAGTGATTCAACCAATTAGGCCTTCGTCCACTGTGTGAATGTGTAAAAAATCCACTAAACAAAGGCACTAATGGCCATGGATACAACACTAAAGCTTTCTCTCTATATAAACGAGCAGAGTTTTAGCTAGGGTTCTTTATTAAGGATCCCCTCTCTTGGAGAAGATGAAGTTTATATATATGGCTTGGGGGGTGTAATGTTTCCCCCAAGCATGTAATCAGCATGTGCATGAGAATGCTCCCAATAAGATGAAGACAACTTTCCCTGACACATGTAGATAATAATGATGTAATATTCCCTCACGTGAGGGAATGATCTTGTTGCAAAGGTTTTGTCCACGTGGAATTTGCCATGCTGAAACCTTGTATTGCTCGTACAGTCGCTAGATTGAGCTTCATTATGTATTCGTTTAATGTGTTGAAGGTTCTTTCAAGGTTGGGCACATGTGTATCGACCTTTAGACTATTTGTGAGCATATCATCGACATAGACCTCCATCATCTTCCCTATCTGATCTTCGAATATCTTATTTACTAGACGCTGATAGGTGAACCCGACATTCTTCAGACCAAAGGGAATGACCTTGTAGCGAAAGGTCCCTTTGTCGATGATAAAAGTTATCTTCTCTTCGTCGACCAGGTCCATGAAGATTTGGTTATAGCCTCAATAGGAAACCATAGAACTCATCAATTCATACCCGACCGTGGCATCTACCATATGATCAATATGAGGGAGAGGAAAGCTGTCTTTAAGACAAAACTTATTCAAATCAGTGAAGTCCACGCACATTCTCCACTTGCCATTGGCTTTAGGTACTATAACAACATTTGAAATCCATTCAGGGTATATCACCTCTCTGATGAACTCAGCCTTCTCAAGATTTTTAACCTCATCTGACCTCGTCCTTCTCCCTTGAGTAGATTCTCCTTCTCTATTTTATCGTCTTGGTACCATCAATAACATTCAACTTGTGAGACATTACTTTTGGGTCAATCCAAGGTATATCTTCATGAATCCACATGAAGATGCTTTGTCTCTTTCGCAAAAATTTGATCAGCTCATCCTTGACCCCTTGTTTTAGGGCTTTACCGATCTGGATGGTCTTTTTCGGTTTGTCCTCATTAAGGATGGATTCTACCTCTTCCATAGCCTCCCCTTTCTTAATTTATCTCGTCTCTGGGATCAAGGGTGTCAATGTTTTATGTGTTTACTGCTTTCTTGTGTGCCTTTCTTTCCTCATCTGAGTTAAAGTAGCATTTACCTGTCGATGTTTGGTCACCTTACCCATATGGAGTCAAGAATTTTATCATTTGGTGGATCGTTGAAGGCATGACCTCAAATTCTTTGAGGGATACCTGTCCCAATATGAGGTTGTAAGATAAAAGACGTTCTCATCCCTCACAAAAAATTGATCTTCTTGGTCAGCCTCTTAGGCCACATGTCTCCCAATAAGATGTCCATTTCGTACATCCCAAGAGGGTGAACCTTTTCTATGATGAATACTATAAGAGGATGGTGGTATGGGACGGGCCTGGCTCGGCTATTTCCCAAGACTTTGAAGCACGACTAGAATATGACATCTGTAGAGATTTCCCCATCAACCATTATTTTCGGTACCTCACACCCATATACCCTGGTGGTAATAACGAGCGGGCCATCGTGGGGAGATAGGATAACTTTGAAATCTAGTCTTGAAAAGCTAATTATGAGGGTTTTAATATCCACTTTCTTTCTTTTCTCGGGCTTCACATCAATAGAGGTTGAGTTTACAACCTCGTCTTTAAGGGCGAAGCATTTATCGATGATGTGCCCATGATCTTGGTGAAATTCACACCAAAGACTCCTATTTCTTTTGTGAGGAGCAGTCTTCAACTTTTTTGACCACTTAAGAGACCGGTCATTTTTGACCTTATTCAAAATGTTCTCCCAGCCAACTGTTAGAGGGGTATAGTCCGTAAACTTGTCATCTATCGACCTTTTCTTGCTATCCTTCCCCTTAGACTTCTGAACCTTTCCATTACTATGGGTTCTCTTTTCTTCATCTTCTTTGGAGGCCATCGCCTCCTTTGCATTCATGACTCTCCCGACCATAGCCAGGAGTTCATCCATGTACTTTGGATGGTCCTCAGCCAGCTTACAAAGTTTCTTTCCCTTCTTAAGGCCTCCCATGACGGTTGTCATTGCGATGATTTCTTCATAGTCTTCGACTTTTAGCTTCTCCTTATTACAACGGGCTATATATTTCCTAAGAGTCTCATCCTTCCCCTGTTTGATGTACAACATGCGGGTCGTCTGCTTCCTAGGTTCACCCCAAAACAGAAGTTGTGGACAAAACTATCAGCCAATTGCTTGAAACTCCCTATTGAGTTCTTGGGAAGGGAGGTGAACCATATATGGGCAGCTCCTGTCAAAGTGCTGGAGAATGCATGGCATTTCATCTAATCTGATACGGATTAGATATCTATAGCCAAATGGTACATCTCTACATGGTGCACATGATTGGTACTCTCATCATACTTTGGGGTAACCACCGGCGGCTTGAATGTGGCAGGCGTTGGGAAGTTGACTATTTTTTCCACAAAGGGAGAGCCTTCAGCATACTCCATCTGCAAGGGTTCTCAGCTCTTCATGATATCACCTATTTTATTCTCCAACCTTTGTATGGGTTCATTCCAAGGCTTGTCAGTTATAACGTCGGCTTTTACTGGGGTAGCATTTTCCCCGGCCCCTTCTTTATCGTCCGGACGAGATGACCGTTCTCTGTTATCTGGAAGGGTCGAAGGTGCTCTATCTGCACCCCTAGATTAACTGTTGACCTTTATTTTCTTCTCTCGGTCCTGGGAAGGTCTGCAGTTGTCTCTCTTCTCATTTCTTCTTGAGTCGGCAACACTCCTTGATCTAGAAATACGGTTCCTTAGATCTTGTTGGGGGCCAAGCCTATCAAAGGTCGACCCTCTGCTTAGCCAATCCAAGGTTGATTGCCTTAGTCTGACATCTAGGCTTTGTCGACACTTTTGTTCCCTGCTCGACTGTAAAGGGCGAACAATGCCCCTAGATATTTGATGTGGTCCCCAGCATTCCCTCTCTTCATTGTCCTCATAGAGGTCGCCTCCCACCTCATCATCACGGAGTTCTTGACTTTTCCTCCCCAGGCGTAGACGCCTGGGGTCAGCAACGTCTCTCCACCTCTGCTGTGGAGGGAGGTCTTTTTCTAGTGTCAGGGGGGGGTCCCCTGGCTTGTTTATCCGTAACGCCTTCTCTAACGTTCGGAGTCACAAACTCAACTCCGGCACCGACAGTCCGAGCCGTGAAATTCGGGCTAAACATTACAAATTGGTTTTGCATCTGCTATTGGCTAGCTATGAGGGAGCGGAGTTCCATCGCTACCTCATCCATTTATGACCGAGGGGGTGCTTGACTAGAGCTAGCAATAACCCCGTGTGGTGGTGCAAGTAGATTCTCAGGAGGAGGAGAAGGAGAATCCATATCCATTGGTGTAAACTATATGATCTGTGTGCTGAATAAGGAGAGCTTAAAAGCTCAACAAGAGCTCCTTCAATGGTGAAAAAAATCCATAAAAAGGGGGGACTGGTTCACCACAGAGACTCCGATGAGTATAAGCTAAAATAAGGAAGAGATGACTATCGTCGTTCCCACAGACGACGCTAAATTGATGATGCTGTAATCAATACCACCAGATTAAGACGAGATTATGAGTATCTCAAGCTCAATTCATAGCACAACAATGGAGATAAGTGATAAGATAGATCCAAATGTGTGTGTGTATATATATATGTATATATGTGGTAGTAGTAGATGAGGTTAAGAGGATGAACATACTGATATAAAGTGGTTCAACCAATTAGGCCTACGTCCACTGTGTGAGTGTGTGAAAAATCCACTAAACAAAGGAACTAATGGCCATTGATACAACACTAAAGCTTTCTCTTTATCTCTCTGTATATAAACAAGCAAAATTTTACCTAGGGTTCTTAATTAAGGATTCCCTCTCATGGAGAAGATGAAGTGTATACATATGGTCTGGGGGGGGGGGGGGGGGGGTTGTATTGTTCCCCCCAAGCAAGTCATCAGCATGTGCATGAGGAGGCTCCCAATAAGATGAATACACCTTTCACTGGCACATGTAGAGAATAATGATGTAATATTCCCTCATATGATCGAGGGAATGATCTTGCTACAACGGTTTTGCCCATGTGGAATCTGCCATGCTGAAACCTTATATTGCTCGTACAGTAGATGTCATTTTTGGAGGAGTCTAGGCCTGTCCGAGTACGATGCCGCCGACGTAGCGAATGACCTAACACAGGAAAATGTCAAGTGTGATATCTGCTGAGGAGCACCAACCGAGGTTGATTAACCGATCGTGTCCTAGTATTGGCTGTATGAGTAAAAGAGAGGCGCCCTTATTGCTGAAGCGCTTCCCCTGAAGTATCAGCCCACCAGGTGGCCGACGTTACATATGAATGAGGCCGACCCTGGTTCTCGATGAGTCTTGGAAACATCCCGTGAACCCCCTCTGGCAGCTCGACTGTTCGGGGTGAGGAGGTCTCATATGGAGGCCATGCCATATTTGGGTATATCAGCACTAGCCCGTAAGCCCGAGTCTATTCCCTGACTCTTAGTTTATTTAATATTCACATCAATTAAATAATTCACGTAGCTTCACCTATCTAAAATACACGAACTCATCCAATCGACCGATATTTAAATGTTTACGAATTTATTTCACTTAATTCGTTCCATTAAATCTCTCACCATTTCTCACATTTTTAAACCCAAACATATATCTCACATTTTAAAACCCAACGTATTCATCCGAAATCCCCAAGTAATAGGTTCTCTTTTTATTTTACACTAATAAGTGAACCTTGAGAAAATCCCAGAGAACTAGTGGCCAAAAGTTAAAATAAGCAAAACTAGGTAAAAATGGCCTTCATCGATCGATCGATGTTGGGCGGACAACCCTTCTTCCCTGATTTGATTTCTTATATGTTTGTTACTCAAACCTCCATGGATTTCCCCCAAACTTTAACCCATCCTTACCCAATGTTTATTTCACATCTAAACCATCAAATCTCACTGATTTCTATCAAGATTCATTATTTCACGAATTGCTTTGTTATAAATTTCATTCCATCTTCTCATTAAATTCGATTTTATAAATCCAAATTAAACTATATTAACTAACGCGTTTTTCATTTAAATCATATTCCAATAACATTAGCTCGTATTCCGTCATCAATTTAGCGTTTAATCTATATACAAGATGCTTTATTTACTAAAATCCATTTTCATGTGACAACCCTCCCAAAAACGAATTTGTCTACACCTACTATAATATGAACATGAGTTTTTACAAAATTAAATCAGAAGCAAGTTAATTACTTGCCTTTTTATGTTCTTAGGGTCTGATTACACATTGTAGAAAGCGAATTGATGAATGCACTCCCAAATCCCCTTTAATTTTGGCTCCTGAAGCTCCCTCTTTTCTTCCTTCTCTCCTCTCAATTTCTAGGGTTTAAAATATGAACTGTGGCTGCCTCAAACTCTTAAACCAAGGATTTTAATTCCCAATCTCGAATTTGGGTTAACGGGCCAAGTCTAAATGATCCAAATACCCTGTGTGGGCCCGATTATGTCCAAAAAGTCCCCGGGACCCAATTACTACCTCAGGTACATTATTTTGACTATCTCGACCCATTCGGAACCAACCATGACCTCGAAATCACCATCCGAGTCACTCTATATAAATTTCCTATCTCGACCTCATGTAGTCTACACTCGACTCCCGGTTGAGATATAACATAGTCACGTCGATATCACTCGCTATGAAGTAAAATAATTATTTACTACTGGTTTAGTAATTTTTTCCATAAATATTAATCTTTATCTCTCCTGATTAATATTTTAATAAACACATAATATTTAATTCAATTAAATTACGCAACATGTGTAATTTAAAATAACCAAATTAATTAAATTTTAAATACTCAGATACAGGGTGTTACAAGAAATGTCCCACTGCCTCTATTTTAATATCCTTCCCATTATGCAGCCATATCTCATATGAGTTTTTGATTTTGTGAATAAAATTATTTCTTATTCTCATCGGCCTGAAAATATTTGAGTTGACATCACCTTCTATGACCCACCTCTTATTGGCTTTTTCTTCGAAAACTCTTCCTCTATCTACATATGTTTATTAAAACTCTCTTCAAACTCAATTTTAGTCTTTAAACCACATCCTCTGCCTCAATTAAAGTTTGAAAAATATTCCCAAATTTCTCCTTATTCCTTTGCTCCGAACAATTCTTATCTTCCTTAAGATATTGGCCAAAACATACATAAGATTCCCTCCATTACATATCTCCCAGTTATCTTTCATTATCTTTAAGAAAGTTGGGTGTTTAATGTTGGATATTATGAATGCAAATACAGAAATAGAACTCTTTATATATCACAATAATGTCAACTTCAATACAAAAATGTAACTTCTGAATAGATAGTAGAAAGCTTCAAGGCGTGATGTCACTTTCCTAAATACAGTATTTGCCCCACACGAATAATTTCGGTATACAAACGGGAATCCGCAAATTCGTACTCAAGATACAGTGAAGCAATTTGCACTGCCTGCAACTTGTATATTTGAAGACAACCTTTGGATGCAGCAGCGAAGAACAGTCAATCAAGTTCTTATTCTGTTTATGTGCAGAAAACAGAATAAGATAATTTATATCTCCTGAAAATTGTAAGAGAGTAATAGCAAGGGTTGGAAATTTCGGAATTGGGTAATATTTGTTATATGTACAAATTCGTTTTAGGCAACCTTTATTTATAGATAATGAAAGGCTTTGTCTTCAAGAGTCATGACTGTTGGATTAACACGCGGCGTGTGAAGTGCAAAGTGCGCCACTAGCGCCTCTATAGCCCACTGCGCCGCACCAACGCGCGCGCGTGTGCGTACGGTGCGGTATTGAGGTGTCTTGAATAGCCTCTTAAATGCTAGATGAATTAACTCTTCATCTTCCATTTGTACTTATTAAGTGTACAAATTCTTAATATTTCTCCAATGTGGTACTCAAAGGTTGCCCACTCCTTTTATAGCTTAGTGGTAACACTTAACTTTGTACATTTTCCAATGTGGGACACTATCCCTTTTTATATTTGGATTAGCTTCCCACCTCTTCCTCACACTTCCAATGTGTGACAAGCTCTTAAAGCTCTTACACCCAAAAAACTCTTACTCACTTATTTTAAAAATCACCAACATTTAACACATAAATTTTGGAACATAAACCTTTTAGTAACTTCATCTAACTCAGTATTTAGAGAGACTAATCGAAAGGGAATAGTTTGAAGCCACTTTAGACAAATGATCTACTTTAATTCCCCTAAACAGATTCCGCCATCTTACATTGGCTAAAACCTGATCTATTCTTTCCCAAATATTAGCACTCCCATTTCTTTTATTCCACTCATTAAATTTTGAGCCATAAAATCCCAAATCCACTAAGCCAGCATTACCAGAACAGTCTAAGAAATCATTAGTAACCAAAAGATCAAAGTCATTACCTTGAGTCTTTTCACTAGCTTTGGTAATAATGTTAAAAGTCCCCTCCCAACTACCAAAGATTCATTAGTAGCTTCCGCAGATACATAATCCCACAACCTTATCCTATCCGATCTTGTATGTATAGCATAAAAAAGAGACATTTTGAACTGATTCTGTATACTTTTGGTGTTTCACTTCAATTGTAACACATTAGTCCATTTGAGATATGATAGTGCATTCAATTCCATGGGAATAAAAAAAAAAAATAAAGTTATCTTCATTAGATTCAACATTATTAAAGCCAAATTTTCTTTTGAATTCATCAATTCTGTTAGCATCCACTTTAGGCTCCATATAAATCAACATAGATAAGTTATACATTTTACAAAATCTTTTAATTCTCCAATCAACACTCTTCTTAGCTACCTCCTAACATTCCAAAATATGATTTTAATCATTCATTAACTTGGTGATGGTAGCTCTTAGTGTCTGATCTTAAGATCCTTATCTAGCCTAAACTACCAGATCAATAATGAAAGATGAAACCAATAATATGAGGTTGACAAACCATATATGATTGTGATTACACCCGATGTTTCACCAATAAACTACTTGTAACATTAAATATGAAGGCGCAATGGTGTTTGTTCAACATATACCAACCATATAAATTCTCCCAAACATCATATCATAACAAAATCAATGGTCCCATGGTGGGTTCATGATACTCAACCTATTTATTTAGCTATCAAGAAATAATAAAAAACATAATTAATCGTAAGCAAAAGTTAAGAAATATGATATTTGGGATTAAACAAATAGATTAATATATTTAATACTATCTTAAAATGGAAAATATGAGATTTAACTTAAGAATGGTGTCGCTTAGTTAAAATATTATACCAATAGTTGCTAAATAAAAGCACTAATGAAAACTAATTAAGAAGAATAAGTAAACTAGACAATTATTGAAGAACAATAAGTAGACTAGACAATTATTATAGAACAAGAATAAAGGAAATTAACTATATTATTACTAATAATTAATACAAAGAAATGAACTAAATCAACTTGAAAAAGAATTAAAGTTACATGAAAACTAATTAAACTAACTAAAATCAACTAATATATAAGAGATTCCAGAAGTGGGGTTGAAAGAGAGGTTAATTAGTGAAGTTTAATGGGAAAAATATCATGCTTCAGCACTCGTAATTGATTTGATGACTCCCCGAATTGATTTGAACTCCAAACTTTGTTGCCAAGTAAAACTAAATCGAATTAATTCGATTTTCGATGACTTGAATTTTTGTTCTTTGCACGCTGAGACAAACATATCTCCTTTGTTTGGAATCATATTGCTGCACAGTCGTAAAATAAGCTAATATAATTCGATGATCTAAATTATGTTTTTTTTTTAACCCATCTGGAGTTTGAAGTTGGAAATGGCTAAATTTTCGTTGAAGTTGAAGCATTTTTTGAAACATATCCAACTAGCACACGGAAATGGAAATTGGCATATGTCCTTCATTTGTTGTTACAATAACTCAGCGTTTGAAACTACATGAAGGTAACTCGTTAAGATAAAATTTCCATAAGGATTCAAAGCATGGGTATTAATCAGTGAATTTATAAAAATGCCCTTGATGGTGTAACTTCTAACGAAACTTTTATTAAATGATTTCAGTTTTCACACTTAGATACCAAACACCTATACAAGCTCAAATATAAATTTCCAAGATGTTAACAATAATTATAGAGGTAGTTTGATAAATGAGAATAATCATGGGTTTAACGGGCTTGGAAATGTAATGATATGCAGAAATGGGGTAAAAAATATATAATATTCAAGACTAATCAATTACCAAATCAAAAGGACGTTCAATAACTTGGATTCTTTCTTAATTTTATGAATGAAATTTTTAGGCTTGCAACACATACACTCTTGGTGGTCCGTTATTAATCTTATTTGGTTACAATACTCAAGATAATAAAATCTATATAGATTCCATTGCCATATTCTATAAATGAAATGAATACTAATGGTAAATAAACTCTGGAAATATATTATGTTGCTACCATTGATAATATTAAACTTGCATTTATAGGCGTAGTCTTAAACAAATTCACCTTCTTGTCTTTACCTCTCTTTTTAGTTTCATGTGTAATTAAAGGGCCAGGACCCATATTCTTGAATCTATATGATACCATATATCATAGATTTTCCAAAGATGTTATGTTTTCTTACAAAGGATTACTTTATTATAATTAGAGGGTTTGATATCTTGTTCTCCAATGACTGTACCAAGAACGAGAAACTATCTCACTAAGATTAAGCCACCCTTTTATAGGTGTACAACTTGTGATATGTTTAGCTGAATTTTAACAATTGGACCAATCCATTCACCATAATAATTTCTTTGTAATTTTTAACTTATACGGGTGATACGAAAGAAGTTCACGTAACCATACCGAACCTTTATTTTTTGTTAAACACTGTTTTTGGGAATAAGGGCCAGAATATAGATTTAAACAATTTTTTTATTTCAAACTTGTTTGTGTTTTCTCTTAATTCAAGCACTGTACTATGTTGCGCTAAAACAGTCCTATGTTAAACAACCAAGACCATAAAACTCACTTCGAAATTTTACCAAACACTTGGTGTGCGAAAAACACCCAAGACCTTGTTCCTAATGAAAACTAAGTGTGCAAACTCAAAACGAATCCAATCAACAATCAACAAGTAGGATAACAAGAACACACAAGCAATCAAAGCAAAGAAACGACAACAATATAATGTGGTTCACCCAAACAAGGGTTACATCCACAATGGTAGGATTTCTTCTTTCTTTGATAAATGGAGGAACCACAAGGTTACACACTCACACTCTTTATCTCTCCAAGAAAGTCACTCACAACCAAGCACAAAAGAACTAATCTTAAACAAGAAGCTCTCACTCACTTTTCTCTTTGAAAAACTCACAAAATGTTCACTCTTGCTGGAAAAAACAGCACTGCACAAAAACATAAAATAAGCTTCTATTTATAGATTTTCCTCAAAGTGGCAATTTTGTAAATATCGAGAAAAATCTGTTTTTCTCCCAAAACAGCCGTGAACCAACGGGAAGCCACCGGAGATCCAAAATATACCACAGACTCCACCTTGGTGATCCGAATGATCCAACCAAAAACCCGGAATGAAAACCATTGAATCCGCTTGAAGATCACCCCGAAATCTACCAAGCTCAATGTGACTCCACCTAACCGAGGAGCCTCTCCTCGAATTTCACAAGAAGTGAGATTTAGAAGCTTTAGGCAATGCCTAAACTTCTCCGTAGTCACAGGTTTGGTGAGGAAATCTGCTGCATTCTCATCCGTGTGCACCTTCTCAATCAAAACCTCGCCGGAATTAACCCAATCCCGAACTCTATGATCCCGCACATTAATATGCTTTGTGCGGGCATGATACACTTGATTCTTAGCCAAATGCATAGCATTTTGACTATCTCAATGAAGACGAACACTCTCTTGCTTCATCCCCAATTCACTCACCAAACTCTTTAACCAAACCGCCTCCTTTGATGCTTCCGTAAGTTCCATATACTCCGCCTTCGTGGTAGACAAAGCACTTGTCGCTTGTAACATGGATCTCAAAGATACTGGCCCGCTAGCAATAGTGAATACATACCCCGATGTAGATCTCCGCTTATCAAGATCCGCCGCATAATCCGAATCCACATACCCCGCAACAAACTCGGCCCCTTTCTTCCGCTCAAACACAATGCCCATAGACTTGGTTCCCTTTAGATATCGAAGAATCCATTTCACCGCTTTCCAATGCTCTTTTCCCGGATTCGACATGTACTTACTAACCACACCCACGGCTTGGGCGATATCCGGCCTCGTGCAAACCATAGCATACATAAGGCATCCCACGGCACAAGCATACGTCGTTGAAGCCATCTCCTTTAACTCATCATTCGTAGAGGGACATTGCTTTGCACACAAAGCGAAATGTGAAGCTAATGGGGTAGAAGTGGCCTTGGCATCCAACATGCCAAATTTCCCGATGACATGCGAAATATAATTTTTATGAGATAACCACAACTTGCCAACTTTTCTATCTCGTCTAATCTCTATACCAAGAATCTTTTGCGCCGCACCAAGATCCTTCATGTCAAACTCCCGGCTCAATTTCACCTTGAGCTCCGTTATCCGTGACATGTCCCGACACGCAATGAGCATGTCATCCACATAGAGCATTAACAAAACAAACGAACCATCATCAAGAACCCGAAAATATGCACCATGGTCATGATCACATCTCGTGTAACTAACCCGCAACATGAAGGTATCGAACCGTAGGTACCATTGTCGTGGCAACTGTTTAAGCCCATACAATGACTTCTTACGCCGGCACACATGATCTTCCTTTCCCACTTCCTTAAACCCCTCCGGTTGCACCATGTAAATAAGCTCCTTCAAATCACCGTGAAGAAAATCCGTTTTCACATCCATTTGCTCCAATTCCATATCGAATTGAGCAACCATTGCCAACAACACCCGTATCGAAGTATGCCTCACCACCAGGGAGAAGATCTCATCATAGTCAATCCCCTCTTTTTGTGAAAACCCCTTCGCTACTAGCCTTGCCTTGTACTTCGGTTCTTCTATTTTGTTAATTGCCTCTTTCTTCCTATACACCCACTTAGAGCCAACAATGTGTCGCCCCTTGGGTTTAGGAACCAACTCCCACACAGAGTTCTTTCATAGAGCTTCCATCTCTTCCGACATAGCACCCATCCAACTCGCCTTGACATCACAATTAATGGCATCTTTGTATGTCATTGGATCACCCTCACTAGAAATGAGAGTGTAATTGACCCCTTCCCAACCAAGCCTAGATGGTGGCTTGATCTCCTTATGCTCTCTGTTACGTGCTATGGATGGCACTTGCTCCACTCGTTGAGTGTCCTCCACCTCAACCGACTCCTCTCCCAAATCATCCTCATTCGGCTCCACCTCAACCGTGTCATCACCCGATTGAGAATCACTTGAACCACTAGTAGGTGCACTATCACTATTGGTGGTTGATGATCTCGAAAATACCAAAGGAATCTCGACGGTTCTAACACCACCGTCATCGGAAACTTCCAAGAACTCCTTGGCCTTCAACATGGACGTCTCGTCAAACCTCACATCCCGGCTAACAACTAGCTTCCTTGTAGATGGATCCCAAAGCTTAAACCCCTTTACCCCTTTTCCATAGCCTAGGAAAATACACCGGCGATTTCTCGGGTCATTTTTAGTCCTCTCGTCACTAGGAATGTGAGCCTACCCCGGACATCCGAACACCCTCAAAGTAGAGTAGTCGACCTCGTGCCCCGACCATACTTCTTCCGGACACTTCAAACCAAGAGTCGAATTTCGTGACCGATTCACCAAATGCATGGCGTGATCAAGAGCTGCCGCCCAAAATGATTTCGGTAACCCGACATGAAACCTCATGCACCTTGCCCATTCCATAATGGTGTGGTTCATCCTCTCCGCCACCCCATTTTGTTGTGGAGTCTTCTTAACGGTAAAGTTCCTTGTGATGCCCACATCTTTACAATACTTGAGAAACCCACCATCTCTATACTCACCCCCGTTGTCGCTCCTCAAATACTTGATCTTCTTCCCCGTTTGATTCTCCACCATGGCTTTCCACTCCTTGAACTTCTCAAAAACCTCAGATTTTTCCTTCAAGTAGTAGACCCACACTTTTCGTGAATAATCATCTATGAAAGTCACAAAGTATCTAAATCCGCCTATTGAAACAACATCCGAAGGCCCACACACGTCGGAATGAATATAGTCAAGAGTCCCTTTACTCTTGTTCGTAGATATAGTGAATTGCACTCGAGTTTGCTTCCCCATCACACAATACTTGCAAAAATCGAGCTTGCATCCGTGCACCCCTTTCAACAACTTTCGCCGATGAAGTTCTTCCATGCCCCGTTGGCTCATGTGACCAAGTCTCATGTGCCACAATTGTAGCTCGTCGATTTCAGGCTCCGTGGAGACTGCCGCTCCGCCCACTACCATATTTCCCTTCAATCTATAAAGATTGTTCGGTAACTTTATGCCGCGAAAAATCACCATCGATCCCCTTTTGACCTTCAAAGCCCCACCCTCGGCTTGAATCACACACCCTTTTGAATCGAGTGCGCCTAAGGAAATCAAGTTCTTTTTAAGTGCCGGAACGTGCCTCACTTCACTTAAGGTTCGGACAACCCCATCCCACATGTTTATGTGCACCGACCCGATTCCCACTACTTTGCACGTAGCATTGTTTCCCATGAGAATCTCACCACAGGTATTGGACGTGTAATCCTCAAAACATTCCCGGTTCGGACACATGTGGTATGAACAACCGGAATCTAGAATCCAACCATCAACGTGATCGGCGGAAAAAAAAGTAAGAACATCTTCGCCTTCCTCTAAAATAGCAAGACCGGCCACATCCTTAGTAACGTCTCCTTTCTTATCATCTTTCTTCCACTCTGAACAATTCCGTTTAAAGTGACCCTTTTTATGGCACTTGAAACACCCAGCTGTGCTAATGTCTCGAGATTGAGACCTTTGGAAGCCCCAGTTATTTGCACCCCTAGACTTCGACCTTCCTCTTCGTCCACCACCACCAACCTTGGCTACCAAGCCTTCACCTTGAGAAGATGAACTACCTCCACTGCTACTATTTTTCTTCTTCATGGCCACGTGAGAAATGATGTCCTGCATTACATCATTGAACTTGAGAGTAGTCTTCCCAAACATAAGTGTGGTGACAAAGTTCTCATATGAATCGGGCAACGAAGCAAGCAACAATAACGCTCGATCCTCCTCGCTAAATTAAACATCAATCTGATTCAAATCGTTGATCAAAGCATTGAAGATATTTATATGCTTCATCATATCACTGCCCTCCTTCATTTTTAACTTAAAGAGCATCTTCTTTAGAAACAATTTATTTGACAAAGACTTGCCCAAATAAATCTCCTCCAATTGATCCCACATGCCCTTAGCCATAGTTTCTGATATCACGTGATTGAGCACATCATCCGTGATATACATTTCAATTGAAGAAATCTCCCTTTGATCAATATCGCTCCATTCGGCTTCGGTCATATCCACCGGACGCTTCTCTATACCCAACAATGCTATAACCAACCGTTGTTGAACAAGAACACCCCGCATCCTTCTTTGCCACAAGCCAAAATTAATTTTCTCATCAAAAGGTTTTATCTCAAACTTCATTGAGCCTCCGGATCCATAACTAGGATCCCACTTCTTAGAGCCTCTGCTTGTAGAAGTTGATTCGAGAGTACGCGACACCTCCTCCGCCATTTAGAACAAATTCTAGAACTTATGCCAATATCACTCAAATTAATTCAAGCCGAACCAAAATACCGAGCAAACCGATCAACCAAAGCTCTAATACTGTACTATGTTGCGCTAAAACAGTCCTATATTAAGCAACCAAGACCATAAAACTCACTTCGGAATTTTACCAAACACTTGGTGTGCGGAAAACACCCAAGACCTTGTTCCTAATGAAAACTACGTGTGCAAACTCAAAACGAATTCACTAAGTATGGTATGAATTTTACAAAGACTCGATAAGAGGACTTACATAACTGATTCGACTCCCTTCAAGCCTTGGCGTGCTCCTTCGAACTTCAACCTCCGCCTAGAAAAAATCCCGGAGTCCACTAGAACCATGGAGTCCACCAATTAAGACTAAGCAACCATTAACCACACATGGTGACTTTCACCATATGAGAATGCCGCATCAAAATAAAAGCTTCTTCTTCTTTGAGGGATGCAGAAGCAAACCCAAACTTTTCCTTCTTGTGTTAGAGATGAACTAATGGTGCCAAACAACTCCACAAAAGATATATATATTTAAGAACTTGGAATAAACATAAACTAATTTTATGGGTTAAAACACATGTGTATAAGAGAATTTCTAATTGACAACTAGGACTTTTGTTATGAAATAATGGCTCTCCAAAATCTCTCAAGGAGGTTGCAAAAGTCTTAGAAAAGGTCTGTCCCGAAGTTGCTTTTAAAACTGTCATAAGATAGTGGGAAAAACTAGTGAAGAAATGGGTTAAAACTGCCAAAAAATTTCCCGCCCAGAAATCTCGTTCGAACGACCTTCTAACGAGGTTCTAGAGGCCAATTGGGAAAAGTCGTTGGCAAACTCGTTCGAACGAAATTCTCGTTCGAACGACAATTTCGAACAAAATGCTAGAATGGTCATTTTCAAAATTATGCCCAAAAACTTTATATACAAAGTTCTAAAGTAACCTTCTGAAAATAAAATTTATTTTAAGATAAAATTACACCCATTAAAAATGTTCCAAGCTCCTATATAAATATGTAATGCATTCATACCTTAGGAGAGATTGGAACTAAGCTGATGACGTGAAACGAGGCACATGTAAACCAACATTGATGTTCTCTTGATAAGTAGGCCGCAATGTCTTCAACTTTAACATGTCATAGTCTTGATGGATGGTCAATAACTCTATCCTATGGCTAAAATATTTTTGTTCGGAATTGAGACAACACTTCATTAAGACTCAATCGAAGACTTGTGTCCTTACACGGCCCTTACTACTGTTGCAATAAAAAGGAAAGATTCCTTTGTAGTTGGTTTGTCAATGGAGTAAGCTTCCCTCTCAGCTCCCAAGAAATCCAAAGATAAGAAAAGTGCCAACGAATTGGTTGGGGTGTGTCTAGAAGCTATTCGACCACAAAATTTGGACTTGGTGGAAAATGTTGCATTTAGTAGTTGTTAAAGTGCTACGTAGCTTCAATCCTTTTCTTGTAATTCCCCTGGGAAACCTCTATTTATTATGCTGTTGGTTCTTGGGTTTCTCGCTGGAAAAAATCTACATTTGGTGAATCCAAAGAAGGATCTTCCACTAGTGCCCCTTCTTAACCCAAAAGACATTTGGGCACCAAAACACTGAGGAAACGCGCAACTCATGAGCGTGTTTTGATACCACATGTTCAGGTCCAAGTACCAATCTCCCAGGTTCCTCTAAACCCACTATTTTAGATGATAGTTCAGTAAATAAAGATGTGGTAGCTACATCACTGCATCTTGCCCCAACACTACACATTTCTCATACTCTAGAGTTATATCTTACTTATTTTATACAAGTTTATTTGTATTGACGTGCTCACTCTGATAATTTTTCTATTTTTTTCTCTTTACTCTTTAGGAATCTTCATCTCTTGGTTATTCTCCATCACCCCCAAGGGACTCCCAAGACCAATCCTCAATGAACCTATCCTCGAACCAACTCCAGTTCACCGTTCATCAATAATTGGGCTTATATATTCAAGGTGTGCTTCCTCCATCTGTGTGAGTTAGATGGCATGTAGATTGTCACTGGAATATGAATTTTTTGGGTTGTTCGTTAGTGCTAGTGAAGTTTCCATGATGCATGAACTACTTTCTTTAGCAGCATCTGACTCACGTTCCTCCAATATTTTACCACCGGCTATAATTTCTCCAGTTAACCTGCCACAGGTAACTTATCTTTTCTTTTGGTTTGAAAAACTTCTAAGTATTCCTCATCAAACTGTTATGTTGATAATACTTAAGTGATATGTCCTTTCCCAAGTGGAAATTCTAGCTATTATTAGTGCACTGAACGAGTCTCTTCCACCTCACCCCCTTATGAGGACAATCGTGGATTGGACTCCATAAAAGAATTTTGAGGAGGTTAATATTAAATTTGTTTATAACTATTTTTTTTTTGCTATTTAATATCTTAAATCTTAAAAAGTTTTCTCTCCCCATGTTGATGCATTTCTCCCGGGGTGAACCGACGACTTCTGCCCATGAGGGTCCTCTACTGTTAGTGGAAGCTGCCCCTTCCACCTGTAATATTGGTGCTTCATCATCAATGCCTGTTTTCGGCCCGGCTCTTATGCTAGTTAAAACTTCACGTGCCAACTCAAGAGTAAGTTACCTCTTCTCAAAGTCCTGCCGTTAAAGCTAGGGATGCAATCACTCCCTTAGATTCCAATGTGGTTGTTCAAGCTCCTGAGGTACATTTCAGTTTTGTATATTTACTTTCTCAAAATGTTTGAAAATACATTAGCTTATTTACTTAGAAATATCTTTGCTAAAAAATGATAAAATTTCAAATCCCAGGCTTAGCAAACTCTTTGCAAGAAAAAAATTCAACTCTCAAACCTGTTTGGTGACTTAGCAGAATCTTTGCTCAGTTTTGTTTTTCAAAATCTCACACCTTCTCGGTGACTTAGTAACCTTGATGCTAAGATTTTATCAAATCTCAAATTTAGTAAACTTTTTGCTAAAAAAATGTCAAATCCCACACCTTCTTGGTGAATTAGCAATCTATTTTTCAAATCTCACTCCTGCTTGGTGACTTAGAAAACTATTATCTAGGATTTTTTCTTTTCTTAAGTTACCTCTGTCCTAACAAAGATTATGTCAAATTGCGACTAACTCTTATTGTAGTCTCTTTGTAGCCTGTTAGGGAACATGTTGCCTCTAATTCTTATTGTGGTCTCTTTACACTATGCGAGGTAACATGTCACAACATTTAAGGTACCTCAGGTTGTTCCATCTCAAGCCATTATTTCTCCTCAAAAAATGGGAAGTCACACCATTATTCCAGAGCTATCTCATGCTAGACTTTTTAGTGATAGTGATCATGGATTTAGGACTAACGCCCACACAACTGATAGTGAGTCTAGGTGTGAGATTCCATTGCTAAGCATTGCATCTCATGAATTCAGCCATCAGGTGCTTTAACAGTGCCCTTTTATTAAAGGTTTCCATGACATGATGATAGAATAACTTATTTGACAACACACAAAAACTTTAACTATAGATAATCTAAGGCCAAATATAGTTATAGTGGGTATAGACTACAAGGTATGGAAACCTTTGCAGCAGAGGCCGTGAACATTCAAATGGACATTCTAGATAGAGCTACAATTAAACATCACTTGAGTAAACTTAGAGATCAGTCTAAGGAAAGGATGCTTTCATGGAGAATCAGAGCGAACTGTACTTGAAGAAGTTGAGGCCTAAAGAGTTCATGAGGAAAGGATAAAGGAGATTAATCCCCTTATTGAGGATCTTAATAATAAAAGTCAAGGCATCTAAAGAGGCATTGACCAATGATGATACGAGAAATCGTACATAGGTGGATCTCGTGCCAACAAATCAAGTATGAAGTGTAGAATAAATAGATAAAGCAAGCAAATAGAGAGAAGACAAGATATAGAGTGGTTCAGCCCCTAAAATGGGCCTACGTCCACTGTGTTGCTCCTTTCTCATTATGTGCGTTGCATTGTACAATATAATCGTGCCTATAGGGGCGTACAAGTATGAGAATAAAGGAGAGTACATGGTAGTATTAGAGATTCCGGTTAGACCGTGAGGTGGTTGTGATGTAGACTCTAGGTCTCCAAAGCTTATGTTGGGGTGATGTAGAGAGAATCTGTGTTGTAGTGCCTCGGGTCTATCTCCGGACCTCCCTTCAATTCCAGGTGTGATCCTCTATTTATGAGGAAGTGTGTTGAGTCACGTGCCCTGAACATGTGGCGTATATCAAGTCTGCAATAGATGTGGATGAGGGCGTGCAGCCCAGTGGCAGAGCTGTACTGTTGGAGGGGGACCGCGGACCCTGAGCTGGGGTGCCGCAGCCTCTGATGGGGAGGGACGCACCCTATAGGAGTTCTGACCGCGCCCTATTGGTGTTCTGGCCGCGCCTTGAGTGAGATACCGATCGCGGCCTGTGTGGCCTGTGCGATTGTAGAAGTACTGCCACGGCAGGGTGCTATACTTGTACTATCAATAAGCCCCCAAGCCGTAGTGACAAGGGAGATATATTGGGATTGCGGCTAAGTAGCCTAGGTGCCGCGGTGCTTCCAAAGCGACGATTCGTCTTCCGCGCTCCCTTATATAAATTGTTTCTGGCCGTGGACTTCATTACGTTTTTAAAACTTTCGAGAGCAAATCGAGAGAATACCTTATTCTTTCTTCCTCAAGCATTTTTCGACAACCTTCCAAGGTGGTTTGAAGCTGCGTGTGGTGTTTCCAAGGTGGTGTGAGGCTGAGCATCGCTGATTTCTTCATTTCCAGGTAATCTTTGGATCCATAGACTTCGTAGTTTGTATTTCTTTCCAGTTTTTAATAATCGAACGTCTGAATCGCACACCAAACCTACTTCTAATTTTCATGAACAAACTCTAGCTGTTTGATAGGAATCTAGGGCTTGCTGTTCTTGCTGTTCTTAATGCTTTTCACCAAGTTCTTCAACTTTTGTGAATTTTGATCTTTAAAACGATTAAACGTTATATTTATCACCTGTTTTAAGAGTAAAGCCACGGCATGATGCCCCAACTTTAATCTATTCCCATTTTGGTCCTTGTGGCATACCGTGGACGTCTGCCGCGGTTTTTCTGGAACCAAGTCGCGGCGTTTAGTAGACTGGCTTAGGACCCTTAGGCTGATTTATCCTCCTTGGTTAGATGAGGGCCGCGCCCTTTGACATGGAGGGTTAGATGGTCACCCTTTTAGGTTCAATCAATAGTAGGCAATTCATGTAAATAATCTTTCCGCGGCTTCTTGGTCTTTTCCCAACCATACTGGCTGCGGCGCCTAACTGCGGACTTTACTTTTCAGGTACCGTTGCAGTCATATGAACTTTGACCCAGACGAGTTCTTGAGAGGCTTTTGGGCGAAGCATTTTGGGGCCTCTTCTCCTGAAATTTCTTCCGTGCATCCTCTAAGGTCAATAGGCCCTTGCAAATTAAAATATTGCCCAAACTGCATCAGACTCGACTCAGACTCCGCGGACTCCTCATCTGTGAAGGCCTTCCAATCTCCGCTGATGGAAGAGGAAGCCAACTCAAGTACCCAGCCCATAGGTGAAGGAGATATTGCCGCGGCTGCTAGAAATAAGCCTGGAGGTACATCAGGGAGGGCTGCGAGCCCCTTAGCCGCACTTGGTATCCGCAGCTTAATGACCCAAAATTGGGTTGATCAGGTGGCCGAGGCCTTCGAATTTCCGGAAAATTTGACGTGTTCAGCCCCTTCCGCGAACCAAAGACCGTGCACGACTCTATCTGATGACGGAATTTTCTTTCCCCTGCACGCGTTCATTTACGGGCTGCAGCTACCTGTCCCAGTTCCTATCCGTCGTCTTTTTCAGGCGATGAACCTGGCCCCGCACAGTTGGACCCTAATGGCTGGAGGGCCATTCTCGCTGCAATTGTCCTTTGGGAGAAGTTGTTCAAAAAGGACATCACTCCCGTGGAGTTCTTTTACTTCTACCGCCCAAAGGAAAACTCAGTAAAGTTCGCGGGCTACTACTACTTTTCTAGCCGCGACAGGGATGAGACCCTTTACACTGGGAGACCGACCAGTGTGAAAAACTGGAAGGGGAAATATTTCTACATCTCCGGTGAAGGCTGGGAGATGCACCCCGAGGAGAATAAAAGAGAGAGATCATATAAAATGCCGCAGCAGTGGGGGTCACCCTCAAAATTATGTATAAGATTATAGCCGCGTCCTTTTTATTTCACGTAACTTCCACTAACTTGAATTGTCTTTTCTTTCTGCAGTCCTTGACAATTTGCATTTGAACAAGCGGCAGGAAAAAAGAGTTGCTGAGGCTGCGGAAGTTCTTGCTGAGCGCAAGAAGTTCAACATACTTGTAACATCGATAACTATATTTGAGGCGGGATTTTTCCTAAACAAATCCATTCCTCAACAAATGGGCGCGGAAGGTAATTAACTGTGATATTATTTTTATTCCGCGGTCGTTTCTTTCCTTGAAATCGTGTTATTCTTTTTTAGGTGAGGAAGTTGATAGGGAGCTGCTGGCTGTACAGCTGGCAGAGATGGATGAGGACGGGGTCGTCCTGAATAACACCGCGCGAAGCAGAAAAAGGAAGAGGTCCAGAGCTAAGGTACCCGCTGCGGCCCCCATTGGAGATAAGGCCACTGATCCTGCCACGGATCAGGTGGTTAATGATGAAAACCCTACGCATCATGAACACTTTGATGACGACATAGGGGAAAATTTGGCCGCGGTTGGCCTGATGTCAGTTGAAGTCCCCGTTCCATCGTCCTCTCCTCCGCCGCCAACTGTAGTGGCGGTTAATGCGAATTTGCTATCTCCCCAATTCCGCTGAGAGTCCGGGCCAGACGGTAGGCCAAGGCCTCAATTAAGGCATCCTGACCCAAATTCCTCCTGGGACACTACTGCAAAGGCTGCGCAGAGAATGAGGCGAGCCTTGGATGCCGCGGACCTCGACAGGCTGGTTGGGGAGGATCACGAAGATCTGGAGGACTATGGCCTGCACAGCCTTCCGAGGGTACGTACTAGTCATTTAATCTTTGTATCTCATATATTTTCTGTACTTTTGCTAACGTCCTTTATTTTATACAGGCCGTCGATGTCATTGTGGTCCAGAAGAGGAAGTATGAGGCTTTGTACAGGCTGAAAGAGGCCGAGAAGAGTGCTCATGCCGCGGACCTGCAGTCTGCACGGGCCTCTTCTTTTGAGGCAGGGAAAGAGTCCGCTGCCGCGGCCCTCCAGGCAGCCCATATGGACTTGGAGAAGGCCACCAAGGCCAGAGAGGAAGCGGAGGAGAATTTCAATCAAGTCGCGGAATCTCTGAAATCATCACATGCCTAAATAGCCGAAGCCGCCCGTGTTGCAGAGATTTCAAATACCAAGCTCGCCCTCCTCCAGCAAATATATCAAGAGCTAGAAGCCAAGTCTGCTCAGAAGGATGAAGCCCAAGACGAGGCATACAAAAATGGAAGTTGATCATGGCGACGCCCTCCAGCTAGCCATAGATCATGCCGTGGAGTCATTCAAAGGCTCCAAGGATTTCTTCCTCACCAATAACAAGGCATACCTCCGCGGCTACCAGGAGTTGCGGCAGAGAATCATTAAGAACTTCCCTGATGCCAAGGAGACGGTCCTCGCTTGGAAATTAAGTGATGCAGAACATCAGGAGTACGTTGCTGAGCTGAAGGCCGTGGCTGAAGAAAGAGTAAGGCTGATAGCCCAAGCAGAGGCAGAGGCAACGATTGAGGACGGGGAGACAGAGACTGCCGCGGGCGGAGAAGATGCTGATGATGATGATGATGCAGCCTCTTAAATTCTCAATTTTCTATTGCATCATCAACTTTTTGTAATCTTAAATTCTTAAATTCTTAATATAGGGCTGCGTCCCTCCTCTTTGTAATCTTAAACTTCTGTTGTGGGCGCGGCCTCCATTCTGTAATCTACGACTATAAATACAAAGGCCGCGGCCATATTTTTGTCACTACTTAATATTCCTTGCTTTTCAATATTGCATGTTTTACATTGCCTGCTATAATGAATGGTTGCACGTTACTGCCTCATATTTGCAACTTGCTTTCTGTATTGAATGAACTTGTAGGACTTGTAGCTAGGTCCGCGGCAGCATGGTATAATTCGATGCAATCTTGCTCTTATCAATCATCCGCGGTGTCCTTGTCACTTTGGCCCTTTTTTGTTCTGCCCATGCACCTTTCACTGTAGGGCCGTGATCCCCCAAGCCGCGGTGCCAATGAAGTATGGTTTTGGGGCTGCGGCTTAATTTCTTCAATTTTTCGTAGAAGCCGCGGACCCTTTGGTTATCTACTCTGCCATGTAGAAATAATGAATAGATTGATGCCGCGGTAATTTGAATGAGGGCAAATATTCTGAATTCAAGTCCACCTCAGCGACTCTCAGTCGCTTTTTCCATTCAGCTGTGGCAGGTTTCCATCCAGTGCTAGGGCAGTGGTGGATGAGGATGCCACGGCATCTACTTGACTGCTGACAAGATAATGAGGCTGTAGAACCTTGCCCTTGGGAAATCGAGGCCATCCTTCTGTAGGTTTGATATGCTTCATGATCATAGTAACAGAGCCTCCTATAGCCGCTTCGATTGTCTTTCATGGCTTTCCTTTAGTCGATCTTGGGACACTATGAAGCCTCCCCAGGCTGGGTTACGTTATTAAGCCACCTATAGCTAATATGCGAGACACTATCAAACCTCTCTAGGCTGGGTTATGTTATTAAGCCACCCACAACTAATATGCGAGACACTATCAAGCCTCTCCAGGTTGGGTTATGTTGTTAAGCCACCCACAGCTAATATGCGAGACACTATCAAGCCTCTCCAGGCTGGGTTATGTTATTAAGCCACCCACAGCTAATATGCGAGACACTATCAAGCCTCTCCAGGCTGGGTTACTGGGTTATGTTATTAAGCCACCCACAGCTAATGATATATATTAAGCCATCCCTGGATAGACATTGTAAACCTCCCAGCTCGATGACGAGTCCCAAAAGCTAAGAATGGGCATTATAAGCCCCCGGGTACTTGAGTTGGCGTTGTAGGCCCTGGTGGCTGATAAAAGCTCCTTGAATCCTCAGATGCTTTTGCGAATATGGTCATCATATGAAAAGATGTAGTTGCACATTGCGAGGGGAACTTATGAGCTAATGAAGGTCGTAACCCATCCATAAGTGCATCCCGAAGTAGAATAATCTTTCGAGATAATTTTGTTATATTTCCTCTGAAATCTGTTTGAGACAAAAAGTCTTTTTGTGAGGTAGCAGGTTATGAAACCAAGAGAAATATCAGATATAGCTAAACTTGCTAGTTCATATATTTATATATGTATGCTGCAGCTAATGACTTTGTTAACAAAACATAAAGTCTCGAGTATTAAGGCTACAGTGAGCTTCATAAAACATAAACAAAAATAGTTAAAATTAGAAAGACTAAGGATGAGATGCGGTATGCAGTCTCTGCTAGGTCTGGCTGAATCCCTTATGCATTCTTCAGGAATCGCTGTAGCATCCCTTGCCCGATTAGCCTTTCAACTTCATCCTTCAGAGCATAGCATTTCTCTGTGTCGTGGCCATGGTCCTGATGGAATCTGCACCAGATAGCTTTGTTCCTCTTGTGGGGTGGAGCTCTCAATTTTTCTGGCCACCTCAAAATCTTGTCCCCTTTGATGAACTCGAAGATCTCTTCAATCGGGAGGCTCAAATGAGTATAGACACCCGACTTTTTCTGCCTTTTTTGACCCCTGACAGTTGCTTCCGCGGCTTCATTTACTGCCGCGGCAGGCAAGGTTGGCTTTGTTGTTTCCTCCACTTCCGCGCCTATGTTTTTAGATGCCGCAGTCTCCAGCATTAGCACCCTCTGAGTTAAAAAATTGACCTGGGTCTGAAGTGAGACGTGGCTGTCATAGAGGTGATTAAGGTGATTGTATAGTTGCACAATCTCATCCCTGACTTCTGCACTCTGGTTGGATTCTCCTTCCATCTCTGCTTTTGTTAGTCTTTATAAAGTATACAGAATCTGAGACAAAACTTAACAGAGGTGAGTGATCACAGAAGTATCAGGAAGGAGGGTTTGAATTGCTCCATGATTATGCTGCTGAGGCCGCGGCCAGTATGGCACATAAGTGCACTACCGCAGCCTTTCAATGTTATTCACCAAGGTCGATCCAAAGGCCACTCAAATCCCTCCCACGATGATTTTGAACTGTTGTGGAAGGTCCGCACCAGTAGGGGTCGCGGCATGAGATACTGCTGACCTTACAGGCCGCACCCCTATCTGGGCAGGGGAGAGATCCCAAGACAGGAGCTGATATTTTCTCCCCCAACACGTGAAGAAAACCTACTAGGGTCCATTGATGAGAGAATTTCCTTGCGGCGTGCAATATGGCACAACTTCAATGGAAACCCTAGATCATAGGTAGATGACAACAAAAATGGGGTAGATACAATCCCTCCCTAATCATTCATCTTTTTGAGGCAAAATCCCGTCATGCTTTTTAGCATTATCTAGATGGAATGATATCATAGGGGTATGCAAAATAGATCCAAAGCCATTAAGTGAAGATCCAAAGATAGTTCCAAAAATATGAAATTCCCGTTAAAGGGGGCGAATGTGATGCAGATTCCAATAACCGGTAACCGACCCGCGAGGAGATGATCCAAAGGACCCTCAGGGATCGAATAAGGTGTTTGAAGAACTCATATATGTAGAGAAACAAGATTGAAGTATCTCGTTCCCACAGACGGAGCCAAACTGATGATACGAGAAATCGTACATAGGTAGATCTCGTGCCAACAAATCAAGTATGAAGTGCAGAATAAATAGATAAAGCAAGCAAACAGAGAGAAGACAAGATATAGAGTGGTTCAGCCCCTAAAATGGGCCTACGTCCACTGTGTTTCTCCTTTCTCATTATGTGCGTTGCATTGTACAATATAATCGTGCCTATAGGGGCGTACAAGTATGAGAATAAAGGAGAGTACATGGTAGTATTAGAGATTCCGGTTAGCCCGTGAGGTGGCTGTGATGTAGACTCTAGGCCTCCAAAGCTTATGTTGGGGTGATGTAGAGAGAATCTGTGTTGTAGTGCCTCGGGTCTATCTCCGGACCTCCCTTCACTTCCAGGTGTGATCCTCTATTTATGAGGAAGTGTGTTGAGTAACGTGCCCTGAACACGTGGCGTATATCAAGTCTGCAATAGATGTGGATGAGGGCGTGCGCCCCAGTGGCAGAGCTGTGCTGTTAGAGGGGGAACGCGGACCCTGAGCTAGGGTGCCGCGGCCTCTGATGGGGAGGGCCGCACCCTATAGGAGTTCTGACCGCTCCCTATTGGTGTTCTAGCCGTGCCTTGAGTGAGATACCGGCCGCGGCCTGTGTGGCCTGTGCGATTGTAGAAGTACTGCCACGGCAGGGTGCTATACTTATACTATCAACCAAGGCGGTGAGTGATTGCGAAGCAAAGTTGGACAAGAGATACTAAGGCCAAATGATACTCTATGCCATCGTGGAAGTTAAACATGCTTGTGTTTAAGATGATATTTTAATGCACGAGGGATATTTCACCTCCATAGAACTGTGGTTCCTTATAGGCTAAGAGTATTTTTTGCCTTCTTGTATGTCTGGGTGATTGTCTGCATTTTTAATGTAACTCCATTAAATTTGAAAAACAAAGAAGGAATATTTGTTACATACATTCTCATTTGTGTACTTGTGGCCATCCCGATCTCTACCTTTACCCAGTGGGGGTGGGGTGGGGTGGGGGGTGAGGTGGGGAAGAAAGGGGGAGATAAGGTCTCACACCCTCTTCCTCTGGGAGCGCATCGGTCATCGTCAGTGTGGGGTAAATGTAAAGAGAGGGAGTCGCCAGCCTATTTTGCATAAAACAGGCAAAAGAATATGTCACCGCCTTGAGAGGACGACATCAAAGACAAATTGATGCTCACGAAACCAATAGTTTAGAGGTTCAGCGGCTAAGTTACGAAACGGGAAGGTGTTAGGCACCCATCCCGCCCTTTTGGTCTCTCGTGGTCTTGTGTTACAATTTTCCTTAATTTCTTCGTGAAGTGTGTGCGCGCATATATATAGATGGAGATCGGAGTCGCCTGACTCATATCATGCTAAAGATAGAGTGAGGTCATCCATAGGAATATTCTCAAAATAATATTTAGAAAATACGATGTGTTCAGTTATCTAAATATTGATCGTTATGATGAAATGATAATATATGTTAGATAAAATGCCAATATGGATCACAAACATAATATATCTTAAATAATGTAGAGATAAAAAGGATGTAAATCGAAAGATGGAAAATGGAGAAATTTAACTTGAGTCTCAGGTCTTTATCCGAAACACCTACGTAGCCTATAAAGGCATCAAAGTCCACGTAGTTTGTATGTGGCATAAGGGAGGGGTTTATCGCATATATTCAAATGGGAGTTTATTATATGTGTGTGTGTAAAAAATGTATTTTAGTTTTGAGAAATTATGGTGGATATTTCCGTTGGAATTTATAGGTGTAACCCTCTTTTTCTTTGTTTGTTTTTTTCTTTAAAGAAAATAAAGTATGTGAAATATAACAAATAAAGGATGAAGTATTAATGTGTATGATCTCAAGTAAAAACTACATTAAGAATTTATGTAATCTAATGCAAAAATAAAGAATTCAAAGAGAGAGAAGGATTTTTGGACCTTTTTTGGAGAATTGAGGTTTGATCTTGATCTTTGATGAACTCCCTTGAATTTTAATATGAATGTTGGATGAAAGAGAATGACATTTTGCTAAATTGGGTATGAAAATTATGGGAATGCAAAATGGAAAGGAATTTCACATAAGGAAACTTTCCTAATTGAAAGAGAATGGTGCTGAGATCATTGATACTGATGGATATGAAGTCTCCCCCGAGAGTGATCTCGTGCCATCCATTTTTAGGGTAGGGGGTACCGATCAAAATATCCTTAGCCCTGCCAATACACAGGTAACCCTACACTATCGATAGGAAGGGAAATGGACTTGCCAATCGGCAGTCTCGTGCAGATTTTTTCAAAAAACTGGTCGTAGAATGCAATTCATAAATTCGAATCGCGCATCGGGAAAACCGTTAAAAAGGTAATTCAGAGACCTTCAAGAGTCCTTTAGGACACTCTTGGGTCCGGTAGTTTGGCTCAAATAAAGCTCGAAAGTGCTCATCGATCCTTTGGACGGGAGATCATCGAACGGTAATGGATCGTTTGTACAAATCGTAAGTCAGAATCACGGACGAGTCATACCATTGGAAATTTTATGCGAGATACTTCGACATTCCAAAGATCTTTACTTTGACTTTGGTCAACTGGGGCCTGAAGCGCCCGGTGACCTTTCGAAGTAAAAAGGGTCGTTCGTCCGTATCCTAAGGCTGATTTGCGCACGAGGTGGATAGTTAGAAAGTATATTCGGTCGCCTTAAAATATTCATTTAATATCATTCAATATGAAGAGTTAACATTGGTTAAACGGAGCCCGAGAGTGCTCGGTGGCCTTCAGATATATTTTTTGGGGAAAAGGGATCATATGTCCTGACGATTATCCCATTTTGTGCACGAGGTGGATCGTTCGAAAGGGGTTTTTAGTGCCCTTGGAAGACTCCAAGAGCTTTCACTATAATGATGGAGGTGATTGGGGTCAAATTGGGCCTCGAGAGCGCCCGATGGCCTCCAGATCGATTTTCGATAGTAAAATGGTCCTTTTGTCTGAATCGTTATGCCAATTTATGCACGGGGTGGATTATTGGAAAGGTGATTCAAATCCCTTTAAATATTTTATTGAGATTTTGCTCTGATGATATAGTTGACTGGAGTTAAACGGGGCCTGGGAGCTCTCGATAGCCTCTAAATCGATACTGAGAGTATAACCTAGGGTTTGTAGTGAAATGAGAAGGTGTTAGGGACCTAAGGAGAGGCTTAGGGGGCCTAGAATGTGGTATCTACAGAGCTCCTCAATGGGTGAGCTTAGAACAAGTGAAAGCCATCGAATAGACACCACATGATGTTTTGGGAAGGAGGTCGATTCTGCGGATCTAAAGGGATGAGGATGACCAACCCAGAGGGTTGAGGTAATTTTTGGAGATCTAAGGTAATGCAAGGGATGGCCAATTCTGTGGATCGAGGTCAATTCTGAGGACCTTGAATGGGAACGACCAATTCTGAAAGTCGAGGTCAATTCTGAGGACCTTAAGTAAAAGCGACCAATTTTGAGGGTCGAGGTCAATTCTGGGGGCCTTAAGTTGGAGCGACCAATTCTAAGGGTCGAGGTTAATTTGTAGGACCTAAGTAGGAGCGACCGATTCTGAGGGTCAAAGATAATTCTGAGGGCCTTAAGTAGAAGTGACCAATTTTGAGGATCGAGGTCAATTCCGAGGACCTTATGTAGGAGCGATTAATTTTGAGGGCCGAGGTCAATTCTGAGGACCTGCAATGGGAGCAACCAATTCTGAGGGTCGCAGTCAATTATGAGGACCTTTAGTAGAGGTTACTAATTCTGAGGGTCGAATCCAATTCCAAGGGCTTAAGTAGAAGTGACCAATTCTGAGGGTTAAGGTCAATTCTGAGGACCTTAAGTAGAGGTGACCAATTCTGAGGGTCGAAGCCAATTTTGAGGGCTTAAGTAGAAGTGACTAATTTTGAGGGTCGAGATTAATTATGAGGACCTTAAGTATGATAGACTAATTTTGAGGGTCGAAGTCAATGCCGAGGGCTTAAGTAAAAGTGACCAATTATAAGGGTTGAGGTCAATTATGAGGACTTTAAGTAGAGGTGACCAATTATGAGGGCCGAAGCCAATTTTAAGGGCTTAAGTATAAACGACCAATTCTGAGGGTCGAGGTCAATTATGAAAAACTTAAGTATAGGTGACTAATTTTGAGGGTCGAAGCCAATTTCAAGGCCTTTAAGTAGGGGCGACCAATTTTGAGGGTCGAGGTCAATTTTGAGGACCTTAAGTAGAGATGACCAATTCTACGAGTCGAAGCCAATTCTGAGGGATTAAGTAGAGGCGAACAATTCCGAGGCTCGAGGTTAATTCTGAGAACCTTAAGTAGAGATGACCAGTTATGCGGTCAAGCCAATTTCAATGGCTTAATTTTGTAGCGTGAGGATTTTGGAGACTCTACCGAGGAAAGAATATTAATTCGAGTATTGTATGTAGCCCTACTGGGGAATTTTCTTCGATATTTGTTGTGTCCCTTGAAGGCGTTACTGGGAGATATCCAATTGGATTTAAGAATTCCTCTGGGGAAATAATTTTGGGAGAAAATGTGGTGTTAATTTAGTTGGGAATTTGAGAGGCTTGAAAAAAATGTTTTTCTTGGTGAAAAAAGTTTTGAAAATCATTTTTAGGAATTTTCTGGGGAAGTTTAGGGATTTTTCGGAATTTGTTGATAATTTTTGTACAAAATTTTAGGGAGGTGCCTACCGGTAGGGTGCCAATGGTAGTGGCGCGGTCTTTTGGACTACATCAAGCAGGTGAAGGGACAATGGCAATCAGTATGTGGCTGGGGACTGCCGATCGGCATGACCCTTAGCCTCCTATAAAAAGGGGTGATATTTCTTCATTTTGCATAGCTCTTAGATCTTCCATCCTCCGCCCTTCCTTTCCGCGATCTGTTATAGCGTTCTTCTCTCTTTCAAGACTAAGAAATGGCGGATTTTTCAAGCAGTGCGGTCCACTTATCATGGTTGAGTGTTGACGACTGGGAGCATTTGGAGTGGCGAGCCAGGGTGTCCCTAGTGTTGGGTAATGAGAATTTCTTTGACTCATTTGAGCCGGTTGCGAATGAGATAACCCTTCTACATGAGCGTGCGCACCATCGATCATTTAGGGTGGTTAAACCTAGTGGTTATGTAAGTGTTGATTACCTTTGGTATTTCCTTTTTTTCCTTATTTTTTCAAGGGTTTTTTCTCTTTCTTTAATAGACTGATATATATATATATATATATATATATATATACATTGAGCCTGCATTCCCAGGGGATGACAAGGTTCAAGGATGTCTGGGAGCACTTTTTTTCGGTGGTTCACATGGTGGTTTCTTCAGCTGGCTTTGGTAGTTTAGCATCTGCATTGGATGAGACACCCCGTTCGACGGATGTCCTTCGCTCTTTAGGAGAGAGGTGGTGGGATATTACCCACTTCATGCATTTTTGTTTTGGGAGATGACAGTGATCCCATGGATGTAAAACAGCTGCTGAGGCTGGACTGTGAGGGGCCCAGGTAGAGATGGATCTGACTTTGTAGGTGACGCTGATGGTGGTGGAGGCAGCGTTGGGTGATGTTAGGCGAATTGTCTCAGGGGAATCCATCCATCTCTCTCTTCTGAAAGAGTTTTTATTGAGTTGGAAGATCGATGAGACTGATGGGCTACAGGTGTGGTAGATAGCCCATTTATTTATCCTTTTGTTGTTGTTGTTGTTGGGGGGGGGGGGGGGTTCTAGGGGTGACGAGTGGCGTCGTCGTCCACTTGTGGTTTTTTCCATACTTGAGGGTATTTTCACATGTCCCTCTATTTGATCGGGGGGACTGACTTTGGCGACCCTTTATTCGTCTTTGGATGCATTCATCCGGTGCTACCGGCAGACCTTTACCGGCGCCATGCATCTTTTGGAGGTATTTTTTCCTTTTTTACATTTTTCCTTTATGCATTTTTCCTTTATAAATAATATTTCTTTTTTAATAGTCCCTTATCCATTGTAGACGTGGTTCTATGAGGTGATTGGACTTAATGCCCATTTGATAGGTTTAAAGGATGAGTCTGTGGGGGACTTTTACTGTATGTACCGGTGGCGAAAGTCCAACCGATAGTCGAAGCAATTTTCTCTTTGGCAGTGGTGCGTCATGGCTTGAATGGCCTGACGAGCAATCGGGTATGTTCACTTTTCCTCTTGAGACCATTTTTCCTCGATGAACTTTTTCAAATATTTATTTTTTGCTCGGGATCTTGTAAGTGACCTTCTATCCCTGGGGGATGGCCATTCAGCACACGAGGGTGACCGGTGGAAATGCGTAGCTGCATCATTTATTGGCGCACGAGTTTGGCTACTCCTAGTATCTGAGGGAGAGAGTAGTTCAACAGGTGGTGGAGGACGAGGTTATGGTTCCACCTATGAGGCCCTTGAGGTACTGAGGTGGGAGCGGGATAAACCGGAGGAGGTGAGGGTGGCGAAGATGGTCGGCGAGAATTATTCATCGTATATCGACACGGAGATGACTTTTGATTATCTAGATTTTATGTCGAGATGGCTAATGCCACCCAATATATATGACGTTATGCGTCTTTCGCTTGCAGTTTCTGGTAGGTGCATGAGTCAACCTATGGGTCCCACCCATAGTGCGGGTTGTGCGTCGACATCAGTGGTGTCAGCGACGCTAAAGGTTTTGTTTTTGTGGTTAGATCCTCCCTCCTATAACATCAGACTGTCTGGGGGAGGATCGGTGAGTATGCTGCATCATGCCAATGCAATGGAAACGGAGGTGCTGTGGCTGACGGAAGACATCCTTCAACCGGAGGTATAAATTTTATTTCTTTGACTTTTGTCCTTTTCATTTCTTTCCTTGCCTCAGGCTGACTGATTTTCTCTTTTCTATTTTTCTTATAGCACGTCTGGGTGTCGACTACCTGGTTGAGTGACATCCGGGATTTGGTGGCTTCTGCGACCGTTCATATCTGGGAGTCAATCCCAGTTCCTTCTTGCTTGGTGCCATCTGCTTCATCTGAGGAGTGGTATGGATAGGGTAGCGGGGGTTCCTCAGTTCGTCGCAGGGAAAAATGCGTACGCTGCAGGGATGGGGGGTCTTAGAGAGAGAGAGAAAGAAAGAGAAGGTGAGCGAGAGAAAATGGTTCTTTTTTTGGGGATTCGGGTTGAGTCCCGTTGTTTTTATAGTTTTTTCTTTATTGCAAGTCAAATGTAATGAAGAAATATATATGCAATGGAATGGGATTTTATTAATTTATCTCTGTTTTAATGACTTAATGCACATTTTACTTTGCTGCTAAGACTATAAAAAGTATTATAATAACTTAAAATGAAATGAATTTATTTTGAGAGAGTATAAGTAAAAATACAAGGAAATCGGCCTGACTTCGAAAATAAAAATAATATATGCTGAGCTTTTTGATTTTGACAAATAAGGAAAAAGGGGAATTTGTAAAAATAGGGAGATGCCTATTTGCATACCCCTTGTCGAGCCTATCCACAGGTCAGTCTAGTCCAATCACTCGAAGTCTTTATTGCACTTTCTTCAACTACTTTGTCCTTAATGGGATAGGGTTTCATCCGGATTTTGTAGGACCCTTGTCCGTAGCCAGTTTTTTTAATTATAAAAAGGGGAAAGGTGGAGTGTTTTTTTTCATCCATCCATATTTCCTTTCTTTTTCTCATTTATTGCCTCTTATCTTATCATTTCCAATATGGCTCTGCCCGTAAGTGTTGAATTCGCCTTTTACCTAAAAAATTTAGAGGTTATGTGCTCATATAATGTAGACTATGATACCTTCAACATGCATTGGGTTTCATTATGGTGCAACCATCATATTGATTGGAACATTTTGATGGTGGAGGTATAATTTAGGTACCCCGAGGATCATGCCTTTCTCTTTGGTTTAGACGAAGTTTGTTCGACTTACGAAGAGTTCTTTGCTATGCTGGGGTTAAATCCCAATGTTGCGACGACCATACCTGAATTTTCTCAATCCCCTCAGGCACTATTGGCAGAATTTATCCATATTTCACCTTCGAGAGCTCTATCATTGGTCACGAGAGGAATGATCTCCCTCCCGACTATGTTATATTCTATGCGTCTATAGGATATTGGTGATGTGGGTTATGTCGGAGCTGTCACCCTTGGCTTAACTTCAAAATTACTGTTAGTGATCGGGGAACTGCTGGTCGATCCTCAACTTGTTGCTATTGCTATGTGGATGTCATACCGTCGCAATCCTACAACGATGATACGGGTAGAGACCTTAAATGGTCTATATACTTGGCGGGATGGTCGTTCTGAGTTTTTGAGAGTCACCCCCGTTATGGTGTTCATGTGTCTATCAGAGAGATTCCATTTGGAGGTCCCTCCTGAATATCCCTTGTGCTGCTAGCACTCCTTAGACACCTGCCACTGTTGGTGCTGAAGGCCTTTGGACTTGTTTCTCGTGCTCCCCTTGGCCCTTCTGACCCTACTTCTTTGGACACCTAGAAGCTTGATGTCCTATCTCTCCACAAACAAAACACGCGCCCCTAAAAGGTCCAAAATTTATTCCCGAGTTCTGCTCACCCTGCTGTCCTTGTCCCTGAGGACCCTGTTGAACATTATTGACCTGTTGTTCCTGTCTCGTTCTCTCTCTCTCTTCCAAGCTTGGTCATTGCTACCCTTATTCTTTCCTCCCTGGCCATTGGACTCTTGCCTTTTTCCCAACTTCTTATGATAATTTACCTTCTCCTGCCACAGTAACATTGCGACGTCCACCACTTGAGTGTATATTTTGTATGTTGGATTAGTTGACACCATTTGCCTGATAGACCATGATTACCCTTTGATAAAACACTCCATTTTCCTCGCCTCAATATTGACCTCCTCCGGTACAAATATCGATAAATTTGCAAACTCTTGTTCATATTCAACCACTGATTTTGATCCATGTTCCAAGTCCAAAAATCCTCTCGTCTTTGCACACCGAATCGCAAATGAAAAATACTTATTGTTAAAATTTATCCGGAAGTCCCCATAATTCAAACGATCTCCGATGTAGTGACACTCTCTCACCACTGTAATGCATCCCCAGTCAGCTTGAATGTCGCTAACATCTGCTTCTGCACATTAGTGCAGTCCATCATTCTCAAGTTCCTCTCCATATCTCTCCTCCATTGGTGAGCAACCGTTGGGTCTGATCCCCTTGTAAAGGTGGGAGGATTTCCCTCATGGAAGATGTCCCTCACCCTATCCCAAGTTGAAGCGGGAGTACCCAACTGCCGTACCTCTAAAGTCTACCATCTTTATCTACCAACTTCAATACCAACCGCCGTGGCCTCACGCACAATTACTGCTAACTCCTAGGCATCCAACACAAACTTCATCTACCTCTCGTAGACTTTAGAACCACAAGCTAACCCCTCTCTCCTATCTCCAGTCCGCCTAGTGTTCGCCATATGAAAAGACGGGAATAAAAAAAACAACAGACTCAGAATAACTAAGAGTAGAAATCATCAAAAGAAATCGAAGATAGCAACGTGGGAAGTAAAAGGGACTCGCAACCTACGAGACCTAATACCATGCTCTGATACCATCTGTAATACCCCGCACAATCTGACAAACGGGGTGGCTAGCCGTCACCGACAAATTATGCCGGGAGTCACTATATAAAATACCATTCTTAGCATGTGACATATATGAGACATATAAAATTCATTCCACAAGATAATAATTTAAATCAATCCCAATAAATAATAACCATTCATGCGATATAAAATCCATCAACATGCTAATCTTAAATTTAATACAATCTCCAATAAATATAAAATTGAATAAAAGATCCAACCATGAATATCTAAATAAAAACCCTCAACAAATGTGGAATCGAATGGACCACCAAACCCATAATAAGAGTCTCACAATAAAATGCGATGGAAAGTAAACTAAACTAAACTACTAAGCATAAAATAAATGAACTCCGGCTGCACCTCCAAGATATAACTCCAAGCTCCAATGCATCCACTCCAATACTTGTACCTGAAAATGTTAGTCAACGCCCAGGGTCAGAGCCCCGAGCATGAATACACACTACTCCCCTTAATTAGGGTTCGTGAACCTGGACAGTAGCATTATACATGATAAATATCACAGTAGAATATTTTAAAATTAAACGAGATAATTAATAACGATGCGAGTAAATAAACGACATATGCCAAACTATGCAACTGTGCTACCCCACAGTCTAAGTCCGATTATTTAACCATCTAACTTAATTTCAATTAAATTCAATTATTTATTTCCATCATTTATAATATCATCTCCGGGACTCCAACTCAAAGCTTTATCACAAATTAATGGTTTGGTTACGGGACCCCCGCTGTATTACACCACACCCATTCCCCTCGTAATAGCTAGTCGATCCGTGTTCTGTCAACCCCGCACTTCTTGGCTAGGCTCCACGCATGACATGTCATAATAACCATCCAACCCATTTAACTGTCAACCCTACACTTATTATGCCGTCACATACCCACACGTCGCAATAGCCAACCCACCCGTTTAACAGTCAGTCCTGTACTTATTAACGATGCCAATACATTTTAATTCCCGTTTATTATCTTAGGCATAAATTCTCAAATTCTCATTTTCATATTTTATTTACCCCACACTTTTTTATCGATGTGATATACTCAAAACACCCTTAGACCCATACCTAAGTTCTCTAAAACCCAAATACGACCTACCCTATATTATAAAATGAATCTCTATCAATAACTTCTCCCTAGTCTTATGCCTAGGCCAACAAAATCAGCAGAACGACGTAAAAATCAGCCCCACCCCGGAATATCCCATTCGTAAAAATCTACACTAACTAGTCCCATACCTAGAAAGTGTTAACCGTATCTAAGGCCTACCCACTAGTCCCATACCTAGCGAGCATTTTAATAAATAGGTGATAGCATATTACCCAACAACCTCGTCATCCCTTTGATGGAAAATATGAATAATAACCAATCACAGAATCCAAGTATAGCAATATGGAAATTTCCTCATAAGATCATCATTTTATTAATTTTAATTTCATTAATAACACCGTCGTCATTCTTAGCACAATTATTATCATCTAACAATTTTAGATGAATCAACATGCGAGTTTATGAATCACAATAATAATCAACTTTTATAATAACTACATAATATATGAGTGTGTATGCGTCGTGTTTTTAATTAAATAATATTCCCACAATTTCTACATGCAACCTATACCGAAATAACCCAAAACCCATCTCTATTCTATGCACCCAAAGGTTTCCAATATTAATTCATATTTAAGAATTTTCATAAAAACAGTACCAATTTACTTTTTCACTTTTCCTAATTACGGTTGCAAATTTATTTTAAGAAAAACATGTAATTAAATTTTTAGGAGACACTTAAAATTCATAATACTAAAGGAAGAAAATAGAGTATCCATGCCTGTGTGAGATTTGAATGATAAATCTTATTAGACAAGTTCTTTCTTCTCGAATAATTAACCAAGTGTTTTTCTTACACGAACGAGAAAACACCAATTGAGCTTTCAAAAATTGAGTTGAACTTGAAGAAGATTTAGGGCTAAGTCTTGTAGGTGAAAGGAGATAATTTTGGATAAGCTTTCTGGTTGAAAAGTTGGGGTAAAAGTGATTAGAAAAGTCTATCCCCGAATTAGTTTTAATATAAAAGCATTAAGAGTTGGATTCCAATTAGAATTCTTATTAAACTACAAATATACCAACACTGTTGTCGCCGAATCGATTCGGTCGACCTGACCACCCAAGCTCGCCCCAAAAATTTATAAAGCCCAAATTAAATCCAATTTTAACTTCGATTTCGATTCCAATTTCGATTTAAGTTGTTTTTTCCATAATTAAAATCCAACAATTTAACTTACCAAAAATAATTAAATCCAATTTTTTTTTCCGAATTAATTTATTTTAAATTCAAATTTAATTTAATTAAATTCCGATTGAAATTTACGGGGTGTTACACTTCTCTCTCTAAAACCGGTCTTTCTCTCTCCTCATGTCCAGGCATTTTAGGCGATATTTTACGGCTCACCTTGATTATTCATTCTTCCTCCGATTCCAAGTAACTTCTATCATCCACCCTTTCAAGGTTTCCCCTTTACAATGTTGTTTTTTTCTTTTTCATATTTTCTGGTGAGTTTTACTATTTTTCGAGCTCCACAATTAGTGGCTTCAGGGTTGCCATTAGGTGGTTTTTTGGTGGGGTTGAGAGTTGATCAATAGCCCTTAGGTTTCCAAACTTCTTTTTTCAGCCTTATCTGCCCATTAAATCAGCTATATGGTGAACCATTTCTTCCTTTGTTCTTGAATCCAAATGATACAGTTGATCATTTTGATCTTTGGGTCAAATAACAAACTATTTGTCCCTTTTTCCTTTTTATTTCTTTTAAGTTAAAACTTGTCGACTTGAATGTTAAAGACCCTTTAGGAATTAGCGGGACGATTTGCCACACTCAGGGAGAGGTATTTCCAAGAGATTCGTAGGGTTGAGGAGGAGAACGAGACTCAACGAAGAACTAGGGCCCACCGTACTCACCCAATCATTCCTATTCCTTTAAAGGCCATTATAACCTCATCCTTTGAAATCGGTAGAGACGAGATGCCTAGCTCGGTGTCTGTCCCAGCCGAGAGTATTGATTCTTTTGAGGAGGCCATGAGATTATCACCCACAAAATCCATGGGGTTTGAGTCAGCCGAGAGCTCATCCCGGACTTCATCTTCTCAACAAGACGAGTCATATGGATAAGACGACTCTTTAGTCCAGATTGTGAACGATAATGTCGAATCGGATCACGTTGAGCCGACTGTTAATATGGCTATTCCTCCGCCTACCGTTCCTCTCTCATCTATGATCGCTAGTGAATTTCAGGAGAGATTTCTAGATGGGACCCCGACTGTTGAAAATGTGGCTGCTGACGACAACTCTGAGACCGAGGAACTAGTTAACTACACATATGATGAATCCTTCTAGTCTACTATCAAAGAGAGTGATGTCCTCCTTTGGAGATAATTATATGGTGTTAAGTCTGATATTTCTATGAGAGTCCCAGATAAGGACGAGAAAGTATTCCACAATCAAGGATTCTATGCATTTGGGCTAACCCCTCTATGTCAGCCAAGTTGGACCTCGAACTCAGCCTTGACGATCAGGATATGGTAAACTATCTCAGGTACCAAGGTAAGGAGGACTCTCTTCCTGAATTTCAGGATCTCATGACCCCTGACTATCTTGAAGAGTTTGGTCTGGGGGTTGTCCCCCTAAATGAGTTGTGCAAGTTTCTAAACTTTTCTGGATGAAGTCTTTTTTCATATCTTATTTTTATGACTGATCAATTATCATTTTCTTTTGTATCTCGTCCTCCCCATATCTCTGACGAGCTTTGGAATATGACAGCTTAAGAAGATGATGACTAAAGGGACTATCGATCCCGAGGTTGGCAAAAAAAGAAAGGAGCCAACTGCTCCCTGAGACCTTCATCAAGAATGCCAAACGTGGCTAAGAGTACCACCAAAGGAGTCCAGGCCGAGCTCTTCTGGGATATCTCCATCTTTTTCGGGCAGTTTTGATAATTTCTAGGCAAAAAACATAGCCCAATTGAAGGCATTCCATGACTCGGTTATTCCATCAGCACTGAGGTCGAGGGCTGCCATATTTTTTATTACTTATAAAGGGGACTATGAGTTTTTGGGGAAGATGAACCCCTTGAATACCTACGACTTTAGTCTTCATCGCCTTGCACAGGTATCATCCTCGTCTGATTTTCACATTACTCTGTTCTGACATTTTATTATAGTTATGTGCGCATTCATCTCGGCTACTAAGTGGATTACTAACAATTATTCCAAAACTTAAGAGGGAGAAAAGGCCCTCCATGATGTGGCCGACTTGAAGAGAAAGATGAGGGAGATCGAGAGTACCCTTGAGCAGGCCAAGATGGATCATGCAACCAATATAAAGGCCAAGGATGGAGAGCTGACTACTCAGGCTGCAAAACAACCTAGTGAGCTTTCCTTATCCATGCATAAGGCTAAGGACGAGGCTCTCTTAGCCAAGGCCATAAAGAAAATTCAGGACGATGCTATAGAGGCCTACAAAACATTATATGAGTTTGGAAACTTTGGGGTGAAATACCTTGAGAGAGGTATTAAGACAGCGTGTCGATGGGTCATCACAAAGTTTTCTGAGGTTATCTCATCTATCCTCCCTAAGTTGGAGGCCTACGACTTGGAAGATCCTTTCATGGTCTTGACCCTAGACTATGTTGTGTCCCTGCCCTCGACTGAGGAAGATGAAGAAATGGCCGAGGTCCAAAATAACACTAAAGATGCCAATCCTCCTGCTCAATCTGTTGCTGAGGTCAGACAGACTAATATGGGTGCCACTTGTAGAGAAAATGCCAACATTGAACTGACTATATAAGGTAGCCATATGTGGCTGGTACCCTTATTTTCGTAGCTTGCCATTTTGATGTGAACATTTAATCGCCTGTAATGACTCTGTATTCAATTGAATGTTATATTTTCTTGAATCACTACACTAAATCTGACCAATTATCACGGTCATTAACCTTGACAAGTTCAACTTGTCAAGGTTAATGACCGTGACAATTCTGGGTAAGACAAATTTTTTTGTCACGGACTTGTCACGGTCATTGACCGTGATAAGTTCATTAAACTTATCACGGTCATGTCACGGTCCTTGACCGTGACAAGTTTTGTCACAGTTTATAACCGTGAAAAGCCCATGACATTTAATAAAAAGTTATCCGTGATAAAAAAAGTTATCAAGGACTTGTCACGGTCAATGACCGTGACAATTCTATGCAGAATTGAAAAAAAATCTGCTGGGCAGTATGGCCACCGCCACAGCCCAACAATATATATGTACCTGTTATAGCAACGTTGTACCTGTTCAAACATTATATATCCAAATAAAATAGATATAGTGCAAATATACATTCAAAATAGAGGCAATATGCATCACGATATAATCCAAACATAATTCAAATGTACCAACTTAAAAATAATTAAAATGTACCAACTTAAAAACAATACAATTCAATTCAATTCAAATAAACTCACTACATGTCTTGGGTAAGGTTAAATCTGAGGAGGTGAGTAGGACACACGATATATGAATTGACACACCCACTGATATACATCGTGCCACATTATTCGTACAACCACAACGGGGAGTTCTCCTTCCCGAGTATCACATGCGTGACGAGCACCTTGGACTCGATGTCTTGAAGCTCATGTCCATGAACTAGTCCACCCTGGATTATATTCGGGTCCCTCAACCCTTGCCCTATCCGCTGGCCATCAAATATGTCCAGTATAAACACGCTCGGCCAACTAAGCGTCGACATCGATCGGTCGAAGGGAGCTAAATAGGGAAGTGGATCATCAATGTCCGCACGTGTCGGCGATGAAGCAGCGAGGTACACATCCTCGTCATTCTGCACCTCGTCCTCCCGCACCTCCTCCCCCCCACCTCCTCCTTCCCTTGACCCTTGCGTTTTCCGCCGCCTAACGAACGCTTAATGAATGAGAACATATCTTGAACCGTCGCCTCCAAACAAGACAGCTTCGCGTCATGCGAGTCCACCGTTGGATCCAACCCGATGTCGCTCGTCTCCAATCCGATGATCCCCCCCTGCGATCAGAGCCAAGAACTTAGCTGAGTGCGTCTGTGGACAAAGATGCCTTGTCGACATCAGACTGCGACTCACGCACTTCCTTAAGCTTTGCCTGAAATGACAAAAAGCACATGATTAATAAAATAAGTAAATTAAAAAATTATTAAGTAATTAACAAAAAGTAATCTGTCAGATTACTTATAATCATGGCCGCGACGCTCGAGGACACCTCCTTGTCCTTCCCTTTCTTCGTTCGAAGAGCCACATAAGTATCGAGCCTATGTGGCTTACCCCCAAGGCCACTCCCTATCCTCTGAAATAAAATAAAGTAAAATTAGTATCGGCCCCGCAAAGTAAAGTAATGTAGAATAATATATTTCTGTATTTATAGAAAAATTAAATCTTACCATCATCCTATGCTCCACCTCGGCGTAAGACGTCCGGCCGGAGTAGTGCACGTCCGTCTTTTTTGCCCCGTTTTCCCTCCCTGATTGGCGAGATGCCAATTGTCGCTCCCCGATCTCATTATCAACAAACTTTTGCCATTGTGCCAATGAGATCGGCTCCTTCGGCGGGACGGATTCACGCCTTTGGATAATGGACTCTCGTGTCTTCCCAAAGTACCGGGTCCGCATATTTTTCTTCCACCTCTTGTGTTTCTCCCTCAACTGCTACAAGACGGAATCGTGTAGCTTTGAATCCAGGCTGAATTGTTCCTGTTCAACAAATACAATGTTAGTTGCAAATAAATATAAATATAAATATAAAATGAAATTGAAATTGAAATATTCATATGAATATAAATATAAATACATTACCTGTAGTACCACCCAAATAGCTAACTTGAGCTCATATGACACCTCCTTCCAACTAATGTACTCCGGGCCGATGATCGTCTTTACCAGCTCGAGGGATCTCACTAATAGCCCCGACTTGTTCTCGATGACCATCCCTAATTTGCCATATTTGGGGAGCCTAGGGGACGAGGAGCCCTCGTCGCCTCCGCTACCACCGAGCCCAGACGACATCATCATAACAAGCATCATCATCCTCGCCTTAATACCTGAAAGAGACATTTGCTGTAAAAAAATGTTATTACTACATATCAAAATGAATTAAAAGAAGACATGCAAATATGTACAATTACTACAAATAAAAATGAATTGTTACTGTCAAACACCACACACACACCCGCGCACATTCACAGACACACACGCAGCCCCCCACCCCTACCCCCACCCCCACCCATCCCTTCTCCCTCCTCCCCACCCTGCTCCACCCCTTCTCCCACCCTGCCCCACCCCTTTCCCCCACCACACACACACACACACACCACTACACACACCACACACACACACAAACAGCCCCCCATCCCTGCCCCTCCCCCCATCTCCTTCCCCCACCCCCCTCCCCACCCCCACCCACCACACACGCACATATGTAATTTCAAGTATGTTTAATTTAATTATCATACTATATATATATATATATATATATATATATATATATATATATATATATTGTTCGATATACAAAGTAATTTTAAAAAAAAGTTGAAAAATTCCACGCCCATATGGACAATAAACCAGTGGTCATGCCACTTTTAAAACTAACCAACCCAACATCAATCCACTATGATCCAACATCAATGTCAACAACAAATGTGTATCCTGTACTCCTTCTAATTCATCTACTCAATTAATTATTTTCATCAATTAAACTAACAATTAAAGTATACAATTATTAATTTACTAATTTACAATGAGGGGAAATCCTACTTTCATAATTAATGATATATTAATTTACTAATTTACGATGAGGGGCAATCATAAATTAATTTACTAAAAAAATTAATAACTAATCAATTCGTTTATAAGGGACATTACTCACAAACGAGCACATACATGCACACTACACACACATATACACACACGCGCACATACACACACACACACACACACACACACCCGCGCACATTCACACACACACACACACACACACACACGCAGCCCCCACCCCTACCCCCACCCACCCATCCCTGCCGCCTCTCCCCCCACCTTGCCCCACCCCCTTCCCCCTTCCCCCACCACACACACACACACGCACACGCACACACACCACTACACACACACACGCACGCACGCACACCACACACACACACACAAACAAACAACCCCTCATCCCTGCCCCCTCCCCCTCCCCCCACCCTGCCCCACCCTTCCACCACCCTGCCCCACCCCTCCCCACCCCCACCCACAACACACACGCGCGCACACACACACACACACACACACACGCACATATGTAATTTCAAGTATGTTTCATTTAATTATCATACTATATATATATTGTTCGATATACAAAGTAATTTTCAAAAAAAGTTGAAAAATCCCACCCCCATATGGACAATAATCTAGTGGTCATGCCACTTTTAAAACTAACCAACCCAACATCGATCCATTATAATCCAACAACAATGTCAACAACAAATGTGTATCCCATACTCCTTCTAATTCATCTACTCAATTAATTATTTTCATCAATTAAACTAACAATTAAAGTATAAAATTATTAATTTACTAATTTACAATGAGGGGCAATCATATATTAATTTACTAAAAAAATTAATAACCAATCAATTCGTTTACAAGGGACATTACACACAAACACGCACATACACGGACACTACACACATATACATACATGCGCACATACACACACACACACCCATGCACATTCACACACACACACAGCCCCCCACCCCTACCCCACCACCTATCCTTGCTCCCTCCCCCTCCCCCTCCCCCTGACCCACCCCCTTCCCCCACCACACACACGCACACACACCACTACACACACGTACACACACCACGCACACACACATAAACAATCCCCCCATCCCTGCCACCTCCCCTACCCTGCCCCATCCCCTTCCCCCACCCTTCCCCACCCTCCTCCCTACCCCCACCCACTACACATGCACACACACGCACATATATATACACACACACACATATGTATAAATGGAAGAGAGAGAGAGAGAGAAAAAGTAACTTGAAAGTAGAGAGAGAGAGAGAGAGGGAGAGCAGCGTAGAGAGAGAGAGAGAAAAAAGGAGGGAAGAATCGTCGGGGGAAAAAAAGAAGGGGAAAGGGTTTTTTACTGGGACATTTGTCACGGACGTGTCACGGTCCTTGACCGTGATAATATTATAAGGATTGTCAGGTAATTGATCTTGACAAGTATAGCTGTCACGGTCTTGTCACGGTCAATGACCATGACAATACCTTGTCATAGACTTGTCACGATCATTTGTCACGGTCATTGACCGTGACAAGGCTAGCCGCTGGAAGGGTGCCAATTTACCCATTTTGGTGTAGTGAATGCAAGTGTTGTCTCCTATTTTAACTTCCTTTTCTTTCTAAATGAACATGAATGCATGTTTGAGCTCTTCCTCATCTTAGGATGGGTGATAATGACCAAATCATTAGTTAATTAAATAAGAGGTCACCAAATTAATGATGTTTTATCAAGTTTACTCTTGTACCTAGCCGTGAGCGCAATTAAATTTAAATAAACTGTAATTAAATGATTTTTTGAATTTGAATTCACCAAATTATGGTGTTAATCATAAGTTCCCTCTCGTCCTTTTGAGAGTGTATGGCCAAGTGAGTACATCGTCCTTCACTGTCGTCTCGGCCAAGAGAGTTTTTCACCAAGTTGATGATCTTGAGATAAATCATAATTAAATGATTTTTGAAATTGAATTCACCAAATTATGGTGTTTAATCATAAGTCCCCTCTCGTCGTTTTGAGAGTGTATGGACGGGTGATACCTCATCCTACACTATCATCTCGGATGAGAGAGTTTTTCAACAAGTTAATGATGTTGAGATAAACCATAATTAAATGATTTTTGACTTTGAATTCACCAAACTATGGTGTTTAATCATAAGTTCCCTCTTGTCATTTTGAGAGTGTATGGACGAGTGATGCCTCGTCTTAAACTGTCATCTCGACTGAGAGAGTTTTTCACTAAGTTAATGACGTTGAGATAAACTTTTGTTTTCCACCATTAAAGATGATCGTATCACACTGATCCCCCTCTCGGTGTTATTGAGAATCCATGGATGAGGTCAGCCCCGTCCAGATCGTCATGTCACCGAGAGTGAATTAATGTTACTTCACCACATAAGTGATGTTTTATAGCTTAGGACGAGTTGAAACATACATTTGAACTAATTCATACACAAGAATAGGATAGAACACTTGTAATTTTTCATTAATTACTCTTTCCAATACATGTACCATACAATGATACAACGATATAAGAAAAGTTTTACAATCTCCTATTGGTAATATTTCTTTAAATGATCCGTATTCCAAGGGTTGGAGAGCGACTCTCTCTTCAAATTTTTGAGCTGATACATGACAGGAACTACTTATTCTATAACTATGTATGTCCCATGCCAATTAACATGAAGTTTATTCATATTTTTCCATGATTTATTCAAAACTAAGTCTCCAATGGCTAATGGCCAAGCCTTCACCCTTTTGTTATAGAATCTGACACTCCTCAGCTGATAGGCGGCCTAGCTAACCTCTGCGTCCTCTCTACTTTCTTCAATGAGGTACAAATCCAACCTATGCTCTTCAGTATTTTCTTCTAGGCTATATGTCTGAACTTTGTGACTTGGTAGGCCAATTTTTATAGGTATCACTGCCTCTGAGACGTAGGCAAGCATGGAAGGGGTCTCCCCTGTTGGGGTTCTCTCTATCGTCCTGTAGGGACACAAGACAACATGAACTTCTTCAGTCTAAAGACCTTTAGCATCTTTTAATTTCTTCTTGATACCATCCAATGTAGTTATGTTAGTCACTTCCATTTATCCATTCACCCAAGGTCAAACTGGAGCTGAATAAAATTGCTTAATGCCAACCCTCTTACAATAGGCCTCCAAAGATGAATTTTTGAACTATTTTTCGTTGTTCGATATCAGGGTGTGGGGTAGACCATACCTATAAATAATGTTCCTCCAAATGAATTTCAAGGTTTTTGTCTTAGTGATGGTTATCATGGCCTATGCCTCAACCTATTTGGAGAAATAGTCGATCGCCACAATGAGACACCTGTACTTATCGATTGCCCTGGGCAGGGGTCCTTCCAAATTAATTCCCCAAATAGAAAATGATCAGGGAGAGGTAATAGATGATAGAGGCTGATGAGGGATGCTGGCATTCCTCTTGCATTTGTCACATATTTTTACATAACTGGCTATATATCTGGGTAAGGTCGGCCACCAATATCCTTGTGTGACTACCTTCTTCGCTAGCGATCTCCCTCCTATATGACTAAAGCAAGATCCTTCATGTATATCTTTCAGGATGTATTCCACCTTTGTCAGATGGACACATCGGAACAAGGGGACAAGGAATCATTTCTTGTATAAAACATCTCCAATGACTGAGAAGTTAGCTGCCTTATATCTCAACGTTTTCCTTTCCAACTTTGACTCTAGTAGTTCACTATCTCTTATATATCAAATGAGAGGATCCATCCAAGATTCACCTATCTCTAGGTTTAAGCATCACTCGACTATATTGTCTTCTTCTTCGACGGTCAGCCTATGTAGGATCTCCACAAGCACCCATCTTCTGATCTCTGCCTTGGTCGCTAACACTAATCTCGATAAGGCATCGATTCGACTGTTGTCCAGTCGAGGGATCCTTTTTATCTTTATTTCATTAAATTTCTTTAGAATTTCTTTGACCCTGGATAGGTACTTGGCCATCCTCTCATATTTTGCCTCTTACACTCCTAGGATTTGATATACTTCCAGTCTTTAATCACTGTCAACCAACAACTGACCCATATTTAGTGCTTTGGCAAGGGAAAGACCGATAAGAAGTGCCTCGTACTCACATTCATTATTATATGCTTTGAAGTTGAATCTTAAAGCATACTCTATACCAGTTCCATCCGGGGACGATACAATCAACTCGAATCCACTCCCTACCTCACAAGAAGAGCCGACAACAAGGAGGCTCCACACAGTACCTTATTCAGAGAAGTTGCCCTCTTACAGGACTCCACATTTTAACACAAAAATTTCTTCTTCATTCTCATCCACCACATATCTTACGCTAATCGTCTCGGCCTTAGCTGGGCTTGGACTTTCGTGTTCTGAACCTTTTCACTATTAGATTGTCCCCAGATGAACTCGACTATAAAGTCTGTCAAATTTTATCCCTTGACAGCTATTCTTGGCTGGTAGACAGTATCGTATTCTCCAAACTCTATTGATCAGGCCATTAACCTACTCGATTTCATGGGTTTATAGAGGAATTATCTGAGAGGAGAGTCAGTAAGGATGACCATTATGTGAGCCTGGAAGTAGGCTTTCATTTTTCTGGATGCATGTATGGGAGCATGCGATAGTTTCTCCATCCTCAGATACCTCTGCTCAGCCCCTTGAAGGGACTTGCTATTCAAATAAACTGGTTTTTGTACCCCCTCATCATCTAATACTATGGCTGCGCTGATGACCGATTCAGATACGACCAGGTATAAATATAATTTTTCTCCTTATATAGGCTGGGATAACAATAATGGGGAATCGAGGTAAGCTTTCATTTCTTTAAAACCTCTCTCACACTCCTCATTACACTCAAAATTTTTTCCCAACACCTTGAATAAGGGTAGATACTTACCAGTAGACCTGGATACAAACCTATTCAGAGCTGCAACTCATCCAGTCAGCCTGTTGAAGTCTTTAATTATTTTGGGGATCTTCATCTCCACCAAAGTTATGATTTTTTCTAGATTAGCCATTATCCCTCGTTGCTTGACAATAAAACCTAAGAACTTGCCTGCTCCAACTCCGAATACACACTTTGAGGGATTAAGCTTCATTCGATATTTATCCATCATATTGAAAGTGTGCTCTAGGTCGACCACAGGCATCTCGGCCTTGAGGCTTTTGGTTAGCATGTCATCAATATATACCTACATGGTTTTGCCTATTTGATCCTAAAATATTTTATTTACTAGCCTCTGGTCTTACCTTATAGAGTATGTTCCTTTGTCCGTGATGAACGAGGTCTTTTTGGCATCAACTGGGTCCATGAATATCTGGTTGTAGCCTGAGTGGGTGTCCATAAAACTCATCAGTTCATGCCCGACATCAACCATTTGATCTATTCTCGAAAGGGAAAAGCTATCTTGGGGGCCTGTCTTGTTCAGATATGTGAAGTCAACACACATCCTCCACTTGCCATTGGGCTTAGGCACAATGATAACATTGGCTGACCATTATGGATAGATAACCTCTCTGATGAAGTCATCCTTTTCTAACTTCTTTACCTCATCTTTTATAACTTTGTATTTCTCTCGGGAGTAGATCCTCCGCTTCTGTCTGACTGGTTTGTCTCCCTCTTCTATGTTCAATTTATGGCAAAGGATCTCCAGGTCAATTCATAGCATATCTTCACGACTTCACACAAAAATGCTCTGTCTCTCTCTCAGGAGTTTTATCAACTCATCTTCGATTTCTTTCTTTAGGGCTTTGACAACTTAGATGGTTTTTTTGGCTCTTCATCATCGAGGATCTTGGATTCTACCTTCTCATTGGCCTCACCCTTTTTCAACTTTGTCTCGTCTCTGGGGTTGAGAGTGTCTATGTTGTAAGTGGTGGTGGCCTTTTTATGTGCCTTTCTTTCCTCGATCGAATTGAAGTAGCATTCAAGTGCCTCAACCTGGTCACCCTGAACTTACCCTACTCCATAAGGAGTCAGGAAATTATCATTTGGTGAATGGTTTTAAGGAAGGACCTCAAACTCCTTTAGGGATACTCGTCCCATAGTTTTTTTATAGGCTAAATAAACATTCTCATCCATTACAAAGAGATTAATTTTCTTTGTTAGACATCTCAGCCAAGTGTTCCCCATACTTTCATCCATTTTATAAATCCCAAGAGGATGGATTTTTTATCCACTAATGCTAATTAGGGGTTGGTGAGAAGGGACGATCCTCTTCTTGCTTTATCCCAGGCCTTTAAAATAGTCCCAAAACATTACATCAGTCGAACTGCCACCATCGGCCAATATCACAGGGACATCATACCCTTGTACTCTAGTGGTGACCACCAAGGGTCGTCATAGGGAGATAAAATCCCTATAAAGTCCAATCTTGAAAAGCCGACCACCAACATGTTCATATCTACATTTTTTCTTTTACCTGACTTCGGGTTGATAGTCATCGGGTTCACCACTTATGGCTTTAGGGGATGCTTGGCCTCTATTAAATAGGCCTTCCTATTAATGATATATTTTCCACCACCTATTAATCTTTCGCAAATCATTTTTACCCCCCAGAGAGATTATATGTAGTCGACCCTTAGGATCAGTGACTGGAGGTAGGAGATCTGGGTCGACCTCGTCATCATCATCCGATACGTCATCATCTCGATTTCCTGGGGCAGCTGGTCTACACTTACCATTTCTACTCTTTTCGATGTCGTCTCATCCATTCTTTAAACCACCTTTATCCATATACTTTATCATCTTTCGTTGCTTCAACATCTTTTCTATCTCATCTTTTAGTGCGAAGCATTTGTCAGTGGTGTGGCCATGGTTTTGGTGAAATTCACACCATTTACTTTTATCCCTCTTGTATGAGGAGGGCCTTTGAGCTTCTCTGGACGTATCAAGGATCTATCATTCTTGATCTCATTCCGGATCATTTCAGGGCTAACAGTCAATAGGGTGTAGTCAACAAACTTATCGTCTGTCGACCTCTTTTTGTCTCCTTTGCCTTTAAATTTATGGTATTTACTCCCACTAGGTCCCTTCTTATCTTCCCCTTTGGAAGCTACGTCGTCCTTCACATTCATGACCTTCCCGATCGTTCTTCTGCCAGCTTCCATAGGAGCTTGCCCTTTTGTAGACCTCCCATCAGAACCGTCATAGCTATGTTTTCATAATAGTCTTCCACCTCCATTTTCTATTTGTTGAAATGGGCAATGTAGTCCATCAAGGACTCATTCTTTCCATACTTTATGTACAACGAATGGTTGGTCTTCTTCCTCGAATTTACCCTAAAGAAGAAATTATGAATGAACCTCTCAGCCAATTGCTTGAAGTTCTCTATTGAGTTTCTTGGAAGAGAAGTGTACCAGACATGCGTTGCCCCAGTAAGGGTACTGGAGAAAGCCCTGAACCTCATCTCATCAAAAACTTAAAACACAACCTTACAAAAATTAAACTTGCGGAGGCTTGAATGTTTAAGAACTTGATATTCGGATCCGTCTTGATGCATATGTGATCATGAACATTCTTCGAAGCTTGTAGCGTTATACGACATACTCTAACGGACAATGTCCTTACAAATCTCCCTCTATGTTTATGCCGGTACAACATAAAAACATTCGAATTATCAAAACAAGATGCCTATACAAGTCTAATACCCTCCCATGAACCCAAAACTAAAAAGGTACTAAACATGTAAGTCCAATTTTTTAAAATCTTCAACTTCAAATCTTTACACTTTTGTCATCAGGGTGTGCAACATAATGATCTTCAATTTTGTACCTACACACATGAGACAAATCAAATACATTCGTGACGCATCGAGTTTGAAATGATATAAGATTAAATCAATCAATATAATCAAATCTCCCCCATAATTCAAAAACTCCCCCATAATCCGGTCTCCCCCTTTTTATTTGATCGAAATAGACAAGGAAACAAATAAACAAAATAAACATGGAGTTGTCATGACAAAAATGCATAGCAAATATGAATCAAACTACACTCATGCAAAGAGTAACTCAAAAGCTTCCACAAACTATTTTTGATTTTTCAATTTTTTCAAACAAAAATGCAGAAATAATTATTATAAAAAAATCACACACCATGAATTTACACTAGGACAACCAAATGATGGACATGGAATGAATGGGTGTGAACAAATTCAATAGGAAAATCAACGCAATCAAACATAACATGTGTATGATGTATATGTGTACTCCAATCGAATGAATCTTAAAATTGTCCTTAGGTGTCAAAAGAGTTGAATTTAAATGATATTGTCTCAATCCATCAACACATCAAAGTCAGGAATGATTCCCACACCAATAACGTTTAAAACTATGAATGCTTTTTCAAGACGATGTCAGGACGTGCAAACCCGCTTTTCATTTCTTTCCATCTAAACTCCCTTATAAATAATAATCATTATATTTTTCTTTTTGAGGTGGCCCATTTTTGTCATATTTATCTTTTTATTGCCTTTAAATTTTTTCGGGCTCTTTTAAATGGTGGCTTTCTTGATGATTTAATTTTTAACTCTCGCATCCCTTTCCCGTGATTTACTCATCATATCTTGTTGCAATTAAATTCCTCACGGTAAATGGGTTTTACATGCACTACTTCCATTGTCAAGTTTTATCGCATATGGTTCATTTTAAAGTCTGAATTGAGATGAAAAACCTCCGACTAACATGTGATAAATAAGTAAAATAATCAAACAAATTTGTGCAAGTGCTCATTAAAGTAAAAAATGAGTCAAACATGTAGGTAGTAACAACAAATCACATCTCAATGACTCCAAATATTGTGAAGCACAAAAATGAAATGATGATGCATATAAAAACACTATCAAATCTTCACGTGGATATGGAATGAAATTGTGACTTGGTCATCCTAAATGTCTATTCATATACGATGTAAAACAAAATACAAAACTCTTTTTGTCTTTTTCAAAAATTTTATCAAAATAAAATCTTTTTGTATTTTTCAAAAGCAAAAATCTAATACAAAAATGATACACACTAACAATAGGCAAAAATATCATCATGAAAATTATCTTATGCTAGCAAACATGTTTAAACCTCATCCGTTAGGTGTGGTGGAGCTTTTCAAAGGTGGTGACATCCTATGATAAACCTCCATAAAATCATGTGAAGTTTTGACTAAAAACTTCACCTGCTCCCTAATATGTGCAAACTCTCTCGTGTAGTCATCTTAATTATCATGTGTGGGTGCGTGTGTGTGAACACATGTAGTAGCAAAATGTGACACATGACCCAACTTAAAAACAAAATTCCCTAAGATGTCCTCTCTTCTTGAAGTGTGTGAAATCATAAACAAGCCTAGGTACACCTCTCTCAAAACGTCTCCTACGCACTCTCCTATCAGGTACATGATGCTTAGGTGGGTTGGGTTAAGATCAATGTGAATCAAACACTAAAGCAGGAACCTGCTCGGGTGAAACATGTGAAGTGGACGCACCGTCATGACTTAATACTAAACTCTCACCTCTACCCAAAATGGGATTGAGAATCATCTTTCCTTCATTCTTAGATGCGTTTTCTAAAGTGACTTTAACCTCTCGAGAACGGTTGAGATCAATCTTGAGTTGGGATACACGTGTCTTCAGAATAGACACCGTGTTGGACAAATCACTCTTTTCCCGACCTAAAGCTATCAACTGTTTCCTCAAATAAACCTTCACCTTCTCGAGTTGACTCGCTTTCACCTCAAACTCCCTCAAACTCTCTAACCGTGTCTCCAAATCGTTCAACCTAAGAATTAACTCCTTATTCAATTTTTAGTCTTTAAAGTCTCGGCGTACAAATCTTTAAATGCTATCTGGAGCTCACTATCACCCTCCCTAGCTTACTCATGCTCAGACTCGCTAGAAACACTCAAATCCTCCTCGAGGGTCTCACGTGCACAAGTATCTTCATCGTCGTGGGACAAACTAGGTGTGCTCACGTGACAAGCTAAAATGGCAATAAACATTCCTTGTGAAGACTCATCCCTAAAATCTTTCACATCATCTCACTATCACTAAGGATGACTGGCATAACAACTTTCTTTCCCTCTCTCCTAAGTCTAGTGGGACACTCAAACGACTTATGTCCTTTACCCTCATACTAAAAACATGTTACTTTTTCTAAATGTCCCTCACCTTCTTTCTCTTTCTCACCGCTTTCTTTGGCCTTGTCTTTCTTTTTCTTAAAAAAATTTATTGGAAGAATTTTGTTTTGAAAACTTGAGAAATGTTTTAAAATTCTTTGCAAGCATGGCCATATCAAAATCAGACTTGGACTCAGACCCGGACTCACAAAAACTCAATTTCTTTTTCTTTTTGGACTGGGCTTTAAGTTCTATCCCTCTAGCCTTAGGCTTGATAGTGTCAGGAAACATATCGGTCTAATATGTCTAGAGGTCTCCAACCAACGCTTCTAATTTCAGACGATTCAAATTACCTAAGATATTTAAAACAGTCACTTTAGGGATAAAACGTTTTGGTAGTGATCTTAAAATCTTCTTAACCACTCGTGCATCAGGTATAACCTCACTAATATTAAAACTAGTGTTGACAATGTCAGACAAACGTGCATAAAAGTCGTCAAAACACTCAGTCTCAAGCATGGTAATCATTTCAAATTTAGTAGTTAAATTTTGAATTTTAGACTCTTTGACCATGTTAGTGCCTTCGTGGGCGAGTTGTAAAATATCTCACGCTTCTTTAGACGTGGTGCACGTTATAATATGTCGGAACTTGTTAGGGGTGACATGTCTAGAAATTGCACTAAGCCCACGTGAATTAAAAGTGCTCCACCTAAAATCATCCTCAGTCCAGTCTAACACAAATTTTAAATTCGTGACATTATTCGCGGTGATAGTGGGAGGAATCCAGCCTCTTTCAAGAATTAACCAAACTCTCTCATCTATTACTTTTCAATGTGATCTCATGGAGGCTTTCCAATAAGCATAATTAGACCCGCCAAAAATTGGCAACCGATTATATAAGTTTTCACTTGGAAACATTGCGACAATTTAAAAAAAAAATATGATTTTAAAAAAATCAATGTCACACAATTTTGAGGAAAATAGGAATACTCGGTAGATTTGAGTCACTTGCTCTGATACCAATTTGTAAAGAGTGATGCGCCGTGTGCGATACTGAATATAGATAAGTGCACAAATTCCAACTACAAATTTATTTAATTAGAGTCAAATTTTAACCAAATTAAATCAACATCTAAACATGAAATTACGTGTGTGTGTGTGTGTGTATGTATGTGTGTGTCAAACCAACATAAACATAAATATGCTAACTCACAGATTTAAGGAAAAATCCCCGAAGGGAAAAACCTTTTATTTAACTATGAATTAAATCTCAATTTACAATCTCAATGAAATATGCAATAAGTTTACCTCAAAAAACCTACATAGACACTCAACCTAGAGTTAGCAATGGATTCCAGGCAGCAAACCCACACGAACTGTAGTCCAATCTTCAGCAAAGATCCACAAGCAGAGAACCTCAATGACCTCAGTCTTCACATGTAGAGATGCACGCCAAAAAGATGAACAATAACAAAGTTTTGTTCTTGGGTTCCAAAACAATTCACACAAACTATTGGGATCTTGTGAATTGAAAACAAAAAGTATTAAAACCCTAAAAGTGAGAAGACAAAGAATTCTGCCAAACTCGTTTCTTCGCTGTTCAAAATCGCAGGTCTTCGTATTAAAAATGAAGTTGGAAAAGACTTTTTATAGAAAATCTAAGGCGGCACGTAGCTCGAACGAAACATGGTTCTCGCTCGAACGTGGATACGCATCGTTTGAACGAGCCATCGCCAAAATAAATTCTTTTTTTTTATTTCTGAAAAATTCTCTCCAACTCATAGAAAATATTTGATGAAAAATATCCCAAAACTCTAAATGAATTATTAAGGACTTAAAATACAACCTTACCAAAGTTAAACTTGCGGAGGCTTGGATGTTGATGAACTTGATATTTTGATCTGTCTTGATGCATATGTGATCTTGAACATTCTTCGACATTTGTAGAGGTATACGACATACTCTAAAGGTAACGAACAATATCTTTACATGATTTATCCTAACCATCCCAAGGTAATTTATAGTATTCCAAGTAATTTCCAGAAGTCCTAATCTCCCTTATGGACACCCCAAACCAATCCGAAATTATCCTATTAGCAAAACTCATTAAAATAACCAAATTGGGCAACACGGGGCCGTGGAACTGGTTCACCCCTGTTGTTTGGCCCAAAACGACACTCTTTTATATGTTACAAGATTCTGCACATTTCCTCAATCCAGTTCAACCCCAATCATCAATCTATACAATTCTATAATATAGTTCATGAGGCAAAGTGTTTATGTATTCTCAATACCCAAAAATCATTCTAAATCGTAGGATTTAATCATCACATATCCAAAATTATTCTAAACTTCAGCTTCAATGATTAACATACTGTAATTCCAGATTTCCAATTCAACAATACAATTATATTTTGATCAACCTTAGATTTATTTATCACGAACCTAATTGTCATGTGGGATTCAATTTCATATGGAATTATAACCAATTACATTATATGAGATTCTTTTCTAAAAAAATCTTTGACATATGAATCCCACCTAAAAATCAATTCCAATTTCATCAACCATAATATAACTTGAAATTTTTGCAGATATATTTAAGCAAGATAATTACTTACATTAATTTTATAGCAAATTTTGAATCCTTTTAGTATGATGAATTAAGCCTAGCAAAATCCCCATAAAGCTCCTCCCAATTGGCCTCCTCTTGAGTTCATTTGATTTTCCTTCTCTTTTATCTTTTCTTTCTCTCTTAGCCTTTTAGAATAACAAGGTGTCTGTCCCCCATCACCCACCCTTTCATTTTGTAAGCCTAATCCTAAAATTAGGTTAAAATACTAATGTAAAATGATTCGTGTACCCCTATACGGGTCCCGACTAGTCTAAAAAGTCCCCGAAGCCTAATTAATACCCCCAGGTATTTAATTGTAACTATTTTGATCCATTCCAGATCAACCGTGCACTCTAAATCACCATCCGAATTACCAATCATGATTATATCATCTCAACTTAATATAACCGCACATGTGTGTCTCAGTTGAGATACCATTAAATTCCGTCGTTTTACACACATACGACGTAATATAAAATAATAACATTTCATTTAAAAGTATACTAACACATAAATATTAATCCATTATTCTCTAATTAATATTTATTCAATCACTTCATTTCTTAAATTAATTAAATTACAAGCACACGTGTGATTTAAATATTCTAAAAAAATACGGGGTGTCACACAATCTTGGTAAATAATTAAATATGAAGTAATAAATATTCAATTAGTTGACTCCTTAATATCTCATTTATTTATTATAATACAATGTCAATATTTAATCATAGAAGTTTGAAACACATAAGAAATGCATCTATCTCAATTATTAGGTAAGAAGTGTGTATTTAATCATTAGTTAATTTCATAAATTGTATGTTATAACATTCCTCCTTCTTTAATATGTAAATAATAATGTTTGACACAAAGATTTCAAAAAAAATCTATAACTGTATGTGACAATGATTTGGTTGATCAACTTTTGAATTGTAACAACTTTACATATATCACAATTTTTATCACTTACATTTTTGGGAAGTTCATTTGAGTAGGTTATTTTTGTTTAATATGTTATTATGTGTGCATTTATGTATTTATTGAGTTATGCAATATCAAATTAGTCATATTTGATTTTATAAAAATAGTGGGAAATATGATTAATGTTTAAAAAGCCAAACTAATGATATAAAATATGAAGAGAAGTGTTTGATTAATAGGTGGTGGTACATATAAATGGATATATAAATATCCATACATATATCATAAGTAAAAGATATAATAATATAAGTCCCGATAACATGTTCCCTAATCGCACATAGTTAAAACCCAAAAATAGTATTGATAGAGTTTTGACATACAATTAATAAGGCACAGATATTTATGTGGAGTTTTCATACTACTATTTTAAAGCTCATAACATGTGACTTAGTGCATGTGTTATATATATATATATATATATAATGACTCCATATGTATGAAATAGTGCGAGTGATTCCAGCTCTCCTAAAAATAGAGCATTTTATTTCCATGTAAAACTAATCCATTATATGAATACATGTATAGGCCATGTGGAATAAACATATAAACATCATTTTATCAATTTGTGATAGATTTAGAACCCATAGTTCATGCCATAAAGCCATGAGAACCTATTCCACGTATAAAAGAAGTCATTTAACGTGAAAAGAAATATAAAGTAAAGGGAAGATAAGACAATACCCAATGGTTTCAAAAATTATAATGGATTTAAAATCAATGTAAATTTTTATAAGTTAATAAAGGTTATTATTTAACAACTACAGATAAAATACTCAACAATTGAGGAAGATGTTCCAAACCGAGAGAATTTTCCTTATTTTCCTTTATACTTCGTATTTAGGAGTAATTTTAAAAGGAGATTAACATTCAATATCTCTCAAAACTTTGAAGATTGTGTTTTATTCCACTTTTATTTCCTACAATCATGCACATAGAAAAATGTGCACCGTGGAAGATTATGTTTTATTCCACTTTGCCACAAAATAGACAAAGGGGGTTTGAAAACATAAACATTTGTAGTGTATATATAATGGTTATCTCCTGTGTATAATGGTTTGAGCCTTTCAAGCTACATTGACTCTATTCATTTAAGTGAGGTGCGGTCTTGTGTCTGGATTAAATATTTGAAGATTTAAGATCTTGCATGTTGCTCATTGAAGCCTTCTGTTGCTGAAATAAAGACTATCTCCTTTTGTGGAAGTTTGTTGTATTTTTGGCTAGTGCACACACTTACATGTTTTTTTAATTGAGGGAATTTTTCTTAAAATTACCTTAGAATTTTTTTCGAGTGTGTATTTGCCTTTTAAAGTATTGGGATCAAGGCATATATTTTTTAAATGATTTTGGAGGAAAATTATAGTGGAGGCGTTCACACGGCTAAAAAATATTATCTTACGCACGAAGGCATTCGTACGACAACAAAATATTCCCTTGCACATGACCATTACTAGGATTCCATACTGCCTACAATCATGCACATAGAAAAATGTGCACCGTGTGCGCGACGGCGACAAATTTTGAAATTTCACTACAAATAGTCTTATTTCCCTCCATTTAGAAGAGTGACTTTTCCTACATTAAAATATCTTATATGTGGAGACAGTTTTCATGATTTTATTTCTCTCTCTAATCCAAATTTCAAATTTTAATTGAGATTTTGATTGTTTTTTAGATCTATAATGAGATCTACATTTATGAGGTGTTTTGGAGTATTTAGATCACATCTTCACTAGCTAAAATTACTTATGCATCTAATCTTCTACGATCAACTACTCCATGATCTAAAATTGGAGTCACTTCAAATTATTGGAGAATTTGGATTGTATTGTGACTTAAAGGAAGGGAAATGGAGGTTTTGGTGCATTCTCTTTGACTACGGGGAAAAACTTAAAGGTTCATACATAACTACGCAAGAGATATTATGTGATAGGTACCTTTTTATCTTTTGTAAAATTTCTTTTCAAGTAGAAATGAGGATTGGAGTGCGTCCAGATTTTTTACCCTTATGTGGGATTTTTTACTCATAACCCTTATCTTGTGTTTGTTTGTGATTTATTCTTATACTCATGAAGAGATTTTATCACACACTTAGCCCTGATCGAATTTGAATTAAGTAATTTTGGAAAAAAATAAATTAGGCTTGCTAGATTGTGTTTTCACAGTTAGATCCACTTGATTCATTGTTGTGTGAGTTTAACAAGACAATTGAAAAGTGTTTTTGACAAAGTTGTTAAGATATTTCAAATTGAAGGAAATTTTGTGAAATTAAAAAATTATCCACGTGAAGGATTAAAACCTATTCACCCCCACTTTGTTTTTGGTTGTTTACACATATATTTCTCATGACGGTTCCATTAAAGGGAACTCTTACACTTGTGGAGAGTAAGATGACTTATTTAAAAGATGCCTTAGGGCAACCAATCTTATTGTGGGTAACATCGAGATATTATTACGCTTATGTTTATAACTCATGCGCATGAGTCATGTTTTGATATCGAGGGGTTCTTGTGCTTTTGTTAGAAGTGTGTTTACTACAATTCTTAGATAAATAGATTTTTTTTATTATAATCTTTCTTTATATGTGGGTACACTGTCGAGTAGGGGTGCTACCTTGCATCGTGATTGTGGAGATGTGGCAATGTGTTTAGTCAACTTTATGACCAATCTCTTTATTGATTTAGACATGATATCTTGTTATTTTATTATGGATCTTTGGTTTTTAGCTATGTATTACGCTTATATGGACTACAACGGGTAGGCTTTTATGTTGTCATCTTTAGGCAAGGGATATTTCATAAATTTATTTCTAGGATTGAGGAAGGATTTAACACGTACGATTATTTTACAGAGGTAAGCACAATAGAGAGAATTACAATTTCTTAGAGATACCGATTGTTCAAGATCCTTTCAGTTATATTTGAAAAGGTGTTGAGTTAACACCTACATAGGAGATTAATTGTAGCCTTAGTGTTGGCATTTGATTCAAGCCTATTGCAAGGGTATTTTTATCGGGGTGGCTCTGTTGGAGATGATAGAGTATCGTGGGAGAAGGCATCGCAATTTTGAGCCAATAAGTTATTTAAGTAGTATGCTAGTTTGTTAAAGCTACATTCCTCTTTGTTAAAAGATGGATGATTCACTTAGTTTGTAAGGATTACTTGGAGTTGACAAGGTCACGATGGATAATAAATGTTCGTTGTCGCATGTCGATGACCTGTTGGATCATTTGAGAGAATTATATTTATTATTATGTTTGTATTGTGATCGAGGCATCGCCAATTATGGAATTGGGAGAAGGATATCCCGAAGATGGATTTTTGACATTATATGGAACATGAGCATCTAGGTAATGCCAATGAGTTGACCAATTCTCTTTTTATGTTTATAAAATTATCATGAAGTACATTTCGACTGTATGTGGAACTTTTTGTTGTGTTTAGTTATGAAATCCTTTTGAAGTGAAATATTTTGTAAGAGTGGTGGCTATTACACCCAAATTTGTGTGATGGATGGTTCAAGCCTAAGCATCGAAGTTTATACCAGGGGATGGTATGCAAGCTATAATTGGGAGCTGTCCTTTTTTTTGTTTGCCTCCGAAGGAGATTGTGTTTTCCAAGAGATATTATTTGTGCCAGAGGGTCCCAAAATACGAAAGGTGGTTTTAGCTACGACATATGAATTATGATTCATTGTACATCCCTGGTGTTACCATATGTACCATAAGTTGAGTAATCAGTATTGGTGGTCAAGTGGGGTAAATATTAGCATAATTAGTGTCTAGGTGTGCCTCAACCAGTAGTGAAGGTAGAGCATTAAGGAAATTTGAAGAATTATAGTTTTTAGTGATTCCAGTGTAGAAGCAGGATAGTAGATCCTTTGATTTTCTCACGGATTACAGAGGTCTCAAGGGGACATGGGACTATTTGGGTCATCTCAGTTTGATTGAACAAGTTTCTTAGAGCTAAGAGTTAACAAGTTATTCATATCAGCATGTGTTCGGGACACCTTGAAGGAGATGGTGTTCCTAACAGAGTATATGAAGACTATCGGAGTGGACAAAAGAGCTTTGGAGATGAGCAAAACCATGGTTCAGGTTCCCTGGTGGGAGATCAGTTTTTTTTAAGACCTACATGATGAAAGGGATTGTGAAGTACGTGTTCCAAAGGGAAGTTGGCACCCAGACACATAGGTCATTTTTATAATATTGAATAGGTTAAGGCCGGTGTTATTTGACATAACTCGATAACCGTCAACATGTACACGATGTCTTCTATGATTGCATGATGGAGGGAGTTCCTGAGGGATAAGTTGTCATTTCAATAGTTATACTAGTGTGGTTAGAGTTTCAACATAATGTGATTTACGACGAGAGACATTAGTGTGTATTACATAAAAGAACGAGTAGATTATATATATTGGTGCAAGGACAAAATGGGCGAGATATTCTTAGGCTTTTGAATACGTATATAAATACTCGAATCTCGAGTACAAAATTCCTTCTTTAAAGAGGGGAATGTAATATCCCCTTTTTTTGCAATAATTAATTAATTGTTAAATTTATTATTAGTTGGTAATGAGTTGTTAATTTCATGTGACATATGGTATGTCACTTATTATATTTATTATATATTAATATGTGATTTGTATTTACGATTGTATATATCTTATGTGAATTGACACCTTTTGGAAGTTGGCATAATACACAGTAATTTTAAGTGAATAGTATTATGGGCGACTATATAATGGTCAGGGACTAGTTGTTGGGTGTTTCCTCGTTTTTATTATTCCCTTAGTGTCGGGTCCCACCGATCATGAGGTAATTTCTTATAATTTTGTGTCATACGTAATTCATTAATAATTAGGTTTTAACATAATTGAATCGCACCGGATTATAGACTAAGAGAATATGATAAATAATTTACTGAAATTTGTTCATTTCGAGTTGACTTTTGGAACTCTAAAGTGTCCATTTTTGACTTAAAATAGTGAGATTTATGTCTATTGGTTTAGTATATGGTTTGAGATAAGTTTTGAGTCGTTTAGTACAGGTTTTGGGTTCATTTGGTTGAGGGTTATATTAGGTTAAGGATTAATTTCATGGGAATCATTGTTATTAGGCTACTAAAATGTAAAACATTCACTTGTCATTTGAGAAAACCCTAAAGAGTTATTAAGAAAAGGCACCAAGGATGGAAGAGGTTTTGGAGATTTTTAAGACTTTTATTCCTCAATCAGTCCAAGGCAAGTGTACATCTGTGAATAATTTAATTAGGATTGTGTTATGATACTAGTAGTCATTGAAATCTGAGATTAACGCTTTTATAATCTAATTTTAGTCATCTAAAAATCAATTTTGTATTTAGTTTAATTGTTAAGATAATCTTTAATTCCATGTTAATGAATTAGGATAGTTTGATGTTAAATACTATGAATTAGCCTTGAAATTTGAATGAAATTGATATATTCTAAATCATAGTAATATTTATATAAAATCCCTCATGTTAAATATGTTGTCCAATCAAATCTGAGATAAATTGGTTAAAATTATGAACCTAGGAAATTAAAACTCATAATACGTAAATAATGCTTGAATCTTATATCACTTAAAACTTGTCATTATAGTTTGGATGTTGATTTGAAAGTGTTAAGAGATCATTACAAGGTGTTCTTGAGGTGTTAGGACCTTTGATTAGGTCATTCATGGAGGACTATGGTTTCCAAGTTCGTAATTTTGGATTTGGGGTGCGCAAGACATATATTAGCCCATGCATACGATTTTGGCAAAAAGTCTACTTGATTAGTTTTTCATATAGCCATGGTCATTGAGGGTTTATAGAAAATTCTAGGTTGTTATGATAAAGTTTTTTTGATATAATGTGTTGGGTTTTGGTTCGAGCGACTTATATAGATTTGGAAATTATTTATTAATTAATTAGAGATAATAAATCTAGAACATAAGATACTTGGAATAATCCACTAGTAAATGGGATTTCTAAGTGATTGATTAAGTACCTTGAGTATAGGGTCGATTATAGGGATGTTTTTAGAATGGTATATGCTTAATGATTGAGTAGATCATGCGATAGTTTAAAATTCTTTTATAACCCATCAAGTAGGGTAGTAGTAGTTATTTTAAAATCATTTAAACTAACGGTAGGTGTGAAATGATACCTAGACAACAGAGCCTTAGGATATCTGTTCAGTTATATATGATAATGATTGTAGTTAATGTGCATATTAACTTAAATTAAAAAGATTCTTTATGTGTAACCCAGCTGCGTAGGGTTTATACTTGTTTGTTGACCCAGTTGGATAGGGTCGTACTCATTTATTTGATTTATGTGTAAGTGTACCATGGTGCGTGAGTGCTTGAGGGGTGCATACTAGGATGGATTGTGTGTAAGCGTACCATGGTGTGTGAGTGCTCATGGGGTATGTATTAGGAGGGATTTTGATGGGGCACTTACTACTTTGACCACACATGGTATTCCTGGTGACGAGATAAGCTCTACTTAGGTCTTATTTACTCCAATCCTAGTGCTGATGTACTCGTTCCTGAGGGAGATAAATGGGGGTGTTCTTCATATAACCTTTGGGTATGGACTCTATGCAATACACGGGTATGTGTACTGTTTTCTCTTTTGTTTTTCTTTGAGGTTATAGGTATGGAACTTCCTATAACTATACCTAGTACGCACGAGTTATCATCGAAGACATTAGAGAAATGATTTTGTATCTTTTATTGGCAGGCCAATGTATAGCCCATATGATTTTATATGAGCTGTGTACACTCACGGACATTCTGAATTATATGATTTTGTATTGTGGTACCTTGAGATGGTTGCACGGGATTAGACATATATCAACAACATATAATCATATGCTTATGGATAAAAAATATTATGGTAATAATATGCTTGAGGTGTGTTATGTTGAACTGTCACTTGAGAACATTTAAGACTAGTACATTAGAGATCTACATATTTAAAATCGTAGCTTGAGAGAATTAAGAAAAGAGAATAAGATTTAGTAAGGGAATTATTGTTAATGTAAGATTTTATTATTAGAAGAGATGAACTTAAAGTTATTAAAGTGGATATATATAATTAATGTAGTAGTCATTTTCACATTGGGCCTCACTTGGGTTTGGGAGTAGAACGCATGTTTATTTTAGGTTGTTTGGGTTGGGTAACTTAAATAACTTAAAAATACACTTAATATGAGGGGAATATACATTATTATTATAGTGGCCCAACTTCAGTTAAATTCTTACTCTTTGTAGGCTTGTTAGGTTTAATCCTCATTGTTGTACTTTTTCCACAAGTCTTGGGTTGTTATTGCCAGTGCAGACTTGGGTTATCCATTATTATCTCTAGTGATAGCATATTTATCATTTCTAGGGTGTAGGTGTCATGTAGTGTTAGTCATTTACATCTTTGTATTTATCTATATTTTAGTTCATGCAATATTTTAATTTTAGATTTTTCTCGAGTTAGAGATTATATGTATATACTTGTATTCCAAGAAGGATATTGTACCGTTGAGATTTTATATCCCAGAGTTGGATTTGATTCGTATGGTAGTGATTGGTATCATAGATAATTTATTTTATTCAATAGTTTTATTATTTTGTATTGTATGTATTTTTACTGTTCCATTTATTTCGTTATGCCGAGAATGTTAGAAAATATTTTTTATTCCCTTGATTTTTGAATTAGACCCGATCAATATCTTTAAGGATTTTAAGGGTTTTCACAAATAGACCTAAAGAGTAATAGAACAATAAGTCAATATTATACCCTTTTCTCGTAGTCAAGACAAATCTACTAAAATATTATGTCATGATCTTATTAATGGTGTGTCCATTTCCATCTAAATTGTGAACTATAGTTATATTCTATAAGAAACGATGATATGATGTTTCATGTGCAAGCCGAACATTACACACCAAGTCATCTACTATATATAATAAAAGACACCAATCTATCAATATTAAATAATATCATAATGAAACCATTTCATGTGAAGATTCTCACTAAATGGAAATAATAAAATCACTATTAAACCATGAATATATATATATATATATATATAACCATAACACTTTGCAAAATGGTGGTGGAATTCGTTGGGACTTTGCCTCCCAGTAACGATCAAGACAAATTCTGCATAATGTCCTTAAACTAATTTACTAAGTAGGACGAGGCAGGACCACTATCCTCAATCACTAATAGTAAAATGACATATTTTTTTTTATAAGAACATCATTTGTCCCTTGTCCTGCCAAAGGATATCATTGCAAATATTGGGAAGAATTTTGGGAACCCAACTTTAAGAGAATTTTTCTTAAGCTATGACATTAGCAAACACTACTCATCATGATAATGTATTTGTAATAAATTTATTTAGACCGAATAATCATGTGTCAAAACATATGAATTTTTCAATCACATACATAACAAGATTTTATATTAATTTCTTATGTGAGAGTTGTCTACATCCTATGTTCATTGCTTTCTACACCTTAAAAATGCGATAGAGTGGTCCGATTATATGTATAATTTGTAGAGTAAGTCACACCCATAACAAAATCTATTTAGTCCAAATTTTATCTTGATTAAATCAGGTGAACCTAAACATGCAAGATATTGAAAACTAAACTGAAGCCAACAAACCACAAACCAAAGAAGATAGGAGATGATGAAAAATCTCTTTCAGGAAAAATCTATATTTTGCATTGTCTACAACTCGATATTATAGAAAGACTTTTACAAACTTACAAAACTTAAAGCTCCAATAAGTGACGTAGTAATGTATTCAATCTCATTTGTCGACAACAAGCGATGCAGATCCAGTAATGCCTTATACCAAGCTCCACTTTCCACAGTATCCATCGATTAGCCTTAGGAAATATTATTCATATCTTCAGTAGTGGAGATTTAACTCCACAAGGTTATGAAAAAGGATTTTGTTCTTCGTGGTTTTGTAAATTGATATCAAATCATCTAAGGGGTTTGGATTGTGAAAACATAAGAGTTTGATCACTAAAAGATGTCTAAAAGACTTGATTTAAAATGCAGGTCCATATCTCTATTTATAGGAAGAAAAATCTCCAAGAAAAGACACTGCATTTGAAATTTATCAAATAAGTTTTTGCGTACTCGTTTGAATGAAAGTACATCTCATTTGAACAAAGTACATTTTGTTGTTTGAACATACATCAAACGACTGATCTAACAAGATTCTACAGCCTGCCAAAAGATGTGATAATCAATCTCATTCAAATAACATTGAAGTTATTCTAACGAGGTATAGGAACTCGTTCGAAAGACATCCAATGCCATTCTAACGACCTTGAGAAATTTTTAAAAAATATTTTCAAAAAATATTTTAACTTTTAAACTCTTTTAAAATACCCATGTATGAAAAGATTACTCAGAAACTACTTTATAAACCTTCTTTAAAAAATGTAATGATGGTCGATCTTCGCTTATTACTTTCGGTCACTAGCTCATCTTCACTTGAAGTCTTGAGTATGTTCATGATAGTGAAGTAGGGTATAACGAGATAAGTCAAACTAAAATAAATGATGCAAAATTACAAAACTTTCTCTTACAAATCTCCTCCTTTAGTTATTTCAGTAGAAAACACAAAGTAAAGAAAATAACCCCTAAGGTAAGTTCAAATAATGCCCTCCCAAAATCGAAAAGGAAAAAACACTTATGACATTATCTTCAACTAAAAATCTCCATTGTATAGTCCACTAAATCATCAAGGTGGAAAAGACCTACACACACGAAGAAAAAGAAATACCGTGACGTATATGCAATGAAACTAATCCTGAAATGTTCTCCTCATCAATATGTTTTCTCCATTTTTTTCCATAATAAAAAGGAGTTAGAAACTAATCCTGAAAGATGAGCAACGTAAGAATCCAAATATGAAATATCATCACAAAGAATAAACAATGAAGTATATTTAAGAAAACTTCAATAAAGCAACCAACCTTTTAAATTTTTTTGCATTTTGAGTATATAAATATACATATAAGTACAACTACAAATAGTAACACCATGGATTAGCAAAAAAAATATCCAAATCATTGAAATGGAATGAAATTGTGTGAATTTAATGCACGGGAAATTCAATATAGGCATACGTAGCAAATGTGCATAAAGTCAAAGAGATACTCCTAAAGAAAGAACTCAATTCAACCTTTCGTGTAAAAAAAAGAACAAAATAAAATTGACTCAACTTATGCAAAAGGCCATGAATTTCAATGCTTCTCAAATCAATAACACCAAACTATTTAATCTTTTGTAAGGAAGTTTATTATGAAAACCCATTGGCCTTCTACTCATAACACCCTCAAAATCTCACATTTTAAGCATAAAATCTCAATTTATAAAGGGATCATATCACTACACCAAAATGGCCAAAATGTCACCTTTCAGCCGACTACCCTTGTCACGGTCATCGACTGTGACAAGAAACACACGTTTTATGTCATGATCATTGACCGTGATAAGACCGTGACAAAGTATTATCACGGTAAAACTTAAAATAATTGTCACGGTCAAGGACCTTGACACGACCGTGACAATCTCTTCAGTAAAAAAAGCCCTAGGCTCTTTTTTTTCCCACTGTTTTTTGGTTTCCCTCTTTCTCTCTCTCTATAAGCGATTTCAGCGCTCTCTCTCTCTCTCTCCAAGGTATATTTTTTTCCTCTCTTTCTCTTTCATTTCTCTATGTGTGTGTATGTGTGTATATGTATGTGTGTATATATATGTGTGTATATGTATGTGTATATGTGTGTATGTGTGTGTATATATGTGTGTGGTGGTGTGTGGTGGGGGAGGGGGGCAGGGGGTGGGTAGTGGGGTGTGTGTGTGTAGTTGTGGTGGGGGTGGGGTGAGGGGGGGCCGGGGTGTGGTGGGGGGAGGGTGGTGGGAGTGGGTGTACGTGTGCGTGTGTGTGGTGGGGTTGAGGTGAGGGTGGGGGCAGGGATGGGGGTGGGTGGTGGGGGTAGGGGTAGGGGGCTGCGTGTGTGTCTATGTGTGTGTGCGCGTAGTGTCCCTTGTAAAGAATTGATTGATTATTAATTTTTTTAGTAAATTAATATATGATTGCCCCTTATTGTAAATTAGTAAATTAATATATGATTGTCCCTCATTATAAATTAGTAAATTAATATATGATTAATTATGAAAGTAGGATTTTCCCTCATTGTAAATTAGTAAATTAATAATTGAGTAGATGAATTAGAAGGAGTACGGGATACACATTTGTTGTAGACTGCTGTTGGATTATTTTGTTTAGTAAATGTTGGGTTGGTTAGTTTTAAAAGTGGCATGACCACTGGATTATTGTTCATATGGGGGTGGGATTTTTCAACTTTTAAATAATTGAATTTGAATATAAATAAGACATAATTAAATGAAACATACTATATATAATTATTAATAATTGAATTTGAATATAAATAAGACATAATTAAATGAAACATAGTATATATAATTATTAATCATTATTGGATTATTGTGTGTGTGGTGGGGGGCAGGGGGTTGTGTGTGTACGTGTACGTGTGCATGTGTATGATGGGGGAGGGGGCAGGGATGGGGGAAGGGGGTGGGGCAATGTAGTTTAATTGAGTAGATGAATTAGAAGGAGTACGGGATACACATTTGTTGTAGACATTGCTGTTGGATTATTTTGTTTAGTAAATGTTGTGTTGGTTAGTTTTAAAAGTGGCATGACCACTAGATTATTTTCCATATGGGGGTGGGATTTTTCAACTTTTGAATAATTAAATTTGAATATAAATAAGACATAATTAAATGAAACATACTATATATAATTATTAATAATTGAATTTGAATATAAATAAGACATAATTAAATTAAACATAGTATATATAATTATTAATCATTATTGGATTATTGTGTGTGTGGTGGGGGGCGGGGGTGGTGTGTGTACGTGTGCGTGTGTGTGGTGGGGGTGGGGGTGGGGGGAGGGGGTAGGGATGGGGGAAGGGGGTGGGGCAAGGTAGTTTAATTAAGTAAATGAATTAATTGAGTAGATGAATTAGAAGGAGTACGGGATACACATTTGTTGTTGACATTGCTGTTGGATTATTTTGTTTAGTAAATGTTGGGTTGGTTAGTTTTAAAAGTGGCATGAACACTGGATTATTATCCATGTAGGGGTGGGATTTTTCAACTTTTGAATAATTGAATTTGAATATAAATAAGACATAATTAAATGAAACATAATATATATAATTATTTGCACGTGTACGTGTGTGTGGTAAGGGGTGGGGTGGGGGTGGGGGCAGGGGCAGGGGCAGGGGGTGGTTTGTAGTAATTGTACATATTTGCATGTCTTCTTCTAATTTTTTTTATCTGTACTAATAACATTTTTTTACAGCAAATGTCTCCTTCAGGTATTAAGGCGAGGATGATGATGCTGGTTGTGATGATGTCGTCTGGGCTCGGTGGTAGCGGAGGCGACGAGGTCTCCTCAGCCCCTAGGCTCCCCAACTATGGCAAATTTGGGATTACCATCGAGAACAAGTCAGAGCTATTAGCGAGATCCCTCGAGCTGCTAAAGACGGTCATCGGTCCGAGATTTATGAGTTGGAAGGAGGTGCCATATGAGCTCAAGTTAGCTGTTTGGGTGGCACTACAGGTAATATATTTATATTTATATGAATATTTCAATTTCAATTTCAATTTCGATTTCAATTTCATTTTATATTTATATTTATATTTATTCGCAAGTAACATTGTATTTGTTGGACAGGAACAATTCAACTTGGATCCAAAGCTACGCGATTCCGTCTTGGAGCCGTTGAGGGAGCAACAGAAGACGTGGAAGAAAATATGCGGACACGATATTTTGTAAAAACACGAGAGTCCATTATCTAATGGCGTGAATCCGTCCCGCCCAAGGAGCCCATCTCATTGGCACAATGGAAAAAGTTCATGGACAATGAGATCGAGGAGCAACAATTGGCATCTCGCCAATCGGGGAGGGAAAATCGGGCAAAAAAGACGGACGTGAACTACTCCGGCCGGACGTATTACGCCGAGGTGGAGCATAGGATGAAGGTAAGATTTAATTTTTCTATAACTCCAGAAATATATTATTCTTCATTATTTTACTTTGCGGAGCCGATACAATTTTACTTTATTTTATTTCAGGGGGTAGGGAGTGGTCCTAGGGATAAGCCACATAGGCTCGATACTTATGTGGCTCTTCGAACGAAGAAGGGGAAGGACAAGGAGGTGTCCCGAGCGTCGCGGCCACGATTGTAAGTAATCCGACAGTTTAATTTTTGTTAATTACGCAATAATTTTTTAATTTACTTATTTTATTAATCATGTGCTTTTTGTCGTTTCATGCAAAGCTTAAGGAAGTGCATGAGTCGCAGTCTGATGCTGATAAGACATCTTTGTCCACAGACGCACTCAGCCAAGTTCTTGGCTCTGATCGCAAGGGGGGGATCATCGGATTGGAGACGAGCGACACCGGGTTGGATCCAACGGTGGACTCTCATGACGCGAAGCTGTCTTGTTTGGAGGCGACGGTCCAAGATATGTACTCATTCATAAAGCGTACATTGGGCGGAGACCGTAAGGGGAAAGGGAAGGAGAAGGCGGTGGAGGAGGAGGAGGTGCGGGAGAATTAGGCGCAGGATGACGAGGATGTGGACCTCGCTGCTTCATCACTGACACGTGAGTACTTTGATGATCCACTTCCTTATTTGGATACCTTCCCCAGACCAATGTCGATAATTGGTTGGTCGAGCGTGTTCGTATTGGACGTATTTGATGGCCATCGGATAGGGCGGTGGTTAAGGGACCCGAATATCGTCCAGGGTGGAATAGTTCATGGACGTGCGCTTCAAGAGATCGAGTCCAAAGTTCTCGTCATGCATTTGATACTCGGGAAGGAGAACTCCCTATTGTGGTTACGCGAACAATGCGACACGATGTATCTTAGTGGGTGTGTCAATTCGTATATCGTGTGACCTACTCACCTCCTCACATTTACCCCAGACATGTAGTGACATTATTTTTAAGTTGGTACATTTGAATTATATTTTTTATTATATCGTCATGTATATTGTTTCTATTTTGAATATATATTTGCATTATCTTTAGTTTGTTTGGATATATGATGTTTGAACAGGTACAACGTTGCTATAATAGGTACAAATATACTGCTGGGCACTGGCAGTGGTCATACTGCCCATTAGATTTTTTTTAAATTCTGCCCAGAATTGTCACGGTCATTGACCATGACAAGTCCTTGACAAATAAAGTTGTCACGGACTTGTCACGGTCAATGACCGTGACAATTTTTTAAAAAATGGTCAAGGCTTTGTCACGGTTATTAACTGTGACTAAACTTATCACGGTCATGGCCCGTGACACGACCGTGACAATTCTAATGAACTTGTCACGATCAATGATCGTGACACGTCCGTGATAAAAAAAGTTGTCTCCCCCCGAATTGTCACGGTCATTGACCTTGACAAGTTGAACTTGTCAAGGTTAATGACCGTGACAATTAGGCAGATTTGGTGTAGTGTATTTCTCATGTTAATGAAGCATTAATGATAAAACAATTGGCCTTGACACTTCTTTTTTATATGCCAAAATTATCTTTTAGTCTCTTTCCAATGGTGGCCTTTGACGCAAAGAAGACTGCTTCTTTTGTAGCCCATTCCCATTGCATAAATAAAAATCAAATTTTCGGGAAAAGAATTTTGGACAATGGTTCTTACAGTCATAATTAGTCCCTATTTCATTTGGTTCATTATTAATCACGATTGAGATGCGAACATTTTTTTTCAATATATGACAAGCAAGTACAATGTTCAAAAGGTTCGTACGTGCGCGCGATAAATACCATATAAAGAGTCTAGCATGAAGGAAGTAATCATCATATAACAATGAAATGCTAATAATGCATATTTAATCATGCAAATGAAACTAAGCCAAGTCTCATAACACCATTAGTAAGTCACATGAATGGATGGAATCTAATTGTGATTCGAATATCTTAAATGAAGATTCATATATGGCTTAAACCAAAATACAAAAATCTTTTTAAATTTTTATTAAGAAGAAAATCGTTTTGAAAATTTTTGAAACTTTTTTTAAAGCATAAGAAAACCTTTTAGGGGTTTTCAAATTATAAACACAAGAATACAATCTAGTGCTAAGGAAAAAAGGTAGCAATATGATAATCACCCTATACTATAAATAATACCCAAACTCAATCAATGGCACAAAAACTTCCTAAAATCCTCAAATCTATGTGAATCTAAAGGTTTAGTGAAAATATCGATCAATTAACGATCGGTACTTATGAAGCTCAAAGAAACGATCTTCTCCTCAACAACATTATGAATAAAGTTATCACTAATCCTAATATGCTTAGTATGAAAATGTTGTACTGGATTATTAAAAATGTGGATTGCACTTATATTATCAAAAAAATAGTCATGGTGCCTTGATTAATTCCATAATCTTTCAACATTTTCTTCATACATAAGAGTTGTGTGCAACAACTCCCGGACCACTCTATCACATTACACAATGAATCCCAGTTATGTTTATCATGTCATGACGCTATTAATTTGTGGAATCATTAAAATTCTAGGCTTGTGTGCATTGTGCTTGTTTGTTCATTAACTTTACTTTATTTATCACTTGAGGCAAGATCATAGTACGATAAAGTTTTGCGATAAAATAGAACTCCTTGGACATTTTTTTAATGATATGATCATTTTTATTTATTTCTAGCTTATGCCCCTTCATTCCATCCCACATATTTAGACAAATCAATACTATGCTAGTGTGTGAAGCTTATATGTTTTGTGTTATTTTGTGGTTGTTGATACATATAAATATGTCCTCGTGTGTCATTGATATCTTTTTCACATTTATATATAAGGTAACATTTTGTTTTGAGTCTTTGCATTTGAATTTAATTCAATTTTTCCATGTGCTTTATCTTTGGTTCAAATTTGCATGTTATATGATCATATTGTTATCTCCTGTTTCCCGTTTACATTGTATTCTTTTGTTTTATTGTGTATTCAAGTTGGTATCATAGTTGCACTAAAATTGGTATTAATTGATCATTGTTTGGATTATTTGTGCTTACATTGCCATGTTATTTTTTGTTGCACTTTACGTCATTGCATGATATTATTCTTTCTTCTTGAATTTTAGTTGGTATCATATATTCTCACTTTCTGGGGAGATATATTTTTTGGGGGAGAAATTGTTTATTATGGATTTTTATTTTGTCTATTCTTGAAAAAATGGGGAGAAATGGTATCTTTCACTTTAGTGTTAAGAGCATATCTTTATCTTAAGGGGAGACGTCTTACCTAGGTGGGAATTATTAGAAATATGGGGAGTTTATTCATATGCATATTTATATTATTTATATATTCTAGTTATATTTGAAGGTATGTTTAAGTGTGCATGTTTACAACGTACGATAAAGTTTTCAAGTAAACAAAGCTATTTAGCATACGTGTCTATCAAGTGTTTATACTTTTTCCTTTTGGGTTGGCGATTAAGTCTTTTATTAAGATTGACGGCCCATATAAGTTTTTATTTTGTATTTTATCCTAGAATAGCCAAAGGGGGAATTTTGTAAGGATAAATTTTTGATCGAGTCAATTTGTATATATTTGCTTAAATCCGGACAAAATATTTTAAGTCATAGGTTGGGGTCTATGTTTCCCTTTTAAGCCTTTGATGTGTTTGGATGAATACATTGTGGACAAACTATAGAGATTATATCATCATGTCATGTTTCGTGCCCGTTTTTATCTTCACGATTCGAGGATCTCTCAAGTATGGATGCATATATATTTTGATCCTTGGATATTTTATTTTTGGGTGTTAGGATTTTGAATTTTTTAAAAATGTTTTTATCTCTTTTATTATTTTTTAGAAGAAAAAAAATTCTAAGACTTCGTTAGAAAGGACATGGGAAGTTGTTCGTATGAGATATGGCACCTCGTTAGCTTTTGTTCAAACAAAACTTCAAATGAGATATTTTTCACCCTTCGTTCGAATCACGTTTGTTTTGTCATTGGAAATGTGTTAGAACGAGATGCTATACGCCATTCGAACGAGGTACAATGTCATTCGCTTGAGTACGCAATTTTTTTATAAATCTAATATTTTTCAGATATTTTTTATCCTTATCTCGTTTTCAACAAATCATCCAAAAATAGGAGTGTGGAGAAGCATTTTTCTCAGACTTCTTCATTCATTTAGAGTTCCCAAACTCTTTTAAAAAGCTCTCCAAAACCCTAGTTTACACCCAAGTAGTCTAGGATCCAAGATTCATCTTAATATGCTTTGAATATCCTTTTTTGGGAACCAAATTTATTCTCCACATCTTTGTGATAATTGTTTCATTGTGGTGGACTCTATATTTTTCATTTACACATGATGGACTCCGTGTTTGTGGTATTACGGTGAATTTCGTGTTTATATCCATAGACGGTTGCTGAGATTGGATCAGTGGATACTGAGACATTTGGGGACTCACAAATTAGGAGAGGTTGAAGTTAAAATATGCGTCAAGGCTTGTGAGGAGTCTAGTCATTAAGTAATTCATCTATTAACTTGTGTAAATTCGTATCATAGTGAATTACGTTACTGGGTCGTTTGGGGTATTTCCTGTTGTTGGTTTTTCTCGTCCATCGACGTGTTATGTGATTGATTTATTTCATACTGCTATCCCCTAAATGCATGATTTAGGATAAAGATAAAATTAGTTAATCTATTTTAACACAACAATCGATTTGAAATCGGTGCAAAGTTTTAATTTGGGTTAACTTGTTAAGGTTATATATAAATTGAAAATAATTAAAAATTGACTTTTATTTAGACCATCTTCCCGCTGTACTACCTAGCAACTTCACACCTCATATGACAACAATGATTCAACACATCTACAATCTTCCAACTACGTGCAAACTTTGAAGAATATCCTTTTGAGTTGGATTTATGTGTTGTTAGCATCTATGACTTTGCACACATGTACATTTTTAGACTTTAGCATGTTTATAGTTAATTGCAATATGTTTTTTTAGATTAAATAAAGTTTTTAAAACCATGGGGTCGCATTTTAAAACCTTACATAAGTTTAATTTTGGCGTGTTTGAGTATGCGTGCGCACGAAACCAATACTCAACTATACGCACTATTTTAAAAGTGCGAGGAGAATTGGACACGTGGAATAATATTATACAATAATATCTTCACCATGCACATGACTGGAAATTTTTACCGTGCATTGGACCCTTGCATATTCATCCAGCGTATATAAGTATGTTTTAGTCAAAATTAAAAATTCATGACTGGTGAGTTATGATCATTGAACTTATTGTTTAGAGGTTTTTCAGATTCTCTATTACATTAATTCTAACCCACCTTACTTGAGTGAATTTCTCTCAATTTTATACTTGATCATGATATAATCATAAAATTATGACACTCCGCTTATTTTAAGCACGAGTGATTAGTGGGAATTTCATTTGGTTCATTCTTAGCATCACTGTTGAAAACTTTTTAATTACTAATCACCTATGTCAAATTAAGTCGGTGCCAAATTTTATCTTTCATTATTATAACAACGTGAAAAAACATGTTAAATTAACTAAACCATCTACACAATAATAGTATGAACAATCACATGACGGGTATATAATTTAATAAGACCGAATAAGCCATCGGTTCCAAAAACAAATCCAAATAAAAGTTTGAGAATAATAAAACTGAATCTGAATAAAGTCTGATAAATAAAATGAAGAACTAAATAGTCTGAAGGGGAAACACGCCCAAATGAAATATTAAAGAAAATACTATCTAGAAATAAATAATTTAAAGTTTCTAAAGAAACTCGTGCAAGCCTCCACAAGTGCTATAGCTACGCATCCCTGGATAGAATCATCAAACTTGGCCTCCCTGTGGCTGGACACCTAAAAGGTTTTGAAATTATTTTGACACGGGTCAGAGGCTAAGAAAATAATTTGAAAATATTTTGCAAGTGTTTAAATCACAGCTTAAATCAGTTATTAGACACACATGTTAATTCCACGTACACTTCCTTAAGATCTTCACCTCTCAACTAATGTGCACGCCTAACGTACCCTATCTAGTTATGCTACCCATACCAACTAGATAACGTACTTAAATTACCTCAATAGGTCAAGCTCCCTCATATCACACGTACGACATGCTGCTACAAGATCAATAATTAATGTTATCACGTATTATTATTGAGTCAATTATTTAATTCTCTCTACTTAAATTACTTTTATATATATACAATCTATCAGTTATACTATCACACGTAAGTAAATATATCACACATGTATATATTTATCACACATATAATATATACAACTATAACATCCCTGGAATGGCCCTTCGTGATGCCGACATACTTTGCTATTAAGTCCATGTAACTCTCGTAACAAATCAAGGACTAATGGTTCGTCATGTTTCCTCGAACCCAAAATCAATCAACACACAATGAAGGCACATAGTTCTCAGCCTTTGCGATACACATATACCTAACGTACCTAAATCACTTTCCAGTCCCACTAATTCACTGGACATAGTGAGCCGCCCTAAGTTCCATGTTTTCAGATCGCCTTTTGCACAGAACCTCCCATGATAGCAGGAAGTGTAAGTATGTTCACACACATAATCAAATCACAACGATAGGTATTCACATAACCTATATGCTTATCTTATTCAGTAGGTATACACACAACCCATCATGTCAACGCATACATAGTATATATCTCTCGCATACACAACGTACTCATATAACCTCTTTTCATATTTTCCCAAGTATCACTCACTACCCGAAGGGTCGTAGTTACCCCTTAATTTATTTTAATAGCTATAACATCTCATTAAAGCTGGTGTGATCTTAGGTTCACTCACATTCTCCATGACCCATTTTAATTCTCGAGAATTTATTAATCTTCATATTATACCCAATAGGTTCTAGCCTTAATTCTCCTCTCTGGGCTAAGCCTAAGTTCTATCATGGATCTACTAGAATTAATTATATCTCTCACTATAGTTTAAAAGTAATTCCAAACTCTCTTGGTTTGTTATTTGCAAATTCAGTGCATAAACAAAAGAAACTGGGCAAATCTGGGCCGCCGAATCGATTTGGCCTCTTCACCAAATCGATTCACCAACCGAATTGATTTGCTCCTTGAGCCGAATCTATTCAAAATGTTGCAGGTCGTCTTTTTTGACATGCCATTGCCTTTTTTCACCATTTTTACACTTCATAACTCTTCCATATCACACCCAAACTCTAGAATGATTCAACCTTACATCAATTAATGATATATAAACAATTTCTAACATAAATAACACATCAAATCCATTATAAATCTTCCTAGGAACGAATTAAAACCCTGATTTCTACGAAAACCCTGGTTTATGTGTTTTTAATTCATAATCAATCATTTACCCAGATTTCTCCCATAATATTTATCACATAAAATCTGATTTCGTGTCCTTTACATAGCTGGATTCATTCTACATGCAATCCTACCCCAAATCATTAGTTTTATTCATTAAATTCTAAGAATATCATCAATTTTCATCAAATAAAAAACCATACACTACATGGGCATTACAACTCATTAAAACATGCAAGATAAACACTTGATTTGTCAGTAGCAGGTCTGATATCATTTTGAGTGTGATAAGAATGTCTTCCCTTCGTTTGGATCATAATTTTGGCAACTTTAGTGGAGAAAAAAGGTGTTGAACCTCCAATAAAACTCTTCTCTTCCTCCCTTGTGGCCTCATTTCTCTCAAGATTGATGTAACCCTATCCTTACACTCCCATGGGATGATATACTCCATCAATTTTCGGATTTATCTCTACCAAAAACTCCCGAATGATCGAAACGCCCTCTCGTGGTGACAGTTTGGTCTATAATTGCCTCGGACCCAATCTATGCACCCAGGTATACTATTCTGACTATTTTGACCGTTTCGAATTCAACCGTGACCTCAAAATCATCCTCTGAGTCACCCAAAAATAATTTCCTATCTCGACCTCATATAGTCAGCACACGACACCCGGTTGAGATATAACACTATTATGCCACGGACACTTGCTATGTTGCAAAAATAATTATTTACTATTCACTTAGTAATTATATTCGATAAACATTAACCATTTTCTCTCCGATTAATATTTCATTCAAGTCATAATATTTTACTTCATTAAATTACATCACGCGCATAATTTAATATATACCCAATTAATTCAATTGTAAATACTTAGAAATACAAGGTGTTACAAAAATTTTACTTGAGTATTTGTTTGAAAATACACTAAGCCTAGATCAATTCATACTTGCACATCAGATCACACATTTCATACTTATTAAATTTCATATCAAAGGATTGGATCACTTATATGAATAATTATTCAATCGGATTGTGACGCTGGGAATATTAGAGCTCATCTCGATTAAGATGGAGCTTCATGGGATGATTTCCATTCAGCATCTGAGGGAGTCGAGGTTTGAAGGAAACTACCCATAAAGTATCTTTAGTGAATAGGTATGCGCCTAAACATATATATTCAATTAATTAATTAATTACTTCATTACATCATCAAAATAAATTAAATCCTTTGAATTTGAATGATTTTTAATTTTTCCAAATAAAATTAATTATGTCAAATTTGCATGCAAGTGATTATCAATGGAAGCAAATAAATAAACCAATCACAGAAAACATATAAGGATTTAGATTAGAAACCCTCGAGGGAAAAACACTATCACCCCAACCCACATAAATCCACTAATACTGAATAATGTTTACAGGTCTTAGAAGGAATTATACATGACTTGCCTATATGTCAAGAATAAATGTTATGATTCCGTGCCCTTAGCCTAGCTTTAGCCATTTAGTTATATGCTTATGTCATCTCATTTAGGGTTAGAAAGGGTAGTTGAGGAGAGGCATCAACAACAAACACGTTTGGCTAATCAATGAGGTTATTGATGCCTTCGATCTTGAACATAACAAGCGAAGGGGTTCATCTTGCGAGGCTTCATCGGTGGATGGAAGATCTTCCAGGTGAACTTGGATTTCCTAGGTTAGTCATTCTATGAACACCCAGTTCGTTTGGATGGAAAAGTCATTAAATAGTCCTCCCTTATCATGGAAGATTATAACTTAATGTCGAAGACAATCGCCAAGTAGTGGGGGAGAATTTTTCCCTTTCCCATTCGCTCTATATTCAACCCGCTGATGAGATAAATCAGGATCCTTCCCCATAAGGGAAAAGTTTATTTTTTATTAGCATGACTTGGGGATCCTTTTGCCGAATCCAATTCAGGACATTTTTCATTCATTAACTTTGCCACTTCTCAACTCATAAAGAATGCATGGAGGATTTTGGTTGGATCCATGATTTATTTCCATAACTTGTTCAGGGTTAGCAATCCCACTACTATGATCGAACTTCTGATCGTCAATCGCCAGACCTCCTCCCAAGGGGAATGGTACACTCTTGCCCGTCAAAAGAAGGATATATGCTTAGTCACCTATCTCCCTTCGTCTAATCATAATTAGATGCATCACCTTTTTTATTTATCAAGGGAACAACTGGCAATACGATGACATAAATGACTTAACTGGCCATAAGTTCACCATTCCTCTCATTTAGAACAAGCTACATCTTAGTGGGACTTTGTCTTGTTGGATTTTTTCCTTTACTATTAAGATCTTATGTTTGCCTTATAATAATATTTTTTATAGTACTATAAGGATCTTCAATGAGTTGCCTGACATCTATGGAACATGAAAATCAAGGTCTTGAGAGGCTTTAAACAAGGCTCATCCATTTAAGGACCTTTGTGATGTCAATCCGCTGAAAGACCTCGGCTTCATAGTGTAACACCCCGTGTTTTTAATAGTTAATTAGATTAATTAATTGGGAAATTTGAGAAAAAAATAAAATTTTGGATTAATTATTCTTATTAATTAAATATGTTGGTTTTTATATATTAAAATAAGGTTTTAAGTGGAATTTAAATCGGGATTAAAATTTGAAAATTATAACTTTTTGTATAAAAATCAGGGGAGGATCCGAGCTAAGGGGCATAAAAATAATATTTTTAGAAATTTGACCTTCCGATCGAGCTAAAATTTTCATAGTACTTCCGTCTTTCCGTTCGCTACAATATACTAAAATTTCAAGCCATTATGACGATCCGACCATTCATAATAATTTTTCGAGTGTTTGTATTTGATTAGGACTCAAATTCTTTTTGGTATATAAACAAAGTGATAGATTTAGGACGTTTAAAAACACTTTCTTCTAAACCCTAAGAGCAACAATCTCCTCTTTTACATCTTCTTCCTCCCTCAAAACCTTAACTCCATTGGAGAGCTATTTTCAATCCAAGTTTTGAAGATTTCAACCGGGTTTTCTCAAGATTGTTCAAGAACATCTATTTACTAATTTTTCGAGAGGAATCCGACCATGTAGTCATAATTTCTTCATCTTAATCTCAGGCATGAATAATCTATTTCTTGTCTTTAGTATTATGTGTTTTAAGTGTCGCTTAAATCCTTAATCACGTATTTTTTAATTAAAATCAATTAGCAACTTAATTAGAGGAAGTGGACACTAAATTTTGGGACTGTTTTTGTGAATTTTTTTGAATATGATTTAATCTTTGAAACCCTTGGGAGTGTGGTTAGATATTTGGATTTTTATGGTTTTGGGTGTAGGTTTCTATGTAGAATTTTATGGGGTTATTTATGTGGTTAATGGGACGCGTTCACACTTATAAAAATTAGATCAGTTATAAAAGAGAATGGTTATGACGCATTGAATATTGTTGTATGTTGATAAAATTTAACATTTTTTAACGTAATTAATTACGTTAAAAACGACGACGGCGTTATTCATTGATTTAAATTGAATTGGGATCTTTATGATTATGTGCTATGTTATTCTTATGAATTGTTTTATTCACTTTTTCCATCGTGGGGACAAGGGGAGTTTGGGTAGTATTTTTGCTCACCTCTATTATAGGATGCTTACTAGGTATGGGACTAGTGGGTAGGCCTTGGTTATAATTTATGCTTGCTAGGTATGGGACTAGTTAGTATAAATTCGTGGGGATTTTATATTCCGGGGGTGGGCTGATTTTTATATTTTATCTTCATCATGCTAGCTTAGGCATGAGACCAGGATGAGTAAATGTTGAAAATTCATCTTATACGTAGGATATGATGTATATGTACTTTGGGGACCACTAAGTATGGGACTAAGAGGTATTTTTGAGGATCTCACATCGATTAAAAGGGTGGGGTAATTTTTTAATTATGAAATCTAGAAAATGAGAATTAATGACTAAAATTTGTGGCGACATAATGTGTCAGGGAACGACAGTTTAAACGGGTCAGCTTGGGCGATTTATGTTGTGTCGTGTTTCGAACCTTGTCATATTACGTGGGATCGACAGTTTAAACGGATTCGGCTGGCTATTGATAAGGGAAAGCGTGACACTTTGGTGGATTACCACCCGGGGCGAGACGACATCCATAATAAAAAGTGAGAACAATAATAAATTTGGGCAAAATTTAATTAAATTAATGCTTTGGGGTTGTGGAATAATTAAAATGATATGGTTGTGTTTTTATCAAAATGTTTGGGGGTGGTTAGTAATTTATCTCTCCCGCGTTTAATTATATTCGTAATTAAAGTACTCTATTTTGATATTTATTGCGGATAATGATATTGTCTGGGTCACATACCCTAATTGAGGGGAGTAGTGTGTATTCATGCTCGGGGCTCTGACCTCCTGCGTTGACTAACATTTTCAGGTATTAGTGCTAGAGTAGCTGCATAGGATTTACTGGCTATCGTTTGGAGGTGCAGTTGGAGCTTATTCATTTTATTGCTTTATTTATTTAGACTTTATTTTCAGTCGTATTTCATTATGAGACTTCATTTGGGTCTTATTGGGCCATTCGCTTCCAAAGTTGTTAGAAGGTTTTAGTTGGATTATTCACAGTTGATTATTACTCAGTTTTAATTAAAATCATTTTTGGAGATTGGATTTATTTGAAGTTTTTTCATGGGATGGATCTTTTATCGTTCGATTGTTATTATCATTTGGGATTGAATCAAATATTTATCTTGTGGATTGATTTCATTATGTCTCATATCTGTCTCATGCTAAAAATGATATTTTATTTCGTTCTCGCCCGACTTAGTTTTGGTGGCAGCCGATGTCAAAATTAGGCAGGGTGTGACACATAGCTAGAGGGGAAGAACTAAGAGGCTTAAACACTATTCGTCTTAAGGTAAAGATCGAAGGACATGTTTTTCTCACTTTTTAACACACTTACTTTTCTGAGTCCTCATGTATCTTTAGTTTGTATTCGTAATTTCTTTTGATGATTAATTTATTCTTATGTTGACTAATTTATTGATAGTTGAAGGTGCCATGTCGCGAGTTTCATTCTGTTCTACACTTTAGAGGTATAATGCTGACCCAAATTCCCTCAATCACTGACTAGACATTACAACTAATAGGCCATCTTCTCTTGTTATGGAGGCTAAACCCACCCTTCAGAGTTATATTTTTATGGAACGAATGGGTGGTAAAGATATACCCCAATGGATGGAATGATCCAGGGACTCGTTCCTTGAACTACTGGAAGGCCATCCTATAGAGCAGGTAAGAAGAAAAAGGTTTATCGAATAGTCTACATTTACCTCGACTCAATATTGATAAGTTGTCATAAATTAGGTGCGTGTGTCCAAGGAAGATTCTGATTCCCCTAGTCTCTGCTACTTGGATTCTAAAGAGCCATACAAGGCATTGATGGGTTTGTTAGAGTAAAATTTAATACATGGGATTATATATAAAATAAATATGAATTATCGGCTATCAAATAAAAGTAGGCCAATTAAAGTGATTAATTTAAGTTTTGGGGCCTTACTAATGTGTTATTAAAGTGTGGGTTTTTATTGTGTAGAGACAAGCGTAATTTCTATTTTTATGATGGGTTAAAATAGAAATATACGAAATATGAAAAGACACGATTGTGTTATAAATAGGGGTCATGGTCCCCAGATCACACAACACCAATCTTTTGATTCCCATTGTTAGAGAGAAATTTAGAGAGGAAATAAAAGTGTTGATCTGGAAGAGCATAAGACCTCAGACTCAGATATTTTAACTTTCTGTCATGGATTCAGGTACGCTTCCGCAAAATCAATATTTATATTTCTTGATAATTCAATATGAATGTTCCTGTTTGTGTGATAGTTTTCACAAAATAGAAATTAATCCATCATGTGGTATCAGAGTTATTTCATGTTGAATTGTTGAGAATATATTAGGAAGGTATTGATATTAATTTTCGGCTGCAAATATTTTTTCAAAAAGGTTTAATATTTCAGAAAATTTTTGGATTCAGAAATATTCTCGTTTCATTACGATTCCAACGATATAAAATTCATGAAATTTGGACTAGCGGTTGATTTTATATGATTAAAAAAAAAAAAAGTATAAAGGTTTATTTGATGGTAGTGGAAGGTTAAATGTCCGACTCTTGGTGTTTCATATTTAAGCCTCTTAAATGATGAAAATTTTGAAGGATCTCAAGAGGTTTTGAATCCATGACCTTTTAAGTCTGGAGCCAAAGGGGTTTTGAACCCATGATCTTTCAAGTCTAGAGCCAAAGGGGTTTTGAACCCATATACAAATTTAAATTCAAATTTTGGTGTATTTATATATATATTTTGAGATAAATTAATTTAAACAATATATCACCAAAGTGACCTCTTTTGTTCAAAATTAATTTTATTTCGAAATATAAAAAGAATTATGTGCATGTAATTTATGTGAATATTAATCGGCCCAAAGGAAGATTATTTTTTAACAAAATTACATGTACCACTTTAATAATAAGCACGTGATAATTATTTAGTTTTACATATGAATAATAAATCGGCCCAAAGGAAGAATTATTATTCAATATGTTCTTATTATCAGTGTTTGATTATTACTGCAAGATATCACTTACAAGTTAATATTTTTTTCCAAAGATAAAATATTAATAGAGTGTCCGATATCTTAAAATGGGATTTGTCATTTATTTGAATTTATTTTTGATTTAAGAATTATATGAGCTAGTTTTATTTGTTTATTGTTCTCTGATTCAGCTACCAATTCTTCTTCCAACATTACTGCTAGTATTAATTCTATTCCCATGCTTAATGGCCCAAACTTTAAGTTATGGCAAGAGAATCTTCATATAGTTCTCCGTGTCATGGATCTGGACCTTGCATTAAGGGTTCCTTCTCCTGCACCTCTTACGGATAAAAGTTCCTTTGATGACAAAAAGGACTTTGAAAGGTGGGAGAAGTCAAATCGCATGTGTTTGATGATCATAAAGAAGGCCATTCCAGAAGCATTCAGGGGCACAATATCGGAAACGATAAAGACAGCCAAAGAGTTCCTAGAAGAAATTAAGAACAAATTTGCCAAAAATGAAAAGACTGAAACAAGTACACTTTTGGCAAGTCTCATCTCAATGAAATATAAAGGTAATGGTAACATTATGGAGTACATTATGGAAATGTCTCATCTCGCTTAAAAGTTAAGAGCACTTAAGCTTGATCTCTTTGAGGATTTACTTGTGCATTTGGTTTTGATATCTCTTCCCACACAATTCAATCAATTTAACGTGAGCTACAACTGCCAAAAGGAGACTTGGTCTCTTAATGAGCTCATCTGACATTGTGTGCAAGAAGAGGAAAGACTGAAGCAAGATAAGACAGAAAGTGTTCATTTGGCTAGTACTTCCAAGGACAAGGGGAAGAAAAGAAAGAAGGATAAAGAAGCTGCAGTGGTTCCATATCCCAAGAAACAACATAAAGAAAAAACTGTTGATGGTTGTTTCTTCTGTGGAGATGTGGGACATAGGAAGAAGCAATGTACCAATTATCATGCTTGGCGTGTCAAGAAAGGTACACTTCTTAACCTAGTTTGTTCCGAGGTTAATTTGACTTCGGTACCTAAACACACTTGGTGGATAGATTCTGGTGCAACCACTCACATCAGTGTGTCTATGCAGGTTTTCCTGAGTTGTCGAATGCCAACTGATGGTGAAAGATACATTTTTGTGGGCGATGGAAAGAAGGTTGAAGTTGAATCAATTGGGATATTTAGGTTATTATTGAAGTCTAGTACTTCTTTGTATTTGAATGAGACATTTATCGTACCGTCATTTAGATGGAATTTGGTTTCTATTTCTGTATTGGACAAATTTTGTTATACTTGTTCCTTTGGAAATAATAATTTTAGTCTTCTTCATAATTCAAATTTGGTTGGTACTGGTTCTTTATCTTATGTAGATAACCTTTATATGCTTGATACTATTGCTTCATATCATGAAACCTTGCAATTAAGTACTCGAGGTATTAAAAGAAAATTAACCAATGAGAATTCTGCATCATTATGGCATAAGAGATTAGGTCACATCTCCCAAAGGAGAATTGAAAGACTTGTGTCAGATGGAATTCTAGATTCCCTTGATTTTTCAGATTTTAAAATTTGCAAAAATTGCATAAAGGGAAAACAGACAAACATAAGGAGATCTGGTGCTAATAGGGCTACAAACGTCTTAGAACTGATACATACAGATATTTGTGGGCCATTCCCTACGGTTTCATGGAATGGTCAACAATATTTTATCACATTCATAGAAGATTTTTCACGTTATGGCTACCTTTATCTCATCCATGAAAAGTCCCAATCTCTGGACGTGTTCAAGTCATTCAAGGCTGAAGTTGAAAATCAACTCAGCAAAAGGATTAAAAGCGTCAGATCTGATCGTGGTGGTGAATACTATGGTAGGTATGACGATTCAGGTGAACAACACCCAGGACCATTTGCTAAATTCCTAGAGGAGTGCGGTATCGTCCCGCAGTACACCATGCCAGGTTCTCCAAGCATGAATGGTGTTGCTGAAAGGCGAAACAGAATGCTTAAAGACATGGTAATGAGTATGATCAGTTACTCTAACTTACCAAATTTACTATGGGGTGAAGCATTAAAGACTGCAGTGTATATCCTTAACAGAGTACCAACTAAAGAAACTGGATTCCAGAACAGTCAGTTGCTATTTTGTTGGATACTCTGAAAGATCTAGGGTTACAAATTTTATGATCCTACTACCAAAATAATTTTTGAGACCGAAAATTCCCGATTCTTTGAGGATGTTGAGTTTGTCGAGGGGGATAAGGTTATGGACTTTGGTTTTGAAGAGGAATATGTTGGTATTCCCACAGCTGTTATTAACATTGATCAGGATCCAATTCCTGACATTGTTCAAGAAGCACATCCTAATCAAAATAATATTTAATAATCTCCCATTCTAGAAGAACAAACTCTACCACCTCCAGAACCTATGCCATTAAGGAGATCCACGAGAGAAAGAAGAAGTGCTGTGACAAATGATTACATTGTATTTCTTCAAGAACATGAGTTTGACATTGGTGCGGTGGAAGATGATCCGATCACCTTCCGTCAAGCCATGGAAAGTTATAAATCTCAAGAGTGGATTAATGCCATGAATGAGGAGATAAAGTCCATGGAGGACAATGACGCTTGGGATCTTGTCCCATTACTTGAAGGTAAAATAAAAAACCCATTGGTTGTAAATGGATATTTAAAACCAAGAGGTATTCGAAAGATGATGTGGAGAGATACAAAGCCCGTCTTGTCGTTAAAGGCTTTATACAGAAAAAGGCATCGATTATAAAGAGACATTCTCTCCAGTTTCATCGAAAGACTCTTTTAGGATAATAATGGCACTTGTGGCGCACTTTGACCTTGAGCTTAATCAGATGGATGTTAAGACTGCGTTTCTCAATGGTGACATTGATGAAACAATATATATGGTGCAACCAGAAAACTTTGTGTCGGAAGATGCAAAGAAAATTGTTTGCAAATTAAATAAATCCATTTATAGGCTTAAGCAAGCTTCTCGTCAATGGTATTACAAGTTTCATCAAGTTGTCATCTCGTTTGGTTTTGAGATGAATCTGGTTGATGATTGTATATACCACAAGTTCAGTGGGAGTAAGCATATTTACTTGGTTTTATATGTTGATGACATTTTGTTTGCCACCAACGATATAGGTATGTTGCACGAAACCAAGATATTTCTTTCAAAGAAATTTGAGATGAAAGATCTTGGTAACGCTTCTTTTGTGTTGGGTATACAAATACACCGAGATCGCTCTCGGAGTACACTTAGTTTATCACAAAAGAGCTATATCGAGAAAGTTCTTAAAATATATGGCATGCATGATTGTAAACCAGGTGACACCCTTGTAGCTAAAGGAGATAAATTTAGTCTCAGTCAATGTCCCAAGAATGATTTTGAGATTCGGGAGATGCAAAATATTCCTTATGCGTCAGCAGTAGGAAGTCTTATGTATGCTCAAGTATGTACGCGTCCGGATATTGCGTACATTATTGGCATGTTGGGAAGATACTTAAGTAATCCTGGAAATGATCATTGGATAGCAGCCAAGCGAGTCATGAGGTACTTACAGAGAACAAAAGACTACATGCTCACCTATCGGAAGTCAGAACAGTTAGAGATCATCGGATATTCTGACTCCGATTTTGCTGGATGCCAAGATAGCATGAAATCTACTTCAGGTTATATCTACTTATTTGCTGGAGGTGCTGTATCGTGGAAGAGTGTTAAGCAGTCTATTATAGCTTCTTCCACCATGGCAGCTGAGTTTGTGGCTTGTTATGAGGCGTCCAATAAAGGAATATGGTTGTGAAATTTTGTCACGGGGCTGCGTATTGTGGATGGCATTGAAAGACCACTTAAGTTATTTTGTGACAATAAATCAACAGTACTGTATTCCAACAACAACAGGAGTTCTACGAAGTCAAAGTTTATTGACATTAAGTTCCTAGTCGTAAAAGAAAGAGTTCAGAGTTGACTTATATCTATAGAGAACATTGGAACAAACTCCATGATTGCGGATCCGCTGACTAAGGGATTACAACCCAAGGTCTTTCATGAGCACACTGCTCATATGGGTGTAATTTATTTTCAGGATATGTCAGTTTAGAGGGAGTTTGTATTTTATATGCTTTCACAGACATATTTGATTTAATGGATATTGCATGGTTATTTACTGCAGTAAAGTATTAAGTTTATATTCACTTTGACTTTATATGGTTTGATCTCACTAAGGTTTAAGGAGGACCAGTTGAAAATAGGCATGTTAAGATCACATTGCATGAAATTTCCATGCTACACATCCACACTTGATCTTTGTCATTAGTTGCATTGATATATGTGATCATTGATGGGTCTACTTACGAAATATGTAATGACGATCGCTTTGATTCTATATTGGTGCAATTAATGGACAAGATTGTTAAGATACATAAAGTTTTGATAGCTAAAACTCATGAGCTCATAAAGTATAATTCAAATTTATAAAGTTAATATATATATATATATATATATATATATATATATATATATATATATATATATATATATATATATAGCGCAAGTGGAAGATTGTTAGAGTAAAATTTAATATATGGGCTTATATATAAAATAAATATGAATTATAGGCTATCAAATAAAAGTACGCCAATTAAAGTGATAAATTTAAGTTTTTGGGCCTTACTAATGTATTGTTAAAGTGTGAGTTTTATTGTGTAGAGACAAGTGTAATTTCTATTTTTATGATGGGTTAAAATAGAAATATACGAAATATGAAAAGACACGGTTGTGTTATAAATAAGGGTCATGGTCTCCAGATCACACAACACCAATCTTCTGATTCCCATTGTCAGAGAGAAATTTAGAGAGGAAATAAAAGTGTTGATCTGGAAGAGCATAAGACCTCAGACTCAGATATTTTAACTTTCTGTCATGGATTCAGGTATGCTTCTGCAAAATCAATATTTATATTTCTTGATAATTCAATATGAATGTTTCTGTTTGTGTGATAGTTTTCATAAAATAGAAATTAATCCATGAGGGTTACCTTAGAGAAGGGGAGATTAAAGGCCTAGAGGAGGTCTGAGAGCCTATGTAAAAGAGATCATTCATCTTGGCATGAAGTTAACACGGATCATATTTCATTATATCATTTGCTTGGATTTTATTTTTGACTTGGTTTTTTTCTATGGAAGATTGGTATTTTGGTCTCTCATATGGATTCTGAGCTGAGGGCTGGAGGAAAGAAGTTACGAATCATTCCTCGTTTGAAGGTTGATTTGAAAAAATATAAGAAAATCCAAACGGAGGCTGATAAAGCCTTTATACTTCAATATGATTTTAAAAGGAGTTAGAGGAGAGAACTATTACTATTACTGCGCAGACAATTGTTGATTAGAAAACCACTCGTGTTTTAGAGGAGAACACTGAACTAAAGTGGGTCCTAAACAAGAAGGATGCCCAATTTAAGCTCGCCATTTTGGAATATATGTCTTTAGCTCCCCTCATTCGGTTAAGGTATCTCAAGTCTTACCTAAACTCCTCATACCTTGGATTTCTGAAGTTCTAATCATTCCTGAACAGGTATTAGGAGCTTTAAAAATAGGTTAAGGTGGACCGACCAGATGTGGACATCTCTCAATCTGACCCAATGGACTATGAGGGTGCTAATGAGGATCTGATGTGCGTTCATTTGTTCCTTGACCCTTAAGGTCTAGAATATTATTAAAGGGTTCTGATGGAGTCTTAGCCTTCTACTGAGTTGTATGATGCTATATATTTGACCTTGTCGATGCGCGAGGAACTCGGTGGTCTCCTGATGACCACTTATGCTACCGCTCCTTAATAATTCTTATCATTTTTTATAAACACTTCTATTGTAAAATCTTAAATGCTTATATTTTACCGTTACAATACTTTCTTTTGGCTATTTTTACATTTAAACAAATGTATTTTTCAATTGTATATAAATGCTTTTTATATTAGTCATTAATTTAAGGGTCAATTATTAAATAGTCCCTACTATAAATATATATTTTTTAAAAAGGACACATATTTTTAGTTTAACCCATTTAGTCCCTCAAGCACTCAATATCCTCTTATTTTTAGAGGTCCGCGCCAGCGGCACTCCCTCTCCAAAATATGTGGCAAAGGACTTTTTGAGGCAAAATAAAAAAATTTGGACTAAATGGGTATTAAAAAATGTTCGAGGGACTATTTGGTATATGTCCCTTAATTTAATTGAGGCAAATATGTTTCCATTAATTGATTGAGGTCATGCCTATGAATGCCTATAATTGGTATTGTCATTTGACTGAGGTTAGCTTAACTTAGGCAAAATGTATTAATATTATTTTTCGTCAATTCAATAATCTTAGTCTAACGGAGGCAACATTTATTCATTTGAGAAATTTACCAAATGACGATCACTAGTCAATCAGTTTGAGTTAATATAAAGCATTCCATAATATTCAAGTACGTCAACACCCACGAAGCCAATTGACTGAGTGGTTGAGCATACCTTCCATAGCCACGATCTTAGGTGAAATAAGGCTCTTGCCTTAATTTTATTGGACCTCTCTGATTAGATGTATCAGATATGATCAAGGCCGAACAGTTAGTTCGCTGCTCAGCTAAAATAGTTTCAGTACTTGGTGTCTGAAATGAAGCATTTGGGGTTGCATTAGGTTTTTAACTTTTATCCAACCATATTTATAGGTTTCACTATTAGTTAAGTATTTACCAAATGAATTAAGTGGATAAGTACATACTAAACATCTATTTGAAAGTAAACATCCATTTTATTGATATAATGATGATTTCAAACTAAATATTAAGGTAACTAAAGGCAAATTAAAACTAAACAAAGCCCATATCCATAATGTGTGATGAATTAATGATAGAAAACCTTGAGGTTTTCTACGTTCCATGGGGAATGGAGCACTCGTCCTCCATAGTCCTTCATCTTCTATGTTCTTGGTCGCACAATAGAAGCGACGACGTATGGTCCCTACCAATTGTCTACCAATTTGTTGTGGGTTGGGTTTTAAGTTAATTGTATCACCCTCCTCAGGACCAAATAACCTATCTTGAAAGTTTGGTTCCTCGTTCTATGGTTATTGTTGATGTAAAAAATTAGATGATATCTAATTATTTAATCACAGATAAATAAAATGAGACAAAGAACTTTTAAAGTGGTTCAGCCTTATAAGAATGACCTACCTCCACTGTTTTTGTTATTGCTGACTGTTTGGGAATTATCGATTACAAATTTTCTCAAGAAATTCCGGTCCCCTTACAATGAGGATAATACAATGTATTTATAGCCCTAAGGCTGTAATGTGAAAGGGTAATACATTTAATGCTCCTTAAGCGTATACATCTGTATGATAATAATAAGCATTTAATGCGCAGTCAAACTATTGGTTATCCGGCTATTAATGTTTTGTCCGAGGTGCAGCTCGGACCACCTAAGTTCCTCGATGCTCAAAAGTTCCTCGGTACTCAAAAGTTCCTCGGAGAGTTCTTGTAGGTCGGAGTGTCTGAGTTGATCGAGAAAACAGAGTTCCTCGTTGCAGTATGGTTCCTTGGAATCGAGGTGTTGTTCGTAAGTCACTACACCAAAATGGGCAAATTGTCACCTTTCAGCCGGCCAGCCTTGTCAAGGTCATTGACCGTGACAAAAAACACGCGTTTTATGTCACGGTCATTGACCTTGACACGACCGTGGCAAATAATTGTCACGGTCATTGACCGTGACACGACCATGACAATGTTCCCAGCAAAAACCCTATCCCTCTTCTTTTTTCCCTCCCGCGCCGTTCCCTCCATCTCTCTCTCTCTCTCTCTCCCTCTCTCTCGACGCTGCTCTCTCTCTCTCTCTATACTTTCAGGTCCATTTTCTCTCTCTCTCTCTCTCTCTCTTCCATTTATATATATATTTGTGTGTATATTTATGTGTGTATGTGTATATATATATATGTGTGTATGTGTGTGCGTGTGTGGGGGGTGGGGCAGGGTGGGAGTAGGGGGTGGGGCGGGGTGGGGCAGGGTGGGGGAGGGGGGCAGGGGGTGGGGTGGTGTGTGTGTGTGTGTGGTGGTGGAGGGGGGCAGGGGGTGGGTGGGGTGGGGTGGTGTGTGTGTGTATGTGTGTGTGGTGGTGGAGGGGGGGAGGGGGTGGTGGAGGGGGGCAGGGGGTGGGGTGTGTGTGTGTGTGGTGTGTGGGGTGGGGGAGGGGGTGGTGGTGGGGGGCAGGGGGTGGGGTGGGGTGGGGTGTGGGTAACTATAATTTTGAATATAATAGTTATACTTATTAAAAATACATTTTGAATAACCCATAAACTCATCGTTGGCTCAATTCCATTTTGAATATAATAGTTATAATGATAATTAAAAATTAGGGCTCAAGTTATTAGATAAGATACTCACATAGCGCTTTTGGTTAGGGAATGCCAACACCCTAGCAATCTACGTATTGATTCCCGCGTTCCAAAACATGGTACACTTCCGTTCCAACACATGAAAATTAACACATGAAAATTTGCTTTTTTAAGAGGAAAAAGATAAATTATAGTGAATTTATAATGCGCTAAAATCTAAGAATAAACTGATAAGGAGGTTTTAAGAGAAAATCCTAAAAGGCTAGGATATACTTATTAAAAGTGTTTATATACATAATTCTCATACAGGAAATATAAAAAATGAATAAAAAAACTCTCATATCTTGAGAATATTAGAAGATATTTATTAGAAGAATATTATAAAAAATGATCCACGTTTCAGGTAACATTAGGTAGGACCCTATGTTTTCGTATTGTATTTGATGTTATAAAAAAAAATCATTTCACAAACACAAAAGCACCCTATTTAAAAATAATTGCATTTGATAGTTCATTTTAAATTCATAAAAAAATCTACCAACATTGTTGTTTTAAATACAACAAATTCTTGATCACAAAAAAACCTTCAGTTCTTAGTATTTTATGACTAACATCATATGATTTTGAAACAAAGAATACATACCTTGAAAGATGCTCAGCAGTACTGGCTTTAGTATCTTCGAATTTGAGATGAGAAAGCATTTGTTGATTATAAAGTGACTGTAAACAAGACAGATGAACTATGAGTTAACTATTATCATAACCATAATAAGATAAATTAGACCTAAACTTAATTAAATCTTACATATAATTTAAACAAGATCCCAAACATGACTCCCACATCGGGAGGGGGAGGGGGAGGGGGTGGGGGTAGGGGTGGGTGGGGTTTTGAATATTATTTACATTCAAAATAAATAATTGATAATAGTTGGATAATAATTGGATAATAATTGATATTTTCATTCAAAATAAATATTTCATTTAAAAATATTGGATAATAATTGATATTTTCATTTAAACATAATATAGACGGAACATTTTTGAATGAAATATTTATAGACGGAACTTACACATACGTTATAATATAGACGGAACATTTTTTTATCTGTACTATTAATTCAATTAGGTAAAACGAAATGTGTACTATTAACATTTTTTTTTATCTGTACTAATAATATTTTTTTTACAGCAAAAATGTCTCCTTCAGATGCTGTTTATGATGATGTCGTCTGGGTTCGGTGGTAGCGGAGGCGACGAGAGCTCCTCCGCCCCTAGGCTCCCCAAATATGGGAAATTTGGGATTACCGTCGAAAACAAGTCGAAGCTTTTAGCGAGATCCCTCGAGCTGCTAAAGACGGTCATCGGCCCGGGGTTTATGAGTTGGAAGGAGGTGCCGTATGAGCTCAAGTTAGCTATTTGGGCGGCACTACAGGTAATATTTATATGAATATTTCAATTTATATTTATATTTATTCGCAACTAACATTGTATTTGTTGGACAGGAATAATTCAACTTGGATCCAAAGCTACGCGATTTCCTCTTGGAGCAGTTGAGGGAGCAACATAAGACGTGAAAAAAAAATATGCGGACACGATACTTTGGAAAAACACGAGAGTCCATTTTACAAAGGCGCGGATCCGTTCCGCCCAAGGAGCCGATCTCATTAGCACAATGGCAAAAGTTCATTGACAATGAGATCGAGGATCGAAAATTGGCATCTCGCCAATCGGGGAGGGAAAATCGGGCTAAAAAGACGGACGTGCACTACTCCGGTCGGACCTCTTACGCTGAGGTGGATCATAGGATGCAGGTAAGATTTAATTTATCTATAACTACAGAAATATATTATTGGATATTATTTTACTTTGCGGGGCCGATACTAATTTTACTTTACTTTATTTTATTTCAGGGGGTAGGGAGTGGGCCAGGGGGTAAGCCACATAGGCTCGATACTTATGTGGCTCTTCGGACGAAGAAGGGGAAGGACAAGGAGGTGTCCCCGAGCGTCGCGGCCATGATTGTAAGTAATCCAACAGTTTAATTATTGTTAATTACGTTATAATTTTTTAGTTTACTTATTTTACTAATCATGTGCTTTTTGTCGTTTCAGGCAAAGCTTAAGGAAGTGCATGAGTCGCAGTCTGATGCCGACAAGGCATCTTTGTCCACAGACGCACTCAGCCAAGTGATTGGCTCTGATCGCAAGGGGAGGACAAGGGGAGTGAGCTCGCGTGTGGCCAAATCTAGGATCATCGAATTGGAGACGAGCGACACCGGCTTGGCTCGAACGGTGGATTCACACGACGCGAAGCTGTCCCGTTTGGAGGCGACGGTCCAAGATATGTACGCATTCATGAAGCGTACGTTGGGTGGAGACCGTAAAGGGAAAGGGAAGGAGAAGGCGGTGGAGGAGGAGATGCGGGAGGACGAGGCGCAGGATGACGAGGATGTGGACCTCGCTGCTTCATCACCGACACGTTCGTACTTCGACGATCCACTTCCCTATTTGACGCCCTCCAACAGACCATTGTCGACAATTGGTTGGCCGAGCGTGTTCATATTGGACGTATTTGATGGCCAGCGGATAGGGCGAGGGTTGAGGGACCCGAATATCGTCGAGGGTGGAATAGTCCATGGACGTGTGCTTCAAGAGATGGAGTCCCGGGTGCTCGTCACGCATGTCATACCCGGGAAGGAGAACTCCCTATTGTGGTTGCGCGAACAATGCGGCACGACGTATATTAGTGGGTGTGTCAATTCGTATGTCGTGTGGCCTACTCACCTTCTCAGTTTTATCCAAGACATGTAGTCACATTATTTTCAAGTTTGTCCATTTTAATTATATTTGGATTATATCGTCATGTATATTATTTTTACTTTGAATATTTGGATTATACTGTCATGAATATATTTGGATTATATCTTTAGTTTGTGTTGGATATATGATGTTTGGAACAGGTACAACGTTGCTATAACAGGTACAAATATATTGCTGGGCAGTGGCAGTGGCCATACTGCCCAACAATTTTTTTTTAATTCTGCCCAGAATTGTCACGGTCAATGACCGTGACACGCCCGTGAAAATTTTATCACGGACGTGTCACGGTCATTGACCGTGACAATTTTTTAAAAAAAAGGTCACGGCTTTGTCATGGTTATAAACCGTGACAAACGTGTCACGGTCATTGACCGTGACACAAAACGCGTGTTTTTTGTCAAGGTTGTCAAGGTCAATGACCGTGACACGACCGTGACAAAAAAAGTTATCTCGCCTCGAAATGTCACGGTCATTGACCTTGACAAGGTGGATTTGTCAAGGTCAATGACCTTGACAAATGGGCAGATTTGGTGTAGTGAGTGTTTGTCGTTGCCATGTAGATTGCCACGTGTCTTCACCCAATTGAGCCATGTCAGCAGACTAAATTTGGTATCAACAGTTATAATACTGAGAAAACTTTTATTGTGTGGAGGCCATGTATATGGTTTCTTTTTATCTCTTTACTTCAATATCATCCAAGTCAACTTTTAGCAGTTCTTCGTTTTCATAACATTCGAAGTTGTGGACCCTTAGAGTAGGTAATTCTAGCTCAATCGTCACCAGTGCATTTGTACCATATTTGAAGGTGAAGGATGTATTTCATGTAGGTCCTCGAGTAGTTGTTCGTTAAGCTTATAAGACCAAGTAATTGATCGTCCCATAAACTCTTAGAATTGTCCATCTCTACCTTCAGATCGTATAATATCATTTTAATTCATAACTTCTACCCTTACGTTGCACTTTGGGTGTCTAGGTGTAGATTAATGCTTGATTTTAAACTGATCACAAAGTCCTTTGATGTGTATGTTCTCTAATTGCCTCCCATATTAGTGATGATTTAATAAGGGGACTCGTATGTTCTTATGATAAACTTCCATGTGAATGAGTGAACTTTTTATCAGTAATCTATGGCAGTGGTTAGACTTCTACCCACATTGTGAAGTAGTCTATTACCACTAGCAGGAATTTGCATTATCCTTTCTCGATTAAGAGCAGGCCCAATATGTTCATTTCTCATAGAGTGCACGGCCATGGGATGGAAATTGGAGAGATATATTTAATGTGTTGATTAGTGAAGTTATTTGTGCTTCATCATTTTCACATCTCCAAACGTAACTTTTTGCATCCCTCATCATAGTTGGCCATTAATACATTATATTAAGGGTTCTTTATGTTAGTCTTCGTTTACTGGTGTGTCCTCATCATACTCCTTCCTATAAACTCTTCAAAAACGTCATTTCCTCCGTTGGGTGTACACAATGGAGAATTGAACGTATGACGACATTTTCCTCCCCTTAGCTTCATAGTCTCCCATCACCTTGATAAAGACTACTAGTGAATCACTAAAGAACTTAGGTTGGTTAACTTTGAGAGAGAGCACCAATCATACCCCAATGATAACTTCTTCGTATTCTACTTCGTTGTTTGACTCTACTTCGTTGTTTGACTAAATATCCAAACCTTAATACCTAATCCATGCTAAATCCATTTGATATATCAAATATAAGCCTTGGTTCGCTACCAGACTTATTGGATGATCCATCCACGTGAATCACCTAGACTAGTTGTTGAGTGTTTAGTTTTTATATGGGGATGTCTTCATTAAGATTGGTAATTTGTCAAGGAATTATTCCACCGCATGTCCCTTGAGGGACACTCGTGTTTGTACTTGAGGTTGAATTCTCCTAATTCTGCTAATTTCTACATCAGCTAATCGAATACCTCTAGTCTGTGAAATATTTATCTTATTTGAGGACAATTATGGTGTGTGCTTAGAAACATGACCTTAGTTTCTGAGAAAAACTATGAATGTGAATGATAAATTTTCAACCAATGGAAATCTGTCTTATTCTCGTTTAAATGCTTTACTCATATAGTAAACTAGATGCTAAATATTGTTATAATCTCAGATGGCTAAAGGTGAGACAACTAAGTAAAGATATAATTCTTCCCCCGACATAAGTTTAGAGAGGGGTGGGGCCTCAACTCTATACTTATTTAAATCCTATAAATCTTGCTCACATTCATTTGACTAGACTTAAGGCATTTTTTTAATTTATTAAAGAAGAAAAAGGTTTTTTCTATCGTTCTCTTGACGAACTTGTTCAATATTGCCACTCGTCCGGTCAGCGATTTTACCTCTTTAATGGTCTATGGGAATATCATATCCATAATAACTTTATCTTTTAGGGTTCACCTATATTACTTGGTTGGTGACCATGAACCCCAAATTTTTTCTAGAGGATACTTAAAATTCACATTTCTTCGAATTCGTCTTCATGTTGTACTTGTTTACAATGGAAAATGTTTCCTAAAGATCAACAACATGCCATTCTTGTTTTAGGCTCTTCACAAAAATGTCATCCACATATGATTTCACTGATTTCCCTATCTATATTTCAAATATCTCATACACAAGTCATTGATAGGTGAATCTGATGTTATTTAGCTCGAGAGGCATAACCATGTAGCAGTATATCCCTTTATCGGTCACAAATGAAATTTTCTTCTCATTTGTAAAATGCATGCCTATCACTTGTATCCTAAGTTTGAATCCATAAAATACAAGATATCAAGGCCCGCTATACCATTTACCAATGCGCATATCCTTGAAAGGGAGTAATATCCCTTAGTACATGCTTCATTTAGTTTAGATTACGCTATGCGTAATCTTCATTTATTATTTATCTTTTTCATTATGACTATGTTAGGAAACTATTTAGGATATTTGACATCCCTAGACAAAATAGGCATCGAGCAATTTTTCCACCACAACGCCTGCTGCCTAGTTTCATTTTAGGCGGAAGGACCTTTTTTTAATCTCACTGATCACAAAGTAAGAGCAACATTTAGATCATGGGTCACCACCAAGGCATTAATGCCCAATATATCCTTTTAACTTCAGAAGAACGTGCAATAATGCTTTTGAAGAATAGCCACTAGCTCTTATCCCTTGAGATCGGTCAAAGATGATCCTATATAGATTAGCCATTCCAGTCATGCTTCATATAATGGAATTGGGCTATGGTCTTCAATCGATGATCCTCTTGTTATTTCTTCTCTTAGATCAAGGCCACTGATGGGGAAAGTTTATTTTTTTCTTTTTCAAAAAGGTTAAGAAGAAACTCATGGTACTGGACTTGCATCTTTTCACCATTCCAGTTCTATTTGGTGTGAGGAATCAAATGGTAGGGATGTATTGTAGAGTATTGCATCCAACCTTTAAGGTGTGATTATTGTATTGTAGACATTTTAAGATGATTGTAAAATTACAATTAGAAATTAAACTTGCAGAGTGATGGACTTGAGGTTCTTGCCTATTATGAGGGGCAATACGAGTTCCCACTCAAGGTATACTTTCTCTCCTATGAAGCCTAATAAGGGGGCCTTGAATGGCCTATTCCTCGCATTTGCCAACTACATCTTTTCAAAGTAGTCATTGTATATAATGTTGGTCGAGATTCCTACATCTATCATGATCCTTTAAATCGCTTAATTAAATATTATGGATTCAATTGGGAGTGGTTTATCATGTGATGTGATCAGGTCATGCGAGTCCTTTGGTCATGCGAGTCCATTAGTTCCCATTTTTTAACCCTCTATGCTTTCCCCGCGGATATGGATTCCCCTTCAACCACAAGGCCTCCTGAAATCATTCTTATTCGTCTGGGTATCCTAATATTTTCTTGTACGTAACATCCTTTTGGCTTTAATTTTCCATTATTACGTTCTCTAGATCAGCTTTGGTAGAGATTATCTTTCTCCCTATTCCTTCGATACTATATTATTTTGTTTTATACAAACTCCCTTAGTTCCCTCTCTAGATTAGGAATTCAATCTAGTTCTTGAAGAGGAGATAATCATTGGTGTCATGCCTATGATCCATGTAGAACCTTGAATATTGGTTAGATTTCTTTTAGGATGGTCGACTTTTTAGCCTAGTCAACCACTTTAATATTCTTGAGTTATTCATGGTAGTTAATACTTGACTCACCGTCATATTGAGAAGTCTAAATTGATTAAATCATGGTTATTCATTTCCTTTATTTCCATCAAACTCCCATCTCTGCTATCTTCGTTCCCTTCCTGACCTTCTTCCATATGATTCTTCTTCTTTCTGCGGGTGAAGGCAACTTCTGCCCGTATCCTTCGCATGGATATATTTATCCACTTTTCGTATCAGGCTAGTAATGTTGGTCGGTGGTTTCTTTAATAGGGAGTATACGGTATTCTTGATGTAATGTCTTATCAAGAATGAAAATACTACCACCCACGAATAATTCATCATTGAACCGTTTTGCAAATTCTCTTAGAGATACTTACTTTGATTATATAATGTTGAATAGGTAATTTATCATCTGTATATGTACTTAGTTGTTGATGATGTGTCAGACGAACATGTCCATCAACTCCCCAATGCATGTGATCGATTTCAGTAGTGATCGATTAAACTAGGTCTTGGTTAAACCTTCAGTGTTGTGGTGAAGGCCCTCCATATAATTTGATTTGGGTTACCTAAAAATTCTTTTTATTCTTCTTAATTATGAATGTTGTTCTGCAGATCAGACGTTCCATCGAAAGCCTCCATTTTATGGAGTTTGAACATCATCGGCATCAGAAAGTCCAGAATGTCACGACTGGACGGGGATACACGATGATCACCTCCTTCGTTGGTTAGTAAAAAGGTTGTAAATATCCTTCTAAAGATCGACACTCGAACCGTGGATGAGAAATCATCCAAAGGGGGTGGAGGCAAAGAGATAGCGTTGTCCCCATTTCAGCGATAACATGTTTGTAGAGAACCTACTCCTCTTGGTCAACCTCTTGATCGTCGACTTCGGGATCTGGGTTAGCTTATATTCGATCTATAATCTATGCCAGCTATGTCTAGAGGGTTCTTGTGATTCAATGAAGCCATGGATTACCTGAGTGACTTGTTTATTATTCATAGCTAGAAATGTCGAAATTCCCGAGGACGATGCCAAGGATGTCGAGGTGAATATATATATATATATTTGTGTGTGTGTGTGTGATGTAAGCAATAAAATAAAGTGGACGAGTGATATACGTGGTTCATCCGTGATATGACCTATATCCATGGGGTAAAGGGAAAGGGGAGTTATTTATTTCTTGGAGCATGAGGTTACATCATATAATTGTTATACCATTTTCTTATAGTCTACTGTGGATTTATATAGGAACCATACAACATAAATACTATAATTACGATTTCGCCAATAGTGGAGGCAGTTCTTCTAGTCATGTACGTGGACGCACCTCAAGCAGGTGACGTTTGACATCATTACTATTTTCTAGTCTAGTGGACTATCATGCCAAGGAACATGCCTTATTGGTGTAACAACAGTCTAGTTTTATATGTCTGTTCAAACCATTTGAATCCTATTTTCGACCATTTGGTAAAAGGTGAATTTTGGATGTAATTTTGTATTTCCAAGTATCTATTTGAAATGAAATTTAATTATTTAGTCTTGAGTTCCTAGTATAGTCCATTTACCAAAGAAGCAAGGCTAAACTCTCTAGAAAGCCAGTTTATCCCATGTTCACTTCTAATACCTGTATAAATATGTTTACGCTAGGGTTTTAAGAAGCATGAAATATAATTAAGGGTTATAGAGGGAGATGAAAAGTACTATTCATATTTTTATGAAGATATAGGATAAGCTTAAATAAATGAACCCCGTAGATTTGATAAAAATAAAGATAAATGATATATCAAGCTTTACTGATATATGAGAACAATATCGACTGGAATATCATTATGCGTGACTAATATATCACGTATACCTTAAGTTTGACGGAATAAACTAGACAATGCTCTAGTAATTATTTAAATTAACTATTTGAGATACCACCACATGGATTATGGCAAGTGGCACCATAAATAATGGACATTTGGTCCCATATAAAAGATGGCACGTGGCAGGCCCACTTGGGATATTTTGTCTATAAAAAGGAGAGTTCCTCCTCATTTAAGAGGATGATAAGTTTAGGGAAAGTTTTAGGAGAGAGATTCTTACTCTTATTCCCCACAAATTACTAAGAGTTTCATCACAAGCTTCATAGTGCTAAACAAATGCTCTAGTTATACTAAGAGTTTTATACGGTATATTCAAGTTTAGAGGCGATTAACTTGATTTGGCACCCTTCACGATATAAAACCACCAAAATTGAGTTTTTGGCATATCGTACAAACCTATGAACTACGTTGACTTTTATTTCGCAAATAGACGAATACATAGGTGCAACAACGTTGCTCAAGTAAAAATATACTAGATGCGGTGCTTCCCCAAATCTAGACTACTCTCTTACATTTGACGACTCGATTGGGTTGGTATTCATGATTCCAGTTGCGTAATGTCTTGACACACGGAAAACTCGACGAAGGTGGATACGGTGTCAAAGATATTCCATTTTAGATAAGATTCTCAACACATTTCTTATTTATCATATTCTTATTACATGTTATGGAATGATGAGTATTACTAAACTTTGACTAAAAAATATTATATAGTGATCATTTCAAGGCTTGGCTGAAGCACGACTTCAACATCAGTTTTCATAAGCTGACCAGAGTGAATACACCTCATTTGAAATAATGCCTATAGTTATTCATAAATATTATAATGATTATTGATAGGTATGATGATTAATAAAATAATTTATCATTAATAGGCATGATATATATGTATATTACATTTACCATCTGGTAGTTGATAATACAAGCTTTATTACCCAGTACGATTTTAAGGTTATTAAAAACATATATAATGGATTGTATTTGTTATAGCTTTTTATTAATTACAGTCACATTTATTTTACCAAAAAATCTTGAAAGATATGCTTTGATATATGTACAGAAGCTTGGAAATATTGAATAAAGATATACATACACTTTTGTTAAGTAAAGGACAAAAACCACACATTTATATAACAAAAATTGTTGTCCAACACATAATTGACGTGAGAACTTGGTCAAAGGAGTGCCAGTAATTATAAAATACGACGTATATGCATTTTTATATATTTCATTGCACAACCAAGTTGGTGGGACATTTATTGCTCATTAAAGAAACCTATGGACCTATCCCATCAAAACCATTTTTTAGTGACTGATTACAAACACCACATGGGTGATCTCATCCTTAGACAAACAATGTTTCCTTCCCCATCCTTTGACAATTTTTTTTAAACTTAGTTTTTTTTTCTTTTGGGTACAATTGTCTACAACCAGAGGAATCTAGGATCAATAAGAAACCGTCATCATCACATAAACTCATCGGATAGTTTACAAACCTCACACTGAACCATCGACCCACCTTATGTATTCACCTTAGGTACAAACATGATTCACCATCGGTTTGTGGAGTTAAGCTACCAAGTTTCTTCAAAATATATATGTATGGGATATAGTACAGCATGGATCTTGTTATGACGAACCTTGTGCCGATAGAGCATGGGGATCGCAAAACCATATTCGTCTTGGATGATTTCAACCCGAACCACCATCGAAATCCAGCGATATAGGGAACCAATCCAGCTGAAAAATCAAACCAACAAAGACATTTGTTTTCTTCAATCCGATTGAATACAAAAATTTATAAATAGATTGATCAGGTCTAATGCAAAAATCACGGGAATAAAAAAAATTTGGTAATATTCTTAGTATCATGAGATAAACTAAAATGATATATGTAAATACAATACAAGATGATAAACTACTAAAACAAATACAACATCCTCGATACCGATCACTTCCATAACAAATAATTCTAACTCTGGAATATAAAATCTCAACTAAATAATAACCATTTCGGAATATAAGTACAACATGTACAATATTTTACTCGAGATAAATTGAAACAAACACAATTTCCTTGACTGAAATAAATATAAGAATGTAAAGGAATGATATACCACAACGCCTACACCCTAGGAATCAAAAATATAATGTCGCTAGAGATACTCCTTCAACACATATCCCAAGTCCATGACAGTAACAACGACCGAAGACTTGTAGAAAATAGATTCAACAGCGAGGACTAAGAACAACAAGTTAATAAATAATATGAAGTTAACTGAATTTGGGCCATAATAATAATAATACATCTTCCTCCCCTATTAAGTGGATTTTAATTCACTTAAATTACCCAACCAAAATTGTAACGTCCCGACCCGGATTTATGGATTACCCGTGAGTCATGTAATACCCCGTATTTTTATGACTTTTAATTTTGGGGATTTATTAAATTTAATTAGAGATATTAATTTAATATTAATCCGAAAAATTAGTTAAATACTTACTAGCGTGATGAGAGTTAGTAATTATTGGAATTTTGTTGTAAATTACTTTATAGGTAAAGTAAGAGGTGTAATTGTATTTAGTAAAATTATCACGAGAATCTAATTTGATAATTTTAGAAATTTATCGGGACGCGCTTGTGTCGTATCGGGATTAAATTTGAACTATTAAAAGTGAATAAATTATAAGTCACCCGTATGGTCATTTTCAGTGCGACAATGTGTTCGAAAGGGTCAAAATAGTCAAAATAATGTACCCGGGGTTTAGTTTGGGTCTCGGGGCGTTTCTAGGCCTAATTAACACCCCGTGAGGGCATTTTAGACATTTTACATTTTTGGGCATGAAAACCCACGAAATTTCTAAGAGTATATCAGATAATAGGAGTTGTCTTCTAGGGTTAGAACAACCAAAAACCTAAGACGGCCATTGGAAGGGAAGAGGAGAAGCTTTCCATGGAGTTCAAGGCCAAGAACTTCACCATTTGCATCGCCGTCGCCGCCAAACTTTGGATCGCGCAACGAGGATGGCAACCACATCAATCTTGTCCACTAATCTGAACCAAGAATTCCCAAGCAAGTATCCATCGTGCTCTAATTCAGTTAATGCTTCAATGATGTTAGTCTAGGGTTGATTAGGACTAGTTTTCATGAAAGAAAGTATGTATGGGGGACTTTAAATTGTATGTTGTAGAGGTAAAGAACATATTCTGGAAATAAAATACACATGTAGAGGTTGAACCAAGAAATTGCAGTAAATTAGGAGTATGAAATATGGGAAAAGAATAGGAAGAAACTAAACAAAGAAAATATTAGGGTTCTTGATATTTTTATGGATTGTGCCCCTTTTAATTCGTTATACATGATAAAAATTAGCATGTCTTACATAAAATACTACTTATTTGAGGATATAATACTTGTAGTATAACTTGTTGAGAGTTTGGAAGTCAAATATATTGGTTTGGATGATTTTGGAAGAAGAAACCCATAACTGGAAGTTCTGCAGTTTTGTCATACCTGCTTGATCTATCGATCGACCCAGGAGCATCGATCGATCGGGCACACCCCATCAATCGATTGACCCCTCCTGGAAAACTCAAATTCCCCTTTTTTATAGGTGGTTCCAACTTAAATGAATAGAAATTCTTGGACATTAATGTTAGAATATTTTGGGAGATAAAGAAGACCAGTAGGACTTTATAAAAATAAAACCCTTAATGTAAGACGAGATTAATATTTAACAGAGGTGTTTTACACTTAAGGAACAATGGGGACATGTGTTTAAGGGGTGAGACTCGTAAGGAAGTTACGTTGTAAAATAAATGAGTACCTACTGAAATTACACTTGGGGAGATAGGAATTCACGAGTGTTACGTAGTAAGCTAGAATAATCCCATAAATAAGAATAAAAGAGACAAACCGTTATACGGGATAATCTAGTAATGTGCAATGAGAATAAATATCATAAGCATGGGTCGTGGGTATACCTCAATTATAATTGGGAATAGTAATATACATATATGACTGTGATTATGCATATACTATATACGTGTAAAAAATCATGCCCGCGCTACTTGCTATCACTGAGGTTACCGCGCTGGGACAGTCTTATCTCGATGGGACCTTTATGGCGGATATTGACTTGTACCCTAGAACATAGAAATCCTTGGTAGAGGCTATCAGATCGATAGTCAGACGGTCCTAAGAGACGTGAGGGTATGTGCTGACCTCTTAGTGACTTGGAACTATGTTTCGCCTCAATATGTATGTGTTTTGTGTTAATACAATTCGAGAGTGATTCTGGGCTAGTATTTCCCTTAGTACGATTGATACGGGGACTTGATAGTAGAGTATGCCAACACCATAAATTTTTATGTGGGGTGCCGATAGTATATATCTATATTAAATGAGTGATTAATGTATATATATATATATATATATATATGAACTTGAAATTTGAATACTATCTACTGTGACTAAAGGTAGGCAAGCAATGAATAATTATTTCAACTTCGATATAAGTGTTTGAAAAGTTTGAGGCAATACTAAGAAACTTTATAATTAAATGAGGCTTATGTGATAACTTTGCTTTTAAATAAAATTAATTCTCTTAACAATAGAAATTGTCGGCATGAAATCTTGTGAGTAACTTAAGATAAGATAAAATGTTGGGAGTAGTAGGGTGGTAAGTGTGCACATTAGAAGAGGGGTGAGAATTTTTCAAGAGAGTGACGCACTAATATGATTGTTGCATTAGCCGGTAAGCATTTTAAATACTTGCTAAACGAATTTTAAACTGTTTTACAATCGGGTTCTGACCCGTTTCCTTTTTTCTTTTTTCTCTTGTTTATACATGTATATATTACAGGTACCCAGCCACATGGGCGTCTTGCATAGGATCCTTTAGAAGGAACGTGCTGCAACTTAGGTTGGAGTTGCATGCCTCTTGCTTAGACGACCTCATTATTGATTCCACTTCTAGTTTTATTTTATGCAGTTGGGCATGTGTCGCCCTTTTCCATTATTCAGTTGGTTTTAACAGAGATTGTGATTTTTTATTTCCAGTATTTATACTTTGGGATTGTTACTGTCAGGATGTTTTCCTTCGAAGTTTTAAAGTTGGAATTATTTGGTTGAATGCTTATATTACTTGGATTATTTTTCCAGTTTAGTTGTTGTGGGATTTTTAAACTATGGATTATGAAAGATTTTAAATATTGGTTTTAAATTAAATTTGGAAATTGATGTCTTAAAAAAAATGGTTTTGTCACTTAGCTTAATTATTTAGGTTATTTAATTGGAAAAGTTATTTTTGCGACAGTGATGCTAAGAATGAACCAATCGTTCACCTTGGTTATAATTTAATAAAGGACTGATCACCCGGTATTTAATTAGGCGGGGTGTCACATGTGGTATCAGGTTCTAGTGTCCTTTAGGATCTGTACGACTTATTTCGCTTTCAGCTAGCGTTCTTGCTATAGAGCCCTATTTTTAGGATTGTTGTATTCTTGCTTTTACGATTACGTCTTCAGCTATTTGATATTTGATAATAACTGTATACTAATAAAATTTCTTGACATTTCAGATGCCTCCAAGATGCGTACCCAAGGATAGGCGTACCCAGGCCGAGCAGCCAGCAGCTCCAGCTCAGGGAACGATGAACGCCACAGTGGTAGACGCTATCGTTGCTCAGGCAGTGAATGTCGCGTTAGCGGTAGTGCAACAGGCTCCACAACAGGTTCAGGCAGTGGCGCCAGTACCGACACAACTTCCTTCTGCATGCGAGCGAGTTAGGATGCCTTCCAGAAGGCGCATCCCCCATAGTTTATGGGTAGTTCGAATATCGTTATAGCTAGCCAATGGAAGAAAGATATCCAGAGGCATCTGCGCATGTACGCGGGAACAGACGTGTAGAAACAGCTGTTGGCTTTCTTCAAGCTAGTGGGGGGCGCTTTTTATTGGTGGGAATCCACCACCACCTTGGAGGAGAGGGATATTATCACTATTTAGTCATTTTGGGCACGGTTTGACATCAAATGCTTTCCATTCTCCGTGCAGACTGAGATGAGGTGGAAGTTACTGAATTTGAAATAGGAGAATTCGACTGTTGTTGAGTACGAAGAGGAGTTCACAAGACTTCTCACTATAGTGCCAGATGAGGCACCGACTGAGGGGAAGAAGATACTGTTATTTGTGGACGGGTTGGCCTGGAGGATTCGTCAACACCTCATTGGTAATCTGTCACTGAGTACCTACACTGACGTACTCAATGCTGCATTATTACACTATCAGGATTATCGCTTCCATCTGCAGGGAAGCAAGCGAGCAGGAGAGTCCAGCCAGCAGGGCAGGACAGGGGGTAATGGTACTAGTGGAGCACCGACATCCCAGGGGAAGACTCGTCAGCATGAGAAGAGTTCCCATCAGGGGGACCCTGCCAAATGATTCTGATCAGGTGACTCTAAGCAGGGATTTGGGGGATTTAGGTAGGGACAGCAGGGCCAGTCTAATCAGTAGGGCCAACAGGGCCAATATTATCAACCGCAGGGTCAGCAATAGAGCCATCAGGGCCAATAGCATTTTCAGCAGGGCCAACAGGGCCAATGGAGGGGTGGTAACGGCCAATAGGGCCGTAATCAGCAAGGACAAAGGGGAGGAAATTTCAGGGGCCGATGCTTCGGGTGTGGTAAAAATGGCCACATGCTCCATGATTGTCCAGAGTGAGACAGGGCCCCACAGCAGCAGGGTGCTCGTAATGAGCCACAGAGGCCACTTTTTCCAGCTGCCCTCCCAGCACCAGCTCAGGCACCATCTCTACCAGCCATTCCAGCAACTCCAGTGCAGTAGGGGCAGTTACAGTACGGACGTGTCTATAACGTCCACCAGGCAGCAGCTCCACAGGCGCCCCCCGCGATTGAGGGTACGTTTCCTATCCATGGAACTATGGGCCAGGTTTTATTTGATACTGGAGCGACACAATATTTTATAGCTACTCACTTTGCGAAGGCCTTAGGGTTATTAGCCACAGCAGAGAGCACTGTGACATGCGTAGACTCACCACTGGGAAATGGATCGTTAATTTTCTTTATATGTCGGGGTGTGGGAGTAGAGATTGGTAGATTAATCTTACCAGCAGACATGTTAGTCTTAGATATGCATGAGCACGACGTTATCATTGGCATGGATTGGCTCGCACCATACAAAGCTATGATAGATTATTTAAGTGGGAGTATTGTCTTTGCCATTCCGGGGCAGAAGATGTTTGTAGTGACGATGCCTCACCCAGAGGGAGGCTCTACTACTCATTTGTATTACATAGAGGAGGATATCTCTAAGGAGGTCGTGATTCCCTTAGACTCGATCCCAGAGAGATATATTTTGTCGTAGATTTGTTATCGGATACTTGACCGATAGAGCGAGCTCTATACCGTATGGCTCTGGCTGAAATGTGAGAGTTACGAGATCAGATAGAGCAGTTGTTAGGTCAGGGCTTCATTCGTAGGAGTACCTCACTGTAGGGCGCTCCAATTTTGTTTGTAAAGAAGAGAGATGGCTCACTTAGGCTATGTGTGGACTACCGGGAGCTGAACAAGGTCACGATACGAAACAAATATCCGTTGCCTTGAATTGATGATCTGTTCGACCAGCTGAGCGGAGCAACTTTCTTTTCGAAGATAGATTTGAGGTCAGGATACCATCAGCTACGGATTAGGGAGCAGGATGTTTCGAAGACTGCTTTCTTGATAAGATTTGGGTCCTATGAGTTCAGAATGATGCCATTTGGACTCACAAATGCTCTAGTCGTGTTCATAGACTTGATGAACCGAGTGTTCAGAGAGTTCCTAGATCAGTTTGTCATCGTCTTCATAGACGACATCCTTATATATTCACATATAGAGGAGGATCATGTTGAGCACTTGAGGCAAGTTCTTCAGACTCTATGAGAGCATCAGTTGTATGCTAAGTACGAGAAGTGAGGATTCTGGTTACGGGAAGTGCAATTCTTAGGACTTGTTATTTCTGAACTGGGGATAGCGGTTGACCAGTGTAAAGTGTCAACAGTGAGGGAGTGGGGATAGCCCACGACACCGACAGAAGTGTGTAGTTTCTTGGGGTTAGCCGGGTCTACAGGAGATTCATTCAAGGGTTCTCCAAGATAGCGGGTCCATTGATGAAACTGACTCGCAAGGGAGTGCCATATATTTGGGACAATACTTGTCAATTGGCTTTCGATGAGTTGAAAGACAAGCTGACTTCGGCACCAGTCCTTGCTTTACCCAAGTTGGGCGTGGAGTATTTGGTTTACATTGACGCCTCCTTACGGGGACTCGGGGGAGTACTTCAGCAGGAAAAGAATGCTATAGCTTTTGCCTCCCATAAGCTTAAGCCGCACGAGAGGAATTACTCCACTCATGACCTAGATTTAGCAGTGGTCGTCTTTGCTTTGAGGTTATGGAGACACTATTTATTGGGGGGGAAATTTCATTTATTCACAGACCACAAGTCACTGCAGTACCTGTTCACCTAGCGAGAACTGAATATGCGTCAGCGCAGGTGGTTAGAGTTTGTGAAGGACTATCAGTTCGATATACAGTACCATCCGGGGAAGGCCAACGTGGTTGCTGATGCGTTGATCCATAGATTGGTAGATGATATAGCAGACGTCTGGAAAGCAAAGTGGAAAGAGTTGGGTCACCAGGATACGGTAGCTCGTTCCTTCATATCTGTCATGATGGTGACACCCGAGATTGTTACGAGGGTAATACAGGCACAGACAATAGACTCATTTTGCTAGGAGCAAATTGTATGACTTTTAACCAAGGGTGCTGAGTCCTATTCAATTAGTTCCGATGGAGGTTTAAGGTTTAATGGGAGATTGGTGGCCCCAGAAGGGGCAGACTTACGTCATGCAGTAATGACCCAATCTCAAGGGTCCCGATTTGCGGTACATCTGGGGGGAGATAAGATGTACCAGGATATGAGACAGCAATACTGGTGGAGTGGGATGAAGAAGGACATTGCTGAGTTCGTGTCTAAGTGTTCTACTTGCGGGATGGTAAATGTGGACCACCAGAAACCGTCGGGGTTGCTTCAGCGGTTGGAAATACCCACGTGGAAGTGGGAGAGTATTTCCATGGATTTTATTACTGGGTTTCCTACATCACAGCGGGGCCATGACTCCATCTGGGTGATTGTGTACCGTTTGACCAAGGTGGCTCATTTTCTGCCAGTACGAACAGACTATACCATGGGATAGTACACTCAGTTATTCATTGCTGAGATTGCTAGACTACATGGGGTGCCCCTGGATATTATGTCAGATAGAGATAAGATTTTCGTATCGCATTTTTGGGATAGTTTCCAAGAGGCCATGGGTACAGAGTTGAGGTTGAGTTTAGCTTACCACCCACAGAAAAATGGACAAACAGAGCGTATGAACCAGATGTTGGAAGATATGCTACGCATGTGTGTCCTTGATTTTGGGGGAGGTTGGGAACCACATCTTCCACTGGTAGAATTTGATTATAATAACTCTTATCAGTTCATGATTGGCATGGCTCCATTTGAGGCATTGTATGGCAGGCCTTGTCATTCTCCGACTTGTTGGCTAGAGGTGGGGGACAACAAGTTGCTCAGACCAGAGGTGATTCAGGAAACCTCCACTAGGATTGAGATTATCAGGAGTCACATTCGGGTAGCCCTGGACAGGCAGAAAAGCTACGCCGATGCCAAATGGTTCTTCCGAGAATTTAATATGGGGGACCAAGTATTGCTACGTGTATCTCCTATGAAAGGAGTGATGAGGTTTGGGAAGAAAGGAAAACTGGCCCCGAGGTACGTGGGACCATTTTCCATTATCAAGAGGATTGGGCTGGTAGCATACAGATTGGGACTGCCAGAGCATTTACACCACATTCACGATGTATTCCACATCTCGTCGTTGAGACGATACCTTCGGGATGACATGACCCACACCCACATCGCGATTGAGGAGATTGACTTACAGCCTGATAGCTCTTACGAGGAGAGGCCAGTGGCTATTCTAGACCATAGGGAAAGGAGATTGAGGTCGAAAGTAGTTCCACTTGTACGGTGTAACACCCCACCCGCTCGGGGAGAGCGAACGGAGCGTTAATGCGATAAAATAAATTCAAATCCACAAGTGACAAGGTATAGAGCATCTAAGTCCCACAACAACAAAAGAGAAACTACAAATCTCAATCTCTTCAAATTAAATACCAAATCTCTCGAATTACATACAACTAACTCGAAAATAAAATACAAATCTCCAAAGCTCTATACATCAAAATAATACAAATCTTTCAAAAATATTCTTCCCAAAATAATCCACGCTAAAATAATCCCAATTGGTCCATAGCGTCCCAATCCACACTAACCTGCCAACTAAAAGAAAATATGGGAAAGTACACAATACGACAGGAAAGATGCTCAACAAATATATGTTAGCGATGAATAAAACGTAACAACACGAGTACGAATATTCAAATCAAAATGCAAATATCAAAGCATTTATCAATATAATTTCTCAACAACACATCAATGGGTAACCAGGCCTCACCACATCCGTATATGCTTTATCAAACCATAGCCCGGGAAACAGGAATTTTGGCGGGTGCCCAACCTCCATGCCATATTAAAATCTCATGACAACGTGCTCAACAACAACATAATAATACCACATGAATCAAAATAATTTCAACAATTATTTTCCAGATTTCAATGAATTTATCAATTCAAATATGAGTTCAATTAACAGGAATTCAAAGAGAATGACACTCGCGAGATTTAAGGAGCATATTGTGTAAAACCCCATACCTCAAACCATGATGAGAAACCAACGATCACATCCTCAAGATCAACTCAAAATATCTACAAAAGCTTCTCCAAGAACCTCCAACAAAATAGCCCAAGAATACCTCTAATCTAAGGTTGGAACTCATAAATCTCAAGGGCCAATGTGTATATAAAAAGAAGAGGAATATAAAATATATTTGCTGCCAAAATTTGTGCCAAAAGTATGTTAAAAGGCTTGCCCATGACTTCCTTTTGTAATTCAAAGAAATGAAGAGTTGGAATCCAAAAGACTCCTTTAAATAAGGAAAAGAAATGAAGAGTTGGAAGTCAAAACAACTCCAAGAGTTAAAAACATTTAAAAATCATTTTAAAATCCGTTTTAACTCCGATTTCGAAACCGTTTAAATTCTCGCCTTTAAAAATAATAACCAACATATTTGAGCAATAAAAATAATTTTATCAAAAACTTTATTTTCCTCCATTTTCCAATAATTAATTAAAATAGCTCAAAAATTACGCGGGTTGTTACATACGGGTCCAGTGGGAGCATCATAATGTGGAGGAATCCACTTGGGAGAGTGAGGCAGACATTCGTGAGAAGTACCCAGAGTTATTCTTACCAGGTACACCTTATTTTTTGAATTTCAGGATGAAATTTCGTTATGAGGGGGGAAGTATGTAATACCCCGTATTTTTATGACTTTTAATTTTGGGGATTTATTAAATTTAATTAGAGATATTAATTTAATATTAATCCGAAAAATTAGTTAAATACTTACTAGCGTGATGAGAGTTAGTAATTATTGGAATTTTGTTGTAAATTACTTTATAGGTAAAGTAAGAGGTGTAATTGTATTTAGTAAAATTATCACGAGAATCTAATTTGATAATTTTAGAAATTTATCGGGACGCGCTTGTGTCGTATCGGGATTAAATTTGAACTATTAAAAGTGAATAAATTATAAGTCACCCGTATGGTCATTTTCAGTGCGACAATGTGTTCGAAAGGGTCAAAATAGTCAAAATAATGTACCCGGGGTTTAGTTTGGGTCTCGGGGCGTTTCTAGGCCTAATTAACACCCCGTGAGGGCATTTTAGACATTTTACATTTTTGGGCATGAAAACCCACGAAATTTCTAAGAGTATATCAGATAATAGGAGTTGTCTTCTAGGGTTAGAACAACCAAAAACCTAAGACGGCCATTGGAAGGGAAGAGGAGAAGCTTTCCATGGAGTTCAAGGCCAAGAACTTCACCATTTGCATCGCCGTCGCCGCCAAACTTTGGATCGCGCAACGAGGATGGCAACCACATCAATCTTGTCCACTAATCTGAACCAAGAATTCCCAAGCAAGTATCCATCGTGCTCTAATTCAGTTAATGCTTCAATGATGTTAGTCTAGGGTTGATTAGGACTAGTTTTCATGAAAGAAAGTATGTATGGGGGACTTTAAATTGTATGTTGTAGAGGTAAAGAACATATTCTGGAAATAAAATACACATGTAGAGGTTGAACTAAGAAATTGCAGTAAATTAGGAGTATGAAATATGGGAAAAGAATAGGAAGAAACTAAACAAAGAAAATATTAGGGTTCTTGATATTTTTATGGATTGTGCCCCTTTTAATTCGTTATACATGATAAAAATTAGCATGTCTTACATAAAATACTACTTATTTGAGGATATAATACTTGTAGTATAACTTGTTGAGAGTTTGGAAGTCAAATATATTGGTTTGGATGATTTTGGAAGAAGAAACCCATAACTGGAAGTTCTGCAGTTTTGTCATACCTGCTTGATCTATCGATCGACCCAGGAGCATCGATCGATCGGGCACACCCCATCAATCGATTGACCCCTCCTGGAAAACTCAAATTCCCCTTTTTTATAGGTGGTTCCAACTTAAATGAATAGAAATTCTTGGACATTAATGTTAGAATATTTTGGGAGATAAAGAAGACCAGTAGGACTTTATAAAAATAAAACCCTTAATGTAAGACGAGATTAATATTTAACAGAGGTGTTTTACACTTAAGGAACAATGGGGACATGTGTTTAAGGGGTGAGACTCGTAAGGAAGTTACGTTGTAAAATAAATGAGTACCTACTGAAATTACACTTGGGGAGATAGGAATTCACGAGTGTTACGTAGTAAGCTAGAATAATCCCATAAATAAGAATAAAAGAGACAAACCGTTATACGGGATAATCTAGTAATGTGCAATGAGAATAAATATCATAAGCATGGGTCGTGGGTATACCTCAATTATAATTGGGAATAGTAATATACATATATGACTGTGATTATGCATATACTATATACGTGTAAAAAATCATGCCCGCGCTACTTGCTATCACTGAGGTTACCGCGCTGGGACAGTCTTATCTCGATGGGACCTTTATGGCGGATATTGACTTGTACCCTAGAACATAGAAATCCTTGGTAGAGGCTATCAGATCGATAGTCAGACGGTCCTAAGAGACGTGAGGGTATGTGCTGACCTCTTAGTGACTTGGAACTATGTTTCGCCTCAATATGTATGTGTTTTGTGTTAATACAATTCGAGAGTGATTCTGGGCTAGTATTTTCCTTAGTACGATTGATACGGGGACTTGATAGTAGAGTATGCCAACACCATAAATTTTTATGTGGGGTGCCGATAGTATATATCTATATTAAATGAGTGATTAATGTATATATATATATATATATATATATGAACTTGAAATTTGAATACTATCTACTGTGACTAAAGGTAGGCAAGCAATGAATAATTATTTCAACTTCGATATAAGTGTTTGAAAAGTTTGAGGCAATACTAAGAAACTTTATAATTAAATGAGGCTTATGTGATAACTTTGCTTTTAAATAAAATTAATTCTCTTAACAATAGAAATTGTCGGCATGAAATCTTGTGAGTAACTTAAGATAAGATAAAATGTTGGGAGTAGTAGGGTGGTAAGTGTGCACATTAGAAGAGGGGTGAGAATTTTTCAAGAGAGTGACGCACTAATATGATTGTTGCATTAGCCGGTAAGCATTTTAAATACTTGCTAAACGAATTTTAAACTGTTTTACAATCGGGTTCTGACCCGTTTCCTTTTTTCTTTTTTCTCTTGTTTATACATGTATATATTACAGGTACCCAGCCACATGGGCGTCTTGCATAGGATCCTTTAGAAGGAACGTGCTGCAACTTAGGTTGGAGTTGCATGCCTCTTGCTTAGACGACCTCATTATTGATTCCACTTCTAGTTTTATTTTATGCAGTTGGGCATGTGTCGCCCTTTTCCATTATTCAGTTGGTTTTAACAGAGATTGTGATTTTTTATTTCCAGTATTTATACTTTGGGATTGTTACTGTCAGGATGTTTTCCTTCGAAGTTTTAAAGTTGGAATTATTTGGTTGAATGCTTATATTACTTGGATTATTTTTCCAGTTTAGTTGTTGTGGGATTTTTAAACTATGGATTATGAAAGATTTTAAATATTGGTTTTAAATTAAATTTGGAAATTGATGTCTTAAAAAAAATGGTTTTGTCACTTAGCTTAATTATTTAGGTTATTTAATTGGAAAAGTTATTTTTGCGACAGTGATGCTAAGAATGAACCAACCGTTCACCTTGGTTATAATTTAATAAAGGACTGATCACCCGGTATTTAATTAGGCGGGGTGTCACATGTGGTATCAGGTTCTAGTGTCCTTTAGGATCTGTACGACTTATTTCGCTTTCAGCTAGCGTTCTTGCTATAGAGCCCTATTTTTAGGATTGTTGTATTCTTGCTTTTACGATTACGTCTTCAGCTATTTGATATTTGATAATAACTGTATACTAATAAAATTTCTTGACATTTCAGATGCCTCCAAGATGCGTACCCAAGGATAGGCGTACCCAGGCCGAGCAGCCAGCAGCTCCAGCTCAGGGAACGATGAACGCCACAGTGGTAGACGCTATCGTTGCTCAGGCAGTGAATGTCGCGTTAGCGGTAGTGCAACAGGCTCCACCACAGGTTCAGGCAGTGGCGCCAGTACCGACACAACTTCCTTCTGCATGCGAGCAAGTTAGGATGCCTTCCAGAAGGCGCATCCCCCCATAGTTTATGGGTAGTTCGAATATCGTTATAGCTAGCCAATGGAAGAAAGATATCCAGAGGCATCTGCGCATGTACGCGGGAACAGACGTGTAGAAACAGCTGTTGGCTTTCTTCAAGCTAGTGGGGGGCGCTTTTTATTGGTGGGAATCCACCACCACCTTGGAGGAGAGGGATATTATCACTATTTAGTCATTTTGGGCACGGTTTGACATCAAATGCTTTCCATTCTCCGTGCAGACTGAGATGAGGTGGAAGTTACTGAATTTGAAATAGGAGAATTCGACTGTTGTTGAGTACAAAGAGGAGTTCACAAGACTTCTCACTATAGTGCCAGATGAGGCATCGACTGAGGGGGAGAAGATACTGTTATTTGTGGACGGGTTGGCCTGGAGGATTCGTCAACACCTCATTGGTAATCTGTCACTGAGTACCTACACTGACGTACTCAATGCTGCATTATTACACTATCAGGATTATCGCTTCCATCTGCAGGGAAGCAAGCGAGCAGGAGAGTCCAGCCAGCAGGGCAGGACAGGGGGTAATGGTACTAGTGGAGCACCGACATCCCAGGGGAAGACTCGTCAGCATGAGAAGAGTTCCCATCAGGGGGACCCTGCCAAATGATTCTGATCAGGTGACTCTAAGCAGGGATTTGGGGGATTTAGGTAGGGACAGCAGGGCCAGTCTAATCAGTAGGGCCAACAGGGCCAATATTATCAACCGCAGGGTCAGCAATAGAGCCATCAGGGCCAATAGCATTTTCAGCAGGGCCAACAGGGCCAATGGAGGGGTGGTAACGGCCAATAGGGCCGTAATCAGCAAGGACAAAGGGGAGGAAATTTCAGGGGCCGATGCTTCGGGTGTGGTAAAAATGGCCACATGCTCCATGATTGTCCAAAGGGAGACAGGGCCCCACAGCAGCAGGGTGCTCGTAATGAGCCACAGAGGCCACTTTTTCCAGCTGCCCTCCCAGCACCAGCTCAGGCACCATCTCTACCAGCCATTCCAGCAACTCCAGTGCAGTAGGGGCAGTTACAGTACGGACGTGTCTATAACGTCCACCAGGCAGCAGCTCCACAGGCGCCCCCCGCGATTGAGGGTACGTTTCCTATCCATGGAACTATGGGCCAGGTTTTATTTGATACTGGAGCGAGACACTATTTTATAGCTACTCACTTTGCGAAGGCCTTAGGGTTATTAGCCACAGCAGAGAGCACTGTGACATGCGTAGACTCACCACTGGGAAATGGATCGTTAATTTTCTTTATATGTCGGGGTGTGGGAGTAGAGATTGGTAGATTAATCTTACCAGCAGACATGTTAGTCTTAGATATGCATGAGCACGAAGTTATCATTGGCATGGATTGGCTCGCACCATACAAGGCTATGATAGATTATTTCAGTGGGAGTATTGTCTTTGCCATTCCGGGGCAGAAGATGTTTGTAGTGACGATGCCTCACCCAGAGGGAGGCTCTACTACTCATTTGTATTACATAGAGGAGGATATATCTAAGGAGGTCGTGATTCCCTTAGACTCGATCCCAGAGAGATATATTTTGTCGTAGATTTGTTATCGGATACTTGACCGATAGCGCGAGCTCTATACCGTATGGCTCTGGCTGAAATGTGAGAGTTACGAGATCAGATAGAGCAGTTGTTAGGTCAGGGCTTCATTCGTAGGAGTACCTCACTGTAGGGCGCTCCAATTTTGTTTGTAAAGAAGAGAGATGGCTCACTTAGGCTATGTGTGGACTACCGGGAGCTGAACAAGGTCACGATACGAAACAAATATCCGTTGCCTTGAATTGATGATCTGTTCGACCAGCTGAGCGGAGCAACTTTCTTTTCGAAGATAGATTTGAGGTCAGGATACCATCAGCTACGGATTAGGGAGCAGGATGTTTCGAAGACTGCTTTCTTGATAAGATTTGGGTCCTATGAGTTCAGAATGATGCCATTTGGACTCACAAATGCTCTAGTCGTGTTCATAGACTTGATGAACCGAGTGTTCAGAGAGTTCCTAGATCAGTTTGTCATCGTCTTCATAGACGACATCCTTATATATTCACATATAGAGGAGGATCATGTTGAGCACTTTAGGCAAGTTCTTCAGACTCTATGAGAGCATCAGTTGTATGCTAAGTACGAGAAGTGAGGATTCTGGTTACGGGAAGTGCAATTCTTAGGACTTGTTATTTCTGAACTGGGGATAGCGGTTGACCAGTGTAAAGTGTCAACAGTGAGGGAGTGGGGATAGCCCACGACACCGACAGAAGTGTGTAGTTTCTTGGGGTTAGCCGGGTCTACAGGAGATTCATTCAAGGGTTCTCCAAGATAGCGGGTCCATTGATGAAACTGACTCGCAAGGGAGTGCCATATATTTGGGACAATACTTGTCAATTGGCTTTCGATGAGTTGAAAGACAAGCTGACTTCGGCACCAGTCCTTGCTTTACCCAAGTTGGGCGTGGAGTATTTGGTTTACATTGACGCCTCCTTACGGGGACTCGGGGGAGTACTTCAGCAAGAAAAGAATGCTATAGCTTTTGCCTCCCATAAGCTTAAGCCGCACGAGAGGAATTACTCCACTCATGACCTAGATTTAGCAGTGGTCGTCTTTGCTTTGAGGTTATGGAGACACTATTTATTGGGGGGGAAATTTCATTTATTCACAGACCACAAGTCACTGCAGTACCTGTTCACCTAGCGAGAACTGAATATGCGTCAGCGCAGGTGGTTAGAGTTTGTGAAGGACTATCAGTTCGATATACAGTACCATCCGGGGAAGGCCAACGTGGTTGCTGATGCGTTGATCCATAGATTGGTAGATGATATAGCAGACGTCTGGAAAGCAAAGTGGAAAGAGTTGGGTCACCAGGATACGGTAGCTCGTTCCTTCATATCTGTCATGATGGTGACACCCGAGATTGTTACGAGGGTAATACAGGCACAGACAATAGACTCATTTTGCTAGGAGCAAATTGTATGACTTTTAGCCAAGGGTGCTGAGTCCTATTCAATTAGTTCCGATGGAGGTTTAAGGTTTAATGGGAGATTGGTGGCCCCAGAAGGGGCAGACTTACGTCATGCAGTAATGACCCAATCTCAAGGGTCCCGATTTGCGGTGCATCTGGGGGGAGATAAGATGTACCAGGATATGAGACAGCAATACTGGTGGAGTGGGATGAAGAAGGACATTGCTGAGTTCGTGTCTAAGTGTTCTACTTGCGGGATGGTAAATGTGGACCACCAGAAACCGTCGGGGTTGCTTCAGCGGTTGGAAATACCCACGTGGAAGTGGGAGAGTATTTCCATGGATTTTATTACTGGGTTTCCTACATCACAGCGGGGCCATGACTCCATCTGGGTGATTATGTACCGTTTGACCAAGGTGTCTCATTTTCTGCCAGTACGAACAGACTATACCATGGGATAGTACACTCAGTTATTCATTGCTGAGATTGCTAGACTACATGGGGTGCCCCTGGATATTGTGTCAGATAGAGATAAGATTTTCGTATCGCATTTTTGGGAGAGTTTCCAAGAGGCCATGGGTACAGAGTTGAGGTTGAGTTTAGCTTACCACCCACAGAAAAATGGACAAACAGAGCGTATGAACCAGATGTTGGAAGATATGCTACGCATGTGTGTCCTTGATTTTGGGGGAGGTTGGGAACCACATCTTCCACTGGTAGAATTTGATTATAATAACTCTTATCAGTTCATGATTGGCATGGCTCCATTTGAGGCATTGTATGGCAGGCCTTGTCATTCTCCGACTTGTTGGCTAGAGGTGGGGGACAACAAGTTGCTCAGACCAGAGGTGATTCAGGAAACCTCCACTAGGATTGAGATTATCAGGAGTCACATTCGGGTAGCCCTGGACAGGCAGAAAAGCTACGCCGATGCCAAATGGTTCTTCCGAGAATTTAATATGGGGGACCAAGTATTGCTACGTGTATATCCTATTAAAGGAGTGATGAGGTTTGGGAAGAAAGGAAAACTGGCCCCGAGGTACGTGGGACCATTTTCCATTATCAAGAGGATTGGGCTGGTAGCATACAGATTGGGACTGCCAGAGCATTTACACCACATTCACGATGTATTCCACATCTCGTCGTTGAGACGATACCTTCGGGATGACATGACCCACACCCACATCGCGATTGAGGAGATTGACTTACAGCCTGATAGCTCTTACGAGGAGAGGCCAGTGGCTATTCTAGACCATAGGGAAAGGAGATTGAGGTCGAAAGTAGTTCCACTTGTACGGTGTAACACCCCACCCGCCCGGGGAGAGCGAACGGAGCGTTAATGCGATAAAATAAATTCAAATCCACAAGTGACAAGGTATAGAGCATCTAAGTCCCACAACAACAAAAGAGAAACTACAAATCTCAATCTCTTCAAATTAAATACCAAATCTCTCGAATTACATACAACTAACTCGAAAATAAAATACAAATCTCCAAAGCTCTATACATCAAAATAATACAAATCTTTCAAAAATATTCTTCCCAAAATAATCCACGCTAAAATAATCCCAATTGGTCCATAGCGTCCCAATCCACACTAACCTGCCAACTAAAAGAAAATATGGGAAAGTACACAATACGACAGGAAAGATGCTCAACAAATATATGTTAGCGATGAATAAAACGTAACAACACGAGTACGAATATTCAAATCAAAATGCAAATATCAAAGCATTTATCAATATAATTTCTCAACAACACATCAATGGGTAACCAGGCCTCACCACATCCGTATATGCTTTATCAAACCATAGCCCGGGAAACAGGAATTTTGGCGGGTGCCCAACCTCCGTGCCATATTAAAATCTCATGACAACGTGCTCAACAACAATATAATAATACCACATGAATCAAAATAATTTCAACAATTATTTTGCAGATTTCAATGAATTTATCAATTCAAATATGAGTTCAATTAACAGGAATTCAAAGAGAATGACACTCGCGAGATTTAAGGAGCATATTGTGTAAAACCCCATACCTCAAACCATGATGAGAAACTAACGATCACGTCCTCAAGATCAACTCAAAATATCTACAAAAGCTTCTCCAAGAACCTCCAACAAAATAGCCCCAAGAATACCTCTAATCTAAGGTTGGAACTCATAAATCTCAAGGGCCAATGTGTATATAAAAAGAAGAGGAATATAAAATATATTTGCTGCCAAAATTTGTGCCAAAAGTATGTTAAAAGTCTTGCCCATGACTTCCTTTTATAATTCAAAGAAATGAAGAGTTGGAATCCAAAAGACTCCTTTAAATAAGGAAAAGAAATGAAGAGTTGGAAGTCAAAACAACTCCAAGAGTTAAAAACATTTAAAAATCATTTTAAAATCCGTTTTAACTCCGATTTCGAAACCGTTTAAATTCTCGCCTTTAAAAATAATAACCAACATATTTGAGCGATAAAAATAATTTTATCAAAAACTTTATTTTCCTCCATTTTCCAATAATTAATTAAAATAGCCCAAAAATTACGCGGGTTGTTACATACGGGTCCAGTGGGAGCATCATAATGTGGAGGAATCCACTTGGGAGAGTGAGGCAGACATTCGTGAGAAGTACCCAGAGTTATTCTTACCAGGTACACCTTATTTTTTGAATTTCAGGATGAAATTCCGTTATGAGGGGGGAAGTATGTAATACCCCGTATTTTTATGACTTTTAATTTTGGGGATTTATTAAATTTAATTAGAGATATTAATTTAATATTAATCCAGAAAAACATTTAAATACTTACTAGCATGATGAGAGTTAGTAATTATTGGAATTGTGTTGTAAATTACTTTATGGGTAAAGTAAGAGGTGTAATTGTATTTAGTAAAATTATCACGAGAATCTAATTTGATAATTTTGGAAATTTATCGGGACGCGCTTGGGTCGTGTCAGGATTAAATTCGAACTAGTAAAAGTGAATAAATTATAAGTCACCTGTATGGTCATTTTGAGTGCGCCAATGTGTTCAGAAGGGTCAAGATAGTCAAAATAATGTACCCGGGGGTTTAGTTTGAGTCTCGGGGCGTTTTTAGGCCTAATTAACACCCGGGACGGCGTTTTAGACATTTTACATTTTTGGGCATGAAAACCCACGAAATTTCTAAGAGTATATCAGATAATAGGAGTTTTTTTCCAGGGTTAGAACAACCAAAAACCTAAGACGGCCATTGGGAGGGAAGAGGAGAAGCTTTCCAAGGAGTTCAAGGCCAAGAACTCCACCGTTTGCATCGCCGTCGCCGCCAAACTTTGGATCGCGCAACGAGGATGGCAACCACATCAATCTTGTCCACTAATCTGAACCAAGAATTCCCAGGCAAGTATATATCTTGCTCTAATTCAGTTAATGCTTCAATGATGTTAGTCTAGGGTTGATTAGGACTAGTTTTCATGAAAGAAAACATGTATGGGGGACTCTAAATTGCATGTTGTAGAGGTAAAGGACATATTCTGGAAATCAAATACACATGTAGAGGTTGAACCACGAAATTGCAGTAAATTAGGAGTATGAAATCTGGGAAAAGAATGGGAAGAAACTAAACAAAGAAAATATTAGGGTTCTTGATATTTTTATGGATTGTGCCCCTTTTAATTCGTTTTACATGATAAAATTTGCATGTCTTACGTAAAATACTACTTATTTGAGGACATAACACTTGTAGTATAACTTTTTGAGAGTTTGGAAGTCAAATATATTGGTTTGGATGATTTTGGAAGAAGAAACCCGTAACTAAAAATTCTGCAGTTTCTTCATACCTGCTTGATCGATCGATCGACCCAGGAGCATCGATCGATCGAGCACCCGCCATTGATCAATCGACCCCTCCTGGAAAACTCAAATTCCCGTTTTTTATAGGTGGTTCCAATTTAAATGAATTGAAATTCTTGGACATTATTGTTAGAATATTTTGGAAAATAAAGAAGACTAGTAGGACTTTATAAAAATGAAACCCTTAATGTAAGACGAGATTAATATTTAACGGAGGTGTTTTACACTTAAGGAACAATGGGGACGTGTGTTTAAGGGGTGAGACTCGTAAGGAAGTTACGTTGTAAAATAAATGAGTACCTACTGAAATTACACTTGGGGAGATAGGAATTCACGAGTGTTACGTTGTAAGTTGGAATAATCCCATAAATAAGAATAAAAAAGACAAACCGTTATACGGGATAATCTAGTAATGTGAAATGAGAATAAATATGATAAGCATGGGTTGTGGGTGTACCTAAATTAGAATTGGGAATAGTAGTATATATATATATATATATATATATATATATATATATATATGACTGTGATTGTGCATATACTATATACGTGTAAAAAATCATGCCCGCGCTACTTGTTATCACTGAGGTTACCGCGCTGGGACAGTCTTATCTCGATGGGACCTTTATGTGGGATATTGACTTGTTCCCTAGAACATAGGAATCCTTGGTAGAGGCTATCAGATCGATAGTCAAACGGTCCTAAGAGACGTGAGGGTATGTGCTGACCTCTTAGTGACTTGGAACTATGCTTCGCCTCAATTTGTACGTGTTTTGTGTTCATACAGTTCGAGAGTGATTCCGAGCTAGTATTTCCCTTAGTATGAGTGATACGGGGACTTGATAGCAGAGTATGCCAATACCATAAATTTTTATGTGGGGTGCCGATAGTATATATATATTAAATGAGTGATTAATGTATATATATATATATATATATATATATATATATATATATGAACTTGAAATTTGAATACTATCTACTGTGACTAAAGGTAGGCAAGCAATGAATAATTATTTCAACTTCGATATAAGTGTTTGAAAAGTTTGAGGCAATATTGAGAAACTTTATAATTAAATGAGGCTTATGTGAGAAGTTTGCTTTTAAATAAAATTAATTCTTTTAACACTAGAAATTGTCGGCATGAAATCTTGTGAGTAACTTAAGATAAGCTAAACTGTTGGGAGTAGTAGTGCGGTAGGTGTGCACATTAGAAGAGATGTGAGAATTTCTCAAGAGAGTTACGCAAATATGATTGTTGCATTAGCCGGTAAGCATTTTAAATACTTGCTAAACTAATTTTAAACCGTTTTACAATCGGGCTTTGACCTGTTTCCTATTTTCTTTTCTCTTTTGTATATATATGTATATATTACAGGTGCCCAGCCACAGGGGCGTCTTGCATAGGATCCTTTGGCAGGAACGTGCTGCAACTTAGGTGGGAGTTGCAAGCCTCTTGCTTAGACGACCTCATTATTGATTCCACTTCTAGTTTTATTTTATGCAGTTGGGCATGTGTCGCCCTTTTCCATTATTCAGTTTGTTTTATCAGAGATTATGATTATTTATTTCCAGTATTTATACTTTGGGATTGTTACTGTCAGGATGTTTTCCTCAAAGTTTTAAAGTTTGAATAATTTGGTTGAATGTTTATATTACTTGGATTATTTTTCCAGTCTAGTTGCTGTGGGATTTTTAAACTATGGATTTTGGAAGATTTTAAATATTGGTTTTAAATTAAATTTGGAAATTGATGTCTTAAAAAAATGGTTTTGTCACTTAACTTAATTATTTACGGTATTTAATTGGAAAAGTTATTTTTGCGACAGTGATGCTAAGAATGAACCAACCGTTCACCTTGGTTATAATTTAATAAAGTACTGATCACCCGGTATTTAATTAGGAGGGGTGTTACAAGTCAACCCGGTCCGACCCGAGTGATAGGTGTGAAGTGCAATGGATTAACCTATATAATGTCTCTAATCCAATTTTATTTTAATTAATGTTACACTTGTTTAGCATGCAATACCAGTTTCAAGGTAGACTATGTGAGGGACCTATGGGGAGCACCCCGAAGTCCAAGTAAACAGAGTTACTAACGTAAACATAAATAAAATATACTTACCATTATAACGCCCTCAAAATAAGAAACCGCTCCCAACCTACCATAATAAAGTGGGGATGTGAGCCTGGGCCGAGTGGGATTTATATAAACAGTGTAGAAATGAACGGGAGAAAGGAATACTCACACCCTACAACCACATGCATGAAGAAATATGTACATATCTATATATGTATACCTTTGATAAAAACACATGCCAATGCATTAACCGTTTTACTTTCAAAAAATCTTACTTATCCAGATTAATTTACCTTAATCTAGTAAAGACTTCCTTTAGTCATAATTAGCATTTGACCTTATTTAATACACTTGGTTCAACACTTGATATCATGACGCTTTATTTGATTCGAACCCATTCCTTTACTGTAATTTAACCACTTTCATTTATTACATTACACTTTAGTATTGTCATTGAAAATCACAATTTCAACATACGCATTAACCGTGATAGAAAATACTCAATTGTCATTTGAAAACCATTTTCCATACATTCTTACGCAAATTTTGGGTTTGATGACTTGGTTGCTTAATTACCCATTTACGCACTTACTTTATCATTCTGCCTTACCTTATGAAGTTTATAGAATTACGCATTTACTTGTCCATTTCATCTTTACCGAAACATTTATTGCATTAATTCAAGTTAGGCTATATATTAACACATTTTACCACACAACCCATTTTTGATATGTTCCAAATATCCTTTATCTTTTTTCGGAGTCTTCTAATACTGCATACTTACACGGGCTCCACACCGACGGCTATGCGCACCATATGCTCTGGCTAGTGATTTAGGAATTTTCACACAAAGGCTTCGGGCCCTCCTTGCTTATTTTCGGTTGCATCTGAGTCCTTATTAATGTTTTTAACATTTTCCACATGTCCACATTATTCAATTTCCTTACTTTTACCCGGTCGAAGCCAAAATCCACACTTAACCGCCCGTTTTTCCATTAGCACTTGGAAAATTATTTCATTATTCTTTAAATCCCTTATCCACACACACGTTATTCATACTAAAATCGTTCACGCTTTCGGACTTAAATTATTTTCGCACACATTAGTGTAAACACATTCTTTAACTTTTTTATCCCATAAAAATGTTCCACTTTAAGTAAATTACCAATTTATCCTTTGTTTACCAAACTTGCAATTTAGTTCCTTAATAAGTGTTATTTTTAAAAAATGATTATTAGGTTTCCAATTTAACATTCTAACGCTTTAGCCATTTTAACACTTGTTTAACATCACACTTTTGCCCAACTTTCACACTTGTCGATTTGACAACTTTATTACATGAAATAACACCCTTTACACTAGACTAAAATTATTCTTGTGTCTTACTTTATGTTTAAGCCCAATAAGACCTCCTCTAAACTTTCTCACATATGTATTCACAAAATACTACGAGTTTGTATGCATAGAAAACGTACCATAAATGCTAAAATCCTATGAAATGGATTAAACATGCATTTCTTTCTAGAATTATATACTATTTACAACAAACATACATTTCAAGTAGTTAAGACATTCTTAATTTCCTTAAACACAAAAATGTCCATTTATTCATAAAGTTCTCCATTTCACAAGAAACTTATAAACATTTACTTCATAAATATTTTGACAACATTAACATCATTTCACATTTTTATTTCATAAAAATTTCCATTATTTCCTTTTTCTAGAAATTGCCAAAATATCAATTTCCCATATTTTTATTCCATAAAAATGTCCATTTTCAGTTTTCTAGAAAACACTCTAACATAATATTTTCTATAATTTTTATTCCATAAAAATGACCATGAATAGTATTATGAAATTTATAACTCTTTTAAAACTAATTTAATCCTTCTTTTAAATGTCCATTTTCCCTTAAAACATCAAGTGTGTACTTAATTAACTCATAAATACATTATAGCCATTTTCTACACACTCTTACACTCAAATGATGGAAAATAGTAACTTGAAATTTTGTCTAATTCAAAACCCACTTTAAAACATTTAGTTAAAATCCATTTGTCCACGAAACCATTAAAATCAATCAATAAACTCCAAGGATGCAAACTATCACAAATCCAACATATATTAAGCCTAATATATGTAAATAATAAGCTGAAATCATACTCATTAATAAACTTAAACTAAGGTTGTTAAATCCCACCTCAAAGAGATCTAGAAATTCTGTACATGTTGGAGAAGATGGAGGACCCCCCCCCCCCCCAATGGTGGCCTCACGGGGTCTCTAGAAAACCACTAAAACTTGTCCCCATGAATCCATTACCCATCTTCATGTAAGATCTCTTCAACCTCCAAGGAACCTTCTTCAAACTCCATCTTCCAATACCCAACAAGACCTTAATAACATCATATTCTACATTACAACAAGTCTAATTAGGGTTTCTATGTCTTTGGAAACTTGGGCATGGTCTCTGATGGTGGTAAATGGGCATGGGTGTGGTAGGGAAGAGTGAGAATATTTTGGGGTAGAAGGGTGTTCTTCCATGGAAGATCAAGTTAAAAAGAAAGATAGGGCGTAAATCAGATGGTGTGTAAAGGAAAAATGACCCTCCCATAGTTCTCTCTCTCTCTCTCTCTCTCTCTCTCTCTTATAACAAAACTATGAGGCTTTATGGTTTAAAAAGGAAATATTTCCATCCCAAAACAATCCCATATCAGGTATAAACAAGCCTAGGATTATCAACACATAAGATCCCACGGTTAATTCTCATGACATCATAAAATAATCCCACCTAGCTAGAACTGCTGGATGCGGTCGACCACAGTCGGGGGCGGTCGGCTGGTACTGGTGAAAAAAGTAACTCGTTTTCTCTATTTTGAACCCATGGGACTTTCATATATAATTTTAGTTCTCCTAATATTTGGTTAAATTATTTTTATAGCGAAAGGGGAGCCTTATAAAAATTGCATAAAGTTCAATCTTGTTGTGTCGCATACCATTATAATATTGCCTTATATTAACCGTGCCCGTGTCACGTCCGTTCCTCGATCAATTCATGGCGTACTTCACCAACGTACTCGCATCAACTAATTTAACATGAATATTCATCCATGCGAACCATGCAACGTAAATTTTCCTTTTAATCCTTACATGCGTCGTGTCACCTTTTGTACAATTTGGTCTATTTCCTTATGCATTTGTTTCTCCAATATTTTTTCTCTGAATAAACTATTTAAATTATAAAAATTATTTATTTCTAGGGTGGGGTATTACAAACTTCCCTCCTTAAGGAATTTCGTCCTTGAAATTCTTATCACTCAACTTTAGGATTCAATTACCTTTAACTAGTTTCCAATCCTAGGGTGTTCTCAATGCTATGATGTAAACCCAAAGGCTTTAATCTCATCAATAATCATTGTTATTTCACTCACTCGAACCCTAAGGTCTTACCAAAATTCTCGAGCATGCTTGACATGCCTAGTTGACAAAACCTCGAAATGTTCGATATTCGTCAAATATGGTACCCACACCAATGAACTCATTATCGAGGATCATCTCTAAGTTAGGGTCTACCACCTACGCTTCCTCAAACAACTTTGGACCATTCCTATCCCAAGTTGAGGCAACCTCGACACTTTTCTTCATATTCATCAATGATTACTAAGATAATCACGTCGCCACATAGGTCTACCCGATCGATATCTCCTACGAGATCCTTATGCTGACTTAGAGTCATCCTAGGCATCACAACACAATTATATATGAGCGATTACTCAATTCACACAATTCCTAACAGAATGCAACGATAATACCTAATGTTTCATCAATTCCCGATGCTCGCAATATTCATATGTCATAACCTCGGAATACACAACCAAGTCGTAAGTAATCATGTCATTTAACTAACGAAACATTTTAGCCTAAGGCAATCAAGTAACATATGTAACTACATGGAACTATGAGAGACCATGGATACACGCAACTAGTGTATAACAAAGGTGTTTTTAAAGTTACATGCACTCATAAGCCACGACGCATTAGCCACAACCGGCCTAACCCACATCACTATTAAGCTTATGTAGCATGCACTTAAATCACAATTGATCAATAAATTCCCATTACCGGGATCAAGAACAAACAAGCAATGCATGACAATAAAGCGAGCCATGCGAAGTACAAACGCGCAACGTACTCCTTGAACTCTATAACTCTTTCTCATATCTTGCTAAAGTCTTAGTCTTTCCACGTACCTTAACTTGGCCCATTAACCCTGATGATTTATAACTATGAGTCGTCCATCCCGACTAGACAAATGGAATACGAAACCAATTACTTTGGAAAGATGAAACGCTAGGCTTCCCTCCTTAGGACTAATGCTCCATAACCATTACTGGCTAGTACAACAACCTAGACCAAATGAAATTTCATTCTTTTGACGCTTATCGTTAGGCACTAACCTATCATACCTAGGCCTCCATAATTTCAATGCGCGATAACTAACCCCAGTTTTCGATTTCACTCTAATCGAGTGAAATATAGAGCTCACATAGTCTCAATCATCCAACTCATGCACCGTTGCTACCACCCTCAGCACCGCTTACATGATTCCAAATCGTAATCATTCTATTGGCATCCTAATTCTCAATTATCACTCATGACTAATGATTTTCCCTCAACAGAGTCATTACTAACTATACATGTAGCACACTTAGGTGCTATAATTATGCTTAACACTTCATCCCGAGTGCCATTTCTAGAAGCTAGAATGAACCTCACTGTGTTCTAAGTCTCCCAAGAATACCACCTAGCATTGATCAATTTTTTTTGACATTATCCTTTAAGATCATATCATGGCACAATGACCACGAGCTGAACTCCAAGTACTTTTATAAATCAACGTGACACAAACTTACTACCATCGTCAATGATTTACCCCATTATGAAAACTCCAATACGATAATGATTCCCGAATGCTTTATGGATGGTGACACCAAACTCAGTTATCTCTCTAACAACTCACACGTCTATTACGAGAAATTGCAAGTCATATCATGACTTATGTAACACACCCTAGGGCCTACTAATATGAATGTATATCACCACATAAACCTTTATGTAACAATGATTCCTCAGGGTTTCGAGGAGAGGCACCATTGCCATTGTAATACACAGTACACAACCTACGGTTGTAGTTTAGTGACTATAATATAGCATTGGACCATGCCTACGAACGCCACAAGGAATCCTATTTCTCAATGCCATATTAAAGTCACTAAACTACAAACTTATACCATCAAAGTCTTAGTAGGACACCGAACATCGGGTATTGCCTAAGAGGAGGGTCACCCTAATGATGCCGTAAGGGGTCCCATTCTAAAACATCACAACTCATTTACTTACTACTAAGTCACCATGATTATCTAGGTTCACTTTTAGGTTACCTCGATCCTCAAAATTGTCTAAACCCACATTATAGTTAAGGTACATAAATCAAGGCATTCTAATTTCAAGTCCACAATAAAGGGACCTAATACATTCTCACCAAGAGACTAATACTTATAAACACATTACATGATCACTTAATTTCAATCGGGAAATTCACAAGCTTTCCAACTAAGTCGCAATGAACACTACACGAAGTTACTACTACTATTAAGGCTTCTTGATAGGATACATGACACGACATATAACCCATACACCCCATGTGTTATTAAAGATCCTATTCATCAAATGTTGCATTACTCCTTCAATCGCTACTCCAAAGGGTTACCTAAGGTTCACTCCCTCACAACTCCAGATCCTTATTGCCACTTACGTGTCTCCTTACCATAGATGGCCCGTACCTCTAATCATGGATCATAATATATATTCATCGGCTAACAACCACTAAGGCACTCACCCATAAGGATAGAATCATATCTAACAAACTGATTGTTTCAATCCCTAAGTGTTGCCCCACACGAATTTACATACTTATCGAATTTACCATCAGTCCCGGTATTACCCCAAGGATCGAATTTGCCTACTCATTTCATATGCATCACACCTAAGGAGACATATAGTTTAAAAATCATGATTTCCCTTCACATAATTATGACATTCTAACAATAGATCCCTACCGTTAATTATCCAAAATTTGGTACCACTTACCCAATGGGCTTCATCATATCATATCAATATCTCTAGGACTCTACGTCAACAAAGGCTAGAACACAAACACCTCACGTTACAAACCGCGGTGTCACCACTTCTTAGATTATGTGGACACTCCTAACTTTTAAATCATACTTTAACAGAAATACGAAAGTGATTTATAACCATCAATCTAATCGTGTGACACTTGGCATTAATTTACTTGTCGTGATAACCTCTTTGACTTTACCATCGAGGACACAAACTAAACCATCATCAAACTAACATAACCTGACCGAACCACACCGACATCGAAATATCCAATACCAACCTCACCACCTCACACCAGAAAGTAACCTTGAACCTAGATCTCTGTAACATTTGTAATGCCCCGACCCGAATTTATAAGTTACCCGTAAGTCAACCCTGACCGACCCGAAAATTAGGTGTGAAATGTAATGGAACAACCTATATAATGTCTCTAATCTAGTTTTATTTTAATTAACATTTCACTTGTTTAACATGCGATAACAGTTTCAAGATAAACAACTTGAAGGACCTATGGGGAGAACCTCGAAGTCCAAGTAAACAGAGCTACTAACGTAAACGTAAATAAAATATACTTACCATTATAATTTCCTTACAATAATAAACCACTCACAACCTTCCGTAACAAGTGGGGATGTGAGACTAGTGTAGTACCCCGTAATTTTTAATGATTTTAAAATGGGATTAATTAGGATTAATTGTGAGATGTTATAATTAATTTAGATTTAAATATTACTTGAGAGTAAAGTAATATATGATATAATTTGAATATTACTTAGTGATTAAAAGTAATATATGATTATGAGTTTACATGATTTAATAAAAATTGTCGCCAGTGATGAATACCATAATTTCGAGAATTAAGTCGGGACGCGCGTGTGAGACGTGTCGGGACTAAAATTAAATAAATTCAAAGTAAAATATTTTTATGTCGTACAAATGTTCATTTTGATTGCACCAAAGTGTCCAGAAGCATTTAAATAGTAAAAAATGACTACTTGGGGTTTGGTTTGGATCCCGGGGCACTTTGAAACCAAATAGAAACCCTGGAGGGGTATTTTGGTCATTTTTCATGGGAGGTGAATAATATCCATGAAAATGTATGATTATTTATAAGTGTAAGGCTTGTAAGGATGCATGTCCAATTCACTAAAAACTTTAGAGTGAGAAATTTAGAGGAGAGTAAGAGTTTTCTTAAAAGGATAGGGCCACCTCTAGGAAACCAAGGGACAAGGTCATCCACCACCACCACCATCATCGAAAGTTGGCTGGAAAAGAGGAGGACCACCATTAGCCTATCATCCTCAAAGGTTCTGGTCTACATATTAGAGTCAAGTGGATTAATCTTTACAATTATAGCATGTATCATGTTCATACTAGGTTCATTGTAAAATTCTGAATATTTACATGATTTAAAGATAAACTATGGTGTTTTTGAATTAGTCCCTTGAAATGATAAACATGTAGATTTAATCAGGGATGATCATATAATATTAGCCCCGAAATGAGAAATCATTTGATGAAGATAATCTAGGTTTTATAGTTTGTTTATGGAGAATATGAAAATATAATAGTTTTCTGAAAATTATGGAAAATGATGTTTTAATCCAACTTCTTGTGCATTTAGGATTGTTTAATTATTGTAAATCTTTGATATATATATTTTCATATCATATGAAATAGATTATAAGAGTTTGGGACTTTAAAATATATGAATTGAAGATGAAAAATGGTTAAACCCGTAGGCAAATAAATGCAGAATCGTGGCCATACCTGATGGATCGATCGATCGACTCAAGAATGTCGATCGATCGACCCTTCCCTTCGATCAATTGACTCCTCCTGCATTTTTGAAAACTTTTTCGTTATAAGGTTTGATCAAATCCCATCTTGTATAAATCTTTTGTGGTGACTAATTGAACATTTTGGGACTTAAGGAATGTCAGTAGGGTGATGGGTAGAACCCGAAAAAATATTAATAGGTGGAATTAATCCTAGGGAACATGAATAATGGGTTAAAAATTGAATTAGTGAGTATCGAAGAATAAAGCCAATTGAAATAATTAAATTTGGATATTGTGATGACATGGACTAGTAGGGTGTAGACTTGTACCTACTGAAATTATATGAGAAATATTTGATAATCTTCGAGTGTTGAGAAAATCTCGGGAATATATTTTAAGAAGTAAAGTCATAATCTATAAATATGTAGGATATTTGAGATATAAATATACTACGTATGGGAATTTTTATGGGTTGTGCGTATGCCCTATATATATATATATATATATATATATATGGGATAAATACCTATATTATGATTTATTTTGTGTATGACATACCTACGCTACTTGCTATCGGGGTGGAGGTTTCGTGTTGTGCACGGTCATATCCTGATTGAACCCATTTGGGGGGATTTAGATTTGTATAATGAGCATAGGACCTTGGACACGTGATATCGGTGTGAATGATAGTTTCGACTGTTAAATGGGAGTGTAGGTATGCGCGTGACCCATTTGGCTACGGAGTAGGCAAGCCTCTAATATTTTTGTTATTAGATTTATGGTTCGTGAGAGACGTCGAACCAATTGTCCGTTATGCAGTGAGTGATGCACCATGACATGATAGCAGAGTATGCATGCACCGCAGCTGTGTCTGGGGGGGGTGCTTTATTAGTATATATAATGTTATGATAATATATATATACACACACACACACACAATGATTTAATCTAATGTGTGAGTTTTAGTATATGTGAGAGATTAATGAAATATGAATTTAATTAATCAAATGAATACTTAATCTTAAAACCTTGAAAAGCTTAGTTCATATTAAAGAGAAATGAACATGTGTAATTATCATACGTATTTCATGAGAAATACAGGGAAATGAGATAAGGTAGAATCATAGTAACACTTATATTAAACTAGTAAATGTGAACTTTGCAACGAATATTTTGAGGTACGTTAGGTGTACACTCTATATGAGGGGTGTGGTTCTCAAGTGAGAGCCGAAAAACTAATATGAATATAATACTGGCTTAATTTGTAATTATTAAGCACTTGCTATTTTTAAAAATCATTTACAATTGGGCTCTGACCATTTACTTGCATATTCTCTTCTCTACTATATCATTTTACTAGTTGAATTTTTAATTCAATTGTGTTGGGGATTTACTTATTTTATTTCAGTATGTTGGTATGGATTTAATTAAAAAATAAATTGGAAAAGTTTTGACACTTAGCTTAATTAATTATTAGGTGAATTTATAAGAGAAATTATTTTTCAACAGTGATGCTAAGAATGAACCAACTAGATATTCTGATTTAATTTAATAAAGTAATGATCACCCGATATTTAATTAGGCGGGGTATCACACCTAGGCCCAGTGGGATTTATACAAACATTATAGAAACGAAATGAATACTCACACGCTACGACCACATGCATGAGAAAATATTTACTTATCAATATTTGTATACCTCTAATAAATACAAAGGCCAATGTGTTAACTGTTTTACTTTCAAAAAATCTTACTTACCCAGGTTAATTTACCTTAATCTAGTAAAGACTTCCTTTAGTCATTTTTAGCATTTCACCTTATTTATCACACCCAGTTCAACACTTGAAACCATTATGCTTTATTTGATTCGAACCCATTCCTTTACTGGAATTTAACCACTTTCATTTATTACATTACACTTTAGTACTGTCATTGAAAATCACTATTTAAACACACTCATTCAGCATGATCGAAATACTCGTTTGTCATTTGAAAACCTTTTGTCCATACATTCTTATGCAAATTTTGAGTTTGACAACTTAATTGCTTAATTACCCATTTACCCACTTACTTTATTATTTTGCTTTATCTTATGGACATTAATAGATTTACGCATTTACTTATCCATTTCATCTTTACCGGAACATTTATTGCATTCATTCAAGTTAGGTTGTATTAACACATTTTACGACACAACTCATTTCTTGATATGTTCCAAATTTTCTTTATCTTTTCTCGGAGTCTTCTAATATCGCATACTTACAAAGGCTCCACACCGATGGCTATGTGCACCATATGCCCTGGCCAGTGATTTAGGGATTTTCACACAACGGCTCCGGGCCCTTCTTACTTATTTTGGGTTGCTTCTGAGTCCTTATTAATGTGTTTAACATTTTACACATGTCCACATTATTCTTTTTCCTTACTTTTACCCAATCGAAGGCAAAACCCGGACTTAACCGTCCATTTTTGCATTAACACTTGGAAAATTATTTCGACCTTCTTTAAATACATTATCCACTCATACGTGATTTATACTAAAATCATTCACACTTTATGACTGAACTTATTTTCACACACATTATTGTAAACACATTCTTTGACATTTTTATCCCATAAAAATATTCCACTTTAAGTAAATTACCAAATTATCCTTTGTTTACCAAACTTGCAATTTAGTTCCTTAACAAGTATTATTTCTCAAAAGTGATTATTAAGTTTCCTACTTAACATTCTAACGATTTAGCCATTTTAACACTTGTTTAACATCACACTTTTGCCCAACTTTCACACTTGTCAATTTGACAACTTTATTAAATGAAATAACACCATTTACACTAGACTAAAATTCTCCTTTTGTCTTACTTTATATTTAAGCCCAATAAGACCTCCTCTAAACTCGCTCACATATCTATTTACAAAATACTACGAGTTTGTATGCATAAAAAATATACCATAAATGCTAAAATCCGATCAAATGGATTAAACATCCATTTCTTTCTCGAATTATACTTTCAAGTAATTAAGACATTCTTAATTTCCTTAAACTAAAAAATATCCATTTATTCATAAAGTTCTCCATTTTACAAGAAACTTAAAAATATTAATTCATAAATATTTTGACAATGTTAACATCATTCCACATTTTTATTTCATAAAAATGTCCAATGTTACCTTTTTCTATAAATGCCCAAAATATCAATTTCCCACATTTTTATTCCACAAACCTTCTTTTAAATACCTATTTTTTTTTAAAACATCAAGTGTGTACTTAATAAACTCATAAATTCATTATAGCCATTTTCTACACACTCTTACACTAAATTGGTGGAAAATAGTAATTTGAAATTTTGTCTACTTCAAAACCCACTTTAAAACCTTTATTTAAAACTCATTTGTTCATGAAATCATTGAAATAAACCAATAAACTCCATGGATGCAAACTATCACAAATCATACAAATATATTAAGCCTAATATATGTAAATAATAAGCTGAAATCATACTCATCAATAAACCTAAACTAAGGTCAGTTAATCCCACCTCAAAGAACTCTAGAAATTATGTAAACGTTGGAGAAGATAGAGGACCCTCCCCCCTCCCACCTCCGAAGGTGGCCTTAAAGGGGTCTTTAAAAGCCCACCAAAGCTTGTCTTCATGAATCTATTACCCATCTTCATATAAGATCTCTTCAACCTCCAAGGAACCTTCTACAAACTCCATCTTCAATTACCCAACAAGACCTTAAGAACATCATCTTCTGCATTGCAACAAGTCTAACTGGGTTTCTACGTGTATGGGAGCTTGGGTGTGGTCTCTAATGGTGGTAAATGGGCATGGGTGTGGAAGGGAAGAGTAAGAATATTCTGGGGAAGAAGGTGTGACACCCCGCCTAATAAAATACCAGGTGATCAATCCTATACCAAATTAAAATAGGAATCCCAGTTGGTTCATTCTTAGCATCACTATCGAAAACCTTTTAAAAAGTTACTAACCACCTAGTATTCCAAAAAAAGCCGATGCCAAATTTTATCTTTTTAGTTAAACAACCAATAACATGCAGAAAGATAATATGAGTCATACACTACGACTGAATTAAATCAACAGAATAATTAATTAAACTATATGCCGAATAAACCATCGACCACAAAACTAAATAGTCCAATAGAAACATCCAACACCTAAATAAATTAATCTGAAAACTGCACTGAAATTCTGGGCGACAAGCCCTAAGTAAAACTGAAACTTATAAATGATTCCTACTCTAGGAAGGAATGAACGATGCATCTAAACCAAACTCCTGCTAGCATCCACATGTGCCGCAGCTTCGTGTCCCTGGAATAGAATATCAAGTCTGGCGTCCCTGTGGCTGGACACCTAAAAGGTTTTAAAAATAATTTTATCGCAAGGGTTAGAACCCAAAACATTTTGAAAATATTTAGCAAGTCAATTAACTACAGTAATTTAAAATTCATGAATTCGCTTCATATTTAAGTTAGTGTCGCACTCTCTTGAGGACATACTCACCCCTCCACTATTGTACACACTTAACGGTTTCTTTAACCCTACCTAGTTGTACTACCCCGTCCAACTAGCCCTGTATAACCTCCCCTTGCCATTCTACTCTAAACTAAGTATTATTATTAATGGGTTGTAAGTTATCTCACCAATTAACTTAATTAATTCCTTTTAAATAATATCATATAACCGTGACATGAGTTATATAAAGTAGATACATCACACAGTGTATTATTTCCTGCATATAATATTTACTACCATTATATACGTACGTTTACTAAGAACATTCAAAAATATATCATATGTATATCCATCCCTTCGAGTATACCCTCGCTAGATGATTTCCTCTAAAGTGCTATCTCACTAGGTATGCTCACATAACCTAGTTACCCAAGTTGGAATCGCTCACCAACCTGGCCCAAAATATAAACGCAGTGGAGGCGGTCATATTCCTTCCATGAAAGTGAGATAAATCCCTCACCCATATACCAGACTCTATGACTTGGGGATATAGTCACCCTACTCATCAAGATAGGGGATTCACCCACATCGCGCAACCTCCATTGATAGAACTAGAGTACATAAATTAAATAAATATCTAGTCCCTGATACTTAATAGCACACACATAAAGTACACACACACACACACACACACACACACACACACACACACACACACATATATATATATATATATATATATACTATCACCACACCGTATATATATAATATAAATCTCGGCTTTGCCGTGTATTAAAAACCGTAACAATAGCCTGTATATTCCCGAGTCTATGGTCCGGTTCTAATTTAATTAATTTCTCATTAATAAATTTATTACTTTTTCCGAGTATTCGGTTCGACTCTAATTTAATTAATTTACACATCAATTAATTTAATACTTGGTGTCCCCCAACTAATATACCCGGTATCGTTCCCTTAGCCCGTACTATCGTTAATTCTCGATTCTATATTTCGCCCCATAATTAATTAATTACACCTCAATTCCTTTAATAATGGTGTGCCACTCAACCACAATACCCGAACCTTTTCCCTCGGTTCGAAAATCAATACCTACGAATGATTTCCCAAAATTTATTCATCTCGTGACATACAATTATCACCCTCCTAAACCCAATTATATCCCTTTATAATTGCTAAGGAATATGTGCTACATATGCATTTATCGCTAAATAAAGAGTAGGAGAAAAATCTTAAATTAATTTCCCTTTATATATAAAACTGGCGAACCTGCCAAAAATCTGGGACCATCGATCGATCGATCCCCTTGGTCGATCGATCGATCGAACAGGTCCCTTTCTTCTCCTCTTTTCTATTCAGCCATTAACGACTTCCTCCAAGGTTTCATATCCTCCCCTGCTCTAACCCAAGCACAACTAATGATTTCTCAACATAAGAAAAACTTCCTAAACATCCTAGAGACCTAAATTTATCATCAAATTTATATATAACTCTGGGTATATCCGAGTTGGGTTTTTCACCCAGGTCGTATTTCGACCACCTCATTCTCAGTTAAATTAATCGTTAATACATCCTGCAATTCAATCTCAATAGTACCAATTCACTAGTTAACATCCATTGAGTAATTAAATCTATCCATTACTCTAATTCAGAAAAACCCATTTTCAATTATGGTTACACACCCAAAACGAATTTTCATGTACACCTACCATAATATGAATTGGTTATCACTTATTTTAAGAATCACAATAGTTAACCACTTGACTGGAATTGTTCGTAGAGTTTGATCTGTTGGTGTAGAGAATGGTTTGATGACGAACACTCAATTAGTCCCTTAATTTGACTCCCAAAGATCCCCAATTTGTTCTTGATTTTCTTCCTCTGTTTCCCTCTCAAATCCTAGGTTTAGAATTGTGTTAACTGTCATTCAACACTCCCTCAATTAGGTTTAAAATCCCTAATCCCGTTTTGGCCACATGGGCCCAATTAAAATGGCCCAAATCACCCCGTGTGGGCCCGACTATGCCCAAAAATGCTCAGAGACTCGATTACTACCCTCGTGTACTCTTTTATGACTATCTCGACCCATCCGGACTCAACCACGCACTCAGAATTATCATTCGAAATACTTTATGACATTCTCTAATTTTGACCTCAAAATGCGATACATAAAATTTCGAACAATTAAACTTAAAGTCGCCAAATATAAATAATTCTTCCCACTTAAATAACTTCTCCAAATTATAAATTTAAGTTTCTCAAATTTAAATATCATAAATTTAAGTTTCTACAAATTAAATATTTTTATATCTCCCAAAAATAATTAAATATTAAATCCTCAAAATTACGGGGTGTTACATAAGGGTGTTCTTCCATGGAAGATCAAGGTAGAGAAGAAGAGAGGGTGTAAATCTAATGGTGTGTAGAGGAAAAATGGACCTCCCACGTCACACACTCTCTCTCTCTCTCTCTTTATAAAACAATGAGGTTTTATGGTTTAAAAAGGAAAGATTTCCATCCCAAAATAATCCAATATCAGGTGTAAACAAGTCTACGATTGACAACACATAATATCCAACGGTTAATTCTCATGACCGCACAAAAAAATAATCCCTCCTATCCAGGCCTGCTGGACGCGATCGACCACGACCCGGGAGTCGGTCGACCAGTCCTGGGGAAAAAAGTAACTTGTTTTCTCTATTTTGACCCCATGGGACTTTCATATATATATTTTTTGGTCTCCTAATATTTAGTCAAAAAGGTCCATTTTATTGCATCGCGTACTGTTCCAATATTATCTTATATTAATCGTGTCCGTGTCACCTCCGTTCCTCGACCAATTCATGTCGTACTGCACCAACGTACTCACACCAAGTAATTTAACCCGATTATTCATCTATGCGGACCATGGTACGTAAATTTTCCTTTTAATCCTTACATGCGATATGTCACCTTTTGTACAATTTAGTCTATTTCCTTATGCATTTGGTTCTCCCATAATTTTTCTCCGAATAAACTATTCAAATTATAATAAAATTATTTATTTCTTGGGCAGGGTGTTACACAAACAACCTAAAGTAAGCATGTGGTTCTACTCCCAAATTAATATGTGTCCCATGTGAGTAAGTTCATCTATTAGTTTTATATTATTTACTTTTCCATTATTAAGTTAATCTCTTGTATTAAGAATCATTTATTTTACGATAATCTCTTACACTAAAATAAACTCGCTAACTAATTAAGGTATCAATAACGGTCTCTAGTTATGATTCTAAAAGTGTGTCTCAATTTTAGCATTCCCAAACAATCTCACATCACAAATTTTTTACATACTTCTCAAGTATATTCATTACAATATTCCCCATTCTTAAGCCTATGATTATGTGACACCCACCCATTCTAATACCGGTTCATCAGGACTTTATTAAAATTAAATAGGAATCAATTATAATTTAATTCTTACCATCACCATCGAAAGAAAATATTTAAATACAACCATCATATGTATGCACCCACTAAAAATGACAATAGAACTGATAAGAGAATAAAAATAAATGTCGTACACCAAATAAACCACCAGTTACCATGATAATACCAACATAAACATGCTACAAATTAACAATAGGAAATATATGTCTTAAAAGAATGTCCTAACCATCTACGAGGAACATGCCCCAAAAGGAAAATACTGAAATACTAAATCCTATCTAGATAGAATGAACTGAGTCGGCTACAATCAAATATTGCAGCATCCACAACTACTGCACGCAATGGAATGATGAAGAGAATAATCATATAGTCCCTATCCATGAAAACTTGGGGTTTTGAAAAATATTTGACAACCGATCAAAGTCCGAAATACATTTGAAAAATATTTTCAAGTATTAAAATGCTTTAAATGTAAAGGTGCAGTGTAATACCTTCATAAGTAACTTTCAATCGAACTCACATGAGACTTTTCCTCACCTATCGTCTACAGTGCGCACCTCGCGCATTTATTTTACTATCCTAATCATTCTACTCGGCCTAAATAGGACAATAACTACTAACCTAGACAAACCATCTAGTAGTCACCATTAGGTAATATGCACTACCTTCACAAGGTATATTTTCATAAATATTACATAGCTACACACATGTTATAACGATATTCACACAATTATCTCATATATATATATATATATATATATATATATATATATACACACACACATCATCCCCAGAGTAGGACCTCATATATAGATACCTTGTGTGTTATTAGGCTCCAAGCATACCACGTACCACAACTGGGCCGCTGAATCAGAATCTCACCATCGAACTCAAAACGTAAACACAATCAACGGAGATGGGCATAAACATACGTTCGGGGGTCTCAAACATTCCATGTTGCTCCTAACCGTTCTCTAAATCAATACCTATCCTCACTCATGTATAGTGGCCATGCAACAATAGTATACCTAGAAAAATAACCCAACACCTGTTGGTCAACGCTAGGGTGGACTGCCCACTACGTGCAACCTTATCATGATAGAACTACCGAGTAGGTATGTTTCAAAACAATGAAAAATATATATATATATATATATGTGTGTGTGTGAGGGGGGAGGGGGGGGAGGTATTGACTACGTATGAAAATCCCACACCATACAAGTCTACCAATCCCCAAGTTCGAACCGACTTCCTGATTTCCGATTTAAGTGTTCATTCACTTGTTAACCGATTCGTCTCACTTAAATCCAACTAAAGGTTAGTATAAAACATTCACCAACTCCCTAATAATGTTCCAAGGAAATTCCAATCTATTCCGAAAACTTATATGCCCATTTATCCAACACTAACGGGTAAAAATAATGCGAAATAAAAATCAGGATAAGCCAAAAAATTGAATTGCTTTGCTTGGAAGACTGAACCAGTTCATTCAAGTGAATCGATTGTCTCCCTTGCTCAGATAATGAAATTGTGAATGGAGTCGATAGTTGGGCACTGGATATATTGGGACCTAGAGAACTTGTGACGCTGGGTCAGGGTTTGGTGAACTAACATATCGCTCCTCTAGTCGAAGTAACAAGTCCCTTTTTTGTTGCCTAGGTTACACCTCCCGAATACCCAAGAAGGTAATTTTGCTCTACTTCCCCCAATCTTCACTTTATGCCATGCTGACTCCCATTTAGTTTGTTAGGATGCCCTTCGTCTTCAACATCGGGTTTTCACCAACCAAAACGCATTAGTGGAGGACCTAGGCCTCCCAAAAATGACTAATTAAGATTCTAAACACATATGTAATCATCCCATGTGTATTTTAAACCCAATCTAAACCTGAATCCAACATTTAGATCCTAGGATTCTTAACTATTGATTTGATTCATAGATTCAAAGATCAATAAAGTGTTTGACCCATCATTCCAAAACATTTATCCAAGTAATTCCTTTCATTTAATACTCCCATTAATCACCAAAATTCGTTCATATTAGTCCTCGATCAAATTAATATGTTAAATCACAAATCAATCTTCTTAATTATTCCCATGAATAACATTCTCAATTTTTAGATTTACTATTGTTAACTATGAACATAAATAATGCAGAAATGCAAATCTAAAGCAAGTAAACACTTGCCTTGATGGATGAATATTCGTATCTTGACATGTTCGTGATGATTCGATTCTGGAAATGGCTCTTCCTCTCTTCTCTAAGCCTTCTTCCCCTCCTTTTCTCTTTTCTTTTCTCTTTTGTTCTCTCCCTCCATCCGCATTAAATAGTGCTTAATGGTAGATGTTATCCACCCCAATAACCCATTGATAACTCATTATAAAAACCTAATTTTGTATTTGGGTTAAGCCCTAAGGGTAAAAGATAACTATATCCCAATACAGGCCATTCTATGTCAAAAAAGCCTTCGGAACCCAACTATAATCCCTGGGTACCTATTCTGGACTTTTTCAACTAATTTCAGATCACTGACGCACTCAAAAGGGCCATCCGAGTTATTGAATTAAAAATATACCGAAGCTTTCACTAGCTAAGATCCAAAGTGGCAACAGGTCTCTCTTTGTAAATAATGTCAGGATGAAAGTTTATCTCCTCTAATGAGATACTCTGGTCTACCAACAATGTTGACACGATCGTGAATCTACTACAAGTGCTCCGGTAAGGCAAGTCTATATGCAAACGCACCTACCCTCTCAATGATGGAAAATGTCCCTACATACTTTTGTGCTAACTTCCCTTTCTTCCCAAACCACATCACTCCTGTCATAGGAGATACCCGTAGTAAGATTTAATCACCCACGTCAAACTCCAAGTGTCTTCAGTTCGCATCGGACTAAACCTTCGGACGTCTTGAGCTACCCGAATATGACTCCTGGTCAACTCAATTCATTAACGAATCCTAAATTCCATCAAAATTGAGAATAATGTCGTCCCCTATCTCTAACCAACACGAGGGTAAATGACAATCTCTCTCGTACAGGGCCTCAAAAAGTTCCATGCAAATAGTGAACTGGTACAAGTTATTGTACACAAGATCCACCAACACTAGGTACTGCTCTCAACTACCCTTAAAATCCAGAATACACATCCTTAGAATATATTCAAGCATATGATTCACCCTTTCCATCTGCCCATTGGTTCGTGGGTGATTTATCGTACTCGAATATAATTATATGCCCAACACCTCTAGAAAACTCTTTTAGAAGTGGGACACAAAAATCTAATCTCGATCAGAGAAAATATTAAGCGTTACTCCGTATAGTCTCACTATATCTTTAACGAAGAGTTAGACATACTGCCCTAGCATGTAGTCAACCCTAATACGTAAGAAATGAGATATCTTAGCCAAACGATTCACATAACCCAGATAAAATCCTGACACCTCTGTGACGTCTGTAACCCCATGATGAAATCCATTAATACACTCCCACACTTACACACCAGAGTCTCATATATCTACAAAGCCCCGCTGGTCTTTGGTGATCAATCTTCACCATCTGTCAAGTCATGCACTTAGACATAAACTCTGTGATGTATCGCTTCGTACTGACCCACCAATACTACCTCATCATATCCTGGTACATCTTGTCTCTTCCTGAATGAACTGATCGTGACTCGTGTGACTCATCCATAACTACCCCCATAGGTTCTCATCATTTAGGATAATCAACCTCCCATTAAGTCTTAAGCCACCCCAGAACTAACTAAGTAGGACTCTGCTTCGTCTGCCAATAAGTGTCGCACTTTCTCCAGACAAGAAGGATCTTCTTCCAGTGCCTTCACAACCCTAAAAATGATCTCGACTGTAATGGTCATCACTTCCATATAAGCCTTAACCTCCTACTCCTGACGAAGCTCATCCCACATTTCCTTGCAACCTTGTGCTAACTTCCCTGTAGGCTTACGGATCAATGCATCTGTTATCATGTTAACTTTTTCTACATGGTATCAAATGTTGAAGTGATAGTCTTTCATTAATTTAAGCCACCTATACTGACTTATTTTCATATCATTTTGCATGAAAAGATACTGTAGCGATTTTTTATACATGAATAAATAGAACTTTTCCCCTAATAAATAATGCCTCCAAATCCTCAAGGCAAATATAACTACTACTAACTCCAATTCGTGCGTGAAATAGTTATTCTTGTGGGACTTAAGATTACGAGATGCAAAAGCTATATCATGCTCCTCCTTCTGTAGAACTCCCACAAGTCCATATGGGATGCATCAGTAAAAATAAAGTACTCCACTTCTCCCCTAAAATATACAAGTATTGGTGCTGAAGTCAACTTGTCCTTTAGCTCATTAAAAGCTAACTGAAATTGATCTTCCCAAACAAAGGGTTCTCCCTTATGAGTCAAATTCATCAAGGGACTAATAATCATTCGAACCCCTCTGATAAACTGATGGTAGTAACACACTAACCCCAGAAAACTACGAACCTCTATTGGTGTCTTGGGCAGGACCCACTCCCTCATCGTTGACACTTTACTCGGATCCATTGAAATTTCCCTATCAGAGACTATATGACCCAAGAAATGTACTTCTCGTAACTAGAATCCATACTTCTCGAACTTGACATATAATTGATGGTACCTTAATGTCTGAAGAACCATTTGTAAATGCTCTGTATGCTCTCCATCTATATAAGATTAAGTTAGGATGTCATCTATGAATACAATGATAAATTGATTTAAGAAATCCCTAAACACTTGGATCATGATATCCATGAAAATTTTTGGTGCGTTAGTTAGCCCAAAGGGCATAACCCTAAACTCATAATACCCATATCTCATTAAAAATATGGTCTTAGGGACATTTTGCTTCCTGATTCATAACTAACGGTAGCCTGAAGTCAAATCAATATTCTAGAAGTAGGCTTCTCCTCTCAGTTAATCGAATAAGTCATTCATACATGGCAATGGATACTTGTTCTAAATCTTGACTTTGTTTAACTCCCGATAGTCAATACACAACCTCAACGACTAGTCTTTCTTTTTTATAAATAGTACTAGAGCACCCCCAAAGTGAGGTAGTCCTACTAATAAATCCCTTCCTCAAAAGCTGCTGAATCTGGTCTCTCAATTCCCACATCTCTAATAGAGCCATACAATTCTATCGGTCTTGTCCCCCGCACTTAGTCTATCACAAACTCAATATCCTGACTCGATGATAACCCTGGTATCTTCTAAAACACATCAAAGATTACCTCTCCATAAGGATAAAATCTAATGAGACCACAATATCCTTTAATGTTTCCTCCTCGATATGATATAAATGTGTGCTTAACCCTACCTCTGGATGAGGCGTCGCTATGAGAAATATATCCTTCCCTCCAATAACAAGAACGATAGTCCTACTATAGCAATCCAATAATTCTCTATACATTACTAACAAGTCCATCCCTAATATAAAGTCATACTCGTACATATCTAAAATGAGAAAGTCGGTTACCAAAATTATCCTTCAAATGACCACACCCACTCCCCTATAGAAGGAACGGATGAGAGACACGCTACCCAATGGTAAATCTATGGTCATCTCAATATTAGATGATGTATCCACTAAAAAAAGTGTTAATAAATGAGTGTGACACTTTTGTGTCAAATAATACTCGTCCCATGTTCTCATGAACAATAAACATACCATCAACTGCTGGCGACGCCTGTAGCACAACTGCCTCACAAAAAAAAGTATAGACATGCCCATATAGAACTGCCCCTACTAAGGTGGCACTGTTGGAACTACTGATGGGTTCAGTAGCAGTGCCAACTGTTGCCCCTGCTAGGCATCCTACTTCAAACCTTTGGCCCTATTCGAGCAAGAAATCTGCATGTGGACCTGCTCCCCACATACAAAATACCTCATGGTAAAATTGTTGGCCCTGATGAGGCTTTCTCGATTGCTGGTCCTAATGGACCTTGTATCCCTGACCTTTGTGACCTCCACTCTGGTTCCCTTGGCCCTACTAGACCTGAAGATCATGCTATTGGCCCTGGTGGCGCCTAAATTTCCCCAATATCACCTGGTTTGAATATCTTAGATGAGTTCCTTATTGATAACCCTGCTCTTGCTACCTACCCTACTGTTGCAGCGCTCTGTCGGCACCGCTGCCCCCAGTCTTACGCTGCTGGATCGAATCTCCTAACCTCTTTGCATACCTCAAATGGAAGCAATGATCCTCTCATTGTAGCAATACAGTGTTAACTACATCAATGTAAGTCTTTAACATTAGTTTACCCATAATATATTGTCAAATCCTCCACATGAGACCATCCAGGAACTTCAAGATTTTTTTCTCATCTGTGTCCACCTCATCTGCCATAAAGTTCATCGAATGAGTAAACTCCTCCTCGTAATTAGACACTTTTTGGCCCTCTTGTGTGCATTCTAAAAATCTCCTCCTCATCTCAGTTTACACAGCCGATAAGAGAAACTTACGATCGAACCGCACCCAAAACTCTTGAATGAGCATCGTATTTCTCTCCTCTGATGTGGTGACTGACTCCCACCACTACAAAGCTACCCCAACTAGATTAAAAGTAGCTAGTACCTTCTTCTGAGTGTCATTGCACTCAACCATGCGAAGATTACTTTGGATATCTTTATTTTATTTTCTCATCGCAACCACATCTTCACTCAACTAAAACTCTGGTGGACGACCCTTCTTAAAGGCCTCCCTAACTTGCTCCTACACAAACAACATTGTGTGCATGTCTGCACTACTACTGTCACTGGTGGTTGTGGTTGTGCCTGAGGTAGGTGTTGTGCCATGGATATCATGGCAGCGTTAAGTGTCTATTCTATAATAGTTAAGACCTCTATTGTAGTCACAGTCCCCAAGGCTACATGTGACTCAGCCTGAACCTGCCTCTCTATAGCCCTTTTTACTGACTTTATTGGTCTCCCTCTCCTGGTGTTTAGCATCTGAAACCAAACCGAAATTATATGAGATTCTAATTAAGTATATAACAGTAGCAGAAGAATGAAAATGCACAATATGAAAACAACAGTCCCAAACATAAAGCTCTATATCAAAGGAACATTATGCTTAATATGTAGTAAGTCCGCACATATCCTAAAGGACAATAGAACCTGATTCTCTGATACCATATGTGACACCCCGCCTATTCTAATACTAGTTGATCTGGACTTTATTAAAACTAAATAGGAATTAAAATTGATTTCATTCTTATCATCACTGTCGAAACAAAATATTTCAATACAACCATCATAAGTATGCACAAACTAAAAATGACGATAAAACTGATGAGAGAAAAACATAAATAATGTAAACCGAATAAACCATCAGTTATCTCAATAATACCAACATAAACATGCTACTGAGAAATAATAGGAAATATATGTCTCGAAAGAAATGTCCTATCCATCTACGGGCAACACTCCCAAAAAGAAAAATGCTGAAATATTGAATCCTATTTAGATAGAATGAACTAAGGCGGATACAATCAAATCTCGCAGTATCCACAACGACTGCATGTAAAAATATGATAAAGAGAGTTGTGGTCCCTATCACTAAGTACTTCGGGTTTTGAAAAATATTTAACAACGGGCCAAAGCCAGAAAAACATTTAAAAAACATTTTACCGTATTTAAATTCTTTAATTGTAGAGGTGAAGTATATTACCTTCTTAAGTAACTTTCAGTCCCACTGACATGAGACTTTTCCTCACCTCTCATCTAGAGTGTACACTTGATGTATTTATTTTGTTATCCTAATCATGTTGCCAAGCCCAACTAGGACAATAATCGCTAACCTACCCAACCTCACTAATAGTCACCAATAGCTAATATGAACTACCTTACTAGCTATATTTTATAAATATTACATAGCCACACACATACTATGACTAGATATTCATACAAATCTCTCTCTCTCTCTCTCTCACACACACACACACACACACACACACACACACACACACATATACATATATATATATATATATATATACATACAACATTCCTAGAATAGGGCCTCGCAAATGCATCCCTCGTGTGCTATCAGGCTTCAGACATACCACGTACCACGTACCATAACTGGGACACCGAGTCGAAATCTCACCATTAAACCCAAAAAGTAAATACACACAACGGAGGAGGTCATAAATATATTTTTGGGGATCGCAACCATTCCACATTGCTCCCAATCGGTCTCCAAACTAATGCATTTTCTCACTATTGGACAGTGGTTATGTAACAGTACTATGACTTGGGGAAATAATCCAACACCTGTTGGTCACTGCGAGGGTGGACTACCCACTACGTGCAACATCCTAACGATAGCACAACCAAGTAGGTATGTTTCAAACAGATGAATAGCATTCATATATATATATATATATATATATATATATATATATAGAGAGAGAGAGAGAGAGAGAGAGCGTATTGACTACGTACGAAAATCCCACAGTGTACTATTCTACCAATCCTGAAGTCCGAACTGACTTCTCGATTTCCAATTTAAGTGTTCGCTCACTCATTAACCGATTCTTCTCACTCGAATCCAACTAATAGTTGGCCTAAAACATTCACCAGCCCCCCTAATAATGTTCCAAGGAAATCTCAATCTATTCCGAAAATTTATACGCCCATTTATCACACATTAATGGGTCAAAACAAAGAAAATTAAAAATCGGTACAGGACAGCAAACTGAACCGATTCACTTGGCAGACTAAACCACTTCCATCAAGTGAATCGATTTTATCCCCCAATGAATCGATTTGGTTTGTTGGGTTGCCCTTTGTCTTTAGCCTCCAGTTTTCACCTCCTAAACCCATCAATAGAGGTCCCAAGCCTCACAAAACAACTAATTATGATCCCAAACACATATGTAATCATCCCAAATGTATTTTAAACCCGGTCTTAACCCTAATCCACCATTTATTTCCAAGGATTCTTACTATTGAATTGATTCACGCATTCAAAGATCAACCAGTGTTTGACCCATCATTCCAAAACACCCATCAAAGTTCACTCCTTTCATTTAATACTCCCAGATTTAATCACTAAAATTTATTCATATTAATCCTCTATCACATTAAATCACAAATCAATCTTCTTAATTACCCCCATGATTAACATTCTCAATTTTCATATTTACTATTGTAAACGATGAGCATAAATAATTGCTGAAACGCAAATCTAAAGAAAGTAAACACCTGCCTTGATGGATGAATATTACAGTTTTAACATGTTCTTAATTATTAAATTTTGAAAATGGCTCTTACTCTATTCTCTAAGCCTTATTCCTCTCCTTTACTCTCTTATTTTCTCTTCTCTTTTGTTCTCTCCCTTAATCCCTACTAAACAGAAGTTAATGGCAATCTTTATCCACCCCACTAACCCACTAATAACTCATTATAAAAACCTATTTACATATTTAGGTTAAGCCCTAAGGATAACAAGATGACTATGCCTATGTATGGGACACTATATGTCTAAAGAGCCACCGTAACTCAATTATAACCCTGGGGTACCTATTCAGGACTATTTCAACCAAGTACGGATCACAGGCGCACTCAATAAGGCCTTCTGAGCTACTGAACTAAAAATGTTCAACCATTTCATTAGTCGGTCCCAACCCGTGCGTACAATTCGTGTCGCCCTTAAACCTTTTAAATCTATTATTTTCACTTTTTAAACGATATGATTTTATACTCCATTGTTTTCACTCTCAAAATGACAATATAATAATTTTCGCATCACTATTTGCTTATTACACACAGTAAATAATATTAATCATAAATATTAATCTGAACTCGGTAATTAATACTTATCAAAACCAATTTAATTTCTTAAATAAATTAATAATTTAATGCACACTTGGAATAAAATACTCTCAAAAGTACGCGGTATTATAGATTATACATCGCTAGTATAAGTCATAATCCATTATAACCATCACAAGGTACTACAAAATAATATCACATAAACCAAAATATCCATGAGTATACACAACCTATATAAAATCTCGTGGTTTACGCTTGAGCCGGCCAATAAAGTACTAAGGCCTATCCCTATTTCCTTTGGGGATCACTCATGCATACTTGGTATATTTATAAGGAGTCCCAACCTTATAACCTCGTGGAATCACACCAACGAAAATCACTACTCTTTTCCCTCCATTCGTACAGTCACATACCCAAGACTATATGTAGGCATACCCCCGTTTATTCCCCTGTGACACCCCTCTCAATTGAATACCGATTGATTAGTCCTTTATTAAATTAAATAAGTTTCCCATTTAGTTTATTCTTAGCATCACTATCGAAAAAATTTAATTACTAATCAGCTAATGATTAATTAAGCCGGTGTTAATTTTATAGATAATGATAATAATTGTAATTAAATAAAACATTCACACAATCAATAGATTCCAAACCATCACAAGTAGTAAATAGAGAAAAGTCTTGCCAAATAAAACATCGGCTACAAATCCAACACCCACAATAAAACCAACTATAAATAGTTGAATCCCAATATAAGTCTGAACTAAATAACTGAATACATAAAGTCTAAATAGGGTAACATGCCCAACAGAGATGTTGAAATGAAGTCCTACATTATGAAGGAAAGATAGATGCGTCTAATCGAGTTATGCAAGCCTTCACAGTGCTGCAGTTAATCGTCACTAGAACAGATCGTCAAATTTGATGTCCCCGTGGCTAGACCTAAAAGGTTTTAAAATATTTTGACACGGGTCAGAGCCCAAGTAAAACATTTTCAAAATATTTAGCAAGTATATAAATCAGTTATTTATTACACATGTATTATACACGTACACTCACATGAGATTATCACCTCTCAACTAGTGTGCATGCCTAACGTATTCTACCTAACTAGCATCCCCTGACCAACTAGCTAAGGTATCTGACTACTCTCAATAGTACAACTCTCATGTATATCCCGGTATTACGGTCTCAATAATAAATTAGTAATTTCCATTTTATTATTAAGTCAATTATTTAAGTTTCGCCACTTAATTTCCTTTTTAGATATTCATCATCTATCAATTCCACTCTTTCAGATAAGTAAATATATTATACTGATCTATTTTCATCATACATAAAATATATACACAAATATAGCATCCCCGGAATGGCCCCTCGTGATGCTGGCGTACTCTACTATCATGTCCATGTACCTCTCGTACTCAAGTAAGGACTAATGGTTCGGTGTGTCACCTCGAACCCAAAAGAAATCAACACACAACAGTGGAGGCTAACATGGTTCTAATCCTTTGGGATACGCACATACCTAATGTACCCAAACGACCTTCCAATCCTACTAATACACGACACATAGTGGACCGCCCTAAGTTCCATTCTCTGGGGCACTAATCCAGACCACACTAGAATCGTCAAGGTGGGATCGCCCTCTGCACACAAACCTCCTGATAGCAGACAACGTAGTTATGTTCACTCACATAATCAAATCATATCTATAAGTATTCTCATAACCTATTGATAAATTACTCAGTAGATATCCACACAATCCCATTTCATCAACTCGTATGTGGTACATATCACTCGTATATTCGATGTACCATAAATTTTAATTAATCTTCCAATTCGTGTAATTTCGAGTATTGTTCACTACTTTAATATTCTTAATTACTCATTCTGAAATCCACAGTTATTCCCATCGTACCTTACTGGTCATACATGTAAGTTCACTCATCTCTACGTAATCCTTCTTGAATTTCCTTAATTTATCAATTTCATATCTTTTGTCAATTTTCCCAAATTATTTACTCTTCTCAATCTTGCATAATTCTAAACTCTCCTATAGGCCTAGTGACCATTTTTATGTTCCCTTCTAGGATTTACAATTACTCCAAAAGTCTCCTCACCAATTTTCCATAAATTCTAGGCTTAAAATGAAAAAATTTCAATTTTGGGAAAATCGATTTGAAATATAACAGGTCTCTTCTTCTTTGGTTGTTGTTACGAATTTCTTACTATATCAAGTTCCTCAAACTTTTATACAAACATCCCAATTCTTAAATTAACATAACTAATCATCAAGGATGCATATAGGAATGATTTTTAACGTAAATCACAACTAAAATCCATATAACTTCATCATATAATCACATTTAACACCTCATAATCATAAATCCTATAGTTTTATGCTCTTCATATAATTTCACCAAAAACCCATATTTCATTCGTAATTCAATTCCCAAAACTCTTGATTTTATTTTCCCTGTGTAATTGGATTTATATTACATCAAATTCTATTCTCAATTATAATTTTTCTCATCAAATTATAAGTATAAAATGAATTGTCGTCAATATCAAGTTCCTACTCTTCATGGGTACGATAACCAATAAAAATTGCAAGATAAATATTTACCTTATTTTGAAGTGGTTTGATTTGATCCTCTTTGATGAAGCTTATCTTCTAATCCTTCCTCCAATAGTGGTTGTGATGCTAAATCGAGCTTGAATTCTTTAAAACCCTTCCTTGAGCACCAAGAAAACTCTTCCTCTCCACTCTATTGGCCTCCACTTATTTTCTAATCTCTTTAACCAAGATTTCCAGCACCATAACTTTATATAATACTGAAAATCCCGAAATTCCCTTAACTATAAGTTATAGAAAGATGAAAATGCTGTCGCGGGCTGTCAATTATGTCTAAAACTATCCCCGAGATCCAAACTACACCCCAGAGTATACAATTCTAACTGTTTCGAATCTTCTAAAATCAATCGTAACCTCAAGATCACCATTCGAGTTATCCATAGTTTATTTTCTTTCTCTACCTTATTAAGTCTGCTCATGACATTCGGTTGAGATACCATATTGTCATGTCACTTTCACTCCTTGTGACATCAATTATTTAATTACTATCCACTTAGTAATTTTATTCAATAATCATTAATCATTTCTCTATGATTAATAATATAGTCAACCCATCATATTTCCATTACGTCACATGTGTAATTTAAATTTTAACCAAATTAATTCATTTTTAATTCTTCAAATATACGAGTTGTTACATCCTCCTAGGGATACGGGTATGTCAACAATAGGATTACATTAGAAAAGACCTAGGCAGATCCCATCACATCACTGGGAAGTACCACACGCGGTTAATGTCATAAACGCCCCCATCACATCCATCCTAGTATGGCCCATATGATTACTCATACATCTTAGTATGACTGCACAAAAATCAAGCAAGGAAGTATAACCCTATGCAACCAAGTTAAACAAACAAGTACCAACCCTGCGCGATCGGGTTAGGCAAGTAAGTCTACTGCATTACACATAGTGTCTCTTTTATGATAAGTTAATACACACGTTAACTATAATCGGTTATATCAGATATTAGGCCGAATTCCCAAGGCTCTCTAAATTTAAGCATCATCTCAAAACTAACATTTATAAGGATTATCTTAATATAATACTGAACTAGTATTCTAAACAATCACTAAGAATTTATTATTCTCATAATATATTCTGATAACCGGCCCTATACTTAAGGACTTTGATCAATTATTCAGAATCCCACTTAATCGTGGATTATCGAACGCGTCTTAATTTCAAGATTAATTATATTCGATTAGTTAAGAACTAACTTCCAAATTTCACCCATAGTCAATCGACCCCAAAGCCCCAACACTTTGGAATGAAAACAACCTCAGAATAAACATCTAGGATTTCCCTTAAGCCATAACAAACATCACTACACAAAACCCAACGAATCAACCTCATGTTGCAAAATGTGCACATGGGGATAATCCTAATCATGCTGACACCTTTTGTTCATATGGGGCCAAACCCATTTGTTCTCACACTACTATTCGCACAGGACTAGTAATCGATTGCATGGAGAACGTATTTAAACATCCAAAAATCAGGTTTCTTCTTCCCCAAACCCAAATTACGAACTTAGCAACCCTAAACTTCTATGGATGGCCTAAACCAAGGTTCTAAAACTCCAATAACACATTATGGTGATCTATAAACACTTTTATATGAAAATATTTTAGGGTAAAAATGCTCTGACACCACTTTGAAATAGTGGAAGGCTTTAATACCAATTTGTAAGTGCGGAAATAAACGTGCTCGACAAGGATAGTCACAGTCAAAAATTAAATTTTTGTAATTTTTCAAACGAAGATCCAATTAAACCTTTCTTTTGAAGATTGATTTGCTAAATTTTATCTTTTTATCCTAAACAGAAAAATCCCTTTTAAGTGCAAAACCAATATTTTAGCACTTTAAGGAGTTTTGTAAGACTATCCACATATAGACTTTTAGATATAATCCACAAGTACAATGTGCAGTGTCTTCAAAACTTCTAAAAAAAATGCCTCAGTCTAGAGTCATCCATAGGTGGCAGTCCGCCCTTGATATCCACCGATCAACCTTCAGCCTTCTTTTTCCATTATGATCACTTAGGTCACAAGGCCAGTCGTAGAGAATCCTATCTACAAAGATGTATGCAAAAGTGCGAAACTATCTATTGTTTCAAAACGATTCACAAAAAATATTTGGGGATGCAAAGGTTTGCATCAAAAGTGTTTTTATAACATAAAGACAAAAAACTTTTGTAACAAATATGTAGGAAACGTTTTGGTAAAAAAATGCAAATATTTGTGAAAACCCTAACTGGTAAAACCATTACACTCGAGGTTGAATCGAGTGACACAATTGATAATGTTAAGGCTAAGATTCAAGACAAAGAAGGTATTCCACCTGATCAGTAGAGGTTGATTTTTGCTGGGAAACATCTTAAAGATGGACGTACACTTGCTGATTACAATATTCAGAAAGAGCCCACTTTGCATTTGGTTCTAAGGCTTCGTGGTGGGATTATTGAGCCCTCTTTGATGGCATTAGCCCGTAAGTACTACCAGGAGAAGATGATTTCCCGCAAATGTTATGCTCGTTTGCATCCTCGTGCTGTCAACTGGAGGAAGAAAAAGTGTGGGCACAACATCCAGTTGAGGCCCAAGAAGAAGATTAAGTAGATGATGATGTTTCTATCATGTTCTATTAAGAACTATATTTTGAAATTGATGTATGCTTCTAGTGGTGGCAATAGCTGACCATTTATGACTATTTTTGGTTTGTCTGTGAATTTTTTTTTTGGTAAAGGTATTAAGAAATTTGGAGTCAAAATAGGTATTTATAAACGGGCACAAATTTTGAGGTGGCATCTCGTTCGAATGAAAGTGAAACTCGTTTGAACGAGAATAGCAGCTCGTTTGGACGAAAATAGAGTTCGTTCGAACGACAAGGCCAACTCATTTGAACTACTTTCAAACAACCTTCTAACGATGCAAAACTGTACGCCCTCATTAGATGTAAAGATCAAACGATCATTCTAACGAGAATGTAAAGTCGTTCAGACGAAAAACGAATCTCATTTGAACGAGGTTATAAATAAATATTTTATTTTAAAAACTTTAAAAATACCAGCCTCGTTTTTTAATAAAAAATAAAGATCTCAAATTTGTTTATGAATAATATAAATCTCCTAAAAGTCTTTATACCTTCTGGAGATGTAGAGGAGTCTTGAATTTGGAGATGTTGGTGTTCGGTTCGACGAGTCAGTGCGAGTCAGTTTGTAATGGAATATGCCAAATATGCTAAAGTGCAAATAAAATAAATAAAAAGCCTAAGCTAAAATATTTTATCTTATAAATATCCCCCTTTGGCTCTCTGGGTACAGAAACTAACTGATACCCAAATTACAAAAAAATCCCTCTATGATAAATTTCCTAATACATTTCCTAAACCCAAAATATACTGGCATAAGGAAACATTGTCTTCAATCTTCACTTGTTATTTTCTTTGTTAACTTTATCTTCATCCAATGTAATATGATCTTCTATAAGTACCTACACACATGAAGTAAAGAAAATATGATGTGAAGTATCGAGTTTGAAATAGAAAATAAAATAAAAAAAAACTCATAATATTATCTCCCCATGCATCAAACTCGTCAAATCTCCCCCGTAATTTGTTCTCCTTCGTTTTGTTTGAATTAGACAAAGGATTATAATCTAAATAAGAAGTAAAAATATTCACATAGAAAAAGTACGATAACATCACAATGATATATAAATAACACACGTGTAATCATAATCTCAAAGGCAAGTCTCAACCAACTATTTTTGAAATTTTCAAATAAATGTAAATATTACAAATACAACACAATACCATATACAATATATATAAAACATACCAAAAAATCCAGCACAGATATATAGGCATAAATGACCACAAACTCGACACAAAACAAATAATCTTTACACACTAGCATATTATCAATGTGTCTAAACATGTGGGATGGAATGAATGTGAGTGAACTAGATACAAATGAATTATGACCCAAATATTCAAATATGTTCAAGAAGTTCTAATTGATCGCAAAACTTTATCAAACTAAGATTTAGCCTCAAGTGACAAATAAAGTGAACTCCAATGAACAAACAAGTACAATGCACAGAACCCTAGAATATTGATGATTCTACAAATCAATAGCGTCATGACAAAATAAGCATAACTAGGATTCATTTTTTAAACCCGTTGATCTTCAACTAAACTCCCCCAAAGGCCAAATGTGTAAAACTAAAATACACAAAAAATAAAAATCTTTTATCAAAATAAAATAATTTTGTATTTTTAAATATGACTCAATAAAAGAAAAATATAATACAAAAGATGTACATGTCATAACACTAGAAAGCATAATATGAAGCACAACTAGAGTATGACAAATAAAATCATGCAATGAATCATTCATAATATATAGCATGTGAAGAATCATCTGTAAGCATGCGAGAATCAAGCAGTCGAACATTTAGTGCCTCTAACAAAGATTTCCTAACCTAAATAGATGTATATGTAAGGCATCTGGTTTTGGTAACCAAAGGGACACTAGACTTCAACTTCTTAGGACCTCTTCCAAGATCATAACAAAATGCCCTAAGGTGACATTTTCTACCACAAAGTGAGCATGCATAAACGCACGGAATGTTACCTTTGGGTTGATCTTTTCTAATATCCTTAGATGCGGTTGACCCTCTCAAATAAACAATGGTCATGGGTAGGACACGACAAGCATTAGAAACATGGGAGCCAGTAACATTACTACAAACACTACTTGAGTCTTTTAAATAAAATTTTAACTTCAAAATTTTAAACTCAATGAAAGAGTTAGACTCTTCCAATTTTAGAGACTCCTTATTCAAATTTTCAATCATTCCTAGAAGGTTATCTTGCTCCCCTCAATGTAACAATCTTATCCCTAAGAGTCTTCTAACATACCCTCAAATCAATAATCAATTTATTATTATCCTCAATGGCACTTAAACTAACCCTAAATAATTTTGAGTCCTCGTATTCTTTCTTTAAAAATTGGACTCTACCATCACTCTTTTTCTTAGATAGTTCTAAAATTTTAAAATCATGGTCCAGGTCCACAAGCTTCTCGCGAGCTTTAAAACGGAGATTTTCTTTTTCAAGAATTTCAATTATTTTAGCAAACTTCAAATTCAAATGATTTAAGTTGTCATTACTATGGGAACCCATCTTCAAGAAAAATAAATAAACCAACACAATAGAGAAGGATAAATAACGACACTAAATAAGGATCTATATGATAAATTAGTGCAACCTACTCTGATACCACTTATTAGAGATGGTATCAGCGAGAAAAACTCTTTGAAAAATTGGGATCACACGATAACTTGGTGCAACCTGCTCTAATACCACTTGTTAGGGTAAAAATGCTCTCACACCACTTTGAAATAGTGGAAGGCTTTGATACCAATTTGTAAGTACGAAAATAAACGAGCTAAACAAATAAAAAAAAAATTTATTTTGTAATTTTTCAAATTAAACCCAATTAAACCTTTCTTTTGAAAAACGATTTACAAAATTTTATATTTTTATCCTAAACGTGCATCTAGGTGAAAAAATAGATAAACAAAACATGTAATCACATGACAAATAAGGAAAAATCCCTTTTAGCGCAAAACTTATATTTTAGCACTTTAGAGAGTTTTATAAGACTATCGACATACAAACTACTTAATACAACCCACAAGTATAATGTGCAGTCTCTTTTTAAAACTCAAACTTGATTGGAATATTAAAGAGGGAAGAAGTTTATGGGCTCAATTTTTTAAGGCTAAATACTCTAATATGGACGTTTCCAATGGATCTACATGTTTCAAGAGGATTCAATCAGCTAGGGCATTAGTGGAGGAAAATTCTACATGGATTGATAATGTCATGATATGAAAACTGCTGGTTAATGGAAGCTTTACTTTTCAATTTTCTTATGAGATGTCTAGAAATTCTAAGTTATCTTATTTGGCTTTTTAATCTCTTTGGCAACCCAAAATCCCTCCCAATATCTCAGCTTTTTCTTGTAAAGTGCTAACCAAGTGTGTTCCAATAGAAGAAAAGGTTCAATCAGTGAGGATAAAGTTAGCTTCAAGATTTCATTAGTTTAATTCTAATACATAATCCTTATACCATCTATTCAGAACTAGTCAAGTGGATTCGAAGGTGTGGAATTATTTTAATGGAGTTCTAGGGATTACTCAGTTACTAGCTATAATTCATTTCTCTATAATCAAAGGGTAGTTACAAGAAGGTAGTACTAAATTCCCTAAATGGTTCTACAAGTTTGTTCCTCTTACTATTCTCTGGGAAATCAGGTTATGCAGAAATAAGGCTAACTTTGATTCAATCCTATGAAACATTTCATAGTTATTGAGAAGATCATACACGAAATTTTTTGAACATGGTCAAAGAGTAAACTTCAAAGGAGGTCATAGAGAATTTGATCACAAAACTTTGATTATCTTTAATATTAATCTAAAGTGGCCACCTGACAGAAATGAAGAATATAAGCATTAGGTTCATCCTAATTCAGGTAATATTTAAACCAACTATGTTGGCACAGAGGATTTTAGTGACAATTATAGAGTAGGTACTATAATTCGAGATGACTGTGGCAGATTTTTAAGGGTGGCATTAATATATGTTCAACAAGGTTCTCTAATAGAATCTTAACCTCAAGTCCCTAAGAAAAGTCTTAGGTTCTGTTCAGATACAAATATTTTTCAAATTGAGATTAAAAGTGATTCCAATCTCATTTCAATGGCCTTTCTTCATGTCACAGATGTATTCCTTGGAAATATAAACAAGATTTCACATAAATTGAAGACCTCTCTTAACATCTCCAAATCTCAATCAAGTTTTGTCCTAGAGTTGTAAATAAAGAAATAGTGAATTTATACTCTTAGGGTCTCTCTCATAAAAGTTTCCATATTTTTCATCAACTTGAAGATACTCCTAGATTCATTAAGAAGGCAATTAGTCTACATGTTCCAAGTTCTTTTATTTCTAGATAAGTTGTTATCTCTTTTGTAATGCCACCTTGAGAGGGTTATTCTCTCTTATTTCAATAAAAAAAATTCTTTAAAAAAAAAGAAAAAAAGGTCGAAAAGCTTATAGGTGTACTACAAACCTTTGAGCTTAAGAATTGCCCCATGTCTAAGGAACATAAGTACATTACTTTAAAGGCATGAAAGAAAGTTCCCTCTCGCTTGGATGACAAGTTTTAACCTAACTAGTATGAGATGGAATTTCTTAGTAACTAATTTTAAAAAATGCAAGTCTAATAAATAAATAATTAAAAATGATAAGAAAAGGTTTGATAAAACAAAAGTGAGGGGAAGATAAATCTTCTTGTTATCGTAAGTTCGTGGAGATTCAATGAGTAACAAAGTGTTGGTTACAAGGCATTTGTGTGTCCTGCTAGAATAAGAAGGAAGTAAAATTTGAATAAGGTGGTAATGGTCACCCTTAGTGATATTGACTCAGACATGGAGATAAGTAAATTTTCTATTGAATTCAACTTTACTACAATCATCCTTGTCCGGGAGGGGTAAAGTCATGTTGAATACAAAGTACATGAGGGTGGTGAATATTCCGTGTAATACCCCTTATTTTAGATAATATATTTAATTAATTTTAATTTAGTGAAAAGAAAAAATATAATTTATTAAATAGAAATTATACCTTAAAGAAATAATTGTTTAGAATTTCAATTTAAGTAGTAGATGTCAGACTCTGATTTAATTGAATCTGAACTATTAATTTAGGCTTTGCATACGTTGGGTTATAGGGTTTAGGATTTTTAGGTGACTTAACGGGCGATGGATTATGGTTTATTTGATTAAACACATTTTTATTAGTTGTCATGAATTGCGAGAGGAAAAATTTGTAATTAAAATGAAGTTAATCGAATTTAGTTGGCTAAATGAGATAAGGGAGTTGTGGATAAGCCACTTTAGCCGATAGAGGGGATCCCATATAGCAGCCCTGAGCCACTGCCTCACTATTGAAGCACTTTGGAGGAATATTTCAAGGAAGATTCAAAAGAGACAATTGATTTAAAGAAAGACATGATCAAGATCAAGTTCTCATAGTCTATTCTCTATGGGGAAAGTGATAATCTATATTTCTCCCTTAGCATAGTAAGTGTTAAGTATTCACCTAAAGGTAAAATTAATCCTAAAACTCATTAGGAATATAACTTAGGTCATAATTTTGATATGATTCTTGAATTGTAAAAATGAATTAAAATTGATAATCAAACTTATAATTTTATTATTGAAATTATGACATAGTTGATGGGTTAAACATTATCTCGTCATTATTTAGATTATGAGTTACCTCCTATTCTGAATTTGGAAAAGACGAATTTAGATGAATTTCTCTCTGAAATATAATAGAATTTGTATAAATAACTATAATAATATATTTTTTCCATATAGAGATAATAATAATTAATTTAAGCTTGAATTGCAATTTCCATAGTATATTATTAATATAAATTCATGTTAGTTTGATTAATGACAAGCGTTTTAGTTAATAGTTCAGCACACTTTTGAAGATTATTAAATAATTATGTTTTATAATTGAGAATTAATTCAAATTGACAAAAAATGGTAAAATATGTTATAATTGGATACCTCATTTCACACTTGGGGTTTAAAAGGCTATTAGACTCCTCGACTACCCTAAGGCGAGAACAGAGGTCTGAAGACTGATCTTAGACCTTAGGAAAATCACTACTTGATCTTTAAGACATCTGTTGCTTTTAAGGATGGCCTAAAGTACTATATTAATCCTCAAGCAAGCCTCCTTCTTTCTTGCAGAGTCACTCGCACCACATTTTTGCCATGTTTGATGCACAAAACATACCTCTGATTAAAGGAAAATGGTTTGTTAATGTCACCTAGGCCTCAGCATTATGGTGAATCATTATGTAACACCTCAAGGTTAACTAATGGATACTCAACATCAGTCCTAGGCCCCTTGAACCTCCGGTAGGGCTTCTGTAACCAGTTTGGCAAGTAGGTGAAAAGTGAAACACTGCTTCACTTACCGCCACTACTCATGTCCACTTGCATTGAAAGCACCCATCTGCATTTAATGCCACCGGCAAGTACCTTACACGACCTATAAAACCTTTGCCCAACACTCCACCACCTTGCTAACACCGCCATACCCCAGAGACGCCACAACCATGCTATGACAGTCCACTCATTCTCTTTCATGGTGTTTGCATATAAATAGGAGGTTTGTTAAAGGTTGAGGGGAGGAATATCGATTACTCTAAGAGATTAATATATTCAAGAAATAAAACTCATAGGGAACTAAAAGTTTCAGTATCCTCAAGTGTTTACTCCTTTCTCTAGACTCTCTCAACCCATTTTTGAGAACATTTTTTTTTAACTTAGATCATTTCCAATTGTCATATACCATGTTGATCTTGTTGATACCTATATCAATACTCAGTAAACCTTAGAAAAGTCAATCAGTTACTTCCTAAAGTCCTTTGGAATGTTGACAAAGGCCGTAAGATCTCAAACTCTCTTAACTAAGGCTCAAGAGGTCTCTTAGATTGCAATAACTCTTTTGTGATATAATAAATTATATAAAACCTTTAATAATGGACGTAGGGCCCCCTCCTGAGGTTTGAACCACTTTAAGAAATTGTTTTACACTTGAAGACTCCTGTCCTCTTGAAATTTCTCGGTTATATGGATTAGGTCTAAATTCATGAAATACACTCCAAGATACAATCACACAACACATGTTACAACTACAACTAGGCCAACAGTTTGTTACTTTCCAATTTTTAGTCTTAATTACTAAATCTTAAGTGAGCATGCAGGATTTGATACGTAAATAGAAATCACATGACCATTATGTTGTGATGTATGCGAAAACCAGAATGGGAAAAACCTCGGTCCGTAGTATGTGTAGCTCCAACACGTTGCACGACACCTCTTGTGTCTTGGTATCCACCAAAAGCCTACGCCGTCTCCAACCGTATGAAAGTCCATCGAACAAAGTGATGATAATGGTAGGATGATGATTTCTGGGTTTAAGCTCTTGGAAAATGATCCAAAAAGATCATGTAAAAGTTGGAGATTATTTTCAAAAGTATTTTTGGCTTTCCTCAAGTCACAAAATAGGTTCTCATCAGTTTTCTCACGACCTCCTTATATATTAGAAAAAGAAAAGTAATCAAGCATGGGGGTTATTTGGAAAAATTGCATAAGAACTAACATTTTGAAAAACTACTACGATCGATCGAATAAGATGAAGACTCGTTCGAATGACATGCTAATGTCTTTTGAACGAGAAAGAAAAGAGGACTTCAAAGGAGATTTTAGCACAAATTAAAAATGACCTCATTAGAAATCGTTCGAAAGACATGTAGGAATCTCATTCGAACATGCAACTAACGAGGGCATCTAACGGCAAGGGTAAAACATATCTCATTCGAAGTGTCATTTGAATGACCTTGTTTGAAGGAGGTATACAAACTTATTTGAATGACCTTAAACGATGTAAAAAAATAAATTAAGGTTTAAAGAGATATTTTATATAAAAGAAAGCCAATTAAAAGAATTCTCCAATAAGTTAAAACGGGTCATATGCCTTTGGAAAATGTGAGCAATCAGATTGTATCTTTAATGTGACATGAAATCCCGATAGATTCGATTCTTTAATACGGATTATGATATGACACCCTTAACAATATAAATGTTATGTACAATGGAAATAGCCAATACTACAAATTGACTCAATGTGGAAATTTGTCCTTACAAATCTCCCCATTTGGTTATTCCGGGACAAAACATAAATAATAAAAAAAACTCGATATTTTCTAAGCCATACCGACAAGTCGATCCTTATTCCCATCCACAAACCTAAAAAGATGGACACTCGACTCCCTAACAACCTGGAAACCTGAAATTCTTTGCAGGAATGATCCAATAATATGGAAATATGAATGGCCTACACACATGAAACAACAAAAACATAAATTCATATGGTAAAATAACATAAATATCAAATTAAGTGCTCCCCCAAATGAATACGGGGTTCTCTCCCTAATAATGTCCCCCCTCCTTTTTGCCCAAAAAAGACAAAAGGATAGAGTAATACCTCCACTGTTAGTGACATAAATCCTTAAGCATAATACACATAAAGTGAAACACTAACATGGGCAATAAATCAGTAGCACAATATAATGTAAGCCTCATTCACCACACAGGAATATAGATAAATCAAAATAAGTGGATTAATAATAAAGATCCGATAATCCAAATGTGTGCCACGATAACAAATATCCAAATAAAGTGCTAGAAAGAAACAATATCCAATATCTCAGTACAAATGAGAGGATTAAATAAATAAACTCTACAAATTTCTCTCTTTCAGGTACATAAAATAGAAATGAATACGAAACATCAAGAAATGGGTCAGATCATTTAGAGAATCATCATAAACGTTATATCCCTGATATGGTTCCGTACCCGAAGAACTTTCTCCATGATGCATCTCACCACGATAAAACTTGTAAGGCCCTAAAACACGATTAGTAAGGTTAAGTACATGATTAAGTATAAGTTATGAGTTATAAGTTATAAATTGGTTATGTGGTTAAATGCATCATGAAAATATGCTTATAAATGCATCATTATGTTTATAAAAATTAAGCAAGAGTGTTGGTGCGAAAGTGGCGATGTTTGGTCGCCAAATGTGAAAGTTATGAAATTTTGAGTAAATAATTACTCTTCTGTTCGAGCCCAAATTAGGTGCACTAGTTTTATGATTTTGGGAAAACACAAAATATGAAAGTCGTAGATGTTTAAGTTATATACTCATAGACACAAAGTGAGAGTAAATCGGGGACCAAAATAGTGAGTTAGAGTGATTTTACGAGGCAGGACAAATCTGTCATTAACGGAATTGTCCTATTGGACCCCTTGCCCAACGAATCGCATAATACCACCTTAAATTGGTCACATAGCCACGTTTTTAAGATTATAAGGAATAAAGTATCATATTTTTCATTTCCTATTACAATATTGAGAAAAAAATATGCTTATGGAGAGAGAAAAAGAAAGTTAAGGAAGAATTTCATTGAAAATTCACCATAAATTGAGGAATTCTCGTAAGGTAATTACTTCTTAATGAAAGTTGGTCAAATGGATGAGTTCTACACTTGGCATGTTTTTATTTTTGATTTGGATATATATTTTAATGATACTCATATTAATGAATTGTGTTGGAACAGGGATGGGTTAAGAACATAAGTTAAAATTGGAGCTAGGATCGTAAATGCATACTTTAAAGTTCTAAATTTACATCATCTTTTCGTAAATCATTTTGATTTATAAAATTCATTATTATGATGTATATTTCTTCTAAAACATGTTTATTATATGTTTCCATGAATTATACCCAAGGTCAAGGTTATGTATGCTTAAAAATGTTAAGTTATGCCTTAATGTTCTATTTTGACCTAGTTATGCTAAAAATGGCATAAATCATGGAATACTTATTGGAATTGAGTGATTCTAGTTGAAGAGTAAAATATACTCATACATGTATAACATATCCGAAAAGTGTGTAAAAATATCAAGTAATGAAGATTTGGTGATGGTTTAAAGTTTTGGTTTAAAATCTGCCCTAAAGGGGCAAGAATGCATACCAAGTGTTTGACGTTTTGCTCAACATAGAAAATGAGCCCTAAAAATTCTGAAACATTAATTTTATATTATTAAATGTGTTTAATGATATTGGGTGGAATATGATGAAAAGTTATATTGTACAAAAATTATTAAAATTCCAGGAACTTGAAGTTGTGTTGTTGTTTTTCTTGAGAAATGATTTGGATAAGGTTGTAATAAAATAGGCATAACTTTGTCTAGCGAATTGGTAATTTAATTCCGTAAATTGTGCTAGAACCCTAATTACTTGGATGTTATAGAACTTTGAAGCATCATATTTATTTCCTCCTTAGTTATTTTTGATTGACCAAATGATATGATGTATTACTAGGTTTAATGTTAATTGGTGTATTCAGATACTAATTACATTGACTTGTTAGGTGGGGAAGCAACTAATACTACCATATCAAGGAAGTAGTTTGGTATTAATCTTAGCACCAAATCCAAGGTGAGTGACCTATCCTATGAAATATAGATGCTTATATGTTCATATGGAAATGTGTAGTTCAATACATGTGTTAAAATGCTTATGGGGGTGATGTTGTATTTAGGAAACATATGCATATGATTAAAATGTTAAGTGATGTTATTTAATGTTAAGGACTGTGGTGGGTCCTACAGGATATGGCAGTCCTGTTAATCCAACTTAAAGGTTTGTGTACTCAGGCCTAATAAAGGGATGTGGTGGTCCCCAATAACTGTGGTGGATTAATTGGACTGTGGCGGGTCCAGGCTTGCGAGAGTTTCACAATTCCTGTTGGGTTATAGCATTAAACCAAAATAAAAATGGTTATTCAATTTGGTTATAGGTGTGGTATATGGTCATTCACTAAGCTTATATTGCTTACACTCCTGTAATGTTATGTTTCAGGTATGCCTATCGTTTGGAGTTCACTGCCAAGTTAGGACCTTAAAATGGGGGAGTGACAAATATCTAATATGGGTTGTATATCAACAAGGTTTTGTGTCAATGTTAACAAAGGAACTTGTATATGTAAAGTTGTTTAGTACTTGTAAGTTATATGTACAGGTAGTTGTGTTTTCATTTAAACATGCCTTTGGAAAAAAAAAATCTTGTGCTATTTTGTGAGAGATTTACATTAAAGTACATGTTTATGGGAAATTATCTCTAAATAAAAAGACTATTTTAACTTAATTAAGTCACGACGCGACAACTTGGTATCAGAGCGTGGTTATTAGGTTCTGGATAGGGTGTGAGGGTCTAGATTGGCAGTGGACACTAGAAAGTGAGTTTGTTATGCACCTGGATTTTGACTAACAATGTTAATATTAAATTGTTGCTATTGTATTTGTTTAAGTGAATTATATTGCAGTGAATGATGGATCCACATGAGCCGCATGATGGAGCAGAGGGTAAGGCATCTTATGTTCCTAATAGTCATCAAGGACATAGACATATTCAAGTGGAGGAACCAGAGGTGCAACAACAACCTATTGATGACGTGGGAAGAATATTACGTGCTGTGGCACAACTTATGGAACAAGCAAAAGGTGGAGAACATGCTGGGGATAGGGACAAATTGCATGAGAGGTTCATGAAGTTAAATCCTCCAGCATATACTGGGACTACGGATCCGTTAGTGGCGGAGGGGTGGATTAGATATATGGAAACAATATTCAAGGTGATGGAAGTGCGAGATGAACAAAAGGTTTTGTTAGCAACCTTTAGGTTAGAGGCTGATGGAAGTGCGAGCAAAAGGAAAATATTCAAGGTGATGGAAGTGCGAGCATCACTTTTCACTGTTGAACCTATTTCATTCGCGTACCCCAAAGAAACAGTAACAGCAAAAAGAAAATATTTTCCATATAGTAATACCCACTAATCGTAGGATCAATATATATCACCAACACAAAAACATAATAGAAACAAAATAATGATATTGTAACCATAGAATAATATGATCACGACAAATTAACTTGATAATTTATCCCGATAATAAAGAGATATTAAAGAATTTAAAAAGAACAAAAATAAACCCAAAATATATAGTTTATATGTTTCTACGAAAAAGATTTTCCTGATAAATATGAAATAACAAATAATCCAAATTAAAGTGGAAGAAACTTTATTGTCTGAAACTAATTTTGATAATAAATGTTTAAATCCAAGGCGCCATGTCCTCGCAATGCTCTTATTTATTCCAATTCATCGAAATCCTGCAAAAAAATGATTTTAATTTTGTATTCATTTTTCTCTGCACTGTAATATTGTACGATATTTGAGACAACTATAATTGTATGAGTACCTGTTCAAATGTTATTATCCTTTTAATCCGTGGATCATCAATATCATCATCAATCTTGTATGTGGTCACAACCGTAAAGGATTACACAAACAAATCTTTATATAGACAACTAAGAAAAACAAATCGGAAAAAAATGAGAGATTAAACATGAAAAAAATATGTTTCTTAGGCATTAAATAAACAAATCTTTATACAGAGAACTAAAAAAAACTTTAAAAAAATTGCTTAAATATATATTTTTTCATTGTTAATCAGCACCTTTTTTTAAAGGGTATAACATAAAAAAAATTGAACAATAAATCAGAAAAAAAGCATTACATAAATAAATCATTACACACCCAAAAAAAATGAGATCTTAAACATGAAAAAAAAAATAATTTAACAACAGAAAGCAGCATATTTTTTGAAGGGTATTACATACAGAGAACTAAGAAAAACAAATCGAAAAAAAATGAGAGACAAATTAACTTGACAATAAACAAACTATAAATTGAATTTTTGGGTACCAACTTATACAAACGCATGAAATTGCACCAATATCTTGTTATGATCCATGTTTCTCAAAACATTTAGCAAGAATAATAAGAAAAATTGGGAACTATGGAGGTGTTGGACTAAATAGTGTTCCTGCTATAAAAAACTGAGTTGGATTTCAGTACTTCCTATGATTTATTATCAATGTGTTAGACTAAATCCAGTTACTGCTTTCAAAAACTGAGTTGGATTTCAGTATTTAAAGTAACACGTTTTGTACCAATGTACAGTTAGGCATTTTGGTGTGCAATTTGTAATAACACATGATGTATTAATGTACGGTCAGGCATGAATACCCCCCACCTGATTGAAAATTTGGAGTAACACCACATCTTTTATAATCAATCAATTCAGCTTTCATAAACATGTGTCCTTCAATGCCTTAGCCTATTTGTTTGGGATAATTAAGTCATCTCACTCACTTCAAGCTTGAATAATTACAAAGTAAGAGAGGATGAGGAATAGCATAAACAGAATCATATATGTTATAAAACATCATGGGAAGAAGAAGAGTCATATGAAAATATTGAATATAAAATTCAATCTAAATAGAACCACTCAAGCATCTCATATAACAATTAATATATTTTGCATTAAGACAGTTCGGTTGTTGTTCAAAAAACCTCAAGGTACTCAAACTCCAAAGAAGTAGAAAAAGATAAAAGAAAAATAACATGTCTGTTGATTTAAAACTTCTTACAATAATATAAATAAATAGTAGAACAGTATCTGCTTTGGAGTTTTCAAAGTTATTTTGTAACTTCCACTGCACTTCCATGGTATTAACAGTATATTTTCTTAAAATCATCTGCAATCTCTTCCCCTTTTATTTTTTTCTTATTAATTTCTATTTTGGAATTCTCTAAGAAATAACAACATTCGGTGGCCATTAAGGTTATTTGTAAAGCAAGGTTTTACTGATAGGAAACAAAGATCAAAATTAGCTATGAATGATAGCACATATGCTCTAACATTTATAAACTTAATAACAGTGTGCATAATCTGAATACATCAAATTTTAATTTTTTTTAATCTCAATAATAGTCCATGGACATGAAAAAAAAAGATTAGGATCACTAATCTCAATCCTATAATTTTTTTAAAATAATAGGCCATGGACATGAAAAAAAAAGACTAGGATGGACATGAACAATGTTTTTATGAATACATCAATCACTATAATTTTTTTTAAATAATAGGCCATGGACATGAAAAAAATAGAGCCGGATGTGTATAATCTAAATACATAAGTACGGAACAATGTTTTTTTGAATACATCAATCACTATAATTTATTTTTATATAATGTTTTTTTAATCTCAATAATAGGCCATGGACATGAAAAAAAGATCAGGATGTGCATAATCCGAATACATCATGTATAGAACAAATTACTAAGAATAAATCCAATAAATACCTGCTAAAGAGATGGAAAAAATCCCAAAGAGAAGCAGCCCAACCCAAATTGAATAGATACCTACTAAAGAGAATGAATCTCGACGAAAAAAATCCAAAAGAGAAGTAGCCTGTGTGTCGATGAAAAAAAATCCAAAAGAGAAACAGCTTGTGAAGAGATGTATGTTAGTTGGGAGAGATAGGAAAAAGGATACGTGATATGTGAATAGATTAGGTGAGAGAGAGGAAGAGATATAGACAGGAAAATGGATGAGAATTGTTTTGAGATTCTTGTTACCGGTGAAACAGAATGGTTGAAATACATTACGTTTGCTCTCCCTCCAACGGAATGGTTGAAATGTAATACGTGTCTAACTAAAATTGGCAGATTTTCTCTCTCTCCTAATGAGAGAGCTTGAAGTAATATTAATGCTTCTCAACAATGACGTCGCACATTAAAATTTACTCTCTCAAAACTAATGAGCTATTATATAACGAGAATATATATATATATATATATATATATATATATATAGAGAGAGAGAGAGAGAGAGAGAGAGATTATTTATAATAGTAATAACTTATTCAAGCATCATGAAAGTGTACTAACATGTTTATATTTAGAATCATATCTTAGCCATTTATTTGATTGAATGGTGGAAATTGTCCCAAAGGGAAAATAAACAGTTAACTTGGTTGGGTGCTTGGATTAGGATTGTAATATAGATATTATCCTAAAAAAATTAAATATTTCTTCTCTTATCTGTACACTACCTCTGCTCCCCACTCCTTCCGTATGCCATACCTAGACTCCGCTCCTCCGAATCCTTATTCTCATATTCGACAGTCATGATTTAGGATTAGTCTCTCTCTCTCTCTCTCTCTCTCTCTCTCTTTATCATATATATATATATATATATATATATATATATATATATATATATATGGTGAGTTCACCTCACTTACCACTAAATAACATACCATATCATCACTTAAGTGTACTGAGTTATAACATTTTAGGTTGGGTTTTTTAGAATAACCTGTCCCAACCCAATACGCATAAGTGAGGATAAGTAAGGTGTATTGGGGAGTTATGTGTATATATCTAATTTATTTCTTCTTCTTCGCATATCTAAGTTGATCTAAGGGGGAAATATTTCCTCTTGTTTTTCAGAGATCTAATCTCAACCGATGAGTATTCGATATATTATTTATTTGATATTTGCATGCATATGCTCGAGTTGAGTTACTAATTTTCAAAATACACACATTATCTATTTGATGTTATGATATTTTTAATTTTTAGTAATCGTTGTTATGTTACTTTTTTTTAACTAATTATCATTTGATTTTTCAAATCACAACTTAATAACCTCATTACCATTTCTATTCTCAACTTGTCTTATAGTTTTTTTTAAACACAACTTAATGACCTCGTTCCCATTTTTTTTTATCTCGGTTTATGTACAAAACCTATTATGAAGTTGGGTTACCTTTATATTTTGTGAAAGTTGAGTTCAAATCTTGTTTTGAACTTTCAAATCTAATTTACAAGGGACTTGTTAATAAATTTAACATGCCGTAAAGTATTTGAGAAAATCTCCTTATGGAAAAAAAAAATTATGTTGCATGTAGTCAAGTTAAAGTTAAGTGTAGGAATAAATTCCAACTAATGTCATTTATAGTTAAAACTCCACCTATTTAATTATTACGAATGAAAGAAGTTATTTTTCATCTGGACATAATTAATAATGATTATAACCATAATATTCAAAAGAATTTATTTTTCCTAGGAATGATAACCTTAACATTTTTCTTGGTGGAAAATTAGTAGTCGAACTTCTAATTTTGGCAAAAATGGCTCGTGATTTATTAGTTGTTTCAGGTATTACTGTTACATCATAATCGACAATTAGCTTCGGTGGTAGGGTGATAAACGAGACATATGCCTCGTTACTCCTGAAATTGTGGAGACTTTAGTGACTACAAGTGATTAGATTTATTAGAAAAGGAAGCCAAGTATGTAAATTTTGTTTTAAATATATCTCATTATTTACTTTTATTTCTTATCATACATAAATGTAACTCATTATTTAATTTTATTATTATTTTGGATGCTAAAGAATCTCAAAATGAGAGGATATCAAAGATTTTATATGTAATCTAATTATTTTATCTTCTTAGTTATCACACTAATTTGCTTTAGTATTTATAATCTTTTTCCAGCATCAAACATTATAATTTTGACAATGTTGATGTGTAGTTAAACTTTTTGTAGGGAGCTTGTATTTTTTGTTGAAACTTGGTGAATTCGAAGAAAATAATTAATATTATGGTCTTTAATCAAAATTTTTAAAAACCATAATTAGTTTTTGACGTATAAATCCCCCCCCCCCCCCCCCCCCCCCTTCAGGGTTTATTTAAGGTCCACTTACTAGAAGGAGTCTTTTATATAGCAACAAACACTATAGTTTTGATGATGGTGGTGTGTAGTTAAACTTTTGGAAGGGGGCTTGTATATTTTGATGAAACTTGGTAAATTAGAAGATAATAATTAATTTAATGATCTAAAATCAAAATTTTTGTAATCTATAATTAGTTTTTGACATATAATATTTGTCCCCCTTTTTTAGGAGCTACTTAAGCCTAGCTTACTGGTGGGAGCCTTTGGAACATAACTCAGTATAAATTGAATGAAACTTACGGGAATAAATTGCTTTTGTTAAAGTAATTTTGTATTTTGATTGGGACTTGAAGTCTGTGTATTTTGGTTAGGACTTGAAGTTTATGTGTATTTGGGGGATTTAAAGATGATAGTTATATATTGTGGGTGATGAAATTGAAAGTATATAAAACTAAGAAACTCTTTCCTTGTTTCTATAAAAATATATATTTTGTAGATGATGTTAGTTTCATAGATTTGTTAAAATGAAAGTCTTTTAAATTTATCATTGATGGTTATGTATGAATCTTATTGTTACAACATGAATGTGGTTCTTTTTTTACAGTGGAACAAGGATTTAAATAGTATGTAAATGAAATTGTGGATATTTTTTTTATAGTAGATAAGGCCTTAAAAAGTCAATTAAAGAATAAAAAAATGTTATTTTGAATAAAGGGGTTGGGTTTCGAAAGAATAAGATCTAATTATTATAAAATTAATCCAATAAAAGACCAATGTAATGAATCAAATTATCAGATTCAATATTAGATCCTTAACAAATCCAAGTTTGATACACACTTACAGAAATCCATCGACTTGTAGGACTAGACCCATCCCGCTAAATTTCATAATAAATAGATTAGGTTCGATCCCAATCTGGTCTAGACCCGATCTATTTGTATCCCTAATCAAAACCTATTTAACAATGAATAAAATTCTTGGTGAAATAGCACATAAAATATTGTGTGAACAACACTCCATCAGGTACTAACTAGACTAGAGTCACAATGAATTTGTAGGACCTCAATTGCAAATATTTTGGTAAATAAATTAACCAAAACATATTCTTAGGTGTAATAGTGCAAAAGATCTTGATAGATTTTGTCATATCCGTCTGATTGTATTTTTTATACTTAATGGATCAATTCAAGGTTTCCTTTGGTGAATCAAAGGGTCACTTTTCTCTAGTGAAGAAACTGTTGAGGTATTATTCGTAAAACCATGCAATGGAAGTTTATTTATTAATATAACGTTTGTTATAGTTAATTTGGAAATAAAAATCATGTTTATAAAAATGCTTTATATTTATGTTTACTAAATATATTGTTTGGTATATGTCGATCAATTATACTTACAATAAATTCTGGTGAGCTGGGTTCGCCTTAATCACAGGAGATCAAAATTTTGATTCTAGTGCTTTTTAGCGATTCATAACCACTATAAGGAAATGAAACACAATATGAGAACATTGTTAAAGGTTTAAGAAATTTTTTGAATGTTTGAAGGAGGATTGGGACCGGTGTATTCAGGAATGCATTGAACGTGACCACTTGTGAGAATTTAAGTCTAAGGGTTATTTTTATTTGACTTAGGTAATCTCACACCATGTTCACATGGTGCATAGATTCTTAATCTCAAGAATTATGAGGATAAGAATGCTTGCACAAGTGTTATTTTGATTGTCATGGGTGCGATTCAATTTTATACCAGGTTAATAGGTCTTTGCATATTGGGTAGCATTTGTGTAGGTAGGTCTGAGATCATTATTCAGAGGAATCCATATCCCGGGGATATCTTGAATTGTGATACCCTCTCGATGAACTTATAAGATTTATTTCCACTTGTTAAACCTGATGAGTGGATTATTTCATAAACTAGTGGAGTAACAAATATGTCAAGTCTGATAATCGAGGAATTGAATAGATGTTGGTAAAAATCGATTAACAATAAATTGATTTACCAAGCGGGTATCAAAAGCTTAACCTGGGGAATAACATTATGAACCATAATAAACTTTACAAATAAGACCTCATTATATCCGAGTGATTTATAAGAGAATTAAATTGGAGTGCAATCATAATTATTTAGTGAAATTAATTATGATTAAATAAAGAAATAAAATAAGTTACGAGGTTGTAATTTCGTATTTTTGAATATTTATTTGGAAGCCAATTTAATTATTTGTCTTAGGTTCAAGGTATAGTCCATATACGTAAGTAGTTTGGCCCAGATTCTCAAATAGATCGGTTTGTCCCAAGCCCACAACTTATACTAATTTATATTGGTTTAAGTTAGGCCTTTTAGCTGAACAATTCATTATTTTATAGGGAAGAGAGAAAATAATGTTCACATTTTTATGAAGATGCAAGAGAGAGAGGACCATATCTCACTCATAAGCAAGAATTTTCATCTCAAGAGGTGCCCACACACCTACATAATTTTGGGTGGAATATATACTAGAAGATCTAAGAATTTGGAAGTGTTCTAATAAGCTTTTGTAGGACCAAAAGAAGGCATATCTTAATCACCACCAAATTCCTTTGTAAGGAAAAAATTTCCAATTGAGTCCATTGTATAGTTTTGACTTATTCTCGGAACAAAAGATGTTCGATTCATAGGTCGTATTTTTATTGTCACGATCCCACATAGACTACGAAGTATTGAATTTTATTGAAGATGTTGCGGCAAAGATTCAAGGAGTTAATTATGTCGAATGTTTAATTAGTGCAAGTTTATTCATCTTCAAGTTCAGTTGCATTCCGAGATCAGTCAGGTATGAATGCGTAATTTTAATAGAACTCAAAATTTCATTTTTATAAAGATAAGGATGTTATTTTATTAAGAAAATATTTTTAAATGTTTTTTAGCGTTTGAAATCATTTACGCTTCATTTTAAATCTGATAAGGACGGATCATAGTTGGATTTAATTGGGACTCTAATTATACGTGTCGTTCAAATGACTGTAACAGCCGTTCGAGTGAGATAGGGATGTCGTTCGAACGATAGGCCTATCTCTTTCGAATGAGCTGTCGCCTTAAAAAAGTATTTAATTGCGTGTTTCCTTCAGATATAGTTAGTGTGCCTTCTGGAAAAACTGTTTACGAAACTGCACAAAAGTTTTCCAAGCTTTTTCAAAGTAAATGCATCCTTAGAGTTTCAAAGATCCGAGTTATCATTAATATATGCAATAGTGATCTTATTGGCCCCAAAAGAGGAGTTATTCTACACTAAAACATTATTGGGTTTTATGATGAAGAAGCAAAAGAGCTGTGTTCAACATCGTAGATGTTAAAAGTCATACCGGTGGACACCGAGACATATGTGTACGCGTGTTGTGGACAGGTATCATTGAAGAATGACTTTCTGCGTGGGCACTGTGAGAGGAGTGGTCGAATATCAGAAGATCATCAAGTCTCGTGGGGATCGAGTCGTTGAGTAAGACTAGTGTCTGTTTGTTGTATATCCACATTCATATTGATTGTCTAGCTTGGATCGTCTGAGTTTTTTTTTCCCGTTGTGGTTTTCTTATACATTCGGCGTTGTGAGTATTCTTTACTTCATTTTACTTGCTTTAATCACTAGGTAGATGTTTAGAATTAATCAAGATAAAATTTGGTTAAGTTAAAATTGTTCACAACTTGGTGCGAATTAAAAATTGGAAAAAGGATTTTCATAAAAAGAGAAATTCTTTTTGTCATCCTTAAAACACTTTTCTCTTTAGAAATAAAAAGGGACCATTAAATTGGTATCAGAGCTAGAAACATATTTTTATTATATTTGATCCCTTGTATTTTTTGTGATGAATTTTGGAGGTTTTAAAAGTTTTCGTGCTCCTATTTTTTATGGCACAAATTATGCTTATTGGAAAATGCGAATGAGACGTGCTTTAAAATCCATTGATGAATGTTTGTGGTTAGCGGTTGAAAAGGGTTGGACGCCACCAGTCACACGAGGGGGTGAGGTCACTAGTTTGAAACCCGTTAAGCCATGGATTGAGGCTGAAAATAGTCTTGCACTTTACAACTCTAAAGGTTTGCACGTAATTTCCTGACATGTCACACCAGAAGAGTATAATATGATCATGACTTGTGAAACATCAAAAGAGGCTTGGGATACACTTGCACTTACTCATGAGGGAACTAGCACGGTCAGATATCTAAGTTACAAAGCTTCACTACACAGTTTGAGACGATAATGATGTTAGATAGTGAGTTGTTTGATGAGTTTTACGTTAGGTTGTCTAATTTTGTCAACTAGTCATTTAACTTAGGAGAGAGGATTCCCGACAACTGTGTGATAAAGAAAATTTTGAGATCTTTGTCGAGTAGGTTTGAAGCTAAAGTGACTGTTTTAAACTCCTTAGGTATGCTTGAAGAGATTTTAGGCGACTTACAAACCTATGAGCTCGATATGTTTACCTCCAAGCAAGTGCCAAAGAAAGAAAAGGCCATTTCTTTGAAAGTCCGGAAGGAGGAAACTAAAGTTTTGGATGACTATTTCGATTCTGATTTTGAGGATGTCGCCTTGTTGGCTAAAAAGTTCAAAATTTTCTTAAGTTTCAAAAGCAATCGAAAAATGCCAAAAAATTTGAGAAATTCAAGAACAACAAGGTAGAGTCCACCCCTAAAGATAAAGTGAGAAATTTAAGGTTGAGTCAGATAGGTGTTTTGGGTGTAAGGGGTATGGTCACAAAGCTGTCGAGTGTACCACTAGACTTAAGAATGAGGGCAAGAAACTGATAACATATAGTGCCTCCTTAAGTTATAGTGATCCGGAAGAGGGAGAGAGTTCCCCCAATGAGAGCAAGTTTGTTGCTTTCGTGGCATGTCATGTGAGCGACGACGATAAATCTTCCCACGAATATTCTCATGTGCGTGACACTTTCGAGGTCGTTGAATCCCAAGTGAGTGAGGGTGAAGTGAGTGAAGACGAGGAGGTAGATGTGAAAGATTTGCAAGTTGCATTTAATGAGTTGTATGCCGAAGCGGTGAAAGCGAATAAGGCAAACTCTAAATTGCAAGCTAGGTTGAATAAGCGTGCCATAGAAAATAATGATGCTTTGATTGAGGATCTTAGGTCACGGGAGAATATGTTCAGGGAAAAGCTAGAATATCGGGATAAAGAGAGATATAGTCTTCGTGGTTTGATAGAGACTTTGAAAAAGGAGTTGATAGAGTTTGAGGAGTCTAGGCGTGTGCTTGAGTCTAGGATTTGTGAGTTAGAGGAGAGATTAAGAGACTCGAGTAAGGTTAAGTTTAACTTGGAATCTAGGTCGGAGAAGTTGGATAGGATGTTAGGCACCATCCAAGTCAAAATTGATAGGTGTGCTATAGGTTACGATGATAGAGTTATTTCCATTTCCAAAGCCAATACCAACCGTATGAGAGAGCCCACTAGGAACGTGAGGAGAGGTCAATATTTTGGTAATCATTCCCGCCATCTTTACACTTGCACACATTGCGATTGGAAAGGTCACCTTAGATGTTTTTTCTGTGACCTTAAGAATGCCCCTACGAAGTTTAGGAATAAGGTTGTGTCAGTTCTCAAAATCCCCACCCGTTATGTCACACCTACTTATGATAGGAAATTGAACTTAGTGGCTTTAGGACTAAAACTTCATGGTTCTCATTTCGTTGCACTTGATTCTTCCCATGTTATATCTAAAGGAGATTGTGTTACTGTGTTTATCATACGCTAGTCTTTGCATCATGATTTATATCTTGCTAGTGTTATGACACATGTCCAATTTTGTATTTTATTTTTCATTTATTGAGTCTTATTTGAAAATTTCAAAAAGATTTTTGTTTAAATATTTTTTAAGAAAATACAAAAAGATTTTTCTATTATTTGAGTCAAAATATTTTCAAAAAATAAAAAGATTTTCGGTTTGTTTTTTAGTGTACATGTTTGATGTGGCATATTGTTAAGCTTGGACCCCCATCCTTTTATTATCCATGTGGCTAGGACATTTGGTCATAATTATTGATGCTTGGAATGATCTTAACCATTGTATTATAGGGTTGTTTCGAAGTTGATATGCATTTTGATTCAACTTTGTATATATCCCATCTTTGCACACATACACGAGTTTATATGGATGTTTGACATCTCTTGAATATTTGAGTTTGGTGAGACGTTTTTATCTCAATTTTGTCATTTATGCATAAGTAAACATAAGGAGGAGGTGTACATGTAAGAACCGTTTACTGTGAGGATTGAAATTTTAAAATGATGAGTTTTCATGGGAAAGGGTTACGAGAGTGTAAAATTGACTTGTCATGAAAGCCACCATTTTAAAGAGCTCGAAAAAGATTAAAGGCAATAAAAAGAATCATATGTCAAAATAGGGGACATTTAGTTTACGTTCATTCAAAATAAAATATGATATATATTTGACGGAGTTTGGATGGATAATTTAAACGGGTTTGCACTAGGAATCCTAATGTTGAAAAATCGTGTCATGATACAAGTGTTTGTAGAATCGTCAAAATTCCAAATTTGTGTGCATGTTTGATTGTTTAGTTAATTGAGCTCACACTTTAATTGTCACATATGGCTAAAATAAATTTTAATAATTTATAGCTATCAATTAGAGCTTCTTAATCATTTCGATGAGTTGGAATTGTGATTCATTTGTTGTAGTTCATGCCTATACATTCCATGTTCATGTTTGAGCACAGCGGTGCTATGTTAGCATGTAACTCTAATTATTTTTGCAGTTTTAGCTACTGTTTTGCTGTTTTGAGCTCCTTTCACTTAGTTTTTCCTGGAAATTCTTTCACAGGGCAAAACTGTATGATTTTGTGCGCAAACTGTGAATGTTTCATCTTCTCGTTTGAGCAAGATCTAGTTGTCGCACGAAGCCTGCCGTTCGAGCGACGGGGCTTTATCGTTCGAGCAACCTATGGATTTTTGCAATTCCTCCTGTTTCAATACCTTGTTGCATATGTGTCATATTTTTGGTTATGTTGGGTTGCTTCTGGACAGTTTTATTTTATGAAGATTCATATTGATCACATCTTTTACTGCATTGAGTTTGTTTAGTCACACCTGCGTAGATTGCTTATTCATATTATGTTATTATTGTTTGCTAGCTACAAAGTTGTTATTGTTGATCATTATTAGTTGGTTGTTTCCTGTTTATCTATATATGCTTATCTTTTCACCAGCTTGTCTATTCGAGACAAAACGGGGGGAGATGTATGTAATGTAGGGGGAGATTTTGTGTGATGAGCTTGGTGTCCTGATTTAATTGTTATTTGCATATTGATATCATGTTTTTCTCACATAACAAATAATTTGGATTTGATTCACATTGGTCTACACCATTTGTTCCTCTATACTTCACTGGGTATTTTTCTGTTTCATATGTGTAGGTATGCTTTAAGAGATTCGAGATTTCAAGTCTACATCACATTCAAACATTGAGAGACAGTTCATGGTTGTCGAACAATCTTTTACTAGTCATGTCCTGAAATTTTTGATTTTGGGTTTATGGGATGGGATTTAGGTGTCATACGACTTGACGACTCGTCTTAGTCATTTCACTGTCAGTTTTGTCCAAGAATAGTAAAAGGGGGAGATTTGTGAGGATGAAATTTCAAATTGAGTCTGTTGTATAGTTTTGACTTATTATTAGAACAAAACACATTTGAGTCATAAGTCATATTTTTATTGTCACGATCCCCACAAATTATGACGTATTGAAGTTTATTGAAGATGTTGCGACAAAAATTCAAGGAATAAATTATGTTGAATGTTTAATTGGTGCAAGTTTATTCGTCTTCAAGTTCAATTGCATTCCGAGATCACTCAGGTATGAATGCGTAAATTTAATGGGACTCGAAATTTAATTTTTATAAAGATAAGGATGCTATTTTATTAAGAAAATATTTTTAAATATTTCTAAGTGTTTGAAATTGTTTACACTTCGTTTTAAATCTGATAAGGACGGATTAAAGTGGGATTTAATTGGGACTCTAATTACGTGTGTCGTTCAAACGACTGTAACGTTCGTTCGAGCGAGATAGAGATGTCGTTCGAAGGGTAGGCCTATCTATGTCGAACGAGATTCCGCCTTAAGAAAAGTATTTAATGGCGTGTTTTCTTCAGATATAGTTAGTGTGCATTCTGGAAAAACTATTTACGAAATTGCACATAAGTTTTCTAAGGTTTTCCAAAGTAAATGCATGTTTAGAGTTTCAAAAATTCTAGATATCATTAATTATACTATAGTAATCTTTGTGGCACCAAAGAGGAGTTATTTTACACTTGAACGTTGCTAGATTTTGCGGTGAAGAAGCGAAAAAGCCGTGTTCTACATCGTAGACGTTACAAGCCATATCGGTGGACATCGAGACATACGTCGATGCGTGTTGTGGCCAGGTATCATGGAAGAAGGACTTTCTGCGTGGTTGCTGTGAGAGGAGTGGTTGAAGATCAAAAGAGCATCAAGTCTCGTGGCGATCGAGTCGTTGATTAAGACTTGTGTTTGTTCGTTGTAAATCCACATTCATAGTGATCATTTGGCTTGAACCGTCCGAGGTTTTTTCCCGTTGTGGTTTCCTCATACATCCGGTGTTGTGAGTATTCTCTACTTTATTTTACTTGCTTTAATCACTAGATGGATGTTTAGGATTAATTAAGATAAAATTTGGTTAAGTTAAAATTGTTCACAACTATGTGCGAATTAAAAATTGGAAAAAGGATTTTCATAAAAAGAAAAATTATTTTTGTCAACCTTAAAACACTTTTCGCTTTAGAAATAAGAAGGGACCATCAACCTTTCTCCTCATCGAATTACAATCAGATCCACAAAGGTATTGTATTCGTAATCCTAGGTTTGAGTTTCAAAACTTATTTTTACTTTTTTCTTCTTCCTATTGCGTAATGATTCAAAGTTTCATGGGTTAAATTTTTCATCCCGCTTATATTGATCCCCATCAATTGCTATCAAAGCCAAAGTTGTAGAATGATCATGTTTTAGGAACAACCCATGTCCACGTTCAACCCTAGGTTGCATGTTAGAAATATGTGTATGGATGTATATACTTGTGT